>OZ018346.1:7568080-12368080 GCA_963969515.1 Yponomeuta evonymella
TTAAATCATAATAAAGTAAAATTGGCGGTTATTACTAAAAAGCTATTTCTTCCAGAGTTTTTAACACCTGTTAGACTAGAAAATAATGTTCATAAATAATCCAATACATAGGATGAGTCGCTGGATGCGGGCGGCACAAGACCGGGAAGCTTGGAAAACCACGAGGGAGGCCTATGTCCTGCAGAGGGCGTCAAATGGCTGATGATGATGATGATGATGATGATGATGATGATGATGATAGGATGACAGAGTTGATGGTTATCTAGCCACTATGTCTTCCTCTCTGTTAGATGCAGTACAAATACTTGTGCACATTATTTTCCATTCTAGCAGGTATTAAAATTAAACTGCATTAAACACAGAAGATAACAGAGTGGCTGGATAAGCAACATTTGCGAATGTGTCCGAATTACACCATAATTGTACTTTATGCCGGGATTACAAAATCATTATCACGATTATTATTCTTTTTTCCTGGTTGTGCCAGTGTTCTCTCGTTCTCTTTCAGTGTATCTATCAATCTATCATGTAATGTTAGAAAAACTAAATTTGCACGGATATTTACTCGTTTATTTTTTAATTTTCCGACGTTTCGGTACTTTTGCAAGCCCCATGATCTCGGTAGACTGAGGTGACAGGTGTCTTTAAAATAAACGAATAAACATCCGTGCAAATTCAGTTTTTATTATGTCTGGTGCTCGTGAAAACCCTAGAAAATACTAAGTAATCTTAAACAAGTATTTAAACCTTCTAGTAATGGACAATCTGCTATACAACGCAGATTTTCTTAAAGATACTCTTCAATAGTACATTACGATACTAGTGCGAAAAGTAGGAAATTCGCAACGAGTGGCGATAAATTAAAACACGACCGAAGGGAGTGTTTTATATCGACACGAGTTACGAATTACCTATTCGCACTATCGTACAACGTTTTATAGTACAATATGGCCCTTTGAAGTTTCGGACATTAGGCACGTAAAGTGCTCATTATCGCACTAGTGCGGTAATGTAGCACCATATGTACTATAAAACTCTTTACTGCGTTTTACCATGTTAAGCTTTCCAAAAGACACGGGATTTCAGGTGTGGCGATACAACATTTAAATAAGTCCATTGTATGAAAAATAGTCCATTAATGATCAGGGTCTAATTATGCACCCCAAATTTTTGACACTTGTATTATTTAACACATAGGTAATCGAACAATTTGGACATTCTGTCATGTGCGCGGCCATGTCCCGGAAGGATCCTGAGCGATTCCAATCGTCTGTCAAATTCATTACTAAGTAGCTGTTGCTCGCGACTTCGTTCGCATGGTAATTTTCATGTGTATTTTTCCGGGATAAAAAATAGCCAATGTGCTAATCCAGACTATAATCTATCTCTGTGCAAAATTATATCCAGATCCGTTCAGCCGTTTTTGCGTAAAAGAGTAACAGACATTCATCCATAGTTACAAACTTTCGCGTTTTAAGGATTTACCGATTGGACGATTGGAATCACTCAGGATTCGGTGCACGTCATGTAGGGGCTGAGGCCTAATTATGCGCACCAAATCCTGAATCTTGACATTTGCGATAGCCATTAGTATAGAATTTGACAGTCAGACGATTGGAATCGTTCCGGATTTGGTAATATAGGAGTTGAGGCAGGTTGCTGGACGAGGATGGCCGAGGACAGAAAGAAGTGACGTGCCATGGGGGAAGCATTTGCAATGGACGAATGTGGACTGATTGATTGATTATTTGATATACTAAAGTAAGCACTCAGCATGTGTACTATCGGAATCGCCCATAAAAACTCCTAAGACTGAGAAAAGCTCGTAAATCAAAGCGGGCCTAATGTTTACGACGCGGCGTGACTGTGAACCTGTGCCTATGGTTAGTGGCATTATGCGTTAAATGCTCGTTACCGAAACAAGTAGCGTAGACTTCGGCTGACCACAAATCAAGGGATTTCAGAAGGACAGTTTCTGTTGAAGGTACTTGGTCTACCTACGAAGAAACAAACAGAATTTCTCATAGTCAGTCTATTGTCAGTTCGTGGTCTCTATTCGAGAACCTTTCTACCGCACGTTATCGATTTTTTGGCAGCCCTGATCAGCTCACTACCATTTTAGCTTGGTAATATTGCTGTGTTAATCACCTTCTGAAATATACTATGTAATTAATGCATTGGTCTCGGGGGGGAGGTAGGCAGACCTCCTTTACTCATAAAATTAAAAACTGTTCCTCTTTATAATATTAGTATAGAAGTATAGATAAACATGCATCGATCTCCACAGTATTGAATTAATGTACATAATATCAGTGTGGCGCCGGATTAAGAATAGCGTCACTCCGTTTCCTTCCGTGGATGTCGTAGAAAGCGACTAAGGAAATCAATTACCAGGAGACGGGCAGCGTCTTCCTTTGATTCCAACCGCATACTGCGATCACCAATCCGCCTTCCAAGCGTGGCGATTATGGCAAAACCCCTCATGGTTATAAAAACCACGAAGGAGGCCTATGTCCTGCAGTGGGCGTCAAATGGCTGATGACGATGACGATGTACATAATATATGAAATACTGACATACATGGCCCGCAGCAGGGCGGGTCAATAATCATAGTAAGCAGACCAGACTACCCGATCAATTTATGCGCCAGAAATCCCAGATGTCATGGGAACGCTAAGGAAGACTTGGTGGACCTACTGTTCAGTTTCTAATTTCGCACTTTGTGCTGTGTAGGAAACAGACTTTCAGTCAGGCAATAGGTAGGTAGTATTTTTGTGCGGCATTTGTGTTTTGACGGTCCGGGCAGTGCTCTTGCTTGCGCTATAAATAAGCTTGTTTCGTCATCCACGCTGTCTGACTTCACACTCGTCAGGTGTGCAAGGGAAAGGGCTGTGTCCTCGACATATCTGTATGACTATGACAAATTACTTTGTATTGAGTAAATATAGAGCACTATATTAGAAGGTAAAATTATTTTTAGTTTCTTCCCACAAGACAGAAGAAGTTTCTGTTGAGAAAGACTCAGAATTTACGTATTATTAAAACACTTGTCTGGCGCAGTCGTAAATGGGTGCTGAATAGGAAAATGGGTCGTAGTATTACAGCGAGACGAATAGTCTAATGATAGCTCTGAGTCTAGAGCGAGCGTTTGTCTCAAATGTTTGCCGAACTGTTGGTCACACAACAAGAAGTAGTAAAGGTCGACCACGTAGTAAACAAAACCCGCACTCGCTCTCTGACGAGTTGGTGTTTTGCAAAATTTAGGTAGAACTAAAAGAGTTAGTTTGTCGCTCTGTAGCCTCTAAAGACACGTTGATAGAGTCAAAGTCAGCTCGGGCAAGGTCAATTTGACAAAGTAGTGTGGATCAAATCATGTCATAGCTTTCTGTTTTTTACTTTTAAGTCTATATGGATTATAAAAAGTTGACCGGGGTCCAAGTTTACTTCCATTCGATGTAGTCATCCAAGTGCGCTTGTATCGGTGTTGCCACGTTCAAAATCTCGTCTAAGTTGTTGTCAAAGTTTGTTTTCTCTAGTCATGTTCTTCACGTATACTTTATCTCCAACTCCTAATTCACAACTTGTAGCTCTTCTCTTTCTATCCGCGTATTCCTTTCCTTTATCTACTTTGTCTAATCTACGCTTTAATCTAGCTTAGCTTTAGCTTGAAAAGAGCACAATTAACATAATGTAGAAAGCTGCAAGAGCAATACGAGCAGCAGCAGTACAGCCCTGGCTGAATTTCCCTGGACTGTCTGTTTTTAGGGTTCCGTGCCCGAAGTATCTGTCAGTCTGTCCGTCTGTCTGTCTGTCTGTCCGCCTGTCTGTCTGTCTGTCACCAGGCTGTATCTCTTGAACCGTGATAGCTAGGCAACAACAAACGAAATTTGTTTGCCGTTTTTGCTCGATATTAATAACGGCAACAGGTAGAGGCTTACTTTGTTTTAAGTTTTATTTTTGATGAGGCAATAAACACTTATCGCATAAAACAAACGTGATTTTTTGCCGTTTTTCTCGATCTTTGAAATGAAATGAAATGAAAATGTATATGTCTAATGTTGTATAGATCCCTTTGTACAGAACCTTTCGTGCGTGAGTCCGACTCGCACTTGGTCGGTTTTTGTTAAATCATAGCGTGTTGTGAAGCAAGCAATGAGAGTTTAATAATGATGAAGGAGTTCTTTTGTATTGATTTCTATTTGCTGATGCATGTTGGGTTGTAAGCACCTACATTACGATTGTTTCGTGCGCCCGCGTCGTCACCCAGTCGGTTTTTTTGACGCTTGGCCGGCAGCCAGGTGTTTTGGCGGTCTCTGTCAATGTTGGATTTATTAATACACAGCATTGTCTGTGCCCGAGGTTAAGAGCATTAGTAGTCGAAAGCCCTTTGGTTTTACGACCTTTTTGTTGAGTTGTGAAATCTCAAGTACAGGCGAGGAGCTGGTGGCCTTCAAAGGTACCGGAAATACTTACCGCTGCTGCCTACTTGAAATAATCTTTACAATTAGTTTAGAAGTTTTAGGAATTAGGAATATAACAGAACTTTATAAAAATTATACGCTAAATGAAAAGGGTGACCCCTATTATCCTTAGATTATTTCGCTCAAAGAAAAAGTTGTATTGGAGACATTCGCAAGAAAGTTTTTTGCACATCGCGAGGGAACACGTCCCAATTTACAGATAAATTTATTTACGTAAAGTATGTCGTGGGTCGTTCGTACATTCTACACTGTTGCCAACAGGTTCTGCTTAATCTTTCTTCTGCCAAGACAAGACTACATCTTACTTATGATATTTGTATGGCCAGAGATAGAATGTCATTACTTAATGCCTTCTTCTTCTGTCATTAGTCAACACCGTCCCTTCTTTGCAGACGGTGGATGATGAGACTACGAATAAAGCTATAAAATACGATTCCTTAAAACGCTTTTCAAACGCAGTTTAAGTGAATATTTCCATTCACCACAGGCTATTTACACCGGATTTAAGAAGAGTTTTAGTGGAATGGTGTTTACATAAATAAGGCTCATAGATGATACACGGACTCCTACACATCAACACAGCTAAATATAGCGCTGACAGTACACATGTAAACACAGCCGAGGTGTATGATGATGATGTTGATTACTAAACACTTCTGGACTTTCCTTCTCAGTGGCTGCGCGCGCGACGTTCTTCTTCACCTCCCGTGACCGCTTTCCAATCTAGTCCCGTGTCAATTGCACTTACGTAAGAACGTCTGGTATTTGCAATATGTCGTTATTCCTAGTAGACGGTGGCCGAAATAAATCGCTGCGGGCCGGCTGTGCCAGTCGCCGGCCCAGACCGCGCCAACTGTCTACAAACAACACAACAAAACCTGAAGCTCTATAGCTTTTGCACCGAATACAGTGTCAATATGGGAAAAGGGTTATCAAAGTGGTTCGAGCTAACTTGCCATTCTAATAACTATTATTAAGGGGATATGTTTGGAAAAGTGAAAATATTATCAGTTGTACAGTCGACAGTAAGTCGATTAAATACATGGGTGCACACTTTAAGGGCAACTTTACAATGTTAATATTAATCAGCTGTCGACCGTACCACACCTTTTATAATGAGATGGAACATCAGATATTATTTTAGCGGTTTCGAAGTGACTTAAACAGTCAATATTTGAGACAAAGTAATTTAGGCAACAAACAAAGCAAATATTTAACCAATTGCACTCAAGCTGTTAATATAATTGCACTTTCAGACTATACATAAGGCAGAACGAGAGATAACAAAAAAAAAATATTTGTAAATTCTTATAATGAAGTGTTTTCTATCTCTACTTATGTAAAAATTGAGAGAAACTTGTATTAAGCAAAATCAGGACTAGGTACCATAACATAAGACATGAGATTTACTAGTGTAATAAAGTACTTATATCTTTAATATCCGATTTTAGCATGCATTAAAGTAATTAAGTACCTACATATTAGTTTTTTTTCTCCCCCCCTAAATCCTGAACACGATCCTGGCTGCGCCCTTGGCCTTCATGCGAAAAAACATACAGTAAACATAATTCATTCCGGTGCCAATTCAACACACTATATAAATTGGTCTTACTGGCACAAGTAATTTGTAATTTAACAAACGCTTAGGCACTAAAGTCCGCAGCAAAAAATACAATGTTAAATGAACACTTCGCATGTAGTTTCATAACTTGCAATGTAAGTATGTAAGTAGGTACTAAGTTCACGAAACAGGAAGATGAGGAGTACACCTGCAAATCACGCTATGTTCACATTTTGTATTTTAAATTTTTTTGGCGGAAAGTCGTTAACCATTAAAAATTGTTCATATAACAAATATCATAGTTTTTTAAGTGTTTTAAGGAATCGAGTTTTTATAAATAAGACCGTAAGTTTTTTTTGTCCATTTTTTCTCGAAAATGATCTAGATTTTAAAATTAACACCTAGTTTTACTTCTAACGTTCAATAAGACACAGTTTATGTGTTATTTTAAATAAAAATCTGTGATTTGATTTGATTTGGATCTTGGCACTTCAAAATTAATAAATGAAGTATTTTTCAGTTTTTTTTAAGCAGAGATAAAACTAATCGAATTTCCCCATAAGGTGAACCTAATTATGTAGAAGATGAGATCAACTATGTAATTTATAAAAAAAGGGCATATTGAAAAACTCAGGTACCTATTTACAATTTTTTAGGAACATTATACAAACGAAACTGATACGGAAGAAACTTTGATGACGGAAGGAATAGATTTAAGGGTATAAAAAACAAACAATAGTATCATAAAATGCAAAATGTAAAACTACAATGTAAAATTTATTGATTTAATGTAACAACCACGTTTACCACCACCGCTCACTAGATGGCGCTTGCTAGTTGTGCATTGCTGTATGGTTATATCCGGACGCCGAATATACCTATATAACTCCGCCTGTCAAAAGGTCATCAAGCAATTTTCTAAGCAAACGTGCAGCTTCCACCCCTGGGACGGCAACGGGCCTTTTCGGAACTAATTGTATTGTAAGGCGTGAATAACCCTTCAGCATCGCTCCGGCGGTCTGAGGCGGCCGCTATAGGGCTTTCCCTTGTATAAATATTCGATTCTCAAGCCAAATATACGTCAACGTAGTAATCCTCGAATTTTCCTCAATTTCCACGCTACCTTCGTCACATTAATATAAATTACATATCTCTTGCTCTGTAAGTAGTCACTTACTTCCCTGAATGCCGGGGTGTATGGATATCATTACAGCATAGGTTTCAAAACATACCATGTAATGTTAACATTACATTAGGTTCCGTTTCATTCATACAGTCCATTAGGTTCCGTCGATTTCATATAAACTCAAGACCGTAGGCAGAGATTTGGGGTTTGCCACTTGCCACGATCATGACAAACCTCTTTCACTTCATACATACATACGTAAACTCACGCCTGTATCCCAGAGGGGTACGCAGAGACCAGGGACTGCCACTTGCCACGATTCTGACAAATAAAAAGTACCCGAAACCGGCGTGCGTGCATGCAACGACTAATGAATGTTGAGGAAGTGAAAATGATCTGTCAGGATCGTGGCAAGTGACTGTCCCTCTCTTTCACTTCACTTCATAAAAAAAATCATTTATTTAAGAATTTAAAAAACCACCCAACATTTATATATATACAACATTTGAATATTATTCTCTCTTTAGTATTTTATTGTTATAGCGGCAATAGAAATACACACACATTTTCACATTTGTGAAAATTTCAACTATCTAACTATCACGGTTCATGAGATATAGCCTGGTGACAGACGGACGGACGGACGGACGGACGGACGGACGGACGGACGGACGGACAGCGGAGTCTTAGTAATAGGGTTAGGGTACCCTTACCCTTTGGGTACGGAACTCTAAAAAATTAAATACATTATTAATCTAGCTCTGGAAGCTGAATCTTAAGTATAAGATTATAGTGCTTCCAGAGGTTGCTCTAGGTATATTAATGAACTTTCCTTGGTCGTCACATGCACGCACGCCGGTTTCGCATACTTTTTAACTTGCCCTTCGCTGATACATCCCATATTTTTTTTTTAAATAGTAAAACTATGGTTGATTTTCGACCGTACTCAACACAGCACCGATTCTGCCGAAACCTTTAAAAATTCACGCCCAATTTTCCATGAAACGGACCAAGGCGAATGCCACGAGCTGTCAGTTTTGAGCATGACACGTCCGATTTGTGTTCCCAAGCACGCCCCGGCTGACCTTTGAACGAAACTCGAAGCGCGCTATGCATTTGCAATATCTACAATGCACCTACATTATTTTACTTTGAAAGAAGGAAGGAAAGGTGAGCAACTTGAACGAAGGGAAGGGTTTCTTGCGCAGGGTTTCTTGAGACATAACATAACAACCTACGCAGGTATGCCTCAACAATGCCCGATTCACGAATAAAAGTTGTGAAACACAAATTAATTGACGTTTTTCGTGACCAAAAATCACGTTCTGTTGTTTTTTTTTTAAGAAAATTGTAGATTTTTGTAGCCTGGGGAATGTTTTGGTTTTGGGCTGCTTGAATTATTTTTAAAGCGAAAAAAATCGTCAGAGTCCACAAAACCGGAAGTTCGACATGCACAGAAGTATTTCATCAACTGCGATCTTACAACAACAAAAAATACAAGCTATATGGCAGGCTGTCAGTAATGACCACTATTTAAATATTTTTTTACAGTAGTTTATGAAACTGCAGACGTGTTTTAAAATGGTTTTGCACAAAGTCTAGTCTCAGATTCATGACCCTATTATAGAATACAAAATAATACCTTGCTTATCAAATTGAATTAACTGAAGGGGTCATATGCTATATTCAGCAAAAAAAAACATGGCCCCCATCGTTTTATTTTTCATATCAAGTTTATTTCGGTAGAATTCCAAATATCTAAATAAAGATCATCATCATCATCATCAGCCATTTGACGCCCCTCAAAACCATGAGGGATTGCTTCCAAGCTTCCCGGTCTTGTGCTGCCCGCATCAAGCGACTAAATTAAGATAGAAAAAAAATATTAGTTTAGCCTAAATTTATAATTATTGACAATATTCAGGACAATGCCTATTGCGAAATTTACAGGTAACTGTGTAGTTATGTCACGCCGCAGCATTGACAAAGAACTAAGCAACTAAACTGTTAAAAATACCTCACATAAAAAATATCCGTTTTCATTGTAGACAATATCCTCAGAACACAATATCTGTTTTGTTGACGTTCGTGTCTTTTGTTTGTGTACCTTTATGTTTACTTTGTGTTTCTGTGACAATTTAAATAAATATCCTCTTTCTTTCTTTCTAAATATAGAATCCCAAGTGCAAACATTGCCGAAGAAGCCGAGTACCGGCTTCTTTATTATAATTACCATCACGATTACTCAGTGGGGCACACGCGAATCGCGAACGAATGGCACTGTCAAGGACGAAACTTGGGGACCTGCGGAAGTAAGCCTGCTTGCTCATCGAACCTTAGAGAAGTTTTGTTACATTTAATTTGCCCTTACAATTATTTCTAGTCTTGTCTTCGCGAGCCTCTCATATGGTTTCCGTTTTCGTTTAAAATTGCAGTGATTTGCACAGGGTTCTTTTTAATACACGATACGGCAGTCAACAGTGTGGTCCTAGTTCACGTCAGCACGTCACCTCAAAAGGAAGCACGCGCCTTACCTGGGAACTCGACTAGTTGTTACAATTACAGCCTCGTAGAGTAGGAGCCCTTAGCTGTAATTTATAATTACCGCCACGGAGGTCTTCTAACGAGCCCCGGGGTCTATTTCATACAACTACAATAATTATTATTCATCGTTTACTATGAGTATTCCATTGACATTACAAATTTAATCAACCCACAGAGTAGCAGGTAGGAAGACCCGGCTAGGCAATGTACATCAAATCGTCGTTGTAAACGATGAATGTAGTTTTATGAAATGGAAAATTTTGTGGGGAAAATTTATAAATTCAAACTACGTCGCTAGTCCAAGTTTGTTCTTAGAGAACATTGGTTTTTTAAAGTTTCTTACATTCTGATATCGTATCTGTAGTATGGATGGGGTACAATGGTACTATAATAAGAGTGATTCACCTAAAGGCTATATAAGTGCTAAAACGCCTTAATAGGAGCTTCATTATCTGCAAACTAATCAACATTTACCAACCTCGAAAATCTCTACCTGCAATGTCGTGTTTAAAATCTAGCAATTTGCTCGCTTTCCAGCTAATGCTAAACGCTCATTTAACTTTGTCAAAGAAATCTCGTTTGAATTCTCCTTGAGTGGTCTTAAAGTGTTTTTTATTAAGCCTTTTCATGTCCAATCAGATATCTATTTAATTTAAATTATTCAAGAACCAAGCACGTTTCCTAAATATCGTTATAAAGTAGTCCACTTGCAAATACCGCTATCAAGTTGAAGATTTATTTCTCAGTATACAAATAAAACGTTTTAATAAATAGGGAAAGGCTCGTGTTATTATTTTCACCTTGAAAGAAGTACTATCAGAATTAAAAATCCACTACTGATTGAGACTA
Source organism: Yponomeuta evonymella (assembly GCA_963969515.1). Lineage (NCBI taxonomy): Eukaryota > Metazoa > Arthropoda > Insecta > Lepidoptera > Yponomeutidae > Yponomeuta > Yponomeuta evonymella. The sequence continues at coordinate 7,578,642 of OZ018346.1, forward strand.
CAAAATTATAGATATTATTATATTAATTATTAAAATCTGAACTTAGACAGTTTTGCAAGTTAATCTTTAACATAGATGGTTTTGCTAGTATACAAAATTTACATAGAGGGTTTTGCATATGTCCATATTTAAGACAGGAAGTTTTGTAATTGAATATCATATTATGATATAAATATTAGGGCTGATTTAAAGAATGATAAATGTATAATAGCATTGAATAAAACAATAGAATTAATAGTAGATTGTTAATCAAGGGCTGTATGACATCAATTGCATACGAGGTTTTTGGCGCCCGAGCGCAGCGCGGGCTGTATGCAGTTGATGCTTACACTCGAGGTAAACACTCTGCTTTACATATCGATTGTGAGGTAAGTAAAAAAACAAGAAAGCAGGTTTCTAGGAACATTTATTAAAGAGAAACATGTGTATTTAATTAAAATTTATAGTAAAATTAGAACAATTTGTAAAAGATATGGTCAAGTTCTTTTTAGGAATATTTACAGTTTGAGTATGAGTTTGTGATGATAAGACTTGAGTTTGAGTGACTTGAGGTTCTTGCATCGTAAATGGCGGCAGTTGACTGGTACTATTTTCTTCAGTAAAAAATGGCTCAGATGATGTGCTTTGACGTGGCGATTTCAAGTTTATATTTTCTGTTATTTTAGAAGTAATTTTGCTTTTGTTTTCCACCGAATCTTCGATATAACATTCGGCCACTTTGCTGGACTTCCAGCCGCCGTGCCTTTTTAACAGAGTGAGGTTGGCGCCAGAATCAGCCAATAGAGTCGCTGATGTTCTGCGAAAGCAATGCCCGGTGTATAACTCTACGTTCATCATCATCATCAACCCATTATGTCCCCACCGAGGGGCACGGGTCTCTTCCCTGAGGAAGGTATAGGCCATACTCCACCACGGGGGCCAAGTCCGGATTGGTGGAGGCTTGTAGACTAGTGGCTCGTCTACTGTCAGAAGTTGTCAAGCCGCCCTAAGGCCTCTGACTTGGCTTAACGACTGCCATCTATCGACGGCAGCCGGCACCAACAGCTTAACGTGCCTTGCGAAGCACGGAATCGCTCGGAAAAATGCCACTAGCGTTAGGCATAGACGGCGACCCATCCATGCACTGAACGCGCCCTGTGTTGCTTAACCTTCGTGATCGTTTAAGATCACTCAGGCAGCCGGGGCTACGAGCGATTCTGTTAAAAAGGCACGGCGGCTGGAAGTCCAGCAAAGTGGCCGAATGTTATATCGAAGATTCGGTGGAAAACAAAAGCAAAATTACTTCTAAAATAACAGAAAATATAAACTTGAAATCGCCACGTCAAAGCACATCATCTGAGCCATTTTTTACTGAAGAAAATAGTACCAGTCAACTGCCGCCATTTACGATGCAAGAACCTCAAGTCACTCAAACTCAAGTCTTATCATCACAAACTCATACTCAAACTGTAAATATTCCTAAAAAGAACTTGACCATATCTTTTACAAATTGTTCTAATTTTACTATAAATTTTAATTAAATACACATGTTTCTCTTTAATAAATGTTCCTAGAAACCTGCTTTCTTGTTTTTTTACTTACCTCACAATCGATATGTAAAGCAGAGTGTTTACCTCGAGTGTAAGCATCAACTGCATACAGCCCGCGCTGCGCTCGGGCGCCAAAAACCTCGTATGCAATTGATGTCATACAGCCCTTGATTAACAATCTACTATTAATTCTATTGTTTTATTCAATGCTATTATACATTTATCATTCTTTAAATCAGCCCTAATATTTATATCATAATATGATATTCAATTACAAAACTTCCTGTCTTAAATATGGACATATGCAAAACCCTCTATGTAAATTTTGTATACTAGCAAAACCATCTATGTTAAAGATTAACTTGCAAAACTGTCTAAGTTCAGATTTTAATATTTAATATAATAATATCTATAATTTTGTAGTCTCAATCAGTAGTGGATTTTTAATTCTGATAGTACTTCTTTCAAGGTGAAAATAATAACACGAGCCTTTCCCTATTTATTAAAACGTTTTATTTGTATACTGAGAAATAAATCTTCAACTTGATAGCGGTATTTGCAAGTGGACTACTTTATAACGATATTTAGGAAACGTGCTTGGTTCTTGAATAATTTAAATTAAATAGATATCTGATTGGACATGAAAAGGCTTAATAAAAAACACTTTAAGACCACTCAAGGAGAATTCAAACGAGATTTCTTTGACAAAGTTAAATGAGCGTTTAGCATTAGCTGGAAAGCGAGCAAATTGCTAGATTTTAAACACGACATTGCAGGTAGAGATTTTCGAGGTTGGTAAATGTTGATTAGTTTGCAGATAATGAAGCTCCTATTAAGGCGTTTTAGCACTTATATAGCCTTTAGGTGAATCACTCTTATTATAGTACCATTGTACCCCATCCATACTACAGATACGATATCAGAATGTAAGAAACTTTAAAAAACCAATGTTCTCTAAGAACAAACTTGGACTAGCGACGTAGTTTGAATTTATAAATTTTCCCCACAAAATTTTCCATTTCATAAAACTACATTCATCGTTTACAACGACGATTTGATGTACATTGCCTAGCCGGGTCTTCCTACCTGCTACTCTGTGGGTTGATTAAATTTGTAATGTCAATGGAATACTCATAGTAAACGATGAATAATAATTATTGTAGTTGTATGAAATAGACCCCGGGGCTCGTTAGAAGACCTCCGTGGCGGTAATTATAAATTACAGCTAAGGGCTCCTACTCTACGAGGCTGTAATTGTAACAACTAGTCGAGTTCCCAGGTAAGGCGCGTGCTTCCTTTTGAGGTGACGTGCTGACGTGAACTAGGACCACACTGTTGACTGCCGTATCGTGTATTAAAAAGAACCCTGTGCAAATCACTGCAATTTTAAACGAAAACGGAAACCATATGAGAGGCTCGCGAAGACAAGACTAGAAATAATTGTAAGGGCAAATTAAATGTAACAAAACTTCTCTAAGGTTCGATGAGCAAGCAGGCTTACTTCCGCAGGTCCCCAAGTTTCGTCCTTGACAGTGCCATTCGTTCGCGATTCGCGTGTGCCCCACTGAGTAATCGTGATGGTAATTATAATAAAGAAGCCGGTACTCGGCTTCTTCGGCAATGTTTGCACTTGGGATTCTATATTTAGAAAGAAAGAAAGAGGATATTTATTTAAATTGTCACAGAAACACAAAGTAAACATAAAGGTACACAAACAAAAGACACGAACGTCAACAAAACAGATATTGTGTTCTGAGGATATTGTCTACAATGAAAACGGATATTTTTTATGTGAGGTATTTTTAACAGTTTAGTTGCTTAGTTCTTTGTCAATGCTGCGGCGTGACATAACTACACAGTTACCTGTAAATTTCGCAATAGGCATTGTCCTGAATATTGTCAATAATTATAAATTTAGGCTAAACTAATATTTTTTTTCTATCTTAATTTAGTCGCTTGATGCGGGCAGCACAAGACCGGGAAGCTTGGAAGCAATCCCTCATGGTTTTGAGGGGCGTCAAATGGCTGATGATGATGATGATGATCTTTATTTAGATATTTGGAATTCTACCGAAATAAACTTGATATGAAAAATAAAACGATGGGGGCCATGTTTTTTTTTGCTGAATATAGCATATGACCCCTTCAGTTAATTCAATTTGATAAGCAAGGTATTATTTTGTATTCTATAATAGGGTCATGAATCTGAGACTAGACTTTGTGCAAAACCATTTTAAAACACGTCTGCAGTTTCATAAACTACTGTAAAAAAATATTTAAATAGTGGTCATTACTGACAGCCTGCCATATAGCTTGTATTTTTTGTTGTTGTAAGATCGCAGTTGATGAAATACTTCTGTGCATGTCGAACTTCCGGTTTTGTGGACTCTGACGATTTTTTTCGCTTTAAAAATAATTCAAGCAGCCCAAAACCAAAACATTCCCCAGGCTACAAAAATCTACAATTTTCTTAAAAAAAAAACAACAGAACGTGATTTTTGGTCACGAAAAACGTCAATTAATTTGTGTTTCACAACTTTTATTCGTGAATCGGGCATTGTTGAGGCATACCTGCGTAGGTTGTTATGTTATGTCTCAAGAAACCCTGCGCAAGAAACCCTTCCCTTCGTTCAAGTTGCTCACCTTTCCTTCCTTCTTTCAAAGTAAAATAATGTAGGTGCATTGTAGATATTGCAAATGCATAGCGCGCTTCGAGTTTCGTTCAAAGGTCAGCCGGGGCGTGCTTGGGAACACAAATCGGACGTGTCATGCTCAAAACTGACAGCTCGTGGCATTCGCCTTGGTCCGTTTCATGGAAAATTGGGCGTGAATTTTTAAAGGTTTCGGCAGAATCGGTGCTGTGTTGAGTACGGTCGAAAATCAACCATAGTTTTACTATTTAAAAAAAAAATATGGGATGTATCAGCGAAGGGCAAGTTAAAAAGTATGCGAAACCGGCGTGCGTGCATGTGACGACCAAGGAAAGTTCATTAATATACCTAGAGCAACCTCTGGAAGCACTATAATCTTATACTTAAGATTCAGCTTCCAGAGCTAGATTAATAATGTATTTAATTTTTTAGAGTTCCGTACCCAAAGGGTAAGGGTACCCTAACCCTATTACTAAGACTCCGCTGTCCGTCCGTCCGTCCGTCCGTCCGTCCGTCCGTCCGTCCGTCCGTCTGTCACCAGGCTATATCTCATGAACCGTGATAGTTAGATAGTTGAAATTTTCACAAATGTGAAAATGTGTGTGTATTTCTATTGCCGCTATAACAATAAAATACTAAAGAGAGAATAATATTCAAATGTTGTATATATATAAATGTTGGGTGGTTTTTTAAATTCTTAAATAAATGATTTTTTTTATGAAGTGAAGTGAAAGAGAGGGACAGTCACTTGCCACGATCCTGACAGATCATTTTCACTTCCTCAACATTCATTAGTCGTTGCATGCACGCACGCCGGTTTCGGGTACTTTTTATCTGTCAGAATCGTGGCAAGTGGCAGTCCCTGGTCTCTGCGTACCCCTCTGGGATACAGGCGTGAGTTTACGTATGTATGTATGAAGTGAAAGAGGTTTGTCATGATCGTGGCAAGTGGCAAACCCCAAATCTCTGCCTACGGTCTTGAGTTTATATGAAATCGACGGAACCTAATGGACTGTATGAATGATCAAAATAAAATTGTAGAAATCCCCGTAATATTATGATTTTATTAACTTAAAATACATGGGCAGCCAGAGAAAACTACGTGACAGCTCAATCTATCGTACAAGAACAATTTTTCTTTTTAAAAAACCTAGGAAACCGCAAGGAGTTCGCGACATCATAAGTGCTAGCTGATACGCCAAACGCTGTTTTGCCATATTAATTAGCCTATGACCTATTCTCAGACCTACCAAATATACAAAAAAAATCATAAAAATCGGTGAAACCGATTCGGAGGAGTTCGATAATAAATACTGATATTTTAATACATTAGATGTATGTATTGAAGAATGTTATTAGGTTTTGCAGACTTTGATGTCGATTTTTCAAATGGGTTATATTTTAAACGCTTATCAAAATATTTTTTGGTCCTACGAAAAGCCAGATAGAATAAAGACTCTACATTTTCTTCTATTAACGCAATTTGCTGATAGGCTGTTACTGACGCAGCGTTTTAAACTCCTTATCAAAAGTTGACCGTATTGTAGTTTTCTATGCTTAAAAGAAATAATACATTTTTAAGATTTAGTAGATCGATTATTAACAAATAAGACCTACTTACAAAAGGGTCCAATAGCGTATCTATTCGATTTTTAATTTCTGACTTTTTCTCGATAGCTTTTGCCGGGTACAATAAATAGATCGAGAAAAACTATGTCGCTGCTTCCGGTAAATCATTATCCTACATAGAAGAATGCCCATTATTTTAAATCAGCTAGCTTTTCCGCCAAGAACATTACTGTTTTCAAAATAAATATTTAAGGGGGGGCTTCCATACAACCAACGTATTTTTTTGCCGTTTTTTGCTCGATATTATTAACAGCAACAGGTAGACGCTTAAAATATTCACAGAATATTTAGTTTTATATTCGCTTTAAAAATAAATAATTAAATTAAAATAAATATTTAAGGGGCCCCCCATACAATAAACATGATTTTTTGCCGTTTTTTCTCGATCTTTGTGTCTAATGTTGTATATGGTACGGAACCCTTCGTGCGCGAGTCCGACTCGCACATGTGAAATATGCATTTGAAATAAGAATTACCTATAAATAAATACCTATTTAGCTTATTTCATTCATGTGAAATAATCTAAATAGGTATGTAAGGGCACTGTAAATATTACTCAAAATGTTGCTATACCATAATGGTACTTATAACTCTATCAACACCTTGTAAACTTATGGTTGCAATAAATGATGATGATGATGAAATTCTCGCGACTTCGTTTTTATTATAATTTTACAACGCCATCTATCATTTTACTGGAAAATTTCTTGGATCCTGGAAAAGCAATCGCTGAAAACGCGTGGGTTTTACAGTTTGAAACCCAGGGTTTCAGGACGAGTTTACAGTTTCAGTAAACGGTCACTAGATGTCGCTAGTAACTTAGAAATAGAATAGTGACTTTAGGCAGCAAGTAGGTACTGAGCCATTCTTTGGAATTAATTTCCGGAAAGTACCGGCAGCATTGTTTAGATATTCTGTATGATTACTTAACGAGGATACCAATCGCAGCTTTGGTTCCTTCTCGTTGAGAGCCGTACTTTCATTTGTACTGATGGCCTCAATCTGGGTGTTTTTCAAGGTGTCTTACCGCCGGTTGTTCGTACATTAGCAATCTGTTAATATACTGCTAACACCTGTCAGTTGGCCAGAGTGCATACAAAAAAAAACCACTGCCAACTGTTAACAGTAGATTAATAGATTGTTAGTGTACCAGAAATTGGGGTTAAGTTTGGGACAAGCAGGTCTAGCAAAAGGCTACAAGTGTAACGACAGTCTATATGTGCCCGACTGCGGCGGAGCCCAAAAGGGGGTAATGTGTTTGGCTCGTATGTATGTATGTATGTCCGATTCTATGTTCCTTCCTTAACTCCTAAACCAATAGTCAGATTTTGACAAATAGTATCTCAATCGATCCGTCGTGTTTGCGCGAGTGTCATAGGCTATATGAAAACAGCATAAATCCAACAAAAAATTAAAAAATCACTAAAAATAAAAAACTAAAATACAAAGTAACCAATAACTCAACTGCTGAGCATTAACTACTAAGCAGGTGGGACCCAAATTCAACAATGTAACTCCTTACAAGGTATCTAGGTTGGTCCCGCCTGCTCAGTTAGTTAATGCTCAGCAGTCGGCTTGCTGGTTATTTTTTATTTCAGTTTTTTTGTCAATGCTTACAGTCTTGTGGTTCTTTTTAGCTTACAGTCTCTCGTTTAGTAGAAGACAGAAGTCAGGTCTACGCCTGCTGTGTATCTAGAAAAGGGCAAGTGATTGTACTGTGTGGACGTAATGGTTGTTACTCAGCTGAACGGATCTGGATGTAATTTGGCTCGTTATCTGGAGTTATCAAATTTTCTATGCAAAAGGAGTTGACATACAACATAATATTTGAGGCAAAGTTGAACGTGCCTTTAAAATGACAATCATAAAAACGTATTAACGCCATGACAGTTATACAATGAAGGATATAGATGAACTCACAAAAGTCTTTTTTATGTTACATTATGTTAAATAATGACTGAATACCTCGTTGGTCTAGCCGTTAAGGCGCTTAGGTTAAGAGGTCGTGGGTTCGATTCCCACTGGGGGCCGCCGCCGTACACTTCTACAAATGGCCTCAATCTGGGTGTATTTTCAAGTTTGTGATGTCCTTGCCTGGTTACCGGGCCTAGTTTGGGACCAGGTCAAGTGATTGTATTGTGTGGATGTTATTATTATTATATTCGTTTTGGGATTTTTTTCTGGTCTCAAAAATGCAATGTCAATAAAAATCTTGTGTCATTTATCGAGTATTTTTTTTTAAATGTAGTAAAAAAAAATGTTTTAATCTCATTGATCCCCAATGAGATCAAACTATTTTTTCAATTCGCTTTCAATTCTATCATCTAAAGCTATTAATTACAGTCAGTTTTTAGTGTTACTTACAGAGATAATAAAGGTGTCAACTAGGTACACCTATAGGCAAAACTTATATCTCTGGAGGATTTGTTGTGAATTTAATAAACTAGCAAAGAAAATCTTGGCTTGTTTAACTCGCGTCGGTTCAAATCTGGAGGGAATAGTAAGTGCGGATTTTTTCAAATGTCAGAATAAATTCTGTTCCTAGAATTTAGTATTAATAATAATAATAATATATCATTTATTTCAGACAATTTAGGTCCATATAAAAACAAACAAAAACAAAAGGGTGTTAGTAACAATTATAAACTTAACTATGTTAGTACTTAGCATTACTATTTACATGGATCAGAGTCCAATGCGCCAAGAATCGACCGTCAGATCGATCCGCTATTCGATCCGATATTAAGCAGAGTCTACTTGTTAATCCGTGGGTTAATCGACTTTGTCATATGTACATCGCATTGTCATAGTGAACCACAAATTGTAGATCTGAAACAGACTGGCGGTCCACATGGCGGAAAACCGTTCGCTGTGGAAACCAGCGAGGATCGCGATCCTCAGTCATAAGGGAACGACGAAGAAGAACTGTCACTGGTGTTGTGGCTTAAAGTGCTCTATTAAGTACTACCATTGAATTTTACGATACCCTACTTAAAATTCAATGGTACTACCTAAGATGGTACTACCTAAGATGTTTCTACAGAGTTATGTCTATAATGCGCAATTCCTGAGATACCTCATTAAGACTTTGTGTTTGGCAACAACTATTGCTCTATAGTTTTTGATCAAATTTTAATTTTTCCCAAATATCAGGGTTTGTTATCTAACTCCTCCGAAACGGCACCCATTTTTATGATATTTTTGTATATTTGGTAGATCTGAGAATAGGTCGTAGGCTAATTAATATGTCGCAGCCCTTTTGGAACAGAAAGTGTTGAATTGTCATAAAGTTGAAATCCCGAAATGTATAATTTCCCAAAACGTTGGATTTTTTAGTTTTGCAATATATTGAATTCTCAGAAAGTTGAAATCCCTAAATAATTTCCTAAAATGTTGTATTATTTTAGTTATGGAGAATTTTGAAACTTAGGAATTAAAGTTTCTGCAAATTCAACATATTTAGATTCAACATGCTGCAAATTCAGCTTTTGACAAACTCAAAATTTTAGGAATTCAACTTTTTGTACCGAAATGGTCGCAGCCGGAGACTTACAAAATAGAAAACTTGCCCAAAAAATCTTTTTTTTACATCTAACAATTTATACATATATAATCTAACAATAACTTCAATTCTGTTATTCTCTATTTTACCATTGAGAGGCTATGGTACCCTCTAAATACCCTGTGTTTTTTGAGAACTGTGAAATTCGGATTTATTAAAAAGTTTTTTCTATGTATTTCTATAGTATCAAAACAATATCACTCCAATCAAAGTTCCAATGCACTTGCGTCCCTGGGAACTGGCCCCATTAGCTTTTGTTACTCTATGTTTTGTGCTCTTGCCTGTTAGTCTTCTCATTGAACATTAAGTAGGTACTGAAAATTCAATGGTCTTCTTAATATTAATGAAATTTATTTATAATAATAATTTTACCGATAACGACGCGGAAAATAAATATTACTCAATTGTAAAATGTCAAAAATACATAACTGCAGACTGATACAGATTAGGTTCTCCATTATTCAGCAACGAGTCCTCTATTCTAGTCTCAACCATATTTATCAGTGGTAGATGGACAAGCGTTCAATTGGCAACCGCGAGCGGCCGGCACAGTATAAATTTACTGGCTAGCAAATATTAGCTCGGCGCCCGGCGAAAGGCGCGTCATGTCATAGTGGGACCAGCGGTTAGGGTCGCTACGGGGCCGGCTGATTGAATTAGACTTTTCCGTTTGATGAGCGAGTGTACTAGGCTTTCGAAGCTGTTAAACCAGACTGGGAATTTTCCCATGTATCTACCTAATTTAATATTTCAATTTGCTACACTTTCAAGGCTTTCACCTATCTGGACCCCATTTCACAAAACTACAATTTCGTGGTGTACTATTACTGCTATTCGATGTACATTGAACAGCCGATTAAACCACATTATTATTGTATGATTGGGCAAAGGCCTCCCCTTTGGACTTCCATCCCTCCTACTCTTTAGCCAACTCTTGCCACTCAGATAAATATTTGGTCAAGTCGGCGCACCATCTCCGCCTCGGTCTGCCACAGTTTTTACCCGACTGCGCAGCGGCGGAGCCCAAAAGGAGGGTAATGTGTTTAGTTCGTATGTATGTAAGTATGGCCGATTCTATGTTCCCTCATAACTCCTTAACCAATGGTCAGATTTTGACAACCCTTTCGGAGTGTCATAGGCTATATAAAATCGGTATTAATAGAACAGAAAAGTCACAAAAAATTAAATTTGCTATTAAGCTACGTTAAAGTACCATATTGAGTCACTAGATGGCGTTACTACATTTAATTTATTCTATTCAGATCATTAGAATAAATTAAATTTAGACGCTATTAAGTAACCTTATACCACAACCATCAGTAACTAGATAGCGCTGTTATATTTAATTTGTCATACTCGGATCTTAGATCTTTGGCCAATCACGTGTGATGTATGTAAAACAACGGTCAACATTAAAAAATCACTAAAAAGACAAAAATAAAAAACTGAAATAAAAAATAACCAATAAACCGACTGCTGAGCATTAACTACTAAGCAGGCGGGACAAGCTAAGGAGTTACATTGCTGAATTTGAGTCCCGTCTGCTTAGTAGTTAATGCTCAGCAGTCGGGTTGTTGGTTATTTTTTATTTAAGTTTTTTTTTAATTTATTTTTATTTATTAGCGACACAAAACAGCAAGGCAAATAATACATATGCTAAGTTGACTCACCAAAACATGTGTCGACAGCATGGGCTGATTGTGATGTTATTTACAAAAAATAATCTAATCTAAATCTAGAATTTAAAATATATCTATATAGAAATATAGAATTTAAAAAAAAATTATAATAAAAAACAAGCATAACAAGTGGGAAGACAAACGGTCCCATTTATAAAAACACGATTACTCAAAACACTCCCTAGAGACAGTTTAGGTATTCTGTGGTAAAAGGAAAAACATAACTACATATTATTTAAACTGCCTCTGAGGAATGTTTTAGAGGTTAGAGGAATTGCGTTTTAAAAATAACACCGTAATTGTACAAACCGCCTACGCAGTGTACATTGAATTGTACCATAATAAACGATGAATTATAGTTTTTTGAAACATGCCTCAGATTGGTTACATCATAAATAATGAATATTTAGATTTTACAGTATGTCAGCCATCCTATTGCTAAAAATTTACCATTTGTACCGACTTATAAGATGCTTTCGAAATACTTGGTTGTTGTTATATTTTAGTTATTTATTAATTTTTTTTATTTACAGTACGTTCTTGTAACTTAACAGTAGACACACAGAACTAGAGACAACCTCTCACAACGATCTTTCTAACATTATCTTACATTAATTCGTCAAATATACTTAGGTATATCTCTTTATACCTCTAGTTGAGCGACAATGCCGAACAAAAGACTCGCCTGGAAATATTGACCACGGGTAGAACTTTCGTCAAGAGATCAATTCTGAATAGAATCTCGAATCTTCGATGTCTGTATATTGATACATTGCCATAATATGTACGGAAGTTCTCATTCCATTTAATATCATAAGTACACTAGCTACGTTTAGAGATTGTCTTGCAAAAAAGGATAAACGACTGAACTGATTTGGATAATCTTGGCACACAGATGATGCGTGTGATTTGGATCAAAGATAACTATCAATTCGATTCCCACGCAAACGAATCCGTCGGCACAGCAAGTCAGTAAATATTTGTGGTAATCAACTTACTCACTCTCCACGAGAAATTAATCCAAAAAGTTTAAATCGAGCAAGCAACGAATCCCGGCCATTCTCCAGTCCGGCACTAATGGCTTCTAGGAACTTAATCAGTAAGCTGGAATTTAGCTCCCTTACAAAGCTGCAGGATAAATGAGTAAGCGTATACATAAAATACGAACGATATTTGGTTAAACTATGTTCTTTTGCAATCTAAAATGCGCACATTTATGAAACACGTCAATTGGAGTTGGTATTTTAAAAACTCCAACCGACGTATTTTTCTGGACGAAATTGCTTCTCGCATTAAGCACGCCTTTGTGCTTTTACTTTTGTAACTAATTACATTAATGCAATAAAGAATTCAAATTAATATTTTGCAACAAGCTTTGTTCCATGAGTTTATTTTCACGTGATTGTCAATACTTCTATCTGAAAATAAATAATTAGCTCTTTGAGTTTATACGTTCTAAGTATAATTTGATTGAACTTTTATTTTCTTTATAGAGGAATTTTCTATTCTGTACCTATAGTTGTTGTTTACTGATATTCCTGTCTTTTCTTCAAACGTGAGCTTTGCATGTGTAGATCACTTTCAACAAAATTGACATTTTTGTTGTAGTTTCTCGTAATGTTGGGTAGAATGATCACTTGTAGAAATAGCTACGTAGGTACTTTTAGACGGGGATTGAAACGCTAAGAACTTTAAAAAAATAAAATGCATGACTTCCTTTGTCACGCATTTTATAGCGCACATCTGTCAACATTAATAATTGCCCTCAGTTACTGTTATGCATGAAAACACGGGGCAAACAAAGTTTCGCGTTATTATGCTACGGCTCCTGATAAGGGCGCAGTTAATTAAATTTATTTTCCTGATATGGAACGGAATTGGAATTCTTGCGACAGGAATACCCTGCTCAGGGCCCTAAACAACATGCAAGTAGGTGTCGTTTGTGATATTAGTAATTATGCTAGTCTAAGTCAGAATCTAGTAAATCCATATTACCAGGTTCGAAATGACACTACCATAATAGCAATCGTCTTAGCAAAATACCAGCAATATCATTTCATTCGGTCTGCGCGTAGTGAAATATCCTCATTCTAATTTAAATTTAAATAACACTCCATTGTGAAACTAATCTGCCGGTCTCTGAGGGAGCTCAAACGTTAAATTGCTTTTTATAGCACAGAATTCATAATTGGTAAGCGTCCTGAAAGTTTTTTCCATCAATTTCATCGCGCTTGCAACAAGTTTTTCAATATTCTCCGTAGTTCACCTGCGTATGAATGAACTTTTATTCGAGACGGTACACCAATAGGTGGGCGAGTATGCGTAATTTTCACGGTTAAAGGTTACTTAATTTTACGACGTTCAAAATTACAAAATATTAATATAGTTCTCCTGAAGACTAGCCCTCGTTTCTGTATTATAGACAGACCTGGATTAGCCTATAAGCAAATTAAGTCATTGCTTAGAGCATCACATCAAGGGGAGTGCCATGCTCAGGACATTACTCTAAGGACCTTTTTTGATAACAGAACAAAATTGATTTACACCCAAAAAATCGACGGCCCCTAACCTTACTCTGTTTACCCAAAATATAATGAATGAATTCGATAAAGAGGTCAATCGTCGAATCCAACTCGGCTGGGCAGCTTTCGAGAAACTTAGAAAAGTCTTTTCGTCTAATATACCTCAAACGCTCAAGACAAAATTATACAACCAGTGTGTGTTACCAGTGATGACTTATGGCACTGAAACGTGGTCTCTCACTATGGGCCTCATAAGAAGGCTCAAGGTCACGCAACGAGCTATGGAAAGGGCTATGCTCGGAATTTCTCTACGAGATCGAATCAGAAATTATGAGATCCGTAGACGAACGAAAGTCGTCGACATAGCCCAGCGGATTAGTAAGTTGAAGTGGCAGTGGGCGGGGCACATAGCACGCAGAACTGATGGCCGATGGGGCCGAAAAGTTCTCGAATGGAGACCACATATCGGCAAGCGCAGCGTGGGACAACCAGCCACAAGATGGACAGATGACGTCATTCAAGTGGCAGGAAGACGCTGGATGCAGGCCGCTTCCAACCGGTCTTTTTGGAAATCCATGGAGGAGGCCTATGTCCAGCAGTGGACTTCTTGTGGCTGAATGATGATGATGATGATGATGAATTCGATAAAGGACTCGAAATACATACTATTTATATGGTCATTCATTCATTAGCAAAGCTTTTGACGACGCGTCGTCGATCATATTATCCTATTAGAAAACTTTTCATCATTGGGAATTCGTGGATCTTTTTTGCGTTAGTTTGAGAGCTACTTATCAAATCGCTGGCAACTAGTGGCGAGCGGATATACCTAAGTCCAATAAATTACACGTACCGTTGGGAGTAACGCTTCTCTCACTTGGGCCCATTTCTCTTTGTAATATTCGTCAAAGATGCTTTACAGAATATTACTCACTCTGAAGCACTTTTTTATGCAGATGAGCTAAAAATTTAAAAAAATGATCCATAGCCCTCAAGACACTTTTGAAGCAGGCGATATGCTTCAAAATGATTTTGATAGCATCCAACAGTGGTTTACGGTAAACAAAATGTCCCTAGAAGTTTTTAAGTGTTTTACCTAAGTTTTATATGGAAACGCATTCCTACTATTGATAAGTAAGTACACAATTGACGGTACTACACTCAAGAAGGTAGAGTCAATACGTGATCTTGGAGTGGAGATGGAAAAATCGGCTCACTTTTCTATTCACTATGATAAAACAGTTAAAAAGCTAACAAAGCTCTAGGGTTCGTAGTCTAGAGTTTTCAAAAATGCCAGTACTTTATTAATCCTGTACAATGCGTATGTGCGCAGTATCCTGGAATACACAGCATGGAATCCAGTATATAAGAGTCATGGCAACAGAATTGAAATAGTTCAGAAGCGTATTTTGTCGATCAGCTAAGTCGATCTCTTCAATCTTAACTCCGACCGTCTAAAACACTACATGGAAACACTCCATACAAGGCGTGATCGCTCAGACCATATATTTCTATATAAACTAATAAGCGGTATTATTGACTGTCTTGAACTGAAAATTCCCCGATTGATTGTATACATAAATGCGAATAAAATGATATACATACTATTTACACACTCTATCTATTATAGTGACACGACGAGCACTTCACAATCCATAAATCTTGCACCACTAAACCGTTAGAAAGCACAGCAACATAATTCACGCCTGTAGGTAAGTCAAGCTTCACCCACTCTCATGGAACACATCAGCTTGTTCCGATGCGGGCACGTGAACATAGACATTTGTCGCCGCCCTAGCCTGACAGAGAGAAACGACTGTTGTTCGTAGCAGACATTAATTAAAGCAAATATAGACATTTTGCGTTTGAGTGGGCTTTGTAACTGAACAAATGAGACATTGTGGCGAAATTTTGCAGCCATTTCATTTTCGACTTCACAACATTTTCTAGCTAGATAGTTAGACGTTGACAAATATTTATTGGCATAGCAAAAAAACTTCGGTGCAACAGAGAATAAAGATATTCAAGATCTAAGGAATTTAACTGAACGTAAAAACATAGAATTGTAAATAAGAGCAGATGGGTTGATGACATTACTTAAGTCTTTGGAATGCGACGGACGAGATTGGCAGGGGACTGAGGGAATTTGCGTGTAGGTAAATGTATAGTATGTGCTGGTTGGTGGTTTAAACTCTAGTTACCTCTCTGGAAGAGATATTACTGTTCAGCGTAGCAAGAAGAAAGAGATATCCTCCAAAGAACACTTCAAACTGGTAACGCTTCTAATTAACTTATAATAATTTATTTTAAAAGCAAGATTGTTGGGCTTTTTGCTACTGATTATGCAACTGGGCAAGTTTTCTTAGCTAAAGTTACTATGATTCACTAAGTCACAAAAATTAAACTTGTGGTTGTGAACTAAAAATATGTATAGATTGATAACTCTTTATTATTATATTTTTTTAATTCTCATATGTAATTCCTGGTGTGCATACAATAAAGAATATTCTATCTATCTATATTTATTGCATACCAGTAATCACCAGTGACCTATGTGGGTATAAATTATTTTGAATTATGTGGGAGTCGCTCGAAATGGTTCGTGTATTAATTGTTGCGTCTCCTGTTCCACATCGAACTTTTCCATGAGATTTTGCAAGTCGCCACTGCTTAGATGTATGGATTACCTGGAGAAAATACTGAAATATGGTCAGCGACGAAGATGAGCAGATGGTCTTCGTAACAAAAATTAACAAGAGGCAGGCCCATAAAAGGTTGTCGTTGGTATTCAATAAAACTGAGAAAATTAGCCAAGTCCATGCCACGCGCAGTGTAGGGTTCGGTAGAAGGACGGAATTTTTACCTACTTTACAGGACTAGCAAATTCATCAGAGTAATTTTCAATGGAATTTGTGTGAAGTTTTCCTTTCACAAGTTGGTAGCCTATTACTCGTTAACTTGTAAAGCCTAAAACTAGCCGTGATAGGTTTCCTCTTAAGTTCAGTAGGTATCTGTGCTACTGCCCGATTTTTTTCACGTTTCTATAATTTAACTATTTAGCCAGGAGATGAGGGGGATGCCCTGCTCTAACAAAAAAATTGCGCTTTAAAGCTTAATATTTCGCAAACGGATTCCTAAATCAAAAAAGGGTTTTCCTACACTCACAATATTTTTAAGCGATATCCCACACTATCGTGGTGGTGGTGCAGGCGAGAAAAATAATTGCATCCCTAGTTTAGATGTAGTAGAGGTACCCTAAAATATATTTTTAGAGATATTATCCTACAGTTTCGTCGGCGTAATAATTATGTATATCCATGCCAAATTTCAGCTTTCTAGCACTTTTCGTCCCTGTGCTAAGCCGCGGACAGACAGACATACAGACAGACGGAAGGACATGACGAAACTTGTTGATGCTCCTTGTTGACTACGGTACCTGAACTGGAGAACAGAGTCGAGGGTCCGTGAAATGTGGTAGATTGTAGAAAAGGGTAAGACCTATTGAGGGTTGTAGCGCTATAGGAAGTAAATACGTAACCAACTTACCTACATAATTCGAAATAAATAACAATGGCCTGTCTAAGGCGCTATCTGATAGCCCTATCTGATTATCTAGGAGTAAGCTCTATCTATTGAATAAGTACCAAAACTTCTTGCACCATGACATTTGCAGAGCTATCTGTGGATAAATTGTATAACTGACGACCCTGTGAATTAGCTATTTAACATGTTATCCCTGAACACGTATTTATCTATTCCATTAGGTACTTATCCAATGACTTGGTGCAAGCCGACAAGCCGACCTTAATGTTCAGAGCACACTTATCCAAAAACGACCAAGGTTTCTATACCGACGATTAATTACAACACATTCATCAACATCCGTCGGCACCCCAAATTGGTATTTAGTTTCGTTCTCAAGACGAAGGATTTTAGTTAATTACCGACGGTGAAAAATGGCGCCGCGAAAAAGTCATTTTGGTGAATCCTAATTTGTAGTCTTTGAAGTGATTGAGTAGACTTGATTTTCCAATTGAAAAAGGCTCTATATATACCACTAGCTAACGGTGAAGGGGAACATCGCGAGCAAACCCTTGCGTCTGAGGTATTAACATACCTCAGCACTTGCTACGTACAATGGCCCAACTATGAGCCTAAGTGCGATCTTATTCCAGATTTCAGGTCGGCCGTCACCTTTTTTTTTTTAAAAAAAAGAAGTTAATTAACAATAATTATGACAACAAGACACATTACAGAAAAAAAGAACAGATAAGTGACATAATATGAACAAAAATAGAAATACAACGTAATATACAACAGACAAGAGTACAAGACCCTACGACTTAATGCTTTTAAGACCCTAGTATGTACCTGTGAAACACTAGAAATTTATAACATTCAGTCTATTTCGGTCTCCCGCCACAAGTTGAATAATAATGTTTATGCAAGAGATAGAAATAGCATCATGATAAAGCGATAACAGAAAGGTCGCGGGCGGGCCCGCAAGCCTCACTGGGCACAGCAAGTGATCCACACTCATAAAATGTCTACAGAGCCTTAACTCAGTATAGTACTACCAATTTTATAAGTCGCCTCGGCATTGTTCGATGGCAGAATAGCGCAACCCATCGCCGACACCAACCAAATGAAAACATAAGTGAAATAACGACCTTATTTCAACTACATAAGATTTTAAATCCAAAAACAACTGGACTCATTTACATGGCACGCTATGATTGGCAGTAAATATTTACGCACCATGCAAAAATTTGATTTCTGCGCAGGTACATCGGTGTAACTTATAAAAGTTGTAGGTATTGACGATATTATTGCGATCAGTATTAATGCGATATTATTGTCCTATATTACTCGCAACAAATCCTGATTGATTACATTCGTCTAACTGTCAAAAAACATACTAATTACTATCGCAAACGTCAGGAACCGACAGGATTTGGTGCGCATAGTAAGGCCCCTGAGCGCACGGTTACCGCTTACGCAGACGCATAGAAGTAGAGAGAAAGTCAGGTCAACGTTATTTCTCTTTAATTAAAAAAAAACAAATAACGCGACCGATAAAAGTCTTAAACAAGGCCTGTCTCATCGGAGTCTATTGTTTCGACCTCGCCAGGCGGGACCTCCCATTTGATTTCTTGTAGGTAAGTTTCTTTGGTCTCGCTTGCTGAGGTTGAAAATTCAATACATTCATCAAGGACTTTAAAAATTTCATAATTCTTTTAATACTCGGGTTCTTTGTTTTTAAAATACGTTTTTTTTATTTTTACCAACCACCACCACCAATTTCTTTTTTTCGTGACGTCATATAGCCAATGACCCTCGTATCGTCAATACCTTTAATTTGAATTCTTATTTGTCAAAAACGATCAAGCCGTTTGATCTTTGGGTGGTCGTTCATAAAGAAACATACATACATACGCGCATACCCCGCCTTTACTTTCGCAGTCGGATTAAAATAAGCACATTGGGAATCTCCGGGTCCAAGCACGCCTGCCAAACAATTTGTTTTAAACTAGTTTTGTTGATGCTTTGTACACTGGATTGTAGACATAATAATAATCAGCAACTATACACGTTCCACTGCTGACTTCTAAAAGAGAGAGAGAGAGTATGGGCTTAATCACTACGAGGGCCCACCGTAGATTGGCTTGCAAGCATAATTATTGGTACTTATTCAAAGAAATACCTTTTCAAATGGAGCTGGGTGGGATTAAAGTTCGCAGAAACCTTTTGAAGTGTAGAATTTTCGCTCCGAGAACTGCCCTCATCTTCCGATATCATCGAAATAAGTCAACTCACTTTCGTTTTATGATCCAACTAGACCATAGACATAATCCTTTTCAAACTTATTTAGAAGGTAGGTAAATCAGGGTACTTTTCGCTACATTTTCGGGTTTCGTCAACCTTTGGGGATTTTCGGCGTTTTTGATATGTAAAATTTCTTTTTATATGTATCTTATATACGTCCCTCTGTATGGCACAGGCCTCTCAGAATATCCGCGTCGACGGCGGATTGGCATTAGAAAGCGCTGCTACTATTATAAATATGTATTTTGGTTTTTGGACGATCACGATTTGTGTGCACTGCTTATAATCTCGAGCGGGTACGGATAAATGAAGATGAATTCAGTATATTTTTAAATGCGGTTGTTTGACCGCATGCTAAGAAACCGCTAGTGTGTTTCAGACCTAAATGGCTGAATGAATTTGAATGTCATTTGATATTCTGATAGATCGTGTCATGAATAGATTAGATAGTTTGCGTAGAATTCGAATAAAACAACCATGATTAAATAACTTTAGCCTTGTAAGAGATACAGGAGAGTTTGAAGTCTCCAATATCTGCATCAGTTTGACCGCGTAAGATGTGGAAATGAGTAATTTTCCCAATGAACGTGCCAGATGGCAAAATATGTTTTCAGTCTTATTTTGTCTTCGCCGGAATACTGGAATTATTCCAGATAAAGCAAACTCCTAGGCACTAGAAAAACTTTTAGTGATCCATCGGAAACAGCGGAAACGCCAGTATTATTTATATAGTTTTAAGGATATCTTTGTAAAAAGATCCGTGCTAATTGTATGGTTATGATATGGTGGGGCTGACTGACATGCTCGTTCTGCGAATGATGGCCCTAAATAAATAAGATTAAAAATAAAACTATGCTACAAGTTCAAATTCTAGTACCTTTATTTATTTACGGTTGGTGGGGCGTGTAAATAGCCTCACCAGGGGGGTGATTGCTCACAAATTAAGTTTAAAAAAAGACATGAAAATTTCGATTGTCGTCGGCAATAAAGTGATTTTGGACCAGCACTGACCTGCAAATGACCGCGTCCGTTCTCCTTCCTCCCGAGAGCGGCAGGCTGATGATATACGCTGCTGCAGGCCCACAGGGTCTTGAATGCGAGGGTTTAGCCGGCCGGCAACCTAACCTTTCAGTTCGTAGGTGGGCAAAAGTACAGCGAGTACTTTCGCTGTAAACACGCACAATGCAGTGAGGTCACTGATATCACAGTTTTTGCGGTCCGAATCTTCAGATTCATAAATAAATCAAACTGTAGCGAGAAGATGCACTTTTAGGCTCCACACCAAGAGCTTGCGAAGACGCCATGACAGTGAGTGTTCATATGTCATTATTTTTGACCAATAACGAATTTTTGTCGTCGTGGGATGTTCTTTCTTCCAACCAATGCCCAGCGTTTTTAGTTTCGCCGGTGAAGACAGCTAACGCCATCTCCCGAGATTCTCGGAGAACATCTGCAGCGTCATCGACAAGCAGGCAAGCCCATACTCAAATGCCGACGACAATGAAAAAACGCGGGTTATCCAAATATGAACGAATTGATTTTTTAGGATTTAAAAGGCGCTCCACCATGCACCCCGCCTTGGAAGGTCGCTAGATCTTTCAAAACAAACGAGCTTCATGACTGATCGGAATACATAGTAAATTCAGGATAAGAAATGAAACTAATATTATAAGGTACGTAGCCTCTTAACTACTAATTAATATTATATGCTAAGTAAGTTATTATTGCGTGGGAATGGGATATAGTTTCGTGATAGCGCGTTTGTAAGAGCCAGTTCTGGTTTTAACAATTGCCACGCGAACGGTGTCATTTGCACCTTTGAAAACCTCGGTGATTACTCCTAACGGCCAGTTTAACGGTGCGGTATTCTCTTGTTCTACGAGAACCACAGTACCTAACTCTACCGGTTTGTCTGGAGTAGCCCATTTCTGTCTAACTTGCAGCGTATGCAGATACTCTAAACGCCATTTCTTCCAAAAGGATTGAACCATACTATCTAGCAACCTTTTTCGCTGTAGCAAAGACACGCGTTGATTAGACATATCGGCTGCGGGTAAGTATTGCAACGGAGTAGACATCAGAAAATGCGCCGGAGTCAATACCTCTGGGTGCGGATCTGAAGACAGCACGCACAGTGGGCGAGAGTTTAAAATGCACTCTATTTGCGTCAGAACAGTTTGGAGCTCTTCATACGTGAGAAGTTGATTCCCAATCACTCTATATAAGTGCGTCTTCATGCTCTTAATGTTAGCCTCCCAGAGCGATCCGAAATTTGGAGATCTTGGTGGGATTGTTTTCCACTCAATGCGTCGGGTCAGCAGCTCATTTGAAAAAACAGCTTTAAAGCTAGAGCTCTGTAACAGAGCATACAGCTCATTTAGTTGTGCCTTCGCTCCAACGAACGTTGTAGCGTTGTCCGAATAAAGGCATGAGACTGAACCTCGGCGTGAGATAAAGCGCTTGAACGCTGCTAAAAATGTTTCAGATGTCAGATCTGAGACAAGTTCAATGTGTAGAGCGCGTGTTTGCATACACACAAACAATGCCACCCAAGCCTTTTGGGAGTGTTGGCCTCTGCGTCGCGAAAGTGTAACCCTAATTGGGCCTGCATAGTCAATTCCGGTGTGCCCGAAGACTCTACATTCAGAGACTCTATATGAAGGGAGATCTGCCATCAATGGCGTTGGATGCTTTGGATTCACTTTAAAACAAGTGTTGCATTTACGCAATTTCGATCTTATGACCGTTCTGGCATCCAGTATCCAGTAGCGTTGTCTTATTATGGACATTAGAAGTCCTGCTCCAGTATGACAATTCATGATATGTTGATGTTGTATGATTAAGTCAACAATGTGGTCGCGTTTTGGAAGGAGAACTTGATGTTTGGCTTCAAAGGGAAGGTCTGATTGTGAGAGTCTACCTCCAATTCGTAAAATGCCGTCTCCATCCAAGAACACTGCTAGACTTTGCAGTCTCTTAGGCAGTAACTTCCCAGCCTTTATCAGTTTAATGTCATCAGCGAAATGTACAGCTTGTACAGTACGCAGTAAAGCTTTCTCCGCATTTACCAATCCTTGTATCGACCTAGGTTCAACCTGCGATTTAAATTGCGCGAACTTCAGCACATACGCGATGATACGGAGCAATTTCTCCCAAGAAGAGATGCGCTGCGCTAACTCATATAGTAGCGGTGGGTCTATATCTGCAGTAACAGCCATTGCGACTGCCTTGTGCTCAGGCAGCTCATTGCAATCAGCGGGAGAGAATGGCTTGATGGGCCATTCCTCGGGAGCGCAGCGGATCCACGGAGGACCGTTCCACCACAGATCGTGGGATAAAAGTTGCGATGGGAGCATACCTCGTGAAAGGCAGTCGCTCGGATTTATTGCGCCAGCCACATGATAAAAGTGCTTGGCGGGTAAGTTTTCCTGACACTGTGCGATGCGGTTGCTCACGAAGATCGACCAACGGTGTGGCGAAGAATGTATCCATGAAAGAGCGATTGTCGAGTCCGAGAAAGCGTAGATCTCGGCGATAGGGATGCGGGTTGAGTAAGTATCTCTCACAGTTTTTACTAACTTAGCCATAAGCAAGGCGGCGCATAACTCAAGGCGAGCAAGAGTCGTGATTTTAGTCGGTGAAACCTTTGACTTCGCGCAGAGAAGGCGAGTTTGAATACCAGAGGGGTAAGTACAATGAGTGTACACGACACAACCCATACCGTTCATGCTGGCATCACAGAATGCAACGAGACGCAGCTCACAACCCATCTCCACACCTACATGCCGCGGGATCCTTAACGTGTCCAGAAGATGAAATTCTTGCGTTAAGGCCGTGAAACGCGTGCGTATACTTTCGGGAGCGACCGCGTCCCACTCATAATTCCCCAACCACAACTCCTTAATGAGCAGTTTGGCGTACAGGATCACTGGCGCCACTAGTCCGATTACATCGAACAACCGTGCAACTACCGAGAGTATATTCCGCTTTGTGCACTTTTCGGTTATAGCGGCGGATGTGAAGAAGAAATTGTCTTCACCCGGTTCCCATGAAAGGCCTAAAACCTTCGAGACATCATTATCTATATCAAAGGTCAATGACTTGCGATGTGAGTCGGGCAGACTTTCTAGCAGAGTTGATGAATTGCTTGACCACTTCACTAAGTCAAAGTCACCAGATTTGAAGAGTTTTATCAAATCTTGAGCTAGACGCGTTGCAGTTTCCTCATTATGTACTGAATGAACTAAGTCATCCATATACAGGCTGCTCTCAGCTACCTTGGCGGCATCAGGATAATGCGGGCTCATGTCGGTAGCCAGCTGTCGCACAGTGCGCATAGCTATGTATGGGCTCGACTTGAGACCGAAAGGTTGCCTATTGAAGGCAAAAGTGCGGACTTCTTCGGATTCACTGAACCGAAATAAAATGCGTAGGTATTTACGCTGATCAACCGGTACACCAATACGTAAATAATGTTGTTTAATGTCAGCGTTCATAGCGATGGGAAACAATCGAAAGCCTAAAAGCAATAAAAATAAATCGGCTTGCAGATTGGGCCCAATGTGTAGTACATCATTGAGTGAAAGCCCAGTGTGCGTTTTTGCACTTGCGTCTAACACGATACGCGGCATCGGTTTGTCAGGCCGAACCACGGCGTGATGTGGTATGTAATAACCATCGGGTGGCAACTGAGATGCGTCGACCGGGCTAAGGTACCCGTTGTCTATATAATCTTGTATCACTTCATTATAATTTTCGCGCAATTTTGGCGTTACACGAAACTTTCGCTCCAGCGTCATAAAGCGGCGGTAAGCAGCAGCATGCGAGCTACCTAACTCAGAAGGGTCTCTGCAAAATGGCAATGCTACTGTATAGCGACCCCCATCATCACGAGTTACGCTGGACGTAAAGATGTTTTCGCATTCTGTTTCTTCCGGGGAAAGAAATCGTTTAGTTGGCACTTCTTCGAGTTCCCAGAACTTCTGTACCAAATCGTTCAGTGCCAACGCGGAGAAAGAAGAAGCAGGCTTGACATCCGTACGTGGGTAATCACCCATTAGAACCCACCCAAATGTCGTAGACAATGCAGGCGGGGCTTGCAAACCACACTCGACCTTAGTTCCCAAAAATATGTATGGAAAAAGTTGCGCTCCTAATACAATGTCGATATCTCCAGGTATGTTCCAACTTAAGTCTGCGAGCGGAAGCTCGGCAAAAACACTTTTGTCGCATTCAACGAACTGAGTCGGTAACTGTTCCGCAATGCATTCGACAACTAGTGCGTAGATTGTATATTGGTGCTCTGGATAGACACGCGATTTGATCTCAAGGTAAACATATCCAATTATTGGACGTGAAGCTGCACCAACTCCCTTTACGAAGGAATTGTGCAGTGGCGTTATTGTTAGATTTAGTTTTCGGCAACAGTCTGTTGTTATCAAGTTATTCTGTGAGCCGTTGTCAATAAGGCATCTCACTATTGAAGAGGTCATGCAACCTTTAGGGCGCGCATACACTTGCGCCGTAGATAACAGAATCGTTGACTTCGATTTTGTTGCTGACGAAAGTAATACTGCGGCATTATGTACTGACGACGACGGTGGCGGCGACGATGAGTTAGCACTCATATGAGAATGCGTAGGTACATCGGGTTGCAATTGCGGAGCGAGCGGGGTGTCATTGTCAGGCGGCGAGCGAGTGCCCGACATAACGCAAGGAGCGTGAGCGGAAGACGGCGACAAGGGCTCGTCTGTATGTACCATGGCGGCGTGCGAGTAACTATTTCCGTTATTTTCATTTTTATTTTTTGAGAAACAAAGCTGGCTGTGGTGACGCTTACTGCAGAATTCACAAACAGACGTCGATTTGCATTTCGAAAGATTATGCAACATACTGAGACAGTTTACGCAACCATGTTTCGCTTTAATAAATTGGTATTTACTATGTGCATCTCGTTTTTTGAATTGATTGCAACTGTATAAATGTGAGTGATCGCTGCTACCACACATAACGCATGAACCACGTTGCGTAGAGGGCGCTGTCGCTGACGGTGGGGTAGAAAAATCTGTCTGAGCGTTTGACTCCGTCGAGACAAAAGACTTGTAGGTATGTTGCCCACGCGTATCGCGAGGCGATATATTGGCGGGAACTTTGTTCGAAGTACTTGGTCGCGAACGTTCTAATATCTTTACTTGATCTTGAACGAAATCAATCAGCTGCTTAGTAGTAGGTATTTCCGAGTCCCTAACTGACAGTTCGAAAGACTGAATAGTTTGCGTGTCTAACTTCCTAAGTGCACATTGGACGAAAATAAAATCGTTTAAATCTTTGATTTGTAATTGTTTAAGCGCCGAAATCGACGCAGAATATTTACTGATAAATGCATCGAGACTGTTTGCATTGTGCGAGCTAGCTTTCAAGTCAAGAATATTATTTAGGTAAAAAGTCCCTAAGGCGCGTTCATCTTGAAACTTCTTTACTAAAGTATCCCACAAAATCTTATACGTTTCACCTGTGGGAACAATACCGGCGGTATATTTTACTGCATCATGAGTAAGTTTGGAAATCAAGTACTGCACACGCTGCGAGTCTGACAGTTGTTCATTCAAGTGTATATTTGTTTTAAATGACTGGTAGAATAAATTCCAGTTTTCAGGGCGTCCGTCAAAACTCGGAATTACCAAAGGTTGCAATTTCACTATAGGCACAGTCAAGTTACTCGCCTGATGTGAACACACACTGGTTTTCGCGGCAGCGCCGACGGTCCCGGTAGTGGCGCCGGCGGCGATCAATCTGTTTCGAATGCGTTTCACTCTCGTGTATAAATCCTCAAATGACTCGATACAAGCGTAATCCGGAGTTGAGTCCGGTTTTAATTGTAATTTAATCTTATTATATTGGTCTACTACTGACTCAAACCTATCGCGTAAATCATCTATTGTTTCCGATTCAGCCATGAAGTTCTCATTTGATCGCGACGATGAATCAAAAGAAACAATAGTCTTAGAAGAGTTATATAAACGATTAATTCTTTGAAATAATACTTCCTTCTTTTGCTTCAATAAAGTGAGCATAACTTCTGGATTCGTTTGTTCTTCCGTCATATTTACAAAATTAAATCGACAACACGAAAAAGCAAACGATCGGAACGCGACGTGTTGATATTAACACGAAGTTAAAACACGAAGTTAGGCTCAGTTCACGAAACTTATGATAAAGTGACGGACGAGAATAAATTTTAATGGCGGCAATTCAATGTAAGTGCGACAATAGCAGCAAAATGGCGAATGTAGATACAATGGCGGAGCGGAAAAACCAGTATTTCATTTATTACAATAATGAAGGTAAAAGCGTAATACGTGGAATTCTAAGACTACAACGATTTTACCTAGGGTTGTTTAGCGGGATTTATCTACCTACCAATTCAAATTGATTACGTAGGTAGATAAACTTGGGGCGTTAGATACAAGACTTTACCAAAAGATACGTAAAATCAAGGGGCGTAAATGAGAAATTTTACCAAAAAATACGTAAAATCCTAGGCGTAAGTTCAGAATCAACCAAAATTACGTTGATCTGATTAATAAAAGGTGCGTTGTGAACGATATTCACCAAATATACGTGAATACGTGCGAAGCTGTATGAAATGTCATGCAAGAATTTACCAAAAAATTACGTAAATCTTCAATCTACTGGACAATCCGAGACTCGAATAGGACCAAAGTATGGTGGGGCGTGTAAATAGCCTCACCAGGGGGGTGATTGCTCACAAATTAAGTTTAAAAAAAGACATGAAAATTTCGATTGTCGTCGGCAATAAAGTGATTTTGGACCAGCACTGACCTGCAAATGACCGCGTCCGTTCTCCTTCCTCCCGAGAGCGGCAGGCTGATGATATACGCTGCTGCAGGCCCACAGGGTCTTGAATGCGAGGGTTTAGCCGGCCGGCAACCTAACCTTTCAGTTCGTAGGTGGGCAAAAGTACAGCGAGTACTTTCGCTGTAAACACGCACAATGCAGTGAGGTCACTGATATCACAGTTTTTGCGGTCCGAATCTTCAGATTCATAAATAAATCAAACTGTAGCGAGAAGATGCACTTTTAGGCTCCACACCAAGAGCTTGCGAAGACGCCATGACAGTGAGTGTTCATATGTCATTATTTTTGACCAATAACGAATTTTTGTCGTCGTGGGATGTTCTTTCTTCCAACCAATGCCCAGCGTTTTTAGTTTCGCCGGTGAAGACAGCTAACGCCATCTCCCGAGATTCTCGGAGAACATCTGCAGCGTCATCGACAAGCAGGCAAGCCCATACTCAAATGCCGACGACAATGAAAAAACGCGGGTTATCCAAATATGAACGAATTGATTTTTTAGGATTTAAAAGGCGCTCCACCAACGGTACTAAATCGAAATTAACATACCTACATAATAGTCTTCCACATGAGGCCCGTGAGGTATTAGCAATTTGCAAATGTATTTTTAATACAAGTCACTAAGCCTACGCAAATATTGCTTCAATCTGGGTATTTAAAGGAGCAAGGGACAATCTGGCCGAAATCTCGACAAACAATCTACTGCAAAGTTCAAAGAAATAAAATAAAAAGCAGAAAGCGTTCGAGTGGCTAAAAGGGCAAATGGCTACCGAAACCTCAGATATGATAATGTCATGCTAAAGGGGCTTTATTGTTTATTGAGTGGCGTTTTTTTACCTGCTTGGGTTTTTTTACCTTCGTCAGCTGGATTTGGTTTATTGGGCGATAGCTCCTCACAGGACAGCTCGGGCGGCGGACTCGAGGTTGTAAAGTAATAGATCCTCTCCGTCGGGTTCCGTCGTAAATCAGAAGTTAAACCCGTATCTTTGGGTACGTAACGAACTTTGTAACAAGACGAATTGACAACACGTAAAAAGAATTTTTGTTAAAAATGAACCTTTGGGCGGCTTGATTAACTTTTAAGAACTTTTTTGCCAGATTGGAATAGACTTGAAATGAATAAATTCTCAAACACGAGCTAGTAACGTAGATTGGGATTCGGCGGTATTCAGATTCCTTGAGCGGTTTTTTCTAAGACAAAGTAGAAAATTCGCGTTAAGATTTTATACTTTTTATGACATAACTTGCTTCACATTTTTGCTTCACAACCTTGATTTATACAAGCTGAAATCTGTGTGGTTTAAAGACCGCTGTTATATTTAGTAATAAAAATGCCATCTTTTTAGACTATTACATTTAAGTGTAGATGGAAATTAAATAAAAACCTTTGTGTTGAAAAAAACATGAGAAATCGTGATTCGATAAATTCGCATCAAAATTTTAGTACCGCCTCTCCGTCCTCGCTTTCAAATCGCTCGCAAATCACTAGCGTGATAGGGTTCTAACAAACAAACAAACGAATGGACCGCGTCAAGTTGGCGTATGGCGTAATTGAGCGAACATTTCGCGGAGATAACAAAATGAAACGTCGTAGCGAGCCTACGACGTCTGGTCTGGACTAGGTCGGAAGGGGCATTGTCCTAAATATGGACAATAGTTACAAAATGATACTTTATTTGAAAGATAAGATCAGTAAATATAATGCTATAATTGTTTATGTTATTAATTGACAAATGCTATTATGGTATACTTACGTTACCTGAAATTTGAATTGATTGTTGACTCTTGTAAACTTAAAAAAGGCGCTTACCTATTATTGTCATTACGATTATTATTGCACATTTGCAAAACATTACATAACATAAACTCACGCCTGTCAGGTATCCTGGAGAGCGAGAGTGTAATGCTTAGCAAAAAACATTTTGAACGAGTTCAATGGTCGGTTTTTATTCTAAACCCATTTTTATGCTTCGAGCAAAAGTTATATCAGGGCAACCTTAACTTTGACTACGGCTGAATTTACATGTTGCATAGAAAATAGGCCGATGTAAAAACGACTTGTATCTAATTGTCATGTGCAGACTTTATAGTTTCAGCGTATAGCTAGAACTAATTTTTGAATTCGGTGCAAAAATATTTTCTTATTTTCTTTGCAAGGACGTTATAAGATTTATTAGGCAAATCTATCCGCAGCTCAAAACCCACTTTTTCTACGAGTTGTATTGAATAAATAAAAAATATAAAGAAATTACTTCTACAATTTTGAGTTATTACATAGGTAATAACAAAAGTACCTATATATTACAGAACAGAGTTTTGAAGTAGCGTAATTCAAAGCGGTATTAGTAATCCCACGAACCGAGCGACCACGCCTGAGCACTATTAAGGTTTTTCTTACGTGAAGCATGCTGTATCGCTCGCACAATTTAATTTTTTTAATTATTCCAATAAAATGAGCAAAATTTTGATAAACATGATCTGAGGGTTTGATGCATAATTAAATTAATGACATTCTTTGTTTCTAAAATTATAAATTTTGGAATAAAATTCTCTCAATCAAACACTTAGTACAGGATAAGAAAAATATATGCCTTGAATATCTGCAATTTAATTATCCACTAAACCCTCACACCACATTCATCAAATGTATACTAACTTATTACAAACTCATTGAATTTTAAATTGTGCGAGCGAGACAGCACGCTCCACGTAAGAACAACCTTAATCTATTAGTGATACAAAACACCACTTAAACTCTACACGGCGACGGAGGACTCGCGGGTCCCCGACGGCGGGCTTTAGCGCTCGAATTTATGTTAATCCTAAAGCTCGATTGAGGGATTTGTGGAACTCTCTATTAACGCAAATAGTAAAAGTCTTTGAAAAGTTAGCGCGGGTAAATCCGCCAAAGACCCTCTCTCAGTCATCAATGCTTGTCCCGAATTGCGACGATCTCCCGCGACAGTTTTTTTTTCTCTGGAAATTACATACTTTCGTTAAATCACTTCTTTTCTTTCTCACGAGTCTTTTGATAAGCTCCTTTTGTTCACAACAGACTCGCAGTAGATGGTTGGAAATAATCTGTTGGAACTTTGCGGCAGAAGAGAGCCTTCCATTTTTCCTTTTAAGAACGGACTCCTAAAAACCAGGAAATGAAAAATTAAAGTAGATACCTAAAGATATAGTGTCAAAACTTTAAGAACCATAATTTCGAAAAGTAAGAGCTCACCTCAGCCATAGTGAGTTAAATGATGCTAAAAAACCAGACAAGTGCGAGTCGGACTCGCCCGCCGAAGGTTCCGTACCAATCTGAGCTTTTCCCAAACTTCAAAGACAATTTTTTTGAGGATTTAATAAACTACTTTTGTAGTATGGTGTCAGATTTTTCCCTGTACTTGTAGTATAAAACGATATTACTTGCCAAATTCCATAACTCTAAGTCAACCGAAAGTACCTTATAAATTTTGATTCCCTTGAGTGTCGAAATGTACGTTTTTTGTGGCAAGACGGCCGTATCTTTTTACGTTTACGTTAACTTAGGAGTTTGATTTTTTGATAGCTTCAAGGGACTGTAGATTCGAATATAAGATTCTAATTTCAATTCGATACCTCCACGCGTTTCCGAGATAGAGTCTTGCAAGATAATAAAAACGTTATAGTGTAATTTCATAATAGGCTTTTTCACTGCCTCAAAAAAATGTGTTATATTTTTTTTTTACTTATGCTCAACCCTAATTTACTTTTGGTATATTTTCTTTACGGTTGAGCAGTAAGCAGTTAATAAGTCTCGTCGATACTTCTATTTTGCTGGTGCGTTGGCTTTGCATTTGTATGAGGTGCGTTGGCTTTACATTTGTAAGGAGTTTCAACTACCACACAAAAACTGCTACGCTCACGCAATAGCTAGATATTGTCTGCAGTACGTAATTCAAATGCTACGCGTGTCGAAAACTCTTTGAATATCAGTTTACGATTACTTTTTAAGTACACAGACTGTAAAAATACTGAGACCCGACCCGGAAGTTGTGGACACCAATAAAAAGATTGTTAGCGTGCGAAAAACCAGGGTTAAATTCTTTTCGGTAATTTCATTTCTGCGCTATATTGAATGAAATAATGTAATGTATACTAATGTAACTACTTTCTTCTGTGCAATAAAGTGTTCTCCTGGACAAAATACTATACATACATACTAATAAGTTCGGTTCGAGCTTCAGAGTTGTAATCCAGTCCAGTCAGGTCTCGGTGAATATTGGATCGTTCCCTGTAGGGCAACCTCACTCTGGTGCTAATTGGAAGCCGCAATCGACAACACGCATTGAGAGCCGCGACAGTCGCCTCAGAGATCTGGGGTGATCTCGGTAGAGATACGAGCATAATGCTCGCAAATAACTTAACGAAACGTCGAAGCAAATTTTTGTTTACTTATTTGTTAATTTGAAATCAGAAATCAGACATTTATTTCAACGTAAAGAATCATTGTTTTTCTATCTCGTAAAATAATGTTTTTACGCATAAATACACCCACCCTTACCTAATAGAAAACATTTAGAATTCAATGAGAAAACTAAATATAAAATGCGTTTTATGGTATTTTTGAGACCTTTAAAATCCCAAAAAAAAAAACTTTTTAACCATTTTTTCAGATTTTTCTAAGTTTTTCTACGTCTTCTATGGTATAAAAGCAATGTTATTTCAATCTGTGTTTGACGCAAGTGTCCCATTATTCTCGTTTCTAGTAGCGAGCTAGAAAAGAGAAAAATTTGGGGTTTTTTTTTGGAATTGAGAAAAAAACGTTGCATAGGTTTGGGCGTATGAAGAGGAAGGGTAATCTGTAAAGTAAACTTAGATTTCCTTAAAACGAATTTTTTGTTACGTTCTGCTATAAAAAGCTTTGCGCTTAAAACGGCAGCCGTATGTGATGTAGACGTTTACACAACGATCTGCCTATAAAAAGGTCGTTTTAGTGGAATAGTTGGAGGGACTGAAAAATAGAGGGACGCTGAATTAAAATCTCAAATTAATACGGCAAGTATAGCTAACGAAACTATAACAAAACAGCGTTAAAATTCATGGAGGAAATTACTAGTTCTAGATAAAATAAATAAAAAAGTTTCACAATCTCGTATTTCATTTTCTATTAAAGAACAGAACAAAGAGGTTTTTCTCTACTAAGCAAAGCAACGGAGCACAGACTACATAGATACAACAGAGCAATGAGGTTTGGTTGTGTAGTTATAGAGTTTGAATATCGTTGTTTTTTTTGTGTGTTGAAAGGCAAGCCGAGTTTTCTGTTTAAATATTTTTTACTGTTTCTATGTAGGTACGTGACCTACCTGTGACCAAATTGATTTCGACAGTAGTATATGAAAGTAATTAATATGGTGCTCTGCTCGCTTCGCTCGATCCGCTACGTGAGTTCACAAGCAACCTGTCATAACTTAACTACAGGTTTTGGGACGAAGTTTTTTTTATGGCGGGGCCTTCGCCTCCTGCACCCCCCCCTGTTTGTTCCAGAACTTTTTTTTTTAATACTGGAGTGAATCTTTGTAACAAAAACCCACTCTTGACAGTTATTACAGAAAATATTGTCTTTTTTGAAATTAATATGTAGTATTATTATAAATCGTTTATTTTGGATCATAAAATCCATATAACTTAACCTAATCTTTAAAAACATAGATAAAAAAATATTATAAATTAACTAATACTTAAAACATAATCAATCAATCAACTGATCAATTAATTAATTAATTAATCAGTTGACCGACTAATATGCATCTTCTCAAAATGATGCCACAGGGCAATCTGTAGGATACCGCTGGCGCTGCCGCGGACGCGGTCAATTAAGGATGCCACTCGTTTGCGCATTATGGCGTGAAAGCCGTCCGTACGGGCCTCGGCAAACATGCCTGAGGCACTGCAGTACCGCGGCAGCCCCAGCAGCATCCTGAAGATGTGAAAGTGTCAAACATATTTTAATTATTTTCTCTGCGAACACAAATTTCCACGAAATTTTATCCTTGTTGATTAGCATATCAATAGCTGTATTTGTGGTATTAATATCAGATTTTAATTCAGCGTCCCCATATTCTGCATAATACCCAAATAGTTTAGTACTTTTAGGACAGTTTTTATTTTTAGTTTTTCTTACAACCAGTATCATTGACCTCTATTGCTACATAGCCGACCGACTTCGTTGGTATGGAAAAAATACATAAATATGTCAGTGAAAAGGAGGAATTTTCTTTCTTTTCTACAAACTGCAATGGGTGGCAGATTTCTGGTGGAATATAAATACTTTATTAGACAACTGTATCGCTTAACCCCTTCTAATTAAGGCTCATATCTAATCGTCCCCAATCGTGCCCGGGTGACCGCCAGCACAATTGCTCACCTGTTGCGATACGAGCGAACGCGAGGCGATCGATAAAAACCACTTCGGATCCGTCAGGAACGCGTCGAATGAAGCTCCGATAATGTTCGATCCCCTAGGGCAGGGATCAGAAATTCACAACACACTACATATTATACATGCGGCGGAGACTGAAAAATAGCATTAATGCTGTGGCTCCGACCATTTCAAAAGTCTACTAAATTAAATTACTCTTAACATAAGCAAATTTGTTACTATTGAATAAAGTTCTTTTTAATTTTATTTATTTATTTATTGTATAACTAAAAAGAGCACTGTATCTAACTAATCTGATTAACAGATGCAGCTCAAACTCAAATGGAAAACAAAACAGTTGTGCCAACCAAACTAACAAAAAAAAAAAAAAACAAAAAATTGCCAAAGGGCGTGGGTTCAAGTCTCGGCATGGGTGGAATTTTTAGCCTCTAAATAGGTTATTTGAATGCATGTGGCCATGACGTGCCAACTTTGCCTGAATAAATTTAGCCAGAATTAGTAGATTTTTTAGACACCTAAATGTGACTGGAATTAAATCACACTTTTCCATAATTTTGGTACTGGCATTTTTACCCCCTTTTGCCTGTACCTAGTCTTTCTATTTCCTTTTCTTATTTCAACAATTTTATGAATTCATATTGAAATTAATAAAATTTTGACGGGTCTACTTAAACTCCTTAATTAATGGTTCCGTGTCCGTGTCCAAATTATTATATCGCGTGCCGTAGGTTAGGTATATGGCCGTAACTGCCCTAGCGGACTTATCCTAGGGTTACCCTAGTAGAACTCAACGATGTTCGAATAAAAAAACAGTGAGATATTACTGAAGATTCTTCAAAGCTTTAGTGTGTCAGCGACACTTTGCAACTTTAATACCTATCCATACATAGCGGTAAATAATGGTTCATTATATTCATTATAGAGTCTTCAATTTGACTAATTTAATAGTACTGAAATTGACTTGGCCATCATACCTTACATGAAAGTATCACACAGGTTTCGTATACATAAAGGTACGAAACGTTCTTGTGATGACGTCATTATAAAAAAAGGGAAGCGCTATCATGTTTTGTTGTTTTGGTGGGAAGGACTCCTTGGAAGGAAATAAATCGAGTAATTATTTTGGCATTTTCTGCGATGTATTCACTGTAATAATAGGGGTTAAAGTATGAAATTGCCGTTTTATTGCAATAGGTTCTTTGAATTGACATAGAATCTTCATGGTTTGAGGTTTTCGAATGAAACTTTTGTCAAATGGTTTCTATGATGTTCTTTTTTTATAAAATGTGAAACATTTAAATATCGACTTTTAATTGTTTTTGTTACATATTCAATTTAGACAAGAAAGATGGATACTGCGAAAATTCGAGTGATTATGAGGCACCCATTTTTCGTATTTTTTTATTTTATTGATTTGACGCAAGTGAGTCAATATTGTGGGTAAGGTAACGTTAAACCATGCCGCTAATTCCTGGGTAGTTTGACTAGGGTCGGCTTCCACTATCTCTCTTAATTTATCAATTTAGCGGTCCTACTGACCTCGATACAAAAACACTTAAGGCTCGGGCATGCGTCTCGCTCGTAAAATCTATTATGTTTAGTGATTGCAATAAAATTAGTATAGGTACCTACTTTTGATAATGTGATGCAAGGGTTTGATAGATAATAAAATTGCGAATATTCAAGTCATATGTTTCTTATCCTGTACTACATTTTTGATTGAGAAAATTTGATTCCAAAATTAATAATTATGGAAACAATTTTCTTTATTAAAAACTACGTATAGGAAAACCAAAATATGTTTTAAATGTCCTTTATTTAATTATGCGTCAAACCCTCAGAAAACAATATTAAAAAAATTGTCCGAGCGAGACAGCATGGTCCACTTAAGAACAGCCTTAAGGCTGTTTTTATGGAGCATGCTTTCTCGCTCGCACAATCTAATATTTTAAGTGATTGTAACAATTTTAGTAAATTTTTGATAAATGTGATTTGTTGGTTTTGATAGATGATTACCCCTTTATTAAAAACGACTTATAGAAGAACAAAAAGGTATATAATATCCTCAATTTAATTATCTTACAAACTCTGAGGGTTTGATGTACTCATCACTCATTTATCTATCAAAAGTGTACTAATTTTGTTACAATCACAAAAAAATTATATAGTGCGAGCGAGACAGTTTGCTCGACGTAATAGCAGCCTTAATTGCTGCACAGCGGAAGGAAAGAGTAAAGAGATGAAGAAAAAGCTCTGCCAAAGGAAATTGTGCGACCCGGCCGGCGGCCGCGGCCGAGATTGATTAGCGAAATTGAAAATGTACAGGGTATAAATTATTCTATTCGCCCCAGTTCTCCAACATTCATCCGAATGCGGATATCTACGACCACAAAGAAGTTAAAAAGTGTGCCATAATTATTATGGAGTTACAGAGAGAGAGAGTGTTATATAAATAAAAATATAATAAAAAAGAAACTTCCACGCAACACAATTACTTGTCCTGGTCCCAAACTGGGATGTCCTGTGCTATGGTAACCAGGCAAGGACATCACAAACATGGAAATACACCTCGATTGAGGCCGTTTGTGCAAATGTACGGGGGCCCCCAGTGGGAATAGAACCCTCGACCTCCGGCATGGTAACCTAACCGTGTCTATGGATCTACCCTAAAGTATGTGATATTCGTAACATGGGTGTATTTCCCAATATTGTATTAACCAATACCATAGCACAGGGTATTCTAGTTTGGGATCAGCCCCTATATTACGCTCACCACATCCTGAGCGATTCCAATCGTCTAACTGTCAAATTAGTATGGAATTTGACAGTTAGACGATTGGAATCGCTCAGGATTTGGTGCGCATAATTAGGCCACAGGACAAGTAATTGTCTTGTGTGGAAGTTATTTGTTTATTTATTTTATTCACAGCGAGTTTGACTCAATCGGTATCGATATACGTCGTGTACATTTGTACAATCCGCGATGAATATCACGTAGGATCCTTCATATAGGTTAGTGTAATGACCCAAGATTTCAAAGTCGGACGGGTTTCAGCAAAGAATGGAAAAGGTCTGTTACAAAAGTGTTCAAAGCTCTTTGCCGATACATATGTATGTACAGTCAACAGCAGGGCCCTATTTCATAGAACTAAAATTAACGGTTTACTATGATTAACCCACAAGTTAAAGAGTACGAAGACTAATTGTACTATTAGGCTACTCCGTGTACATCGAATTATCGTAATAACCTAATAAAATTGTAGTTTTATGAAACGCGACCCTGGTCAACCTTAACATTTTGCAAGGTCGCTCGTTACATAGCTGAGTAGAGTGAACGCGTGTAAAGGTTTATGTGCTGTCGACTGTACGACAACTGTACGAATAGACTCTACTTGATCGGATTGAATTCCCTTGCCGTACCTCTGAGATGTCGTGACAAATATTCATAAAGTTTCAAAGGCATCACCGATGGAGCTGTCCCGGGGAGCGCGCTCTTTGACGTATCGTGATTAAAGAAGGCTTTGCTGAACGCGTGTTGCAATTTACTACAATCGCTTATATTTAATTTTCCAGTGGGGATTTACTTATTGCGTAGGTATGTAGCCGTTTCGCCGCCCACCTCGGTGCGTGCCGGGAATTCGCACCCGGGACCTTCACCAGTTTGCTTAAAATTCGGGTCAGACGGCCCGAAAACTTCTCAGCGTTTATCAATTTGAGTCCTGATTCACAAACTTTTAATAAGAAATTAATTGAGCAAATATTAATTTGGAGAGTTGGCCCCAATTTCTTCGTAGTGACCAGATTTTACTGAATTGTGATATTTTATGCAAATTTAGATATTTGACATTGATGTCTCTTTTTACGTAATGTAAGTATTTCACTCTAT
The DNA here is from genome assembly GCA_963969515.1 of Yponomeuta evonymella. Taxonomy (NCBI): domain Eukaryota; kingdom Metazoa; phylum Arthropoda; class Insecta; order Lepidoptera; family Yponomeutidae; genus Yponomeuta; species Yponomeuta evonymella. The sequence continues at coordinate 7,616,213 of OZ018346.1, forward strand.
ATTTTATTAAAGGACTCGTAACTCTGCGAGAAGGCCTGTGCCCTACAGTGGAACGTATATTGGCTGCTTTTGATGATGATGAACGTAGGGTAACAATGAAAGAAGCTTATGGAAGAATAAACTTCCTCGAAGAGGCGAAACAGAAAAATGTAGGCGATGAAAATATTAAGTAAGCGCTTTGTGTTTTTTCGAGCGATAAAAATAATTCATGTGAAAAATTGCCGCCTTCATAACAAGCTTCTATTCAGAATAACATTGTCCTAAGATCTATCTTAGAACAGTTAGAACCCATAAAGCTTTACCCGGTACATAACTTAGGTACCAATGGAGAATTTGCGTCGAACTCAGATTGAAGTGGCATGGCTTTTGACCCTCAATGGCATAGAAAAACTCCAGATTTTTTTTGAAAATAAAACCATAAAAATAATTTTCATTACTCATACTCTGAAAGTAGGTCTGAAGTTGCCTGAGGAAGTAATACTTTTCGGGTTGAAAGTTATACTTTCAGCCCTAGAGAGAATCGTTTTCAACTGTCAAATTATAAAAAAAAACTGGTTATATTTTCACATTTCTGTTGAACCATGTTCCAATTTCTATACAGCCCCTCAATTACAGCGCGATAAAAAATTGAAATAACATCAAGGTTCACTTCATAATATAGTTTAATTTGTACTATTTGTTTAAAATAAAATAGATTTGGGTAAATATAGATTGGGTAACCTTTTTTTCAGTGATGAAAATGAAAAATAAAGGCTAAATAGGTGACCGGCCACAGAAAAAAAAATAGGCGAGTTGTAGAGTTTTGTTTGTAGTTCCGTGTAGCAGAGAGATATTAACATTTTAGTTAATTCGTGTTTTTATATTTACTTTCCTTGTATTCGTAATGAAAAGCCCACTGTTTATCCTGGGGTTAAAAACTTATTTAGTCCTTCGAACTATTGGCGCCCTCGCTAAGCTCGGGTGTCAAACCCCGTCTTGGGACTAAATAAGTTACTTTCACCCCTAGGGTAACAATGTACTATATTTCGGGGTTTTCGGGCTCCCAAAAAATGCGAAAAATCGAGTTACTCTAATTATAAAAAAACATATTAAATTGCGTTTTTTCATTGAATTCTAAACATTTTTTAAAAAGGGTGTCTATGCATAAAAACATAATTTCACGAGATAAGTCGAATATTGATAAACGCTTCATACATTAAAGGTTACGTGCAAGTTGTGACATCATAGCTTGAGCCCGATTTGTATGGCGCGTTTTTGTACTACGTGACTAGGATGACTTTTCGACAGGTCACATTATGAGAAGCATTAATCGCAGAGAAAAACATTAAACACTTTTATTTATCTTTTAAATTGGCCTCTCCGATTATATGAAAAAAAAATTGTGCAAGTTTTCCATTGTAAAAGGAGATTGAGCTCAAGATCTAAGTAAAGTGTTGCAGAAAAGTCTGCTGAAACTTGACTCTGTTATTTTTTTCATAAGAATGACCCTATTTAAGTATCACTGATTTCACTGGACAGGGGCCTGTTTCATATAACTACAATAAATTCGTGGTTTACTATGACAATTCGATGTATGTTTTTTAACCCACAGATTAACAAGTAGACTGTAACTTGTAACGTTCATTAAGTCGCAGTTTCTGTGCTACTTTGAATAAAAAAATTTGATTTTGATTTTGACTGTGCTTTGTACCTCAAATTGTCATAATAAACAACGAATTGTAGTTGTATGAAACTCGGCCCAGGAATGCAACACGCTGTAGTCATTTAGTTGGCGCTGTTCGCACCCTAAACTACTAATCCGATTATGATGAATAAGGTGTCAATACAAAGGCTACGTATTATACGAAAATAAATCAATTTGATGGAGGTTACATAATTAAATTAAAAAAAAAAACCGACTTCGAAACACCAAAGCACTAAAAAGTTAGAAATAATTTAAATAATTAGAAGTATGTATACATGTAGGTATTGTAGAAGTATAATTTGGAGTGGTATTGTAGAAGTATAAAGGATGGGTCCCATTAGTCCTTATTTACTGCTGTCCATTGAAGAGTTCCATTCTCCATCTCTGAAAGTCTTCATCACATCTTCACCAAACTAAAATGGGACCAACGTGACATTATATCTATTCGAACAAAAAAAAATTGTTGAAATCGGTTAAGATTTGACGGTGATATGGAGGAAAATAGCAAAAAAAAATATTTATGGGTCGAATTGATAACCTCCTTTTTTTAAGTCGGTTAAAAAAGTGGGGTCTCTGAATAGGGAGTCTTTTTTGCTATCATTTCGAGCATTATGTAGTCATCAATTAGTAGTCGGGTTAGAGTTTTTAATAAACTTTTGCCAGTTAATATTCAATGGCAATCAAGAATAGTATTAATACTTCTAACAATGAGATAAATTATAATAAGATTTCAATGATTTTTATGAACGGTACCCAGCAGGTGCTAAACGGGGAATGAATTTGCCTTAAGATTTTTCATGTATCATAATAATGTATGGTGTGCAATAAAGAGTAAGTATTAATCTAATCTAATACAATGACCAGCCTGCCTGGGCCGGGCATATCATCCGAACCGATGGGGTAGACGAGTTCTTGAGTGGAGACCGCGGATCGGTAAACGTAGTGTAGGACGTCCTCAGACTCGGTGGAGCGATGATCTTCGAAGGGCGGCTGGCAAGAGCTGGATGAGAGTAGCCGAGGACCGTGCTCAGTGGCGTGCAATAGGAAAGGCCTATGTCCAGCAGTGGACAAGCATAGGCTGATGATGACACGCCTATTTACTTAGTTCATTGTTGTCAAGACACTGTGGTAGTCGAATTTTTGTACAGATGTTCGTAACGCAACTTATTATTACTTTACTCACTTCACATGCCCAACTCAAATACGTAGGTACTTGCAATTGAAATAGGTACTGGTTTATTTGCATGTTCGTAGGACACAATCTACCTGACCGTCGCAATGGCGCCTCGCTAATAGATACACGCAGAACCAGATAAGACGTGGTGGGAATGAACAAATAAATATCGGTCCAACTTCAGCAATCCATCAAGCAAGTGTAAATACATCGCGATTGATTAATTACTACTATTAAGCCAGTTACATTCCGTTTAGTTCAGGTTTGGTCTGAATGTAGACAAACGAAAAATTAATACTATCAAAGTCAGGAAACGTATAATAGCGGTTGATATTTTTCGAATCAATTATATGAACGAATGACCTCGGACAAGCTAATAACTCGATAGACATTATTGTGTCCCGTGTATTTTAACGAGTTCCATCAACGGTTTATTTACATGTAGAACAAAGCCGAATGAAATGAAATATACGTGCTTCTGCTAGCCCCACCCACGCTATCATTAACACACCCGTAGATGCTACAGGCTGTTTTTTTATCTTTATACTTTCCCGCTTAGTTTTTTTATTAAATCAAATCAAAGTTTTTGTTCAAGACTAGCTGTCCCGCGACTACGTTCACGTTGGATTAGAATATGAAGTGCCCTTACCCCTTAATCAAGGCCGTGGTATATTTCCGTTCTAAATTTCGTCCTTTGAGACTTTTTCGCGGTTGTATTAAATTTACTATTCTCTTATCCTACTTCACCACGCCATACCAGCGTCACGGGTTGTCAACCGGGAACCTGTGACATATGCTGAGTCAAGAACCTTTTCTTGTACCATGGCACACAGCATCTCCACCATATCACTTCATTTCTACTGTGTGATTGTTTAGAATGAGATTATTTATTATTACTTTAAGCTTTTTTACTGTTTTCACGTTTTATTATTTGTAAGATTTTATGTGTGTCGGATTAAACTTTTTTCAATTTCAATTTCAATCTCCCGTCGGCGTAGCTTGTCGCCCGCTTAAACTCATTACAGCATAGGTAGAACGAAAGTGTGAGTCGCGCTTTTTGTGGCGCAATAATGTCAGAATTTGACAGTAAATAAACAGGAAAGAGAAGCTTTTAACATTTGAAACGCGCGACTCACGTCGTTTTACTACCCATCGTCATATCGTGTCGGTGACCCAACCAGATTTTATTGGCCCAGAACTCGGCCACGCGCACTCCAGCGTCTGTGGCCTCCAGCAACTGTTGTCGAGTGCTATTGGACTGGCACAAAGGACACAGAGAGGTGCTCCATAGTCTGAGGGAAGACTCCGCAACAGCAGTGGTTTTGCCACTGCGGTGTTACTACCCATGCTGGTGGAATAGAATGCTCAATATAATACAGCGATTTGTCATTTGGATCCGGATGCGAAATTTTGCCAAACGCAGCGCAGCACGCGCACCAGCTCTCTGAACCATCTCTGAACCGATGATGTAAGGCAGATTGTTGGCAGCGGGTGGATGACGCTGGTCGAGAACAAAAAGATGTGGCGTGCATTGGGCAAGCTTATGCCCAACATGAATATTCGCGCTGGAATGATAGATTAGATTGGACTGACCTACCCAAACATAAAAAAAACTTCACTTTTTCTTATACAACATTTACTTATAATGCACTCTAGCTAGAAATACCATTTGTCCGCACAAGCATACATAGTTTTGCGTAAAAATGGTTCAATATTTTCGATTTTAAATAGACACGTCAGCGACTTATTTTAAAATTGATTTAATGTTATTCTGTGCATTAATCTGTGAATGTGTTGAATTATTGGGCTGTACAATCTTTGGTCGTACATTATAGTGACCCTAGCCATACTTTCATTTAAATCGGAAGTTAAATATTATATAACAAAATTTGCACGGATAGTTACTCGTAATGTTTTTCATTTTACAATTTTCGGTCCCGTGGTCTCGGTAGACAGAGGTGACAGGCGTATTTTTGAAAGCATTAAGCATTTTTATTGTCTAGTGCTCGTGTTAACCTTAGAAAATATTATTATATAATAATTCGGTTTTTTTTATCACTTCTTAATAAGTCATATAAAATTTATAGTCGATATTAAATTAGCTATTATTTTATGTACCACATGTTAACGCAGTTGCGAAAACGGCCGGAGGGGTTATTAAGATCATGTAAAAAGCTCATTGAGATTCTGATGTTTACGAATCGTAAGGATAAAAATTTTCAATTATGATTTTGTACCTTCAGTCTTAATTTTGCTCGATGAAGTACTGCCGAAATGAGCGATCGCCTTCCACACGCGACGATAAAACTGTGTAAACGCATTCGACAACGACTTATCTGATAGAAATTGCAACTGCCACCGATGAACGACAATCTACAACGATTTTTCATACACGATCGATAAATTTGCGGAAACTGGCTTGGACAGCTTAATCGCTACGATATATTACATGCTTTAGCGACTAACTTTTTTGAAAAAACACAATTTTTTTCAGCAAGCATGAGAAAAAAATACCATTGTCTAATTATCCGTGTTTTCCTAACATCCGTAGAATTTTCGCGAAAATTCGTTTAATCAAATCATCCTTCGACATATACCTAAACAGATAACAGATAAACTGTGACTTATAAAACGTTACAAGTAAAACTACCTCTTTCTGGCATCAACGTTCCTCTGTGCAATCCACAGTGGTTTGTGGGAATTTATGGAGTGTCAGGCCGCCCCGCAAGAACAAAACTTTGGAAAAAACGTCAGTGTCATTATTGAAGACTGAATCTTTTCTTTTCTCAACGCTAGTGGATTCATATAAAAAGTAATTGCGATTTCAGAGTTGATTGAAAAACACTTTAGTTCTCTGAAACACGCCATATATACGATGGATTGATTAATGATTAAACCCGAAATGTAGCTGCATTCGTTTTTCGGTTCGTTACATAAAATTATTGAAAATGTATGTGGTAAACGAGAATGTCCCCACAGTCGAACCAATAAATTGGTTTTGGGCACATAATTATGTAACCCATCTATAACCTACATCTATAAGTGTTTTTTCTCAATGAAATTTTCTCAAGGAAATAAAACCAGATAAGTGCGAGTAGGTATCACGGCTTGTGGGTTCCGAACTAATGATCGCCAACTTAACTAATCGGTGGAAATATACAGTTAACAGCACGTCGAACTTAACACTAACGCGTCTTCTGTATCGGTTACGTTACGGCTGACTCGGAAACTAAAATGTGGTTCCCCTTGGACCTGTTGTCGGCCGTAGTCTCATACAACTCAATTGCCCCTTTAGTTGTGTTGTAAAACCTTGTAAAACAAAAAGTGGTTTAACTATCGACACTGAAGAAACGATTTTTAATTTTAATTTGATTGAATTGTCTTAGAAGCTTCAATTTCTTACACATTTACGCGACCGTAGTATTTGATATTAATTTCAACTTTATCACGTAGGTACTCGTTGCGGGTTTCGACAGACCGACGACAGACGGACAACAAAGTGATCCTGTGAGGTACCGCTTTTTAATTTTGTGTTACGGAAGCCTTAAAATAGGAAAGAATAGATACAATAGAAGAGAATGGAAAGCGTGCTCGCGACGATAAGGGATTTCCGAATAGCTTATTGCAGTGCAGCAGCACATACCGACGCACCGGATTTATGATTCTTTGCATACGTGACGCCAACCCGGGCTCATTGTAATTCGAGAGCGTCACACGAAAGCTTGTTTACGCAGGGCCTTATTTCCCCGCTTAAGGACGCGGCGTGCGTTGAATTTATCCTTTGGATATTGATAAAAACAAAATTTCGTTGTCTCGATTGTTTAATAAGAAACGTGGTGAATTTACGTCACCGACGTACCGTCCTTCAAATAAATCAGTTTAATCCCAACGCCGCGGATTACCTACCGGCGGCGTAAATAAAATTACTGTGCCCGAGTTGAAAAGAAAGGTCAGTGTTTAGGTATGCAAAAATATGATAAATTCATGAGTTTGCGCCTAAATTTTTATTTGTTTATCTGCAGCGAGAAAGGCCCAGCGGCTGTCTACCGTCAGACGTACTTTCCGTTGAAAAATGAGTATTTAGCTTTCCTCGTTATTTCAACCCTGCTGCTGCTGCCCGACAGCAGGTCACCTATTACATTTAATTGCAAAGTAGCACTTAACGTAACTGATTAGTGTACACGTAGGTTGATTTGCTGTCAACTTTACATACTTTCAACGGATCCCGTTGCGATTACGGTCCTACTGATACCGAAAGGAATTTTGAGATATTATTATTAGGTTCGCGATGCAACTGTATAGCCGTATACAAAGGAGGTTGTGCTTAGGACCGGATGCGCTCTAATGATGAGTTACCTAAATGAGCTTAGTTTAGCTGAACAAAACAAAATCTTGGCAATTTGAGGTGGAATGGTTGATTGCTCCAGAACGTAAGGTAGTCGTTAGCACAAAGCTTGCGGCAATGGTTGCTAACCTTATACCACAGACCCCTTATATACTGTGGAACAGATGTACCTAAGTATTGTGGCCTGTGGAGGAACTACGCGTAGAGGGCCTACAGCGCTCTGCGCGTGCAATATAATAATGCCCTCAGGATGCTGTCGGGGTTGTCTCACTGGTGTAAATATATTCTTATCTTTGGTGTAGTGCAGAACAATGTTTGCTGAGGCACACGTGGATGATTTTTATGCAACCAGCAGAAGCAGGTCCAGCGACAACAGCATCCTGAGAACCCTATCTGAAAAATTTGATAGCCCAATTCTGCAGCACTGGATGGGAAAATTAATTATTTCTCATCCAGTGCGGTAGAAAATTAGATTTTCTTTGTTTTCTTTTTATTGTTAGTTTTTAAGATAAGCTCTATGTGTGGGCCATTGTGGCCAAGTGATTAAAAGTTAAATAAGTAAAATAAATGACAAACGTAGTAGAAATCCTATTGACACCTTTATAAGGGAGATCTTGTAAAAAGTAATTAAAAACAGCCGCTTGCCATAGTTATTTCTTGGGTCAAAATATTTTCCGCCGCACCTGAGTCTGAGTTTTGCAAAATAGTCAGTTTGGTATGGTGTAAGCGGAGTATGAAGAATTTATTTCAAGAATATTTATTGTTGTGTGTGTGTGCGTGCGTGCGTGCGTGCGTGCGTGCGTGCGTGCGTGCGTGCGTGCGTGCGTGCGTGCGTGCGTGCGTGCGTGCGTGCGTGTGTGTGTGCGTGCGTGCGTGCGTGTATGCCGTGTTATATTGTAGACGCAACTAAGCAATAATTTTGTACAGAATCTATGACATCTTTCTTAATCTACAGATCAAGAAGAAAATCAAGGACTAGCCCTTGCGAACGCCTTGAACGAAAAATCGAGTGTTTTTTGTGAAATTTTTCGAGTTTTAGAATTGATTCAGGCGCGGCACAAAGCATGCTTGACTCCCCTTTGTACCTCCACCTGCGGGGCTTCTTTCATAGAACTGAAATTAATGACTTACTATTAAAATTTTATGTACATTGCAAAACCGATTAACTCATAAATTAACAAGCAGGAAGATTATACTAATAAACTTAAAAGTTGTTGTTTTATAAAACGCGATTCAACAGGTACACGTGGGCTACACTTCTTTTTCGGGTCATTTTGACCCAATTCAGAGGTCTCGTAGGTTCGATTTCCACTGAAAGGCGCAGTACTCGATTTGTCCCAATGGCGCCAGTCTAGGGTATTTTCATGTTTCCTTGCCATGTTAACAGGGTAGGTATCCTAGTTTGGGATCAGAACAAGGGATTGTGTTATGTGGAAGTTATTATTATAACTGTGCTAAGTGGGTTCACATCACATATAAACATAAACATAAACATAAACATAAACATAAACATAAACATAAACATAAACATAAACATAAACATAAACATAAACATAAACATAAACATAAACATAAACATAAACATAAACATAAACATAAACATAAACATAAACATAAACATAAACATAAACATAAACATAAACATAAACATAAACATAAACATAAACATAAACATAAACATAAACATAAACATAAACATAAACATAAACATAAACATAAACATAAACATAAACATAAACATAAACATAAACATAAACATAAACATAAACATAAACATAAACATAAACATAAACATAAACATAAACATAAACATAAACATAAACATAAACATAAACATAAACATAAACATAAACATAAACATAAACATAAACATAAACATAAACATAAACATAAACATAAACATAAACATAAACATAAACATAAACATAAACATAAACATAAACATAAACATAAACAAACATAAACATAAACATAAACATAAACATAAACATAAACATAAACATAAACATAAACATAAACATAAACATAAACATAAACATAAACATAAACATAAACATAAACATAAACATAAACATAAACATAAACATAAACATAAACATAAACATAAACATAAACATAAACATAAACATAAACATAAACATAAACATAAACATAAACATAAACATAAACATAAACATAAACATAAACATAAACATAAACATAAACATAAACATAAACATAAACATAAACATAAACATAAACATAAACATAAACATAAACATAAACATACAGGCACATACATTGCATCTGGCCCCACACTAGGATACCCTGTGTCGTGGGAACCAGAAACAACGACATCACAAGTATGTAAACATCCAAGACCTGGGGTTTTTTTTGTCCCCAGCCGGGATTCGAACCCGGGACCTCTCGCATGGTATGCAGATGCACTACCGCTGCGCCACGAGGTCGGTCGAATTGTGAGGTACATGTCAATACGGTTCCCACGAATGGTAATGTTTGCTTTCATGTGAATGTTGTTATGAATAATAACGTTGTTATGAAATTAATCAGAAAAGAGAAATGAACCAATTCATGTTTGGTACTCACAGCCATGTCACACCTCTCCCCGAAAATAAAGGCAATATTAAATAACAGTAAAATTTCATGAAAACAGCACGACCTACTTTTCTTTTTATCTAGTAAAATTAAATTAAAAGTGTATAATTTATGAGTTAATCTGGCTACCCATAGCATAGGAAATCCTAGTTTGGGATTCAAATTCAGAAATATATTTGCTAAAATATTTTTTTAAGCGGACACAACTTTTCTCCTCAAAATAACAAGGAGGCACCTACTAATATATTTACCTAATTAAAATTAATCAACTGTTATCAGTCTCAGGTAGCTTCGACGGCCTACTTTTTATACCCTCTTAATCTAAGCCCAAAAGGGAAGGTCATAAAAATTACCATCCAGTTTTTCATGTAAAAAAAGCTGTTGCCAATTAAAAGCTCACAATCTAATAAAAAAGTAAAGTACTTTGAATCTCCACAAGAATTTGCGCGTCCCTTTGTCTGTCAAGATGTCTCTAAACAGCAATTAATTTGCGAAAAAATCACGACATTGACTGAATTGAAGAGACAATTGTTTGATGGAGAAAGTTACAACTTTTTTAATTAGGCGGGCTCGTCCGCAGGGCTCCCGATCAAATAACATGGATTGCTATTTGAATCCTCAATAATTAAGTAGATTGGAAATACACTGGCCTGCAAAACTAAGTATCACACTTTTAAAATTGCAATAACTTTTTATGTACACAAGATATAATTTAGAAATAAAAAGGACTGGAAAAAAAGTTTTATTTTGCAGTATAGTTTAAAAGTTTAGTTTTTTTATTTTAAATCTGTAACTTCTATAGTTTAGAAAAAAATATAAAATGAAAAGTGTGATACTTACTTTTGCAGGTCAGTGTATTTTGACCTACTTCTACATTTCTGAGTGTGTATAAGTAGTTTAGTAGTTTGATTCCTCCTACCGGCCACATGACATGAAACCTATGTAACTGGGGAAGGTGCCTAGAATTTCCGAAGGCTAGTTTTTTAAAAGTTGAGCTTTTGTCGGTGCAACGTCCTCCACATAATTCGGTCACAAAACAGTTCTTTCATAGGTTGTTACGTCACAAACGACGTAGTAAAACGTCTTTTGAAAGTAGGCTTAAAAAATATTTTAGAGTCGATAGGTTATTTGCCATTCGGGTTGTCATTTAAACAGCACTTGCCTTGAAGGGACGCTGCTGATTAGGCGTAATTGATTAGGTAGGGTCCAGACATGCCCGTCTGTTTTTTTTTTGATGTTTTTTAAACTTTCGTGATTATACAAGGTGGCGCAAAAGTAATGTCATAATTTAAATTAGCTGGCATTTTGTTATAAATAAAAGAAGAGCATCAAAAGTTTATTTGCAAGTAAATATTTGGTTACATTACTTGGAAAAATTATACCGCTCAAATGGCCCATGGAAATTTTGAGACACCAATTTTCAGGTCGATTGTTCTCCAGTTTTGGAGATTTGAGCTTTCCGTCCAGATCGCCAGATCTACCAGCACCAGATTTCTTCCTTTGGGGCTTTTTAAAAGATCACGTTTACCACAGCAAACCACGTAGGTACCTTGCAAGACTTGAAAGCTGCCATTGAAGCATTGAAGAAGAAATCGCCAGCGATGTTTTGCGAGCAACAATTCAAAATGTCGTAAGACGAGCGCAATTATGCATCAACTCGGGAGGTGACCATTTGAGCGATATAATTTTTTTAAAGTAATGTAGCCAATTATACACTTTCAAATAAACTTTCGATGAAAACAGAGCTCTTTTTTCATTTATAATAAAATGCCTGCTAATTTAAATTATGACGTTACTTTTGCGTAATGTCATAATTTAAATTACATAATAATTAATATCCAAGGAAGGCGTGCAACTACGTCAAAATATCGGAAACACAAACAAATTATAAATCAGATGGCAATTACAACATGAAACTATTGTTTAATTTGTTTACTATTTTTTGAGTCAACTATTTAGTCTACAGCTTTTAGCTTGCTGAACTGTACGTACCTACACTGAGGTTCATTAGCGCTACCAAGGAAAAGAAAAACACATTTCTTTTACAGATATTTTTTGCAAAAAGTTGCTTTCAAATATGTAAATTGTGATTTTTACGTCCCATGACCGAGAATCTAGGATCAAAAGACCTGTGATTAGGGCTTGGGCTTCAAATATTGGTTTTATTCGAATCTTCGCCTATCTTACTATTCGAATATTTCGGACCTTAGTTTTCGATTTTTTTTAATATTTCGAATATTGAATAAACTTGCGTTTTTGAACTATTTTCAACGCTTTACTCTACCGGCGAAACGGACACAATTAAGGTGTATTGCCAACAAACTTGTTAATTAAAGTTTCCCGCACTTTTTTGCTAAAGTCTAGTCAAATATTTGATAGCTATAATCACTGAAACCATTTCGGAAAAGCCCATATCTCGTCGGGGTTGAAGGGTTTTTCTTCGTCCACAAATGGCCACAATGGTTTTATTAGGAAATTGAAAAGTGACAGTTGAAAGTTTTATTGTTTTTTTTTTATAATAACGTAGTAAAATTCCACTGTTACTTAAGTAAAGCCGTCAGAAAACTATAAAACTATTATCCAAGAAGGAATTAAAAACACTTTTCTTTACAAGTGCGAAATATTCGATATTCGGTGTAGTACTATTAGAAATATTGGAATAGTTGGGTGTAGTACTATTAGAAATATTCGAGTGACAAAAATGGACGCATATTACCAGCCCTAGATAGGATTTATGCCAAATATTGCCGTTTTTATCCGAACAGCCGGTTTCATAATTAAGCGAATTGAAAGATACTTTTTGCAAAACGACCAAACTATAAGAGAATATTATTTTATTGGTGACTAGTGAACCTCATGGAGCCCTTTAACTAACTACTGTCTATCCGAAGCTATCCACTGAGCGGAATTTCTCTCAAAATTTATCCGTTCGAAGTAACTTAGCCAGGCAGTGTACTATACATATAAAGTTTGACATGATTTAAACATAGAGGACCACATTAAATTCAACCTTTTCACCCTAAAATAAAACCGAAAACCAAAGAACGAATTCACACTACCGCTAAAAGAACAGCCCAATGTAGAAGCTAGAGCAGAAGTAGGTACTCTTTTTATACTGCGACTCCCATCAATCAATCAGCCTAGACCCTCTACTGCTTGACATAGGCCCCCAAGGCATGCCACTGGCTTCTTCAATTACATGTAGTATTTTTTTGTGGATCCCTTTAAAAGGAGATACCTGCATGTAGCTATAGAATATTTTACACAAAGAACAAAGGTTAGAATATAGCGCCGGTGACGCGAACATATCGGTTCGCGATGCTCCTGGGACAGCTCCGAGACACCCCGGGGACGGGGTGTCAGCGCACAGTTAGGGAAAATCTGCTCTTGTATTTTCTACACTCATAAAATTGATTGAAACGATTTCAATCGTTTGTCAAATTCCATACTAATTGTTATATCGCAAACTTCAGTATACTGGCAAGATTTGACTCAATTTCTATCTAACCAGCATCAAACGTACAGAATGAACGAACTCTGCAATACACATTGCGCTCATTTTTTTGGTAAATATTAGTCGTCAGGTCTGTGAAGAGATTGGTCCCCTTTTTGAGCGTGAATTTGTTACAAGCAACACTTCAAAGAATTATTTATTCACAGCTAGATATGTAAATTGGCAAAATACAGCAGTGACGCTCTTACTAGAATTTTACTGGCCAAGTAGAGCGGATCGGAAGCGTAATCGGCTAGACAAATAAGTAAAGTTACTAAGCTACCAGTGGGCATAGGTCGAGTAGACTGACAACTCGACGAAGCTACGACCCTATACTGGGTGCCAAATGAAACACACAATTTATGTAAACAAAACAGTCGTTTAAAATAACACCAAGTCAAGAACTTCTTTTTTTGTTTAGGTAAGAATAAGTGTTAATGAATGACCTAGGCCAGGCAGGTAGTTGGGTAAATATTAATGATATTATTATAATGGCCAATTGGTCAAGTGCGTCTCGGGCCACGCGCAGTGTAGGGTTCCGTAGGAAGAGGGGTTTTTTATCAGCTTTACAGAACTAACAACTTCATGAAAGTAATTTTTCCTTTTATAAGTGGGACGCCTATTACTCGTTAACCTGTAAAGCCTAATTAAGCCGTGATAGTTTTTCTTTTAAGTTCTTTATATTTGCCACTGCCTTTTTCACGTATTTAGTATAAACCATTTAGCTGGGAAAGAGGTGGGAGGGAGCGGGGGGGGGGGGGAGCAAAAATTGCGCTTTAAAGATTAATATACTTGGCAAATGGATCCTTAAGTCGAAAAACTGTCTTCTAACACTTACAATATTCTTAAACAACCAATCCAACGATACCCCCCCACACAAAGGCGTAGGCGAGAAAAAAATGCATCCATAATTTAGGTATAGGAGGTGGCATACAAAAAAACTTTTTGAGAGTTTATTCTACCCTTTTGTCGGACGGCGTAGTCAATATATCAATATGTATATCTATGCCAAATTCCAGCTCTCTAATACTAACAGTCTCTGTGCTAAGCCACCGATAGACAGGCGGATAGACAGACGGACAGACAGACAGACGGACGGACGTGGCGAAACTATAAGGGTTCCTTGTTCACTACGGAACCCTAAAAACGATTCTACTAAAATAGCTCCCAGTTAGACTTATGGAGGTCTTAAGACAGGTCTTAAATTATTTATGATTTATAAAGCGAAATCTCCACTTTAGCTCCAATATAAACCCTCCATAACCCAAAGCCGCGTGTAAATGTCCGATAAGAATATATGTCAGAGCCACAGACGTCAGTGATCAGTGCACAGATTAGACTGTCAAACAAAAACCTTGTGGTCTTGTAGAGGAACTTTGCGGTGGTATTTTATTTTCAAATTTTGTTTCCTGCAATCGAGGATCTATTCCAAAATCAACATTCTGTTGATAATAAAAAATAACTAACAACCCGACTTAGCAGACAGGACCAACCTGATGACTTACATTGCTTAATTTGGGTCCCGTCTGCTTAGTAGTTAGTGCTCAGCAGTCGGGTTGCTGGTAATTCAGTATTTTATTTTTGTCTTTTTAGAGAATTTTAATGCTGATTTAGCATTTGTCCACTGTTGGACATAGGCCTCCTCCATGGATTTTCAAAAAGACCGGTTGGAAGCGGCCTGCATCTAGCGCCTTCCTGCCACTTGGATGAGTTCATCTGTCCATCTTGTGGCTGGTCGTCCTACGCTGCGCTTGCCGATATGTGATCTCCATTCGAGAACTTTTCGGCCCCATCGGCCATCAGTTCTGCGTACTATGTGCCCCGCCCACTGCCACTTCAACTTACTAATCCGCTGGGCTATGTCGGCGACTTTCGTTCGTCTACAGATCTCATCATTTCTGATTCGATCTCGTAGAGAAATTCCGAGCATAGCCCTTTCCATAGCTCGTTGCGTGACCTTGAGCCTTCTTATGAGGCACATAGTGAGAGACCACGTTTCAGTGCCATAAGTCATCACTGGTAACAATGGTAAATTAAATATAACAGCGCCATCTATTGGCTTAGGTTTGAACAACTTAGGTTTGATTCCCAGTGCGGGCATGTACCACTCGCTAACTGTGAAGGAAAACATCGTGAGGAAACCTGAGTGAATGAGCTATTCATATACCTCCGCGCTTGAAATCGCCAACCCGCGGTGGGCACGCGTGGTGATTAAGTCCATACTCTCTCCCTGAGAAAAGGCCTGTGCCCTTCAGTGGGACGTATATAGGCTGCTTATGCATCTATTGACTCATGGTTGTCCTATAATTAGTAAATAGCGATTTTAGTTTTTTGTTCCATTAATGCTAATTTAATATAGCCAATGGCACTTGCGCAGGGATGACGAATCGAGTGAGACCTTGTTTGTCAAAATCTGACCATTGATTATATTCTTCTTGTTGCACTAACACGTGCTAAGGACAATTTTAAAAACCTATTTAGATGCTAAAAAATCCACCCATGACGGGACTTGAACCCGCAACCTCTGGCTAACCGTGCCAGCTGGCTCGGGTGAAATTTTTAGCCTCTAAATAGGTTTTTAAAATCTGATCATTGGTTAAGGAGTTATGAGTAAACATAGAATCGGACATACTTACATACGAGATAAACACATTAGGCTCCTTTTGGGCGCCGCCGCAGTCGGGTAAAAGTGAGGTACCTATGTCAAGAAATAATATGTATTTAACCATTAATCGCTCGTAGCCTCGGCTGCCTGAGTGATCTTAAACGATCACGAAGGTTAAGCAACACAGGGCGCGTTCAGTGCATGGATGGGTCACCAGTAATATGCCTAACGCTAGTGGCATTTTTCCGAGCGGTTCCGTGCTTCGCAAGGCACGTTAAGCTGTTGGTGCCGGCAGCCGTCGATAGATGGCAGTCGTTAAGCCAAGTCAGAGGCCTTAGGGCGGCTTGACAACTTCTGACAGTAGACGAGCCACTAGTCTACAAACCTCCACCAATCCGGACTTGGCCCCCGTGGTGGAGTATGGCCTATACCTTCCTCAGGGAAGAGACCCGTGCCCTCGGTGGGGACATAATGGGTCGATGATGATGAACCATTAATATAACCGTTAATATCTACCTTGTTAACATAGTATTTAGGACTTGTATCAACGAGCCGTTGTAGTGCAGTGGATACACCAGTTGCTTTGCTTCATATTCGAGAGGTTCGAATCCCGCGGAACGCGCCAATCATCTTGTTTTGTAACTTACATACATTTGTAAATATGAAGTGGTAATACAGAAATCAAAAATTTATTTCAAAATTTACATTCTGTTTTATCATATCATAAGCAGCCTATATACCTCCCAATGTAGAGCACAGGCCTTCTCTCAGAGAGAGAGTAGAGAGAGACATTATGTTTACGTAAGCAGCCTATATACGTCCCACTGTAGGGCACAGGCCTTCTCTCAGGAATAGAATATGGGCTTAATCACCAATCACCACGCGCACCCACCCCGGATTGACATTCTGTTTGTTGAATGTAATTGTACAGTGTTAGTCGCTGTCTTCGGGCCGAATTTGTAGTGGAGAAAAAGGCAACGGAAAAAAAATTCAACTCTTGATTATCTTTTCTCAAATTATCCTTAATTTAATACATAAGTTGATACAACTAGATAATACTGCTATTAGTGTATATTTAATAGTAACTGTATTTATAATTGCATATTCATTATATATATCTTAGATATAAGTATTTTGCGGTCCCGACAGGGTCCAAACAGGCTCTGTCCATATATACTTTATTGGACATAAGACATTTAATGTAAGGCTCTCAAAGTCAAAGTAAAAAAAAATTTGTTCAAAGTAACACAGAAACTGTGACTTATTGAACGTTACAAGAAAAACTAGGTGTCCGTTTCAAAATCTAGATCATTTGGAGAAAAAACGGACAAAAAAACTCCAAACTTAGTCTCTATTTTTAATATAAGATATTCCTATACTTGTGGAAAGCGTAATACATTGAAATCGAAACAGGTAAGCTTCAGTATAGCTACTTCATATTTGTAAATGGGAAGGAAAACACCGGGAGGAAATCTCACCGTCTGAAATGTTCGCATACCTCAGCACTTGAATTCGCCCTTTTTCCCCCGTGGCAGTACAGCTTGGCACTACTTGTAGTACCATAGGATATTTTTATTTCCTTTGACTTTATCGCCAACCGTGGTAGGTATCTCTGTACGTACTCTCTCCCTCTCTGAAAGAAGGCTTGTATCTGCATTGGAACGGTTAAAGGCTGTGTAAATGTCAGGATTTTTCATTGTGTAGAGTGTACACTCCACAGCACATGAACCTTTACACGCGTGCACTCTATACATTGACGCTACGGGCGATTTTGCAACAAAAAATGTAAAAGTTGATCTACTATCTACTGTACGCTGCCATAAGGCTTTAACTCAAGTACTATTGACCTTTCCTTGGCCTTCAGTCTCCGCTCCGACGCAGAATATTTCACAAAGGACTATTTGATAGAAGGTGAATATAAATTCACGTTCGTGTCCCAGAGGTACAAATGTCTCCTTGTACCTTTGAGTATGACGCAACGTGTCGTTGAAAAAGCGCAAAATCTGAAATACTTTTTTTCAGTATCGATAATAATTTAACCATTTTCAATAAGACAGTAATTAAAAGGATACCCTGTGCTATGGTACCATACAAGGACATTATAAACATGGAAATACACCCACGACCTCCGGCATTGTAATCAGACGTGATACCGCTAGACCAACGAGGTAGTTCGATTCAATTAGTGCTCGTGCTTAAAGTATTTAAATATGATGCAGCCAATTTGTGTGAACTTAAAATTTATTAACTTATGAATCGATCCTGAAGGAAAGAGTTTTCAGTTATTTTAATAACTCGTCGTTTATTTTCAATATAATACGACGGGCGGTGATAGCTCAGTGTATAGATTCGTTCAGTGTGTGGTGACGTGGTGGCCGGTCACCTATTCCTATTTCCCTGTAAAATGGTTGAGACTGGTTGAAACTGACTCCTGCGTTATGCTTGTGAACGGGTGCCGTTCGTGTGTTTGGCCGCATCATTCATGGTTCTTTTTCTACTTTTGTAAGAAAATTAACCAATGTTTTGGCATTCAAAGTTTTTGATGGCAACCATGAATCTTATCATATAGGCGACAACTCATGTATTAGGTTTAAGATGATTTCAGAATTAAAAGATGGTCAGAGTGAAGTTTTTTTTCCGCTGCCTTTTCTCCACTACAAAAAGCGGCAGCAGCGGTTGACATACTACATTGATATTCAGTAAACAGAATGTAAATTGTCTACGTTGAAATAATAATAACTTCCACACAACACAATCATTTGACCTGGTCCCAAACTAGGATACATCAAAATCAAAATCATATCTGATTTTTTTTTATTAGTGGCGGGAACCATGGACCTTTATTGGAACGTGTTAACTAAATTAATTGGTCAGAAACGAACACAGAATCGATGGATTTAAACGGCCATTGCAGAAAAAGGAAAACCCTACGTTTAAATTTAGTTGCACAAAACATACAGGGTTTTTCCGGCAAAGACAAATTAATATAACAATTTTTAGGGAATTTAATGTTGATATTTTGTGTTTATAGAGCACTGGCTGAAACAAGCACAAATGTCGTTCACTTTGTCATTAATTTTCATCATGAGTGAACATCTGTAGGTTCTGAAGAAAATAAACGTTTTAAGCCTCAAACCATAGCCTCATGGAGCCCCTTAATACTCTCCCATACTCCCCTCTCTCTCTGAGAGAAGGGTGGAAATAGATAGACTGCTTATGCGTATAGTATGGGTAACTAAGGACATTTTATATCTTGCGTAAGTCGAAATGAGCCATTTCACTTGCGTAGTTATACTTTATTGTACACATAAAAACACATAAATAAAACACAACATTTACAGAAAATCGTGATGTGATAGCAATTTTAAACAGTGAACATGTGAACTGTCAAAGTTGAGGTAAAGCAGATGGAGTAGTGGAAAATCCTCTTGTTGCATCTCTCAATCTCTCCATATCTTTGGTGTCGACGGAGAGTAGTGAAGCAAATTAAATATGGATAAGTGCTGCTCCTAGAGTCGATACTAGGTCAACTTTGGCATTTTGTTTGCAAATTGACCCGTAACATAAGCAAATAGAGTGCACGCGCGTAAAGGTTGATGTGCTGTCGAGTGCACTACGATTTACTTAGCTTCTTACTGATATTCCGATCATTATAGATGCTAGGCTTCTTTATTCGTATTTGCACCGACTACCCGTGTCTATTTCTCTTCGGCAAATTCTCCGATGTGAGCTTGCCTGGAAGAAATTGCTTTTAGCAATTAGGCCGCCAATTGTATCTTTTCTTTTGTCATTGCTGTTTCCGTAATATTTTATCCGGTATATAATAAAGAATAGTTTTTTTCTTATCTTATCTTTTGATCGATGAACTTTCTTCAGTACCAGTCTCTCTTTGGACGAGTACTTACGTATGTAAGAATTTAGGTATTGATTGTAGAAACAAATACTCAGTTAGGTAGTCTAATGTTAGGTTGGCAACTTTAATAGCTAGATTTTTCAAAGATTGCTATTGATAAGTTGGGTAAACGTTACTCGGTCAGAAGCTTTTATTTTTAATTACTCACCAGTTTTAAAATTGGCTTACGTCGACAGAAACTGTGTGATCTCTCAGATTTCTGCGCCACCTGATAGTTTATATAAAAGTATTCCGCAGTATTCATAAAAACTATCTTAAGGACATTGGCCATAAACGGGAGGTTTTAATAATAAATTTTCCCATAGTGCGACTTTTATGACGCTGATATGGGTAATACCTACTCGTAAAAGTATCGCTACAACACACCGCAGTGAAAACATTTCGTTATCAATTTGTTTACTTTGTTGCAGCGGAATAAACGGGAACTTTACGGTTAGCGAGTGGTACCAATGTAAATTCACAAACATTAAACCACCATTTCCCGTATGCAATCTGTTAACAAACTATAGAACCATAGAGGTTTTCAGTTTGCTAAAAAGCATACAAAAAATACACCTGACAACGGCTAACAGGCTGTTAAAAAAATGTTAACGTACGAGAAAGCGGGGGTAATAATTACACATTATAAACAAAACACGTGTCCGGATTCGAACCCGCGCCTCTTGCATACCGTGCCATGAGTTTATATGGCCAAAAACGCTAAATATGAAGAAAAACATCGTGGAGAAATCTTGTCCTAAGGACCGCCGGATAACTAAATAAGTCCTGTTGCCAGAAACGCGGTTCAAAACATGTGTAAAGCACAGACTACTATAACATTAAAGATTATTTAGATGACAATGATGTCTGGAATTAAAGCCAGTTCAATGAGTCTGGTTCCAGGTTTTAGAATATTTACATAAACTCTGTTAATTAAGGACTTGAAAAGAGTAACGGCCAGTTTCTGAAATGAGAATTTTGCTGAGTAAATAGTGAACTGTAGTGCGGTCTCTTCGAATTTCTCAGAAAAGAGCGTGACAGAACGCTACTTAAGTATTTACTTAGTGAAAATCTCGGCCCTACGTTTAGAGTTTTTTTGTCCAGTTTTTCACCAAAATGATTTAGATTTTGAAATGGACACCTAGTTTAATTTGTAACGTTTATTAAGTCGCAGTTTCTGTACTACTTTAAGTAAATTTGATTTGATTGATATTACGCGCACCAAACTAACTAACGTCAGGATTCCGCAGGATTTCGTGCGCTTAATTAGGCCCCTGTTCTTTTGATTGATCACGAGCATGCCCTCTTAATTACTTATCGGTGTAACGCGAATCAATGACGGATTTGAAGGTCAAAGGTTAAGTGGTGGGTGTATCACCGACGGCTTCTGAATTGAGAAATTCTAGAAAGGTGTCATGGACAAAACGCACGCAAATTGTCACAAACAGTGGTGGCGCTTTGATATAACAACACGAGATGTCTTTATAACTATGTGAAGCTAGATATTTGCCTAAGTATCATCTTGTGTTTATACATATACAAAAGGTAACCGTTACTAACTGACTGATCCATCAGCGCACAACTCAAACCACTGAACGGATCGCGCTGAAATTTGGCACGCAGTTCAAGTATTACGTAAGAAGATTTATTACAACTATTTACCCCCCCCCCCACCCCCCCTCTCGTCAGCAAAAGTAAGCAAAGCTCTTACCCCCCTCCCATGCTTGCGTGGACATTGGTATACATATACATTTTTCTTTTAATTTATTCAAATCGTCAATCGTACCGAAACGAAACAATACATTGGCTGAAGAAATTTAGACAAGCGAATAGCGCGCGGTAATTCCCCTACTCGTTTCTAACCGAGTACCTAAACTTATCCATTATTTTTGGGAATTCCTGAAAATGCATTTCGATTCCATGCACAGACAAGTAGGGTTGCCATAATATGTGTTCAAGGCAAAAACGACAAAACTTTGTAGAAAAAAAAGTAAAAAAATACCTGTCATCAAAAATAAGCAAAGCTAAGAAATAGTGCTTACGTAATACTAGAATGGCCCCTTAGTCTTATAAACTTAGTCTAAATAAGGAACGCGTCACACCATGCAAGGTTGCCTCTAAGATACGAAATTACTGAAACACGTCCAAGCTGATGGTGACGATGCTGTGCTTGTACACGCCCTAGTTTTTAACAACCGGAAACATGGACGTGGTACTGGATACCCTACTAGGGACAACGCATCTGTTTGAAAGGTGAAATTGAAGCACTTAACTGGCTTTTTGTCGCATGAGAACAGAGCCGTCAGTTCTTGAACTGTTCTTTTATTTTTTTACTGTAAGTCGAGCTTGAACAAGTGGCGACGGCGAGTTGAACAAAAGACCATTTATCCCTTGCTACTCACGCCTACGGACAGGGCCTCGATTCTGTTAATGCATTGTAGTAACATGACAACTGCATGAACATGGCGGTTTTCATTTCATGGCTGCTTTAAGTCTACGCGGGCACACCCATCAAACCTTCTAGGCGTCAATGGTACGAAAAAACACGTCACGTGACCCGACAGTGTACCTGTCATTATACTACAATGCACTAACAGAATCGAGGCCCAGGTCTCCGGTGATCCGCAGACGTGTGTTGTAGCAGAATGTAGGTTTATTGTAGTGGTATACTTACTGTCTGCTCACATATAACCAATCGCACAGTATCATGATTACCTAGCTTAGGGAGCTGTAGGCGCGGGCGATACTTGTGAAACAAACAGTGTTAGGTACTACTATGCTGAGTTATATAGAGTTGTCACTTACTTAAACAGATCTATCTTCAAAAAGCACAATTCCTGAAAAAAATTACGAAAACGTTTGTTCGATGAGTTTTTTCTCAGATTTTTTACCTTTTCTATTTTATTTATTTTTACCTTGATGTGCCAATGTTATAGTCATACATTAGGTATAAGGATTAAATAACAACAAAACGTTACAATTACGTATCGTTATTAATTAAGTTTTGGAGCGGAGGATACTTGTACCATTTTTAATTTAAAGGTGGCAAGGGAGTCACAGTGGATGTCGGGCACGCTCTCCGGATTACTTCAAATAACGTCATTGTAAGTAGAACACAATATGATCAATCTATGATAGCCATTTGAATTGTACAGACTGATACCCACCTGGGTCTGAGTTTTTGTTTTTTCTGCTACTTATGTCTTAGTCTTAAAATTAAGAATAAAATGATAAATTTTCCTTAATGGAAAGACCTGTGACAATAACGAAAGACAATGCCTAAAAAACAGAGATTGTAATAGCACTTTAATTATTGCAGAATAAACGTTAGCCGACACTGCGCCGTTAAACAAAGAATTTTTTGTTTTGACGTATTTTCACTTTGCTTACCAAATATTTGATACCAGAAGATTAACTGTGCTACTATGTAATTTTCTCACAGAAGTAAAGACAGTAGGAATAAAATATTATTTAACAGTGTCAAGCGTTATATAGTGTCAATACGAGTACCATAAGCCTGCGTAACTACGTTTAATAATTTAAATTTTTTATATACGCACAGGCCTTCCCCCAGATAGAGAGAGAGTACGGGCCACGCGTGTCCACCACCGCGGATTGGCAATTTCAAGGTGTGTGAACACCTCAGACACTCAGGTTTCCTCACGATGTTTTTGTTCGCCATAAGCGAGTCGTATTGCTACTATAACTTCACAAATGTACGTAACTTGGAATACAAAGTCATTGGTATATTGGTAAATAGGATTACAACCCACAACCTCCCGAATGAGAAGCCGGCGTTCTACCGCTCCGCTACCACTACGTTTTATAGATACTTATAATTATTTATTTTGAATTACAACTTGCAATTTACTAGCTTACTTCTTGTGATTTTTGCAATTTGATTGTTAATCAAATTGCAGTTTATTCGTGTTTTTGAAAAAAGGGTCGCCTTAATCATGGTTTCGAAAAAGTAATACTTTTTTACGTTTTGTTATAAACTGTTGCTGAGTCATCGAAAAATTGCTTTAGGCGATTTAGATCAGGATAATCTGCCAAATGACTGTAGTAAACAACTGCCAGCTTGTTTTTGCACCAAGTTAAAAAATTTAGTTAAAGTCATGTTGAACAATACACCTCTATGTTTTGCCATGCCATTTAATTTCTTCCCCGGTTCAGCGCAAAAGCAAAGGGAGATCAACGGAGCACAACACTATAATATGATTTTCACAAAAGCTCGCGGAGTCTTTGTGCTTTTGTTAGCTTTCATACCTTTCCAGTATAAGCGATAGTTTCATAATTAGAGCCTAGTGAGGCTGATTCTAACGTGTGTGCTTCCTTTTTTTGAATTCATATACAGCATTATTAACTTGCTTTCGGAATCAGTTACTTGAATTTTTATTGGAAGAATCCGACCAGGTTTCGTTTTTATTCGAAGATTTTAGTCATAGTAATTAGAGTAAATGATTCCTGAATTAAATTGATAATGTACTACACATTCTCATTTCCGCTCACGAAAATTTTGGTACATATACAATATAATATAATATAAGCAGCCTATACACGTCCCTCTGTAGGTCTCTCAGAGAGAGAGTACGGGCTTAATTACCACTCGTGCCCACCGCGGATTGGCGATTTCAAGCGCTGAGGTATGCGAATAGCTCAGGCACTCAGGTTTCCTCACGATGTTTTCCTTCATCGTTAGCGAGTGGTATTGCTACTTTAACTTCACAAATGTATATAACTTAGAAAACAAAGTCATAGATACTAGCCCGCACTGGGAATCGAACCTGGGTCTCTCGCTTCCGAGTCCCATGTTCTACCCACAAGGCTACCACAGCTCACATACAATACGTCCATCAAAAGTAGAATAAGTTCAAGCCAATGTAAATTCTTATCTAAACACAACATAAACACTTGTCTTAACAAGTCAAGTTTGAGATAAAAACCTGTTGTTGTTATGGAATTTTAAATTTGGAATTAAATAATGCAGCCTATAATTATATGCAGCTCACTGTAGATGTAAAAATATTATGGTAGGTACTAATGCCCGATTTCACCGTTTTTAAGCCCTACTTACCCCGTTTTAGGGGTTAGGTATTGGACACTTAAGCTGACTTGCACAACTTGTTAAATATCACTTAAGACGCCATTGAAATCGACTTTTGCATGAAGTATTTTAGTTAAATGCTGTTTAAGCCACATTTGAGAAAGTGGTGCAAGTCGGCCTAATTTCGGTTTTAACAAAGTTTATCATCTATTAATATTATTGTAATTTTTGTTACTCACTTTAAAAAAGAAACGGATTATGGAATATATATTTTCCACTGGTTGCGTTACGTCTTACCACTTTAAGAAGTCGCTTTAAAGAGTCGGTTGGCAAAAATATACATACTCTATCAAAAATTATTTCAACCTGGTTTTTTTTAAATAAAATAGAAATGTTTCTTACATTCAGTTGTAAATTAATAAGGCGATGAGCATTCCTTGTTTATAAATTATAAGAAACACAGTAAAAACATCTTCGATTTGGTTATTGTGAGGCAAAAGATTCTGCAATAAGCAAACATTTACGAAAGTAAGTAACAGATTTAATAAGATTTTTAAATATTATTTTTTCAGTTTGGACCACCTAATTTACTAAGCCAATAATTTTTAAATACTGTCTACAATATTATAATTTCTTCTACAAATGTGCATACCTCCAAACAAAAATTATTTCCTAAGTAACGTGTAGTAGCTATAAGCACCCTTCAGAATCTGTAACAAAAGTAAATGTTATTAGTGTGTACCTACTTGCCAAAGTTCAGTCCTGGATTAGCCTAAAAGCAAGCAGTTGCTTAGAGCATGACGTCTTGGGGGCATCATGAATTACGTTTATGTTTTATTTGTGCTTTATGTTTTAGATAAGGAACTGCATATCCCGCTTCCGTTTTGGCAAACTTTTATATTTACACACCGTGGACTGCAGTCAAAAATACAAAAAGTTTATGTCTAACTTTATTTTATAGTATAATCGACTGTATTCTGTTTTGTAGACTTAATAAAATAGAAAAATAAACAGTGCCAAAGTTTTTTGGCTACTTTCTTCTTTTAAACCGTCATTGAAACGCACGTAAATATTTAAGAAAACGCGAGAGTAACTTTTAGGAATCTGTTTTATTCGTCTTTATTCCTTTACAAAGTCCTTTTTCAATTTTTAAAATATTAGATATAATAATATAGAAAAAGTATAAAAGAAGTAAAAACATAAAAAAACAATCGGTCGGTCGGCAACAGTCATAATAACACATTCTGTGAAAATGTCAATTGGCTACCAATTACGAGAACGTAAAATCCGCGGGTTGCTAAAAATTCATGCTTGATTTTGCTGACGCTACCTGCCCGAAAAGATAGCTCTTTATTAGTCGTTGCACTTGGTTTAAACAGGTTACACTTTCTAGACCAAGTTATAGCGATTTTAAACCTGCCACACTGACGTCAGATAGAGAAAGCCCCTTGTAGATCAGACAGACAGACGTGGAGGGTAATTCTCATTTTGAACAACGAAAACTCACCACCGTATAGGACATTTTTCACAACCACACTGTCTTTGCCGTTGCAAGCTCAGTTAATATCAACCATTAACTCTAAGGTTCTTATAGAATTTTGTAAAAATAAGAGAACGCGTGGAGGAAGGCATAGTAATGGAGCCCAGTTTGTACAACTCGTGCAAGGAACCATAAAATAGGGGACGCCACGGGGCTGTATTTCTTAGGGCATCAAGAATGCTTAATCCGGCACTGGATTTATCAAGATTACATTCGCAACAGCCTCTAGCGCCCGCGAATTTGTAACTTTTGCTTATTAGTAGTGGTTTAATTAGCGACGATGAAGAAGTTTTATTAAAGAACAGTTAGTTTGCAACCGCGTCATTACTTTAAGGACTCAATAAACTTTCCCAAGTACTTCACCTAAGAAATATGACCCAGGCAACTAGAACTACAGTGTCACTACAGTTACCTAGTGTAGGTAGGAGTTGCTGTTTAAATAATCTAGTTAGGACCTAGTAAGATACTAGTGCCTAAGTATCTTACTAGTTCCTAACTAGACAAGACTGCCGCGATCGGGTTGACGGGGTTGCCAAGTGAAAAAATCGCACTGTTTACATCGAAAAGTTCTGCATACAAACCGGTGCACACGACTCAGTCGACGACAAGGTTGCGACTGCCAAGATCGGAAACTTACCTTAAAGGTAGCGACTGCCAATATCAGAAGGTTACCTTAAAGGTCGTGACTGCCAAGATCGGAAGGTTACCTAAAGTTCGCGGCTGCCAAGATCGGAAGCTTACCTTAAAGATCGGACTTCTGCTTTAACAACCGCGTGACTACCAGCATTGGAAGTTTACTTTAACCTTCTCAGTCCTGACCTTGAAAATAAAAATGGTCTTCAATTGTTATTTTCAAGGTCAGGAATGAGGAGGTTAATATGCAAAAGGGCTAAGTTGTTTTAATAATTTTCTTACAGCGATAAACGTAGCCAAGGTGAGATCGGTAAAGGGGCCAGCTGTGAATAAAATTGGCTTCTTCATTTGCCCCAAGAGCAACGATATAGCACGCCGCTGCTTCACGCTGGCGCGCCACCAGTCACTCTCGTAGGGGCCTAGGTACACATTCTCGCTCTGTTAAAAAAAACGTAAGTTAAATGTCCCGGCCCGTTAAGGCCAAATTAATTATTAAAGAACAATATAATTTCTCACGCCAAGTACCTCTAGCGGAAGGAGAGTAAGTTTATGAATGCAATATGTCCGTAATTTTATCCGCGCAGCATCCGGAAAAAAACACTTCATGTGTGGAGAGCCGCTTAGTTTCTGATTATTTTATTATTATTTGTTTATTAATCTGTCATTTTTACGCATATTCGGTGAAATTTTCACCAATCTATCTAATACGGGTCACACGACAAAGCTCTGTGTAGGTTGGACGGAAAGACGGACGTCGTCGCATAGGCATATGGTCTCATTTGTCACTCTTCGGGTTCGGAATTCTAAAAAGCACCCATTCTGCTACCGATTTATAGGCCTATAAGACGGACCGCTCCCGAAGCATAATGTCTTATACGCATAAGGACACATTTTTGTAAAGAAAAGAATACGTAAAATGGCTCCTCGCATAATGGCATATACGCGTTAAGACACATTGGTGTTAAGAAAAAATGCGTGAAATGGCTACTCGCAAAATGACATACTCGTATTACGAGACATTTGTTGAAATAGGAAAATATGTGAAATGGCTGCTCGTGTAGTATTTTTTTCTGGACTAAAATAATTACCTATTTAATTTTAATCCAGATATTGAAACAAAATATAATATCATCATTTACTTACAAAAATCTTAACATAAAAGTTGGATAATTTGTGAATTAATTGAAATATATATATAATTAGTTACTGTAAGGAAGTTACACATAACAATGCCTTACTGAATTCAAACTTTAACGAAACTTCAGGTACGGGATCCTCTAAAATTGAAGTAGCTAGTACCTACTTTAGATAATGAGGAAGTGAAACCTGTTTCAAAGATAACAGGGTTGGCAGGACTGATAAGTAATAAATATTGGTCATTTCGCGTATAGGGTATGTCATTCTGCGGATTGGTTATTTTACGAATAAAATATTGGTCATTTCGCCCATTAGTCATAATGCGTATTGGTCAAAATGCGTATTGATCAATATGCGTGTTTCAAATAAAAAATACTGCTCATTATGCGTCGGGAGCGACGGAATATTTGAAAATGGAATAACCTATGTATCGTTGACCGCAAATCTCAATACAGTTTTTTGGTAATCAGAAGATACTACTATAATAGTTAGTGGACTTACCTTAAACAAAACATCATTGCTATGCCAACAAAACATGAATAGTTGAGATATGCCAAATATTAAATACTCCGCCATCAGCAGTTTTTGCGTCATATTCGTTGCAGACTGGTCAACAATAATTGTAAAAAAGAACAAAATTAGTTAAAGCCTCATTTTCGAGACAATCGCCTAGAGATATTTGGTAGATTAACGTTATCTAAAGATAATATTAACTAAAATTCTTGATATTAAATTCAATTTCAATGGCTATCTAAGTGACATTGAAATGAACAGCAAGTCGGCCTTAAGTGTAAGTACAATCCGACAATTTTGTCACATTTTATAAGTCGAAGTGTAATACAGATGATAATTATGCCCAAATGCAATAGGTAAAACACTGATAAAATTGGCAGACTAAAACCCGTTTAATAAAGACGACAATTTGTCAGATTTCTATTACGAATAAATACTCTGACTTATTTGACAATTGTCGCTTTTTTTGAAGTCGGTTGGTTTGATGTGTGTGCTGTATTTTACTGACTACTGTTATTTTACTGACAATTTTTTAAGGCCTACTTTTACGACTTCTCAAATGTTACTTAAACAAGCATTTAAATTAACTTCTTTATGACGATAGAATAGTTATTTAATATACACGTGCGGAAAGTAAGGTTTTATACGAATACTCGTGTTTTCATTGGCACACATTCGGATAAAAACATTTTACGCTCATGTATCTTACAACATTTTTCAATGCATTTTGCGAGGAAATACAACAAAAAAATAAGTATAATAAAGAAAATTACTTCACCAAAGCCTATTTACAACAAAATGGCGTGCTTTCTTTGCAGAGCGCGCGTTTCATACAGTTTTTTTTCTTGAGGCAAAGGTACAGTATACATACAGCCAATAATGTGAAAAATATTTTTGTTTGCGGAAACAAAACACGTATTTTTAAATGAGATAATCAAGAATATTATGTGTTATGATGTTTATCATCATTCAATTATTGCTAGAGCGTGCATACTTATAAATAATTTTTTTTTTTTGGACTGCAAAACCTCCTTGCATCTTTGTATTTTTTTAAATTTTATGACTTGCACCATGCACCACAGAGTCAAAAACTTAAAAAAAATACTTTATTTCACGCGTGAAATAAAGGATTTCAGTACTGTTTTATTTCACGCGTGAAATAAAGAGTCGGTTTCCGCATAATTATGTTACACAAAAAAGAAAACTTTACGAGCAACTGCATTGAAAAGAAATTTAAGAAAGAAAGGCATATAAGAAAGTGTTGCATATTTATTATCCATGGTTACTCACTGTTAATTGAAAAGCACTCGCACATAGCATGAGTGAGCACATGACCACGTACAAGAACATAACAGGTGACAACATAGCATTAAACATCTTCGAATATCTGTAATAAAAATAGTTATTTGAAAAATTTTATCAAGCAACCTTTAATAAAGTTTTTAAGTATATACCTGCACGGATTTTTGTGGGTAGGTACGTTCAATTTGAGTTTTGTGTCTCTTGAGTTCAATACAATATTTTATATTATCGATAATAATGTGGGACTTGGGATAATTTTCTACTAACCATTATTTTCACAACAGATTTAACTATTATTGTCATGATATTGATATGAAAAACCGTTAATTTTTTATTTATTTGCTTAGTAAATAAATAACAAATAACTTCCACACAACGAAATCACTTATAGATACATAAGCAGCCTATATACGTCCCACTGTAGGGCACAGGCCTTCTCTCAGGGAGAGAGTATGGGCTTAATCATCACGCGTGCCCACCGCGGATGGGCGATTTCAAGCGCTGAGGTACGTGAATAGCTCAGACACTCAGGTTCCTCACGATGTTTTCCTTCACCGTTAGCGAGTGGTATTGCTACTACAACTTCACAAATGTACATAACTTAGAAAACCAAGTCATAGGTACATGCCCGCACTGGGGATCGAACCTGGGTCTCTCACTTCCGAGTCCGATGTTCTACCCACTAGGCTACCACCGCTTATAGATACTGGTTCCAAACTGGAATACGCTGTGCTATGTTAAATATACTCAATAATTTAACGTCATACGTTATAAAAAAATATTTAATCATATTCAATAACAACACTCAATAACAACAACAACTCGAAATTTCTATAAAACAAAAGCACTTAGCAACTCATAAGCACATCGTCAGCAAAAAAACTGTTCTTATGACAATGATTTCCTATCGTCACGCATTACATTAAAAGAAAACGATATCTCTATTGGTATACCTTAAGATTTTTTCTTTATACCAGGCAACGCTATAAACCTTTCTATGTCCCAAACCCAGTCGTAGGAATTAAACAATAACTAGAAAATCTGACGACTTATATGGAGCATTATAATCACAGACAAAAATACAACAAGTTCAGGTTTCTTACCTCAGCAACAGAATATGAGTGCGATGCATCTTTCTGAACATATCAGTAGCTTGCTCCTCGGTCAGTTCGCTGCCGTCAACTCCCAACATCAGTGTACATCTCTCCCTCAGTAATTCCAGCTTTCCACCGAAGAATACCATAATCACCATGGCACTGACATCGTATGCTGCCACTATAGTGGCCCCATAGGCACATATTGCTGTATGCCAAATTACTGTTACCCAATTACCAGGCCAGTGGTACTTATCAAAAGGCATCCAAGAGCTAAATATGTGATAGAACATTTCTTTTTCTTGTCCTGACTTGTCTATGTCCAGAAAATTTTCCGTCAGATACCTAAATAAAGGCGTTGTAGTCACGGTTACGAAGGTTGAAAAGACTAAAACGCAATATAAGTAAGTTATTTTTCGACAATATTTAGTGTAAGAGTCAATAATCTCCGATCGTTTGCTGTTAGTATCGTTCCGTTCATATGTGTCCGCCTCAGTGACGTAATTTATTAACTCTACCCAATTCTTCTGCCAGTAAACGCTCGTATTAGACTTTACCACACAAACGAGACTCAGCATAGATATCCTCAGATTCGTTATAACCAAGTCTAAGTCAGATTTTATTTCGTAAAGCTCCATGAACTGTGACACGACAAAGAAAGTAGCCAGTTCGTGTATAATCAGATAGGCAAATCTCACAAACTTATTTCTGGGCATTAATAAGCCAATTCTCCTCAAAATCCGAATATTAGGCCCCAGTAAAGGATAGTCAGGGTCTTCCAAATTTTGAAAAAATCTTTTTATCATTATTGCGGGTGTGTTACCTAAAGATAATATAGGAAAAATGCATTGGAGAATTTATGTGTTCGCTGTTATATAGGCAGCTCTCACCTTGATAACAGTAACTTATGAATTTATAACCGTGATCGTCTTACCGGGGAGGTGGACCATTTTATGTTTTACTTTCAGCTTTACATGTGTATTGTTCAGCAGTGAATAGATACTAGTGGGTGGGCTCCACCTTTTTATTACTTAAAAGCTGTTGTCGCGGCTTCGCTCGCATGAACTTCTTCAGCTTGTGATAATAAACATTGACCGAAACAGAAGGGCTGATCACGTACCTATATTAATTTACAATTTTTGTGTTTATAAAAACATGGTACCTATTGAAACAAAATACGAAAAAAAATTAAGCAGAAGTAAGAATTAGCCAGTTATTTATATTTCTAAGTAAGTTATTAAGTAGGGTTCTTTTAACCAATCATCAACCTTACCCAATCCGACGTTGGACTTTGTAAAGTATAAATTTTACACTATTCACCGATTGTTCGGTTATGTTGCACAATTCTATAAAGGAGAAGTGGTGATCACGAAAGAACAATATAACTTCTTACGCTCTTACTTACGGTGAAAGTCCTCATATTAACTGCCTCGTTGGTTTAGCGGTATCACGTCTCATGACTATGCCGGAAATTGTGGGTTCGATTCCCACAGGAGGCCGCTGTACTATAAATAGCCTCAGTCTGGGTGTATTTCCATTTTTGTGGTGTCCTTGCCTGGTTACCATAGTATAGGGTACCCTAGTTTGGAACCAGGACAAGTGATTGAGTTGTGTGGATTAGTTATTAGTTATATTACATTTTGGTTACCGGAAACTTACTTTATGGGATGCCCGCAAGAGAAGTCTGATTTCCGAGAGAGTGCACTCCCCTCCACGTGGTTCCCGCTGGTCGGCTGGTCATCGAAAAGTGCGGGTTTCGGGTACTCCTCCTCTTTCAATTATTTAAAATAAAATGAAGAGAAAACATGAATGAAGAAGTAGGTGTCTGCTGCTATAGCAAGATATATAAACCTTTAGTATGTACCTATAAAAAATTGTATGCAATGATTATTTGTAATTGGCTTATATACGTACTTATATTTAAATTGATTTTCCTTAGGCATTCTGTAAATGTGTTGGTATACAAGTTCTTAGTAATCCCAAATAAATAAAACAAAATAGCTAGCAGGCCCGTGCCTCTCCTCTCATGTGGGAACAATCCTAACTTGCCATCCTTATTCCTGCTTCTGATTCGTGGTTATAGTTTAACGTAGTCTCTGCTCTCTTACGCACCGAGCGTACCACATCCTTCGTGTTCAATACAACAACGCGTTGCTTTATAATGCTTTTGGGGTCTGCCGCGAGTAGACTGTAGTGCCTCGGGCATGTTCGCTGAAGCACTCACGGACGAATTCCACGCAATAATGCGAAAGAGAGCGGCATCCCTTTGTTTAGGGTTCGCGGCAGTGCCAATGGCCTCCTCAAGACTATTGCCGACAAGAGCGATAGCCCTATCCTGGCGCACTGGGTTAAGCTTCATCTTGCGACCTAGAGCCTGAGCGTGGAGGTTATTTCTTATCTTGTACATTTTTATTTTTGTTATTAGTACTAACACAGGGGTACTTAATGACTTTTTGCTACTAACGAATTATTCTTCAAGATTCATACAATTTCATATTTCAATTTTTCTTCTTGAGGAACGAAGAAGAAGTTTACGTAGCCATTTCAGTGTCCCACTGCTGAGCAAAGGCCTCCCCTTGGACTCTCTATTCTATTTTTATTTTTAATCAAGATTTATATAATTTCATGTTTGCAATTTTATTATTTCCTAACAGTTTTATTATTATTATTTTTATTAATTGACATTGTAATTGGTAATGTATTTTTTTTTGTTACCTTATAATTGACTTTTGATGTAAGATCTGATTGACAAATTTTATTTTATTTTATTTATTTAACAGAAATACACAGCAATAAAATTACAGTAAACAATGGGTTCTTAATAATTTGTACATGCAGCCAATAGTGGATTTTACTATGTAGGTTAGAAAATTATAATATACTTATAATCAATTACCAGGAGACGGGCAGCAGCGTCTTTCTGAGATTCCAACCGCATACTGCGATCGCCACCCGCCTGCCAAGCGTGGCGATTATGGCAAAACCCCTCATGGTTAGGAAAACAATGAGGGAGGCCTATGTCCTGCAGTGGGCGTCAAATGGCTGATGATGATGATGAATGTACTTTTTGTGAATAATTATATAATAATTTTGTGTAGTACCCGAAACCGGCGTGCGTGCATGCAACGACTAGTGAATGTCGAGGAAGCGAAAGTGGTCTGTCAGGATCGTGGCAAGTGGCAGTCCATGGTCTCTGCCTACCCCTCTGGGATGCAGGCGTTATTTTATGTATGTATGTATTTATATAATTTGTGTATCCTGTCTGTAACATGTATAATTTATTTATTTTTTGTAATTTTATGAAACTATGGATATCGACCTGAAATAAATAATTTAATTTCATTTCATTATAAATAAGACTAAGTTTACGATTCAAATATGAATCTCCTTATAAGAGCATTTTTAGTTTTAACCTTTTACTACAGGGTGACTTTGAATTCACTCACGGTGTTTTAAGAGGACATTCCATGATTTAGAAACTAAGTGGTTTCGAAAAAAAAACTAGGCACCAAAAAAAATTTTTTTTGTTACTGAAAATTGCTTCACATAAGGGGATTTGCGCGCACGCATGTGGAGCTTGATGTTTTTCGCCGTCAATGAAAGACGAGCAACCGAAGACGCAAGCTCCGTTTCTACTTCGAATAAAGTGCGAAAACTGGTCGCACTCTTCCGACAAAAAATCAAGTATGTAAGTGATTCTGGTATTAAGTTAACGATGTGTAGTGCTTACGATAGATTTAGAAGTATTGTAAGTTAGTTGAATACGTATTGTGTATTATGTTAGAATCAATATTGTTTTTTTTTGTGGAATACGTATCATCATCATCATCAGCCATTTGACGCCCACTGCAGGACATAGGCCTCCCTCATGGTTTTCCAAGCATCCCGGTCTTGTGCCGCCCCCATCCATCCGCACCATTTTTCGATTTTAGGGATCCGTGAAATTTGAAGCTTCAAAACGCAAAATTTTGTTAGAGTAAGGCGTCTCCCCCCCTCTCCCTTCTAAACGGTTGATTGTAGAAACGTGACAAAATTTAAGGCAGTGGCATACACAATGAACCTAAAAGGATAACTATCACGGCTAAGTAGGCTCACTAGCTCACAAACAAATAGGCGACCAACTTATAAAAGGAAAGCTTTGTTCAAATTCCATTGAAAATTACTTCGATGAAGTTGTTAGTTCTGTAAAGCTGATAAAAATCCCTCTTTTTACGGAGCCCTGCACTGCAAGTGGCTCGACATGCATTTGGCCGTATTTATTTTAAAAAAAGCTTTAAAAAATCAGTGACGTAATAACGGTCGAGCAAATGCATTTCGTTTTTTTGCATTCGCTTGACCGTTATTATATAGTAAGTCAACGAGACTTACGATTCAAAAATATTCTCCACAAAAGTGCTTTAATTTTAACGTGATAATCCATAGCCTAGCCGGAAAGTTCATTTCAAATAGGGGTGTAAGAATTTTTTAAATCGGATTAGTAATTTCGGAAACTACCTGCTACATATTAACTTACAAACATGCAAAATGTTCCTCTTTATAATATTAGTGTAGATGTAACGATGTAACGCGCTGCGTATATGGTGTTAAGGTGCGACTCGGAGATGTTTTTTTCCATCAAAGAAAAAACGTATCTACTTTTTTTACGTTTTTGCCAAAAGAGATTATGATAAATCTCAATATTTATGGTAGCTATTTTAAGAACCTCGGGTCAATAGGAATATAATCCATTTCCAGCTAATAAGGCCACTATCGGAAAAAGTGTTTTAACGCTTATGTTATTGGCCCCTGGTTGGCTGTAGGTACGAAAAATAGCAAAAACATTATTAGCTTATTCCGAATTCAATTACTTGATTTTTTAGTGAGTGAATCCGGAATTAAGCTAGTAATGTGTAGTGCTTTAATGCTTAGTGTCAGTTTATCTGTGAGTTTGATAATTTTTGAAAACATTACATTTTGCTTTATATTTTGTATTGTTCAAAAGGAAATAGGTGTTAATTTATGAAGTATAGTAACTTCATAAATTTTCTTGCCAGTTACCCCAATACTATTGAGTGGATTTTTTTTATATGTAAGAAACTATTTCTTAGCCACGAAATGTACTTTAAACCGGTTTTGGGAATCTCTAGTACACTCCTTAAATGTGGGAGGGCAATACAGACCCACCCGCTAGTTCTAACGTAAAAAAATAATGAAGATATTACAGCAAGCGATACGTTATTACATTTCGAAACGTTTTATTAGTCGCTTTATTAAAATACCCGTTAGGGGTGACAGATTTCCTGATGAGGACGTTTCGTCAGTAGGCAAGTAATATTTTTTTATTCAATGGAAAATTACAGTACTAGATAACTAGCTGTGCCCGCGACTTTGTTCACATTGTATTGGAATTTGGAGGGAGGCCTCCGCTCCGGTAGTTTATAGATGCGGATGCGTGATTCGCACTTCCTGATGGGTAAATCAATAACCTGGTTACGGTGGGGAGTCTTTGGATGCGGGCGGCATAAGACCGGGAAGCTTGGAAAACCATGAGGGAGGCCTGTGTCCTGCACTGGGCGTTAAATGGCTGATGATGATGAAATCAAAAACTTGTTGATTAAAATAATCATTTTGGATATTTGATCGGAGTCTCGTAGTTGTATTTATATAATTATATACTAGGGGCAAGCTTCGTACGCGCTCCAACCCCGGCCGCCGGCCGCTTTAAGTTTCGCTAGTCGCGGTGCTCGGCGTCCGGCCTCGCCCGGGACTTTTAGTTTCGACTTGTCGCGTTTAAACATCATACGGTCATCACGAACATCACAAATTGAACGGTCTCAGCCTTCGGCCTCAGCCTGAACCGAGATCGGCCTTCGGCTGTAAGCAGTGAGTGCGATGGGGTTTTTTGTGTCTGCTTCGCGGAGTCTCTTCTAAACCTTCTTTCTTCTTCTCTTCTTCTCTTCTTCTTCGTTTCTGACTTTCTTCCCATGCGTTCGTAACCAACATTCAAACATTTGTATTGAAACTAAAGCCAGTACAGCAATATATACAGAAGTTATAAAACTTTTAATTACCTATTAAAATAAATAAACACATATTTATAAATTTTGAAATTGGGTATTTATAGGTAAAAATACACCGTCAAAATATAAATACCAACAAGCTAACAAGCCGTTTCATGAAATTCTTTAATTATTTATCACATTTTGAATTTAATTTTATATTTACGCAAATAACTACTTAGCTGTTTTCGAAACATTAATATACTTCTTGCTAATATTTAAAAAGATATGTAATGAAAAGGCACTAGTGCGATAATGTAATGTAAAAGGCACGGCATGGGTAATATTCTGCATTATCAGTGTAAATACGCTGTAATAAGACCTACTTTACGAGCAGGTGTGTTGAAAATGTAGTTACTTGTTCTGTAATTAAACATTTAAAGTAACACATACGTATGACGTCATGATCTGTGCACATTTGCTAGAACCAAGGAGAGGCCAAGTATCGCACCTATCTCAGGAGTAATATGTCGTTCCCACTGTATTGGTATAAGGTTGGAAATTATATTTCAAAGCGCGCCTTCACATTCATACTTGCGCTACGGCAAGAGTATCGTTGCAAACGCTTTGTGTGTCGGTGTAGCCCAAAGTGATTACTGCGTAGATATCTACATTTCTAGAGTACTTTCTTAAGCAATCAAAATGCCAAATAGTTAACAGTTTTTGGAGATTTGTATTATTTTTATTCGAAAAAATCATTACATCATGACTTTTGCAAGTGCCGTGGTCTCTGAGGTGACTCTCTTCTGAGCGGTAGACTGAGGTGACGGGCGTCTTTTTGAAAGCGTTAGCTGTTAGTTTACCACCCTCTGCAAAAATGATTAAGTTACGTTCCAAAAATATTTTGGCAATTTTTTAAAGTCAGCGTTACCGGCTGATCGCGAGCGGTAGCGTAATTTACGCTCGCTTGTATATCGTGTCATGTGAAAGGCATTAAACCGTAGAAAATGTCGTCAATGGTGAAATGTGCTAATTGTATTGTGGTGATTAATGAAGTGCTTGCTTTTGTACAAAACAAAGCGGATGTAATGAGTGAAGTGTCCCTAGCATCACTCTGTAAAAGCTTTAGTGAAGATGACCTACTCACTGCGAAAAATCTCCTGTTCGATTCCATCTCGAAACGTAAAACAACTAGGCAAGGAGACGGAAAATCAAAAAGAATTATCGAGAATATTATCAGATTGATAAAGGAAACGGATCCTGAGAACTTGCCGATTTTTGTGGCACGCGAGCTGCACAAGTTACCGCCGATAACATTTGATCACATAGATTCTACTCGTTTGTTGAAGGATATTATGGTTATACAAGGCGAACTGAGAACAATTCAGGAGAATTACCTTAAACGTGAAATGGATTACGTAACTGTTGAGGAATATCGGAAATTTAAATGTGAGGTAGACGAATTGAAGAAGAGTTCGATTTATGGGTGTCAACCTTATGTTAATACAAAAAGAGGCGCTTGTTGTCTGCAGGATAGTCGCGATTGCAATAGTGGTCCGATGGGTTTCATTACCGGATTAAACTCGACCCATGAGTCACTTTCCCATGGGGAAACGCATCTTTTCCATCAACTTATGAATTCTAATCAATCGGCTATTGCTGAACTTACAGTTGACCGTCGAAGTGAATCAAAAGCAAAAACAATGGCGGAGGAGGGTAACGATCACTCCGAAAACGGTCAGGGCCGTGATGCTTGTTCTTATTCGCACATCGAAAACTCCAATACAACCATCTCGTTTCCGCTGTTGCAAAATATGCGCGTGGAGGCACCTAACGCGGTTCCACAATCCGGTTTGCTATCAAATGCCTCGGCCATTGGGTATCCGAGGACCTATCTGATGACCTTGACATTGAGAGGGAGCGGAGGGCGCTGGCTGTTCGGGGGAACATGCTGGTTCGCAGGTTTGCACGTTGTACTAGAGAAGTAAAGATAACGCTTTTTAAGGCATACTGTCAATCTTTTTACACGTGCAGCCTGTGGGCCGGCTGTACTCAGAGGACGCTCAGCGCTCTCCACATATAGTATAACAATGTGTTTAGGATGCTGTTGGGGCTGCCTCGGTACTGCAGTGCCTCGGGCATGTTCGCGGAGGCCCGCACGGACGGCTTTCATGCCATAATGCGCAAGCGTGCGGCTTCCCTGCAAGGCCGCGTCCGAGGCAGTGCCAGCAGCCTCCTGCAGGTATTGGCGGACAGGCCGGACTGTCCAATGTTGAGACATTTGGATAACCTACATATTCTAAAAAAAAAAATGTAAATAAGTTTTTTAAAGTAAGTAATTTTTAAACCAACTAACATAGTTTGTACTTCTAGTTTAGTTTAGTATTTAAGGCTACTAACAACACTATGGATCTCTGTTCTATCCGAAATAAATGTTTATTATTATTATACTGTACCTAAGTATACTGCAGGTACCTACAACGTTAATAATTTTTTTTTGAAATGAACGATAGGTAAATTGTTATTCTGGCTGGAAGAAATTTATTTTGAAACAAGTCCGCCTTTGCACATTCTTATCACAAGCCTGTTATTTAAGTGTTAACGTTTTTTATTGTGCAATAAAGTGTAACAAACAAACGTATGTCATAGTGTCAATTGACATTATTTAAAAACGGTCATTTTTTTAAACACTTTATTGTACACACCAGAAAACAAAATACATTAAAAGGCTTACATGTCTAAGTTTTGCCGTATACAATTGGCGGTCTTATCGCTAAAAGCGATCTCTTCCAGACAACCTTAGGATGGATAGAACTGAAAGATGAAGAGAGTAGGTAGGTAGGTGTACATGAAATTTATGGGAAGAAAATGTACATAAACTAACTGACTTACTTCTAATATTCATACATATTTAATAAAATATTTAAACTAACCATAGAATACAAATATATACTATACAAACATATATGTAATTATAATGTACTAATACATATTTTTTTCTAATACATAAACTTTTCTTTCCATATGATATAAATTGTAAAGGAGACAATTCTAAACGTAAATTTGAGCTTGTGTTTTACAAACCGTTTAACTTTTGAAATTGTTTTGCTCAATTTACGGCATCTTTGTTTTTTTAGTGTCGCTTTTTGATAAATAATGCTAACAATTAAGACATTAGTAGTGCGTTTAAAGCGAGATTTGCGTAAAATTCATATAAACCCAAATAAAATCAATCTGAGAACAAACTCAGAAAAAAAGTCTGCAAAAAAAATGCTACAGCTATTAAGCGATTCAAATAGGAATACTGAATAGGTGTATTTGCATAAGAGTACCTAGTTACTACATTATCAATAATGCTGTTGAAATTGAATAGGAATTAATTTGTCTCAACCATGCGAGCTCGCCACCGCAGCGCAGCACAATAGTCAATAGTGCAATTATTCAAACCGCAACCTGTTGAATTGAATATCATAACATAATAGGTGAGATTCTAGGTTCCTTTCTAACGTGCAGGTTAAAATAGACCTTCCGTCCAAGTAATAATAGATATTTTCCCGACAATAACTGTAAGTGAAGTTAGCAGCTGTAAAATTAGCTTTTAGAGTCGTGGAATACTGGAATCTCACCTAATGAGCCAGCTAGTTGCTGGCCAATTCCATAATTGTTTGAGAGCAGTGCTTATAGTGTCCTTCATAGACCTCTAGAAGCTCAGCTCTATAATTAATTTATTTATTTTATTACATTTATTTTCGCTTCGTTAAACTTACCTGTGTAATATCCGAGAGTACCTAACATACTCGTAAACTCGCGCCTGTATCCCAGACGGTTAGCCAGAGACCAGGGATAGCCACTTGCCACGATCCCGACAGATCACGTTTGCTTGAGTTGCATGCACTCACGCTTGTTTCGGGTACTTTTTATCTTGCCCTTTGCTAATACAACGATCACAATTTGATCGAAGTATGTCCGCCTGGGACGTGCCTTACCAGCCTTTTCACCCACATTCAAATCAAATCAACAATTTTTTATTTGCTCGCATTTTCGCTCGATATTCGTTTCGTCAATCTTTCTTCCTTTAAATAAGTATATGGAGCGAATATTGGTGGAAGAGAAGAGACGTCTCAGAGTACCAATATCTACGTAAATTCGCTAGAGATCTACGAAAATGTATCGGACGTTTTTTAACTAAAAGTTTCGTATGTAAGCACTACATATTATTAATTTAATTTCTGAACTGATTACTTGATTAGAATAAAATGTTTTAGTTTTAGAATAATATGTAAACTCTGTTAATTAAGGATTAAAAAGCAAAGTTTGGAGCTTTTTTGTCATTTTTTTCTCCAAAATGATGTAGATTTCGAAATTAATACCCAGTATAACTTGTAATGTTCATTGAGTCACAGTTTCTGTGTTACTTTGAATAAAAACAGTTTAATCTGATTTTTTGACGGACGAGTCCGACAAAAATAAGAAGCAAGTGACTCCGGAATTCATCATCATCATCATTCAGCCACAAGAAGTCCATTGCTGGACATAGGCCTCCTCCATGGATTTCCAAAAAGACCGGTTGGAAGCGGCCTGCATCCAGCGCCCTCCTGCCACTTGGATGAGGTCATCTTTCCATCTTGTGGCTGGTCCTCCTACGCTGCGGAATTACAAGTTAATAATGTATATGTAGTATTGAACAGCTGATAATTATAATTAATTACCGTTTTCAGGGTCAATAGAGGAGTAATAGTTAACAGAGGAGAATTACTCCAAAAGTTCTTTCTACTGATGAGTAACTTTGGCCTTTGCTTCTAAGTAATGAGATGATTTATGCAGCGTTCAGTAGCACCTATACAGTAGCAATACTGATGAGTATTCGCTATAGATATAGCTACAATGCGTTTACAATGCCAAAACGGTCCTTTTGTTCTTAAATATTTTGTCCCAAACAGCTCTTTGACCTCTAAAAGCACCGTTGTTGACATGTTGAGCTTGTTTGCTGAGGTCCTCTGCGAGCATGCTGTGCTACTTCAGAGGGTAAGACCAGTACTAGTACACACATCAAAAAAAGTTTGTGATCAATAGCATAAGCTCCTATAATTCTTTAAATTTACCTTTATCAAGAAAAAATCTATGTTTTATGCTTTCTTTAAATAGGAATACCCTGTTTGAAATTAAAATATAAAACTATTTTTTATTATTTATTTAAAAAAAAATTGAGCCATTAATCATAATGTAATTGTGATAGAAATTTCTTAGAAAGAAAAATACTGTTTAATTAAACTTAATCAACA
Source organism: Yponomeuta evonymella (assembly GCA_963969515.1). NCBI lineage: Eukaryota > Metazoa > Arthropoda > Insecta > Lepidoptera > Yponomeutidae > Yponomeuta > Yponomeuta evonymella. The sequence goes on from OZ018346.1 coordinate 7,658,527, forward strand.
ATTTATTATTAAAAGGTTAAATTCAATATAAAATAACTCCTCCCCTGGCTCGAACACATGCGGAGATCCTCCTGGGCGTGCTGAGGATCAAGTTATCCAGCATTTCCTGGGGTAACCTATCCCATTCTTCAATAGCGGCTTCCCTGAGCTATGGAACTGTCTGGGGACGTGGCTCACGGTTCCATACAGCTCGTTTAAGAGCATCCCACGCGTGCTCTATTGGGTTTAAGTCGGGCGAGCCGGCAGGCCAGTCTAAACGTGTGATATCGTATTCTTGAAGAGCAGCATTGACTCGTTGAGCTCGATGTGCGGGCGCATTATCATCGACCAGTACAAATTGGTGCCCATGGTTTACTCGGAATGGTCTGACGATATCATCAATAACAACTGCTTTGTACATGTCTGCTGTCATGTAGCCCCGATACGGGATCAAAGGCGTTCTAGCTCCAATCATAATGCCACCCCAAAAGGACACCGATTTTCCGCCTTGCTGAACTGTTCCAGTGGCAGTTCTTTGTCTTTCACGGTCGCCTGGTCTTCTCCAGACACGGACACGTCGGTTATCTGGATGAGTGCTGATTCGGGATTCGTCAACGAAGAGACAGTTCTTCATTTTGCCGAAGTCTAGCCCACTGCAATCTTCGTTGTTGACGTTGCCGGGAATTGAGCGGAGCTCGCCAAGACCTCCGTGCTCGTAATCCAGCGTGGTGCAAGCAATTGCGTACGGTCTGCGTGCTAACTTGAAGCCCAGAGGCGGCCCTGACTTCTGCTTTTATTTTAGTGGCGTTGATTGTTGGATCACGGGCTGCCAGCAATCTAATATAGCGCTTTTGGGCAGCTGTCAAAACAGTTGGGCGACCGCTGCGGGGTCGGTCAGCTAAATTCCCCATTCCGTGGTACCTCTGCAACGTAGCCACGACACAGGATTGGGATATAGCTAGTACTCTCGTGGTGTATGCTTCTTCCCTCAAAGTTACTATTCTTGCTCGTAAAACCTCTGATTGTTAAAACCTCTGACTATCTCCTCTTGGCATTTTTTCAATCACAACTTTCCGCAAAAAATATCTTGAATCGGTTATAATTGACTAAATCAGATTTCTGAATGAGCGTAAGCTAGGACTGAAAGCCTTTTAATATGAAAAAACAACTGAACGGTGTCATTGTTTTGTGTTCTAATTCTTTATTTTTAAATAAAGAATCTAAAAAGAAGAAAAAATCATAATATAATTAACAGTAACAAAAAAGATTTCAGTTTTTCAAAGTGATCGAAAACTTTTTTTGATGTGTGTATGTTACTTAACATATTGCCTTTGTGTCTAATTTCACTGGATAGTGATTTAAGCGCTTCGTTTGCGCATAAATACGGTGCTGGATGCTTACACTAACAATACAGGTAGTGAGATCACACTATTAATTCCTGAATCCAAGTTGCGTCTGTGTTTTACAACAAATTTTGTCCTACAGTTTTTATAGATTGATATTTTTCGAAATAATAGTGTTTACGTCATTTTAAAAAATACGCCCTTTATAAGTTTTATCAGTGTCGCAGTCGCTGCGGTAAAGTATTGTCCTACATGTATGGTACATTTTATTCAACTTATAGGGTTTCAAGCAATGCCAATCAAACAGCGCGCAGCGCCACTAGATACTCGTAGCAGACAAACAGCGCCACTAGATATTCGTAGCAGAAAAACCATAAAACATTTTATTTTTATTATAGAAAGTCTTGTCATACAAGTCGTTGTAAACGGCAAATTCTAATTGGAGTGTTTTTGAAAATGCGGATTTTGAGGCCTTGAATACCTTAGGAGTAAAGATGAATACCTTAGGAAGTAAAGATAATACAAGGTTTACTTACTGTTAACTGTTGATGTATTTAAAACCATGTTTTGTCCACTCCTCCGCTTCATTTGTAGCAAAAAACACACGCAACTGCAAAAAGAACATTTCTGAAGGTTGAAGGTCCATGCACATTACAGCGGGCCGATGACTTGGGAGCGCAACGATGCAAACTAAAATGAACCTTGTAGTTTGTATTGTTGTGCACGAACTTCGATAGCCCGTTGTAACGTGGATACACATTAGAACTACTTATTACACTCAATAAACCGACTATGATGACATAGTGACATAACCTATCACAGAAATAACAAATAATAACAACTTTGACGTTCATTAAGTAAACATTCTGTTTTTACAATGAATAAAAATATTTGAATTGAATTGAATTGAATTGAAAGAAAATACTACCGCGTAGAACGTCCCGCCGATATTTGTTTCCGCTGAATTTTCGTGTCCTTTTCAAATAATTTGAATAAGTAGGTACACATTTCTTTATACTTGGATCGCAGCTGTTAAAATTAATGGTAGAAATTCCTTCAGGTATAACTCGCAGATTCTTAACTCTTAATGGTCGTAATTTAGTCTTTGTTCCGATGAATAATAGCCGCATGAAAGAATGGAGTTACTCATCTGATTAGTAGACTACGTTTGAGGTTATATTCTTCAAAATATTTCAATCTTCGGTCGTTCTATGGTGAAAACCTACTATTATATTTTTTAAATACCAAGTAACGCAATAGTTTTCAATACAAATAGGGTCCACAGTTCAATCTAGATTTCATATTTTCAGTGGGTACCTAGAAGGTGCTTTACCATACGTGATAAACCGAATTGTAATTTCAAAAGTATGTATACTCAGAAGACCCTAGCCTTCGGAGCCTCATCTATAAAATCACTGAAATGTCACGTTGCATGCTTTTGAGCTTAAAATATTCTTAACCTAGTTGGCCAAGTAGGCCAAGCAGCGGGGAAGTGTGATCTTTGTTGTATGTACAATTAGCGAGTCCCGAATATCGACCGAGCAACTTCGACTGATTATGGTTGTACAAATATTTAGTGAAACTTTTTGCGTACTTTTTGATTAATTTAGTTGGCTGCGGTGTTCGTTCATACCAACCCAATAGGTAAAGTATTCTTAGTTTTAGTCAAGAGAATATTTCTGCTATCATACCACATCCTACGCCTTTCCGGAACTCTATAATTACTATATTCTTTTTGTTGCACTAACCTGTGCTGAGGACAATTTTAAAAACCTATTTAGAGGCTAAAAATTCCACCCATGCCGGGACTTGAACCCACGACCACTGACTAACCGTGCCAGCGCTCTCCAAACTGAGCTAATGGGCAAGTGCAGGCATCAGTGAATTTTCAAGTCCCGGCATGGGTGGAATTTTTAGCCTCTAAATAGGTCTATACTTACCTTCAAAAGAAATCCTACAAACATAACACTTATCGGGGTATAGAAACAAACTCTTTGTATAAATTTAAATAACCCCGAAAACCCGCCCTATTGAGGCAGCATGTCGCATTCAGTCAGCATAAAACGCGCTCCCTATTTCCCTGAAAACCGCACCGTCGAGTCAGGAGTCCTCGGCTGCAGGCTCGCGGACGAGTCCCGGCGATCGATCGCGGCTGCGCAACAAGTAACGCCTGCCGGCTGCCGCCCGGGCCGCGGTGCACCAGCCCGGGTTACGCCGGGACTAGTCAGATCTAAGCCTGACTTATCTGGGTACAGACCAACCGAACAAATGCGAATGAACGGTTCAATGAGCCAATCAAGTTGCACTGATCAGGGCAATCTGCCAATCCTGATCGGCACACTGAACCCTTCGTTCGCAGTCGCTTGTTCTTTCGCTTCGTTTTGTATCTTAAGCATTGTATAAGAGGACTACACTTTAGTCCCGTTGAATTTATACTGAACCAGCGCTGGATGTTAGTCGTTGCCGATGTCGTGATCCAGTGCACATTATTCTCCTTCTTTGGCTCTTTAACTCCTAGGGAAGCATTAATACAAAATACAGAGTCATAGATTTCCGATTCTGATGATAGTACGTGATTGATATTGGATTTATAGATACTGAAACATATGCCCAACAATTTTGCTGCCATCGCATGGCGCAGCTTATTATTATTTTTTAAATACGACCATATCCGCCTATACTTGGTTCAGCCTTACAGAAGACAAGCTCTATCTCAGTCAGGGTGTATTTTTATGTTTGTGATATCCTGGCCTGGTTACCATACCACAGTGTATCCTAGTGACCAGGAGTCTCCTAGTAACTAGGGACCTGGACAAGTGATAGTGTTGTGTGGAAGTTATTTATTTATTTTATTTATTTATTCTTCGATTGTGTTGCTGATTGCCTATAACTGCGAAATCACTTTGTACAAACAGTTTTTTTGCTGTAATAACTAACGCTTGCAAAACACCAACAGCGTTATTTAAAAAAAGAATTTGAGGTACGTCTTTCCCTTTATAACATACTATTAAAACTGCCTCTGATCATTGTTTTAAGGAATCCTGTTTTTATAAATAAGACCGCAAGAATCCAATATGCAAGTTCTTTTAACTGGGTTATAGGATCTGCAAAATAACAGAGCGCAGTCTACATTTTTAGGATTTTTGGTAGGTCTAACACGCTGCTGCACAAGGAACTTATTGTGCTCTCTATTTCTCCGCTCCGCATGTTTACCGTCTTTTCAATGTAAAACCGAGTTGGTGCAAGTGGCCCTTGTGTGAAAACTGCTACTTATCCCGTAAAACGATGCGGCTAAAGGAAAAGGACAAATACCTTTATTAAGATACCTATCTAACTTATTCTTTATGTCTGCATAGCATAAGTATCTACATTTTATTCGGAACTTTTTACTTGTGAATATATTAATGCTGCTTGTTTCTAGGCTTTGGTTCCAAAGTCACTTATATTTGTGAATATGGAGTAGCAATACTACTCGCTAACCGACAAGGAAAATATCGCGGGGAAACTTGAGTATCTGAGATGTTCACATTGCTTTCGCGAAGAGCATCATATCTACTTCTTTTGAAGTTGGTAAACAACATTTTCTACATAGATAATAACGTACCCCAGCCCATTAATCCATACGTTTCCTTCGTTTTCGTATCGAATGACGTAAATTAGCTAATTAGCCTCGTTGGTCTAGCGTTATCGCATCAGATTACCATGCCAGAGGTCGTGGATTCGATTCCCACTGGGGGCCGCTGTGCATTTGTACAAATGGCCTCAGTCTGGGTGTATTTTCATGTTTGTGATGTCCTTGCCAGGCTACCATAGCACAGGGTAGGTATCCTAGTTTGGGACCTGAACAAGTGATTGTGTTGTGTGGAAGTTATTTACTTGCTGACTCAGCAAACGTTTTTTTCCATATTGATTAGCCTACGACCTATTCTCAGACCTACTACATATGGCAAGTATACACAAAAGATTTCATAAACATCGCTGAAGCTGTTTCGGAGGAGTTCGATAGCAAACACCGTGACACGTGATTTTTATATATTAGATTTATTTAGCAGAGTGGGAAAAAATCTAAAGTTTTTGAAAATGACAAACTCTGATTAGCGTGTTCAAGGAGCTGCTGCGCATTTAAAAAATAACCCTCTGTAGATGGCTATGTCACAAAGGGAGAATCGCAATAAGCCATTCACATTTTTGCGAATATTTTCCTCCTGCGACGGCATTCGATTCGTTATACCAGTAAAGATTTTGAATAATATCGGGAATTATGCTGCAAACTGCACAATTTTTTATACAAGAATAAGGAACATAACGTGTTTTTCTTGGCCATTACCCTACTATTGTAATCAGGTGCTGCAATGGGCTAACAGTTTCAATTGCAAAGGCCTGCCACACTATACATACCAACACACATACATAAACTCAAGTCTTTATCCCGGTAGGGTACGGGGAGACCAAGGATTGCCGCTTGCCACGATCCTGACAAATCGCTTTCGCTTTATCGACATGGTTAGTCCCTGCGCGCACGCCGGTTTCGGGTACTTTCCGTGGACTTACCCTGTTATTTTCGTTGACTCACCTGTCTACTCACTTCACCTTTAGTGACAAGGCTGCCGTCTGTACTATAAGGTTACAAAATATCTGTGTAATTTTCTCTTGTTTGTTCAATAAATTGTTCTCGATATTATATTGTTAGATTTTTTTGTATGTACTTTTGCCAACTGACAGCTCTGCTAGACCATTGGTAGTAGACAGTAAGGTATCACACAGTTCAAGTAAAGGATAAAATCCGGAAATAATTAATTTGTAGTTATATCATATATTTATTTATGGTTTTATTACAAATTTACTTTTGCAGTAAACTTGTATCGCACTACATACTTTTCAAGTGCAAAGTCAATTTTGTTATCGTTTGTTCGGTACCTACCCTAAATACATAAGTCCTACTCACAGTTTTCCGGTTTTTTGTCACTGGTCCTATAGGAAAAGTAGTCACTATTTTGCTTCATACAAAGTTTTACCGCTGTTGCGAATGACAATGTTCTGTGTACATTGTATGCGAAAACTCTCGAAGAAAAACATCCACGCGACTTAGCTGCGTCAACCTATCTTTGATGTACTCGTAGGTCATAAAATTTAATATTCTTAAAATCTAATATTCATATGGTACCATTACATTTCTTGGATAATACCTACATGATGCCCTTTAGGGCGTGGCAATATTAAGGTGGTAATATCGGTACTGTTTCAGTACAAAAGTCCTGTGTGGGAGGGCTTTTAAAGGCATAAAGGTGTATTTCATAAAGATAGCGAGACTGCTCCCTATTTGAAGAAATTTCGTAGGCTGGGGTTTACAAAAGAAAAACATAGCTTTTTTAAATTTTTATTCCAAGATACATCTTGTTACATAGTGTATAATTTTTATACCTGTATTTTATAGTTTATGTATTTGTGTAAATGAAGTGGAAACGTAATTTGCTTTTAAATAGTTAATTTTATTTAAAAAAAAAACAATTGCGATTAATCAGACCAGCGTTTCTGTAAAAGATTGGCGATTTACTTAAAAAAGTATCTGGATCTAGTCTCTAAATATGTAAATCTACATTGGTAAAAGAAGTCAATAAGTTAGGAGTAGGTATACTTCATTAACATTGCTTTAGTGTCAAATTCATCCACGCAACAGCTGTATCAGCCAGTTTCTTTGGTACATTTCATGGAACAGTTCAATTACGATAGTAAAAACCCTAGTGGATAGTTACATCGTATCACAAAATCACAAAATTGTAATTAAAGTTAATGCTACTTAGGAAAAAATCACTATATATTTACTTAAATAGTCACATAATATTTTAAATTTACTATTACAGACGACGAAAATATTAAATGCCTACAAAATATTTATCCTGTAGTTTATGTAAAAGTAATTTTCTCTATTATATACGGAACCTCATTTCAGCAAAGAGCCGAATACATACGTAGTATTTTATACATAATACTTTAAGTAAATACTTTTACTTTCGCCACCCGAGAAACCACGGTAAATAATTTATTTTATTAAAAAAGGCACATCCATAAAATAGAAACCCTTAAAATTATTCTTTTGAAAATTTGGGGGAACAAAAGGTTTGGATAGCACAAAGACAAAATATGGACTAAGACGAGGTCAAGGTTCGCAAGTGTTGTGAAAGAACAGAGGAAAAATTAATATGAAGTTGAAAGGAGAGCCGTTTCTCCTGAAAAAGAGACCTGAAAAGTTGAAAAGGCTCTTTAAAGTCGCGTAGAGATAAAAGTTACAAAATTACAACGATATCTAGAATAATTACATGTGGAAGGATAGCTTAGAACAAGGAGCACGTATACAAAAGTCAAAATGGATAAGTAGGAGAATATCTCATCTAATTTGAGCAAAGATGATCTTTGGAACGAAACTTTATATGGATGGGCTGGGCGGGCGTCAGGATGGGCGACAGTCGTAGAGCAGTATATTACCTAATATTAATTGCACATTGCCTTGTACATAAAAAGTATTTAAGTTACATTATTCCACAACAAGAGCCATTTCTGAGGATGGATAGTTATTTATAGATCTCTTCCCGACTCTGATAACGAGTACCTTTGCGTTGTATTCCGCAGCTCGTAGTATTACATGTTTGTATTCATGTGAAAACCGCATAGCAATGTATATGGAATAAATAAAGTGTAGGTACCTACCTGCGTTGGGTAGGTGTCGAATATTTTGTTCAAGATACGCTATTTACCAGAGGTACATTGCAATAAAAACGACGATGATGTGAAAAAAACTTTTTCTTTCCCATCAGGTCAGGTTGGTCTGCCATGAAGCTGCAATTCTTGGGAACGACGTAGGTAATGGAAAGTCTAAGTTTCACGTATAACTTGTAAGTATTTACTTAGGACACATTTCGTCTACTAACTTATTGCAATTATATCCACTCAAATATATATTCTATAGGCTAGTTTTTTAAGTCGAAGGGACACGATCTTAAAACACACGTAGTTCAGACAATTCAGTAATAAAACAAAACTCCTTCGGCTATAAAGCTACTAAAATATCACCGTGTTCTTCTTATTTATTTATCGCAAGACTTTAGCCCGGTTTCTTGTACGCTAACAGTGTGTTAATCAGTCTGTTTTTGTATGCATTTTTTCCAATTGACGGCTGCTAGATTATAATCTTCAAAAGAACAATTAAAAACTATTGTTATGGTGGCCCGATCGGGTCATTTAGAATTCTACTACTAAACAGGAGATTAACAGTTTGTTTGTGTACCAGAAATTGGGGGTAAGAAGTTCATATGTTGGTGAATTTCAAACATGTGCCATGGAATTGACTCTCAGCGGCACTGTAGTGGCAAAGAAATAGGAAAGTAACTACGCGACTGTGTGTCTGCGTACGACACAGCTTGTGCCTTGCCAAACAACGCTTCCAACTAAGAACTACCTCAGGTTTTCGTTTTTAATCATAGTTATATTACAATTCCTATCTGTCCTATTATTAAGTACTCCGATAAGTCAGTAGGTTGGCAATAAAGACATAGTGACGTAACGACATAAATGGGGTAACATGACTGCAGAATGATAGTTTCATGAAATAGAAACATACCTATTAAGTATCAAAACTGTTACAATTACAGTAGAAAGTACCATTCAAGGAACGTGACATTCATCTTCTTAACCTAGGCTTACCATCGATTTGGTGTAAGTAAGACACGATCTACTAAAACCCAAGGATATTAAAAGATCAAAACTTACGATATCCGGGGTCCACTTGCTATACGGGGCCGTGCCTTCAGATTTTACAGACAAATTCTTCCCTGTACTTTTACGATTTTATTCATGTATAACAACCATCTTTTAGGTCAAAGTTATTTTAAATTACCGACTTTCCAAGTGTAAGGCCAACTTGCACCACTTTCTTAAATTTGGCTTAACCTCCTCAGTCCTGATCTTGAAAATAACAATGGTTTTCAATTGTTATTTTCAGGGTCGGGACTGAGGAGATTAAACCGTAGGAATTTAACTAAAATTCTTCATACAAATGTCGATTTAAATGGTGACTTAAGTGACGTTTAAGGAGTGGTACAAGACGGCCTGTCTGACTGATAAAAACGCACCTATTGATTCTGAGTCAAGACCTTCGTTACATAGACGGTACCGCTGATATTTTTTAAATAATTGAATGATTTTTTTCCGTACTTTCTTCGGCAGGAGGCAAGACACGGCTAGGCACACCGGGCGGACACCCCACGAGCCTCTTCCCATAGTGCGTGTCGCGCTAGACAAGACAGCCCACAGCATACCTTTGAAGTTTACACCTCGCTTTGGATCGGAAACACGCGTCTGCGCTACCACAAACATTCACGTAGGAGCCCCTTCCCACGGTGCGTCGATGCGGGCTCGCGCGTATGCAGTATACTGCGCGGTGGGAATCTTAAGAGACGACACAAGAGTTGCGCTTGGAGTTGGCGTGACGCTCCCGGATCTGCTGCAGGTGAGCGAGCTGCGCGGGGGACGGGACGTGCGGGTGGTGCGCGGGGGGCGTCGGGGGCGCAGGTCCTTGCGGGCCTGTCGGCAGGGACTGTCGTCGCCGCCGCCGCAGCGCCGGTGACAGGTTGTACTTCACTTTGGCCTGCACCAGGAGCTCCTTGAAGATCTGTGAGACGTTTATGTTGTCCTTCGCCGAGGCCTCCACGAAGCCGTTCTCCCAGTCCACCGTCACCACGGACTCGGTCGTGTGGAAGTCTACCTGTAGACGGAAGGATTGGGTTAGCCGATAAAATACTTCTCGAAAGATGTGGCCAAAGTAGAAGCAAATATGGAAGTTCTGTGCAACGAACGGAAAATTGTAACCCTTGAGATATTCTTATTATTAGAATGACTGCTTCTTAAGGCTTCTAGAGACAATAAGTCGGTAATTTTATTTTCTAGACTTTGATTTGGCTACCTTTTTCACAGGTTTCAATAATTGAAAATTTTAAAATGTGCGATCGTGAGGGATATCCGGCAAAAGCCTTAAATAGAAAATTTAAAACTAATAAGTGTAGGTAAAAGCGGTATCTATTAATATTACAAAATTAATATAGATTTTGGTTGATAACCTGGCCAAAGTTCTGTGGCAACAATGCCACGGTGCGGGGAAAACCGACCTCCGACATCCATGATACTTTGATGGACTTACATAAGATTAATTACGTAAGTAGATTAACGAACAAAGTTTATTTTGAGGTAGGTACGCTAGTTCGCGTAAGTGCTTGAACATCCCGCGACAGGGGTGCAAGTTCGGAGACGGCCTTGTGAACCACCGCGCAGCTTCGTCTATACAGATCATCGCCTAACAATGGCTTCGAGGACTGTTCAGTTCTATGTTTTATTAAACTTTTTTACAAATAAAGAGCCATACTCATGAGGAGAGTTGGGTCGACATAAAAAGCGTTGTTCATTGGGGCAGAGAATAGGCGTATGCATGTGTGGCGGATATTGGCCAGTCAGCCGGCGGGTGGCGTGCTCGCTAAGCCGGACCCGTCCGACGGAATAAGGCCCTATTGTCCGCAACTTGAGCCAGCTAGCTCGCCTCTGATCTGTGCCCCGGATACGGTAAACTAGGTCACTCGTAACAGTCATAACCGACGCGCCGAACGATTACTTTATTAAATTTGTTGTTGCACACAGAGAGTCCAATAAACTTCATATGTATCAACTACGAGGGGTGTTCATAGTGAGAATGAGGTATAAACTCCTTGGATAGAGACAAAGAAAATACTGGCAGGCATAGCCCACTTATTTTTCGACATATAATAAAATAAAAATATTTGAAGCTCTTTTGTTTTTTCAATCATAGAAGGTTCTTATTCGTGGATGGAGAATATTGAAGTTCGCACGGTAATTAATTAAATTAAATTAAACTGTTTCAAAAATTTTATAACGGAACCAGTAAATTAACACTTGGAAGATAAATTAGGGGTTTATGCACCTCCTTATTTTACCGTTGCTCGATAGTATGCTAAGCTTTAGAGGGAAAGAATATCCACTAATGACGACTCGCACTCAGGGCGCCCTACGACTGCAGTAACTGAAGAAATGGTTAAAAACAGGCCAAGTGCGAGTCGAATTCGCGCACGAAGGGTTCCGTACCATTATCTATACAACATTAGACACAAACATCGAGAAAAAACCGCAAAAAATCACGTTTGTTGTATGGGAGCCAACTATATATTTATTTTATTTTAATTATTTATTTTTAAATCGAATATAGAACTAGATATTCTGTGAATATTTCAAGCGTCTACCGGTTGCCGTTATTAATATTGAGCAAACAACGGCAAAAAAATTACGTTTGTTGTATGGGAGCCCTCCTTGAATATTTATTTTATACTGTTTTTAGTATTTGTTGTAATAGCGGCAATAGAAATAGATCATCTGTTTCTTATTTCAACTGCCTAGCTATCACAGTTCATGAGATACAGCCTGGTGACTGACAGACAGACAGACAGACGGACAGTCTTAGTCAACATTTTTAGGGTCCCGTTTGGCGGTACGGAACTCTAAAAATGTTGAAAAAATTGTTAATGGCATTAAGTTCGCCGCATTGTACGATTTCTTTAAATGCAATAAAGTATCAATAAATAAATAAATAACTAAAAAAACTGTTTTGGCGGATCGTGGTACTGCTGTTCTTTTTATAGCTGAAACACTAAAGATTTTAATAGGGAGTGTTCATAATATAATACATGACCATTTGGGAATGAAAAAAGTCTCAGCGCGTTGGGTGCCTACAATGCTAACGGCCAAACAAAAACGAACCAGGCTGAGAATTTCACAAAGCAGTTTGGAACTGTTATAACAAGATCCTGACCAGTTTTTCGCTCGATTTCTAAGTATGGATGAAACATGGCTTTACCATTACGAAAAAAAACAATCCATGACTTGGAAGAGATCATCATCACCGACCCCTAAGTAAGGCGGTTCCACCCGCCGCACGCCGCGGCAAGATCATGGGTTCTCTTTTTTGGGACAGTCAAGGGGTGGTGATGATTGAATACCTCAGTCATGGAGCCACTATTAAGGGGAATATGTACGCAGAACAAATCAAAAAGTTGCGTGACGAAATACGCGAAAACGCCGTGGCAAACTCGCTAAATTTGTTTTGTTTTATCAAGATAACGCCCCAGCGCACAAGTCCAAAGTTGCGATGGCTTTCATATAGTAGAACATCCTCCATTTTCTCCAGACCTTGCTCCTAGTGACTTTTATCTATTTCTGAGATCGAGATAAGAGGCCAGAAAGTCGGCGATGACGACGCAGTGATCGCCGCAGTACAAGGTTTTTTTTTGAGAATCAAGATGATGATTTTTTTTAGAAAAAAAGATAATAATATGCTATCTATATCTCACTACCTAATTGAACCCCCCTAGTAAAACTTCCAAATCAATGTTACATTTTCTGTAAGGAATGCTCGATATACAATATTTTTTATCTAATTGGTGGTAGATCACATCGGAGAATAAATGTCTATGCTTGCTGTGGGAGTTAAGATAAAATGTTTTTGCATTTCTTCCACCACTCTTCAGCCAATCTAATCTGATTGTGCAACAGTACGCCAGATTTATCCTATATGTTTGTTTATTATTTTACTTTTATTTCGTGTCAATTCTTAGACCGGCGTTCTTTCTTACGACTCTGATAGTCGGCAAGCTTATCTTTTGACGGATTTAATATAGGAATATACCATTGTACGTAACTGGTTTAGTAGCAGGAAAATATCATTCTTCCCACGTAACTGGTTACGTAGCGTGGTTTCGTCGGCGGCTGAAGGGGGCCGAAAGGACCAAAATATGTTTAAAAACTATTTTTCCTTTGAAATTTAAATATACTTTTCCTTCCTCCCACGTCAATATTCAAATTGAATCTGAATATATCTTACCAAAATGAATTTTATTTTTGAAGGGCCATAAAAGACTGTTCAAGGAAAGCTTAAGTAAAGTGTGGGGCCATATTTGTGAGCTATTACACCGCAGTAAAGAGCCGATCGGGCCAATATTTGCCAAGGTGAGCTTATCCCGGCGCGGTTGGAAGAGTGCGCCCCGGGGGAAGAGTGACACTCACGACTTTGCGACTTGTCACAATACCTCAGCGGTTAACAGACAAGAAGGTTTAACGAGATTCTCGCTCCATTGTTGCTCTTTCGTTCCTTTTCCAGGCGATTTCTTTTTATCAAACCTTTTTTTACATACGTGCGATTTACACACACTGAACAAAACTATGTTTTCCGAAAGCAAATTTAGGAGCTACTATAAAAAACAACCAAATCGCTTGAAGCATGCCTTTAAAATTTGAAGAGTTCCTTCTATTTCCTCCAGGATACCATCATCAGATCCTGACTGAAATAGGTTAATGGTAAATTGCAATTTCATAATACAGATAAAACTACACAAAGTATCAACATTATTGGGGTTCCTAAATAGAAAATGTAAAAGTTTTAGGAATGCTTTCACAAATAAGAAAAAAAATTGAAAATGTTCCTTGGTCTACAAGTAAAACTTAGGGAAAAACACTTAACTGCACTTTTAGGGAAATTCCTTGTTGGCAACTGGTTGCCTGTTATGTAAAAACATTCTTCTATCGCCATTTTTCGCAGATTTTTCATTCCAGTTGCCAACAAAGAATGAAAAATCCTCCATCGCAACTGGTTGCGAAACTCAGTTGCGATGGCGACCGGAAGGTATATTGTAATCTAGATTGGAACGCTTTGTACTCCGCACCTTGTTGTCCAGAAGTGTAAGAAACCATATTTGTACATAACGTTTTGAATGGCACCTTGGACTACTCTATGCTGATTTTGTTTTTTGTAAGGTTCATATTTTTGGGACGCATGCTTACGGTAAAGGAAAAGAAGCAATTTTTCAAGTAAAATTGAAAATAAACGACTTGTTAATCAAACCAAAATTCACCCCCTCTTTATGTACATCCCATATCGGAAAATATCGATCCCAGGAAAAAAATAATGAGAACCAAAATTGTAGAAAACTATTGTAGGCACAGCGGTGCCTACACTTTTAAGCTGTGTAAAACTAACACACCTCTTCTATTTTACGGAACCCTATATCAAATTCAAGATTTGTCTTGACTTCAAGCTTTTTAAGATACCACCACTGTCTGCCAATAGAAATATTAGTAACTGAGGAACTATGTAACAGTTAAAATAAACCAACGATCCAGTAACAAATATGATTTGCGGACTTTTCCACCGAAGCCAAAGGCTTTTACGGAACCAACTTTAGGAATCACTTCTCTACTATACTTAGTGATAGGGTGGCATAGCAACTTAACCAATTAAAATTCTGTTTGTGTAAAGGCGTGCCTCCTGCTAAAAACATTACACAAAACATTCCGTAAGATTTATGTAAGTTTATTATTAAGGTTAAGTATGTACTATTCGTATTTGCACCAACTACCCGTCTCTCTTTCTCCTTCGGAAAAATCTCCGTCACAAGGTTGTCTGGAAGAAATTGCTGTTAGCAATAAGGCCGCCCATTGTACTTTTTCATTGTAACTTTCATATTTTATGTCTCGCTTCTTGTGTGCAATAAAGAATATTCTTATCCGTTTTCTTTGCGCAAAACATTTTCGTTGCTAGGGAAAGCAAAATAAAAAGTTAATTTGGAGCATTGAAAACCGATTGTTTTGTGGAATGTTTCATGATAAAACATGAACAGGAGACCCGGCTTTATAGTTACAGAGACGTTTTTTGTTCGTATAAGCTGGTTCTATAAAAGTATTGATAACTTTACCGGATGCGAAAGTGAAAAGGACCGAAGAAGAAGGAGCAGTTTCAATCTATTGAGGTCAAATATTGTCCGCTGTTGAGCCTAGTATAAGGTTTTCCAACTGCATCGGTCATTTGATAACTTAATAAAAAGTTCAAATGAGTAGGTACCAGAATAAAGACTAACCTGTCTTTCACCCATTTCAGCCAGATCCACCTTGTTCCCGACGACGACGATAGGCACGGCCGTGCTCGCCTTGGTCTCATGTATCTGATCCCGGAGCGTCCGCACCTCAGCAAAGCTGTCGGGGTCCGTGATGTCGTATACCAGAATGAACGCGTCCGCCGACGACATCGACAGCGCGCGCATCGCCGGAAACTCGTACGAGCCGGAAGTATCCAGAATATCTAGTGTCAGTCTCACGCCAGAGACGTTGAAGTCTCCATGATGCATCTCTTCTATAGTCCGCTTGTACTTGGTGGAAAATGTGTTGTAGAGGAACTGCGTTATCAGCGAGGACTTGCCCACTTTCGCGGCGCCGAGCACCACGATTTTATGCCGCACCGCGTTGTTCGTCAAGTTGCCGCTGCTTGATACTGTGTCCTCTGTGCGCTCCGTCCTGGGGACAAAGAAGCAACCGTTTAATACTCATCAAGCGATTAAGGCGCGAGACACACAGATGGAACGTGGGGCGGAGGCGCGGAAAAGACGCGCCATTTATCAAATTCACTTTCATAGAAAATTTACTGAAGGGACGGGACGAAGCCCACACAGAGAGGACGGGGCGCGAGCGCGACCCTTCGATGTCTCTGCCCTTTGGTCAAAGTACACAGAAAGGACGTCCCACGTTCCCCAGTGTTGATATTGAAAATTTACGGACATAAAATATCTAACTTTTCTAGTATGCATTCTACGCATTTTTAATTATAATGTTTTTCTTCCATTGTTCTTCTTCTAACCTCAAATGCATAAAAGTTTAGGATGCCTTTCAACAAGTGTGTCATTAAATAAGTAATAAATAAGTAGGTATAAGTTAATTCTTGAACATGAAAGTTATTAGGAAGCTGTTGAAGAAGGATGCGCCATCTATTGACGTTCCGGGTGATCTCACAGCGCTCCCGACGGACACCAACGGAACTAATAATGACGTTTCAAGCATTCGAAAATCCTAACCGATGTAGACGTTGCTCATCTGTATTTTATTACGATTAAAATTATATTTTTGTTCTCTGAAGAAGTCATAATATTCATTTTCGCCGTGTACGCATTATTTACACTGAAAACCCAGAGAACCGAAGAATTCCACCCAAGAAAAGGACTAGACGAGATCTGCCTGGCGTCCAAAGCATATTTTGAATCTATGAGATGAAATGAGGCCGTCAGCGCAAAAGTGGCGATAATGAGGTATAAATTTTCATGAATTTAAATTTAATACATAGTCTGTTTTGTTGGCAAAAACTGCCTTCGGAATCCCAAACCGGTATTTCGAATCGAAATTCAATTCCGACTGTAAGTATATGGCTGGCCTTAGTAATTTTAATCTCCGCAGAGATAAAACTTTCCACGCGAGACTCTTCATGCACAATTTCCGCATCAGTCTTCCTGAAATTAAATTCGTCACTCATGTTGTTACGTTTTCACGCCATTAGGGGGGTATTACCGCGCAATGATGGATGTCGGCAGGCCGGCAGCGGCGGCGGCGGGCCGGCTGCCGGGCGGGCGGAAATTACCGCCGTGATCAGAGGACGCGAGTCGTTATTTATTGTGCTGCCGAATAGCGCCATAAATTCACGGTAACGATGTGCCCTCAACGCCTCACAGACCGAACGGGCGATAATCATGCAAATCAGTAGCTAGTCACCGTAAGCGACTTTCACTAATGTTGTAGTGTTATTTGGTTGAGACATAGTAATTTGCTTTAACTGCTAGATAACATACTATTGCCACTTTGAATAGGTGTGGTAATTGTTCGGTTCGTTGACGCAGTAGCTCGTAGTTCGGTTACGCAGTAGCTCGTATTAGTTACTGCGTAGTTGATAAGTATGTTTCTAGATTACAAACCGGCGATGCGGCCTGCAACAAAAAACACGAACACAGGCGATTCGGCTAATGTATTCGTGTTGATAACCGACGAGGTCCCTTATCGGCGGGGCCGAGGGCGCTGCGGTGAGGGTAATTGATAAACACTCACCTCAGTTTGAGTCGCTCTTGGCAGTTAGTGATTACTTTAAAGTTCACTGGGACATGAAGGACTCCAGGGTTGTGAGGTTACACGATGTGTTACGGAGAGGCTTTTAGAGGGTCTGCTGATCACTACAAACACACCTTTATTATAAGGCTAATAGGAAACTTTCAGATATTCTAAATGTACAGCTGATTCTTTTTTAGTAAACCGAAACCGGCGTGCGTGCATGCAACGACTAATGGATGTTGATGAAGCGAAAGAGACCTGTTAGGATCGTGGCAATTGGCAGACCCAGGTCTCTGCCTACCCCTCCGGGAAATAGGCATGAGTTTATGTGACGTATAACATATTTGGTCATGTTTATTTATTTATTTCAGACCGTTTCTCCATATATTAGGGGTTAAAGTATGAAATTGCCGTTTTATTGCAATAGGTTCTTTGAATTGACATAGAATCTTCATGGTTTGAGGTTTTCGAATGAAACTTTTTTCAAATAATTTCTATGATGTTCTTTTTTTAAAAAATGTGAAACATTTGAATATCGACTTTCAATTGTTTTTGTTATTCAATTTAGACAAGAAATATGGATACTGCGAAAATTCGAGTGATTATGAGGCACCCATTTTTCGTATTTTTTTATTTTATTGATTTGACGCAAGTGAGTCAATATTGTGGGTAAGGTAACTTTAAACCATGCCGCTAATTCCTGGGTAGTTTGACTAGGGTCGGCTTCCACTATCTCTCTAAATTCATCGTTATTCACCTGTGTGGGCGGTCTTCCTCGTGGCTCGTTCTTTAAGTCGAAATTTCCATCACGAAAGCGTTTAAACCAAAATCGCACGGTGCGTTCATTAGTAGACCCCTCTCCAAACGCAGCATTGATATTGCGGGCTGTTTCTGCCGCGTTAGTTCCGCGTCGGAACTCGTATTCAAAAACACTCGAATTTTCGCAGTATCCATCTTTCTTGTCTAAATTGAATAACAAAAACAATTGAAAGACGATATTCAAATGTTTCACATTTTTTAAAAAAGGAACATCATAGAAACCATTTGAAAAAAGTTTCATTCGAAAACCTCAAACCATGAAGATTCTATGTCAATTCAAAGAACCTATTGCAATAAAACGGCAATTTCATACTTTAACCCCTATTATGAAACAATAATAATAATAATTCAAAAAACATTATATTTACAGTATATTTTAGAAAAATCAGCAATGTCACAAAATTTAATTCATATAATGTTGATTCAACATACTTAATACCTGCTGAATGTTTCATACACTGAGTTGTTTGAATAGGTTTGTGTAATTTCGTATTGTCATATTTCCTGTACTGTTTTTCGTGTGCAATAAAGTATTATTATCATTGCACTGTATATACACTGTACTTACGTAACTGAATTTGTGGCATACAATATGTGTGTTAACACCGCAAACCTGCGCGGAATTTAATCACGGTAAGCCTGCACGTCATTGGCAATAACTCAATAAAACCAGGGGGGTGAGTCTCTAAAATTTATAGTTGTTAAATAGAGTCATATTAGTACGGTAATAATTGTTTCACTGACACTATTGGTAGTCTAGTTACCATCATCGCATTCCAATGGTATAACCCGTGCTACTAATTAGGCGCCTCGCGCGATTAGATCTTCTTCGCGAGAGATGCTTGACATTGTACCGCTATTGCTTTCTATACTACCAAATAGAGGCAAATCACAACTTCATCATCATCAACCCATTATGTCCCCACCGAGGGGCATGGGTCTCTTCCCTGAGGAAGGTATAGGCCATACTTCACCACGGGGGCCAAGTCCGGATTGGTGGAGGCTTGTAGACTAGTGGCTCGATAGATGGCAGTCGTTAAGCGAAGTCAGAGGCCTTAGGACGGCTTGACAACTTCTGACAATAACAACTTATGTCCTGCTTATGTCATCCTATCAAAAACTATGTGAGTATTTGACTGAACAGGCTGAATCACGAGGTTAGAAGTATAGGCACGTTTAGGGTAAGTATATACCACATTTACATTGCGTCTGCAACTTTACTCTGCACTGAAGCGATCCAATTCAACGATTCCCCAACGGAATCATGAATGGCAACCAGTTCAAGTTTCTTTGGCAAAGTTCCTACGCCGTTAAACTTTGTGCTATGACCAATGCTGGAATTCAATAATATAAAAACAGAAACATATCAAAGAGGTCATTACAGGTTACTTAACTTACCCGTTAATAATTTTAGCTGAGGAAATGAACAAGTGGCTCGAAATTTCACTGATTTCTGCACTTGCCCATTAACTCAGTTGGAAGAGCGCTGGCACGGTTAGCCAGAGGTCGCGGGTTCGGGTCCCGGCAGGGGTGAAATTTTTGGCCTCTAAATATTATTTTTTAAAAATGATAACTAATTAAAATCACATAAGTTCTAATTGGGATGTGACCAAATGTCACTTTCTCTACGAGATCGAATCAGAAATGATGAGATTCGTAGACGAACGTAAGTCGTCAACATAGCCCACCGGAATCGTAAGTTGAAGTGGCAGTGGGCGGGGCATATAGCACGCAGAACTGATGGCTGATGAGGCCGAAAAGTTCTCGAATGGAGACGACATATCGGCAAGCGCAGCGTAGGACGACCAGCCACAAGATGGGTGGGTCATCCAAGTGGCAGGAAGATGCTGGATGCAAGCCGCTTTTTGGAAATCTATGGAGGAGGCCTATGTCCAGCAGTAGACTTCTTGTGGCTAAATGATGATGATGAAATGTCACAAAGCGACATACCAATATTTTTTAAGGCACTGGGAATACTTTAATAAGCACTTGCCAAAGTCTCAGATTATTTCTTGGTAAATATAAAAAAAACATATTTCAAGAAAGCATGGCACTTGAATGAAAATCCATAGAGTATTTTATTAAAATCACATTTTTTTAAAAGTGCAGTTACATTTAATATACGTTCAGTTGGATGGCAACGACAGACGGTGACATGAGAAAACTAGTGACTGCAGATGCAAACAGAGCTCACACTCATACGATCTAAAGTAACCGCAGCGCCATTGATAGCTATGACGTAGGCAACTATTAATTTAAAGTTAAAAACACTTCATTTTGGGAAATAATAAAATGTGTATTTTTTGGAAAATTATAGTTCATAAGGATTTAAGAATGGTGAACCATCGCACATTAATTAGACAAATGAGTACTTTTCATATACCGACTTCTCCTTGTATACCCAAACCCACTGTACATAATATAACTTAAACAAAAACATCGAGCATGTTTTTTATTATTTGTCAACTTGAGTAAAGTAAAAACCAATTATTTCGAAGTCACAAATAAATTATCCATGCGAAGTGAAAGTACTTTTTAAGTTATTTATCCGGCATGGTACCAGTGCTCATTCCAGTAGGAGAGGACGTAATGTAAACCCGTGATTTTCGTTCGGCAGATCCAATTTAGACGTGCTTTTCAGTACCCTGTGCGCGGAATCGAACGAAGTCGCTGCCACCTGTTGCGGGTCGGACAAAGAAACCTAGCATAAGGTTGTTACAGAAGAACTGACGTGTTTATTTGCGTTTATTGCGCTTATTGTAAGTTTTATTGCTAATTATTTGAGATAGCGACTTTGGTTGAGTGGGATTCTAGTATCCTATATTTTTATCTAGATGATTGCTCGTGGCATGACAACGCGTGAAGCGCCTGAAGACAATGATATACATCACTATGACAAATACACTGAATTGGCACGTGTGCCTAACACAGATCTGTTCAAAAGTAAAAATTAAAAGGTAAAAAAATATATTGACGGAAAATGTGGTGACTTAGTGAAAGTAAAAAAATTAAACGTTGGTTTCCATTTAAAGATCTGTCAGTCTTCCTCAAAATGTGCGCCAACGCCTCCCTGTGATGGAGGAGAAGGGGTGTGCCCCTTCAGAAGGGCACTAAAGGAGTGTTCTAGCCTATCCATATAATAATGTATGTTTAAACCAATATTTATAAATTCTATGAACCTAAACATAATTTCACCGTAATAGTATAAGCAGGATTTGACCAAATATTTCATGTGTTAGCAAAAGGCAAGACAAAAAGTACCCGGAACGTGTGCGTGCATGCCACGACTAATTAATGTTGATGAAGCGAAAGAGGTCTGTCAGGATCGTGGCAAGTGGCAAACCCTGGTCTCTGCTTACCCCTCCAGAACACAGGCGTGAGTTTTTGTAGTTTATTTGGGTTTCTAATACATATCTATTCAAAGACAAATGTATTTTATTTACGGTTAAATTAGTTTTCGGGTGGTGCAGCGAACGCTATAAACGCGCTCTGCCCTGTCAAAAGCAGTAGCTTTCAGAAAATCGGAATAGTAATTTTCTTCTTAGCATTTATATTTGAGGTTAGAAAAGCCGTAGGTGGTGCATTTATTTTCACCGGTGTTTGTGTGCAGAAAACTGAAATAAGATAATTAAATAAGACAAAATATTGTTTATTTTCTGTCCACTAAATACATTCGTACATAGAAACAATATTGGATAAATGATACACAGCAACAGAATGTACTATTTGTGGAAAGACTGGAGCCTAAACTAGATGAAGAGGTCTGTATCTTAGGTTTCCTACAACTTCACGTAATCAGTACTTCATGTAATAGGAGAAATTAAATATTCAACGCTGTTTTCTTTGCTTACAGGTCAGTAAATCGCTTAGGTATTTTGTATTCTGTGGTAGTATGTAACTTCGTTGATTAAACTTGTAATAGCTCTTAAAATAAAATCTTTGTTCACGCAACATATTTTACTTTTATATATTTCGTGAACTCCTACTTGTTTATAATGTTGGTATCACCACATCAAGGGTTGGCTGGAAGAGATTTCTGCTGAAATAAGTTCGCCATGTACACTTTTTAATTTTTCTGTAAATGTTGTGTTTTATTCATGTGTTTTTATGTGTGCAATAAAGTATAAAGTACTTTATTTAATCCAAAATAGAACAAACATCTATGCTACGTTCTTTAGAAGACGTGTAAAATAAAAGATTTGCGACCTGACAAACTTTACAGTCTTTACATTCGACGCCACATCAACGTATACATACGTGCGCTACTTAGTTACGTTACGGGTGACTTTGAGATAAATGTTAAAATGCCTACCTACCTGACTGTGTCCTACTGTCGTGTTATAGACGAATTTTCCATATGAGCAGAAGTTTTTTTTAACGGAATCACATACTTTAATTTTTTTCGGAATAATCCGACCTAGTTTCGCGAACGCGCAAGTCGAACCCACAACCTCCCGAATGTGAGGCGGCCGTTATACCACTACGCTACCCCATAGCTCTTAGAAAAGCTTCGAAGAATAATCGACTGTATTCTCACTTCGCGCACTTCAATATAGGTTCGATTTCAAGATCGTGTTTGCATTAGTAGTGGATACTTCTACTCGATCATCCGTTTGTAGCTAGTAAGGTCTGACGTAAGAACCCAACAGGCTTTCATTCGTCCAGTCTTTATTAGGGTTCCATACCCAAAAGGTAAGGGACCCTAGTACTAAGACTCCACTGTCCGTCTGTCTGTCTGTCACCAGGCTGTATCTCACGAACCGTGATAGCTAGACAGTCGAAATTTTCACAGATGATATATTTCTGTTGCCGCTATAACAACAAATACTAAAAACAGAATAAAATTAATATTTAAGTCGGGCTCCGATACAACAAACGTGACTTTTTTGCCGTTTTTTGCTCGATATTAATAACGGCAACAGGTAGACGCTTGAAATATTCACAGAATATTTAGTTGTGTATTCACCTTACAAATAAATAATTAAATTAAAGGCGCTATGCCTGTTTTTTGTACACTGGCTCTGTTGATCTACTGTTGACAACTGTCTGTTAGCCAAAGTGAATTAAAAGAAGCAGCTGATAGATATCAGCAGGGGTGTTGTATAGATTCTTACCGTACGACAAAACTGAGGGTATATCTAGCAGGGTTGATAAACCGTGCGACTCCGTGATTGATTCTGGTTAGCACACATAATCCAGAACAATTCTATTCCTTCTATTTGCTTAGTTAATAATATAAAATAATATAAATAAACTTTATTCCAGCCAAAGTTAAAATTAAATGACATAACAAATAAGTAAATTAAATAATATATCTACATTTGGTTTGAATTGGAAAATTAAGTAAGTTTCATTCCTTGACCGGCATTTTTACCCGACTGCGAAAGAAAAGCAACTCGCCTGGTTAACATGGATCTTTATGTACGTTAATTCTGTCACTACTGGTGATAGGGTGTTAGGTTAAAGGAACTAGTGGTGATAGGGTTTTCAAATTCATTGAGGTTGTCGCTTCTAACCTGAAAGTGAGTAAGGAAACATCAAGAAGTTAGTATCTTTGAGAAATATGAGAGATGGCAAAACCCCTCATGGTTAGGAAAACCATGAGGGAGGCCTATGTCCTGCAATGGGCGTCAAATGGCTAATGATAATGATGAATGAGAGATGGTGTTACTGATAACCTGTAAGTAACCTTATTGACTTTAAGTCAGAGCAGACCTGACAGAGGAAGAGCAACACACCTTCTTGTGTACCTAATTCTTTATGAGTTTGTAAAACCTAAAACCGCCATCCACAATTACTTACAAATGCTCGAGCGAGTTCTAAAATTCAATAGAGAATAGAACTAGCAGTGAAAGAAGTGAGCTGAAGTTGAGGGTCTATTGGTTGCAACGTTTTTGAGGTCTATGTAGATGAGCGTACGGTTTTGCATTCAGACTTGCATTGACCTCAATGACCCCCAAAATGAGTGTTAAAAATATTAAACGGTGGAGTTGTTGTTTGTAATCAAACTAACAACTTTATAACTTTTCTTAATTCGTGCAAATAAACTATTTTCTAACACATTTAAGTTTTGAACTGAATGTCGTTTTTTTCACGAACGAAGTAACCTTGCAGAACAAAACTTGTTCAGTGTGATAAGTATCACTGCTGAGTAGAGTTAAAATTTAGAAATCTTAGGCCTATTTTAAAAGCCGTGAGCCTAGGCTTTTAAAATACTGAATTCCCGATGGTGAAAATGATTAATGCGACAAGCATTAAGGTGAGTCATATTCCTCAGTCAGGGGCGTAGTTTATTAATCGAATGATACGTCAGGCTATCGTGGCAGTCACGTCGATAACGTCGATTAAATAAATATAGATACCAACAAACTTTTTATTCCGCAAAAGAAGTGTATTCGAATACTCACCAATATCGATCCAAAGACAAGTTGTAGAAACTATTTTACTAAATACGAAATTCTCACACTGACCTCGTTATACATTTTTGAAATACCGTTGTAAAAAATAATATAAACCTCTTTCCACAATATACAAGCCCTGAAAACTTAAGACCTCACAAAAGATTAGCAACACATACAATTATTAACAATTAGTCAAAATTACAGTTAGTAAATTCTGATCCCCATTCAATGGCTGCTAAGATATTTAATCATGTACCTAATTCAATTAAATCAATAGGAAAAAATCAAAGTATTTAGGGATGTACTTAATAAATATTTGTTAAGTCAATAATAATAATAATAATAAGCGAATAATAACTTAAAAGAGTATTTTGATAATCATAGCAAAAATTGCCACTAAAAGATTCATGTGTAATCTTCTCAAAGAAATTTAATTTATAAGCTTATTTTACATACATTATCGTAAAATTTTATGTGTCCGACAAAAGTTTATGCTAAGAAAGCAAAAAATCAATATACAAAAAAATAAAATATTGTAATTAGAAGTTTTTAGTCGTGTTAACACATTTTAAGCCTATTTGCAGCGTAGGGCGCTGGGTTCTTGTTTTATACTTTTACATTAATTATAAAGATATCTCACGTACAACAAGACAGCATAATAAATCTTATCTTATCTTAAATCGCGCGGATCAATAGCGGGCTGAGTCAGCGACCGACATCGACACTAACATTATTGCTGCAAACATGGTGGGAAATACTTATAAAAACTATGTGTGTACGGTGAATTGCGATACGGATTACATGGACGTTGTGATTTATTAGGGTTCCGTACCCGAGGGGTGTGAACGCGACCTTATTACTTTGCCAACATCCGTATGTCTGTCTATCTGTCAGTCTGTAAAGGGCTTATCTCCCGAGCCGTAACCAATAATCGCACCTTTTGGGGTCGACACACTAGGCTTGTGGGGCGCATTCGCTCTTTAAAGAGCTGTCGACGCGCCTCAACGTGCTTCAACAACGCTACAAGTAAACGGAGGGCTGGCGCATACCTCGGCCTGAGAATAAGTTTGGCCATTCAAACAGGGAACGTCGCCAGCATTCTTGGCTCGCCACCGCGTAACACCGACCTGGGGCAAGTCTTCTACTTGTAAATATATTATTAAAAATAATTCATATTATAGTTTAAAAAACAAGGGGATCCGTGTACATGAAACGTGTGTTTTAAACGTTTTTTTTTTCGTTATTGATCCAAACTACAAATGGTAAGGCGTTTAAGTGTGATAAGTTCAGTTTCTATAGTAAACATAAACATATTTTAATTCACATTTAAAAAAATTCACATTTTAAAATATGAGATGACATGTTTTGGTTTATAATTGAAGTTATTTGGCATCCGCTGTAGACCAGTAGCAGACACGGCAGTAGAAAAACTAATAATAAAAATTCGATCCGTGTAATCCGTACAGGCGTTTATGATTAACAAAAATAATACAAAAATTATAAGCTGCTGTAAACTGTGCATGTCATCAATCTTAGCAATTTTTTTTTGTAAAAAAACAACTTCAAGCAAAATACGCAAGAAGATTGATTGATTGATCTCTTGATCGCCAACAGGTCTTGACCAAATTTGAACGGGACCACTCTCGAGGTATCCCATTTTCAACAAAAAATCGATGAACTTGAAATTGGATAATTTCGTAACGAATTGTACATATATAAAATACATAGAAGAATTGACAAACTCTTCATTTGTTAAATATTTATTGATAACGGATAAATAAATAGGTAAATTACTTGCTTGCCACAACAATATCCAAAGAAAATTTTGATCTTACCTTTTTTACTTAAGGTTCATTTGTTTTGCGAATATGTAAACTTTTTGGTTGAAACCTTTATTGACGAAATTGACATAGCAGACAATCACTAATGATGTCTTTTGTGCAAGTACTACTCCTCTATAGTACATAATTTCCTTCGAGATTTAAAAGTTTAGGCTTTTGTTGGTATCGTGTATGGTCGTATTTATAAGCGATAGTAAAAATGTAGAAAGTAACTAACAAAAACCTGACCCAATGCTTCATTATTGTGCTAAGGGGCGGGCGGAGCTTGCTAATTGTGTCACAAATTGGAGCGAGTACCGTACTACCCGGCGAAATATCAAGTCACCTGCCACGGTCAGACCGCCAACATACCAGGTACTACATATTTTCGACGGATTTTATATACACCACTAAACGCCACCTAGTTTAACTTGTAACGTTCATTAAGTTGCAGTCTCTGTGTTACTTTGGATAGGTAACAACGTTTTGATTTTGCATTTGATGGTTTGACGGTGTCCAAAGTATTTTAGAAACTGTATTGCGCTGACATAGGCGCAATGTAATGGTGCATAGAAACAGCACGTAAGTATCATCATCAAACAATTAATCTTAAAATACTTTTTTGTAATATCGCCCAATCAACGATACGTCATGAAATACTTCACTTGGCAGCACGCAAATCTTGGGATAGCAAAAACTCATTCCATTTTTAAAAAACAATCGCCAGAACCGGGCCCTTTTTGAGCTTGAATTTGTAGGAAGCGATACTTTTATGTTTTTTAGGGTTCCGTAGTTGTAATGAAATGTAAACTATTACACAAGTTTGGTTACAAAAACAAAGCTTTAATTATGAAATATATAATTTGCAATGAGTGATAGATACGATTGATTATCATTAAGTGAGTGAGTAAGTGACGCTTTTCATATAGACTAAAGCCAGGCGCAAAAACTCTACTAGTATTGCTACTTGTTTTTGCATGATAGGACGAAGGCCGGCCTGCCGTCGTGGCTCAGTCGCTTGGATCTTTCTTCTTGTGACAACCTTGTATTTGTTGCTGTTTATTTGGCTGAATTAATTGTCTACGACGCCTTTAGTCGTAAGATGTTTGCAGTGGTACCAATTATTGTGTATCGAACTCCTATGCTTATAGGAAATCCCATGCTTAATGAGACCCGCCGCTGCGTGTTTAAGCAGTTGAGCCCTGGGGGGCCTGGACCTCGCCTGGACGCAGCGCGAGTGATTGCAAGGGAAGTGGGGTATCGTACTCTGACTATAGTGTTGTGAAACCCGACAGACTGTGTAAGTGAACCAATAGACTCAGGCTATAGTGACCCAAATTTGTAAATATACTTGTAAATATGAATATTACTTCCGTTTCATTTCTGTCCTTAAGAAATAACATGACATAGTCGACAAGGAACCCTTACAGTTTCCCCATGTCCGTCCGTCTGTCTGTCCATTTGTATGTCCGCGGTCTAGCTCAGAGACGATTAGTACGAGAAAGCTAAAATTTGGCATAGACATTACATATTAATCACGCCGAGAAAACGGTAGAATAAAATCTTAAAAATTTTTTTTCATACACAACACACCAAAATTAGGAATATTTTTTCTTACCAACACCATAGTGTGGGGTATCGCTTAATTGGTCGTTTTAATTTTTGTGGGTGTAGGAAGATTTTTTTCCGATTTAAGGTTCAGTTTACGAAATATTGAGCTTTAAAGCGCAAATTTTTGTCCGAGTAGGACACCCCCAACTCACCTGACTAACTTAAAAAGAAAAGTATCATAGCTAAGTAGGCTTTACAAGTTAACCAGTAATATGCGACCAACTTATAAAAGGAAAACTTCGTACAAAATCCATTGAACATTACGTTGATGAAGTTGTTAATTCTGTAAAGCAGATTAAACCCCCTCTTTCTACGGAACTCTACACAGCGCGTGTCTCGACACGTACTTGGCCGGTTTTTTATGCGTAGGGTCGAAGATTTTGTACTTTGGAATGACTAAAAAATATGGTTACTTCGATGTGTCCAATATTATAATACATTGAAATTGTTTTTGTGTTGAGTGACCAATTACACTTTTGGAAACTTACGTAGATGTCGCAAAATTCAGTAATTTATTTGAGCAAAAAGTTTTACCAAAAGTCGAAAATTACCATAGAATTCTAACAAGGGACCCATTCTTTTCCACCAAGTGATTCCACCTACATCCTTTAACATGAGAACAGTTTTAGTGGCGGTCGGGTATGTAAACTGTCTGTGGAGAGCATTGCTTCGACTATTACTCTGCTGGAATCATCTATTAGTTCTTTAAATTTTGATTTAAATAATGGTACGGTTCCTTCTACACAAGCTTCTCCAAAACAAACAGATAACAATAATTTAAGTCTAACGCTAACGGTGAAGGAAAACATCGTGAGGAAACCTGAGTGTCTGAGCTATTCACATACCTCAGCGCTTGAAATCGCCAATCCGCGGTGGGCGCGCGTGGTGATTAAGCCCATACTCTCTCTTTGAGAGAAGGTCTGTGCCCTACAGTGGGACGCATATAGGCTGATTATGCTAAGTCTAACACTAAGAATCACAAAACCTCAAATTCTCAGACAAGAAACGGAGAAAATTAAAATTGGAACCGTCCACACTTAAATTTACCAGAAGTCTACTTCGAGTAAAATTAGGGTAGAAATTAATTAACATTAAAATTTAATCTCCCTTTATTGGAAATTAATAATTATTAGATTAACGTAATTAAAATACTTAGGTACTATATTGTTTTTCAGACTAGAACTTCTATAATTTCTATCAGTCAATACGCTATTACTTGAGATGTTACTCGTGCGTGATTGATGTACTCTGTTAGTAAATGGGATCCCAACCTTTTTTTGCAGCGAGTCCCTTCTCAGGTTGGGGGCTATATTTATTATATAAGGTGATAAAGGGAGATAATTATGGGGCTGAAATATGATCTTTTTTTTTGTACGTAAGAGAGGGGGTCCGTACGTAGGGTAATTGGTTAACATTGTGTTACGTGATAAATGAGCCCCTGGCCACGTTTTTGTGACGGTCACCTGTATGGTTGTATGTTTCGTTTCACTTACGCCATAGTTGAGGGAAGCAGGTGTTTTGGGAAAATAAGGAAACCGTGGTGAGTGGCAACGTTTATATCAAGTGTGTATCAAGATTCTACACGTAGTTCGCATGCTAGATCAAGATCGGAAGTTGTTTGATTTCTTGGCTAGAAGGAAGTGGAGAGGCAGATTCGCATGCAAGAGCACGCGAAACATGTTCGTTAGTATATCTCAGCTTTTTGGCAAAATATGTTGAGTGCTTTCTATTTTTGGTGTAGTTTTTGTTTGACTTTCAGTGATGGAGGGGCACTTTAAGAAGAAGAAAAGATAGCAAAAAGCTTTAAGAGTTCTATTTAATGATTTTATAATAAATATTAACAATTGTTTGATCTTTAACCCCTGAATTGCCCTCGCAGAATGGAACATAATAGGTGGCCCATACTAAGTTGGACATAGATCTGTGTCGCAGCAGACGAGTGGCACACATCACTCACACGCTACGGAATTATCCTAAAAACGTTCATATCAGACACTGGCGTGTATATCAATACAAGACATAATGCTGTTAATAACGCTAGCTAGCACGCCGGGTTTTGGCATTCTAGTATGGCCACTAAGGTAAAACGCCCTATTACCGCGGTAGTCAAAATCGCATCCTATTACCGAGATATTTTTATTTTCGCGTTTTATTCTCAATAAATTTAGTGCCACTTAATCCGTTATGCATAGTCTTTTACTTTATCACATACCGGAGTTATGCAATTGTAAAACAGAGGCTAATCACAAAAATCAATCAGCCTGTTCCATGGAGGCTAGGTGATGCGAAAGGACATTTCATACAAAGGCGGTGTTTCTTAGGTAAGTTCACCCGTAATTTCAATCTAAGTTTTTAAATTAATGTAGCGTTCTGATTATTTTGTGCATGTGTCATTTTTATAGTTTGTTTATCATGAATCTTGCGATAAATTCATGTTTTACCTATTTGTAATAACTTTTTATACCCAAAAACCAAAAAAACAATTATTAGTACATGATTTTTAGAGGCTGATCCTAATTCCGTGGTATAATCGGTATGAGGAAAAATACTCACATTTATATGCTTATAATATTAAGTATAATTCCGCGTTTGAGAAATTTTAGTACAATTTGAAATAAAGATTAATATTACAAACTCAAAACCTATTTCTGTGGTATACTTTATGCTCTAGAAATCTCAATAAATTATGAAAACTGTTGAGTGCAAAATGACGGTTTCTTAGAAAGGTTAAAAGAAGATATAGTTTATAATTATTAAAAGGCCGTTATATCGTGCAGCTATAAGCTTGAGTCTTGCGTATCATAAACGAAACACTGTTGTAATTCGACTGAGTTACTTTATTTTGGGTTATTATGATCAAAATTATTCATAGACTTATTATGGATCAAAATTCTGATGGGTCGGAATAAGGATTTTTAAAAGTTACACTGTTCTCTTAATATGAAGGAAAAAAATTTAATGATATCACGGTGATAGGCTCTATGAATTCTAATTACTGAGGTAATTGGAGTTCATAAAGCATATCACCGAGGTGGCAGACATAGCTCGCTAAAAGGAACTCTATAGTGCCTATTTTAGAGTGATATGAATATCGAAATTTCTTCTTTAGGGTTCCGTATATTCATTGACATATTCGACTGTTATGATAAACAAAAAAAATTATATACAATATAAAGTTTCCCTAAGTAATTTGTAAGTGACGTGAAGAAAAATATATACGTTAATTCTTCAGCTTATTTCAGTTTTTTAATTTTTATATTTTAAGATAATCGTTTTCATAATAATAAACGGTTTATGAATAACTACGTGTTTATCTATCTTTCTAAATCTATACTATTAAAGTGGAGAGTGTAGTAACATCAAAATCGGAAAAAAATATAATAGAAAATAAATATACATACTTACCTAGTTGATTTTGCAATTTGTTGGAAAGGATAATATTCATTGCACGGAACCACAATACATTTAACTGCCTTACCCTTGGTATTAGGCGTCCACTACCGCGATAATTGGCTGCTACCTTAATCGTACCACGGTAATAGCGAAACTACTGAGCACTTAATTTTTTTATCTTATAAATTCCAAAATAATATCCAAAGTGTCATATGAAATACTAAATATAAACTCCATTGTTGCTAAAATTTTATTTATTATAATTATTAATACCTATCTGTGGGAAATGCTGAGGAATTGGCAAAATGTACTATATTGACTCTAATATTTTTTATGCTATAAGTTTGTCAATTCTGTTTTTTCTCCTTAAATAAATAAATGTCCTAATCTTTATACTTAGAAATGCTTATTTTTCATTCATACTTTCAAATCTTGCCATTTACCTCGGTAATAGGACGTTTTACCTCAGCTTGGCTCCTAGCATACCACCTACTGACATGTATATCAAAGCCATAATGCAATACGGGGAAGAATATAGCAAACAGTACGCTGGCCTACTCGTATCATAACTTCCGTGTCACCAAGCAACATTTAACAAAATTCCGAGCATCTTTGAGAAACGCAACTAGGCGTCCGTTTATCGACGAGTTTATTTAACAGCGGGCGGCAATATTCGTTTATTGGCGTCACTTAATTGGCTCTAGGCAACTTGTTGAGTCTTTAAAATTTATAGGGTTAGACGATGTTGAAAATGCTCTATATTAATAATATTTATTTCAGGTTGCAATACCCGGACAAAAACGCGGTCAAACCAAAGACGAAAACCGAAAATTAAAACTCATAGCAGTAAAAACAGAATGGATACTGAATATATATTTCCAAAATGGCAATTAAATTAATAATTGTTACTTGAAATGTCATGAGTTTATGATATGATATGTTATTTTAAATAAAAGGTTGAAAATACTTGCTTTCATCGGATTGTATTCACATGGAACATATCTCATAGTAACATATAGCTCAATCGATCCATAATATCGAATTCGGAAAGAAAACCTTTCACCTCAGCGTACTCGCTATTCGATTAATTTATTTCAACATCCAAAGGTACAATATAATATTAAGATAGCTACCAACCAAAGAACTAATGCTATTTGTCCAACAATCTCATTTAAAACCTGCTATGTATGAATATTAGTAAATTAGAAGAAAATTAAATCGTAATAGTATAGAATACACAGCTAATCAGACCGAGGATTACGATGTCTTGCACGTGTGACAGAATAAATGTTTTATACAATTTCGATGAAAAAACCAAAATCGTATTTTTTTGACATGTGACATTTGGCAATATGAACGATGATGTTATAATATAATAAGTTAAATAAAAGTTTTAATATTTACCCCTCAACCTATCATGCTTGCAAAATAGTGCTGACCAAATGGTTAAAAACACAAAACTATTATGAAATAGAAAACTTGTTTCTGCCTGCTGAATTCTCCCTTTTGTTTGAATGGCTAATAATCAAAGATACGAGTTACATAATTATTTTTGATCATTAGATGTATACAAATCTACTTAAATTGTCTAGGTATATAAGTTAAACAAAATATTGTCGAAGTTTACATTTACAGTGGCCTAACCTACTGACGCCTTGCTTCGTTTTTATAGGGTAGGCACTTTTAGAAAAACTGATGTCATGTGTGACAAATAGTATTGTTACCAACAGTCAAATTATGGTGTGCAAGTAAATTAATACACATGAAGTAGGTCAAATGAAAGGAACTAGCGTTTAAGATACAGACTCGGCCTAGTTTAAGCGCTTGTGTTCATACGTATCTTTGTGTTATTTTTCGTGTTACCAAATTATGTCCCGGATTAGCTAAACCTACTAAGTAAGACACATAAATGTAAACTGCTTGAGTTCAAATAAACGTTTTTATTATTAATTAAATTACCGTCGGTTGATTGTCACAAAAACATCCTGCCAGCTAAGATGACTCTCCATAGCCCTGAAGTAAATACAACAGTAGAACGACTTTGTAGGCATTCTGAACACTTATCTCCACTCTTTCTCTCACTATCTTTTTCTTTCCATATACACACACTCATAGTCCCAATCTAAAACCAATTATACTTACCATTAGATAAAACTTAATTTGGAATAAAAAAAAAACTCGACTGCAATAGATCTTAAACAAGGAGTATATGGAAGGAGCGGTGGTAGCGGAGCGGTAAAATACCTGCTTCTCATTCGGGATGTCGTGGGTTCGAATCCCGGCATGTACCAATGACTTTGTTTTCTAAGTTACGTACATTTGACATTAGCAATTCAAAAGCAGACTATATAAGCAGACTCTATGGGACGTATGCAGGCTGCATTATTAAGGAGTAGATTCCATTCGATTTCGACCCTCACTAGGGTGTGGAAAGACTTCATTATATCAAAACCATACATCGAGAATTAGATTGCTGCTAGCAGCTGGATGAGAATGGTCGAGGACAGAAATAAGTGGCGTGTCTTGAAGGAGGCCTATGTGCCAGCAGTGAACGAATACGGACAGATTGATTATTTGATTGAAACTAAGACTGTCTCATGTACGGTAGCATATTTTCTTGCAAAGAAAGCATTAGGTTGGCATCTACGTATTACGTATAAACATTGATTGTTTTCTGGCCGCCTTTGCAGTCTCAGTCTCATCCTCTAAACTCTAAAGTTATTAGTTTGAGGTGCTTGTAGAGTTGATGCTTTGTAGTAAAAATGTTTGTGGAAAAAAATACTTACAAACGGTCCTTCTGTGTATTCCTGTATCGCACATAACAGGGGAATCGTTGGCCCATAAACCGTTGACAGTATTGTATTTACTACTGAACCCGTTAATAACGTTATAGTCTGCCACCACAAAGGCCTAAATTAATACGGCCATAACTTCAAGGCGAAATAAAGTGAGGAGAGGGCTTGTATCCCTCTCTTGGTGATAATAGCCGAATGGTACGGGAATAACTTGAGGTTAATGTCTCTATGGAATACATACGTCCGAAGGGTAGTTCAAGAGCCATTCAAGGGCAGTTCTAGGATAAACAAAATAGAAAATACTGTTCGACGGCTTTGATGCCAAAGTGAAACTAGAAAATATTAATGTTAAAATTAAAACATAGGCTTTCTTGTCATGTAATGAATTCCTTACTTAGAATATAAGACGAGTGATAAATATGGAAGTTTTCAAATACAAAAAGGTGCTCTTAATTTTGAATATAGCCACACATAGGCTATTAACGAATTAAATAACAAAATCATTGTTTGACAAAGCATTTCAATAAATGCATATATTTGATTAAAAACATAAGAGATGCTAAATAAATAAATAAATATTACTAATATGACAGGCGTAGACAAGGCTTTTGTCTAGTTTAAAAGTTGTAAGAGATTTAGTACGCATTTAAATATTAACTTCAAAGTTATCAGGTTATCAGGAGCGGAGGTAGCCTAGTCGTGACTTTGTTTTCTAAGTTGTTTACATTTGTGAAGGTAAGTAGCAATACCACGCGCTAACGTGAAGGAAAACATCGTGACTGTGTGTAGGTACACACTTGACTGTCTGAGCTATTCACATGCCTCAGCGCTTGAAATCACCAATCCGCGGTGGGCACGCGTGGGGATGAAGCCCATACTCTCTCTCTCTCTCTCTCTCTCTCTCTCTCTCTATAAGAGAAGGCCTGTGCCCTACAGTGATACGTATATAGGCTGCTTATATATATGAGGCGTTCACACACAATTAATCAATTTAGTTAAGTACCTTCGTACAAATATACAGGGTCTACTAAACAGAAAAATATACTTGATTACAATTTCACTCGTTCACTTAATAACTATTTGTTGACTGCAGTTTATATGTATATTTTGAACTTTGTAAATAAAAATTGGTCAGATATTTCCGTATTGAATGAATGAATGGATTAATTAATAACAATTTCGTCGGCTTATTGCAAGAACTCATTAACCGACATATTCAATATTGGGAGAAAAAGGACTTTCTAGTTCGTTGTTAGTTAATGGTTGTGTTTCCTCCTCCTTATTCCCTATAACATCGTTAAAATAATGCCTGATACTAAAACACCACTATTGTATCATTGTTCAATTCATCTCTATGTCCATACATTTAAAAAAAGCGGTTAGTGAGTTTTTGCAGTTAATGACGTCTTGCAATAAGCCGACGATTTTACACGTGTTATCTAGCCATTACGGTTTGGTGTTGTGTGTCTCTCTTTCTAGCCTATGGAACTTTAGGTTTTTTCATTCTCTTCTTAAAGTAGACAAAAGTTGAGTTTACGCGTACTGTGTACAGTCGACAGCAGGGCAACCTTCACATATTTGTCGCAAAGTCGTCCTTAACGTAACCGATTAGAGTGCAGGTATGTAAAGGTTGATGTGCTGTCGACTGTACTATCCCGCGGTACAACACAGCAACAATTTTTTTTTTATCGCAAAGTAACGCAAGATGTCACTAAAGTTTATCGCGGGGGCTGTCGTAGAACTGCTTTTTTGCGCGGATGTGGGTACTGTAGGGTCTCTCCATAGAGTAACACTTGCGACACCAAGGGAAAACAATCATAACAGATCGTATTTGCAAAAAGTGTCTGTACAATCTCTCAACCATAGTAATAGTGATTTTTAGGACCCATGGCCGTGAACCTAAGGCAAAAAACCCAGGACTAGATAGCGTTAACGCCAAAATCGGCCGTTTTTGGCATAAATGTTTGTGTCTGAATCTTAGGTTCTCGGTCGTGGGTCGTGAAAATCACTCTTAACATGTTTGAGAGATTTTACAGACACTTTGCGAATACGATCTGTAAAAAAAGATATGATTTTTTTTTCCCATGGTAGCGCTATTGTTACTCTATGGAGCCCCTTAAGGTATTTCGTTCGACGTACCCGAGGTTGCCTATCAGGTTATTTATTGGCGACCCTAGCTTTGTTGTTTGTGTCACAGAGCGATTGTACTGGCTGTTCGCAAGCATATATCATTCATCATGCTAATTGACTGCTGTAACTGCACGTGTGTGCATTTGGAATTGCTTGTTGATCTTCGCCTGTTACGTTGAATTAGTTGCTCTGGCTGGTATTCAATATCTAGTTTTCAAGATACCACAAGATTCCTCAGTTACCTCCGACGCGGTTTGAAAAAGTGCAACA
Organism: Yponomeuta evonymella; assembly: GCA_963969515.1. NCBI lineage: Eukaryota > Metazoa > Arthropoda > Insecta > Lepidoptera > Yponomeutidae > Yponomeuta > Yponomeuta evonymella. The sequence goes on from OZ018346.1 coordinate 7,695,054, forward strand.
CCGCATACTTTAAAAGGATTATTTAGAAGACAAATATATGGTATTAAACAGTAGATTTATGTTAATGGTATTTAGAGGACCATTGCGTAATTTATGAAGTAAATCTCATTAGAATTGTAGCTTAGGTTCCCGTGTAACATATAGGCTACATAACATCACGCTTAAGTCTAAATCACCATAAGCTATGAGGTTGAACAGTGGTTTTACCATAATGACGGTTACATTTAACCAGGTTATGAAGCAACAGTTTAGTGTAAGTACGCACTACCCGTCAGAAATATCTTTATCTGTCACCGTGGGAATGGCCATACTGCGATGTGTCTAAATAATTCCGCCGGATTATAGGGGTGTGCAAAACTGTGTGTCTTATTGTAAGTCTCTTAATTGTTTTACTAACCAGAATAATAAAAATAAACGGTTATATGAATGAATGTAAGTAAAATTAGTACCACAAAGGTGATATAAGAACTGAATTAACTAGTACGAGTAAATTTATTATATAGAATAAAAACGTCAGAAGAAACATTTAATATGACCAACATAACAACGCAAACTTTAAAAAATTGCTACCGAGAGTTGCGTTCCGAAACGGAATAAGATTCGGAGACAAAAAACGTTATCTCTTTAAGTAGATATTATTTACCACCCACCACGAATAATCACACATAATACGTAGTTTATGCTATTTACGGGAAAACTTTAAAATCATCTAACTTAACCTAACGGAATTCCGTCAAATTCTTCATTTTTTACTGTTAGAGAATAACAGAAAACTATAGGTATATGAATGTGGGTACAAATAATTAATATGTTTCGGTGGCTGAGTCTAATCTAATCTATCGATCTAGCCCGAATATTCATGTTGAGCATAAGCCTCCCCAAATCACGCCACATCATTCTCTCCTCGTCCATCCTCGGCCATCCTCATCCAGCCGGTTCCAGTAATTTGCCTTAGATCGTCGAAGCTGTGACGCGATGGGTGCTCTATGCTGCGTTTGTCAATATTTCGCAAACATATTTAAATTACAAATGTCTGTTTTACATTGAGTATCCTATTCCACCTGAAGAAAATAGTACCTAGTATTAAGCTCGCCTTTGTACATTTTTTTTTGTGCAATAGATAATTTTTTAATTTAATTTAATTATTACTAATGAGTGTTTTCTTCCAGATAACCTTGGGTTCTGTGGATACTGGAAGGTGTTGTGCCAGGAAAGAGTTATTGCGAAAAATTAGAAATATATAGTTAAATTCATAGTTATAGTACTTATATTATAGTATATTAAATATACCAAATACATCAACATAAATACCTAGAATACACACTATCTATTATTATAAAACAATGTTTGTTTTCTAACTCCTCCGAAACGGCTTCACCGATTTTTATGATTTTTTTTATGTATATTTGGTAGGTCTGAGAATAGGTCATAGGCTAATTAATATGACAAAACAATTTTTGCCTAGTCAGCTAGTATTTGAATATATTTAATATTCTAAACGTATAAATAGATCATGGGATTGGGATGGATGGATTAACTTAGAGTTAGTCAAACTTAGATTTATTGTTAGAATAGACATGGATGGATGCTCAACACTTAAGAATTCGGTTATCCACATTGTGCCCGATCACCCTAAGAAGAGTACTGGCGCCGCACTCTAGACATCAGGGACGCCACTCGCTTACACACAACTTCATGAAAGCCATCTGTGATCGAAACGGCGAATATCCTCGATGCAAACCTGCGTGCAAGCAGTTAGCAGGTTTGCACGATGTTCAAAACAAGTAATAATTGCTTTATTCAAAACTGCCAACACCTGTAAGCTTGAGAGCAGCTATATATGAAACAAGCCTATAATGCCCTGCGTGTCCAGAATAACAACGCCTTCAGGAGATGCTGGGGCTGACGCGTGTAACTAGTTACACCTCACCGATGATGCCGTGCGCTCTCTTTCCGAGTCAACGTTATCAATTAGATTTTCTGATGACATTATCTCAAAAAATTCAAAATCTCGCGAAGACGTAGATCACTTTTACGCGCACATTAGTTTTATAGTCCGAACAAAACTTTTTGGCGGTAATGTGAACATAGTCACAGATCGTTTACACATCGCTTACTGTCTTTACAGTGAATGTGTGATTAATTCACTACTTTAGTAATTGAATAATAGTAATTTACTACGCATCACACTACTTCAATTGACAGTAAGCGAAGTGCAAACGATCTGTGACTGTGTTCACGTTACCGCCAAAAAGATCTGTGCGGACTATACGCTATATGAGCCGTAGTAACAGCACTGGATGTTGGCACTAGTAACCGAATCCAATAGAGTAGTAAAATTGAACCAGTGCCAACTGTGGCCACTGCATCGTCCCATGGGGATATTGAATCTTTTATTGTGCCAACAACCTCTCTAGCGGATAGGAACTTTTCCTTTATAACTTTTCGTTTGTAAAGTACAGTTACGGTTAGAAAATGTTTACCACCTTAAGGTTCACATTTGAATGCATCTATATCAAAGGGTTCATGATGCGATTACAATGAGTAGGGTGGATATACTGTTAACCATACTCTATGAGAAAAAGCCTATTACAACACCAAGAATTATTTAGAAGACAGAGATGTCTGGTTCTAAAATAATGTTAACGCGGACGATTATGGCTAGTGCAGCGTAACTTTAAGTTGAAAACTTTGTTAATTAAGTTAAAACGTGTTTTGAAAAGAATTTATGCGAAGTTTCTTTGTTAGCTTCTTCTCCACATAATCTATTAATTCTGAAAAAACAGCTTTGATGTTGATCAAGTAAACATTTTGTTTTTATCCTATTTTAAATTAATATTATATATGTGAAAGTTTGTGAAGATGTTTGGATGTTTTGATGTTTGTTACTCAATCACGCAATAAACGCTGAATGGATTTACATGAAACTTAGCGAACAGATAGACAAAGACCTGAATTGAGACATAGCATACTTGATATCCCGGTAATGCGTTCCCGTGCATAAGCAGGCTATATACGTCCCATTGTAGGGCACAGGCCTTCTCTCAGGGAGAGAGTATGGGCTTAATCACCACGCGTACCCACCGCGGACTGGCGATTTCAAGCGCTGAGGTATATGAATAGCTCAGACACTCAGGTTTCCTCACGATCTTTTCCTTCCCGTGGGATAATATTTATTTTAAGTTTAAAATAGATGGCGTTGTCCAATAACCGTATAAATCCGATTATGTGTCGACGGTACGAAGTTCGCCGGGGCAGCTAGTAGAGAATAATTTTTTTGAGTCGAATTCAATTCAATTCAATTCAATTCAAATATTTTTATTCATTGTAAAAACAGAATGTTTACTTAATGAACGTCAAAGTTGTTAGTTTCACAATTAATGGATTATGTGGAGAAGAAGCTAACAAAGAAACTCCACATTTATTCTTTTCAAAACACGTTTTAACTTAATTAACAGAGTTTTCAACTTAAAATATTAGTCATGAATGTGTTGAACACTAGTCACAATCATCCTTTAAATGATATTAATCTACTGTTTAATGCCAAACATCTTTGTCTTCTAAATAATCCTTGATGTTATAGTAAGCCTTTTTGCACAGAATGTGCTTAACACATTTTTTAAATCGCGTTGGAGGTAACTCTAATATATCTTGAGGAATTTTGTTGTAGAACCTTATACAATGCCCCATAAAGGATGTGTTAACTTTTGCAAGTCTAAATAGTGGAAATGACAATTTATGTTTATTTCTAGTATTAACATTATGGTGGCCACCAACATTTTCGAAGTCTTTGATATTTTTTCTAACGTACATAATATTTTCATAAATGTATTGACATGCAACTGTTAAGATGTTGGTTTCTTTGAAGAAATCTCTTAGCGAATCCCTACTACCTAACTTGTAAATAAATCGGATGGTTCTCTTCTGTAAGATGAAGATCGTCTCAATGTCTACTGCCCGACACCACAGTAGTATGCCGTAGGACATAATACTATGGAAGTAACTAAAATAAACAAGCCTAGCAGTTGCAACGTCAGTGAGCTCTCTAATTCTTTTGACTGCATATGCTGCAGAACTAAGCTTGTGTGCTAGTTTTACAATATGAGGACCCCATTGCAATTTTGAATCGATTGTGATGCCTAGAAAAACGGTATCTTCTACAAATTCTAGTTTTTCTTTTCCGAGTATAATGTTGTTTTCAACTAATCTTACGTTTGGTAAGGTAAATTTTATACATTTTGTCTTTTTGGAATTTAGAAGCAGATTATTTGCCGTGAACCAATACAACACACGCAAGAGAGCATCATTTGCATCCTCAAGATTATTTTCTTGTCTCTTAATTTTAAAAATAAGTGACGTGTCATCTGCAAATAATACTATCTCGGACATGTTTTGTACCATAAACGGCAAATCATTTACGTATACAAGGAAAAGGAACGGCCCCAAAATTGATCCTGTGGTACTCCCATTTTTATTTGTGAACCTGTGGATTTTATACGATTTATGTCCGCTTTATGAACCCTTCCTTTTAGATAAGATCTCATCAGTTCTAAACCTTTCCCGTTTACTCCGTAATGCTCTAGTTTTAGCAAAAGTGTCTCGTGGTCCACGCAATTAAATGCCTTTGACAAGTCACAAAAAACACCTATAGCATCCTTACGATCCTCCCATGCACTATAAATATGTTTAACTAGCAAGACACCAGCGTCCGTCGTCGACCGTCCCTGCGTGAAGCCGAACTGCTGGTTATGGAGAAGTTGATAATTATTAAAGTGCGTAAGTAGTTGAACTAAAACAATCTTTTCGAATATTTTGCTCAATACGGGTAGGATCGAGACTGGTCTGAAATTTGTGGGATCATGCCTATCGCCACTTTTAAACAACGGAACGAGCCTACTGTATTTCATTAGGTCAGGGAATGTACCCTCACCTACACATTTGTTAAAAATTTTTGCTAAATGAGAAGCGAGGACATCTATTACTGAACTAACTATGATTACTGACATTCCCCACAAATCTTCCGTTTTTTTTAGATTTAATAGTTTAAACGCTTTAATTACGCTATGGGGATTAATGAAGTCGAATGAAAACTCGTAATCGCACGAGGGGACATTGTCTTTTAATAAACTTGCAGCAAGATCAGGAGACGAGTCTAAAGGAGCCGTAGTTTCAATTGGAACATTTGTAAAGAATTGTTCAAAGGCCGCAGCAATGTCCTCATTTGATGTTATTACTTTATCATCTATCTTTAGAGAAAATTCGCGATCTCCTGATTTGGCTTTACCAGTTTCCCTATTTATAATAGTCCAGATTGTTTTAGATTTATTTGAAGACTGGAGGATTTGTTTCTTTATATGTTCGCATTTAGCTTTGTGGCAGACGGCCCTGAATAATTTAGAATATAGTTTAACATACTCTTGTCGAAATTTGACATTCACCTTAAAAAGTAATATCACCTATTGTGTGAAACTTGCAATAAAAAAAATAATTTCATCAAAAAGTCATTATAAGTTTGTTGAGTGGTTGCTACACAATAACACAACTTATAAAATCTAGTTAGAAACTGATTTAGCAAATATTTTCACAACTCGAACGTAGTTTTTAAATCAAATTCTATTTATGGACCCACAGTGGGTCTGAGCCCCTGTTAGAAATAGTCATCATCCGGTCATTCGCGGCTGTCAAGGCCTCACATCTCTAAGCGAATGAAAATTTATCATGGACTGGCATGGGTAATTTCATAAATAATAAATGGGGATGCTTTGTTTGGCCCAGTTAGACAGTGTTAAGTGAAATTTCGGTCAGTTGACTCAACCGGTTTAAATCTGGGTAACTACTTAGCTATCAAAACTTGTATCTTGTTACTGTTTGCGGAATTGTAGATAGTAGAGGCAAAAAACCGGACAAGTGTTACGTTTAAGTATGTTATTCATGCCAATATGTTAATCTACTGTTAACAGTTGGTCACAGTGCATACAAAAAGGCAACTGACAGTTCTTAACAGTTTAATAAAAACCTATTTAGAGGCTAAAAATCCTACCCATGCCAGGACTTGAACCCGCGACCTCTGGCTAACTGAGCTAATGGACAAGTGCAGGCATCGGCGAAATTTCGAACCTCTTTACAAACTTCTCTGTATTATGCACAGGCAGTGACATCTGGCTGAAGTAATTTACATCACTTGCAGCCACGAGCACCCACTTTTAAGTTAAGTTTTACAGTACATATACACTTAATTACATTACATAAACTCACGTCTGTATCCCGGAGAGGTAGGCAGAGACTAAGGGCCTAACCCCCTCCGGGAGCAAGTGTGCCACGATCCTGTCAGACTACTTTTGCTTCATCAACATTAATTAGTCATTACCCTTTGCAATAAAATAAACTATTATATACCTCTACGCTAGCAAAGACGCAACTTTTTAATTTTCCTAAATTCAGCTGATAAACGGCGCTGTGCATTTTCCTGAGGTGCCCTCGCATTCAATTCGCTTCGCGACAGTCTTGGCAAAAGCCCCCAGAGAAGGTACTTAAAAAGTAATGACCATCCCTTTGATGTCAGTGGCCCAAAATAGAATGAATCGGATGCGATAATTTCGTTTCCGGCGAACAATCACGAGTTCCGAGTACCTACTCTTGGCACCACTTTCGTAAGACATTTCTTTCATTAATTCAATATAATATCGTTAAAAGACCCTACTGATTGGGGCTCTTGTTACCGTCTTGTTGTACCATCACTATTTCCTGTAGTAATTGTCGTCTTAAGCATCCAATTAAGTGCCCTAGCATCGGAAGGCGCTGGTCTGGAATGCCTGACTGGAAATACCTTGTATGGATGGTTACACAGAGAACACTTTATTAGACAAGAAAAAGAGAACTACAAAATATGATTTAAAAATATATCTACGTAATGTTACAGTTGGCGGTCTTATCGCTTAGAGCGATCTCTTCCAGACAACCTTTGAGTTGTTAACATGTTATTAACATAACGCAAAAGCTCCAAACAGTTATAACTAAACCACACGCATTAAGCAGAAGTTTAAAATTAAATTATATTTTTGGTTTAATATTATACCGAAGAAACCAGTTTTCAGGTTTTACGCTATTTTAGTAACACCTTGTAAACGTGGGTGTGTTGATGAACATCATAATAGGGTGCGGCGTAGCTTTTGCTACGCAGGTCACACGCTGTTAGCATTCCCTGATACGATTTGCTTTATACATATAAACATAAACTCACGCCTGTATCCCAGAGGAGTAGGCAGAGAACAGGGACTGCCACTTACCACGATCCTGACAGATCACTTTCGCTTCCTCAACATTCATTAGTCGTTGCATGCACGCACGCCGTTTTCGGTTTCATATTTGCTTTATATGATATAATATTATTATTGCTGTAAAATAATTCATATACTCTTCATGAATTACTCAATACACGCCCTCACCTTAAACTTACTCATAATAAAGTACTTAGTGAGATATGTTTTTGGATGCATGCCTAGTACATATTTTTATCATCTAAGTTTAGAATAAGTGGCATGTTTCTGTAATATCTCCGTATTAAATAAATAAATTATTATTGCTATTTATTTAGGACAGCCAACAGACAGTACAACTATACATTTACAAACAAAGAAACGAACAATACATGTTAATGAATGGCTCACCTACTTACAGGAAATCTCAGCGTGGATTTTAAAACTTACTTTAAGTCGGAACTGTCAGAATCGAATTTAAAATACAATCTAATCTAAAAATATTATACATATTTAGCAACAATAAAGATAAAATTACAATAAAATTAAGAAAACAGACTAACGGTGTCACTTATAAAAATAATATTGGGCTAAAACACTCTTATTTAAAGAGCCTCTTAAATTGTATTGGGCAAAGGGAATAACAATTTTAGCTACATTTGAAGAGTATCTTAAGGAATCGTGTTTTTATAACCCCGATAAATTATTTTAGTATCGTCAAATTATTTTGAACACAGGTATCAAGACAGTCTGTTCAGAACTAAGAATTTCCCAACAACAATTCCACCCTATAGGCACTCGAAAATCTATTCCGTGGCGCCGAAGACATTCCACTCAGCTATCGAGGTTTTCCCCCTCCACATTACTTTTCATCAATACACCTTAATTCTGTTTTCGGTAGGCAACAGCCTTCGCGAGACTCGTATAAGCCGCTTATCGAAATTGGATCGTAACTCTGATTTGTGCACACGCGTTTCGCTGCTCGTAAATAAAAGATGGAGGTGCTAAACTACGGAGACGTAGATGATATATCGTAAGTTCTTGTCATAGTTGGATATTTACTCTCCTTGACGACAGAGAGCTCGAGATTAAAAGTGAAAAAAGGTGTTGATTAGCAAGAGCATCTAGTAGCATCTGGTAGCAAAACTACACTGACTGAAGGAAATCATCATCATCATCAGCCATTTGACGCCCACTGCAGGACACAGGCCTCCTTCATGATTTAAGGAAATACCATAATAAAATCTTCAAATTCTTTAAAGTACAGACCTCAGCAAAAATCGCTAATCCGCGGTGGGCACTGCGCCGATGTGATTTACTTCGGCGGCGGCGTGAGTGCAGAACAGGACCCTTCTTATGATGCAGCCATATGTTCGGAAGGGTCGTCAACGTTGCGCTTGAGCCCAACAAGTTACTCGAATCTAGCGACAAATACGGTTCGTTCTTTTTTTGAATAGTTTCGAAATTTCCTGCTACTGAGTATAATGAATACTAGAAATGCATGACTATTTGTTAGCCCAATGGCGTTATATCATATCTTGAGATACGGATTTGCGACCATCTCGCTACTTCCGATAATGTCGCGCTTATCATAATAAGGGGCCCAGCTTTCTTTTCTTTACTTTCCTATTTTGTTGTTAGTTAATATCATAGTAATAGTAATAACCTTCTAGTTCCGTGTGACGCCGGATTAAGAGTAGCGTTCCGTGTGGCGCCGGATTAAGAATAGCGTCACTCCATTTCCTTCCGTGAATGTTACATTGTAGAAGGCGATTAAGGAAATCAATTACCAGAAGAAGGGCAGCAGCGTCTTCCTGAGATTCCAACCTCATACTGCGATCGCCAACCCGCCTGCCAAGCGTTGCGATTATGGGAAACCCCCTGATGGTTATGAAAACCACGAAGGAGGCCTATGCCCTACAGTGGGCGGCAAATGGTTGATGTTGAACCTTCTAGTTTTAGCTGTGAAAACTTTTCAAGTTGCACATTCAAAGAAAACCGAAGAATGTAGCATGGAACCCAACAAGCTTTCTTTTTAACAAGTCTAGAAAGATGGACATTCCTGCAGTTACTTAAAACCAGATTTGAGAAACGTTAATGTAGAACTTGGCATCTCTAAGGATTTGGAGCTTTTTACAACGGAGAATGTGGTCGCAGGCAGAACTATCCATGAAGAGTTTTTTTTTAATCTCGTTACTGAAATAACGCAAAACCAGATTTGTGTTATCTATTGGTTTAATGGTTTCACTTACTTTAACTAGTCGGCTATCCCGACGTTAATAAAAGTAAGTGAAACCGATAAACCAATAGATAAAATGTGCAATGCTTATGAAAGTTTAACCAGATGTATTCTTCATAAAGTTTTAAAACTTGACTGACCGCGTCAAGTTTTACTGAAATAACGCAAACCATGTTTATTTTATCTATTGGTTTAACGGTTTCACTTACTTTAACTAGTCGGCTATCCCGACGTTAATAAAAGTAAAACCGTTAAGCCAATAGACAAAATGTGCACTGCTTACGAAAGTTTAACCATATTTATTCTTCATAAATTCTTAAAACTTCACGCGGTCAATTTATATGAAAAATTACATATTTTCACTTTTGCTAAATTGCGATTATGGACACTGGAGAAATAATTTGCAGGTTTTTGGCCATTTTAATAAGATTTCGTATCATAAATAAAAAAATTACGCCAATTTTATACAACAATCGCTATACAGTTGGGCTTGCTGTCTGTTAAAAGGAATTACACTACAGCACTCCCCACGGAACTTTATACCTATGTAGTTACTTGTTACAAATGCGAGCAAGTAGTATTTCTCTAGTGTTACTGAAACTGCGGTCACGGTTTGAAAATAGAAAGATGCAGAAAGATCCAAAATGCCATAAGATATCTTTTATAAGTTGTAAAGCATCCATTTTAACAAAAACATTTTGACTTTGATGACAACACTCATCCTAAAAAGTTTTTGATATCTATCGGTCCTGTCAAATAAAATCATACATACATACATACCCTGGCGACCGCAGACCGGACGACGCAGCGTGGGAAGGCCCCCCACCAGATGGTCTGGCGACCTGGTTACAGTGGCGGGTAGTCGCTGGATGCGGGCGGCACAAGACCGGGAAGCTTGGAAAACTATGAGGGAGGCCGATGATACATACATTAACTCACGCCTGTATCCCAGAGGGGTAGGCGGAGACCAGGGACTGCAACTTGCCACGATTCTGATAGATCACTTTCGCTCCCTCAACATTCATTAATCGTTGCATGCACGCACGCCGGTTTCGGGTACTTTTTATTTTGCCCTTTGCTAATACATCCCCTATTTAGTCGAAGTATGTCGACGGTCATACTTACCTTACCGGCCTTTCCACCCACATTCGCTCGATATACGCATGTAATTATGTACTTTAAGAGAGTGTACGACTTCGGAATTCCCACTCGTGCATAAATTCTATTATTTTTAATTACCTATTGTAAAAGAATGAGTATACTTTTGAGCAATGTAAGAAATACAGGCGTTAGGAAATAAAATTACCTACGGACATTTTATTTATTTCGGGGTTTCGAAATCTTATAAAACGAGACATAAAATGAGGTCTATTTTATAACAACCAAACTGGCGTGTGCTTCGACCCGAATAGTGACGATTCGTTAAGAGGCTACGCGATCGCGATGTGGGTTGCTCCGAAATCAGCATGCTTTTGTTGAGCGTAAAGCGCTACAATGGCGTGTTAAGTTCAGGCAGTACCCTCAAACTCGACAAGGTTTTGTTGTTGGTTAAAGTTTCAAGAATGAATGCCGATTACAAGGTACCTGCATACTAAAACCGTCATAGAAAGGAAAATACGCGGCCGTGACTACCCAACTTTAATTTCGTTGTGCCTACGGTTGTATTCTGCGGCTTCAACTTGACGCAATTCAAGCTAAGCCCCACTGAGTTAATTACAAGCAGAAATCTTTTCCCTTCGCTTCACCTAAATAAGGGCAGTAACCGAGTTACTTGAAAGAGGTCCAGATAACCGGGTCACACCACGGAATAACATAACAACACACAACTTTACAGAAGGATGGCTTTCTGGATCACTACATTTCAATGAAGTTAGGTGCCAACATTCGCTAAAGCAAATATATATATATATATATATATATATATGAATCATCTTATATTTTCTTCAAGATGCTTGTATCTCTATTCTTGATGGTTTGAATAGACCCCCTTAAGTTTAAGTGTAAAGTTGTGTTTGTTATGTGAAACGCACTTTATAATTCAGCATTAGAATATAGAATATAAAAAATACGAGTAAACAATATAGCAATATTCCTGGTAACTATGTTGGGAGCTGTATTTCTGTTATATTTTGTCGAGTGGCTCAAGCTACGAATTACTTCAACCCATTGAATCTAATAATGATCCTATCAAAACAGTTCATATGAAAACTCGACCTTTTTACTCCTGGCGGGAGAGCTCTGGCTTTGAGAAGTCGATGTTATGACAAACAGTATAGAAACAGCAAACGCTGAAATAGTATCATTGTCACACGCACACTCCTTTATTTTTTAATTATTGTATGTAAGCATGTTTGTTTGTGGCAATAAATCATTCAGTCAATCAAGTAACGGTTTCCGCACCTCGACTGCTAATGAGCCTTTCTCTGAAGATCATCGCCATCAGTCCACCTCTGCCCACTGCTTCATACGGCTTTTTACTCCAAATTTCATCAAATTTCAAAGTTCCTAGCTACCCGCATTGGCGGACCTCCCGCCGACTCGGCGATATCGTCCGACCATCGGGCTGCTGCTCTGCCTACGAATTTCAATCCTTCTCTCGGCCGGCACAGCGAGATAAGCGCAGAAAGATAATGTGTAAAAACTATTTTGCCACTATAGATCCTGCAGCTTGGTCCTATGGTGGTTCCTCCAATCCAGTTTTTATAACTGCAGGAATATACAAATTACTTAACTTTTTTTAAAAAAAAAAAAAAAAAAACGTTCGGTTCTTTGCTATGTTCTTCTTCGTCCGTTTCGTTCTATAAATATTTGTTTGAAGAGAACTTGTAGGTAATTAATTAACAGCGAAACAGGGAAGGGAAGAAAATAATTTTGATCTTTTTCCTATTTTTTTAAACGAAAAACTTTTAACTTGAAATTAAACGACCCAATTAATTTTAAAATAATATAAAGTTAAACATGAACCTACTTTTGCACTGCTCGTGTAGAGAAAAACCACACTAATGATAGTTTGAATTTGTCTGCAATATTTACCGATATTTCTCAGTTTTCTGTTGTTTTCTTAAATTTGTAATTAATCTAACTTTAATCGTTTAGATAAAAAAAAGTAATGAAAACAACAGTGACTTTTAACCATCAATATCTCAAAAACCGAAAACTTTTATTTGAGTGTCTAGGAAATTTCTAAAAACATAGGCTTAATAGCTTTTGAGTTATGTGGGGGATGAAAAGTCGCTAGAAATAGTTTGTGAAAATATAATCATGGCTGGTGTGTTGCCTAATTAGACTCGGACTTGGTTTAACACGCTACCGGGTATCTAGATATTTTTAGTATCGGGTATATAGATATTTTTATTAAGGATTCATATTACCATCCTCACAGAACAGTTATTATGTTTGTTAATCGCTTTGTTTGTTTGTTCGTGTTATTTGATTTAGCCGTTTTATGACTTTTGAATTATCTGTATTATCATAATAAACTGGAGTATGCATACAAAAATACGCTGTATATAAAAATCTAGTGTCACAGTGTTTGTTATCGAACTCCTCCAACACGGCTTCACCGATTTTTATGATTTTTTTGTGTACTGTATACTTGTTAGGTCTAAGAATAGGCCTTAGGCTAATTAATATGGCAAAAAAACGTTTGCAGAGACAGCTAGTACGCATATAAAAATATAGATTCACAATCCAATCGCTAACTTATCAAAATTTATTTGCACAAATTGATACAAACTGACAAATTGATACACAGCAGTGGGATTTAAACACGACTAACCAGTGGCGTAGCATAGGTCACTAGTACCCGGTGCAGATTCCAAATTTGCCGCCCTCTTATTTTTGTAATCCATTATAAAAAATTTGGGCATGGTAAAAAGAGTACTTTTATTAGTTTTATTGAATGATTTATTGAATTGAAAAGTGAAATTAACATTTTTTGACATAGGTAGAATATCACAGAAAAATTACAGAGAAAACGTAATAGGTAGGTACCTGGGTATTTGGCAACATAAAAAAAGACGAAAAAAACACTGAAAGAAATTTTTTTTTTTTTAATTTTAATTTTTTTTTCTAACTGCCACCTCCGCAGCGCCGCCCCGGCAAAGTGCCGCCCGGTGCGGACCGCACCCTCCGCCCCCCCCATGCTACGCCACTGCGACTAACCAAAAAACATGGATTCTGAAACTTAACGCGATCTGAAATGAAAAAACGCGATAAAAATAAGATTAATGGGTTGAGTATTTTAGGTTAATGTGTTTGCCTCGTATGTATGTAAAACTCCTTAACCAATGGACAGATTTTGAAAAATAATATCTCAATCGACTCGCCGTGTTTGCGCAAGTGTCATATGTTATATGAATTTAGCATAAAGCTGTCTAAAACAATAAAAATCACTAAAAAGACACAAATTAAAAACTGAAATAAAAATAACCAACAACCCGACTGCTGAGCATTAACTTCTAAACAGGCGGGACCCAAAGTCAACAATGCACCTCATGGCGAGTTATCTAGGTTGGTCCCGCCTGCTTAGTAGGTAATGCTCAGCAGTCGGGTTGTTGGTAATTTTTTATTTAAAATTTTTTATTTTACCAATTTATCGATACTGAAGAGACGGTTTTCAGATTTCGCCTTATTTCAAAGACTACGTTATGAGCGACTGCAACAAAAATGTAAATGTTGATTAGCTGTCGACTATCAATTTTTAGGGATCCGTAGTCAACAAGGAACAGTTATAGTTTCGCTATATCCAACCGTCTGTCCGTCCGTAAGTTTGTCCGTGGCTTAGCACAGAGATGACAAGTACTAAAAAGCAGAATATGATATACACATTAATCACGCCGCCAAAATAATAGGATAAAATCTTGCCCCCCCCTCACTCTCCCGGCTAAACGGTTAATTGTAGAAACGTAAAAAATCAATGCAGTAGCACATATTATAATGAACTTAAAAGGAAAATTATCACGGCTTTGTAGGCTATACCCGTTATCGTTTAATAGGTGACAAACTTATAAAAGGAAAACTTCGTATACATTCCACTGATGAATTTGTTAGTTCTGTAAGAACTCTGTTAAAAACTCCCTCTTCTACGGTAAAAACGCAGGTAAAAACTCTTGCTTCTACGGAAGGCGCTAACGGTGAAGGAAAACATCGTGAGGAAACCTGGGTGTCTGAGCTATTCACATACCTCAGCGCTTGAAATCGCCAGTCCGCGGTGGGCACGCGTGGTGATTAAGCCCATACTCTCTCTCTGAGAGAAGGCCTGTGCCCTACAGTGGGACGTTTATAGGCTGCTTATGATGAAGCTTATTTCTTAGAAAAAGCACTAAAAAGCTACGAAGTTAAGTTAACCCAGGCGCACCGCGAGGCGAGAATAAAACACAATAAAGATGTTCTTATGCAAATAGCGGTAGATAACAGTTTTCGCCGGGTTTGTTATTTGAACGCCTCAAATCGTCCGAAAGACACTGAAAATGGTAGACTGCGAGATGCAGAAAATACTTTCTTCGCATCCCCCTGAATTTTTATTGCCTTTACAGTCGTAGGGGTTTGGAATTCGTGATTATATGGCTACCCATCACTGACTCTATAACAATGGAAATTTTATTATTTTGCACCACAAACAATACAATTACTTATTACACTAGTACTGTAAATTTTAGGTGATGATGACTTAAACCCAATTTGTTTATTTTATGTGGCATTCAATGGGTTCAGCATTAATACGAAATTTTTGAAAAGTTGCATATAATTATGTCATTAGTTGTTTACAACGTGCAAGTCTGGTCAGTATTCGGTGAAATCTCTAATTTATGATTTGGACTTGCTTTGTCTATAAGCCAATTTGCGGTGGGCACGCGTGATGACTAAGCCCATTATTTCTCTCTGAGACAAGGTCCGTCCCCTTCAGTGGGGCATATATTAGCAATGTGGATTATTTTTTTAATAATACAAATAAAATACCGCCCTGTTAACTAATTAATTGAAATCCGTGGAACGAACTATTTGTTATGAAAACAAACAGCTACGGGCTACGATGCTACGAGGCTACGCCGTAGAGCGTCTACGAAAGTAACGTAGCTGTAGCCCATCCTTCCTGCGAGCCCAAAATTAAACGCAAACAGAACACTAGTGTTTCAATCAAGAAATGTTTAACCTATGTATGTTAAAGTAAATTACAGCCCAATTCTTATTATTAGTTTTGACGGCGAAATGTTGTTCGCAAGAGATGCGGTGCTCTACTCGTATTTACACACCATTTTCAGAACGTAGGTAGGTATATATTTTATTTCCACATAACCGTCTTTTGAGGTTTAAGGTTTAATAAAAAGAATCTTTCAGCAATCATAATGAGCTTGATACAAAAACATCAAACATGCATTCACCTGTGGGGCCTCTTCTCCTCCTCGTGTTCCTCCTTGAGGAAGGACGGTTGGAGGCTGAACCGCCGTCGGAATTGGTGCCTGCCCTTCATATTGACACTATTGTCACTTAACACATAGTCTCGATACCAGTTCACAGTTCACGTGCGTTTCGCGGATCGAAGCTGGCGGTTGGGAGCGTGCGCGTCGCCTGGCGGTCGGGCCGCGAGTGCTCGCGGGGCGCGCCGCCGCCCAACCGCCCATTTATCATCTAGATAAAGTATAATCGACGCCTTCGCATTGCTCAATAACCCCTAATATACGCCTTAAACTGTTTTATTGAAACACAAACGCTTAACGCCGCTGAAATAGCTGGAATTGTAAAAAAGTGTCCAGTAATTTTCAATTGTTTTCTGTAGAAAACACGGCGCTTTGATTCTTGTTAAAATGTCTTTCGTTAGTCAAGACACGTTTTGTGTTTTGTTTAAAGAAAGAAGTGTAAAACCTCGCGTAGTTAATTCCCGGCGCCGGCTGATGTATGAACTTTGTTGCGGATTACGCGCTTCCTATTTGGAGTTTAGTTTAATTAAGTAATTTTCAGCCGGATGTATGTTGACAGTATCACTGTGCAAACGTTAGAATTAATTATGTAAATAAGAAGCGTATTTGATTACACCACTGCGTACTCTACAATAGTTCGGAGTACTTGAACACTTAACTTGAATCCCTATAGCTGGTATCTGTCTACTTCTCCGGGATGCAGTCGTGAGTTTATGCATCTGTGAAATAAAAATCTACAAACACAATCACTTGTTCGGTTCCAAGATAGGACACCCTGTGACCTTAGCCTGTGATATGGTAAACAAACAAAGACATCATAAACATGGAAAAACACCCAGACTGAGGCCATTTGTACAAATTAACGCATGGCGTCCTCGCTATCGATATGTTGACAATGATTGAACGTGTTATCGCTAGACAGGTAATAAATAAAAATATAAAAATAAAAATAATTATTCATTGTAATGCAGAAGCTGAGACTTAATGAATATTACAAATAAAACACAGTTATTAATTATAATTTATTATTACAAAAAATATCTAAATTGATATTGAGAAGCAATGGACACTAAACAAAAAACTTATGGTGTTATTTCTTAAATACGTGGCTATGCCGTGAATTAAAAACACTGAATACGCCATTTTTCCGAAGAGTCTTTTAAAGTATGTATCCTTTTTTTATGCATAGGACTGTTAGTCAGGTCTTGTAATCATGAATCACTAATTAATAAAAAAAAATAACATAATAAAAAAGTGAAATAGAAAATAACCAAAACCCCGACTGCTGAGCATTAACTACTAAGCAGGCGGGACCAACCTAGATAACTCGCCATGAGGTACATTGTTGAATTTGGGTCCCGCCTGCCAAATTCAATAGCCCATAGTTAATGCGTTAGTAATTTTTATTTCAGTTAAGATAAGATAAGATAAGAATATTCTTTATTGTACCAGGAAAAACACAACATAAAATATTTATTAAAGATACAGTACAATTGGTGGCCTTATTTCAGATTTAATTTTTTTTGTTTTAGTGATTTTTTTGCTGGCTTTATGCTGAATTCATATAGCCTGCACAAACACGACAAATCGTTTGAGATATTATTTGTCAAAATCTGTTCATTATATAAGGAGTTATGAGGGAATATAGGGAATACTCGGAAATACATACATACGAGCCAAACACATTACCCTCCTTTTGGGCTTCGCCGCAGTCGGGTAAATATGGTGTGTGTACCAAGTGTATTTATCTAGCGGGCCCCCAGAATTAGGACCATGGGATCGATTAGAATTCTTAGCTGGCTCCATTTGTGCCCTTTTGAATACATAATGAGTGGCGTCTAAAGTCCGTGTTTATGTAGTGGGGCTCTTTAGATTCATCCTAGCTGTTACAATCATAAACAAATACCACAACAAATTCAATAATATCGCTTTAATAGCATCTAATGTTAAAGAATGTTGTGTGTCCAGAATTATTAATTTAATTTAATGGTTGCTGTTGCAGTTGACGATAAAAATCTGCTTAAAAATACCTATACAAGGTAGCAAGAAGTATTAAAAGACAAGAGGGGTTTGAAAGAGGTATCATTTTGACGGGCTGAATATTTTTTTTTAATGTTTAATGCCGTAACCCTACGGCTATTCACACATTCAGCCAATCAAAAAAAAACTTACCTATGCCAACAACAATAGTGAACCATATCATCAATCATTAAAGAACTCGAGAGGCACATGCAAATCCTTTCATATATGTGCTATATTTATAGCATAGTCAGGCGACACAACAAACACCAAGTTATCGATTGCTATTTTGCGCTATACCAATATCAATTATAAGTTAGCGTACACACGTAGTTTCCGTTACGTGTTACAAGTTGAAACTTAGCTTCCACGCCACACTCATATTAGTAAGCTGGCGTGGCGGAAACCCGTCGGATATAGCCGCTTTAAGGTCTATTCATATTACAGCTATCGGGAGCTGTGCCGTCGCTGAGCTTAACAGGGGGCATACTACCGTGGCAGGGCCGACCCTCGCCTTTAGCTCGGTCCCCGCATGACTATGGGTGAGCGAATTTCTTCGTGAAATGCCCGTAACAGCCGTGCGGCGACCGAGCGGTTTCGCTCAGGCGACATCCAGTCCCGGCACGTCCCAACGGATGAGCCGGATTTTGTCATCGGAATAAAATTTTCTCTCGCATTCTAGACTGTACCTTGAAAGCATATAAGGATTATTTTAGTTTGTTGCGCCCCGGCGGCCTGGTGTGCATAAGCCTTACAGTTATCGTGAGGAGCTTCAAGTCGCATCGAAGCGACGAGCGTATCCCTAATTTACTTAGTTGTTAGTTCACGGATTCGACAACTATGTAGTAGCAAAGGGCAAGATAAAAAGTACCCGAAACCGGCGTGCGTGCATGCAAAAACTAATGGGTACATATATTCATCGTAAAATTAGTTGTAATAGCAATGTTGGAAATAAACTGTTTTGGGCGACATTTTTAACTTAAATTGCACAAGTTACCTGTCTGGCGGCAAGAGAGGAAAAGTTATACCAATTGTTAGAGCTTTACATGAGTTAAGTAAACGTTGTGGCTTGATTTATTACTCAGAAAATTCAACTTCAATTCAATAAAATTTTTGGTTTAATGGCATAGAAATAGATGCTGTTCGCACAATGCAATTACCAGTGTTGCCAAGAGTGATATTTGAGCGTACCCCGATAAAACGTTTCATCAGATTTTATATTATTATCGTCTTGGTGGATTCAAAAAAACCGGCCAAGTGCAAATTGGACTCGCGCACGAAGGGTTCCGTACCTCTATACAACATTAGACACAAAGATAAAAAAATACAGCAAAAAAATCACGTTTGTTGTATGAGAGCCCGCCTTAAATAATTATTTTATTTTGTTTTTAGTATTTGTTGTTATACCGGTGACAGAAATACATAATCTGTGAAAATTTCAACTCGCAAGCTATCACGGTTCTTGAGATACAGCCTGCTGACAGACAGACGGACGGACGGACGGACAGACAGACAGCGAAGTCTTAGTACGGAACCCTAAAAATGTATTCACTGAATTAATGTTTTCACGCCAAAGTAGTCTTTCAAATGATGTAATTGGAGTCAATGCATATCGTTAGTTTTTACCAACGATACCAAAGGGCAAGTGACCCTTACTAAGACTCCACTGTCCGTCTGTCTGTCTATCTGTCTGTCACCAGGCGGTATTTCATGAACCGTGATAGCTAGACAGTTAAATTTTTTACAAACGATGTATTTCTGTTGCCGCTATAAAAACAAATACTAAAAACAGAATAAAACAAATATTTAAGGGGGCTCCCATACAACCATGCCGTTTTTTACTCAGTATTAATAACAGCAACAGGTAGACGCTTGAAATATTCAAATGTTGTATACATAATGGTACGAAACCCTTCGTCTGACACAAACCTGGCCGGTTTTTTATTCTCACTTATATTTGTATCGGTGGACTAAAAAAAATATGGCAACGCTGATCATAATAGCAGTTCAGAGACTAACCAGTCTTACAGAAGCTACACTATCTTCAATTGGTCTGACAAATGTTCCAGATAAAACGAAAAGCATATTTTTTTATATAATTATCTGATATAACGTAGTAGCTGAGTATCTAAAAAAATTAGATTTTTAGAAGATGACGAATACCTTTATGGGGATCATTTTCAATTATCAGTACGTAATAGCATTACGTTAAAGGCTGCAAAATGAAAATGGACAAAAGAGTCATAACTTGAACACAATTCAATTTTCATTTCACTATTGCATAAAATTACCGCCATATTAGCCGCCGTTGTGATAGGCCATAAAGAAAGTAAAATTATTTTATAACTATCATGTTGTCAAGAGTTTTGCAGAACTTCCTGATGAAAAGTGTTTTCTCCGGCTTTTTTATTTTTTGTTAGTAGTTCCTCCAATATCTAATCACCCATGAAGGCATTTTTCGTGACGTCCGAACTTGTGTTCACGAGGCAAGCGCTCGTGGACTAAATCGGCTGCTGCCAAGTGACCGCAGAGCTAGCGACAAAAAGGTTGGTAGAAATGTCCTACCTATATGTAGTACTTTATACTCTTAGTGTGATGGCAACCAGCCGATGTTTTTAACCGACTTCAAAAAAGGAGGAGGCTATATATTAATTCGACGCGTAAGTTTTTTTTTGGCTATGTTTCTCCATAACTCCGTCAAATCTTGACCGATTTCGAAAATTCTTTTTTTTTTTAACAGATATAACGTCCCATTGGTCTTATTTTAATTTGGTGAAGATCTGATAAAGACTTTCAGAGATGGGGAACGCACCTCTTCAATGGACAGCAGTAAATAAGCCCTAATGGGGCCCATCCCTTAGTAATATCCGTATGTTTCATAAAATAGCGTAAAAGTAGTCCCAAGTAAATTTAGTGATGTTCTGGTGAAGACTTTCGGAGATGGAAATTTATAACATCAAATTTTAAAGCAACGAATTAAGAAGGGTAAATTATGGTTATAAGGGACATGTTTCTTTTTCTCCCGCTCCCCCAATAAAAATTGAAAATATTTTTTTTTTAATAAAATATAAAAACCGAATTCGAAACATTACAGCACTAAAAAGTTAAAAATAATTTAAATAATTAGAGGTCTTTATACATGTGGTATTGTAGAAGCATAATTTGTAGTCGGTGCCCAGTTTCATGACCAGCACCTATATCTTGGGCACCGACTCCAAATTATACTTCTCCAATACCTAAATGTATAAATACTTCTAATTATTTAAATTATTTCTAACTTTTTAGTGCTGTAGTGTTTCGAAGTCGGTTTTTATTTTTTATTTAATTTTTTTTATTTTTATGTTGTCTTTTTAATCTGTGTTTTTATATAAACTGACTGACAGTCGGACTGACATACCTGGTCTACTCATTGTCACTGTTTTTTTATAGCTGTAGTTGCCAGTGTCTTCCTCCATGAAGTATATATTTAAATAAGAATGGATGCGGTTCATTTTTTTGTGTAGTTACATATAAACATAGCAACATTAGAACCATGGAGGTCGGTCGGAGTACCTGAATAGATTAAAAGTTGAGTCGGGGATTAGAAAAAATATTTAAATTTTAATTTTAAGGCTGGGTTCTCCGACAATACCCCTAAATCAGGTGTTTTATAATACATTTTACTCTCTAATGGTTAGTATTTGTACTGACTTTTAGATAATAAAAATACACCAAAATGACTATCACTGAATGTGTTTGTGACTTCGGTCGTCAAAATTCTATTAATAGGATTTGTATTTCTGTAATTTCAAAAATGCCTACTTGTCCCTCAACTTTTCGCCCGCGCAGCGCAATAAGTCCCATAAAAATCCGTGCGCCGGTGAAGTATATTATTGGTTACGTATAGAGCTCTGCATATTCCAGGGTCCTTATTATGAAGCATCGATATGTTCAGAAGGGTCGTCAACATCGTGCTTGAGCCCGACAATTCACTCGAATTTAGCGACAAATACAGTTTTTTTTTTTAATAGTTTCGTATTTAATACGCTGACAAGCGACCATTCCGCTAGTTCTGAGAATGTCTACATAGATATGACTATGTATTATAGAGTACCTTGAGAACACGCTTTTGAGAAGTAATTTTATCCTCATATCAAATTGTTTTAAGCTATTTTTCAAAAGTAGTTTCTTATTGTACGTCATACCAACTGAATCAAGCTAATTTTTTTTTGGAAATATCAAAATGTGGTTGATTTTTAGAGTAGAACCGTCCCGCAACGTTATAGACCTTTCGTACGTCTGCTTGAAAACGCGGGAGACAAAGTTTAAAATCAGCAGCCAGGGAATCTAAGCCTCTCCCCCACCGGCGCGTTATTATTGGTCAATAATACCGGATGCGTTAATGTGATATCTGTTTTTAGTACATTATGTATTAGGACGGCTATGAAGTCACACTAGAAGTAGGGCGCTTGCGTTTCTCCGTCATGCGATATTCCGATATAAGTTCTTAGAGCATTTAATATTAAATAATAATTTAATATAAATCAAATTGGGGTTACAGAGACTACCTACTTTGATAAAATGGCGAATCTAACCAACATTAGGGAAAAACCTGCCACAAACACGAATACGAAATAGAACTATCTGATGATAAAAACGCAGTTGTGTGCAAGGAATCGGGATGCATTATCGCAATAACGCATCCGGTATTACCAACCGATAATAACGCGCCTGTGGGCGAGAGGCTTAAGCTTGCAGTTATCTTTACACTGCAGATTTTATTTATTTCCACCGTAAATAATGTGTATCTGATGAAAATTTACGTAACCGTAAAGTGTTTTACATACATACCCAAGCAAATTGGCTGTGTCCCGGAGGGTTTGCCACTTGCTACGTTGACAGGGGATACCCTGCAGCCGTGATCTTGATATGTCCAAGGCATTCGATTTCGTGTCTCATAAAATATTGTTAGAAAACTGGGAGAAATATGGAATCAGAGGGTTAGCTCAGGACTGACTGCATAACCTTTCTGACCGCAAGCAAATTGTGGAAATTACAACCCTTTCTAAAAATAATTAATTGCAAGTATACAAGTTTACTCCAGACACAAATGATTGCGGCATTCCTCAAGGAGAGATCTTGTCACCATTGCTTTTCTTACTATATATTAATGACCTACTCGAAATAATAAATAACAAATGTGTCCTTTTCGCAGGTGACATTTCAGTGATAATTAAATGTATTGACGATTTGAACTTTAAAAGTGACGTAAATAAAACCGTAAATAAAGTAACAGAATGGTTGAGGAGAAGTATTTAAAAAAAAAAAAACATACACTACAATGGGCAAGTGCAGGCATCAGCGAAATTTCGAGCCTCTTTACAAACTTCTCTGTATTAGGTACAGGCAGCGATATTTGGCCGAAGTAATTTACATCACTTGCAGCTCTTGAGGCTCGAACTTTCGCTGATGCCTGCACTTGCCCATTAGCTCAGTTGGGAGAGCGCTGGCATGGTTAGCCAGAGGTCGCGGGTTCAAGTCCCGGCATGGGTGGAATTTTTTGCCTCGAAATAGGTTCTTAAAATTGTCCTCAGCATGGGTTAGTGCAACAAAAAGAATGTAATCATGTAGGTACAGCGATATCACTCCGATGTAAAAACCTAACTGCAAAGTTACTCGGGGCTGTAAGTGATGTAAATTACTTCGGCCAGATGTCGCTGCCTGTACATAATACAGAGAAGTTTGTAAAGAGGCTCGAAATTTCGCTGATGCCTGCACTTGCCCCTTAGCTCAGTTGGGAGAGCGCTGGCACGGTTAGCCAGAGGTCGCGGGTTCAAGTCCCGGCCTGGGTGGAATTTTTAGCCTCTAAATAGGTTTTTAATATTGTCCTCGGCACGGGTTTGTGCAACAAAAAGTATATAATCACACAAATTACCTAGATGTTATTTATTATTTGCAAAATATTTGTATGTTGTTCTGTCCATGATCCTACTATTGAGTGCAAACTATCTATCAGTTTGAGGACTTCTGGCCTGCGTCTCCCGGGAGGAAAGTTTGTTGTTAGACAAGAACACCTGGCGCTTATTTACGGACACCTTTGTGTTTAACTTCCTCTGAAGTTGTAGCCATAGGAACGATGGAACAGTTGAAATTATTTTCTCCCTTACCTGTGGCTTGTTTTTATCGTCCGGGACAGTTCAAATTGTCTTCCGGTTTACTTTTGGCTTATCTTTATCGCCCGGGATCATTGAAATTGTGTTCTGGTTTAGTTGTAGCTTATTTCTATCGTGGGGCTAAATTAATGTGTAGTAGCATTAATTTCTCTTTCTTTCTTTCTAGCATAATGTTTTGAGCTCACTCCAATATTTACCATCATTTATGATGTCTGTACGTGAATGACGTGATGCCTTTTCTTGCACAGGTACCGCGTCGGGTAACGCACGTACCAGGAGCATAGGCCCCTGAACTACAATCCATAGTTTATTACGACATCTGATGTAGGTACATTGCGTAGGCGAAGTTTCCTACCTGTTAATCTGTGGGTTGATTGACTGCAATGTACTGTACATCAAATTTTCACAGTAAGCCAAAGATAGTAGTTCTATGAAAGAGGCCCCTGAAAGTTGTTTTACAACACCAACGTTTTAGTATAAGTGTGTCATTTTAATAAATAATGCATGCAATAGAGCAGAAGCTTGCAAAATTAATGTCCTAACTCGACAAAACAAGGTAGCAGGCCCAACGGTTCTACCGCAATCCGAGCCGAATGAATTTATGAGTGTCTCAAATGTGATTTATTCGTCGTTATTTGCTGACGCCATGCGGCCAACGGCCCCGACTTGCTTTTTCAAGATTCCTTGACATCTTTCTTATTTATTTCACCTACGAGGGCGAAGCCCTAAACGAAATATTTTACTTTCTTTCTTTTTCTTTTATTGAAAGTAAAAATGTCCTCGTCTCAATAACAATACAATCGATTCGAAACGCGAGCTAAATGCGACATTGCAAAGAAATAAATGTATGTACACCTATTTGTTACAGAAACGGTTCGGAATGAAATAGAGGTACAATGAAAAAGTTGTCGGTGTTTCAGTGGTGGTGACAGGCAGGGAGGCTTGGGTCGGGCAGAGGGGGCGCCGGAGCCCAGGAATTGCAAATTAGCCGAGCGAAAGCACCCCATGGTTCACCGAAGCTCCCATCGCGGACAATGATAGAATGTTTCGCGTACTGCCCCTACACTGTCCGTGTCCGGCCCCGCGTAATATAGCAGTTTTTCAGCTGCTGATTTAAAAAGTTAGATTAGACCGTTTCACCGAGGAGTCTTTCATATTGTTATTTCCCAACAGACAACAAACCCTTTACTTGCTCGACAGTATAATCGCTTTATAATATGCAATAAATTAGCTGAATCGCGCTTTCTAATGGCCTAAATTAATAGAGCGACAAAACAGACAAATCTCAAAAAAAAATTAATAGAGCGACAAAACAGACACAAACAAACATAGAGACCCAAAAAGAAATCAAAAGCCGCCAAAAAGCCAGTGCTATCAATAAAACGATCCAACCTAGAGAAACAGCTCATAAAAGAAGTCAAACAGTAAAAAAGCCACGAGCCAACAAACTCTACATCCTGAGCTGTGATAATACAAATAAGATATCGGCAATAGCGGAATCAACTCTGAGCTCACAATTAAAAAAATGTCATTTCCTAACTCCTAATATTGGAATAAAACAACAACTTAGTGGTTTAAAACAAAAACTACTCAACTTCACAATGGACGACTATTGTGTCATATTTATAGGTCCAGAAGACTTTGAGACGACTAAGGATTACTTTGATCTAATTTTCTTTATCAGAAAGACACTAGAAGAACTACAACACACTAATATAATAATCTGCCTACCAACATTCAAATACTCAGAATATACATCAATGCACAACTGGAGAGTGGAAAATTTCAATAATTTGCTCTATCTGGACTTAATTACGCATGAATACGCGTGGTTTCTCGACACGAATCAAAAACTAAGTTACGAGCAAAATATGTATCACATACGTACAGGTTTACTAAATAACGACAGCATGACTGCCATATTCGGAGATCTGAATGCTCTGTTAGATGCCATTAAATCCTTCAACGAAAAATCTGATAACATGACCACAGAAAAGTATGACGATAAACAAGAGGCCGAGTTGTTTTTTCGAGAATAAATGGCTCTATCTCATGCATCAAAATATTGCAGGTTTGTTAACCAAGGCCGATGCACTTACAGTATGCCTTGAGCAGCTTTTATGTAGTGATATCAGTATGGATTTGGTATGCATTACAGAGCACTTCATGATGAAGGGGTACGAAGCATACTTAAAGGTCCCTAACTATGAATTGGCAGCCTGCTTTTGTAGAGAAGACAGTAAGAGAGGGGGCTCGTGCATTCTTGTGAGAAATGGCCACAAATATAGAGACTTGTCGGAAATTACAAAATTGTCTGTAAGTGGCGTGATAGAGTGCTGCGCTGTGGAGTTGACGAGCCATGATATAATTGTTGTTTGTATCTACCGAGTCCCAAAGACAAGTAACATAAATTTCTTTCTTGAACGACTAGAGGGGATCTTACTTAAATTATGTAAGCACCACAAGAAACATTTAATTGTCACCGGTGATTTCAATATTGATATTTTAAAGGAATCTAATATATCATCAGACTTTGAATGTCTGCTGCTGAACTTTAATCTTAAGCTAGAGCTAAGGCAAGCAACTAGAATTGTAAGTAATACATGTATCGATAACTTTGCGCATGACTTAGGGAAAAAATGCAAGTCAGAAGTTAGGGAATTTGCTCTATCTGATCATACAGCCCAGATATTAAAATGTCCTACAAAAAAAGTGTGCTTGCTACCTTTCTGGCGCCGTAAGCAAAGGGATTATAGTAAAGAAAATATAGATAAATTTAAAGAAATTATTAAAAGTCTACATTTTCCGGAAATATACGAAACTAGCCAATCAGATACTGCATATGACTTATTCTTAGAAAAATTCACATTGATTTACAATCTTTGCTTTCCTTTCAAACTGGTTACAATAAAAACAAAGAAAAGCCCAAAGTGGGTATCGCGAGGAATTAAGGCTTGCTGTCGAAAAAAAAGGGACATGTTATGGTTATATCGATTTAACCCTAACAAAGTAAATAAACTCAATTTAAAAAAATACACAAAAACGTTCAAAAAAATTATACGACTAACCAAACGGGCTCAAAATAACTATAACATAATTACATCTGACAATAAATCTAAAACGACATGGCGAATAATAAATGACACTAAACCGAACATACCAAAGGACTCTATCATAAAAATTAGAACTGACAATACAATTTTGACAGATCCACAGTGTATAGCAAATGCTTTTAATGACTATTTTATAGACAAAATAAAACCTACATCAGAATCTCAAGGTATGATAGAGTCTTGCATTGTGAAGCAGAGTAATTCTATGTTTATGTTACCCAGTGTGCCCTACGATATATGGAGAATTATTAAATCACTCAAAAACACAAATAGTGTCGGATATGATGGTATCAGCACAAAAATAATTAAACATGTGGCACTTGAAATTTGCGGTCACTTAAGTTATATTATTAACCTTAGCATATCTGAAGGGAAATATCCAACGGGTTTGAAAATGGCTATAATAAAACCTATCTTTAAAAAGGAAGATCGTGAGCGTCTTGAATACTATAGACCAATAGCACTGATTCCAATATTTGCAAAAATTTTCGAGAAATATATATATAGAGAATTAAACTCATACTTAGAAAAACATAACATATTGACAAATGAACAAAAGGGATTCCGCCAAAACAAAACCATTAACATGGCAATTTTTGACTTTTTAAACATTGTTATGACCTGTGTAGATTCCAAAATTCCTGTATGCACACTCTACATGGATATGACCCAAGCGTTTGATTGTGTAAATCATAGCATTTTATTAAACAAGCTTGAAGCATATGGTGTGCGAGGAAATGTAAAGCAATTGATAGAATCATACTTACAAGAAAGGACCCAAATCACACAAATAAAACGTATTAACCCGAAATCAAAAAAAGAAGAGACCTTTATGTCTTGTGAGCGGCGTGTCTCTACCGGAGTGCCACAGGGCAGTGTACTTGGCCCCTTATTATTTATTTTGTACCTAAATGACTTGCCAACGTCAACAAAAAATCCTATGTCTCTTTTTGCTGATGACAGTACCGTCACTGTACAATGTAAACAGGACTGCAATTACGAAAATGACATTAATCAATCTCTGCATTCAATTATAGAGTGGCTAAATAATAACAACCTACGGGTCAACCTAAAGAAAACAAATCTCATGCAATTCGCTCAAAGAAAGCCAACAATAACAGACCTTAATATACATCACGGAGACATATGCATTAGAGAGGTATTCACCACAAAGTTTCTGGGATTAACTGTAGATAATCATCTTAATTGGAAAGCGCATATTGCAGAACTATCAAAAAAGCTAAGTTCATCAGCCTACCTGTTGTACATGCTATCTCCTATCACAAACGTTGATGCTGTGGTTACGGCCTATCATGGGCTTGTAGCTTCAGTGCTGCGATACGGCTTGATATTTTGGGGGAACTCTACGGAGAGAGAAACAGCATTCAAAGCACAAAAAAGGTGCATAAGAGCCATGTTCCGACTAAAACCAACCGATAGTTGTAAGCCTTATTTTAAGAAACACAATATCCTGACACTTCCATCTATGTATATATTAGAAGCAGCTTTATTTGTGAAATCGAATCCAGATTTATTTAAGCGGATCTCACATGTTAGTAATAGATTGCAACGGGACACTAGTAGAGTCTGCATCCGTAAGGCAAACACTGCGTTAATGCAAAAGAGTATATTTTGTATGGGACCCACAATATACAACAAATTACCTAGTGCCCTAAGAGAACTCGATACAAATTTGTTCAAAAATAAATTGAAGAAAACATTATCCGAAAAATGCTATTACACTGTAACGGAGTACTTGTCTGAAAGATTTTAATATCTCGACAGTTGACATACTGTACTTGATATACCTAGTTCTAAGTTTGACATGCATTATCTTAGTTTTAATTACTTATAGTGATTTTGACAATTCTAATTTGCTCTGTTTTATTATTATTATTGATCATGTAATAATTATTAATTAACAATTAACGATTTTCATAAACTTATATATTTTTTTGACACCTGACATTCCAATTTTCTCGGTTTTATTGTAATATTAACCCATAATAATTAAGTAACGGCGCTCTCTCCTACCAAAAATTTGTATGTCTACAATGACAAAACATGCAGAACAAATATTTATTATTGTACCATCTATGCATACTCATGTTTCACAAATAAATATCTTTATCTTTATCTTTATCTTTATCTAGTAACAGCCTTGGGAGACTTTTTATTGCTTTTAACTTGGGCAAGCGCCTCTAAAGTGATGGGAGCCACACATGTGGTAAATGTAATAAATGTTCAAGATCCCAACAACAAGTGCAATATAAAACATATATTGGAATAAAGGAACAATGAACAGGAATTTTCAGGCTCGACGACGCATTAGGCGAATTGCTTTATAGCCCGTAAAGCTGCTATTACTTCTGGCACACAGTTTCGCTCGCATATTCTGATATTTTTTTATAATTGAACATCATTAAAAATATCAGAATTAATTAGAACCGGCCAAGTGTGAGTCGAACTCGCGCACCGTACCATTCTCTATACAACATTAGACAAAGATCGAATTTGAGAACAGCGCCATCTATAGAAACCAGAAGCGTTTAACATTGACATTTAACGACATGACATCGGCGCTGTGAAGGTTACATAGATGGCTGCTAGATGGCGAGCGTTGTCGTTAGACAACGTTTGTTGTATGGGAACCCCCTTAATAAATAAAATTATTCTGTTTTTAGTATTTGTTGTTATAGCGGCAACACAAATACATCATCTGTGAAAATTTCAACTGCCTACCTATCACGGTTCATGCGATACAGCCTGGTGACAGACAGACGGACAGTGAAGTCTTAGTAATAGGGTCCCGTATGGCACCCTTCGGGTACGGAACCATAAAAACGAAAAGAAAGGTCTTAACAAGAACGTGCACCTCACCGGAGTCATTCAGAGCCTACCGAATTTCCAAATTCCGAAGTCCCCATTCGCCCGATGCGGCGAAAGCTCATAGGATTTCGTACAATTCGACTCTTTCAACGAGTTTGGCTCGGCTAAATACACGCACGGTAAATGCGCGTTCACCTTTACTGTGCTGAAACGCTAGTAATGTGGTCGGGAATGTCGTCACGATAAATGTATTGTCATGAAACGCGAATCGGGTGGTGTATTTCTTGGCTTCTTGCTTTGACAGAAGCGACTGCTTCAAGGAAACGAGATTTCTGTGTCGGGAAGCCTGTGTTAGTTGCGATTTTAGGCTATTCCTGAAACTCCCCATTTAGAGTTTTTATTTTACAATTTGTTTTGTTCTATGAGTTTCCTTCACGTTCTTTTTAGAAATATCAAGGTTCACATAATTTTATCAAATTATCGCTTCATTGCCCTTCGTAGAATGATGTCCATTATATTTAATATATATAACGGAGCAGGAACACAGGTGTTATTTTTAAAAGCTGCGACATCAGCATCGCTGATGTCGCAACTTTCCCTGTCACTCATGGGTGGAGGAAAAACGCAAGAAATAAACGGTAATCAATGTATAATGAACACACAATAAAACTGTAAAAACCACTTAGCTTAGCACAGTAGATGTCTTCTTAAAACACACGACGGCAGCTCAGGCAAAAAGCCCCGGCGCCGCGATTAATTTGGTTTTTATCATTGAAAAATCCCCGCCAGAAAACCTAAGACCGGACATGCACACCACGTGACGTCACGTGCTGTGATTGGCCGGGCTCAGCTCTTCCGGCGAGAAGATTCCACGATTTGTTAAAACCATGACAAACATGAATACTCTTATTTTATTTACACATCTAAATCATTAAAGATTAATTAAAGCAGACCTTATTTAAATAGCCTAGATTTATAGAACCATTATGAAAAGGCTGTATCATTGAATAATCCTCGCCAGAAAGCCCAAGACCGGACATGCACAGCACGTGATGTGACGGACCAAGCTCCGTACAAGTGCTCACGATCGTTAATATCATGTTGAATTGTGTTCTGCACGAGAAGATTAAGGATAGAAGCTAAAAGAAACCGAGCATCGATAATCGTATTCTTATATAGGGATTATAAAACATTTAAAGAGCGTATTATAGAATCGGATAAAGCGCTAAAACGTATTTGGTTCCCCAACATAAAATAAAGCTAGTTATATTTTGTTTGTATCATTTGTAAACATTTAGGCAGTTCTTGTGAAATATTGCGTTGTCTTTTCTAGATTAAATTTTTACGATAATTGAGATTAATTACAACGGCATCTATTTTGCGAGATGGCACAACTAATAAATTATGGATTGAAGAAAGTTTTCACCTAAAACCTGTTACAATACATGACAGTTCATCGCTTTGTTCAGAGGTGACGCTACCGGTCTAAACGCGTGGGTCTGAACTGAATTCATTCTCTAAAACAAAAACAAAAAGAAAAGTGCATCCGAAAAGCTTTTGTTTTGTAGCATTTGTAAACATTTAAACAGTTCTTGTGAAATATTGCGTTGTCTTTTGTAGATTAAATTATGCAACTTGTTTTAGGGATGGTTTACGATAATTGGGATTAATTACAGTGACATCTCTCTTGCGAAATAGCACAACTAATAAATTTCGGATTGAAGAAAGCTGTTACTAAACCTATTACAATACATGGCAGTTCATAATTTTGTTCATAGATGACACTTTCTTAATTCATTCTCTAAAACAAAACAAAAAAAATTGCATCCGAAAAGCTCGGTCATCCAAGTACTAAATAAATAGGGAACTTAAATCATATAAAACTTTAACAAAACAACATAGACTCACGCCTGTGTCCCGGAGGGGTGGACGGAGGTCGGGGACTGCCACTTGTTGCGATCTTGACGGATCACTGTCGTTTCCTCAAAATTCACTCGCGTGTGTGGGCCGCGTCGGCTTCCTTTGTTTCTTTTGTAATAAGCCGCGGCGTGTTAAGGTAGTAAATTTAAAGGGATATTATGACAAAGAACGTAATTTATGAGTTAGGCAAATAAAAATAAATTACTTATGTTAAAGTCCTTAAACTAATAGCAATAAGGAATAGAATTCTTCAGATGGCGGTATTTCGTTATTGATTTAGCGAGAATGCAAATTTCTTTTGAAAAAAGCCGCGGCATACTAAGGCGGTGATATCAAAGAAACACTAGGACAAAGAACGTAATTTATGAGTTGACGAACAAAAATAAATTACTTATGTAAAAATCCTTAAACTAATAGCAATAAGGAATAAAACTCTTCATTTGGCGGTGTTTCGTTATTGATTTAGCGGGAGGGCAAATTTCCTTTGAAAAAAGCCGCGGCATGCTAAGGCGGTGAATATCAAAGAAACACTATGACAAAGAACGTAATTTATGAGTTAGGCAAATAAAAATAAATTACTTATGTTGAAGTCCTTAAACTAATAGCAATAAGGAACAAAATTCTTCAGATGGCGGTATTTTGTTATTGGTTTAGCGAGAGGGTGAAGTGGCACCATATTAGAAGGGGGCCGCGAGGGTATAAAAGCGGGGTTCGGGAACTATTCGGGGCTTGTTCGGAACAGAAAATTGAGAAGTAAATACGTCTGTTGCGCTCGTAGGCAAATTCGATATTTTTGCGAATTTATTACTATTACGGAGTTTCGTTTGCATTTAAATTCGAAAGTAGGAGAGTGGATTCGGATTTGTAACCTAACATCACCTGTGGGCACTGCGTCCCAGACTATCAGATCTGGTGTGAAGTTTCAGGTTCTGAATAACTTTCTTAGCTAGGGAATGAGATTTGAAAGTGAAAGTGTAATGTTAGAAACGGTCTTCGATTCCTAAACAGTTAGTATACTTAGCTAGAAGTTTTCCGCGTAAAATAGGGTTTTCAGCCTTAGTAATTAGGGTAGCTTTCGCGAAATAAAAGTTCACTAATCCTTTGCCTCCACAGTACTACGTTTATGCGGAAATAAATTTGTGCAAAGGTAAACTCACGGCGGCAAAGGTAAGTTCTAGATAATCAGTGTTTCTAGCCCTTGTGAAATAAGCAAGGCTCGACGGGGGCGCTAATGTAAACCTGCAAAACTCTGTTTGACTAAAAGATTGTGTTCGTTATTTAATTGTGCGAGTCTTGAATTAGTAGCTGCTAAGCTTACTGCTTATCTATGTCTCTGGTCCTTACCTTAAAACTAGGCGTAAATGTTGGTGCGCTTCATTCACACGGTGATCATTTCAAACTAAGGAATAGGTAAAGCTTAACGAAAGTATTAGCTTCATAGGTACCTTTCTTTTGATCTTCGGACGGGACATTCCACTATTGCAAAGAGGTAGGGACAATTTATGTAGGTGCGTATATACTTTTTCTGCCGACCGCAGTTTCTTTAGTATTATTGCATTTTAGACGCAATATAGGGTGAATAATATATAGGGTGGCCAAAACACGAATTATTGTTAGGAATTGAAAGACGTTATGGGACGTTAGGGAGTAGTTAAGAGCCACTATAGGCTTTGTAGTAGTATACTCATTTCAAGTATATTGGCTTAAT
Organism: Yponomeuta evonymella; assembly: GCA_963969515.1. Taxonomy (NCBI): domain Eukaryota; kingdom Metazoa; phylum Arthropoda; class Insecta; order Lepidoptera; family Yponomeutidae; genus Yponomeuta; species Yponomeuta evonymella. The sequence continues at coordinate 7,728,709 of OZ018346.1, forward strand.
ACTCTGCTTAATCTCATAGTTGCGTGAACTCGGCTGGATTGTTTCAGTGTTGGTAAGCTTTCGATGAAGTCTTATTCCAACGTACCTTGTGCATTTGCTTATTACCTCTCACACACTCTCGTCAGCCAATGCATTGTACTGCTGAACATCCCTTTGCCGTTTCTTGCGTTAATTATGTGAAGTGACTTGAGTCTTAATATATCTATGCCTGCTCAAAGCTTTTATTGCTTCTATTATATTTATTTGTATGACTTATGTCTTTGGGTGACATTTCATGGTGGCGTGGGTTTGGCCGGACTGTTTCAGTGTTGGTAAGCTTCGATGAAGTCTTATTCCAACGTACTTTGTGCATTTGGTTATTACCTCTCTCACACTCTCGTCTGCCAATGCATTGTACTGCTGAACGTCTCTTTGCCAATTCTTGCGTTAATCGTGTATGTTTTCCTAAGGCATAGACTCGGAATAATGAATCATTGTATTCTTATTTCTAGTCAGTCATAGTTTTATTATTTATAAGTATATATTAACGGTATAACGTAGTGGTGGCCAATCCCCATCCACGGTAGATATAATTAGCACTATCGGCTAGTAGATAATTGAGTATTGCACTCACTTCTTCTTATCCAATATTATCTACTTAGCTGGCTAATAATGTCTGCCTTAACCGGCCTTTGGTAGGGGACGTTATACTAAAACACTCACATGTGTAGTAGTATGACAAGTAGTTATTTATTTCAAATATTTTGCTACTATAATCTTATCTTATTTAGATGGAATTTATTTTATTCAACTTTTAATTTATTGTCTCCTAAACTTAACTTCTTTATTTAAATTTTCCTCTTTTTCCCAATCTTGTCTCGCTTCTGCTTATTTAATGTTGCTTTATTGCTATTTTAGTTTCTTCGAATCTTCCCAAAATTTACCTTTTCTAGTAAAACATTTGGTTTGAACTGAATGTTCTTAGTTCCACTTTTATTATTTTAACGGATCTCTTACATGCACTCATTACTCAATCTCATATCCTAAAAGTTCTTGGGTTATTAATACGTTCACAATGAAGGGTCCTCACTAGACTAGACGATCACAGTTGGCCATTAGAGTGTTTTGCATCATAGTACCTTTTCTCTTTACTAACGGGGGTTCATACCTTTTAATATCCAGGGGTCGGAGTCACAATATGGTGTGCCGTGACCATGATATTTTAATACGAGTTTGAGTAGGTTGTTTGTATGTTTTATGATGCAGAATATTCTTATTTTTAATTATTATCGTTGGCTTTATGCCACAATTTGATGTTCGTGAAATGGAAAGATTTGAGATTGACGATGAGGGTGTGAATGAGATCCGTTAATTTTGCTTTCGCATAGATTTATGGATGTATGCACGGGTAAAAATAAATATTTAATTCGTGTATGGATCTATTTATCTAATTATTAACGTGTAATCACGTTATTTTTACTAACGTTCCATAGCTTCTTGGTAATTTCTATTCAAATTACGTTACTTTACAATAAATCTTTAGTTGATTCAATGTTTTCGTGTCGGATTTTAATAATAGTCTGTAGAGGTTATACTTTTCGATCGTTTTAAGTAGGTACGTTTAACAGTTTTTTATTCAGGGGGTTGTATCAAATTATATTTTACGTCAGAAGTTGCCTTCGTAGGTAAACTAAGGCCAATAATAATTCCAGTATAGTTAATTAAGAAGATAATTAGGGAACTAAAAAAAAAAAAAAAATCGAATGTCATCAGGTTACATTAATTAGTCAAAGGTCTGATTTGTGGGGGGTTGTCAAAATATGAAATTTCTTACGCGATTTTAAATTCTTAAATACTTTAATACTTGTTTTGCTTATTAATTAATAGTTATTATTGTGAAAGATCTTTCTTATTTTAATTTATTGATTTAGGTATTTCATTTTAAATATTTTCATGCTGGGGGTTGATATCTTTACATTCGGTTTAGCATTCCATTACGCGGAAACTTGTCTTTTATTTGGGGGGTTGTGGGGTTGTAAAAGAAAAAAAGAGCAACATAATTAACAAAAGTTTTCTCGACGGGGGGTTGCTATTATTATAGTATTGCTAGGAATTTAGTATTGCGTAATTCGGTAGTTTCGTATAGTGGTGGCGCAAATAAATTCATGAATTATAATTATTCCATTAGACTCGAGATTAATTTTAATTTGCTAAATTATCGATATGTCAAATAAATTTAGTGTAATTTTATTCACATCGATTCGTAAATTTCTTGAGAAACAAAAAAAAAAAAAAACTAATTTTTAATAAAAAAAAAAAAAAAAGAAATTTTTTATTTTATTTTAGTAATCCGCGTACCTATAATAAACTATAAATAATAGAGAAAAAAAAAACAACACATTTTGTTTTATTTTAACAATCCGCGTACAGTAAACGATAAAAGTTGATAATCGAATATTCTTAAACCAAACTTTGAATTTAAATGTACCTTACCATAAATTACGTCTTACCCAAATACTATTTTTAATAAAATACGGACGCGAGTTAATCTAATCGGGATTTACACTTGATTATTTAATTTTCGTCGTTGACTGTACTTCTTAAACCAGGTAATTGAAACGGTTTTGAAAGGTAATCTGGTAATTGAAATTGAGGTATTGTGTACGGTAATCAAGGTAATTCGTGTGGTACTGTGTAAGGTAAAGCAAATTTAATTTTAAAATTTTTACTTGCGTCTCATAACGTCTGTCACTACGTTTTATTGCGATCGCGGGCTCTGGTTCAAATTATTCTATTCCTCATTGGATGGGTTTGTCAAATTTCTAATAAAATTTGTAGTTATTTTATATCGCGGTAATCAAAATCATATCTGCGAAGAGTTCATTCGCTAAATTCTCAGGCTTCATATATCAGTTTGTAAGCAAGTAAGAGTAAGCTTGGAAATGATTCAATGAATGGAGAAGGAATTAGTTGAAGTATTTAGAAGGAGAATGAAAAGGGGCTTGAATGGAAGTTCTAGAGTTCGGTGAATCGGTTTTACGCAGATAACTTGTTTTATTTAGTTTCCGAATACAGCACACACCTCAAGCGGATACAAATACTTCCTTTGATTTTCATTTTAAATTAATTTAAACTGTATTTGTATCCCGGACTCCACAAGAAGCTAAGAACTAGTTTCGGCAACTGAGCAGGCTCCAGAAACGAAGATGTTGTCGATTGGGGATTTTCATTGATTAATATCGTTTGTTTGATAGCTTCCCGTAGTGATTTCGCAGCTGATTGTTATTTGAGGCTATTGTAAGGGTCGGTTCTACTACCGGTGCACGTTTGCTCTTGGGGAGGCCTCCCCTTTGGAGTTTAAGCGAGTGTATCTGGTACTTAGCAGTCGGTGCCTTCGGGCTGTCCTGCCTCACAACCAGAATCCCTTTATCAAGGTCTTCAATGATAGGCTGTGTTAAAAGCTGCTAAGCGATCCGAATAAAACGGTGTCGATTAAAATTTCACATAGACAATTATCCGAAGAGTCTGGTTGAAAAACACAACTCACTCATTTCGTCATTTCTGGAAAATAGTGAAACAAGTAACAATTACTTAATTATTAATAACTTATGTAGCAAGACCACTCTCATGATCACATGTTTTATTGAAAATTTGATAACGACAGGTCTTATCCAAATTTTGGGGGTTGATTGTGACGGACCAAGCTCCGTACAAGTGCTCACGATCGTTAATATCATGTTGAATTGTGTTCTGCACGAGAAGATTAAGGATAGAAGCTAAAAGAAACCGAGCATCGATAATCGTATTCTTATATAGGGATTATAAAACATTTAAAGAGCGTATTATAGAATCGGATAAAGCGCTAAAACGTATTTGGTTCCCCAACATAAAATAAAGCTAGTTATATTTTGTTTGTATCATTTGTAAACATTTAGGCAGTTCTTGTGAAATATTGCGTTGTCTTTTCTAGATTAAATTTTTACGATAATTGAGATTAATTACAACGGCATCTATTTTGCGAGATGGCACAACTAATAAATTATGGATTGAAGAAAGTTTTCACCTAAAACCTGTTACAATACATGACAGTTCATCGCTTTGTTCAGAGGTGACGCTACCGGTCTAAACGCGTGGGTCTGAACTGAATTCATTCTCTAAAACAAAAACAAAAAGAAAAGTGCATCCGAAAAGCTTTTGTTTTGTAGCATTTGTAAACATTTAAACAGTTCTTGTGAAATATTGCGTTGTCTTTTGTAGATTAAATTATGCAACTTGTTTTAGGGATGGTTTACGATAATTGGGATTAATTACAGTGACATCTCTCTTGCGAAATAGCACAACTAATAAATTTCGGATTGAAGAAAGCTGTTACTAAACCTATTACAATACATGGCAGTTCATAATTTTGTTCATAGATGACACTTTCTTAATTCATTCTCTAAAACAAAACAAAAAAAATTGCATCCGAAAAGCTCGGTCATCCAAGTACTAAATAAATAGGGAACTTAAATCATATAAAACTTTAACAAAACAACATAGACTCACGCCTGTGTCCCGGAGGGGTGGACGGAGGTCGGGGACTGCCACTTGTTGCGATCTTGACGGATCACTGTCGTTTCCTCAAAATTCACTCGCGTGTGTGGGCCGCGTCGGCTTCCTTTGTTTCTTTTGTAATAAGCCGCGGCGTGTTAAGGTAGTAAATTTAAAGGGATATTATGACAAAGAACGTAATTTATGAGTTAGGCAAATAAAAATAAATTACTTATGTTAAAGTCCTTAAACTAATAGCAATAAGGAATAGAATTCTTCAGATGGCGGTATTTCGTTATTGATTTAGCGAGAATGCAAATTTCTTTTGAAAAAAGCCGCGGCATACTAAGGCGGTGATATCAAAGAAACACTAGGACAAAGAACGTAATTTATGAGTTGACGAACAAAAATAAATTACTTATGTAAAAATCCTTAAACTAATAGCAATAAGGAATAAAACTCTTCATTTGGCGGTGTTTCGTTATTGATTTAGCGGGAGGGCAAATTTCCTTTGAAAAAAGCCGCGGCATGCTAAGGCGGTGAATATCAAAGAAACACTATGACAAAGAACGTAATTTATGAGTTAGGCAAATAAAAATAAATTACTTATGTTGAAGTCCTTAAACTAATAGCAATAAGGAACAAAATTCTTCAGATGGCGGTATTTTGTTATTGGTTTAGCGAGAGGGTGAAGTGGCACCATATTAGAAGGGGGCCGCGAGGGTATAAAAGCGGGGTTCGGGAACTATTCGGGGCTTGTTCGGAACAGAAAATTGAGAAGTAAATACGTCTGTTGCGCTCGTAGGCAAATTCGATATTTTTGCGAATTTATTACTATTACGGAGTTTCGTTTGCATTTAAATTCGAAAGTAGGAGAGTGGATTCGGATTTGTAACCTAACATCACCTGTGGGCACTGCGTCCCAGACTATCAGATCTGGTGTGAAGTTTCAGGTTCTGAATAACTTTCTTAGCTAGGGAATGAGATTTGAAAGTGAAAGTGTAATGTTAGAAACGGTCTTCGATTCCTAAACAGTTAGTATACTTAGCTAGAAGTTTTCCGCGTAAAATAGGGTTTTCAGCCTTAGTAATTAGGGTAGCTTTCGCGAAATAAAAGTTCACTAATCCTTTGCCTCCACAGTACTACGTTTATGCGGAAATAAATTTGTGCAAAGGTAAACTCACGGCGGCAAAGGTAAGTTCTAGATAATCAGTGTTTCTAGCCCTTGTGAAATAAGCAAGGCTCGACGGGGGCGCTAATGTAAACCTGCAAAACTCTGTTTGACTAAAAGATTGTGTTCGTTATTTAATTGTGCGAGTCTTGAATTAGTAGCTGCTAAGCTTACTGCTTATCTATGTCTCTGGTCCTTACCTTAAAACTAGGCGTAAATGTTGGTGCGCTTCATTCACACGGTGATCATTTCAAACTAAGGAATAGGTAAAGCTTAACGAAAGTATTAGCTTCATAGGTACCTTTCTTTTGATCTTCGGACGGGACATTCCACTATTGCAAAGAGGTAGGGACAATTTATGTAGGTGCGTATATACTTTTTCTGCCGACCGCAGTTTCTTTAGTATTATTGCATTTTAGACGCAATATAGGGTGAATAATATATAGGGTGGCCAAAACACGAATTATTGTTAGGAATTGAAAGACGTTATGGGACGTTAGGGAGTAGTTAAGAGCCACTATAGGCTTTGTAGTAGTATACTCATTTCAAGTATATTGGCTTAATACTCTGCTTAATCTCATAGTTGCGTGAACTCGGCTGGATTGTTTCAGTGTTGGTAAGCTTTCGATGAAGTCTTATTCCAACGTACCTTGTGCATTTGCTTATTACCTCTCACACACTCTCGTCAGCCAATGCATTGTACTGCTGAACATCCCTTTGCCGTTTCTTGCGTTAATTATGTGAAGTGACTTGAGTCTTAATATATCTATGCCTGCTCAAAGCTTTTATTGCTTCTATTATATTTATTTGTATGACTTATGTCTTTGGGTGACATTTCATGGTGGCGTGGGTTTGGCCGGACTGTTTCAGTGTTGGTAAGCTTCGATGAAGTCTTATTCCAACGTACTTTGTGCATTTGGTTATTACCTCTCTCACACTCTCGTCTGCCAATGCATTGTACTGCTGAACGTCTCTTTGCCAATTCTTGCGTTAATCGTGTATGTTTTCCTAAGGCATAGACTCGGAATAATGAATCATTGTATTCTTATTTCTAGTCAGTCATAGTTTTATTATTTATAAGTATATATTAACGGTATAACGTAGTGGTGGCCAATCCCCATCCACGGTAGATATAATTAGCACTATCGGCTAGTAGATAATTGAGTATTGCACTCACTTCTTCTTATCCAATATTATCTACTTAGCTGGCTAATAATGTCTGCCTTAACCGGCCTTTGGTAGGGGACGTTATACTAAAACACTCACATGTGTAGTAGTATGACAAGTAGTTATTTATTTCAAATATTTTGCTACTATAATCTTATCTTATTTAGATGGAATTTATTTTATTCAACTTTTAATTTATTGTCTCCTAAACTTAACTTCTTTATTTAAATTTTCCTCTTTTTCCCAATCTTGTCTCGCTTCTGCTTATTTAATGTTGCTTTATTGCTATTTTAGTTTCTTCGAATCTTCCCAAAATTTACCTTTTCTAGTAAAACATTTGGTTTGAACTGAATGTTCTTAGTTCCACTTTTATTATTTTAACGGATCTCTTACATGCACTCATTACTCAATCTCATATCCTAAAAGTTCTTGGGTTATTAATACGTTCACAATGAAGGGTCCTCACTAGACTAGACGATCACAGTTGGCCATTAGAGTGTTTTGCATCATAGTACCTTTTCTCTTTACTAACGGGGGTTCATACCTTTTAATATCCAGGGGTCGGAGTCACAGTGACGTCACGTGCTGTGATTGGCCAGCCTCAGCTCTTCCGGTGAGAAGTTTCCGCGCTTTGTCAAACATGACTACTCTTATTTTATTTACACATCTAAATTATCAAACATTAATTAGTAATTTCTGTAACTAGTGCGTAATTTCTAATTGACAGCAATTGATTTACTCTCACAATCAATCGATAATTACTTAAACTGTTATTGTTTTACTCTAAAACTATTTATGGGATAGTTCCAAAAAGCAACAGCATCACTTAGCATTATTTGAAACAACCAGAAAGTAATCATTGCATTTGTGTAACTTTTAATAGAGTTAATCTTATAATAAATTTACCATGACTAAAAATCATATTATTTTAATGCAAAACGTATTATGCAATGATTACTTCTACATTAATGTCACTTAGGATTTATTAAAACTTTATCAAAGAACTGTACGTATGTAGGTAGGTGCTTATCTGTTTATTTTTAGGTGACGCAAACTTCTTTGCGCCGATATATACAAACAGCAGATACTCCACATACCTCAGTGCTTGAAATTGCCTGTCTGCGGTGGGCATGCCTGGTGATTAAGCATACTCTCTCTCTTAGACAAAGCCTGTGCCCTGCAGTGGAACGAATATAAAAATAAATCAAATAAGTAGCGCCTCTACAAAAAAGTAAAGCACTGTAGAAGTTTTTTTTTTGACAAATTAGAACCTATGTTGTACTTACTCTGTTTTACCTGCTTTTCAAATACATTTATCTTTGAAAATTGTACCTAGGTTTCAATAATAATATCTTTCTCCTAGAAGAAAATACTCTGAAAAAAAAACTTTAGGAAAACCCTGGTGTGGAGCGCAACATGCGCGAACACTTTGGCGTCGTCTCACATACAGGCCCCCTCCACAAGAGCCAGCGCTGCGGCATCAAGTGCAGAAGGTATTAAGCGGCGCACGTACGGGGCTCTAGTACAGAGGCTCGCATTATTATTATTCTTTATTGCACAATGACAGTGTACAAAAGGTGGTCTTAATGCTAATGGCATTTTCTACCAGTCAACCTGCAGGAGGTACAGGAGAGGCAAAAATTGAGGTAGGCGTGCAAAAAAGAAAGTAATAAAAGTACTTATGTATTGTAAGGAGGGGGGCACCTATAAAAATAACTATTTTAGCAATGATGTAATACAATACACTCTAACACTTGCTTTTAATTATATACATACTAATAATTACGGTGATATATACGCATTCGTGCTGTTTAGTGTCGAGACACGTTACTTGAACCGCTGGGGCCCGAGGCGCGGCTGTTTTTCAAATAACTATCGTCGCGCCTCATTGACACGACCAGGGACCCAGGGCTGCCTATTACCTCGGGCAAAGGAACGAGGCTACGTCGCCAGCATACCGGGGACCCCTCCCAGCGGCAGCGATCTGGACACAGTTTTCTATATTTAGTGATATTTAATTAAAGGAAGAATCGCTCGTAGCCCCGGCTGCCTGAGTGATCTTAAACGATCGCGAAGGTTAAGCAACACAGGGCGCGTTCAGTGCATGGATGGGTCGCCGTCTACGCCTAACGCTAATGGCATTTTTCCGAGCGGTTCCGTGCTTCGCAAGGCACGTTAAGCTGTTGGTGCCGGCTGCCGTCGATAGATGGCAGTCGTTAAGCCAAGTCAGAGGCCTTAGGGCGGCTTGACAACTTCTGACAGTAGACGAGCCACTAGTCTACAAGCCTCCACCAATCCGGACTTGGCCCCCGTGGTGGAGTATGGCCTATACCTTCCTCAGGGAAGAGACCCGTGCCCCTCGGTGGGGACATAATGGATTGATGATGATGATGACTCGGTCCGAGCGTACTAAGACCGTCAAAACCCGGCTTAAAAAAAGCAGTAAATATTATTTACCTTATGATTGTAGCATTCTGTGTACTGTTCGTGTATTCCAGGTCTTGGATGTTTACATGTTTGTGATGTCGTTGTTTCTGGTTCCCACGACACAGGGTATCCTAGTGTGTGGCCAGAACCAATGTATGTGCCTGTATGTAAATGTTTATGTTTATGTTTAAATATAAAAACTTTTAAGTTGCAATAAATTACAGACTATAATTGACGTGTTTCAGGAATGGTTATTTTTAGGGTTCCGTACCCGAAGGGTGCCTCATGTACCGTATCTTATGAACCGTGCTTGATAGGCAGTTGCAATTTTCACAGATTATGTATTTCTATGGCCGCTATAAAAATAAATACTGAAAACGGAAAAAATAAACATTTAAGGGAGGCTCCCATACAACAAACTTTTTTTTTGCCGTTTTTTGCTCGATTACGGGAGTTAGACGCTTGAAATATTCACAGAATATTTAATTCTATATTTGCTTCAAAAATAAATAATTAAATTAAAATAAAATAAATATTTAAGGGGGCTTCTATACAACAAACGTGATTTTTTGCCGTTTTTTTTTTCGATCTTTGTGTCTAATGATGTATAGACCTGGGTACGGAATCCTCCGTGCGCGAGTCCGACTCGCACTTGGCCGGTTTTTTAATCTCGCTCTTGATTTGCAAAGTAAAACTATTAAGCTATAATTGAATAGAATTTCCTTAATATATTTTAATTTAACTTTATTATTATGTTTTCTTGGACTTGTATGGAAATAAATAATTTATTATAAACTTAATTTCGGATTCACTTACTTACTTTTTTGTCTCTTGCAGTCAGAGACGAGCAACCGACGATGCAGGCTCCGTCACTTCTCACCATGATTAAGCTCTGCGAATCAGAACGAAACTTGATCGGACTCTTCAGAAAGTATCTTAAATGAAGCCGGAATTAAGATTATTATTATTATAGCGTATTTTTGAGGTAACCCTGTGAAAAAGGGAAGGTATCACATTATTTTAACTATCTCAAATATACTCATTCTTTTGTGAGCAACATATAACATAAACGCTATTAAGGCAGCTGTTACGTCTGACATGGTGTCTTGCTTGCACAATCTAACATTTTTTGTGATTGTAAAAAAAACTGTATACTTTTAATAAATACTGAAGGAGCAATTTCCATGCAAACGTAGTTCGTTTTTAATTCAGAAACGACATGTCCGATTTCCATGACACTTTACCAATATGTTTATTTGTTTCATTGCGATCTGGCATATCGTTTGTAAATAAAAACCAAACTACGTTTGTATGGGAATTACTCCTCGAGGGGCTCTGTTAAGCTACATTTTTGTTATCTTATCCTATACGTATACGGTTATGGTTGAGCATTTGATAGTATCAATTTTTTAATAATAATGTTAGATTGTGCGGGCGAGACAGCATACCAGACGTAACAGCCTTAAGTTTGGTCATTTATTCCAAGCCCTCTCGGCGCGAGTCCTACTCGCTCTTGTCCAGTTTCTTCTAAAGCAGTCAAATTGTGCTGACTTTATATTTTATTAAACAAATCGAATATAAAAAAATTTCATCACGTGTCAAAAAGGCTTTTCACTGCAAATACTGAACTCTGCCGTCATAAACCAAACATTAAACAGCGAAAAGAAAAGCTCGGTAGTTAAAACGGACTCGCACACGAAGGGTTCCGTACCGGTATCTATACAACATTTGGATATTTCCAGCATTTACCTATTACCGTTATTAATATCAAGCAAAAAAAAGCAAAAAAATCACGTTTGTTGTATTTGTTGCGGCAACAGAAATACATCACGTGTGAAAATTTCAACTGTCTAACTATCACGGTTAATCAGATACAGCCTGGTGACAGTGGGACGGACGGACGGACAGCGAAGTCTCAGTAATAGGGTCCCTTACCCTTTGGGTACGAAACCCTAAAAACTACAATTTATAGTCCTTTGAAAATTAACTCTTTTAATTACGCTACGCGAAATTATTTCTCGCCTGAGCTTTGCCGCTATGAAAGCCATTTTTACCCATTAAAAAAGAGAGCACCCGACACGCGAAATTAATTAACGCCTCTCAGGCTGAGTAGATAAGTTTCGGAACGTTTAACTACTCGGACGCTTTAATATTGCAGCTTTTTGTTCTTTGGCGAGGCGATGCAAGCATAATGCTCGAGATACAACAAACTTTTTGTTCGAGATTATCTGGAGACGTGTGGAGAGATAAATTCCATACGAGTTTGCCACTCATATTTCCATCGCACGAGGCATTTACGGTTTCATACTTTATATTCCATCATCATCATCATCATCATCAGCCATTTGACGCCCACTGCAGGACATAGGCCTCCTTCGTGGTTTTCATACCGTGAGGGCGTTTTGCCATAATTGCCACGCTTGGCAGGCAGGTTGGCGATCGCAGTATGTGGTTGGAATCTCAGGAAGACGCTGCTGCCCGTCTCCTGGTAATCCATATTCCATACTTCCACCAAATAGGGGACGTATTAGCTGAAGGAAAAACTAAAATACCTGGAACCAGCGTGCGTGCAAGCAGCGACTAATGAATGTTGATGAAGCGAGGGAGGTCTGTCAGCATCGTGGCAAATGACAAACCCTGGCCTCTGCCTAACCCTCCGGGATACATGCGTGAGTTCACGTAATGTACGGTTTCATTGTCACTGGATAATTCAATGCAGTAATAGTGTAACAGTACTTACCGGGTGTCTAGACTTGTGACGCAGCCGGGCCTGTCATGAGACGTAAACGCGTTCCCTCAACGGGATCACACAACAATCCAAGATTCTATTTTGATCACTATGTTACAATACTGCCTCACTTACTGACGAGTTTTCGCCTGAACTGAGCGATTATGGTATTTAGGTAAAAAAGCAAAGGAAAGCTTATTTGATCACCTTTGCTGACATATGCGTGACAATAGTTGTCACTGCGAAATACAAGTGGATTGGATATTTAAGTAAGAGTCAATGGCGTTACAAATTTATCATTACAGGTTACGGACTGTAATGCTTTAGTCTTCTCACTCACTCACTCAAATTTACATGTGGCAATGTTGTGTGTGCATGCTTTAGACCACAACTTAGTACTCATGTCATATTATTACTTTTATTTCGTGTAATGGTTGTGATCTGTTTTGTACACCAAATAAAATAAAATAAATAAATAAACTCACTGATGCGATGATCGAACTGCCTCTATATTATGCGCACCGTGTAATTAACCTGTCATATTCCATACTCGTATCGCTCGTAGCCCCGGCTGCCTGAGTGATCTTAAAACGATCACGAAGGTTAAGCAACACAGGGCGCGTTCAGTGCATGGATGGGTCGCCGTCTATGCCTAACGCTAGTGGCATTTTTCCGAGCGGTTCCGTGCTTCGCAAGGCACGTTAAGCTGTTGATGCTGGCTGCCGTCGATAGATGGCAGTCGTTAAGCCAAGTCAGAGGCCTTAGGGCGGCTTAACAACTTCTGACGGTAGACGAGCCACTAGTCTACAAGCCTCCACCAATCCGGACATGGCCCCCGTGGTGGAGTATGGCCTTCCTCAGGGAAGAGACCCGTGCCCCTCGGTGGGGACATAATGGGTTGATGATGATTCCATACTACTGCCATCGCAAATGTTAGGTTTCCGACAAGATTTGGTGCGCACAATTTGCCCTCAGACCCATTACAGGCGAATGCTCCCGGTATCTTTTTTTAAAATCTTTTTTTACTGCCTCGTTGGTCTAGTGGTAGTACGCTCGAGTATCAAAATAGAGGTCATGGGTTCGATTCCCGCTGGAGGCCACCGTACTTAATTTGTACAAAAGTCCTCAGTCCGGGTTTATTCTTATGTTTGCGATGTTCTTGCCTGCTTAACATAGAACAGGGCATTCTATTTTAGGACCAGAACAAGTGATTGTGTTCTGTAGAAATTATTATTACTATTTAAACTTTTCATACGTACATAAACGCCCGGTAGGCTGAGAACGTATTTTTTTGCTTGTCACGGTCCAAATAAAGGAGTGTCACATACGACCTCCTCTTTATGTTGACAGGGACAGCGCATGGGGAGTCTGATATAAAAAATAACTGTCATCGCGCAACCATGTTTCATTTCAGTTAGTTTGTGTCTGGGTGTAAACAATCAATTTTGATAGACTTTGGTGCCGACGGTATTTTAACGAATTTTATTAACGGTTTGTTTAAATGTAAGCAAAAGCGGAATAGGTAGCCCCACAGGTTAATAAAAAGTGACCTTGTTATTTTAAGCTGACTTTTCGCGATTTATTTCCAATAAATCTAAATATTGATAAATATCTACTATTACTCAATATTTCTCAGACAGTACATCTTACATGTTTCTGATTTATTAATGCAACTGATGCAGATATTTTCGAACCTTTTTTGCAGTTTTAGCAACTATACTTTGTGCCGCTTCAGTTATAAAAAGCTCATTTTTCAAATATTTTTTCCACATCCCGACTCGAATTGTGAATATTAGTTAGAAAGTAAAACAAATATAAAGATTTGCGAAACATCCGCTGGCGTATTACATGACTGAAATAAGGATATCATAATTATGTGTAAGTATGTAAACAAACATCAGTGACCTACTTATCGTCTGTTCATCAACTATGCAATATGAAAGGATAATAAAGAAGTACGACAAAGCCTCCATTTGGCATGGAAGTATTCGTGTATCTACGTTTATTCTTTTTTTGTCTCTACGATATCACGGATTTCGTCAGTGATCCAGTGACGGATTTATCTTAACAAAAGGAATAAATCCACCACGTATAAATATTTTTTAAACCTTAAATATCCGCAAAACCAGCACGTTGCAGTGCAGACAATGCATACAGCACACGGGTACCAATAAATCACGAATAACTATGCTACCTATACACGTTAGTTGTGTGAGACGAAGCCAGACCTCTAATGACGTTGCATATTCCTTGTGCTATTGCCATTTGCTGATACTATGATAAATGACGTGCCTTGCCACGTATCCCATCGGTCAAGCCCGATCCCGCTGTTCAGCGTTTCAGAGTTCCACCGTGCATCATAAAAGTCAATTATGCTTGAAATAAGTAGTTAATAGTTTTGTATCCCTTTTTCCTTCTGAGCTATGATGATTTTAATAAAAAAATTGAAAAGAGGAAGAATGATCTGATTTAAAGAAACGTGTTTAGTTTCACGATAGCGATTTGTAATTTTTGAACACGGAATGAAGTCAGGTCATGGAAGGAGGAAGAAATTAAAACAAAATCATAAGCGGACAAACTGGCCGTGAGAAGAATTGGGTGGCACTCAGTTTGGGGAACATTCGCGGTCAGAGAACATTATCATTGGCCATATTGTAACTTAGTTTATAAATAAGACCGATATAGTAGCGCTGTGAGTAATTTTTTTTAGGTTGTATGTGAATGCAATAGCGAGACACGACGGCCACCGCAAATAAATATTCGTTTAGTTATCAGTGGGGTATGCCTTGAATAATACGCGTGTAGGCAACCACTAGTTTCCGAAGATATTTACAAAGGTCTGGGTAGAATAAATCACATGAGACGTTACTCGATACTCACTCTTATCAAGGCGCACAGATTGCGCCAGGGAAAGTTCTCGGCCGGCCGCCGGCCGCGGTGTGCATATATTTACACGAAGCGATTCGAGCACTTTTCGACCCCCCTCTATCTTTGAAGCCAGTATATCACATGGTATCACAAGGTTAGTCTAAATTTCATATCTCCAGCTAATGAAGTTTAGAACTGCTACCGTGTAATCCGTTGTAGGTAGAAAAAAGCTTTGTTAGGTGTGATACATTTTAAATTTACTATAATGGCCATTCCCGTTCCTAAGCTATTATGCACTTCATCAGACAAAAAGTCATGAAATACCACCAAAACATAAATGTAAAAAATGGCTAACCTCCTGTCCCAAAAAAATACGTGCTATATAAGAATATACCAAGTATCTTGTCTTCGCGGAATTAGCAGTGTTGTATTAAATAAGGAAATATTCCGCGAAGACAAGGAACTTGGCAACTTCTTATACAGCAAGAATTTTTTTGGGCGAGAAGTTGGCCAGTTATTTTACATTTATGTTTTGGTGGGATATCATGAGTGATTATCATCGTTTGGAAGCTGCGACTACAGTTAACTAAAGTCTAACAGTCTTACTTATAAAAAGTCGTTTCCGCTAAAACACTCTTAAGATAGAGTTAAAGCCGGTTTGTGGGCGGTTTATGGCAGGACTTCCTGTTACTAGCTGTCTTTAACTCCGTCTTAAGATTTTTTTAAGTGGAATAGATTTTTTTTACACTATAAGTATTTGGTCTACTGCCGCAGATCTTCTGATTGAGTGGCATGTTACAAATAACTCTCATTTAGGTAGTTTCGCAGTGGAATAAAAATATTGAGATATCCAATCTGTCCATTATCAATCCAGTGCAAACTCAAAGTAAAACATAAATGTTCCCGTCGATGTACAGTGGGCGCTCCTCGCAACTCTACTGTAATTATAATAGTATTTCTAACACAAATACTTACATCCACGTTTGATAACGTGTGATTGGGCCTCTTTCCTCTGCTAAATCCTATATCCCATCACTATCCCATCGAGCAATTTATTGGGAGGCCCTGATCTCTGTCCAGTCTCCAGAGATTATTTATTTGTATTTATGTCTTTGTAGTGTATCACCGCTAGATCTAGCGGCAACACACTTGACTGCCAAAACAGATCGTGGGCTCGATTACCGCTAAAAGCCGCCGTAATTGATTTCTACAAACGGCTTCAGTCTGGCTGTATTTCCATATTTGTGATGTCCTTGCCCGGTTGCCGTAGCACGGGGTACCCAGTTTGGGAGCAGGGCAAGTATTTTTGGAAGCTATTATTATTGTGTGGAAGCTATTATTACACAAGCCAATAGTTATTGGGCGATTTGTGAAAGTCGGTACAAAACTTTCCCACTTTTTCATAAAAAACGAAGCAATTGCCGTGCCGACCGCTTCGTAATATAGTTTTATTCAGCGTCTTTTGCGTTTAGTTTCAATATAGAAATTCATTTATGGACAGAGGTAGAGCGCACATTTCATGGACATACCATGCAAAGACAGTGTGCCAAACAAAATTGCGCTCAAAAGCCAGGCAGGCGACACCCACACTTGTGTGTGCTTGTTCAGATCAGATTGTTGCGAGTGACGTCCGAAGAGCGCACACATTCGCATTATAGGTAATAGTGCAAAACTGACAACCGGCTACGCTAATCATGCAAGTTTGGCTACCGATTTGTTGCCTCACTTTGGACGCTCGGACTGCGGTTCTATATCCGATAATAATTCTATGGCACATAATGCTATGACCCATTTGTGCAGCAAAATGTAGTTACGACACGCAGCCGGTCCTTGTTAGTGAACTTCGACAAACCCGGCGCTGTCTATTGACTAAATTGGCAATATTGAACGTGGTTTGTATTTGAGTGCATCTCAAAGCCCACTAAGTTAATATAATATGAACTGCATAAATAACAAATAACCTCCGCAAAACACAGTCACTTGTCCTGCCCTTGTTTACGTACCTAACTGTCCACTCTATTGGGTTAACCATTTCGACGATTCCCAAGTGTCGAAATATGTATTCGGCAGTTCGGAGTAGGTTAAATCGGACACCATACAGTGAAGAACTTATGTAATAGTGCTACTGGTCCCAAACTAGGATACCCTGTGCTGTGGCCACCAGGCAAGGGTATCACTAACATAAAAGACACCCAGACTGGGGCCATTTGTTTAAATCAATAAAAAACATGGAATAATCCGACTGCTGAGCATTAACGTGGGGTGCCGGCTTTAGAAGCCGTGGGGTGCCGGCTTTAGAATAGTACCCCCCCATCTCTTCCCGCGGGTGCCGTAAAAACCGGCTAAGGGACATTACCAGAAGGTGGGCAGCAGCGCCTTCTGCGAAAATACGATATACTGCGCTCGCCAACCCGCATGCCAAGCGTGGCGAGTAAGGCAAATACCCTCATGGCAATACACCAAAAAACCAGGCCCCCAGTCCCCGGCGGCTCCGCTATTCCTGGCTACGGTAGCGGCCACGGTAATGGCGGAGCAAGGGGTGCTAAGAATCTCCGGCAGAGATCTGGCTACCACCCCCAAAAACGAAAACGACTGGCCCTGGTAACACACAACATTCGCACATTGAGGACAGACGAAAAGCTAATTGAGCTGGAAGAGGAAATGGGTAGGTTACACTGGGATATCCTAGGGTTATCTGAAGTCCGTCGAGAGGGCGAGGACACGATAACCCTGAAATCCGGTAACCTGCTCTACTACCGGGAGGGCGAGCAACAGTCCCAGGGTGGTGTCGGGTTTCTCGTCCACAAGTCCCTCGTAAATAACATTTTGGCCATCAACAGTGTGTCGAGCAGGGTGGTGTACCTAATACTCAGAATATCTAAGAGATATTCGCTGAAGGTCATTCAGGTATACGCACCGACCTCGTCACACTCTGATGAGGAGGTAGAGGCGATGTATGAGGACATTAGTAGGGCCATACATACCTCGGAGACCTATTTTAATGTGGTTATGGGGGACTTCAATGCGAAGCTGGGCACAAGAAGCGAGGGTGAGATGAGAGTGGGGCAATTTGGTTATGGGCAACGGAACCCGAGAGGACAAAGGTTGGCAGACTTCCTGGAGAAAGAGGGACTCTTTATGATGAACTCTTTCTTTCAGAAGCCACCTCACAGGAAATGGACCTGGTTGAGTCCCGATGGTTCCACGAGAAATGAGATAGACTTCATCCTGACCTCCAAGAGACAAATATTCAATGACGTCTCTGTGATCAACATGGTGAAAACCGGAAGCGATCACCGAATAGTAAGAGGCACATTGAATATCAATGTCAAACTTGAGAGGTCTCGTCTCATGCAGTCCACGCTCCGACCTACTCATGCCCATATCCAGAACCCCGAGAACTTTCAACTCGAATTGTCAAATCGCTTTGAGTGCCTGGAGAGCGCCGCATCGGTGGACGAGATCAATAACAGGTTTGTAGAAACTGTCCGTACAGTGGGCTCGAGGTTCTATAGACCCAACCGTACGAGTAGACCACAAAAGCTCTCAAACTATACTCTCGACCTCATGGCTAAACGTCGCGCGTTGCAACTGCAGTCCTCCGAGGATGCTAAGTCATATAGGCAGCTCAATAGACATATCTCAAAGTCTATGCGGCACGATATTCGGTCCTTTAATACCGAACGTATTAAAGAGACTATAGAGCGGAACAAGGGCTCCAAAGTGTTCGCAAAAGACTTGTCTATTGGGCAAAGCCAGCTGACGAAGCTGAAGAGAGAGGACGGCAGTATAGCGTCGACCAAATCAGAGGTGCTGAGGGAGATTGAGAGTTTCTACGGACAGCTATACACCTCAGTCGCAAAACCTGTTAGCAGTTTGAACAAAGATCCGAGAGCCAAACTGACCCGACATTATACCGAAGACATCCCGGACATCAGCCTGTACGAGATTAGGATGGCCCTGAAACAGCTCAAGAATAACAAGGCACCAGGAGAGGACGGAATCACATCAGAGCTCCTGAAAGCGGGTGGAACACCAGTACTTAAAGTCCTTCAGAAGCTCTTCAATTCCGTCGTGCTCGAAGGAAAAACGCCAGAAGCATGGAACAGAAGCGTGGTGACGCTGTTCTTCAAGAAAGGGGATAACTCTCTATTGAAGAACTACCGACCCATCTCGCTTCTGAGCCATGTTTATAAGCTGTTTTCGAGGGTCCTCACGAATCGTCTCGAACGCAGGTTTGATGACTTCCAGCCTCCCGAACAAGCCGGTTTCCGAAAGGGCTTTAGTACCATAGACCACATCCACACGCTGCGGCAAATTATACAGAAGACTGAGGAGTATAATTTGCCATTCTGCTTAGCGTTTGTGGACTATGAGAAAGCCTTCGATTCGATCGAAACATGGGCAGTGCTCGAGTCTCTCCAGCGTTGCCGTATTGACTATCGGTATATCGAGGTGCTGAAGTGCTTGTACAACAGCGCCACCATGTCGGTCCGAGTACAGGAGCAGAATTCGGAGGCAATTCCATTGAGAAGAGGCGTGAGACAGGGAGACGTTATCTCTCCGAAACTGTTCACGAACGCACTGGAAGATGCCTTCAAGCTTCTGGAATGGCAGGGACGCGGCATCAATATAAATGGCGAGTACATCACGCACCTTCGATTTGCCGACGATATAGTAGTCATGGCAGAAACGATGGAAGACCTCGGCATAATGCTCGACGACCTCAGTCTAGTTTCCCAACGTGTGGGCCTTAAAATGAACATGGACAAAACGAAGGTCATGTCGAACGCTCGTGTTGTGCCCACCCCAATAACATTGGGGAACACGACTCTCGAAGTTGTAGACGAATACGTCTACTTAGGACAAACAATCCAACTAGGCCGGTCCAACTTCGTGAAAGAGGTCAATCGTCGAATCCAACTCGGCTGGGCAGCTTTCGGGAAACTTAGAAAAGTCTTTTCGTCTAATATAGCTCAATCGCTCAAGACAAAATTATACAACCAGTGTGTGATGACGGTGATGACTTATGGCACTGAAACGTGGTCTCTCACTATGGGCCTCATAAGAAGGCTCAAGGTCACGCAACGAGCTATGGAAAGGGCTATGCTCGGAATTTCTCTACGAGATCGAATCAGAAATGATGAGATCCGTAGATGAACGAAAGTCGTCGACATAGCCCAGCGGATTAGTAAGTTGAAGTGGCAGTGGGCGGGGCACATAGCACGCAGAACTGATGGCCGATGGGGCCGAAAAGTTCTCGAATGGAGACCACATATCGGCAAGCGCAGCGTGGGACGACCAGCCACAAGATGGACAGATGACGTCATTCAAGTGGCAGGAAGACGCTGGATGCAGGCCGCTTCCAACCGGTCTTTTTGGAAATCCATGGAGGAGGCCTATGTCCAGCAGTGGACTTCTTGTGGCTGAATGATGAGCATTAACTACTAAGCAGGCGGGACCAACCTAAATACCAATCTGAGTTTATATATATGAATTATGATCCCGCCTAGTTAATGCTCAGCAGTCGGGTTGTTGGTTATTTTTTATTAAATTTTTGACGTTTTATTGTTTTTTATATTTTTGTTGGATTTATGCTGATTTCATATAACCTATGACACTCCCACAAACGCGACGAATCGATTGAGATCTTATTTATCAAAATTTTACCACTGGTTAAGGAGTCGTGAGGGAACATAGAATCGGTCATACTTACATACGAGCTAAACACAGTCATTACCCTCCTTTGGGGCTCCGCCGCAGTCGGGTAAATAGGGAATCGAACCCACGACCTCTGTTTGTAGTCAAGCGCGTTAATCGCTAGACTAACGAGGCAAGTTCTATACCCTCCTAGTAAGTTTAGAATCCAACCTCTACATAAAGAGTCACAGCGCAGAATCAAAGCACAACATATAATATGAATAATCCTCAAGCGGCAATCCCTGCACAAACGTAGTTTTGTTTTAATTTAAAAAAAAGCAGCCAAGTGCGTGTCGGGCCACGCGTAGAGGTTCCGTAGAAGGAAGTTTTGTTTAACTAACTTTACACAACTAACAACTTCATCAAAGTAATTTTAAATGGAATATGTATGAAGTTCTCCTTTTATAAGTTGGTCACATATTACTCGTTGACTTGTGAAGCCTACTTGGCTGTGTTAGTTTTAATTTGAAGTTCATTGTATGTGCTACTACCCTGACTTATTTCACGTTTCTACAATCAATCGTTTAATAGGAGGAGAGGGGACGCCCTATGCTAACAAAAAATTGCGCTTTTAGGCTTAATATTTCGCAAACAGAACCATAAGTCGGAGAATGGTCTTTCTATACCGACAATATTTTTAAACGCCCAACAACGCCCCAAACTACGCGAAAAATAAGCCAAAAAAAATGGCATCCCCAATTTACGTGCAGGTGCCTCGAGATTTTATTCTACCGTTTTGTCGGCGTAATAAATATGTATATCTACGCCCAATTTCAGCTCTCTAGTACTTATCGTCTGTGCGCTAAGCCGCGGACAGACATACTGACAGACAGACAGAGAGACGATATGGCCAAACTATAAGGGTACCTTGTCTTGTTGACTACGGAACCCTAAAACGGCATGCCGGATGGCATTGAAACTTTAACAGTGCACTTAGAGGATACGGACGGAAAAGGTGATGGAAAACTAGGATATCCAGTGCTATAGTAACCAAGGATATCCAGTGCTATAGTAACCAAGCAAGGACATCACACACATGAAAACTAGGATATCCAGTGCTATAGTAACCAAGCAAGGACATCACACACATGAAAACTAGGATATCCAGTGCTATAGTAACCAAGCAAGGACATCACACACATGAAAATACACCCAGCTAAGGCCATTTGTAATATGGGCATTGTTCTAAATATTGACAGTATTTACGAATGATATTTAGTTATAAAGGTATAAGGTCAGTAAATACAATAAATTAATAATATTCACTGATTTCTTGTATTTTGTGAATAAGTATGTGACTAATTCGACGTTCTAACGTTCGTTTTACACGTGAATGAATGTAGGTTTCATATTTTTAAATAAGAAATGCCAAGATATAGACATCTTGATATCCCGTAAAAATAACAAACATTATATAAGTACCTATATTTTTTATGCACGGAATAATATAATAATTATATATTATGTTTGCTCAGATTAGGAGTCGTTTTAGTTTAGAGTTATTGTATCGAGTCATGGTATCATTAGGAACTGACAGCTTGTAGAATCTCAGTTGATGACGTACGTCCGTGCATAACGTGATTCCGGTTTCGTAGACTCTAGTCTTTTTTAAAAAAATATTAAGGCAGCCCTAATCAAAATAATAGGGGTTAAAGTATGAAATTGCCGTTTTATTGCAATAGGTTCTTTGAATTGACATAGAATCTTCATGGTTTGAGGTTTTCGAATGAAACTTTTTTCAAATGGTTTCTATGATGTTCTTTTTATAAAAAATGTGAAACATTTGAATATCGACTTTCAATTGTTTTTGTTATTCAATTTAGACAAGAAAGATGGATACTGCGAAAATTCGAGTGATTTTTGAATACGAGTTCCGACGCGGAACTAACGCGGCAGAAACAGCCCGCAATATCAATGCTGCGTTTGGAGAGGGGTCTACTAATGAACGCACCGTGCGATTTTGGTTTAAACGCTTTCGTGATGGAAATTTCGACTTAAAGAACGAGCCACGAGGAAGACCGCCCACACAGGTGAATAACGATGAATTAAGAGAGATAGTGGAAGCCGACCCTAGTCAAACTACCCAGGAATTAGCGGCATGGTTTAACGTTACCTTACCCACAATATTGACTCACTTGCGTCAAATCAATAAAATAAAAAAATACGAAAAATGGGTGCCTCATAATCACTCGAAATTTCGCAGTATCCATCTTTCTTGTCTAAATTGAATAAAAAAACAATTGAAAGTCGATATTCAAATGTTTCACATTTTTTAAAAAAAGAACATCATAGAAACCATTTGAAAAAAGGTTCATTCGAAAACCTCAAACCATGAAGATTCTATGTCAATTCAAAGAACATATTGCAATAAAACGGCAATTTCATACTTTAACCCCTAATATTCACAAAAATACATATTTTCTACAAAAAAAAATTTTGTACAATGCCCATTGTGAAATGTTTCTAGGACAAGCTCTAATTTATTTATCCTCATTTCAAAGCAAGATCAAACCTCGAATTGTGTCCTCTTAACATATTGGTAAAGATTCATTGCGATCCGGCAAGTCGTTTGTAAATCAAAACCAAGCTACATTTATGTGGGAAACGCTTCGAGGAGGCGCCCCTTGTTAGAATTTTGCCCAAACTTATAAAATAGCGATTTGGCGATTACTAGAGGACTAGGACTAGAGGCTTATCCGCTTATTTGCAAACGTTTTCCTGCGTCACCCACCAGTATAGTTAACCATTGAGGGCTGAAAGGCTATAGCAGTTACATAGCAGCGATGAAATGTCCACATTTTAATCCAGTAATTTTACTATCGTTTGGCAGATTATCCTATACTAAATTGACTATTCCTGAGTGTCTGAGGTGTTCACGTACCTCAACGCGTGAAATTGCCAATCTGTGGTGGGCACGCTCTCTTTGAGAAAAACTCTGTGCCCTGCGGGAGGACGTATTTAAAGGGTACATAAAAATTGACTAGAGTGAAAAATTGTTTCGTTAGCTGTACGTTAGCTAAAGACAAAATGGCAAACGCTTTCTTATTCAAAACTGCGACCACCGCGACCGTTTACCTATATGAAAAGAGCATAAGATTCGTTATCTTTTCAATCAATCTGTTTCTCTTTGTCTGTATCCCGCTAAGGTAAGCACAGACCATTAAGGTGATCGAGGTTTGCCAGTTTCAATTACAATTTCATAATTTAAGATTCGCGCCAGTACCGAGAATAAAAGTTTTTTTTCTTAGCTATGTTCAGTCAAAGTAAATCTATTCAATTTAACCTCCAGGACATTTAAGTCAAATAAAAAATGTTTCCGTACCGGTAATTTGTATAATTTATAGAATGTTTCCGTGTGGCGCCGGATTAACAATAGCGTCACTCCATTTCCTTCCGTGGATGTCGTAGAAGGCGACTAAGAAAATCAATTACGAGGAGACGGGCAGCAGCGTCTTCCTGAGATTCCAACCGCATACTGCGATCGCCAACCCGCCTGCCAACCGTGGCGATTATGACAAAACCCCTCATAGGTTATGAAAACCACGAAGGAGGCCTATGTCCTGCAGTGGGCGTCAAATAAGAATAAGAATAAGAATAAGCTTTATTTGACAACATTGCAAAGAATTACATACAGTAGGCACACAAGCCAATATCCTTACAAAGAATTACAAACAATATGTGCATAATTAAATTAGCAAACCATAGGACACATTTGGTGAAATACCTGTACCTAAGTACCTACATGAAACTTAGACACACAAAGTTGCCAAAAATGGGCCAGTCTCAGCATGATGCCAAAGCAGGGCTTTGGCGCTGGTTTTCAGACCGAACCATGAGTGAAAAAGATGACATGTTTTACAAATATATTTATTTTGCAATTACTGGTGTGCAATAGAGTTTAAAC
Organism: Yponomeuta evonymella; assembly: GCA_963969515.1. NCBI lineage: Eukaryota > Metazoa > Arthropoda > Insecta > Lepidoptera > Yponomeutidae > Yponomeuta > Yponomeuta evonymella. The sequence continues at coordinate 7,753,183 of OZ018346.1, forward strand.
TATATAATTCTGAAGTTTCTATTATAGCTGAGTACATTTTAATTTCAGTTAAGTTCTTAATTACCCACTTGATACGTAATGACCTTGAGCAAGCAGGTGAGGGTGTATTAATGTTAATGCTTGATAATACCAAAACTTCATTAAAAAGGGAAATCGCCGCTAATTTGCGCGCTGACAACATATTCTTTAATTTTTTGTCTGAAAGTTCCAATGGAAGTGAGATTACGTAAAGGAGGTGGGATGGTATTCCAAATTTTAGCGGCAGTATATTTAAAACATCCTTTATATGCGGTGGTCCTGTGTGAGGGAATAGCAAGGCGAGCAAGTCGTGTGCGAGAACACCAAGTAAGTTTTTCATAAAGATAAAGGGGTTTGCGACTCTTTATAATGCCAAAAAGAAGTGTAGCAAAATGAGTGAATCTTCTACAATTCATATTTAAAATTTTGGCTTGAATCAGGAAAGGTGAGACATGACTTCTAGGCGGAACATCAAAGCAAAAACGGGTACAAGCATTTTGTACACGCTGTATCAAAGATTTAGTCTTAGCTAATAGTCTGGGCCCGTAAACAGTATCTGCATAATTTAATTTAGAAAGCACAAGAGAATCGACAAGGTTTATACGAAGTTCCTTACTTAAATAATCACGAATCCTGTAAAGCAACTTCAGACGAAAGAAGCAGTTGCGAACTAATTCCTGAATGTGCTTCTCAAATCTAAGCTCGGAATCAAACATTACACCTAAATTTCGTGCTATTGTCGTCGAACAAATAGTTTCGCCATTTACTACAATACTCGGATTCTGGCGTGTAATACTAGAAATCTGCCGTTTAGAGCCTAAAATCATGAATTTGGATTTGCTTGGATTAATAAGTAGACAATTTTTATTGCACCAAGTTGAAATTCTGCTCAAGTCTCCGTTTATCCTGTCTACCGAGGAGTTAATTTCACCCGGTCGACAGGACAAATAAAGTTGCAGATCATCAGCGTAGATTTGATATTTACAATTCTGTATAACACCTATGATGTCCGCACAATATAGAATAAAAAGGAGAGGGCCCAAAATAGAGCCTTGAGGTACACCCCGAGTGACAGCGGATAGAGCTGAGGCGGAGTCACAACCAAGACCATTATAAAGCTGAACATACTGAGACCTATTACTCAAATAGCTGTGAAACCATTTTACAGTAGGAACATCAAAGCCATAATATGTCAACTTTGAGAGTAACAAGGATATATTAATAGTGTCAAATGCACGAGAGAAGTCTAAAAGAACTAAGATTGTACCAGAGCCACCGTCCTGCGCCTGATGGCTGATGATGATGATGATGATGACAGAATATTATAAAATTATGTCTTTATTCAATCAATTTCGCTAAGTAATCCACAAATATACTGTAAAATGTACGGTAACATATTTCAATGAAGATAATTCGCGTTTCTCTCCAATTTTAAGTTCTTGACGTGCGGGAGCAGTCTCACCTGTATCATTAGTTGTCTATTGACACTGGAACAGTCTTATTTATGAAAATGCCGGTTTACAACAGGCAGTTCTGCCATAAGCCGGCTTTAACTCCATCTAAAGAGTGTCTTAGTGGGATCGACTTTTTATAAATATGACTAGTATATAACGCTATTTACAAAATGTAATAAAATGGTCATAAGCTTGGGTACTTGCGCTACTAGTAATTGGTCCAGTCTATCCAAAGGTTGTCTGGAAGAGATCACTTTTAGTGATAAGGCCACCGTCTGTACAGGTTAATAAATATCTGTGTAATTTCCTTTTTTATGTATGTAATACATCCGATTGAAAAATAAATTCTCTCACTACAAATTAATGGACAGCTGTAAAATATGTGTTTTCCACATATACTATAATAAATGGTTTCTATAAAATAAAGCATCAATATCAAATCGCGCTTTGTAATCTTCAATAAGAGAAAGTTCAATTTCACAGAAGTCTCATGTCTTGATAGTTCAGTGGTACCTATTGTGTCAAGATTCGGAGAGGTTCGGGTAAGGGTTCGTTGCACGTTGCCCAAAAGTTAATTATAAAGTTAACAAAAGATTTTTAAAGTAAAAAGTAGCAATTCACAGGAGACTTGTTTGTAATTACTATCCGTAAAAAGTATTAAGAGAGAGCACACCTTTTATTTTAAATATCATAAGTTATAGTTGGAAACCTATATTTAAAAGTGTGTACATTTAAATATATTTACATTTAAATGTAAACTAAAATTTTATAATATTTAACAATTCGTAACTATCCCCTTACTTAACGGTTAATTCCCACCAAACATAATCAGCTGTCGGTCCTTAGAGAGGTGACAAATTTATTCTTTGAAGGTTTCGAGAACACATACTTACATATCGGAATTTTCACGCAAAAGAGAAAGAGAATAGTTGGATATTTTCCAGCTCGTATTACCATTACGGGCGAAGTCGTATTTTCTATTCGGCGTAAGTACGCGGCCCCGTCGCCGTAGTTATGCGCCGTGCGACAAGGAAAACCTTTTTCACCCGATTGCCAGCACCAATTTTGTCTAGAACCCATAGCAATAAATTATTCAAGGAGAAAATCCGCCTTCTGGTTAATTTTATATTGGAGCCGTGGGAAAGTCATAACGAAAAACAGAGCCATGTCTTTGGTACCTCATTTTCATTGTGCTCTAGAATTTTAATAACTGCATAGTATGCTTAGGCCCTGTAGCCCTAAGGCCCTGAACAGCCCATTTTCAAGTAACTCTACTGCGGATTTTACATAACATTATGGTTTTTGTGAATGCCCTGGCTTAAGATAAGATAAGATAAGAATATTCTTTATTGTACACGCCAGAAAACAATTACAGAGACAACAGTTTCAAAAGAAGAGGTGGAATTGGCGGCCTTATTGCTGATAAAAATTTCTTCTAGGCAACCCTATACTGTGTCTTTTTAGTGCATTTAAACAAAAAAATGTTGTTAATTTATTTTTTACTTTTAATTTATTTTCATCTTTTGACTTATATTTCTCATTCGATTGATTTCGAGTAACATTTCATTGTTGCAAGGCCTCTTTACAGTTAATTTTGTGCTATCTAGTTTTCATCAAGCCAAATCAAATGAGCCCAATCACGACTGGTTTATCATGTGCGCCTTTGGAGTTCCTATGACCACCTTCATCATCAGACGCTGGGCACCACACAAGGTTTATAGTTTTTGTCGCGACAATCGAACAAGCCCAGCGACACGGCAAGAATTTTAATCACCTTTCGACTAATCATCAGACCAGCTTCATAGTGCATAGCTCAATACTATTGTATCACCATTAAGTTATGTAGGTTTAGCAAATTTCTGTTCAATCGGTGCCCTGTACGTGATTCAAATGTTTTTGCAAGATTTGTAAACATAAACACAAGTGTTTATCTATACGTGTCTATACAGTCCATGAAAGATGGATTCAATACTCGCACAATGTTTGTCGGTATGGGAACATTTTTCACTTGATTTTCTAGTGGTCCTGTTCAGTAGATTGAACTTATACTTTCATAATTTTCTCATTTTCTCCAGCGGATCTTTACGAGTATCATCTCGCTACATTGTCTTATGACCATCATAACTCATAGAGATACTCAATATCTGTGTTGACACTGGCACACTATCCCGAGGGAATGACGTCGTTCATTTCTACCTGCCCCACTCTAACATATTGGTGAAATATTGAAAAGAAAACGTTGTCGCTTGTGAGCATTCTTTACGTTGCGTCGATTTTTAAGATCAGATTATTTTGAATTTGGCCTATTAACTTAAACAATGGTGTCCCGATAGAGGCAAGTAGCTCAAATACTTTTGGTTTACAGGTTTGATTGAATAATTTCCCTTGCATTTGGTTCCCCCGTAGTCGAGTAAAGATCTACGTATCAAGCTCTGCGTCTCTCTGAACATCATCTGGCGACTCATAATTCACTCAAAGTGCCCTCCGACTGGGGAAAAACCTCGCAGCAGTTTGAGTAGCCCGTTTAAACTCCACTCCTCGTGTTGCAGCTAGCCGTCATCTCCTTTAATTTAATTTCCTGTTATAAACATACATTAATAATTTATGCCTGCTTCCAGGAAGGCTGGGCAGAGACCAGAGTTTGCTACCTGCCACGATATTAAAAAACACTTCGCTTCATCATTACTCATTCACTGCTTGCACGCACGCTGTCTATCTGTCTGACCTTTAAGGAGCATGGATCAGGATTAATTGACTTCGTACGTTGGTATCAATCACGCAGAATGTTTGAAATTAATGAAGAAACATCGTTATTTATTATTTTTGTTGCGTTCATGGTAGTCAAATATGAGTCTAGAAGAGAGAATTTGAGAGAGGAAGAAAAAAGGAGAGAGACGGCTTGCCGCGTTAAACGAGGGAAGGAGAGAGTTGGCAGGCTTATGGCGCTAGGACGAAGATGGGACTCTCATTAGCGATTTATGCTTACTCTCATTAGGCCTGATTCTGGGCCAATACAATTTGAACAGTAACAAGTGAGCGATGAGTGTCTCCATGAGTGCCGATCCTTGAACTACAGAAACGTTGTTACCTCGTCGCTCCAACGAACTCTACACAGAACAATATTGCAGCGCCATCTTCACTTTACTTTGATAGAAACTAATTTAATGTTTATGTTTAAGATCATTTGAGAAAACATGGTCAGAGCGTAGTTTTTACACTGACATTCAACAAACAAAATCCTTTACGTTGAAATAGATTTCTTGCTTTGCGAGTTACAGCGAGATGGCGCAACTCTACTTATCTATATCGGGCTCGATGTAAGTACAGTCGGTAGCACGTTAATCTTTAAATGCGTGCACTCTACTTCAGTACTCGTAACGTAACGAGCACCTTTGAAACGAAAACGTACTGGTCCACCTGCTATCTACTGTACCATGCTTACTCGGTTTCATAAGAAATGCAATGTAAAGTAGGCTCGCAACGCCACGGAATTTAATAATGTTATCTGCTTGCGCAAATAACTTTGCCGACGCCTGTTGAGTGAGCTAGATGCCCCGCTGCTTTTTCTAATGTGTAATGAGCTACATTTTCTTTCGCGCTACGAATTTGTGGTTTATCTAACTTAAACCGACCGTGATTAATCTAGAGAGTTCTAGGATATGATCTAAGTAGGGCGAGGCGCCACTACTGCTTAGTTCATGGATTACATCGGCTCTGTACCTGATAATACACTTTATATTATTGCAAACCATGCTGACACAACGCTAGGAAAGTTTTATTTTAATCGACATCGGTTTGTTTGCCTGGCTACAAAAACTAAACTACAAACTAAAAAACTAAACTAAAAACTACAATTTCGAAGTATGCTCAGCAGTGGGCTATACATATTTAGGTGTATAAGTAAGTATACCCTAGAAGAAATCACAAGCGATCAAGCGAAATGATGACACACCATCGCATGCAAATACAATGGATCTCACAAGTAATACATATTATAATAAATTAGATTGTTTAGTGCGATTGCCAAGTCAATCTATTTATTTTAAACATAAAAGATTTTTAATATTGATATGGTCATTATAACATGTTGTTAGGTTAGCTAATTACGTAATAACTTAAGACAGAAGGACCCTTAAGTAGGGACTGAATAAATTAACCGACTTGGTATTACATGGATCTCACGGCTTTTTACGGTAGAAGAACTGTTTAACAAGTTATGTTTTTAATGGTATCTCATTTCTTAGATAGATAGATAGTCCTACTTTTTAACTTGACCATTTTGCAAGTTACCTTTGAACATAATTATATCTCCGTACCTATCTACACCTATTATTCCATTATAATATGCATATACAGGTACACTGATTCATTCACTGCAAATGTAACTTTGTAATCTTATATATTTATAACCAAAACCCCTCATGGTTATAAAAACCACGAAGGAGGCCTATGTCCTGCAGTGGGCGTTAAATGGCTGATTCATGATATTTATATGGGATTACAAAGTTATTTTTGCAGTTGGTGTATCTAGAAAAGTGGACCGAAATTGCAAAATATTTTAGTTTTTTCTTGATTTACACACTAAAATTCAAAATTTGAAGCTTCTATGTTTGCTAGAAGTGCCTTAGATTTTTGATGTTTGGTCAGTCAGTCGGTCAGTAAGTGATGAAATGAAGAAACTTTGACTAGTTATAATTCTTAAACTACTGGTTCAATTGGAATGAAATTCAATATGCACCGGTTTTATACAATGCCTGCTTGGTTACTGAAAATTCTGTCTAGTTTTACCCACCACGAAGTTATAGGGGGTCGAAAGAGGCCTGAATTGGTTTGAGAAAAGGATGGTACGGCCGTGCCGCTTTTTTGCTCGACTTGTCGGCCAGAGGCCATTTTATGCTTCAATCCCTGACTTCCTTGGTCTATGGTACATGGAGTTCAATGATTTCAACCCACTCAGTGATAGGTAAATATATAGATGTCTAACTAGCGGAAAAAATACCACACGTTCAATTGTGGGATGGCGGGCGGGGCTTGTCAATTTTGTTACCAATCGGAGCCATTTCAGTATTACCCGGCAAAATACCTATGCAACTGCCACCGCTAGACCGCCATCTTGCGAGTTACCTAGATATTTCGACGGGTTTTACATCAATGGGGTCATTGGTTTTATACGTTTTTGTATAAAACCGACCATCAGTTACGCTGCCACTTACTATCGCCCAATGAACGTTCACGTCACGCATGGCGCGTAGAATGAACCAATCATAGAGTGATTTACTCTGCAGCACATCTTGCGCTAACTTACTCAATAAAAAGCCTCTCAATCATAACATCTATTAACCTTTCCTCATTTCATTGGAAGACTAATCGAGAGGGCTGGGGCCGTTTTCGATTGTGAATTTTCTATGAAGAAATACTTTTATGGTGGTGGTGGCGGTGGCGATCTACAAAATACTACTGCCGTAAATGATTTATGTATGGACCGCCACCGCCACCACGTTGTTGTGTTTTAACCTTAAAAGAGTTGAAAGTTAATGGGTTCTACGAATAAAAACACCCTAGACGTATTTCTTCATAGAAAATTCACACTCATAAACAGCCCCAGCCCTCTCGATTAGTCTTTACCAATGGGATGAGGAAAGGTCAATAGATTTCATGATGGCTTTTTATTGAGTAACTTAGTTCCTGGAGAAGCCCCTTTGTGTTCGATGGTGGTAAACATGCTGTACAATTTCTTTAAATTTTATTTATACAAAATAATAAAAAACCTTAGTGCAGAACACAATTTAGCCAAACTGCGTAGCAGTTTGTTGGCGGAACGCTCTATCTCTATATATTATTTACTTATATCTAAAGAAGGTAAGCCCTAAGGACCAACCTACTACCAACGTAACTTCATCTCTAATGTGAGTAATAAGTGATTTGGATTTGAGAATTTGCGTCTAACTTACGACTAATAAATATTAAGGAAGCGAAAGTGATCCGTCAGGATCGTGGCAAGTAGTAGTCCCTGGTCTCTGCCTACCCCTCTGGGATACTGGCGTGAGTTTATGTAGACTAATGAATGTTGAGGAAGCGAAAGTGATCTGTCAGGATCGTGGCAAATGGCAGTCGCTGGTCTCTGCCTACCCCTCTGTGGTACAGGCATGAGTTTATGTATGTATATATGCCGCGGTGGTAGCCTAGTGGGTAGAACATTGGACTCGGAAAAGGGAGACCCAGGTTCGATCCCAGTGCGGGCATGTACCTATGAATTTGTTTTCTAAGTTATGTACATTTGTAAAGTTATAGTAGCAATACCACTCGCTAACGGTGAAGGAAAACATCGTGAGGAAACCTGGGTGTCTGAGCTATTTACATACCTCAGCGCTTGAAATCGCCAATCCGCAGTGGGCACGCGTGGTGATTAAGCCCATACTCTCTCTCTGAGAGAAGGCCTGTGCCCTACAGTAGGACGTATATAGGCTGCTTATGATACGTATGTGTAATTTACGCCTGTGTGACACATATTCATATAATACAAAGTGCTATTCCTGCGTTTGTGTTGAAAAAATAGGAATTCATAAATTTTTTGTATATTTTATAATTTTATTCATTTTTAAATATACAGTAAATCTTACAGTATTTTATATTTATAATCTGTGAGTATAAATATATTCAATAACATTATAGGTATTTTTTATTGGGAAATAAATTAAATGCTGTAATTGTCTTATGATTCGTTGTTATTTTTAGTTAGTGCTAATCTCAAACATCAAATGCTTTTGTCTTACCAGTGATTCTACCCTCTTTTCACTATAAACAGGTAAATAAATTTTCATCTTGTCTGTAGTCTCCCCTAAATAAAGCAACTTTTAAATAGGTATATTAAATTCACGGATTACATTTCACCCAACACGAATTGTGATGTCGAAAGGAAGAAAAACAATACGTTTAGAGCGTTATTTTTACAGTTACATAAAAACGGTTTTATATTGTGGTGGCCAGGAAAGCTACTATGTAACTTGTCCACTGTACCGACTTGTCCGATTTAGACCGACTTGCACTGGTGCAAGTATTTAAGCATTTAAGCCACATCTAAGAAAGTGGTCACTTTCTTAGATGTGGCTTAAATAGCGTTTAACTAAATATCTTCATACAAAAGTCAATTTAATTGGCGACTTAAGTGAGATTTAAGAAGTGGTGCGAGTCGGCCTTAACCTACTACAAACTGTCAAATACATACATATTTTGACACTTCGGAAACGTCAAAATGGATTACACAATACAGTGGACAGTTAAGTAGTAGGAGGGCAGGCTAGAGCGACTTTTTATAGCTTGCATGTGCCGATCCATGGAGCATAGAAGTTGTCAACTCGGCAGGTGACAGCTTCGCCGCAACACTCGCCCCGCTTCAGCGGGTTGCACTGAAAACAAAGACAATATTGACATCATTAAAAAAAAATAGTTTTCATAATATTATATTTCTATATACGTACATTTACGTCGTTGCACGTGGATCGTGGCCAGTGGCAAATCCTGGTCTATACCTACCCCTCCGGGATACAGGCGTGAGTTTATGTGCGTGTGGGTGTATGATGTATGTTTAATTTACCCCTAACAAGGAATAGGTAAAAAAATCTAATTTTGGCACTTTCAATTCAAGATGGCGGCTAGCGCGTACTCCCTCAAGGTGAAAACTTGGATTTTATTGCAAGCGGTGGTAGCCCAGTGGGTAGAACAATGGACTCCGTACCTATGACTTTGTTTATTTTCAAAGTTACGTACATCTGCCAATTTGTAGTAGCAATACCACACGCAAACGGTGAAAGAAAACATCGTGAGGAAACCCGCGGCTTGGTTGGCTCCACACGAACGTATTGACTTGTCTTTCCTGTGGGCTAGGCCGACTAAGCTGTCCGGATGGTATAGGTGCTGGGCAAGCCTACTCCATCTAAAAAAATAATGTCCCAGGCACTGCAGCGTCTGAGTGGTCTCTTCACCCATCTAGTGTGAGTGAAGGTACCATTGGACGCTGCATAAGTCATCTCTCTACGTAGATGGAAAGATACTATTTTTTTATACCATTATAATATACCTATATATGATCGCTAGATGATTAAAAAAACAAAGTACATTAACATATTTTTAGTGTAAAAGAAACAAGGATTAAGCATCGTTCTGTATCTTTTCTTTATAAACATGAAGATGGAATTTTTAAGTCGAAAATCGTCGTGTCAGTAGATATACTGTTAAACTTTGTAATCAATATATGTATGCAGAGAGCAATAGGGTCAAAGATAACCCGAATATTATGTACCTACTTTGTTTATTATTCATCATCAACCCATTATGTCCCCACCGAGGGGCACGGGTCTCTTCCCTGAGGAAGGTATAGGCCATACTCCACCATGGGGGCCAAGTCCGGATTGGTGGATGCTTGTAGACTAGTGGCTCGTCTACTGTCAGAAGTTGTCAAGCCGCCCTAAGGCCTCTGACTTGGCTTAACGACTGCCATCTATCGACGGTAGCCGGCACCAACAGCTTAACGTGCCTTGCGAAGCACGGAACCGCTCGGAAAAATGCCACTAGCGTTAGGCATAGACGGCGACCCATCCATGCACTGAACACGCCCTGTGTTGCTTAACCTTCGTGATCGTTTAAGATCACTCAGGCAGCCGGGGCTACGAGCGATTCTTGTTTATTATTAATTACTGTTAATATGTCAAGTTTATTTTTCTTGGGATGTGTTTTGCACTACACACGCCTGTATCCTGGAGCGGTAGGCAGAGACGATAGTTTGCCACTAGCCACGATCCGTCTTTACCTCTTTCGCTTCATCAACATTAATTAGTCGATGTATGCACGCACGATGTAAGCCGCGGTGGTAGCCTAGTGGAGAGACCCAGGTTCGATTCCCAGTGTGGGCATGTACTTATGATTTTTTTTCTCAGTAATTTGCATTAAGTGTAAAGTTACAGTAACAATACCTCTAGCTAACGGTGAAGGAAAAACATGTACGTGTGTATGATCCGTGTGATGAAGACCCGTTTTGTTGTTGCAATGTCTTTTCTTTCTATTTCTTCTTCTACATCTTTCTACTCCTCTTGAAAAGACTACGTTTGGAGTATTTTTGTCCATTTTTTCTCCAAAATGATCTAGATTTTTAAATTAACAACTAGTCTTACTTGTAACGTTCATCAAGTCACGGTTTGTACGCTAGTTTGAATAAAAACATTTTGATTTCATTCGATTTCTATTTCATTGCGGACGTTTTAGGTATGTTCTTAAATCGACAAATAGAAAGTTTAAAATTTTTCTATATGTATTTAAGTCCTTCAAATTTATATTACAGTGCTACTTATATTTTCACAATGACAGATTTTATTTATAAAGCCAACCAAGCAAATAACAGCCAGGTTTTCTGATGAATCCTTAGCACTGATTTTGCAAGACATGCAATGTTTTGTAAATCGTTGACAATAACGCGAATATTAATTGTGAATATTAATAAAATCAATTGTGTTCGCGGTAATTTTGGTATGGGTATTTACTGGCTTATACGACTACGACTAAATACAAATATGTTTGTTCTAACTTCATCATAGATAATCAGTCTTTTATAAACGGAAGAACGACATAGGCAGACTAGAGTTATGGGTTAGTAAAACTCTCAATTTAGAAACAACAGTTTATCCTGGAGAGCCATTTTGTAGGCGCTCAAGTTCCATGTTTGTGATGACCTTGCCTGGTTACCATAGCCCAGGGTATCCTACTATGGGACCAGGTCAAGTGACTGTGTTGTATGGAAGTTACTATTACAAATTCTGTAGAGAAGAATAAAAAAAGAAGCAATGTACAAACCGCGAAGCCCAGCACCGCGCATGCTTCAGTGTACACCGTGAAGGCTGCGACCACGAGCAACGCCACCAATAGAATATTCTTCAACATTTTCCTTGTTGCTCGATTGTTGTTACCAGTTGATATAGCTGTGAAGGAGTTTTGTATACCTATTACAAACTGATGGTAACAGTAAACTGTTAAGTACAGTCGAGGGCCGGTACAGCAATTTCGATTTAACTCGAATAAGGTTTTCAAATTTCCAAGCATGTTTGAGAAAACAAATATTACTTTATATTTTTATGGCGACAGTTGATCATATTCTCGTCATTTGATCTTTCATCGGACAAAAATATCAAGACAAAAGGCCGAGAAAGTCCACTAAAACTGTTTAAGTTAATAGAACAAATATGCCTAGTTTTTAGGGGACATTGAATAGATCAGTACCTAATGATAACATGCCAAGCATGATCTGTAGTGTTTGTGACGAGAGGAATTGAGGAGCGTTTTCACAAAGCGATACAACAAACAAAAAATCATATTTTTTTTTTGCTGTTTCGAACCCTCTGTCTATAGCTGAACATGATAGTACTAACGAATTTTCTGTAAACGATACATATAATCTCATCAAAGAAGAAAGAAGACATGGAAAATCTGCTAAAATTTTGTGACATTTCTGATGACCCTGATGCTCAGGCATTTTATGCAGATGTGCTCCAGGGTTCTGGTTGTGACGATGACAATATTCGACGAAACTACGATGACGAAGAACCTGTAATATAACATGGCTCGGAATATAAACTATTTGTATGGGGGTTTTATCAAACCGAGACATCAACAGCAGATGTATTACTGAAAATTTGATTCTATTGAAAAAAAAAACTTTTTCAAATGTATCGTTTTGTAAAAACGCTCCTCAATTGTGGGTAATTTTTTTAAATCAAAGCATAGAGTTTTAAAATCAGTATGAGAGGGAGAATAATGTTTAAAACAGTTATAGTTAAAAACATAGATGCCAACTAGCGCTAATAAATTACCCCACGTTCAATTATTGTGGGGTGGCGGCGGGCGGGACTTGTCAACTGTGTTATCAATCGGAGCGAGTTCAGTATTGCCCGGCAAAACATCAATCCCCCTGCTTCCGTCGAACCGCTATCTTGCGAGGTATTTAGATATTTCGACGGGTTATACATCAATGAAGTCACTGGATTGATTTTTTTGTATAAAACCAACTACCAGTTGCGCTGTCACTTACTATCGTCAAATCAATGTTCACGTCACGCATTGCGCATGGAATGAACCATCTTAGAGTGATTTTTACTCTACAGCACATCTTGCGCTCATCTCGTTGGTAAAGACTTATCGAGAGGCCTGGGGCCGTTTTTGGGTGTGAATTTTGTAGAAAATTTTATGGTTTTTTTATTCGTAACCATTGCGTTAATTTTGATATTCCCTTACGTAGGACAACTGCGACATTGGTATAACGTAGCCTGCTATAAGCGTGAATTCTATAAATTTATGTAAGCCCTGCTAATGCGAAAAATATCAATCTGAGAAAAACTCCTTGTTGTAAAACACAAACTCTCTGGATGATTAACGTTTTTTCGAGAAATGCGTAGGTATTTAAAAAATAGTCCTATGTTACCTTTTCTTTTCTAATCTTATCACAACGGCAATGTGCATGCTCGTTGTTAATGCTATTATACGGTTATTATCACGCTGCTTTTTTCCCATGGTATTTATCGTACTTTAACCATTAGAGTTTTAGGAATTCTTTTTGTACATTTTCGTAATTTCCAAGCCGTGGTCCGAAACTGATTCTCAATTCAAAGTGACAGGTATCGTAAATTTTCAACGCTTTGATACTTGTTAAAAATAATACTTCTTAAAAATAATTAAAGGCCTGTCATCCGAAACGCGTAAGCAAATAAAAAAAATTTAGTAGGCCGACAATGTGACATTAAAACAAATTTTTAAAAAGTAATATTAGGGTTGTTGAAGAAAAGGTTAGTATCTCATGATTTTTCTAGACAATGATTATAAAAATCCCTTTAAAGTTTTGCTAATGTATTCGATGTCACCCTGTAGTGTAAGTAGTGTAATAGGTACTGTCCTGTTTAATTATTATTATTATTATGTTTTTCTTTAAGTTTTCACTCTTTTTAACAGAGGTACAAGTGGGCACGTTATTATTATTATTGTTAATACGTTTATTGCACGTAAGTAAACTGTACAATGACAATGACTTACTGCCACAAGCATTTTCTACCAGTCAACCGCAGGAGGTATATGAAAATAAACATAATTCCATAAAGCCAAACGGATTTAAAGGTTGCTCTTTTTTGGTTCGGTTGTAATGTTTTTGGAATGTTTGGAGGTGACCTCAGATAGAACTTAAATCTCAATAAACCTTAGATTTTCTGTAATCCTTTACTTTATAATTAAATCATAAGATGTCTTATGTAAAAACCGTTTTTTCACCTGGTTGTGCAATAAAGTGTTCTCTATCTATCCAAAGAAACGATATTTTCATGTAGGATCAACACTTTATAAATAATTTACAGAATTAATAACTTTTACTTACATAAACGACCGAAGCTCTGTAGTTCTTGCTCACAACTGATGACCTAACACTGTTAGGCTAACCGACGTGATTCATTCAATAACAAACCAGTTTCGTGTGAGCCTTGAACTCTTTAGTAATTCAATTGATCTCTTTAGGGCAAGACCTCTCAAATTTAACGAGTCCTTTGAGATTTACACTCTTGCCTAACGGCACAATATCTTGGCCTATACGATATTGGGTATCCAACTGAATCCTATATTCACTAACCTATATTTGTTCACTGCTGGGCAGTCTCCCTCAAAGTAAGCCACACTTTTCTGACGTCCATTATTTATTCTTTACAATGTATCTACGTATGCTCTGAACTAGATAAAAGTTCCCTTGATGCAAACACTTTCAGCAACGTTTTCTTCGCAAGAATAAGACATACCTGAAATACCTAAAATTGTTAATGACTAATACCTATTCAATGTCTAACTAGATCATTAATACATAATCTAATTCGTTTAGGAAATACTAACCCCCGCTTTCTTGTAGACTAGAAACTTGTTAATCTACTGTTAATAGCTGTCAGGTCTCTTTTAGTTCCTTTCAAAAGGATAATAGGATAATAATTCGTTCATAATTGATTGAAGTAAAAATATACTTTAAAAGGCCCGGAGCCATCCCCCTACAAACGTAGTTTGGTTTTTATCTACAAACAATATGCCGGATAGCAATGCAACTTTACCAATACGTTTCGAGGACACAATTGTTAGACCGTGCTTAGAATTAAAAACAAACTTTTCAAAAATAAATGCAACTTTACCAATACATTTAGAGGATACAAATGTTAGACCGTGCTTAGAATCGGAAACAAACTTTTCAAAAATAAGTTATAGCCTTGGGAATAGTTTCTATGAAAAGTCTTAATCTTTTTTTGTTTCTAACCCCCGGTTTCTCGTACACTAACAAGCAGTTAATCTACTGTTAACCTCTGACAGCGGTGGTTTTTTTTTTTTATGAACTTTGGTCAATTGACAGCTGTCAACAGTAGATTAACAGCGTGTTAGTGTACGAGAAACCGGGGGTAAGTCTTTAAGTATTATTTAAATTAATTTATTTAAATCTATCGAATAGAACCTCTTGCTATTTAGGTAAGTCGTGTGAAAAATGTTCCGGGACCGGACTATATCATCCCTAGTTCATCTCCAGTAACTCTGATCATATTTCAAAGAAGGTAAGTCGTTTGTTCGTGTAGTGCCGAGTATAAGTAGGTAAAATTGCGTAATATAATAACGCGGGACAGGAAGCAGTTCGGAGTGAGAGATTGGCCCGCTAGCTGTGATGGGCCGTTTCCTGTACCATGACTTTAGCGGTGGAACTGCTGACTATGAGATACAAATGAAACGGGTGGTCAATAAATTTAGGCCTTTTGTTGTTTATGTACTTTATTTTGTGCACATATATAATATAGACCCGTTTTTCTACTGCTTCTCCTATACCCGAAGGTTTGCTGGAAGAAATCTCTTACAGAGATAAGCTGGCCTTTGTACATGTAATTTCTTATGTAAAGTCATGTTAAATGTCTTGTGTGCAATAAAGTATAATAATAATAAAACTATGTAGGTAGCTTTAACACAGGGTTTTACTCAGACTTTCTCACAAGTTACAGTTATTATTTGTGGGCGTGTGGTTGTTGGCGCGAGCCAAAACAGTATGAAGACTGCAAGCCCGAGTGCATGTCTGAAAAAAACGTCGCTAACTTAAAAACAGTTACACACAGATGACACAGATGCTTGCCTAACGCTTTTAGAGTGAGAGAGATAGATGCTAAAGACATCAGCAGTAGGTAGGTAGTACCTACTCATTCAATGTGATGAAGTTATAATACAATGGGTATTCTATCGTTATTGTTTAGCATTATTACAAGTACGTATTGATGATTCGTAGTAGGTGTGTGTAAGAGAAACTTGTAACACAAATACCTAGCGGTAGAAATAACATAACATGTAGCGCAGATATTGACAACAGGCAACCTTTTGCATTTTCACTTCTGGAGTAGCTTGCAAATTAAACCATTCTTAATAATCGTTAAAGTATAATCACTGTATAATCATTAAAATGAGTGTTGAGGCAGCGAAAGAGGTTTATCAGGATCGTTACAAGTGGAAAACCTTAGTTTCTGCCTACCCCGCCGGGATAAAGGCGTGATTTTATGTATGTAAAAGAACGATAACATAGGTATACTTCTGACTGGTGTGGTCTGAGGCACAATAATCTTTAAATGCGTGCACTCTGCTTAGGGTTGCCGTACGTCCCGTTTATACGGGACTGTCATCGTATTTGACCATCCCGTCCCGTATTACTACATATCGCGTATTTGTTTATCTGTTGTATTTCGACAAAATACGGAAATATAGGGGAGTAGCGCCCGCGCCCGCCCGGCTGACGGCGGCGGGGTGGGGCATGAGCGCATGAGAGGGCGGCAAAAGTAAAATCTACTTTAAAATATGACTGGGCGAAGAAAAAAAAATCCATTTGATGTTAATTTAAGTTAAAAATTATAAGCATACAATGTAACATTTGGATTAAAAACTTTATTACAATAAAAACTGTTTTTTTATGAGTTTTTGGCGTCGGAAGAGAAAACGTCGCGTATTAGCTCCTAGATGTTATGGCAACCCCAACTCTGCTCAACAAAGTAACAACGTGGGCCAACAAACTGGGCCGGTAGATTTCATAGGTAAAATCAGGGCCATTTTAGATACACAAAATTTTGTTATGCCATAATTAGTTTTTTATAAAGTAAATTGGCTACTACATTTACAAATTTCTCATACCAAGTTTATTTTTATAAAAATAAGTATGTAATATTTAAAAACATGTCTAGGATATCCGTTATTTTATTATGATGTTTCTTTATGAGTTTCAAGTGACAGATCGATCTCTCAATCATGTTAATAGTGACCCATGGCCCAATAACTAGGTATATTAGGCAGTAATTTCATTAGTACTAGTTTAGTGAAATTACAGCCCAATTTCGAAATTTGAAAACGGCGCGAAAAAATCATATTGGTTATATAATAAAGATTTTTTTCAACATACTCGTACCTACAGTAGATGCAATACATTAGATGTTGTTTGGACACTGCATGCTATACGTGTCACGCAGATTACGCAGATAAGGCGGACGGTGAGTCGAGACGCCACGCCTCAGGGATCTCTTTACGCTGGTCGTTTTGTTAAGATAATAAACGTTCCATTCCATTACGTTTGCTACTGACAATGTTATTGCTTTGTTGTTGTGAACTTTAGAACATGTCATGTATGTGCTAATTCTTAGAAGAGTATAATGCCCGACATATAAGTTGAACAAATTATTTTGACTTCGCATTGACGTGTTTCTCACTGGCGGAGGACGCGGGATGGATGTGACTTACAGGTCTTGGGAATTTAGTTTAAGTAGTCTAATTAACAAATACTCAAAAAGTCTTTTGCTCTTTGTTCAAGTTACCTTGACGTAGATAGGGGGAGCCGTGTGGATTATGGTAGTCAAGTGTGTTAAGCATCAGACCATCGTGTGTGGACTTTCAGGGTCAGGCCCCCTAGGAAAATAACCATAAATACGCCAATATTGATATTCTGTGCTTTTGATCACCTTCAATATGCCATTTCACTAAAGTTAGTCATAGAAACAGGCAGTAACCTGGCAGACAGTAATCTACCACAGAAAGTAGAAGAAGAAGAAGAAGAAAGACTTTTATTGGGACAAATTAACACATCACAAGAAAAAAATGCATAACAAGTAACATAAACAAGTACAAAGGAAAAACAAGTTACATAAATACAACATAATACAAGACAAAGTCAGAGCGTCAGAGTGCATCCTGTGGTGTGTCAAAGTTGCCACAAAGGGCATCTGACTCAGCATTGTGCTGAGGGTATGAACTCTCGGCGCTGGTTTTCAGTCAGTGCCTGCGGTAATTGATGCGTATATTACAACTTGGTGCCAAACGAATGAAAATAAGACAATATGTATTGTATATGTATAGTAAAGTATATATTATAAGAAAGTGGTTAAAAAGTGATAAGTAGATAATATTCCAAAATAAATATATTAAAAATAAAATATAATGATAGCAGGTGCAGTGGTCATGTCTAGCTAGAGGCCAAAGAAGAGCTGGCACTTCACCGATAACCACCCAAACAGGATACCTATATTTGATACGATTACTAGTCCGTATGTCAGAAGCGGCGAAAGATAGGACGGGACGGTCTCTGCTGTTCGAGCAAATATAGCGTATAGCAAATACTCGTGACGTTCTGGATGATAATCGTACAATGTAAGCGAGTGTAGTTGGCGAATGAATGCTTCAAATAAAGAACTCCACTTCTTAAAACAACAAATTCATTACATATCTTGTTATATCGCCTTCACCTTAATAGTTTATACTTTAAATGTCATATTATTACTAGGGATAGAGCTCGCGCTACAAAAAGTCCCTCGTTGAGGTCCTTATACCTACTGTTTACGGACCAAAATTCTTTAAATCAATGAAGTTATTCATTGTTGCCGTTCGTTGTTCTCCCGCTCCTAGTAGACAAAGAGAGTAATGACATTTTAATTTAAGCAATTAAATTTATAAACGTTCCATCCGTCCATCATCTCAGGACTATATTTGTTAGTCATTAATTTAACAACTTCTCATTCATTCATTGTCATTCGTGAACTAACGCGAGCTAAAGAATACGAGAGCTGGGACGAAACCTGAGCCGATGAGCTACTGAATGATAGTGAACTATGAACTACTTCTTAAAGTAAGTAAACTAAATCATTATTTTCAATGGTATGCAACAAAAACTAAATTAATCCCCCACTTCCCTCTCCCGGCTAAACGGCTGATTGTACAAACGTAAAAAAATCGGGGCAGTACCACATATTATGAACTTGGAAGAAAACCTTGTACGGCAAAGAAGGCTTTACAAGTTAACGAGTATTAAGGCAATCAACTATAAGTAAAAAAAAAAAGGAAAACAAATTCAATTGAAAATAACTTTGATAAAACTGTTACTTCTGTAAAGTAGGTAAAAAGGCCCTCCTTCTACAGAACCCTACACTGCGCGTGGCACGACACGCACTTGGCTGGTTTTTAAGTAGGTAGGTAGGTATAATGCCCAAGTATAGAGGTGTTGGTGTCGGACATCAGTTTAGTCAAATTAACAAATAGAAATTGCTATTACGTATCCATCGCAAACTCATTCAACTGTGTGGAATTTTGTTCAAGTTATCTCTCGGGCATTATACCAGAACTCTCATTTTCTCGGTGTTTAATGTAAAATACAATTTGAACAAATGTCCAATTTTCCGCTCTTAGAGTGAAACCGCGGAAAATTGTTCATTGTTAAAAACGTGAAGTTGTATTACGATTCTTGAATGTTCAGTATTGTGCCTGCAGAATCCATAATAAAGTCATACGGTCTTATTTATAAAAACAGGATTCTTTAAAAGACAGCTCAAAGGCAGTTCGAATAGTAGTAAAGGGAAAAACCTAACCACAGATTATTTAAACTGCCTCTGAGTAATGTTTTAAAGGAAACGTGTTTGTTTTATAAGACCGTTATTTTATATTAGCTAGTCAGGCGTATCATAGGATCAATTTTTCTGGGACAAATCCAACTATACAAATCAAGACTGTAAAAATCAGCCCAGCTCTTCCTGAATTACAAATGACGTAACTAACCCATCTTTGTTCTCTATATCGTTATAGAGATCACCTGATGGCAATCTGTAGGTTGTCTAGCAGCCGTTTCATATTTGCAATCTATCGATAGACGAGCCTATTGCATAGCTGGGCACCGTTAATCAAATAGGTAGTTAACCATTTTAATCGCTGATCCGTTACTAAAAAATTTAACTTCGTTATACGTTAAAGCGTTACATTTCGAAAGATAACGCTTAAAAATTGCATTTTCTATATCGATGCGTTGATGATTTAATTAGAAACTGTTTGTTTAGGTTCTGGAAATTGACAGGTTAGGAACAAAAAAAGACGTGTATAATTGAAGTGTGTAATTTAGTCTGGCATAGTTTGGATAATCCCCTTCGTGAGCATCAATACCTATGTTGAAGTTCTTGTCTGAAAGCGAGGCTCGTTTTCCACTCTTTAGCCAACATAAACTTAACAAAAAAAAAAACAAAACACTCGTCACTCTAAGCGCCAGCACCAGGTGATGTGAAACCATCAAACCAATCATATGAATCAAATCTATTCGCAGTTTTCTCACTCACATGAGCCGGCAAGGCATTACATGTCTCTAGTTTCAACTAGCCCGAACGTACAGCACATCAACATTTACGTATGTGCACTCTACTTCTCTACAGTATGAACAACTTTGCAACAAAAATGTAAAGGATGACCTGCTGTCGACTGTTCTTGTCAGAACTTGTTTTTCGCGACGCGGTGCGGTGCGTGCGTTATCTTTTTGGCAAATACGTAGGTACTGGATTAACGATTAACAGACTTAGGGAATTTTAACGGAAGTTTACGAATCCGTTAACATTTTTTAAAGTTAACTTAAAAGTTAATCCGCTAGTCGAATTTTTAACTTCGTTAATTAACGACTAACTTTAGGTTAAGGATTAATGCCCAGCTAGGGCCTATTGACATTATAAAAATGTTCTACTTAACTTATGCAAACTTTATTTAAAAGTTTGATAATAACTTTAACTTGAAAAACCCTCTCCCAAGCACGTACAAGTTTTTTTTACTTTTTTATTCAGCTTCGCATGTTATAAACATTATTTACTTGCTAAAGCACGCTAATTAAGTACATATTAAATTAGCTGGTGAATTGGAGTAAAGGTACATTCACGCTTTACTAGTTCAGGATCTATCTACCTACATAATCCATCTTTCCATAATCCAACTTTCCATCGTTAGTTGCCTGGAAAAAATTGCTATAAGCAATAAGGCCGCCAATTGTACTGCATTTTTGTAAATATTTCATGTCTATGTTTTTCCTGGTACAATAAAGAATATTCTTATCTTAACGTATCTCATATTACGGTTCCGATTTGAAACCCCGACTACTTATAACGGAGCCTACGTCACACACAATCCTGTCACATTACTCGGGATCTACGGGCTGGGTAATATGGACTATTTATCACTTTTACGGTCCGCAGGATACCAGTCACAAAGATGAATATTTTACAAAATTCCCTACTGGCCATTTACAGGCTGTTTTAGCCATAGACATAATGATAGGTAAATTAACCTTTTCCACTCAATTTCTTTCTGCTATTTTATAAACGAAAAGAATATAGATAGATAAGGATCTAATTGCTTGTAAGTAACATTTGGTAGATTCGTAGGGTGGTGCCTATTTTTGAAGAAGACTAGTATGATTTCATATAAGTATGAAATTAACCACTAAGGACAGAGAGAGAGAGAGAAAGAGAGAGTAAGTATTCTGTCTCTCTGTCTTGCAGTGGGTCTTTTATCGACTGCTTCAAATACGTGAACGTTCGATGAAACGTTCTACCGTGTACTATCGCAATGGGCTCCACGAAGTTCACAAGCACCAACAACGAAAAAAATCATAATTATATAGTTTTGTAAGACATTTTTAGAAAAAAATGTTTTATAAATGACTCAATCTTCTGATAGGGATCCATAAGACCTATTAGCTCAACTATGTTTTCGCGTTCCTGTCCGATCTATAAGAAACAAACGTGTTTTTTCACAGGGTGTCTCTAGAACCAATGCTGGCAAAAGAGCACCTCTCAACAGAATGTGCGATAGCTATAATATAGCATTTACGGAAATTGATTTGTTTCATAAGTCAAAGCAGTGCTGCAAGCAAATGTTCACAAGAATCCTGTCAAATTCATGAGCTGTACCGATTTGTTCCGTTTACTTCTTCCGATGTATAATATTAATGATTGTTTGTGTATGTATCTCTTTCTAAAATAGTCGCTTTAGTGTTTGTTCATTTTAATCTTAGAACTTAATCTAAAGTCCTGTATTGCGCCTCTTACTTATTTATTATATTAAGTATTACCTATCTGTGGCAAATGCTGAGGAATTGGCAAAATGTACTATATTGACTGTAATATTTTTTATGCTATAAGTTTGTCAATTTTGTTTTTTCTCCTTAAATAAATAAATAAACCAACAACCTACAGTTAGAATTTCTGCTAACAACATGTTCAACTTCAGAAGTTTTTGGCCTTGCTTGTGTTTTTAATTAGACGGGATAAATACACACACACACACACACACACACACACACACACACAAAACAATCAAACGATTTTGATTTTACCTTCACATGACGAATGGAGTGCACTGGTGAACGGGCGAAGAATAAATTAACTCTCTGAGGAATTGAGGTACCTAAGTCCCACTTGGTTACAGAATAAGAAATACAGGCAAAAACAGACTTAGTGCACTCATAATTAGGTTACTGATAGGTTCAAATGGCTTCAAATCTGACTTACAGCGCACCCTGTTTCCATGCAGTGGTTGTGGTTACCTCCCAAGAGTGTATATATCAGAACGTATTTTGTGAACGTATTTTGCAAGAGTGTATTTTTTTCCAGGTCGCATTGTGAATAAGTCCCAATTTATGTGATGATGTAATATCATAATAGTGTATCTTCACTAAATTTAAACTAGAATAAGATTTCTAGTAATAAACTGATTAAAATTTTGTCAACGGAAACTCAAAATTGGTTCTTCATTTTTCTCAAGAACTGTTAGTTAGACCCATAACATCAAAATTTGTTTTTCATTTCTCTCGAAAACAATTATTAGCCCCTTCCCCCCTCATGCCATTATCCCCAACCCTTAACTAAACGAATGATACTGGAAATTCTCACCCATAGAGTACCTCAACAAATGTAAAGGTTTGTGGTGGCTTAAGACCCTGGCGTTTTTTTTTGCATCGAATTAAAAAACAGACTTTATAACGTCGCAACAAAAACCAACGTTGGTAAAACGTTGCTGTGTGTGTGTGTGTGTGTGTGCGTGCGTGTACGTGCGTAGATTTATGCGTGCATGGGTGCTTGCGTGCGTGCGTGTGTATGCTTACAGGTTTTGATGCCTGTCTGCTTAAAAAGAATTTTGTGTCTATGGTACTCGTATTTGCCAGGCTTTTTGTAAACAGAGCAAAATTACCGGGAGTCCGTGAGGATGGGTTTAATTTGAATAATAGGCAAGATTTGGTTGTTGGAAGGCAAATGGGAACGTGTAAGTTACATGGGTAATACATAAGTCAGATTCAACGCATTTTGTACAAACAACGGCCATGAATATCAATTAAAGTTGACCCGATACAGTTTCCAAGACACATTTGCAGGTCACAAATCGGTCTAAAAATTTAAGAAAATATACCTAGATCTCAGAAATGAGTACAAATGAAATGCAGTATAAATGAGTAGAATTGAGAAGTCTGGTGTTATTTTAAATGACAGGATACGAAATAGTTTGATTAGAGAACGTTGTTGAGTGAAAGAGGTTGCGTTGGTTTCGACATGTGGAGAAAATGAAGGAAGAAAGATTGACGAAACAAATATAACGAGCGAATGTTGGTGGAAGGGCCGGTATGGGACGACCCCAGGCTTCGACCAAATAAAGGATGTTTTAGCAAAGGGCAAGATAAAAAGTACCCGAAACCGGCGCGCGCGCATGCAACGAGTACCTAATGAATGTTGAGGAAGCGAAAGTGATCTGGGAGGGTCGTGGCAAGTGGCTGTCCCTGGTCTCTGCCTACCCCTCTGGGATACAGGCGTGAGCTTTTGTATGTATGTATGTAGATCTCAGATAGAGTTCAGTTGCTGGCGTGCCGTTCCCAGGAATTTCGGAAATATTCCAAACGGGTTCCATAATTACCAAATTTTTGCATCTCGATAGGTGAAATTCACTGTTCGGATTTTGCCTATAAAAATATACAAAAAAAAAATACAAAATATTTTATTAAAAAGAAAGACATTACAAGCATGGTTTGCGTTGATTACCACACCGTTGATTATCAAGATAAATTTTATCTACTTACAATTTTAAAGAGATACGAATCCCCATAATAGTTACTGTGAGTTGGGCATATACCCAACTGCACATGTTGTCAGTAACAGCACTATAAATCGCTAGTCCGCGGTTGGAATAGAACTCGTCGTGGAGACCGCTTGCTTACCCCCGATTACTCGTACACTAACAATCTCTTAAAGAAGTGTCGACTGTTGTCAGAATTAATAGATTGTTTTTGCACGAGAAATCGGGACTAGTAATTGCTATAGTTACCTACGGTGTTATTATAAGACACTATTCCTCTGAGATACTCCTCAAATGAAGTTAAAATATACTGTGGTAAAGGGGAAGGCTTTACCATAGACAATTTAAATTGCGTTTGAGGATTGTTTTAAGGAATAGTTTTTTTTTATAAATAAGACGGCTTTTATAATAACACGATTCATCCAAAAAACTCCTCAAATGCAAATAAATAATCTTGCGTAAGGGGAAACATTCGTTTAAACTGCATTATAGGAGTGTTTTAAGAAATTGTGTTTTTTTATAGGTAAGACGGTCTCTACAACCGACCACACATTTAACGACGAAAAGTTAATATAAATCCGCTTTCCATTGTCCTCAGCTTCATCTTCGTAATAAACTGCGATCGTTTCATGGCTTGTTTTTAATGCTTGTGTTATATTCACGGTTGAGAGGAGACAGAACGTAGGTGGTTGCATGAAGCGGCTCTCATCGTTGCGGGCACAGAACAAATATATTTAGAAACACGATTCCTCTGAAACACTACTCAAATGCAGTTTAAATAGTCCCTGAGTTGTCTTTCCCTTTAACACAGACTATTTAAACTGAATTTGGGGACTTTCTAAGGAAGCATAATATATGTTTTTATAAATTTCACAGTCAGGCTGACTTGTAACAACTTTTTAAATGTGCACTAATTTCCGAGCATTAAAGTCTTCATACGATTTTCATATTTGTACATTCTTCATTCCAAGTTCAACTTAATGACATTAATAAAATTGTGGGTAGAACATTGGACTTGGAAGCGAGAGACACAGGTTCGATTCCCAGTGCGGGGGTGTACCTATGACTTTGTTTTCTAAGTTATGTACATTTGTGAAGTTACAGTAGCAATACCACTAGGAGATAATATTGATGTAAAAAATAAAAATAAAATTGTAATATTTTTGCAGAAATGTAGAATTTGAAATTCATACTCGTAATGTTTTCAGAACTTCTGAATCTCAAACTAAGTAGAAAAAAATTATAATAATAATAACTATAATAAATACTATCCGTTCGGCAAACCTACGGCAAGCCTCGGCCTTTGGCGACTGTTTATTTTGTGACGTAAGGAAGGGGTTTATTACCAAGTGCCATAAACTGGTTCGACTAAATCCTTCTTTTACGATACCCTCACTGCACAGCTGGCTATCAAATCATCCGTGCAATCTTGGACGGATGGAGCACATGCTTTGATTAAAAATACCTTTGTGTGTTACCTAATGTAATCTTTGTGTTCAATAAAGAATATTCTATCTATCTATATATCTATCTGACTGCTGCAAAAATAACATCTGCTTGAAAGTCAGCCCCGCAGATTTCTAGTAAGGGCGCTTATACACGGTCGGCACGTGCGCCAACTGCAGCCGTCAACACTCGTCGACGGCAGTCATCGACGTGTGTTGACGGCAGCCGTCGACGCGCTGACGCGGATATTCAATGCTGTCGACGACTGCCGTCGGCACACGTCAACGGCTACAGTAGACAAACGTGCCGCCCGTGTATAAGCGCCCTTATAGTCGTTTTTATTTTAACCCGATACCGCACGATAACATATCTTTTCTATTCAACGAATAAAATTAATGTTGGACAAAATTAAAAAAAAACACACACTGTTTTTATTCAATGTATTGAAAAAAAAATACATATAACTTAATGCAAATAAGACACGTGTCAGATTAAATAAGTCTCTTACATTTTTAAATATGGGGTTTCTTATTTACCTAACGTAATTACCTATGAATATCAAAATATTATCCGGACCCGGCGAATTATGATTTTTACCTGGACCCTGGACATCAATGGACATTGGACCTGGTGCATGCACCATTCTCATCATCAACCCATTATGTCCCCACCGAGGGGCACGGGTCTCTTCCCTGAGGAAGGTATAGGCCATACTCCACCACGGGGGCCAAGTCCGGATTGGTGGAGGCTTGTAGACTAGTGGCTCGTCTACTGTCAGAAGTTGTCAAGCCGCCCTAAGGCCTCTGACTTGGCTTAACGACTGCCATCTATCGACGGCAGCCGGCACCAACAGCTTAACGTGCCTTGCGAAGCACGGAACCGCTCGGAAAAATGCCACTAGCGTTAGGCATAGACGGCGACCCATCCATGCACTGAACGCGCCCTGTGTTGCTTAACCTTCGTGATCGTTTAAGATCACTCAGGCGGCCGGGGCTACGAGCGATGCACCATTCATGCCTGTAGAATTAGAGAAGTCATTAACCTAAGCAATCGTAATTAGCAAAGTGCTATTAGGGCGCTTATACATGGACGGCATGTTGCGAATGACAGTCGACACACGTCGATGCGCAGGATATCCGATGCTGACCTCTCGGCGACAGATTTTCCGTCAGCTGGTTGTTTGAACGCCACACATCTATAGAGTGGTCTAAAGTTGCCAACTTTTTGAAACTATCAAAATTCAGACGTCGTCCGCGTGAAATTTTAAAGAAGTAGGCTTAGAAATAACAAGTAGAGACACCTTTTTTCGGAACGCTCACCTTTACTTTTAGGCATTTTCTTTACTTTTTTAGATTATTTATCAGGACTTTCCATATGACTTCAGGATGAAACACACAAACGCGGTGGCAGTGGCGGCCTATACATATGTCATTTACGCCAGAAATATTTTTATGGACCGCCACCCACCTCCACCGCGTTAGTGTGTTTTATCCTTTAAGCCGACTACTACCTTTTGAAGACCTCATATGCGTAGTTTTCTTATTACAATTTTCAGACCACGAAGTTATCAAGAGTTCAATCAACAAGTAACTATGCAGTTTCTAACTTACCTACCTACAAGATAATGGAAAGTGGTTGTGAAGGCAGCTCTTAGCTCTTGTCTGATTTTAGATGAAAGTGTCAGCGCTAGCGTCGCTTCTCTTGTGGCTGATAAAATTGCATTTCTTCATTTATTTTATCTGGCTCGACGAACTCTAAGGCCGACCGCACACTTATCTGAATTCAGAAAGTGAACGAAACTGGGTGAGACGCCAAAGTGACAGGGTTGGTGTGACAGGGAAGAGGCCTATGCCCTCTATGCCCTATGGGCTCTATTCGTGGGCTGGACTCATAGATTAGTTCAGAACTGTTTATTGTACACACCAGAAAAAAAAACGTTAAAAGCCTTAATATCTATATCCTTAGATAATTATGTAGATTGCATTGTAGATCTTAACTAAATAAAGCAACGAACTTATTTATTTATTTACGTATTCTAGTTATTTATCATCTTATAAGTAGGTTTATGTAACTTTTTAATTCGTTAGCCATTATAATTGTATTGGGTTAACATATAGTACGTAATAATTATGGTACACTTTCCTCCCTTGTTTATAATGTTCGTATCACCACATCAAGGGTTGGCTGGAAGAGATTTCTGCTGAAATAAGCGCGCCATGTGTGCAATAAAGTAAAGTAAACTTACGTATCGACAGCACACGAACCTTCACTCTGCCAATATATTTTATAACTCGCGGCTGTGGGCTAGGCCTTCTAAGCTA
Source organism: Yponomeuta evonymella (assembly GCA_963969515.1). NCBI lineage: Eukaryota > Metazoa > Arthropoda > Insecta > Lepidoptera > Yponomeutidae > Yponomeuta > Yponomeuta evonymella. The sequence goes on from OZ018346.1 coordinate 7,780,844, forward strand.
TCAGGATGGTATTGGCACTGGGCGAGTCTACTCTATCTAAAACAATGTCCCAGGCACTGCAGCATCCGAGTGGTCCCTTCACCTATATAGTGTGAGTAAAGGTGCCACTGGACGCTGCATAAATCATCTCATTACCTACGTAGATGCAAAGGCCAAAGTTGTAAGTACTAGATGTGTACTTTGTTACATATTAGAATAACATTTTCCCCGTGATCCTGTAAGCGCGAGAAATCGTTTACGACAAGATTGCCTTTTTATGTACTTACTTACCTACCCATCGATCTCCTAGGTACACCTACTTACATACGTTTTCTTTTGGGAAATCTAAGAAAAATTTATTATTTTTATTTTTATGTTGTATATTCTGACACTCAGGATTCCTCACGATGTTTTCCTTTACAGTTAGCGAGTGGTATTGCTACTATAACTTCATAAATGTACATAACTTAGGAAACAAAGTCATAGGTACATGCCCGCACTGGGAATCAAACCTGGATCTCTCGCTTTCGAGTCCAATGTTCTACCCACTAGGCTACCTCCGCGCTTGAAATCGCCAATCCGCGGTGGGCACGCGTGGTGATTAAGCCCATACTCTCTCTCTGACAGAAGGCCTGTGCCCTACAGTGGGACGTATATAGGCTGCTTATGTTGTATATTCACCTATTTTTTTCTAATTTATAACCTTTGCATCGAATATAATTAACAGTATACTTTATAATATATTGTTACGACGGTGGATAGGAGGTAAAACTTTGAACGCGTTTTTCCGTGCCTCCAGCGTTTTCAGCAGGCTGAAATACCGTTTCAGGCCGTTTCAGAAGGGTGCTCTGTCACATACTAGTTTATCAAAATTTCACACAATTTACCATGGTTTTCAGGCGTATGAAACATGTTTTCAGTCCGTTTCAGGCCACCCTCTATTCGATGACGCGATAACCTGAAAACCCGTTTTCAGGCATTTTCAGGACCCCTTATGGGCCCTTGAAGTACATTTCAGTATATGACGAAATTTTCAATAGGAGTGAAAGAGATACCACTGTTAGAAAGGGATAGCTATAGTCCGAACATTCCGGAAAGGTGTGACAGAGACATCACGATCGAGCGATTAAGTCGGCGGAGTGTCCGTGGTAAGGTCGTGCCGATTTCGATTCCTTTAAAAAGTAGTCTGTAATTGCACGTTATGAATTCTAACTACGTAACTTGGAATTCGGAATTTGTAATTGCATTTTTTTTTTCTTTTTGTACTACACTAACCTGTAGGTACTTACGGAAATCCTGAAGCCCCATATTATTACGCGACGAACGTCGTAGCTGTAATTTAAAATATTATGTCAATTTTTGGATAAGCTGCGTTGTACTCTGAAATCGCATATAAGTATACTGGACACGTTCAGCCCACACAATTTTCTGATCCACTTACTCACAATGTTCTTTACCTTTTGAACTTTGAGGACTACATTATAGCAACTTTCCTTTACAATCATGGAATTAAAGTAAAATCGTATTTCTTGTGACGATCAAATATCAAATATGTATTAGCGAAGGGCAAGATAAAAAGTACCCGAAACCGGACTGCGAAAGAGCCTTGACAGTATCGCGGCACGTGGCAAACCCTGCACTCCCTTCTGGAATACAGACCTGAGCTTACGTAATTTAATGTTGAAGCATTTTGAAAAAAACTTATTTTTAGCCATTTCCCTAAGCTGAAAAATGACACATACATGGTAACATAGCCGTGATGTAGATTCAGTTGGTCCTATTCATAAATACTTATATATTATACTGTATACTTGATTCACTAAACTAATGAATATGCAGTGTCACCTTCAACCGCAACGTAAGTCAATTTGCATATTCAATGGAAAACTTAATAGTTAGCCCGAATTGGTTTAGATTGGAACCTCGGGGTACATTTTCCTTCAAAGCCATTTGGCATAAGTACCTTAGTCTGTTGAAAGAGAAATTGGTTTAAATCGAATTGTATGGTGAGTGGCGCTGAAAGTCGGATATGGCTTCGTAAAAAAACTTACTAAAGTTTTTGATGTAAACAGAAATTCGACATTTACATTAAGTAGCCTGTAATGCAACTGAATAATGTCAATCATCAGCCCGCCCCCTCTACTCTGGATAGGGCCTCTCCCAAGGCCCTCCATTTCCCTCTGTCCTCGTCCATCCTCATCTATCCTCACTGAATAATGTGTACACATGTAAAGGTCGATATGCTGTCGACTGTACTTACCTTAATAAGTATTAAGGGGACCCAGGTAATGGCACTTTAATAATAAACGTATAATAAGCATTATTTATGCTACGTCGCATATAATTATAATTAATGTACTATATTTTTTTTATACCTGCAATAAAATAAAAATCCCCTGCAGTAAAAATACAATCAATAACCAAATAATTTCCATCGCTATAAAATATTATTATTATTATTCAATACTTTTATTGGCACTTAACCTAATGTACAATACGGCAAACTTAATGCCATAAGCATTTTCCACCGTCAATCGCTAAATTAATAAACCAAAGTAAAAAATATTCATAACAGCAAAAAAAAATGATGGTTTAACTATAAAATAATATGCTTTGTAAATTACAACGTGATATTTTAAGAAATTGCTTACCTCTAATTATTAAGTCAAGAATTCTTCCTTCTTGGATGTTGGCATACTAACGAGGAATTCGTGAACGTAAAATTTTGGGCCAAAAAGTCAGCGGAGCATTTTAGAGTACAAGGCAGAAATGGTTGCAACCGTGTGACCAACACAATATTGCTGACTTATGCTCAACAAACTGCAAAAAATTGCAGTGGTCTTGGAATTTCATAAATACTTACTAAATGCTTTTCTATATATTATGATACATAAGTATAGCTATCCGCACTGCTAAGATAAAAGCAATCGTTACGAGCGAGCGCAGTGTGCCATCAATCTGTGGCCATCACAGACGATAGAGGCATGTGTGCCATGCGGAGAACGCCCGTATTACTCTCGATTTCACCTTTTGGATTACGTTTTTAACCATTAGTTAAACTTTGTTTTGTAAAAATTTGTTGCACTGTATAGTTTAATAACTAGATAATGGTATGAAACAAATTATCTAACCCTTGATGCAGCAAAAAAGGAATATGCGTGTGACCACCTAGCATGTGGTAGCTTAAGAACTACTCTTTTTGTATCGCTTCAAAAATTAATGAAAGCAGATTAAATTAAAATGTTCAGCCCTGGCTTCTAAAAAAATTACCTAATTTCTCGAAAAAAAGTACAATTTTTTTTTTTTTAGGACAATGCCCCTTCAAAAACGTAGGAATATTGACTTGACAATCAAATGGTTTCGCGAGTCATTTTTAAATACAGAAAAGTGTGAATCATTTTTAGTGAAATAATTTACTGTAAACTTGTGAAGTAAACTGAGTATAACGAAGACATCATGTTTTAATTTTTTAGTCAATGGTTCGTCATGCAAGAACATTATCAGGTAATTCTAGGTAGTAAGTAGGTGTTTTGAACATACTTACTTCTCCGGTTATTTACTTACGCTCTCTATGAAACTTCCGTTTTCTTTTCGTTGCTGTGCTAACAGAATTAATAAGGCTGAATTATTCAGCGGCTTAGTAAATAGAACAAAAGTCCTTTTGTGCGAATTTTATCTCAGGTAAATAAACGTTACAATTTAATATTAAGAATATTTCAAGCTTGTTGTGTGGGTCGTTGGGGTCGCTGTGTGGGTTTGTTTGTAAAGAGAACTTTGTCACCGCAGTGAATGTTATTAGTATTGACAATTAGAATCCCGCTTTTTGGATGGATGTGGAAATGGTACACCCTGTACAAATCGAGATCGTAGTCTACCTATGTCAAAATTCATCTAAAGCTTTATTTCTACCAATTAAACGCGATTACTGGATTTAATATCCAAACATACACACTTTCATATGTATGGTACTTATTATGTGGGATTCCTGTTCCTACAACGTATAATTGAAATACTCAAAATCTGATAAATGTTCAGTATCGATAGCCACTTTCTATTGGGAGCTACAAATTCTCGATTTTATTTTCATCACGGTAAAATGGAGAATTTTAAACATTTGTTCATAAGTTTTGCGTTATTTCAAATAACACTTGCATAAAGTGCCTACAGCAGCGTTGGTGGCTCAACCATTGTGTGTTGTATTTATTCATATAAAAGAATATGTTACGAATTTGTTATGATAAGGCCCCACAAAACCAGTTGCTTGGTTTGACTATGGCAGCAGTCTTATTGGTAATGGGTTATACTAGTGGAAGTATTCGAGATAGTCCTCGTCAGCACTCATATGAACAACACGCAGCAACACGCAAACTGTATTTCGTGTGCTTTCATAATTCGAAATTACGAATTACGAAAGTACACGAACGAAAGGTGTCGGCCGCGGCGCCGGCAGCCACAAATTATTCAAAGTTCGAGGTTGCGTTAGCGAAACTTAATTAAACCAAATGAATGGCCCCTTAGAACAGACTGTTTAATTTTCAATATTACCGTGTTATTCAAACTGGGCCTGAATAAATAATGATCCTTTTCGTCCCAATAGGCGGATGACGAAATACGAAATCCTCATGACGAGCGATAAATTAACTTTTCGAGCTCTCAAAAGCAGTTAGGTAGGAGAGATTAATTTATTTTTTTTCGCTTATCCGTCTATTTGCCCGTCAACGCAGGTTGTCGTTTTATGAAACGCTTTTGGCAAACGGAATAAAAAATGGGAAGCGTGCGGGAGCTGCGCCAGATATAAATATTCTCTTAGAAATTCACCGACAAAGTTGGACCCAACACGGGAGGAACGCAAATACCAATAACCATGTATTACGTACGACCAAATTGAGCATAGAACTGAACTTTTTCTTCTTTCATAAGTTTTCAGCATAATGAAAGTTGTAGTTTGATTATTTTAAAATAAGTCCCTCCCTCATTCTTTCGCTAACTCTCCTTTTCTTCTTGTGCCGGCCAATGGAGGTTGGCCGTCAGCTCCCCGTATTTTTCTTCATTTCTTACCAATCGAAACAGGTCTTCGACGCTTTCATACATCCGTCCTTTCCCTGACGTTAACCTACATATAACATTCTTATTCTTTTGTAATTTTTTCTTTATCAAGTATCGGGTAGAACTAATAATAATAAATATTTTATTGAGCTTTTTTTATACGGCGAAACTATTACAGCAATATTCTTATGCAAATCAAGAAACACTGAGAAGTGAGTACGCTTAGACGATAGTTTCCGAAAATACTTAAATGTTTGTTCCTGAATATGAAGGGTCGATTTATGAATATGAATATCCTGACATCGACACAAACGTTTTGTAATGTTACATATGACTGATAGGGTTGATCTGTCAGATTTTACAAATGCGACCCACTTCACGCATGGACTTGTTTCTCTTCTCCCATGTTCCTTCAACCTGTTTATTGACTAAAGCCTGATTTAGGGTAGGGATATGGTATGGTATCGAAACAAAAGTATCGATACTTTACTTATGAGTAATATCGCAACAAAGTTAATCGATAGTACCGGTATCATACTCGCATCTAAAGCATTGAGTTACTCAGATAACGAGTACCTACTTTTTGTTTGGCATTCAGTATAAATAAAACACGTAAGTTTCGTGACATAAAATTATGATTCTGTGAGTGGTTTGGCTTCATTATCTACAAGCTTTCCTGTCAGGCTGTGTTTTTAGGTGATTTAATAAGTTTAATATATTTTCATACATACATCTCGAAACCGTTTTCGCATGTTGCTGATTTTAAATATATTTTTTCTTTTTTGTTAATTAAAACACTTTCAAACATCACTTAAGTCTTGTGCCTTTCGTCGGCGGCATCTCCTGTTATTTAAACTTGATTTATGACAGGGCTTCGCCTACTAGTAGCATGAGCTATGAAGTCCGTAGACTGTAATAGGATGGATGGATACTACGAGAAAGGTATCGAGTACAGTGAAAAGTATCGATTCTTACTCATTATTATTAGTATTAAAAAGTATCCACTACTGAATTACTCGGTATCGTAAAAGTATCGAGTATACTGAGGTTAAAGTAATGTAAAAAAGGAGATAGATAGATAAATCAGAAAATTTTTTATTAATTAAAAAACCGGACAAATGCAAGTCGGACTCGCCCACCGAGGCTTCCTAGACTCGAGCTCCAAAGACTATTTTTTTTATTATTTAATTACATTTTTTTCAGATTTTTCTCTGTACTTGTAGTATACTACGATATTACTTGCCTCATGATTCCAGGTCAACGGAGAGAACCCTATAAATGTTGGAAGGGAAGGAAGGAAAAGGAAGACCGACTGTAATACCTACAAAGTTAAACTCAAAAATAGTTTTAAGCATTTGTAGTAATAATCACAAACCTATAGTTAAATACCTCTTTACTGGCTTGTTTATCAATTCTAAAGGGTAAAATGTTAAATTTACTTCAAAAAGTCACACAGAAACATCGAAAATCGTTGTAAAATTATTCACACTATGTACCATATAAACTTACTCATAAAATTAACTATTTCTACATCTACTATCTTAATTTTGTTCTAGTTTGGTGATGAAGCAGCTTTATGAACATAACACGATGCTTTGGATCTATACTTGAAGTTCCTTATCACCAACATAACAACAACTAATTTGTCATATCAGAAGTATTGATCTCTATTTATATCTGCCCAGTTAAATGCTATGGGTAATTTAGTGCTGTTAGTTACCTATTTTGAGATACGTGCTTATGCCCAAAGAATAAATGGGTGTAACTATGTACGATTATGATTTTTTTTATTAAATAAAACCGATGTTTACAAGTAACCAGGAACATTGTTTTACTTTACAATTAAAATTGCAGTAATAACTAGCTTTATATGTGCTAAATGGGTTGAATCATTGATATCAAGGCTGGCATTTCTAGTTAGTTTTAGGATTAACGGTCTATAGCAAACGTTGGTAGTCTGGCTAAAGGAAGATTAGCCACAGGAAATAAAAAATAAGACATTTCAATTTATGGTGTTTTATAAGTATTTTGTGTTGATAAACTGAAAAGGTACTTTTCAAAAGTTGATTAGGTATTCCACTTTTCCTATTTTTTCAGAAAATGTGAAATTATTTTTTTTAGAAAAGCATGGCACGCGTGGTCAATAAGCTCATACTCTCTCCCTGAGAGAAGGCATGTGCCCTACAGTGGGACGTTTAAAGGCTGCTTATGACGATAATAGGAATGATCATGTTATGACCTAATATGGAATAATCTGCTTTTGATTCAGACTCTTCTGGATAAAACTTATTTTGATGAAAACAGGAAAAGAAAACACTGAATTAAAAATAGTGAATAAACAATTTTTTGTTGCAATCTATGGTGAAATGATATACAGGTAGGTACTATGAAATGCAAATCTTCTAGATTCTACAATAAACATATTTTGATGAAACTATCGCAGTTTATACATCTTTTCCATTGGAATAGACCACTTTTAGCCAGTTTATGTTTCAGCTACGTGTGGATTTCAATGTCGCCAGTCAGAAAAAAATATAAAGACCGCTTTGGTTATAAGTGGAATAATCAACTTGTGATCAAAAGTGCCTCCTCAATTACAAACAAACGACTAAGTGCATATTAATTAAAAAGTTTATTTCTTTTCTTTTCTCACATCTTATTATTGTTTACAAATTCACGTACTTACTCTTCATATATTACTCAATACTCTCACCTTTAACTTATTTGTACTTAGTGAGATATATATAGGTATCAAACCTATTCTTCTAAAATATGAAAATTTTGTGTCCCAGTGTTTGTTATCGAACTGCTCTTTGTGTATGTTTCGTAGGTCTGAGGTCGTAGGCTAATTAATGTGTCAAAACGACGTTTGCCGAGTCAGCTAGTTTTATTAAATAACTAAATCTTCCACACAGCATCACTTACCCAAACTGCGATGCTTTGGGCTGTGGTAACCAGGCAAAGACATCAAAAACATGGAAATACACGCAGACTAAGGCCATTTGTCCAATTCAAGTACGGCGGCCTCTAGTTGGAATCGAACCTACGACCTCTGTTTTGGTACTCATCAACACGATCGCTAGACTAACGAGGCAGTCAAACAAACTGCCTCCAGCCTGCCGACAGCCTACCAAATAAGTAGTTAAACAAAAATTACAGCTAAGCTATAGAATAACTTCGTTTGAACGCCGCGTGTCTTTTACTCCTACAAAAACGACGCTTGAATCGTCTGCTCATAGGCAGATTCTTAATCTTGTTGTTCGCTAATATGTCTTTAGAACAGATTTGCGCATAAATATACTCCGCATCATCAGGAGGTTCATCGTTGACTAAAATTATAGGTTTGACTATCATAGGGGATTCTTCGAGGTTTCCTTTAGTCGTGACAGCAGATATTTTTACCAAGTCCTTTCTTAGGTTTTCTTCTGGTGTCTTTTGAGATTCGTTTGAGAGATCAGGGTCTGTAGCTGCCAGGTTCTCCGCTTCCTCAGCCGCTAATTCAGCAGCCAGCGCTGCTTCAGCGTCCAGAGCCTGGAAAAGTAGGGAATGAGCGTTAATTTCACTCCATCATTACATAGCACATAATCAAATGTGGAATTAACATGGGGTTATCGTCATTGAGGAGTCTATGGGCTTAATCAAAACGCATGCTCAAAACAATCGATTACATGAAACATATTGATCGCAATATTATAATTTGTAAGCTACGTTGAGACCTACATAGATATATGAGACATACATATTATAAATATTATGATGTTTTTACCTCCAGTAGCTACTTTCTGACATAATTCCAATTAGTGCACAGAAAGTTATTCAATATTGCTACCCCTTATTACCCAACTGCAGCATAGATTAAAAGGAGAGTAATTTGTTGGACTCGTATGTGTGTATGCCATAATACTCAAGCCACACTGAATTGGCAGCAACGCGACGTGCAGTTTTAATAACAAGACATTATAAACTGTATGTACTCTACGTCATATTATAATATAGAAACGCTTGATAGCAGGCGCGAGCTGCCGCGAGACACAGCGCCGCGCCGCGTTCATTCTATCAAATCAAGCATTTCTATATCATTTCACACTGTACATAAAGTTTATAATGTCTTGTTCAGTCTTGTTATTAAAATTATGCGTCACGTCGCTGTCATTTCAGTGTGGCTTGAGCCTTCGCGCTTGAACTCTTTAAACAATCATCAGAATTTGACAAATAAGTTCTCAATCGATTCGTCATAATTACGCGGGTTTTATGGGCAATGTTAATGTCACAGGCTATATAGCATAATTCCGACAAAAAATAAATAAAAGCTTTATAAAACTGACGATATCTTTGCAAGAAGTTCCCTTAATAATCACAAGATGGTGCTATTTAGAACACCACCAAATATTGCTACAGTTGCTACTGTTAAATCTTGCTAGACCAGTAGATGACGCTCATCGCTCGATCATCACGAATAGATACTGCTGCTATTGCGAAAACAAAAAGAGATCACTAAAAAGGTAAAAATAAAAGACTGAATAATCGTGGTCAAAGCTATCCAATGACTAAACGAACGTGAAGCAATGTTTACTCGGAATCTCCATCGGCGTTAATTTTGAATACTTCCTTCTGGTGGTTTAGTTTTCTGACTTTTTTTGTAGCTTTTAAATTATTTATAAAGAGTTAATACATGTTTCTCGAAAAGAAATCATTCGCCAAACTGCGTGGCAGTTTGTTGGCGAATTATAGCAAGACTTTCCATTTTTACCCATCCTCGGGGTCGACCCGAGTTACACGAGTTGTACTGTGACCCGGGGCTACGAGAGTTAGCTGAGAGCCTTATTAGAAACAACTTGTTGCTAGACTCCGCAGCAGTCTTTATTACTCACGGCGTGAGAGTATTTATGTTGCTATTAATTTTATGCGGCGATATTATGCACGCGCTTAAACCGCGGAGGAGTCGTAAATTTGGGTGGCATAACGGATATCATTGTAATTGTTGTTCGGAACTGTAAACAAGCATTACTCTAGAGCAGAAACTGTATGAAGCACTGCCGCTGACTCTAAACCCTTTAACTGTTAAAATTGTAAGGAATTTATTTTTATTACTAAATTGTTTGGATGAAGATCTCTCTTGTATTATTTTGTGTGTAATAAAGTGATCATCATCTATCTATATATCTACTAAGAGCAAAGTTTTTAAAAGATTTTAAACACAGTTCAAAACACTGCTGTTTGTTTTCCTCTCTCAGACTCTTTTTAATATTTAACCATGCTGACCCTAACATAGAGGAGTTCCGGAACGAACGTTTCTTTTATGCTGCTGGTGCGTTCTCTTCCTGGTAGGAGCACGAAGACATAACATAAACATTTACATACAGGCACATACATTGCTTCTGGCCCCACACTAGGATACCCTGTGTCGTGGGAACCAGAAACAGCGACATCACAAACATGTAAACATCCAAGACCTGGGGTTTTTTTTGTCCCCAGCCGGGATTCGAACCCGGGACCACTCGCATAGAATATAGATATGTAATTGTGTAGCCGCATTGTTTCTCACCGAACTCAAGTGATAAGCTGCGTTCAACTGCGACGGTAAAATTAAAACTAAGTAAACCTTAATGCTGATGATGAAACCTTAAGGAAATACGCGCCTTGGGGGAGGTCTATGTCCAGCAGTGAAAGTATGGGCTGATTGATTACATAAGCAGCCTATATAATATACGTCCCACTGTAGGGCACAGGCCTTCCCTCGGGGGGAGAGTATGGGCTTAATCACCACACGTGCCCACCGTGGATTGGCGATTTCAAGCGCTGAGGTATGTGAATAGCTCAGACACTCAGGTTTCCTTACGATGGTTTTCTTTTACCGTTAGCGAGAGGTATTGCTACTATAACTTCGTAAATGTACTTAACTTAGAAAACAAAGTCATTGGTACATGCCTGCACTGGAAATCGAACCTGGGTCTCTCGCTTCCGAGTCCAATGTTCTACCCACTAGGCTACCACCTCTAATTGATTGGTCTGATTGATTGAAACACTGAATTTAAATTTTAGATCCTTAAGATGGGTCTCAATTCCTCCCTTGACAATATTTCCAATATAGGGTTGCCTGAACGAAATTTCTATCAGCAATTAGGCCGCTAAGTACCTCTTCTTTTATAACTGTTATCTCTGTAATTGTTTTGTGGTGTACAATAAGGAATATTCTTATGTTATCTTATGGCTCAAGATTTTTTGCGTTCTGCCACCAGGAGTTAATGCTTCTCTTTTAGCGTTAATGTCCAACCTTCGCATCCGTAAGGATTGTAAAATCTTTGACCCGACAAAACACGAAAAAATTCGAAAACCTGAGAACCGAGCCACAAATAACAGGAGAGTCTAAATCCGCAAGACTCCGCTGCCTAGGTTACCTATAAAGTATGAGAGAAGACTGAACTACAAAGAGAGCATATTTTAAGAGGGATCTCATCGGCCGTCCCTCTTCCTCAACGGTCGCTGAAAAGACGCAATGGAAAGGGGCTGCAAGCTACAGAGTGTAAGACGGAGGTAGCGCAAGACAGAACAAGACGGCGCCTTTTGTTTGCGGAGACCAGGATCCATTTTGGGTCGGTTAGTTAGCGAGAATGAATGAATGAAGAATGGAGACGAACTTGTGCAAACTGCAGACAATTGAAGGGTGGCGGCGCAAGACAGGGAAAGATAGCTTTTGTTCGCGGAGACAAACATCAATTTTGGGTCGCTCAGTCCGCAAGAATTAATGAATGAAGATGGCCTAAGATGCAAAACACCGGACACAGGCACCCTGTAGGGGTTTTCCTTTAACAATCGACAGTACACCAACCTCAACACTGTCAATCTGATTTCAATTCAACGCCTTTAACACAAAAACCAACCAAAGGCTAAGGCTGAAACTAAAGCAACTAGATGCTTGAGGCCGTACAGTACACCTTTACCGTGAATTTGTATAGAACTGTTTCTAATCAATTAAGCCGTAACTTAGTTACCTTCGTAGGGTCTTAACTTAACTGTATTGTCTCTAAATACGTACTTAATATTCGTGTCTGTCAGACCCTGCCGATTTGCGAGTATATTCAACAGAGTCGTGGCCTCCCCCGACTTAATTAACCTTCTCTTTAATAATATTCCGGCGGAAAACAAGTTCATCGCGAGCGCTATTGAAATGTCGCAGCACCTGAGTCCCGAAACGAGTAATTTTCGTGGAAAATCTCGAAATATACAGTTAAGGCTCGGTTACACAATGAGAGAGCAGAAAGTATTAGTTAGTGCCAAAATTGAAATAATTACTCGGTAAAGAAAATTTAAATACGATAGTTTCGTCTGTAGTATTCGTAGATATCTAGTTAGTTTCTAATTCTTGTAGTTATTTGTTATTTTGTACGAAAAGGACTAAATAACTGCCTCTCACACACACAATATACTAATAATACACAATATATTGTATGAGCGGAGGAAAATAGATGTTCAATCGTTTCTTTAATTAATTTAACTAACAGTGTTATACCGTCAATTTCTGAACTGAGAATTTTATTAAATAAATACTTGAGTTTCTGTTATCTCGTATTTTTTGTGAAATCTGAAGAGTCAGAACGATACTTCAGAATTTAATTAACTTACTCAGTCCTGACGTTGTAAACGACAATGGATTTCAATTAGTATTTTCAAGGTCAGACTGAGTAGTTTAATGAAATTCTCAGTTCCAAAACCTATATATGGTATGTCCTTAGAAATAATGGAAATAACACACACACCCACACACACACACACACACACACACACACGCACGCACGCACGCACACACGCACGCACGCATGCACGCACGCATGCACGCACACACGCACGCACGCACGCACGCACTACACAAGTATAAATCATGTCAGAAATCTTACTTATAATTAATGTAACATTTGGAAACTTATTAAAACGAAAATGTTTTCAGAAATTTATATCTTTAAATAAAATAGATAATTGATTAAGCTCACACTTAAAACATAATCTTTATTTTGCGTAGGTTTAGATGTTCAACCTTTACAAGTTATGGAAGAGCGGGTTTCCCTGGCACAGGTACTTTATACTTAAAAGGGAATCCCAGCAAAAGTGTATGTTAGGAATAGAATTGGTTGGATAAATAAATATTTTTGTATTTTTTTGTATTTTTTTTGTATTAATGGTATTATTTTTAGAATTCTCCATCTAACGACATAGATGGAGGACTCTAAAAATAATAACATTCACACTCAAGTGTATAAAGGATAAATCCTTCCATAAAAATAAATGACAATGCCTGATCTCTGCCTACCTCTCTGGGATACGTGAGTTTATGTTATGTCATGTAATAAATAAATACTAATAAATCCCTCTTGGGATCAGTTTTAATTTGTATCTATATTTTATACCTAACGGGGACAAAATTAAAATCAAAATAGGGTTCCTAAGCTTCTAGCAGGTCCGACGTTATCATAAAAGTCACATTCTGGTACAGTCACACACAAAAATTGATTACAATCTTTCTATAGAAGCGTCTTATTTGATTTTCCGACTCAAGCGAAATTTGAATGTTTAAGAAGAGTTTTCATAGATTTCTAAAGGATAATAATAGTGTACATAAGATTAACATTGTACCGTTTCTTTCCCGAATAAAAAAATAAATAAATAACATAAGTACCTAAATCCTCAGTCACCAAATAATAAATAAGTCAGCCAAGTATATTGTTTTTTTTCTTTTTGAAAAAGAAATTTATTAAATTTATATTCTACTCCATTCAAAGGTTGTCTGGAAGAGATCTCTCTAATAGATAAGCTCACCAATTGCATAAAATTACTTAGATATGACAAATCATATTTTGTAATGCATTTTTTTCTGGTTGTGCATTAAAGAGTTCAATCTATGAGATCTATCTATCTATTATTCTAAGAATTTCTTACCTGCCAATTCAACGACTATACGGTGTATGTACAAATGTGTGCAAAATCTAAATTAGAAAGGGGATTTGTATGTGGCGCAGCATAAATAATGGACAAACTGCAACCATTTCTTCAATAATGATATTACAAATATGAAAATTTGATAAAAATATTTAAATTCGATGATGATGATCCTATCCGACCGGACAGGTTCGGTCACGGCGACTCGGCTGAGGAGAGTGTCGGTCATGTGCTCTCATGAGACTGATGCAGGATGCAGCCTATCTTAGGTGTGGGTTGCACCGACTACAAGTAAGTTTTCCGTTTGGGTAGTGGTATTGTATGGCAGCTGATGGTGGTGAAAATTATCAATACTGAAAAAACATTTTTTCAGATGATCCATTCTTTATGCCAGAACCAGTATAATCTTGCTCTGACTGTAGGTAACGTAATTGGCTTTCTTGACTTTCTTAACTGTCTGTATCTACTATGTATCGTAGTTGGTATGGATATCCTGGGATCGATTAGGAACAGATAAACAAATGTGGAATCCGCTAGGTTTATTTTTAGGTCGATTTGTATTAGATCAAAGCGGAATGACTTACGAAAGTGGAATTTGCTCACCTAATTCTTATTATTAATTCTTTATTGCACAAAAGAAAGTGTAAAGGCCTTTGATCATAATCTAAGACAATCCTGTTTTTCTTTAATTGCTAAATTTTTTCATTTGTGCAATAAAGTATAACAAACAAATAAACTTTATAGAAAACTAATTTTGTGATAATTCTTCGACTGCCTCGTTAATCTAGCGACATCACGTCTGATTACCATGCCGGAGGTCGTGGGTTCGATTCCCACTGATGGCCGCCGCACATTTGCACAAATGGCCTCAGTCTTGGTGTATTTCGCTATTTGTCGTTGCCTGGTTACCATAACACAGGTCATCCTAGTTTGGGACCAGGGCAAGTGTTGTGTGGAAGTTATTTATTTATTTAGTTTATCCGTTTTGGTATGTAGTGATATGGATTTTTTTTTGATAGTTCAATAGGTAAATGTTTGATACATAGGCGTTTAAATACAAACCTTACATGTTACTTATATTTGTTCAAAAACCGAAAAAATCCTCGTATCGTTTGTGTGAGTATCAATCAACCTTTAAGCGCATAAGTACTACCTACTTAAAAACGTTATCAATAAATTTTTGCTACGGGTATTCCACTAGAAATTTATATATCAACTCTTTCGTGCTTTTGACCTTAAAAGAAACCGTTCCCTCGTCTCGACTCTCGAGTAATTTTCTATCACTACGAAAGTTCTTTACAACTTACTACCTATGTGTAGGTTCAGTGAGTTAGGCCAACAAGCGACTTTGCGACTATGTAAAGTAACAAACTCTTGTGTGCTGGCCCTAGGGTCTAATACCTATACAAATAATTTTTCAATAGAATTATTTATGCACGACCATACCTAGTTGATGTTTGCCTATATTTGGTAGTCTACAAAACAACAGCAGTACAATTTCATTCCAATCGTATAATAAGCGCAAATTAAATAGGCATCCTCTCGCGAAGAAGGTCAAATCCCACGAGGCGCCGAGTTAAGTTGCACTGCACGTATTGGAATGCGATTGGTTACTACTATAATAGTGTCAATGAAACAACCACTTCCGTAATATTACGATTCTATTGAACAACTATGCATTTGGGAGACTCGTACCCCTGCGCTCGTATCGTAACTTACAAGCTCACTTTTTGTCGAAAGAGGTAGTTTTAAAACTTATTAGTAATTTTAAATTTTAAAACCCGGTGTACCAAAATTCCCACACTTATTCGGAGATGGGGAGTTCTATTCGCCGTTGCAAACTTTTACTATGACTTACTTTATATTTACTTACTTTTTTTATATTTTTTATTCGATAAAGAATGTTTAGCCAACCTCCTGCGCCATTTGTCGATTCATTCTCGCACCGGAAAATGTCTACTCCTGCCCAAATAAGTCTCGGTGTTTCCATGTGTAAATAAGGCGTCAGAGGGAAGCGCATTACTTTTCTTCGATTAACAGTATTCACGAATAGGACCCCCCGTTTTCGAATTATATGGCGATTTTGTTACACAACATCATGAAAAAAATTTCAAATAGTGGAAAGTTACAAATAATTCAAAAGCCGTAGAACACAAGTCATTGTAAATGACAAACAAGCCCTGTTATACAGGGAAACAGAATCAAACAGAAAAATTTGGGAGGCTACTTTACAAATGAATTGAAACGCTCAGAAATTCACATCGCCAAACCAAGAATTATCCGATCGTAAAGAGACTGCAGGGTGCCGTATAACGGACAATATTGGCTTGCCCACTTCGCTGCGGGTCGTGCGACCGCCAGTAAAACCGATTAGTGCCACCTACCGACCGACTAGCTTTGGCCCTTGGCCCGACCGACTATAGATGGAACCGATATAATTCTATAATCTATAATAGATATGATTGATATTGAATGGGTTCATTATTAGTAATCCGATAGTCAATGGGGTGCAAATGTTCTCGAGTGGACACCACGAAGTGCCGTACGCAGCGTAGGACGTCCACCAGCTCGCTGGCAGCGGCGGGATAGGGATGACCAAGGCCAGAAAAGAGTAGGGGGAGGGAGGAAGAAAAGGGGGAGTAGGTACAGGCTGATCGGTTGATTAGTAATGCGACGAACTCTAATATACTATAAATGAACTCTAACAACGGTATTGACTTGATCGTACAATGACCAGTCAATATGGGTAGTGCAGTATCTTAACTCGGCTTGGATTGGTTGTAACTCGTAATACGCGCGATACTGACGATTTTCACATTAATCTATATTAGTATGACATTCCCAATCGTGGGTTGAGTTGTAAAATACAGTCATGAACACATTTGATACGCGTCGAAACAAGGATATGACCTAAAATATTCGGTGAGAATATTCATCTATCGGTTAGTATATCGTAATATTACTTCGCTATATTCAGGATCATAATACTGAAAAATATCGTTATTAACCCACTTCCACGAGCGTCTAGCCCAAGCCAATAGAACCGTGATGGACGTCGGGCCATTGATTGGGCCTTTTCGCACGCCGACTGGTGTACCACCGAGTGCCAAAAGAGGGAAATGTAGAGTCGTATTAATAAAGCGCTCTTACCAATGAGATCGCTCTTGCTGTTATGTTTTCCAGAAAGATAAGTGTGTAATAAGATAGTCGGATCCAACAGCAGACATTTAGACAGTAGGATTCAAAGATATTTTATGCCACACCTGGCCAAAAAGCAGGTTTTTCCGCACGGTACGCGTACGGGAAAACCCACTTTGAGGCCAAGTGACGACATAAAATTGTATACACAACACGGGCTGTAAAATAGAAAGCCCTCTATCGCATATTTATGACACAGCATATTTATTTTACGGCCCTAGTTAACTGCGCTCAGCGCTTGAAATCGCCAATTCGCGGTGGGCACGCGTGGTGATAAGCCCATGATTAAGTTCTGATTGATGTCAGGTGACTAAGCTCTCCCTCGTATATAGGCTGCTTATGTTATGACGTGATCCATCAAAGAGACTTCGAGCATAGTCCGTTCCACAGCACGTTGAGCGAATTTGATTCGGTGGACTAGTCCTATCGTCACACTACATGGAATTAATTGAATTAGTTATTTATTCGTCTAGTCATTCATTCTAACACATTCAATGGCTCTACTAATATAAAAGTAATCGGTTTTTAATAATGTCACCCGGGCCTAATGCTAAGTTGAATATACAATTTGAGGAAATAATAAAAGAAATGAGCTGTGGATGTTTTGGATTGGATTGCATTTCCCCGGCTGCTACCATCGTCTGCCTCGGCTTTGAAAAAACGGTTCAAATATTTTACTCGTTCCAGAAATATTAAAACGTCGTCTTTGTAGGAAAAAAGATCTGGGCTATGTCACCTTCCCGCTAGCTAGGGAGCTTTTCAGAGTTCCGTAAAAGTCGTAGAATTGTTGTAAATTTCTAGAGATAACCCTGTATATGAGTTGGTTTGTACAAAATCACACTTTATGACATCAGTTTCAGCAAATGACTTTTTTTCTCCTGCGTCGCTTGAATTAAGCCGCTCCACGGTCTACTATCGTTATATTTTTAAGAGAATGTAGGTACTTAATTGAAAATGGCGGCCGTTAGCAAATTACCTGTTGTACCCGACTGCGGCGGGAGAAGGTTGTTTAGCATGTATGTGTGTATATTTCATTCCATTCCGCTTTTGCCTACATTTAAACAGACTGTTCATAGAAATCTTTCAAATATGGAGAATATTTCTGTTTGTTTTTCTGTTTTTCCAAGCCATATTTGGCTACACAATGGAAAAAGGCAATTAAAGTAGACACGGTCAATTAAGTAAAATTATTGACTTTCGGTAACATTATTTCAGTTGATTGAAGTGTGTGAAGGGAAGGCAAATACACAGCGAAAACAAACAAGGCTACGTCAGCAAATATATTATTCTAAGGCACTAAAACATGCTGTTGTCCTTAAATTCTTTAAAATATTTTCATAAAATAGCTCCTTCGCTAAAAGTTTTTCGCAAGGTGGCTTGGAAATAGCTAACTTAAGATGAAATTTCCTTATCAGAAAAGTTTGTGCTAACGGTCGTTCGAAATATGCAAAGCAGGATTCTGAGCAATAAGTTTCTAAAATAACAATAGTGAGATAAAATAACTTTGTTGATAAAGTTTGTGTTCGGTGTGACATATGCAGACAGTCAATAAAACTTTTGACTTGACATTTAAAGCTCGGCATAAACACCCTACAGGAAGTTAAATAAAAAACCAGCAGAGTCGGGCCACGCGCAGTGCATGGTTCCATAGAAAGAGGGGATTTTGATTGCTTTACGCAACTTACAACTTCATCAAAGTAATTTTCAATGGAATTTGTCCGAAACTTTAATGTTGTATGTAAGTACTCATTAACTTGTAAAGTCTACTTAGCCGTGATGATTGTCCTTTTCATCATTCATCACTCAGCCACAAGAAGTCCACTGCTGGACATAGGCCTCCTCCATGGATTTCCAAAAAGACCGGTTGGAAGCGGCCTGCATCCAGCGTCTTCCTGCCATTTCCCGTCATCTGTCCATCTTGTGGCGTTCACTTTTTGCAAAACGTTCACTTTTGTACTTTTTCATTATGAGTTAATTTATCCGCCGTAATAACGCGTTTTTTTAAGTAGCCTATATGTACATACATCCTATATAGGCTACATAAAAAAAGTGTTGAAAATAAAAAATAAAAAGCCGGCCAAGTGCGTGTTAACAATATATTAAACGGCTACGCAATGTACATCGAATTGTAATAATAAACTTTGTATTATAATTTTATAAAACCGGCCACAGGAGGTCTTATCAAAAACTTGTTATGACTCAGTTATGCGGTTTTATTAATTTTCTTGTGTAAATCATTCGTCGCGCATGTTTCTGTTCGGATGTAGTTAATTTATTTCTGCGTCGATATACAGTGCCGAGACTTTTGTTTGTTTGCACATTCGCATGGCTGTTTACAAAATTGAAGGTTGCTATAACAAAGTCAAGAGCATCATCAGATTCCATTGTTATTTTATAAAATTATCGCATGACCAGCCAGCTTCGCAAGGACCATGTGCACATGTACCGAGGCCTAGTTATGTGCAACAAATCCTGTCGGAATTCTGACGCTTATGATAACAACTAGCTGGCCCGACAATAGTTATTTGTTATGCGAGGCTGCAAAGTTAATTTTTGGCGCGAGTACCTTGTATTGAAACCTGAGCAAGCGAAGGATTCTAGGATTGAGCCACGAGCGAAGCGAGTGGTTCAAATATAGAATCCTGAGCGTAGCGAGGATGGTTTCAAAGGTACGAGACGCTAAATAACTTTGCTGCCGAGCGCAACACACAACTTTTCACCTCACTAAAGCGAGGAAAATGTTAGGTGCAAGATAAACAGTTTTAATAAATATTAAATTACTGTTTATTTATTTCAAAAATTAAAAGTAAAATTAATACCGATTTTATCAAAAAACAAACCAAAATAATGGAAGTAAAGTGAATTCAATAAAGAGAAGAAAATTTTAAAGTTTTTTTTTTTAAATCAAATTTTCTTGCCGGCCAGTGCGATTCTTTAAATGAGGCTGGCGCATGACATGAAATAAGTATTTGCATTTCAATCATCAATGGACTGGCTGCAGAGAATATAAACTATTACGAAACCAATGAGGTTCTATATACATATATGTAATTTATTGTACGAAACCTTTATTGAATAAAAATATTCGAATTTTAAAAACACTTTCCACGCTAGCGGATAAAGTGCGATTTTCCACGCAGATTTCGAATGATAAACAGAGCTTTTACGAGCTAGTGAGGTGAAAACGTTGTTTTGCCATATTAATTGGCCTACGTTTTTACGTTTTGTGGTTTTTATGACAAAAGAACGATGATTCGATAAAAATCTTTGTAATCACTCGCCATCTTGCAAACGTAGTTTTATTTGTTTTTCGTAAAGATTATACCGCCTCAGTCGACCTAAACTTTTTTATGTGTCAGAAATAAAAACATTACATAACCAACATAACAATACTAAGAAAATATAAACATCCGGTCACTTAGTTCCGGAACGTAAAGATTTGACCCCCATTTCTCTGGTGCTAAAAAAAATCAAAATTAAAAATATATTTTTCATATTGTATACAAATATAAACTATGTGTGATTATTTGTGGTGTTACACTATACCTAAATCTAAAGATAATGATTTTTTGTCACAGAATGTTATTATGTTTCGGAGCGCAACTGTTTGATTTTTTTTTGTTAGCGATTTCATTCTAAATAATTATTTTCGTAGCTCATTCAGTTCTTTTATATCTAATCAAATATGTTTTATACTAATTTTAAAAGTGGATACAAATTTATTTGAATCGCATGTTATCAAGATAATTAACAGACATACTTAAAAGAAACTATATTGTCTCGCTCGCCAGTGAGAGGTTGCCATAGCAACCGACTGACTCGGCTACTACCTGAGGCCTGTGTAATGAAACTAAAATGTATGTTTACTATGAACACAACGTCGATTGATACACAGATTAATAATACAAACCTGCTACGCAATTTCGAATTGTCATAATAAACTACAAATTGCAGTGTTACGAAATTCGGCCCTGAAAGCTCAGAGGTCACCGAGTGTTGGTTTTTCTATAGTGTCGGATACAATTAACATTTTAAGAAGATTTTTTTTTTTTTACAATTAACATTTTAAGAAGTTTTTCTCGCCCCCTGTTGACTTATGAGTGATGTTATACAGCCTTTATGTTACACGGGAATCTGAGCTATAATATTGGTAAGGTTTATTAAATTCCCTTCAGTGGTTTGGTTTTAGCGTGATACGCAGGCCCAGTTCTAATATGAAGAGAGTGTAGAATTAGTGAAAGGTCAATAAGGGCGGTTTAAGACGTGTACTTTTAACCCTATTTGTGATGAGAACCCCATGCGTGTTTTGGTGGCAATCCTTAGCAGTTATGGAATAACACGCACTTATTGCTAGGTATTCCGATTATATTCCTAAATCTGCACATCAAAATCTGCAAATGTCACTTTTTAATAGTAAATAATACACACTTCACTTGCTCTGTAATTATTAGAAGATACAGTCGACATCATATCAACCTTTACTTGCACTCTGCTCAGTTATATTACGGGCCACTTTGCAACTTTCGTATTTCAGGTGGCTAGTTTCGCTCAGTCTAGCTGCTGAAAACTAGCGTCTGGACACATAGTGATGTCAGAAAAATGTTACGGAAGTTCCTAAAACGAAAACCGGCGAAATCGGCGTACGTGCATACAGCGACTTATCGATATTGATGAAGCGAAAGAGGTTTGTCAAAATCATTGCAAGTGGCCAACCCTAATCTCACGGTAGGCAGAGCCTACCTTTACATCATCATAATCATCATTCAGCCACAAGAAGTCCACTGCTGGACATCCTCCTCCATGGATTTCCAAAAAGACCGGTTGGAAGCGGCTTGCATCCAGCGTCTTCCTGCCACTTGGAAGAGATCATCTGTCCATCTTGTGGCCTATCCTTTGGGGTAATCGTAATAATAATAATAAATTGCAGGGCAACTTGTGGCGAGCTGTTGGTGAGTAGAGACACCACAAACCCTGACCCTCCGAGAGTCGACCAGGCCCCGCGTCTTTAACTTGCCTTGATTGGCCGGTCGAAGTAGATTGCAGCAGTGGCCGCAGGGGTGCCTTAACCGTCCGTCCAGAGTGGGCGTTAGAGCTATATGCTCGCAGGGTGGAAATGAAAATTGCATAAGCGCGAGTTGGCACAGCGGCTGTGGCTACCGCTACAGTCACTGCGTATAATAGACAGCGGCGTACACCTCTCGATACCCTGAGCTGCTCACAATCATTTTGCCGCTAGGGCTGGGTCCACAAGCGGCGGCTTAGTTAGATAGCCCAATTAGCGAGCGGCAAGTCACACGCCTGCCAATAAAGAACCCGGTGAGACATTTTCCGTGGCAGACGTCTGCTGCCTCAAACCATAACCCGGTAAACCAATCCATTTGACATGACACTTCCATAGCCTGGATTTTTCCTTCCTTCATCTTATTCTGCAATAGTTCTTGTATCTGACGAAGATTATTTCAGGGTAGATTCTTAATATGTATCCACAGATAAGATCCGACAGATGCACCCGTCACATTTAGAGTGAATGGTCTTATCCGGTCCCAAACTAGGATACCCTGTGCTATGGTAACCAGACAAGGATATTGCAAACACAGATTGATAGAGATGTGAGTTTATGTATATAGGTCATTAACTTTATTTCTAATGCAGCCACAGACAACTATGGTATATACTTATTTTACAACTATCAAATATATTAATGTCTGAATGAGGAGGGAAGTCAGAAGTAAAAGCAGCCTTAACAAAAAATAAATTTGTAGGTATTCTGGTCCTACAAAACAGTGTCCTTATAATCTACTTTCAATTTCCGATTGAAGTATCAAAACCAGCCAATCCAGATACTTCCGTGAATCCAACCGAAATCTCGAAAAGACCAGCAAATCCAAAACTTCAAAGGGTTGTCTTTTAGCTGACCCGAAAACGTCTGAAAATGAGAGGCGTTTTAATTTAACGAACTTTTTCAGCGACCGAAAAATGGTCTCGAGGGCTCTTGACTTCAGCCGTGAAATGTGCTCTTCACTTTTTTGCACGTTAATAGGAGCACATAGAGCTTCTATTGTATTCTACATATTACGGCTTGAAACAGCTTTATTCGAAACGAATTAATTGAAAATAAATATTTGAAACAATTTGAATGGTCAACTAAAAGTAGTAGCAGTAAGAAAAAAGAAAAAAAGAGAAAAACAAAGTAAACACAAAGGTACACAAACAGAAGACACGAACGTCAACAGTAAACGCCAATAAAACTTGGTCAACAAATAAACCAAACATGGTCAGCAAAAGATCGTAAAAGATCGAATCCTGCGTTTCTTTGGCCATGTATCCCGACCTGACAACAAGAACAATTCCATCGAGCATATCGTGGTACAGGGAAAGGTGGAGGGCACCAGAGCGGGGGCATGCGGCTGCAAGAATCTACCAGAAGTGCATCTAACCGAAAAGAATGGCGAGACATCAGGCGCGACTGGGGTCAAGTGTCAACCTGACCTAATTAAAAAATATATATCGTGAGGCACACAACATCAGCCCACAATAAAGCCTCTTCATGAGGACCACGACCACTCTGTCAAGAGCGTACCGACCAAGAAGAATTCAAATTCAAATTATTTATTGCCACTAAGTGTGTGAACAAAAGTTCTTAATTATAAACAGAGTACTTGTAAACTTTTTAAAGGTATTGCATGCAAAATAGTAACTTATATGCTAGAGGAGGAACATTTCTTTCTTTTTTTGCAATTTAATAACTTTGAACATGGTAACTTATATGGTAGAATAAGACTGCATTTGCTATGATGGTAACTTATATGGTAAAATAAGATTGTTCTTGTCACTAATAGGTTACACAAATTGTTACAATAGTAAAAGTAGTTAAAATTTTATATTTCATTCCGTTAAATATTCTTCAGTTATATAGGGGCAGATCTGAATTAGGTTGTGCTTTTAGTTTATATGACGTGTATATTAGTGTAGTTTTTTATTGCTTTTGGATTTTTTTTATGTATTTTTATTGCCAAATGAGCTGCAATTTAACATTTTAATTCCCGATTGCGGTTTGTTTAGTCTTTCTTTGTGACGTGTATCAATATTATGGGTTACTTTAACTTAGAAAAACATATGACGGTGTTTAAACACAAAAAAAAAACAAGTGTCATGCATATAAATTGCTGGAAGTGTCATCAGTTGTTATTTAATATAAAAACCGACTTCGAAACACTACTGCACTAAAAAGTTAGAAATAATTTAAACAACTATAAGTATTTATACATAGAGGTATTGTAGAAGTATAAATTGGAACCGGTGCCCAAAATATATGAATATATGTGCTAGTCTTGAAACTGTGTTTCGAAGTCGGTTTTAATTTTTTATTTAAAAATTTTTAATTTCAATTTTTAGTGGGGGAGCGGGAGAAAAATAAATAAGTCCCTTATAACCATAATAATTTACCCTAATACGAATTTACGCATTAATCGTTGTTTTAAAATTTCCCCGAAAGTCTTCACCAGAACATCACCAAATTAACTTGGGACTACTTTTACGCTATTTTATGAAACATACGGATACTACTAAGGGATAGCCACATTAGGGCTTATTTACTGCTGTCCATTGAAGAGTTCCGTTCTCCATCTCTGAAAGTCTCCATTAGATCTTCAAATTAAAATGGGACCAATGGGACGTTATACCTGTTCGAACAAAAAAAGAATTGTCGAAATCGGTTAAGATTTAACGGAGTTATGGAGGAACATAGCAAAAAAAAAACTCCAATCCTCAATTTTGTTTCTCTGCCGACCACTAGCCGCTGCTGAAAATAATTTGCTGATCGCTGACGAAAAAGATATCGTTTAGTTAAAAACTGATATCTGAACCGAACCATCCCTTGGGTGCTGTTATAAAAATAAACGATAGGCGGACAGCCTATTCCATTGCGGTACAAATACATTGATTATTCCCACTAGGCCCCTCAAAAATCCTCATTCCTAGCTTTCTTCAATACCCAATAGATGGCGTAAAATGTGGATACTATGGTTAGCCCGTGCGAGACTTAAAACCTGATTTCGCATTTCAATTTTGCTTGAAGTCACCTATTTGTGCATCATCTACTTACAATGCATTCAGCAACGCCTAGCCCTTTTGCCTCACGAGGGATAGAAATAATGATAAATAATCTAGAGCTGATAAATGCTTATGATAAATGTCTAGATCTTTGTTAGTCTAAAGAGAGGCACCAAGATAAGAAAAAAAACTATTGATAAATCAGTCCTTTTAAACGGTCTCTTCCTGGTTGTTTTTTTTTTATTGCCGCTGAAACCATTGATTAGATCCATTAATGATCTCACGGGAATAATTTAGAACTAACTTTTAAAATTTGAATGATTTGAATCTACTACAAATTTTATTTCACAGTATAATCAGTGTCAAGATAGTGATGTTCCAGTGAGATTTTGTCTCATTAGAATCAATGTGGAGTGAGCGCCGGGGAACAGTCCTAGCGGTTAGGTGAATCAGCGGCTTCTGTTTACAAAAGGTGAACTTCCTTGTACTCACGTAACTTTGATGTTTACGCGATTAAGGCGGTAATCGAATCGGACAATGTATTTACGTTTTACGCGCACTATAAATTGCGGTTATCTGTTTGATCCGTTTGACATCAACGGTTTGGGGCCGCTCGACGTAAACTAACATACGCAGCGGAAATGCGTTTTAGTTTCAGTTGTTTTTATTGGTGATGTTTTCCGTAATGTTGTGTGGTTATATCTTTCCACGTTTTGCTTGACAGAAGTGGGACGGAAAATCCAACGAAAAGTACTCTTATATCGATGAGATTAGATTAGATAAGATTGCAACACTTTATTGACGAGTTGTATAATGTGGTACGAAAAGAATATTTCATTATTCTCTTTCTCGCGCTTTTTCTGTTAAAAAGCTGATTCCCAGCAGTAGATCATGTCCAGGCGACAGCAGGTCAAAAACATTAAAGGCATCTCCCTCCCCTCACACTTTGCCAAATATAGAGCTATCTTCCTATAGATATAAAAGTCATATCTATCTCTCTCTCTGCCTCTATATTTTTTTTCTCCCTCGCTCTCTATCTCTTTTAATAACCCATAACTCTCCTTATCAAGAACAGCTTTGTCTATTTCATTTCATTTGGCTCGTTTTGAGGATTCCGTACCCAGAGGGACCTTTATTACTAAGACTCCGAAGTGTTAGGTAAAAATGATGTGTGGGAAAGTTTATGAATCGCGGCCATCGTATTTTTAATTTCGAACGCATTCTGGTACACAAATGAGCCAACTTTTGTTTACCGGCTGATTTGGGTGAAATTTGGTATTGGAAGTTTTTTAGTGATCGAATTTAGAAAAAAAAATTCTGTTCGAAATTGGCGGGCTGCCGAAACTTGGCTATTTTTTACCTCCGCGTAAAAAAGTCGCCAGCCAACTGGGAATCATGTTTCGAGTTTATCTTCTTAATTGTCACACATATATTTTACAGCTAGGTAGGTAGGTTAAACTAAATAGTAAACTAAACTAATCATCTATATACCGCCCCGGGACACGCCCGATCCAAAAGTTCCCATGACGCTAGCATCGTTCTCCCGCTGCACCGCCATGGAAATCCTGGGAATATGCTGCAGATATGTTGTAAACGGTTTTTGGTACCGAACCCTTCGTGCGCGACACCGACTCGCACTTCGCTGGTTTTTATTTTGTATTAGTTTAGTGTTTTGTGTGTGTGACTATTGGTACCATAAATGTTTTTATCTCTTTCTTTCTCTCTCTCTTATTCTCTCTGTCTCTCTCTCTCTCTTTCACCCCCTCCCGCATTGGAGAGGGCTCATGTGGTACGTGGCAGTACGTGGTGATTAGCCGTTTATCAATTCTGTGTATAGAACAGATCGGTTCCGTAGAACCCAAGATTTCGGTGGAAGTCTTTAGAGTTCGGCAAATTGCGTTTGCGACTATCGTTACATTATTTCGACAGTTAACTTCTGTTACAGAACATCTCACCCTGTGCTTGTCCCTGGATGCAGTGTAGAGCACCCACCCGACGTAGATGAACATGATGATGGCGGGGACCACGAGGCTGGCGATGAATGGTATCCGCCGCACCCACGCGTGGTAGATGGCCAACAGGAAGAGCAGGATGCCGACCAAGATCGCGATGTAGCGACCCGTGCGTTGCCGCTCTTCCTGCGAGAGAGACATTTGAGTGACTGAGAAAGAGAGACCCGTGCGTTGCCCCTCTTCCTGCAAGAGAGACATTTGAGTGACTGAGAAAGAGAGACCCGCGCGTTGCCACTCTTCCTGAGAGAGAGACATTTCAGTGAGTAAGAAAGAGAGGTTTCAGAATAAAAACATAGAAACGGCTGATCCGAGAATGGAAATAACCCTAGAACAGTGTTGCCAGTTGAGAATTATCATTTACATCAAGAGCTGCGCTATCATGGCTTTACAAGTTAACAAGTAAAAGGCGATTAAGTTATAAAAGGAAAACTTTGTATAAATTCCATTGAAAATGACTTCGATGAAGTTGTTAGTTTAGGAAAGCTGGTAAAAACCCCTCCTTCTACGGAACCCTACACTGCGCGTGACCCGACACGCACTTGGCCGGTTTTTTTATATTTATTTTTATTTATTTTTAAGGTTAATTGATTGAGTGAATACAAAACTAAAAGAGCCATTATTTAAAATAACTCAGTTTATTCAGGCGTTTTTGGGTACACGGCTGAAAATTCATGCGAATTAGACTACGAGAACGTAGGCGACTTTTGGTCTCAGCCCAGAATGCTTAGACGTATAGTTGGTAAAGGATTCAAGGCCGCGGATAGAGAGACTGCGAAAGACGGCATATGGGGAAAAAGCCCGGAAACCCCTTACACAGCAGCGTAAGATTGATGATAAAACATTACGTTTAGTACAGGAGCAATATTTTGTTTGTGCCACTCACTTTCCGACATTATTAACAAGGGGCTACGTGAAGCTAACTAGCGCCGTCAATAAAAAAAACCGTATGTTGTTGAAAAAACGTACATACTTTTTGCAAAAAGGTGCGCATCATTAATAGAACAAAAGAAGACTTTAATGCATTACAAGTTCTAAAAATACCTATCACCATAATTGTGATTTATTACGTCCACTTTTTACAAAAACCTATTATAAAAGAAGATATGATTTTTTTTTCCATTGCTGGCGCTGGTTAGGTCCGAGTCGCCCCTTAATACAGATTTGCACTAGACAGACAACCAACCTTTATATTTACGTTGCAAAGCCACCCGCAAACCGAGTAGAATCTACGCACAGTCTACGTATGCAACTAAAGGTTGGCGTGCTATCGACTGTACGAAAAGTTGTAGAGATGGTATGGCCGTCACTGAAATATAAAGTGAAGTAGGTGTATCAGCTCAAACGAACGAGAAAAAAGTGCATAGTTTAGTTTAATGCAATCGTAAGCTTCCTGTAGGTACTTACGAGAAAAACACGGCACATCTGGCTGGACCGTCGAGATGGGTTCGACTGACTGACTAAACGCAGATGTCTTATCTTTGGGTCTAGACTTATTTTAAGAAAATCAGTTTCAGTTTTCTAACAAGATAACTTCTCGTTGGTAGAAATTTAATGTAGGTTGGTATTCCTTCCTCTAAACAAGGGATTTATCTCTGCATGAGTAGTTTCCAGGACTAATTGACGTTTTCTTCCTAGTATTAACAGACGAGACTTTGCAATTATGGTGGCTTAATTAAATACCTAGTTAATTAGACTTGGGATTTTCGCAATTTACCCCATGGTTGGGCAATGGCAGTAGGGTACAGCGTACGTACAGTTGTCGATTAATCAACATTTTTTAAAAAGTCGACCATAAATAGTTAACGATATTTTCGGTGTCAAATAGTACAGAAAAGGATCTCATAAAAAATCACGGAAATCGAACTACTTTGTTACTATTATTATGTTTGCTAACTCTACCATTAGATGAACCAACTCTACGACTACTCCACTTAGAACTGGAAAAACAATCAAGCAGTTACTTGATTAACTCATATCTTTGTTAATAACATGCATTTGTTACTTGTTTAAGGTTCGGCACATTAAATCTGCTCTCCAACAATTGTAACGAGTAGGTATTTATAAATGCTTCAAATCTGAAATTTACTTCTAATGGATAATTGAATTCCATTCTTGGGCTAACGAGTTGAATAATGCATGAATGCATTTGCATATAAACTTCAAGATTCTGTTGTTGACAGATTAGAATAAAATCGAATAGATAAACATACCACGTTGCCTCAAAAGAGATAAGCAGATGCAGATCTTAATAAGAAAAGTAGCACCGTAAGTAGCCTAGGTATGTATTACAATTATCATAGCAATAATTAGCAAGCCCTACCCCACTGGCATACAACCTTGAGTTTAACGGCCTTATTTATAAAAACACGATTCCTCTAACCTCAGAGGCAGTTCATTTTACGTCTTTTCCTTGTAAAATCTCCACCAAAGACTATTTTAATCGGCGTTTTTGGAGTGTTTTTTTATAGAATCGTGTTTTTGTATAAATAACACCGTATTCCAAGCGACATTACGTACCAAATGGGGCGTAATGTGCGTCACAAACATGGAAAGTTCTAGACACTGAATACCCATTTTTATTAACAGAGGTATTCTAGTGACACTACGAATACACCCTAGCAGGAGTTATCTCCAGTGACATAAGGACGAGTGTCGAGTAAAATGATATCTAGGGCCGAGGAGCCTATAATGCGGAATTCCTGATACACGTCAGAGAGTTTTAGGTACAACTTTTGTTCTACCAATTTTGAATGTTTTTTATTAATTGTACATGGTTTGACGGTTTTCGTAGTATTTTCTTTTCAAATAGGCAATGCTAAGGAAAAGGAACGATGAGACTCATGTAATAAAAAATCCCTAATGAACGAACCACTTTTATTCCGCTTATGATCCTGTTTAGGGTTCCGTGCCCAAAGGGTAAGGGACCTTATTACTAAGACTCCGCTGTCCGTCCAGGAATGTGGCTGTATCTCATGAACCGTGATAGTCTACACTTGAAATTTTCACAGATGATCTATTTCTGTTGCTGCTATAACAACAGAATAAAATAAATATTTAAGATACCCCGTCCATACAACAAAAGTAATTTTTTGCCGTTTTTTCTCCATATCAATAACGGCAACAGGTAGACGCTTCAAATATTCAAATGTTGTACAGATAATGGTGCGTGAGTCCGAATGGCACTTGGCCTTTTTTCTTATTATAAGCGATTCTACGATTTTTTTATGCTTTGTAGTTGCACTCTCTGATATATACAATGGATAATTAATACACGTGTACCAGTGACTTGCTGCGACATTGGTAGAGTGCGTGAAAAAAGATGATATTTTGAAAATTAATAACCTGACAAATGAGCCATTGAAAAAAATAGTTACAAACTTCTAACTAGTTATCAGTTTCAGAAGATGCTCCTTTTAGAGCTAACTGTATGGAAAAATCACAGTAAATTTTGCTTTATTTATTTATTCTACAGATAGATACGGATATTTTATCTAAGCCGGTAGTAACATGCTTTGGTGCGTACCCATTACTAAACTGAATTCGAGCAAAACTAATATATCCCTCTAGTTGTTTCTGTTCTGTGAGTTTAGCTAACGGTTCCACAAACTCGTGGGCTGATACAAGCAGAACGGTCCATTCAGAGATGCAGAAATAAATTTCATTGTACCATAATGTTCATTCACGATGCTATTAACTAACCTCCGGCTTACATATAGGTAGGTTATTTAATGTACTACTATAAATTGTATTATTCAAGGAATCTAAATACAGGGTGGTCATTTGAAATGGGGCATCAAGGGGAACTATTTCGATCGTAGTAGCTATTGAAGAGCGTCATTATGAAACAACATTTAACTTTTTGAGCGATTACAAATTATAGATTTTGGGAAAAAAATTAGGTAGTCCGAAAAAGCTCGCCGTAGTACATGTTATTTCTAACGTTGTTGAATGATTTGTGTGCATTAAAGTACAATATAAGGGATTATTTAATTAGGCTGCAAGTCACATTTCTCGCATCTTTTTTTATGCCGTCTTCTAGGTACTGCTACGGGTCAGGATCATGTCTGTGAGGTAATAGTACCTACCAGAGAAGAAATGAATCTAAAAAACTTTTCCCATGCATTAAGTACGGGACAACAATTTTGTACTCAAACTACCACCCTGTGTAACCTGTGTTTTTATTCGTTTACCTAAGACCGTAATAAGCAAGAACCAAGCGAGCCACTATAAAATTAGACGTTGTTAAAATGCCACGAGAACTTCAGAACAAGCTACCTTTCTTCTTACATTTGTAAACGTTGTACCAATTATCCCTCAGTCCTGGGACAGTGCTTTCCGCCACATTTCACTGTGGAAAACATAGCAGATTCGTAGTGTCGAATAATGTGTATAATTTCAAGAGTCACTCTACCCTGAAAACGTACTTCTGAGTTCTAACATGACCTAATTGAATTCGGCTGCGGTCGTTACGTTGTTAGCATGCCCCTAAGAGCAGACGAGATTACACCTACGCCTCAGCCATGCCACTAGTCTATCAACAGCTTCTTAGTTAGACAATTGTTATAAATTATTAACTCAATTCCGACGACTACGAGAGCTCCGTATCTACTCACCATGATTAAGCTCTGCGAATAAGAGTGGTTTAGTAAGTTGTAGTGGCAGTGGGCGGGGCACATAGCATGCAGAACTGATGGCCGATGGG
The DNA here is from genome assembly GCA_963969515.1 of Yponomeuta evonymella. Taxonomy (NCBI): domain Eukaryota; kingdom Metazoa; phylum Arthropoda; class Insecta; order Lepidoptera; family Yponomeutidae; genus Yponomeuta; species Yponomeuta evonymella. The sequence goes on from OZ018346.1 coordinate 7,812,764, forward strand.
GCCGAAAAGTTCTCGAATGGAGACCACATATCGGCAAGCGCAGCGTAGGACGACCAGTCACAAGATGGACAGATGACCGTAGAAGCCGTATCCAACCGGTCTTTTTGGAAATACATGGAGGAGGCCTATGTCCAGCAGTGGACTTCTTGTGGCTGAATGATGATGATGAGCGAAACTCGGACTCTTTAAATCAAATCGAAGCAAAATATTTATTGCACCCTAATGTAAACAAGATCTTAAATAACACTGAGTGTTTAGCGCCGATTATGGACCACAAAAAAGCAAGTAAGTGAATCAGGAATCAGTCTCCCGACAAAAAAGCAATTGAGTGAATCAGGAATTGAGTTAATATGTAGCGCTTACGAAGTTCCAAAATTGTTATAAAAGTTACAGGATAAAAAGGGAGAACTATGAAAAACCTTAAGCAGAGATCAGTGCCAGCAACATCAAGAAAGGATAACTTTTCTAAAAAATAAAAAGGTTTGTTGCAGCTCTGTGCCCTCAACTTTAACTAAAACGTTCAAACGTTTATTTAAACAATGTCGCTTTCAATTTGAAAAGCTCTATGAAGAATTACACAATCTACGATTATTTGTCATGACAGTAGGTACGAAATAATTTCACCTCTTCTCAATGGTTTCTGGCGCAAAACAAAAAAAAACCATTACTGAAATACCATACATAACATATATAAGCAGCCTATATACGCACCACTGTAGGGCACAGGCCTTCTCTCAGGGAGGGAGTATGGGCTTGATCACCACGCGTGCCCACCGCGGAAATGCCATATTAAGAGTAAATTAATTAGTAATGCCCATGGATTTGCGGGCTTTATGTCCATGGTGATGATATAGATTTTGGAAAAGTGTCAAACATTTTTCGGTATTTTTAATCAAATCCGGATTATTCGACTTTGAAATTCGATTCCTTTCTTAAACTATCTTCTTAAATATTTCGCTGTATGCATTTTGTAGTACATACTTAGTCTATGGTTTCTCGTGAATGTTAACTCTTTTGAATTGGGTATCGAGTGGAGACCGCGGATCGGTAAACGTAGTGTGGGACGTCCTCAGACTCGGTGGAGCGATGATCTTCGCAGGGCGGCTGGCAAGAGCTGGATGAGAGTAGCCGAGGACCGTGCTCAGTGGCGTGCTATAGGAGAGGCCTATGTCCAGCAGTGGACAAGCATAGGCTGATGATGATGATGATGATGATGAAGTGGGTATTTCCTTTAGAAGTTGGATTTTACTGGCTGAAGCCAATTATGAAGTAAAGCTCCACTCGCCGCAGATTAAATACCTCGTAAGGACTTTACCTATAAAAAAGTATTACCATGTTTGTTTCTATTTGGTATTTGAAAGAAAAAACCCTTGTAAACCATAATTATTATACTTGTTACATTAAACGATGCGTTGAATGTAGTATACACCAATTACCAAAGAAAATTAATTGAAATCAAAAATTCAAGTCTGTAACTGGCTGTTATTAAAAGTAAAGATTCTCAAAAATGCAAGCAGTCACTATCAAGTAAGATTGTTGTCTCGCAACAATTCTCAGACGGAATGTATAATAGCAAAAACCTGTTTTACGTTTTAACGTGGGAAAATAGCAATATGTATAAAACACGTGGTTAAAAACGCGAGACTTTATTTTAACACCTATTTAGTGAATAATTATAATAAGAAACTTCTTACTATGAAATAGTGAGTTTGCAAAGATTGCAGAAACTTTTTGGGATACCTAATTGTTAATTTTTGCTTAGCTGAATAAGTAGCTACTTATAGAATTCTCTATGACTTACCTTTATTGTCAAGGCTTTAGATTTCATATTGCCGGGATTTCGCACATCATTATTCAATTTCAGATTCATTATGACTGAAAACAAAATATAATAACACAGTTTATTCCACGCCCCGAACAAGAAAGTTTAACGAAGCAAAATTTATAATTAGATTTCTAATCCAGCTTTAGCGACTTAGGTCTCTACCTTTTGCTCAGTAAAGTGAAACTTTAATAAGAAACACTTCAAAAGGAATCGCAGGAAAAATGTGGATTACAAAAGAATTGCGTTAACAAAACTGCGTTTGCGCGTATTCACGCGAAGCCACGGCAGCTCACTGCAGACGATATTTGCATGGGTACGACCGTTTACAAGGATCGTTAAAAATCTGTTTAGCCCAGCAGGCTTAGCATGAATTTTGCATCGATGCAATATAGAGTCTAACAAAAATAAGTAACGAAAATAAGTCAAATATTATATGATGCGAGTCTCATTCATAAAATATCACGAGTATCGGACAATGTTTTTTATATTGTTTTTGTTATAGTAAAGCTACTTCCCATAATATAATGAATTAAAATTACTCGACCTTGCTTCATTCACTTCATTCTAGCCAGTAAGAAAAGTATCGATAACATGATAAAAGAAGGAAAAATAATAACAAAACATATAAAAAATGTTGTGCGCTCAGTGCAGACGATATTTGCATGGGGTACGATCGCTTAAGGAACGTTAAAAAGCCGTTTAGCCCAGCAGACTTAGCAAGAATTTTGCATCGATGCAATAATATAGGGTCTAACAAAAATAAGTAACGATAATTTTAGGAGTCAAATAGTATGTGATAAGGGTCTCATTTATAAAATATCACGAGTATCGGAGAATATTTTTGGGTTTGTTACAGTAACTTTGATGACACCACAGGATGCACTCTGATGTTCTGACTTTGCCTTGTCCTATGTTGTATTTATGTAACTTGTTTTTCCTTTTTACTTGTTTATGCTTGTTGTACCTTTTTTTCTTGTGATGTGTTAATTTGATCCAATAAATGTCTTTCTTTCTTTCTTTCTGTCTCCCTTTCTTTAAAGCTACTTCCCTTAATATAACGCATAAAAAATATTCGACCTTGCTGCATTCAATTCATTCTAGTAAGAAAAGTATCAATAAACTGACAAAAATCGAAAAAATAACAAAAGATTAAAAAATTTTGTGCGATTTCCGTGATTAATGAATCAATATTATAAATTATTAATATTTTACAAAAAAATAAATCCAATAATATCCTTAGACCGTCTATACAGAGTTATTTCTAAAATGCGCAATTCCTGAAACATGTTGGATAGATTTTTTTTAAAAACCTATTTATTTAGAGGCTAAAAATTCCACTCATGCCGGGACTTGAACCCGCAACTCTGGCTAACCGTCCCCTGGCAGGTCACGGGTTCAAGCCCCAGCATGGGTGGAATTTTCAACCTATAAATAAATAGGTTTTTAAAAAAAAATCTGGGCTAGTGCAACAAAAAGAATATTTATAATCATGTCGGATAGAGTTTCCGAGCGCAGTAATTTCGTACAAACCTATGGACCTACTATATACATACAGTAAATTTCCGTTCGAAATTTTCTTCGATTTGCAATTCAGCATGGTAGCATGCACCCAGTATCGGCGACGTATTTTCTTCTGGTAATTTGCTGTTACAGCAACAATGCAATCCTAATCAGAAATTCATCAAACTTAAAGCTAATTGGCTAGCGTCTCTCAACTGAAAATCGCTGAAAAATTATTTGAACATAACAGCAAGCATCTCTCAACTAAGCCTTGTCATTCCGAACTGAAAGAAACGTAAGTGTGTGATGTATTTACGGAATTCCGAATAGATATTTCGAATCGAAATTCCGACAGTATGTGGGCGCCTTTAGAACTTTTCGTATAGAAAATTACTAAAGTGCGGCAACCTTGAAAAGCACCTGAGAGGTAGAGGAACTCTATTTAACCAAAGCCCCTTCTCCCGCCTCGATTTTGGCCGTGGAAAGTATTGTCCTATTAATCATTAATCTCCTAAATACAGTCTTAAAGACTTCCAGACCACTTTTATAGCCAGCGAGTCAATTTTGATGCTAACCAAAACCAATCGGTCTTTAAACTCAACAAATTGTTGCAGCCGACATGCCGTAGGTACAGTGAGGCAAATAAGTAGCTCTTTCGCTTCATCAACTATAATTAGTTACTGAATGCACGCATGCCGGTTTCGGGTACTTTTTACCTGTTATCTATCTATTTTTAATATCCAGACGTAATTTTAATTCTACGTATAATTTGGATTGGGACCTAATTTAATCAGGGATAACTTAACTTACAAACAACACAATGACTGGTCCCGGTCCCAAACTAGGATACCCTGTGATACCATAGTAATCAGGTAAAGATATCACAAACATGGAAATACACCCAGACTAAGGCCATCTGTACAAATGTACGACGGCCCCAGTGGGAATCGAACCCACGACCCCTGCATGGTAACAGACGTGATACCGCTCGCTAGGCCAATGACGCAGTCAGATACAGTGACAACATTGTTTTTTTCACGCAGTCGAAAAACTGAGTGTTATGATTAGTTCCAATCATTTCGAAGTAATCTACGAAATTACGATGCAGACATGAATTAACGGTAGACATGTACCTAAAGCCCAAGACCGAAATTATTGGCGTGCATTAGAAGAGCATTGGGTGGCTATAGGTTGAAAAATAAGTACCTACCTACCTAGAAATAGCTCCAAATGAAATAATAAGCCCCTCTGAACGCCCACCCCACCAGTTTGCTCTACCGGCGGTCTGAGGCAGATAGCTGGTAGCGGGTGGATGAGGCTGGCCAAGGTCAGAATGATGTGGCGTGCCTTGAGAGAGGCCTATGTCCGGTAGTAAACGAGTATAGTCTGATCATTGAAATACTAAGGCTGACTTGCGCCAACGACAACCCTGTCAATCAGCCACTTATTAATTTATCCCTGGTTACTTACTTGCTTATGCAGCGATTTCGCGCAAGTCACCCTTAGGCATTTCGTCAATCTTTTTTCTTCATCCTCTCCGTATGTCCAAATCGACGCAGCATTCCTTATTCGATTCTAGTCACTACATCCTCTTTTAGTCCACAACGTGCTCTAACCACACCATTGCGTGTCCTGTCAAAGCATCAGCACCACACAAACTTCTCAAGGACATAATTTCTTCTGTATCTTTCTACTCATTTCTCTTCAAACATAACAGAATACAGAATTCATGAATCATCATCATCAACCCATTATGTCCCCACCGAGGGGCACGGGTCTCTTCCCTGAGGAAGGTATAGGCCAATACTCCACCACGGGGGCCAAGTCCGGATTGGTGGAGGCTTGTAGACTAGTGGCTCGTCTACTGTCAGAAGTTATCAAGCCGCCCTAAGGCCCCTGACTCGGCTTAACGACTGCCATCTATCGACGGCAGCCGGCACCAACAGCTTAACGTGCCTTGCGAAGCACGGAACCGCTCGGAAAAATGCCACTAGCGTTAGGCATAGACGGCGACCCATCCATGCACTGAACGCGCCCTGTGTTGCTTAACCTTCGTGATCGTTTTTAAGATCGCTCAGGCAGCCGGGGCTACGAGCGATTCATGAATACAGTACAATAAAACTAATCGAAAATGTACTAGCTTCTTTTTGCGATTGCTTAATTTTATTTACATTGTTTACATTGACAACCAGGAAACAGAATGTAATTTTTTTACGTTGAAATAATTTCTGATTTATTCACGCACACCTGTACGAAATTAAGAAGCCACATTTTACTCTTCCGAAACTCTTTGTTAGCAATTTGTGCCTTTACCGACCGCATTTTGTTTTGTTGTAAGTCCAATTTATTTAGGACCCCATTTGTTATTAGGATTTGGGATACCCGACAGAATGGCTAAGGGAAATTGAATTTTCTTTACCTAAATATTATTTCCATATCCAGTCTTATCGAAAACCTGAACTTTCTAGAGCAAGCTCTCTTTTGTCGTTGAACGTCTATTGTATAGATGAGTTATGTTTATAGAAAACAAAGCGCTCTGTTATTTCCTGGTACGTACTAAGTTCACTTGAAAGGCTTTTACTTGATTAAAAGACTTGGTACAATTATCTCGGAAGAAGAAGGAGGTAATTTTTCAGTATTTCTATTCACAGTGTTATTTATAAAAATACAACAGCATAAAACACTCCTAAATAACCCTCATATGGTCTTTCCCCTTACCCAAAGCTATTGTAATTTAAATAAATAAATAACTTCCACACAACACAATCACTTGTCCTGGTCCCAAACTAGGATACCCTGTGCAATGGTAACCCGGCAAGGACATCACAAACATAGAAAAAACACCTAGACTGAAGTCAATTGTAGAAATGTACTGTGGCCCCCAGTGGGAATCGAACCCACAACCTCTGCTTATATCAAAATGTATCCTAGGTATAACTACACACATGCATATGTAGTATTTTGAAGCACACCTTGTTTCATGTGGAAGCAAACAAGGCCTTACAAACTTGGTGGGCCAAGTTTGTAAGGTCTCTTGATAATTTTTGTGATAAATATCTGTCTATACTTGCGTCCGTCCGTCCGACTGTCAGTCTCTTGAACCGTAGGAAATATTTAGCAAGTTAAAATTTTCACAGAATTTCTATGTGTTATTATAGTTGATTGGCCAACAGTTAACTAAAAAAAATAAAAAAAATGAGGGGGGGGGGCGATCCCTATACGTTTTATTTTTTGCTGTATCATAACACCAGTAAAACTTAGTGTAACAACAAAAATGCCGACTAAAAAGTGTGATTCAGACTCCCGCTAAGGATCCCAAAAAAATAAAAGAAAAGAAATTTTTGCTAAATAATTTAATAGTTAAATAGTTACGTTATATTATTATTTTTATGGTGATACCGAATCCTCAATGCACGAGTCCGTTTCGTAACTCAATTCAGATCGACAATAGAGAGGTCGATATTCTGTTGACTGTTATGTCGACTGCCTTGTTGGTCTAGCGTTATCACGTCTGATTAACAAGCCAGAGGTAGTGGGTGCGATTCACACCGTGGGCCGCTGTTTATTTGTACAGGTGGCCTCAGTCTGGGTGTATTTCCATGATTGTGATATCCTTGCCTGGTTACCATAGCACATGGTATCCTAGTTTGGGACCAGGACAAGTGATTGTGTCGTGTGGAAGTTATTATAAAAAAAAGTTATTATCATTAAAATGTAGGCAGCCGTCAGAAGCACTTGTAAGGGGCAGTACCTTCAGTGGGGCGTACTCTAATGAAATTCTCGCGCCGTCATTAAAACAAACGGTGCAAAAGAGAAACACGGCCGTTAAGCTTGCGGGGAAAGTTTTCCATTATTCTCTCCCTGTCTAACAGCCCCTTGGTCCTCCAACTCGCATTAAATGACACTCACGATTCTTTTGGTTCCGTAAGTCTGTTCCCGAAGGATGTCAACGGGACACTGTTACACAGTCTACGACGTCTGTCTGTCTGAGATAATTTAACGGGCTTTTCTCTTGAATCACAGAATCGTACCAGTATCATAAATACGAAAGTTCGGATATGGATGAATATTTGTTACATAATCACATTGTTACATACTTGTTGAACTTTCGAAAATTTTTATTCCGAATAGCAGAATATAATTTTTCCAATAACATAACGAATTTTTATTACTTTCCAAATTTTCGTTTTCCCGATTTCTATAAAAATCCACAATGTTATTCGTATTTTTTCATTATCAGCATCAGGGAGAAAAATTTGTTCCCGAAATAACGCCAGCTCGAATTTTTTTATTCCATCCTATCATAATATATCCATAATTATGATAGGATGGAATAAAAAAACTGATAGACTGAGCTTTGCAAAATAATACTTTCGTTTGCATTAATTTGAACAATTTTCCTATTTCTGAATCTAAGAACCTAATGAACGTTTTCCTGATGATGACGTAACCATATTTTTATTTTCCATAATAATTAAGTAATAACTGTACAAACTTGCGAAAAAAATATCAAAGAAAATTAAAATATGTCCATATGTTATCCTATAGAAAAGGTTCTTTATGCCCTTCATTACCTCGAAATAATTTAATAGTTTTCGTAAGAAGATTCTGAAAAAAGCAAACTTTAGTTTACGATGATTATGTGTGAAGGCGGTGGTAGCCTATTGGGTAGAACATCGGACTCGGAAGCGAGAGACCCAGGTTCGATGTGGGCGGCGGGCGGGCATGTACCTATGACTTGGTTTTATAAGTTATGTACATTTGTAAAGTTATAGTAGCAATACCACTCGCTAACGGTGAAGGAAAACATCGTGAGGAAACCTGAGTGTCTGAGCTATTCACATACCTCAGCGCTTGAAATCGCCAATCCGCGGTGGGCACGCGTGGTGATTAAGCCCATATTCTCTCCCTGAGAGAAGGAATGTGCCCTACAGTGGGACGTATATAGACTGCTTATGTATGTATGTGTGTGTGAACATAGATTTCAGTAACAGTTTTATGAAAAGTTTTCGGTCAAATGAAATTCCGTCTTTATTTTTTTGGAAGTAAGATAGTTACTAGAGAGAACCCAATTATAATCGTCAGCCATTTGACGTCAACTGCAGGACATTTGCCATAATCGCCACGCTTGGCAGGCGGGTTGGCGATCGCAGTATGCGGTTGGAATCTACGGAAGACGCTGCTGCCCGTCTCCTGGTAATTTATTTCCTTAGTCGCCTTCTACGACATCCACGGAAGGAAATAGAGTGACGCTATTCTTAATCCGGTGCCACACGCCACTCGAATTATAGTGTTCTATACAAAAAACCAAATATCGCACTTACAGATTTTGTTCAGTTCTTGCTACGCCTTGCTGAATAATTGCTGCCAGTAAGAGATATACAGGGATAAAATTGTTTCCAAAGCTCTGAGTGAAAGGATACGTAGCTTACATAGAAAAACGAAATGCAAAGGATCACCCTAATTACCGATAATCAGGGACTAACAAAGTATATATCCCTGGACCTCACTATGAACTACCTTTCCAGAACCCGCAACCCTATCTGCTTGATTGTATCTACATACACCAGACAACCTTTTTAGGGTTCCTACCCAAAAGGTAAAGGAACATATTACTGTCATGTTGCAATATTTATGTAAATAAAAATAAAATAAATAAATAAATTACGGACTCCGCTGTCCGTTTGTCCGTCCGTCTGTCACCAGGCTGTATCTCATGAACCGTGATAGTTAGACACTTGAAATTTTCACAGATGATGTATTTCTGTTGCCGCTATAACAACCAATACTAAAACAGAATAAAATAAATATTTACGGGGGGACTTCCATCAAACAACGTGATTTTTTTACCGTTTTTTGCTCGATATTAATAACCGCAACAGTTAGACGCTTCAAATATTCAAATAATGGTACGGAACCCTTCGTGCGCGAGTCCGACTCGCACTTTGCCGTTTTTTGCTGCGGAATTAGTAGTATAGGCACAGCTAGATTTGCATTATACAGGTAATGTGAAAGTTAGATACCACGTCCCATCCAGATTTAAAAGTCTTATTAGCTGTGCGTTTGGGGTAAGTGAATTATGAATCAGGCCTGACAACATTAGCAACTAATTTCTAATCACGTTGTACACAAAGGCACAGATTATGTTTGGCCAAAGAGCTATATCAAGACGACCCATTAGAATATGGACTAGGTTAACGGGACACGCATTATGCGAAGTCAACGAACCTCTGTACACTGGTCGTTTTGCGTTTACCGTATTTCTGAGCAAATGTAGACTCTGTTGCTACGCATTTAGGGGTAGTAATCGCGCTTGATATTAACATCAGAACGTCAACTCACTAACTGCATACTACACCACAGGCCGTGGATGATTGCTAATAAAACCTAACCTGGAGCCATGAAAATAAAATATTCCAAATAGACGCTGTAGACCACATTTCGAACATCGAACCGATTTCGAACAGACAAACAAAAAGAAATTAAAAATATGTAAATAAATGATTTATCTAGCTAGCTATCTATCCAAAAAAAATATTATTTGAACTACCCCCAGAAACAGAAAAAAGCATTAGGTGGATACTTAAAAATAAAAACCAATATACGTATACTTACTTGACGTACGTATTGACTTGTCTTTCCTGTGGGCTAGGCCGACTAAGCTGTCATGATGGTATAGGTGCTGGGCAAGCCTACTCCATCTAAAAAAACAATGTCCCAGGTACTTTAGAGTCCGAGTGGTCCCTTCACCCACCTAGTGTGAGTGATGGTGCCACTGGTCGATGTATAAATCATCTCATACTTATTTACGTCTTTGGCAACCACAAAAAAATTGTTGCTTCATCTGAAGGTTGTGAAATACTTAGGCTTTCAGTCAATGTTCTGTTATTGAATACTTCGTGATGGTAGGTCCGCGCGCGCGGCCGGATGCCAGCGCAGCAATGTTATAACTTTACTACGAACCTCTTGTGCTATGCCAACTTTGTGCGAAACGTACGCGACTGCGAGGCGACTGAATCGTTTAAGGCAACATTACAGAATTGGATCACACTTTACACATACGTTGCCCCACAGCTGAACAAAGGACCCGGGCATTTTATAAGCCAGACACAAACAGAACAGACCCACACATTTATTCACATGCAAATATGCTTAGTGTGTTAGCAAATAGTCTCTACACTAATTAATCCCTTTATCTACCAAAACAGAGGGAGAAGACGTTAGTTAGCAAAAAATAAAACTCGTTCGTAAAACGCCGTATTCGGTTGTGTAAGCTTTCGTTACTTTCGTTAGCAATATTTAGAGGAAATTAAAACTCGTTTTATTATGATCTTGCAGTATTGGTACAATATTTTTGTACATATTCGTGATGTCCAACCTTGGGTTCAAACTGGGAATCCAAGCTTAGTAGTAGGAAGTACCGTAGTGTTCAAAAATATATTCGCCGGCCCGCGCTGTGCAGCAATTCAAGCACTTTTCGACCCCCCTCTATCTTTGAAGCCACATGACAAAAAAAATGCGGAGGGGTTAAGGTTACCGAATTGAAAGATAACTCAAAATTGTATGCTTCCAGTTATTGTAGTTTAGAAGATGTAGGGGTCCAAAAATTGCAATTTTCGGCACTCACTGACTCACTCCCTGATGGATCATCAAAAGTCTAGGGTACTTCCGCGCCACTGCTAATTCCGCGAAGTCAAGGAACTTGGAAAGTTCTTATATATCATGTATTTCTTTAGGACGAAAAGTTGGCCAGTTTTTTTTTACATTTATGTTTTGGTGGTTATGTTAAATGTTACAATCAGCGCTGATTGGCAAATCACTTATCCTGCTCCTTAACTAGGATACCTACCCATTATTATGATATCCAGGCAAGGACATCATGGAAAAACACCCAGACTGAGGCCATTTGTACAAATGTACGGCGCCCCCAGTGGGGATCATACCCACTACCTCTGTCATGGCAATCAGTCGTGATACCGCTAGACCAACGAGACAGTCGGCCATGGTTAGAATTTTCTCTTTAAATTTTGCTAACGACTTCGCTTTAGGTAACTTTAGAATAATCTCATGTAAGAAGCAAAAAAAATCGCATTATACATCAGAGGGTAGGAAGCTAGCTAGGAGATTTAAAGTTCTTATCTGACCGGGTGTTGCCAGTAAGCTCTGTGCGCTGGCTTAGGCTATCGATTTCAGCTTGCCCCTCGGAACCTAGTACCTAGACGATTTGTTAGTGTCACGAGTAATGGCGAAGTCTCGGAGATAGGTGCTTAGTAGGTATAATATCTGGCAGTGAGAAGTGAATTAGTGAGATATCGACTCCTATTGTATCAGTATATTACCGTTATTAGGCGTTAATAGCTAATTACTGTCTGATATGAACACGCCTATTAAGTAAGCGTCTACCTACAGGGTTGTTCAAAGTGAAGTAGGTAACTATTTCTTCAATTGCCAGAATAAAGACACATTTTTAATTCAATGCTAAATTCATATGCTCAATTCCTGAAACATGTCGGGTGGAGTTTGTCATTTACAACTTTTTTTTAATTTTCCTTTGAGCTTTTTTCTATTGTCCATATTAAAAAAACGAATCTTTTTTTATGAGTTAATGGCAAAAAAGTATTATTTACGGTTTTTAGGGTTCCGTACACCGTACAGAAAAAAACGGTCCGTCCGTCCGTCTGTCACAGCCAATTTGCTCCGAATGTACTGGACCAAATCAGGTGAAATTTGGAGACCCAAACACAGATGTGCAAAGTAAATAAATATATTTTTTTAAATAAATAAGGGTCATTTTAGGGGGACAAATTAGGAATTCAAAAAAAAGTTTTGCAAACCTTACTGTCTGATATATCAAATGAAAGAGCTCGTTCGTCAAAAGAGCCCGCTCTAAGTTGGTGTCAATCCCTATAGTAAGTATAAAAACCTTGGTCGAGGGGTTTACGAAAACACCCGCGTGGACTTTTAATTTCTTCGTGACCTTTCTGAAACAACTAATAATTATGAACGTAACATCCTATTGTTTTCGAAGCTTTCGATTCGCGATACGCCCCCGGAAGCTCAACAAGAAGCAATGTCGTTAGCGGCGGGCGGGCGCAAAGTTTTCTTGCCAGTTTTTTCATCGTTTCAGCTAAATAATTGGTTGTAATAGGGAGCCTTCTTTATGTTCCAAGCTGGCCCGACTGCTTCATTAACTCACTCCGGCATGTTTAAAAGGATACCTTTGGATACTATACCTACCTCTGTGTGATAATAATAAGTATTATATAAGTAGGTAAGCTCGGTTTCAAAATAATATTCCGCGAAGATGAAAAAATAAAAGTAAGCTTTCGCTACTCTTTTTCATAAGGACGTATGTACCTATTATATTTACCTACAATTTTTTAGTACCATTAGGTTTACGTAGGTAGTACACGCTCATCTTAGGCGCGAGACACAGATCGGACGTGGGGCGAGGGCGCGGTAAGATGTTTAGAGTCAAAGACCAAGAGCGACCGCGCCCTCGCCCCACGTCCCATCTGTGTGTCTCGTGTTTTAGCTTAGATGCTACAATGAGGCTCTATTATTCGGTTTGACAGACAAATAGTCGTCATTAGGTGCGATGTATAATTAGTCTTAAACACGTCATAATTATTTAATTTAAGTAGGTACTGATGTAATAGTTGATTGAAAAAAATCTCCTAGAGGTATTTTTTACTGAAACACACTGTCCGTTACCAACTCATTGTTATATTTTGAGCGTTGTAGGTAAAAGTCATAAACTTTTTATTGTCAATAACAAAACAACTAAAGCGTTGTTTTGTTCCTAACAGAACAAAGGTCTAGCTACATATTAGCTATTAGTATACTTACTGCATTGAAATTATCTATATCAGTAACATATGAAGGTTTAGCATATAAACATTGTTAGTATTGAGTAAGTTTGGGAGTAAAGAGGGTCCCACCCTCTTTGAAATTTTGCACAGTGGGCTAAATCCAAACGAATTCTATTCTATTGCCATTTCAATTTTAATGGCTTTCAGTTGTTTTCTTTAGGATGCGCTTTGGTCAACTGAGAGCTAATAGATTTTTTAGTGTACAAGAAAATGGGGATTCGTGCGATTTGCAAATTTCTGGATCACCCTGGGAAATAGAGTTTTCTGGTTCTACCGCGGATATCATTCAATGATCTGAGGGTTCTACCCTAGGTGCGTACCTACGAGTACAGGAACTAATCATCTTCGAAAATATGAAAAGGTTATGGCTCAATTTTGTAGTGTTTAACGACTCATAAAGTGCCAGGAACGCGAAATGTTATGACAACTTTACGAGGTTGGTTTACAAAAGATTTGAAAGCCGCTCATGACCCAGATTATTCGGTGTGTTATAATAATGCACGAGTAATAACTGGCGCGTTAATTACAAATTAGGTCATTCGTTCTTAGTCTCTCATGTTACCAGATTGCCTAAAAAGGCCCGGGGCACACTGGAAGAAAGGGGGATGAGGGCATGAAAAAGATGCGACGCATTGTATTATAGAGTTCGCGTCCTCGCCCCATCTTACCTGTGTGGGCTATGTCCCATCGCTTCCGTATATTTTGTATGAAAGTGAATTGAAAGGATGACGCGTCTTTTTCGATTCATCGTCCCACGTCCTTTCTATGTGCCCCAAGCCTAATGTGTTTATCTCAAATCTCTGTCTACGGGTCCGCCGACCTACTTCGAGGCAGCTATAAGCTACAAATATTTAGGTAAAGGTGTGGCTCCTGCTAAAAAACATAACACGAAAAAATCTGTTTTTTGATGTGCAAATAATGTTCATTGCTACGTTAAGCAAAAAAATATTCGCGTCTAATTGAGAACCTCCTACTTTTTTTGAAGTCGGTTAATAAAAACAATGTTTTCGCATTACAAATTAGGTCATTCTCTTACTCTCTCATATTACTTACCCGATTGCCTTAAAAATAAGCCACCTATTATGTTTATGTCTAACTAGAGACCCGCCGATCTACTACGAGCCAGCTACGCTACGAGTGTGTAAAAACTTGGCACCTGCTAAAAACACAACTAATTGCATGAAACCATCTGTTTTCAATGCGCAAAACATTTGTTTAATACCTTACGAAATTCCTAAGATTTTTTTTTTGGTACTTGTATTTTTTTTGGTTAGCCTTGTCCTATGTTGTATTTATGTGACTTGTTTATGTTACTTGTTATATGCCTTCTTTTTTCTTGTGATTTTTTATTTGTCCCAATAAATGTCTTTCTTTCTTTAGAAATCAGGTGTGTTTTCGAGCTTCACCGAACAGATAAGAATTCAAAACCCATAACCGCCCGCATAAAGTGCATCGAGTATAATGTTGGGGCGCGATAAAAGTTCAAAAACTACCCGCTACGTTTCACACAATGTTGTTTATGTGCTTGTTAACATGCCACGTCGGTCTGAGCCCCGAGTGAGTTGCTGAAATAGGTTTCTACAATGTCTGCGCAAGTGTCTCTTGCTCCGAGACATTGGCCGCAAAATAGTGACGTAGAGAAGAGCCGCTTCAGCATCACCAGGCCCCCGAGTCTAATAAGTACACACATCATTTTTCAATAGAATGATATAAGCACTTTTTGGTTGTGAACAAAGCCATAGCAGTAGTGTCATTTCAATAGTAGGTATAACCCGCGCAAATTAAATAGGCATATCGCGAAGAAGATCGAAACGCGCGAGTCGCTGAGTTAAGTTGCACTGGTTATACCATTGGGATGCAATTGGTTACTACACTCCATTCCACGAAACGAGCTCCCAAAGAACATCGTCCATGTGCGCCCATTTGTTAATGCGCGGGACCTTCAATAGCCACTGCATTAAGTAGACCTACCCTATGAAGCGGACCGTCTTCGCTTATTGTTTCGCTTATCTCTAGCCGCGCGCATTGACCAATGAGATGCGAGTATTTGTTTCCCTAGGAGTACAACTCGTGGAACGGAGTATAGACTAGGTACCAATAGTGTTAATGACACAAATTGCTGTAGGTACTAATAAGACTCTATTGAACAACTAAGTGTGGCGTCGGATTAAGAATAGCGTCACTCCATTTTCTTCTGTGGATGTCGTAGAAGGCGACTGAGGAAATCAATTACCAGGAGACGGGCAGCAGCGTCTTCCTGAGATTCCAACCGCATACTGCGATCGCCAACCCGCCTGCCAAGCGTGGCGATTACCCTTCATGGTTAGAAATCCATGAGGGAGGCCTATATCTTGCAGTGGGCGTCAAATGGCTGATGATGAACAACTAAGCATTTCAGAGCCTCGCCCCCAAGCCGGCTGTGTTTACACTAGAACCTATAACAGGTTCTAGGTTCTTGTGTAAACACAGCCGGCTTGTTCTACAATTTCTTTTTTCACTTTCCATTAAAATACGTTTCTTTTCCTTTGTAGGCTGTTTGATAGATAAATGCTTAAAACAATACCTATATGTATGTGTTCAATACAATTGACATTCTAGAGCACGTAAAGAGCAAATTTAATACAATTATACAAATCCTAGTATTTCGAAAAACTTATATTTATATTTACTTATATTTATTTATATTTACATTTATACTTAAATCTGAGAAGATTTCATAACTCTCTTAGAACAACAGAAGTTGTAAAACACAAACTCTAATTGGGATGTTTCAGGAATTGCATAATTTTTGGAAAAGGTAATTAACTGTGTAGGCTACTCATGTGTGACGAAATGCAGCTTATCTTCTGTGCCTGTGTCCCCACCGCAATGTTCTGTTTTGTTACTAACCAGTAGATAACCACGAGCACGCCCGAAGCCCTGGGGGCGACGCGCTAACAACATTCGCCAGTGCAACTGTTTATTACATTTAAGGATGTATCCACATTAAAACGGGCCGGTGGCGATACAAACTAAAATAAACCTTAAATACTTTTAAGTTACCTATAGACAACAATACTAGCGCAAAAACCGGTCAAGTGCGTATCTGTCCACGCGCAGTTTAGGATTCCGTAGGAGGGGGTTTTTTACCTGCTTTACAGAACTAACAACTTTATCGAAGTGATTCTCAATGGAATTTTTACGAAGTTTTCCTTTTATAAGTTGGTCGCCTGTTACACGTTACCTTGTAACGCCTACTTAACCGTGACAGTTTTCCTTATGTTCATTATAGGTATGAGCTACTGCCCTGAATTTTTTTACGTTTCTACAATCAACCGTTTAGCCGGGAGCGGTTGGACGCCCTACACTAACAAAAATTTGCGCTTTAAAGCTGATTATTTCGCAAACGAATCCTTAAGTTGAAAAACTGTCTTTTAACACTCACGATATTGAACGACCAATCCAACAACACCTCCCTCACGCTATGGTGAAGGCGAAAAAAAATGCTACCCTAATTTGGGTACACAAAAAATATTTTTTAGTATTTTATTCTACCGTTTTATCGGCGTGATTAACATGCATGGCTGCCAAATTTCAGCTTTCTAGTACTAATCGTCTCTGACCTAGGCCGCGGACAGACAGACAGACAGACGTACGGACATGGCAAAACTATAAGGGTTCCTTGTCGACTACGGAACCCTAAAGAGCCGCGGTGCGGTCGACGGGCTCGTCATGAAAACAAGCCTTTTCTGCACTTTTATTATAGTCTCTAACTTCATCAAGTACCTACCATTTAACGATTATTTTACATTGTAATCGTGCCGACCGCACGGCACCGATTCGTTGTAATGTGGATAGACCTTTATCCTGATAAGCGCCACTTTGTAGCTTTAAATTCAGATGTGGCGTTGGGGAGCTGAGCTGTCATGTCTCCAGCCAGAAAAGTTAGCCAAACAATCAGTTTACAATGTGCAAAATTTTATATTATTTATTTTTGCTTCCACCAGCGAAGAAAATGTTTTGATCATGGAAAACGAATTGTTGTGTTATGTGCGTAAGGATATTTTGACTTTACGCCTAGCCTTTGACGAAGTCTTTTTTTCGCAATTTCGATGTTGCTGTTAATTATCAGATGTTTCATACAAAAGTTAAGACTTGTGGCATTAAAATTTATGGAAGAGCTTAAGATATTCTTTTCGAGATTTCAAAGCAAAGTAAGTACCTATTAAAGGCTAAGTGCGGCATGCGTGCACGCAAACAGGGCCGAATAAAGTGCCTAGGGGCCCCGCACCGACTAGGCTTTTTTAAAAGGTTTCTTCGATTGAAAATGAAATATTCCTTTTTTATTTCCTCGAAACTTTTGATAATATACTTTAATACAATTATTAACATTCTTGTTTCGCAGTTTTCCAAAATTAAACCTCAATATTTCAAATTTCCAAATTTGTACAGGGGGTAAAATATTTGTACTCAGATTTCATGAAACTTAGTATAAATCACTTCAAAACAAGCAATAAATACGTGTTTTTTTAAGGTTCCGTAGTCAACAAGGAACGCTTATAGTTTCTCCATGTCAGCCCGTCTGTCTGTGGCTGAGCACAGAGACGACAAGTAACAAGTTGAGGAGTAATAAGCAACGAACTTATAAAAGGAAAACTTCGAACAATAGAAAATTTCTTCAAAGTCAAAAATTTTATTCACTATAAAAACAAAATGTTTACTTAATGAACGTCAAAGCTGTTAGTTTCACAATTAATAGATTTTGCGGAGAAGAAGCTAACAAAGAAATTCCACATTTATTGTTTTCAAGACAGGTTTGCTTAATTATAAGAGTTTTCAACTTATAGTTACACTACACTAGATACAATCGTCCCCGTTCATTTCATTTTATTTCATAGGTATCTTGACGAATTTTATTGTAGAACCGTAATAAAGGAATTTTTTCAAGTCTAAAACGTGGAAATGACAATTAATGTTTATTCCTACTATGAATATTATGATGGCTACCAATATTTTCGAAATTACTGATATTTTTCCTAACATACATTTTCTAAAAGTGGCTAATAAGTGGCTAAAAAACCAGCCAAGTGCTGGCGCGAAAATACTCAAAGTATTTTTACAGAACTAACACCTTCATTAAAGTAATTTTCAATTGAATTTATACGAACTGTTTTATAAATTGGTCTACCATTACTTAAAATCTATAATGCTTACTTAACCGTGTGAGGTAAATTCTTTTTCCTAAACATTTTATTTTACCCGTTTTTTGGCGTGTTTAATAAGCCTAATTTCAAAATTTCAGCTTTCGGTAGTGCTAATCAGTTCAATTCAAATATTTTTATTCATTGTAAAAACAGAATGCTTACTTAATGAACGTCAAAGTTGTTAGTTAACGATAACCTTGTTGACTACGGAACCCTAAAAACAGTTTTGGGTACCTGGTGGTTGAAAAATATATTTTAGGATATAGAAAGGGTAAAAGGGTACTGAGACGAGCGTTACATAGGGTCTCGGGCGTGGTTAATCCGGCCCTGCATGCAACGACTAATGAATGTTGATGAAGCGAAATAGGTCTGTCTGGATCGTGGCAAGGGGCAAAATCTGGTCTCTGCCTACCCCTCTGGGATACAGGCGTGAGTTTATGTAATGTAATATTAATATATAGGTTAAATCTTCCGGCTACTACTATTATTACTACTACATACTTATATTATCTTTCTATTAGATATTAATAGAAACCCCCGGAATAATTAATTCGGACTAATTTTCGGATGTACATGGAAATTTTATTACACCCTGTATAAGTTGGTTCTAGGTAATATTAAAATCTCAGTGACCGATAAAGCGGTAAGCTACTTTACACAACACAATCCCTTCTCCTGGTCCTAAACTAGGATAACCTGTGCTATGGTAACCAGGCAAGGACATCACAAACATCGAAAGACACCCAGACTGAAGCGATTTGCACAAATCAAGTAAGAAGGCCTCAAGTGGGAATCGAACCCACGACCTCTGTTTTGCTAGTCAGGCGTATATTTTATTTTATTTTATTTTAGTAATACTTGGCAAACCAACAGCTTAACTTCGAAATAATAACTATAAGCTAATTACAGGTTTTCGTTATATCGTTGGATAAACTCGAGTTAAGCTTCTATATCTACTGCGTAATGAAAAGCAGTATCCTGATCCAATCAGCCGAACTAATTTGAATCGGACGAAGAAACGAGCGCACCCGATGGTCTCGTATCGGGTCTTCCCAGCGATTCGGAACAACGTAAATTTATTGGGGTTATCAATTTTAACTTTCTAGGAAGCCAATGAAAGGGGTTCTTAATGTCTTGTTAACTTTATTTCATAAACGTTAGTAAGATTAGTAATAAATACAATAGGTAATTCATAAGTCAAGTTAAATAATAATAACATTGATGGATTGAATTATCATGATCGTGGCAGGTGCAAAACCCTGGTATCTGACTACCTCTCCGGGATACAGGCGTGAGTTTATTTATTTATGTATGAATTGAATTAAATAATTACATGTTTTAAATTTAATAATAAATTAATTGAATACTTATTTTTTATAACAAAAAAATATATATGCTCTGCATATGTTAGATACTTTTACCTTTATTATTTTTCAGTACAAATTTCAATACATAATTTTTATTAGTATTAAAATATCATCAACTACATATCTAATTTCATCTCATGGAATGGATTCGTTGTTTTTCGTAGCTTCTATGTACCGATAGACCTCACCAAACGGTATATCCTACAGGTCGTTACGAAAAGGTCTGCTGGAACATCAAATAACATTTTGGAGTTGGTCATAATAAACCTTGCTTGTATTTGATGAGCAGTAAAGTAACCCACTGAATTTTCACCGGACCTTTCTGCAACAACAAATAATGACGGTTGCATAACACACCAAACGCAAAAAGAACTCGTCGTATTAACACAGGACTAAAGTTCATTTTTCCTCGATTCCAGGCTGCACATGTCCGAATAATCGCAGTTGTGAATCGAGTCGCGGAAATAATCTCGCAGCCTATTCAGCGGACACAGTTCCTCGTGGCACATCGGCAGCTTTACCACTCTCTCCTGGTGCAAGGTCAACACGAACTCTTCATCTTTACATCTGAAAAGAATATAAAGACTCCACGTTAGCCAAGCTCGTCCGAATCCTGCCTGACGTTTGCGATCGCAATTAGTATAGAATGTGACAGTTCGACGATTGGAATTGTTCAGGATTTGGTGCGTATAATTTAGAAATAACGTCCTATCGCTTTAGTCCGAGAGTGAATTGACAGGACGTCACGTCTCCGCACCATCCTCGTCCAACGTCCCATTTGTGCAGCCCGCGCTTTATGGCGGCCCCTCAAGAGCAATTCTTGGTTTTAATTCACAGAAGACATGTCGGTTTTCAATGACACTTTACCAATATGTTTAGAGGACACAAATCCAGGTTTGCTCGTGCTTACAAGTGAGAACAACAGAATAAAAAATTATAGCCTCATAAGACTGTTCCTGATCTAGTTCCGTGTGGCGCCGGATTGAGAATAGCGTCACTCCATTTCCTTCTGTGGATGTCGTAGAAGGCGACTAAGGAAATCAAATTACCAGGAGACGGGCAGTAGCGTCTTCGTGAGATTCCGACCGCATACTGCGATCGCCAACCCGCCGGCCAAGCGTGGCGATTATGGCAAAACCCTTCATGGTTATGAAAACCACGAAGGAGGCCTATGTCCTGCAGTGGGCGTCAAATGGCTGATGATGATGATGAAGACTGTTCATAGAATTTCTGAATTTATAATTTCTGTTTGACAACTTTATTTCTAATTCTAAGGACGATCAAACCTCGACTTGTGTCCTATATACATACTAGCTGTCCCGGCGAACTTCGTACCGCAACAGAATCCGTTTTTACGATTCTTGCACAACGCCATCTATTTTTAAAAACACAACGTTCGCTCGCACAACGCCATTTATTTTAAACTTAAAATAAATATTATCACCCGGGAATGCATTACCGGGATATCAAGTATGCTATGTCTCAATTCAGGTCTTTGACTATCTGTACGCCAAGTTCCATGTAAATAAGTTCAGCCGTTATTGCGTGATTGAGTAACAAACATCCAAACATCTTTTCAAACTTTCACATTTATAATATTAGTAGGAAGAAGGATTGGTAAAGTTTCATTGCGATGTCGTTTGTAAATAAAACGCAAACTTGCTTTGTATGGGAATTGTTCCCCTCAGGCCGCTCAAGCCAACTCACTTGTACAAAACGAAGGCCAAGTTTGAAGCGAAGCAGTCTATCTCCGAAGCGCGCCACGGCCGGTCGGCCTGCAGCGAGTCCCCTCGAAGGTGCGAGGCCGGCTTGTACAGCTCTAGATACGACAGGATCTTGAGCAGGGTGCCCGAATGCGCGAACAGAAACGTCGCGTCTGGTCTCTCTTTGCTGTGGAAACAAACTCGCTTGACACCCGTGTTTTTAGAAAATTCGCGCTTTACGCGCTGTAGCAAAGTTGCAAACTCTAGTAAATCGTTAGTCTACATAGAAGAATGTCCATTCTATTACTATTTAGTACATGGAAATCGTACCTTACAACAAGTGTTGCCTTACATCAAATGAGGTAGTTCTGATTTTTTTATAAGTTGGTATTGATGCAATGGGTAATGACAATAAGTTCGTATATTTCTAATTGATATTTCTGAAATAGCGCATTTTAGAGGTACTAAGCACAGACGGCCACTGTGGTACTAAGAGCCTGTGTGAGGTTCGATTCTTTTCACCCATGTACTGTACACATTCATATTTGCGTCAACTGCCAGTCTCATTTTACCTTCAGGAACTTTCCGTCATAGGATTGTCTGAAAGAAATTGCTTTTAGCAATAAGGCCGCCAATTGTACTGTGTATTTTTCTATGCCATGTGCTCTACAATAAAGAATATTCCTATCTTATGTTATCTTATCTCACATTTTACATTGTATAGTAGCAAGCAAACTGTCCACCAAGCAGACAGACAAACAAACAGGCAAACAGACCCCCAACGAGATGATCTGACGACCTGGTTACGGTGGCCGGGAGTCGCTGGATGCCGGAGGCACGAGACCGGGAAGCTTGGAAAACAATGAGGGAGGCCTATGTCCTGCAGTGGGCGTCAAATGGCTGATGATGATGAAGCAAACTGTCACAGTCAGAACAATAAGAGTCCCTTCCCAAGGGTTGGAAATAATGTTCGTACCTGAAAATGTCGAACATGGTCTTCATGGCGAGGCAGGCTTGCCGATACGTCAGCTCGCGCGCGTAACCGTCCACGTAGTAATGTTGCAGGTCGTGGTAATACTCGAATTTCTGCAAAAAAAAAGGACAGTTTAGGCAAAAGTAGAAACAAAAGACTTGCGAAGAGAAGATTTAGCTAACTCTTTCAGGCTTCTTCATCAAATGTCGATTCTAATAAAACACTCTTGGGACTGAGTTAAGGCCGGTTATGATTTAGAAAGTAATAATAATAATAATAACTTCCACACAACACAATCACTTGTCCTCAAACTAGGATACCCTGTGCTATGGTAACCAGGCAAGAACATCACAAACATGGAAATACATACATATTATTGACATAAATTCTATTGTATATTTTTTTTGTAATTTTAAGAATAATATTTATAGAACTATTAATTAAATTTTTATTAAGTATTAACTTTTAATTTGACACAATTACTATTACCAACAGTGTGGCACCGGATTAAGAATAGCGTCACTCCATTTCCTTCCGTGGATGTCGTAGAAGGCGACTAAGGAAATCAATTACCAGGAGACGGGCAGCAGCGTCCACCTGAAGTTCCAACCGCATACTGCGATCGCCAACCCGCCTGCCAAGTGTGGCGATTATGGCAAAACCCCTCATGGTTATGAAAACCATGAGGGAGGCCTATGTCCTGCAGTGGGCGTCAAATGGTTGATGATGATGATGATGATACTATTACCAATAAATTATGTCTATCTCTACCCCCAGACTGGGGCCATTTGTAAAAATGTACAACGGCCCCCAGTGGGATTCGGACCCACGACCCTCGACATAATCAGACGTGATACTGCTAGACCCACGAGGCAGCCGCGGCTGCGCGAGGCTTAAATGTGCATTATGATAAGCCCATACCTTGATAGACTCCACATCGAAGGCATAGCACCATGGCGACGTGCGGTGTTTGTGCCACGACGTCTCAAAGCCACATATTTTGTACATTAAATTCACTTCATCTGGGAACAAACGGATCAAAGCATCTAGTAAACGGAGCTGTGCTTTAAATACCTTACTTATTATACTTTCAGTCAGTAAAATATGAGATCAAGTGTCAATTTCGAGGTGAATAGTTGTATAACTAAAGCGAGTAAGTAGTAACTTATATTTTAATTTTTATGGCGGTAAACAGATCACGCGCCTTAATAGTTACAGATGGCCAACATCTTGAGCAACTGGCTGCGCAAAGGGGGAAATAAAAGGCTTTCCAAAGGCTGACTCATTACCAATAGCGTGGCCGTAAAGATCCCCCGTCCCGCGCCACCTTCAGGCCACCAAAGAGTCCCAAAAATCAACTATGCGCGTTTTTCAAGATCTTTGCCGATATGAGGCCTAATTCAATCAATCAATCAGCCCAAATTCGTCCACTGCTGGACATAGGCCTAGTTACGCGCACCAAATCCTGTCGGAATCCTAAGGTTTGCAATTAGTGTGGAATTTGACAATGATTTGGTGCGCCTAATGTAGGAGCTGAGCTGTTGTAACGCCTATCGACTTAACCAGAGAAAAATGCTATAAATATTTTATGTCAATTGAAGCCAGTGGAATAAATAAAAGCGTAAAAAAGCGGTGGTAGCCTAGTGGGTAGAACATTGGACTCGGGGGCGAGAGACTCAGGTTCGATTCCCAGTGCCATCATGCACCTATGAGTTTGTTTTCTAAGTTGTGTACATTTGTGAGGTTATAGTAGCAATACCACTCGCTAACGATGGAGGAAACATTTTGAGGAAACCTGAGTGTCTATGCTATTCACATAGTCCTCAGCGCTAGAAATCACAAATACGCGGTGGGCACGCGTGCTGATTAAGCCCATACTCTCTCTCTGAGAGAGGGCCAGTGCCCTACAGTGGGACGTATATAGGCTGCTTGTGCTTATGAAGCGAGTGCAGTTATTGCAGCGAACAAAGCAGAGCGTTATAGTTCGAGTATGTACAAACCTAAAGTAAGGACACTATCGAAGCCGAGTCTTTTAGAAATAGCTTCCAATGAGATGTTCATCTCAAGACTTCGACTGTACACGAGCCTCTCTCGGTATGTGGTCATGTTTTTCTTAACTTGCTCTTGCCACCTGTCACAGTGTTTGTAAAACTGAAAATGTTGAACTGAATAGAAGGATTTGACACTAATATAAGCCCCGATTTCTTGTGCATTGTTCATCTACTGTTAACGGCTGTCAGTTTCTTTTTTACAATTCTGTACCCACAGGGTGCTAACGGGACTCTAAAACTCTGCCTCCGCTGTTTGTGCGTCCGACACTTGAAGGGCTCTATCTTTGGAACCGTAAGAACCGTAAGCCCATTGAATTTTTCACAGAAAATGGGTTATTACAGCGGATTACCTAACAAATAAATTATTTTATTTTATGTTATTTAGGACAAAACAGTCATACAGAAAAAAAAAGTATGTGTATACAAAAATAGTCCTGGAGGTCCTTTAAGTAAACTAAAGTTAAAACAAATATTTGATTCTTAGTATTTGTTAAATAAAAAATAGGGAGTCTCCTTAAAGCAAACGTTTTTTTTTTTTTTTTGTTCATTCTCTATCGTAAAAACGATTATACATACAAGCATCAAACTTGGCCTGATTGTGGGACTTATTATATATTCTAACGACCAATAATAAAAAACGGCCAAGCGCGAGTACAAAACCCTCGGTGCGCAAGTCCGAATCGCACTTGGCTGGTTTTTTTTTATTCACTTTGGGCAACTGACAGCTGTTAACAGAACATTACCAGATGGTTGGTGTAAAAGCAACTGGGAGTTAGTATTTTAGAAGTACCTAACAAAACCCAACCCTCGGTGGGCAGGCGTGGCGATAAAGTCCATTCTCTCTCTCTCTCTCTCTCTGAGAAAAGGCCTGTGCCCTGCATTGAGACATATGCAAATGCAATGGTAGGCAAAATACTATCAAATCTTCAACAGCAAGAGTCACTTCCTTACTTGTACTTTCAATAGTTTTCCTTCCAAAAAAGTACATTTGAGTGAGGAAAGGGGACTATACATAGTTTTCTACAATACTGGACAGACAACTTGAACAAAAATCCGTGCAATCGGATGAGTTTGCGATAGACAGGTAAGAGCATTTTTTAAATTATTTGTCAAATTTATTAAACCAAAGTCCGAAGAATTCTAATGAGACCAGTATCTAATATGTTGATGTGAAGTCAGTCATTTGTTCAAGTTGTTTATGAGTAGAAATGAAGAACTAGCACAAATGCCATATCGTCGCCCTAATTCTAATAGGTAGTATCTCAGTTTTGGACGAAACTGACTTTTTGGGTGTTTTGGATAGAGTTGACAAAACTACATCGTTCTCTTTCGTTACTATTTAAACTTTGTATGAAAAAAAGAGAGATAAAAGATTTGACGTAATACGTCGCATCTCGAATCACGGAATTATTAGTGCGAATATGCAGTAACTCATCATTCGCCATACTTAATTGACGTTTTGCAGATCGCTGCGTCATAAAAGTGTTTTATATATTAGCATTTAAGGTAAGTAACAGATAGTAATTTGTAATTTATATTCTGAGCTATGTTTTCTGATATTATTTAGGCACAACATTGTCTTTATGGAGTAAAAAAATGTGTTTAAAAATTACTGTTGAGATACTACTTTTTCTGTTAATTCTTACTTTTTTTGTTAATTCTTATTGTCACTAATTTAAGAACAAATTTTGTTTCTAGTTTTTTTTTAGTTTCGCGAAATTTTGTCTTAATTAAACATTATATTTTAATATTATTTTTTCATATTAAACTTTGTATAATTTTACTTTTTTTTTGCTTTTTAATCTTTTCAGATATCTATGTGCAGGTCTAATTGTCATCAAAATGGACATTTTTCAATCGGATTCCGAAGATGATCAGGAAATTTTAAAAGCATTGAGAGAGTGGCGTAGCAGTGACTGACACTATTAGCACTTCTTAAAGAAGAAATCTATCATAAAGAAAAAATCCAGTATACAAATTTTAGAAGATGTTGTAATCTATACCGAAGACATCCCGGTCATCCGCCTGTATGAGATTAGGATGGCCCGGAAATAGCTCAAGAATAACCAGGAGAGGACGGAATCACATCAGAGCTCCTGAAAGCGGGTGGAACATACTTAAAGTCCTTCAGAAGCTCTTAAATTCCGTCGTGCTCGAAGGAAAAACGCCAGAAGCATGGAACAGAAGCGTAGTGACGCTGTTCTTCAAGAAAGGGTATAACTCTCTATTGAAGAACTACCGACCCATCTCGCTTCTGAGCCATGTTTATAAGCTGTTTTCGAATCGTCTCGAACGCAGGTTTGATGACTTCCAGCCTCCCGAACAAGCCGGTTTCCGAAAGGGCTTTAGTACAATAGACCACATCCACACGCTGCGGCAAATTATACGAAGACTGAGGAGTATAATTTGCCATTCTGCTTAGCGTTTGTGGACTATGAGAAAGCCTTCGATTCAATCGAGACATGGGCAGTGCTCGAGTCTCTCCAGCGTTGCCGTATTGACTATCGGTATATCAAGGTGCTGAAGTGCTTGTACAACAGCGCCACCATGTCGGTCCGAGTACAGGAGCAGAATTCGGAGGCAATTCCATTGAGAAGAGGCGTGAGACAGGGAGATGTTATCTCTCCGAAACTGTTCACGAACGCACTGGAAGATGCGTTCAATCTTCTGGAATGGCAGGGACGCGGGATCAATATCAATGGCGAGTACATCACGCACCTTCAATTTGCCGACGATGTAGTAGTCATGGCAGAAACGATGGAAGACCTCGGCACAATGCTCGAAGACCTCAGTCGAGTTTCCCAACGTGTGGGCCTTAAAATGAACATGGACAAAACGAAGGTTATTGTCGAACGCCCGTGTTCCCCAATAACATTGGGGAACTCAACTCTCGAAGTTGCAGACGAATACATCTACTTAGGACAAAGTCCAACTAGGTCGGTCCAACTTCGTGAAAGAGGTCAATCGTCGAATCCAACTTGGCTGGGCAATATTCGGGAAACTTAGAAAAGTCTTTTTGTCCAATATACCTTAATCGCTCAATACAAATCTATACAACCAGTGTGTGTTACCAGTGATGACTTATGGCACTGATCTCTCACCATGGGTCTCATAAGAAAGCTCAAGGTCACGCAACGAGCTATGGAAAGGGCTATGCTCGGAATTTCTCTACGAGATCGAATCAGAAATAATGAGATACGTAGACGTAGGTACGTAAGTCGTCGACATAGCCCAGCGGATTAGTAAGTTGAAGTGGCAGTGGGCGGGGCACATAGCACGCAGAACTGATGGCCGATGGGACCGGAAAGTTCTTGAATGGAGAACACATATCGGCAAGTTCTTGAATGGAGAACACATATCGGCAAGCGCAGCGTAGGACGACCAGCCACAAGATGGCCAGATGACCTCATCCAAGTGGCAGGAAGACGCTGGATGCAAGCCGCTTCTAACCGGTCTTTTTGGAAATCCATAGAGGAGGCCTATGTCCAGCAGTGGACTTCTTGTGGCTGAACGATGATGATGAATTATTAAGAAGAGAATACTTTAAAACTTAAATATGTAGTGCTGTTTTTTTAAATTTAATAAAGATTTTAGTGATAACATGTGTTTAATTTTCAGTGCGAATTAATAGTAACTCAGTGAAATAGCTATGCTAATAAAGCTCATCTCATATATCTCACTATCTGTAAGAATTAATGTTTTTTGCATAACAAATTAATGCATCTATTTAATTTTTAATACCATGTTCAGAACTTACCTTTTAGTGTTTTCTAACAACTTGTAAGAAAAAAACCGTAATTTTAGCCTCCTCAAAAGTCGTCAAAATTGAGATACTACCTATTAGAATTAGGGCGACGATATGTAATAAAAATTAGGTATGATATACCAAAAATATTTTTTAGTCCATAGTTTGTAGTGTATAATAATAATAATAGTTTATTAATTTATTTGTTTCTTACTAAGTAAGTTACAGAGTAAGCCTAAAAATAACAGGTGATACAAAAGGATATGAATACACATAATATATCTTCCATAAGGTTTTAACTTACTCTCAGAACAGTGTCAACCTTAGTAGCAGGCTCAAATACGACATCTTGCGAGCCTTTCTTGTCAAAGAGCCCCAGAGCAAAGTGTCTGGCGCTCTGCTGAGCCCTCTGCGTAGCTGTGTAGCGGAACTGGAAACACAGAAAATAAACTATGAGTTATCAGTCAGAAAATCCTTACATAGTGAAATTGATCAGCAAAGAAATATTTTTGAAAATTCATGTCCTAAAAGCTCTTCGTAGGAGTAACCAAATTTAAGTAGGAAAATTTTAGCTAATAATCTTTTTTTTGACAACCAAAATTGCAGGAAAAACTGGAGTATGTATGCAAAAATATTTTATATATAAAAATCTCATGTCACAGTGTTTGTTATCTAACTCCTTCGAAATGGCTTCACCGATTTGTATTAAAATTTTTGTGTATATTTGGTAGGTCTGAGAATAGGTTTTAGGCTAATTAATATGGCAAAACAATGTTTGCGAGGTCAGCTAGTATTTAATATAAATTTAGGACATGCACTGTCTCCTTACAGCAACCTACTTTATTAAATTATGAGCAATTTTTCTACTTACAAAAAATGTCTGGTTATTATACTTCTTCCTCACAGCATTTGGGAATCTCTTATGCATCCTCTCAGCAAGCAACACCATTTCATCACCTCCCTCCGGTGTAAGGTCTTTGGCATTATCTAATTTTACAGTGTGATGCCAATTTTCAAACTGTTGTATTTGATCAGGATCAAGCTGTGTTTTGCCAGCATTGTAGTTCAATAATATTTTATTCCTCAAGTCTTTTAGTGTTGTGTTGGATCCAATTATATCTTTAGGACTTGGCAGACGGGTTCCGTGGCGGATCAACATCCAAATCTTAGCGTCTTTGCAACCTGTTGGCGTAAAAACACTGTTGAGATTACACCATAATTTAAAAACCAAGTACTTACCTTCAATTTAAATAACTTAAAACCACTATAATATTTTGTTGTTTTAT
Source organism: Yponomeuta evonymella (assembly GCA_963969515.1). Classification (NCBI taxonomy): domain Eukaryota; kingdom Metazoa; phylum Arthropoda; class Insecta; order Lepidoptera; family Yponomeutidae; genus Yponomeuta; species Yponomeuta evonymella. Next base: position 7,842,269 of record OZ018346.1, read on the forward strand.
ATTGATTGCCTGAATTGCCCTCAAAGTGAAAATGTTAAATATGCCTTTACAAAGGAGATCAAAACCTAGCATAACCAATGGATGCCGAATGGATAACCCTACATTATTCTATGAGTACAACCCCTACTTTCGATGTTATTGTCGTTAGTTTTTTGAATAAATGCTTTATATTTTCTTTTAAATGGTAAAATGGTCTTACCTGGATATTTGATTTTAGAATCATCCTTAATATACTTGAACCTGTAAGGCGTCCTAGTGCCCAGGTAATTGCGAATATCATCGGACTTTAGGCTTGTTGCAAGTACTGAACAGTTTGCGAATACAATAGCAATTAGCAAGATCACATTCATTTTCTTAGGAGGTTGCCTATCTTGTATAATTTGATTGTGCATTAGAGCTTGTTGATGAAAAACACAACTTCTAATTTTGTCCAAAAAATATCGGCACCACGTTTGTTTACATTTTATCACAGACTATAAATAATAAATTAATAATGTAATATTTCTAAAATGTCAAACTGACTGACGTTATTCACAGAGTGTACAAGAATCGTCGCTTGTTAACCCTTAATAAGGCAAGGGGAAATTATTTCCCACGACGACGTTTTTTTTTTTAAAGTAAAATATTGTCTACAAATCATTTGCAGTGAACGAATGAACCACTTACCACAGATTATTAGGACTTTTTTTTCTTATCCTGGCAACACTTTTTGCTTATTGGCAACCTTTGACTTATTTTTTTTATGTCAAAGAGTCGGTGGGAGAATTTTGAGTAAACAAAGCGGTGATTTTTCTGACGGTCCGAAGAAAAAACGAGTTTTTGTTCTACAAAAAATCCTGTAAGAACAATTTGATTGCTCTGGTAAAAGGTCTATTCTGATGGTGTTTTATGTGTGTTTTCAAAGGCAATGTAATAAACCATAAACTCAAAAATTGCAAATTTATAGGTGGGAAATTATTTCCCCTTGCCCGATAAGTTCATGATTTTTTTTATTGCTAACTAGCTACTGCACCCGACTTCGTTTGCATTTATTTGGTGTTATGTTTTTGCCAATAGTTGTCAGACACAATTTTTTTGTTGGTGGCAAGCACTTGCATTTATTATTTATCTCACCTGTTTATTTCTTCTATTTATTCGTTCTAACACCACATGCACGTTCACATTTTTATCTCTGTCGCACGCTTTTTTATTTACCTTAATTTTTTCCTAGTTTTATAAGCGTAATAAAAATAAAACATTTTTATTATTCTTAATTGTTTTAATCTTCTAGTTTACACAAATTTTAATAATTTTACAAAAAATGTAAACCAAACCACGGGCTAGTGCTTGTATATGGAAATACTGAAACTGAGGCTAAAAGTACAAAACCTAATCAGGCAAAGGGATATTATTTCCCACCCAAAAACCTAATCGGGCAAAGGGATATTATTTCCCACCCAAAAAAAAGCTACTCCCCCCATGAAAACCCCCCCTTTTTTATATTTTTTCATATTCTAGAGTATCAACTTACCCTAAATCAATTTCAATTTTTTCTCTAACTAGCCTACTGGCTCGCGCCTTATTAAGGGTTAAACTCGACGCGCCGCGCGGCGCGACCTTTCTTTCGAGCAACTCAAAGAGTATGTAATGAGCAACTTTCGAGTTTCGACAACCGCAGAGAAAACTGCGCTAGCTCGTCGCGCCGCAGAGGCTCCTTTTGGCATGCGAAATTGCGAATATTGCGGTATACAGTAACTGTTATTCTTTCGGCCGCTGAAAAACCTACATACAATATGAATATCCTAACACACGTTTTCAGTGAAACATAAGAAATACGCTCGACGCGATGAGTAATCAAATCATCTAAACACAGGTGAAATACATCGTGGCGTACGTAGCCCGTTCAAACCACAAAAGATTGCGTGATCGGTTACTTCTGCAAAAACGTATGATACTTACGCCGCACCCTAGTATAGTATAGTGATCATCCTCTCTTGCTTGATAATAGATAACAGTACAGTCAACAGCAGATCAATCTATACAATTTTGTTTGTCGACTTTAACTTAGGTACGTTCGCAGTATCCATCTTTCTTGTCTAAATTGAATAACAAAAACAATTGAAAGTCGATATTCAAATGTTTCACATTTTTTAAAAAAAGAACATCATAGAAACCATTTGAAAAAAGTTTCATTCGAAAACCTCAAACCATGAAGATTCTATGTCAATTCAAAGAACCTATTGCAATAAAACGGCAATTTCATACTTTAACCCCTATTATTATGATCAGTCGACAACAAATCCTTTACTTTTTTGTTAATAAATCGACGGTAACATAAAGGAGCAGAGTACACGCGTGTAAAGGTTGTTGTGGCGTCGACTGTACATTTTTCTAGAATCAATGTGTTCATATAATCAGCAAATAACACAATATACATTCATTTAAAATGCAGGGTAATCATTCTTGTATGATAGGAGTCTAGTTTGGATGGTGAACCTAATAACTACTTTTTTAACAATTATCTATCTCGCTCAACACAGCAAGCTCCATGCTTAGACATCCCAAACGCAACTTATGTATTCAATGAAGTGTTTGTAAATAAAACAAAAGTATACAATAATAAAATATTATTAAATTACAGTAATTTACTAGCTAAAATGCATGTTTCAGAAAATGCCATTCAATCACTCAACTTGCAACATTATTTTAGAATGCTGTACTGTAGCTTTGACATTGAAGGGTTTGCAGAGCTCTTCAACATTGAAGATTTCAGTTGCAAATTGTTCACTATCCGGACTCTCATGTAATGTGAAGCTAATATCCTTGGTATCATTTGTTATATTCACACTGCAGCTGTTCTGTGCATAGATTGGAGTGCCTTGTTTGAAAAGGTGCACTGTTTGATCTAAATACTTCAAGAAAATGTCCTTGCCGAGGAACTCAACATCAGTGTTGAGGTCTTTCAGAGCAAATTCTGGCACATCAAGCAGTAGTCCTGCTTCTCTTGCACATCCCATTGCAATGACCTCATCAGGGTTGATACCAGACAGTACTTCGGCTTCTGGGAGTAAATTGGCTATCGCTGACTGCAGTTTTGGAATCTTCATGCTTCCACCACACAGCACTATCTTGTGTATCTTCCCATCAAAGCTCTCTATCACCTTTTGTGCTGGCTCAATGTATGATGATATTTTGGAGGAAATTATGTTCTCAAACCGTGCCCGGGAGACATTTTGACTCCAGTCCACACCATCTAACAAGGACTCTATGAACACATGAGATGAGTTCAATGTTGACAGGACATGTTTGCAGTTGTCAGCATGCTGCTGAAGCTTAACCATCGCCCTGCGACTTTCCTTTGGGTCCAGTTTCCATTTCTGCCTAAATTCCTGGGCAATGTAGTCTCCTAAATCTCTAGTGAGGCACTGACCACCCAGGTCAGATCGGAAGATGTTCTTTTCTACTGTTATGAAACCACCAGAGACCCTCAAGATTGAGGCGTCACAAGTGGAACCTCCAAGTCTGTAGACCAGCACATTGACCTCCTCAGGAGTCTCCTCTAAGTTGTAGGCTAAGAGAGCAGCGGCTGGTTCACTGATCACTTGTATAACGTCAAAACCAGACAATTCAGCGCACTTGGCAAGGCGCTCCCTGCTGCTACTGGGCCAATGGAGGGGTGCAGCCAAAACCAGCTTCAAGTCTCCTTCAGTATTGGAATGGCTAGCTATCGTGAACAACTTCGCGTAGATCTTAGTCGCAATGTCGTCTGGTGTCGCGTAAGCCGTGGTCTCACTGGTCTTAAACTCGAATTTAACCAGTCTTTCGTCGTTAATGATTCGACACGATGAAGTGCTCTCGACACACGTTAGGTCTTCGTCATTCCAGTCACAATTGATGAGGCGCTTGTTGTTTTTGATAATAGACTTGGAGTTAGCCTGGCCAGACTTGGCGGGAAGTCCAATCTCCCATTCCGTGCCGTTTAGAGCGTTTACAGCAGGTGTTACTCGGTCTCCGGCATCATTAGCAATAACTGCTGCTGCGCCGTTGCCGAATGAAGCGAGACACGCTGAGCTATTGCCCAAATGGATGCCGTATGCAGCTGCCATAGCAGGTTTTTAAAAATGTTCGTAAACTTTGAGGTTACGTTTGGATCCAGATCAAAATGCTTGTTGTCTCCCTAAGCGTACAGTGGTATTGCTAAGACTCCGATAAATTCAGATTTAGTAACATAAAATACAAAAACTAATTAAATAAAACACGGTTGAGAAAACACTTTCCTTGCCGTGCTCAGCCGTGCTGTTCACAGAACCAGTGTTGCCGTTCGGAAGAAAATAAAACCACCAAACGCTTGTCAAAAAGCGCCATTTTCTGGTAAAAACGAGGCTGAAAAAAGCGCTAAATTCCACTAGATTTTAGCATGGGTAAAATGGTGGTTAAATTTTGCCTTTAATGAAAAAATAATGATATTTCTGGCTATAAGCCTTCATCTTCTTAACCACGCGCCGCTTTAGTACCTAGGTACTACGTAGTAAGTAAGACAAACCAGTTCTTTTCTGTTTACAGTGTGAGAAGAAAGCGATAGTAAAATCCTTTACTGTAAAATAAAAAGAGTCAAAACCATAAACTAGACAACATTATTCTTGGGGATTCCCCGAATGAAATCGTAGGTTAGGTTTTTCTTCTTTTTTTTTTGTTTTGCTGCTCTGGATACCATTTTTTTGGCCTAATTGAAGGATGCCGATATCTTTTTTATTTTTCCACCAGATTCCACTAAATTTTTTTACCGCTTTATTGTTCGAAAAGAAGCACTGAAAAGCCTAGCAAAGCGCTAGATCTAGCGAGAAAAGCGCTAAAACGGCAACACTGCTCAGAACACATGACTGTGATGCATGGTGCTATCATCCAGTGTCAACAAGTGTCACTTGTCCACAGAACACGTCACTTTTTTCTGTTATTTAGAAGTAAAATGTAAAGCAGCAAAATATCATCTGTGTGAAACTGCTCAATGTTACCAATTTTTATTTATTGACAAACTACACGCTCAATCCAAACCTACCGTATTTTGATTGAACAGTACTTTTGGTAGCCTGCTATGTATGTGTCCCACTGCCAGTAGAACTAATACCTAGGTACTTAACGAGACATACGGTCTACTATATCACGCTGATTCATAACTGGGTTTAGTGAATAGTAACGACGTTATTACATTCATAAAATCAATATAACTGTCACTTTGACATGTGCCGGGGTCGTATACACATCAATGCGTCTTTTTTTTAAAGTACGCGACAAACAACGGCTATTATTATACCACGTAATATCTTGCAGTCATATGTGGATGCGGGTTGCATGTTTAATATTGCATGGAAAAATATATCGCATTTTTACTAACGCCATCGTCTGTGACAATGAAATCTATGCCAATAAACTTTAATAACCTTTTGCTAATTATTATTAATTGAAGTACAGCACCTATTGTTTTAGCGCCATCTTTTCAATGTTTATATTATATACTTCTCAGTGTGAAAGTCTAAGGATGCAGTACCTACTCTACGTTTTATTTGTATCTGTTTGTTACAAATAAAACGTAGAGTAGAGCTTGCATTTCTAGTAAAAACCAGAAATGCAAGCTTTGATATCAATGATTGAACCCATTTAGCAAATGTAAAGCCAGCTATTATTGCTACACTTGTAAGTGAAGTAAAACAATGTTCCTGGGTACTTGTAAACATCGGTTTTATTTAATAAAATCATAATCATACATTGTAACACGCATTTTTTTGGTTCTAAGCCCGTACCTATCTCAAAATAGGTAAGCAGTAGCACTTAATTACCCAGAGCCAGCCCATAGCATTGAACTGGGCAGATCTGAATAGATATCAATACTTCTGATAGGACAATTTAGTTGTTGTTGATAAGAACCTTCAAGTAGTAGGTAGCCCCGCAGCATCATTTTATGCTCATAAAGCTACTTCGTCTCCAAACCGGAATAAAATTAAGAGAGTTTATGTAGAAATACCTAGTAAGATTTTATGATTAAGTTTATATGGTACATGGTGTGAGTAATTTAACAACGATATTCAAGGTTTCTGAGTAATTTTCTTAAGTAAATTTAACATTTTACACTTTATAATCAATAAACCAGCCAGTAAAGAGGTATTTAATTAATGATATGCGATTATTTCTGCAAGAAATGATTAAAACATATTTTTGAGGTAACCTTAGTATTACAGTCCGTATTCCTTTCGTGGTATACAAAACATTGCTTTTCTAGTTTTGGTATAAACTATAGCTTTCCCTTTTTTAGTGAAAAGCATTTCATGACGTTTTTACGTTGACTTTCCATGAAAAAATTCGAAAATAAGCAACACATAAAACAAAACAAACACTGCCGGGGCAAATCTCAGTGGCGCCATCTGTAATTAGTTTCCTGTTGCCATCCCCATTCCACGAGTGTTACGAGTGACCTTAGAACAAAAATGTAATGGTGCAGTCATGGGCGGCACCTCTAGTAACCTTAATATTAACTGACCGTGTAAGCGACCTATATTATTTTTATACTTACAGGCAACACCATTTTTGACGGCAAAATTTAAAAAACTTATAGGTAGGTATGTATTGTTTTGTAAAAAATCTTAACGATGGACGGTCGCTTGCAAAATATTTTGCAGGGTCTCTCGCAGTGTAAATTAGTAAGTACCTACCTACCTAGATATTCCTGAAATATACTGTACTATACTACCTACTTTAAAAGTTTCACCGCCGTCCTGCCATCACCCTGTTTTGTTTCTTCAGGATTATCTAAATGAAAAAGAAGAATGCAGGAAATTGCGTGAAACCAACACAAAATTAGAAGTGGAATTAAAGGAGACACGAGAATTAGAAAAATCTCATCGTTACCATTTACTTAGCTCGCGAGAAATGATTGGAAATCTACAAGAAACAGTTTCGCAACTGGTTTACCTGAAAAGGGATATGAAAAAACTTAATGAAGATCTACAAGCCAAGGACTCTTCCTTAACAATATTACAAAAAGTGTTTACTGTTTGCCTACGTTTACTGAATATTTTCCGTGCGCTTTCTATAAACGACCCTAGTACTGACAGCTACATTTTAACTGTTCTTCCTTACATACCTACCTAATGTGTCTAAAATATAGGCTTCTGTCTGTAGGCTTATCTTGAACAAACAAATATATCGTAAACTCTACTCAGATGCGATAAGGGCGACTTTATAACAAGAATAGTGTTTACTTGTGTCGACTGTAACTACTAGGCAATGTTTTTATTGCAGAGCTAATTTATAATTTTAATAGTATTTTTACCTACATAGCAATGTATTTTTAAATTACTTTACAGGAAAAAGAGAACATTAATCAAAAATGTGATGACGAATTGAAAGAGCTGCAAAAAGCTCATTTACGACAATTGGAAGAACTTGCTGACGTCCACGAGAAAAACAGTTAGGTTAATTTACTGCCCTTCCCAAAATCCATGTATCTACCTGTTCTCCACACATTACTTATTAACATTTTTCAAAACCGAAAATTTCTTCCCTCTTTAGTAACCCGCAATGGACATTACATAGGATCGTACATAATATAATACTCGTAGTGTAGCAATATACAACTTGGCTCTTGTGATATTAAGTTGGCTCACATTTTTTTTAACAGTTCAAGCATCTTTTACACAATAATTATTACATTCTGTATAGTAAAGTGGTAAGCAGAGTCCGATGCAATAATTACGGGGTAGGTATACTGCAATGTACTTCATAGAGTTTTCCTGCCTATAACTTTAAAATAAATGGTTTGCACTACAATTTTACTGATGTAACCATAGTCAAGTCGTCTTCAGAATTGCTACTTTTGTCTAAATTGGGGTCCGAGCCAGAACCCAACCGTATCAGAATCTTGAGTCATACATTCTTGAGAATCGGAGCTATCAATATTGACATCGTGAAAATTAAGCAACAAATTTTAAAGCCACCTTCTGTCGTTAAAATTTATAAAGCACATTTAGGTAATCGGGATCCTGTGCAAAAGACATCTCTGGCATAGCTAATTAGAAAAGGTAAAATTTCGCTTACCCAAACGATAATTCAATGACCCAAACTAATTTTTTCAGTCCGCCAAGTGCAACATGACGCAGATACTCAAATTGCCCAGTTTTCCTGCGTTATTGAAGAACTGAGAGTCAAGATCAAAGAAATAGAGTCAGAGCATAGAGACAAGGTTCATATATTTTCGTTCAAGGTGTTTAGTTTTCAGGTTAGGTAAGAAATCTACTTACAGGATGGCAATAAAGTTAATAAATCACTCGGTAGCTGATCTGGCAAACGTTCTTTTGCCATATTAATCAGCCTACGACTTATTCTGAGACCTACCAAATATACCTACACAAAAAAATTCATAAAAATCGTTGAAGCCGTTTCGGAGGAATTCAATGACAAATACTGTGACACGAGATTTTTATAGCTATAATATATTTAATTACCACTGAAAAGACAGCAAATTAAAAATAGGATTCAAGCCACGATAAGAGTATTGCGAGCTCTATCAAAATTTGTTTCTTCAGATGAACGTGGTAGTGCTGGAATACGAGGAAAAGCTACAGCGGAGCGCGGCCCAGATAACCCAGCTGCATGACCAGCATGCGGGGCTGGTCGCGAGGACTGATGCCAACATTGACGCGTATCGCAGGGTAACTATTTTAAGCGCCTTTATTGTGCTGGGGAGACTCGCCTCTCTAAGTTACGAACATTGTTTAATTGTAGTTGTTCAATAGAGTCATAGCAGGTATACATAAGTGGGTTTGTAAAGTTATATAAGTATTAAATGGGTCTAATCGTGATTACTTATTAGGTAAAATCTAATTAAATTAATTAATGTTCTATTTTCTAAGGTTAACACGAGGGCTATATTTTGCACTATTGTTTTGTAAATTGAATTTTAATTTCAAGAACTAATAATTAGTATTTTTGAATTTATAAAATTATTGTAGTGCCAATTTAAATTTAAAAATTTGCCAAAAATTTTTTTGGATCGTAACTCAATAATTTTTGCCAAGGATAGTAAACTAACAGTTAATGCTTTCGAAAAGACGCTTGTCACCTCAGTCTACCGAGGCCACGGCACTTGCAAAAGTACAGAAACGTCGTAAAATAGTAAAATGAAAAATAAAAAGAGTAAATTTCCGTTTAAATTAATTAATGGTTAAATTTAATATTAATGTCGGGAATTACGGCAATAAAATTTTACGTAATAAGTAATCACGATTAGACCCGTTTAATATTATATAACTATGTATGAGCATCGCAAGTCAACAACAACACTAGGGTCATACTATTACGATAATGTTTGTTTCATTTACACTATTGGTAGTCTAGTAACCAATCGTATTCCAATGGTATAACCCGTGCAACAACATGTTGCCAGCAAATTTTATTTCTGAAGAAAGTATTAGGTACCGTACAACGGGTGATCAGAAATTAGAGTATGAAAAAAGATACAAAAAGTGGAAAAAGGTTATAAAGTCACCGATTTCCTACTGAGCTTACAACTACAGCGATGTCTATTGTCAGATAATTATGTCGATTAGCTCCTATATAATAATCAAACCAAATCCTAATAATTAGTATAGAATTTGACAGTTACATGATTGGAATCGCTCAGAATCTAGTGCGCATAATTAGGCCTCAGATCCTAAGACGTCGCTGATCTGAACTTACAACTATAGTGGTGACAATTTTGCCACTTTTTGTATCTATTCATACCTACTCCGGTTTCTAATCACCCTGTTACACTGTATGTACGTATGAGGGTATAAAAAAGGTGTAACATTTCGCACCTTAATTTCCTTAACGTCACTAAACGAAATACACACATTTTCAGCGAAGGTGTCATTCTTCAGTTAAAACTCATGCGTTCCGCGAGTAAGTACCTAACGACACAATGCCATCTAGGGGCTTTTTAGTGAACTATTCAAACCAGTGTCTTCAGCAAACATAGGTCCGAGATTGTAGGTTAGATGGTAGGTAGGCGGTACTTACCTCTATTTTGATGATTTTTGTTTAGTGACGTTAAGGAAATCAAGGTGCGAATTTTGTTATCGTAAGGTCCCACAAAACCAATTGCCTGGTTTGACTGTGGGCGCAGTCTCGTTAACAATAGTTTTACCACAGATTTTACATACCTAGCACTTTTACATAAGAATTGCACACTAGCACTTTCCTACGGAGACTCCGGACGATTTTCGCAAACGACAGCAGATTTGCGACGCATGTCTGAGTAATCCGAGGCCTGTCACATGTCATCATCATTATTATTGTAGAGGAACGGCCTGACCGTCATCACCATCATAATTTTCTTGCATGTACTTTTTACATCCGTGTATTCAGGAAAGATCGTTACGTTATGATTTGCAATTGCCTCGTTAACTTAAGGTCAGTTAAACTGAGTTAAACACCTAAAAGTGCACTCAGACCGTGCAGTAAGCTACTGGCAGAGCAGACTAGGGTACCTAGGTAGAATATAGACTGTATGTATCATAATCTTCCTATCTTTCCGAAAAGACGAGTTCTACTTACTTCTCAATACAATACAATGGGTACTTAGCTGCAACCTCGTGTGAGTGTAGCGAACTTCAGTACCTAAGTAGATTTTCATACAAAGGGTCATTTCTAAAATGCGCAATTCCTCAAATACCCCAATGATTTGTTTTATTTGTTACGTGAGTTTTTTTTTCAGATTTATATATTGAATTATCAGAGTTTACATAATTGGCACTTAACGCGCTCTACCAATGGCGCTATGTAATACATATTATTATGGTTTTAAGCGTATCTATCAAACAACGTCGCTACAAAGCAAGCGAGAAAAGCCGCGAGAATTGATAATTTTTTTTAAATGTGTAAATTTTTATGTAAATAAATGGTTTCTTTCTTTCTTTCTTTCTAAAACAAGGAACATACATTTAAAAAATTCAAAAGTGACACATCAAAACTCGTTGTAAATGACAAACTCTAGCCGACAAGTTTCAGGAATTGGGCATTTTTGAATTAACCCTGTATAAATGTGGGCATTTGAGAGCATGCCAAGTAAACGCTCTAGAGCGATTCAGTCCTAACTACGGCGACAGCTTCAGAATCGCGTAAAAATATATTAGATTTCCCATGCATTTTGTTTGCTTGCAATGCACCTTACCTGAGGTGATTTAATTAATGCAACGCGCTATTGTCGACATTAATTACGTCCCATTATCTCAGTAAACTTTCACTAAATATTTAATGCGCCGACTCCATTCGCAGCGTCTCGAGGAGTTGGAAGAGAAACTCAAGCAGAATCAATTCAAACACTATCTCGCGCAGAGCACATTGCCGTCACAATACGAAAGTCAAGTTGAGCGGCCGTATTCTGCGAACAGAGATTACGCGGAGTCTGTAGATTTGGACCCGGTTCTGGAGACGCCAAAACCAAAGCCGATGATCCAGAATAAGCCCGGGAGACCAAACACGCTTCAAGTGACTTATTACGGAAATAAGACGTCGAACACACTTAAGAACGAGAAAAAGGGAATGTTCACTATAGCTAAGAAGAGGAAGCTGTACAATGAAAAAGATTTTCAAGATTTCTAATTGTTGCTTTTACGTAACACAGTTATGTTGTCATTCATTACAAAAGTGTCATTAGTCGCCATTAGTCCTCTGTCCACTTATGTGGAGGATGTCAAAATAAACTGCCTGCATGCAAGTTGATGCGGCTGGCTGGATTAATTTTCCCTGACTTTCACTGGCGTCGGACGTTTTCCTCTGAAGGAAATGCAAAGTAGATAAGTAATTGAAATACTAGTTAATGAACACAAGCTTCTCAAACAATCGCACGATAGAATGCTGATTTTATGTCGTTTAAGCACGAGATATTAGACAGTTGATTGCTGATTATAAGTGATTGCTGATAATAAGTGATTGCTGATTATAAGTGTCCCTGTTTGTAACGTTTGAGAAGAGAATTTAATATCTTTTTTATGTACAAACCTATTTTTGAAAACAATTAAATGTGGAGTCTTTGTTAGGTAAGTATTACCCTTATTAATATAATTTCTTATTGTTGTTATGCTTGATGTAACTGCAAACCTGTAAGTTTTGTAACCCGCAACTCTAATTAAATTGATGAAGATGTACATGAAGTACAATATTATCTATTGTATTAATTTCTGATAGACCGCTAGCTACTTACCTACCTTACTAATATAGCACACACACCTTATGAATAAGAATGTGATTATGAAAATCATTGTTACATGAGTGTGCATATTAATTGTTACATCACGGACCTACATTTTTGGTGTAGTGTAAGGCTAGCAGCCAACCTACTTATTTCAATTTTCGTTAAACAAAAAACATCTGCAAATTAATCCGTTCGGGTCTACTAACCAAGCAGTGCTACAGGCTTCGGATTATTACTGTATGCTTTGGTTGGTATTTACTTTGTTTTACCGACACGTTGCTGCTCAACGGTCTAATTAGCACAGATCTATATTACCCACTTATTATTATAAAAATACCAGGTTAGATGCGAAATTTCAACTAACTTGAATAAATTATTATTGAATCGATATAAGCGAATTTCGTTAGGTATCTTGTGAGTTAGCGGGCACACTCTCATATTATCACAACTTACCTTATAAACTAGTAATTTTAGCACTCTGACAGATTAACCCCCGGTTTCTCCTACACTAACAAGCTGTTAATCTACTGTTAATAGCTGTCAGTGGTTTTTTTTTTGTATACACTTTGGGCAATTGACATGAGTTGTTAACAGTAGATTAACAGCTTGTTAGTGTACGAGAAACTGGGGATGAATCACATAGAGCAATTTTACGGTGACTTTATGACAGATAATAAAAAAAAATGGTGTTACGCCTGTATCTTATATCTTTACAGTCATGAAAGACGCCCACTGTTAAGCATAGACACCACCACGCCCTAACTCATAACCTGGCAACAAAAAAATATATGTTGATCCGTTGTTGACTGACTGACTGGCACAATTTTTCGACATAATATGCTGGCCTTATTATAAAACAGCGATATGTTTGGGAGGGTCGTCAATGTCGCGCTTGAGCCCGAAAATTCACTCGAATCTAGCGACAAATACGGTTCTTTTTTTGAATAGTTTCGAAATTTCCTGCCACTGAGTAATGAACGCTAGAAATGCATGGCTCTTTGTTAGTCCAATGACGTGATATCATATCTTGAGCTAGGGATTTTGACACTGACAACGCTACTTCCGATAATGTCGCATTTTTCATAATAAGGGCCCTGGCGACATAATATGCTGGTCTTATTTGAACAAGAAATAGAATGGAATGATTTGAACTTTTAATTATTCTTCTTCGTCCTTAAGAACTTCTAAGAAAATATTTTGTTTTAAAATTGAATCACGTAACGACATTGTCCCATACCTACCTGGGTAATAAAATACAAGACCACCTCTTTTTCCGATTATGGTACAGTTTTCCTCTCGATACAGAGAAAGTTTATGTAAAACTTCGCCGATATCAATAGCTAGACAGACGTCCAACATCCAAGAAAATTGCACAGTGAGACTCAACCGCATCATATAAAAAACTTTTCACATCAATGGAAAATCTAATGAAAGTGCAATAATGATAGATCAACGATCTGATTACCGCGCGCCATATTATTATAGTTAATATGTACTTTACATACCTTGAATGCTTGTTATATCTATGGTTGATACTTATTAAAGTGAAAATAAATGGAAGTAAGTAAATGTACTTCGCGGATACAATACATATAATAATTTATCATGAGATCTTTCTCATCATCCACACCGTAAAGTTTGTTTAAGTGAAGGGTATACCGGAAAGAAAATGTAGAGACAGATAAGAGAACAATAAAACTGAAGTAGAAGGGTATTAATACAAAACACCATGTTTATGTTCTTTGGTAATTATTTCAAATAATAATACAGTCAATTTACAATGCCAATCTAATTTTCTTTGGGACCAAATTCGTTAAATGTTTTGGCCACAATACTTACCAGATTTCTTATCCACATGAGTAATACGTATCTACTTAACCGAGACACACTTAAAGTAAAACGTACTAAACCCCTTTTCGAAGTTTGAAAAGGGTTTTAGTTACGTAAGTAAAATTAAATTTCAATTTCTACCATTTTATCTAACCAAAGGTCAAAGATAATGCAACAAGTTCCAATTCCAAGCTCAATATAACGATTTACTGTGCTACCCACAAATTTTAAGTAAAACGGTGGAAGAGGAACAAAATTTAATTTACTTAATCTTAAATTATTTTATCTACACTCATGTCATAATCTTCAAATTAAGAATTCAAAGGTAAACACATATTGACAGGCTTTAAACAATACATAACTTTAAAGAAAAAAAAAAAGTGTAATATAATAGTAGTTTATGTGACTGTCACATAATGAGGGTTATTAAAACACGAGCGAGATTTTAAAAAACGAGCCTTGGCGAGTTTTTTATAGCATTCGCGAGTGTTTTAATACCAAGTTATGTGCAGTCTCATACACTACTTTATCTACACTCATGTCTTAATCTTCATAGTAAGGAATCAAAGGAAAACACGTTTGACAAGCTTTGTACTATACATAAATCTACTCAGATTTTCAGGTCAGATTTTTCACTTTATGTTACAGTTATTTTTTTAAAGTGTTGCTGTGATCACGGAACAAAACTTAAGTTTTTTTTTTTTATGTCAAAAGTTGACTTTATAAAAAACCTAATTTCATTTTCGTGGTACCAAAAGTGTAACTAAAAATACCTAAAATTGCGCGCGCAAAACTGACTGCAGACGATTGAATGTCAAGATATTTTTGTCGAAATTGCGCCATTTTGTTTCAAAAATTTCATTTATTGGATTAAAAATGTCTGAATCTGAAAGTGACAGCAATAATTTTGAGAACTTAACTCCACCCGATATTATGGAAAAATAAATTTATAATTGAAAATTTTGTTTCATTTCGATATGAGTTTAATTAATAACCGTAGATTTATGTATAGTACAAAGCTTGTCAAACGTGTTTTCCTTTGATTCCTTACTTTGAAGATTAAGACATGAGTGTAGATAAAGTAGTGTATGAGACTGCACATAACTTGGTATTAAAACACTCGCCAATGCTATTAAAAAACTCGTCAAGGCTCGTTTTTTAAAATCTCGCTCGTGTTTTAATAACCCTCATTATGTGACAGTCACATAAACTACTATTGAAATACATACTTACCAAGTTGAACGTAATTATTTCATACACTCGTTAAAGAGAGTTACTTGACCACAAAAATAAACTTCTTATAATATTGCTTTTGCACTTATGAAAAAGTTTGGAGCCGGTTTGGATAAGATATTATAGCTTATTTAGGCAAATAAGTACTTCGGTAGAGCTCTCATATACGTAGCGCATATTGCAATCAGTAGCCAACTAGCTACACCCGATTTGGACTCACTGGTTCCTAATGAGTCTGTCCAAAGAGTTCCAGCTGCAGGAGTAGTCGATCTGTAGGTGTCCGTAGCGCGACAGGTGGAAGTTGCCCGGGGCTGCCTTGGGGAACGGCCTGGCCCAGTCCTCGTAGTCGGGGGACAGGCTTTCGTACGCTAGCTGCTCGTACGTGTCTGTCATCCTGCGGGAAAGTGACAATTGGGTTAAGGCTGCTTTTATAACACTGTTAAATAATAGAGAAAGAGATAGAAGAGCGCGTCGCATAATATCCACTTCGCAAAAGTCCACCGTTCGCAAAATGGCCACTCCTCGAAGTGTCTCTTTCGCAGAAGACGAGTGTGCTGTTTTTGATAGTCTAAAAACGATGGTAACTATTTAGATAGAAATTTGTGTTTTCAAGGGCAAATTGAACACTATCACTGTGCCTCGTACAAATTCCATCAACTTCGCGACTAGTATAGTGGATACTAAGGATTACTTAGTGTTTTTCAAACCTATTTCAACGTAAAGAATTTACAATTGTTTGTTGTACCAGGAAAAACACAACATAGGTAAAATATTTATAAAGATACAACATTAATATACAATGTAGGTAAGTTGTCTTCGGGTCGACTTGAGAAAAAGGCAGCGTAAAATTCCACCCTGTCGATCTTTCGTCGTCTTTCTTTTTGTTAATACCTCCGTAAATACTATCTTACCACTCTGTGAGAATTATGTCGGTGCGCTGGAAAGTTGACATAACTAACACATTGTGGAATGCAATTTTAATGTCCTTTGTCGAGAGGCGGGCTGCTGAGGTGTGGTTGAAACGACTAGAAATATGAAAAAAAGGTTATAAAAATAAAGAGAAGAGTCAATTCACAGAATCTGGAGAACCATGGACAGCACATGCAATGTCTTAAGGGGCTACAGTGTGCTGGAACTGGCTGGAAGACGCTTTTGAATCGCTTGTGACATCCTCTAGGAACCTGGCAGACCTTTGAAATTAATATGTGATATAATTTAACTCCTCGATTCCCTATGGCATGTATGACAACTGTCATAACCTTACGCCTTCTATGAGTAAATATATTCCGTAAGAATGCTTAAAACAAACCTAAGAATTTATGTGCCATTTTAAATGCGCAGTGGATTACGTTTAAGCTTATACAGTCTTACGGGCAATATCAAAATATTGTATGTTCATGTTTAAAACTAACAGGAACAATAGTTACTCATTCAGAAAAAACGTTTTCATCAATTTATCACATTACGCCTTACGAGGAAAAGCCCAGCTACTCGTTGCATGTTGTCTGTGACCAGGCGCTCTTCGCATCACCATTGATTTGATTGTAACTTTTCATAAGCGATTCATCAATCATAAATCAACCTTCCAAAGTTCACCTCGAGCGCCATATAGTGAAATTAATTCAAAGTAGCAATTCTCATACAAAATTACCGATTGTAGGCCAAGGACGTGGGGTGAGGGACCGAAAAAGACGCCGCATCTTTCCAATTCACTTTCGTACAAAATGTACTGGGTCAAGTTTCATAAAACTATAATTTCGTAGTTTATTATGACAATTCGAGGTACACTGCGCAGCAGAGTCTATTTGTTAATCTGTGGGTTAATCGGCTTTCGGTCATAGCCACAATGAATTGTAGTTCTATGAAACAGGATCCTGAAGGGATGGGTCTTTTCCGCGCCCTCGCCCCACGTCCCATGTCCGAACAAAACAAAAAACATTATATACCTATTAGTCCAATCGGTGGAGACATTTTCGAGTTTTTGCAAGTCCAACGCACGGGGACTGATTTTTGTAGTAGTGATCGAGCTTCAATCGTTAGAAAAACATAAAATGTAAATTCCCATTTCCTGTATTTTTTTATTTAAGTAAATAACTAAAAAAGAAAATAAAAAGAAGAAAAGTAAAAAGGAAACCGATCATTTATTATAATCATTATTCGAACCAAAAGCTCTCTGTCGCTCAAGGGACGCCTCTTCCCATCCGAGCTATTGTAACATTATGAATCTAAGCGAAACATCGTTCTATTATTTGTGCCTAAATCACGGTAAAAGCGAGGTTCACTAAAAATGAAACCTAACTACCTATGTATTATAATCCATTTATTGTCGCGATTAGGTCGGCCGCACGCGGCCAGACTTTCTGCTCGAGTATTGTAGTCTCTAATACATAGCATTTAAGGTTCATTTTAGTTTGATGGAGTTTTGTTTCAGTCCTCGCGCTCGCACTTCGCCTCCTCGTTAGATTGTAGGGTACATAGGCGGTAAATAATGTGTTGGTAAATAATAACTTCGATTGGCGTTACGAATAATACTTGATTCATAAATGAATCTGTGTAGATTTCGTCTGTAAATTTTTTTCTATCTGCCTGACATGTTTTTCTGTTTTAAATAAAATAAAACGCTGTATATTTTTATCACGCATTTTATTGTACATGCGGAAGTATTATTAGAAGAATCAATGGCGTAATGCTAAAAATTTTAAAGCAATTATAATTTATATACATGTTTTTAGTTTTTTTATTTTCTCGAAATTCCGCCGTATTGGGATAAGTTATCTACACTGCAATAATTATGCTCTTTACCTTCCCTACATGTAATATAAATCACACTTCCATGACATGTATGTTGATCCTATTCAATTGTTTTTGCTAGGGTTGTCACAAAATCCGGGTTTTTTTATTCATGATTTATTCGATGCTCATTTTTAGGTACAACGTAATTTAAATATATAATTTAACGCTCATAATATTTTTTGGGTTCCGTAATCATAATGACAACAAAAGAAAGTAGTTAGGTTTTTTGTACACGTAACAAAAAAAAAAAACAACTGAAACCTTAACAAAAAGGAAAAGTGTAACAAAAAGTAACCAAATAGAAATAGAAGTACTGTATCACACAATAGATTAAATAAAAATCTGCGTTCCTGGTTTACCGATATTACATATTTTTATTTAAGTGTCACAATGAATAGTTTAATGTATCTTGAAAATATTCGTCGGTGGGGAGTTCCAAAATTATAATAATAATAACGTCCACACAACGCAATCAAACTAGAATTCCCTGTACTATGGTATGGATAGTTTTTAACTATCAGCTTTAATGACAAAAATCACTTAAATGCTGTATGTTTCCTGTGCTATTGGAATGAAATAATAGAAATGGTATGAATTACACTATTAATACGATTATCAACAGATTAATCTGTTATAATATACCAATATAAGTTAAGACGAGGCGGCACTGTTTATTAATAATTATATTTATCAGTCTTTGTGCTGAAACAAGGATGCAGGCCAAATAAGCACTCAAATCCATTTGTAGCTCTTTTGCCAACATCCTTAGCAACGAAGTCTTTATCCATTTTCATAATTTTTGTTTTATTTCTTTGGTCAATATCCATTTTGAAATGTTTTTTTTTCTTCTGTAAAAAATAAATTATTTTGCTTTTGTTCTTAAAATTTTTATTATTTTGTTTGTGTTATACCATAGAAAAAAAATACTCCTGTCAGATTCGCTTAATGGACTATGTGGCCACACAGGCACGGAAGCGATGACACATATTCACCCTTTTAAAACCGCTTCAGTGAATGCGCGTAGTGTAAAATAAAATAAAAAATTGCGTAAAGTCGATGATTTAAATTCAAAGATTTTGAGCCAAAATCTTAATCCAAGCTTCAAATTTATCAAAATTAGAACTCTTTTAAAATATTTATAATCTTCTGTATTTTTACACTATATTTAAAGATTTTCAACAGCTTTTGTAAATAAACCTCTTGAGTCATGGAAACACAAGAAGTCCACTGCTGGATATAGGCCTCCTCCATGCATTTCCAAAAAGACCGGTTGGAAGCGGATTTCATCCAGCGTCTTCCTGGCACTTAGATGAGGTCATCTGTCGGCTGGTCGTCCTACGCTGCGCTTGCCGATATGTGGTCTTCATTCGAGAACTTTTCGGCCATGTTTTGATGAACTTTCGTTCATCTACGAATCTCATCATTTCTGATTCGATATCGTAGAGAAAGCATAGGCCTTTCCATAGCTAGTTGCGTGACCTTGAGCTTTCTTATGAGGCCCATAGTGAGAGACCACGTTTCAGTGCCATAAGTCATCACTGGTTGTATAATTTTGTCTTGAGCGATTAAGGTATATTAGACGAAAGGACTTTTCTAAGTTTCCCGAATGCTGCCCAGCCGAGTTGGATTCGACGATTGACCTCTTTCACAAAGTTGGACGGGCCTAGTTGGACTGTTTGTCCTGAGTAGACGTATTCGTCTACAACTTCGAGAGTCGAGTTCCCCAATGTTATTGGGGTGGGCACGAAACGAGTATTCGATGTGACCTTCGTTTTGTCCATGTTCATTTCAAGGCCCACCCGTTGGGAAACTCGACTGAGGTCTTCGAGCATTATGCCGAGGTCTTCCATCGTTTCTGCCATGACTACTATATCGTCGGCAAATCGAAGGTGAGTGATGTACTCGCCATTGATATTGATGCCGCGTCCCTGACATTCCAGAAGCTTGAAGGTATCTTCCAGTCCGTTTGTGAACATTTTTGGAGAGATAACGTCTCCCTGTCTTACGCCCTTTTTCAATGGAATTGCCTCCGAACTCTGTTCCTGTACTCGGACCGACATAGTGGTTCTGTGGTCATAGTGGACTGTTGTACAAGCATTTCAGCCAGCACCTCGATATACCGATAGTCAATACGGCAACGCTGGAGAGACTCGAGCACTGTCCATAACTCGATCGAATCGAAGGCTTTCTCATAGTCCACAAACGCAAAGCATAATGGCAAATTATACTCCTCAGTCTTCTGTATAATTTGCCGCAACGTGTGGATGTGGTCTATGGTACTAAAGCCCTTTCGGAAACCGGCTTGTTCGGGAGGCTGGAAGTCATCAAACCTACGTTCAAGACGATTCGTGAGGACCCTCGAAAACAGCTTATAAACATGGCGCAGAGTAGTCATCAGTAACCACAAAAACCTCCAATACTAATTTTCATACAAAAACGGAGCCAGAGATAAAAATCAGAATTTTTAAATTTTTAGGAGCCAGCTTGAAATTCGACTTACGCCATTTTGTAAAAAGTAAGTTAACGTTGTCATCCAACCCAAGGTCTTATTCAACATTTGTTCGACAAGACTACCCCGTAATGTTATCGTTTTCTCAGGCTTTGACAAAAAAGCTGTAAAGACCGGATTTTCCAAGTCAGATTTTTCTTATCGGATTGAGGGATCACCCTGTAAGGATGGAAAATTCCAAGTTTATACCATATGTGGAACTTGAAAATCTTTTAGCACCTGATAAGACCGAAATTAGAACAACCAAAAATACAAGAATTTTCGCACGTCTACTTATTTTAGCATTCAAATGCTGTGTGACTATAAAGTTGATACAATATTAGTCCAGCCGCTAGACCAGCGGGGCCCGGTGGCAAAACCTGCATTAGGTGTTGGTTGAAAATTTAAGCAAGTTTACTTTTCAATCGGCACTATTAAATTTGCCATAAAAATTTGTTGACGTCACCGTCCTATCTAGGGTTTATGCAACGAGTTTATGTTGTTTTAAAAGACCACCCCTAAGTGTTACCATTATCCCAAGCCGTTGAAAAAAAAAGAAGCTTCTCCAAGTTTTCGATTTTCTCCGTCAGTTTTAGCAAAATAACTAATCGTATAGAAAATTTCAAGTTAGTAACATCAAAATGGGACAACAATTTTATCTAGCTGTTTTTCGCTGATCAACTTTATGTAGGTATATACATTCTTCACGTCACACCGTGTACATAAAGTTGTTATATGCGATGTATATAATGTTAGTATTTTAATTAATATATCAATAATAATGGCACCAGGTATTTACATATTTTTTTCAAAATCAAATCAGATCCGGATTATAAATTACTATCTGAGAGCGTGACAACCCTAACGACGTAAAATCCGGATAACAATTAAAATGGTCGTAATTTCTACATTCCATGGAATTGGGATTTGAAATATATTTTTTATTTCATATGGGGAAGTCGCTTCCTACGTTCCAATTTTGCCACTGAGTCCCGAAATACATCCATGTGAAATCAAAGTCAAATTCACTTTATTGAAAAAAGATAAGATGATTTTTTTTCACTTTTTGACATAAAAACCTGTTGTGAAAAAACATGTACTATTTCGTAAGTAGGTAGGTAAACAAATACGTACTAAACATGTGATTTTTGTTTGAAAGCTATTCTTTCTACAAAGCATAGATAAGTTTTGAAGAGATGTACCTACCTTTATATTTTTTGTTTGTAATGGCGCATGCTATACAAGAAAAGATTGAAGTCTATTCAATCTACGCGTACGCGGGCGGGCTGGCGAGCCGGCTAGAAAAGTAGAAACCGCTCGGCTCGCTCGACGCGTTCGAAATTCGGCTATATATGTGTGCGTTTGGCGGCGTGTGCTTACGCGAAGGGACTGAGACTGTGTGTGTGCGGCCGCGCGCGCGTCTTTCTATGGAGATTACTACTAGGAATTAATTCAGTCGTGTCATCTAGCGGTGAAATGTTGAAGTGCTGCACACCTGTGTCAAACGCTCAAGGTCATCGGCACAGGGAAAAATCTTAAGTACCAATTACAGTGTTTAGCACATCAGCTATTCAAGACTGCAATATTCATAAACGTTACACTGGCATTGAATTTTAATTGTACGGGTGACGTTACAGCAAAAATGTAATGGTTTTCGACTCCATTCAGGTACCTAGGTATTCAACTATTCACCACCGGCAACAGACAGGTACAGGCTTTCCTAAAAGTAACAGTCAAGCGAATGCCAGAGGTAGAAAGCACCGAAGGCTTTCAAAATCACACACAAACATACCTATAGGTACTTCCGCAGGTTCCGCGATTTTTTGTGTTTAACGAGTTAACGATTGTATTTTGTAACTGGCAGTGCCCGCGACTTCGTTCGCGTTGGATTAGAACATGAAGTCCCGTTATCCCTTAATCCTTATTATAGGTCATAGTCTAAAACCGTTCTAAATTTCGTCCCTTATCGCGGTTGTATGCAGCATAACAGCATTCTATTATTCTATCACACACGGTCGTCTCCCGTCGGCGCACCTTGTTGTCCGCTCAAATTCATTTCAGGTGGAATGAAATGCTCAATATAATACCTACTGTGATTCGTTATGCAGATCTGTTTACGGAGTATTGATAATGAACCACTGGATCAACAATTTAGGCAAATTGCTGGTAGCGCCTGGATGAAGGGCCACCTTCAAGAACCAAGAAGCACCCAACAGAAAGATGTGGCATGCCTTGGGGAAGGTTATATGCCCAACATGATTATTCGTCCTGAACTGATAGATTAGATTGGAATGAGTCATCCGAAAATATTCATTAAAACTTAGTTCCGTACACCCTATAAAAAAAACGGAACCCTTATAGGTTCACTCGTGCGTCTGTCTGTCTGTCCGTCCGTCTGTTTGCTCCGTTTAATTGCGGTTTGCTCCGAATCTACTCGACCATATCAGGTGTTTGGAAACCGAAACACAGATGTGCAAAGTAGTAAATAATTCTTTTTTTCAAAATAGGGTAAAATTAGGAAATTAAAAAAAAAGTTTTGCAAACCTTCCTGTGTCATATATCAAATGAGAAGGCTCGTTATGAGGATCTCAAACATATTTTTGTTATTATTATGAAATAAACAGTTTTGATTTTATTCGTGAAAGAAGACGAAAATTGAGCATTCCCCCCTGATCACCGAAACTACTGAGCCTTAAATTTAAAAAAAATACACAATGTAGGTAGTTCATTGCCTGTAGATTATAGGAAAACCTATAAGAATTCTATCAATTGAAAATAAAGTGGTAAACGCAATATAATACGTACACTTACGGAAAATAGTTCACTACAACACCACTAGATAGCGCTAGTAGTCGTTATCTCGCGTCTTAATGTGTGGATTGTACGGAATGATCTCCACGCGAGTTAAACTCGCACCTGGCCGGTTTTTTAAATGCAACACTTACTCAACTCAACTCACGTACACTAACAAGAAATATAATTTGTACGCACTATCTCTTTATACTAAAACTTAAATCAACCACCACGAACCAAGTATGCAGTTTATTTTTGCATAAAAGATTAAAAATGTTTCAATATTTTCTGTTGATTTATGTACTAAGATTATAGCATAGATACAAATATTTTTCTTTTCAGTCCCACGCCGACACAGACTAAATAGAAATACTAGGTACACGCAGATGAGAATACATTTTTGTACCTACATTTCGTAAAGTTGCAATCGGTAGTTATTTTTTATTACCATTGTTTAACATAATCTATATTGACTTTCTACTTCGGACATTTTAATAGTAGATTGTTTACCCAGGGAGCAAACAACAACTTAACTATTTTTAAGGTGAGAGTGTTTCTTATAAGAATTCTGAGCGCAGCGAGGGATTCAAAGTACACCACTCGAGCTTAACGTTGTGTTGCTCTCGAGGTGGACACTCTACTTTTTATCAATAAGTTTGTGCAACTTATAAACTAGAATAGAATAGAACGTTTGTACCACATTTTTGGCGTCCGACACAATGTTCTCTGCAGTTAATAGAATACTTTCATTCTCACTACTTGAAGACGCCCTATTTTTTTATAAAAACTAAGTGAAATCCGAATTTGACTATGTAAGTAAACAATACTCAAATTCGAGGAATCCATTTCGCGTGTCTTTTATTTTTTTCAACACACCTGCTCGTAAAGTAGGTCTTATTACAGCGTATTTACACTGATAATGCAGAATATTACCCATGCCGTGCCTTTTACATTACATTATCGCACTAGTGCCTTTTCATTCTTGCTTTTCATTACATATCTTTTTAAATATTAGCAAGAAGTATTAATGTTTCGAAAACAGCTAAGTAGTTATTTGCGTAAATATAAAATTAAATTCAAAATGTGATAAATAATTAAAGAATTTCATGAAACTGCTTGTTAGCTTGTTGGTATTTATATTTTGACGGTGTATTTTTACCTATAAATACCCAATTTCAAAATTTATAAATATGTGGCTGATTAGCTACTTTGCCGGTGCCCTTATCTCAGACTTGCGCGCGCATGCAGCGCTGAGCGCGCGAAAAAATAAAGCCGCCATCTTTTAAATGGGTTTCTGTTTGTTAAGTTTATTCACTTCATTCACTTTATTCATTCAGTGTTGTTTTTTTATTTACTTTTCCTCGCAAGTGTGTTGAAAAACGTCGTATGAAACACGTGAGCATTGGTCATTACACTTCTCGTCTCCATTAAGCCTTCGCCTCCGGCTCAGGCTTAAAAACCGACTCGAGTGTAATGACCAACATACCACACTTGTATCATAATGTACTATTCACAAACATTTAATTTGGCGCTAATCTAAGCTATTAACATGGTAAGTCTTATTCAATTCCGTCCAGTGGTTTTTGCGTGATGCGTATACAAAAAAAAACCGGCCAAGTGCGAGCAGGGCCACGCGCAATGTAGGGTTCCGTAGAAAGAGGGTATTTTTCTGCTTTACAGAACTAATAACTTCATCGAAGTAATTTTCAATGGATTTTGTACGAAATTTTACTTTTATAAGTTGCTTGCCTATTACTCGTTAACTAGTAAAGCCACCTTAGCCGTGATACTTTTCCTTTCAAGTTCATTATATGTGTTACTAATCTGAATTTTTTCACGTTTCTATAATCAACCGTTTAGCTAGGAGAGGGGGGGGAGGGCGCACCCTCACCATCAGCTATTTTACGCCCACTGCAGGACATAGGCCTCGTTCGTGGTTTTCATAACCATGAGGGGTTTTGCCATAATCGCTACGCTTGGCAGGCGGGTTGGCGATCGCAGTATGCGGTTGGAATGTCAGAAAGACGCTGCTGCCCGTCTCCTGGTAATTGATTTCCTTAGTCGCCTTCTACGACATCCACGGAAGGTAATGGAGTGACGCTATTCTTAGCACCCTACTCGGACAAAAATTTGCGTTTTAAAGATTGAAATTTCGCAAAATGGTCTTCCTACACCCACAATATTCTTCAACGCCCAATCCAACGATACCCCACATTACGCTGTAGATGAGAAAAAAAATCATCCTCACTTTTCATGTTAGGGGTACAGTAAAAAAAAAATACAACATTTTATTGTTTAACTTTGTCGGCGTGATAAATATGTACCTATACACACACCAAATTACAGCTTTCTAGAAGGTACCACCGGTCTTTGCGCTAGGCCTCGGACGGAGAGACAGACAGACGGATATGGCGAAACTATAAGGGTTCCTTGTCGGACTACGGAACCCTAAAAACAGAGAGAGAAATATAGCAGCAGAGACAAAATTTACAGATTTATTATATACATAGATAGATAGATTTAGAAGATAATTCGCGATGCTCAGACGTATTTTACATAGGTTTGCCTATAATAAGCAATCGCGATTATCTAACGGATCTCCGTCTAATATGAGTGTACGATCTAACATATTTTTTATGAACTTAGTGACTTTTAAGACCTGAATCTCATGACAATCTCGGCCATTGCTTTCAGGCAACAACGGCATCAGACCAAGCATCAGACCTAATACCTACCTTGTAATGTAACTTTCACTTTTGTTTACTTTGTGTTTCTGTGACAATTTAAATAAATATCCTCTTTCTTTCTTTCTTTCTTTCTTTCACTGTCAGCTCGCCATAGTCAAATTTTTGATAGTATCTTTGTTGACTATGATGTAAGGTTTCGCTTCCAAATAGTATGTAGCGTTTATTTCCAAACTACCTATTTGATAACCATGCGAGATTAGATAACAATCGATCCACTTCCTAGCGCCAATTTCGCACTAATTCACCAGCAACAATTATGATATGAAGCCCAGAAAAACATACTTTCTAGTTACCTATCTGCTTAATCTAACTTCACAAAGCCGCCAGTTCACGTAATCTCTGCGACTAGAAAGTCCGATGTGTTAGCAAGAGTAATGCTTGCATGGCCACTGTTTAGAACTGGATTAAGTACAATTAACTTGGCTCGGCGGCGCCGGCGCAGGAATTCACGTACAAGCCGGGCCATTCACGTTTATTGCTTACTCGGAAATAATTAGCCCGAGGTTAGGTCATTCAATAATTTATCAAAATGTCAGTGATAGGAAAAGGTAAGAAAGGTAAGGGTTGTGTGTTAGATACTCCTAAATCCTGTCTGTTAACCAAGTGAGACTCGAAGGGCGGCGGAGGGGGTTCGCAAAAAATTACAAAATATCATAAGGGGGGGTGGTGACATAATCACGTGTCCGGTAAAGGACCCTATTAATAAGACTCCACTGGCCGTCTGTCTGTCTCCAGGCTGTATTTCATGAACCGTGATAGCTAGACAGTTGAAATTTTCACAGATGATGTTGTTCTGTTGCCGCTATAACAAAAATACTAAAAACAGAATAAAATAAATATTTAAGTGGGGCTCCCATACAACAAATATGATTTTTAACCTCACGTTGTAACACCAGGGGGGAGGCGGGGGCTTGCAAAGTTGTTAAAAAACATCACGTGAATAATGGACGACCCCTACTTAACTAAAACTGGCATAAAAAAATGTTGAAAAACAATAACCCGACTCCGAGTCTCTGAAAAAGAAAACTCCAAGTTTAGCAAGGATCTCATAGCTTGAAGGCCGGGAAAGCAGCATTGAGACAAGATACTCTCTTTGCCTGCTAAATTGATAGAAAACATCCGGTCGGTTGACTACCTCGTGAAGTGCTCATAAAATCGTTCTTTTAATTAGCAGAGTAGGTGAGAAAGATTTGCTACTTGGCGGACTGCAACGCCAAAGGAAGTCCGATGATCTCTACATCTTGTAGAGCTCAAAAGTTACACATTAGATACCTACGTTAGCAAAATGTTGTAAATAATTAACCATACATTTAACGGGTCTAATCGCGATTATTTATTAAGTACACTTAATAAGACGTGAAACGTTGCTTTGCAGCTTAACTGATTAATAATCGCGATTAGACTCTTTGTAAGTATGTCATTAAAAATACTGTGAATAGATTAGATAATAATAGGTATCCATATCAGTGACTTATAAATCCGCCTTCGGTCCGTGGGAGGTGAGGTCAATGTTACAAACACGTTTCACTCACTGCACGTCTAAAACAAGAGCGTGGTAGATTCTCACAGGTGCAACTTTCATTTGTAGAAGGCAAAAAATACTAGGCGCTTCTTGTTCACACGATAGGGTACTATGCATTATTGTAGGTAGGTGGGTAGGCCCGCTACAGTTAGAGCTGCTGCTTTGCGGCACGCCCAGTTTTTGTCGCTAATGCCTTCCATGGAAGCCTGTAGTCATGGCATGCGACTGTCGTGCTGGGAACCAGCCGTTCTGCGTGTTGACATAATAATACCAACAAAAGAAAGATGCCTAACTAACTTTTCTAATCCGTTAGCGGTCGCATCGATTCAAAAGACGGGCGTGAGAAGTCGCGATTTGCAATTGAGGTAAGATAGATGTATTTTATAACCACTTCTTGGTACTTATTGGTATTGGTGGCGATTTTGGTTTCCGCAATTCGACTACTGCCGAGCCTATTTTTCGTATTTCCAAGGAAAGACACGTATTTTTCGTATTTACTCATTTATTTTTTCTATAGTATTTCCAAATTCCATATCTAAGCATAAATAAAATAAATACTAATAATACATCGTGGTAAGGTTCACGTGTTGTGCTGTGTTGCTGTCGTAACCTATCCTGGGTATAACATTATGCCGTGGTCACATTCTAAACAGCAGCAGAACTTTGACATTGCCTTTTCTCATTCATTTCCGTGACAGTATACAGTATGTACTTAGTATAAATAAGAGGTAACATTAGATATCTTTGCACCTGCTGCGACATTGTCTGCTCTCTGTCTAATAACCATTATTATTCGTCTCATTAGCGTAAAAACTTTCTGATGCATTTTGTAGTACATAATAGACTGAGATCCTGTATACCTGTGGCTCGAGGGCCGTCGAGTAACTCAACCAAATGGTTTTGAAAAAAAAAAGTTAAGCTCATCCTTTAATTAGGTCAGCGCATTTGTCTGCCCGTCTGCTGAATTAGACATCCTCCAATTCCAACGGAATTTCCTTATAGCTCAGAGCGGAAACATTTTTCACTTCGCCTAAATCACTCAGAGATTCTACCCGATAGGGAGATTTACGTTAGCTGAACGTTTAAAGATTGTTTGGTACTTATTCCCTATCTACGCAATGAGTTTCAAAGTAGTCCTTAGTAAATTTTTACTTGCAGTTGCAACAAATGCTGCTGCAGCTAATTCAGCAAAATTTCTGTTCATTTATTAAAAAATCCTCCTGAAACTCACAACGTAAGTAGATAAATGAATGCCTCTCTCTACATGACACAATAAGGAAATGTTGCTATGATGGAATAACTTTTTTGGTGTTTTCGTAACAAGGCTAGCAAAAAAATTATATTTTGTCCCTTTTTGTTTATATTAGGTAAGTACCTAAATAGGTGTAGACGTAAAAAAAATATTTAGGCAATTTAGGACCAAATAATTTATATAATGCTAAAATTAATAATTAATTAGCAATTCTTCTAATTTATTTGGTTTTTGTGGCGTCGACGATTCGACGACGTCGGCGTGACGATTAATTTTTTCGCCAATTTGAATTCTTATAAGTTCTTTTTACGTAAAGTACTTAACTAACCCATACTTCTTTAATTAGCAATTCTTCTAATTTATTTGGTTTTTGTGGCGTCGACGATTCGACGACGTCGGCGTGACGATTAATTTTTTCGCCAATTTGAATTCTTATAAGTTCTTTTTACGTAAAGTACTTAACTAACCCATACTTCTTTTAATTTAAATAGTATGATTTTGAGAGGCTTCGGTTACCTCTTAATACCTGTTTCGACCTTCATAGGCTTAAGCGGGATCGCAGTCTATAAGTGCCGCAGATACCTTTGTGGCGCAGTGGCGTGCTCACGACGCGTAAAACTGATGTTTTGTGATAAATATTAGAGAATTGTTTTTACAGTGGTGGGTAGGTAATTGAAGAGCCGTCATGGCTCGACTTTCTTGCCAATGAGATAGGTTACAATTAACATAATATTAAGCTGACTACCAGAAAACGGAATCTATGTCGTAGCTAGCAACGAGAATACGTAGTGGCTTCATCCAATAGTAGGTTATACCATTGAATTTTAAGTAGGGACTTAAAATTGCGGAATGCGACAGGTCTCTTTGCACAGCTGTTGTATGTATAAAGGGAAATAATTTGTTTAAGTTAATTTTACCTGGAATGTCGTCTGCCACGCTTTCCATATCCGACGGGCGCCATAGCGTAGTCAGGGTGATGCTGCAGAGACATCCTGGACCTCGGGGGTGGTGGGTAGTAGCCGGGGGGTGGGGGCGGTGGCAGAACCGGTCCGTAGAGAGGCTCGTAGAGCATCGGACGGGAGGCGTACAGGGGCTCTTCTATGTAGAGGGATCTGCGACGTTCGCCTGAAAGAGGTATTGAATGGATGAAATGGGTGTTCTCTCGTGGTCAAATATAGGTATTACGTACAATATGTACAGTATTATACTATACAGGTATTATGTACAATATGGAGTCACTGAATTGAGACTTGAAATTAATACCAAAAATACAGCTCTTGATATGCGAATCGGTAAGGATAAAATTGCCTGGAGGAAATTCGTATTTTCAGACAAAATAAAAAATTGGTTTCACACTTATGTACTAAACTGCAATAAGTGTCAGGGTGGTTTACCACAACCTGTAGTTACGTTTTATAAGGTTGCTTGTGAACTCACGCAGCTTAGCAAGGGAGCGGCGCATCATATTAATAACTTATAACATTTTGTAGAAATCTATTTGGTCTGGTTACATAATTAGCTTTTTATATACTTTATCAACTAGTTCTTTCCTCCAGGATTTTTTACGCAAAAACAACTAACGGAACTATACCTACCTACTTTTTTGTTATAATTTCGTTAGCTGTAGGTAAGTATTTGTTATATTAATTTGAGAATTTCATTCCGCGGCCCCATATTCTACAGTCCCTCTCCATCAGGAACTTACGGATCATCCTATCACCGCCATTGTAAATAGGGTCCGGATGGTAGTCCACAGGTAAACCAGGCCTTGACAGTTTCCTTCCGTATATCGGGTACTCCTGGCCTGCTATCTCTTCGGGGTGATGGTGTATGGGCACGATGCTGTTCCTCTGTACAGAAATCTCTTCTTCCGAATCGTAGCTCTTCGTGGGCACGTAGTAGAAACTCGCGCTGACAGGCTCACCCGCAAAGGAATTGAAGTTCTCCCCTTGGAGAGAGTCCGGCTCCGCTTGTATCATGCCATAGGTCTCATTCTCCCAAGGATCCAGGTAGATCCGTTGGTTCGGCTGCGGCGAAGCGTTATTCTCTTCGCCCTCGCTGTCGAAGTCCACCGCGGCCCAATACGGGCTCCCGGCGGCGTGTCCCGGCATAGTTTGACACTTCACAAAACTTCAAACTATCTGCACGTTCACTAAACAGTGTGGTTTTGCACAATGAACCCTGCGTATGACCACATAACCATGGACACTCCTAATAAGGTTTGGAATTAATGGTTTCGCCAAGCTGTTTGTTATTCGCGGCACGGAAGCAGCGGATATTCGAAGAATGATGCACGGTCGGTCGGCGGGAAAATATTTTGATGCACGCGCACGCGAGTGAGAGCACGCGCCACCGCACCGCGGCTGCCTTCAGACAAGTGAGACAAGGCGATGAGCCGTCAGCGAACGTAACGTACCTAGGTACGTAACTAACCTGCGGCGAGCGAGTGGATGCCGCGGGTGAAGACCCACCGGCAGGGGCGGACTTTCCTTAAAGCTAACAAGCCCAGGGGCCTAGGGCGGGAAAAAAAGGGAAACCATTTTATTTATAAAAACACGATTCCTTAAAACGCACCTCAGAGGCAGTTTATTATAGTCAAATGTGGTAAAGGGAAAAACGCAACCCACCCCCAACTTTGCCCACCAACCCAAACATCATTTAACTGCCTCTGACAAGTATTTTAGAGGAATCGTGTTTTTTATAAATAACACTGTAACTTGCGTGAGATGATTCAAGTTATATTATAAGAATGAAATACAATAACGTGATGAATGAATGATGCGGATACAACACGTACAGAAAATTAATAAAACATCTTATGTAGCCAGTAAATTAATAAAGGACGAGGGTACCTACTACCTACTACGCGGCCTAGGACGGCCAATACTAGTGGTCCGCCCCTGGCCGGCGCCGGGGGCAATGCTCATAACTTTTTGTTACGGCTACATGGCTCATCCAGTTGTTGTATGTAGACTCCTGGTTATTTATTTGAAGGGGAAAAAACATGTAACTCGTAGATATTTCTCTGATAACACGCTTTTTTAGTGATTTAGACGACTGTCAATTTCATAGTATCAATTTACCGTAAACTAGACAAACAGGCCATTTTGTGGAAGAAAAAGGTAAAATATTAGTGTAAAAAATTAATTTTTTTAACTTTGACGCTGGGTAAAAATAAAAATACCTCGCAAATCTAATTATATTAATGTAAACACAAGAAGCATCCTTTAAAGATACCTACCTACCGAAACATACTTTCAACATAATATTTATACATCATAACAACGTTATTTTGGATGTAACTTGGTACCTACCTGATAAAAAATCTGTCTGTACCGAAATCATCATACAACGAATTGTGATGACCGGAACGCATTCTACGCACGAAACGAAATACTTTGTGGTTCGGCGACGCGACGGCGACGCCGCGGCGAGCTGCTGCCATTCTTCCAGTGAGTGCCGCAAAAGTAGGTTGTTTTTTAGGTTCCTTGAGTCACACATTCTTCAGGCAAGGTACCTAACAAATCTGTCATTACCGCAAATAGCTACTATTACTTGCTATTACTCCTATTACTCAGTAACAAACGTTTCATCATCATTCAGACACAAGAAATCCACTGCTGAACATAAGGCCTCCTCCATGGATTTCCAAAAAGACCGGTTGAAAGCGGCTTGCATCCAGCGTCTTCCTGCCACTTGGATGAGGTCATCTGTCCATCTTATGGCTGGTCGTCCTACGCTGCGCTTGCCGATATGTGGTCTCCATTCGAGAACTTTTCGGCCCCATCGGCCATCAGTTCTGCGTGCTATGTGCCCCGCCCACTGTCACTTCAACTTACTAATCCGCTGGGCTACGTCGACGACTTTCGTTCGTCTACGGATCTCATCATTTCTGATTCGATCTCGTAGAGAAATTCCGAGCATAGCCCTTTCGATAGCTCGTTGCGTGACCTTGAGCTTTCTTATGAAGCCCATAGTGAGAGACCACGTTTCAGTGCCATAACAAACGTTTATTTAACATAATTTATAACACACAAATAATACTTTTTTGTCCATTATTTCATATTAGAAGCTCTTGGAAAGTTTTAACCCGAAAATCGCAAAATTTTGTAAAAATGTTCCTAAAGTCACTAGCGCTACAGTCATTGTAGCAGTTTTCCATCGAAATTCGTTGTGGGGGGGAGGAGTCACTGGCAGTCTAAATTTTGTTTTGCGAGGTAGGTACTCGAATCGTTACGTCATTCGCAATTTTAAGGGTTATTTTTTTTCTTGAATAACTCGCTTTTATTTAAATTCCACACGAAAAATTATAATTACAAAAGTAAATTAGAATTGAATTTCCTACAATTTTGGTTCTTATCAATTTTTCCTAGGATCAATGTTTTCCTAATTATACCACAAAAGAGGGGGTGAATTCACCACTCTTTTGGGGTATAAATCGGAAAATATCGATCCTAGGATAAATAAATATGACAACCAAAGTAGGAGGAAATTTCATTCTAAACAACTTTTGTGATGATAATTTTTCGTGTGAAATTGAAATGTCACTACCGCTTTACATCTCCTTGACTATTAATCTATATCTTCTATCTATCTATACTAATAATAAATCTGTAAGGGTCGGTCATGGAGTAAGTTAGTTTGTTTTCAGAGATATTGTGTTTATAGGCTCAATATATGATACTAAAACTAATTTCACGATTTTTAGAATTTTTTTCTGTATGTGTGTATGTATGTATGTATGTTCCTCCATAACTCTTAAACCAATTATCCGAATTTGATGAAATTTGGTATAAAAACATATAGACATCTGGGACACAGGATAGGCTATTTAAATTCTAGCTCCAGTTATGATAAGACGTGGCCCCCATACAAATGCTGCTTCGTAAAAATCGAAATGTACGCGAACGGAGTCGCGGGCACAGCTAGTATCACATAAGGTTACACTACACCGCGAAAGCAAGCGTTGCAATTGGCCAATGCAGTCACACCAACGCAACTTTTGATGTGTGCGAGCGCCTGTAAACAAGCATTAGGGATTGACAAAAAGTTAAGATATCGATATTATTAACTTTATGTTTGAACAAGGATTATTAAAAGACAGGCAGGCAGGACTGATCATCGCCATACTTTGATGCGTAGTTCGAAATTTAGTTACAGATTGTGAATCAAGATGACGCTACTAGTTATCAAACGAGTACTTTGACGAAATTGTCATCTCATCGCGTCTTCATCTTTTTCTTTTAGTTAGATCAATTGATAAGTGTTTAAGGTCAAACACGCAACATGGCGCTCGCTCGCTTGCATATTTTGCAGAAAGCACTTACGTTCCTTCTCAGGCAGATGGCTCAAGTTTATTTTGCTTTTAGTAATATTTAGGTAAATGAAATAAAAAAGTTAGTTTCAAAAATGCATCGAATAGATACTACGTTAAATAAACTGATAATATGTGATCGTTACGTGCTCATATACTTTTGTTAAATTTAAATTTATGAAAGATAATTTTGATTTGATTCGAGTATAAAGATGGAACAGAAAAAACGGTGACAGGAGAAACTCTGAAACCGAAAAACTCTGCGAAAAACCAACCCAAATAATATTCCGTCTTGCAGTGTTGCCATCTTAGCCTATTTTTGCCTGCATCTACATTATAGTTAGGTACTATACTATGTAGTCAATTTAATACTATTAGGGCACATTGATACATGAAATCAGAAATCAATAATTTATTTCAACGTAAAGAATATACATTCTGTTTGCTGAATGTCAATGTACTATGTTACTATGTTCGCCGCTGCCTTCGGGCCGTATTTGTAGTGGAGAAAAAGGCAGCGGGAAAAAAACTCCACTCTGACCATCTTTTCTCAAATCATCTTAAACTTATACATCATGATATGATTCCGTGATAGCCACCAATAACTTTAAAAGCTAAAATAACACTTCTTACAAAAGTAGGAAAAACATTAATGCTGCGGCCAGACACACGAACAGCACCCGTTCACGAGCATAACGCAGGGGTCAGCCATCACCAGTCTCAACCATTTTAGAGGGAGATAGGTGACCCGGCCACCACGCCACCATTCGAATGACCTTTAGCAAACCTGCAGATTGAGTTCTTGTCAGCTATAAAATATGTGCTGTAGTTATTAATGTGCAATCACGTCGTCAGTACACGTTTTAAAACTAAATAAATTATAATATTAATAATTAAATAACAATGAAATCGCAGTGGAATTGGCTTACTACCAAGGACTTATATCGTTCATATACTCGTCTATTCTTCCTCGATATAGCTTGAAGAATTGCTTAGTTGAAGTGGCAGTGGGCGGGGCACATAGTTCGAAGAACTGATGGCTGTTGGGGCGAAAAAGTTCTGACCTGGCGACCGCGGACCGGACGACGCAATGTGGGTAGGCCCCCCACCAGATGGTCTGACGTCCTGGTTACGGTGGTGGGGAGTCGCTGGATGCGGGCGGCACAAGACCGGGAAGCTTGGAAAACCATGAGGGAGGCAGAGTCCTGCAGTGGGCGTCAAATGGCTGATGATGATGATGATGACATTGATACATACAGAAGATTTAGTTATGCGAACAACTTTTTCTTGTGGTATTGCATCAGATTTTAAGTACCTACTTATTTCTTTAAGTGTTTGTTGCAATTTGTGCTCATTTTCGTTGGAATTTCTTTCCTAGTCACAACTATCCACTGCTCTTTTATGCAATTTAATGTAATTTAATTCCTATCCTACAACTTCAGGAAATCTGAAATTAAATTACAGTTATATACACAATATCCGAGTTGGAACAACATGAAGAACTACGTGATCATATAAAACTACTCATGAGTCATTAAATTTGGCAAGA
Organism: Yponomeuta evonymella; assembly: GCA_963969515.1. Classification (NCBI taxonomy): domain Eukaryota; kingdom Metazoa; phylum Arthropoda; class Insecta; order Lepidoptera; family Yponomeutidae; genus Yponomeuta; species Yponomeuta evonymella. The sequence goes on from OZ018346.1 coordinate 7,877,995, forward strand.
AACACTGTCTCATAGCACAGGTAAAGGGAAAAAATACGTTAAACCGCAAATTACCTAGTAATTACAAAAAATATATCTTCAAAACTCGATTCCCGCAACAGCTGTACTATTTACATACCTACAAGTCAAAGTGAAAGTAAAAATTTTGTTAACTATAAAAACAAAATATTTACTTAATGAACGTCAAAGCTGTTAGTTTCACAATTAATAGATTATGCGGAAAAGAAGCTTACAAAGAAGCTACCGAAGTCTGCACTGAACCCTCGGTGCGCAATATTGACTCGCACTTAGCCGGTTTCTGTGTGTAATTAAATATTCCGTAATAACAAAGTTAAAACAATATCGACACCACGACAAACTGACCCAACACTATCGATAAGTTATTCCCTTCTCTACAATTTTTGGGGAATACCACGAAATATTGTGGAATCAATCGTTCACGCAGACACACATGCTTTGCATTGCTCTTCGCGTAGGTACATAATACGTTCGTGCAGCAATTATTTGCATACAACACCGGCAATGTATACTTCACCTTGCGATAATTTTACACTGTTGCAGGAAACATACTCTTTTCAATATTTCGATCAAATCACTCAAAAAAAAAAAGGTTCAGTGTAGTTACCAGTGAAAAGAAAAACCTCCATTAGTCAGACTAACGTCTTTGCAGGTGATGATTGCGCACGATGGCATTATTACCCTTTTTTAGCAATTTTTCCTCAGTAACATGCTCGGTAAGACTCCGCGGCCGACTGTATAATGTTTTTGCTAAGTACCTATGCTCATTTGAGTAGTACGTATGTGTTAAAGTAGTACGTATGTATATAGACGCCATCCCGAACAAAATTTGTGTCGCAAGCTTTGCGGCCATTTAGCCGCACCTTATTTAGTCGTGCGTGATTGATTTAGTCCATGAATGACGAGTGCTTGCCGCTAGAACACGATTGTATACCTACGTTACGAAAATGCCTTCATGTGTTTTTAGATAGTCTAACAACTACTCACGAAAAGTACGAAAAACTGATGGAATCACTTTTTATCGAAAAGTTCTGCAAAACTCTTAATAAAATAAAACTAACATTACAGAATAGTTTTACTTTTTTTATGCCCTGTCATATCGGCGAAGAACTGAGGAACTTATACAGAAGACTGAGGAGTATAATTTGCCATTCTGCTTAGCGTTTGTGGACTATGAGAAAGCCTTCGATTCGATCGAGACACGGGCAGTGCTCAAGTCTCTCCAGCGTTGCCGTATTGACTATCGGTACATCGAGGTGCTGAAGTGCTTGTACAACAACGCCATCATGTCGGTCCGAGTACAGGAGCAGAATTCGGAGGCAACTCCATTGAGAAGAGGCGTGAGACAGGGAGATGTTATCTCTCCGAAACTGTTCACGAACGCACTGAAAGATGCCTTCAAGCTTCTGGAATGGCAGGGACGCGGCATCAATATCAATGGCGAGTACATACGCACCTTCGATTTGCCGACGATATAGTAGTCATGGCAGAAACGATGGAAGACCTCGGCATAATGCTCGAAGACCTCAGTCGAGTATCCCAACGTGTGGGCCTTAAAATGAACATGGACAAAACGAAGGTCATGTCGAACGCCCGTGTTGTGCCCACCCCAATAACATTGGGGAACTCGACTCTCGAAATTGTAGACAAATACGTCTACTTAGGACAAACAGTCCAACTAGGCCGGTCCAACTTCGTGAAAGACGTCAATTGTCGAATCCAACTCGGCTGGGCAGCATTCGGGAAACTTAGAAGTCTTTTCCTCAATCGCTCAAGACAAAATTATACAACCAGTGTGTGTCACCAGTGATGACTTATGGCACTGAAACGTGGTCTCTCACTATGGGCCTCATAAGAAGGCTCAATGTAACGCAACGAGCTATGTAAAGGGTTATGCTCGGAATTTCTCTACGAGATCGAATCAGAAATGATGAGATCCGTAGACGAACGAAAGTCGTCGACATAGCCCAGCGGATTAGTAAGTTGAAGTGGCAGTGGGCGGGGCACATAGCACGCAGAACTGATGGCCGATGGGGCCGAAAAGTTCTCGAATGGAGACCACATCGGCAAGCGCAGCGTAGGATGACCAGCCACAAGATGGACAGATGACCTCATCCAAGTGGCAGGAAGACGCTGGATGCAGGCCGCTTCCAACCGGTCTTTTTGGAAATCCATGGAGGAGGCCTATGTCCAGCAGTGGACCTCTTGTGGCTGAATGATGAATTGATGATGATGACATCGGCGGCTAATATGGCGTTAATTTCATAGATTAAAAAGTACAGAAGTTACGGTGACTACACTAAAATATACTTTAGATTGTTCACAATTATGTTTTTTGTAGGTTTCATAGCTCGGGCGATAAGAGAAGGGAGTCATGGATCACATATGTCCAAGACAACCGAAAAGAAGAAATATGGATAACTTTTAACTATACATACATATGTTTCGCGCATTTCAAAGAAAAGGGCAAATACAGGAGCAAAACAGATTGACAAAAAATCTTAACAAGGCTTATAGAAAACTTTCCTACTTGTTGAATTAACGTTACTTGAGGTTTTCAATTTAATGGACTCGTTTAGGTTCTGTTTAAGACTTATTAACAGTCGGGTTTTTGATTTTCTTTTATGTAACCCATGCGTACCACTGCTGGGCACAAACCTTTTTTCAGAGAGAGTATTAAGAGTATAGTAATATAACTGATTGTAATATAAGTAATTCACCCTAATACACTGGTCGTTACCTTTTATTAAGTTGAAATGAAAATAAGTAGTGAAAGGAAAAGTAAATACTGTTCAAGGTTAGTCTTTTGTCCTATTTCCTTTGGGAGCCTACAACGTATTGTCATTACGTAGGTACTGGTATTTCAAAGTGGTCCTCATAAAAGCGTTCGTCATCTTATGAAAACTATACTTTGTTTAGGTAGTTAGCTATTGTGTTACACCCTGTATATAAGTTATTAAAAAAAGTGCTTCTCACTTTATTATTGTATATAAGGAATTGAAAAGAGTGAGGCTTCTGTAACATTGGCTTAGTCTATAAACTTCAGTCCGTTGACAGTGACATTGACGTTGTTCAGTGTTACCATGTAGAGTTTAGTTGACCAGTACAAATATCAGTGAAAATAAAAAAATCTGTCGATTTATGTCGAGTCCTATTACGTAATTTGAAAGACTACTTTGGCGTGGATACATTAATACTGTGAATGGATTTTTTGAATCCACGAAAGCGATAGGTGTAAAATCTGTTGAACCGTTTTACCGAGCTGCGCTTAAATATCACTGTTGGTAACATTGGTTATTGTATTGTGCGTTATTTTGTGCGACACAAATTTTCGGAGATGGCGTCTCTATTGCATAGTACCATATCTCAAGTTATCAAGGTTTATTTTAGGAACCATAGACAATTTCCGACCCGACCCGTTATAGTACGTTCAAACACAGATACATACTCGACATGCCTCGTGGCCGCCCCAACTTGTACGAAGGAAATTAAAGCGCGACCATTAAAATAGAAAACCTCGCCATTATGCGGAAAATTAGAGAAACTAATTTCTTATACTGGCACTACCAACTTTAAAAATCAATTACGAACATCAATTTCTGTCAAACTTTCTGTCAGTTATTAGACGTGATTTATTTAATAGCTTTTGTGAGTATTATAGTGTGCTGAAATGCCGAAAACTATGGTCGCGAAAGAAAATTGGTGCATCATAAATATACTAAAGTATTTGTCTGATAGAAAGTCTGAGGGATTGGACTGTATTTCCCTAAATAATATCACGGACGTAGTTGTCAACAGGACTAGTAGGTATCCTGTATAGTTTGTGTAACGGAGATTGGCCTCTTTGTGGTTTATATTTCTTATTATATTTATATACTTACTATATTTTATATATAGAAAAATAAATCAAAATCTCAAAAGAAAATAAATCTGAATGATATTGGTCTCTATGCAATTAGGCAATCTCATGAACCGTGATAGCTAGGCAGTTGAAATTTTCACAGATGGTGTATTTCTGTTGCTGCTATAAAAACAAATACATATATAATGTGTAATAAATTTATGTTTATTAAATAAAAAAATTATAAAACAAATATTTAAGGGCGGGCTCCCATACAACAAACGTTGTCTAAAGACAGCGCTTGCCATCTATGTAACCTTCATAGCGCCGATGTCATGTCGTTCAATGTCAATGTTAAACGCTTCTTGTTATTTTCTATGGATGGCGCTGTTCTCAAATTCGATCTGTGTCAAATGTTGTATAGATAATGGTACGGAACCGGCACGCACTTGACCGGCTGACTTTATACATTAAAAACTAATTGTATTCTAAATTCGAAGCTTCTATGCCTGCTAGAAGTGCGTTAGAGTTTTGATGATCGATCAGTCAGTCGGTCAGTAAGTGACTGACAAAATTAAGAAACTTTATCTAGTTATAATTCTTAAACAACTGGTTCAAATTGAACAAAATTTGAAATATACACTGTTTATACGATGCCTGCTTGGTTACTAAAAATTCAGGCTTTTAGTTTTATCCACAACGAAGTTATAGGGGGTCGAAAAGGGCCTGAACAGTGTCAAGAAAAGGATGGTACTGCCGCCGTGCCGCTTTTTTGCTCGACTTGGCGGGGTGGATTGATACTTTACTACAGGAGCATGGTCGCAAAATATTTAGATTGCCTCCATATATCATTGTGATCTACACCCCATAGAAATGATTTAGGGCATAGTAAAGATTGCCAACAAGAATGTTGTTGACGAAGAAGATCAATCCGCCCCGCCAAGTCGGGCAAAAAAGCGGCACTCGTAGGTACATGATTGTTTTGAGGAACATAATATAAAAAAATATAAAATTCAATGTGATTGATTTGATAGCAGAAAATTTGTTTTTTACATAATTATGTATTAAATATTATTTTTCTGTTGTAATATTCAATGAGATTGATTTGATAGTAGAAAATTTGTATTTTAAATATTTATTTTTTTTTTGTAATAAGTCAAGAAACACATACTGCTGAGATAGAAGAAAATTATATAAGCAGAGGGGCTAAACAGAAATTGAAAAATTTATTATAAATGTTGGTAGCTGTGGAAGTGAATGTTCAGGAACTGACAGTGAGTCTCATCATAAAGATCAAGATATTTTGTATAAGTATAATATGAGTATGGAATAACAAATTAGATTTCGTAAAAGAAACTTTATTTCTAGGTATCACAAATTAATGCTGAGTTTCAAAGGGGTTCTCATATAGAAAAAATGGCGAGTAGGCTTAGTGTTTCAGCCCATGCAATGTAAATACTAGAAATAAATATAAACTTCAGTTGCCAAGATTTAGGCTGGCAAAGGTTAATTCAACTTCGACTTTTATCTAATGTTCTACAATCTGGAATGTTCAATGCGTGAGTTATATTTTAAGAATAATATTTTTAATCTCTGTTATTTAAGGACCATATTAAAAACAAAGTTTGGAGATTTTTGGTCCATTTTTATCCACTTTAATCTAGAACTGGACACCTAATTTAACTTGTAAGTTTCTCTGCTACTGTGAATAAAAACAGTTTGATTTGGTTTAGATTCGCAGATTTCAAACCAATAATTTAAAATAAATAAAAGATTTATCATGCCACTTTTCGTTGTTTATATAAACACTTGAGCTTTGTCTAATATATAAAGATTTCGTGTCTCAGTGTTTATTATCGGACTCCTTCGAAACGGCTTCATTGACTTTTGTGAATGTTTTTGCTTTGTTTGTTGCTAGGTCTGAGAATAAGTCGTAGGCTAATTACAATTAGTCACATATTTTGTGAGACCCCCTAGTGTGACGTCACCTATTTTGCAATCGGGTGGCAACTCAAAATATTCAAAATGGAGGATGTCCCGTTTTCTTGACTATTTGTATAGGAAAAGCTCAATATTTGTTATTATGTCAACTCCAGAGATAATTGTAGTGTCTTTTTTCAAAGAAAAAATCAGTGCCTACGCATTTACTGCTCAGTTTGCAACAGAAAAACTGTGGCTCGTAAACCATTTGGAGGAAGTAAATCGATTATCAAGAAGTTAATAGGTTATATGATTGTAATAACAAATACCAAAAAAATATTTCTATGCAGGTAAATACGAATAATACAAATAAAATACATTAAGAATCATTGTTACAAGTTATGTTTTATCGTTCTTGTTTGTTTTCAGGTCTGAATCTTTCACACTCGTTAAAACGGAGGCAGTTTTTAAGTACCTAGACTGTTAAATCTAAAACTAACTAAAAACGAGAAATGCAAGCCTCCTAATATCAATGATTCAACCCATGTAATAAATGTAAATGTACTATTATTGCTGCACTTGTAAATGTAGTAAAAAAATGTTCCTGGGTACTGGTGAATATCGGTTTTATTTAGTAAAATCATAGTCATACATTGTAACACGCATTTCTTTAGCCCAAAGCCCGTACCTATCTCAAAATAAGTAAGCAGCAGCACTTAATTACTCAGAGGCAGCCCATAGCATTGAACTAGGTAGATCTGAATAGATATCAATACTTCTGATAGGACAATTTAGTTGTTGATAAGAACCTTCAAGTAGTAGTCCCGTAGCATAATTTTATCCTCATAAAGCTGCTTCGTCTCCAAACTGGAATAAAATTAAGAGAGTTAATGTAGAACTCTAAATATTTATTATCTATGCCTTTATTTTCTCCAAATAAATAAATAAAATAAAAATTAGTATGATTTTATTAGTAAGTTTATATGGTAGATTGTGTGGGTAATTTTACAACGATTTTCTATATTTTTGAATAACTTTCTTAAGTAAATTTAACATTTTACACTTTAGAATCAAAAAACCAGCCAGTAAGGAGGTATTTAACTAATGGTATGCGATTATTTCTGCAAGAAATGATTAGAAAGACTACCTTAGTATTATAGTCTGTATTCCTTTCTCGGTATACAAAACATTGCTTTTTCAGTTTTGGTATAAACTATAGATGTCCCTTTTTTTAGTGAAAAGCACTTTATGACTTTTTTATGTTGAATCCAAAAAAATCCGCAAATAAGCAACACTATAAAACAAGACAAACATTATCGGGGGAAATCTGAGTGGCGTCATCTGTAATTAGTTTCGTGTTGCCATCCCCATTGTATATCTAGCAATTATTAAATTAATGCAGCAGTTCCGAAATTAGTTATATTTCCATTTAAATTATTTTTCAATATTATCAACATCATTTCAAATATTTCAAAAATTAACAAAACAATAAATTGTTAATTATAATGTATTTTTGTAATGTGACGTTACGAAACATAGGACCCCTCCCACCCCTTGTCCCATAATGTCACTTGTCGACCCCCTCCCCCCTCTTATCGTGTGGGGTACTTTATGGATGGTCCCTTAATATCGCAAAACAACTTTTACTAGGTCAGCTAGTAATTATATAAAAATATTGAGCATAGTAAAAACATGAAGTGGGCAATTCAAATTGGTATTACTATACCATATGCTGTCACATATAATTTATGAGTATAAGCGACTTAAGGCATTTTTACTAAAAAATAATTTATCCAAAAAACAGGATAAAAGTTGATAATTTCGCATCTGTAGCCATTTTATCGAAAACAGCCTGGATTGGCCGAATCTATGACGACGTCACAGGTCAGTATCTGTCAAGTTAATAATTCCCAAAATTTTCAGATTTTTCAAGGAAATAATCAGTAATGTTGAAAAAAAAATAGTGTTATTTTTGGAATCAAGCTCAATCCCGCAGACTTTCTATCCGACAAAATATTTTACTATAAATTGTGTACTACTATTCTTTCCCGCCTTTTTCGATCAAAAGCTTTAAAATAGACCACGCTTGAACAATTACCTATTGTCAGATAGTTTGTCAGAAATCGACATTCATAAATGACGCTTACGGTTATCGGATATTGTTGCTAGTACCACCTAGTACTAATAAGTTTCTCTGATTTTCCGCAATATGGAGAAGTTTTGTATTTTAATGGCCGCACTTTACGTCCAAAATAGCATTATAATTTTTTTTTTTATAGATGGAATCCAAGGCAGGCAATTTAGCTTTTCATCTTAAAAAGCGGGTGGGGCGCGAATGCGCGGTACGTCTAAGCGCAAAAATTTACTTTTGTTTTTTTTCTTCGATTCGCGCCAGAAAATGCCGACTGTCAAAAATGTGTTTATTGGTGATGTATTTTATTTCGTGTAACGCTTTATATTACTATTGTTAGGTGTGAATCGGTAAAAAGATCAGGTGGGTGGGTTATTAAGCTAAGCATCACGTATTTGCGACGCTCAGACGTGGGTTCTATCGATACCTTATCGGACCTTTGTACCCGAAGCCTGCATATTTTCTGCGTCGCCAGCGTTTTTAGGTATTTTCTAATGTGACTTTATTCATTGGCGTTATCCACATATGAATTAGAGCTGAAAACTATCTTGTAAGAATTATTACTTCATTGTTAAGATGCATAACATCCCTTAGTGGGCAACTGCACTGGGGGCCCTGTATCAACCTTATACCATTGCCATGGCACCTTAGCTACTAAGATTAATAGTAGGTATATAATTTCAGAAATGCCGGAACAAACACCAGGGTGCCAGGACATAGAAAAATGCCTGGATTTTCTGGAAGACTACTCGCTGACCACATATCAATCAAGATGTGTGAACTATCAAAAGATACAATGTTTGTGCTACGAACAGCTCGTATTCAGTGAAACATTAGCCCAGAGGCTGTTGGAAGTATGCATCCATGATTTAAATGAGGACATGAAGTATGCTAGTATCACACTGGCTGTTATAGCTCAGCTTTTGAAGAAAATTAAGGTATGTACCTATTTATTACTTGATTGAATTTACTGCTGCACCTTTAATGCTCCCATAGTACAAAAGATTTGTTAAATATAAAGAATTCATACTCAATGACTGTAATGAAGTGTCCTATTTCTAGTACTGGCATCCACAAGCTAAAACGCCTTTGACTTCGAAAATCAACTTTTGAGTTGTGGGCAAAAAACCAGGGAAATAATAAAATATATGCTACTTGATAACTATACATAATTTGACTACACTTGAGGTATCAAAAGATAGATCTTTTTGAGAACTTTAAATTAGCTTTATCTTTAATTATAGTAATGATAAATTCAGCTTAACAAAAATATGTTTTTGGTGTTATTAAACACAATTACTATTTATTAACTAAACTAAGATAACTGTAATAAAAGCTTCGAAAACTTGGGTTGGAGGGATCGATAGAGATTTTTTTCTGACTAAGATGTCGTCAAAAAGTCAAAATCGACTGGATGGTCAATGACTGCATTTTAGCTCGGATATCAGAGTAATAAGAGGTACTAAAAGTGTTACTGTTGGATTATAAAATACTGGTTAGTTCGACCTGATATTTCTGCATCTAGCTCCATAGATGGGCCATTGTATGTAGCAAGGCTGTGAGATTATTTTCCAGCCAGCCAATTTTTTCCAGAAAGCTAGCAGTACTCTGAATGGCATCAGAGCCCTGCTGGCTTTCTGCAGGCCTCTAGGCTGTTCTTTTATGGAGCATGCTATCTTGCTTGCACAATTTAACATTTTTAGTGATTGTAATGAAGTGAGTAACTTGTGATGTATCTGAGGCTTTGATGGATAATTAAATTGCAGATATTCAAGGCATATTTTTTTTATCCTGTACTAAGTTTTTGATTGAGAAAACCACTTTTCTTTATTACAATCTATGTTTAGGAAAACGGAAATATATTTAAAATGTCAATAATTTAATTATGCATCAAACTCTGAAACCAGATTTATCTAAAGTTTACTAATTTTGTTACAATAATTGAAACTAAAAAAAAATAGTGTGAAACCGGCGTTAATGCATGCAAAAGCATAATTAAAATTGAGGAAGCGAAAGTGATCCTGTCAGGATTGTGGCAAGTGACAGTACCTGGTCTCTGCCTACCCCTCTGGGATACAGGCGTGAGTTTATGTATGTATGTGTTGTTCGGAATAAAGTAGCAACATTGTCTGTGACAGATGACACTTACTTTTGAGGTTATTGCACTTGAAAATTTTCTTGCTTGGTTGGCTCGTGGTTGAGCAAATTATACTTATCTAAATTGTTTGCAATTGGATTGCCGGCTATATATCTTCGCGTGGAGTGAATTATAAGCCAGGAGGGAAGGTTCCCGAGTCATTCCTGACGATTTGTGGTGAGGGGAAAGGATTCCCCTCGTGAAAGTGAGACGAACAGTTCTCCCTTGAGACCGCGAGGTCGTGGTACCAAGAACCTGCACTGAGACGCAGTTTTCTGGGGAAGAGCGCTCTTGGGGTAGTCTGGGGAAGACTAGGGCTCCCATTAGCGATCCGGTGCAGGCATCCCGGGAGGCGCCGGCTGCCTATTCGACGAGGACCGTCGACGAATCATTGGACATTCTGTAAGTGTTTTACTTGTGTTTTAGTGTTTATTAGTATTTAATTTGGGACCAGGAGGCAGGCGGCCCTGTCTCCTTGGTCTCTGGTAGCAGAGCGGGTCCTATACCCAACATTTTCTGGTAGCAGAGCGTGGTTTATCCCATAACCCTGGGGCCAAACCCGCACTTTGTAGGTTAACTTTGTTTTCGCATATTTTGTAGATAAACTTTGTATACTTACGACTATACTAACAGTTGCAATTGTTGTATGCAAGTACTATCGGTGACAAATGGTTTTGTAAAAGTTGATATGTATTGTTTTTGCTATTATATCTAGGACAGATATTACTTTATAATTTGTTCGGTTTGTACAAGACGGCTCATGTTAAAACACTTGTCTTGTTGTAATATCTAGGACAGATATTTGTTCATAATTATATTGTTCTTGTACAAGACGGCTCTTGTTAATCTTTTATCTTTAATAAAATTGTTAGTCTTTTGTATCTTGGAAAGATGTATGTTAGTAATCTGTGGTAGGGTACCCGTTGCTATATATATATACTGTACTATTTAATATAATTTCATCTACATTGGGCCATTGTTGAGTTTTGGTATTTTGTTAGCGGGGAGCTATCAATAAATTAATATTTGTTGTCAATATTAATTACTCTAACGCGATGGCGAGGGCGTCATTGGCCAATGAATTGCGTTGGTTTACCAATGCCCAGGGGCTATTGTCACGTAGGGATCGTGACGATGCCATATTGGAACGTGCAGAACAGGTGTCTCAACGTCTCATTGAGGCGGAAGGGGCCATGAAGTCGTTGTCAGGCAGTACTCCAGCACCCACCCACGAGGTCTGGGCAGGTTATGAGCAGAACTTCACCCAGATCATGGAGATTGGTGACTCCATAGTCCAAAGGGCATCGGACATCAGGAGACAACGTGAGGGTCATGTTGTACCTACTCATACACCCAGGGAGGATTTAGTAAGCATCACAGGTAGGCTGCCCACCCTACAGCTGTCACATTTTGGAGGCGCTGTGGAAGAATGGGTTCCATTTAAAAATATGTTTACATCTCTAGTGGACTCTAGAGGAGACTTGTCTCGTGGACAAAAAATGGCATATTTGTTGTCCACTCTGGAGGGCGAAGCGAGGTCGCTCGTCCAACATCTCAAGGTCGAGGACGACCACTACAGCATTGCGTGGGAGTTACTGAACACGCGATACCAGAACGTGCGCCTATTGGCTGATGCGCATGTCAGTCAGCTATTGGCTTTGCCCAAGCTGACCAACCGGTCACAATTGAGGCTGCAGTTGTTGACCCCAATTACAGTGGCCTGTAATGCACTGAGGACGTTGGGACTGCCCGTGGACGAGTGGTCCTTTCTCCTCGTGCACATTACTTTAAGTAGGTTGCCGACGGACATGCGTTCTAGGTTCGAACGGGAGTCTGCGGAGCGCGATGTCAACGCGTTGCCTAAATTCGTGGACCTCATTCAGTTCCTCGAATATGAGGCCAGGGTCGTGGAGACCTCACAACCGGACTTGAGGCAGTCAGCGGCGCCGACGTGTAAGTGCGGCGCCTCACCGGCGCGCAGTACGTCCCAGCCAGCGCAGCCGCTGCGAGGACGCACTACGGCGCGCTTGGCGGCACTGGCGGCGGCCGGGAAGGACTCGGCTTGTTTGCAGTGTGGGCACGCGGGCCATACTCTGCTGAAGTGCCACGACTGGCAAGGGTTGCCAGTTGCTGATAGGCGGCGCATGGTGAAGCGCAATAGCCTGTGCTTTGGCTGCCTGGGGGACCACTTTGAACGGAACTGCCCCAGGCCCCAGCGTTGTCGTGCATGCGGCGGGCCGCACCACTTAATGTTGTGTGCCAACAGGTCGGGAGCGGACTCTCCGACGGCACAACAGCGGCGCCCTACGGGCGGGGGCCCCTCAGGGCGAGGCCCCCCGTCCGATGGGAGGAGGAGTCCTCCACGAGGCGCACCCCCACACCGGGAGCTGAGCCAGGTACCTGCGCGTGGACCCATGGGGGGCCCCGCACCTGCGGGTTACCATGCAGCCGGCCCGAGTGTGAGTTGGGCCCCTACGGGCGGGGGCCCGATGGTTGACACGGGGAGAGGGCCTCCTTTCTGCGCACCGGTTCCTGCGCGCGCTGGCGTGGAGCAGCGCGGCCCAGGGGTGCCGCAGCGGTACTCTCCGCCGTGCCACGAGTACCCACGGCTGGAGTACCACCCGCCGTATTACAGGTACGGTAGGGCTGCAGGGTATACCCTGCCTAGGATGGCGATGTGCACTCGCCAGCCACAGTACGAGCAGGGGCCCCCCTACGGGAGGGGGAGTCTGTAGCTAGCCTGCCCCTCTGCAAGCGCAGAACCGAGGACGGTTCTGCTGCCCACCGCGGTGGTCCGCGTATGGGGCCCCCAGGGAGATTCGGTTAGGGTTAGGGCCCTGCTAGATTCGGGGGCCCAGGGATGTCTATTATCAACACGAGTGGCCGAGCAATTAGGTTTAGGGCTGGGTGCCCCCTCGGTGCCCCTCTTGGGAATTGGCGGTGTGAAGGTTCCGCGTCTGGCTGGGCAGACGTACTTCACCTTTTCGTCGGTACACTCTTCTACGCTGAGGATTTCGGCTATGGCCATGGTAATGGATACCATTGTAGGATGGCAGCCATCTACAGATCTCCCCTCAGGTATAAAGTTGTGTACCTCGGATCTGGATCTGGCCGATCCACTTTTCTACCATCCCGCTCCAGTGGATCTACTCCTGGGCTCGGATGTATTAGGATGGGTCCTACTAGGCACCCAGAAGGTTCTGGGGCCCTCTTCACTGGTGGCAGTGTCGACAATTTTTGGATTTTCTGTAATGGGGCCAGTCTTTGAGGACTCGACTCCGGACGAGTCGAAGGTCATTGCGTCTGCATCTCTTGCCAAGGCGATGCAAAGATTTTGGGAAGTTGAGGAGCCTCCCATGGTTCCAAGGGTGGATCCGGACCACGAGGAGTGTGAGGCTTTTTATCGAGCCAATACGTCGCGGCTGACGTCCGGTCAATTCGTAACTAGGTTACCGTTCATTGCTTCTTCTCCTGTTCTAGGGCAGTCCAGGGCACTGGCGGAGAAACGACTGCTGGCCATGGAACGGCGCATGCGGCGTGACCCCGTCCTTCGCGATAAGTACATTGAGTTTATGCGCGAGTATGAGGCATTGGGCCACATGTCTCCGGCTCGAGTTGATTGGAGCTCAACTGAGCATTATTTCTTGCCTCACCATGCGGTGGTGAAGGCGTCGTCAGGTAAGCTGAGGACCGTATTTGACGGCTCAGCCCCCACGTCGACAGGGGTGTCATTAAATCAGTGCTTGCATTCCGGTCCCAAGTTGCACAGGGATGTCGTGGACATTATACTGAACTTTAGAAGACATCAGGTGGTGTTTGGAGCGGACATCCGGATGATGTTTCGGCAGACGGTTATCCACCCAGATGACAGGCGTTTCCAGCTGATTCTCTGGCGTGAACACCCGGAGGACCCGGTGACTGTCTACGAGCTCAACACCAACACATATGGGTTGAAGTCCAGCCCTTATATTGCCATTCGCTGCTTGTTAGAGTTGGCAGAGCGGGAACGGGCCCGCTTTCCCCGCGCAGCCGCCGTGTTGGCACGCGACCTTTATGTTGACGATGTGTGCACCGGGGCCCAAAGTATCGAGGAGGCTCTCATACTGCGGGATGAATTGATTGCCATTCTAGCAGCCGGAGGCTACGAGCTGCGGAAATGGTTGTCTAACGAGCCGGGTCTGTTGGAGGGTATCCCGGAGGATCACCAACAGAACCCTAATTTGTTTGAGGACGTGGAAGATCCCAACATGATAGCGGTGTTAGGAATGCAATACCAACCCGTTAACGATATTTTCACGTTCCAGGTGGACCTGGAGCACCAGAGGGTCTGGAGTAAACGGACAGTGCTGTCCACCATAGCTCGTATGTTTGATCCGAACGGGTGGATTAGCCCAGTGATCTTCCTGGCCAAGTGTCTGCTGCAGCAGCTCTGGATTATGGGCGTCTCGTGGGACGAGCCGCTCATCGGGCCTCCACTGGACACCTGGCTTGCGCTGATATCTTCGATGAAGGAGGTCAACCGGGTTGCCCTGCCTCGTCGGATTTTGCCGCCGGGCAAGTATCAGGCAAGTCTGCATGGGTTTTGTGATGCATCCGAGCGGGGGTACGCTGCGGTAGTGTATCTACGTACGGTTGATTCCGAGGGTCGGGTCAACGTCGTTTTACTCTTGGCAAAGAGCAAGGTGGCTCCTATTAGAACTCGTCTGACCATACCTAAGCTAGAGTTGAGCGGAGCTCATCTGTTGTCCAGATTGTTAAGCCACGTCTCTCGTGAGCTGGCTGCCACCATTGACATCCGGGATGTCTTTGCATGGTCAGACAGTCAAGTCGCGCTGGCATGGTTGCGCGCGGCGCCACATACTTTGGAAATCTTCGTGGGAAACCGGGTTTCCCAGATACAGAACATTGGCATCCCCATCATCTGGAGACACGTCCCAGGTGATTGGAACCCAGCTGACTGTGCTTCCCGGGGCTGCACAGCTCCGGAATTGGTGTCTCATTCACTTTGGTGGGGACCAGCCTGGTTGGAGGAACCAGAGATTTCGTGGCCTGTCCAGCAGGTGGACAGGTCGATTCAAGTTTTGCCTGGCGTGCGGGTGCACGCCCTGGCTGTGGAGACGGCCTTGGATCCCGACTGGCTGCCTGGGCGGTATAGCAGTCTGGATAAACTGCTGGCGGTTACCAGCTGGATTAAAAGATTTGTTCGCAACTGTCGAAATCCGAGTGATAAACATTTGTCCCCAGTTGTGAGTGCAGAGGAACGTCGGAACGCGCTGCTGCACTGGATTCGCATCGTGCAGGTGGACCGCTTCGAGGCTGAACTTCGGATTCTGCGCGAGGGTCGCACCAAGCTGAAGGGAGCGGTCGCCAGGTTAAATCCTTTTACGGATTCGGAGGGACTTTTGCGTGTTGGGGGTCGACTTCGGAAAGCTGACCTGCCTTACGGAAGTCGCCACCCCTTGCTGTTACCAAAGGATGGACCTCTGGTAAAGCTCTTGGTGTCGGATCGACACATTCGTAATGCCCATGCCGGATGTGGGGCATTATTAGCTATCCTACAAAGGGAGTTTTGGATATTGTCTGCTCGAAGAGTCATTCGAAGCGTCCTCTTTCAGTGTGTACCTTGTTACAGAGTGAAGGCTTCACTCATGCAGCCGCAGATGGGAGATCTGCCGCCGGACCGAGTTAAACAGTCTCGGCCATTTGAGGGAGTCGCAACGGACTTTGCGGGGCCGTTTTCAGTAAAAACGACCACCCTTCGCAACGCTCGGGTTGTGAAGGCTTACCTATGCGTGTTTGTATGCTTGGCCACCAAGGCTGTCCACTTGGAAGTAGTTTCAGCATTGTCTACTGAGGCCTTCGTCGCCGCTTTGGATCGTTTTGTGTCGCGCAGAGGCCTGCCCTCGCTTATTCGCTCCGACAATGGCTCAAATTACAAGGGTACCATAAACTATCTAAAGGATGTTAATGTATTTTTAGAAAATAATGGTGATAGTTTAAGTCAAATCCTCGCCCGGAAAGGGGTAACTTGGCGGTTTAGTCCCCCAAATTGCCCTCACTGGGGAGGTATCTTTGAAGCTGCCGTCAAGTCAGCTAAGACTCACCTCCGCCGCGTGATCGGAGAGACTGTCCTGACGTTTGAGGAGCTTGTTACTGTGTTTTGTAAAGTAGAGGCGGTCCTCAATTCTCGTCCTCTCTGTCCCCTGTCCCCTGATCCAAACGATCTAGAGGTCCTGACTCCTGGCCATTTTTTGATTGGGCAGCCACTTACTGCGCTGCCAGAATACCCATGGAGGGATGAACGTACGTCACGGTTGTCACGTTTTCAAATGTTGCAACAAATGGGCCAGGACTTTTGGAATCGTTGGTCGGTTGAATACCTGCATCTGTTGCAGCAAAGGGTGAAGTGGACAGACAGGACCGAGCCTCCTAGGGAAGGGGATTTGGTACTTTTGAAGGAGGCCAATTGGCCATCCTTGTTTTGGCGCCGGGGGCGCATTTTAAAGTTGCTATTTGGGGAGGACGGAACTCCACGCGTCGCGGATGTGTTGGTCGATGGTTCGATTCTGCGACGAGCCGTAGCAACGCTCTCTCGTCTCCCGGTTGATTAGGCTAGCGGCCTGAGCCTCTCAGCCCGGAGCGGGGGGATGTTCGGAATAAAGTAGCAACATTGTCTGTGACAGATGACACTTACTTTTGAGGTTATTGCACTTGAAAATTTTCTTGCTTGGTTGGCTCGTGGTTGAGCAAATTATACTTATCTAAATTGTTTGCAATTGGATTGCCGGCTATATATCTTCGCGTGGAGTGAATTATAAGCCAGGAGGGAAGGTTCCCGAGTCATTCCTGACGATTTGTGGTGAGGGGAAAGGATTCCCCTCGTGAAAGTGAGACGAACAGTTCTCCCTTGAGACCGCGAGGTCGTGGTACCAAGAACCTGCACTGAGACGCAGTTTTCTGGGGAAGAGCGCTCTTGGGGTAGTCTGGGGAAGACTAGGGCTCCCATTAGCGATCCGGTGCAGGCATCCCGGGAGGCGCCGGCTGCCTATTCGACGAGGACCGTCGACGAATCATTGGACATTCTGTAAGTGTTTTACTTGTGTTTTAGTGTTTATTAGTATTTAATTTGGGACCAGGAGGCAGGCGGCCCTGTCTCCTTGGTCTCTGGTAGCAGAGCGGGTCCTATACCCAACATGTGTAATTAAAACTTATATTGTGCAAGCAAGACAGCATGCGTCATGTAAGAACAGCCTTAAATTGTTCCAGCTTCCCATTAATTGCATTTGGTCACTTGTCCATGCTGTTACAGTAAATCACAGAAAATGGTAATGTTTTTTATTCTTAAATCCTCCTCTTTGATAATAAATGAATATTTCTCCTTTCAGGCAAAACAATGTCCCATGGTACCAGAACTAGTGCGGTCAGCATTGGCTGTGCTGCACATAATAAAGACTACATCCCTGATCAGCAAAGTCCAGGCGCTTCAGACGCTGAGCTTTGAGACCTTCCTAGCATACCCTGATGAGACCTTCATTGCTTTAGTGACCAACCATTGTTCAGAAGTGATAGGGCTATTCAACTTATATTTGCATCAAGGGATTCCTGTTTTCTTCAGAATTATGGTAAGTAGTTTTCCTAAATATTAAATAAATAAATAAGATTTGACAGTTTTATTATTCCGTAGACACTGCTATAGAGAATCCCTTATTTAAATTAACTTATTTATTTATGAGTGATCTTTTATGTCACCCAAGGAGCAAGTAATACGCCGATTGGGCCTTTTAAAAGCTAACGGGTAATAACTACATAAATCCAAGAAAAAACTTAAAATATTATTTCTTAAACATTTATAAAACTATCAAAATGTGGCCTTCTTTCATTTTATAATATCTCCTGATATTGCTATATGCTTTATTGCTAAAATAAAAGTATACAAGCTTTCTTTAAAATTCTGTGTTTTGTTTTTATAATTACATCTATTGGTGTATTTGTAGTAGCAATACCATTAGTTAGCTAACAATAAAGGAAAACATTGTGAGGAAATCTAAGTGTGTGAGGTGTGCACATGCACTTGAAATTGCCAATCTGCAGTTGGCACATGCAGAGATTAAGCCCACCCTTTTTCTGGTTTCTACCAGAGATGGCAGAGAGAGTCCATTAGGCCATCAGGACTGTGCCCTGCAGTGGGATGTAGATGGGCTGCTATATTACATGCTCAAAATAAATAGAAATAATAATAAAAATGGCCTTTATTTCTCTGACGACATCTAAATTACATTTCGAATTACATTTTTAAGTTATTATGTTACATTTGTTTTATTTTTAATATTATTGCTTGAATTTAATTTAGAATTAATTTGGAATGAATTTAAATTTAGTTATTATCTTAACATGCATTGTGCGTTAAACATTTTTGCCGACATTGGCCACCACTGTGTCATCGTCAGGCTGTCCTTCGACATAGGCCTCCTGCAGCGCCTTCCACTTTCTCTCCATCGCCAGCCTCCTTCATCCTTTGGGTAGGTCATCCTCCCATCTGGTGGCTGATTGGCCTCATTTTCTTTTCTCCTCTTGGGTACTACTCTACTATGTCTTTTGTCCATATTAAATGCTTAGGTACTTATAATAATTCACACGTTCACTGAAACATTTATATTGTACTAGATGACCCCGTGAACTTCGTATCACCGACGTCAACCGTTTTTTTCTGCTCACCGTTTAAACCTTCCCTGGACTTCCACAAATATATAAAAACAACAATTAGCCAAATCGGCCCAGCCGTTCTCGAGTTTTAGTGAGACTAACGAACAGCAATTCATTTTTATATATAAGATTATACAAGGGGACATCGGGTTGGAATACCGAAACTTTTTGGGCGGAATATTTTAATTAAGGACAAGGATTAAGAATGGCGTCACTTCATTTCCTTTCGTGGATGTCGTAGAAAGCGACTAAGGAAATAAATTACCAGGAGTCAGGCAGCAACGTCTTCCTGAGATTCCAACCGCGTACAGCGATCGCCAACCCGCCTGCCAAGCGTGGCGTTATGGCAAAACCCCTCATGGTTATGAAAACCATGTAGGAGGCCTATGTCCTGCAGTGGGCGTCAAATGGCTGATGATTATGATGATTTCACCAGATAACTTTGCAAGTATTTGTTACAGGCATTCCAAACTCTCCATATGTTCCTCAGCACACTACCACCTGAGAAAAAGACTGAGTTTGTGAAAGAAGGTCTAAATGTCTGGTTCTCTAAGGTCATACCATCAACTATGACTCTTCTGACTTCTTCACAAAACCTAGATGTTTCCATAACACTGGAGGTGCTGGATATTCTCAGTGCTGAACTACAACACTTAGAGTATTCAGATAATCCACATTGGATGGTCATTATGGATTGCATTTATTCACCTCAAAAGTAAGAGAGCTTTTAAATATCTACACCGTAATATTTTATTTATTTAAAATATTGGGAAGAATAACAGCACATGACAATGAATAACAAAAACTTTAAACACAGAAGGCCAATTATAAGTCTCCACTTATAAAAACATTTTAAGTCTTAATTGAGCTCTATGAGCAAAAGCACAAACGATAGCTTAAAAACTACCTAAATAATGTTATTTATTCTAACCATTGAAGAAATCTGCACTAAATTTTACCCTCAAGCTTTGGACTTTGCCAGTTTATTAAATTGGTGTTTTATACTTAATGTGAGATGCTATGTTAGTAAGATGGTGGCAGATGGTAGCAGATGGTAGCAAGAATAGGGTCATATTTCATGCATTTCAATTTCTTTACATTTTGTACTTTCAGATACCCAGCTGTAATGAAAAGCCTGTTGGAATCTGGTGACGAAAGATGGCATGAGGTCTGGATATTGTTTGTCAAATTGCTCAAACAACAAATTACAATGATAAAACCTAAACTCGGCAGCCCTATTAACTCAATGTTACCAGTTGTAGAGGCAGCTTTCAAAGTCGACGTTGTCAATCGATGTCATGCGTTCAGGTGCTGGAGTGTTTTAGTAGACAACTTTTCGGCGGAAGCTAACGAGAATTTCGTGAACAAGAGAATAAAACTACTTATAATACCGCTGCGCTCCAACAACGCAAAAGTGGAGGAGACCGCTCTGGCTAAGTTCGACACATGGTGGCATATGATCAGAAAATTTGAGTCAAGGATGCAGAGCCACATGGACGTGATTTTTGTACCGTTTCTGCAATTTTGTTTTGGCAACCCGAAACATGCCATTGAGAAAAATGTACTAGTGCCTGGGCAACTTTCCTTGCAACTGAAGAAGCAATCTGTGCAGGCATTTGTGGAAAGCACGGGCCATATTGACTGCACTGGATGTACACCAGATGGCTTCCCAAAGTTGCTACATGGACTTCTTACTCCTAAAGCGTTGCAAGACTCATTGAGTCAGTGGTTGCTATCTCTGAAGGTGGTTCTCAAGATCTGTGGCTCGGCTGATTACAGCAGTGATGATGGGAAGAAGCAGATTAGTTGTATATGGAAGTCTGTTCTGTCAGTGGTGTCGAGACTACAAGCTGATGTCAAGAAAGATGTTGTCGCAAAATTGTTGGCAATGGTGACTGCTCTTGTTGAGGTAAATATTGATTCGCTTGCTAAGTTATTATTTATTTTAGTGAGCAATGGCAGTCAACTGATAAATTAGCTTTGAAGCTGAAGTGCATAGGTATAAATGGAAAATTAATTTTGAATGTTTTATTTTTCTTGTTGCTTATTTTGTAATTTTTTTTGGGGTTCTGTACCCAAAGGGTAAGGGACCCTATTACTAAGTTTCCGCTTTCCGTCCGTCCGCCCGTCTGTCACCGGGCTGTATCTCATGAACCGTGATAGTTAGACAGTTCAAATTTTCACAGATGATCTAATTCTCTTGCTGTATATAACAACAAATACTAAAAACAGAATAAAATTAATATTTAAGGGGGCTCCCATACAACAAACGTGTTTTTTTTGCCGTTTTTTGCTCGATATTAATAACGGCAACAGGTAGACACTTGAAATATTCAAATGTATAGATAATGTTCCCGAACCCTTCGTGCGCGAGTCCGACTCGCACTTGCCCGGTTTTTTTTACATAGCCTCTTTTGTGTCCCACTGCTGGGCAAAGCCTGTTTTCCATCTCTCCCTGTCTGCAGCCATCTCGCACCATCCCCGGAAGTATGCATTTAGGTCGTCCCAATATCTTCACCTTGGTCTGCCTCAAAGTCGTATTTTGTTAATAATAAAGTTTTTTTCCTCTTCATGAATTTTACTTGACTTTGCAGGAGTGCCCAAACGAAAGTGGCACACTGGATATAGTTTTCGATGTTGTGCTCAGAATATTTTTAGAGGAACCGCAATCCAGACGAATGCTCGACACTGTGAGAGAAACAACAACTGAATTCAGTGGGCACACATTGCAGATATTGGCTATAATAACAAATCCTGTTTTGGCAAACTATTACTCCAGGTACTATACTCCTTATACACCTACTTTTCCATATGATGTGATGGGGTTGAAGCATTATAGGCCTGTGTTTGGTCTTGGGTTACATTGTTTTACAGTTGTATAAATTATACTAGAATAAACTTATATTTATGTACCGTTTATGTATGTGTATTAAATATATAAATATTTTCCTTAGTATTGTTTAGTTGCACCGACCACCCGTCATTTAGCTTCTCATTTTTTTTCCGTCAATGGTTGTCTGGAAGAAATTACTTTTAGTAATAAGGCCGCCAATTGTACTGTACTATATTATTGTAAAATTCTCATATGTAATTCCTGGTGTACATACAATAAAGAATATTCTATCTATAAATTATATTAGAAGGAGCTCATAGCGGCTCCCATAGCGCGAGTGTTACCTTAAAACTACCGTATGAACTATCTTGGCCCCTGGTTCAGAAACCTTGGGTTCTAAATATTTTAACTTTTTTTTAAATTATTTTTTTCTTTTCCAGCATGGAAACAAAACTGTCAGTCGCCAAACTGGCAGCTTTTGCTAGCGCCGTGCTAGACGATGTGCTGGGTCCGCCGCAGGTGTCATTAGAGTTGCTGCTAAAATATCTGCCTGCCAACGACACTGGATTGCTTTTGTGGACAGCCGTGATGGACACAGTGTGTGAAATACATTTAGAGATGATCGCAGATGTATCGAACAAGGCGCTCATTTGGCCTCTGAAACATATGGAGCATTTTAGAAATGTAAGTATAATGCCTGTAAAACACGGGATTTGACATACTTGCAAGCATCGAACTTACAGCTGCAGGCTTCAATCTAATTATTATTATACTTTATTGCACACAAGACATTTAACAGGACATTACATAAGAAATTACATGTACAAAGGCGAGCTTATCTCTGTAAGAGATTTCTTCCAGCAAACCTTCGGGTATAGGAGAAGCAGTAGAAAAACGGGTCTATATATGTGCACAAAATAAACTACAAAAAGCTTCCTAGTTCTTGTAAAACTTCATGTTGTCTGAGTTGGCAGATGTTACTTTGGCAGTTTTTTCTGTTAATTTTCTAGGTGACCAATTCCAGCTTGTTTGCTAAACATCCATTGCTCGGTATCAGATATTTAGCAAACGAGTTGCCGTTGGTTCAGCTGGTTTTGGTATGAACTTTTAGCTGGCTCAATACAACTACCTACACAATCTATATTCAACTTCCTTTCTCGGCTTGATATTTTTCGAGATACCTAGGTTAATATAGGTAGTAAAATGCGCGAGTCGCTACCACCGGTAAATCATTGTCTTATACCTACAATGTCTCATTGAAATAACGCAAAACCAGAAAACTAAAGTTTTGCTTATAGAAGTGATGTTATAATATAATAGTTTTGCATTACATATTTAATTAACATGTTATGCAGAGTAATAACATTCGTACAACACAATCACTTGTCTTACTCCCAAATTAGGACACCCCATCCTATGGTAACCAGGCAAGGACAAATGTGGAAAGTGTGGTCAGACTGAGGCCATTTATACAAATCAAGTAGGACCGCATCCAGCGAGAATCGAATCCACTATCTCTGGTTTGGTAGTCAAGCGCGTTACCGCTAAAACAATGAGGCAGTCCAGAACAGCAAAATTACCATTCTCTTTTAACACAAAATGTTGTTTAAAGCATTATACAAGTACAAAAAAAAATTGTGCACATAAATTTTCATTCTATTTCATTTTCATTTCATTTCATTATAAACTAGGTAGGTGCAGCTAGGTAGCCTTCCCCTTGCTGCTCCAGCTAAAATTACAATTCTGTATGCAAAGTCCAGGGCAGCGTCCTGGATTTTCCTTAAAGGGGTGCCTCAAGAGGCCATTCCCATACAAACATTGGTTTTAATTTCCAAACTACATACCGGATCGATATTGGTAAAGTTTCATTGTGATTCGGCACTTCGGCGTCGTTTCTAATTTAAAAGTAAACTACGTTTGTGTGGGATCGCCGCGTGAGGCGCCCATCTTAAGCAAATGCACAATTGTTTTGCAGATGAAGTATGCAGCTTTGATGTGGAACAAAACATACAACTTGTTACGAGTAAAGCTCCAAGACACAACCATCCAAAATGATATGGTGGCAGTGCTAAGCAAGAGCAACACTGCACTGTGCAAATGTGACTTCTCAGTATTTGCCCTGCTCCATGTTATTAAAAATAACCACGATCGGGAATACAGTAAGTGAACTTTTTATGCCCGTATTCATTTGATTTACATTTTGCTAGAAGCATTCGTAAAATATAGTTTGATACAATTGGTATGATGCCCAACATATAACTTGATCAAAAATCTGTGCAGTCAGGATGAGATTGCGATGGAATAGAACCAATTTTGCTATTATTATTTGTTGTTTTAACTGGACTAAAATCCGAAGAAGTTTAAGTCGCATTCCGTGTCCTCCGCTAATAGGACTCGAAATACGACTATTCGAAGTCAAAGTCATTTGTTCAAGTTATTTGTCGGGCATTAGTTATACCAGGCGTACATTTTAATGTAATAAAATATGGAACTTTATGTGCAAATGTCAATCGTACATCAGTCCCCTACATGAAGCTATATTTTGCGAATTGTAAATACTACTATTATGCTTACCGACTTATCATCAGCAACCAATGATTAGAAAAGGCATCCCTAAGGCATTCCAGCAGAAGTGGTCAAGCATGACTCAGCCTGAGACCCGCTCATTGAAATCTTGATGGCTTTAGTGTCTATCTAATGACCATTGTAAAATCACTGAGACATTGCTGGCAATGGAACAAAACTATTACATTATTCTCGTTTTGGCTGCTATAAATGCAACATTTTAAATGTTATTATTAAAAATGTTGAATAATTAACTGGAAAATAAAACATTTGTTCCATTTTATTATGTAAAAGTTTTGTTTAGTCAGTAGAATGTAATCTATGAAAAACATCACACCAGCTCTAAAGTAAATGTTGGTGGTATGGTTGCACTCTAACATATAGTTTTAAATGAGGCAACTTAGGTAGCTTGCCACTTGTTGTTGGATATTTGAGGACATCTTTAGTAATATGAGGTTGCTTACTGTCAAGAGAAAACTAAATTATCTTAAAGATTAAGATAATTTAGTTTTCTCTTGACAGTAACATGTTTTGTAAACCTGTTCTGTTTTTCTTATTTCAGAGAATAATTTGAAGTTGGACTTCCCAGTGTTAACTAACGTATTGGCGAAACAAAATTTCGTCGACTGCGACAGTAAAGAAGAAATTTTCCGTTTAGCAGTAGACAGCAGCGCTTTGATGTTGTCTAGAATCGGAGAAGTGATGGACACCGCTGTTGCTGAGTTAGCACTCAACTTGGCAAACAGTTCCTTGAAAATCTTACTGCGGAATAAACAAATTCATGGGGATGTAAGTGTGTAGTTAAGTTTATGTGCCTGTAGATGTCTTTTTTTCAATGTTCCAAATCCGGGGTTGATACAGGAACCTTAAAAATGATTACTTTTCTTTCAGGATGGCTGCGTCATACATGCAGAAAAATTATTAGTACAACTGAAAAGAATATTAAAAATTATTGAAAATGAACAATTAAGAGTTATCCCGATAGAAAACCTACTGGCCACTTGCGAAGTGCTGCAGCGTCAATCTGCTAAAAACCTGATTTCAGAATGTCTGCGGATTTACGTCATTAAAAGTTCAGACAAAGCATCTCCACTTTATAAAAAAGTCACAGTTCACCTCAGAAAGCGCGACACGCCGCAGTCCAAAGACAATTTTGCCGCTCCAGAAACATCAGCAAAGAAGAAAAAGAAGGAGCCCAGTATCATCAATACAGTTGTGGAAAACGGAGAAGAATATGTAGTAGTCAAATCTAACTGGAAGTTTAACCCGAAAAAGCTGACTGAGAATCAAAAAGAAAAGTTTCAGAAAAAGAGAGAAGACATTCCAGCTTTGTATCAGGACCTATCACAGTCACAGGAAGAGTTCAAACTGAGGTCTTGGAAGACTGCCTCCCAAGATACTTCTGCAACCAGCAGTAACACCACTACTTCTATTAGTAAAATGGGAAACAATGATGCTGTAGTGATACTCCAGAATATGCCCAGTACTGAGGTAGTACCTAAGATTATGGAAAATATTTTCTCAGACAATAAAACCAGTGATACAAAAAAACCTGCTGCTAATGAAAATATAAACTGTGATACTAAATCACCAAAGCCAGTCAAGCTTCTGTCTGTCAGTGCTGCAAAGACCAAGTCTCCGAGAATCGCTTTAAAAGACAGAGTTATCCAGAATGTTAAAATATTGACTGGTAAGTCTTCAGCGCCATACGAATCAAAGGTTGAGTCCAAGGATTTAAATAAAACCCTCATTGAATCTCTACCCAAAACGCCTGTTTCGAAAGTTACAACTGAGCCTACGTCTGTTTACTCGGCTCCTCCGAAATTGTCGTCAGAAAGGCCTTCGCGTGTTAAGAGAAAACCGAAAAAATTCGAGACCGATTTCACGGAATTATCTCTGAAACGTAGAAGAAACTCTGCAACCGTGAATGACTCTCAAAAAGACCAGGATTCGGAAGAAATGAGTGACGATCCAAAATGTTCTCCGGAAGTCTCTACTGAAGACAAATTTAAGAGTGTAAAGATTGATACTGCCTTAACATTGAACACCGAAGACAAAACCCCTGAAAGAGTAGTAGAACCAGATAAATCTGAATTGGCTGAAAAACCTGTAAATACCACTCTCGATACTGATGTTACACATTGTGACTTCGTTGAAATCCAA
The DNA here is from genome assembly GCA_963969515.1 of Yponomeuta evonymella. Lineage (NCBI taxonomy): Eukaryota > Metazoa > Arthropoda > Insecta > Lepidoptera > Yponomeutidae > Yponomeuta > Yponomeuta evonymella. The sequence goes on from OZ018346.1 coordinate 7,904,306, forward strand.
GATAGTATTAACAAAGAAAGTCAAAGCCATCAAGACACAAAACCATCTAATAGTGATTCAGTAAAACCTGGCGCTGATAATGACGTTTGTGAAGTTATAAGTCCCGAAACTAAAGAGGATAGTATAAATAATTTTGTAAACGTTGTTCCACAAGAAGAACCTGGTCTTAGCCAAGATGTCGACATTCCATCAGATGTGGTGACTAACAAAGAGAAGGACAGCGTAAAAACTAAAAAGCCGAAAAAGTCAAGAATAGAGTCCCAACTGAAAATTGATATGGTTGAGGGACATCCATTATTTACAGCAAAGCCTGAAAAAATAACGACAAAATCTGTTGTAGGTGTAATATGCACCAGACGGAACGCTCTCAAAATAAATAAGCTGCCCCAATCTGACAGCAAACTTGAGATTAAATCTCAGAAAAAACCGGACAGACAAAAGAATAAAAACAATGATGTGGTTAAAGACCTTTTCTGTGCCAAAGGCAGCCAAGAAAACAGTTCTGTGTCCTCAAACGAATTGCCCGAAATTATGTCTGAGGATTTCATCGAAAGTTCACAAGATTCGACATTCACAACTATCTCTATAAAATCGAGCAAAAAGAAGCCAAAAATACTCTTAGAAAATATAACAGGCCTCATAGTAGGGGGTAAATATTCCCCGGAAGGAAAGAGTGTATCTGATAAATCTACAGATGTGTTAACTACTAGTCCTGAGAAAGAGGATATTGAATTTTCTCGAAATAAAAGTGTTGAACAAGAAAATACAAGTACCACGATACAAGATCTCACTGAAGATTTTGATACTGAACCAATGGATGATAAAAAGGTTCCAAGTTCTGATAATGATGTAATTATTATCACTGACAGTGCCGAACCTATTATAAATCCGGAAGAGCCTAGTGTATCGACGCAATCACAAGCTATAGCTGACGCTGATACTCAACCCAATGACTCAGACTTCCTGTCAGAGATGGATAAAAGAGCTCAGCAATTACAACCTGTACATAGTACAGAGAACTCTGAAAAAGATGACTACCCGATAATTATCGACAGCTCAGACATACCCATGGATACCCAGGAAGTAGTCGAATTACCGACATCGACAACGCGAAGCGTTATTGAAGACCATAATGAAAGTGGTATTTCTTCACCTTTCAAAGACGAAGAGCGACGAAACAAAGACTTCTTGAACAACACCCTAGAGATATCACCTATTAAATCGCAAAGTCCTGTTCAGGACGATATTAAAGCGCCCTCGCCCGAAACGAACAGTGATTACGTTGTCGTGATGCTTTCGTCACCAGTGCAGTGTGATGGAGAGCCTTTCGAGAAGAGTGGTTCGCCCGAAATATTCACTGAAGACAAGGCATCTCCTGACAAACGAGACCTTTCACCCCCAAGAGAGGAAGTTCGTACCAACATGGGTAGCCCTAACTCATCACTGTCTCTCAAAAAGAACAAACCACAAATGAGACAAGGCGGTCGCGCGGCACAGATGCTAGGCCTTTGTATGCCTGATAGGCAGAACTTGATAAACGCAGCCCCTGAAAATACAGCAGAGATAGATGAACCGAAGAAGACAGCTCTAACGCCGGCTCGACGAAATCTGCGCATTCTGTATAACTGCGATACGAATGACAACAACTCTGAGGAAAATGAGGAGAGCGAGAACTTCCTCAAATTTAAAAAGGCGTTGCCGGCAGCTGATTGTAGTCCTTCAGGACCTATCTTGAAGAGGAAGCTGATTGATATGGCTGACGATGCTACAATTTCGCCCGCTAGCAAAGTGAGTATTGGTTTCTGCTTTCTAGATTCCTGGATCTATCGGAAAGTCATTAAATTCGTCATGCGTTTGCCATCTTTAGTAAAAACATTTATTTAATTTTTTTTACAGCGAAAACGGGTCAGTTTCCACGATCCGCCTGTATCAACCACTATGTCGGTCCATAAGTACATAGAGCCACTCGGCATAAGATCGCCACAGAGTTCTCTGGCCAAGAAACAAGAACGACAACTAAGGAACTCCGGCTTGAAGTCGCCCAAGAAACTCGAAAATATATTCAAATTGGACACAGCATTGACAAAGACGGTTGAGAGCTTCATTGATCCTAACTTAAGTATTCAGAGTGAAGATATAACTATGAGCTCCCTTGATCAGACCCCTTCAGTTGAGATTATAAAAGCTAGTGACCTAAATGACTCTGAACCTATATGCCCTGAACTAATAGACTGTAATGATGCCATAAGCCTAATCGCTGCTGAGCTGTCATCACCTGCTATGAAGTCACTCCTCATCAAAGAACTAGAAGGCCATATACAAACCATAGGCGATTTGGCAAAACTGACAGAGTTGGAAGTGAACCGGCTCTGTATAAAGGCGCCTAAAGTGAAAATCGCAAAAAAAGTCTTGTCAGATTACGCTGCAAAACAACCAAAAGAATCTCAAATTGTACAGCCCGTTGAGCAGTCATTAGAAAGTCAAACAGACAAACTTTCTGAGATGGAGGTGGTTGTTCCTGGTGTTGATATGGAAGTACAAACCGATCAAGTTTCGCTGAAAGAAATTGAGGTACAGACTGATGTACCCTCAGTTGTTACAGCACACACACAAACAAAGACTACCAGGACTTCTAGTTGTATGGTGCAAACTAATGAGACTGGTACTAAGACTACTAGAGATATTGTTGAAGAGTGTTTGAAAGAGGTGAGTATTTCGTTTTAATTCCTTACAAATAAAAACCCCAACTCAGGGTGTTAAGAACGTATATTTAATTTCATATGTTCCCCATGTGTAAATAAACCTTTTCTTTTAATTACTGTCAAGAAATTAATCATAGGAGCCTTTTTCTAAGGAATCAACCACAAAATTACGTGTAAAACCGTAATATATCCTACATACGCTACGCACGGGAAGGTCGGTGTGCACACTTGTCCTACGAACGTGACGGGTATTTGGCAGTAGACGTTTGACATTTTATCGCGTCACCAAATTAATGAGTTGTTTCCTCCATTTTCGAACAAATAAATACTAGTGCATCGGCGTTCCAATCGTGTCTGACGCCGTACACGCGTAAGATCTAGAACCAAACATGTCTTACGAGTGTTCCACGCAGCAACATCCCCTCCATCTTGACACGCCTATCTGGCGAGGCAGGTTGGACGTTGCGTCAAATGCGTGGCGTACGGCGTCTGCAGTGTAGCTTTAAGCATACAAATTAAAGTCACCACGGGGGCGAGTCTCTAAATACATATTTGTTTAATAGAGTCATACAGAGTTCCGTGTGGCGCCGGATTAAGAATAGCGTCACTCCATTTTGTTCCGTGGATGTCGTAGAAGGCGACTAAGGAAATCAAATACCAGGAGACGAGCAGCAGCGTCTTCCTGAGAATCCAACCGCATACTGCGATCGCCAACCCGCCTGCCAAGCGTGGCGATTATTGCAAAACCCTTCATCGTTTTGAAAACCACGAAGGAGGTTTATGTCCTACAGTGGGCGTCAAATGGCTGATGATGAGAGTCATATTAGTACGGTAATAGTTGTTTCATTAACACTGTAATCTAGTAGTTAATCGCATACCAATAACCCGTGCAAATTAAATCGGCGCCTCGCGCGATTCGATCTTCGCGAGTCTCCCTCCTCCCTCCGCCTCCCTACTTAATTTGCGCGGATTATACCATTGGGATGACATTGTACTGCTAATGCTTAGTGTATACCAAATATAGACAAATAGCAGCTATTGTCGTCCTTATATAATTCTATTGAAAAACGATGTATGTATTATGATCTCACATGGCGTTACGTATCAGTGTGGGCCTAGCTTTTTTCTAGTTTGAAACTTATGCTCATCAAACATTGTTTACTTACAGAAGCCAGATTTCGTGGACGAACTTGCAAATCAATTGGATGAGACCTCTAAGACAAAAATCCTTGATGATTTACCTCTGACAGTAATCAATGCCGTTTTCAGCAAGAAAATCACAGATCTCGCTGACTCTACAATGATCATGGATAGTGCTTTGAAGAATCAACAAATTGTTGAGAAAAGTGGGACTGAAGGTTCGTTTCTGCTGAACTATTTGTTACAAAGGTATGAGACTAATGATTTAATATTACTTTGCAGTCAGTTACTTCAAAAAGTACATGACAAGACTACTTAACGTAGTTTATTTTTATATGTATTTTGTGTCATACAGTTAATGTGATATTGTAATCAGTAGTTGTAGTACCTACCTGTGTATCTGATTTACACGCGATGCGCACAAGTTGCCGTGACATTTTTATTTATTTTAGTTTCAAAGTTTGAAAACAGAAACTGTTAATCTGTAAACAGTAAATCTTTGATGTTCTTAGAAGATATAAGAATTGATTTGTTATATGCGAAAAAGTGAATGGTCTAACTACTGATATTCTGATTTGAAGCTTTATGTTGAATATACTGGTTTAAGTAGATTATTGTAGTATCATGATTTTTACTTACTTGGCTCTTCGCTATGATTAGCTCAAGAAACTTGATTTCGAACTTCATTACAAATATAAGAAATTCCATACTTTTCACCCCAAACGCTGAACAGATTTCGATAAAAGGCCAGGAGATCGGTTGCATCCTGAGATTGCACATGGAATTTACCTAGTTTTAGAAGAACCTCGTTTTAGTTGTGTAACGTTCATTAAGTCACAGTTTGTGTGCTATTTTGAAAAAAAGCATTTTGATTTGATTTGAATAATCCCACTCACACGAAGTTGCGTACAGTAGTAGTTCATAAATTACTTATTTATATTACAAAACTAATTTTAGTATTATTTATAGTCTTTAATGTACCTAAAGGTTTATTTACTTCAAAAACCGGCTTTTGTTTATCAGATTTCGTCACGATTGACATTTCATGTACAAATAGCAATTTCATGTTCACGTAATTAATCTGTCACAGGAAAAAACCTGAAGCCTTGGAAGGTTTTACTATTGTATTCTTTTTGTTGCACTAACCCGTGCTGAGGACAATTTTAAAATTCCACCCATGCCGGGACTTGAGAGAACTTGACTTGACCAGAGGTCGAGGGTTCAAGTACCGGCATGGGTGGAATTTTTAGCCTTTAAGTAGGTTTTTAAAAGGTTTTATTATTTTCAATAAAATAATTTGGAGAAACATTTTTTTATAGAATCGTCTTTTATGTTTCACACACATGGAAATCAAAATTTGTATTAATAGTTGAAATCGAAATATCGTAGTAAGATTAGTTGTAAGGTAGTCTTGTTTAGGTTTGTTCTAATTTAAAAACATGAAAAACATCCAAAACTTTCACTTCTATGAAAAAAGTTGTCATAAAGGCCACCATAAGGGAGATTACGTCTTGACTCATGTAAACTTGAATTTATTTTAAACAAATAATCTCACTCAGTTTGCCCCAAAGATCTCACTCAGTTTGCCATAAAAATACACAACGTATAACTGAAATCTTATTTCAAGCCTACTCCATCTAAAAAACAATGTCCCAGGCACTGCAGCGTCCGAGTGGTCACTTCACCCATGTAGTGTGAGTGATGGTGCCACTGGACGCTGTACAAATCAATGAAAATTCCATAGTTTTTATTTCAATAAATTGTTTAAAAAAATTGCAATTTTCCAGTTGTGCCATATTTACTGTCTCTGAATGACAATTGATATGACGTCACAGTACAGTCGACAGCAGGTCAACCTTTAAATTTTTGTTGCCAAGTCGTCCTTAACGTAACTGTTTAGAGGGCACGTCAATAAAGATTGATGTGCGGTTAACTGTACTTACGTTAAGGGCACGTTTATTATACTTCTATTAAGGTAATGGCTAACCATAACATTAAGTAACTAATCTATCATGGTGCCTTATAATTTTACTAAATCCAGAGATCCAATCCAGTTACCTATTGTTTTATATTTACAAAAGAAAAATATACACCACGAATTTCAGTAGGGTCTTGGTGACAATAACTTATCACAACTTAGACACACTATTTTAATGTTCTTCATGATATAAGAATAAAAAAAACCAGATATATGAAAACTAAAGTTTTTATTCACTGTAAAATTAGGTTTCTATTTACATCATTCAGTCACGATTGAGCGATCTGTCGTCTATAAAATATCTTTCGGCTTCAATCGGAGAAATGGTTTTGTTACAAGTATGCTTCACAATGAATACCTACATTTAATTCACAGAGGTTTTAACTTGAAATAAATTCACTTAGAAGAAAATGGCAGAAATATCGTAAACACTAATATGTACAAAGAATTTGCTACATATAATAATCTAAACACACGTTATGTTAAAGCTATAATCAGTAATATAAGGTAGTCTTGATTATCTTCTATTTTAAATACACTTAAAATATTAAACGAACTAGCAACCAGTTTCTGAATTGAGAATTTCACTGAGTAAGTACTCAAGAATCAGTTCGTTTCTTCAGATTTCTCGAAAAGAACCGAATTAACTTTGTCAAATTCTCAAATCGGAAACCGGTGTTAGGTACCTATGTGTTTTATGGGATAAGACTTGAGTTTTTGAGTGTAACTGAATATTATTTTAGCACCCGTACTCTCTTCGAATCACATTTTATTTAAAGAAATAATCGTAGATAATAATTTAGTTTACTTCCAAAGTGGCTAAAAAACAGATTATGACTGAAAAATAGTAATGTAATTTAGGTCTTATGAACTAAGACGTTTTAAATAAATATTTGGAAAATCAAAAACATTTTTCTGTTGGGGTGGTGCCTTAAAGCCTACTACTACTACTACTACAAGCCATAACTACTAGCACATTTCGAGTAAGGGTTCATTGCTATACGTTGTTCCAAAAAGGTCCTTCTGTACCACTGCTAGCCTTAGTTTCTCGTACACTAACATATTATTTAGGGTAGGTACGAAAAACTAGGTGTATGACTTATAGGACTACTCCTGAAGTTGAGAAAAATATGATATCCACGGTTTAATCCATAATTCGGGCGTAGTAATAATCAACAATACATTTCTCTACTCATGGTACTTTCCTCGGCCTTAGCCCCACACGATAATAATAGTAGAGAGGCCTCGATTGAACCATTTTAACTGCGCATGTAGTAACATTGTTTAATTAAACAAGGGGATCTGCCCTTTTATAATCCACAGTGCAAGGCTTTTAATAAAAGTTCGTAACGACTTGTTGTGCATTGCATTTTAGACATAATACACCACCTAATAAAACTGCACGCAAATCTTAATTAAGGGGCTACAGTGTGCTGGAACTGGCTGGAAGACGCTTTTGAATCGCTTGTGACATCCTCTAGGAAGATGGCAGACCTTTGAAATTAATATATGATATAATTTAACTCCTCGATTCCCTATGGCATGTATGACAACTGTCATAACCTTACGCCTTCTATGAGTAAATATATTCCGTAAGAATGCCCTAAGAATTTATGTGCCATTTTAAATGCGCAGTGGATTACGTTTAAGCTTATACAGTCTTACGGGCAATATCAAAATATTGTATGTTCACGTTTAAAACTAACAGGAACAATAGTTACTCATTCAGAAAAAACGTTTTCATCAATTTATCACATTACGCCTTACGAGGAAAAGCCCAGCTACTCGTTGCATGTTGTCTGTGCCCAGGCGCTCTTCGCATCACCATTGATTTGATTGTAACTTTTCATAAGCGATTCATCAATCATAAATCAACCTTCCAAAGTTCACCTCGAGCGCCATATAGTGAAATTAATTCAAAGTAGCAATTCTCATACAAAATTACCGATTGTAGGCCAAGGACGTGGGGTGAGGGACCGAAAAAGACGCCGCATCTTTCCAATTCACTTTCGTACAAAATGTACTGGGTCAAGTTTCATAAAACTATAATTTCGTAGTTTATTATGACAATTCGAGGTACACTGCGCAGCAGAGTCTATTTGTTGATCTGTGGGTTAATCGGCTTTCGGTCATAGTCACAATGAATTGTAGTTCTATGAAACAGAATCCTGAAGGGATGGGTCTTTTCCGCGCCCTCGCCCCACGTCCCATGTCCGAACAAAACAAAAAATATTATATACCTATTAGTCCAATCGGTGGAGACATTTTCGAGTTTTTGCAAGACCAACGCACGGGGACTGATTTTTGTAGTAGTGATCGAGCTTCAATCGTTAGAAAAACATAAAATGTAAATTCCCATTTCCTGTATTTTTTTAATTAAGTAAATAACTAAAAAAGAAAATAAAAAGAAGAAAAGTAAAAAGGAAACCGATCATTTATTATAATCATTATTCGAACCAAAAAGCTCTCTGTCGCTCAAGGGACGCCTCTTCCCATCCGAGCTATTGTAACATTATGAATCTAAGCGAAACATCGTTCTATTATTTGTGCCTAAATCACGGTAAAAGCGAGGTTCACTAAAAATGAAACCTAACTACCTATGTATTATAATCCATTTATTGTCGCGACAAAACAAAACAAAACACGTAACAAAAAAAAAAACAACTGAAACCTTAACAAAAAGGAAAAGTGTAACAAAAAGTAACCAAATAGAAATAGAAGTACTGTATCACACAATAGATTAAATAAAAATCTGCGTTCCTGGTTTACCGATATTACATATTTTTATTTAAGTGTCACAATGAATTGTTTAATGTATCTTGAAAATATTCGTCGGTGGGGAGTTCCAAAATTATAATAATAATAATAACGTCCACACAACGCAATCAAACTAGAATTCCCTGTACTATGGTATGAATAGTTTTTAACTATCAGCTTTAATGACAAAAATCACTTAAATGCTGTATGTTTCCTGTGCTATTGGAATGAAATAATAGAAATGGTCCAACTCGGCTGGGCAGCTTTCGGGAAACTTAGAAAAGTCTTTTCGTCTAATATACCTCAATCGCTCAAGACAAAATTATACAACCAGTGTGTGTTACCAGTGATGACTTATGGCACTGAAACGTGGTCTCTCACTATGGGCCTCATAAGAAGGCTCAAGGTCACGCAACGAGCTATGGAAAGGGCTATGCTCGGAATTTCTCTACGAGATCGAATCAGAAATGATGAGATCCGTAGACGAACGAAAGTCGTCGACATAGCCCAGCGGATTAGTAAGTTGAAGTGGCAGTGGGCGGGGCACATAGCACGCAGAACTGATGGCCGATGGGGCCGAAAAGTTCTCGAATGGAGACCACATATCGGCAAGCGCAGCGTGGGACGACCAGCCACAAGATGGACAGATGACGTCATTCAAGTGGCAGGAAGACGCTGGATGCAGGCCGCTTCCAACCGGTCTTTTTGGAAATCCATGGAGGAGGCCTATGTCCAGCAGTGGACTTCTTGTGGCTGAATGATGATGATGATGAATAGAAATGGTATGAATTACACTATTAATACGATTATCAACAGATTAATCTGTTATAATATACCAATATAAGTTAAGACGAGGCGGCACTGTTTATTAATAATTATATTTATCAGTCTTTGTGCTGAAACAAGGATGCAGGCCAAATAAGCACTCAAATCCATTTGTAGCTCTTTTGCCAACATCCTTAGCAACGAAGTCTTTATCTATTTTCATAATTTTTGTTTTATTTCTTTGGTCAATATCCATTTTGAAATGTTTTTTTTTCTTCTGTAAAAAATAAATTATTTTGCTTTTGTTCTTAAAATTTTTATTATTTTGTTTGTGTTATACCATAGAAAAAAAATACTCCTGTCAGATTCGCTTAATGGACTATGTGGCCACACAGGCACGGAAGCGATGACACATATTCACCCTTTTAAAACCGCTTCAGTGAATGCGCGTAGTGTAAAATAAAATAAAAAATTGCGTAAAGTCGATGATTTAAATTCAAAGATTTTGAGCCAAAATCTTAATCCAAGCTTCAAATTTATCAAAATTTCCACTCTTTTAAAATATTTATAATCCTCTGTATTTTTACACTATATTTAAAGATTTTCAACAGCTTTTGTAAATAAACCTCTTGAGTCATGGAAACACAAGAAGTCCACTGCTGGATATAGGCCTCCTCCATGCATTTCCAAAAAGACCGGTTGGAAGCGGATTTCATCCAGCGTCTTCCTGGCACTTGGATGAGGTCATCTGTCGGCTGGTCGTCCTACGCTGCGCTTGCCGATATGTGGTCTTCATTCGAGAACTTTTCGGCCATGTAGACGACTTTCGTTCATCTACGAATCTCATCATTTCTGATTCGATATCGTAGAGAAAGCATAGGCCTTTCCATAGCTAGTTGCGTGACCTTGAGCTTTCTTATGAGGCCCATAGTGAGAGACCACGTTTCAGTGCCATAAGTCATCACTGGTTGTATAATTTTGTCTTGAGCGATTGAGGTATATTAGACGAAAGCACTTTTCTAACTTTCCCGAATGCTGCCCAGCCGAGTTGGATTCGATGATTGACCTCTTTCACAAAGTTGGACGGGCCTAGTTGGACTGTTTGTCCTGAGTAGACGTATTCGTCTACAACTTCGAGAGTCGAGTTCCCCAATGTTATCGGGGTGGGCACGAAACAAGTATTCGATGTGACCTTCGTTTTGTCCATGTTCATTTCAAGGCCCACCCGTTGGGAAACTCGACTGAGGTCTTCGAGCATTATGCCGAGGTCTTCCATCGTTTCTGCCATGACTACTATATCGTCGGCAAATCGAAGGTGAGTGATGTACTCGCCATTGATATTGATGCCGCGTCCCTGACATTCCAGAAGCTTGAAGGTATCTTCCAGTCCGTTTGTGAACATTTTTGGAGAGATAACGTCTCCCTGTCTTACGCCCTTTTTCAATGGAATTGCCTCCGAACTCTGTTCCTGTACTCGGACCGACATAGTGGTTCTGTGGTCATAGTGGACTGTTGTACAAGCATTTCAGCCAGCACCTCGATATACCGATAGTCAATACGGCAACGCTGGAGAGACTCGAGCACTGTCCATAACTCGATCGAATCGAAGGCTTTCTCATAGTCCACAAACGCAAAGCAAATTATACTCCTCAGTCTTCTGTATAATTTGCCGCAACGTGTGGATGTGGTCTATGGTACTAAAGCCCTTTCGGAAACCGGCTTGTTCGGGAGGCTGGAAGTCATCAAACCTACGTTCAAGACGATTCGTGAGGACCCTCGAAAACAGCTTATAAACATGGCGCAGAGTAGTCATCAGTAACCACAAAAACCTCCAATACTAATTTTCATACAAAAACGGAGCCAGAGATTACCCCGTAATGTTACCGTTTTCTCAGGCTTTGACAAAAAAGCTGTAAAGACCGGATTTTCCAAGTCAGATTTTTCTTATCGGATTGAGGGATCACCCTGTAAGGATGGAAAATTCCAAGTTTATACCATATGTGGAACTTGAAAATCTTTTAGCACCTGATAAGACCGAAATTAGAACAACCAAAAATTCAAGAATTTTCGCACGTCTAGTTATTTTAGCATTCAAATGCTGTGTGACTATAAAGTTGATACAATATTAGTCCAGCCGCTAGACCAGCGGGGCCCGGTGGCAAAACCTGCATTAGGTGTTGGTTGAAAATTTAAGCAAGTTTACTTTTCAATCGGCACTATTAAATTTGCCATAAAAATTTGTTGACGTCACCGTCCTATCTAGGGTTTATGCAACGAGTTTATGTTGTTTTAAAAGACCACCCCTAAGTGTTACCATTATCCCAAGCCGTTGAAAAAAAAAAAGAAGCTTCTCCAAGTTTTCGATTTTCTCCGTCAGTTTTAGCAAAAAAACTAATCGTATAGAAAATTTCAAGTTAGTAACATCAAAATGGGACAACAATTTTATCTAGCTGTTTTTCGCTGATCAACTTTATGTAGGTATATACATTCTTCACGTCACACCGTGTACATAAAGTTGTTATATGCGATGTATATCATGTTAGTATTATAATTAATATATCAATAATAATGGCACCAGGTATTTACATATTTTTTTCAAAATCAAATCAGATCCGGATTATAAATTACTATCTGAGAGCGTGACAACCCTAACGACGTAAAATCCGGATAACAATTAAAATGGTCGTAATTTCTACTTTCCATGGAATTGGCATTTGAAATATATTTTTTATTTCATATGGGGAAGTCGCTTCCTACGTTCCAATTTTGCCACTGAGTCCCGAAATACATCCATGTGAAATCAAACTCAAATTCACTTTATTGAAAAAAGATAAGATGATTTTTTTTCACTTTTTGACATAAAAACCTGTGGTTGTGAAAAAAACATGTACTATTTCGTAAGTAGGTAGATAAACAAATACGTACTAAACATGTGATTTTTGTTTGAAAGCTATTCTTTCTACAAAGCATAGATAAGTTTTGAAGAGATGTACCTACCTTTATCTTTTTTGTTTGTAATGGCGCATGCTATACAAGAAAGCATTAGATTGAAGTCTATTCAATCTACGCGTAGGTACGCGGGCGGGCTGGCGAGCCGGCTAGAAAAGTAGAAACCGCTCGGCTCGCTCGACGCGTTCGAAATTCGGCTATATATGTGTGCGTTTGGCGGCGTGGTGTGTGTGCGGCCGCGCGCGCGTCTTTCTATGGAGATTACTACTAGGAATTAATTCAGTCGTGTCATCTAGCGGTGAAATGTTGAAGTGCTGCACACCTGTGTCAAACGCTCAAGGTCATCGGCACAGGGAAAAATCTTAATGTAATCACTCCATACCGTCGAACTATCCTAATAAGAGCTAGGTATTTACAAGTGTCGAGTAACATTTAATAACGAATCGAAACTAGTGGGAAGTGAATCCGTGTTTTGAATATTAAATAACGTAGGTATTTACAAAATAATGTCAAAAACACTGGAGACCTAAACGTGTCAGTGACATGCGCTAAGGTCACTGACACATTGTTATAATATCATCTATACTTTGGTCCATAAATTGAGCACTCGATTTATCACCTATTCATCACGAGTTTGTGGTTAGTGTCAAGGGAACCGCATCTCCGCGACGTAGTCTAAATGCTCTAAGTTCTGGTGGGAGTTGGTGCGCCTGGGGGCGCGGGGCCGGTGTAGGTTGTGATGGGAGTGTGTCCGCATCACTCTGTAGGTGCCATCCCGGCCGTCCCGTGCCTCGCGGCGTGGGCCCACGTCGCTGGACTTGCGCGCCGCCCGCACCCACTCCTCATCCCTAGGTCCCGCTGGGTTCCTGCGATAGTTCTCGAACACACGTCGGTTGTCCTCATACCGCTGTCGCTGCCACGTCCTTTCCTCGGCCCCGTATAAATCCAGCTCCCCGGAAGGTTGGAACTGGCTCACGCTCTGGCAATAACTCGACCTCTTCCATCCGTCGTCATAATTCTTCCTTCGGTTTTCGTCGTCCTCCAGTTGGCGTCGCTGAGATTGGTTTGAGCTGCTCTCGCTAGTGTCCTCTCCTGATGTCCCAATCCCCAGGTCTTTATCGTCCCCGTAGATTTTGTACACACCGTTCGGGCTCAATGATTTGCCGTTGTAAATCTGGTCGTTCAATACAAGCTGAGGATGAGGTATGCAGTAAGGATGTGGGAAGCATTTTTCGACACTCGACATCTTGATATTATGTTCGTGTTTAGTGCAAGAGCCCGGTCCAAAGAGTGATAGAAGTACTGGCAACAGGAAAAGGCCGTGCATAGCTCCAAAGAATATGACCATAAAGACCATTTTGAAGAAAACTGAGAATAGATAGCTGTCTGCTAGTAGTAAGGCTACGACACCTAATATAGTACTAAACGATCCTTGGCATATGGGCAGGCCTAGGGAGTAGAGACTCTCGCTCATTTTCTCTTTAGGTGTTTTGGCTTTCGATGCCATGTAGGCGTAGCAAATGTGGGCTGTGAAGTCTACGGAGAATCCGATACACATGATGAGATTTATCATGGAAACCGAATCGAGGTTTATGTCCCAAAGCGCCATGTATCCAACCACCCCGATTTCTATCGAAATTATGCTGAAGGCAACCCAAAGTGAGCACAAGATATTCGGGATAAATATGAAGGACGTAATCATCATCATTAGTGCACCGTAGCAGAGGTTTTGAATCGATGTTGGTCTCACGAGCTCGAACTGGAAAAGACAAAAAAGAAATCGATAAAAAATATAATATTGTTGAAAAGATCACAAAGTTTATTAACGTTCATTCAAAATATAGTCAACAGTGATAGAACTGACATTAATCAAAGTATCACGCTACTCTGCTTACGTCTTAAATGATAGTCGTAATAAGAAGAAAAAGTATAATAGTACTTATATTATTTTGTCAAATCTTCGCGTTTGCTAGAAACGATCTCTATTTGTAAAGCATCTTCCTTATTGCATTTAACTTACCTGATCGAAGAACACGAAGTACGGGTGGAACACGGTAGCATTCAGCGGCGAATCAGCCACGATTTTCCTCAGCGCCTTGACCATTTCTTTCTCATGGTTAGTTCCAGTGATATTAATAGCCTGAATAAGAAATCTTGAAGCGATAATCTTGTCTCCCGCATCGTTGAACTTCACGTCTAGAGAAAAGGGGTTGGCCGGATAGAGCCAAAGCTAAAACAACAGAATGAAAATTTTGTCATTGAGAAGATCAATCAACTTAAATGTAGAAGAATCGCTTGGACTATAGCAACAATAAATCACGGCATTTGGACTGGGAATCTCACCTCCTTAAGATTTCGCAAGAAGTCCGCTTCGTTGTCGATCGTGACATTCAAGTAGTCGTTGTTCCTTGATACGTAATTGACGAACGTACGCAACCAGGACTCTGTGTACAGCGAATTAGAAATGTACGACGAGTTCTCCAGCTGTTGAGTTAGTTGCTCGACTTGTTCCTGCACAGCCGGATCGGAATAGTTGTATTCACCGCTAATTAACACCTGTTGACATTGATTACATTAATCTTTGTTAAAAATAACTTGAATAAATTGTCAACCTCCTATCGTTTATAATAATTACCTGTATCCTGTACGGAAACTCTCGGTAATATAGATCTTCCCGATCGTAGAACTCGATTGAGTACGAGCCTATTTTAGACAATTTTCTCCTTTCTAAACCTTCCTTCAGGTTGGTGACACCATATCCTGCCCCCGCTAGGTATGCCAGGAATATTACAATAACAAATGCCTTGACGTAGCCATTATCTAGAATTACAGACATGGTATCACGGAAGAAAGCCATGATACAGTGCTCCTTATTGTCTATTGGATTGTCGGGATCAGCTTGATCAATTCCACCCGTACAGAATAAGCGATAAAGCCAAGACTTCTCCTCTGTAACAAAAGTTTCATTATGTATCTGACATCTAACTTGATGTACAAACACAATTAGAAATCGGATTGTCTAAATAAACACAAAAAATACAAAAAATCTTACCCTTTCTAGCCCTAGATTCAGGTAGAACTTTCAGCCAAGTGATAGTGTGCCTGTTCTGTTTCTCGCGATAACCTGACACTGCCACGCAACCAGCAAAAAATGTCAAATGCCAGACAAATGTGAAACAAACTGCCAAACCTGGAAAGAAAACAAACAAAGAGCGGTTAGCGACTAAGGCGTTGTAAAGTACCTCTCGTTTTCTTCAATTTGTTGCGTTCACGACATACTTACCAGAGTACATGCAGAAGATCTGCACAGATGGGAAAGGCGAAAAGATGCCAATGAAGAAGGAAAGCATATCGGTGACTGACGTAATTGTGATCGAAACTGCCGCTTCAGACAACATGATGGCCATTCGCTCCGGCACTGGAAGCTTAGGCGAGGTCCTGCGCCAGGCTGCTAGCATCACAAATGTATCGTCGATACCAATACCTATGCAATGTAATAAGGATTCGTTATGTCACAGACACGTACAAGATAAATAGAGGACAAAGCTACAAGGAAGAGTCCTTACCAATCATAAGGAACGGAGCAGCCAAGTTGATCCCAATAAACGAAATACCCAAATACATGGCACATCCGAACGCAGCTGCTGTCGCCATAACCGCCGAGATGTTACCCAAAAGACCAAGCCAAGGCTTCGACCTGACCCAATCGGCCATCATGCAAGTCACTACGGAGAATATCCCCATGAGGATGAAGGTTGAGCTGAAAAAGGGGACGACGGATCGCGTGTTCTTTTCCAACTCATGGTCGAGGGTCCGTGATGCGAATCGTGCAACTGATATGTGTTTGAAGCGGCCGGTGTCTTCTGCCACTCCCACCGCGTCGAGAAATGCGTCTTCCCATGCTGCACCACTGTGAACAAGATAGATAGGTAAGTGGCAATCCTTGGTAAGTGGGTATAGTGATTAAAGTGCATGGAGTCTAATAAAACGCCGCATCAAAACAAAATTCTTCCCTGCCAATGTCATGTTGGGCTCGGCTGGCAATGACACATTCAGTGTTTTGTGTGGTTTTGTTTCACGTCGAGGTCTTAAACCTTTGACACGGCTAGGTAACAGTAAAAAAGCGTTGTGTTGACATGTTCAGTTAGAGCTAATAAGTCAATGGCTTTGGATATTTTAGCATATTCTGTGTGAAAAACGAATGCCGAAATGTGGTGACCCAGTAACAGATACTTTGTATTCCTCTGCGCGTTGTATTACAGTGTTTGAAGCCATTTCTCAAACCATGTCAAGATCGAAAAGTATTATCTAACCCTGTTACTAATGGAAACGCCTTGTTTACACGAAATATGCATAATGGAGGCGAGCATTTTAATTCATAGCATCTCATTAAAACTATTCTCAGCCACGGTTGTTCATAAGGAGAATAACTAACAAAATAATAATCTCAAATTACTGTTCCCGAAAAGCTAATTCCGAAATAATTACCTAGTTCCCTGCTCATTGAGTCTGTCTTCAATAATAATGATACTCGTATGAGTTTAACGGATATCTTATTCAAAGACTAGCTGTAGCTAGCTATCTTAAGCCTTTACCATATCACAGGTTTTTTTTAAATTTCATGTATCAAAACATAATGCAGGTGATACCGTACATTAAAACTAGCTAAACCGTTACGATTGATGGCGATATAGTTTCGACAGACATTTACAGCGTCTTGTGGCCACGTAAAGTAACTTTCATCACTTAGACCCTATGTGTAATGTCCAACAATAGACGAGTATGGCCAAATCGATGGATTTAATGAGTTTTAGCTAGACAGATCAGTTTGCAAAAACTGGCACCTATAGATGGACAGGCAGCCATATAGCGGGAAGATGCTGGATGTGGAAAGAACAAGACCGAGGGAATCAGAGGGATGTATATCCGTGGGGCTTTACAGAGTTAAAAAAGAAAAAAAAAAACAGAATGGAGAATGATCAAAAACGGTCTATGTTGCGCTTTAAGCATTTATACCTCAAAATGTTTCTTTTGAAAAATGATTTCATAGTTCTATTTAATAAATTAAAAGAATCAGGGGTTAAAAAGTAATAATAAAAAAATATCTGTATTGACTGTATAACTAAAAAACTTCAGTCAGTCAATACAGATTACAAACACAGATTAGATTACATTATTTCAAAAATCGCAAATCGTGTACATACATAAAACTAGATTTTTATATATTAGATCCTCGCGAGGATCTCGGCTGTGTGATTGCAATCTCACTACTATCTTTCTTCCTTATATATTTTTATCTACTTATGTTGCTACAGTTTCTATGTGTATATTTTATTTATATGCGAAAGTGCAAACTGCAAACGGGGAGTTTTTGACGGGAATTCAAACGAGCGGTTATATTACGCTTTTATTTTTCCAAATTGATTCCAGTGGATTTTATACTGTTTAATTAGTGTAGTTTATTGTTAAAATCACCATGTGTATAAACAATCCAACCAGCCCTTCTGGAAATCGTTGGGGGAGGCTTTTGTCCAGCAGTGGACGTCCAATAGCTGAAATGATGATGATGATGATGTATGAACAATATGTAGAATAAATAACTAAAATAAACCGCCATTGTGGGCTTAGGATAGTCTTGTCTCATGGGCTCAAAATTAAGATTTCTCGAAACTCCCATCTAATATTTTCATAATATTTTTCCTGCATAATCCAGAGCTAATTTCCTATAGTTTACCGTTGGTTTCATCAATGCGCAAGAAGACGCAAAAATAGACTAACTCCTATAGTAAATTGATCATTCTCCTTTCCCTCACCGTTGTTTCTGCAGCTCATCGTCGGTGCGCACAAACCACACGAGTTGCACGGCCGGCACGGACACGATGTTGTCGTCGACGACCTTCGAGCCCCCGAAGAACACGGGGAAAGCGTGCGCTTCCCACGTGACCGGGTTGAACATTATCGGGAAGGTTAGGTTCAGCTCGCCACGTTCCACCTGCGGGGGACGGGATTTTGTTGAATTTCGTGTAGGCAGATAAGTTTATTATTTTAAAAGAAATAAATGATTTATTAATAATAATAGTATTAAATTCCACAAAACACAATCACTTGTCCTGGTCCCAAACTAGGATACCAAACTAGGATATGCTATGGTAATCAGTCAAGGACATCAGAAACATGAAAAGACAGGCCCAGACTGAGGCCATGTGTACAACGCCGGCCCCTAGTAGTAATCGAACCCACGACCTCCGGCATGGTAATCAGACATGATAGCGCTAGACCAACGAGGCAGTCGTTATAGCATTACCCCGGCAGTAGTATTAACTACTGGGTAACTTAGCAATATTGAATAAGCTTGCACATTACCCCTCTTCAAACTTCATTTTACAGATAGATTAGATAAGGAACTGAAAAAGGTAGCCATGTGCACGTTACAAATAAGATTAGATTAGATAAGGAGCTGAAAAGGTAGCCATGTGCCTGTGAGGTGTAACCGCTTCCTCTATCAGTGGACATAGAAGCATTCGATTTGACATGACGTTGATGTCCTCATCGTAGATCGACGACGACGGCGACCTCAAGGTTTGGTAGGACTTCTGCGGCGACGGGCAAGGGGGTGTGACTCGCGAATACCAGCTTATTTTTGAATATTCGCTTACATTGACCGCAGTGAAATTCACTGCGGTCATTTTACGTGCCAGACTAAGTGGGCTTCAGACGGGTTTTTCGCTGCTGACGGTTGGAGTCAAGAGTCTTGAGCTAAGCATCTTCGAAACTCCAGGAAAGAAAAAAAGGCATCTAAGCATTCTTCCTGATAGCTGGGAAAAATTTGCTCGTAGACGCTGCGAGTGGTGCTCCACCTTTCACAACGAAGTGAGGGATTTTTAAGATGACATACTGTTGGGGTAGACAGATGCACGTTATATGTACACGGGTGTACATACACTATGCGCCCTTTGCCTTAGGATATCTAACTTTAGGTTTCGATGATTTTAAGTAGGTACTCACTTTCCTAATTCAGGGTCAACTTAATTGCCTTAAAAGGTCTAGACTCAAAAGGTCAAGAAGTTGAAGACTCATTACTAATCTTAACGCGTAATCATACTAAAGTTATGTTCCTTTTAGGTGCTGTTATATTACCCACTCAGTGCGTATTAGCATAACAATTCTCTACTTGGGTCTCTACTTAAGTGAAGTACGTACAGTACAGTCGAGGAAATGTACTTGACGAAGTTCCCACTTGATATATTATATTGGTCGATATTATAAGCCTTTTGACGCATAGGTATACAAAGAACGTTGTCTCTTTAGGCCTACTTATATCCTATCGCAAACTGTACCTAAATCCTTGTGTTGTGGTTTGGTTTGACTGATGAAGCATTGCAATGTACCCTTTGGAGTGATTTGAATAATTAATTCATAATACAAATGACAACTTGTTTATTTTAATTAGTCCTAATGCACACCTAGCGAAATTGTTAAATTTAATGCGGTACTGAAATTCATGTTTGACTAACAATTCGATGCATATTGCATAGCCCATTAACCTCCAGATTAACAAGTACGAAGAGCCAGTGTAGGCACCTACATCGAATTATCATAATAAATTATGAATTGTAGTGTTATTAAAAGCGGCCCAGAACTTCCCAATAATGCACTCTCAAAGTTCGTTAACAATGCAGGTAGTAACTAAGGGCCGGTTTCTGAATTGAGAATTTCATTAAGTAAATACTTAAGTAACGTTCTGTCACGCTCTTTTCTTAGAAATTCGAAGAGACAGCACTACAGTTAACTATTTACTTAGCGAAATTCTCAATTCCGAAACTGGCCCTAAATCACTAGAAGTGGAAACGCAATCGACCTAACTGAAGTTTTTGTCACCCTCATTGTATGATAACGTTTAGCCTCCAGAAGGCAGGCTCTGTTTCCACATACCGATTCGAGTGCCATAATGGCGTAGCAAAAGAAATATCCTCACAATTGATTGTTCCGATAGCTCTGTTCGGCATTATTGTTATATTATTATGTATTATCGTTAGGACAAAAAGCGAGTGTAGGTAACTGCGGTCTGCGGTCCAAATGTTGGTGGGTATGAGTAACTGACTATTGTTCTTGAGCAGGTGACTCGACTTATTCTCGCCTTCCTGCCGTCACCGTTCAACAAACAATGAATTGATCAATGGTGCCGCACTAACGTTGAGTTGTCGAAAATAACATTAAACTCTTCCTCATGGAAGAATCCTCTTCTATCAAAAACTGGCTGATGGTAGGTACCTACTTGATGTTATCGACGTCTGTGGAAGGTAACAAACTTATTTGTTTCCGAAATTGACGTTATTACGTAAGGCACGAACAATATTGTGAATGTGAATGTCACTGAGTGAATATTTAGGTAAGCATTGCGCCTAGTGTCTTTCTTCAGATTGCTGAAGAAAGAACGAGACAGAGTGATACTTCGTGAGAAACCGGATAAGTGTGATGGATGAAGGGTGATTAATTACCGTTGAGTACATACTCTTACAGAGTAACATGTTACATTTACACACGTTTAAAAAAAAGATTTAAATAATCATATTGTTTTTAGATTCCCAGGCTGTAGGCAAAATATAAAAATAAAATTAAATAATTTGAATAGTTGTAGGTATTTATTTAGGTATGAATTTTTTTTCCAAACCGTGGCCTTCTGGAAATCTATCATGGAAAATAATTATCAAAGTAAATCTAACTGCGTACCCCACTTTGTTAAGTTTTACGCATATACAGCAGCTTAACCTTTACCCGCAATTGAATAAAGTGCACGCATTTTAAACTCCGACGTGCTGTCATCTTTACTTAGGGGAACTGTAAGTCACGCTGATAGAGAAGAGAAGAGGCATTGTGCCAGAAGCGGACTGTGACTTCTTCCGGTCGATTTGGAAAAGGCTAACTCGGAGAAATAATTCACAGTCCGGTTTTGTCTGTCATTTCAAAATTAGGAAATTTTGCTGTCTGCGACTTAATTTCAATGTCAACATAATGCTTAGAAATGTTATTCATTGCGTTCTACATTCCCTAGCGTGAGACCTACAAACGTTTATAATTCGTTTCAGTTGCAGTGAAAGTTGTGTACCTACAGATAGCGGTGCCGTTATTTTGGCAACAAATAATATAAATATGACCTGCTTGCCCGCGAGATACTCTTATTTGTTTGTGGGCCAGACTTGCTGCAGCGGAAAAATCATACAGTCCGTCACATTATTCATACCTAACGATTCTTTAGAATAGGTACAATTAAAGCCCTTCACTTGCCAGAAAGGTCTCTCTTTCATCATCGACTTGCCTGAAATATCTTATTCGTTATGATGACTGATGGCTGTATAACTACAAAGGAAAGACGACAACCATCGAGGGAATGAAATTAAAAGCCTTAAGCTCAGTAACTATTTATCGGGTGATTGAACGTCAATAAAGCCGATCTGGTCGAGGCTTAATGAAAGAAAAATGCATACGATTTCGCGACTGCGAAGAAACTCACCTCTCCAATAATCTTGTCCAAGTTCAGGATATCATTGACGAAGCACTGACCCTCCCACCGAGCACACTCCTCTTTGTACGTGAAGGTCTCTCCAGAAGGAAGCCGGACAGTGATGTTCTGGACCAGCTCATCCAGGTACCGCAGCTCCTTCCAGACTTCTGACCGCAGCATGTTCGTGTTGTTGTCCTTTGACACGGTGATCACGCGTCCGAAGCGACCTGTTGAATTCGGAGTTTGCGCAATCGAGCTTAGAACCAATCTTCCTATTTCCGACATCAGAGCGTCTGCTATGTGGTTACCACCTATAAATATGGCCACTAAAAGATAAGTAATTAGTTGGCGATTGAAGACACGTGTTTTTATGGTTCGAGCAAATGTGAAATTCGACTAACAATCTAAAGCCGTATCTCTTGTTCTCAAAACAATCAGTTTTTAATGCGCTAAACATTTTGATAGACTGTATGTAATATCAAGGTAGGTACCTAATACTCCTTGGTAATATAATGTGGAATTTAAGTAGAGTTCACACTCGTAGTTATTCATGAATTTCAGCCTTAGTTTATGTCTCGTAATCATTATTTTGTAGAATGAGGAGGTACCTACCTAGATTGATTTGATTTATTTATTGTACCATAAGAACTTACATATTGTGGTACGAACGTTTCTTACCTGCTCTTGTAATCCTTCCGACATTGAATCTGTGCGAGTAGTTAACCTTAAAGTAACTCTCCATCATCCGCCTCTCCAGCTTTCCCTGGCCACTGACAGGAGAAAAAAGGTACTCCGGGTCCATTTCATAGTACACCCGCTGGTAGCCAGTGATCATCAACAAGGAGAGTAGGATTGGGATGATGATGAAGTAGCCAGGTCGCTTGCCGACGGCTAAGCCGAGCTTGTAGAATGACCGGTTCAGGACGTCATCGACGATGGTCACCCGACACCCCATCTGCGGACAAAACGTGTACCAATTCACCAAACGAACCTTATGGCCTTGACCTTGAGAATACTAGTTCGCCGAGTTCTCACGTGTGAACTAGGTATTAGACATTTTCCTCGTAAAATATAAAAGATCAAACACAAAATTGCTGGTTAATTAATGTTTGAGGGCAAATATTTAAAAACATGAGCTCTAGACATTCCTGGGTTTGACAGTTTTTTTTAAGTCCTCAGGCCGCATGGAAGTTTTCCAAAAAAAATTGCTTCTCGGAGGAAAATAAAAGGCATAAAAATATAACATCCACCCGCACACCCCATCCCGTGTCCTAGTCCCAAATAACTGGGAAACCCTGTGATATGGTAACCAGACAAAATACTACGGAAAAAGGGCATCAAAAACATTGAGACTGAGGCATATCATTTAGCAAGTGAAGGCATTTTATTCTTGGCTCTAGTAGACTGCTATACGTATTCAGGATTGCGATGACTGCTAGCGACTCGCGCTTTTCTGATCTTATTCGACGCCTATTGGATTAGTTAGCCAGTTTCTTGATGGTATTAGGTAGTTAGCAAGTAAACGGCTCTACTTATAAGCAGCGAGTGACCCCGTTCTCCAAATGGACAAGGTGCGTGAATTTCCTTCGAGGAAAACTGCTTCATGAAACGTTGCTCGGAGTCGGACTAAGAAACCTCGGACTGACAGTTATGTGCCACTAACCACCGTCTCTTATAAATGAATCCCACGATAGATTTAAAGTTCGACGTGCTGTCGATAGAGGCAGGTTGTGACGCATAATTTTCCCAACTTTAGTCAAACTAACGTAAGAAATAAAACTTCCGCTTTTAGATACATGTCCATCGCAACCCATCCCAGCACTCTGTGGATTTTGGTCAAGATTTCAAGTTTGGTGCTTTATAATAGTTATGATAGCTAAGGTTGACTACAACGCATCATCGACAGCTCTATCTATTTATCCATGGGTAATCTCTATCCTGTGAATAAGTCCAAACACGTCTTGCACAATGGCATTTGCAGAGTTATTCATAGATAGATTGTGTAGCTGACAATCCTGTCAATCTGTGTCAATTTATTTGTTTTTTCCGTGGATAACTAGGTACCTACTTATCTATTTACTTTCTTATCCAGTTTTTCAGTATTTGGCGCAAGTCGCTCTTAGTAAAATATTATTATTTAACTGCTTTTATTCCAGTTTTTATCTTAGATGATTGGTAGTAGTACTCAGTGCTTGGTGGCCTATTAGAAATGGATAAGTAACGTAAATACCTACATGGTTTTAATAGAATTATTAATAGTAGTTATTGTCAAAGCAAACTTAGGTTTGTAATAATATTTTATTACCTCGCGGTTTATCTATTGCAGTTCACGTTATTAGCTGAATTTTGGTCTGCGGTTATAGCAGGCCTTGCACTGACGCCCCTTTAATAATAATGCTTAGTACTTTGACCACAGATTAGATTGTCGGAATTACTTATAAGAATATTCATATATTTTATATTATTAAGAATATTGGGCAGTTGAATTGAATAAGGGGCCGTTCACGTATTACGTAAGCAGATTTATTACAATCCCTCGTCAGCAAAAGCTCTAAAACCACCCCTCCCATGCTTACGTAAACATTGGTAGGTATATGCATTTTTCTTTTAAAGTATTCGGTTTTTTTTTGTTGATTCATGAGCAGCAGTAATAAGTCTCAAGTAAAGAAATAACAAATAGGCTCAATACAACAAATAGGCAAAATAGAGGACTCGTCTGCTGCGACACGACACCGATCTGTGTCCAACTTAGTATGGGCCACCTAAGTATACGTTCTATTCCGCGAGGGCAGTTCAGGCGTTAACGCAGATAATATTTCCTTAACATAAGTTTCAAATAATTTTTGGTATAATTTGGATTGGTCTATTTGCAACGATTTGCAACTTTGGCGAAAGTGGATCAACGGTTAAAAAAAATTACTTAGGTACTTACAACACGTAAAATCGTCAATCGTACCAAAATGAAACAATACATTGGCGGAAGAAATTTAGGCAAGTGAATAGCGCGCGGTAATTTCCCTAGTCGGTTCTAAAAGAGTACCCAAATGTACGAGTATCCATTATTTTTGGAAATCCCTGAAAATGTGTTTCATTTTCAAGTATAAGTAGACAGTAGGGCTGCCAAATGTATTCAAAGCAAAATCGAGTAAATTTCGTAGAAAATCTGAAAAAGTACAAAATATATTGCCTACTTATTGCTGACGTAATCACCATCCCTAGCCCATGGCATCAACCACAAACAGATCAACCTTAACATTATCGTTGCAAAGTCGCCCGTAATGTAGCCGAGTAGAGTGCACGAGCGTAAATTTTGATGCGCTGTCGACAGTGCATCAATATTCAAATGCGTATAATAATTTAAAAACTCGCTAACGGTAATTCGTGAAGAAAGCTGAGTGTCTGAGGTGTTCACATGCATACTTCAGCGCTTGAATTCTCGTTCCCTGAGAAGGCCTGTGCCCTACAGTGGGACGAATTATAGGCTACACAGAGAAAAAAAATAGGTAAAAAAGAAATTAAAGGTACGCCTGACTCTGTGAATTTATCTATGTACCTACTCAGATACGTCTCGTGTCACTTTGCGACTAAAATTTAGCTAAAGGTTGCTGAGCTATCGACAGTAGAGCTATCTACTGGTTTCTTCTCGTCTATAATTTAAACAAGCTTTTGTTATCTTATGGCTGCAGTATTGTTGAAGGGTATTAAAAAAAAACCAGACATGTGCGAGTCGCCTTTAGGGTTTCGAAGAAACGATACAAAACTTAAGTGCACTAAATACTTAGTATGTTCTCACATACCACCGCACTGTTGTAATGGCAACATTTTTTGATGATACAAGATATAACCTCAGATCATAACTAATATTATACGTGTTCTCTAGGTACAACTACATGGGTACCTACCAACAAATTAGCTATTTGTTTTTTTTTTGTGTCTTGAAATTTCGCGATTCTAGGCCAACTGAAACTATTCTATAGGTTTGTATCGTGCCAAACTTTTACGATTCTATTCTAAGTCACCCTGACTTTGAATTCGTTCACCGTTTTTTAAGGGAACATTCTAACCATCATTTAGGACGACAGACTCTTAAGCATTTAATATATTAGAAAACATTTTTCAACGTTATGGTACTTCCTACCACTGCGAATTCACAGTTTGGAGCCAAAGGTCGGAAATCACAAATATTTACAAATATATTATACTATTACTGATCAATCATTAATGATACTGTTTTTAACAGTGGAAAGACGGTATTGACAGACAGACAGACAGATAGACGGACAAATAAGAGATCCTATAAAGATTCCGTTTTTTTTTTCTTTTTGACGCGTGGTAGGTACGAAACTCTAAAAACCTTTAATTATTTCAAATATTGATTAGGTAAGTGCTGGTGCTAATTAAATAGTTTATGCTAACGAAGCGTTTGACGAAGAAATAAAACAACTAGCCACGGTTAAGCAGAAAATACCAAATTAACACCTTTAAGGCTACGAATTAAAAACCATAGAAGTATTTCTACCCCACAAAATTCACTCGCAAAAACGGCCCCAGTCATCTCGATTAGTCTTCATTCGCCAATGAAAAAACCGGCTAAGTGCGTGTCGGGCCACGCGCAGTGTAGGGTTCCGTAGAAGGAGGGGGTTGTATCTGCTTTACAGAACTAACAACTTAAATCAAAATAATTTTCAAGTAATTTTCTTAGGATTTTGTACGAAGTTTTCCTTTGATAAGTTGGCTTATCCGGGAGAGGGGGTGAGGGGGGACGCCTTATTCGGACAAAAAAATTGCGCTTTAAAGCTTAATATTTCGCAAACGGAACCCTTAATCGAAAAAATGGTCGTCCTACACTCACTTTTTAAACGACCAATCCAACGATCGATACCCCACACTATGGTACAGGCGAGAAAAACCCTACCCTAAAAATATTTTTTTCTAGATTTTATTCTACCGTTTTGCCGACGTATTAAATATGTACATCTATGCCAAATTTCAGCTCTCTAGCACTTATCGTCTCTGCGCTAAGCCGCGCACAGACAGACAGACGGAAGGACATGGCGAAACTATAAGGGTTCCTTGTTGACTACGGAACCCTAATAATAACGCGATGGATGATGAAGGTAGGTGCATAGATATTTTGCCGGGTAATACTGTAGTCGCTCCGATTGTAACAGACTTGACAAGCCCCGCCCGCCAAACCACAATTGAAAGTGGGGTCAGTTTTTAGCGCTAGTTAGACATCTATGTTTTAACTATCACTGCTTTAAGGTCATTGGATGACCTGACTTTATAGCTACAGTATTCGATAATAGAGAACTATTACTGTCTTAAGAAAACAAAGACAGGGAGGACAGTGAGTAAAATTACATTTTATGCTCTAACATGAAAATGTAGAGACCATAGAGATCCCTGATTTTACCGAGCAATGCATTCAAAAATACACACGACAAAATCACATTTTATTCTTCGACCAATCTTAATACAATGCTAAAAACGTTGACTTTAGATTGTTTTGTTGACATAAAGGGTTGATGTGCTTTTATGTGTACAATGAATGACACCAAAGAGAAAATATTTGTTTTCAAATCTTATTGGAGTTAACTGGCCGATTTCTTGAGAAAATAAGCACAAGGACGCCTTTTGAAGAAAATAAAAAATTGTTGTTTCGTAAAATGACATAGCGTTTTGTCAATGACACGACTGGTGAGTACCTATCATAAATTCAGAACTAAGGAGGTTGGTTTCAAATTCGGAACATTTTGGTTGACATTTTTCATTTCTTCTTCATGAAGCCTCACCAATAAAATCTTCATTTATCTAGGCATTTTCACATTCTTTAGGTGTTTTAATTCCAACTTTTATATTTATTTCGCAAAATTTGTACAGTAAACGCCTTTTGGTTGGTACTTAGTGTCTGTTAAGTTTCGCAATCAGCTGTTACATAAAATTATTCCACATCTAGTCCCCGCCAAACTGGTTTCGGCCCAGTTAAGGTCCACCTAAATTTCAATCAAGTGGTTTACCTACCCGTAGTTTAGGTTTTTACTTACAGGTTCAAATTTTAATTGCCTTTTCCGCCTATTCCAAATAGGCGTTTATTTTAAACTGGTAAAATTTTATACGACTCATATCGGTTAGACGAGTGGTTTGTAGGTAATTCGATGTTTTATCTAGAACATCGGTGCTGACCGCCTTGACCACAAACGGTGGCGGCGCGAGCGTTGCCTTTCACTTGTTTCTGCGCCGGCGCAGCGTTAATGTTAATTTCCTTTGATTTATGAACATAAATAATGGTGAAGATTAGCAAGAGGAAAATACGCTTAAAACCGGGGAGGCTACTTGCAAGGTGTCAAAACAAATATTTGGTACTGATTCTCGAAATTGTGAAGTTCACCATGTCGCATACAACGGCAACAGGTTGTTGATATGAAAGGTTGAAACAAATAACAAACATCTTCAGAAATGGTCAATATTGATCATTCTCATCAAGCAGAAAAATCATAGACATGCTTGATCTTTAAGATGCTTTGTCTCATACGATCACTTGCATGCCTAGCAATAATTAGATACCTATTCTTCCTCCGGAAACTTATACGTACCTACTTTAACGATTAGGTAACTGCATACCTAGTTCTAATGCACATTAGATAGGTAAAATAATAAATATAAAATATCTAGGCAGGTACCTTGGTACACTGTGAAAGTAAGCAGACGGTCATTGACATTTCAATAGGCTTACTGTAAGAACAGTGCGCGCATACGCCGCATACCTAGTGCAATATTGTTTGTTATTCATGTTAAGCATTAGATTTGGCTATAGTGTGGACACCCACTTAACAAGGCTTGAGCATTTCCTTACTGGCCAATAAGATAGTTGAAACCAAATTCTTGAAGTAAAAATTATCTATGTAGTAAAATCGCTGCTATGCCTCTTAGGTGTGTAGTCATGTACCGCTAGCGGTTTTTATCTCTACAGTTGTTGTAAGTGTAAATATCATCGGGCAAGTGGCTAGTAAATACTATTTAATCCCCTAAGGGCTTAAAGGATGAACTTTCTTTCAAAAAACCTTTCTTACTTAATAAGTTCCGGGAAGCGGTGGTAGCGGTACAATGGCCAAGTCAATCTGTTTATTTATAAAACAGAGAAGATTTTTAATATTGATATGGACCCAAAAAAAATGTTGTTAGGTTAGCTTATTACGTAATAACTTAAGACAGAAGGACCCTTAAGTAGGGACTGAATAAATTAACCGACATGGATCTCACAACTTTTTACGGTAGAAGAACAGAGTTGCGAGACTTTTTTTTGTTGTTGCGAGGTTTTTTTTACAAGTTATGTTTTTAGTGGCACTCTTCTTTTAGTACGGGATGCTCTACATCCATATAATACCAGCATGTAGCGCTTGGACTTCGAATATTCGAATCAGTGAGGCCTTCCGAAAACTACAAAATTATGATCTGAGGAGGAAATAAAAAGACTTCTTCACAAAATAACAGATATTGGAATAGTTCGATTTATTCGAATAGGTAATTGGGTTATTAAGGATTATTCAAAATATTCGTATACTAAAAACGGGCGAATGCCCGTGCTTAGGACGTTATTTTGATTCATTATTAATTTAGACGCCCAGATATGCAGTGCCTACAACAGTCTACGAGGCCCAATTACGTCAAGCCTATAGTCGAAAAAGCCTTGACACGGGTCGCATAATTTCTGTAGTCTTGAACTAATGTCACACTGTCGTAATGCCGCTAAACGCCTTAGTCTATTGCTAAAATGCTCAGCGAAAAACCACACTTTTTACGATTATCAATGATTTTGAGCTGTGAACGTTAGGATATAATAATTGATGACAAGGTTGATAGAGTCATTGTTAGGTTGTTTAATTTTTAGGGAAATCATCTGGTTTTTGGGGTTCCCCAGTCAACAAGAAACCATTATAGTATCGCCATGTCCGTCCGTCTGTCTGTCTGTCTTCCGCGGCTAAGCTAAAAGACTATCAGTACTACTTAGGAAGTCGAAACTTGGCATACGAGTAGGTAGATATAGGTAGGTACATATTGATCACGCCGGAAAAACGTTATCATACAATCTTTAAAAAATTTTTGGCATACCTTCCCTACACTTAAATTAGGGATGAATTTTTATTTTCGTTTATTCCATAGCGCGGGGTATCGATTGGTCGTTCAAAAATATTGTGGGTGTAGGATCTTCGTACAAACTCCATTGAACATTACTCTGGTGAAGTAGTTACTTGAGTAAAGCAGGTAGTTAAGTAAAATAAAATCCTATTATCAATCAATAACCCCACCTAGGTTCCTATAATTATGTGGACGACCAATTACGGAACCCTACAATGCGCGTGGCCAGATACGAACGTGGCCGGTTTTTAATTTATTACTAGCCACACCTGGGATTTTGTTCGCATGGTATATGAATAAAGTAGGTACAGTCAACCTTTACATTTTTATAGCAAGATCCCCCGTAACGTTATTGAGTAGAATGCACGGGTGTAAAGGTTGATGTGCTTTAGCTATTGGAAAAGTATGTGTAACATTATCAATCTGTACGCATCGGAATTTATTAGGTACGTTCGTCTTTAACATCCTTACAGGTGACAAATATCCACACTTCATCTATTATATTAGGTCGTTTCAGATAGTTTTGAAAAAGTTTTTAAATTGAAAAAGCTATCATCGAAAGGAAATAAGGTACAATTTAGTGAATGGGCCACTGCCGGCATCCGGAAAAGTAGGGAAACACTTTATTCACTATATGAGAAAAAGACATACACATATGACCCTAGTTTTCTACAGTATGTTAAATTATATTCAAAATTATTTAGGGCCGTCTGCCACAAAGCTAAATGCGAGCATATAAAAGCCAAAATTCTTAAATCGTCTAATAAATCTAAAACCATTTGGAATATAATAAATAAGGAAACCGGTAAATCCAAATCAGCGGACCGCAAATTCTCGCTTAAGATAGATAATAAATTAATAACGTCAAATGAAGACGTTGCCGCGGCTTTTGAACAATTCTTTACAAATGTTCCAATTATAACTACGGCTCCTTTAGATTCATCTCCTGATCTTGCAGAAAGTATTTTGAAAGATAATGTCCCTCCCTGCGATCACGATTTTTCGTTTGATTATATTGAAGCTCATACCGTGAATAAAGCGTTTAAAAAGCTAAATCTTAAAAAAACTGAAGACCTGTGGGGTATGTCAGTAATAATAGTTAGCTCAGTAATCGATGTCCTAGCACCCCATTTGGCCAGAATCTTTAACAAATGTTTAGATGAGGGTACATTCCCTAACCTAATGAAATATAGTAGGCTCGTTCCTTTATTTAAAAGTGGCGACAGGCAAGATCCCACAAATTTCAGACCAGTCTCGGTTCTACCCGTTTTGAGTAAAATATTCGAGAAAATAGTTCTAGGTCAGCTACTTACACACTTTAATAATTATCAACTTTTTCATAGTGAGCAATTCGGTTTCACGCAAGGGCGGTCTACGACGGATGCTGGTGTCGCATTAGTTAAACATATATTTAGTGCATGGGAGGATCGGAAGGATGCTATAGGTGTTTTCTGTGACTTGTCGAAGGCATTTGACTGCGTAGACCATAAAACACTTCTCTTAAAATTAAAACACTACGGAGTGAATGGGAGGAGCTTAAAACTTATGAGATCATATTTAGAAGGGAGGGTTCAAAAAGCTGACATAAATAGGACTAAATCATCAGGGTCGGAGGTTAAGATGGGAGTGCCACAGGGATCTATTTTGGGGCCGTTCCTTTTCCTCGTATATGTAAATGATTTGCCGTTCATGGTTCAAAAAATGTCAGAGATAGTATTGTTTGCAGATGACACGTCACTTATTTTTAAGATTAAGAGACAAGAAAATGACCTTGCGGATACAAATAATGCTCTCTCTAAGGTACTATATTGGTTTACTTCTAATAACTTATTATTAAATTCAAAAAAGACAAAATGTATAAAATTCACACTACCAAATGTCAAAATGGTTGACAGCAATGTTATATTGGGGAATGATAAACTAGACCTTGTAGAAGAAACTGTATTTCTGGGTATCACAATTGATGCAAAGCTTCAATGGGGTCCTCATATAGGAAAATTGGCAAATAGGCTCAGTTCTGCAGCATACGCAGTTAAAAGAATCCGGGAACTAACTGATGTCGCAACTGCTAGGCTTGTTTATTTTAGTTACTTCCATAGTATTATGTCCTATGGTATACTACTGTGGGGTCGGGCAGCAGACATTGAGACCATCTTCGTCCTGCAGAAGAGAGCGATCAGATTCATATATAAGCTAGGCAATAGAGATTCGTTAAGAGATTTCTTTAAAGAAACTAACATCCTAACAGTTGCTAGTCAGTATATCTATGAAAATATTATGTACGTTAGGAAAAATATCAGTGACTTTAAAACTGTAGGTAGCCAACACAATGTAAATACTAGAAATAGACATAAACTTTCGTTCCCAAAATTTAGGCTGGCAAAGGTTAATACATCCTTTATGGGGCATTGTATACGTTTCTACAATAAGATCCCCGAGGATATGATAAGCTTGCCAGAAACGCGGTTCAAAAAATGTGTGAAGCACACTTTGTGCCAAAAAAGCTACTATAACATTAAAGATTATTTAGATGACAATAATGTCTGGAATTAAAGCCAGTTCAATGCATGAGTTTTAGAACATTTATATAAATCCTGTAAATTAAGGACTTGAAAAGACTAAGTTTGGAGTTTTTTTGTCCATTTTTTCTCCAAAATGATCTAGATTTTGAAATGGACACCTAGTTTAACTTGTAACGTTCATTAAGTCGCAGTTTCTGTGTTACTTTGAATAAAAAATTTTTTGATTTTTTTGATTTTGATTTTGATAATAAGAATTATCAGAAAATATTAGCTTTAGTTCCCTATGAAGGAACTACCTATCTTAAGCTTCGGCAGTCGAAATATGTGATTGTCGAATAAATTACCGAAATTCATCTGCATTACCCACCTATTGAAGTACCTGAGGAACGAAACTTTTGCAAAACCCACCTATTGAAGCACCTGAGGAACGGAACTTTTGCAAAACCCACCTATTGAAGCACCTAACCTATTTTTAAGATAAGTATTATAAATAGGAGACTCATGTTGACTTATAAACTTTGTCTTTGTAAAATGAATAAAATAAAATAATACCAGATTAATTAGCAACAAGATCTGCTAGTCTGCTACCTACTTAACGAAACAATAACATTAAACGGGTTGCTTAATGAACAGGCAAACATTTTACATTGAGGCCAAGCAAACAAATATGACACCCTTTATGACCACTAGATAGTTACAGTACTACCACTTTTCTAAGTTACACCGATGTACCTGCGCGGAAACAAAATTTTTGCATGGCGCTAAAACATCTCTGCCAATCATAGCGCACCATGTGAACCGGCGAAAAAACTTGTCCGCTATTGGCTGATGCGTGCAGTATGTGTCGCATTGCTCTATTTTACACTTGAAGGCAAATCATTTTTTTTAATGTTCTTGATACTTTTTGTATTCATTTAAAATCTTTTTTCATTTTTGTCTTGTAATTTGAAATGTTCGGAAGTTTGTTATTTTGTATTCTCACTTAAAATTAAAACACAATTTCACAGCAAGTAAGCAAGTAAGCAAGCAAATGAAAGTATACTTTAAAATTCCAACATAAACAATGTCTTTACGGTAGTTTACCTTTGGGGGTCAAAGTAGGGAAATTGCATCAGTTCATGCAGAATGAAGCCCAGCGTGCTAAGAACCAGATATTTAGTGCAAACTATGTTCAGTCAGTCATGGAACGTACTGTGAGCAACTATAATGTTAAAATGAATGTTACCGAAATAACACAACGTTTGAACGAAAAAAAATATTCGATTGATGTGGACTCTTGGCGACCGTGTTGCCGATCACGCTATAAAGTGTGGGGACGAATTTATGACACTTGAGGACGCGACACGTTTGGAACAATTCGTCATCAATACTGGCGATTCGGCTTCATCGTCGTCGTCTTCAAATGAAAACGATAACATTAGTGATCAAGATATTATGTCAGAAATAGTTCCACTAGAATAATTATAATTGATTCAATTTATTGTATCCGTAGTAAAGTTACATACGTACGTTACATACATACGATGGTATTTTTCTTTGCCCTTAGGAGTACAAGTATTATGAGCGATGTAGCACGAGTCCAGTCGTTTTAATAAATAACAACTTCCACACAATACAATCACTCGACCTGGTCCCAAACTAGGATACCCTGTGCAATGGTAACTACGTTACAAACATGAAAGTACACCCAGCCTGAGACCATTTGTACAAATGTAGGGCGGCCCCCAGTGGGAATCGAACCCACGACCTCAGTTTTGGTAGCTAAGCACCTTAACGGCTAGATCAATGAGGTAGTCTAGCAAAAAAAAAACACTCGCTTTGACAATCGATGTGTACACAAGAGTACGTCAACAAATGTAATGGGCTGTGGTGGTTTACGACCCCGGCACAATTATGGTCATAGTGATGACCACAAACCACCCTCTCGTAGAAAGAGGTTCTAACTAACATTTTCCTATATAACAATCAATTTTGGTTCATGATTCTTGATCAAACATTGCATTATCCCGATCTAACATTTTTCCTATTTTATTTTATGCCATGAGGTATTGTTAGTTCCCTATACTTTTGGTACGGAATTTTATGGAATTTTGACGCCATAGCGCGCTCTTAATAATCATCATAAAAGAAATTACTTAGGCACTTTGTAAAAAATATAATTTTGGGAAAAAAAAATGTCTGGCCGTAAAGTATGTAAAACCTTTTCTTGTTATGTTATAGTACAGAGGTGCAACAGCACTGGATCACAAATGAAATATGTGTGTGGGGTCAAATAAAAGAGATGATGAGTGTTGATCGTCACATGCCACAAAATCCCGATGTACATCCAAAAATGGGGATTGGAGCCCCATTTTTGGATGTACATCGGGATTTTGTGGCATGCAGTATACGTGTGCTTTTCTCTGTAGATACTACTGGAGAGCTGGTTAAGCTATTATTACCGTACGCTAAATGGGCTCACCAGGGGCCTGTTTCGTAGAATTACAATTCATGGTTTACTGTAACTATTCGACGTACATTGCAAAGTCAATTAAACCGAATTTAATGTTGTAATGTAATGCTATATAATGTTTACTATGTTTATATTATGATTAAATTAAACCACAGATTAACAAGTAAAGTCTGTTTCGCAATGTAATTTCGAATTGTACCTAGTTTTAGAAACGCTGCCCTGTAGTCGAGTTGCGGAAATCAAAATCGCCACCAATACCAATACATACCAAGCTTCAGTGTGTGTCTTTACATTCAATAAGCGTTAAGTACTAAATATGTACCTAATGTTCAACATTAAAAAAACATTTGAAACGTTGAAATGAGCACCGCACGATGTGTGTTACAAAAAATCTATAAAGGTAGAGTTATACCTACAGTTGACAGCTCTGTTAGCTCTACTATTAATTTGCAATTTTTTTTTGGTTGTTATTCCGGGTACACTTGACTCCGGTTTCCCGTACGTTAACAATCTGTAAATGGCTGTCAATAGCAGGCATATGGCCAAAATTTACAAAAAACAAGTCACAACCGTAAACTGCCAGCTAACAGCTTATTAACGTACGAGAAATTGGGCTTACTTATAGAAAAGTTCCATCAGCCTCGCTGTCATTGTTTTTTTATTATTCAATGCAATACTTATATAAAAAATAACGATTTAGTAAACGTTTTAGTTTAAACAAATATAATATGCGGTGGTAGCCTAGTGGGTAGAACATCGGACTCGGAAGCGAGAGACCCAGGTTCGATGTGGGCGGCGGGCGGGCATGTACCTATGACTTGGTTTTCTAAGTTATGTACATTTGTAAAGTTATAGTAGTAATACCATTCGCTAACTGTGAAGGAAAACATCGTGAGGAAACCTGAACTTTTCCTTAAACTTTCCCTGGACTTCCACAAATATAAAAATAGTCAAATCGGCCCAGCCGTTCTCGAGTTTTATCGAGACTAACGAACAGCAATAAATTTTTATATAATGTAGATTAAGAGCGAATCGGAAACTAAAGGCATAATTTGTCTAAATTAATAAATAGTATGTAAATGAAGTGAAAGAGCTTAATTCTCTAGGATGCAGACGTTAATTTATGGCGGTTTTGTGCACCTTTTGTATGCAGGAAATGTTGGTACTTCTGTTGTAGAGGTACACAATACTAGGTACTAATTATGTTTATAATATTTTTAAGAGGGCGATGGTCAACAAGCGATAACCCTACCCGTTCTCTAAAACCTCGGCGCGATGCAATTAGTTCCTCCGTGTTCTTAATATGTTGTTTTAATTAGAAGCACGCGAGCTTAGGAAACGTGTTAAGTGTATGCGCAAGGAGTGACCGAATCGTCCGCCAGCGCAATTGATAATTTTGATATTGATATTCTGGTGGCGTCGCGCGTACCTGTATCGATCCAACTACCTATCGATGAATCGTTACTACTTGTTTTCACTAACCTACTGTATTAAGGTAGAGATTGGGTACTGGATACTATCCGTTATCTAGCACGTAGGGTGTACTGCTTAAGTACCATGACAGCGCGAGCCGCGCGTTTTGTTTTGTTTGCGCTCAAACGTCAGAATTTGACAATTAATTATGTACAATTTATGACAAATTTTCAGTACCAATTTTTTTCTGTAATTTAACATTTTGTATGTGACATTTTTCTTTCTCATGGGGTCAATAATTACCTAATGTACTTACTGGAAAGTCGCGACTTTTGACATTTTAGCCCACAAAACGCGCGACATTACATTTTTTATTCATTACATTTCTAAATTTTTCTAGACACGTTGTTTTTCTTTGCTCTCATTCCGCGCGCAAGACATAGCTTTCTCTATCTAGTCGCGTCATCCCGCGTTCACGTAGCGGATAAGGGCTGAGTGGCGCATAGTTTTGTAGCTCAATCGGTTTTTCTCAATCGCACGTGGAATAAGTGCTCATGTTACCGGGGCAGATGTGTCGCAGAATTCTAGACGAGCCTTGCCTACATAGTTAGTCATTCCGGCCGTCACCTCTGATGAATTTTAATTAAGTAGTAGGTACCTACTCAATCTCTCAATGATTTATTGTAAGGCTTGATTTAACTTGTTCTTGAGCTTCCTTTAGGTCAAGCAAGATAGATGAAGACGTCCTTATTCTGCAGCACAAGAGGTAATAATAGCAGGTGGGAGTCGAGCTTATTTTTTGACTAATTTTTTAACGTTCGTTTTTTTGTTTTGATTATAATAGATGAAACATCACTGGACGATCGCTCAGAATCTCGAACATAATGAAGGAAAATACATTTTTGGTAAATTCTTTGTACTATTGAAGAAATGAAGAAACAGTTTTTTAGGTTCTGCGTTATTTCTAAACACGTTGTTTTATATCGTGGTACCGAACCCTTAAGGGGTCCACTAGGGGGCTAACTAGCGCCACCAATAAAATAAAAATCATAAATCTTCTTTCAATTCAATTCAAATATTTTTATTCATTGTAAAAACAGAATGTTTACTTAATGAACGTCAAAGTTGTTAGTTTCACAATTAATGGATTATGTGGAGAAGAAGCTAACAAAGAAACTCCACATTTATTCTTTTCAAAACACGTTTTAACTTAATTAACAGTTTTCAACTTAAAATATTAGTCATGAATGTGTTGAACACTAGTCACAATCGTCCTTTAAATGATATTAATCTACTGTTTAATGCTAAACATCTTTGTCTTCTAAATAATCCTTGATGTTATAGTAAGCCTTTTTGCACAGAATGTGCTTAACACATTTTTTAAATCGCGTTGGAGGTAACTCTAATATATCTTGAGGAATTTTGTTGTAGAACCTTATACAGTGCCCCATAAAGGATGTGTTAACTTTTGCAAGTCTAAATAGTGGAAATGACAATTTATGTTTATTTGTAGTATTAACATTATGGTGGCCACCAACATTTTCGAAGTCTTTGATATTTTTTCTAACGTACATAATATTTTCATAAATGTATTGACATGCAACTGTTAAGATGTTGGTTTCTTTGAAGAAATCTCTTAGCGAATCCCTACTACCTAACTTGTAAATAAATCGGATGGCTCTCTTCTGTAAGATGAAGATCATCTCAATGTCTGCTGCCCGACCCCACAGTAGTATGCCGTAGGACATAATACTATGGAAGTAACTAAAATAAACAAGCCTAGCAGTTGCAACGTCAGTGAGCTCTCTAATTCTTTTGACTGCATATGCTGCAGAACTAAGCCTGTGTGCTAGTTTTACAATATGAGGACCCCATTGCAATTTTGAATCGATTGTGATGCCTAGAAAAACGGTATCTTCTACAAATTCTAGTTTTCTTTTCCGAGTATAATGTTGTTTTCAACTAATCTTACGTTTGGTAAGGTAAATTTTATACATTTTGTCTTTTTGGAATTTAGAAGCAGATTATTTGCCGTGAACCAATCCAACACACGCGAGAGAGCATCATTTGCATCGTCAAGATTATTTTCTTGTCTCTTAATTTTAAAAATAAGTGACGTGTCATCTGCAAATAATACTATCTCAGACATGTTTTGTACCAAAAACGGCAAATCATTTACGTATACAAGGAAAAGCAACGGCCCCAAAATTGATCTCTGTGGTACTCCCATTTTTATTTGTGAACCTGTGGATTTTATACGATTTATGTCCGCTTTTTGAACCCTTCCTTTTAGATAAGATCTCATCAGTTCTAAACCTTTCCCCTTTACTCCGTAATGCTCTAGTTTTAGCAAAAGTGTCTCGTCGTTTACAGATCGTATTGCGAAAAGTGTCTGTACAATCTTTCAATCATGTTAACAGTGATTTTTAGGACAACGAACCTAGGATCAGGAACCTGGGAAGCATAAATGCTATCTAGGCCTAGGTTTTTTGCCTTAGGTTCAGAAAGTAAAGACACTTTTTGCAAATACGATCTGTAAAACAAGATATGTTTTTTTTCATTGGTGGCGCTAGTTAGCCCCCTGGGTCCGGCTTGAGAGACCGGCTTGAACTTGGTGGGTTCTTATTATTTTTATTTTGTTTTTATTATCTGTTATGAAATCCGTTATAATAACACATTCAAATCACTACCTAATGCGGTTTATGTGGTACCTATCTTTTCCCAATCCAGCAACGGACAGACAGACAATGTACACTTTGTGATAAATTCCCGTTGACACCGTTCGGGAACGAAAAAGTATTTAAATACTTTAGGCAAGAGCTGGATGAG
The DNA here is from genome assembly GCA_963969515.1 of Yponomeuta evonymella. Taxonomy (NCBI): domain Eukaryota; kingdom Metazoa; phylum Arthropoda; class Insecta; order Lepidoptera; family Yponomeutidae; genus Yponomeuta; species Yponomeuta evonymella. Next base: position 7,943,454 of record OZ018346.1, read on the forward strand.
AGTAGCCGAGGATCGTGCTCAGTGGCGTGCAAAAGGAGAAGCCTATGTCCAGCAGTGGACATGCGTAGGCCGATGATGATGATGAGGGTTTCACAGTATTTTCAAACTTTCACAGTATTGGAATAATTAAGTATTTCAATACTTTCATACCCAAAGTACGTCAACGGGTCTTTTCGCAAAGTATACACTGTCTGTCTGTCTGTTTCTGGGCTGCGAAGAGATAGGTACCACTGGAACCTCACATGATCGAAGATTGATAGTATTTTTAACACCTCGCCTTAACAGACAATAAAAAAAAAACAGTTTCGCTTTTGTATTTCAGCTAGAAACAAGCATAGATATATCAATCAACACTGGCACCGAGAATAGACGATGCGATGTGCCGATGCGCAATCAACCGCGACTCAGAGCGAAAACCTGTCACAAGAAACCTGGCGCAAAGAAAAAACTAAATACGTAACGAAACGGTAAAAGCCCGAATGGTGGCCAATATTAGGTTTTACCTGTGACTGATGTTATTGGTAGCAGTCGGATGAGAATGGCCGAGGAGAGAAGGAAGTGGCGTGCCTATGTCTATTAGTAGGGGATGAATTTGGACTCATTGATTTTGATGAGTGACATTTACCTACCAACATGATTTAGTGCCAAGATGACATTTGCAAAAGTGTTTTCTAACAAGGGTGGAATCTAACATTTAGGTGCCAACTTTTGTTGGTGAAAGTTGGAAATGAACGAAAGTAATTAATTGGAACGTTTTTTGTCCTTTATTTGTAAAACTTACGTTTTACTTCAGTTATAACATAATTATGAACTTCATGCACATCGGCAAACTAGGCCGGTCCAACTTCGTGAAAGAGGTCAATCGTGGAATCCGAGTCGGATGGGCAGCATTCGGGAAACTTAGAAAAGTCTTTTAATCCAATATCGTCCCTTGATTGCGAAAACCGCTTAAGCTCCGTTTTGGTCAAAAATGAGATATTAACACTACTATATTATGCTTTCTAAGATCTACCTGCTACAAAAACCCGTTTTTTTATACGTGGCTCCGTTCCTGACTTGTGTTTAGGATAACGTCGGATAAAACCGTTTTTTTTTAATATTCTTCAGGCAAAGTCTATTAAGTACCGGTTACACTGGCCAGCATATCTTTTTTCAAGGTCAAAAACATTCTATTCTTACTTAAGCGTTTATGGAATGTTGGTAGATTAAACGAAACATGCAATTGAATAACAGTATAAAGATGCTAACGAGATAAACTAGATTTTTGCAGCAAGCGATAATACCAAAATGTGTATTTAATATTCAGTCAAAATAGTCTAACCTTTTTTACAATGTTTTGCCAGAACCCCAAATCAATCAATTATTAAAATTGGTGTACAGCAAAAACATGCCAAACGTAATATAAGCGGCTTTGCTCGTTACGATTCGCCTTCGACCACATTCAATTCATTCAACCAAAACCGCCTAAGTGCGCTTTGACGCTATTCGCTGGGTGCCTTGTGTGACTTGCTGCTATCCAAGGGAGCGCGGGGGGGGGGTCACTCGTGCTCGTCCTTGGCGCACGGCACGGCGCACTTAGTTGTGTTTTGATTTTGGAATGATTACGAGTATACACTAAGTACTGCGCGGGCGCATACTTTTTTATTTGATTGTTATCATGTGTTATACGGTACAGTGATGAGTTTTCGATCTAAAAAACTATTGGGCCTGGTGCTCGCGAAAAACCGTAAGTATTCTTTTGTTTCTCTTTAAAGGCTAGCTTTGGAGATTAGTAAAATTTGATTAAGTATTGAATTATCTAAGTACTTACCCGTTTTAATTTTTAGTGTATTTATGTCCCTTTAAATATGCATGATCTACAGAACGTGTAGGGTATCCTGACGAAGTGATCTTCATTTAACTAATCGTTTTAGGCCTTATACCATTAAGATAAGGTCCAAAATAGTTACGCAGCTGACCGGACTGGCAAATAATTTCGATGTCAAGCGTTTGTTCTTAAAACCTTTTCTATATTAAAATATTTTGCTATCTTAGTATACAGAGTGTGGCCTATAATAGAGATAAAATTTTAAACGTATGTAACTACTCTTCAAACTTAACATTTGTTCAACAAGTTTGTAAATTTTAAATAAACTCTTTCTCTCTCTCTGTCTCGTTTGACGAGTACAATCTACTATTAAATTATTCGGCCCTATTACAAGCCACACGCTGTATTCGTTTTACATTAGTATATTACTTAACTAGGGTGGTAAAACAAAGAAAGGCCGAGATCGCAGATATTTGCGGCCCGAGCCGCAAGCGAGGGACGTACATATGCGATCGAGGGCTTTCTTGTTTACCTTTCGTGTTGTGCACACCATTTTATGTCTACACTTGGCCAGAAAGCGGCTTTTTCCGTACGCGTAGCGGGCGGAAAAAGCGACTTTATGGCCAGGTGTGACATAAAATATAATGTTTTATAGTAGAAAATTTCAGTGTGTGCATATGAAATACCTAATATAATTATGTGTGTAGACCTTGATTTTGTTTGTGTGAGGTGTGTTCGTTTAAAACGGGACTTAATCGTGTAAACAAAAACGTTGATTAAAATCTGTTAAAATGAACGATGCCATAAGATTTGTGTGTCGGTCCTAGTGTGCAAAGACCAAGTGCGGGTAGTAAGAACCACTCGCACAATAAAACAACGCTGATGCCCGCCTCTTCAGTCTAGCCTAACGGCCACTGGGGTCACGGTATTCCCGAAACGTTGGTAGAAGTCTAGGTAAGAATACAAGTAAGAATAAGATGTTTTTAATTGATTAAGTCCCGTTTTAAAACGAATATGTGTGAGATTCAGGTGTGCCATAATAGTAGTTTACAGTACATATTATGGTGTCACATTACCGCACTGGTGCAATAACGAACCCATTACGCAACTCATAAGTTTAATGGGTCATATGTACTGTAAAACGTTGTACGATACATGTGCCAATAGGTAATTTGCAACTCGTGTCGTTTTAAAATACTCGGTCGTGTTTTATTTTATCGGCACTCGTTGTAAATTTCCTATTTATCGCACTTGTATCGTAATGTACTATTATGTGACTGTGCATAATTCCTAATTATGTACAGTTACATACACTACATTATCTACACAAATATTAAGAATCCTTCAAAAATGTTAGGGAAATTAGAATGGGCGTCATATCTGACCAACACGGAGCGCAACCAGCCTCGGGCCACGGCGCGCGGTCCGGGGCCCACCAGAGCGTCGTGCGGGCTGACGCAGTGGTTATTATAGCGATGTTATTATGTTTTTTCATACAAAATAATAACGCCGGTCCTGATTAAGTAAGTACTATAGTAACATTACCGGTGGAAATAATGTTGGTCATAATATTCGGTTTTTGAAAGATTTATAGTGGATTAATAACATTTGTGTAGATAAAGATTTTTATGTAAAATGCTTCAAAAAGGGGTTAAATTATGACTGAATATTGTTTCAGAGAGTTCAGTTCCTGTTTCGATAAACCAGATTGATAAAAAGTCTGCTGAAGATGTAAACCAGATTTTCAAGGATAGAGAAGATGCAGTTCCAAAATTCATAAACGACTCTGATAAAACTTTTGCCAAAGATGTAAACCCGGTTTTCCAGGATAATGACGACGGGCAGTCACTGTCATCAGATCTCGATGTTTCACACAATATCATTGCCGAAGAAATGGAACAAATTATCGGGAATATTGATATGTTTGGGAGTGACAACAGTATTGCTGAATCAGTTCAAGCATCATCAAAGTGTAACCGATTGCCAATACGGGTGTCAGAAACTGAGTCAGAATTATTTGGTAGCGACTTTTCAGATAACGACCCAACTTACCAACCAAATGAGTCCCTGTCTGACTCTTCTACTGACTCGGACGACGAGAATAATTTGGTAAGATTGGCAAATTTAGCAGGCCAACACATTAATTACAATGCTGCGGGTGTAAGGCTAGAATCACAATCGGGCCGGAGTTTGCAGAACGCAGAGCAACAGCCGAGCCCGAGTTGGCAGAACACCGAGCTACAACCGGGCCCGAGTTCGCAGAATGCTGAACCACAGCCGGGCCCGAGTTGGCAGAACGCAGAACCACAGCCGGGCCCGAGTTGGCAGAACGCAGAACCACAGCCGGGCCCGAGTTGGCAGAACGCCGAGCCACAACCGGGTCCGAGTTGGCAGAACACAGAGCCACAACCGAGTCCGAATAGGCAGGACGTAGAACCACATTCAGGCCTAAGTAACCAACTCGTAGAACCACCTCCCGTGCAGATAATTAATACAGCAGAGTTCGTTGAAGTTATACTAACAGAGTGCATTGACATGGCGTGGAATCAGGTCAAACCTCGCAGCCGTCGACGCACTGCAAATGAGAGTGAATGGAAGAAGAATGTTGTAAAGAAACGACGCTGCGATGGTTTGCCGTATGTCACAAACAACACCGTAAGAGCTGCTAAAGTGCCACTGCCCATAGATTGCTCGAAGTGTATCTATAAATGCACCGAACATTTTAGTTCAGACTACCGCAATGAAATGTGTCGGTCGTACTGGAACCAAGATTTCGTTGGAAAGAAAAACTTAATTCTCGCTCGCGTGATAGCCCAACAACCAAAAAGAGTAGTAGTACATAGACAACGTGCTAGACCTTACACCACGAAATGCTACTTTGAGTTGGGTACGAACAAGAAACAAGTTTGTCAACCGTTCTTCTGTGCCACTCTAAGTATCTCGCCTGCAGTTATAAAAGACACTATTCAGCACAAAAACTCAGCCGGGCTGTACTCAAATGATAAAGACCCAAGAGGCTCGAAAGAGCCAAGCAATAAAACATCAGCAGAGAGAGTCCGACAAGTCATTGATCACATCAACTCTTTCCCAAAAATGGAGGGACATTATATTAGACGAAAATCAAAACGACAATATTTAGAGTCTTACCTAAATATTTCAAAAATGTACGCACTTTACTTAGAACAGTATAATGAAAACCCTGTCTCCGAAACGACATATAGAAGAATTTTTTCAACGGAGTTCAATCTTAGCTTTTTTGTCCCCAAAAAGGATCAATGTCAGACTTGCAATAAATATCACTCAGCAAAGGAACAATCAAAACACGATCTGGAAATTTCCTACCAGCAACACATAGAAAGGAAAGTCAAGTGCTCAAAAGAAAAAGAGAACGATAAAAAAAGAGCTGAATTGGACCCAAGCTTTATTTCAGTCTCCTTCGATTTACAGGCTATCCTACAAATACCTTGTTCGAAAGTTGGTATATTGTACTATGTGCGTAAACTTACTCTTTATAACTTGTGCATATATGAAAGTGCGTTGCCTAATAATGGTTTTTGTTTCCCGTGGTCAGAGGTGCACGGCAAAAAAGGGAGCTGTGAGATTGGAACAATTTTGCTTTATTACTTATCAAAATGCGTACCTAATCATGTCACAGAAGTATCTTTATTCTCAGATACATGCGGTGGGCAAAACCGGAACCAATTTGTCACAGCACTTTTGATGTGGGCTGTAAACACGATTGACAATATACATGTGATAGAGCAGAAATTTTTAGAATCCGGCCATTCCTACATGGAAGCTGATTCAATGCATAGTGCCATTGAAAATGCTAAAAGAAACTGTGATGTATTTTCAATCACTGACTGGAAAAATATATTTAAAAGAGCCAGAACTAAGGCATTCTTTTACCTACCAACCTCTAATAAAAAGGTGATAAAGCCACCTTACCAGGTAAAAGAATTTAAGTATGATGAATTTTTGGACCTGAAACTGTTAGCAGAAACTATTTTACTAAATAAAGCAAAGGACAGACAAGGTAATCAAATAAAATGGATGAAAATAAAACGAATAAAGTATGTGAAAGGGGACAAGAACGTATACTTCAATTACGATATGTCTGATGATTTCAACAGCTTTGATCCCAGACCTGTTCAACCTGGCCCTCGGACAAGAAAAAGCAATCGTAGGTCCAATCCTTGCTCTGTGGAATCAGTAGCAGAAGATGATTTCCAACTTCCCACGTTGCAACAAATATATAAAAATCCCCTGCCAATCAGCGCAGCAAAAAAAAAAGATTTGATAAGCCTTTGTGAGAAGGGCGTCATACCGGAGGAATACCATGGTTGGTTCAATTCGTTAAATTGTGACTCCAGTATTGTCGATCGCGTTCCTGACGTGGATGCAGCTGAAACAAGTAGTGACGAAGAGTGTTAGTATGCTAACTATGCTAGCAACACTCTATATTACTAGATCTAGAGATTTAATTAGATTGCAGTATTGATCTCATAGATTTTAAGATGTATGCTAACTTAGCTTAAAAATATTGGTTTTAAGTCAATTGTCATAATAGGTCAGAATAAAGGATTACTTTAAATTCAATTGTTTTTTTATTTTATTGGTATCCTACGTTCATCCGATTACTATTTGATTGCTAATTCTAAAATCCTGTAAGTTGAATGATAGGTAAGCAAAAATACCTTTCGGACACTTTCCTTATATATTTTTAGTTTTTTCCTCATTTTGAACTTTGCCAGGTTACAGGTTAGTTACGATGAAAATTACTATAACCAATAATAAAGAAATTAAACCGCAGGAAATGAAAAAAATATGATGAAACCTCACGTGCCAAAACATTGTACACGTTTTTTCTATTTATAAGTGCTTTTAATTCCTTAATTTGAACATTCTTCCAGGAAATACCTACTAACTGCATCGTGACTTTTCGATAAACTCAAATAATATAGAATCTGAAATAGTTTGAAGACATTACTCAGATCAAACGTTTATTAATTTATATGAGAAAGCATTACAAATTGATAATTTCGATCTAAGGCTGTTATTTTAAGAGATACAAAAAAAAAGTGTATCCAGGAAAAACCGCTTAACTGCAGCACTTTTTACCGTAAACCCTAAATTTTGTCCCTTTTTCCTATTAGAGGAGTAGATTATGTACAATAATCTTAATAAGCGATAAACTGTTCATATAATAACATGAAATGCTTTAGCAATTATTGACCCTTTATGTAAATATTAACATGTAAATCTTTAAATGCGTTTTTCTCGAAACTACATGTTATGCAGTTAAGCGGTTTTTGCAGCCAAGGGACGATATACCTTAATCGCTCAAGACAAAATTGTACAACCAGTGTGTGTTACCAGTGATGACTTATGGCACTGAAACGTGGTCTCTCACTATGAGAAAGCCTCATAAAAAAGCTCACAGTCACGGAACGAGCTACGGAAAGGGCTATACTCGGAATTACTCTACGAGATCGAATCAGAAATGATGAGATCTATATACGAACGAACGTCTTCGACATAGCCCAGCGGATTAGTGAGTTGCAGTGGCAGTGGGCGGGGCACATAGTACGCAGAACTGATGGCCGATGGGGCCGAAAAGTTCTCGAATGGAGACCACATATCGGCAAGCGCAGTAGGACGACCAGCCACAAGATGGACAGATGACCTCATCCAAGTGGCTCAAAGACGCTGGATGCAAGCCGCTTCCAACCGGTCTTTTTAGAAACCCATGGAGGAGGCCTATGTCCAGCAGTGGACTTCTTGTGGCTGAATGATGATGATGAACTTAATAGTTGTGAGTGAATTAAATGTCCTTTGTTAATTGCATCAGATGCTATGTGCGAATGAACTTTATATACAAATTTTTGTGAAGTAATAAATATCTGAATTGACATCAATAAAATGTATATAAGGTGACATAAGGCACTAAATTCAATGCCTATATGGGCGGAGGCCTCCCCACCTAAGTGACCTCTCTGGAAGCTTCAACGCGTATACTTTATTGCCCACCGAAAAAACCGATTCCGAAATTTCGAATCCTTCGAATTCCGGAACTTTCGAATTCCGAAACTAAAACGTATTTTTGGCCGAATCTTCTTTTTCTTAGGGCCAGTTTCTGAATTGAGAATTTCGCTAAGTAAATAAATAACTGTTGTGTTGTCTCTTCGAATTCCACAGAAAAGAGCGTGACAGAACGTTACTTAAGTATTTACTTAGTGTAATTCTCAATTCAGAAACCGGACCTTATCGTGTCGATAACAAACCATTCAAATTTTTTTGGCCCAGAACTCGGCTACGCGCACACCAGCTTCCGAGGCCTTATCGGTCGAATATGAAACCGATACTTCTTTAAATATATTGCAATTGTTTTTTGAACCTTAAAATCTAGTCTTTTATTGCCTAGTGTTAAAGAAAAAGATAAATATTACACCAACTCAGCAACAATTTATTTCATTAATGGTAATTTCATAGAGGTAAGGGGGTACCGAAACAAAAGGGATGGTGTCTTTACTAATTAGCGCTGCCTATTCAAAACCCAAAACTTTTATTTATTTATTTATTGATAGTTTTATTGCACATACAAAAATCGTACAATGCGGCGGACCATAAGCATTTTCTACTAAGAATACTTCTATCTAATAATTATTTTTTGTTCCTCTTAGTAATAAGGTCCCGTTGGCACCCTTCGGGTACGCAACCCCAAAAACCAAGTTTGTCAAGTATGTTTGTATGGGGATCGTCACGTGAGGGACCCTCATAATCTTCGTCTTCGAGAAATCTTATGAATGCTGATTAAAGACCACTAATTGTGTAGGAGTAATTTGCACTAAAATGAACTATACATTTGTAGCGGAAATGTAATTGGAATCTAAAGAGCTTGGTTTGCACTAGTAATTAGTGCAACTCTCTATAACTCTTAATCTAATGTAAAATTTTAATGTTTGTTGCTTTACCAAACTGTAAAGTTCGACACCACCACACAGCATGCTATCGATATATATTTGAGCTCTATTTGGTATTATTATGGAATGGGTCAGATTAATAATTGTCAAGATAACTATTTTTATAAGTATAGGTATAAAAGATTCAGTGAAAATTCAGTGAAGAGTCTTCGAGAAGATTCAGTTAGAAAAAAAGTCTCCAGTCTTTTTTTTTTTAGTTATTTTTAAGTTAGTCAAGTCGAAAAACCTCAAAAATTGAGAAAAAAATTAATAACTCGTAAACTATGAAAAGTCGCGGAACGAACATACATGGGGGTGATTCGGATACCCCACGACACGAGGGACCTTAATTTTATTTTTGGACATGAATGTTCCGGCCACCTGTATACAACGTGTTAATAAAATAACGCAAAACCTGAAACTGTTTCTTCAGTGATAATAATTAAAATAATTTCAATAAGCAAATGTCCAAGATTACCTATTTTCATTCCAGATTTTAAATAAACTGGTTTAAGTGAGGCTTAATTACCTCAGTTAGGCTAAGTAATGTTAGTGTTATGTTGTGTACGGTATGATTTAGGCAATTATCCCAAATCATCCTAGGTACTAGGCGTTTAAAAGCCCAAAAAATATCGCTCAGCATCGATTTTTGGTAGCTTTTCATTGTCAACGTCCAGCTATTTCCACTTCCACTGTAATATTTGTGAAGATCGCACAGCGTTTGTCGTTTGTCTGAGTACGCTACACCAATAAAATTTAGAATCCTAAGCACCGTTCCCAGTCACAACAGCCGGCCTATTCAAACTGGAAGCAAAAGGCGGATGAGGAAAGGTCCGGGCGACCCCCGCAGCAACCTCCTGAGGTCCATTTACCTTGTCTAAGCCTTGACGCCGTGTGCCATTGACTGGGAGAGACGGACGTGTAGTGTGAATGCTGCTTTAATTTAAATTGCCAATTATTATCATGACTGGTTTTTTTCGGAGATTAGAGGTCGGATCTTTAAATATTTATCTAGAATTCACTGTGCCAGCACTTGGAATAAGACAGTATGACATTGTTTATCTTATGGTTCAATATGTTCTTCCCACCGGTACCCGCTACACGACACCGCGACTAACTTAAAAAATGTTATAGATAGTAAAATAAATAGAGTCGGCTGTCGATAGGAAGATAAATTCGTTGGTCACAGTATCGTGCAGCGGGGCTAGGTAAAAGTATTCAGTGCAAGTGTGCATACACAGCTGTATCCTGGATTAAGTATCAGAACCAAACGTTTACTGTAAGAGAAGTCTCCTTGCGCTAAGCACGCCCTTGAACATTTACATTGTACCTATTATTGTTCAATAAAGTATTAAACATGGCAGAGAATGCATTTCATAAGTATTTCAACCCTTATAGTTTCTCCACGTCCGGCGTCCGTCCGTCCGTCCGTCTGTCTGTTTGTCTGTCTGTCAGACAGCTCCAGAGACCACTTGGCGTTGGCATGGACTCTTTAAAAATTTTTTTAGGGAGTCCATGCCAACGCCAGGTGGTCTCTGACCCTAAACCTAAATTGAGGAGGGTATTGTTGGATTAGTCGTTTAAAAATATTGTGGGTGTAGCAAGATCATTTTTGGATTTAGGGTTCGGTTTTCGAAATATTAAGCTTTAAAGCGCAATTTTTTGTCTAGAGCGTCCCCCCTCCGTTCGCCCCTCTCCCGGCTAAACGGTTGATTGTAGAAACGTGAAAAAATTCAGGGCAGTAGTACATGTAATGAACTTGAAAGGAGAACTATCACGGCTAAGTAGGATTCACAAGTTAACGAGTAATAGGCGACCAACTTATAAAAAGAAAACTTCGTACAAAATCCATTGAAAATTACTTTGATGAAGTTGTTAGTTCTGTAAAGCAGATAAAAAAAAACATCTTTCTACGGAACCCTGCACTGCGCGTGGCCCGACACGCACTTGGTCGGTTTTATACTTGGGATACTGCCGTTTAGCCAAAGTATTTTTCGCCAAATTTTACTTCCCAATAAACTTATGGCATCAGTTTCATTTCCCAAATGAAACTTTAGCAAGTTTTCATTTCGCATTTTATTCATTTGGTCAAATTATCATTTCGCATAATTTTACTGCGTCAAGTTTTATTAAGACAAACGTTTATTATGCTAACGTTTTATTTTGGCAAGTGTTATATAGCAAATAATTGTTTGATTAAATTTATATTTCGCATTTTGTTCATGTGGTTAAATACTATTAGGCATAAATACAAGTAATTTAAAAATTTAAGCTTAAGATACATTTATTCTGATTTAAAAAAAAACTTACGAAAGCAATTTGGTGTAAAACGTGTGTTTAAAATTTGGTTGTTAGGTCAGTACACATAAGCAAAAATAGGTTCGAAGTTCCTTCGGGTGTTAGTTCTTTTTTTTTATATAAAAGCGAAAAAAAATATTTCACTAAAAAACTTAGTTTTGAGTCAAACAAAAAAATTTTTGTTCTAGTTTACATTTCGCATTTTATTCATTTGGTTAAATTATACTTTTGACTGAATAATGCTTGGTAAAATGAATTTTGACCAAGTATTTATTTGGTAAACAATAACTTGCCATAATAACTTTTGCTAACTGTTTATTTGCTTTAAGTTGTTTTGAGAAATGTTTTTTTGCCAAGTGATAATTTGCGGAACATAGTTTGGGAAGTAATACTTTGGGAAACGATTTTTGGCAATACATTAGTAAACCTTTATACTTACACTCTTCACCAAACATTCTCCGCTGGTTCCATCATCTATTCAGTAATATTCGTGAGTTAAATTTAATGGTAACTTCAAAACGTCTTTAAATTATGCTATCAATTAAATTAGGCTGTCAACCATAAAATTGATGTAATATTAAAAGGCATGTTAGAATATTAATGTTCTTGATTTTTCATAAGCATAAACGGGTTTCTTTGTTATAACCTCAACATCACAGAATTTACTGTCGTATAATGTTTATAACGTAGCTGGAATATTACCTAGTAGGTGACTGGGTATTCAATATTCGAGGATTTATTCGTACGTACCTACTCAAAACAACATGAGGGTGCAAGATTTGTATTTCGTTTTTTACCCTTGCCCCTAACATTTTAATCGTGTGAGATGAGGACTTACATTTGAAGAAGAAGAAAAAACATTTACCTATTATAAAAACAGTGCACACGCCACAATAACAAAACAAAAAAACAACCAAGAAAACATTTCATCAGAAATGTTATAAACGAAAGGAAAACGAAAGGTCACTGCTGCTATAAATGGCAACTGACTCAGCAGTATGCTGAGGGTCAAAACTTCAGCGCTGATTTTCAGTCAGTGCCAGGAGTTACCCCGCGAGCGTCACATACCGCGGTGTGGTACAACCGTGAACAATACTAGATATATAGTAGAATACTATGTAATACAGAATAATAATTATATACAATAGAATTTAATTTTAAGCTCCCTACGGCTTTTCAACATTCTTCTTCTTTTGATGCCATATCATATCGGAGGTCGGCTATCTTTGTGGCTACTTTGTCCCGTGGTCCCGTGGTGTTTCGGCTCGGAAGACTACATACTCATATTTCGTGTTAATCGCTTCACACGAAAAATGTAGTCTTCCGAAAGTAGCCACTCTGCAAGATTTTGGAGCCACGATGTTTTTCTGCGGCCAGGTCACCTTTGTCCCTGGATTTTGCCTTGCAGAAATCAGTTTCTTTTTTCCATTTCGAGCCTAGTAGAGAATCAGCGATGGACCTTTTTGCAATTTTTTAAAATGCTAATTTTGAATACTGGGAAGTATATAGGCTGCTTATGTAATCCTTCTACAAATTTTCAGTCCTTTGGCATAACTAGATTCGTAGGTAGAGTGGGTAGAAAAAGACTAGTAGGTTGGTATAGCTCAGCATGGGCCGGCCGAGAACTTGGCCTGACGCACGCTGGGCGCCTGATTGGGTCATTTTATGACATTAGGTCATTATATATTCTTTTTGTTGCACTAACCCGTACTGAGGACAATTTTAAAAACCTTGAAGTCATACCACACTTGTGTATATATAATATTTTCCATTGCAACATTTATAGCACTTTGTTATTGAAATTAAGCCTAGTTCGCACAAGACTACGAAAAATATAGCTTGGGTTTAACCCGATTAGTCCATGAGTCTGTTGTAGAGCATGCAATAATGTCTACATAGCTTACGAAAGAGTACATTACACGTAAGATTTGTTTGATACGTACTTAACATGCGAAGGTAGAGCTACTTCATTTACTACAGTTAAAGATGTCGCCAAGTGTACAAATAACTAACGGTGGCATTTGATGGATGTCTACATTCCTGCAGGCCAATTACAACTTTCTACGGTCTCTTGTTTAATTGTCTAGTCTATTGTGGTGTACGGAGTGATTTCTTTTCAGTGGAATATCTAATAGTTAATGAATAGGCAATGGATGACGCGTTACATGAGATGAAATGTAGTATAAATTACTACCTGTGTTAAAATATCTATTATTTATTTAGTAGTTTTTATTCATTAAGACGATGACAATTTCTTACGCCTTAATCCTGATGCTAGTAGTTTAATCTGTCTGACTAAATATTTTACATATATTTTTATAGCTCAAGGAAATTAATAAGTTTACGATTCTGTTTTGGACGATGACGCTGGAATTAAGACCTAGAGATAATGCACATGTGTAGAATTCTTACATTATAAGAAAAAATAAAGGTCGTGTTCACTAAAAACTCGGAACTAGATTTATTTAATAAAAGCAAGGCGAACCAATAACCAACAACATTGAACATTCATTCAACCTCAACAACATTCAATTCCAAGTGATCGACCTCGATATCTTAACATATTTCATTTACATTATGGCTGAAAACCACATGCATGTCATAATTATCATCAATACATAAGGTTTCTGACATACAAAACCTGTACGCATCCGATTTAAATCATTGATCTCAAACCTTTCCAAACTAGGTAGTTCAAGAGGAGCTACTGTTCCACATTATAATTTGGGCATCCAAACATGCAACTGGCAAACGTCTCCATTTTAGAAAGCGCAATTTTGAGTCAGCCAAACCAGACCCTGAATCCTTTCCAATTCTCCAAATAATTAGACATAAATCACAGCTATCCTGTCCTAGGTATCAGACACTTAGAATGCGCTTAGTGAAAAACGATTCGGGTGAAAGTCGGGTCTTGACCTACGACCAGAGCAGTACGTGAGGCAGTTGCAACAGCAGCCGGTTTCAGAAGGTGTACGAAAGTATTGATATTAGAAGGTTCACTCGGTTGAGCGCGTGTAAGCTAGCGGATCCCCTATAATATTGAATGAAATATTATTGACGTTTAATCGGAGAATACAGATGGAATATCGTTTGATTGAACGTCTTTTCATCGACTGTTCATTTGGTCGAACGTCCGATACGACTAACTGAATCTATGGCTCTTCCGACCCCTCCTAAGAGATACCGATCTATAGACGGAGACAGGTAAGTATCACACTAGCGATTTGCAAGCGATTTAAAAGCGAGGCGATGACGCTGCGCCATCGCGGCGATGTCGCCGAGATTACCACCCACGACCCCGTTTTATACGATCGCGTTCGACAGGCTGTTCCGCCCCACTTCAGTCATACGGGTGTAAACGGACGTAGCAACGCTTAGAGGTTCAAACGTCGCTGATACAATTGATACAGACAGAGTTATTATTAACTAAAACTAAAAATCGGCCCGTAATATTGGGATACGTAGTAGTCGCTCTCTCTCCTTCAATTACTTGATAATGGATCCTGCTAGATTTATCGTTGACTTGTATCTGCCTTCGCTATCGTTTTCTGCGTCTTCGAAGTAACAAAGCCAGCTGTACTTCTTCGTCAGATCAACCCACTTTGCTACTGAGTGTTCAAATCGCGGATCGCACGCCGCGATTCAACGCAACGGCGCAGCGTGATCGCGGCGTCATCGCGGCGTGCTCGCTGCGCAATCGCCTTGCTTTCAAAATAAGCTGTTACTGTTAGAGGGTTAAATTATCCCTTGATTTCAGGAAAGGAGTCCATTTCACTCTATGTAGGTAACATCAGACCTCGAGGAGTACCTATAGACAACACATCGTCCTTTACATGCGTCCTTTACAACTGAATTTCTCGAAATATTTGTCTGTCTCGCTCGTGCCGTGACTTTTCTGTAAACGACGTCCATCAGATTACGCATCATAATCCAACCTCTGGCCTCAGTTTCTAGGCTGCATTGTTTCGATGTTACGGCGGTCAGTAGAACGTTGAAATTACGTACATTTGTGAATTTGTAGTAGCAAAAACGGTAAAGGAAAACAAATATTGTAAGAAAACCGAGTGTTTAATATTTCCTCATACCTCAGTACTTAAAATTATAGTCAGATTATACCTACTCTCTCTCTGAGCGAAGGCTTGTGCCCTACAGTAGGCCGAATATAGGATGCATTATTACACTTCTGTAGTCAATATTCCGTGTCAGTTATGTATGTGGCACGCTTACTTATTACGTTGACGCAACACCTGATTCGGTGCCGGCATCGTGCCGTCCCTGCGACAGTTAATCGAATGGGTGGTTCTACAGTTGTACAAGACTCTTTCCGTTTTTACTTCACCCCGTTAGTGAAGCAATCGGCTCGCGAAACTTGTTTCTCACTTACTCACCGCTGTTGTGTGTTGGTAAGGCTTCGCTAACACTTCAAATAATCGTACAATAGCGACGAAAAATTACGGCTCTCTTCTATTCCAAATCTATCCGCATATTATTATGAAGGGTGATTAGATAAATAGAATTTGCATCGGATTCAGGGGATAACAATATTCGATAAACTGGCGAGATGTTGAGATTCGGTGCGCTGGTCAGGTGGTCAATAATTAAAAATCAATCCACTTCCCCCTGGCGCAATCCGGTATCAAGGCCACAGCGTAATGGGTCACCGTCGAGCACGTACGTCGCGTAAAGCTGGGCTGCATTGGCCCCGAATGACATCTCGACGGAAGGTGCTACGTCCAGTGTTGTTGCCGCAAGCTGTTCTGCTTTGGAGCCGATGCTGCAACGTTGGGATGACGTAATGCCGTCACAGCGCGCTGGTTGGACACTAATCGCGCGCTCGCTTCACTTGGGAAGAACAAGAGGTTCGCTGCGTAACTGCTAATGTGTGTGCGCTGGATTTCTTAGCGCGAAGGTGCTTCATCAAAGTGGTTTAAATTTTTACTAGTATCTCTGGTGATTGGTCAACTTGTGACACATTGTATCGTGTCAAGTTAACTACTCTACTTTGCTAGACTAGAAACGCTGGATGTCGAAGACTATTTTTGGAGCAACTTTTTGCACATGATCAGGCGTACCTACAACTTTTTGGTAGTGAACTTTTTGCTGATTGAACTCGACTACAAGCTGGCAAGACGAGATATGAGATAGGTATTACTTATTTGAAAAGTGAGTTCAGATTTTCCTCTGTGGTTCAGATTAGAAAAAAATACAATAAGTAGGTACCTACAGTCCATTTTTCCTCTGTGGTACAGTATACGGATCTTATCTGAACAGTGATAGTAAAATTCGTAGCATTTGAAATACTAATTCACACAGACAAATTCAATTTAAAGTGAAACTATTATGTTTGGACTGATTGAGGATATCCGTACTTTATAATAGTTGTAACAATAACACACGGAGATTTTGTTTCTGATAAAATAGTGGTTGGTATAGTTTACAGATCATCGATCTTTACTCAGTTACGTTACGGGTGGATTTACAACAAAAATGCTGCTTTTATTGACTGCATCTATCATCTTATCACACTTATTCCACTGTCTTAAGAAGTAGGTACTATGTGTCGGAATTATTCCAATGGATAGCAATTTCCATCGACTTGTTATTAACATTATTAACATGTAAAACGTTTTTCACGTGCAATCGGCACAGGGACCTGATTAGATTTTTTAGGGAGCTGAGACACAATTTTCATGACAGTGCCTATGCCCAGAAATTGTTACATATAATCACTGCGACTGGTGTGCAATCAAGAGTTATCCTGTAAATTGCGCAACACCAGAAACACTTCAATTTAAGTCTTTAGTCAGTTAGGTAGGGAAATAAGTACCTATAGGTGGTAAACCGCAGAATATGCTCATGTTTTTGGTGATGATGGAAGTGTGGAATGGTCGTAAATAGGAGACAAAAGGCTGCCAAGATCATGCAAATGTGCGAAAAAGCGATTGAGATAAATCCTAACGTCTGAAACATTGACAGCTCACGCGATGATGATGAACCGTGACTAAACAACTTTAAAGCCAATATAACAATGAGATTAAGACATTATTGGCTCCTTTTAATAATTGTACAGAACAAACATGTTGCAAGCAAGGTTGCAAGTGATTTAAAAACGGAACCTTTGGCATTTAAGAAAATTGTAACCACGTGGATGTCGGATTATACAGCTCTATAGCAGAAAATTGGTTCTACATAGTTAATTTTATCTACATAGTTAATTTAGGTTAGGATTTCCCAGTTGTTCTTTGAGTTTTTTGATCTAAGAAGAACAGAAAAGTTCTATGGTAGAGCATATGGCATAAACTCTACAAGCTAAATTTGAACAAAAACATTTGCTGCTGTTTTTCTATTTGAGTTCAGCTCATGCTTTGGTTGACCTAATGGACCGCGTACGTTAATTGTGTCTGAAAAACAACGAATCTTTCCATCTTTACATTTTTTCATGAAATTAATTTTATCCCACTGCAATTTGGAAATTTCGAAAAAATAACTGTATTTGTCGCTTAGATTCGAGTGAATTGTCGGGCTCATCAAGCGCGACGTTGACGACCCTTCCGAACATATCGCTGCTTCATAATAAGGGCCCTGTGGCATATACAGACGACAGTAAATCAACCTTTACATTTTAGTTGCAAAGTCGCCCGTAACATTACTCAGTACAAGATATAAGAAGATATAAAGAGTACAGTACACGCATGCAAATTTTGATGTGCTGTCGACTGTACTTCACGTGTTTGTACTATTAAAAGTCACGTTATTTATTGTATTCAATATTTAATTTTCAGCGAGAGGCATGTTCATAGGTACAATACCTTAGGTTATTTATGACTCTACACACGGAATATCCGTGTTATCTAGATGGTATCTGTCATTGGGATCAGTGGCGTGGCGAGCGAATCTAACCGCAATCTGCCGCGTGTAAGTGACCGGAAAATTCAACCAAAAACATGGTCATTCAGTGTTCACTTACCGTGGCGGTACAGTCGGCACATCAACCTTTCTACTGAAAGTATAAATTCGGTTAAGAACTGCCCAAAGGCTGGTCAGATATCAACAGTACCTACTAGTTTGCCTCCAGGGTTGCAGTTGAAATAAAATTAAGCTTTGAAGCAACATTCATTCACTATCTAATGTTAAGTTTTACTAAGTTGTTATTTTCACGATAATTAAGTAAATATCTTCGGTGTTATATAAAAACACAATTCCTTAAAACGCTCCTCAGAGTTAGTTTAAATAGTCTGTGGTAAATCGAAAACCGAAACCATAGATTATTTAAACTGCCTCTGAGATAGATTATTTTTTAATTTGTCTTAGCGTGCATTTGCAACAAAAAGTGTGTTACATTTACGTTACATTTCTTTATTTTATTTACATGAATGCGTTGGTCATACGTCGGCTACTACACCAAAACGTAGTACCTACCTAAAAGTTTAAAAAAAAATTATAATCGTACCTATAGCAAATATCTGAAACTACGAGTACGAATTTAGTTGCATTCGAAAGAGGTATGTCGAGATCGTGGCAAGTGGTAATCCCTGGTCTCTGACTGCCCTTCCGGGATTAAAGCGTGAATTTACGTGTGTCTGTGTCGAGAGCTGTGCCCGCGACTCCATTCGCTTAGGATTTAAAGACTTGCGGCCTTATTTATAGAACACGATTCCTCTAAAATCAATCTAAAACTCTATTTATTTACTCTGTGGCTTCATCTTTTGCTTGTAAAATCTCCACCACAGACTATTTTAATCGGCGTTTTTGAAGTGTTTTAGAAATCGAGTTTTTATAAATAAGACCGCCAAACCATTAAAGGCTGTTGATTTAAATCCGTTTGTGTCCGTCCGTTTGAGTGCAAATGAATTTGCTGATTCCCTCAAGGTTATCGTATTAAAATTGGATTTAGTTTATGTTTAGTTTATTATGCACGATATTTACACAGGAAGTGAGCGTATGAAGTACGTGTGTATATGCGTACTATACAGCCAATGACCTGTCTAGGTTAGGCGATACGAGTACGTCCGTTGTCGTTATCAAAAAAATATTGTTCTTAATACCTGTTAAAAATCATGGGCTGCTATTTTCGTAACGCCCGGCAATATTAACAACCAACAAAAAAAGCGCATCATCGCTATTTTAGGGTTCCGTACCCAAAGGGCAAGAGACCCTATTACTAAAACTCCACTGTCCGTCTGTCTGTCTGTCTGTCACCGTTATGAACCGTGATAGCTAGACAGGTGAAATTTCCACGGATGATATATTTCTGTTGCTGCTGTAACAACAAATAAGTACTAAAAACAGAATAAAATAAATATTTAAGGGGGGGCTCCCATACAACAAATGTGATTTTTTGCCGTTTTTTGCTCGATATTAATACCGACAACAGGTAAATATTCAAATGTTGTATAGATAATGGCACGGAACCCTTCGTGTGTGAGTCCGACTCGCACTTGGCCGTTTTTTTCTAACAATACGCAGGAGGCGTACACTTAGCTAGCGCGGCGCATGCTTATGGTGGTGTTAAATTCATCCGGGCATATTGGGAATATTCTAATATGCCCGGTACACACAGTAGGTATATCTAGTATTAACGTTATAAATATTGGGAACAAACGGACAAATACGAACGCTTAAATAATTTTGGAATTCCCTCTTATCGGTACTGCCTTTAAAGCGAGAAACTAGGAGTATGTACCTACAGAATAAATCCATAAGTATAATGATGCATTTTGATAACAGGAATCGTACTCGTCCATACTGATAAATGATACCTACGTTTTTTCTTATTTAAAACTACTTGGTGTAAAAACTCATACTATTCGGCAATTTTTGACCAGCTTCAAAAAAGGAGAAAATCATCGAATCATCGATCTTCTTTTTAGTAGGTTACGGGTAAATATTGAAGTCGGTGTTTTATGGTAGTTAAAGTAGCCCTGTTAGGTGGGTATTAAAATTATAATTAAGAAGTTAGGAATGTTACCAGTTTTAACTTGTTTTTTACCATCGATGGGCATGGGTGGACAATCAACTAAATAAATTATGAAGTTGAAGATGACACTAGGTCGTGTCCTCGAAAGTTTAAGAACCTTTGAACTTAATCAGCGGAGAAGAACTCGTGTACCTATCACTACTGCCTACTACCAGTCAGTTAACGACAGAGAGCATAAACGACTACCATAAAGACTTCCGATTTGCGCGGGAATTTCTTCCGTCATCTTGGAAAAAGGCTTGGGTAAATGATATCGACACGTCTTATATCTTGTTATTGAAGAAAACGTAAAAACCGTTTCATCAATAGCCTACCTATATCTACAATTAACCACTTTGGGCGAGGGCTTTTCAAAGCGTCATAAAAGAATACAGTACCGAAAGTTACCGATAGATGGCGCTGACGTCACATAATATGTTAAAATTGACATGACATCACTGTACCTTCTCTGTGGTTTCTGTCACGTTGCCCGCTTGTTTCGTTGACGAGAGGAGAGATGTTTAGATTATCACAGAGTAATTACGATGTACAACGTTTAAAACGTATGATGACATTTGTTCTCCTTGCAGCGCCATCTAGTTTTTTTATTGAAACTGAACTAACAGCTGTCATTGAAAAGCCCTCATTTTACTCGTCATAAAAATCTCGAACTTACCCACTTAACGTGGTTAGGTTTCGAGATTGCATGAGCAAAAAAATATATATCGATAAGATAAGATAAGATAAGAATAAACCTATTTTTATTCTTTTTATTGATTATGTTTGTTTGGTTATCTTTAAATTACTATTAGTAATAAGACCGCCAATTGTACCGTACTCTTTTTTGCAAATATTTTGATCCTTTTATGGTATGCAATAAAAAAATTTCAAAGAAACAATGTTGGAAAATGAAACGATGAAATTATTATTTTATAAATATTATTTATGTAATGTATGTCAATATATTACCCCTTTCCTCATCCTTCCCACTCCCACACCCTTAAATTTATAATATTTATTGTAACCTGTTCACGTCTACGATATTTATGCAAGCACTACACCATAATATATTACTAGTCCAGCAACTTCAAGGTTAACTGGAAGATAATGTTGTTAGCATTGAGTTCACCTATGTACTTTTAATCTTTTTATAATGCAATGAATCATTTTAATAATAACTAGCCGATCCGGCGAACGTTGTTTTGCTATATTAATTAGCCTACAGGCTATTTTCAGGTATACACAAAAATACCAGGTATACACAAAAGAATCATAAAAATCGGTGAAGTCGTTTCGGAGGAGTTCGATTACAAACACTACGATAGGACATTTTTATATATTAGATTATATTATTCGACCTCACCACCAATACCCGTCGGCACAGCTAAAATTCACTCCAGGTGGAATAGGTAATAGTGATTTGTCATTTAAATCTGTTTGCGAAATATTGACAAACGCAGCATAGGACGCCCAGCAGCTCACCAGACCGATGATCTGAGGCAAATTGCTGGTAGCGGTTGGATGACGATGGCCGAGAACAGAAAGATTTAGCGTAGGTACTTTGGGGAGGCTTAAGCCTATTTTAATTAATTAATTAATATAGGCTTAATTAATATATTAATTATTTCTGCTGTGTTGTTAACATTTTTATTATTGCTGTTATTATTGTCAAATATGGACCCAGGTCTGAAATAAATATTTTCATTCATTCATTCATAAGCCCAGCATGAATATTCGGGCTAAAACGATAGCTTAGAGTAGACTGAAGCCACCCAAATATGTTAACTTCGTACGAAATATCATTGGTACGCACAATCGTACATACGAGTAGTTTTAATGCAATATCGAGCCCGGCGCAAAACCGTCGCAAGATTGTGTTATTCTTTGACATACGATACATAATTATGTATTAATTAATAGACATACTTAAAAATAAACTAAATCTTCTCGCCAGGGAGAGTTTGCCAATTTGCCATAGCAACCGAGTGACTCGGTTACTACCTGGGGCCTGTTTCACGAAACTATGTTTATGTTTACTATGACAATTTGATGTACATTACAAAGCCGATTGATACACAGATCAATGAAACGAATCTGCTCCGCAATGTATCTCGAGTTGTCATAATACACTACTAATTGCATCGTTATGAAATTCGGCAATGAAAGCTCAGAGGTCATCTAGTATTGGTTTTCCTGCAGTGTTGGATACAATTTACCGGTTTATGAAGATATTTATAGTGATTTTATCGCTCCATGTGGAGTTATGCGTGATGTTATATAGCTTATATATTACACGGGAATCTGAGCCATAATCATGCTACGTTTTATTCAATTCCCTTCAGTGCTTTATCCGTAATGCACGCACAAAGAATCAGAATGAGACAGACATATATGTCAAACAAAGACAAAATTTACAGATTTATTTTAGGTATAAATAGATAATGAATATCGATACTCTTTGGAAATCAATATAATATTTTTTCACTTGCCCTTCCCTACTTGGAAATTCCAATGGCTGAGCGTGCCCCGTGGTTCGCCTTCACATTGACCGATGGTTATGAACAATGAAAAGTGTTCTTTCGGTCGAAATGTCTGAGGTCTTGGTCCATCAGGTTATTTATGAATTTTGATGCGGTATAAACGTCGAACGTCTTGGGTGGCAACCGATTTATTTTTTACTGTTAACATTAAGATCGCCTTTGTGCTTTTATCTTTTTAATAGTGCAAATATAATTTTAATAATAACAATAAATATCGATACTGTTTGGAAATATCAATACGATATTTTTTCATTTGCCGTTCCCTGCTTGCAAATCTCAATGGCCGAGCTTGCCCCGTGGTTCGCCTTCACATTGACCGATGGACACAAGCAATGAAAATTGCTCTTTCGGACTCGTTTTCGCCACGGAAGTGAATCTTAATTAGGGATACTCATTCGGACGAAATGTCTGAGGTCGGGGTCCACCAGATATTTATAAATATTTATGCGGTGTAAACGTCGAACGTCTTGGGGGGCAGCCGATTTATTTTTAACTGTTAACATTGAGATCGTCTTTGTACTTTTAATAGGACAATAAACAATTTTAATATTGATAAATATTGATATTGTTTGGATATCAATATGATATTTTTTCGCTTGCCCTTCCCTACTAGGAAATATCGTTGGCTGAGCTTGTGCCGTGGTTCGCCTTCACATTGACCGATGGACACAAACAATGAAAATGGCTCTTTCGGGCTCGTTTTTGCTACGGAAGTGAATCTTAATTAGGGATGCTCTTTTACACAAAATGTCTGAGGTCAGTTATTTATGAATTTTGATGCGTTGAACTTCTTGGGTGGCGGCCGATTTATTGGCCATTCTTAATTCGTAGTTGCAAGCGCTTGGATACAGTGTAGTGGGCCTCGAGAGGTTAAATGTTACAAGTACTTTGTGTCAACAACGAAAATAATTACCTGGAAGGTGTTGTGTGAGAGTTAAATGTTTTAGTACACTCGACATACGACCGACATTTATCTTCATACATTGCAAATTTGTAATAATTTATGGTTCCAAGCCAACAATTTAGAGGTTGTTGACTGTACAAAAACGTTCATAACGAATCTTGTTGAATAGCTATTAAATAAAAAATTACCTAATAAATAAAGAAGTTGGTACTTACAAGAATGGCTTGTGTTTTCAAATGGACTTTAGTACAGACATACAGCCTTATTTATAAAATTCCGCTAAAACACTCTGAAGGCGGAGTTAAAGACGGTTTAGAAAAGGAATGCCTCTCATATACTGACTTTAACTCCGTTCTAAGAGTGTTTTAGTTGGATCGACTGTTTACAAATAAGACTTTTACGGGCTCATTTATAAAAAAACACGATTCCTTAAAACGCCGACTAAAATAGTCTGTGGTGAAGATTTTACAAGGAAAAGTCGTAACCACAGATTGAATAAACTGACTCTAAGAGCCGGTTTCTGAATGGAGAATTTTACTACCTACCTAAGTAACGTTCTGTCACGCTCTTTTCTGAAAAATTCGAAAATACAGCGTTATTCTCAATTCAGAAACTGGCCCTTAGGAGTGATTCAGAGGAAACGTGATTTTATAAATAAGGCTGTTAATGTTTGCGGCTTCGAAGATTAGACACTAATTGCTGATATTTTATACCTATGTGACGTTATTCTAGGTAAATCTGTAACTGCTACTATGTAATTGAAAATAAGTCGGTTCATAGGCTGTAAATTTTTATTGCCCGTTATAAAATCTCGATTAGGTTTGCCTCGGCTAAGTTACAACGATTGTGAAATTGCCATAAAAAGGCAAAATCCCATCTTAGTGGCTACTATACAACTTATATGAAGTACTACAAGTACCGAGTTTAAAATAATACGTAAAGCTACTCGTACCTAGGTACACTGCTGAGTAAAGAGGTACCTATGGATTATTATCTGAGATCAAATAACCATAAGCAGCCTATACACGTCCCAATGTAGAGCACAGGCCTTCTCTTAGGGAGAGAGTATGGGCTCAATCACCACGCGTGCCCACCGCGGATTGGCGATTTCAAGCGTCCTCAGCGCTGTGAATAACTCAGATACAAAAAATTATATTTCGAATTATTACATTCAAAACGGTTTAATGGTTTCAAGAAGGCGAAGTAGGTATCTAATGGTTTATATTTGGCCAGTTTTAACAGTTATGTTTACAAAAAAATCCAAGTACTGCACATATCCTAAATTAATGGCATGAAATTATGCTAAATCTGCGATCGCTAAAAATATAATTATGCCAATGGCATGGAATATTAGGGGTTTGGTATGGAAAATCTGGCACCTTATGGGCACAGAGCCCTAATAAAAGTAAAAATGTACTAATACCGAGAAATATTAGTATCTTTTTCCTATTACGAAAAGAGAAACAAATAACCAGATGCATTATACTGCGGTGGCAGCTCTCAAATTCAACCTTGGGCAAGCAAGGTCCAGTAGCGATGTTTTCGAAATTTGTCCGATCAGAAGGTGAATGCTTACATCTCTTTAAAAAGTGGGTAGGTACATGCATAATGCAGTGTTGCAAGCACACTGGCCGCAACCCCGCGCTCGATAAAGTTTTGTGCTATTTCATTACACGTGACCAAAACGAAAATGTTCCTTTGTGTAGTCGAAATACAACGTTTACCCGACACTATCATTTATGCCGCCTGTTATATGATCTATCATCGGGTAACTTTAACTGTACAGTCAAAAGCATATCAACCTCTTAGCCTAAGGTACTCTACTCACTGAAGTCACGGGCGACTTTGCAATCAAAATGTAAACGGTAACTTGTTAGATATATTCTTCCAACTTCTCCAAAGACCGCGCCTAGTTATTCGATTCGCCTACCGAGAGAGCATGCGATTCAGCGCGCTTCATCTCAACTCCGCTCTAATCTAATGGACGCAAGGCTTTACATCGTGCTTCAAAAATATTTAATCATGATGTTTATTACTTGGAGTACTAAGTAATAAATAACAGCTCAACGCTAATATTGTTAAATTGCATACGTTCTCTAGAGCATTATATTGAATTTAATGAAGCACATTGTATATTGTTGCAAAGTCCTTTATGCCATAACAGAATGGAGTGTACCCATTTAAATATCTATGTGCCGTTGACTGTACCTACTTATCAACAGGGGCCAGTTTTAATAAAGTACAATATGTAACTTTTACTTATCTCCTACTTATCCACATCTTATAATGATCCAACGCCAGAGAACAAACACCGAATTCATGCTCTAATTAATTTTTACATATTTCACAGTTACATCGGAGACTTATTACTTATTAAAATAGTTCAGTCGTAGTAAGAATGCAGTCTTCTTGTGTCTTTCATTATGTGTTAGTTTCTTCTTAGATTTGTGCTCAATTCAACACGTGGTTCTTCGCTATGAGTGTGCTGCATTGCCGCTTTGACGTCACGGAAGATATACTGTCAACGTGATGCGAATACTCAGCAGCGACGCATTGTATATTGTTCGATTTAAAAAATATATTTTCACTGGGGCATTACTTACCTACTTACATGTCAAAAGAATAGTGCGAAACAAAAGACTCAGCTATACAAACAATAATATTGCATAAAAGTTTTCCACTCTACCATAAATCCGAATGTACTTACATAATAATATTATGTCTTGAGATGTTCTTTCCGGCTCGTCTGAAAATGTTCTCAGAGAATGTTGCAGCATGACGGGACTTAATAAATTAATAATATTTAATAAAACTTAATAAAATTGAAAAAACCGGCCAAGTGCGAGTCAGACTCCGTATACCATTATCTACACAACATTAGACACAAAGATCGAGAAAATACAGCAAAAAATCACGTTTGTTGTAAGGGAGCCCCATTAAATATTTATTTTATTTTAATATTTATTATTTATTTTTGAATCGAAAATAGAATTAAATATTTTGTGAACATTTTAAGTGTCGAGCAAAAAAATTACGTTTCTTGTATGGGAGCCTTAAATATTTATTTAATTCTGTTTTTAGTATTTGTTCTTCAGCAGCAACCGAAATACACCATCTGTGAAAATTTCAACTGCCTAGGTATCACGGTTCATCAGTGATACAGCCTGGTGACAGATAGACAGACAGACGAACAGTGAGTTCTTAGTAATAGGGTCCCGTTCGGCGCCCTTCCGGTACGGAACCCTAAAAATAATAATTATCAAAAAGCCCGTACTCGTCACAACCTGGACATGATCCTTTCCATAAAAAAAACAATGTCTGTTCAATTTATTCCGCTCAATATTTGTCTGTAAACCCCGTTTTAATAATACTCAGTTTATTGTAAATTATTTAATAGTAGTTTATGCAACTGTCATATAATGAAGGGTATTAAAACACGAGTGTGAGTTTATGAAACGAGCGCAGCGAGTTTCATAATAGTAACGAGTGTTTTAATACCCGTGTTATATGCAATTGCATACACTACTTTATCTTCACTAATGCAATTAAAAATTAAATTCACGCGTACGTGTATAATCACAGTGATTTTGCCGCCATTAAAATTTAACCAATGAGAGCGCAGCTGCGCGCTTCAATAAAACGCGACCAACCTGATTGGCCCTGCAATCAAGTTGGTCGCGTTTTATTGATGTTATAATGAGATTTTACGATATCGATGTGAATATTATACCATCATGTGAAATTGCTTAAATTGAGTGTTTTGTTGTCTGCGCTATAACAGTAGTAATTATAAGTCAAGTATTGAAAACATAAGTAGAATGTTACAACATTAGTGTAGATAAATAAATATAATACATACTTTTTCATATTAAATTGTAATCTAATATATAAAATCTCGTGTCACACTGTTTTCGAATTCCTCCGAAACGGCTTCACCGATTTTTATAATTTTTTTGTGTATATCTGGTAGGTCTAAGAGTAGGTCGTAGACTAATTAATATGGCAAAACAACATCCAGTCAGCTAGTAATATATAAATTCTATATTAATTTCTAATTTTAAGTTCTCGTCGTCATCATTCGAGAACATTCTCCCACCCGTTCACCAAAAATGTTCAGTGCTTTTCAATGAAAAATAAACTGCTAATTAAGTTCAAAGTTCAAGAAAGTTTAAAGTTTTCATGTACACAAAGTTTAATTTTACTAACTTAACTTGTTAGTTGAGGATAATGAGAACAAGATACTAAGAGTAGTTGGATATAAGGTAAACTTTTAAGTTCTTTCGGATTAAGGGCAGGTCACGCACTATTCAGATTTTCCCCAAATTGAAAAAAGAAGCAAATTCTTAATAAAGAAACTATATACCAAATATCGTACACCGTTTTTTGTTCCATTTGCAGGTAAGAAACGAATCCCTTGTCAATCAAGAGAACATTTTATTCTCTTTCAACAATAGCTCTTTTCTTTACCTGCGACTTCTTTGCGATGAAAAAATAAATCTGGCAGGTTAAGAGCGATTTACTCCAGGTAGATTCCAGCCAGCTTTGCAACAGAATAGATGGGCAACACCAAAAAAAAATATTACAGCATCATTCACTGTCATGATAATATAGGCCTTTTACAGCCATACGAAATATTCCTCTTTGATAGTCTAGAAAGATTAAAGTGTCAGCTATCTATTGCACAGTTAAGTTAGTACCCACTAACATACCCATTTAGCAGTCATTTTTGAGACTTGCAAGTCCAGTCGAAAGCGGATCAACACTTACATTTGTTGCAATATGACCTGCAACATAACTGAGTAAAGTGCACGCATGTAAAGGATGATGTATTGTAGGTACATGTTTTTTTTATCTTCAGGGTAAGACGATTATATATTCACCTGAATTTAAGTAAATGAAAATTAAGCGCTGCGCAATTAGACAGTACCTACTCAATTTATTGCATCCGTATAAATCAATCCACAGAATGGGGTTATATCGAGATGACACCTGCAGAGTATGCGGTTTTGATGTAGAGTCGATGGTACTGTAACGATTCCTCTTTATAGAAGCTGGCTGGCAGAGCTTAGTCTTATTTTTAATATTTTGAAGGGAATCGTTACGTTTTGTTTTAGAAGTCAGTCGATCCCCAGCTAGGCTAGGGAATCGATGAAAAAGAGTATAATAAAAAAATAATATTTGCCCCTGAATCTGGATTTTAATAAGTAGAGCGTTACAGTACACACAGTTACTGTGCCTGTGATGACCTTGTTGGAAAAGGAAATAGTCTTCTGGGATTGGTATAGGTATCCTATGCCTGAATAAACCCTGTAACTACCTAAGGCATCTATGCCTGAAGGGTGTTAAGGATCTCAACGAGTACAATTTCGATCGAGCATATTATTTGTAAGATCAAGGGGCGCTGGGTCGCTGACCAAATGTCTGCCCCGCATGACAAATTTAAGATAATATTAAATAATTGCATCCATATGTTTCGTAAGATCTTAACAACAGATGTATCATCACTAGCCCTGTCAGGCACAGCAGAACCCCTAAATCTATATTTGAAACCCTACTCTGAAAAAAAAATGCGCTTTAACCTCCTTAGTTCATTGTTATTTTCAAGGTCAGGACTGAGGAGGTTAAAGCTTAATATTTCGCATACGGAACCCTAAATCTAAAAATAATTATCCTGCACCCACAATATTTTTTAAGGCCAATCTAGCGATACCCCAGTATGGTGTAGGCGAGAAAAAATGTTGCAGCCCAAATGTTTAAACTCACGGTCGCATGATCATTTTAGTCGGACGCACGCATCATCGCGCGATTTAATTAAAAAATAAACCGGCCAAGTGCGAGTCGGAGTCGCGTACCGACCGTTTCCATGCAAATTTGTAGGTAGGTATTACGTATTATAAATAGTTCAGGAATCGAGTCTCGCAGATTTTCCCGAGCTTTTCCCGAACTTAAAAGACTTGATTTAAAAAACTACATTAAGAAGGCGGCAGGAGGACAATGGACAATGGACAAGATTAACAGGGGACACCGGGGAGGTTGGCGTGACTGTGAAGAGGTCTATGCTCAACAGTCGGCGTCTTTCATTGGCTGTATAATAAATAGATATTTAGATAGATTTCAAATGCATAGTTTTCAGATACTTCCCTGTGTTTGTATTATAAGACGATATTACTTGCCAAATCTCATAGTTCTAGGTCAACGAAAAGTACCCTATAAATTTTGATTCCCTTGAGTAAATATACGTTTTTTTGCCGCATAAACGGCCGTATCTTTTTTCACGTTAACTTAGAAGTTTGATTTTTTCACAGCTTTAAGATACTGTACTTGAGTATATGGTTTTAATTTCAACTCGATAAAGGGTCTTGACAGACAGACGTACGGACCGACGAACGCATGGTCGCACGGACGGACAGACAACAAAGATATCCTATAAGGGTTCTCTTTTTCCTTTTGAGGTACGGAACCCTAAAATTCCAGAAGTTGTAAATAGCTAATGCCGATTAAAGTGTTTTAAGTGTAACCCCTTTGAAAGGTACACCCTGTAAATCGTTGCCCCTCAAGGAATGTCTAAACAGGTGGCTGTAATGGCTCATGTCTTGAACAAAACTACGGATCAGCAACTACGGCGTTGCGATTGTTCTCTGACAAAGATGAGATTTATGCATTACAAGAGGAACGAATGGCGAAGCGAATGGGAACAAAATAGGTGAGAGAATACAGAAATATTGTTGTACTGTCGACAACACGTCAACGTTTATATGGGTGCACTCTACCCAGTTACGTTAAAAAGAAAACTGCCACGGCTAAGTAGGCTATACAAGTTAAAAAGTAATAGGTGAACTACTTATAAAAAGAAAACTTCGTACAAAATCCATTGAAAATTACTTTGATGAAGTTGTTCAGTAAAGCAGATAAAACCCCCTCTCGCTACGGAACCCTACGCTGCGCGTGGCCCAACACGCACTTGGCCGGTTTTATTGTTATTTCTTTTCATTCTGTTCTATAATTTTTAAACACAAAATTCAAAATACGTCACCCACTTTAGATTTCATTTGCATTTTGGACTACTACTCCATTCTTGGACCAATCCACTTGTCATCACTTTCCTACGGTGTTAATCACTTATCTACAGTTTAAATAAACCCAGTTTTTCTCGAAGTCGTATACATTTTTATTAATCTACATCAAGAACCCTTCCAACACCACGCCCTCGTTTGGGTTCATAACTACCTGCCTTGGGACAGTGTGCCAGGCTGTTTGTTGACTTGCGCATTGCATATCTATGAGGACGGATGCTTAGTAATATTACGAAGAAACTATTAGGCCAATGATGACGTTGCTAATGACGTAAGTAAATAACTTATGCCGCTAAGAGCTTAGTGGTGTCTTCATCGATAAAGACCTCTGTTTTGTTTTGCAGTTCCCTAGCTAATAAAATATGTGATAAAGACTCACCTACGCTAATAGGTTGAGCCATGATGTCATACGAGCCTAGTGCTTATTGTATGAAAGTTAGCTTAATAAGACTAAGTACTTAATTAACGACGGTACTTACCTAGGTTTAACGTTTAACGATACTAATTATCTAAGAGTCAATTACCATTAACTGTTAAAGCGTAGGATGTATCTACACCGTCACAGAGATTTTCGTAAATAGATGTTTCACTGTAAACACTGCTTTTTAAAACTCTAATAAAATTTGTGTCTTGCATTTCATTTCAGGTTGGTAAAACCCGAAAATTGAGCTTTTAATTCAATGCGTGACAATTAGACAAGTAAGCAGACCACACTCACAAAAAACATCTCTAAACGGCCTAGCCAGCCTGTTTATGAAGAGGGTGTGGATAAAATTCTCAAAAAAAAAAAAGTTTGTTAATGACATCACACATAGGTAAGATAGATAAATCTGTCAAGTCCAACAGTTTAACAAACCTTATTAGAAACCCACGGGCACAGTTATCTTCTAAAATAAAGCTTGTACAGTTATAAAATTTTCCTTGGTAGACCACAACCGGCGCCTACAGTGAATGTGGGTTGAATTGCGATAGTATAATGTAAACTGTGCGATGCGGTTTGATTGCAACGGAGAAGGTTGAATAATACTTTGTCGTTCTCACAGATGTAATTACCCAGGCAGACACGCGCCTAGCCTACTTTCTCCGTTGTTATTGAACTAGGTATACAATTAGTGTGGACAAAAGTCATCAACAGATAACTGGATATAGACGATAGATCTTTCAGTTCGGAAATAGGGGGTCGCTTGCTAAAACAGCATGCCACGAAAACATGTCGCCTCGGCGAGGGCGGTAAATCTGTAACCACGTGCTGTGTGCAATTCATTTATGTATGTTGAGTAGAACAAAGTAGCCATTCCTCAGAAACTCTTGGCTCGTGCCGCTAGATGGTGCCAGTGCGGTGTAACAAATTGCGCAGTTTGAGCTAAAAATTAACGCTTACTTATAGAACTTTCACATTAAACCAACGGGCCGTGTAACCCGACCTACCGCTTTTTGTTGCTTAGGATTAGGATTCTCTAGGCATCTGTGTACCTGGAACCCCTCTTTCTCTGGTTGTGCAATAAAGTGTACTCTATCCATCTGTCTATGTGGAGATTTTTTTACACCCTGTATAATTCAAAGACAAGCATCAACACGATAGTCAATTCCTCCCTGCGTGAGGGACTAATCCGACATGATTGGTCACTTTATTGGTCTAATTCATGTATCTAAGTTAGGAAACACGTGATTCATTTTCCCCTTCTCAGACAGTCGACAGCACATCAACCTTTAAATTTTAGTTGAAAACTTACCCGTACTTAGTAGAGTGCACGGGTGTAAAGGTTGATATACGGTCGACTGTACAAGCAAAAGGAGATGACGAATCATCTGCACGATATTTTTCCGCTTATCCGTTTATGATACCGAAAGGAAGCGATGGCAGCGCGGTCAGTAGAACGCTTGCCTCATATTAAAGAGGTCGCAGATTCGAAGTTCACACCCAGACATCTACTAACTATTTTGTTTTTGAAGTTACGTACATTTGTGTAATTTTAGTTGCAGTATGGGAATCGCGAAGAAACCTGAGTGCCGGAGGTGTTGCGGCTCATGAGCTGAAATTGCCAATCCGCGGTGGGCAACCAAACTCTCTCTGAGAGAAGGCTGGTGCCCTGCAGTAGGGCGGGTTTCCTATGCGGGTTTCATATAGGCTGCTTTTGTATGTAATAACTTAGGCCTTTGCATCTACGTAATGAGATGATTTATACAGCGTCCAGTGGCACCTTCACTCACACTAGACGGGTGAAGGGACCACTCAGACGCTGCAGGCACTGCAGCCTGGGAAAATGTTTTTTTAGATGGAGTAGGCTTGCCCAGCACCTATATCGTCCTGACAGCTTAGTCGGCTTAGCCTACTGGCTACCCATAGCACAGGGAATACTAGTTTGGGAGCCGGTAACAATTTTTTTTGTAACCGTTTTACAATAAAGTTTTTTCATTTTCAAGTTGAAGCTGTAGTGCCAAAAATTTATAGGACAACGCGGGAGTACTAAGCAGGAGTACTAAGACACCTTGTTTCGATATTCCAAAAAGAGGCCATAGCCCCTCTGACGACTATGCCCCGGTTGACCTTATGTATCAAATAAACCGAAATGTATGATATATTTTTGCGATATCAAAGATATCTCCAAAGTAAAACTATTTTCTATTTCTATTCTAATTCTTTTTCTATTTCATATTACCCTTTCTGGGGAAGAAATTTCAGGCAAGAACCAATTATTGTCAAGACGCAACTACATAGTTTAATATATTTTTATACATTTTAACAGAAGACATAAATATTTTAATATATGCGGTATAGGTAAGTAGTTCTTCCTTCGGTTCTTCCCTTCTATGAACTAACAGCTTAAGACATGCGACGAGATTATTATCCAGTTTGAACTTGAAACATCGACGCATTGAAACAATCGCGTAATTCAGTATGTGGCCAATCGGTATTAAGGGAAAACCACTGGAGAAAAAAAATCGTATCTTTTTTTACAGGTCTAATTTGCAAAATGTGTCTGTACCATCTCTCTATCATGATTAATAGTGATTTTTAGGACCCATGGCCATCAAACTATGGCAAATAAACGTCGGACTAGATAGCATTAAAAAAGGGCCGTTTTTGGCATAAATGCTATCTACTCCCAGGTTCGTGATCCTAGGTTCTTTGTCGTGGATCGTAAAAATCACTGTTAACATGATTAAGAGGTTGTTTTGCAATTACGACCTGTAAAAGAAGATATGATAAATAAATAAATAATAAATAAATAAATGACTTTTTTCATTGGTGACGCTAGTTAGACCGAACTGACTGCCACCGAAAGTGACTACTTAAGAACACTCCTTTTGCGTTTTGGCCTGTAAAAACTTATTTCGAAGATCTTGACCAATCTCCAAAATAAAATAAAATTTTATTACGTTCGGCTGATTGTTATAGTTATAAGAAAAAAATATTTGAGAATAAAATCATCGACTTTTACATTCTATAAAATTTTCAATTTTTGATATTTTTTTCACTAGTCCGAATTCGTCCCAGAGCAGGGCACAGGGCTTCTCTCAGAGAGCGAGTATGGGTTTAATTACCGCGCGTGCCCGCCGCGGATTAGCATTTTCAAGCGTTGAGGTATGTGAACACCTCAGTATATTTTACTTATGCTGGCTAAAAACCATGAGTTTACGCGTTTTTATAAAGGTGACATCAAGAAGTGCTCACAGAAAACCTTAAGAAAAAGGCCGTTTTGATAATAAATATGCGACTATGAAAATTCAACAAATTAAATTGTAGATTTGTCATATATTCGTAGATCGCAAGATATTAGGCGGGTGCGCCGATGTGATTTACATCGCCGCGGCGTGAAGGCAAATCAGTCGGCCGCGTCACGGCGTAATCGGCATGAAAGGCTATGTACCTAGCCCTACTGATTTAGAAAGCATTAAGAAAAAAAACTAGCACAAAGTCGTCGATTTTATCGTTTCATTTATTTTTGTAATATTACAGATTTTTTTCGGGCCGGACTCAGGTAGCAAAAATGAAATGAAGTGAATTGAATGTGAAAATAAATATAATTAAATTTTGTTAAAAATTCGGTAAAACCTATTATTCGGTTATTGAATTTAATCCATTAATACATCTACTAAGCTCTTATAATGTGTAGCCGAACTACTGTACATAAATTACGACCCAGCTTTTTGTTTCAGTAAAAAAATAGTTTTCATGAAATAGTTTAAAACAAATTAATAAATAATTAAATCGGTGTAAAAAATATAAAAATTACAACATCAAATGAATTCTCATGTTATTTTTGACATTTAAATGGGTTATGCTTTTAAATTATTTTATTTTCAGCCCTATCCGAAAATAAAATCTGCGAAGACCGGCGCAACGTGGCGTGGCGCAAAGGACTATAAGTGGACAGCAGCCTTTAAATATAATATTTATTTACATATTTTTGTTGCAAATAAGTCTGTAACTGTAATCTGTAACTGTACTGTACTGAATATTTTCTGCATGCTCCAATGAAAAATTAGTCACACTCTTAAGATAAAGATAAATATATTTCTTTGTGAAACATGAGTATGAATAGATGGTACAGTAATAAATATTTTGTACTGCATGTTTTGTCATTGTAGACATAAAAATTTTTGATAAGAGAGAGTACCAAATAAGAGGGAACAATTATAAAATTGTCAAAATAGGTTTAAACTGTCGTAAAATAGCTTGACATCTCTTTCTGTAAATAATTTGCGGAATGAAGATTGTACATAGGTAGCCAAGGAAAACGGCTTGCATAAAGTAGCGGAGACAAAAAAAAGTATCATAATGAGCTGAAAAAATTACGAGAAACTGAGCAAAAAACCGATGAAAACAAATGTGTTCATTAGGATATTGTTTAACTCTGACTCTCTCTATTATTCATTACGAGTTTTACCGCCTCTAGTATCTACTTAAACGCATGATTGCTGTGCGATTAAAGAAAATACTTGGTGGATTTTGTGAAAGTAGGACGCTTGTGTAATATGGTGTAATCCGTCATTCACTTTTGAACGGTATTAAATAGAACACTTGGGTAAATGACAAATGTTTGTGACATACCTTGATTTCCAAAAATAAAAGCTCCAACTAAAGGTCAATCCTTCCAAATCGGTACTCGGGTTTCAAAATAAATTCACGCACAATATAAACAGTCGCTATCACCTAAACACTACGTTTAAAAACATTTTAAAAACAAAATTCAAAAATGGTAGTTCGAAGGAAACTTTTTATTTTTTTAAACTCGCGTTCGGTTATGCGGCCAGTACGCAGGCGCGGCACGGCAGTCGTGGGCTGACAGCAAGTGTTCTGTGCCGACTCTACCCCCTCTTCGGTCCGGCTGCACACTAAGTGATGATGCTTTGGTGACCTCACGCTCTGTACTAAACATTTGATGGGCAGATAACCAAGTCGATTGGTAGGCCACCAGGACTGTTGGCCTGTTGAAAGCATCACAGATAAGGACTACCTCCAATTACCGCCGCCTGCTGCGAGGGCCCTAATTCTTTGTCGTGTCTATGAACTCTGGCTGCACAGAACATTTTTTTCTGGCGTTGCATCGCATTCTTTGTAGACACTTATTCTAAAAAAAAAGTTTTAAATCGTGATGCGTAGGTTCCTAATCACTGTCATTACGCTCTACGAATCGCTCTATGACTTTTGAAACCCTCAGGTGAATGTAGAGTTTCATCTACGTTGTTTACTATGAACCAAAGGTACCTGTTTGACTTTCTACTGTAACTGACCTACCGAACGTGCTAGAAGTGGAAATTTATGCAAACACGAGTTGCAAGGCGATTTTACACGACACAGTGATTGTCATAGTTAAGATAGTTAAACTTAACTATAATAATTACCTACGGACATAGATCTTTTAAGCCTAGATTCTACAACGTCGTCGTGTCGAGAACAACGCAGCGGACATCTTGAACTTTACGTGATCAAGGATCGATAGGAATTTGATACGCATGTTTTTCATGTTACATAGTTTAACGTAGGGGTGGTCCAGTGGAGTATTTTTTTTAGAATCTATCGGCCTTATTTATAAAAACACGATTCCTCTTAAGCACTCCAAAGAGGCAGTTTATTTAATCTGTGGTTACGACTTTTCCTCGTAAAATCTCCACCACAGACTATTTTAATCGGCTTTTTAAGGAATGGTGTTTTTTATAAAAAAGACCGTATGTGTGCATGGGATTCACATTAGAAAAATCTATCCAAGATACGGTCAATTTATACGGTGTTAGCGTGCATCAGAATGTTTGCCTTTGAATGTTTGCGGTGAATTAATAAATAAATAACTTCCGCACAATACAATCACTTGCCCTGGTCCCAAACTAGGATAACCTGTACTATGGTAGCCAGGCGAGGACATCACAAACAGGGAAGTACACCCAGACAGACTGAATTTCTTACACTGAAAGTGGTAACAAAAAAAAACCGTATTTGTCGCTAGATTCGAGTGAATTGTCGAGCTCAAGCGCGACGTTGACGACCCTTCCGAACATATCGCTGCTTCATAATAAAGGCCCATGTCTTCTGGAATTCTTCTTGTTTTCAAATATAGAGTGGATTTGAAAAGAAGATAGAGTCGCAGTAATTGCTTTCCATCGTTGTGGCTACGCGCCAACTGAGATTTTAAAAGTGCTCGAAAATTTGAAAATTTCCCTCGTCGATGACTGTCTCGTTGGTCCGCGTAGGTTGTGGGTTGGATTCCCACTAGGGGCCGCCGTACATTTGTACAAATGGCCTCAGTCTCGCTAGGGGTATTTCCATGTTTGTGATGTCCTTGCTTGGTTACCATAGCACAGGGTATCCTTCTTTTGTACCAGGACAAGTGATTGTGTTATGTGGTAGTTATTAATTATTTACCCACAAATTTATTCACATGACCTCTTCTAGTTTTGTTGCAACGTTGCAGAGCTAGAGCGAGATCCAGATCGATAGAGCGATTTAAACTCTTAAATCTATTGATGTACTTAGGGATGAAATGCACTAGTGGTTATTTAGCATTATATACGGTCTTATATGACGCGCACCAAATGCTGAACGATTCCTAAGTCTGGGTGTATTTTAAAGAAAGAAAGATATTTATTGGGACAAATTAACACATCACAAGAAAGAAAAGGCGTAACAAGTAACATAAATACAAAGAAAAAAACAAGTCACATAAATTCAAGATAGGACAAGGCAAAGTCAGAGCGTCAGAGTGCATCCTGTCGTGTGTCTGAGTTGCCACAAAGGGCATCTGACTCAGCATTGTGCTGATTTTCATGTTTGTAACGTCCTTGAGCTCCGTACGATATGTCGAAAGACTCTTAAACGATACCAAATCACTGTTCATAGAATGGACAGTTCACCGAATATCGGAAGTACGAAAAAATGGTTAGCCAATACCCCTACCTGTGGAAAGCACGGTTCGTCGAAACAACGCTTCAACTAATAAATGGTAGGTCGATAGCACGAGTCGCCGATGCCGTGGTTAACCGAAAGCGTTGTAGAACGAAATAATCTCTCATCGATAGAATGTATCGCTGATAACACCTTTTGTACATAAATAACGCTATATATATTAAGTACATGTATTTACTCACGCTTGTATCCCAGAGGGGTGGACAGAGACAATAGTTTGCCACTTGCTACGATCGATAGGTACTGAAATATTTATGTCGATTCTAAACGCATCATATAATTGCTGCATACACGCCCATGGTCACCCACGGTGATATTCGGCGAACTGTTCATTCTATGAGCAGTGGTATCATTCAAGAGTTTTTCGACATATCGAACGGAGCTCGTGGAAGGACCTTATTATTATTGTTATTGGCCTAGCTGTCGAATTCTGTACCTACTCATTTCTATCGCAAACGTTCCGACAGGATTTGGTGCGCATTTCATTGTATAGGCTTCCGGAGGCCGCGCACTGGCGGTGCAAGTTTGTCATTGTCATCCACCCGTACTCGTACAAGATAGAGGGTAAGTGCCCGCAAGTGCATTACAAGCCAAAAACTACTTTTTTAACACAAAAAAAAAAACAGACTTCAAGAACCTGTAAGCCTTCTAATGTTTTTTTTTCTGGTGTGTACAATAAAGAGTTCTGATCTAATCGAATCAAATCTAATATCACGCACAAAAAAGAAGAGTTTGGTGACTTTCTCATGGATCTCGTTAACAGAGCTGGACCAAATTTATACGGAACCCTGGAGATACAGTTCGGAAACCTTTCCGTCACAAGGTTATCTGGAAGAAATTGCTGTTAGCAATAAGGCCGCCCATTGTACTTTTTCATTGTAACTTTCATATTTTATGTCTCGCTTCTTGTGTGCAATAAAGAATAATCTTATCTTATCTCATCTTACAGTCGACAACAGGTCAACCTTTACATTTTTGTTGCAAAGTCACCCGTGACCTAACTGAGTAGTGTGCTTAAGGTCGCTGTGCTGTCGACAGTACCCGCTTTCTAACAATAAAAAAAAATTAATGAAATCAGACGAAGTGATAAGGATTTTTTACTGGACATAGGTACATAGAAATACATACGGATGAACTCACAAGCTTTGCAACGTGTCCAAAACGCTTTCGTTCATTTCTGTTATGATATACCCGCTCGAGGTCTTGTCACACCCTATATTAATAATGCGGATCCTTTGAAGATGGGTGATAGGATGAAATTATTCATGGCAACATTAATGTGCGGATTATAAAACTCAGAAACCAACATAGTTATTTGAAAAACTGATTTCGCGTTGGTCAGTTGGTCTATGATACGAGTAGGTGGCCGAAAGAGAATTAGCATATTTTATGTTGAAACCCGCTTGGTGTGCCTGAACAGCGAACAGCCGCTTTCCGCGGTAGCTTTCGGTTCCAGTTCCAGGCTACCAAGTGCTGGAATAGCATCCCTCCACGCCTAACACAGCTTAATTCTAAGGCTAGCTTTACAGCGAAATATAAACAAAATCCTCGTAGAGTCTCAAAAGTCGGTCCATTGTTAAGATTGTTGTTACGTGGAGGATGGAGCTATCTCGCCCGCACAATTTCACATTTTTTTGTGATTGTAATAAAATTAGTATAGGTACTTTTGACAAACGTCTTCTGAGGGTTTGATGGATACTTAAATTGTGGATATTGGGGCATATTTTTCTTATGTTGTACTGAGTTTTTGATTGAGATAATTTGATACCAAATATAATAATGTTGGTAACAATTTTTCTTTGTTAAACACTACGTATAGGAAAACGAAAAAGTGATTAAAATGTAATTTAATTATGCATCAAACCCTCAGACCACATTTATCAAAAGTTTACTCATTTTATTACAATAATAATTAAAAATGTAAAATTGTACGAACGAAACAGCATGCTCCACGTAAGAGCAACCATAAGTAATCTACCTATTGCCATTACATATTTAAATATTGGCCTTTAACACGTACTTCTCCCCCAGTTTGCTCAGGTTACTTCTTTGATTATAAAATTAATTGATATGTAATTGACACCCATTTTATTTGCTTACAAAATTAACTGACATGTAGTTTCATTATTCCGATTGATTTATACGTACAGGATTTTTTAAAGGACATACGATTATTGTGCATTACTTCATATTAAATGCTACAATTTAAACTATTATTATTATCATTACAATGACATTTATTCGATTACAATCCAATCTGTGTATTTACTTAATATAATATTGTATAATGTACCCAAATATCAATTATTTTATGCTTATTTTGACAGTTTTATGCTTATTTTCCGAGTGCTGCACGTCGGTACACTACCGGCTACTGTCGGAATACCACCGCTGGAGTGGTCTGCTTCTCCAGCATATATTATGCTGAGTTAGAGGCCCTTTGCATTTGCCACACCCGCAAACTACTCTCTTGTATTGTCTGTTGCTTTGCTTGTGCTTATTTCTGTTACTCCTTTTGTGTGCTTAGTTGCTGTACAATTTTGCTTTGTGTTACTTGTGCAATTCTTTATGTTCTTTACCCATGTGTGTGTGTGTAGATGAAAATAGATGTTTTTATCTATCTATCTATCTAATTAGTAAGCTCCTTCTATTTTGAAGATAATTTGGGTGACTTTGACACTTTTAAAACTGGAACGAATTTACAGTTTTGTTAATTTCACACCAAGCCTTGTCAAAAACAAAACGTGGTAGTGAAACTATTGTATTATGTTTCGGGGTGAACACTTTCAATGCAAACATTACTACCTGACAAACATGTATGTATCCAAACTTTCACATTTATCATGAAATATTGTAAATCAAATGATTCATTCCTTTCCCTTTGTCTCCAATATAGCCTTGTTATTAAATTACATTCCACGACTATTACTGTAGAAATGGTTTACATAAACACGTCATGGGCATACATAACAAACCCAAAGACAGACATTTTTATTCAATCTAGGTCAGATCTCTCTGCTACGGCATTAAGCTGAGCGGAAACCTTTTTGGTACTGCTATATTAATTTTAAGCTATATTAATTTCCACTGTACCTAAAAACTGTATGAGTACCAAATAAAGATTTTCTATTCTATTCTATTCTATAAACTTAGAAACTTTTAATGAATTCAACATAGATGTCTTGAGATGAACACCTATATTTAATACAAATTAAACGAAATGAGGACTTCTCGAAGTGTACCAATAAGAGTCCTGTCCATATAGAAATCCTGGATAGAAAATGGCGCCCTCACGTGGGGGCTTGTCTGATCAGGCATCACTCGTTTGTATTTTGGGCAACCGAAAGGGCGGCCAAGGATCACGTGGAAAAAATCAATAGCCCAAGAGGCCAAGTCAACTGGCACTAGCTGGCCTAAATGGAAGCTACCGTCAGAAGTGGAAATCTGTGCTTAAGGCCCTATGCTCCCCTAGGAGTTAAAGGACTGAAGAAGAAGAAGAAACATTCGATTTCAAGATCTAGGTCATTGTGAATAACTGGTTTTAATGCCACACTTTTTTATGCAAGGGACGCTTTCTCATTGCACGATGCGGTGCTGCTGGTTTCTTCACGATGTTTTCCTTCACAGTTAGCGAATGGTGTTGCTACTACAACTTCACAAATGTACGTAACTGGGAAAACGAAGTCATTGGTACGTGCTGGGATTCGAGCCCACAACGTCCCGAATTTGAGGCCGGTGCTCTACCGCTGCGGCACCACCGATTTTTACATCACGCATGTAAAAAGGGTCAAGACAAACCTCTGGCAAACTCTACTGACTTACATTACGGGTGACTTTCCAACAAAAAATAAAAGGTTGGTCAGCTATCGACTGTACCTAACAATAACATGTAATGTGTCTGTCTGACAAAGCTTCTCTTTTCTCATTAGTGGTCCGAATGGCAATTGCGATGTAAATGGATAACGCGAACGAATGCAATCAGATATCGTAAAATATCAGACGTCTGTATCAGGCGATGCTCTTAGCTAATTATGCAACTGGTTACGCGATCCATTTGGATTCGGCGAAATGTTTCCAAACGACTACGTATTGCACTCGCTAATAACCGTCATTAAGCCGTCTTGAAACCGTGCAAGGCTTATGAAAGAAGCGAGTGGTGATGGTGGATTAAAACATGATAACAATCGGGTAATAACTATGGTCAACGAACGACCCATGATGACGCACTTGGCACTACGACTGATATTGCTACTATAACTTCACAAACGTACATAACTTAGAAAACCAAGTCATAGATAGGTACATGCCCGCACTGGGGATCGAACCTGGGTCTCTCGCTTCCGAGTCCGATGTTTTACCCACTAGGCTACCACCGCTGTAAGTTGCTAGGACTAAAACTTCAGATTTGCCTAGTTATTTCCAATAAGACTCTTATCCACAATGGTCTATCAAGTGTGCCATCTCTATTTACGACGATATAACCACCATAACACCCTTGACCTGCTATTATATCGATAGCTATCTAAACTGCTTTTACATTGTTGTACAGATTACGCAACATTGAAAATCTTCCCATAAATTGAGGTGTGTAAGGTTGATTTAGCTCAAACAGCTTAGGACAAAAAGTTGAGTCCAGAAGGCTCATGGCCAGTTTCTCAAATAAGAATTTCGCTAAGTAAGTGGTTAACGTACTGCTGTCTCTTCAAATTCTCAGAAAAGAGCGTGACAGAACGTTACTTAAGTATTTGCTTAGTGAAATTCCCAATTCAGAAAGCGGTCCTTAATCAGCTAAGATTTTCAGCTGAAATTAATCGCACTGGACTCATAGCTTTAAAACTCAAGATTTGATTATGATTTTTTTCCACAACAATAAAACTACTTACAGTAAACAATAAGTACTTCATAATTTGTCCAAGCAGCAAATAGTTAATGGATAATGGATGATTTATTAAGTGAGGAAATGGCAATTTTATTTCATCTTATTGCATTTCTGTGCGAATGGAAATGCAGTAACTCTCATTATATTCCGACTTGGGTCAAGTTTGAAATGTGTATCAAATGGAAAGGAAAGCACCAACTTGGCACGAGCAATTTGATAAACCTGTAAGTTTTTACCAATTTTCACAAATTTGTTCCAAACACTTGGCCGATTTTTAGTCGACCATCTATTCTTTCTTGCTAGTAGGTAAACCTACCTAGAATTGCACAGGTGGTCCCAATGAGAGTGGCAATAAAAATGAGGAAACACTATTGCGTAATGCTCGGTAATGGCAGGGTGACATGAGACATTCGGCACGCAGCAGGGTCGATACTCCCACGAACAAATCTGGTCTTACGGGACTTACGGGTAAGTAGATATACTAAAACTTAGCTTTTCGATTTACGAGGATAAGCGTCTCAACGTGCATTTAACGGGCGATCCGGTGCTAACTCGCGCCACCGATGAAAAGAATCGTATCGTCTTTTGTAATACATTTTTGCAAAAGTTATAGCTATCACGATATTCAAGTTCTAGCTATCACCAATATCATAAAACTCAATAATGGTGATAGCTAGAACTAAGAACAAATGACTGGGTTTTATAAAAGTCGTGTCGGGCAATAGGCAAACTGGGTTGTTTGAATGGGTGGTTTGAATGAAATGTAACAAAAATGTGAACAAAAATGTGCGCTTTAAAGCTTAATATTTCGCAAAGGGTCCATTGAATCGAAAAAATTAAAACCGGACAAGTGCGAGACGGACTTGCCCACCCAGGGTTCCGTACAAATTTGTAGTTACTTAAATATTATAAACGAGCGAATACACAATAAAATTACCACCGTAGTTTCGTCAAAAAATTTCAATTACTAAAAAAAAGAAAGTAATAACCAAATAAATAAATTCCAAAAATTAACAAAATAACAATTAAATAAACCACCCCGAGCCACATCCGACACAAAGGTTCCCATAACGCTGGCAGCGTTGCCGCGCTGCACAGCAAGG
This sequence comes from Yponomeuta evonymella, assembly GCA_963969515.1. Taxonomy (NCBI): domain Eukaryota; kingdom Metazoa; phylum Arthropoda; class Insecta; order Lepidoptera; family Yponomeutidae; genus Yponomeuta; species Yponomeuta evonymella. The sequence continues at coordinate 7,987,381 of OZ018346.1, forward strand.
GAGATAGATCCTCTGCATCAGATGTGCCCCGGAGCGTTTGTCAAAACCTCGGTTCCTCAAGCGCCGACCGATCTCATTCACAAAGGCCCTCCCCTGCGAACCTCAGACCCCAGTTGTCTCCAAAGCCAGTGGCACGAAGATGTAGCTGTTCATCAACTGGCCGTACTTGAGACATTTCTGTCTAGCAGCTAGCTCAGCGGTGGCACCAGGGGTGACAGTCGTTGAAATGATGTGTGAAGGCGCGAAAGTGCACACACATGTCACGTTCCACAGAAGGCATCATGCATATCTTGGGGCATAAACGGGCTTTCTAAATCTTTTTTAGGATTCCGCACCTCAAACGGGAAAACGGAACCCTTATAGGATCGCGTTGTTTTCCGTCCGTCCGTCCATCCTGTCTGTCAAGACCCTTATCCCGAGTACGCGTGGAGGTATCGAGCTGAAGTTAAAACCATATACTCAGGTCCTCCACGCGTTCCCGAGATAAAGGGTCTTGCTTGACAGACAGACGGACGGACGGACAGACGGACAACAAAGTGATCCTATAAGGGTTCCATTTTTTTCCTTTTGGGGCACGGAACCCTAAAAAGAGGAGAAAAAATCTCCCCTAAGTTAAAGAGGAAACAGGCAAGTTTTGACAGGTGGCAGGTGACAATAAGTGTAAGGAAGGTAGTCAACCTATCCATAACAGTATATTTGCAAAAAAATACTAATGCATTCGTACTCTGGCAGTCCCTACGGTTTTCATACACTAAAACAAAAAATCTTTGGCTTTTGTATCTACGTAATGAGATTACTAAACTGTAGATTATCAGATTATCAGATAATAAATATTAATAGTATGAAAAGCAGTCCTATAATTTCTACAACCGTACTGCCTACCTTTCATACTTTTCTTTTTACTGGACTGTGGCGGGGCCCAAAAGGAGGGTAAAAATGTGTGGCTCGTATGTATTTTTTTGTCTTCGAACGGTAAAATTCCATACAAATTGCTATTGTGTTGTCTTATCAATTTATATACAGTTAATCAACCTTTTCAACCATGCAAAGTCACCGGTTACGTTACCCAGTAGAGTGCACGCATGTTAAGGGCGCTTACACGCGGACGGAACGGATGCCAGCTGCAGCCGTCGACGCTCGTCGACGCGCTGACGCGGATATTCGACGCTGACATGTCGGCGACTGCCGTCGGCGCGTCAACTTTATCAAAACGAATGAAGTGGTTGGTACCGCTGAGTGAATACTGTCTGCAGCGCTGTTCTCCCGCTTCCGAGTCCATAGTTCTACCCACTGGACTACCACCGCTTTGTCTGTTGCTATAGTAACCCAAAACATAGGTACCTAATGTTGGTCCGCTTCAGCAACAGAGTCAATTATTTAGTAGTGGTTATGCCCACTTGTGGCCGCTTTCCGGCTTCCTCAAACCTACGCGATGTATTATTATGTTACATCACTCGACGGCCAAATGTGCATCATGTCATGCCTAAAGTCCTTTATATTTTTCTAGAGTTGTCTGAAGTTTGGAACATAGGATAATATGCTTTATTTCCTGTAGCCGTGCGGCCAGTGGGTTTTCATGGGCATCTCAAGAACCATTACTACTCTCAAAAGATATATTTTCTTGGGTAAACTCGTCTTCAGAATTTGACCGGATACATTTTAAAGAAAACCGGCCAAGTGCATGTCGGGCCACGTTCAGTGTAGGGTTCCGCAGAAAGAGAGGGTGCTTTACAGAACTAACAACTTCATCAACGTAATTTTCAATGGATTTTCTACGAACTTTTCCTTTTATAAATTACTCGTTAACTTTTACTGTAAAGCCTGCTTAGCCGTGAGAGCTTTCCTTATATTATATATGCTAACATAACATAAACTCACGCCTGTATCCCTGAGGGGTAGGCAGAGACCAGGGACTGCCACTTGCTACGATCCTGACAGATCACTTATATCCTGACAGATATACTACTGTCCTGAATTTATTCACGTTCCTTCAATTAACCGTTTAGCTAGGAGGGGCGGTGGGGAACATACTACTCGGACGAAAATTTGCGCTTTGAAGTTTAATATTTCGCAAACTGAACCCTAAATAAAAAAACGATCATTCTACCCCCACAATATTTTTAACGACCTATCCAACGATACCCCACATTATGGTAGAGGCGAGAAAAAAATAATAGCTTCCCTAATTTCATAACCGTGAAGGGGTAACACTTCACGGTTATGAAAACCACGGAGTAGGCCTATGTCCTGCAGTGGGCGTCGAATGGCTGATGATGATGATCCCTAATTTGGGTGTAAAGGACACTAAAAAAAATTTGTAAGATTTTATTCTATCGTTTTGTAGGAGTGATTACTAATGTAGTAACTAGAAAACAAAGTCATTGGTACAGTCGACAGCACATCAACCTTTACTCGCGTGCACTCTACTCAGTTACGTTACGGGCGACTTTGCAACAAAAATGTAAAAGTTGATAAGCTGTCGACTGTACATGTCATGCGCTGCATATCCCGCATGAATTTTCAAAAATGCTTTTCTAGTGCTCATCGCAGTTACCATTACCACTACAAAACATTGTTTTCGACCCTTCGGATTAGTTCAAGACCAAGGGTTCTTTGTAGGATAAGTGTTTACTATACTATAATCACCGAAATAATAACAACGACACTATTTAAAATAACTAGTTATTTAAAATTTTGCATAAGTTTTACTACCTTAAAACCTGTGCCAATAAAATATGGCCTGTCTATTTAACTTTTATGCTGGTATAGGAAACACGTTTCTTGCTGTACAGTTTTAACGAACGTTTTCTCCTCAGTAAAATTTTGCAAATAGTTACGTTCTATGGACTTTTCTTTAAAAAAATATGATGTGGTATGCTTACTTCACAGTTGCGTTATAAAAATGTAGGTTAAAAGATATGAACTGTTAATTCTAGACATGTTTGTTACTTAGTTACTATACAGTAACTTGGTGGAAACTTCTTTTTAGCTCATAGTTCCACCAAGCTGCAAGTTTCCCTAAAATGTAATAAATACAATAAATAAATAATAAATCGACATACAAATATTAAAAATACTGAATTGATACTCTTTCTGGCCTTAGAAAATGGTCGCTACATCCAGCGATCACATCCTTATTACAAGCGTGAAATGAAATGTTATCGAAATGGTTAATTTTGATTTATTTACCGATACTTTTTTTGCACTTAAAGAAATCGTACAATGTAATGCCAAAAGCATTTGAATTTTTTTTACTGTAATTTTTTTTGTACATTACATTGGAGGGGTAGGCAGAGACCAGGGTTGGCGACTTGCCACGATCCTGGCAGACCTCCTTCGCTTTTTTTTCTCTTTTTAGAGTTTTATTAATTAAATCAACGAATGGACCTGGGCCGACGCACGACGGCCCATTTCATAATTCGACACTTGATATTTCTGCAACTATTTCTGTAGTTCTGTGACTGTTCTGTAGTAATGTAACACTTATTTGAAATAAGTATAAACCAGTGCATGGACCGCTTCTATCATCAAAAGTTGAGTCTTCATTCTAGTCTCTTCTGTAAGGACTCTTTTGTGGTGGTCTCAGCCCTCTCAGTAACTGTATGATATCAGGGATCGCCTATGATTTGTCATGACTCCTCAATTTTAAATTGGATAACTGCTACAGGGGTTTGGTAAGTTTTTGTCGGCTTTATAACTCATTATTTAACGGTAACCGGTTGTACAGATATAACATGGTACAGGTAACGTGGAAATATATTGAATCTTGCATCAGCGGAATAATTCGCTTGTGTAGGCAACACTTGAGAGCACACCGATCTTTATACTTAATATAAATTTTCAAATACTCGTAACTATAGAGACAGTATTTGTGATATTATTTTCGTCACATTTTGGATATCATCATCATTATAATAAACCGTAAATCGTCGATCGAAATCATTACTGGAACATTTCAAAATATACTTTTTTGAGTAACAGACGTTTAAAAATTTTTAAATTTATAGTAAAATCCTTGTTTCTTTACTGGTCGAAGTCATTTTGCAATAGTTACAATTAACTCTTGGCTTGTAGTTTCATGACCAGTACATATATTTTGGGCACCGACTCCAAATTATACTTCTACAATACCTAAATGTATACGTACTTCTAATTTAAAGGTAAATTAAATTATTTCTAACTTTTCAGTGCTGTAGTGTTTTGAAGTCTTTTTTATTTATTTATTTTTTGTTTTGGTCTATGTCATTTAAGTAAGTTCCAAAGTCACGTATGTTGAACTTCTGTCAATTTCACCTAGCTGATAGAGTATCAAGATTGCATGTTAGCCAGTGAAAGTGTTTGAGGAAAATCTGCTGATACTTACTGGAGACTACCTCAATTAGGTCTTAATACAAACCACATTAGGACTATATTCCAACTTTCATACGTACTAAAATTGATTATACATTCTCTTCTTGTGAAAACCCACCGTTTGCAATCCTTGTGTTACCATTACCACATAGCGACCAGCGAAAATATAGCATATACGATAGAATACGATCACCGCTATCTAGTGCAACAAAAAAATCATTATGAGGGATATTTAAAGCCTACCCAAAGGCAGCAAACTGGACATATTCTGGCCACAAACAATGGAGATGAAGGCCTCTGGAATCATAACAGTCAGAGACCTGTCCATCTAGAGATCCTGGGTAAAAAAATGCGTTTTATAGGTCACGCCGGGACAGAAGATGGAGGGATGATTTTTGGCCTTCTTACTGAAAGCATTTTATTTTTTTTAATATTTCTGAGCAGCCGGATAGTTGGTTATTTTTTATTCTGTTTTTTGTTCTTTATTTTTTTTATTTTAGTAATAGTAGCGCTGTCTAGAGGTGAGTAAGATTGTAGAAACTTTTATAAAAAATTGCGCCACTTTATGTAAAACTAGGGAACTTATTGTAAATATATTGGGAACTTTTATAACGTTTTTTACCCATGACACTCTCCCAAATACGACAATTATTTGTCAAAATCCGATCATTGGTTAAGGAGTTATGAGGGAACGTAGAATCGGACGTACTTACATGCATACATAGGCACATACGATCCAAACACATATCCTCCTTTTGGGCTCCGCCACAGTCGGGCAAACACACGATTCCATTAAAAGACTCCTCATAGATTAAGGCCGACCGACTTGCTCCACTTTCTTAAATGTGGCTTAAATAGGATTTAACTAAAATTATTCATACAAAAATCAATTTAAATGGCGACTTAAGTGACATTTAAGCAGTGGTGCAAGTCGCCCTTTATGTTACGTTACGGATATCGCACTTAGTTTTTAGTAAAGCTTTGTCTAAAGTATGACGTAGTCGGGATGACTATGAAAGTGAAAGTAAGGTTTGCGAAGGAGACTTTGTTAATTTGACTAAAGTTCGAAGAATTCTAGGTTACATTCCACGCCCCCCACCAATGAGACCCGGAATACGTCCATGCGCATTCAAAGTAAATTGATTAAGTTATTTGCCAGGCATTATAGCTGCCTATTATTGCTCTTGTTACGAAACGACTAATGATGAAGGACTGGCCGGTTTTAAATTCGACGATAACCGTAACGACTTGACAAGTAATAACGTTATTATATATTTTTTTAAATATTGCACTTATAAAAATAAAATTACAAAGGTGAACTTAATACTAACAGCATTATCTTCCGGGTAACTTGGTTGACGTTGCATGAATACGCCGTGCAGTTATCGTCCAATGTGAAACCTGCAATATGGATGGAAGCAAGGACGCCGAGCAGATAATACTAAAGATTTAACCGCACTATAAAAAAGGAAAGAGCTTGAAATTGGTAGTCGTTTCTATTGTTCCACTTGAATTGGGCTCACGTGCCCGAAGTGCATCAAGATCTAAAACCGTACCGAAGCCTTACGTTTGATTACTCCCCGAAATAAAAGTGTCTTTTATGTAGTAAGATTGTCTTTACGTAGCTATATTATAAATAACCTGTCATTATTAATTGTTAGAAAACCGGCCAAGTGCGTGTCGGGCCACGCGCAATGTAGGGTTCCGTAGAAAGAGGTTGTTTTTTTCTGCTTTACAGAACTAACAACTTCATCCAAGTAATTTTCATATTTCTTAACGACCAATCCAACGATATTTTCATCATCAACGATACCCCACATCATGGGGTAGATGAGAAAAAAAATCATCCCCACTTTTCATGTTAGGGCAGGTACAGTAAAAAAAAATAATTTCCAACATTTTATTGCTTAACTTTGTCGGGGTGATAAATATGTATCATCATTCATCATTCAGCCACAAGAAGTCCACTGCTGGACATAGGCCTCCTCCATGGATTTCCAAAAAGACCGGTTGGAAGCGGCCTGCATCCAGCGTCTTCCTGCCACTTGAATGACGTCATCTGTCCATCTTGTGGCTGGTCGTCCCACGCTGCGCTTGCCGATATGTGGTCTCCATTCGAGAACTTTTCGGCCCCATCGGCCATCAGTTCTGCGTGCTATGTGCCCCGCCCACTGCCACTTCAACTTACTAATCCGCTGGGCTATGTCGACGACTTTCGTTCGTCTACGGATCTCATCATTTCTGATTCGATCTCGCAGAGAAATTCCGAGCATAGCCCTTTCCATAGCTCGTTGCGTGACCTTGAGCCTTCTTATGAGGCCCATAGTGAGAGACCACGTTTCAGTGCCATAAGTCATCACTGGTAACACACACTGGTTGTATAATTTTGTCTTGAGCGATTGAGGTATATTAGACGAAAAGACAGCCGAGTTGGATTCGACGATTGACCTCTTTCACGAAGTTGGACCGGCCTAGTTGGATTGTTTGTCCTAAGTAGACGTATTCGTCTACAACTTCGAGAGTCGTGTTCCCCAATGTTATTGGGGTGGGCACAACACGAGCGTTCGACATGACCTTCGTTTTGTCCATGTTCATTTTAAGGCCCACACGTTGGGAAACTCGACTGAGGTCGTCGAGCATTATGCCGAGGTCTTCCATCGTTTCTGCCATGACTACTATATCGTCGGCAAATCGAAGGTGCGTAATGTACTCGCCATTGATATTGATGCCGCGTCCCTGCCATTCCAGAAGCTTGAAGGCATCTTCCAGTGCGTTCGTGAACAGTTTCGGAGAGATAACGTCTCCCTGTCTCACGCCTCTTCTCAATGGAATTGCCTCCGAATTCTGCTCCTGTACTCGGACCGACATGGTGGCGCTGTTGTACAAGCACTTCAGCACCTCGATATACCGATAGTCAATACGGCAACGCTGGAGAGACTCGAGCACTGCCCATGTCTCGATCGAATCGAAGGCTTTCTCATAGTCCACAAACGCTAAGCAGAATGGCAAATTATACTCCTCAGTCTTCTGTATAATTTGCCGCAGCGTGTGGATGTGGTCTATGGTACTAAAGCCCTTTCGGAAACCGGCTTGTTCGGGAGGCTGGAAGTCATCAAACCTGCGTTCGAGACGATTCGTGAGGACCCTCGAAAACAGCTTATAAACATGGCTCAGAAGCGAGATGGGTCGGTAGTTCTTCAATAGAGAGTTATCCCCTTTCTTGAAGAACAGCGTCACCACGCTTCTGTTCCATGCTTCTGGCGTTTTTCCTTCGAGCACGACGGAATTGAAGAGCTTCTGAAGGACTTTAAGTACTGGTGTTCCACCCGCTTTCAGGAGCTCTGATGTGATTCCGTCCTCTCCTGGTGCCTTGTTATTCTTGAGCTGTTTCAGGGCCATCCTAATCTCGTACAGGCTGATGTCCGGGATGTCTTCGGTATAATGTCGGGTCAGTTTGGCTCTCGGATCTTTGTTCAAACTGCTAACAGGTTTTGCGACTGAGGTGTATAGCTGTCCGTAGAAACTCTCAATCTCCCTCAGCACCTCTGATTTGGTCGACGCTATACTGCCGTCCTCTCTCCTCAGCTTCGTCAGCTGGCTTTGCCCAATAGACAAGTCTTTTGCGAACACTTTGGAGCCCTTGTTCCGCTCTATAGTCTCTTTAATACGTTCGGTATTAAAGGACCGAATATCGTGCCGCATAGACTTTGAGATATGTCTATTGAGCTGCCTATATGACTTAGCATCCTCGGAGGACTGCAGTTGCAACGCGCGACGTTTAGCCATGAGGTCGAGAGTATAGTTTGAGAGCTTTTGTGGTCTACTCGTACGGTTGGGTCTATAGAACCTCGAGCCCACTGTACGGACAGTTTCTACAAACCTGTTATTGATCTCGTCCACCGATGCGGCGCTCTCCAGGCACTCAAAGCGATTTGACAATTCGAGTTGAAAGTTCTCGGGGTTCTGGATATGGGCACGAGTAGGTCGGAGCGTGGACTTCATGAGACGAGACCTCTCAAGTTTGACATTGATATTCAATGTGCCTCTTACTATTCGGTGATCGCTTCCGGTTTTCACCATGTTGATCACAGAGACGTCATTGAATATTTGTCTCTTGGAGGTCAGGATGAAGTCTATCTCGTTTCTCGTGGAACCATCGGGACTCAACCAGGTCCATTTCCTGTGAGGTGGCTTCTGAAAGAAAGAGTTCATCATAAAGAGTCCCTCTTTCTCCAGGAAGTCTGCCAACCTTTGCCCTCTCGGGTTCCGTTGCCCATAACCAAATTGCCCCACTCTCATCTCACCCTCGCTTCTTGTGCCCAGCTTCGCATTGAAGTCCCCCATAACCACATTAAAATAGGTCTCCGAGGTATGTATGGCCCTACTAATGTCCTCATACATCGCCTCTACCTCCTCATCGGAGTGTGACGAGGTCGGTGCGTATACCTGAATGACCTTCAGCGAATATCTCTTAGATATTCTGAGTATTAGGTACACCACCCTGCTCGACACACTGTTGATGGCCAAAATGTTATTTACGAGGGACTTGTGGACGAGAAACCCGACACCACCCTGGGACTGTTGCTCGCCCTCCCGGTAGTAGAGCAGGTTACCGGATTTCAGGGTTATCGTGTCCTCGCCCTCTCGACGGACTTCAGATAACCCTAGGATATCCCAGTGTAACCTACCCATTTCCTCTTCCAGCTCAATTAGCTTTTCGTCTGTCCTCAATGTGCGAATGTTGTGTGTTACCAGGGCCAGTCGTTTTCGTTTTTGGGGGTGGTAGCCAGATCTCTGCCGGAGATTCTTAGCACCCCTTGCTCCGCCGTTACCGTGGCCGCTACCGTAGCCAGGAATAGCGGAGCCGCCGGGGACTGGGGGCCTGGTTTTTTGGTGTATTGCCATGAGGGTATTTGCCTTACTCGCCACGCTTGGCATGCGGGTTGGCGAGCGCAGTATATCGTATTTTCGCAGAAGGCGCTGCTGCCCACCTTCTGGTAATGTCCCTTAGCCGGTTTTTACGGCATATGTATACACACACCAAATTACAGCTTTCTAGTACCACCGGTCTTTGCGCTAGGCCGCGGACGGACAGACAGACTGACAGACATTGCGAAACTATAAGGGTTCCTTACGGAATCCTAAAAACGAGGCTTTAAAAAGTTTTTTCTTTCGCACCGATTTAATTTGTCTAGGCCTATCACAGCTTATAGGAAAATGTGTGTTATTAATATAGAAGGCCCGAAGATTAAGAAAAGATTATTGAGAAAAACAAAATTGCCGTTAAAGTACCTAGGTTGGTCAACGTAATTATTTAATGAAATTCATAATTATGAGAGGAACGGGACTTTTACCACGATACATTTATTTGAGTTTCCGTTATATGGGTAATGTTAAAAGTTTTAAAGCATATTTGTTAGGCCGAATTGCACCACGTTCTTAAAGTAGCATTTTTCTAAAATTCGTCACACAAAAGTCAATTAAGAAGTCGTGCAAGTCCGCCTTAGTTTTGAACCTTGCATTGAGAAGAGCTTCTGAACGAACGCGCTAAGTCAGCAACGCAAGTAATGCTCAACTCATTCACGCGTAGCGCACGCGCGCATTCGTCGATGAAAATTTGCGCGAATTATTGCCGACTCGGATTTAACAAGTGGGCGCCCAAACTCGCAAGGTCGACAGCATAACACCCTTTACATACGTGCACTCTAATCGGTTAGGTTAAGAGCGACTTTACAACAAAAAAATGCAAAAGTTGACCTGCTGTCGACAGGACATAACAGGGAAGGTTCGCGCAGATGGCAACCCTAAAGTAATTATTGTGCATCTTAATAAGTTACATATTTATGTATTCAGCCTATTACAAATATAGCGATATCGAATATTATTTCGCGTTTTCAGAGTTGCTCCTCAAATAAATACTGTCCCTAGGTGTTGATGATAAACATAGGTTTCAGTTTTTTTTAATTATCAATGAAATGTAAATATAAACTTGTTTATAAAAACTCGACTCCTTATAACACTTCAGAAACGCTGATTAAAATAGTCTGTGGTGGAGATTTTACAAGGAAAATATGTAGCCACAGATTAAACATACAGAGTTTTAGATTGGTTTTAGAGGAATCGTGTTTTTATAAATAAGGCCATCAATATCTGAAGTAAACGACATGTATTGAATTCAATTTAACAATAACAATACGCGGCATTCATCATCATCGTGAATACGCGGGATATGTCGGCATGTGGTCGGCATAGCTAGAGCGGCGCACGCTTTTGTTGACGTTCCATTCGCGCCCGGAAATATTTTTCGCTAGATAAATATCGGTACATCAATATTTAATAAGAATAGGTAATTCTATTTTCTGGCCCCGTACCATCTCAAACGCAGAATTGTGGAGAAGGCCCTATGTCCCTTATGAGGGACAACAGGATACAAGTAAGTAATTCTGGTATTTCTTTTGTATTTCTGAGAGGAGTCTGGTCACACAGCTGACAGTTGAATCACCGGAGCGCAAGGTAGATACAATGTACAATGTGCCTTAGCCTCTATAGGTTAGGAGGAAAAAGCGTTCGATAGTACACAAGAATGAAGCCAAATAAAGCATAATATCTTGTTGAGGTTTGGCGGTCGCGGCACCAACTAAAACAGTAGAACATTGCGAATAAAGTATTTTTTATTGAAATAACACCTAGCCTTAAAACCCCTTCTTCAGTATCAATAATACGACTAAGTTTCAAATTATTAAATTTGTTTCTTCACTTTTCTACAATGAATCGTTTAGCTGGTAGGGGGAGGAGGATGCGCTCTAGTGTAACAAAAAAATTGCACTTTAAAGCAAATTACGCAAACGGATCCCTAAATCGAAAATTTATTTTCCTACACAATATTTTTAAACGACAATCTAACGATACCCCACCCTATATTGTATTATTACGGACGGACAGACATGGTGAAACTATAAGGGCTCCTTGTTGACTACGGAACCCTAAAAATCGTACCGTAACTCCGCGAGCTTCATACAATACCTACATATTTATATACCTACATTTTGTAAATGCAGGCATTTGACCGCCTGCTAGTAATCGCTCTAGTGCGTTTCAGTCCTAAGAGGCCGAACGCTATTTAATAAGACATCATAAACTAAGTTGTGCTTCGGTCTAGTACTATAGTGACCCCGATTCGCTTCGCCGCAAAAACGCCATTGCGTAATCCCCTAAGTATAGATTTTTATGAACCTTAATATTATAAAAACAAATTTCGATAATAAATCAAGCAGTAAAAGTCAAACGACAAAATGCTGAACTCTATAAGCACTCTACAATATCTTCCTACTTCCGTTTCCGAGGTTGGAGATTACCGAACACTAATAGGCTTCTTGTTTTGAAAGTAAGTATAAAAGAGACAAAAAGGACTTTCTTCAATGTCAAGTTCTTCTTTAAAGTAGGTAGATAGACACAGAACACTTTATTGTACATAAGTAATTTGTGGCAAGCGACTAATGCTTGGATTCATCAGCCCCTCTACTCTCGACGTCCTTGTGCTCAAATTGCATCACAATTAAACGCAATAAGTCAAAAATACGTTTTAGCTATAACAAATAGCATTATTGGAACCTCAGAGCGTAACGCAAACTGAAAGCATAGTTTGATGAATTATTAAATGAATTCGCTCAATTGGAACGCAAGCTGGTAAAATTAACGTAGAGTGTAGAGGGGCAGGGCCCTGCAGTAAAAAGTAAACTCTTAAGATGGTCCACCACCATTCGGCTGATAGTGCAAAAAATTCCAGCAAGTTTTAGTCCTAAAAGTTTTGTGTACAAAATACCAAATAATACTATATACAGCACACAAAGAAAGAATAATGTACAAACGACATAAGTTTACATAAACGAGTACATAGGCGAGCTTATTTCTACAGAAATTTCTTCCACCCAACCAGATGCGTCGTGCACGCTCCTCCAGGCTATTGTACGTACAGAACATTGTCGTATAGGTTACAATGTTCTGTGATTGTACCATTGGACGTGATTATTGCTAAATTGAATAAGGTAGGTACACGTGGTACTCGGCTGTACCCACAGTCCTCTAAGGGGGAACAAATTGGGAATGTCCGCTCTTTCTAATACAGCGCAGATATTCAGGACCTATCTATGGCATCACTGATGTCTTATCCCTCTCTTCTACTAAGGGGATAAGAGAGAGGCAATGCGTGAAAGGGTATTACGAAGGGCAGTTAGATACTTGGATAGAGATACAATAATATGAGACAGAACAATGAGCCGGTTACGTTTTATTGAAAGTATGTGGCTATAAGCGTATACTAGTTGATATGAGGAGAGTGCTTCCTTACCGAAGTGTTGAGTAATAATTGGGAGGGAATTGGAGCTAAGTTGGTGTAAAATGGATTAGGAATTATAAACGTTTGCTTACCTAAGAGCATTTAACTTTTGTTGCAAAAGCAAACGTAACGTGACTAAGAAGGTATAGTAAGGTGTACTAGGTAGGTAGTGGTAAGTAAACCTGGTTAGTTTATGTCAACGGTATAAAGCGGTTCAATAGACTTTTCACACTAAACACAGGCTTATATCCCAGAGCGGTGGTAGCGGAGCCCTACAATGCCGGCTTTTAATTTGGGAGGTCGTGGGTTCAAATCCCGACATGTACCAATGACTTTGTTTCCTAATCTACGCACATTTGTTAAGTTATGGTAGCAGTACTACTCGCTGTCCGTGAAGGAAAACATCCCGAGGAAACCTGAGTGTCTGAGGCGTTAACTACCTCAGCGCTTGAAATTGCCAATCCACAGTGGGCACGCGTGGATATTAAGCCCGTAAGCTCTCTCTGATAGAAAGCCTGTGCCTTACAGTGCGACGGAAATAGGCTGCATCAGAGAGATAGACAAAGAGCAGGGTTTACAACTTGCCATGGTAATGACAATCCTCTTTCATTTCATCAAAAAAATCATAAGGCTATCCAAATCTTGTTAAATTCATCGAAATTCATTGGAGGATTTCGACAATCCTTGCAACGTGCAGCTTTTGTTTGCCTACTGTAAGTACCCTTGCTTGACAAACATGAATGTTTAAAACCCTTTCATAGTAATGTCCACAAACGTCTCGGCTATTGTCCTAACTTAACTCCAAGAAAACTAATGACTAACCACACACTAAAATCATGCTTAACTGAGTCCCCTATTCACATTATCTTTAACGAGTTAATGAACATTAGTGGGAGGACATATTAGTCTGACTAGAAGGACTCATAGATAACATTCGGTCATGAAACGTTAGTCATGACTTGTCGTGCGTGCTTTGTGCATCCTGATTTAATTAAACCTAAAGTTTTTCTGTACCCTATTGCAACAAGGCCGCTAATTGTACTATCATATCATAAGCAGCCTATATACGTCCCACTGTAGGGCACAGGTCTTCTCTCAGAGAGAGAGTATGGGCTTAATCACCACGCGTGCCTACCGCAGATTGGCGATTTCAAGCGCTGAGGTATGTGAATAGCTTAAACACTCAGGTGTCCTCACGATTTTTTTCCTTCACATTTAGCGAGTGGTATTGCTACTATAAATTCACAAATGTACATAACTTAGAAAACAAAGTCATAGGTACATGCCCGCAATGGGAATCGAACCTGGGTCTCTCGCAATGTTCTACCCACTAAGCTACCACCGTAGCCAATTGTACTGTATCTTTGTAAATATTTTATGTTTGTTTTTCCTGGTGTACAATGAAGAATCTTACCCTTTTACTTTCATTAGGGCCAGATTAACCATCTTAAGGACCCTAGGCAATGCACGTATAAGGCCCCTTTGACCTGTTCTAATTTCCTGAATTATATGTTTTCTACCACAAAGGATCTCAAAAAAAACCTCGATGTGTGGGGCTGATATCAGCCTCTAGCTGATACGTGGCATCTATAATCCAACACTGACTTTCATTGTTCTTTACTAGAAGTACTCTAACAATTGCCTTGATCCTCTCCGTTGATCTTTTTAGGCACTCCTCTTCGTAGTTCTAGTATTTTCCAAGTCTCTCTATCCGGGATCTCTCTCTATCTTAATCTCTTTTGCAAATGAGATTAGGAAAGAGAAGACTAGGAAGAGGAAGTATGTCACGGATGCGCAGGAGTGGACCGGTGTTAAAACCGCGGAATAGTTGTTCAGAGTTGCACTGAGCAGAGAGCCCTGTAAAGAGCATCACTGCCACCTCCAGTGCTGAAGAAGTACTGTACTGGTAACCATAGCACAGGGTACTCTAATTTGGGACCAGGACAAGCGATTGGGTTAAAGTTATTATTATCATTATGCTGAATTTGCACGGATATTTGCTCGTTTATTTTTTTATTTTCCAATTTTCCTACGACATTTTACATAGTACCGAAACGTCGGAAGATTGTGAAATGAAAAAAATAAACGAGTAAATATCCGTGCAGATTCAGTTTTTATTATGTCTAGTGCTCGTGTTAACCATAGAAAATAATATTAATATACTGTCCACTATAGCTCCTTTTCAACCGCCTTACATAGGATGGAACTCTCCTATGACCTAAGGAATATGAATGTGACCATTGTTATTTAGCTGGTTAAAAAATTGTACTGTGAATCTGCCGTTTATAGACTGTGCTGTTTTGTGAAAAGGCGATTCAAGAATCTATTCTATTAATTCAGGTATAGAACTCGATTCAAGGAACACGCTAGCTATAACCTTACAGCCTCAATCAATTTCAAGCTTAATATCATCATATCAATACATCCCAATTCATTGGATGGATTGGATGGATGAATTTTAATCTATGAGGACCACCTTAAATCGTTTTTCTATGTATTATAATGTGTATGTATACTTTGAGTGTCAATCTAGCTTAAAACTAGAATACACCATAATATGGCAAAAAAACGTTTGCCGAGTAAACTAGTAAATAATAATTTTCAACGCAGTACAATCATTAGTCCGTGATCTCAATGTAGCTCTATTCTATGCTGTATATGGTAATCATCATCAGCTATTTGACGCCCACTGCAGGACATAGGCCTCCCTCATGGTTTTCATAACCATGAGGGGTTTTGCCATACCTAATCGTCACGCTTGGCAGGCGGGTTGGCGATCGCAGTATGCGGTTGGAATCTCAGGAAGACGCTGCTGCCCGTCTCCCGGTAATTGATTTCCTTAGTCGCCTTCTACGACATCCACGGAAGGAAATGGAGTGACGCTATTCTTAATCCGGCGCCACACGGATATATATGGTAATAAGACAAGAATATTAAACACTTGGAAAATTAACCAAACTGAGTCCATTTGTACAAATCCAAAGTGCGGCGGCCCCAGCGGGAATCAAATCCACGAACCCTGTTTTGCTAATCAAGTGCATTACCGCCAGAACAACGAGGCAATCCAAGAGCGGCTGGTATTATTCGGAGTAAAAAGTTATTTAATAATACCTAGAAGCTGTTTAGCGGCCTCGGAGGTTATTGCCTCAAATTGCTAAATACGAAGGCAATGTAGCGAATAATTTGCCAGTTACTTGACTGCGTGTAACCTTTGAGCCGAGACACGCTATAGTTGTTTTAACATGCCCATTAAAATGTGGCCAACTGACTGATTGATGCGTATTCATTGAGCGTGATGAAATCGTGATTTTTATGCATGCGTTGTTTCAACGAGCCAAAAGTAGACTACCAACGTTGTGTCAAGATTCAAGGTCGCATAAAATATAAAAAATAATTTGTAAATTTTCAACTTTTGCTTCTTGGAATAACTCCGCTTAATAACTCCGAATTCACTGTCAGTCGACCATCGGAGCCAGAGGATGTCTCGTGTTAGAGGCGAAACGCGTCGCAACGCATTTTTTCACACAAGTATTGGTGTCGGTGGTGGTGTGTTTGTGTCTTGCTATTGCTTGAAAAAGTGGGAGGGAGGGCGGTGCATTAACTAACCGCATGGTGCTTGTGGGATTTTGGCGGAATTTGGCAAGTAATTTTTACATTTTAATCCACTTAATAACTTCGAAGCAAATGTACACCCAAAACTTTAATGGCCCCAAAATATAGGATACTCCATACTCGGAGCAAAGCGAGCAAAGCAGCAAATAAGAACGCGGTAAGTGTTAAAATGCACCTTATTTTGTTATTCGCGTAAGTATACGTATAAGTACCTCATTAACCGACTGCGGCAAAGCCCAAAAGGAGGATAATGTGTTTGGCTCGTTTGTTCCCTCGTAACTTCTTAACCAATGGACAGATAAACAAATAATATCTCAATCGATTCGTCGTGTTTGCGCGAGTGTCACTGGCTTTATGAAGCCTAAAGCGTAAAGCCAACGAAAACAAAATAAAAAATCGCTAAAAAGACACAAAAAAAAACTGAAATAAAAAATTACCAACAACCCAACCGCTCTGACGTGTCGAGTCGAGACGTCTTTCTGCCCTTCGCCCTGGGGGTGACGCGAGCGGCCTGTAAGGCAAATGGGGGCCGGATTTAAACTTGTTTTCATTTTTATTTTGCACTTTATTTTTACTTCTATTATACTATTATTTTAACCCATCTTTACTTTTGGACAGGCCGGACGAGAGGAAGGCGATTTAATTATTGTAAAAGTGCTTACAATTTTAATAGTTTACATTTTACATTTTTATTTTACACATGACATTCGCTTTACATTTTATAATTTAAAAAATTTTTGACAGTTGAACTTTTCATGTTTTAACTTTTATTTTTTACCCCGGCGCCTTCCTCGTCTCTACTCATAGGAGTAGACGATAAGGCGTCGGGGAATACACAGAATTTTATTGTCATTTTTACTTTAGCTTATATTTTGACTCATTTTTTGTTTTATCCTTGGCAGATTTTAGCATTCTATTTTTAAGTTTTAATACTAAGACATTTTATAATATAATTTTAAATTTTAGACCTTACAAATAGGAAATTTTTACTATAGAATTTTTATCATTGTATTTTTTAATATTTAGACTTTAGAATTAAGCAATTTTATTATATAACTTTTACCATTTTATGAATAGAACGAAAGTCGCCACAAAATAAATAGGTACCGACCTGAATAAAAAAAAAAACAAAAAAAAAGACGTGTCATGACAAAACACTGTAATTTTAAAACAGGCATTTTCCAGAAAACCCAAAAATTATTTTGTTACGAAAATTACGCATAAATACGTCAAATATAAACAGATTACTTTGAAAATTTTATGTGTTTAATAATAGTACACATAATTATGCCGTAACAAAAAATAAAAAAAAAGATACAGTGCAGTATCTATAGATACAGTGCTTTGTCAAACCAAGGCAGCGCTGAGCATTAACTACTGAGCAAGCAATTTGGGCCCCCCAAATTCAACAATGTACCTCATTGCGAGGTATCTAAGTTGGTCCCGCCTGCTTAGTAGTGAATGCTCAGCAGTCAGGTTGCTGGTTATGTTTTATTTCAGTTTTTTTATTTTGTTATTTTTTTTAAATACAAATACAAAATGTTTTATTAAAAAGGAAAAATGTAGGAAAGGAAAAATATATGTTGAAGTAACTCGGATGCGAGCTGCTGCCCAACTCACTCCTACGAGGTGCTCGTATGTGTCGACCAAGCAGTACGAGTTACTGCAGTGCAGTTACTCGGAAGGCTGACTCATAAGCTAGCTCGCACTATGTAAACTAGGCATAAGTATATTGTTGTGTGCGAATCTTTTTGGTGAATTGTCTAAATAGAAATGAGCCAAAGAACGAAGAACTAAGTGGACTGACATAACTATAAGATTAGAAAGTTGAAGTGGCAATGGTAGTGGGCTGATCACATAATATGCCGAAGAACCGATAGTTGATGGGGCATAGGCATAATGTTTCTCGGGTGGAGACCACGATCTGAGAAACGCACAGCGTAGGAGGCCAACCAGTTCGCTGGACCGACGCTCTGAGGCAGATTGCTGGTAGCGGTTAGGGAGGCCGATGTCCAGCAGTGGCCTTCAACGGGCTGATTGGTTGTTTGATCTTTTCGTTCCCAGTCACGAAGTGTCTACTTCCTAGCCAGGTTAGTAGTACAAGCTCATTAATTTCAATCGCATCGCATGATAGGCAACCGTTTAGATTTTTGTCTTACTTCCGACTCCGTACCTCTATTTTTTATGGTTTGGAGGTAGGTAGATTATTATCTTTGTAGCCCGGAAGCCGACTTGTCCTAAATCGCCTAGAAGTTCTATTCGATAGATTACGTTAACTGAAAATAGCAAAGGCAAAAAAATTTAAACAGGATCTTTTTGCCGTTGTCAAAAAATATTTCTCTCTCTCTCTCTCTACTATACAGGAAGTTTGAACTAATCTTGCATTTATTCTTTTTTGCCTTTATATTGAGCCCGCGTTAGCCACCGAAAAAAATCTCTCGCTAGAACAACAACTTTTTGTGTTCTAGGTACACCAACGAAATCAGGAATTTCTACACTACAAACCGTATTCACAGTTTGTAGTGTAGGGTACTATTAAATATTAAACATTTTGTTTTTATAACGTGTGAATAAATAAATTAAAAAAAAATTCATGAGCAGTTTCAAAATTATTGTGTTGCTATAAGTTCACAAATGTAGGTAACTTAGAAAAGGAACCCACGACCTCCCGAATGAGAAGCCGACGTTCTGCCTCTCCGCTACCACCTACTTCACTAACCGTGAAGGAAAACATCGTGAGGAAACCTGAGTGTCTGAGGTGTTCACACACCCGCGGTGGGCACGCGTAGTGATTAAGCCCGTACTCTCTCTCTCTCTCTCTTAAATAGGCTACAGAAAAAAAATGTATTGAGTATAAAGTTTAAAAGGCACTTAAAGGGCTAAGACAGTAGAAACTTCTTAACATTCCCAGAAATCTCATTGATCTGAATAGGTAGTTTTAGCGTCTAGGGCAATTACAAAACCTTTTATTTTTTGCAAAAACTTGTTATTTTTCGAGGCACACGAACTTTGACCGAGTACACAAATTTAAGGCATCAAGAAGGGTCAATTCGGCACTGTAATGTAACTTGTGACGAAACCTATCATCATCATCATCATCAGCCATTTGACGCCCACTGCAGGGCATAGGCCTCCATCATGGTTTTTAACCATGAAGGGTTTTGCCATAATCGCCACGCTTGGCAGGCGGGTTGGCGATCGCCGTATGCGGTTGGAATCTCAGGAAGACGCTGCTGCCCGTCTCCTGGTAATGGATTTTCTTAGTCGCCTTCTACGACATCCACGGAAGGAAATGGAGTGACGCTATTCTTAATCCGGCGCCACACGAAACCTATATCTATTGGTATGCCTGCCTATGGATCTGCCCAAAGGTAGCATTTGGTTCCATATCCTTGACCTACGGAAGCGTCACCCGTCCACGGTCCCTTGACTACTTGACTAGAGCAGTAAAGTACCGAGCTAATACCATGGTGTTGGTTTTTTTTTTTGCTCCTGACGTAACGTAAAGTTATTGAGTAGGATACACGTCAAGGAACGTTCTTGATGCACGTTTATTGGGCTATATTATGTTGAAAAAATGAGAAAAGAATGTTACGTTGGTATGGAAATATGTAGAGGACGAGGGAAAAAAGATAGACGATAAATGAAATGAAATGAAACGAAACGAAACGAAACGAAACGAAACGAAACGAAACGAAACGAAACGAAACGAAACGAAATGAAATGAAATAAAATAAAAATAAAATTAATACATCCAGCGAATGTGGGTGGAAGGCCCGGTAAGTTATAACTAAAACTCACGCCTGTATCTCGAAGGGGTAGGCAAAGACCACGGCTTGTCACGATATTCTGACAGATCTCTTTCGCTTCACCAACATTCATTAGTCGTCGCAGGCACGCACGCCGGTTTCGGGTATTTTTTATCTTGCCCTTCTCTAATACATCCCCTGGTCGAAGTGAGTCCGCGTAGGATGTCCCTTACCGGCCCTTATACAGTCGCTCCATATATTTCTTTAGTCAATATTTTTTCCTTCATTGTCTCCACATATCGAAACCAACGCAACATTCCTCAATTCTAGTCAGTACAATCCTCTTTCAATTCACAGCGTCCTCTAGTGACACTATTGCGAAACCCGCCATTAAAAGTAACACCACACATACTTCTCAAGTTCTCATTAATTTTTTTATTGCATTAATCCTATTTCCTTGATTATTCCGCCATAATATATTAGGACCAGAATTGCATTATGGATTGGCTATCTATCCTATCTAGTTCTTTTGGAAAATTATTGTTGATCTTATAAAAATAAAATAGAAATATGAAAGCTCCCTTCGGTTCAAGACTCTAACAGAACTATGTGTAGGCTATTTCTGAAATCTAGTCCTGAAAATGTAGGCTACTCACTTTCATCTGACTGCGGCGCCGATAGTATGACGCTGATGTGTTCCTTTTTCACCTCCTCGACGTCGGCCTGGATCTTATCGATCATCTCCCGTATCTCTTTCACCTGCCAAGGAAACGGTCCTCCATAGATTTTGCCACACCTCACATAAAGATTGACGAGCCGCCAATAGTACGTTGGTGCAGGTACATACCTACAATCTATTGAGGATGCACCGAGGCGACCCTTCACTCGCCTGTCGTAATTTCCAGCTCCGTCGCGTCGATGTAACGTGTACGCAACGAAATGGCCGATTTTGATTATAGGGTATCGACTGACTGGGTGAGGAACAGTATTATTTGTAGAGTTTTATGGTGTGTTGACTAGGTATCTGCAAATAGTTACCTACGTTGTAGAAGGTGTTTCCTGTGTGGAGTTGTGTGTGAGTTAAACCAAATAGATGACTTAACTGCCTCGTTGGTATAGCGGTATAACACAGTTTATTACCTTACAAGGGGGCGTGGGTTCGATCCTCACTGGAGGCCGCAACTCTTAAGGCTGCTATAGATAGATCGAATTATAGAAAGATAGAATATTCTTTATGGCATGTACACCAGGAATTACATTTGTTACTTGAACAATAATACAGTAGGTACGGTACAATTGCCGTCCTTATTACTAAAAGTAATTTCTTCTAGACAACCATTGACGGAAAAAAAATTAAAGAAACCAAATTGCGGTTAATCGGTGCAACTAAGCAATAAGCAATGTCGAGCAAGATATTGCTTGATTTGTGCAAATGTCCGAGTGCATTTTCATGTTTGTGACGTCGTTGCCTGTTTACCGAAGTTCCGTTTCGTTCAAAGTTCAGTTCCTGTTTATTGTAGTTGGGGATTAGGACAAGTGATTGTGTTGTTTGGAAGTTATTAATACTTATTATTAAATCCAACTTTGTTATTAAACCTGCAGTGCTGACGACCTAACATGGCAGGTGTTTTGTCTGAGCTTACCGTAGAGATATCACTTTTCTTGTACGGAGCTCACTAGGGCGGGCGTAGACAAAAGTCGTCTCTCGTCGCATGAGGAGTATGAGTGAACGGCGCCTCATTAGGGACATAAGTCTTCACAGGGCAGGTTGATATCAGTTTTAGTTTCTTTAAGCATCCCCAGTTCTCAAATACATATTATTTTAACATTTCGTCAACGCTATCAGCCAGTAAGATAAGATAAGATAAGAATATTCTTTATTGTATACCGGAAAAAATGTTATAGAAACAGCAATGGCACAGAAAAGATACAATTGGCGGCCATAACAGCCAATCTTCCAGCCAGTACTTCAACAGCACATCAACCTACGTGCACTCTATTCAGTTACGACAAGGGTTGACTTCCTGTCGACTGTACTTTCTATCTGTTTATCCAGGGATAAGCTCTACCCAGTAAGTAGGTACAGATGCACTTACTTGAATTTTGAACTTGGTCGAAAGCCGATAAAAGTTTAATCAAAAAAAAGTTTATTCAAAGTAACACAGAATTGTCGAATTGATAACCTCCTCCTTTTTTGAAGTCGTTTAAAAACTAGGTGTTCGTTTCCAAATTTAGATCATTTGGAGAAAAAACTCTAAACTTACTCTTTTCACATAGTATGTTCCTTAATTAACAGAGTTTACATATTTTAATCTTCCAAAACCCAGTACTAATGCATTGAACTGGCTTTAATTCCAGACATCTTTATCATCTAAATAATCGTTAATTATAAATAATAAAGTAGGCCTTTTGGCACTAAGTGCGCTTTACACATTTTTTAACCACGCTTCTGGCAAGCTTATTATATCTTCAGGTATCTTATTGTAGAAACGCAAACAATGCCCCATAAAGTCAACGTACTGTCTCTTACTACTCAATTTGAAATGTCTACGGCTGCGTAGACGTATAAAAACTCAGAAAAAAAAAAAACCGTAAAGTTATTTTTTCGTTCGAGTTTTACAGGTTTAAAAAATGCAAAGGCACAAGTTACCGTATTAAACAAAACGCTTATTCGATTTAGATTTATATTGATTTCTAAACGATTTCTAATAAAGCTCAGCTCTTGGCTCAAGATGTTTGCCCGCATCTGTACCTACTTTCTACTCGTAGGCCTACTTTGCTAAGAAATGCAACACGACTATCGCAACCAACAAGTGAACTCATAATCATAATCACACATAACGCCACCCATTCACCGTCTGTTTACACACAGCAAGAACGATATTTCACAATCTGACCACAGGGATTTCCACTGCGCGGTCTCACTTTTGAAACGGTCACGCAAAAGTGCTATCTCAGTAGCGGTCATTAGCCCAGATCTGAATGGTCATCACAGAGCGATACAAATGCCTAATAGTCTTAAGACTAATTTACACGGATCCAATATAGCTAGAGAAAAAGTTCGGGTGAAGACACTTTTTTAACAAACAAAAAAAAACCGACTTATTGAAAGACGCGCATACACTAAAAAGAAGAGATTGATCACATTTTCTTCAACAGGCCCTAGAGTCTAATACATACATAGTTTTTCAATAGAATGACATAAGCACGACAATAGCTGTTATTAGATTCTGGTAGAATAACTACTAAGCAATAGCAGCACAATGTCAATCCAACGGTACAACCCGCGCAAATTAAATAGGCATCTCTCGCGAAGAAGATCGAATCGCGCGAGGCGCCGCCGAGTTAAGTTGTACAGGTAATTGGATTGCGATTGGTTACTAGACTACGAATATTGTCAATAATACAACCATTACCATACTAATACGACTCTATTGACAAACTATACATTTTAGAGACTAGCCCCCTGATCTTGACCAAATTTATATGGGACCAACCTGGATGTACCCCCTTTCTAACAAAAAAATATCCTATAAAAACATCCCTTTGTAATAAAATTAGAGACAAGCAACCGACAACGCGAGCTACGAGTACGTCTCTACTCACCATGATTAAGCTCTATGAATCAGAGTGAAACCTCGTCGGACTCCTCCGACAAAAGGCAAGTAAGTGAATTCGGAATTATGTGAGTAAAAAAAATATGGATGGAATCAGACAGCGTGGCAAAGAATAATCGCTGAACAAACATAAATAAAACATACGGACGAATTGAGAACCTCCTTCTTTTTTTAAGTCTGTTAAAAAGAAGACAACACTTTTGTACAGTGGAGAACATAAATTAACCTTTAAATTTTAGTTGCAAAATAGCCCAAAACGTAACCGAACACAGTGCACGCGTGTAAACTAACAAACTAACTATACGAGAAAGTATTCTAATACACTGATATTGGACTGTAGCACTGTATGGTAAGAAAGAACCACAGAAGTAGTAAGAACATTGTAAAAACTCCATAATGTTTTACCTAGAACGAGAAGATGACATCTGACATCATTAATGGGCTACATGCAGTGATACCAGCGCCACCAATGGAAGAAACATCGTATTATTATTATCTTTACTACAGACAAATTTTGGAAAAAGTTACAAATAAATCTCTCCATATGTTAATAGTGTTTTTTAGGACCCGCGACGGAGAATGGCGTTACTGCATAAAGCCCCTTAACGTTAGATGTCACGAAATCTACCATTACGAGTAATGGTGTCAGATTGATAAAATTAGGTACTTCTTTGATGAATACCGGATCCGTGTAAATCGGCCTTGAGACAATTCTCTATTGTTGAGTGAGCTTGCAAGTTGGTTTGCAACACGCTTTTTGCCAGCAAGCTAAGTAAGTGCTGTCTGGTTGTTTGGAAAATCTGAAGAGACGGTCTAAAACTTAAATGTTTTAAAACCCTATTTAGAGGCTAAAAATTCCACCTCTGGCTAACCGTGCCGGATCGAACACAATCCGCCTTTTGAAAGTCGCTCAGTGTGCTATGGAACGGGCTATGGTCGCAATTGATTTTATGGATAACATCAGAAATGAGACAATTCGCACTACACATTAAAATACAAAGAAATATTATAATCGATACAAAATACACCCGCAGGTTTCGTCAAAATGGTAAATTAATTAAAAATAAAAAAAAAGGAATAATACAATGTCAAAACACTATTGAAAATAAAAAATAATAAATAATATAACCTAACCAAATAAATCACCCCGAGCCACATCCGGCCCAAAAGTCCCCATGATACTGGCCGCATTGCCGCGTTGCACAGCGAGGGAAATCCTTTGGCTCAGATATGCCCCAGAGCGAACGTCCATTCCACGGTCCCTCAATCGGCGGCCCAGCTCCCGAATAAAAGATTTGCCCTGAGTGCCCCACACACCAGTGGTTTCGATAGCCAGCGGCACAAAAATATAATTACTCATGAGCTGACTATACTTTAGGCACTTTTGTCTTTCAGCCAGTTCAGCTGCGGCACCAGCAGTAGCAGCAGTAGATGCTACATGTGACGGCGCAAACGTGCACACACACGTCGCATCCCACAACAAACTACGACCTTTCTCCCAAGGAACCAAAGTTAGTCCGTCCGGACGTTTCCCATCGTTCCGGCATAAGCCCGGAGGTTCAAGGACAGAAGGAATGTTTGCCGCAACCAGAGCCCGTCGAACAAGATCATTAATGCAATGATGTCGAGAAATCCTACCTGCACTGCGGACACAATGCAGACCGTGGCGACCATTGGCCTGTAACTAGAGTGATTGACATAGCCTGTGAGATTGGCAAGTTGAAGTTGTATTAGGCTGGTCACTGCCGATGGGGTACAAAGGTTATCGAGTGGAGACGCGACGAGTGGCAAACGCAGCGTAGGACGCTCATTAGCTCGCTAGACTGGACCGACAACAGAGATAGATAGACAACATTTATTGTAAACAAAATGGGGATTTAAAATTGACGATCTAAGGCAGGTGCAGCCGCAATGGCTGGATGAGGATGGCAGAGGAGAGAAAGAAGTGTTCGTTGGGTTATGCCTAATGCCTATGTACAGCATACGTCACAATTAAGACATGCTGTAATGCGCATTCATTATTAGGCCCCAGAACGGTCTGATTGATTGACTGCGATTCAAGAAATAGAAAATACCTAATCTCCTGTCATATTCAGATCAGCCAGTGCCCAAAGCTGGGCCAGAACTTAATAAAACATAGAGCGGGCGATACTATCACTTGCAGTCTGCAAGTGCTCACCCAGTCGTAGGGTAAGCGCTTGCAGACTGCAAGTGATAGCATCGCCCGCCCTATCCTGATACTCCTGGGTGGGATGAAGCTGGGGCCAATGACCACCACTCCCAAAAGCCTTGGCGTGACGTGACGCGTTGTAGGTATAGAGTCACAGACCACAGAGCGATCACAGAGCAAGGACTGTGGTTTGTGACTGGTGTGAGGGCGTGGAAAAGTCGCGTCGTCTTTCCAATTCACTTTCATATAAAATGTACGTAAGAGACGGCACAAAGTCCACACAAAAGAGACGGGGCGATATGGTGCGAACTCTATGCAACGCGTCGCGTCTTTTCCGCGA
This sequence comes from Yponomeuta evonymella, assembly GCA_963969515.1. NCBI lineage: Eukaryota > Metazoa > Arthropoda > Insecta > Lepidoptera > Yponomeutidae > Yponomeuta > Yponomeuta evonymella. Next base: position 8,013,554 of record OZ018346.1, read on the forward strand.
CCTCGTCCCACGTCCTTCCTGTGCCCCAGGCCTATGGTGCCCACACCCCTAGACAGCAAGTTCCGGAGATAGAGAACTCGGAGAACTGCCCGGGACAACTCAGCCCGTACTTACAGCTGCAAGCTGCAGAAGACCCAGACGTCAGCCGAGTCTCCACGTGCCGCCATATTGCTTTTCTCACTATTATTCTCAATTACCCACTAACTACGACTTGCGCAAACCCGTTTGGATTTTTTTGCAATCGGATGAATGAATAGAATGGAACCAGAAAAGAATTAGATAATTATAGCATATGTAGGTATAATATATGTATTTCAACGATTTTTATCAATGATTCATTTATATCCTGGAAAATTATCCAGCACAGAGTTATTCAAACGCGATCATCGGAAGGCCAGATTTCACTCGTTTGATGTGCTTTGATATTTTATCGGTTATTTCTTCGCGTAGTAATATTATTTACTGGGTTTCTGTACTTTCAATTTTTGACAACTAGGTACTCGTTTTTAACAAAATGCAAATGGGTTTTGTAAAAAAGTTTTACATTTTCCAGACCAGCTGCAATGCTGTAAAATGTACGTGATTTTTACGCCTTACAATTGGACATGTAATTGACAGCATCGGAATTCATATGAATCTAGTTATAGTAAAAAACAGGCCAAGTGCGAGTCGTACTCGCGTAACGATGATTCTGTACCACCTCGTAAGATATTTGTCTTAATTACTTGGCAAAATAATGTCATTATTTTTATTCAATTTGGCATCTATAGAAGAGTCTGAGTGGCCTCTACAGTTATTAGGATGTTACCTATGTTTGTTATGCTACTACTATTAGAGACAGCACTGTAAACACACCAAGTTTGACACTTGTATGTATTGCTGTGTTTACGATAGAGTAAAAGCAAAAAAAAAAAAAATAACAAATCAATTTTATGCATGGGAATCCTCCCTATTTTTTTATTAGACTTTGGAAAATACCATTGAATTTTACTTCAAATTCGATGACAATACCTAATAACACGCTATCTATGAAAACTTTCTTAACTGGCAATTACCAGTTACGGAACCCTAAAAAGTAGTAGCACGGGCAGTAAACCCGGATATATGCATGTGTTACATAATATTACTTAATATAAAACCCTAATAGCAATTTGTTCTTTAAATTATTTATCTAACTATCAATCTTTAACCATCTACCTTTTGATCAAGTTTAACCATTCCACAATGTCCACCTGTTGCGTGTGGCGCCGGACTAAGAATAGCGTCACTCCATTTCCTTTCGTGGATGTCGTAGAAGGCGACTAAGGAAATTACCAGGAGACGGGCAGCAGCGTCTTCCTGAGATTCCAACCGCAAACTGCGATCGCCAACCCGTCTGCCTAGCGTGGCGATTATGGCAAAACCTCTCATGGTTGTGAAAACCACGAAGGAGGCCTATGTCCTGCAGTGGGCGTCAAGGCTGATGATGATGATGATGATGAACCATTCCACCCATAGAGCATATGAAGATTCCTAATTCATGATTGATGGCTTCGATGAGGATGAAACTCGGCACTGCTGATGCAACATATTGTGATCCTGATAGCATACCAGTAAAGCTATTACCTTAACATACGAATAGATAGTTTGCAGGCCGTGTGTGTCTAAAATTAGAATTCATAGTTTATTATGAAAATTCGATATGCACTGCGTAGCCGAGTTTTCCTACTTTTTAATCTGTGGGTTGACCGACATTGCAATGTACATCGAAGTGTCACAGTAAATCAAGAATTGTAGTCCTATGGAACAGGCCCCAGCCAGACCGGTGAGACACCAACCGAGTGATAACAGCGGCAGATGAAATCATTTTTTTCAATTGGAAAATCATTTGGTTTTCGCCCGCTGGTAAATACATACAAAAAACTAAATGAAAAAATCAATCCGACCACCACCTTTGCAGAGTTGAGGAAAATGCAAGTACATCTTTCATCCATCATTCATCAAGATGAAAGTGAAAGAACTATCAGTATGCCAATGTAAGCGGACCTTAGTTCAGCTGCCTGCGCTCCGCTGACACACTGACCGGCGGCGCGCGCGCACTCAAGTATTATGTAAATGCGCGTAATCACGGTCAGCGCAAGCGCCTACTTTCGTGATAGCCATCAGGGGAACAATACAATTCGTCTCAGATACACACGTTTGTCTCAAAACGAGTTGTTTCAGAAGGTGTGCCTAGCGTGACCTGGAACAGGAGTTTTCCAACAGTGTAGTATCAGCAAAACAGGAATAACATTAAAAGGGAATCCGGTTCAAGGATGCGTCGAGCTTGTCAATGCGGAACTGCATTTCATTCTGTTTTGATTTGAATGTAAACAACCAGTCGTTAAGCCAAGTCAGAGGCCTTAGGGCGGCTTGACAACTTCTGACAGTAGACGAGCCACTAGTCTACAAGCCTCCACCAATCCGGACTTGGCCCCCGTGGTGGAGTATGGCCTATACCTTCCTCAGGGAAGAGACCCGTGCCCCTCGGTGGGGACATAATGGGTTGATGATGAAGGTTCCATAATCGACAAGGAACCCTTATAGTTTCATCATGTCCGTCCGTCTGTCTGTCCTTCTGTCCGTCTGTCCTTCTGTCCGTCTGTCTGTCCGCGGCCTAGCTCAGAGACCATTAGTACGAGAAAGTTGAAATTTGGCATAGACAAACATATTAATCATGCCGACAAGACGGTAAAATAAAACCTTTAACAATTTTTGTTAGGGTACCCCCCCTTAAACCTAACTTGCAATTTTTTTCCTCGCCTACGCCATAGTGTAAGGTATTGTTGAAAAGGTCGTTTAAAATATTGTGGTTGAAGGAAGACCATTTTTCGATTTAGAGTTCCGTTTGCAAAATATTTAGCTTTAAAGCTAACTTTTGCCAGAGTAGGGCATCCCCCACCCCCTCACCTGGCCAAACGGTTGAAACGTGAAAAAAATCAGGCCAGTAGCACATAAAATTAACTTTAAAGGAAAAGTATCACGGCTAAGTAGGCTATACAAGTTAACGAGTAATAGGCGACCAACTTATAAAAGGAAAACTTCGTACAAATTCCATTGACAAATTACTTTGATAAAGTTGTGAGTTCTGTAAAGCAGGTGAAAACCGCCCTCCTTCTACGGAACCCTACAATGCGCGTGGCCCGACACGCACTTGGCTGGTGTTTTAAAATACTTACTATTAATAGTTGAAATTTCTCATATTGCTGAGGCTGGCTAGCGCCAACGTTATCTGACAGGAATATGTATTTACCTATGGGTAAGCTCCATCGAGTTAGTTAGTCCAAAATCGTCTAGCACTATGACATTTGCAGAGCTGTCCGTAGACAAATTGTATGACTGACAGCCCTATCAATCAGATATTACTTACTTATCCAGTGATTTGAAAAGTCACCCTAAGAGGAATTATTAATGACCTAGGCCGGGTTGATAGACAATTTTATTTCCGTATTTTATAGATTTCTATGAATAGTTCTTTTTTAGGGTTCCGTACCCAAAGGGTAAAAACGGGACCCTATTACTACGACTTCGCTGTATGTCTGTCCGTCCGTCCGTCCGTCTGTCTGTCACCAGGCTGTATCTCAAGAACCGCGATAGCTAGAGAGTTGAAATTTTCACAGATTATGTATTTCTGTTGCGGCTATAAAAACAAATACTAAAAACAAAATAAAATAATTATTTAAGGGGGGCTCCGATACAACAAACGTGATTTTTTTGCTGTTTTTTATCTTTGTGTATAATGTGGTCTAGATAATGGTACGGAACTCTTCGTGCGCGAGTCTTTATTCTCAGTAAGACAAAAAAAACACAATTTGTTTTGCCAAACAGCCAGTTTATCGGCAAGCTCTTGGTAACAACTTATAATGTTGACAAAAGCTGAATTAAGCGTGAAATATATAAATAATATGGCAAATCAGGCTGGCAGGATTTCTTGAAGGCGTAATCGAGTTCGACCGGGATATACACGGTGTAGATGTGGTGTAGATTTGTAAATTTTAAACCAATTGGCGGGTAATTCTACTTATCATGCTAAACAATTTATGAAAACATGATTCCCTTTAAATCAAATTCAAATTCAAATATTTTTATTCATTGTAAAAACAGAATGTTTACTTAATGAACGTCAAAGTTGTTAGTTTCACAGTTAATGGATTATGTGGAGAAGAAGCTAACAAAGAAACTCCACATTTATTCTTTTCAAAACACGTTTTAACTTAATTAACAGAGTTTTCAACTTAAAATATTAGTCATGAATGTGTTGAACACTAGTCACAATCGTCCTTTAAATAATATTAATCTACTGTTTAATGCCAAACATCTTTGTCTTCTAAATAATCCTCGATGTTATAGTAAGCCTTTTTGCACAGAATGTGCTTAACACATTTTTTAAATCGCGTTGGAGGTAACTCTAATATATCTTGAGGAATTTTGTTGTAGAACCTTATACAGTGCCCCATAAAGGATGTGTTAACTTTTGCAAGTCTAAATAGTGGAAATGACAATTTATGTTTATTTCTAGTATTAACATTATGGTGGCCACCAACATTTTCGAAGTCTTTGATATTTTTTCTAACGTACATAATATTTTCATAAATGTATTGACATACAACTGTTAAGATGTTGGTTTCTTTGAAGAAATCTCTTAGCGAATCCCTACTACCTAACTTGTAAATAAATCGGATGGCTCTCTTCTGTAAGATGAAGATCGTCTCAATGTCTGCTGCCCGACCCCACAGTAGTATGCCGTAGGACATAATACTATGGAAGTAACTAAAATAAACAAGCCTAGCAGTTGCAACGTCAGTGAGCTCTCTAATTCTTTTGACTGCATATGCTGCAGAACTAAGCCTGTGTGCTAGTTTTACAATATGAGGACCCCATTGCAATTTTGAATCGATTGTGATGCCTAGAAAAACGGTATCTTCTACAAATTCTAGTTTTTCTTTTCCGAGTACAATGTTGTTTTCAACTAATCTTACGTTTGATCATCACTTCTCAGAGGCAGTTTATTTAATATGCGGTTACGTCTTTTCCTTGTAAAATCTCCGCCACAGACTATTTTAATCGGCCTTTGTCGTGTGTTCTTCCTTAAAGGAATCGTGTTTTTATAAATAATCCCGTTATAATAAATTCATAAAAACAAAAACTTCGCTGACGACTGAAATTCTGTATTCGTATTTTTATTCGCGAACTCTCGTAGGACAAAAGTTATTCAGTTTAATGAGTAGATTAACCATCCAAACGGTTTACAGTTAGAAACCCACCAACACTATGTAGTATAGAGGTATAAAGCGATTTTGGGAGCACGATTGATATCTAAAGAGACGGATAGGAAAGATGAAGAATTTTGATCTCAGGATAAACTCACCAAATATAACATAACTGGAAAACCGATAGATATAAGTCAGATAGAGTTGGCGCTTAACCTCCTGAGTATTTTTGCGTCTATTTTTTTTTGTAGACTGTATTGAGCTCAACTTCTGTGTTCGTACGCTCTCCTCGTAAGTTTTACGCGTTTATTATGTAAGTTAACGAGCGATACAAACGTACGTAAATAAACAAGTTTGGAAAGAGTGCGGTCAATGTTTTGAAAGATCTGCGGTCACCTCGAGACCTACACATAGAGAAAGCATTCGCTCTGAAAGTTCGAATGAAAAGGGGTTGTTCGTCGCATTACTATTTTATAGGAATTAAAATCATGTCAGAAAGGTGGATGTTTGGAATAAAATTAAAAGCCGGGGCCGGCAACACAGATGGTCTATGGGCGGACCCATTTATGTATAATTTTATTATATTGTCTATTGCCTGTGGTCAGATTTGACACTTTTCTTTTCCCTTGGTATTTTTTGGTTGGAATTGTGATTCACAAGGCGTGAAATAAGTCTAAAATCGGCCAAGTATGTGTCGGGCCACACTTGGGTTTTATCTGCCTTACACAACTAACGACTTCATCGACGTAATTTTCAATGGATTTTATACGAAGTTTTCCTTTTATAAGGTTGGTAGCCTATTACTCGTTAACCTGTAATGCCTAATTATCTCCGATAGTTTTCCTTTTAAGTTCTTATATGTGCCAGTTGATTTTTTTACGTTTCTACAATCAACCGTTTAGCCAGGAGAGGGGGGGACTCGTACAAAAAATTGCGCTTTAAAGCTAATATTTCGCAAACGGAACCCTAAATAAAAATGATCTTCAATATTTTAAACGACCAATCCAACGATACTCCACACTATGTTGTAGGCGAGAAAGCTCGAAGTCGTTGATAAAGATTTAATTTTATATTTCCTCACATGTTGCCTGGCTCGTTTACCTATATTTGATTAATTATGTTACAGGTAGATTAGATTGATTCAAGAAATATTAAGCCTTTTTATTTTTCTTGATTTTTATAATAGTATTTTAAAAACCTATTTAGAGGCTAAAAATTTATTTAAAACAAAATATAAATTGTCCTCAGCACGGGATATTGCAACAAAAAGAATATAATTTTATAATAGTATTTCGAAGAATAAGGTTTGCGTTAGCGTTGGCCTATTTGTTTGCGTTAAGGAAACTTTCAGAAAAATATATTCATAAAATAGCTTTGCAATAGCGAGCTCACCGTAAAATATGTCTTTCAGCATTTATAACTTAGTTCTTATTAAAACACTGCTATTTCGGTATAGTCAATAATTTACGCTTTTCTACACACGACGTTTGCCCACTTTTCATGTATATTTCTAACAGAGGTAAAATTCACCTAATACATGCCTATTTTTATTTATTCCTAGTAACCTTGGATTTTTGCAGCGTTGCCTATCTTTTTACAATCACTTGTTGTTCCACCTGACATGTCGTGATGGTATTGCATGCTATGTTTGTAAGTCGTTTCATGTAGGTGTCATCGTTTTATAGACACGATATTAACATGACAGATATTAAATATCCTGCTAATATTATAAATGTGAAAGTTTGTGAAGATTTTTGTATGTTTGTTACTTAATCACGCAATAACGTCTGAACGGATTTACACGAAACTAGGGTATCCCGTTTCTGCGTTCCCGTGGGATAATATTAATATTAAGTTTAAAATAGACGGCGTTGTGCGGGCGAACGTTGTGTTTTAAAAATAGATGGCGTTGTGCAAGAATTGTATAAATGGATTCTGTGGCGGTACGAAGTTCGCCGGGATAGCTAATTATTATAACTTTCCGGTTTTTTTTCACGATTTTATTAATGGCTTATTTACATCTAAAGAAAAGTCAGCTAAAACGGCGGTGCAAAACATAAACCTACGTTACATCTACCTATTGCTCAATTTATTGACCAAGAATCCTGATCCTGAGGATCCAGACACCTCTGACATATCGATGGAGGAGTAAGCATTCGGCAGGTACTCCGACTAGAATATTTTAGTTTTAAGTTTTTCTTAATTGTCTTTAACATTCGTAGGTACGACTCGTACCTTTGAATATCAGAATATTATGTTATATTGATGAGGTACTCGTACCGTACGAGTACCTCACCTTAAACGGACAATCTAACAAACATCCCCACCACATAATCACGTGTCCTAGTTTCAAACTTTTCTCTGTGATATGGTAATCAGATAAGGGTATCACAAACATGGAAAAGCACCCACACTGAGACCATATGGACAAATCAATGTACGGCGACCTTCAGAGGGATTGAATCCACGACCTCAGGCATGGTAATCAAACGTATTACCGCTAGACCAAGAAACCAGTCAATAAGTGACAGTGTATTTAGTTTTTTCTGTTGTTGTGCATATTATGTTTACTTATCTGTTTATTTTGTTTCAGTGATTGTCTTGTTGGCATAACACATTTCTTTCTTTTTTTCTAAATCTAGCGACCATCGTAACATTCTTGAATAGAACCACTTACAATAAAATTACATTCATAAGTGTACGTATTTGTAAAATCTCATAAAAGGAATTAGACCAGATGTAATGTATTTAACCGTTATTATACCTTCTACCTTCTTCTGTTGTGGGATCACAGACCGACATTAAGAACCGGTTCTTAAGAATAATATTCAGGAAGAACCACAAAGTCAATGAGACTGTAAGCTAAGAATCGAGACTGGATTAACCTTCTAACAGCACTTACCTACATAATCAGTATGTAATGTAAATTGTCTCTTCCGATTTAGGTACATAAGTAATATGTATGACGTAGGTATGTAGGTACTTACAATGACCGTATTGACTTTTCTTTCCTGTGGGCTAGGCCGACTAAGCTGTCAGGATGGTGTAGGTGCTGGGCACCTATAATACTCCATCCACAAAAACAATGTCCCAGGCACTGCAGCGTACGAGTGGTCCCTTCACCCATAAGCAGCCTGTATACGTCCCACTGTAGGGCAAAGGCCTTCTCTCAGGAATAGAGTATGGGCTTAATCACCACGCGTGCCCACCGCGGATTGGCGATTTCAAGCGCTGAGGATAGCATATGAATAGCTCAGACACTCAGGTTTCCTCACGATGTTTTCCTTCACCGTTAGCGAGTGGTATTGCTACTATAACTTCACAAATGTACATAACTTAGAAAACAAAGTCATAGGTACATGCCTGCTCTGGGAATCGAACCTGGGTCTCCCGCTTCCGAGTCCAATGTTCTACCCACTAGGCTACCACCGCTGATACTTTCACCCATCTAGCGTTAATGAAGGCGTCACTGGACGCTGCATAAATCACATAGGTAAATCATCTCAGTACGTAGATGCAAAGGCTTTTTTTAATGAACAGTTTTTTTTAAAGACCTCGTTTCTGTGTCCCGTTTCCTGTATGATATTTTTCCATTTTTGTTTTCTAAAATAAGTTTTGATCTACTTCGTTCCGCAAATTTCAAACCGACAACATCGGTATTGTATTATTTAGAAAGTGCAAAGGGTTCAGAAAAAAATCAAATTATTCGAGAGGCCTATGCCCAGCAAGTGGACGAATGTAAGCGATGGACTAGATTGGAAAATTTGCTTTATGTGCCAGCGGCAAGACGCAGGTTGAAGACCAGTTGACCAGACCGAAGTTGGTCAGGTTCTGAGGAATAGCCGAAATACGTTCATGAAAACTCGAAGACATCTGTTTCAGTTACCTGTCGGGATTATACTAGGCGGCAACTGTTAGCCTAGAAACATGTAAATGTTTCTAGGCTAACAGTTGCCGTCAGCGGCGCCTCCCGTACAAAGATATAGTTATTTAGAGAAAATCTTGTTTATCCAGCTGTTAGAGGATATTGCAGGGAAGTGAAAGTGGTCTCGAACGTGGCTCAGACCATAAATGGATGTGGAGTAATCAGCCAGCTACAGCAAGCTAGGAGAAGAGAGCTAATATGTGAAGATATGCTGCATTCTTTCCACAGAACAGCTGTGATTCTTTCTAACTTCACTTTTACCGATCAATCAAAAGCTATATGAGAGGAAAAGGTGGTACATTTTTTTAAATACGTAAGTTTGTCTGATGTATAGGTAATTGCGATTAGATACATCAAATGTGTAACAAAAAAATAGTTGTAAACTTTATAACTAACGGGTTCGAATCCCGGCTGGGGACAAAAAAAACCCCAGGTCTTGGATGTTTAAGTGTTTGTGATGTCGTTGTTTCTGGTTCCCACGACACATTTCCTAGTGTGGGGCCAGAAGCAATGTATGTGCCTGTATGTTTATGCTTATGATTATGTTATAACTAACAACTAACAATTATTTTAGTTCCAGAAGCGTCCGGTGAAACAAAAAACTTTTATTACGAGCGCAACTCCGAAATACCGAACAAAATCTGTTTCATACATTCGTTACAGTCGTTCAACCTAACTTGTTTGTGAGTAGAATAACCCCCTTTGAATTTTACCGGATCTTTCTGACGTGACCTGTAAGGTAATGCCGCCAATTGTACTGTATTTTTGTAAATATTTTACGTTTGTGTTTTTCCTGTTACAATAAAGAATATTCTTATCTTGTTTTATCATATCCTGTTAGTATAGCAAGAGTTTTACACCGTTCCTTCTCTGTACAGAGATTTGAATGTTGTGCTTATTTCTTTATTTATGAATAACTATCTGCTAGTGCCCCGCGATTTCATTCGCGTGGAAATTTCGATGTGTATCTATTTTTCCGGGTTAAAAAGTTGCCTATGTGCTATTCCAGACTATAATCTATCTGTGAGCCAAATTTCATCCAAATCCGGTCAGCCGTTCTGGAGTGATTGAGTAACAGACATCCATGATGTCCCGGCAAACTTCGGACCGCCACAGAACCGTTTATACTATTCTTGCTCAACGCTATCCTTTTTTAAAACACAACGTTCGCTCGCACAACGCCATCTTTTTTAAACTTAAAATAAATATTATCTCACGGGAACATTAACGGGATATAAATTAGGCTATGTCTTAATTCAGATCTTTGTCTATCTGTACGCCAAGTTTCATGTTAATCCGTTCAGCCGTTATTGTGTGATTGAGTAACAAACATCCAAACATCGTCACAAACTATCACATTTTTAATATTGTAGTAGGATAGAATAGTAAGATTAAGTACATTCTCAGTATAATATCTACATTGCGCACTGGATTGAGTTATCCTTTCCACTGAAGTTAGCCTTTTCACAAGGCCAGTACAGTCTAATTTGCGTGTCAGCTCTATTAAGTAGTATTAGTATATTAAGCTGGTATGTATGGGCGGTAGTTTGTGAAACGATAGAGTGCAATTATTACGTCACAATCCCAATCTCTGATCCTCAAGCTCTGATCAGTGATTTGCATTTGCACGCTCCATCCTGCTCTTTGTAAGTAAAGAGTGAGACCAAACTTTATCGTTGTAAAACCGTTTTCATTTCTCTGAGTTGCTCTAAACTTTAGTAGGTAAACTTGCTTCTTTAAAACCAAGTCAAGTCCTGTCCTGGTAAAGAGGAGTTCGTTTGAATAATATTATTCGAAAAAGCGTAATACGAAATAAGGCCGACTTGCACCACTTCTTAAATGTCACTTAAATCACCATTTTTAATAGAATTTTGTGTAAGCACAAATTCGGCACAAACATAATAAGGTTTATGTGATGCCTTTTGTAATATAAATAGCTGCTAAATAATAATAATGTTAAACAAACGCACCTCAATTGTCATTTTGACTACAACGAAGCTGCTACTTTTGAAATATTTCTTGTTCAATTTTGAACTTAATACATTTTAACAATTTTAAATTGCTGCTCGGGGTATCATATCACGCACAAATGATGGCCGATGGAGCCGAAAAGTTCTCCAATGGAGACCACATATCGGCAAGCGCAGCGTAGGACGACCAGCCACAAGATGGACAGATGACCTCATCCAAGTGGCACGAAGACGCTCGATGCAAGCCGCTTCCAACCGGTCTTTTTGGAAATCCATGGAGGAGGCCTATGTCCAGCAGTGGACTTCTTGTGGCCAAATGATGATGGTGATGAAATTGTTTTTACGGGTTTTCTTCTTCGTAGTAGCTTGTGAGTGGGACAATTATTCGCCGGCTGTTAAATTTAATAAAAATGTGGGTAAAATATACCTACCTGATAAAACTTACAGAACAAAAATTGTAACTGCCGTGTTTCAGTTTAGGAACTGCTAATTACCTAAAGAAACTGTTGATAGTAAGCAATAATATCTCAGTATCAAGTTGTTTGCTCATCCTAGGTCAATTATTTCTAATGTGCTCCAAAATGACTTGTGAAAAAATATTGGCACGCGTTTCGTTTAGTTATTTTCCTTATAAAACAGGTTTTGAACCTAGAAATGACAAATAATCTAGAATAGGGTAGGCTCAGTCGATAGCATGTCAACCTTTACATTTGTCATGATTTTGAACAATTTCAGTAAAATCACAGTTGCATTTGACTATTCAGACATTTTTGCATTAACATTAGTTCATAAGATAAGTATTAAGTATATTAGTTCCCAATTATCTCACCGGACAATATTCAATGTTAAGATATTAAAAGTATTCAAATCATGATACGCCCAAAATCGGATGTGTCGTCACTATTCATAGATTGATAGATTGGCTTTGGCACTACCACAGAGGAAAAAAGCACTGCTACGGAAAAAATATGGCGGGGAGCCTCGGTGAGTTGAGGAGGACGTGGGGAGGACAGAAGTGCGAGGAAGATCACTCTACGTTATTTTTGGTAGACAATACACCTCACCACACATGTTTATTGCAAAGTCTCACTTAGACTGTACCTTCATTAAATAAATGACTAACATTGTAATGTTTACCCCGACGCGTAACGTCTGTTGTCCTTTGGCCGACTCCGACCTTTGTAGAAACAATGACTGTGTCCATCTTTCTAATCAGCAGTTGGTCAATCACGCCATGGTCAATGGACTGCAAAGGATTTTCTCCAAAGGAAAACTTTTCACAGCGACTGTGTGCTGCCATCTATTAGAATTTTCTTCTATCGTCTTCAAAAGTGTGGACTATTGAGAGATAGAAGATCACTAATAAGTTCATAGAGGGCGCTGTAAATATTAATTCATGTGTTGTACAACAGATGGCGTCAATAACAAGTTTTGGCTCCGGCTGAAAATACACTTACGATATTATAAGCATCGAAAACAATAGGTCAATGACTATTCTTAGTTTTTTTCTTCATATAATAGAAGACCCAGTTTATTTATAAAAACACTATTCCTTAAAACACTCCTCAAACGCACTTTAAGTAGACTTTTAGGAATTTATAAATAACGCTGCTATATATAATTATATACCTTAATTATAATTATATACACGGTAGAGTACCTGCCCTTGCTCGCATATCATTTGACAGTGAACGTAAACTGTAATAGTAAAGTCGATTCCACTAAAACACTCTTAAGATGGAGTTAAAGCCGCTTTATGAGCGAAATTTTGTTAGAAACAGGCTTTAACAGTGGAATCGACTGTTTATAAATAAGACTGCAAATCTGTAAACTTTTAAGGGTACGCGTAGCGAATTTTACTTTCTTAATTCTAATGATAAAGATGATCTTGTGACTCGAGTTGTCTCTACACTTCAATGAAAGCTCTACGAATTCTGCGTGAGACCCACAAGTGAATCCACGTCAAACTAAAACTTAGATACTAGCTAAACTTGGAGCGGGCTACAACTCTTTCGCGAGCATAGTATGCTCTGTGATAGTATGCTTTTTAGGGTTCCGGACCCAAAGGATATGGGACCCTATTACTTAGACTCCACTGTCCGTCTGTCTGTCTGTCTGTCACCAGGCTGTATCTCATGAACCGTGATAGCTAGACAGTTGAAATTTTCACACAATGATGTATTACAGTTGCCGCTATAACGAGAAATACAAAAAACAGAATAAAATACATATTTAAGTTGGGCTTCCATACAACAAACGTGATTTTGACTCTGACTCGAGTCGGACTCGCGTACGAAGGGTTCCGTACCATTATCAATACAATATTTGAATATTTCAAGCGTCTACCGTTTGTCGTTATTAATATCGAACTTATATATTACTAGCCGGTTTTTTCATTACTTTACTTTCGGACTTTATTAAAAGGTGATAAGGTTCAATTTAAGGTAACAACTATTACCTATGCCTCACTGCCAAAGGGATAATATGGGTCGAGCTCGAAAGTACTCGCAACTAAAACTTTACCTGACGCATATGAAAACTGACATAGGACTCTTATATAAATTATATTATAAACTCTTTCGAGATTTTTTTGTCCATTTTTTCTCCAAAATGATCTAGATAGTTTAACTTGTAACGTTCATTAGGTCACAGTTTCTGTGCTACTTTGAATAAAAAACTTTTGATTTGATTTGGACACTTGGTTGTCATGGTTGTCTGGAAGAAATTACTTTTAGTAATAAGGCCGCCAATTGTATACTGTTATTGTTCAAGTCTCACAATGCACGTACAATAAAGAAATATCTTAGATAGATAGAATATTTTTCATTGCACTCCAGGGCCGCGTTTCATAAAACTACGTTTATTAAGACAATTCGATGTACATTGCGTAGCCAAGCCTTCCTACTTATTAATTTACTAGCTGTGCCCGCCACTTCATTCGCGTGGCAAACGGATTAACCTATATAAACAAACTGTGAAGGTCCAGTCTCAATACTAGTGAAAGAATTTTGGAAATCGGATGAGTACTTTCCGGGATTGCCCCTACATACAAAATTACAAACATTTCATAAGCAGCCTATATATACGCCCCCACTGTTATGTAGGGCACAGGCCTTCTCTCAGGGAGAGAGTGCGGGCTTAATCCCCGCGCGTGCCCACCGCGGATTGGCGATTTCAAGGGCTAAGGTAGGTATGTGAATAGGTCAGACGCCCAGGTTTCCTCACGATGTTTTCCTTCACAGTTAGCGAGTGGTATTGCTACTATAACTTCACAAATGTACATAACTTAGAAAACAAAGTCATAGGTACATGCCCGCACTGGGAATCGAACCTGGGTCTCCCGCTTCAGAGTCCAATGTTCTACCCACTAGGCTACCACCGCTTCAACAAACATGTTAAACATATTACACACTTTTCCACTTTATAATAGATTTATAATATCCCACCAAAAACATTTTCATTTACCTAAAATGTTGCCAAGACATTGGCGTGTCAATAAGTTATCAAATCTCATGAAGAGCCAAGCTTCTAATTCTACACGCCCGCCCTAGGGTCTCATCTTGGCAACATTTTACATGTAAATGTTTTTGGTGTGATTTCACTTCTTTTAGTAGGCTGATTATGACAATATTTTTTTATGTGTTCATGTTTTCTTTCTCCCACCTCTGGGGGATTGAGTTATTAAAACTCCTGAAATACGTATTTTATTATAATAACATGGAGTCCCTATATCGATTTTCAGACCCAAGGGGTTGGGGGGCCAAAAATTCAAGTTTTAGAGTTTTTTGCTGTTTGTGGAGTAATTAAAAAAAAACCTATTTAGAGGCAAAAAATTCCACCCATGCCGGGACCCGCGACCTCTGGCTCACCGTGCCAGCGCTCTCCCAACTGAGCTAATGGGCAAGTGCATCAGTGAAATTTTGAGCCTCTTTACAAACTTCTCTGTATTACGTACATTAACGTACATGTGGACTAATACTAACTTAGATACCAAATTTCAGTTTTCTAAGACTTCAGGAAGTCTCCTAGGAATGTTGATGATCGTCAGTGAGTCAGTGACCAGGCAGTCAGTTATTTTTAGGCTTACTCTGTAACTTACTTAATAAGCAAATAAATGAATAAAGTATTAGTGACGAAATCGGGGGTTTTTGGATACCAATACAATCTAAAATATAAACTTTATATGTTTAACTACATAATATTAGTAATGAGTCCACTATCTCCATCATATCCTGAGAATTTTGTTTATCCGGTATAATCCATTCGGGTACGGAACCCTAAAAACCACGAGGCGCTTCGAGACAAGGTAGTAGTGCCCTTGCGCTTCGCTTGGCTCGTCTTCAGATTTGTATGTATATAGATATAGGTATAGGTTGATTGACTTGACATTAGTATTACATCAAATTGTCATAATAAACCATGAATTATCTATGAAATTGGACCCAAGAATACACGACACAACATTCACTACATGGAAAGCCTACAACGCGGACCGCCGATAAACAGAACCAGACACACCGCAACACGCAACGCACAATTTTTTCAGAGCTGCAACACCTCAACCCTCCTAGGCTGTATAGCATAGCCTCCCCCCTAAGAGGGGTTAGGTGTGTGATTTCAGTAGGCAGTCTGGAGGCCCGCAGCGCGAGCGGGAGGGGCAGGGGGACGTCCTCTTCACCTCCTGCAATGTCAGGCCGTTCGTTGGCTGCGGCAGAGGTCGGTCGCACTGGCAGCGTCATACCTACGGTCCGTGGTGATGCCGTAGTATGATTATCTGATTAGGCTAGGTTAGGTTAATTATGCCCGGCGACTACAGCGCTATACAGAAGCTGTGAGAGAAAGGACCGTTAAAACTAAAGGGGATTTCTCTACTCGTATCATCATCATCATCACCATTCAGCCACAAGAAGTCCACTGCTGGACATAGGCCTCCTATATGGATTTCCAAAAAGACCGATTGGAAGCGGCTTGCATCCAGCGTCTTTCTGCCACTTGGATGATGTCGTATACTCGTATAAACACAGTCAAATTTTTTTACGATACCAACTCTCAATAACGCATGGATTTCACTTTCCATTGTTTTTCCACGTTTCGGCATTGTTATACACGAAAAGTACCAAACAAAACCTAAGTCAAATTTAGCACCTAGGTCAATGAAGGTAGCAGGAACAGTCAATTAAACGAAAGCCAGTTCAAAGTATAAAACACAATCGTAGTCAAATTTGGCGCCGATGTCAGCATAAGCAATAGCAGTACAATGTCATGCCAGTGTTACAATCCGCGCAAATTAAATATCAATACATCTCACGTAAAGAAGATCGAATCGCGCGAGGCGCCGAGTTAAGTTGCACGAGTTATACCATCAGAACGCGATTAGTAGATTAGGTACCAATAGTTTCAATGAAACTACAATTGGTCGTGCTAACTAATAATTCTCTCTTGGACAACTATGCACATAGGGCCGGCTTGCGCCAATGCCATCTGGCAGCTCTCTATCTGTTTATCCAGGGGTAAGCTCTATCCAGTAAGTAAGTCCAGAAACGTCTTGCACCATTTGCTATCCACAGATAAATTGTATGATTGACAACCCTGTCAATCAACAATTTATGATTTATCCTCGCATAAGTATTTATCTATTTACTTACTTATCCAGTGACTTGGTGCAGGTCGCCCTAAGGGGTCATCCATAAAGTACGTCTCGCAAATTTCGTGATTTTTTGACCCCTCTCCTGTCCTTGTCTCAGCTAGTCACATTTGTAAGACCCCCCTCCCTAGTATGACGTCACATGTTTTGTGATATCACTGCTTGAAATTTATTAAATTAAAACTGCATTTCCGAAATTAGATTCCACCGGTTTCATAGTTATTTCCAATTAAATTATTTTTTCATATTAACAACATCATACCAAACATTTGAAAAATTTATAAAACTATAAATTATTAATGTCCTCTGTCTGTCCTCACTTCCCTTTCGAAACTTCTAGAGTGCATTATCAATAATCGGCTTACAAAATACATTGAACAAAATAAAATAATCTCCCCGCAACAATATGGATTTCGTAAATGTATCTCCACCGTTGACGCCGTCCTAAAGCTTACAAATAACATTGTTAAAAATATAAACAGCAACAAGAAAACTCTGGCTGTCTTCCTCGATCTAGCAAAGGCTTTTGACACCGTGCATGTCCCGTCTCTTCTTAATAAACTTCACTCTATTGGTATTAGAGGCACTCAACACGAACTACTTAAATCATACCTCAAGGGTCGATCACAGGTTGTCAAAATAGGTCCTCATATGAGTGATGAGCTGGAAATATGCCACGGTGTACCACAGAGTAGCATTTTAGGTCCCACCCTTTTTCTCGTGTTCATAAATGATATGTGTAACCTTTATCTAAAAAATGGGACTATTACTACATACGCCGATGACACTGTTCTCCTGTTTACTGCAAATACATGGTCTGATCTCCAAAATACTACTCAATCTGGTTTTAACACCGTTCTAAACTGGCTCTCTTCAAACTCTCTAACTTTAAATACATCTAAAACTAAATTTATACCATTTTCTTCCACTTCCGCTAACCAACCAAAGACCCCTATTATTGTCAGAGCTCACTACTGCTCGGATCCCCTACTCTGCAATTGTCCCCTTATAGACCATACAGATACAATTAAATACTTAGGAATTCTCATAGATAAACACCTAAATTTCAAATTTCATATTGATCAACTTTCAACTAGGCTAAGAAAATTAATGTATGTCTTTAAATCAATACGCCACGCTGCCCCCCACGTGTGGTTAAAACAATGTATCATGCGTTATTATCATACAAGACACAAACACACACACACACACACACACACACACACACACAAAACGCATGCCGCATGTTAAATAAGCAATAACATAACATTACTATGTACTAGATTCATTATTATTTTATGAATTTTTGTTTTTTATTATTTTTGTTTGATATACATGACCTCACCACCTACTGTCTTCCGCCTTTTGCAAGAGGCACGGGCCTACTAACCATAAATACAGGCTACGCGATAGTCTAGTTATGGTAGTAGTCACATAAAATTACGTTTTTGTTATGTTTTTCTGTAGGAATAATATAAGCACAAAATGTAACTCATTCTAACCATTCCTTGAAATAAATATTTTCATTTTAATTTTTCATTTTCAATTATGTTGATTATGTTTCTAAAATGTGACGTCACGAAACTTAGGACCCCTCCCACCACTTGTCACACAATGTCACACTATGTCAACCCCCTCCCCCCACTCTTAACGTGTGACGAACTTTATGGACGGTCCCTACTAGCCTCCCGGGCCGGTGCAAGTTCAGCCTAAAAGTGTAATGGCCGCGTTTAATCGTACACTGTGCAGGTGGAGACGGCGGTGTGCGTGAGAGTGCGTCGGTGTGCGTCTGTCTACGACCTTGAGGAGGGTCATCTGAGCCTGAAAATTTGACTGAAAGGGAGCGCGGGGGGAGGCTGGAGGCCGGCTGATCGATACTCGCATTTTAGAACGTCTGTGATGGTTTTATAGAAAGATAACTCTTCATTGCACACCAGTAATTTACAGAGACAAGGTATAGTTGCTCACCTCAGCGCTTGAAATTGCCAGTCCGCGGTGGGCACGAGTGGCACCTAATTAAGCCCATACTCTCTCTCTCTCTCTGAGAGTAGGCCGGCAGGTATATGGGCTGCATAAAAAACCGGCTAAGTGCGTGTCAGGCCACGCGCAGTGTAGGGTTCCGTAGAAGGAGGAGTTCATTACCTGGTTTACAGTACTAACAATTTCATCAAAGTAATTTTCAATAGAACTTGTATGAAGTTTTGCTTTTATAAATTGGTCGCCTGTTACTCGTTAACTTGTAAAGCCTACTCAGCCGTGATAGTTTTCCTTTTCCGTTCATTATAATAATATGTGCTACTACCCTGAATTTTTTCACGTTTCTACAGTCAACCGCTTAGCGGACAGGGCGGACGCCCTACTCTAACAAAAATTTGCACTTTAAAGCTTAATATTTCGTAAACAGATCCCTAAATCGAAAAATGGTTTCCACACACTCAGAATATTTTTAACGACAAATCTGACGATACCCCACACTATGGTGTATACGAGAAAAAAAATCATCCATAATTTAGGTGTAGGGGAAGTACGCTAAAAAAATTTTGTCGACGTTTGCTAAGCCGCGAACAGACAGATGGACAGACAGACAGACAGACTGACAGGCGGACGGATATATCAAAACTATTAGGTTCCTTGTTGTTGGCTACGGAACCCTAATACGCGCCAAACAACATCACATGGCTGATGATGAAAAATATTTCGTGTCCATTAACACATTACAAGAATCTCGTCTCCTTTTGGTGGACTTTACTATTATTGATTAATCAATAATAATTTAAATTGGAGAGTTTTTAATATTGATATTGATTGTCTCCGTCTGTAAGGATGATAAGTCGATCTCGAATAATCTCGACTCGACACTCAAGATTTGGCTTCGACATTTTTTAATTAGGTTTGTTGGACCGTATCGCGCGATGTTTTGGATTAAACTGATTTTTGGCTACGCAAAATCACACCAAAAGGAGACGAGATTCTTGTAATGTGTTAATGGACACGAAATATTTTTCATCATCAGCCATGTGAAGTGTATTCGACAGCACATTTATTTGACACTCGACAGTCGTGCAATCTACTCGGTTACATTACGAGCAGTGATAGTTAAGAACATAGAGATGTCCACAGAACAGAGAAATGTGTAGAGGTCTAACTAGCGCTAAAAAATGGCCCCACGCTCAATAGTGGGAAGGAGGGCGGGCGTTGCCAACTCTCTTACCAATCGGAGCGAGTTCAGTACTGCCCGGCAAAATATTATATCTATGCACGTGCCTCCGTCAGACCGTCATCTTGCGAGGTACCTAGATAGTTCGACGGGTTATACATCATGAAGTCAAATGGTTTCACGTTTTCGCATAAAACCAATCATGAGTTACGCCGTCATTCAACGCGGTCTTTCGCCCAATCAACGTTCACGTCGTCACGCATGGCGCACAGAATGAACCAATCACAGAGTGATTTACTCTACAGCATATCTTGCGCTCATTTCATTTGACCTACCAACTCTCATCTTCTTTCAGTCCTGTCCGTCCTAACGTAGTCCGAAATCCAATTAGTTGACTTAATTGGACGAGCGGTAGAACGCCGGCTTTTCATTCGGGAGGTCGCGGGTTCGAATCCCTGCAATGTACCATGGACTTTGTTTTCTAAGTTACGTACATTTGTGAAGTTATCGTAGCAATACCACTCGCTTACTGTGAAGGAAAACATCGTGGGCAAACCTGAGTGTCTGAGGTGTTCACATACCTCAGTGCTTGAAATTGCCAAGCCGTAGTGGGCACGCGTGGTGATTAGGTGACTGCAATAAGCTACATAAAAAAATGGCTACAGCGTTTGCGACTAAGGCCGGCTTGCACACCTCTTTGCTGCCTCTTCGGTCAAGCGTTAATACGTTTAACTACCAAAAGAGAGGTCGTGGGTTCGATTGCCGCTGGAGGCCGCCCTACTTGACATTCAGGGGATCTTGTTAGATAGGTTCTCGTAAAATGTGCCTATATTTTAAACATATGATTTGAGTAAAGATGGTCAGAGTGGGGATTTCTTCTCCACAACAAACTAGATCAAGGCAGCTGCTTACATTGTACAATGTATATTGGCATTCGACAAACAGAATGTAAATTGTTTACGTTGAAATATTTTTTTGTTTTCTGATTTGTACAATGGCCTCGGTCTGGGTGTATTTCCATGTTGTGATCTCATTGCCTGGCCACCATAACAAAGAGTATCATAGCTTGGGACCAGGGGCACTACCGTATGTGCGATTTAATAACCTACTCCGAACTGTCTAATACATACAAATTTTGACACTTTGGAATCGTCAAATAGGTTAACCCGATAAAGTGGACATTACGTGATAGAAGGGCAGGATATGTGATTGTGTTACATTGAAATTATTATTAATATTATTATTCTTAAATGTTACTTAAGTAGCCATTTAAATTAAATTTCATAAAAATAATTTCAGTTAAATGCTATTTACAAAATAATGCGATTCGGCCTAAGCTTTTATTTGTACCTAGTGAATAATTTGTAGAATCGAGATTATTCTTTAAATTCACGGAATTAAATAAAAATATAACACTAATTTCTTCTCAACAACCACTTCTCCAAATATAGAAATAAAGATAATACAGAGACAGTTAAAAGACGATTATAGACAACACGTAGTTGTACGAAAACTGCAGACACGATAGTTCTAAATAAAACTGATTTAACAAAAGGGAGAGAGACCCTGCCAATATTACCCCTGGTGGGACTCGAACCCACAGTCCCCGGCTTAGGAGGCCGATGCCTTATCCATTAGGCCACAGGGGCTTGCGGTACAAGAACGAAATTATGAATCCCGTTCGCGCGAGGGGTGAGTTTTTGTACTCTTGAATGAAATCACATTCCGTTATTCGTAACCTCAAGTTTTAAATTTTTTTTTGACTTCTAACACAATTGCCCAACAATAAAAAGTGTCTAGTGTTTGAGTTGTGGGTAACTGTCGATAAAGTTTCTTTTCATCATTTATAAAGTTTCATTTTGGTCAACAGAACATGTGATAAACAATTAAATCAAAGATGGTTAACCAAATAATTCATATGGTCCAGCTCATAATTATTTTGCAGCAACACGTGGTCAGCAAATAAATCAGACATTGTCATGACGTAATGAACGTAATGACGTACTGTCGACTAATTAACCTTTACATTTTGTAGTGCAGATCGTTTCTATCAGCCTTAAAGTCACAGTTAGGCCTGAGGCCTAATTTTGCGCACCAAATCCTGTCGGAGTCGTTTGCGACAGCAGTACAAAATGATAGCAATTAGCACGGAATTCGATCGACTGTTAGACGATAAAATTTGGTGTGCGTAATATAGAAGTTCAGTAGAAAGAAGATACCAAATTTATCGCCTACCTGTAATTTAAGCAGTGTCAGGGCTGACGCGTGTCCAAAGACATACTAAGTAATTCGGTCGGCCCTGCGAACGCCTCATTTGGTATGCGACGACGCGAGTGGAGGATTCCGTCTCACGTGGCGCACACGCATCGCACCTTTATTGGGGCTAGGGAGTGAACGATAAGCGAGGCGCTAGCGGTTTCATAAGAGGTTGGGCGGCTTCACATCGGACGATAACCGTAGCGACACGACATTATTGGACTAGCACTAAGTTCTATTTCATAGAACTACAATTCATGGTTTACTGTGATAATGCGATGAACATCGCGAAGTCGATTAATTCACAGACTAAAAGTAGGAAGACTTGGCTACTCAGTGCACATCGAATTGTCATAATAAATTGTGGTTTCGTACATTTATTATGCCGTTGTGCGAACGTCGTGTGAACTTTGTTATACTAGTCCAACGATATCGTGCAGTTACGGTTACTGTCCAATTTTAAGCCAGCTGATGCCGTGCTGCTGCTCATTTATTTATCTGCTGAACAAAATAATTATCAGGCTGATCATAATTTATTTGCTGATTACGTGTTGCTGCTCATTTAATAAATTTGCTGACCAAAATAATGATTAGGCTGACCATAATTTATTTGCTGATCACGTAATGCTGCTCGTCTATTTATTCTGCTGACCAAAATCATTAATTATCTGACAATAATTTACTTGCTCATCAGCATCACATATTGCTGCTCATTTGTTTATTACGCTGACGAAAATAATTAATTCGCTGACCCTCATTTATTTGCTTATCACGTATTACTGCTCATTTATTTATGCTTCTGACCAACATTATTATTAAGCTGACCATAATTAGTTTAACCATAATTAGTTTAATTGCTGATTAGGCTTGCTGTTCATTTATATATTCTGATGACCAAAATAATTGTTAAGCTAACCATAGTAAATTTAATAGCTGATTACGTATTCTGCTGACCAAAATAATTATTGAGCTGACCATAGAAAATTTATTTGCCGACACTTGTTGCTTGCTTATATATTTATTCTGCTAACCAAAATAATTGATTGATAAATGAATAACTAATTTGCTGACCAAATTTTTCGTTTGCTAATTAATTAATTAGAGTTCATATACAATCGCAACTAAATCCGCCAAATATATCACTATCTAAGAGCATCGCAGGTCATAAAATACTTCTTTAGCTTGATCCTGCTGTTTATCTATAAGTAAGTATCAGATGCTGTCTTAGGATCTTTAATGCGCTTCGTATTTCGAGTGGGCTCGGCAGACACAATAAATCAGTCACACGTCTCACACGTCAAACCTCTACACGCAACACCTGAAGGGTAAATTTCACCATTAAAATTAAACGTAGGTAGTTATCAAACAAACTAAAGTTAGTGAATACTGAATATACGATGTGAATACTGAATGTAGTGAATTGAGGGAATTCCGAGCTCGCAGTTGCAGGACGACCTACCGGTATTCGATGATAGAGTTGTATATTGAACGTGTTATCAAACTTATCAACAAAGCATAACCTGAAAGTTTGGTTCTTTCTTCAGTAGTGGTTTGAATTGGAAACCAAACCACTACTGGAACTTCGGTTCAGACAGAAGTCTAAAAAAATTAATTTTATTTTTCATACAACTTGAACTTATCGAATGTAAAGAAACGGAATGAAAAAACCGAACAAGTGTCAGTCGGACTCGCCCACTGAGGGTTCCGTACAAATTTGTAGGTTCTTACACATTATAAATAGTTCAGGAATCGAGTCTCGCAGTTTGTTCCGAGCTTTTCCCGAATTTCAAAGACAATTTTTTTTTATGATTTAATTACAAATGTGTAGTTTTCAGATTGTTCTCTGTACTTATAGTATAAGTCGATATTGCTTCATAGTTCTAGGTCAACGGAAAGTACTCCATAAATTTTGATTCCCTTGAGGCTCGAAATATAAATGTTTTTATCACATCTATTCAAAAAGAGCTAGTTTAGTCCTTGTAAACAAGGACCGAAATAGCTCTTTGACCCCTAGGGATGAAAATTGATTTTTATTTGGAATGTGGATATTTCTAGTAAAAGTTCCAATCACCAAAGAGATCAATCACGAACATTATATTAAGAAGTAACTGGCTGGAAGATAAAGCAACCGCTCGCGAGCCAAATAAAAAAAAAAGTTTGTGAAAAAATAAAAGACGAGCGAAATGATTCCTGAGTCCTCCGCTTTTGTTCGTAATTGTTTAAATTCTCAAATTCGGATTTTACAAAATTTTTATAAAAATTAGTATGTCTTCAATTAGTGAGAATGAAAGTATTCTATTAACTCCAGACCAGATTGTATCGGTCGCTTAAATGTGGTACAAACATTCTATTCTTATTCATGAGTTGCACTTACTTATTTTTTCACAGAGGGAGATAAAAAGTAGTGTCCGCCTCGGGAGCAACACTATTGTAAGCTCGAGTAGTGTACTTTGAATCCCTCGCTGCGCTCAGGATTCTACTGTAATATCCTTTGCTCCGCTCTGGACAAAAGAAACACTCTCGCCTTAAAAATTGTTGCTTCCTCCCTGGGTAAACAATCTATAACCTACTATTTTTGTGGCATAAACGGCCGTATGTTTTTTTACGTTAATTTAGAAGCTGGATTTTTTCTCAGCATCAAGAGACTGTAGATTTGAGAATATCGTTTTAATTTCAACTCAATACCTTCACGCGTTCCCGAGATAAAGGGTCTTGACAGACAGACGGATGGAGACGGACGGACGGACGGACGGAAGGACAACAAAGTGATCCTATAATGGTTCCGTTTTTCCTTTTGAGGTACGGAGCCCTAAAAATGAGAATTTTAAACCTATCATTATCTTAAGCGGTTTATATTGATTAATATTGCCGTAATGGTTTGGAGCATTGAATTTAAAATTCAATGTTTGGTGTAAGTTCAATACCTCGTTGTAAAGTTGGTGGAAATAAAAATATGGTAGGTCCGTGCATTTAGTACCGTATCAGTTTAGTAACTCCTAACTCCTCCATTTTGTTAGATGCCTCTTACGGCCAAGTAGGTAGCGAGCCTATTTTTAATTAAGTTTACAGTCCAACACGGCACAGATCATTAACGTTTATGTACGGCGCGGCGCGCGCCGGCCAGGGCCCTGTTCCATAAAACTACAATTCATATTTTATTATGACAATTCGATGTATATTGCGTAGCCGATTGGTATAATTAGTTTTCCTACTTCGTTTAATCTGTGTTTAATCCATTACGCACATCGAATTGCTATAATAAACTATTTATTTATGTTAAGTTTTACTTTTATGATATGCGGCCCAGTTACATCGTTCTTTGTTTCCTTGTGACTAAAACCTACATCGGTTTAGTTTGTATGGTGAGACTAGGGTTAGATTAATAATGGCTAAATTCGCTTGTCACTTCTGCTACTATGTGGCCGCCCCGAGCCGTAAGATCAATCTGTGTTACCGGCGCAGACGCGTCCATCAAGGTATTCAAGGTGCTCCGAGGAAAGCGAGTCCTCCTGTTTATTAATACTGGAAGGGCTAACCCGTTTCTGTCTCGGGTATTTCGACGTGGCACTTTATTAGCAGATATACTGTCTCCATATTTTTCCTTAAAAATATAATGAAAACATCAGGTCAATAATAGGGGCTGGTTTCATAGTTACTCCCCCTCCTTATAACACATTTAGGTATAAGTATTTATACCACACCCACTCAGAAAGTGTCTCATTGCTCATTCATAAATGGGTTACAAAGTTCGTCATTTCTCCCTTATAAATGTGCGGCGGAAAAAGTTACGTGGAATGTCATTCCTGCCCTCCGTAGCAGGGCAGGAATATTGTATGAAAATCCATTCCTGCCCTGCTGGTTTGTTTTTTAGCAGCGAACATAAAAAAATACAAACGTCAAATCTCAAATAGGTTTCACATCAAATAACTAGAAAAATGAGGTGGGAATTTGGAGGCTAGCAACCTTTTTTTGCTAATCTTTTTTGAAATAAACGATTTAAAAAAAGGTTCGCAATCGCATCGTTTGATACTGTTCATGAAAATTGGTTGATGAAGTTCAGAACTTTTAGAGCGTCGTAATTTTATTTCCTAGGAGTTGTTACATTTGCTACATTTTTTAAAATACCCCCATTCTTCTACAATAATTAAAAACGATGGAATGTGTGAGCGGGAGGGTATGCCGTGTGATGGTGATTCGATACGCGCACTTATTCTTGAACGATAATTAAGTGCGTTAGGTTAGGTTAGGAACACTAAATAAAAACGTTATCCACATCGATAATTGTGGTGAGACCCACGTTTCTATTTAGTTTGTCCATGGCCTAAGAATAACAATTAATTAGCACAGCGCGATGTGTTTGTCATACGATACGCACTTGTGCTCAAAGCCATAAATTTCAGTCAACTCTCATTAGCAGCGTAAATTGCTGACACTCTCCCAATGAGCTAATGCAAAACTCCTCAACTCTTTCAATCAGTACGGCCACATTAGTTAAATCTATGTAAAATCTATTTAAAATTGTCCTCAGCACGGGTTAGTGCAACAAATAAAGAATTTAATCATGTAGGTACAGCGATATCATTCTGATGACAAAACCTAACTGCAAAGTGGGTTACTCGGAGCTGCAAGTGATGTAAACTGCTTCGGCCAGATGTCGCTGCCTGTACGTAATACAGAGAAGTTTGTAAAGAGGCCCGAAATTTCGTTGATGCCTGCACTTACCTATTGGCTCAGTTGGGAGAGCGCTGGCATGGTTAGCCAGAGGTCGCGGTCGAGCCGCCACATCGCGGGTGACAGTGGGCGATAGGAGATGGCACCACAAGAAGAAGATGTATCTAACTACTGGTGTGCAATAAAGACTTATCTACCTAATGTAAAGTCCAGTAAAATACTTTAGTTATTTAACCCAGAGCAAGTTTGCACTTTTCGACAATTGATAATTAATCAATGGTTCAATCGGTGAGCTCAGGATCGTCAATGTTTTCTCATTAATATACTTTTAAACAAGTTGATCACTCTGATCAGTGATAGTTGAAAGTCATTAGCTAAAGGGTGTGCATTAAATACGTCAGCTAAGTAGTGGGGGGTAGCAAAATCTCGCGGCAACTTTTCGATTTATAGCATGTAGGCACAAGTACCGAATAAATCGCCGGCTCCCGAGAATAAAATGATAAATGCAAAAACACAACTTTACAGGAAAATTAAAAAACCGCTTTAATGAGACTACTCCTTTTTCGTCCTAGGTAGGAACTTGGGAGTTAGCTTAAATGATAGGTAATTTTTAGTGTTATCTCTATATTTAGATGAAATTTTAAAAGATTACACTGAACTTGAGATAGTTAGGAAATAAAACATTAGACTTAATTTTACAGTAACATGTGTTGCTAACACGCAATTAGCATTTTTTTCTGGTTTAAACTTCATTCATACTAATATTGTAATATAGTCCTGTCATGATATTCTACAATCTACGAACTCTCCAGCAATGTCAATAATGTAATATTATCATTTTATTCTCGTTGTTATTCACAAAACGTGCGTAAGTTCTACGTTTTTTTGGTTAAACACGACAGAAAAAGACCGCAACATACTTCGTTGTTCAGTACGATTCAATATGTTTGGCTAAGAACGCATTAGCAAACGAGCTCAGGAAATTTTGAACGAGAATAAAATGATATATTGCGTTTGTCACAGACGCGGTAGGTACTATTTACTTGGATATTAAGATAATAGTAGATTTGATATGCGTAATTAACAAAAATATTTTGCTATAGCAATGTTATGGTTAGATTAAAAAAAATCGTTGAATAAAATAATATTTTTTTCTAACTTTTTAAGTAAACACAAGAAAAGTCTGAAAAAAATGGTAAAATGTATTAGCACCTCAGGATCTTGAATTTGCAATAATATTAAAACTATAATAGTTGCGGTTATCATTTTGTTCTCCGGAGCCGGCGAAATATAACACACTGAAATCTGGGTGGCTTGAGAGCCGCGGTTATGTAATTAGTAATAACAAATGCCATCTGAAACTATATTACTTTTAAGTTTAGGCGCGAAATAAAATAAAATTGAGGTAAGAAATGTTGCTTCGAGTGGAGAAATCACGATTTGGAAAATTTGCGAATTAGTACCGACCGACCGCTCTGCCTAGCTACTAACAGTTCTAACCAATCCGAGTTTGTGTCGAGATATTTTTGGAAAATGCGAATAAAGTGTATTTTTAAAAAGAAAATTTAAGCAAACTACCGTACCTATTTTGCTATGCCTCTCAGACTACCCAAAATTCATGGTGTATAGGGTCCAATAAAAATAGGTAAATAGTTTGTATGTGATGGATGAAGTTCTAACTCATTTATCACACTTGAGCCGTTCTTCATTCTTCAGAAGTAGCGTTAGCATAACAAAACAATCGCTAGTACTATCGACAATGCTACGTTATCAGATACTAATTTGACTCCAGAAATTAATTAGGTATTTTTGTTAGACCCTGTACTGTAACTAAGAGATGTTTTTGTCATTGTATTTTGGGCGAAATCTCACACGGCGAGGCGGTGATCTCAATATCTTTCTAAATTTGTGAAAGAACACCTCGTATTATTTTATCAGTATTATTACTCCATGTGATGTTACCACGTTTATGAATGGTTGTCGAGAATTTTCTATAACGGTGTTTTTAGTTCAGGCCAGCGCGTCCGTCTACAAAATAAACTTGCAAAACGAAAGTCCACGTGTTCAACCAAAGGCTCACATATTATGCGCATTCTAATACTTCACCGCGCAAAAACGCAGCGTCTGGTGGTACTTACGATGTTAGAAGTGTAGTCTATCATTCTATTTGATTCCCGGCGCCACACTAATTATTTTGTATTGATCACACAGATTAGACGACAGAAGAACCTTTAGAAGGATATTCTGAGGTGCAGACCAATGTAGGTATGTACCAAGTCTGTTGCCACATTCCAATACGGTGTTCGAGTACAGATACAGACGGACGGACAGACAGACGGACGGACGGGCGGACGGACAGATGGACGGACAAAGCGAAACTATAAGGGTTTCTGTTGACTACGGAATCCTAAAAAGCGTGGCACGTTTTCAGGGTTCATGTAAGTTCCGCCCGCATGAACCGATGGAGAAGTGTGAGGTGTTGTTAGAATCCTTATGTTATTACGAGTAGCATCAGGGGTACATTTTTTCCGGTATACAATAAAGAATATGCTTATCTTATCTTACCGTCGACTGCCTCGCTTGTCTAGGCATACAGGCGTGAGTTTATGTATGTAAGTAATTAATCAGTTTGCACTGCTTACCAGACTTTCTAGGTCATTTTAGTCAATGTCAACAGGACGCTCTAACCTTGGGATGTTGCACTTCGAATGTTTACACCCCGCCTCATCCCTTCCACCTCCTGCCCCCAACCCCTGCCCTCCCAACGCCGGGCTTACCGTTTGCCCTACCTAAAGCTTCGGTCACGGCGACTTCAAGTGGCTGCGAGTGAATCGCCTGTCGCACGAATACTCGCGGCGAGTAGGCATTCGCAGCGAATAGATTCCACTCGCCGCCAGTTGAAGTCGCCGCGACTAGAATTGGGCATAATCTATTTTACTCGCTGCGAATGCGCCCGCCTGATTGTCGAAATTATCGTGCAGAACTCGCTGTGTGTGACAGGCAGGCAGCGAATTGTCGCTGCGACTATTATTCAAGGCGAGTGCACCCGCAGCGATTAGTCGCTGTGTGTGACCGAAGTTTAAGCGACGCGCTTTGCTGGAGTCTTCGGTCTTTAGGTAGGTGTGCTCACTAAATCTGCTCCGCTACACCGTTCTAACTAATCTCTTTAGCGACCAAGTTACTCCGGCTAAATAATCCTACTTAGTTTATGTTCAGAAAGGTCAATTATTGTGTCATACCCGTAGAAACTATGTGAAATGCCCGACAAATAACTTGAACAAATGATTTTGACTTTGTATAGAGTTATTGCGGACCTCACTGGCTGGAGACGCGGGACTTATACTCCGTTCCACTATTCAAACTCTTAGGGAACCCAATACTCGCATGTCATCGGTCAATGCGCGCAGCTAGAGATAAGTGAAAACGGTCCGCTATTGAAGTGCGCGCATTAATGGGCGCACAATGGCCGAAAAAATATCGAAATCGGATAAGAAATGTCGAAGTTACAGCGATTTTAGTGCACAGGTTCGAAAAACGGGCGCGAGATGACGCCACACGCTTGACACGTCTCATAGGTTCCGATGTGTGTGGTTCCGATGAACCGCGCGCTTGGTTGCCGCGTACATAGCATCTCGGCACAGTACAATTAAAATCTCGGTCTGTCTCGGTGAATTGATGTGTGGTGATAATGTCGCCATATAAATATTGTAATATAAATATTGCAATGTGCCAAAATGCTAGGATACGACTATGACTGCGCCGGAAAAACATTTTTTTAGGGGTACCTACACCCGGCGAAAATGTTGTTAAAAATTACTTAACATTGTGTTTTCGGAGACCCGATTTCACTGCTTAAACCTTATTATTTAAAATACGATAATTTCAATACTTATCATTTCAAATACTAGAAGAGAACACCCGAGTACCAATTATGTTTAGAAAATATATTTACTCAAAAATCGGACTTTTTCTTTCCGTGAAACAGAAAAAAATATTCCTCAAATTATTTGTCTTTAGGAAAGTCGTCTACAAACGAGTTTTTCCAGACAGTTTCAGTGTAGGTATATTAACCACCGGTTCCTGAATTGAGAATTTCACTAAGTAAATACTTACTTTCCTTAATTTTTAGGGTTCCGTAACTCAAAAGGAAAAAAACGGAACCCATATAGGATCACTTTGCTGTCCGTCCGTGCGTCTGAATGTCAAGACCTTTTATCTCGGGAACGCGTGGAGGTATCGATTTGAAACTTGAGCATATACTCAGGTGTACAGTCCCTTGAAGCTGCGAAAAAATCAAACTTCTAAATTAACGTAAAAAAAGTTACCGCCGCTTATGCCGCAAAAAAACGTTTATTTCGACACCCTCAAGGGAATTCAAATTTATATGGTACTTTCCGTTGACCTAAAATTATGAAGGTCTGTGGCTGCATCATAAGACAGTTGTTATCCATGCCACAGCCTCGAGACAGGCTATCACGCACGCGCTATTGCGCGCGCATCCAGCCGACCGTTGCAATAGCACTAACATTACCGTCAAGAGCCCCGCAGCAAACGAATCTGCCGCAGGAAGACGCTGGATGCAAGCCGGTTCCAACCGGTCTTTTTGGAAATCCATGGAGGAGGCCAGCAGTGGACTTCTCGTGGCTGAATGATGATGATGATGAAGAACTTAATCATGCAGGTTTGCCAAAGGTCATTCGAATGCTGGTGTTGTGGCCGGGTCACCTAGTTGAGCCTGGTAATGGCTGAGCCCTGCGTTATTCTCACGAATGTGTGCTGTTTGTGTGTCTGGCCGCAGCATTAATGTTTTCCCTACTTTTGTTGGAAAATTAACTAATGTTTTGGTATTTTAAGTTGTTGATGGCAATATGGAATCTTTATCATGTAGTAGCAACTAATGTAGGCATTAGATGTTTAAGATTTGAGAAAACATGGTAAGACTGGTATTTTTTCGCTGCCTTTTCTCCCGTATAAATCGACCCGAAGAAGGCAGCGGCTAAAAACATAAAACAGAATGTAAATTCTTAACGTTGAAATAAAATTTTCTAAATATTAGGGGTTAAAGTATGAAATTGCCGTTTTATTCCAATAGGTTCTTTGAATTGACATAGAATCTTCATGGTTTGAGGTTTTCGAATGAAACTTTTTTCAAATAGTTTCTATGATGTTCTTTTTTTAAAAAATGTGAAACATTTCAATATCGACTTTCAATTGTTTTTGTTATTCAATTTAGACAAGAAAGATGGATATTGCGAAAATTCGAGTGATTATGAGGCACCCATTTTTCGTATTTTTTTATTTCATTGATTTGACGTAAGTGAGTCAATATTGTGGGTAAGGTAACGTTAAACCATGCCGCTAATTCCTGGGTAGTTTGACTAGGGTCGGCTTCCACTTTCTCTCTTAATTCATCGTTATTCACCTGTGTGCGGTGAATATCGATACACGGTGCGTTCATTAGTAGACCCCTCTCCAAACGCAGCATTGATATTGCGGGCTGTTTCTGCCGCGTTAGTTCCGCGTCAGAACTCGTATTCAAAAATCACTCGAATTTTCGCAGTATCCATCTTTCTTGTCTAAATTGAATAACAAAAACAATTGAAAGTCGATATTCAAATGTTTCACATTTTTTAAAAAAAGAACATCATAGAAACCATTTGAAAAAAATTTCATTCGAAAACCTCAAACCATGAAGATTCTATGTCAATTCAAAGAACCTATTGCAATAAAACGGCAATTTCATACTTTAACCCCTATTAAATGATAGAATAAATAAAAATAAAAACCGACTTCAAAACACTAAAAACAGAGAATTAGTTGAAGCTAATATGACCTTTAAATTCGATGTAGGTGTAGTAGGTATCCAAAATATATTTCTACTATACCTACATCGAATTTAAGGGTCATATTCGTTTACATTATTTCTCTGTTTTTAGGGTTCTAGTGTTTTAAAGTTGATTTTTATTTGATTTAAAAAAAATTTTTCACGACTTTTATATCACTACGACTTCGCCAAGTTGTGGTGTTCGAAAGCAACATATGCACGAGCCACTTGGCCGGTTTTTTTGAAAGTTATAAAAAAGGAAAAATGTTTTTTAGAAACCGCGTCGTGCGTCACCTTCTCTGCGACAACGCTAATAAGTAGCAAGTGTCTCTACTTGATACCACAAAATTAAAATTAAAATATTTGGGATTTAACGCAAAATTTACAAAAAGTCCAGAAAAGTATAAAAGTGGTCTTATACTTTTCTGGACTTTTTGTAAATTTTGCGTTAAATCCCAAATATTTTATTTTTGTGGTATCAAGTTTTTGTGGTATCTGATTTTGAGAGAATTATTCAAGACTTTGAAGAGCCGATGCCTTTAAGAGACGAATAAAACCTCGCCAGTGTCGGAGTTTAGATGTTTTAGAGTAAAATAACTTACTTGGCGGAAATGTCTTATTTAATAATTGAATCCTAAAGTTTGAAAAATTTAATCTCGATCCGAAGTAGAACAATTTCAATGGACCCGCAAGGAAGGAGAGGAATGTCAGACAATTTGTAAGTCTGTCATCCGTCAGCTCGACCACTTGCCGCAGTATTTTACATAACAGCCAGGGCCACAAACTATGACAGAAGTACAAATCAACTAGCGGTAACGTAGCAGTAGAACGCCGGCCATTCACATTCGGGAGGTCCTCGGCATGTTCCAATGACTGTGACTTCGTTATGTACATTTGTGAAGAATAATACCACTCGCTAACTGTGAAGGTAAACGTCGTGAGGGAACGTTTCTGTCTGAGGTGGTCACATACCTCAGCTCTTGAAGTTGCCAATCCGTGGTAGGCACGCGTGGTAATTAAGCCCATATCTCTCTCTATTGCCTTAACTCGAACCTATTTAATTTGCGTAGGTTATACCATTGTAATGAAAATGCACTGCTAATGCTTAGTAATGAAAATGCACTGCTAATGCTTAGTAGACAGAGGCTAATAAATTATTGAAAAAATAAAAACCCGTAATATTGTAAGCTTAACATTTTCAAACATAGAAACTAAAAAGATAGAAATAAGTTGAAAAATTAAATATTTTTTGGTTTGAACGGCTGTAACTTCTGTGGGTAGTTAGTTTGTCACTAGGCTCTTTTTGTTTTCACCAGACAAACAGTCGACGACTAATGGCCGGGGCATCTCGTTGTCCCGCCGGATAAACCCGTTGCGATGCGTTTGAGGCACGCGAGGAGAAATTGATGGCCATATTTCTTATACCTTCCATACGAATGCCTTTGGGATTGAATCACCTTTAATATATTACGTTATTTAATATACTAGGATAAGCATTCCAATTAGCTGCGAAGGTTTACGTTCTATTATTTATAGGTGTGTCTACTGCCCTAAGGGCTTTAATCTGGTTTTAAGTCGTTCTTTTCAAGGTCATAACCTAACAGGTTAAAACTTAGGATACTAGATCCCAACATTTAAGTTGTAATGTTTGTAGGTGTAGCTAGGGCCCTACCACCTACGGGCTTCCATATATCACGTTATTTAATATACTTAGGCCGGTGTGGTGTGCCTACGGACCTACGGGTCTACCTACGGACTTTAATGGTATATCACGTTATTTAATATACGTAATCTGTAGAATTATAAATGACCCGATTGGGTCACTATAACAATGGTTTTGAGCTGTTCTCTTCGAGGTCATAATATAACAGGTTAAGACGGTAGAATTTCAAGTTAGCACTCAAGGTTTAGGTTGTTTCCAGGTCTACGGCCCTAGAGGCTTAAATATTTACCTCTTAGGTCGGTCACGTTGTTGTTCAATGGCCAAAAGATGAGATTTGCTTCTGCCTACTCGTTAGCTGAACTTAAAAATGTTTCATCGATATTCAACCCGCATCCAATAAGCAAATTAATGTTCCCCAATGCTCATTTGTTTTGTTCTTCCTACAAATTGACCGGGAAATTTGTTTTGCCATAATAATTAGCCTACGACCTATTCTCAGACCTACCAAATATACACAAAAATATTCATAAAAATCGGTGTAATAAAATTTCGATAACAGATACCGTGACACGAGATTTTTATATACTACTCTGTCAAGAAAGTACCAAGAAAAGATCAATAATACACAAATTTATTTTATCGCCTTCAAAGTATGCTGCTTCAAAAACGATAAACTTACGCCAACGACTAAACCAATCATCAGAACATTTTTAAACGCTTTTTCCGTAATTGAGTTCAGTTCTCGCCGCGAATTCTCCTTTATAACCTCTACCGAATGAAAACGGGTGCCATGAAGTGGTAATTTAAGTTTAGGCAAAAGAAAGTACGTCGATGGCCTACCAGAGCGAGGCCAATCTTCGATTTTGAGTATTCGAGGATTTGAAGTCGATTCACCGTAAGCCTTCTGTAACATTTTTAGTGACTCTGAATACAAAATTCCATTGGCGATCCAAAATTTAAGACAAACTCTGTTCGATGTTTCGGTCCATTACGAAATTCGTAATACACAAAAATCAGCACTGCATTTTAATCTAAATGCAACTTAACTCTACGCCAAAATGGAAAACAGTTGTGCAAATCTAACAACAAAAAAAAAACAAAAGAACCGTAACCAAATCATCCATTGATTGAACTTTTTTCTCATGTTAGGTATCTTTAATTATTATGTATTTTTGTCATTTTCACAATTAAGTACATATTTGCTATGCCGTTATCTGTAAAATTACACAGTGCAATATTAAGAGGAT
The DNA here is from genome assembly GCA_963969515.1 of Yponomeuta evonymella. Taxonomy (NCBI): domain Eukaryota; kingdom Metazoa; phylum Arthropoda; class Insecta; order Lepidoptera; family Yponomeutidae; genus Yponomeuta; species Yponomeuta evonymella. The sequence continues at coordinate 8,049,139 of OZ018346.1, forward strand.
CTAGGGAGTAAGACTAGCGCCACCGAGGAAAAAAATTATGTTTTTTAGGGTTCCGTAGTCCACCAAGGAACGCTTATAGTTTCACCACGTCCATCTGTCTGTCTGTCTGTCCGTCCTCGGCCTAGCACAAAGACCTGTGGTAGGTACCTACTAGAAAGCTGTAATTTGGTACGTATATAGACTGTACATATTTATCACGCCGACAAAGTTAAAGAATAAAATGTTGGAATTTTTTTTTCTCGTGCTCCATCAAATCATAATATGGGGCATCGTTGGATTGTTCATTGGATTCGGGTGTAGGAAGACCATTTTTTGATTTAGGGTTCCGTTTGCGAAACATTAAGCTTTAAAGCGCAAATTTTCTTTTTTGAAGTCGGTTAAAAAGATATAATTTTTTTCCTCGACGGCGCTAGTTACTACCTGGAGCCCCGTAACTCTAAGTAGGTAACATCTGAACAGTAGGTTCAGATTAACTTCAATAAAGATTGAATTGAAATGATTCTTCGCCGTGTGTGCGCCCTTTACATCTCTCGATATGACGGGTATGTATGATACTTATGTATTATTCTCTTCACGAGCCTCGAGGATTATAGACCGCATGAATATTCAAATTGGAAGTCAACGCTGTCCAGTCGGCGATCTTATCATTCAAATCTTCAACCGCCACGACGGATCCTCACAAACTTTTCCACTCATTGGTTATTCTTTCAACACGTCGAAGGTGTATGTCGAGTCTTATTAGTTATCGAAATGAGGCGTGTCTCCTTCACGCGTCCTTCGCTGTTTTCGCGGCACAAAAATAGTCATAACAAAACATGATAAGAGAAAATTGCCCGACACGAACGAGTGTTGTAGAATGTCATTACCGCAGCTCCCCTTGTTTGTATTTACATTGTTATAGCATCGTTTTATCTAAGCCCCTATTATCTAATATCCGATAGCGCGGGTTCAAGGTTGGTCGCGGTGGGGGCGCGTGCATGGGTAAACCTATCCTCTCAGACCAGCCTATAGCACAACTACAGCTCCGCTAATATACGTATAATATAGACTATCGACGCGCGGCACAGCACCGCCTGGTGGCCGACGCCAGTACCCGCTTGCCCTGCAGAGCGCACGCGCTAACCCTGGGGTTGCCAGATTTGCGGCCGGAAATCCCTGAAAAAAAAACACATTAGATAAATGCCATACAACTACATTTACATAAAACTTTATTTAATCAACTTAACGGACATCTGGTCTATCTAACATGTTTTTAAATTCAGAACAACGCAATATTGAAAACGGTTAAAGCGGCTAGCTCTACTTTTGAAGAGATATAAAAACTATCGGGGACATTTTTCGAATTTCCGGGACCCCGCCCATACACTGGCATTCCGGGGCAATCCCGGTGTATCTTGGCCACCTGGCAACCTTGGATTCTTCATGACGTTACCATTACATTTTACCAACCAAAACAATCGTGATTTCCAAAAAAATCCCTGCAATCCTTAGCCTTGCGGGAAAAACCGGTTTTATTGAAATAGCTCAAGCACGTGATTTATGTTACCGGAAAATTGTTCCCTCGAATGTCACCGCTGAGCTGAACGATTACGTCAATATCGGGTTCGAACGTAGTGGTTCCGTTTGTTTGTTTGTTTCCGTCGTTTATGCAGCATTGGCGCTGCGTCCGAGGAACTTCGAAGCATCCTAACTATCACGGTAAGTGGTTTCCTGCAACTTACAAATTATTTCCTACTACGCGTCTAGCCTCGCCGCGTCTGAGTGGAGGGAACGTGTTACCTACGCGCATTATCGCGCGAGCTCTCTGGAATGGGGTTACGCTCTCTCTAAATAACTTGTGTGATTTTTCCCGCGCCCTTTTAGCTTTGGGGACGTACATCAAGGCTGTTGTTACGTCGAGCATGTGTTTCGCTCGCACAATATCACTACTTATAAGAAAACAAAAATGGATTTAAAATGTCCATAATAATTCTCTATTAAACCCTCAGACCACATCAAAAGTATATTCATTTCACTACAATCACCGAAAATGTTAGATCGTGCGGGCGAGACGGTGTGTAACTGAGAATTTTTCGGACTTTAGAAAAATTATTAACGATATTAACAAACTGAGGAAGAATGAATGTTGAGGAAGCGAAAGTGATCTGTCAGGATCGTGGCAAGTGGCAGTCCCTGATCTCTGCCTACCCCTCTGGGATACAGGCGTGAGTTTATGTAGTATGTATTAATAAACTACTATTATACAAAAATAATTTAAAAAAAATCACTACCTACTATCCAGCTACGCAGTTTGGCGGAATTGTGTATTATATTAAGGTTTTTTATTTTTTTGATTAATAAACAAATTAGACTAGATTGCGCGGAGTTTTGTTAAAGTTACGTGTCGAGCATTATACTTTACGATTTCTTATGTATCTCTGGTTCACTTTACGTCCGAGGTTAAGCTGTGTTCGACTGCGTTAGGATAGTCAGTGGTGCGAACCCTTTTTAAATCTATAGCTTTATTCTATTTGGTTTTTGATATTAAATTTATTTTTAATTCAATTTATTTGTAAGATGTGGTTCTTGTTTGTGTCACGTTATGTAAATTTTTGGCAATTAACCTTTTTATTTTTATATTTGATGTCAATACTTCTGCTAAAGCACTTGTTTTCTTCAGGGTGATCGAATTCGTTCACTGTTTTTCAAAGGCACATTTTAACCATGATTTGGTAACACATCGCGCTAGATTTGAAAAAAATTTCTCTTCAAAAACATTTTTTTAATACAAACAGCACTAAGCAACAATATCAAGACAAAAAGTTATCAAAATTGAAAAAAAAAAACTGTTTGAACGTCTTGTAGACGTTGCCGACCAATTCAATTGTTCTTTAACGTTTTTACACGTAGGTATCTATAGGGCTTTAAGTAAACATCTTTTACCGTACTTCTTACAAGTTCTACAAATTTGGATTTGAATTCATAATTTCGAACCAAAGGTCGGAAATTACGAATATTTGCAAATATATTATAACATTAGGTACTGTTAAATCTATATCTATATATATACTAATAATAAATCTGTAAGGGTCGGTCATGGAGTAAGTTAGTTTGTTTTCAGAGATATTGTGTTTATAGGCTCAATATATGATACTGAAACTAATTTCACGATTTTTAGAATTTTTTTCTGTATGTGTGTATGTATGTATGTATGTTCCTCCATAACTCTTAAACCAATTATTCGAATTTGATGAAATTTGGTATAAAAACATATAGACATCTGGGACACAGGATAGGCTATTTAAATTCTAGCTCCAGTTATGATAAGACGTGGCCCCCATACAAATGCTGCTTCGTAAAAATCGAAATGTACGCGAACGGAGTCGCGGGCACAGCTAGTAATTAATAATACTGTTTAACATACTGAAAAAAATTATCCCTCGAAATATTGCTAACGATTTCAAAATCGCGTTGTAGTATTGTGAACGAGATCTTACACAATTGACAATTTGTTTTCAATATTCGCCCAGTACCGAAATAAAAGAATTCACGCACATTGCAGTCAATATTGTGCTGAGGTATTACATGCGATGCGGTAGTGTTGTGTAAGCCGGAACCCTTTCTGAACCGGCAAATTGATGTCGTTTTGCATACCTTTGTCCATCCTGCCACCCTCCGTTGAGCGTGAGAATGTGGGCCAAGTTCAGGGTCGCACCGATGCACTCTTCTTCACCGACTGCGAAAGCAAACGAGGGCTATGCTTTTCACCCGTATTGTATGCATGTCAGAGCCTCTTTATGACCACCGCAGGTGCCAAACGCGTAGGTAGACCAATCTTGACGACCGTGCGTGTCATGGCGTGAATTGGCCGACGTCAGCTGTGATATTGAAACAAACAAAATTCTTTATTTCGTTATCCACTACGTATATTAGACTACGTTAGACTACGTATATTGATCTACTTGTATGTATAAAAATGCCTGTAGCAGTAGCCACCGCTCTCCCACAACTAGAACTGTGTTGTAAAAATTGTGGACGAAACAATACAATTTGCCAACATTAATTTTCATCTAATTAATGAAATTATCTTTTCAGCACAGATTGATAATAATAATAACTTTCGCACACCACAAACACAATCACGGGTCTCTAAAATGCATAATTGTTCAATCTATTTCCTTAGGACGGTAATGGTTGTTTCATTGACACTATCGGTAGTCTAGTAATCAATCGCATTCTAATGGTATTACCCGTGCAACTTATCTCGACGCTTCGCGCGATTCGATCTTCTTCGCAAGAGATGGCTTTTTAATTTGCGTGGGTTATACCATTGAAATGTCCGTGTGGCGCCGGATTAAGAATAGCGTCACTCCATTTCCTTCCGTGGATGTCGTAGAAGGTAACTAAGGAAATCAATTACCAGGAGACGGGCAGCAGCGTCTTCCTGAGATTCCGACCATATACTGCAATGGCCAACCCGCCTGCCAAGCGTGGCGATTATGGCAAAACCCTTTATGGTTATGAAAACCAGGAAGGAGGCCTATGTCCTGCAGTGGGCTTTAAATGGCTGATGACGATGATGATGATGATGATGATGATGATGATACCATTGAAATGACATTATAATGCTCTCGCTTTGTAGACTGCCAAATAGGGGCTTATATAATTCTACTAAAAAACTATGTGAGTATTAGACTTTAGGGCATGGTCCCAAACTAGGATACCCTGTCTGATATATTGTCACTAAAAGACATAAAGGTAATTTTTGGTGTAAAATAAAGAAAATTCTATCTATTTCACTGCCTCTTTGGTCGAACGGTATCACGCTTGACTACCAAAATGGAGCTTGAGGGTTCGATTCCCACTGGGGAGCACCATTCTTTGTACAAAGGCCTCCACTCTGGGTGTTTGTGACGTCCATATCTGGCAATCATATCTCAGGGTATCCTAGTTTAGGACCAGCACAACACTAGTGTTAGTAATGTGTAGATTTTATTTGTTTATCTATCTAAAAAGCTTAAGATTCAAATAATAATATCAAAACAGAGAAACCCCGCCATTGAGTACTCTCAAACTAGGCCGAAATCAGACCTGCAAACATTTGAATGCTCCGTCCCTCCTGCTGAGTTTAAACATTTAATTCGATGGACTGTTTCAGATCTTGCCTATGACTTTTTAGTAGGGAGGTTTTTTGTTTTTAATTAGTATTAGTGCACTCATTTCATTAGCTGCCCGTTGAAAGGGCTCTAAGGACTTTCATGAATTTCTGGTTTAAAAACCAGTTAAAGAATGACGACGTTGCTGATGCCCTTTTTATGTTAAAAAATACCGGCCATGTGCTAGTCGGACTCGCGCACGAAGGATTCCGTACCATTATCTATACAACATTAGACACAAAGATGGAGAAAAAAATGCAAAAAATAACGTTTGTTGTAAGTGAGCCCCCATAAATATTTATTTTATTTTAGTTTAATTATTTATTTTTGAAGCGAATATACTTAGAACTAAATATTCTGTGAATATTTCAAGCGTGTAGCTGCTGCCATTTTTAATATCGAGCAAAAAACGGCCAAAAAATTACGTTTGTTGTATGGGAGCTCCCTTTAAATATTTCTGTAGTGTATATTCTATACTGTTTTTAGTATTTGTTCTTATAGCGGCAACAGAAATACATCATCAGTGAAAATTTCAACTGCCTAGCTTTCACGGTTCATGAGTTCACGGTCCACGGTTCACGGTTCCGTCTGTCTGTCTATGTCACGGATCACGGTACAGTCTGGTGACATAGACAGACAGACGGACAGACAGACAGACAGACGGACGGGGAAGTCTTAGCAATAGGGTCCCGTTTAGTAAATCCACAATTAGTTCTTCCGTGAGCTCAAAAGGAATTTCCAGGAATGGCGGTTGACATGTCTAATGTCTTATAATCATCATCATCATCCGCCATTTGACGCACACTGCAGGACAAAGGCCTCCATCATGGTTTTCCAAGCTTCCCGCCGCCTGCATGCAGCGACTCCCCGCCACCGTATCCAGGTCGTCACCATCTGGTGGGGGGCCTGCCCACGCTTCGTCGTCCGGTCCGCGGTCGCTAGGTCAGAACTTTTTCGCCCCAACGGCCATCAGTTCTCCGAGCTATGTGCCCCGCCCACTGCCACTTCAAGTAAGCAATTCTTCGAGCTATATCAATAACTCGGGTTCTTCTGCGGAACTCCTCATTCCTGATTAGATCACACAGTGAAACTCCTAACATAGCTCTCTCCATTGCTCGTTAGGCGACCTTGAGCTTTCTTATGGGGCCCATAGTCAGCGACCAGGTCTCACATCCGAATGTCTTATAATGACAAGCTATAATAAAGATGATTATTAGTATCATGTTACGTAGAATGTTATTCTAGCGGGCATGTATTGTTGTCGTATATAATGGAAGGCACATGACCCGACCTTGAATCCCCGAATCCATGGCAACACTCCATCAAACGGCAAGGAAACTCGATCAAAGCCATTAATGGCTTTAGATGCTTTTGTTTCGGGTACTATACTTGCTTTAGTTCGAAGGTAATACAGTGAAAATAAAGCATTAACAAAAGCTGCCGAGAGGGCGCTAACAATATTGAAACCTTATATCTTCGTTTATTATTAACGCCCTCACTTTGATCCCTATTATACGAAAATTTCAGACTAAAACTACTTTTCAAGTTTCCTTGATTTTTCTCGGGGAAGTACAGTCGACAACACATCACATCACATATTCTACATCCGTGCACTCAGGTCAGTGGGAGGGGTGGTTGCGCGGTCGTAGAATTTTGCCTTACATTCAAGAGTCGCGGGTTCGAGCCCCAGTATGTACCAATGACTTCTTAGGGTTCCGTAGTCAACAAGGAACCCTTATAGTTTCGCTATGTCCGTACGTCCGTCTGTTCGCGGCTTAGCACGGAGACGATAAGTATTAGAGAGCTGAAATTTGGCATAGATATACATATGTATTACGCCGACAAAACGGTACAATAAAACCTCAAAAAAAATTCGGTGCAAATAAATTTGTGATGCAATTTTTTTTCTCGCCTACAAAATAGCGTGGGTATCGCTGGATAGGTGGTTTTAAAATATTGTAGGTGTAGAAAGACCAATTTAGTTCCGTTTGCGAAACATTAAGCATTAACGCTCAAATTTCTGACAGAGTAGTGCGTCCCCCCCTCCCTCTCCCGGTTAAACGGTTGATTGTAGAAGCGTGTAAAAATTCAGGGCTGTAGCACATAATACATATAATGAACTTAAAAGGAAAACTATCACGGCTAAGAAGACTTCACAAGTTAACGAGTAACAGGCGACCAACTTATAAAACGAAAACTTCGTACGAAAATAATACTTTGATGAAGTTGTTATTTCTGTTAAGCAGATGAAAAAAGCCTCTTTCTACGGAACCTTGTACTGCGCACGGCCTGGCCGGTTTTTTAAGTTACGTACATTTGTGAATTTGTAGTTAGTAGCAACACCATGCGCTATAGGGTAAAGGAAAAAATCGTAATGAAATCGAATGCCTGAAGTGTTCACAAATTCACCGATTGAAATTGCCAATCTGCGATGGGCAGGATCCAGTGGGCTAACTAGCGCCACCGACGAAAAAACATCGTATCTTTTATAGATCGTATCTGCAAAATTATCTGTATTATCTCTCAATATTATGGTACAGTCCTAGGATCTAAGTACAAAGTACAAAGAACCTAGGATCACGAACCTGGGACTAGATAGCATTCATGCCAAAAACGGCTCTTTGTGGCGTTAATGCTTTCTAGTTGTAGGTTTTTGGCCTTAGGTTCAGGACCATCGGTCCTAAAAATCACTATTGACATGATTGAGAGATAGTATAGACACTTTTTGCAAATTCGATCTGTGAAAAAAGATATGACTTTTTTTTCCTCGGTGGCGCTAGTGTTAATCCCTGGAGCTCTTTAAGTTATTACTGTATCTGAGAGAAGGTTTAAGTTTGAAAAAAGTAAGGCAAAGCCAGCAGTGGGAAGCAGTAGGCTGCGTTATTCATACTATGCTAAGCGGCGATACGTTACGGGCGATTTTGAATCTTAAAAATTAACATAAAATTTTAACATTTAAGGCCGGGTTCTCCAAGCGTACGGATTTGTATGGGACTTAAGGCGAGAGCGAATAGTTGGGGGAAAAGTAGGCTTGTTTGAAATTACAAAAATACATATCCTATTAATAGAATTTTGGATAATAAATAATATACCAAAGTTACTATCACTGATATAATGACTATCTTTATCTGAAACTCAGTACAGCTCAGATAAAACCATATCTAGCTATAATTTAGGCGTTTAAAAAAGTTTGAAAAATTATAAAAATAATGACCGACAGCCATAGATAGTAATTTGAAAAGTGATGTATATTTTTTCAGCTTTTTGGTACTAACCATTACGGGGTAGGTACCTAAAGTGTATTTTAAAACACTGATTCAGGGGTAATGTTGAAAAACCCAGCCTTAACGTTGATGAAACCGAAACCATCGTGCGTGCATGCAGCGGCTAATGCGTGTTAATGAAGCGAAAAAGCTCTATCGGGATCGTGACCAGTGGCAAACCCTGGTCTCTGCCTACCCCTCCGGGATACATGCGTGAGTTTATGCATGTATGTTGATGAAATTAATTTAATATTGATGAACTTGGTGTCTAAGGTGTTCACATACCGAAGTCCTTGAAATTGCCAATCCGCGGTGGGCACGCGTGGTAATCAAGCCCATACTCCATACTTTTAATTTTGATGCATGCTAAATGAATGTTGATATTATGCCGTGGATTGTACTAACACCCTAGCTTTATTTGTTTGAGAATTCATGAAAGACTGTTAAGATATCCTTTCAAGTCGTACCCCGTAACGCCTAAACACAAACAAAATAATACTGAAGGGAACGCTTATCAAAACCGTTTTCCTACGAACATTGCCTTGAAACTTTGAATACGAGTATTATTGCCGTTAGGCGATTTAGAACAAGTCGACTTTGTTCATATACCGGCCATACCTACCGTTTTTATGAAAACATTTATATGAATCATTGTAAAATTTCCTCATTATAACATTGTCTGGCAGGCATACATACGTAGGTACCTATACTCTACGAAACGAGCTCCCAAGGAAAATCCTCCATATGCGCCCATTGGTTAATGCGCGTGACCTTCAATAGCCACTTCAATAACGTACCGTCTTCGCATCATAAGCAGCCTATATACGTCCCACTGTAGGGCACAGGCCTTCTCTCAGAGAGAGAGTATGGGCTTAATCACCACACGTCCCCACCGCGGATTGGCGATTTCCAGCGCTGGGGTATATGAATAGCTCAGACACTCAGGTTCCCTCACGATATTTTCTTCACAGTTAGCGATATGTATTGCTACTATAACTTCACTAATGTACATAACTTAGAAAACAAAGTACATGCCCGCACTGGGAATCGAACCTGGGTCTCTCGCTTCCGAGTCCAATATTCTACCTACACGGTGGTACCGTCTTCGCTTACTGTTTCGCTTATCTCTAGCCGCGCGCATGATCACCAATGAAATATATTTGGGTTTCAAGAGCTTTCCTTTACAATTAACTGTAAGATTTTATAAACTATAGTACTTAAGCGAAGGGCTAGATAATAAAGTCAAAGTCGAAGTCAAAAATTTTTATTCACTATAAAAACAAAATGTTTACTTAATGAACGTCAAAGCTGTTAGTTTCACAATTAATAGATTATGCGGAGAAGAAGCTAACAAAGAAACTCCACAATAATTACCTGAAACCGGCGTGCGTACATGAAATGACTACCGAATGTTAATGAAGCAAAAGAGGATCCTAGGGCCTGTTTCATAGAAAGTACCTGGATGACCAAGCTTTGCTCGGTATTTTTTTTTATTTATCGTGTTTTTGGGAAACTATATTTAGATAAGATGAAAAAAAAAAACGGAAAAAAGTAATCGGACTGGAGACTTCTGGACTCGAACCGGGGTCTTCCGGTTTCGGGACCGCCCGATTTTCCACCTGAGATGACGGCCTTCCCTGTAGATGACGGCGAAATTTACCTTCGTATTGTATTATATTTTAGCAGTTATTCATTGCCCGAAAACACGGATAAAACGACGTTTTTAAAAAATTAAACCTAGCTAGATCGATTTATCGCCCCCGAAACCCCGTGCATACTAAATTTCATGAAAATGATTGGAGCCGTTTCCGAGATTCAGATTACATATTTGCTCGTTTAAGGGTCCAGGGCCAGGATCAGATATCAGGGCCAGAGACCAGTCTCTGCCCACCGCTCCGGGATACTGGCATGAGTTTACGTAATGTTATGAAATGTATGACTAGTACGTAATATTCTGAGTACTTTGTTGCCGTCTTAAAAATTTTGCTAAACTCTGATTTAGTTACTACTTTTGATTTTTTTTTTTTTTTTTTAGCCCTAAAAAGGGCACCCTCCGGAGGACACGGGGAGGGAGGTGGTGAATGCTCATGCATAACAGCACGGACCCGGCCGTGCTGCCAATGTGGGACTCACAGGAAGTGCGCCTACCCACTAAACACCACCTGGGGGCTGGTTTGGTCCTAAGGACCCCTAAACCTACATCATGAGCGACCCACCTCGAAGCCGAGGAGGGCGCACACCGAGGAGGGCGCACATACTTTTGATACAATAACTTGCTATTTATAGGTCACGTACAAATGGGGCTCCGAACAAATTTGTAGGTACTTTCATATCGGAACCGAGTCTCGCAGTTTCTTCTGAGCTTTTGCCCAAACTTCAAATACTTTTTTTTATGATTCAATTAGAAATGTAGGTACAGTTTTCAGATTGTTTCCTGTACTTCTAGTATAAGAAGATATTACTTGCCAAATTTTATCATAGTTCTAGGTCAACGGAAAGTACTCTATACATTTTCATTCCCGTTGTTGGACACAACGTTTTTATATACGTTTTTTTGCGGCATAAACGGCCGTATCATTTTTACGTTAACTTAGAAGTTTGATTCTTTCACAGCTTCAAAGGACTATAAATCTAAGTATATGGTTTTCATTTCCACTCGATACCACGCGTTCCCCAGATAAAAGGTCCTGACAGACAGACCGACAGACGGACGGATAGACAGACGAACGGACGGACGCACGGACAGCAGTGATCTTATAAGACTTCCGTTTTTTCTTTTGAGGTACAGAACCCAAAAAATATGCCCTTTTGTCTATAACTATCATATTATAGCCCCTAAATACTTGCTCTAGGCGATTTATCATAAGATAATGAATTAAACAGTGCTAAAATAATTTCCTATTTCCATTTCCTTCCGCGGATGTCGTAGAAAGCGACTAAGGAAATACAGTACCAGGTGATGGGCAGCAGCGTCTTCCTGAGATTCCAACCGCATACTGCGATGGCCAACCTGCCTGCCAAGCGTGGCGATTATGGCAAGACCCTTCATTGCTAGGAAAACCACCAGGGAGACCTATTTCCTGCAGTGGGCGTCAAATGGCTGATGATGATGATGATGATGAAAATAATTGGCTTAGTAGAGCCGGTCACTTATTAGTTTTTTTTCTATAACTCAGATATTACATGTATCTATTACTGTTTAATTATGTAACTTATTTTATATAGCCAGCGAATGCTATAGGCGATTTAGGGCAAGATAACTTGTTAAATGACGTTCAGACGGCTGACTTACGAGTACCTAGTGACATTATCGAGGCGGAAAATTACTCGGAATCACACCAACAAACTAATCAAACGCCGAATTACCCGGATGATCTTCCAATTACATCGCCTTTGAAGTCAATGATAGCCCATCCCTTACACTGAAGTGACGCTAATGAGATCAGATGCTCAATATAGTTATCCCCACAGAGGTATTCAAGTAAAATATGTAGGCGTTAGTGACAAGGTCTCTTGCCGTGAAATTACATAAAGCCGGGTTTTCACCATCTTACTGCACGTGGATACAGTGAGCTAAAGTGGCTACTCGGACCCTACTGGTGTCGTCTACACCCGCGATAAGTAGTACACTCTGATGAAAATGGCTAATCTTTGTGTACTCAGAAAAGCCATTAGCTGACGATTTACCATACGTTCCAGGGTTTTGGATAGGGAGGGTAGGATCAAGATGGGCCGGTAGTGCTTGAATTCGGTGGGAAGTGAGGTGAGGTTCCGTGTGGCGCCGAATTAGGAATAGCGTCACTCCATTTCCTTCCGTGGATGGCGTAGAAGGCGACTAAGGAAACCAATGGCCGGGAGACGGGCGGCAGCGTCTTCCTGAGATTCCAACCGCATACTGCGATCGCCAACCCGCCTGCCGAGCGTGGCGATTATGGCAAAACCACTCATGGTTATGAAAACCACGAAGGAGGCCTATGTCCTGCAGTGGGCGTCAAATGGCTGATGATGATGATCATGAGGTTTTTGGTAAAGGCACCATGTAAGCCATTCTCCATTGGGAGGGAATGGAGCAGGAGGGCAGCGAGTAGCAAACGATATGACTAAGGGCGGGGAAGATTGGCGTAAGCATCGGCAATAGTAGGTCACGACCCACAGAGTCGTGACCTACTATGGCGGGTGGCGTGGTATGGATGGAGAGAATAATTTTTGCAACGACGGTATCAGCAACTGGAGTGAAGCAGAAACTATTAGAGGAAGCTTAAAGCTTACTTTAGCTACGGGAGATGACGAGACACTTTATAGTCAAGGCTTTTAGCAGCGGATCGATAGAGTTAGGGGGAGATGAAAAGTGACGGTTTAGACCATTCACGTCAAGAGACGGGTTCAGGTCCTGCCAGCAATATGGAGGTCGAAGATTCGATACCTACCCAATGGATTAAGCCGTATTTTGTACAAATGACCCAGTCTGGGTGTTTTTCCATGTTTTAATGTCCTCGTTTAGTGACTATATCTCAGGAAATCCTAGTTTGTGTCCAGCACATGTGATTGTGTTGTATGGGCGTTATTTTATTTCCAATATCATTTTAAACATTATTCAGTTTACTTTTTGTGGCGCCACCCATTTTTGCCTGTTTCATAGAACTTAACACGTAGGAAGACTCGGCTAGGCAATGTACATCGAACTGTCATAAGAAACCATGAATTGTAGTTTTATGAAAGAGAACCCTGTGCACTGCGCCGGTTTCACGTCAACAATACCGTATTGTAATAGGCTCGAATTTCGATAGATCCAATATAGGAGTTTTCCTACAGGCTATCAATCTCGAGTAGATGGCCTGATTGAATTCTTGGACAGGACAGGCACTTCCCGAAAACTTAACGGTCAGGAACCTTTGAAGACATACGCCTACCGCATACTAAGCTAAACTATGTCGATACGAAAACTCTATTAGGAAAATGCGAAAATATAGAAATTAGCCAGTCATTTTATCATGTATTGAGTCGACAGGTATCCTACCTGTTACGTTTCTGTTACGGTAGTTTCCGGTTTTTTAATTTCTGCGTGGAATGGATAAAATACAATACTTCAAATTGTACTGGCAACACTTCAGGCGAACGATTCAAAAATACGGAAAAACGACATCATGCGACTTAGAAGACGAGTGTGACTTAAGTCGCATTCGACGATACAATTTCATACGAGTGATTCAAAAATAGGTCTCCAGGTCGTTAGGCCATCTGGTGAGGGGCCTGCCCACGCTTGGAAAACCATGTCCTGCAGTGGGCGTCAAATAGTACATGATGATGATGTTGTCGATTCAGTCAATAATTTGCGCTTACCTAAGTACGTATACCTAAGTACACACATACGAGCCAAAAACATATCCCTTCTTTGCTTTCGCAGTCGGGTGAGAACACAGGCTCGCCGCATGCTTTATTACCCCGGTCACCGCGTATCGCTAAACATAAGTTAAAGTCAGTTTTAAATACCACCGCTCGTTATCTCTACGGTTTATTTATCTGTCGCAATCCGCACATAAAGGAGACGTGAGGCGGCGCGAAGCTGAGTAAGAATGCCCACACACCAGTATTTTAGAGTGACTAGACGAAAAATAAATGAATAAATGTAAAATAACGCTCATAGAGGCTTCATAAGCAGCCTATATACGTCCCACTGTAGGGCACAGGCCTTCTCTCAGAGAGAGAGAGAGTATGGGCTTAATCTCCCACGCGTGCCCACCGCGGATTGGCGATTTCAAGCGCTGAGGCATGTGAATAGCTCAGACACCCAGGTTTCCTCACGAAGTTATCCTTCACCGTTAGCGAGTGGTATTGCTACTATAACTTCACAAAATGTACATAACTTAGAAAACAAAGTCATGGGTACATGCCCGCACTAGGAATCGAACCCGGGTCTCCCGCTGCCGAGTCCAATGTTCTACCCACTAGGTAAACTGAAATAAACAATTACCAACTACCCGACTGCTGAGCATAACCCACTAAGCATTCGGGACCAACCTAAATACCTCGCAAGGATTTGGGTTAAATACCTCGCAAGGATTCTTGAATTTGGGTCCCGCCTGCTTAACAGTTAATGCTCAGCAGTCGGATTGTTGGTAATTTTTTAATACTTCATTTTATTTTTGTCGTTTTAGTATTTTTCGTTGGATTTATGCTGATTTCATATAGCCTATGACACTCGCGCAAGCACGACGAATCGATTGGGGTCTTATTTGTTAAAATCTGACCATTGGTTAAGGAGTTATGAGGGAACATAGAATCGGCATAAATCCAACGAAATACATAGGCCTCAGTGTGGGTGTTTTTGTGTGTGTCAAAAGTGTAAACGCATTATTTATCTATCTATCTCAAAAGATGTACAAACAGACTTTTTTTAAAAACAATTTCTTCTTTATATTTCTTGAATCAGATTACGTATTTCTAAGAAAATCTCAGCAGCTTGTAGCTAGACTTCAAAATTCTCCGTATTTTAACCATTTTAATAACGACTAGACGACCTCATAAGCTTCGTATCACCTATATCTATCTTTTTTTGTTCTCACCACTATCTTTGGACTTCCACAAATATAAAATTATGCCAAATCGGTCCAGCCGTTCTCAAGGTTTAGCGAGACTACCGAACGGCAATTTTCATAATATGTATAGATAAGTTTACATCTAGAGACGTGTATTTGACGGAGTATCGATGCTTTGGCTTTATTAATAGTGATAATAACTTCTACACAACTTCACTTGTTCTGGTCTCAAACTAGGATACTCTGTGCTATGGTAACCAGGCAAGGACATCACAAACATGGAAATTTACTCAGACTGAGGCTATTTGTACAAAATGTACGGCGGCCCCCATGTTCCCAGTACGTAAAGAGACATTTTTTAAATACGATCTAAGTCAAGAAATTTAAAATCGGAGCGTTTTTATTAAATCATATTATTAAATGACGATCGAGGAGGAGTAGCAAGATAAAATAAGAATATTTTTTGTTGTACCAACAAGAAAATAATTACCGAGACGACAATCACGAAAGAAGAGGTACAATTGGCGGCCTTA
Source organism: Yponomeuta evonymella (assembly GCA_963969515.1). Classification (NCBI taxonomy): domain Eukaryota; kingdom Metazoa; phylum Arthropoda; class Insecta; order Lepidoptera; family Yponomeutidae; genus Yponomeuta; species Yponomeuta evonymella. The sequence goes on from OZ018346.1 coordinate 8,064,606, forward strand.
TTGCAGGAAACCAGCCTAGATCGTACTTGATTTTTAGGGCTCCGTACCTAAAGGGTAAGGGACCCCATTACTAAGACTCCACTGTCCTTCTGTCTGTCTATCACCAGGCTGTATGTCATGAGCCGTGTTAGCTAGACAGTTAATTTTTCTATTTCTATTGCCGCTATAACAAAAAAGTCTAAAAACAGCAAAATAAATATTTAAAGGGGCCTCCCGTACAATAAACGTGATTTTTTGACGTTTTTTGCTCGATATTAATAACGGCAACAGGTAGACGCTTGAAATATTCACAGAATATTTAGTTGGGCATCCACTTTAAAAACAAATAATTAAATTAAAATAAACATTTAAGGGAGCCCCCGTCTACAACAAATGTGATGTTTTGTCGTTTTTTGCTCGATATTAATAACAGCAACAGGTAGACGCTTCAAATATTCAAATGTTGTGTAGATAATGGTACGGAACCCTTCGTGCACGAGTTCGCACTTGGCCGGTTTTTTACTATATTTAAACAATTTCAGGAACTATTTGTTTTCATCCGTGTATTTAGCACGGATTATAGTTAGCAAACAACTTTAATAATAATTATTATAATAACATGTCCTGGCCCTAAACTAGGATACACTGTGTTATGGTAAGCAAGCAAGGACAATACAAACAAGGATATACACCCAGACTGAGGCTATTTGTACAAATCACGTACGGCCTCCAATGGGAATCGAAATCACGACCTCTGTTACCGTAGTCAAGTTTGGCTGTAGATCTTATCACCTACTTGTATGTTATTTTTCTTGCGGTCACCATCAAAACTACTCGTACCCTAAGGACCTAGCTCTGGGCAAAGTCTGCGTCATCAATCAGTTTAGTTGAAGCTTCTTATACCAAAAAGGAAGCACAAAGGGTACGCCCATTTAATACACTTTGCCCTTTTTCTCTCAAGGAATCTCAGTCAGGGATAATCTCGGGATAATCCCTGGAAGTTACAGGTCTTTGCCATCGAATTCCCGCGCTCACTGGTTAGAACTCGCCCACTCCGCTGCTGTTAGAGATCGTTTTGCGTGCCTTCCAGCAGAGTTATAGTATTTTTACTTACAGTTAGGTGCTATGATGATATGTTTATATAAAAATCCAATTACGTTGCTGCTTCAGTCTAGAGAATGTCCCTCCAAGTACACAGTCTGGCGTCGTCCAATGAAGCGTAAAAAGTGGAAAATGATAAAATTGAAGTCGATCTACTAATTTCCGTTGTATCTTACAGTTTCATAGATTAATTTAAAAAGTGCTATGTACAAGTTTTCATTATATTTTACAGAAGCGTATAATATCAAAATTAATTGATCGGTGCTAGATTCCGGTGAGATGGGAAGGTATCAAACAAATTTTCGCTAAGTTTTTGTAAATGTAGTAATGCGCGGTTTGCTCCTCAATATGAAGAAACACGATAAGTTTTGTAATTAGTTAGAAAAACCACACCACTCTACCGCACTCTAAATCGCTCTATCTTTATGATGACGTCACAACTAGAACAGTCTCCACTTTCTTGAACTAGGACAGGCGATATCATAATCCAGAGACCATGAGAAAACCATCCATACCTTTCTTAGATATCACTCTTGACGACGGTTTTCGTGAAGGAAAGCCGTTCCACTGTAAGGCCCTGGCCACACAGAAGGGACGTCGGTCGAGGGTGCGGAAAAGACGTGACGCGTTGTATAGAGTTCGCGCCCTTGCCCCGTATCTTCTGTTTGGGCTTCGTCCCGTGCGTCCCTCAGTACATTTTGTATGAAAGTGAATTGGAAAGACGACGCGTCTTTTCCGCGCCCCACGTTCCTTCTGTGTGGCCAGGGCCTCAGTTCGGCTGCCGATTCTCAAAAACCCGGGCGGGCGGCAGTGTGTCTTAATTTGATCTGACAGCCACAGCAGCGCCGGGCTACTGGCACTCTTTGACCTGTCCGACAAAAAAACGCTCGGAACGAAAGCACAGTCGGTCAACTACAAACTAATAATTACATAACTTCCTTCCCGAAACAAATACATTAGTTAGTTTTTTTTATCTCTACTGTTTTTTTAGCACTAAACAATAAACTAAGGCTCTTCCGGAAGTTCACGTATATCCGTATATGCATCATTACGAACATTTTTTTTTTTCAAAACCAATTTACATTTTAGTAAAGGTTGTAAAAGTTGATATGCTGTCGACTGTACAATATATGTGTATGTAAGTGTATGTAACACTCGATGGTTGACAATACCCTTTCACAGATTAGTAAAAATTTTGGCAGTAAATTGTTTAAACCGCTTGCGGTCGACATTGCCTCCGGCTTACATTTTGTATATTTTTTTGTGATTGTAAAAGAATGAGTGTAGTTTTGAAAAATGTAGGAAAAAAATGCGGACATTTGACACATATTATAATACTGTTGTACCATTTTTTTTTGGTAGAGAAAATGGTTTTAAAACTTCTGAACTTCAATTCTATAAAATGGTTAATGAAGTTAAAAATTTAAATACATCTAAAATATCCGTGACTTAATTATGCTTTAAAGAATTTATTTAATATGCAAACAAAATAATAACTTGAGCTAGATACATCCACAACAGATTATTTTTAGTGCCTATATGTTCTAAGGTTCTATAGTTATCAAAAGTATAATCTTTGACAGTGTATATGCAAAGGGCAATATAAAAAGTGCATGAAACGACTAATTAATTCAGATGCAGCGAAAGAGGTCTGTCAGGATCGTGGCAAACCGTCAGCTTATGTAATATTGTAATTTAATTACACTCATTTACAATTGTAGAATGTATGAGCGAGAAAAAATGTCGAGGTGGTATAAGCCCTTAGGTACGTCAAGTGTGATAATTCTGTGTTATTCCTACTGTACTCTCTGTACACCATCTGCGTTCGAAAAATTAAAGGATAAAGCTATTTTGGAAATCGGATTTATTGGCCGTAAAGCATCCGCGTTGCGATTTATAGGCGCTCCTAAAGACAGGGGTCTTTATTATTAGAGGATTGGCACAAAAACAAGAAGTTCAGGAGAACCGTATTAAAACCCATATTGGACTTGCAGCATTGCGTTTTAATCGACTAAGATTGACTTGATAATGTTGTTATTATTTTGAGCACAGAATACAGTTGGCTAGTTTTAACCGACTCCTAATTGCTACAGATTAAGGTGAGATTTATTAAATAAAATAAATATTTTTTTATAATACTATAATTAGGTAAGTACAACGACACACTAGAAGGCTTGTTTTTTTTAAATCTTTATTTAAGGGTTTGGTACACAATGTGACCGTGTCACCCTAGAAGGCTTGTTGTTTGTTACACTTTATTGCACAATAAACACATTAACAAAAAACTAAATTAAAAAATAATCAACAACCCGACTACTAAGCAGGCGGGACGGACCTAGATATAGGTGAATTTGGGTCCCGCCTGCTTAGTAGTTAATGCTTAGCCGTCGGGTTGTTGATTATTTTTTAATTTACTTTTTAATTTTTGTCTGTTTAGTGGTTTTTTAAAGGTTTTTGGTTGATTCATGCTAATTACATATAGCCTAATAACCTATTAACACTCGCACAAACATGACGAACCGATTGAGACCTTATTTGCCAAAATCTGACCATTGGTTAAGGAGTTATGAGGGAACATAGAATCGGACATACATACATACGAACTGAACACACTACCCTACTTTTGGGCTCCGCCACAGTCGGGTAAAAATAATACTTAACTAACAGTCTTGTGATAAGAATGGTCGCTCTTGAGTGTCCATTTCAAGGTGCTGTTCGAATCAAATCAGCAACTTGACAACATACTTAATTACGATCTCAGTTGATGTATTTGACTGTGATGTCTTTTGCTCAACCTTCCCGTAGACATTTATCTTCGCAGGAGTATTTGCACCAGACCACTCGTAAAATATGCTATTTCTTACTGAAAAAATGCGAAACACAAACATGTCCCAGAAACGAAATTATCTTTTCGGAAACTAGTTCACGTCAATAACACCATACACACTACAGCAGAGCTATACAAAGAAAACAATGTAGGTATTCAACGTTTTTTTGACTCTCGTTGGCTAACGTTGACTCTGTAACTATTCTTACATCTCTTAAAGAACCTAACATCTAAGGACACACAAAAACCATAAAAAAAATAGATTTAAAATATATTCAACAAACATGAAAACAGTTTTTCTTGCGCTCAGCGACCCTGTAATTTATTTTACATCTTAACCTAACATCTAAGGCGTTTACTGAATATCGGCGTCGGCAGTGGAGCATGTTTCCTAACGACTTTAGGCTGAGCATAAGGCCTTTTGCCAAATTAAGTTATTAAGATTAAGTTATTCTAACGGTGAACGGTGCTAACGTTGTAGGAAAACATCGTGAGGAAACCTGAGTGTCTGAGGTGTTCACACACCTCAGCGCTTGGAATTGCCAATCCGCGGTGGGCACGCGTGGTTATTGAGCCCGTACTCTTTCTCTAAGGCCCGTGCCCTACAGTGGGACGTATAAAGTCTACATAAAAAAAAGATTTTTCCAGTTATTGTACTTTATTTTACTTTTTTTTAGCAATAAATACAATTTCACTTTCACTTTTAACTTACTTATATTCCTGTTGTCGCTCATCAGGAACATAAGGCTTTTACAAAAGATCTCCACTTGCTGCGGTCTTGAGCGGCGACTTCAAGGTCTTCCTATACCAGTCCAAGTGTTTTCGCCTCCAACGTCACTGATCAGCGCCAAGTGGTTTTTGGGCGCCCCCTCATTCTCTTGTGCTAATTCTTAAGGGGATCCAGTTGGCTAACTAGCGCCACTAATGAAAAAAATCATATTTTCTTTTACATATCGTATTTGCAAAAAGCGTGTGTATAATCTCTCAATCATGTTAACATTGATTTTAGCACCCACGACGAAGAACCTAAAATCAAGAACCTGAGACTAGACAGCATTTATGCCAAAAAACGGCCGTTTCCTAGGTTTTTGCCCAAGGTTCACGGCCATGGGCCCTAAAAATCACTATTAAAATGGATGAGAGATTGTACAGACACTTCGCAAATTCCATCTGTAAAAAAATATATTATTTCTTTTCCCCAGCGGCGCTAGTCCTGGAGCCCTTTAATAACATGCGGTGGTAGCGCTGTTGGTAGAACACTTGCCTCACATTCAGGAGGTTATGGGTTTAAGCCCCGGGAATGTACCAATGACTTTGTTTTCTAAGTTTTGTACTTTAATGTTGATGTGTGTGTCAGGTTTGCGCGATTATTTCGATGATTTGGAGTAAGTTATGTTTTTTTTTTTAATAAGAATTAAATATATCTATCGAAGTAGTCTACTAGTACATTATGTATACAGAGTAGTGTTTTGTTATAAGAATCACATATACGTTTTCTCGACTACCAAATTATCAATATTTTAGAACAGAATAGAAATCGTTTATTACCAAAACACAAACAATTTAAAAAAGTAATATAAGCAGAGATTTACACTTTTTTAGACTACGTCTAAAATGTAACATGTAATTCTACGTTTTAGCATTTTAGTAGTATGAAGGAGCACAATTGTTTAACAAACTACCGAAAGATATAAATTTAAAGTTTAAATTCCGATTAAGATGCCACATCAAAGAAAAATATAAAATTTAAAATTTAAGCGTTTATTACAATCTAATAACTGAAAGGTGTGGGGTGTTGCGTGTTCATGTTTGTATTTTTTACTTAAATTATAGTCCTGTTCTTCTCATTTTAATTGAATGAAATGTAATTCGTTCTTATGAGAAATAAATACTTAAAACCTAAAACCTAATGTCAATAATGTTAAATCAAATCAAATAACTTCCACACCACACAATCACTTGTCTTGTACCCTAATTAGTATACCCCGGGCTAATGACATCACAAACAATAAAAAATTAAAATATCCGGCTTCTATGTAATGTGCCAAAAAAAAGTTGACCTGGCACCAGTTTCATAAAACTACAATTCGTAGTTTACTATGACAATTCGAGGTACATTGTGCAGGAGAGTCGTTTCGTTAATCTGTGGGTTAATCGACTTTTCAATGTACATCGAATTGTTGAACTCACTACTTCGATTATCCATCTTATTAAGACTACAAAACGGAGTAGGTACAGTCGATTGTACAACTAAATAAACTTAGACATAAACTGTTTGTGTTCTGGGCTGTATTTTAAGGTGTGAAGTTTAAGTAGAAGTTTGCCAAAATAGAAGTGGGATAATGCAATTTACTTAATCTAAAACGTAAAGCATAAATAAAACACAAAGTAAGTAGGTTTTTATTTAGAACTAAGGCTCCGTACACAAAACTGCGAATCGGCGCGATGCGAATTCGCAACGCAGAAAACTGCGTCACGAATAAATTGCTGCGATGCGATTTCGTGTGGCAAGGCATCCCCTTTCCGACCACGATTCGGGTGACCATCCCTTCGACGACCGTCAACCGTACTGAACGTATTTTGTAAATTACCTACGTCGTGACATGGATCATATAAGAAGTGCTCACTTCCGTTATTGCTAAGAAGATACAGGAAAAAGAAACAAGGAAGCTTTTGGGGTTCATTCATTTATTACTATTATGAACACAGAACAAATAAAAAGCGTAGAAGTCGTAAGTGGGCGGTGTCCGCGTGCCTCACATTAGCAATGTATTGCCTATGCGTAGTCTTTGACAGTTTTTCGTACCTCCCTCAGTTGCCGTGCGCTTATAGTAAAGTAAACAATTGTGAAAACTCTACTAAAATGCCTTATTGTGCTGTGTTAGAGTGTAAACATAAAAGTTGGGGACCAAAATGTCCCGATCATGCCGTAATATTTCATCGGTAAGTAGTATTTCATTGTATTTTTAATTAAATTTATAATGACATGAACAAGGAATCCAATCTGAAAGTAAGAAAGTGAAACCACCTTTTTTTACTGGACTGTAAAGTTAAATTATCATAGAAGTTTGTATACTTTTTCTAGAAACTTCTTTCAACACAACATGATAAAAATCACAACATGACATATTATAATTATCGGTACTTACAGTACCTACTATTATTAATATTTAACTACTAGTATGATTATTATTATTTTTATTATTATTTTGGACACGCTGCACCGCGCTCTAGGACGCTCACAGACTGTGAGCCACAGTACAAACAGGCACTGTCTGAAAATCAATGCTGTGGGCTAAATACCCTCAGCAATAGCTGAGCCTTTTAAACATAAACATAAACATTTACATACAGGCACATACATTGCTTCTGGCCCCACACTAGGATACCCTGTATCGTGGGAACCAGAAACAATGACATCACAAACATGTAAATATCCAAGACCTGGGGATTTTTTTTTTGTCCTCAGCCGGAATTCGAACTCGGGACCTCTCGCATGGTATGCAGATGCACTACCGCTGCGCCACGAGGTCGTCAATTTGTCGTCAAAGCAGCAACAGAGACACACCGCGTCTAATGTTTGTAAAACTTGTTTTATTGTATGTTCTGCTATGTTTTTTTTTGTCTTAAGTATTTTGGTTATTGTTGTATGTGTTACTGTTGGTGTAATAAATGTATTTCCTCTTTTTCTTCTTCTATAACCTCAAAGGAACTTACTGCACAGCAACGGCATACTTGACTAGCATCTGTACAACAAGTATATACAGCTATAAGTGTTGTGTTGGCGTTTTGTGGAGCCAGAGAGCCGGTCAATAAATCTGATCCAGACCCTGCCCTTGGGTACAAAATGCTGGGTCATTATGTGCTGCGAAAAAGGCTATAATTTTCGACCACTCCTATCCTCAATCAGCTGAAAATGAGCTTTTGCCTCACGGGGATAAAGTCGAATTTAGCGTGAAACTTTCGAGTCGTTGCATTTGGTATTCGACTGCATTTGCCGCTGCAATGAGTTAGCTCGACTGTTTGAATGTCAAACCAATGATCAACAGTCTGCCGCCCGTTTCAATAAAAAAATCATTTGTTCACGTCTGAGTAAATAAGTTGATTGCCTGCGAAATGGAGTTTCGGGGGAGTTACTCTCTTAGTGGACTGTTTGAGTCTTAAATAGCGGCGAAATCAGTCAATTAAAAGTCGCAATAATAGTAATAACTATTTTTGGAACCTACAACCAAGGGATGGGTTGTGATGTCCTTGCCTGGTTACCATAGCACAGGGTATCCTAGTTTGGGATCAGGTCAAGTGATTGTGTGGCGTGGAAGTTGTTATTATTATTAAGGGCCAAGAGCCTAGGATTTAATTTGATGTTTGCCAATAACAGCCAAAATTAAGTTCTAGGTTCTTGGCCCTAGGTTCTAAAATCAGCTATTACTATAGGTATAACTGAGATCTTAAATTTATACTAGTGCCAGTTGGAACTAGGGCCACCGATGAAAAGTTTATCGCTAAAAACGGCGCTAGTTTCACCGCCTCTTGCAAAGGCAAGTGAATATTGTGAATGTTTAAGTGTAACCACATTTAATATACCAACTTCCTTACTTATATGAATAATCACCGCTTTTCGAATTGATAATTTTTCTAAATAAATGCATGAGAATCGTTCTATCTCGTCTCCTCAGTTTACTCAAAAACAACGAGACATAATATGTGTATATATACTTAGGTATTTGCTTGTGACAACAGAAAACCGGGGGTCTTTCATGGGTTGTATAGATAGAATAGATAAAACCAGAAACAGGCTGTAAAAGTGTAATGGTACACCGTGAAAGGTAAGGGTTATTATTTTGGAAAATGAGTCTAAAGCTCAGGGAAAAGTCACTATGTACCACGTCCTTTTTTCACTAAGCGTGCAAAACAAGACAATAGACTCTATTTTGTCGTTCAATGAGCGATACTGCGATACATTGTACTTGGATCCATTTAAAGCTGTCAAGTTGTTTTGTTTCGAACTTTGTCTTAGTAATCTCTGACGTAAAAAAAAATTGTTATTTCGTAACGTAATATTGAAAAAATAATCGTTGCCCAATTAAATTGAAAAATTCTTTATTACACAAAAAAGGTATTTGTACTAATAATTTTTTTTTTCCAGCTAACCAACGAACAAATATTTTCTGCACACAAGATAAAGCCTTCTTTTTCCCAATGTACATTGTACTCTGAAGCCTGAACTTTAATCTAGAAATCAATAATCCACCTCCCATCCGGCCCTGTGTCATACGTGCCGTACCTAACATTTGCCCTCAGTAGGAACTTAGCACTGCTAGTAATATTTCCATCAGCGTTGCAAAACACTTCAAAAGTAATAAAGAATTATGTCTATAATATAGATTATATCTAGCTACAAGGAAAATTAATGCGATCTGTACCTTTTCATATCAATGCACCAAGAAGACGAATGAATGACCCACTTTTAATTAGCTCGGATGTCCTCATTTCAAGAGTAACCGTGGTTTGCTACGGAAATGGCAAATTGCCCCAAAACATTCTCATCGTTAGCGGAACGAGATCTCGAGATCTCGCACAAAGTTTTAGTTGAAGACTACGAGTACAATAATAAGAATTGAAGACATCTGGGCCGAGTTTAAAACATAAAACTACTATTCGCCGTTTCCTATGACAATTCGCGTCTACAACTTAATCTGTACGTTAATCGACTTTGTAATGTAGAACTACAATTCGTGGCGTACTATACGCCACGAATTGTAGTTCTATGAAACAGGCCCCTGGGGGGCGAGTCTCTAAATGCATAATGTTACAATAGAGTCATATTAGTACGGCAATGTTTGTTTCATTGACACTATTGGTAGTCTAGTAACCAATCGCATTCCAATGGTATAACCCGTGCAACTTGCTCGGCGCCTCGCGCGATTCGATCTTCTTCGCGAGAGATGCGTGTTTAATTTACCCGGGTTATTGGAACTACATTGTGTTGCTATTGCTTATCGTGATTGAACAAATATTTATTTTGAGACGCTAGGCCCTGTGTCTAGAGTCTAATACATAAATAGTTTTTCAATAGAATGATACTAGCACGACTGCCTCATTGGTCTCGCGGTATCACGTCTGATTACCAGGCCGGAGGTAATTCGATTCCCACTGGGGGCCGCCGTACATTTGTACAAATGGCTCTCAGTCTGGGTGTATTTATATCCATGTTCGTGATGTCCTTGCCTGGTTACCATAGCAAAGGGTATGCTATTTTGGGACCCGGACAAGTTATTATGTCATGTGGAAGTTATTATTGTTATTAGTGATGGGCGGGCATTATTCATTAAATTGTAAATACAGTTAAATAAATTAAAAAAAAAACATTACAATGTAAAACAAACTGCATAGTGTGCCAAAATTTTAATGAAAAAAAAAAAACATTTTGTCGCTGACAATTAGGTATACAGTCCTGTTTTAATGGATCGTACTTCCTCTAGAATGTTTTGTTGAGTCTTTCTTGCAGACAGAAAGTTGGCGGGGTGTGGACACCTCATCAATCAGCCAACTTCTGCAGTCCGCGTCCGGAAACGAGACAGATAGAATCACTGGCTGTTTTTCTTCGACAAGGGAAAGAAATGCTTTTAGAGTTCCGTAATCGATGGATGCCCACTGGGACCTTATTGCCTACGCCGTCTGTCTGGACTCTCTCTGGCCTCTAGACTCTGGACTATGAAGGGCATTCTCTGAATATTTCTTCTTTCTGTTTCGGGTTATTTCTTGAAATATAATAGATACCTAGTTTAAATTTTCTCACAATACGTGATTGGTAAACAGATGATGAAAAATTAAGGATCCTCATAAATTCATTATGGTTTTCTTACGTTTTTTCTCTTAAAAAGAATAAGCCATACACGGTGGCAAACTTGGTGTAATTAAAGTGCATTAATATTACGGAGCCCTATAATATGACAGAGACGATTGCGTAGAGTTCAACATATTAATGAGTAATTGAGTTGAAGTTGAAAACTCTGTTAATTATATAACAACAAACTAGGGGGTGAACCCCCTGCGCGCTTACGCGCGCCAACCCCCAGCCGCTCCGAGCTTCGCTCTCCGCGGCGCTCGGCCTAGGGCCTCGCTAGACACTTGGGGTAGGGATTTGATAAGTGGGAACATGTATGGTCTCGGCCTTCGGCCTCGGCCTGGACGGAGCTCGGCCTTCGGCCTCGCCGCGGCGGGGTTCCTCGTACCCGCTTCGCGGAGCTCGGCCTCCGGCCTCGCAAGTTTCTCCCATCTGGCTTTTGCGTTATTGCTTGTTCGCCGGAAAATGTATAGTCTCGGCCTTCGGCCTCGGCCTGGACGGAGCTCGGCCTTCGGCCTCGCCGCGGCGGGGTTCCTGGTGCCCGCTTCGCGGAGCTCGGCCTTCGGCCTCGCAAGTTTGTCCCATCTGGCTTTTGCGTTGCTGCTTGTTCGCCGGAAAATGTGTGGTCTCGGCCCTCGGCCTCGGCCTGAACGGAGCTCGGCCTTCGGCCTCGCCGTGGCGAGGTTCCTCATCCCCGCTTCGGCCTCGAAAAATGGTTTTTTTGAAAAATTTTTCATCTTTGTTTCAAATTTTGTACTAAAAGTCGATTTTCAGTACAAATTCTCCATACAAAATTTTCTCATTTTCAATCGTCGATATCTCGGCCGCCATCTTGAAAATCCAAAATGTCCGATTTTTCTCATATACCTGGGTCCTTTCACGACCCGATGCCGTTTAGGGCACGTCTCCAGCATGTGCCCAGTTGGCTGCCGACTTTTTTGCGCAGAGGTCGATTTTTTGGGCGGCTATATTCTCGCCCCTATTTTGAATTTCGAACGTTCAAATTTTTTTTTCACAATAAGATCACGTAACAAACACCTGTTTCAAATTTCATCCAAATCGGCCGGTAAACAAAAAAGTTAGCCCATTTGTATAGGAGAACGCGTTCGAAATTCAAAAATCGGCTTCATAGGATGGCTGTATATCATACATTTCCTACAACTTTCTCATACAAAATTTTCACGTAGCTCTTACCGTTTCCGAGGAAACCTATAGATGATCTGTCAGTCAGTCAGTCAGTCAGTGAGTATACCGGATTGCAGCTATATATATTAGTAACTAGGGGGTAAACCCCCTGCGCGCTTACGCGCGCCAACCCCCAGCCGCTCCGAGCTTCGCTCTCCGCGGCGCTCGGCCTAGGGCCTCGCTAGACACTTGGGGTAGGGATTTGATAAGTGGGAACATGTATGGTCTCGGCCTTCGGCCTCGGCCTGGACGGAGCTCGGCCTTCGGCCTCGCCGCGGCGGTGTTCCTCGTTCTTACTTCACAATTTTATGATGGCTTGCGTTGCAATCATTCTCATCGAAAGTGTAAACGGTGTTTTTGAGTTGTCTTATTTATAGAAAAAAAAAACACTGCTTAAAACAATCCTCAGAAACAGATTAAATTGTGTGTGGTGCGGGGAAAGACGTAGTCACACATTAGGAATCGTGTTAATAATTTTTGTAAGCATGAGCAAAACATTAAGTGAGCTACACAATATTGATTTTGATAAAATGATGGCTAACGGTATTGTTCCTATTAACAAGATTCTTCTAAAACACTCTAGAGACTGTTTGAGTTGTGGAGTTTTTTTTGTTTTTGATAAATAAGATCGAATTAGACTACTTTTTAAATTATATTAAGTCGCCATTTAAATCGACTTTTATGTGAAGAATTTTAGTTAAATGCTGCTTAAGCCACATTTAAGAAAGTGGTGCAAGTTGCTCTAAGATTTGTTAATGAAAACCAAAAGATAATAGTAAGAATTTTCGCCTTTATTTAAAGATAAAATAATTTTAAAATAAACTGAAGACATAAGCTGAGAATAAGTGCGTAAAAGTTAGTGGCAAAATCCACTTAGATTTGCATTCATTTACATTTAGCGTGTTAATTATAAAAAATGCCCAAAACACTCGTCAAATGTAGTTTGAATAGTCCATGGTAGTCTTTTCTTTCATATAGACTATTTAAACTGCATTCGGGGAGTTTTAAAAGGTTTGATAAAATAAAAATTTTTAGTAGGTAAATAGATAATTAGTCATTCACAAAATAGTGTCAATGGTAGCAATAGCAACACAACTTTATTCTGCATTATCGTGGAATAGTAAATTGGATTAATATCAAAAATTTGACTAACGATAAAAAAGTAACGCTTAATTTAAGTTTATAAGCATTGACGACTAAGCAAGATCAATTAAAATAGTAACAAAATTATAAGATGGAAACGATTAGAAAAAAATAACAGTCCTTAGGTATGTTTTGTTAATACACAGTGCATGCGATAATTGCTAAGCATCGTCTTTGACAGACATTTTTATTGTATAGGTCCATGAAGTTCACCCGCAAGAACTTGTCGCTGTCGCCGAGACGTGTACAGCCGATAGCACATGCACCTTTGTACACTTGTATGTATACTCTTCTGCGTTTCGTGAAGCAAGAGTGCAATTAAAATGTGTTAGTAGTTAGCTAGCATTTTTATACAATTTCTTGTGTTGTGTATGAAAACACAAGCAGACGCAATGAAAATGTGCAAATGCTGCCTATGTTGGAGTGCTTGGTTGTTCGATATTGTTAGCCGATAAGAAAGCAGCGCGCGGAGCCTTTTCTTTTGATATGGAATCGATTGTAGAAACTCTTGATGGATGTGGCGGTGGTGGCGTCTTGGTTTGTATCGGGTCGTCTGAGTAGCTAACATTGATACATATTTGTTTCATCGTCCGTAAGCCGCAGCTAACTCACAGGTACGTTTTCTCTGTCAGTTCCTTCTTAGGGGTACATATTATTACAATATCAAAAATAATAATATCTACACTTAAAACCCTGATGCTCAAAACCCCTAAAATTACAATACCTAATGGTTGGTTAAAAACGCCGGATGTTACAAAACCAACGAATGGAATGCCAAATGTTAAGATAACGAATTCTCATTTTAACGAATGTTCGTAATCCCGAAAGTACGATAAACCATAAAGGTACACAGCGGGACCTGTAGGTTAGACTTGTGATCTCACTGCGTGCTGGTTACCATTAAAATTCTACTGACAAATAAAAGAATATTTGCTTGGCTTGGAAATTAACCTACACTAATAATTTCGGTTAGTTTTCGGTCTTACATGTTCAACCTAACACGCTCCTACGCGCTCCGCTACGCTACGCGCTTCGTCGCACCTATATTTTTGTTGTTGCAAATAGAAATTATTAAAACTTTGTCATTTTGTACTTTCGGCTTTTGAACAATCGGCATTTTAACTTTTCTTATTTTGTTATTTCGTACTTTCGTTATTTTGAGCATCACGGTTTTAAGAGTAGATATTATTATTTTAGATATTGTAATATGTACCTCTCCTCAGTCTTGTTTTCTTTTTGTTGTATCGTCATGGCTGATGGGTGTTACTGAATGTTCGATTCACCAACGCTTTCCATGCTGTATGATCTTAAGCCCGGTGGATGCACGTCTGTAATGTCACTCTGGTTTTTGCTGTTACGAGGCCGGTCTATCTAATTGGTATGTTCTTCTACTTCTCTTCATTCTGCTTGTTAACATGAGCTTCTCAAGATTATTGGGACCAACCCCAGAGGTGGGTCTAAGGAAGCTAGGTGATGACATTCTTCATAACATAGTTAAAGGACATAAACTACGTAGTAGTAGTCTGCAGGGCTTGTTTTCTTCGATTCAGACAGACCGTGTCGATCTGAAAAAAGAAAAAAAATATGTTTAGTGCTAGAACGGTTTATGGAATGATGTTTTGACCATAGAAAATTTTGATTGCATATTAACGAGTAGGTTTACTAATGTATTGCCAAAAATCGTTTCCCAAAGTATTACTTCTCAAACTATTTTCCGCAAATTATCACTTGGCAAAAAAACATTTCTCAAAACAACACTTAAAGCAAAAGTTATTATGGCAAGTTATTGTTTACCAAATAAATACTTGGTCAAATTTGTGGGGTCGCAGTTCTAATCAACTTAACCCACTTTTCTGGTAACAGTTGGTGTCTGTGGGGGGTCACAGTTCTAACCTAACCTAACCCACTTTTCTGGTAACAGTAGGTGTCTGTGGGGGTCGCAGTTCTAACCTAATCTAACCCACTTTTCTGGTAACAGTTGGTGTCTGTGGGGGTCACATTTCTAACCTAACCTAACCCACTTTTCTGGTAACAGTAGGTGTCTGTGGGGGTCGCAGTTCTAACCTAACCTAACCCACTTTTCTGGTAACAGTTGGTGTCTGTGGGGGGTCACAGTTCTAACCTAACCTAACCCACTTTTCTGGTAACAGTAGGTGTCTGTGGGGGTCGCAGTTCTAACCTAACCTAACCCACTTTTCTGGTAACAGTTGGTGTCTGTGGGGGTCGCAGTTCTAACCTAACACACTTTTGTCTTAATGAAACTTGACGCAGTAAAATTATGCGAAATGATAATTTGACCAAATGAATAAAATGCGAAATGAAAACTTGTTAAAGTTTCATTTGGGAAATGAAACTGATGCCATAAGTTTATTGGGAAGTAAAATTTGGCGAAAAATACTTTGGCTAAACGGGGCGGTATCCCTAACGAGTAGTCTGTGGCATTTCCGAATACATATCAGATTTTGTCGCACTTGTATTATGTTAAAAAGTACAATTTACAGAGTACTATCATCATCATCATCAGCCATTTTACGCCCACCGCAGGACATAGGCCTCCCTCATGGTTTTCATAAGCCTGAGGGGTTTTGCCATAATCGCCACGCTCGGCAGGCGGTTTGGCGATCGCAGTATGCGGTTGGAATCTCAGTGTCTTATACAATACTAAAATACAAGTAAGTATTTATAAGTATGAAATATAGAAATATCTATATCAAAAATAAGTTTCATGTAATTCAAGACTTTAAAAGTAAGATGAATAACATGCAGTGGTTGTTATGTTACTTTTGAACATAAAAGCGGCAGTGTTGCACCGATAGAACACCGGCTTCACATGTGTGAAGTCGTGGGTACATTTCCCAGTATGTACATATGACTTTTATTTGTTGTAGTTGTGAAGGAAAACATGCGAAGGACGTTCGGACTCGAGTGTCTGAGGTGCTCACATATCGCAGTGCTGGAAAATTTTAAGCGCGTAAAAATATGAACATCTACAGACACTTGGGAGGTTTCCTCACGATATTTTTAATGGTAGGTATGGCCAGGAGATAGATTTTAGTAAAAAAAGTGTTAGGTTTTTACCTGTATTAATTAGTATTTTCTATCTGTCTTCGGTCATTTTGGAAATCCATGGAGGAGGCCTATGTCCAGCAGTGGACTTCTTGTGGCTGAATGATGATGATCTGTTTTCATGTTCCAACATTACGGTTTCAATGGATTGGCTTCAATCTGAAACGTAGACAAAATGTATTAGTTTATTTGTTCATATTTCGACAGTTTTGTATATAGGGTTTTGCAGAGAGGTCAGGTATAACTTAATTCAGGTGAATCTACTTATTAATACAATTTTCGTTATGCTATTAAATTAAAAATCGCGAATAGAATATCAGATATATACAAAATTTCGATATTGGCTGGGGATATATAACCTATATAGTTTTTGTGATTTCAGCGTTGATATTTTAGTATAGTTACCTATTAATTAATTATGTGTAGAATATCAACCTTAAGTTTTACCAAACCTTAGATCATAGGGTGTTGAATTTGAGATCCGACAAGAGAATATGTAAAGTTTTAGAATCATGTGTATATAACATTGACTCGGCGTATAAGAAGACTCCCTCGTTGATCTAGTCGTTAAGCCGCTTAGCTAACAGAACAGAGGGCTTTGGTTCGATTCCCACTGGGGGCTGCAGTACGTTTGTACAAATGGCCTCAGTTTGAGTGTATTTTCAAGTTTGTGACGTCCTTGTTTGGTTACCATAGCATAGGGTATCCTAGTTTGGGACCAACTCAAGTGATTGTGTTGTATGGAAGTTATTATTATTATTATTACGTTTATGCTATTTGAACGGTGTTAGTTATAAAAAAAAATATAAAAACATTTTTTATAAAACTTCTGAAACTCAGTTTTACAATTGAGGAGTGTTTAAGATATTAAAAACCTATTTAGAGGCTAAAAATTCCACCCATGCCGCCGGGATTTGAACCCGCGATCTCTGGCTTACCGTACCATCGCTCACCCAACTGAGCTAATGGGCAAGTGCAGGCATCGGTGAAATTTCGAGCCTCTTTACAGACTTCTCTGTATTACGTACACACAAGTGATGTAAATTGCTTCGGCCGGATGTCGCTGCCCATTAGATCAGTTGAGTGAGCGCTGGTACGGTAAGCCAGAGGTCGCGGGTTCAAATACCGGCATGGGTGGAATTTTTCGCCTCTAAATAGGGTTTTAAAATTGTCCTCAGTACGGGTTAAAAACAAAAAAAAGAATATAATAGTGTAAGATAATTAAAATGAACAAAATATAAATCTCTTTAAATGAGCTTTTAGTTTGTCTTTCCCTTTAACACTATAATTTAGGAGTGTGATTAGGTGGAGAGATTATTTCAATTATAATTTAGGAGTGTAGAGACAGTCTTATCTTATAAAGATATGATTTAAAATGTCATTTCAAATGCAGTGAGTATTTGCATTTGAGGAGTGTATTAGTGGAATCGCTTTTTAAATAATTCTAATCAATTCGATAATATAATATGTTACCTGTTCGTTACATTTTTTCAAAAATTAACATGGATTGCAGTTTTTCTTGAAAAGTCGTAATCAAGTCTTGCGTGGTGTAGTGCCCGAATGACATCAGAATGACAAGAATCTGAAATTAAATCAAATCGTTTTAGAAAACTGTTTTACAAGTGTTATTGAAATAAGCGGTGATAGCCTAGTGGGTAGAACATTGGACTCGGAAATGGGAGACCTAGGTTCGATTCCCAGTGCGGGCATGTCTAGCCTATGACTTTTCTTTCTAAGTTATGTTCATTTGTGAAGTAACAGTAGCAATACCACTCGCTAACGGTGAAGGAAAACATCGTGAGGAAACCTGGGTGTCTGAGCTATTGACATACCTCAGCGCTTGAAATCGCCAATCCGCAATGGGCACGCGTGGTGATTAAGCTCATACTATCTCTCTCTTATTGAAATAACGCATTATCTGTTTATTAGCACTGATAAAGTAAATAAAGTTAAAAAGCTAGTTGAAACTTACTATTTTTTGTCGTACAATCGACAATCGAGTACCTACTATAGCCGTTGGGAAGCATAAGACGAGATTGGCAGAGGACCGAAAGGGTTCGCACAGCAGTAAAGAGACTTATGCCCAGCAGTGGGTTCCATTCATGTGTTAAATAGATAGATAGATACAATTTAACGCGATCAACTTGTTTTAAAATTGGAATTGCGATATTTATTTATGTTTGTTTTCTGGATAGATACTTCAATTAAATATAGATATTTAAGATAATAATTGAGGAAACGGTTTTCAGGTTTAGCGTTATTTCAATAAGGCATTTAGAAATAAATAACATAAAATAATATAATTTAAATTGTCAGTAAGCATGGAGTCGTGTTATGTATTACTCTGCTTGTATTACTTACATAGAGATGTAATAGTTGTTCAATGTTGACGGCGAGCTGTCCGTCAGCTCTCCTCATAGTGCAGCTGCAGAGACAACGTCGCTGTAGATGAGGCCACGTCGTTGGCATTATTGGTTGGGTCGATGTATGTCTATGTCTATGCTATTTGCGATATTTTCCAATCCCTGTAATTTTTTCAAAAATAAATTAGTCGGTGTGAATATTGCAAAAAGGTTGTTACTTGATATTGTACATCAACCTTTAGATGCGTGCAATTATGCAAACAAAGAACTTTGAAACTAAAACGTAAAGTTGATAAAAACTTAACAATATACAAATAGGTACCTACATTTCATTAAATAAAACACTTGATGTGAGTATTGACTCGTTACCTCCTGGCTTGGTAATGTTAGTCATACTATCTTGATGGCTGGCCGAAATGTTGCGAGTTTCATCTGAAACAGTCTGCAAATTCTACCAAACTAACTACCTACTTACTTTTACTCAAACTACTCTATACTACAATTTAGATAGACATAAATAAGAGTATTATTTCGAGTGGGCAAATATGGTAATATAACGAATATATAAAATAAACTAACAATTTCCTATAAAATAATTCTATAAGAAAAACGTAACTACGGAATAACTACCTAAGTAATTAGTAGAAATTTATTTATCTAAATATATGGTTGGTTTCCATCAAGACCCGTAGGCGTTATCTTGTTACATTTCACATGTTCAATGACTTTACTACTTCATCATTCAGTTTTTCATCGATTATATTTAAATTTAAAGACTTATTGAGACTGTAATAGTTACTTGGGGTCAAAGATTATTGTCACACATTCAGAATATTAAAAAAGAGGCTTACCAAGTCCAGAGAACATTACATTGTTTTCATTATAATTTCTATGGATTTTAAAACTATGTTGGTAGTTTAATTTATTAGTTTGTAGGGTTCCGTACCCAAAGGTAAGACATTACTAAGACTCTATTGTCCGTCTGTCTGTCTGTCTGGTTGTCTCTCACCAGGCTGTAATTTGAAAGTTGATATTTTCACAGACGATATATTTCTGTAGTCGATATTATAACAACAAATAATAAAAACAGCATAAAATATTAAAGGGGGCTCTCACACAAAAGACATTGTCTAAAGACCTGTGACAGCGCCGACGTCACGTCGTTAAATATCAATATTAAACGCTTCGTGTTGGTTTCTATAGATGGCGCTGTTGTCAATGTACCTAATCTATCTAGTCTCGATCTTTGTCTAATGTTCTATAGATAATGGTACGGAACCCTTCATGCGCGAGTCCGACTCACACTTGGCCGGTTTTTTATTAGGTATTCTACATAGTTTACAAAAAAGGGTATTCATATAACTCACACGTCACTTTTATCCTCAGCCATCTTTGGCTCTCAGTATTTTCTATTTTATGTTTCATAACATCCAGCTTTTGTCTACACCTAAACAAAGTGTTAATAGAAATGTGCATAAAACATTATTCTTTATTCCTAGATTGTGAAAGAATTTAAAAAACAGGTCTGACAAAAGCTAAATGAAATGAGATATAGATAAATCATCCAAGTGATTGCTACACTACTTTTTTGGAGTAGAAAATCATTAGACAGGTGATTTTTTTAAGAAACGCCAAGGAGGTACAACCCCTTGCGTTTTTTTTATTGTGGTGTCCCCTTTGTACGGGCCTAATCCACCTAGCTACGTAAAAAGCAAATAATAAACATACACACGTTAAATACCTATAATAAATAAATGGGGGGGTTTTATAATAAACTTACAAAGATTAAATACGCAAATGAATTATTTAAAAGAGATGGAAGTAATGGTTGTTTGCGGACCTCAGGAACAGTCAACCCTAACCTACGCCATCCAAAATCCACTGCTGGGCACAGGTTTATTTTCCGCGGTCACACGTCGACAATCTGCTGGACATAAGCCAAATATATATATTTAATAATACATAATTTATAATATAATAAATATTTATATAACTATAAATAAATGAATAATACAATATTTACATTACGGTTAAGCGTTAATTGGAAAGTAGTCGTGACTTATCAGTGTTTATATTATTACACTCTAATAAGACACTATAACTAAAAATATATACACAAATCCGTATTCTGGAGAAGTACCCCATTGCCACGACCCTAACAAATAACTTGCGCTAAATTAACATTCAATTAACGGCCCTTCATCCACATTCGCTTTTATCATTCTCTCCATACTTACAAACCAACGCAACATTTCTGTCGTAATTCTGGTCACTACTTCATCTTTCAGTCATTCACAACTTTCTCTTATCACACTATTGCGTATCCTGTCATACCACTCGTACACCGTAAAACTGTAAATATGCAGATACTTAATATAGCTTTAGATACATTAATATTTAATTACTTAGATACGTATGTCATTCTTTCTTTTCAGAAAGACCATGAATTGTGATAATATGCATGTGCAGTTGTGAATATTGTATACACAAGTATAAAAATAAACGTATACTGTTTGAATGATACATATTTAAGTGGTTCCCATGTACAAGTTTCCAAATAGAAATGAGAATTACAGCTACAATGTAAATGAATAACACTGAGTATATAGCGATGTTGATGAACAGTATATTGATGTATATGAGTTTCTGATAGTGTTGCATAAAAAGATTGCCAAATGAATCCAGTTCAGTATATATAGCATATATTGGGGTTGTATTGAATGTATGAATTCGTTAGAAAATGTGTATTTGGTTGTATGTCATACATAGGAATGTTGTCCAAGAACACTCTGAGAGTTCCTATCTTTATGCGTGTCGAAAGGAGGGCACAGAAGCGCCATATTCTATGAATGAATACATGCCCCTGTGGCTACTACCTCGAACTGAGTTAGACGAATGAAGGCAAACAATGTGTCTTTGGGTGTCTCATTCTGTTAAGAAAAACACGGGCAGATTATGTCACCGTCTCCTGTTTCTGCCATGATCCCCACTGACGTATTGTGCCCGTGTTCTTCTTAACAGAATGTGACACCTTACACATAGTTTGCCTTCATTCGTCTAACTTAGCGGGGGGCAGCCACAGGGATCATACACAAAAGGCGTGTATTCATTCACAGAAGAGGCACTCACTGTGCCAAGTCCTAACAGCACGCGCGTAGGGAGAGGTTCCCATCAGAATATTCTTACACTTGACAGACCTATGATGAGCATACACACAAATACCCATTTTAAAACAAAAAGACACAGACAATACTGCCCATACTATGATATATATCTGAAAGGAAACAAATGACCATCCATGCTATGAACACAACACAGAAACCACATGCACCCATATACATTCATCGTATCGCCGTATACTCAGATTATATCCATCGACATTGCAAAAGTAATTTCATTTAAATTCGTACGCTTGTTCCATGTTCCTCACTTGCCTATGACATCATATCAGACGTTATACGCTCAGATTAATACCTGCGAAGACAATATTGTACGGTGTTGGTGTTATGATAAATACAAAATATATCAATTAGTACATAAACACTAAATATGAACAGTGTCGCCATGTCAGAAAAATTTCGACAGTCTCAATTACCAACTTAAATAGAGGTGAACGGGTATAACAAGGAAGCCGTGAAAACATTACATACATACACACATACATACATAGGCAGAGATGATTAGAGAAGAGCGTTAATGACGACATTGTTTATAAGAGGTATACCTGACGTCAGCCGTTCATTTTGCACTAAAATTTTAACGTCCTCTCTACGCCGCACACGTCCTAATGCAACGTATAATTGGCCGTGACTAAAAACGTCGGATCGCAAATCTATGCCTACTCTACTTATTATTTGTCCCTGGCTTTTGTGAACGGTCATCGCGTAGCAAACTTGCAACGGAAATTGACGGCGACTCATTTCGATGGGGCTACGAGGTTCGAGAGGAGTTTTGAACAAAATCCGCGGAATATAAAAGTGTTCGAGGTCGCCCGGTTTTCGAACTGTTATCAATCGCGGCGTAGTTGCAACGACTATAACTTTGGTGCCGTTAACTAATCTATCGGAGAAGCTAAGATTACGGATCACCATGCAAACGCATCCGATTTTCAATCTCAGGTCATGGTCTGGCACCCCCGGTTGCTGAACATTATGCAACATATCGGGACCTAAAAAGAAATCGTCCAAGTCATTATCTTCAGAGATCACTGCGTCGGCTGAATAAAAATGTAATACGTCTCCTGGGACGTTCTCAAGAATTTTCTCATTTATTTCTCTGACACTCCTATTGTGAGTGGACAAAATCGCTCTTTGAGCGCACACGTCTGGTTGACCAACTTCAGACTGTGGAAAAACAAAGCTGATGAGATCGTCTAGTTCAGTGACGTATGAAATCATTGAAAGATCGATTAAATTTTGAGCTCTAGGTCCATTTTGAACAACTTGGGGGGGAATTTCATTGCTGCCAACTTTTAATAAAAATTGAGCAAATTCCTCATCCTCTTTACTTCTCTGGGAGGTTGACAGCGCAAAAGATTTGAGTTTTTGCCAAAGGGGTGATGACTTCACAGAGCCGTTGACAATGTCAGCATCTGTCCAAGCATTTACTACAACCGGCGGAATTTGCCTGAAATCGCCTGCAAAAATTATAACTTTTCCACCAAAAATCTCATCAGTTCTCATTAAATCTCTTAAGGAGCGATCCAACAGATGGATCAAATATTTGTGTGCCATAGGGGCTTCGTCGTAAATAATGACGGACGCATGATAAATTAACTGTCCCCTTTGTGAACCGTTGGTGACATTCCAATGACCGAAATCATCGACGATATTTAGCGGGAAACGGAACATGCTATGGGCGGTTGTACCGCCTTCGTAATTTTGAGCGGCTATTCCCGAGCTCGCTGTACATAAAACTACCCCGTTTCGCGAGCTACGTACGTGTGCGGCTATCACATTAAGTAAAAGCGTTTTACCGGTTCCCGCCGGACCATCAACAAAAATGGCAGTCGTATTTTCGACCCGAAACCTATCGTCCGTGATGAGATTATCGACATAATCGAAAACAGCGCGTTGATCGGATGACAAGCGCGGGGTCCACAGTTCTACAAAATCATTAAGGCGGACTTCGGAAAACTCAACCCGTTCCCTATCTAGTTCCGTTGTACCGTCGGCGACGTCAGGTAACCCTTGCTCTACCAAAAAAGTCCCGTGTTTACGTAAGAGTCTATCGATATGAATGAGACTGAGCTCGTATGCTCTTTCATGGTTGTCCGGTAACCGCTCAAGAAAGTCTTCGCATAGTTGGTTTTTAAATTTTTCCCACAAAAGCGCGACGGGAGCACCGTTTACGGCCAATAGCACCAAAAACCGACGCAAACGCGGCCCGGTAAGGAAACCGGCAGCTTCTAACAAAGCTGTTTCGTATTCGATTTCATCATCTGCCATACCTACTGCTTTTGCGGCTTCCTGGAAAGTGTTACAATTTGGCCCACCGAGAATTAATAGATCGCGATAGTTACGACAGGGGTACGAAGCGAGAAGGAGACGCAAATAAAATTGTTCACCTCTATTTGGCGCGACCCAAAACAAACGCGTAACCATTTCCCCTCTTTGTCTTTTAGTCACGAACCGATTGCCCATTTGATGAATTTGAACAGTTTTTGTTTTCGGCCGCCGCGTGTGAACTAAATACCGTTCGTAAAAATCTAAATAAGTCAGATTTTCAAATTCCTCTCCGAGAGGACGATTAAAGTAAGTTAACAAATCTGACGACGCGTTTTCGACAGTTTGAGTTTCCGTACCCGGTTTGAAAATGACCGTTTGGTGCCCTTCGAGATGGACCGCGAGTTGTTTGACGTTGGGTTCGCGAGCAGTTAAATCGAACTCTAAGACTCTCCACGCCGCGTCGCACGAACCAATGTACCGTTTCGTCACATACTGTTCTACTTCGTTATTTTTAAGTTCCTCGGGAACGATAGCAACTCTGGCTTCGTCTGGTCCCTTGGTCATATATTTGAAAAGATATTTTACGATTTTACGGGCAGAAGAAACCTCCAAGTTAAGGTGGCAGTCGTATTTCAGAAGAAGGGCTGCATTGTATGGAACTACCCACAAATCTGAGATGGTTACATCGCGATTGCGATATTTAATGGTACCAGTATTATTCCCATCGCGG
The DNA here is from genome assembly GCA_963969515.1 of Yponomeuta evonymella. Classification (NCBI taxonomy): domain Eukaryota; kingdom Metazoa; phylum Arthropoda; class Insecta; order Lepidoptera; family Yponomeutidae; genus Yponomeuta; species Yponomeuta evonymella. The sequence continues at coordinate 8,089,294 of OZ018346.1, forward strand.
CGTAAATGAATAAACCCCTTACTGTCAGAGTGCGTCGTATCGGTCTCGCGTTTAGGGAAAAATTTTGAGCATTTTTGTTTTTCGCGGTCCCAACATGGCAGGTCAGTTCTCCCGTGAGATGGACCGCACGGGCCATGAATCATATGTTCTAGAACACTCTTACGGAGTCTACCACCGGCTTCTTCAGGAGAAGGAATATCGGCGCGAACAAATTTGTCAATATCAATGTTTTGCACGGGGCCTCCACCTTCTACTCTAAAACAAATGTGGGCATGAGGGAGACCGCGTTTCTGAAATTCTATTACATGCATAATATACATACACTTCCCAAACCATGCTCCAGAGCGAAGATCGCGTAATAATTGAGCTAATTTTAAATTGAAAACTCTCGCGCATACAAGCGGCGATGCATGTTGGCCCCGAGGAAGCGATTCCTTAATCTCAACCCACTTAGGGTTACATGTTACAGTTAGGAAAAAAGACGGAGTACCCAATCTATTGACAACGGCAATGGCGTCCATATACTTGACTTTCATGTAGCGCGGGCTACCGGTAAAAGAGCATGGCAAATAAATTTTACCCGGAATGACACCGCCCTCACCTTGAACTGTTTCATCATTAGCAACGGTTCGCGCTAAACAGCTATTTTCTACTTCTGGCAGCGGTGCCGAACGAAGAACCGAATCAGAGTTTCGATTCTGCGTTCTAGAAACGAAACGTAACCGTTCCTCCTCGATTCTACAATACATATCAACCAGCCATTCTTCTGAAAGCCGACCGAGTTGTGAAAATCGCGGTTCTGAAAGTATCAAGCACCGAGTGTACTTGAGTTGAGATAATTTTGCACCCTTGTTATCTACTTTACCTATCTCCCAGCCCGGATTCCCATGTGGATACAATAGCGGATATTGAAATGGTTCATAAAGTATATGAAAAACATCTATGGTGTGTGGTTTTTCACCCCCGATTTTCCAAATGGCAATATGACGCGGAATAAAACCTTCGCGTTCTGTACTTATGATAGCGGCAACTTCTCGACCTAACGGGGTATCACCCAAAATGTTACCATGGGTGCGACGCGACGTGGATTCAAAAATCAAGTGCGCGTCATCTGATGTTTCCCGATTTAATCTTTTAAAGCAATCAATGTACGGATTGACTTCATGCATGAAATGCGTTATTAACCTACATACGTCCCGATCGAGTTTTAGATCCGCCGCCAAGCGAGCGCGTTCCTCACTATCGTCGATATACATACCGATGGGATTTGTTGAATCTTTATACGATAAATCAAATACGCGGTGATAAACGCGGCCTTGAATTTTTAAGAAATATATACCCGTGTCTTGGTGTTGAAAACCATGAGTTACTCCTAACGCACTAAACGCAAACAAGTTATTGAATGCTCGGGGATGTTTTACGAAATTTGGATGCGTGTAAAAGTCTTCCGTTAACGGCGGAAAGTTTTGAACGTTGTTCGCGCCGGCCCCGCAGCACCATTTTAATCTAGTCTTTTCTTCGTTAAACAACGGCGCGTTACAAAATTGACATTTAATGACATCGGCTGCCAGCAAAGAGGATTTTTTTAGGCTGAATAACTGAACCGGGTTTAAATCGTCATCTTTTCTCGCGCCAATCAAAGTTGACATTGACCGTAACGCGGGTTCTACGTTTCTATTACGCGAATTGAAAGTTGCACGTGATGTTTGTGTAACCTCGGGATTACTTTCCATGTAACGCTGCATGGCGGCCCTATGTACTTCCGGATGACTCTGACTATATCGATCTACGGCGGCCCTATTTATTTCAGGATGTTCCTGTGTATATTTTTTTACGGCGGCCCTATGTATCTCGGGATTCTCTTTATTAAAACGTTTAACGGCAGCCTTGTGTACTTGTGGCTTTTGTTCATTATAACGTGCTACGGCTTTTTTATTTACATCCGGGTTGTTCTTTTTATATTTCTTTGCGGCATTATCGCGCGGATCATTACAAAGCGGCTTCATCCCACGTTTTCTAAGATTGACAACTTTTATTGGGTTTGGATTAGTTGGTGTATGTGAGCTTTCACCGGCGTTGTGCTCTTCTGAAAAGTTTGTCACGCGTAATTTATGAACAGCATACTGTTCGTTAAAATCGTTGTTGTGCCTTATACACAGTAATTTCACTAACGTTTCAAGATTATCGCACAAAAAGAGACGTGCTAGACCAGAACCAGTCGTAATACCGTGCTCATCTACCGAATGACTATTGAATAAATAATATTGATTACCGCACTTCCAAAAACTGAAAGTATAAGCCATTGCGGTGAACAATCCCGAATCTGTTTGTTCATTAAAATTTTCACAGTTGAAAAGTTCGTTTAAATTTGCTTTTAATTCATTTACGCGCTCATCGTAAGTGGATGTCGTGGGATATAAGCCATTAAATTTCCAGTCTTCTGACATATTCGCGAAGCAATTATTAATTTTTACGCAGGTTGGTAATTCAGACGGTTCTATCGTTCGGGGGTCTTCTACTGGGAATATTTCCTGAAAGAGTAAATATCCTGCAGACAGAATGTTGTCTATTTCAGCCGTCGTGAAAGGTGCCCTCCCTTTAATTACTGAAAAACACGCAGCTGTTGCTGACATAGCGACACACGAAACCGAACCACCCCGAGGAAATTTCCCATTACTTTGACACATGGTACCTGAGGCCACACAATCAACTTCTACAGATACGACCATCTCTGCACTTACCTTGGCAGATGTAGAAGGGCGCCCAGTGCGCTTGACTTTCGCAGGCCGTCCACGTCGCGCACCCTCGGTAGAGGTCTTCTTTGCAGGCATACTGAAAGTAGTTATAAGTACCAAACAATCCATCAATCAGTTAAACAAAAAACAACCAAAACAATCAACAACCAACCAACCACACCAACAACCAAACAATTAATCAATAAATAAAAATAAAATTAAGACATTATTTAAAAAATGTATTGCATTTAAACACATAGTTTTGCACATAGGCGAGCTTAATGCTACTTAGCATTGCACATTTCATAATAAGCAACTCTCTGTTAGGAGGAATTTAAGATGTTTTTTTATGTAGCCTATACATACATGCCACTGCAGGGCACAGGCCTTTTTTCAGAAAGGGTATGGGCTTCATTACCGTGCATTCTTTCGGCAATTTCAAGCACTGAGTTGTGTGAACATCTCGGACACTCTGGTTTCCTGACGATATTTTCTTTTGAAGAAGAAAGAAGTAGAAAAACATATCACATCACAGAGACATGTATATATATAACAAGTGATTAAAGACAAACAAAATACGACATAATACCTATATACCAAAACAATAAGGGACCCAGGGTATGTCTATGCAATGACCTCGAGGTCAGTATTATATGCTGCATACATATATAGGCTTCATAATATTTATTTTCCAATAAAACTATGTAATGTTAATGAACAAATTTGTGTTCTCTGTATGGTGAACATTAAATTTATTATTAGACCAATGTGTTATTTTTGAATCACTATATTGCCTTAATCTTTAACCTGTTCCTTTGTAATTTGGAACATGAATATACGGTACTACACAGTAGCTTAGTTTTAAAAAGAGAGTACAACATTGTGTCATTTTTTTCTAATTGTTTAATTAATGTTTTTAATAGATTTTTATCTGTCCAATTACTGTTGGTCACATTGAATTTAATGGTACGTTGATGATATTTATTTATTTATAGGTACATCAATCTCTGTAAGTAAACATCATGTTCTTGCAATAAGTAAATATGAATAGTAAATGCAATATACTAAAATAATTAAAGTGTCATCATAAGAAAATTGTACATAGAAGACCTCCTAACCTAATCAAGTTTGGAATTAGAAATAAAGCAGTAAGGGGGTATAATAATTATAATAAACAGAAATAACTGTCAATTTCCTGAAAGAAATCACTTCATCGGTAGTAATTAACAGTTAATATTTGTCAAAAACCATGAGGGAAGCCTATGTCCTGCAGTGGGCGTCAAAGGACTGATGATGATGATTTTTCATAAGTGACATAGAGAAACTTTAGAACTTTACTCATTAACCCTGATTAGACTAATCTACTAATAATTAATAGGTAGAAGAAGAAGAAGAAAGACATTTTTATACCAACAAGATATTGGTATTGGCTGTGGGTCAGTATACACAGTTAATAGTGGTGCAATCAATAGAACGCTTGCCCCACAAGGCTGTAGGTTTGCACCCCAGCATGGCTGGACATGAATGACTTTACTTTTTGAGTTATTTTATAGCAATTCTTTCGCTATAAAGAAAAACATCCTAAGGTAATTTGAGTGCCTGAGGTATTTTTACTGAACGCTTGAAATCACCAATACTGGACATGCTGGACATGACACATTGCACACTATACTCTCTCTCTCTCTCTCTCTCTCTCTGAGAAGCTTATGCCCTATAAATAAGGAGACATAAGGCTTTACATATTATTGTTCATTATAATAGTGATTAATAATACACACACAAATTAACCTACTTAATAATATTTATAAGCATTATCATGCATTTTCATTCAAAAGAGACACTCACTGCATACATTTATTTATTTATTTGTCCATCCATTTATTTACAATTTGGTGCTGATGCACAGAACACAATGAGATACAGTAAAGCTTAAAACAGCTTTGATGTTCATTAAGTAAACATTTTGTTTTATAATGAGAATGAGTTAATATTATTCTCAATGTATGTATAATGAATGATTTTCTTTTATTTTGTATTTGCAGTCAAGCAATGACCTGTACATTGTCTGTTAACAGTAGGTACTTACTATTACTTACTTAGTGTTAAACCGAACTTACTCATGACTTGCAAGTTTGATTTGTTTGTATAGATTATACCCGGTTAACCAAAACCTAAATGATGGAACTTTGTGAATCAATCATACAGATAGGTTTGTTACTAAAGTAAAGAAAAATTAACTTTTTTCTTCTTCTTCAATCTATATAGCCATCCAATAGTGAGTGTAGGTCTCTTGTATTGTAATGCATGTAATAAGAACCCACCCCCAACTTTATCCACCAACCAACTTTTCTGACCAATCTTAATTAAAATTATTTTTCGTGTAGCTGGTAAAAAGTTACTTAAATACAATATTCTTTATTGCATGTACACCAGGAATATGAATACCTATATAACGGGTTCTTTGACAACCCGATGCCGTTTAGTCTTGGTAGGTACCTACTCGACTTCCACGAGTACCTACCAACACTAAACGTTTAGGTTTTCGTGCTGTTGAGAAAGTTTACTTGTTTCCTTTATAGATGCGTAGTGAGGTTAGCATACAGGTACCTAACTAACAATGAAGTTATGGCAATAGAATGACAGTCTGAGACGCTATGTAGGTACCTTAAAGTTTCTTATTATGGACTATAACAAATTAGGTATCTAACATTTCTTGATTAAAATGAAATAGCTAGATAGATAAATGTGCAGTTTACTTACTCTGTAATCACAATCACACAAATGGGCTTTTTAATTTTAAAACGTAGTAACTCAGTTCCACGTTCTGTCGCAAGGACCGGAGGAAGAAGGAAGGACGCGTTCCTTCAACTTTGGCGGGATATAGCGTTGGGAATTTGTGTTGCCAGAATCGCCGTAAAATAAACCCGTAAAATTTAAAAGGCCTAAATTATTGTACAGTAATCGTTACCTTCACTTTATAACCATATAAAAAGACGCAGCATTGTGTTTGTTTTCCATATTTGTAACATAAAATAAAAAATATAAAAAAAACCACACCCGCGCCTCAGAAGGGTCAGCAAAGACCAGGGTTTGCCACTTGCCACGTTCCTCGTGCTTACTTCATAATTTTGCAAAGGCATGCGCTGCAATCATTTAACTGACAGCACCAGTCTCATTGAAGAAGTTAACGGTCTTTTTTGAGTTAATGGTCTTAAAAATCCTCAGAAACAGTCTAAATATTTTTTTCGACTCATAAAATTTAAATTATGCGTTCGTAAATAAACAAAGGCGCTGGATGCAGGCCGCTTCCAACCGATCTTTTTGGAAATCCACGGAGGAGGCGCCTATGTACAGCAGTGGACTTCTTGTGGCTGAATGATGATGATGATGATGATGATATACAGAATCTCGGGTGCACGAGTCCAACTCGCACTTAGCCGATATTTTTTCAATTTAACGCTTGTAATCTCATAAGGGCAAGATAAAATCATCGAACTCTTACAGCATCACGTTCAAAAAAATAAAATTAAAAACACGTTTAAGCAAAAAAAATATAATTTGCGATCGAGTCACCGAAAAATTGAGAAACGAAACCTATACCAATCTAACAAGTAGAACCTAAAAAAACCGGCTTAGTACGTTTCGGGCCACGGGCAGTGTCAGTTCCCGTAGAAAGTGAGGGTTTTAACTGCATTATTAAAGTAACAACTTCATCAACGTAATGTTCAATGGATTTTGTACGAAGTTTTCCTTTTATGAGTTGGTCGTCTATTACTTCATAATTAACTTGTAAATCCTACTTAGCCATGATAGTTTTCTTTTTAAATTCATTGACTACTACCCTGAATTTTTTCGCGTTTCTAAAATCAACCCTTGAACCGTACCTAAATAAAAAAATTCTATTTCTACATCCGCAATATTTTGATACTAAAACGACCAATCCAACTATACCCCACCTTGTGCTGCTGCACCCCTAATTTAGGTTGGTAGGGGGTACCGTAATGAAACATTTTCTTAAGATTTTATTTGGCATGATTAATAATATATAATATGTCTATGCCAAATTTCAGCTTTCTTGTACTAATCAGAGCTAGGCCGCGGACAAACAGACAGACGGACATAGTGAAACTATAAGGAGTCCTTTTCGACTATGGAACCCTAAAAAAGCGCTGATTACAATATTTGGTTACCATTTTACCTTCCATGATAACCCAAATGGCGATAAATTACCTCACCTGGCAACATTGGTGCCATCATTCTCAACAGTTGGTAGATTTGATTTTCTGAGCTGTAATTGGACGGATACAGAACGGATACGGATATACTTAATAGGTATAAGGTTGCGTTCAAAAATTTTGTAAATTAAAAGATTTTATCGAGTTGGTCCTTCGAGCCGAAAAAAACGGGACTTAGTTTCTTAACCGAAAATGGCGTGCCGAAAAAAAGGCCGCTTTAAAATTTGATCGAAATCGGCCGGTAAACAAAAGAGTTGGCCCATTCCCCTAAGAGAAGGCGTTCGAAATTCAAAAATCGGCTTCATAGGATGGCTGTAATTCATACATTTCCTACAACTTTGTCATACATCATTTTCCTCTAGCTATTGTCATTTCGGAGAAAACGTATGGATGAGTCAGTCAGTGAGTATACCGCATTGTAGCTTTATATATATATAACTAGGGGGTGAACCCCCTGCGCGCTTCGCGCGCCAACCCCCAGCCGCTCCGAGCTTCGCTCTCCGCGGCGCTCGGCCTAGGGCCTCGCTAGACACTTGACGTTGGGATTGTTTGAGTGGGAACATGTATGGTCTCGGCCTTCGGCCTCGGCCTGGACGGAGCTCGGCCTTCGGCCTCGCTGCGGCGGGGTTCCTCGTGCCTGCTTCGCGGAGCTCGGCCTCCGGCCTCGCAAGTTTGTCCCATCTGGATTTGCGTTGTTGCTTGTTCGCCGGAAAATGTATAGTCTCGGCCTTCGGCCTCGGCCTGAACGGAGCTCGGCCTTCGGCCTCGCCGCGGCGGTGTTCCTGGGGCCCGCTTCGCGGAGCTCGGCCTTCGGCCTCGCAAGTTTCTCCCATCTGGCTTTTGCGTTGTTTCTTGCTCGCCGAAAATGTATGGTCTCGGCCTTCGGCCTCGGCCTGAACGGAGCTCGGCCTTCGGCCTCGCCGCGGCGAGGTTCTTCATCCCCGCTTCGGCCTCGAAAAATGTTTTTTTTGAAAAATTGTTCATCTATTTTTAAAATTTTGTACTAAAAGTCGATTTTCAGTACAAATTCTCCATACAAAATTTTCTCATTTTCAATCGTCGATATCTCGGCCGCCATCTTGAAATTCCAAAATGTCCGATTTTTCTCATATACCTGGGTCCTTTGACAACCCGATGCCGTTTAGGGCACGTCTCCAGCATGTGCCCAGTTGGCTGCCGACTTTTTTGCGCAGAGGTCGATTTTTCGGGCGGCCATATTCTCGCCCCTATTTTGAATTTCGAACGTTCAAAATTTTTTTTCACAATTAGATCACAAAACAAATGCCCGTTTCAAATTTGATCGAAATCGGCCGGTAAACAAAAGAGTTGGCCCATTCCCCTAAGAGAAGGCGTTCGAAATTCAAAAATCGGCTTCATAGGATGGCTGTAATTCATACATTTCCTACAACTTTGTCATACATCATTTTCCTCTAGCTATTGTCATTTCGGAGAAAACGTATGGATGAGTCAGTCAGTGAGTATACCGCATTGTAGCTTTATATATATATATAACTAGGGGGTGAACCCCCTGCGCGCTTCGCGCGCCAACCCCCAGCCGCTCCGAGCTTCGCTCTCCGCGGCGCTCGGCCTAGGGCCTCGCTAGACACTTGACGTTGGGATTGTTTGAGTGGGAACATGTATGGTCTCGGCCTTCGGCCTCGGCCTGGACGGAGCTCGGCCTTCGGCCTCGCTGCGGCGGGGTTCCTCGTGCCTGCTTCGCGGAGCTCGGCCTCCGGCCTCGCAAGTTTGTCCCATCTGGATTTGCGTTGTTCCTTGTTCACCGGAAAATGTATGGTCTCGGCCTTCGGCCTCGGCCTGAACGGAGCTCGGCCTTCGGCCTCGCCGCGGCGGTGTTCCTGGGGCCCGCTTCGCGGAGCTCGGCCTTCGGCCTCGCAAGTTTCTCCCATCTGGCTTTTGCGTTGTTTCTTGCTCGCCGAAAATGTATGGTCTCGGCCTTCGGCCTCGGCCTGAACGGAGCTCGGCCTTCGGCCTCGCCGCGGCGAGGTTCTTCATCCCCGCTTCGGCCTCGAAAAATGTTTTTTTTGAAAAATTGTTCATCTATTTTTAAAATTTTGTACTAAAAGTCGATTTTCAGTACAAATTCTCCATACAAAATTTTCTCATTTTCAATCGTCGATATCTCGGCCGCCATCTTGAAATTCCAAAATGTCCGATTTTTCTCATATACCTGGGTCCTTTGACAACCCGATGCCGTTTAGGGCACGTCTCCAGCATGTGCCCAGTTGGCTGCCGACTTTTTTGCGCAGAGGTCGATTTTTCGGGCGGTCATATTCTCGCCCCTATTTTGAATTTCGAACATTCAAATTTTTTTTTTACAATTAGATCACAAAACAAATGCCCGTTTCAAATTTAATCCAAATCGGCCGGTAAACAAAAAAGTTAGCCCATTTGTATAGGAGAACGCGTTCGAAATTCAAAAATCGGCTTCATAGGATGGCTGTAATTCATACATTTCCTACAACTTTGTCATACATCATTTTCCTCTAGCTATTGTCATTTCGGAGAAAACGTATGGATGAGTCAGTCAGTGAGTATACCGCATTGTAGCTTTATATATATATAACTAGGGGGTGAACCCCCTGCGCGCTTACGCGCGCCAACCCCCAGCCGCTCCGAGCTTCGCTCTCCGCGGCGCTCGGCCTAGGGCCTCGCTAGACACTTGGGGTAGGAATTTGATAAGTGGGAACATGTATGGTCTCGGCCTTCGGCCTCGGCCTGGACGGAGCTCGGCCTTCGGCCTCGCCGCGGCGGGGCTCCTGGTGCCCGCTTCGCGGAGCTCGGCCTTCGGCCTCGCAAGTTTGTCCCATCTGGCTTTTGCGTTGTTGCTTATTCGCCGAAAATGTATAGTCTCGGCCTTCGGCCTCGGCCTGAACGCAGCTCGGCCTTCGGCCTCGCCGCGGCGGTGTTCCCGGGGCCCGCTTCGCGGAGCTTGGCCTTCGGCCTCGCAAGTTTCTCTCATCTGGCTTTTGCGTTGTTGCTTGTTCGCCGGAAAATGTATAGTCTCGGCCTTCGGCCTCGGCCTGAACGGAGCTCGGCCTTCGGCCTCGCCGCGGCGGGGTTCCTGGGGCCCGCTTCGCGGAGCTCGGCCTTCGGCCTCGCAAGTTTGTCCCACCTGGCTTTTGCGTTGTTGCTTGTTCGCCGGAAAATGTATGGTCTCGGCCTTCGGCCTCGGCCTGGACGGAGCTCGGCCTTCGGCCTCGCCACGGCGAGGTTCCTCGTCCCGGCTTCGGCCTCAAAAAATTGTTTATTTGAAAAATTGTTCAATTTTGTTTAAAATTTTGTACTAAAAGTCGATTTTCAGTACAAATTCTCCATACAAAATTTTCTCATTTTCAATCGTCGATATCTCGGCCGCCATCTTGAAATGTCAAAATGTCCGATTTTTCTCATATACCTGGGTCCTTTGAGAACCCGATGCCGTTTAGGGCACGTCTCCAGCATGTGCCCAGTTGGCTGCCGACTTTTTTGCGCAGAGGTCGATTTTTCGGGCGGCCATATTCTCGCCCCTATTTTGAATTTCGAACGTTCAAAATTTTTTTTCACAATTAGATCACGAAACAAACAACTATTCCAAATTTCATTCAAATCGGCCGGTAAACAAAAGAGTTGGCTCATTTGTATAGGAGTACGCGTTCGAAATTCAAAAATCGGCTTCATAGGATGGCTGTAATTCATACATTTCCTACAACTTTGTCATACATCATTTTCCTCTAGCTATTGTCATTTCGGAGAAAACGTATGGATGAGTCAGTCAGTGAGTATACCGCATTGTAGCTTTATATATATATAATGGAGCCGGTCATTGACCTCTACCTGTGGCCTGTACAAGCGGAGGGCCTCTATGAAGAAATCGATTTTCAGTACAAAATTTCAATACAAAATTGGCTCTTATCAATCGTCTATAACTCGGCCGTTAACACGAAATTTCAGAATGTTAGATTTTTCTCATGGACCTGAACATCTCAGTAACACGATGCCACACACAGCTCAGCAATTTTTTTGGCCTTTGGCCTCCACCGATGGTACTAAAAAAGGGCGGTTTTCTATGGAAAAGTCGATTTTCAGTACAATATTTTCTAATAAAGTGTCTAATTTTCAAACTTTAATGAGTCGGTGGCCAACTCGAACGGTCGAGTGTCTCGGCAGCGTGCCCCCGCCTCCAGCTAAGTAACGGTTTCGGCCTTCGGCCTCCACCGATGGTCCTAAAAAAGGGCGGATTTCTATGGAAAAGTCGATTTTCAGTAAAATATTTTCTAATAAAGTGTCTAATTTTCAAACTTTAATGAGTCGGTGGCCAACTCGAACGGTCGAGTGTCTCGGCAGCGTGCCCCCGCCTCCAGCTAAGCAACGGTTTCGGCCTTCGGCCTCCACCGATGGTACTAAAAAAGGCGGATTTCTATGGAAAAGTCGATTTTCAGTACAAATTCTCCATACAATTTTTTTTCATTTTCAATCGTCGATATCTCGGCCGCCATCTTGAAAATCCAAAATGTCCGATTTTTCTCATATACCTGGGTTCTTTGACGACCCGATGCCGTTTAGAGCACGTCTCCAGCATGCGCCCAGTTGGCTGCCGACTTTTTTGCGCAGAGGTCGATTTTTTGGGCGGCCATATTCTCGCCCCTATTTTGAATTTCGAACGACCGATAGGGGAACCGAAAATGGCGTGCCGAAAAAAAGTCCGCTTTAAAATTTGATCGAAATCGGCCGGTAAACAAAAGAGTTGGCCCATTCCCCTAAGAGAAGGCGTTCGAAATTCAAAAATCGGCTTCATAGGATGGCTGTAATTCATACATTTCCTACAACTTTGTCATACATCATTTTCCTCTAGCTATTGTCATTTCGGAGAAAACGTATGGATGAATCAGTGAGTGAGTATACCGCATTGTAGCTTTATATATATATAGAGGTATACCTGACGTCAGCCGTTCATTTTGCACTAAAATTTTAACGTCCTCTCTACGCCGCACACGTCCTAATGCAACGTATAATTGGCCGTGACTAAAAACGTCGGATCGCAAATCTATGCCTACTCTACTTATTGTTTGCCCCTGGCTTTTGTGAACGGTCATCGCGTAGCAAACTTGCAACGGAAATTGACGGCGACTCATTTCGATGGGGCTACGAGGTTCGAGAGGAGTTTTGAACAAAATCCGCGGAATATAAAAGTGTTCGAGGTCGCCCGGTTTTCGAACTGTTATCAATCGCGGCGTAGTTGCAACGACTATAACTTTGGTGCCGTTAACTAATCTATCGGAGAAGCTAAGATTACGGATCACCATGCAAACGCATCCGATTTTCAATCTCAGGTCATGGTCTGGCACCCCCGGTTGCTGAACATTATGCAACATATCGGGACCTAAAAAGAAATCGTCCAAGTCATTATCTTCAGAGATCACTGCGTCGGCTGAATAAAAATGTAATACGTCTCCTGGGACGTTCTCAAGAATTTTCTCATTTATTTCTCTGACACTCCTATTGTGAGTGGACAAAATCGCTCTTTGAGCGCACACGTCTGGTTGACCAACTTCAGACTGTGGAAAAACAAAGCTGATGAGATCGTCTAGTTCAGTGACGTATGAAATCATTGAAAGATCGATTAAATTTTGAGCTCTAGGTCCATTTTGAACAACTTGGGGGGGAATTTCATTGCTGCCAACTTTTAATAAAAATTGAGCAAATTCCTCATCCTCTTTACTTCTCTGGGAGGTTGACAGCGCAAAAGATTTGAGTTTTTGCCAAAGGGGTGATGACTTCACAGAGCCGTTGACAATGTCAGCATCTGTCCAAGCATTTACTACAACCGGCGGAATTTGCCTGAAATCGCCTGCAAAAATTATAACTTTTCCACCAAAAATCTCATCAGTTCTCATTAAATCTCTTAAGGAGCGATCCAACAGATGGATCAAATATTTGTGTGCCATAGGGGCTTCGTCGTAAATAATGACGGACGCATGATAAATTAACTGTCCCCTTTGTGAACCGTTGGTGACATTCCAATGACCGAGATCATCGACGATATTTAGCGGGAAACGGAACATGCTATGGGCGGTTGTACCGCCTTCGTAATTTTGAGCGGCTATTCCCGAGCTCGCTGTACATAAAACTACCCCGTTTCGCGAGCTACGTACGTGTGCGGCTATCACATTAAGTAAAAGCGTTTTACCGGTTCCCGCCGGACCATCAACAAAAATGGCAGTCGTATTTTCGACGCGAAACCTATCGTCCGTGATGAGATTATCGACATAATCGAAAACAGCGCGTTGATCGGATGACAAGCGCGGGGTCCACAGTTCTACAAAATCATTAAGACGGACTTCGGAAAACTCAACCCGTTCCCTATCTAGTTCCGTTGTACCGTCGGCGACGTCAGGTAACCCTTGCTCTACCAAAAAAGTCCCGTGTTTACGTAAGAGTCTATCGATATGAATGAGACTGAGCTCGTATGCTCTTTCATGGTTGTCCGGTAACCGCTCAAGAAAGTCTTCGCATAGTTGGTTTTTAAATTTTTCCCACAAAAGCGCGACGGGAGCACCGTTTACGGCCAATAGCACCAAAAACCGACGCAAACGCGGCCCGGTAAGGAAACCGGCAGCTTCTAACAAAGCTGTTTCGTATTCGATTTCATCATCTGCCATACCTACTGCTTTTGCGGCTTCCTGGAAAGTGTTACAATTTGGCCCACCGAGAATTAATAGATCGCGATAGTTACGACAGGGGTACGAAGCGAGAAGGAGACGCAAATAAAATTGTTCACCTCTATTTGGCGCGACCCAAAACAAACGCGTAACCATTTCCCCTCTTTGTCTTTTAGTCACGAACCGATTGCCCATTTGATGAATTTGAACAGTTTTTGTTTTCGGCCGCCGCGTGTGAACTAAATACCGTTCGTAAAAATCTAAATAAGTCAGATTTTCAAATTCCTCTCCGAGAGGACGATTAAAGTAAGTTAACAAATCTGACGACGCGTTTTCGACAGTTTGAGTTTCCGTACCCGGTTTGAAAATGACCGTTTGGTGCCCTTCGAGATGGACCGCGAGTTGTTTGACGTTGGGTTCGCGAGCAGTTAAATCGAACTCTAAGACTCTCCACGCCGCGTCGCACGAACCAATGTACCGTTTCGTCACATACTGTTCTACTTCGTTATTTTTAAGTTCCTCGGGAACGATAGCAACTCTGGCTTCGTCTGGTCCCTTGGTCATATATTTGAAAAGATATTTTACGATTTTACGGGCAGAAGAAACCTCCAAGTTAAGGTGGCAGTCGTATTTCAGAAGAAGGGCTGCATTGTATGGAACTACCCACAAATCTGAGACGGTTACATCGCGATTGCGATATTTAATGGTACCAGTATTATTCCCATCGCGGCGTAAATGAATAAACCCCTTACTGTCAGAGTGCGTCGTATCGGTCTCGCGTTTAGGGAAAAATTTTGAGCATTTTTGTTTTTCGCGGTCCCAACATGGCAGGTCAGTTCTCCCGTGAGATGGACCGCACGGGCCATGAATCATATGTTCTAGAACACTCTTACGGAGTCTACCATCGGCTTCTTCAGGAGAAGGAATATCGGCGCGAACAAATTTGTCAATATCAATGTTTTGCACGGGGCCTCCACCTTCTACTCTAAAGCAAATGTGAGCATGAGGGAGACCGCGTTTCTGAAATTCTATTACATGCATAATATACATACACTTCCCAAACCATGCTCCAGAGCGAAGATCGCGTAATAATTGAGCTAATTTTAAATTGAAAACTCTCGCGCATACAAGCGGCGATGCATGTTGGCCCCGAGGAAGCGATTCCTTAATCTCAACCCACTTAGGGTTACATGTTACAGTTAGGAAAAAAGATGGAGTACCCAATCTATTGACAACGGCAATGGCGTCCATATACTTGACTTTCATGTAGCGCGGGCTACCGGTAAAAGAGCATGGCAAATAAATTTTACCCGGAATGACACCGCCCTCACCTTGAACTGTTTCATCATTAGCAACGGTTCGCGCTGCTAAACAGCTATTTTCTACTTCTGGCAGCGGTGCCGAACGAAGAACCGAATCAGAGTTTCGATTCTGCGTTCTAGAAACGAAACGTAACCGTTCCTCCTCGATTCTACAATACATATCAACCAGCCATTCTTCTGAAAGCCGACCGAGTTGTGAAAATCGCGGTTCTGAAAGTAGCAAGCACCGAGTGTACTTGAGTTGAGATAATTTTGCACCCTTGTTATCTACTTTACCTATCTCCCAGCCCGGATTCCCATGTGGATACAATAGCGGATATTGAAATGGTTCATAAAGTATATGAAAAACATCTATGGTGTGTGGTTTTTCACCCCCGATTTTCCAAATGGCAATATGACGCGGAATAAAACCTTCGCGTTCTGTACTTATGATAGCGGCAACTTCTCGACCTAACGGGGTGTCACCCAAAATGTTACCATGGGTGCGACGCGACGTGGATTCAAAAATCAAGTGCGCGTCATCTGATGTTTCCCGATTTAATCTTTTAAAGCAATCAATGTACGGATTGACTTCATGCATGAAATGCGTTATTAACCTACATACGTCCCGATCGAGTTTTAGATCCGCCGCCAAGCGAGCGCGTTCCTCACTATCGTCGATATACATACCGATGGGATTTGTTGAATCTTTATACGATAAATCAAATACGCGGTGATAAACGCGGCCTTGAATTTTTAAGAAATATATACCCGTGTCTTGGTGTTGAAAACCGTGAGTTACTCCTAACGCACTAAACGCAAACAAGTTATTGAATGCTCGGGGATGTTTTACGAAATTTGGATGCGTGTAAAAGTCTTCCGTTAACGGCGGAAAGTTTTGAACGTTGTTCGCGCCGGCCCCGCAGCACCATTTTAATCTAGTCTTTTCTTCGTTAAACAACGGCGCGTTGCAAAATTGACATTTAATGACATCGGCTGCCAGCAAAGAGGATTTTTTTAGGCTGAATAACTGAACCGGGTTTAAATCGTCATCTTTTCTCGCGCCAATCAAAGTTGACATTGACCGTAACGCGGGTTCTACGTTTCTATTACGCGAATTGAAAGTTGCACGTGATGTTTGTGTAACCTCGGGATTACTTTCCATGTAACGCTGCATGGCGGCCCTATGTACTTCCGGATGACTCTGACTATATCGATCTACGGCGGCCCTATTTATTTCAGGATGTTCCTGTGTATATTTTTTTACGGCAGCCCTATTTACTTCGGGATTAACTTTTGTGTATCGATCCACGGCGGCCCTGTGTACTTGTGGCTTTTGTTCGATATAACGACCTACGGCTTTTTTATTTACATCCGGGTTGTTCTTTTTATATTTCTTTGCGGCATTATCGCGCGGATCATTACAAAGCGGCTTCATCCCACGTTTTCTAAGATTGACAACTTTTATTGGGTTTAGATTAGTTGGTGTATGTGAGCTTTCACCGGCGTTGTGCTCTTCTGAAAAGTTTGTCACGCGTAATTTATGAACAGCATACTGTTCGTTAAAATCGTTGTTGTGCCTTATACACAGTAATTTCACTAACGTTTCAAGATTATCGCACAAAAAGAGACGTGCTAGACCAGAACCAGTCGTAATACCGTGCTCATCTACCGAATGACTATTGAATAAATAATATTGATTACCGCACTTCCAAAAACTGAAAGTATAAGCCATTGCGGTGAACAATCCCGAATCTGTTTGTTCATTAAAATTTTCACAGTTGAAAAGTTCGTTTAAATTTGCTTTTAATTCATTTACGCGCTCATCGTAAGTGGATGTCGTGGGATATAAGCCATTAAATTTCCAGTCTTCTGACATATTCGCGACGCAATTATTAATTTTTACGCAGGTTGGTAATTCAGACGGTTCTATCGTTCGGGGGTCTTCTACTGGGAATATTTCCTGAAAGAGTAAATATCCTGCAGACAGAATGTTGTCTATTTCAGCCGTCGTGAAAGGTGCCCCCCTCCCTTTAATTACTGAAAAACACGCAGCTGTTGCTGACATAGCGACACACGAAACCGAACCACCCCGAGGAAATTTCCCATTACTTTGACACATGGTACCTGAGGCCACACAATCAACTTCTACAGATACGACCATCTCTGCACTTACCTTGGCAGATGTAGAAGGGCGCCCAGTGCGCTTGACTTTCGCAGGCCGTCCACGTCGCGCACCCTCGGCAGAGGTCTTCTTTGCAGGCATACTGAAAGTAGTTATAAGTACCAAACAATCCATCAATCAGTTAAACAAAAAACAACCAAAACAATCAACAACCAACCAACCACACCAACAACCAAACAATTAATCAATAAATAAAAATAAAATTAAGACATTATTTAAAAAATGTATTGCATTTAAACACATAGTTTTGCACATAGGCGAGCTTAATGCTACTTAGCATTGCACATTTCATAATAAGCAACTCTCTGTTAGGAGGAATTTAAGATGTTTTTTTATGTAGCCTATACATACATGCCACTGCAGGGCACAGGCCTTTTTTCAGAAAGGGTATGGGCTTCATTACCGTGCATTCTTTCGGCAATTTCAAGCACTGAGTTGTGTGAACATCTCGGACACTCTGGTTTCCTGACGATATTTTCTTTTGAAGAAGAAAGAAGTAGAAAAACATATCACATCACAGAGACATGTATATATATAACAAGTGATTAAAGACAAACAAAATACGACATAATACCTATATACCAAAACAATAAGGGACCCAGGGTATGTCTATGCAATGACCTCGAGGTCAGTATATGCTGCATACATATAGGCTTCATAATATTTATTTTCCAATAAAACTATGTAATGTTAATGAACAAATTTGTGTTCTCTGTATGGTGAACATTAAATTTATTATTAGACCAATGTGTTATTTTTGAACCACTATATTGCCTTAATCTTTAACCTGTTCCTTTGTAATTTGGAACATGAATATACGGTACTACACAGTAGCTTAGTTTTAAAAAGAGAGTACAACATTGTGTCATTTTTTTCTAATTGTTTAATTAATGTTGTTAATAGATTTTTATCTGTCCAATTACTGTTGGTCACATTGAATTTAATGGTATGTTGATGATATTTATTTATTTATACATCAATCTCTGTAAGTAAACATCATGTTCATGCAATAAGTAAATATGAATAGTAAATGCAATATACTAAAATAATTAAAGTGTCATCATAAGAAAATTGTACATAGAAGACCTCCTAACCTAATCAAGTTTGGAATTAGAAATAAAGCAGTAAGGGGGTATAATAATTATAATAAACAGAAATAACTGTCAATTTCCTGAAAGAAATCACTTCATCGGTAGTAATTAACAGTTAATATTTGTCAAAAACCATGAGGGAAGCTTATGTCCTGCAGTGGGCGTCAAAGGACTGATGATGATGATGATGATGACATAGAGAAACTTGAGAACTTTACTCATTAACCCTGATTAGACTAATCTACTAATAATTAATAGGCAGAAGAAGAAGAAGAAAGACATTTTTATACCAACAAGATATTGGTATTGGCTGTGGGTCAGTATACACAGTAAATAGTGGTGCAATCAATAGAACGCTTGCCCCACAAGGCTGTAGGTTTGCACCCCAGCATGGCTGGACATGAATGACTTTACTTTTTGAGTTATTTTATAGCAATTCTTTCGCTATAAAGAAAAACATCCTAAGGTAATTTGAGTGCCTGAGGTATTTTTACTGAACGCTTGAAATCACCAATACTGGACATGCTGGACATGACACATTGCACACTATACTCTCTCTCTCTCTCTCTCTGAGAAGCTTATGCCCTATAAATAAGGAGACATAAGGCTTTACATATTATTATTCATTATAATAGTCATTAATAATACACACACAAATTAACCTACTTAATAATATTTATAAGCATTATCATGCATTTTCATTCAAAAGAGACACTCACTGCATACATTTATTTATTTATTTGTCCATCCATTTATTTACAATTTGGTGCTGATGCACAGAACACAATGAGATACAGTAAAGCTTAAAACAGCTTTGATGTTCATTAAGTAAACATTTTGTTTTATAATGAGAATGAGTTAATATTATTCTCAATGTATGTATAATGAATGATTTTCTTTTATTTTGTATTTGCAGTCAAGCAATGACCTGTACATTGTCTGTTAACAGTAGGTACTTACTATTACTTACTTAGTGTTAAACCGAACTTACTCATGACTTGCAAGTTTGATTTGTTTGTATAGATTATACCTGGTTAACCAAAACCTAAATGATGGAACTTTGTGAATCAATCATACAGATAGGTTTGTTACTAAAGTAAAGAAAAATTAACTTTTTTCTTCTTCTTCAATCTATATAGCCATCCAATAGTGAGTGTAGGTCTCTTGTATTGTAATGTATGTAAGTAATAAGAACCCACCCCCAACTTTATCCACCAACCAACTTTTCTGACCAATCTTAATTGAAATTAATTTTCGTGTAACTGGTAAAAAGTTACTTAGATACAATATTCTTTATTGCATGTACACCAGGAATATGAATACCTATTAAATAACGAGTTCTTTGACAACCCGATGCCGTTTAGTCTTGGTAGGTACCTACTCGACTTCCACGAGTACCAACACTAAACGTTTAGGTTTTCGTGCTATTGAGAAAGTTTACTTGTTTCGATGGTAGATGCGTAGCGAGGTTAGCATACAGGTGAACAACTAACAATGAAGTTAAGAGACTGTTGGCAATAAAATGACAGTCTGAGACGCTATGTAGGTAGGTACCTACCTTAAAGTTTCTTATTTTGGACTATAAAAAATTAGGTATCGAACATTTCTTGATTAAAATGAAATAGCTAGATAGATAAATGTGCAGTTTACTTACTCTGTAATCACAATCACACAAATGGGCTTTTTAATTTTAAAACGTAGTAACTCAGTTCCGCGTTCTGTCGCAAGGACCGGAGGAAGAAGGAAGGACGCGTTCCTTCAACTTTGGCGGGGTATAGCGTTGGGAATTTGTGTTGCCAGAATCGCCGTAAAATATACCCCTAAAATTTAGAGGGCCTAAATTATTGTACAGTAATCGTTACCTTCACTTTATAACCATATAAAAAGACGCAGCATTGTGTTTGTTTTCCATATTTGTAACATAAAATAAAAAATATAAAAAAAACCACACCCGCGCCTCAGAAGGGTCAGCAGAGACCAGGGTTTGCCACTTGCCACGTTCCTCGTGCTTACTTCATAATTTTGCAAAGGCATGCGCTGCAATCATTTAACTGACAGCACCAGTCTCATTGAAGAAGTTAACGGTCTTTTTTGAGTTAATGATCTTAAAAATCCTCAGAAACAATCTAAATATTTTTTTCGACTCATAAAATTTAAATTATGCGTTCGTAAATAAACAAAGGCGCTGGATGCAGGCCGCTTCCAACCGATCTTTTTGGAAATCCATGGAGGAGGCGCCTATGTACAGCAGTGGACTTCTTGTGGCTGAATGATGATGATGATGATGATGATGATGATGATGATATACAGAATCTCGGGTGCACGAGTCCAACTCGCACTTAGCCGATATTTTTTTAATTTAACGCTTGTAATCTCATAAGGGCAAGATAAAAAGTACCCGAAACCGGCGTGCGTGCATGCAACGACTAATGAATGTTGAGGAAGCGAAAGTGATCTGTCAGGATCATAGCAAGTGGCAGTACGTGGTCTCTGCCTACCCCTCTGGGATATAGGGGTGAGTTTATGTTATGTTATGTTAATCTCATACACACTTATTTATTAAAATTAGCTCAATCAGTTTTAAAAATATGAGAACGCCTTTTATTTAAAAATAAGGTCATTTAACACATTATGATAATCATCGAACTCTTACAGCATCACGTTCAACAAAATAAAATTCTATCGAAACTTAAAAATACGTTTAAGCAAAAAAATTATAACAATCTAACAAATAGAACCTAAAAAAACCGGCTTAGTTCGTGTCGGGCAACGGGCAGTGTAAGTTCCCGTAGAAAGAGAGGGTTTTAACTGCATTATAAAAGTAACAACTTCATCAACGTAATGTTCAATGGATCTTGTACAAAGTTTTCCTTTTATGAGTTGGTCGTCTATTACTTCATAATTAACTTGTTAATCCTACTTAGCCATGATAGTTTTCTTTTTAAGTTCATTGACTACTACCCTGAATTTTTTCGCGTTTCTAAAAACAAACCTTTAACCAGGCGGGGGGACAGATACCCTACTTAGATCTAAATTTGCGCTATATTAAAGCGTAATATTTCGCAAACGGAATCCTACCTAAATAAAAAAATTCTATTTCTACATCCGTAATACTTTGATACTAAAACGACCAATCCAACTATACCCCACCTTATGCTGTAGGCGGGAAAAAAAAATTGCACCCCTAATTTAGGTTGGTAGGGGGAACCGTAATGAAACATTTTCTTAAGATTTTATTTGGCATGATTAATAATATATAATATGTCTATGCCAAATTTCAGCTTTCTTGTACTAATCGTTTCAGAGCTAGGCCGCGGACAAACAGACGGACAGACATACGGACGGACGGACATAGTGAAACTATAAGGATTCCTTTTCGACTATGGAACCCTAAAAAAGCGCTGATTACAATATTTGGTTGCCATTTTACCTTCCATGATAACCCAAATGGCGATAAATTACCTCACCTGGCAACATTGGTGCCATCATTCTCAACAGTTGGTAGATTTGATTTTCTGAGCTGTAATTGGACGTTTGGACGGATACAGAACGGATACGGATATACTTAATAGGTATAAGGTTGCGTTCAAAAATTCGAGTTGGTCTTTCGAGCCGGAAAAAACGGGACTTAGTTTCTTAACCGAAAATGGCGTGCCGAAAAAAAGTCCGCTTTAAAATTTGATCGAAATCGGCCGGTAAACAAAAGAGTTGGCCCATTCCCCTAAGAGAAGGCGTTCGAAATTCAAAAATCGGCTTCATAGGATGGCTGTAATTCATACATTTCCTACAACTTTGTCATACATCATTTTCCTCTAGCTATTGTCATTTCGGAGAAAACGTATGGATGAATCAGTGAGTGAGTATACCGCATTGTAGCTTTATATATATATAATGGAGCCGGTCATTGACCTCTACCTGTGGCCTGTACAAGCGGAGGGCCTCTATGAAGAAATCGATTTTCAGTACAAAATTTCAATACAAAATTGGCTCTTATCAATCGTCTATAACTCGGCCGTTAACACGAAATTTCAGAATGTTAGATTTTTCTCATGGACCTGAACATAACTTTGTCATACATCATTTTCCTCTAGCTATTGTCATTTCGGAGAAAACGTATGGATGAATCAGTGAGTGAGTATACCGCATTGTAGCTTTATATATATATAATGGAGCCGGTCATTGACCTCTACCTGTGGCCTGTACAAGCGGAGGGCCTCTATGAAGAAATCGATTTTCAGTACAAAATTTCAATACAAAATTGGCTCTTATCAATCGTCTATAACTCGGCCGTTAACACGAAATTTCAGAATGTTAGATTTTTCTCATGGACCTGAACATCTCAGTAACACGATGCCACACACAGCTCAGCAATTTTTTTGGCCTTTGGCCTCCACCGATGGTCCTAAAAAAGGGCGGATTTCTATGGAAAAGTCGATTTTCAGTAAAATATTTTCTAATAAAGTGTCTAATTTTCAAACTTTAATGAGTCGGTGGCCAACTCGAACGGTCGAGTGTCTCGGCAGCGTGCCCCCGCCTCCAGCTAAGTAACGGTTTCGGCCTTCGGCCTCCACCGATGGTCCTAAAAAAGGGCGGATTTCTATGGAAAAGTCGATTTTCAGTAAAATATTTTCTAATAAAGTGTCTAATTTTCAAACTTTAATGAGTCGGTGGCCAACTCGAACGGTCGAGTGTCTCGGCAGCGTGCCCCCGCCTCCAGCTAAGCAACGGTTTCGGCCTTCGGCCTCCACCGATGGTACTAAAAAAGGCGGATTTCTATGGAAAAGTCGATTTTCAGTACAAATTCTCCATACAATTTTTTTTCATTTTCAATCGTCGATATCTCGGCCGCCATCTTGAAAATCCAAAATGTCCGATTTTTCTCATATACCTGGGTTCTTTGACGACCCGATGCCGTTTAGAGCACGTCTCCAGCATGCGCCCAGTTGGCTGCCGACTTTTTTGCGCAGAGGTCGATTTTTTGGGCGGCCATATTCTCGCCCCTATTTTGAATTTCGAACGACCGATAGGGGAACCGAAAATGGCGTGCCGAAAAAAAGTCCGCTTTAAAATTTGATCGAAATCGGCCGGTAAACAAAAGAGTTGGCCCATTCCCCTAAGAGAAGGCGTTCGAAATTCAAAAATCGGCTTCATAGGATGGCTGTAATTCATACATTTCCTACAACTTTGTCATACATCATTTTCCTCTAGCTATTGTCATTTCGGAGAAAACGTATGGATGAATCAGTGAGTGAGTATACCGCATTGTAGCTTTATATATATATAACTAGGGGGTGAACCCCCTGCGCGCTTACGCGCGCCAACCCCCAGCCGCTCCGAGCTTCGCTCTCCGCGGCGCTCGGCCTAGGGCCTCGCTAGACACTTGGGGTAGGAATTTGATAAGTGGGAACATGTATGGTCTCGGCCTTCGGCCTCGGCCTGGACGGAGCTCGGCCTTCGGCCTCGCCGCGGCGGGGCTCCTGGTGCCCGCTTCGCGGAGCTCGGCCTTCGGCCTCGCAAGTTTGTCCCATCTGGCTTTTGCGTTGTTGCTTATTCGCCGAAAATGTATAGTCTCGGCCTTCGGCCTCGGCCTGAACGCAGCTCGGCCTTCGGCCTCGCCGCGGCGGTGTTCCCGGGGCCCGCTTCGCGGAGCTTGGCCTTCGGCCTCGCAAGTTTCTCTCATCTGGCTTTTGCGTTGTTGCTTGTTCGCCGGAAAATGTATAGTCTCGGCCTTCGGCCTCGGCCTGAACGGAGCTCGGCCTTCGGCCTCGCCGCGGCGGGGTTCCTGGGGCCCGCTTCGCGGAGCTCGGCCTTCGGCCTCGCAAGTTTGTCCCACCTGGCTTTTGCGTTGTTGCTTGTTCGCCGGAAAATGTATGGTCTCGGCCTTCGGCCTCGGCCTGGACGGAGCTCGGCCTTCGGCCTCGCCACGGCGAGGTTCCTCGTCCCGGCTTCGGCCTCAAAAAATTGTTTATTTGAAAAATTGTTCAATTTTGTTTAAAATTTTGTACTAAAAGTCGATTTTCAGTACAAATTCTCCATACAAAATTTTCTCATTTTCAATCGTCGATATCTCGGCCGCCATCTTGAAATGTCAAAATGTCCGATTTTTCTCATATACCTGGGTCCTTTGAGAACCCGATGCCGTTTAGGGCACGTCTCCAGCATGTGCCCAGTTGGCTGCCGACTTTTTTGCGCAGAGGTCGATTTTTCGGGCGGCCATATTCTCGCCCCTATTTTGAATTTCGAACGTTCAAAATTTTTTTTCACAATTAGATCACGAAACAAACAACTATTCCAAATTTCATTCAAATCGGCCGGTAAACAAAAGAGTTGGCTCATTTGTATAGGAGTACGCGTTCGAAATTCAAAAATCGGCTTCATAGGATGGCTGTAATTCATACATTTCCTACAACTTTGTCATACATCATTTTCCTCTAGCTATTGTCATTTCGGAGAAAACGTATGGATGAGTCAGTCAGTGAGTATACCGCATTGTAGCTTTATATATATATAATGGAGCCGGTCATTGACCTCTACCTGTGGCCTGTACAAGCGGAGGGCCTCTATGAAGAAATCGATTTTCAGTACAAAATTTCAATACAAAATTGGCTCTTATCAATCGTCTATAACTCGGCCGTTAACACGAAATTTCAGAATGTTAGATTTTTCTCATGGACCTGAACATCTCAGTAACACGATGCCACACACAGCTCAGCAATTTTTTTGGCCTTTGGCCTCCACCGATGGCACTAAAAAAGGGCGGTTTTCTATGGAAAAGTCGATTTTCAGTACAATATTTTCTAATAGTGTCTAATTTTGAAACTTTAATGAGTCGGTGGCCAACTCGAACGGTCGAGTGTCTCGGCAGCGTGCCCCCGCCTCCAGCTAAGCAACGGTTTCGGCCTTTGGCCTCCACCGATGGCACTAAAAAAGGGCGGTTTTCTATGGAAAAGTCGATTTTCAGTAAAATATTTTCTAATAAAGTGTCTAATTTTCAAACTTTAATGAGTCGGTGGCCAACTCGAACGGTCGAGTGTCTCGGCAGCGTGCCCCCGCCTCCAGCTAAGCAACGGTTTCGGCCTTTGGCCTCCACCGATGGCACTAAAAAAGGGCGGTTTTCTATGGAAAAGTCGATTTTCAGTAAAATATTTTCTAATAAAGTGTCTAATTTTCAAACTTTAATGAGTCGGTGGCCAACTCGAACGGTCGAGTGTCTCGGCAGCGTGCCCCCGCCTCCAGCTAAGCAACGGTTTCGGCCTTTGGCCTCCACCGATGGTACTAAAAGAGGCGGATTTCTATGGAAAAGTCGATTTTCAGTACAAATTCTCCATACAAATTTTTTTCATTTTCAATCGTCGATATCTCGGCCGCCATCTTGAAAATCCAAAATGTCCGATTTTTCTCATATACCTGGGTTCTTTGACGACCCGATGCCGTTTAGAGCACGTCTCCAGCATGCGCCCAGTTGGCTGCCGACTTTTTTGCGCAGAGGTCGATTTTTTGGGCGGCCATATTCTCGCCCCTATTTTGAATTTCGAACGACCGATAGGGGAACCGAAAATGGCGTGCCGAAAAAAAGGCCGCTTTAAAATTTGATCGAAATCGGCCGGTAAACAAAAGAGTTGGCCCATTCCCCTAAGAGAAGGCGTTCGAAATTCAAAAATCGGCTTCATAGGATGGCTGTAATTCATACATTTCCTACAACTTTGTCATACATCATTTTCCTCTAGCTATTGTCATTTCGGAGAAAACGTATGGATGAATCAGTGAGTGAGTATACCGCATTGTAGCTTTATATATATATAATGGAGCCGGTCATTGACCTCTACCTGTGGCCTGTACAAGCGGAGGGCCTCTATGAAGAAATCGATTTTCAGTACAAAATTTCAATACAAAATTGGCTCTTATCAATCGTCTATAACTCGGCCGTTAACACGAAATTTCAGAATGTTAGATTTTTCTCATGGACCTGAACATAACTTTGTCATACATCATTTTCCTCTAGCTATTGTCATTTCGGAGAAAACGTATGGATGAATCAGTGAGTGAGTATACCGCATTGTAGCTTTATATATATATAATGGAGCCGGTCATTGACCTCTACCTGTGGCCTGTACAAGCGGAGGGCCTCTATGAAGAAATCGATTTTCAGTACAAAATTTCAATACAAAATTGGCTCTTATCAATCGTCTATAACTCGGCCGTTAACACGAAATTTCAGAATGTTAGATTTTTCTCATGGACCTGAACATCTCAGTAACACGATGCCACACACAGCTCAGCAATTTTTTTGGCCTTTGGCCTCCACCGATGGTCCTAAAAAAGGGCGGATTTCTATGGAAAAGTCGATTTTCAGTAAAATATTTTCTAATAAAGTGTCTAATTTTCAAACTTTAATGAGTCGGTGGCCAACTCGAACGGTCGAGTGTCTCGGCAGCGTGCCCCCGCCTCCAGCTAAGTAACGGTTTCGGCCTTCGGCCTCCACCGATGGTCCTAAAAAAGGGCGGATTTCTATGGAAAAGTCGATTTTCAGTAAAATATTTTCTAATAAAGTGTCTAATTTTCAAACTTTAATGAGTCGGTGGCCAACTCGAACGGTCGAGTGTCTCGGCAGCGTGCCCCCGCCTCCAGCTAAGCAACGGTTTCGGCCTTCGGCCTCCACCGATGGTACTAAAAAAGGCGGATTTCTATGGAAAAGTCGATTTTCAGTACAAATTCTCCATACAATTTTTTTTCATTTTCAATCGTCGATATCTCGGCCGCCATCTTGAAAATCCAAAATGTCCGATTTTTCTCATATACCTGGGTTCTTTGACGACCCGATGCCGTTTAGAGCACGTCTCCAGCATGCGCCCAGTTGGCTGCCGACTTTTTTGCGCAGAGGTCGATTTTTTGGGCGGCCATATTCTCGCCCCTATTTTGAATTTCGAACGACCGATAGGGGAACCGAAAATGGCGTGCCGAAAAAAAGTCCGCTTTAAAATTTGATCGAAATCGGCCGGTAAACAAAAGAGTTGGCCCATTCCCCTAAGAGAAGGCGTTCGAAATTCAAAAATCGGCTTCATAGGATGGCTGTAATTCATACATTTCCTACAACTTTGTCATACATCATTTTCCTCTAGCTATTGTCATTTCGGAGAAAACGTATGGATGAATCAGTGAGTGAGTATACCGCATTGTAGCTTTATATATATATAACTAGGGGGTGAACCCCCTGCGCGCTTACGCGCGCCAACCCCCAGCCGCTCCGAGCTTCGCTCTCCGCGGCGCTCGGCCTAGGGCCTCGCTAGACACTTGGGGTAGGAATTTGATAAGTGGGAACATGTATGGTCTCGGCCTTCGGCCTCGGCCTGGACGGAGCTCGGCCTTCGGCCTCGCCGCGGCGGGGCTCCTGGTGCCCGCTTCGCGGAGCTCGGCCTTCGGCCTCGCAAGTTTGTCCCATCTGGCTTTTGCGTTGTTGCTTATTCGCCGAAAATGTATAGTCTCGGCCTTCGGCCTCGGCCTGAACGCAGCTCGGCCTTCGGCCTCGCCGCGGCGGTGTTCCCGGGGCCCGCTTCGCGGAGCTTGGCCTTCGGCCTCGCAAGTTTCTCTCATCTGGCTTTTGCGTTGTTGCTTGTTCGCCGGAAAATGTATAGTCTCGGCCTTCGGCCTCGGCCTGAACGGAGCTCGGCCTTCGGCCTCGCCGCGGCGGGGTTCCTGGGGCCCGCTTCGCGGAGCTCGGCCTTCGGCCTCGCAAGTTTGTCCCACCTGGCTTTTGCGTTGTTGCTTGTTCGCCGGAAAATGTATGGTCTCGGCCTTCGGCCTCGGCCTGGACGGAGCTCGGCCTTCGGCCTCGCCACGGCGAGGTTCCTCGTCCCGGCTTCGGCCTCAAAAAATTGTTTATTTGAAAAATTGTTCAATTTTGTTTAAAATTTTGTACTAAAAGTCGATTTTCAGTACAAATTCTCCATACAAAATTTTCTCATTTTCAATCGTCGATATCTCGGCCGCCATCTTGAAATGTCAAAATGTCCGATTTTTCTCATATACCTGGGTCCTTTGAGAACCCGATGCCGTTTAGGGCACGTCTCCAGCATGTGCCCAGTTGGCTGCCGACTTTTTTGCGCAGAGGTCGATTTTTCGGGCGGCCATATTCTCGCCCCTATTTTGAATTTCGAACGTTCAAAATTTTTTTTCACAATTAGATCACGAAACAAACAACTATTCCAAATTTCATTCAAATCGGCCGGTAAACAAAAGAGTTGGCTCATTTGTATAGGAGTACGCGTTCGAAATTCAAAAATCGGCTTCATAGGATGGCTGTAATTCATACATTTCCTACAACTTTGTCATACATCATTTTCCTCTAGCTATTGTCATTTCGGAGAAAACGTATGGATGAGTCAGTCAGTGAGTATACCGCATTGTAGCTTTATATATATATAATGGAGCCGGTCATTGACCTCTACCTGTGGCCTGTACAAGCGGAGGGCCTCTATGAAGAAATCGATTTTCAGTACAAAATTTCAATACAAAATTGGCTCTTATCAATCGTCTATAACTCGGCCGTTAACACGAAATTTCAGAATGTTAGATTTTTCTCATGGACCTGAACATCTCAGTAACACGATGCCACACACAGCTCAGCAATTTTTTTGGCCTTTGGCCTCCACCGATGGCACTAAAAAAGGGCGGTTTTCTATGGAAAAGTCGATTTTCAGTACAATATTTTCTAATAGTGTCTAATTTTGAAACTTTAATGAGTCGGTGGCCAACTCGAACGGTCGAGTGTCTCGGCAGCGTGCCCCCGCCTCCAGCTAAGCAACGGTTTCGGCCTTTGGCCTCCACCGATGGCACTAAAAAAGGGCGGTTTTCTATGGAAAAGTCGATTTTCAGTAAAATATTTTCTAATAAAGTGTCTAATTTTCAAACTTTAATGAGTCGGTGGCCAACTCGAACGGTCGAGTGTCTCGGCAGCGTGCCCCCGCCTCCAGCTAAGCAACGGTTTCGGCCTTTGGCCTCCACCGATGGCACTAAAAAAGGGCGGTTTTCTATGGAAAAGTCGATTTTCAGTAAAATATTTTCTAATAAAGTGTCTAATTTTCAAACTTTAATGAGTCGGTGGCCAACTCGAACGGTCGAGTGTCTCGGCAGCGTGCCCCCGCCTCCAGCTAAGCAACGGTTTCGGCCTTTGGCCTCCACCGATGGTACTAAAAGAGGCGGATTTCTATGGAAAAGTCGATTTTCAGTACAAATTCTCCATACAAATTTTTTTCATTTTCAATCGTCGATATCTCGGCCGCCATCTTGAAAATCCAAAATGTCCGATTTTTCTCATATACCTGGGTTCTTTGACGACCCGATGCCGTTTAGAGCACGTCTCCAGCATGCGCCCAGTTGGCTGCCGACTTTTTTGCGCAGAGGTCGATTTTTTGGGCGGCCATATTCTCGCCCCTATTTTGAATTTCGAACGACCGATAGGGGAACCGAAAATGGCGTGCCGAAAAAAAGGCCGCTTTAAAATTTGATCGAAATCGGCCGGTAAACAAAAGAGTTGGCCCATTCCCCTAAGAGAAGGCGTTCGAAATTCAAAAATCGGCTTCATAGGATGGCTGTAATTCATACATTTCCTACAACTTTTTCATACATCATTTTCCTCTAGCTATTGTCATTTCGGAGAAAACGTATGGATGAATCAGTGAGTGAGTATACCGCATTGTAGCTTTATATATATATAATGGAGCCGGTCATTGACCTCTACCTGTGGCCTGTACAAGCGGAGGGCCTCTATGAAGAAATCGATTTTCAGTACAAAATTTCAATACAAAATTGGCTCTTATCAATCGTCTATAACTCGGCCGTTAACACGAAATTTCAGAATGTTAGATTTTTCTCATGGACCTGAACATCTCAGTAACACGATGCCACACACAGCTCAGCAATTTTTTTGGCCTTTGGCCTCCACCGATGGCACTAAAAAAGGGCGGTTTTCTATGGAAAAGTCGATTTTCAGTACAATATTTTCTAATAGTGTCTAATTTTGAAACTTTAATGAGTCGGTGGCCAACTCGAACGGTCGAGTGTCTCGGCAGCGTGCCCCCGCCTCCAGCTAAGCAACGGTTTCGGCCTTTGGCCTCCACCGATGGCACTAAAAAAGGGCGGTTTTCTATGGAAAAGTCGATTTTCAGTAAAATATTTTCTAATAAAGTGTCTAATTTTCAAACTTTAATGAGTCGGTGGCCAACTCGAACGGTCGAGTGTCTCGGCAGCGTGCCCCCGCCTCCAGCTAAGCAACGGTTTCGGCCTTTGGCCTCCACCGATGGCACTAAAAAAGGGCGGTTTTCTATGGAAAAGTCGATTTTCAGTAAAATATTTTCTAATAAAGTGTCTAATTTTCAAACTTTAATGAGTCGGTGGCCAACTCGAACGGTCGAGTGTCTCGGCAGCGTGCCCCCGCCTCCAGCTAAGCAACGGTTTCGGCCTTTGGCCTCCACCGATGGTACTAAAAGAGGCGGATTTCTATGGAAAAGTCGATTTTCAGTACAAATTCTCCATACAAATTTTTTTCATTTTCAATCGTCGATATCTCGGCCGCCATCTTGAAAATCCAAAATGTCCGATTTTTCTCATATACCTGGGTTCTTTGACGACCCGATGCCGTTTAGAGCACGTCTCCAGCATGCGCCCAGTTGGCTGCCGACTTTTTTGCGCAGAGGTCGATTTTTTGGGCGGCCATATTCTCGCCCCTATTTTGAATTTCGAACGACCGATAGGGGAACCGAAAATGGCGTGCCGAAAAAAAGGCCGCTTTAAAATTTGATCGAAATCGGCCGGTAAACAAAAGAGTTGGCCCATTCCCCTAAGAGAAGGCGTTCGAAATTCAAAAATCGGCTTCATAGGATGGCTGTAATTCATACATTTCCTACAACTTTGTCATACATCATTTTCCTCTAGCTATTGTCATTTCGGAGAAAACGTATGGATGAATCAGTGAGTGAGTATACCGCATTGTAGCTTTATATATATATAATGGAGCCGGTCATTGACCTCTACCTGTGGCCTGTACAAGCGGAGGGCCTCTATGAAGAAATCGATTTTCAGTACAAAATTTCAATACAAAATTGGCTCTTATCAATCGTCTATAACTCGGCCGTTAACACGAAATTTCAGAACGTTAGATTTTTCTCATGGACCTGAACATCTCAGTAACACGATGCCACACACAGCTCAGCAATTTTTTTGGCCTTTGGCCTCCACCGATGGCACTAAAAAAGGGCGGTTTTCTATGGAAAAGTCGATTTTCAGTAAAATATTTTCTAATAAAGTGTCTAATTTTCAAACTTTAATGAGTCGGTGGCCAACTCGAACGGTCGAGTGTCTCGGCAGCATGCCCCCGCCTCCAGCTAAGCAACGGTTTCGGCCTTTGGCCTCCACCGATGGCACTAAAAAAGGGCGGTTTTCTATGGAAAAGTCGATTTTCAGTAAAATATTTTCTAATAAAGTGTCTAATTTTCAAACTTTAATGAGTCGGTGGCCAACTCGAACGGTCGAGTGTCTCGGCAGCGTGCCCCCGCCTCCAGCTAAGCAACGGTTTCGGCCTTTGGCCTCCACCGATGGCACTAAAAAAGGGCGGTTTTCTATGGAAAAGTCGATTTTCAGTAAAATATTTTCTAATAAAGTGTCTAATTTTCAAACTTTAATGAGTCGGTGGCCAACTCGAACGGTCGAGTGTCTCGGCAGCATGCCCCCGCCTCCAGCTAAGCAACGGTTTCGGCCTTTGGCCTCCACCGATGGCACTAAAAAAGGGCGGTTTTCTATGGAAAAGTCGATTTTCAGTAAAATATTTTCTAATAAAGTGTCTAATTTTCAAACTTTAATGAGTCGGTGGCCAACTCGAACGGTCGAGTGTCTCGGCAGCGTGCCCCCGCCTCCAGCTAAGCAACGGTTTCGGCCTTCGGCCTCCACCGATGGCACTAAAAAAGGGCGGTTTTCTATGGAAAAGTCGATTTTCAGTAAAATATTTTCTAATAAAGTGTCTAATTTTCAAACTTTAATGAGTCGGTGGCCAACTCGAACGGTCGAGTGTCTCGGCAGCGTGCCCCCGCCTCCAGCTAAGCAACGGTTTCGGCCTTCGGCCTCCACCGATGGCACTAAAAAAGGGCGGTTTTCTATGGAAAAGTCGATTTTCAGTAAAATATTTTCTAATAAAGTGTCTAATTTTCAAACTTTAATGAGTCGGTGGCCAACTCGAACGGTCGAGTGTCTCGGCAGCGTGCCCCCGCCTCCAGCTAAGCAACGGTTTCGGCCTTCGGCCTCCACCGATGGCACTAAAAAAGGGCGGTTTTCTATGGAAAAGTCGATTTTCAGTAAAATATTTTCTAATAAAGTGTCTAATTTTCAAACTTTAATGAGTCGGTGGCCAACTCGAACGGTCGAGTGTCTCGGCAGCGTGCCCCCGCCTCCAGCTAAGCAACGGTTTCGGCCTTCGGCCTCCACCGATGGCACTAAAAAAGGGCGGTTTTCTATGGAAAAGTCGATTTTCAGTAAAATATTTTCTAATAAAGTGTCTAATTTTCAAACTTTAATGAGTCGGTGGCCAACTCGAACGGTCGAGTGTCTCGGCAGCGTGCCCCCGCCTCCAGCTAAGCAACGGTTTCGGCCTTCGGCCTCCACCGATGGCACTAAAAAAGGGCGGTTTTCTATGGAAAAGTCGATTTTCAGTAAAATATTTTCTAATAAAGTGTCTAATTTTCAAACTTTAATGAGTCGGTGGCCAACTCGAACGGTCGAGTGTCTCGGCAGCGTGCCCCCGCCTCCAGCTAAGCAACGGTTTCGGCCTTCGGCCTCCACCGATGGCACTAAAAAAGGGCGGTTTTCTATGGAAAAGTCGATTTTCAGTAAAATATTTTCTAATAAAGTGTCTAATTTTCAAACTTTAATGAGTCGGTGGCCAACTCGAACGGTCGAGTGTCTCGGCAGCGTGCCCCCGCCTCCAGCTAAGCAACGGTTTCGGCCTTTGGCCTCCACCGATGGTACTAAAAGAGGCGGATTTCTATGGAAAAGTCGATTTTCAGTACAAATTCTCCATACAAATTTTTTTCATTTTCAATCGTCGATATCTCGGCCGCCATCTTGAAAATCCAAAATGTCCGATTTTTCTCATATACCTGGGTTCTTTGACGACCCGATGCCGTTTAGAGCACGTCTCCAGCATGCGCCCAGTTGGCTGCCGACTTTTTTGCGCAGAGGTCGATTTTTTGGGCGGCCATATTCTCGCCCCTATTTTGAATTTCGAACGACCGATAGGGGAACCGAAAATGGCGTGCCGAAAAAAAGTCCGCTTTAAAATTTGATCGAAATCGGCCGGTAAACAAAAAAGTTAGCCCATTTGTATAGGAGAACGCGTTCGAAATTCAAAAATCGGCTTCATAGGATGGCTGTAATTCATACATTTCCTACAACTTTTTCATACATCATTTTCCTCTAGCTATTGTCATTTCGGAGAAAACGTATGGATGAATCAGTGAGTGAGTATACCGCATTGTAGCTTTATATATATATAATGGAGCCGGTCATTGACCTCTACCTGTGGCCTGTACAAGCGGAGGGCCTCTATGAAGAAATCGATTTTCAGTACAAAATTTCAATACAAAATTGGCTCTTATCAATCGTCTATAACTCGGCCGTTAACACGAAATTTCAGAACGTTAGATTTTTCTCATGGACCTGAACATCTCAGTAACACGATGCCACACACAGCTCAGCAATTTTTTTGGCCTTTGGCCTCCACCGATGGCACTAAAAAAGGGCGGTTTTCTATGGAAAAGTCGATTTTCAGTAAAATATTTTCTAATAAAGTGTCTAATTTTCAAACTTTAATGAGTCGGTGGCCAACTCGAACGGTCGAGTGTCTCGGCAGCATGCCCCCGCCTCCAGCTAAGCAACGGTTTCGGCCTTTGGCCTCCACCGATGGCACTAAAAAAGGGCGGTTTTCTATGGAAAAGTCGATTTTCAGTAAAATATTTTCTAATAAAGTGTCTAATTTTCAAACTTTAATGAGTCGGTGGCCAACTCGAACGGTCGAGTGTCTCGGCAGCGTGCCCCCGCCTCCAGCTAAGCAACGGTTTCGGCCTTTGGCCTCCACCGATGGCACTAAAAAAGGGCGGTTTTCTATGGAAAAGTCGATTTTCAGTAAAATATTTTCTAATAAAGTGTCTAATTTTCAAACTTTAATGAGTCGGTGGCCAACTCGAACGGTCGAGTGTCTCGGCAGCATGCCCCCGCCTCCAGCTAAGCAACGGTTTCGGCCTTTGGCCTCCACCGATGGCACTAAAAAAGGGCGGTTTTCTATGGAAAAGTCGATTTTCAGTAAAATATTTTCTAATAAAGTGTCTAATTTTCAAACTTTAATGAGTCGGTGGCCAACTCGAACGGTCGAGTGTCTCGGCAGCGTGCCCCCGCCTCCAGCTAAGCAACGGTTTCGGCCTTCGGCCTCCACCGATGGCACTAAAAAAGGGCGGTTTTCTATGGAAAAGTCGATTTTCAGTAAAATATTTTCTAATAAAGTGTCTAATTTTCAAACTTTAATGAGTCGGTGGCCAACTCGAACGGTCGAGTGTCTCGGCAGCGTGCCCCCGCCTCCAGCTAAGCAACGGTTTCGGCCTTCGGCCTCCACCGATGGCACTAAAAAAGGGCGGTTTTCTATGGAAAAGTCGATTTTCAGTAAAATATTTTCTAATAAAGTGTCTAATTTTCAAACTTTAATGAGTCGGTGGCCAACTCGAACGGTCGAGTGTCTCGGCAGCGTGCCCCCGCCTCCAGCTAAGCAACGGTTTCGGCCTTCGGCCTCCACCGATGGCACTAAAAAAGGGCGGTTTTCTATGGAAAAGTCGATTTTCAGTAAAATATTTTCTAATAAAGTGTCTAATTTTCAAACTTTAATGAGTCGGTGGCCAACTCGAACGGTCGAGTGTCTCGGCAGCGTGCCCCCGCCTCCAGCTAAGCAACGGTTTCGGCCTTCGGCCTCCACCGATGGCACTAAAAAAGGGCGGTTTTCTATGGAAAAGTCGATTTTCAGTAAAATATTTTCTAATAAAGTGTCTAATTTTCAAACTTTAATGAGTCGGTGGCCAACTCGAACGGTCGAGTGTCTCGGCAGCGTGCCCCCGCCTCCAGCTAAGCAACGGTTTCGGCCTTCGGCCTCCACCGATGGCACTAAAAAAGGGCGGTTTTCTATGGAAAAGTCGATTTTCAGTAAAATATTTTCTAATAAAGTGTCTAATTTTCAAACTTTAATGAGTCGGTGGCCAACTCGAACGGTCGAGTGTCTCGGCAGCGTGCCCCCGCCTCCAGCTAAGCAACGGTTTCGGCCTTCGGCCTCCACCGATGGCACTAAAAAAGGGCGGTTTTCTATGGAAAAGTCGATTTTCAGTAAAATATTTTCTAATAAAGTGTCTAATTTTCAAACTTTAATGAGTCGGTGGCCAACTCGAACGGTCGAGTGTCTCGGCAGCGTGCCCCCGCCTCCAGCTAAGCAACGGTTTCGGCCTTTGGCCTCCACCGATGGTACTAAAAGAGGCGGATTTCTATGGAAAAGTCGATTTTCAGTACAAATTCTCCATACAAATTTTTTTCATTTTCAATCGTCGATATCTCGGCCGCCATCTTGAAAATCCAAAATGTCCGATTTTTCTCATATACCTGGGTTCTTTGACGACCCGATGCCGTTTAGAGCACGTCTCCAGCATGCGCCCAGTTGGCTGCCGACTTTTTTGCGCAGAGGTCGATTTTTTGGGCGGCCATATTCTCGCCCCTATTTTGAATTTCGAACGACCGATAGGGGAACCGAAAATGGCGTGCCGAAAAAAAGTCCGCTTTAAAATTTGATCGAAATCGGCCGGTAAACAAAAAAGTTAGCCCATTTGTATAGGAGAACGCGTTCGAAATTCAAAAATCGGCTTCATAGGATGGCTGTAATTCATACATTTCCTACAACTTTTTCATACATCATTTTCCTCTAGCTATTGTCATTTCGGAGAAAACGTATGGATGAATCAGTGAGTGAGTATACCGCATTGTAGCTTTATATATATATAATGGAGCCGGTCATTGACCTCTACCTGTGGCCTGTACAAGCGGAGGGCCTCTATGAAGAAATCGATTTTCAGTACAAAATTTCAATACAAAATTGGCTCTTATCAATCGTCTATAACTCGGCCGTTAACACGAAATTTCAGAACGTTAGATTTTTCTCATGGACCTGAACATCTCAGTAACACGATGCCACACACAGCTCAGCAATTTTTTTGGCCTTTGGCCTCCACCGATGGCACTAAAAAAGGGCGGTTTTCTATGGAAAAGTCGATTTTCAGTAAAATATTTTCTAATAAAGTGTCTAATTTTCAAACTTTAATGAGTCGGTGGCCAACTCGAACGGTCGAGTGTCTCGGCAGCATGCCCCCGCCTCCAGCTAAGCAACGGTTTCGGCCTTTGGCCTCCACCGATGGCACTAAAAAAGGGCGGTTTTCTATGGAAAAGTCGATTTTCAGTAAAATATTTTCTAATAAAGTGTCTAATTTTCAAACTTTAATGAGTCGGTGGCCAACTCGAACGGTCGAGTGTCTCGGCAGCGTGCCCCCGCCTCCAGCTAAGCAACGGTTTCGGCCTTTGGCCTCCACCGATGGCACTAAAAAAGGGCGGTTTTCTATGGAAAAGTCGATTTTCAGTAAAATATTTTCTAATAAAGTGTCTAATTTTCAAACTTTAATGAGTCGGTGGCCAACTCGAACGGTCGAGTGTCTCGGCAGCATGCCCCCGCCTCCAGCTAAGCAACGGTTTCGGCCTTTGGCCTCCACCGATGGCACTAAAAAAGGGCGGTTTTCTATGGAAAAGTCGATTTTCAGTAAAATATTTTCTAATAAAGTGTCTAATTTTCAAACTTTAATGAGTCGGTGGCCAACTCGAACGGTCGAGTGTCTCGGCAGCGTGCCCCCGCCTCCAGCTAAGCAACGGTTTCGGCCTTCGGCCTCCACCGATGGCACTAAAAAAGGGCGGTTTTCTATGGAAAAGTCGATTTTCAGTAAAATATTTTCTAATAAAGTGTCTAATTTTCAAACTTTAATGAGTCGGTGGCCAACTCGAACGGTCGAGTGTCTCGGCAGCGTGCCCCCGCCTCCAGCTAAGCAACGGTTTCGGCCTTCGGCCTCCACCGATGGCACTAAAAAAGGGCGGTTTTCTATGGAAAAGTCGATTTTCAGTAAAATATTTTCTAATAAAGTGTCTAATTTTCAAACTTTAATGAGTCGGTGGCCAACTCGAACGGTCGAGTGTCTCGGCAGCGTGCCCCCGCCTCCAGCTAAGCAACGGTTTCGGCCTTCGGCCTCCACCGATGGCACTAAAAAAGGGCGGTTTTCTATGGAAAAGTCGATTTTCAGTAAAATATTTTCTAATAAAGTGTCTAATTTTCAAACTTTAATGAGTCGGTGGCCAACTCGAACGGTCGAGTGTCTCGGCAGCGTGCCCCCGCCTCCAGCTAAGCAACGGTTTCGGCCTTCGGCCTCCACCGATGGCACTAAAAAAGGGCGGTTTTCTATGGAAAAGTCGATTTTCAGTAAAATATTTTCTAATAAAGTGTCTAATTTTCAAACTTTAATGAGTCGGTGGCCAACTCGAACGGTCGAGTGTCTCGGCAGCGTGCCCCCGCCTCCAGCTAAGCAACGGTTTCGGCCTTCGGCCTCCACCGATGGCACTAAAAAAGGGCGGTTTTCTATGGAAAAGTCGATTTTCAGTAAAATATTTTCTAATAAAGTGTCTAATTTTCAAACTTTAATGAGTCGGTGGCCAACTCGAACGGTCGAGTGTCTCGGCAGCGTGCCCCCGCCTCCAGCTAAGCAACGGTTTCGGCCTTCGGCCTCCACCGATGGCACTAAAAAAGGGCGGTTTTCTATGGAAAAGTCGATTTTCAGTAAAATATTTTCTAATAAAGTGTCTAATTTTCAAACTTTAATGAGTCGGTGGCCAACTCGAACGGTCGAGTGTCTCGGCAGCGTGCCCCCGCCTCCAGCTAAGCAACGGTTTCGGCCTTTGGCCTCCACCGATGGTACTAAAAGAGGCGGATTTCTATGGAAAAGTCGATTTTCAGTACAAATTCTCCATACAAATTTTTTTCATTTTCAATCGTCGATATCTCGGCCGCCATCTTGAAAATCCAAAATGTCCGATTTTTCTCATATACCTGGGTTCTTTGACGACCCGATGCCGTTTAGAGCACGTCTCCAGCATGCGCCCAGTTGGCTGCCGACTTTTTTGCGCAGAGGTCGATTTTTTGGGCGGCCATATTCTCGCCCCTATTTTGAATTTCGAACGACCGATAGGGGAACCGAAAATGGCGTGCCGAAAAAAAGTCCGCTTTAAAATTTGATCGAAATCGGCCGGTAAACAAAAAAGTTAGCCCATTTGTATAGGAGAACGCGTTCGAAATTCAAAAATCGGCTTCATAGGATGGCTGTAATTCATACATTTCCTACAACTTTTTCATACATCATTTTCCTCTAGCTATTGTCATTTCGGAGAAAACGTATGGATGAATCAGTGAGTGAGTATACCGCATTGTAGCTTTATATATATATAATGGAGCCGGTCATTGACCTCTACCTGTGGCCTGTACAAGCGGAGGGCCTCTATGAAGAAATCGATTTTCAGTACAAAATTTCAATACAAAATTGGCTCTTATCAATCGTCTATAACTCGGCCGTTAACACGAAATTTCAGAATGTTAGATTTTTCTCATGGACCTGAACATCTCAGTAACACGATGCCACACACAGCTCAGCAATTTTTTTGGCCTTTGGCCTCCACCGATGGTACTAAAAAAGGGCGGTTTTCTATGGAAAAGTCGATTTTCAGTACAATATTTTCTAATAAAGTGTCTAATTTTCAAACTTTAATGAGTCGGTGGCCAACTCGAACGGTCGAGTGTCTCGGCAGCGTGCCCCCGCCTCCAGCTAAGTAACGGTTTCGGCCTTCGGCCTCCACCGATGGTACTAAAAAAGGGCGGATTTCTATGGAAAAGTCGATTTTCAGTAAAATATTTTCTAATAAAGTGTCTAATTTTCAAACTTTAATGAGTCGGTGGCCAACTCGAACGGTCGAGTGTCTCGGCAGCGTGCCCCCGCCTCCAGCTAAGCAATGGTTTCGGCCTTTGGCCTCCACCGATGGCACTAAAAAAGGCGGATTTCTATGGAAAAGTCGATTTTCAGTACAATTTTTTCTAATAAAGTGTCTAATTTTCAAACTTTAATGAGTCGGTGGCCAACTCGAACGGTCGAGTGTCTCGGCAGCGTGCCCCCGCCTCCAGCTAAGTAACGGTTTCGGCCTTCGGCCTCCACCGATGGTACTAAAAAAGGCGGATTTCTATGGAAAAGTCGATTTTCAGTACAAATTCTCCATACAAATTTTTTTCATTTTCAATCGTCGATATCTCGGCCGCCATCTTGAAAATCCAAAATGTCCGATTTTTCTCATATACCTGGGTTCTTTGACGACCCGATGCCGTTTAGAGCACGTCTCCAGCATGCGCCCAGTTGGCTGCCGACTTTTTTGCGCAGAGGTCGATTTTTTGGGCGGCCATATTCTCGCCCCTATTTTGAATTTCGAACGACCGATAGGGGAACCGAAAATGGCGTGCCGAAAAAAAGGCCGCTTTAAAATTTGATCGAAATCGGCCGGTAAACAAAAGAGTTGGCCCATTCCCCTAAGAGAAGGCGTTCGAAATTCAAAAATCGGCTTCATAGGATGGCTGTAATTCATACATTTCCTACAACTTTTTCATACATCATTTTCCTCTAGCTATTGTCATTTCGGAGAAAACGTATGGATGAATCAGTGAGTGAGTATACCGCATTGTAGCTTTATATATATATAATGGAGCCGGTCATTGA
Organism: Yponomeuta evonymella; assembly: GCA_963969515.1. Lineage (NCBI taxonomy): Eukaryota > Metazoa > Arthropoda > Insecta > Lepidoptera > Yponomeutidae > Yponomeuta > Yponomeuta evonymella. The sequence continues at coordinate 8,129,414 of OZ018346.1, forward strand.
CCTCTACCTGTGGCCTGTACAAGCGGAGGGCCTCTATGAAGAAATCGATTTTCAGTACAAAATTTCAATACAAAATTGGCTCTTATCAATCGTCTATAACTCGGCCGTTAACACGAAATTTCAGAATGTTAGATTTTTCTCATGGACCTGAACATCTCAGTAACACGATGCCACACACAGCTCAGCAATTTTTTTGGCCTTTGGCCTCCACCGATGGTACTAAAAAAGGGCGGTTTTCTATGGAAAAGTCGATTTTCAGTACAATATTTTCTAATAAAGTGTCTAATTTTCAAACTTTAATGAGTCGGTGGCCAACTCGAACGGTCGAGTGTCTCGGCAGCGTGCCCCCGCCTCCAGCTAAGTAACGGTTTCGGCCTTCGGCCTCCACCGATGGTCCTAAAAAAGGGCGGATTTCTATGGAAAAGTCGATTTTCAGTAAAATATTTTCTAATAAAGTGTCTAATTTTCAAACTTTAATGAGTCGGTGGCCAACTCGAACGGTCGAGTGTCTCGGCAGCGTGCCCCCGCCTCCAGCTAAGCAACGGTTTCGGCCTTCGGCCTCCACCGATGGTACTAAAAAAGGCGGATTTCTATGGAAAAGTCGATTTTCAGTACAAATTCTCCATACAATTTTTTTTCATTTTCAATCGTCGATATCTCGGCCGCCATCTTGAAAATCCAAAATGTCCGATTTTTCTCATATACCTGGGTTCTTTGACGACCCGATGCCGTTTAGAGCACGTCTCCAGCATGCGCCCAGTTGGCTGCCGACTTTTTTGCGCAGAGGTCGATTTTTTGGGCGGCCATATTCTCGCCCCTATTTTGAATTTCGAACGACCGATAGGGGAACCGAAAATGGCGTGCCGAAAAAAAGTCCGCTTTAAAATTTGATCGAAATCGGCCGGTAAACAAAAGAGTTGGCCCATTCCCCTAAGAGAAGGCGTTCGAAATTCAAAAATCGGCTTCATAGGATGGCTGTAATTCATACATTTCCTACAACTTTGTCATACATCATTTTCCTCTAGCTATTGTCATTTCGGAGAAAACGTATGGATGAATCAGTGAGTGAGTATACCGCATTGTAGCTTTATATATATATAATGGAGCCGGTCATTGACCTCTACCTGTGGCCTGTACAAGCGGAGGGCCTCTATGAAGAAATCGATTTTCAGTACAAAATTTCAATACAAAATTGGCTCTTATCAATCGTCTATAACTCGGCCGTTAACACGAAATTTCAGAATGTTAGATTTTTCTCATGGACCTGAACATAACTTTGTCATACATCATTTTCCTCTAGCTATTGTCATTTCGGAGAAAACGTATGGATGAATCAGTGAGTGAGTATACCGCATTGTAGCTTTATATATATATAATGGAGCCGGTCATTGACCTCTACCTGTGGCCTGTACAAGCGGAGGGCCTCTATGAAGAAATCGATTTTCAGTACAAAATTTCAATACAAAATTGGCTCTTATCAATCGTCTATAACTCGGCCGTTAACACGAAATTTCAGAATGTTAGATTTTTCTCATGGACCTGAACATCTCAGTAACACGATGCCACACACAGCTCAGCAATTTTTTTGGCCTTTGGCCTCCACCGATGGTCCTAAAAAAGGGCGGATTTCTATGGAAAAGTCGATTTTCAGTAAAATATTTTCTAATAAAGTGTCTAATTTTCAAACTTTAATGAGTCGGTGGCCAACTCGAACGGTCGAGTGTCTCGGCAGCGTGCCCCCGCCTCCAGCTAAGTAACGGTTTCGGCCTTCGGCCTCCACCGATGGTCCTAAAAAAGGGCGGATTTCTATGGAAAAGTCGATTTTCAGTAAAATATTTTCTAATAAAGTGTCTAATTTTCAAACTTTAATGAGTCGGTGGCCAACTCGAACGGTCGAGTGTCTCGGCAGCGTGCCCCCGCCTCCAGCTAAGTAACGGTTTCGGCCTTCGGCCTCCACCGATGGTCCTAAAAAAGGGCGGATTTCTATGGAAAAGTCGATTTTCAGTAAAATATTTTCTAATAAAGTGTCTAATTTTCAAACTTTAATGAGTCGGTGGCCAACTCGAACGGTCGAGTGTCTCGGCAGCGTGCCCCCGCCTCCAGCTAAGCAACGGTTTCGGCCTTCGGCCTCCACCGATGGTACTAAAAAAGGCGGATTTCTATGGAAAAGTCGATTTTCAGTACAAATTCTCCATACAATTTTTTTTCATTTTCAATCGTCGATATCTCGGCCGCCATCTTGAAAATCCAAAATGTCCGATTTTTCTCATATACCTGGGTTCTTTGACGACCCGATGCCGTTTAGAGCACGTCTCCAGCATGCGCCCAGTTGGCTGCCGACTTTTTTGCGCAGAGGTCGATTTTTTGGGCGGCCATATTCTCGCCCCTATTTTGAATTTCGAACGACCGATAGGGGAACCGAAAATGGCGTGCCGAAAAAAAGTCCGCTTTAAAATTTGATCGAAATCGGCCGGTAAACAAAAGAGTTGGCCCATTCCCCTAAGAGAAGGCGTTCGAAATTCAAAAATCGGCTTCATAGGATGGCTGTAATTCATACATTTCCTACAACTTTGTCATACATCATTTTCCTCTAGCTATTGTCATTTCGGAGAAAACGTATGGATGAATCAGTGAGTGAGTATACCGCATTGTAGCTTTATATATATATAATGGAGCCGGTCATTGACCTCTACCTGTGGCCTGTACAAGCGGAGGGCCTCTATGAAGAAATCGATTTTCAGTACAAAATTTCAATACAAAATTGGCTCTTATCAATCGTCTATAACTCGGCCGTTAACACGAAATTTCAGAATGTTAGATTTTTCTCATGGACCTGAACATCTCAGTAACACGATGCCACACACAGCTCAGCAATTTTTTTGGCCTTTGGCCTCCACCGATGGTACTAAAAAAGGGCGGTTTTCTATGGAAAAGTCGATTTTCAGTACAATATTTTCTAATAAAGTGTCTAATTTTCAAACTTTAATGAGTCGGTGGCCAACTCGAACGGTCGAGTGTCTCGGCAGCGTGCCCCCGCCTCCAGCTAAGTAACGGTTTCGGCCTTCGGCCTCCACCGATGGTCCTAAAAAAGGGCGGATTTCTATGGAAAAGTCGATTTTCAGTAAAATATTTTCTAATAAAGTGTCTAATTTTCAAACTTTAATGAGTCGGTGGCCAACTCGAACGGTCGAGTGTCTCGGCAGCGTGCCCCCGCCTCCAGCTAAGCAACGGTTTCGGCCTTCGGCCTCCACCGATGGTACTAAAAAAGGCGGATTTCTATGGAAAAGTCGATTTTCAGTACAAATTCTCCATACAATTTTTTTTCATTTTCAATCGTCGATATCTCGGCCGCCATCTTGAAAATCCAAAATGTCCGATTTTTCTCATATACCTGGGTTCTTTGACGACCCGATGCCGTTTAGAGCACGTCTCCAGCATGCGCCCAGTTGGCTGCCGACTTTTTTGCGCAGAGGTCGATTTTTTGGGCGGCCATATTCTCGCCCCTATTTTGAATTTCGAACGACCGATAGGGGAACCGAAAATGGCGTGCCGAAAAAAAGTCCGCTTTAAAATTTGATCGAAATCGGCCGGTAAACAAAAGAGTTGGCCCATTCCCCTAAGAGAAGGCGTTCGAAATTCAAAAATCGGCTTCATAGGATGGCTGTAATTCATACATTTCCTACAACTTTGTCATACATCATTTTCCTCTAGCTATTGTCATTTCGGAGAAAACGTATGGATGAATCAGTGAGTGAGTATACCGCATTGTAGCTTTATATATATATAATGGAGCCGGTCATTGACCTCTACCTGTGGCCTGTACAAGCGGAGGGCCTCTATGAAGAAATCGATTTTCAGTACAAAATTTCAATACAAAATTGGCTCTTATCAATCGTCTATAACTCGGCCGTTAACACGAAATTTCAGAATGTTAGATTTTTCTCATGGACCTGAACATAACTTTGTCATACATCATTTTCCTCTAGCTATTGTCATTTCGGAGAAAACGTATGGATGAATCAGTGAGTGAGTATACCGCATTGTAGCTTTATATATATATAACTAGGGGGTGAACCCCCTGCGCGCTTACGCGCGCCAACCCCCAGCCGCTCCGAGCTTCGCTCTCCGCGGCGCTCGGCCTAGGGCCTCGCTAGACACTTGACGTTGGGATTGTTTGAGTGGGAACATGTATGGTCTCGGCCTTCGGCCTCGTCCTGGACGGAGCTCGGCCTTTGGCCTCGCCGCGGCGGGGTTCTTCGTGCCCGCTTCGCGGAGCTCGGCCTCCGGCCTCGCAAGTTTGTCCCATCTGGCTTTTGCGTTGTTGCTTGTTCGCCGAAAATGTATAGTCTCGGCCTTCGGCCTCGGCCTGAACGGAGCTCGGCCTTCGGCCTCGCCGCGGCGGGGTTCCCGGGGCCCGCTTCGCGGAGCTCGGCCTTCGGCCTCGCAAGTTTGTCCCATCTGGCTTTTGCGTTGTTGCTTGTTCGCCGGAAAATGTGTGGTCTCGGCCTTCGGCCTCGGCCTGAACGGAGCTCGGCCTTCGGCCTCGCCGCGACGGGGTTTCTCGTCCCCGCTTCGGCCTCGAAAAATTGATTTTTTGAAAAAATTTTAATTTTTGTTTCAAATTTTGTACTAAAAGTCGATTTTCAGTACAAATTCTCCATACAAAATTTTCTCATTTTCAATCGTCGATATCTCGGCCGCCATCTTGAAATGTCAAAATGTCCGATTTTTCTCATATACCTGGGTCCTTTGAGAACCCGATGCCGTTTAGGGCACGTCTCCAGCATGTGCCCAGTTGGCTGCCGACTTTTTTGCGCAGAGGTCGATTTTTCGGGCGGCCATATTCTCGCCCCTATTTTGAATTTCGAACGTTTAAAATTTTTTTTCACAATTAGATCACGAACTAAACGTCCGTTCAAAATTTCATCCAAATCGGCCGGTAAACAAAAGAGTTGGCCCATTCCCCTAAGAGAAGGCCTTCGAAATTCAAAAATCGGCTTCATAGGATGGCTGTAATTCATACATTTCCTACAACTTTGTCATACATCATTTTCCTCTAGCTATTGTCATTTCGGAGAAAACGTATGGATGAGTCAGTCAGTGAGTATACCGCATTGTAGCTTTATATATATATAACTAGGGGGTGAACCCCCTGCGCGCTTACGCGCGCCAACCCCCAGCCGCTCCGAGCTTCGCTCTCCGCGGCGCTCGGCCTAGGGCCTCGCTAGACACTTGACGTTGGGATTGTTTGAGTGGGAACATGTATGGTCTCGGCCTTCGGCCTCGTCCTGGACGGAGCTCGGCCTTTGGCCTCGCCGCGGCGGGGTTCTTCGTGCCCGCTTCGCGGAGCTCGGCCTCCGGCCTCGCAAGTTTGTCCCATCTGGCTTTTGCGTTGTTGCTTGTTCGCCGAAAATGTATAGTCTCGGCCTTCGGCCTCGGCCTGAACGGAGCTCGGCCTTCGGCCTCGCCGCGGCGGGGTTCCCGGGGCCCGCTTCGCGGAGCTCGGCCTTCGGCCTCGCAAGTTTGTCCCATCTGGCTTTTGCGTTGTTGCTTGTTCGCCGGAAAATGTGTGGTCTCGGCCTTCGGCCTCGGCCTGAACGGAGCTCGGCCTTCGGCCTCGCCGCGACGGGGTTTCTCGTCCCCGCTTCGGCCTCGAAAAATTGATTTTTTGAAAAAATTTTAATTTTTGTTTCAAATTTTGTACTAAAAGTCGATTTTCAGTACAAATTCTCCATACAAAATTTTCTCATTTTCAATCGTCGATATCTCGGCCGCCATCTTGAAATGTCAAAATGTCCGATTTTTCTCATATACCTGGGTCCTTTGAGAACCCGATGCCGTTTAGGGCACGTCTCCAGCATGTGCCCAGTTGGCTGCCGACTTTTTTGCGCAGAGGTCGATTTTTCGGGCGGCCATATTCTCGCCCCTATTTTGAATTTCGAACGTTTAAAATTTTTTTTCACAATTAGATCACGAACTAAACGTCCGTTCAAAATTTCATCCAAATCGGCCGGTAAACAAAAGAGTTGGCCCATTCCCCTAAGAGAAGGCGTTCGAAATTCAAAAATCGGCTTCATAGGATGGCTGTAATTCATACATTTCCTACAACTTTGTCATACATCATTTTCCTCTAGCTATTGTCATTTCGGAGAAAACGTATGGATGAGTCAGTCAGTGAGTATACCGCATTGTAGCTTTATATATATATAACTAGGGGGTGAACCCCCTGCGCGCTTACGCGCGCCAACCCCCAGCCGCTCCGAGCTTCGCTCTCCGCGGCGCTCGGCCTAGGGCCTCGCTAGACACTTGGGGTAGGAATTTGATAAGTGGGAACATGTATGGTCTCGGCCTTCGGCCTCGGCCTGAACGGAGCTCGGCCTTCGGCCTCGCCGCGGCAGTGTTCCTCGTTCTTACTTCACAATTTTATGTTTTGCGTTGCAATCATTTAACTCTCCGCACCAGTCTCATCGAGAGTTAACGGTGTTTTTATTATTTATAGAAAAAAAAAACACAAATAGTGTGTGGTACAGGGAAAGACGTAGTCACACATTAGGAATCGTGTTAATAATTTTTGGAAGCATGAGCAAAACATTATAAGTGAGCTACACAATATTGATTTTATTCCGGAATCACTTACTCGTAGTTAGTAAGCTATTCCGGAATAAAGTAAATGATGGCTAACGGTTTTGTTCCTATTAACAAGATTCTTCTAAAATACTCTCTAGAGACTGTTTGAGTGGTGGAGTTTTGATAAATAAGATCGACTTAGACCACTTTTTATATTATACTAAGTCGCCATTTAAATCGACTTTTATGTGAAGAGTTTTAGTTAAATGCTGCTTAAGCCACATTTAAGAAAGTGGTGCAAGTTGCTCTAAGACTTTTTAATGAAAACAGAAAGATAATAGTATGAATTTTCGCCTTTATTTAAAGATTAAATAATTTTAAAATAAACTGAAGACATAAGCTGAGAATAAGTGCGTAAAAGTTAGTGGCAAAATCCACTTAGATTCGCATTCATTTACATTTAGCGTGTTTATTATAAAAAATGCCCAAAACAGTCGTCAAATGTAGTTTGAATAGTCCGGGGTAGTCTTTTCTTTCATATAGACTATTTAAACTGCATTTGGGGAGTTTTAAAAGGTTTGATAAAATAAAAATTGTTAGTAGGTAAATAGATAATTAGTTATTCCCAAAATAGTGTCAATGGTAGCAATAGCAACACAACTTTATTCTGCATTATCGTGGAATAGTAAAATGGATTAATATCAAAAATTTGACTAACGATAAAAAAGTAACGCTTAATTTAAGTTTATAAGCATTGATGACTAAGCAAGATCAACTAAAATAGTAACAAAATTATAAGATGGAAACGATTAGAAAAAAAACAGTCCTTAGGTATGTTTTGTTAATACACAGTGCATGCGATAATTGCTAAGCATCGTCTTTGACAGACATTTTTATTGTATAGGTGCATGAAGTTCACCCGCAAGAACTTGTCGCTGTCGCCGAGACGTGTACAGCCGATAGCACATGCACCTTGGTACACTTGTATGTATACTCTTCTGCGTTTCGTGAAGCAAGAGTGCAATTAAAATGTCGTTTGCACAAATAAAATTTAAGCTTGTTAGTAGTTAGCTAGCTAGCATTTTTATACAAATTCTTGTGTTGTGTATGACAACACAAGCAGACGCAATGAAAATGTGCAAATGCTGCCTATGTTGGAGTGCTTGGTTGTTCGATATTGTTAGCCGATAAGAAAGCAGCGCGCGGAGCCTTTTCTTTTGATGTGGAATCGATTGTAGAAACTCTTGATGGATGTGGCGTTGGTGGCGTCTTGGTTTGTATCGGGCCGTTTGAGTAGCTAACATTGATACATATTTGTTTCATCGTCCGTAAGCCGCAGCTAACTCACAGGTACGTTTTCTCTGTCAGTTCCTTCTCAGGGGTACATATTATTACAATATCTAAAATAATAAAATCTACACTTAAAACCCTGATGCTCAAAACCCCTAAAATTACAATACCTAATGGTTGGTTGATAAACATAACATAACATAAACTCACGCCTGTATCCCAGAGGGGTAGGCAGAGACCAGGGAGTGCCACTTGCTACCAGAAAAGTGCGAAAGTTGTAAATATAGAATGATTATTTGGGGTACGTAACATACCGACGTTAAAAACGCCGGATGTTACAAAACCTACGAATGGAATGCCAAATGTTACGATAACGAATGTTCGTAATCCCGAAAGTACGATAAACCATAAAGGTACACAGCGGGACCTGTAGGTTAGACTTGTGATCTCACTGCGTGCTGGTTACCATTAAAATTCTACTGACAAATAAAATTTGTTGCTTATAGGTTACTGTAAGATGCAAAAGAATATTTGCTTGGCTCGGAAATTAACTTACACTAATAATTTCGGTTCGTTTTCGGTCTTACATGTTCAACCTAACACGCTCCTACGCGCTCCGCTACGCTACGCGCTTCGTCGCACCTATATTTTTGTTGTTGCAAATAGAAATTATTAAAACTTTGTCATTTTGTACTTTCGGCTTTTGAACAATCGTCATTTTAACTTTTCTTATTTTGTTATTTCGTACTTTCGTTATTTTGAGCATCACGGTTTTAAGAGTAGATATTATTATTTTAGATATTGTAATATGTACCTCTCCTCAGTCTTGTTTTCTTTTTGTTGTATCGTCATGGCTGATGGGTGTTACTGGATGTTCGATTCACCAACGCTTTCCATGCTGTATGATCTTAAGCCCGGTGGATGCACGTCTGTAATGTCACTCTGGTTTTTGCTGTTACGAGGCCGGTCTATCTAATTGGTATGTTCTTCTACTTCTCTTCATTCTGCTTGTTAACATGAGCTTCTCAAGATTATTGGGACCAACCCCAGAGGTGGTTCTAAGGAAGCTAGGTGATGACATTCTTCATAACGTAGTTAAAGGACATAAACTACGTAGTAGTAGTCTGCAGGGCTTGTTTTCTTCGATTCAGACAGACCGTGTCGATCTGAAAAAAGAAAAAAAATATGTTGAGTGCTAGAACGGTTTATGGAATGATGTTTTGACCATAGAAAATTTTGATTGCATATTAACGAGTAGGTTTACTAATGTATTGCCAAAAATCGTTTCCCAAAGTATTACTTCTCAAACTATTTTCCGCAAATTATCACTTGGCAAAAAAAACATTTCTCAAAACAACTTAAAGCAAAAGTTATTATGGCAAGTTATTGTTTACCAAATAAATACTTGGTCAAATTTGTGGGGTCGCAGTTCTAATCAACTTAACCCACTTTTCTGGTAACAGTTGGTGTCTGTGGGGGGTCACAGTTCTAACCTAACCTAACCCACTTTTCTGGTAACAGTAGGTGTCTGTGGGGGTCGCAGTTCTAACCTAACCTAACCCACTTTTCTGGTAACAGTTGGTGTCTGTGGGGGTCACAGTTCTAACCTAACCTAACCCACTTTTCTGGTAACAGTAGGTGTCTGTGGGGGTCGCAGTTCTAACCTAACCTAACCCACTTTTCTGGTAACAGTTGGTGTCTGTGGGGGGTCACAGTTCTAACCTAACCTAACCCACTTTTCTGGTAACAGTAGGTGTCTGTGGGGGTCGCAGTTCTAACCTAACCCACTTTTCTGGTAACAGTTGGTGTCTGTGGGGGTCGCATTTCTAACCTAACACACTTTTGTCTTAATAAAACTTGACGCAGTAAAATTATGCGAAATGATAATTTGACCAAATGAATAAAATGCGAAATGAAAACTTGCTAAAGTTTCATTTGGGAAATGAAACTGATGCCATAAGTTTATTGGGAAGTAAAATTTGGCGAAAAATACTTTGGCTAAACGGGGCGGTATCCCTAACGAGTAGTCTGTGGCATTTCCGAATACATATCAGATTTTGTCGCACTTGTATTATGTTAAAAAGTACAATTTACAGAGTACTATCATCATCAGCCATTTTACGCCCACTGCAGGACATAGGCCTCCCTCATGGTTTTCATAAGGGGTTTTGCCATAATCGCCACGCTTGGCAGGCGGTTTGGCGATCGCAGTATGCGGTTGGAATCTCAGTGTCTTATACAATACTAAAATACAAGTAAGTATTTATAAGTATGAAATATAGAAATATCTATATCAAAAATAAGTTTCATGTAATTCAAGACTTTAAAAGTAAGATGAATAACATGCAGTGGTTGTTATGTTACTTTTGAACATAAAAGTGGCAGTGTTGCACCGATAGAACACCGGCTTCACATGTGTGAAGTCGTGGGTACATTTCCCAGTATGTACATATGACTTTTATTTGTTGTAGTTGTGAAGGAAAACATGCGAAGGACGTTCGGACTCGAGTGTCTGAGGTGCTCACATATCGCAGTGCTGGAAAATTTTAAGCGCGTAAAAATATGAACATCTACAGACACTTGGGAGGTTTCCTCACGATATTTTTAATGGTATGGCCAGAAGATAGATTTTAGTAAAAAAAGTGTTAGGTTTTTACCTGTATTAATTAGTATTTTCTATCTGTCTTCGGTCATTTTGGAAATCCATGGAGGAGGACTATGTCCAGCAGTGGACTTCTTGTGGCTGAATGATGATGATCTGTTTTCATGTTCCAACATTACGGTTTCAATGGATTGGCTTCAATCTGAAACGTAGACAAAATGTATTAGTTTATTTGTTCATATTTCGACAGTTTTGTATATAGGGTTTTGCAGAGAGGTCAGGTATAACTTAATTCAGGTGAATCTACTTATTAATACAATTTTCGTTATGCTATTAAATTAAAATCGCGAATACAATATCAGATATATACAAAATTTCGATATTGGCTGGGGATATATAACCTATATAGTTTTTGTGATTTCAGCGTTGATATTTTAGTATAGTTACCTATTAATTAATGATGTGTAGAATATCAACCTTAAGTTTTACCGAAGCTTAGATCATAGGGTGTTGAATTTGAGATCCGACAAGAGAATATGTAAAGTTTTAGAATCATGTGTATATAACATTGACTCGGCGTATAAGAAGACTCCCTCGTTGATCTAGTCGTTAAGCCGTTTAGCTAACAGAACAGAGGGCTTTGGTTCGATTCCCACTGGGGGCTGCAGTACGTTTGTACAAATGGCCTCAGTTTGAGTGTATTTTCAAGTTTGTGACGTCCTTGTTTGGTTACCATAGCATAGGGTATCCTAGTTTGGGACCAACTCAAGTGATTGTGTTGTATGGAAGTTATTATTATTATTACGTTTATGCTATTTGAACGGTGTTAGTTATAAAAAAATATATAAAATCATTTTTTATAAAACTTCTGAAACTCAGTTTTACAATTGAGGAGTGTTTAAGATATTAAAAACCTATTTAGAGGCTAAAAATTCCACCCATGCCGGGATTTGAACCCGCGATCTCTGGCTTACCGTACCATCGCTCACCCAACTGAGCTAATGGGCAAGTACAGGCATCGGTGAAATTTCGAGCCTCTTTACAGACTTCTCTGTATTACGTACACACAAGTGATGTAAATTGCTTCGGCCGGATGTCGCTGCCCATTAGATCAGTTGAGTGAGCGCTGGTACGGTAAGCCAGAGGTCGCGGGTTCAAATACCGGCATGGGTGGAATTTTTCGCCTCTAAATAGGGTTTTAAAATTGTCCTCACTACGGGTTAAAAACAAAAAAAATAATATAATAGTGTAACATAATTAAAATGAACAAAATATAAATCTCTTTAAATGAGCTTTTAGTTTGTCTTTCCCTTTAACACTATAATTTAGGAGTGTGATTAGGTGGAGAGATTATTTCAATTATAATTTAGGAGTGTAGAGACAGTCTTATCTTATAAAGATATGATTTAAAATGTCATATTTCAATTATAATTTAGGAGTGTAGAGACAGTCTTATCTTATAAAGATATGATTTAAAATGTCATTTCAAATGCAGTGAGTATATGCATTTGAGGAGTGTATTGGTGGAATCGCTTTTTAAATAATTCTAATGAATTCGATAATATAATATGTTACCTGTTCGTTACATTTTTTCAAAAATTAACATGGATTGCAGTTTTTCTTGAAAAGTCGTAATCAAGTCTTGCGTGGTGTAGTGCCCGAATGACATCAGAATGACAAGAATCTGAAATTAAATCAAATCGTTTTAGAAAACTGTTTTACAAGTGTTATTGAAATAAGCGGTGATAGCCTAGTGGGTAGAACATTGGACTCGGAAACGGGAGACCTAGGTTCGATTCCCAGTGCGGGCATGTCTAGCCTATGACTTTTCTTTCTAAGTTATGTTCATTTGTGAAGTAACAGTAGCAATACCACTCGCTAACGGTGAAGGAAAACATCGTGAGGAAACCTGGGTGTCTGAGCTATTGACATACCTCAGCGCTTGAAATCGCCAATCCGCAGTGGGCACGCGTGGTGATTAAGCTCATACTATCTCTCTCTTATTGAAATAACACATTATTGAAATAACGCATTATCTGTTTATTAGCACTGATAAAGTAAATAAAGTTAAAAAGCTAGTTGAAACTTACTATTTTTTGTCGTACAATCGACAATCGAGTACCTACTATAGCCGTTGGGAAGCATAAGACGAGATTGGCAGAGGACTGAAAGGGTTCGCACAGCAGTAAAGAGACTTATGCCCAGCAGTGGGTTCCATTCATGTGTTAAATAGATAGATAGATACAATTTAATGCGATCAACTTGTTTTAAAATTGGAATTGCGATATTTATTTATGTTTGTTTTCTGGATAGATACTTCAATTAAATATAGATATTTAAGATAATAATTGAGGAAACGGTTTTCAGGTTTAGCGTTATTTCAATAAGGCATTTAGAAATAAATAACATAAAATAATATAATTTAAATTGTCAGTAAGCATGAAGTCGTGTTACTCTGCTTGTATTACTTACATAGAGATGTAATAGTTGTTCAATGTTGACGGCGAGCTGTCCGTCAGCTCTCCTCATAGTGCAGCTGCAGAGACAACGTCGCTGTAGATGAGGCCACGTCGTTGGCATTATTGGTTGGGTCGATGTATGTCTATGTCTATGCTATTTGCGATATTTTCCAATCCCTGTAATTTTTTCAAAAATAAATTAGTCGGTGTGAATATTGCAAAAAGGTTGTTACTTGATATTGTACATCAACCTTTAGATGCGTGCAATTATGCAAACAAACGTAAAGTTGATAAAAACTTAACAATATACAAATAGGTACCTACATTTCATTAAATAAAACACTTGATGTGAGTATTGACTCGTTACCTCCTGGCTTGGTAATGTTAGTCATACTATCTTGATGGCTGGCCGAAATGTTGCGAGTTTGATCTGAAACAGTCTGCAAATTCTACCAAACTAACTACCTACTTACTTTTACTCAAACTACTCTATACTACAATTTAGATAGACATAAATAAGAGTATTATTTCGAGTGGGCAAATATGGTAATATAACGAATATATAAAATAAACTAACAATTTCCTATAAAATAATTCTATAAGAAAAACGTAACTACGGAATAACTACCTAAGTAATTAGTAGAAATTTATTTATCTAAATATATGGTTGGTTTCCATCAAGACCCGTAGGCGTTATCTTGTTACATTTCACATGTTCAATGACTTTACTACTTCATCATTCAGTTTTTCATCGATTATATTTAAATTTAAAGACTTATTGAGACTGTAATAGTTACTTGGGGTCAAAGATTATTGTCACACATTCAGAATATTAAAAAAGAGGCTTACCAAGTCCAGAGAACATTACATTGTTTTCATTATAATTTCTATGGATTTTAAAACTATGTTGGTAGTTTAATTTATTAGTTTGTAGGGTTCCGTACCCAAAGGTAAGACATTACTAAGACTCTATTGTCCGTCTGTCTGTCTGTCTGTCACCAGGCTGTAATTTGAAAGTTGATATTTTCACAGACGATATATTTCTGTAGTCGATATTATAACAACAAATAATAAAAACAGCATAAAATATTAAAGGGGGCTCTCACACAAAAGACATTGTCTAAAGACCTGTGACAGCGCCGACGTCACGTCGTTAAATGTCAATATTAAACGCTTCGTGTTGGTTTCTATAGATGGCGCTGTTCTCAATGTACCTAATCTATCTAGTCTCGATCTTTGTCTAATGTTCTATAGATAATGGTACGGAACCCTTCATGCGCGAGTCCGACTCACACTTGGCCGGTTTTTTATTAGGTATTCTACATAGTTTACAAAAAAGGGTATTCATATGACTCACACGTCACTTTTATCCTCAGCCATCTTTGGCTCTCAGTATTTTCTATTTTATATTTCATAACATCCAGCTTTTGTCTACACCTAAACAAAGTGTTAATAGAAATGTGCATAAAAAATTATTCTTTATTCCTAGATTGTGAAATAATTTAAAAAACAGGTCTGACAAAAGCTAAATGAAATGAGATTAGATAAATCATCCAAGTGATTGCTATACTACTTTTTTGGAGTAGAAAATCATTAGACAGGTGATTTTTTTAAGAAACGCCAAGGAGGTACAACCCCTTGCGTTTTTTTTATTGTGGTGTCCCCATTGTACGGGCCTAATCCACCTAGCTACGTAAAAAGCAAATAATAAACATACATACGTTAAATACCTATAATAAATAAATGGGGGGGGGTTTTATAATAAACTTACAAAGATTAAATACGCAAATGATATATTTAAAAGAGATGGAAGTAATGGTTGTTTGCGGACCTCAGGAACAGTCAACCCTAACCTACGCCATCCAAAATCCACTGCTGGGCACAGGTTTATTTTCCGCGGTCACACGTCGACAATCTGCTGGACATAAGCCAAATATATATATTTAATAATACATAATTTATAATATAATAAATATTTATATAACTATAAATAAATGAATAATACAATATTTACATTACGGTTAAGCGTTAATTGGAAAGTAGTCGTGACTTATCAGTGTTTATATTATTACACTCTAATAAGACACTATAACTAAAAATATATACACAAATCCGTATTCTGGAGAAGTACCCCATTGCCACGACCCTAACAAATAACTTGCGCTAAATTAACATTCAATTAACGGCCCTTCATCCACATTCGCTTTTATCATTCTCTCCATACTTACAAACCAACGCAACATTTCTGTCGTAATTCTGGTCACTACTTCATCTTTCAGTCATTCACAACTTTCTCTTATCACACTATTGCGTATCCTGTCATACCACTCGTACACCGTAAAACTGTAAATATGCAGATACTTAATATAGCTTTAGATACATTAATATTTAATTACTTAGATACGTATGTCATTCTTTCTTTTCAGAAAGACCATGAATTGTGATAATATGCATGTGCAGTTGTGAATATTGTATACACAAGTATAAAAATAAACGTATACTGTTTGAATGATACATATTTAAGTGGTTCCCATGTACAAGTTTCCAAATAGAAATGAGAATTACAGCTACAATGTAAATGAATAACACTGAGTATATAGCGATGTTGATGAACAGTATATTGATGTATATGAGTTTCTGATAGTGTTGCATAAAAAGATTGCCAAATGAATCCAGTTCAGTATATATAGCATATATTGGGGTTGTATTGAATGTATGAATTCGTTAGAAAATGTGTATTTGGTTGTATGTCATACATAGGAATGTTGTCCAAGAACACTCTGAGAGTTCCTATCTCTATGCGTGTCGAAAGGAGGGCACAGAAGCGCCATATTCTATGAATGAATACATGCCTCTGTGGCTACTACCTCGAACTGAGTTAGACGAATGAAGGCAAACAATGTGTCTCTGGGTGTCTCATTCTGTTAAGAAAAACACGGGCAGATTATGTCACCGTCTCCTGTTTCTGCCATGATCCCCACTGACGTATTGTGCCCGTGTTCTTCTTAACAGAATGTGACACCTTACACATAGTTTGCCTTCATTCGTCTAACTTAGCGGGGGGCAGCCACAGGGATCATACACAAAAGGCGTGTATTCATTCACAGAAGAGGCACTCACTGTGCCAAGTCCTAACAGCACGCGCGTAGGGAGAAGTTCCCATCAGAATATTCTTACACTTGACAGACCTATGATGAGCATACACACAAATACCCATTTTAAAACAAAAAGACACAGACAATACTGCCCATACTATGATATATATCTGAAAGGAAACAAATGACCATCCATGCTATGAACACAACACAGAAACCACATGCACCCATATACATTCATCGTATCGCCGTATACTCAGATTATATCCATCGACATTGCAAAAGTAATTTCATTTAAATTCGTACGCTTGTTCCATGTTCCTCACTTGCCTATGACATCATATCAGACGTTATACGCTCAGATTAATACCTGCGAAGACAATATTGTACGGTGTTGGTGTTATGATAAATACAAAATATATCAATTAGTACATAAACACTAAATATGAACAGTGTCGCCATGTCAGAAAAATTTGGAAAGTCTCAATTACCAACTCAAATAGAGGTGAACGGGTATAACAAAGAAGCCGTGAAAACATTACATACATACATACACACATACATACATAGGCAGAGATGATTAGAGAAGAGCGTTAATGACGACATTGTTTATAAGAGGTATACCTGACGTCAGCCGTTCATTTTGCATTAAAATTTTAACGTCCTCTCTACGCCGCACACGTCCTAATGCAACGTATAATTGGCCGTGACTAAAAACGTCGGATCGCAAATCTATGCCTACTCTACTTATTGTTTGCCCCTGGCTTTTGTGAACGGTCATCGCGTAGCAAACTTGCAAGGGAAATTGACGGCGACTCATTTCGATGGGGCTACGAGGTTCGAGAGGAGTTTTGAACAAAATCCGCGGAATATAAAAGTGTTCGAGGTCGCCCGGTTTTCGAACTGTTATCAATCGCGGCGTAGTTGCAACGACTATAACTTTGGTGCCGTTAACTAATCTATCGGAGAAGCTAAGATTACGGATCACCATGCAAACGCATCCGATTTTCAATCTCAGGTCATGGTCTGGCACCCCCGGTTGCTGAACATTATGCAACATATCGGGACCTAAAAAGAAATCGTCCAAGTCATTATCTTCAGAGATCACTGCGTCGGCTGAATAAAAATGTAATACGTCTCCTGGGACGTTCTCAAGAATTTTCTCATTTATTTCTCTGACACTCCTATTGTGAGTGGACAAAATCGCTCTTTGAGCGCACACGTCTGGTTGACCAACTTCAGACTGTGGAAAAACAAAGCTGATGAGATCGTCTAGTTCAGTGACGTATGAAATCATTGAAAGATCGATTAAATTTTGAGCTCTAGGTCCATTTTGAACAACTTGGGGGGGAATTTCATTGCTGCCAACTTTTAATAAAAATTGAGCAAATTCCTCATCCTCTTTACTTCTCTGGGAGGTTGACAGCGCAAAAGATTTGAGTTTTTGCCAAAGGGGTGATGACTTCACAGAGCCGTTGACAATGTCAGCATCTGTCCAAGCATTTACTACAACCGGCGGAATTTGCCTGAAATCGCCTGCAAAAATTATAACTTTTCCACCAAAAATCTCATCAGTTCTCATTAAATCTCTTAAGGAGCGATCCAACAGATGGATCAAATATTTGTGTGCCATAGGGGCTTCGTCGTAAATAATGACGGACGCATGATAAATTAACTGTCCCCTTTGTGAACCGTTGGTGACATTCCAATGACCGAGATCATCGACGATATTTAGCGGGAAACGGAACATGCTATGGGCGGTTGTACCGCCTTCGTAATTTTGAGCGGCTATTCCCGAGCTCGCTGTACATAAAACTACCCCGTTTCGCGAGCTACGTACGTGTGCGGCTATCACATTAAGTAAAAGCGTTTTACCGGTTCCCGCCGGACCATCAACAAAAATGGCAGTCGTATTTTCGACGCGAAACCTATCGTCCGTGATGAGATTATCGACATAATCGAAAACAGCGCGTTGATCGGATGACAAGCGCGGGGTCCACAGTTCTACAAAATCATTAAGGCGGACTTCGGAAAACTCAACCCGTTCCCTATCTAGTTCCGTTGTACCGTCGGCGACGTCAGGTAACCCTTGCTCTACCAAAAAAGTCCCGTGTTTACGTAAGAGTCTATCGATATGAATGAGACTGAGCTCGTATGCTCTTTCATGGTTGTCCGGTAACCGCTCAAGAAAGTCTTCGCATAGTTGGTTTTTAAATTTTTCCCACAAAAGCGCGACGGGAGCACCGTTTACGGCCAATAGCACCAAAAACCGACGCAAACGCGGCCCGGTAAGGAAACCGGCAGCTTCTAACAAAGCTGTTTCGTATTCGATTTCATCATCTGCCATACCTACTGCTTTTGCGGCTTCCTGGAAAGTGTTACAATTTGGCCCA
The DNA here is from genome assembly GCA_963969515.1 of Yponomeuta evonymella. Lineage (NCBI taxonomy): Eukaryota > Metazoa > Arthropoda > Insecta > Lepidoptera > Yponomeutidae > Yponomeuta > Yponomeuta evonymella. Next base: position 8,147,820 of record OZ018346.1, read on the forward strand.
CCGAGAATTAATAGATCGCGATAGTTACGACAGGGGTACGAAGCGAGAAGGAGACGCAAATAAAATTGTTCACCTCTATTTGGCGCGACCCAAAACAAACGCGTAACCATTTCCCCTCTTTGTCTTTTAGTCACGAACCGATTGCCCATTTGATGAATTTGAACAGTTTTTGTTTTCGGCCGCCGCGTGTGAACTAAATACCGTTCGTAAAAATCTAAATATGTCAGATTTTCAAATTCCTCTCCGAGAGGACGATTAAAATAAGTTAACAAATCTGACGACGCGTTTTCGACAGTTTGAGTTTCCGTACCCGGTTTGAAAATGACCGTTTGGTGCCCTTCGAGATGGACCGCGAGTTGTTTGACGTTGGGTTCGCGAGCAGTTAAATCGAACTCTAAGACTCTCCACGCCGCGTCGCACGAACCAATGTACCGTTTCGTCACATACTGTTCTACTTCGTTATTTTTAAGTTCCTCGGGAACGATAGCAACTCTGGCTTCGTCTGGTCCCTTGGTCATATATTTGAAAAGATATTTTACGATTTTACGGGCAGAAGAAACCTACAAGTTAAGGTGGCAGTCGTATTTTAGAAGAAGGGCTGCATTGTATGGAACTACCCACAAATCTGAGACGGTTACATCGCGATTGCGATATTTAATGGTACCAGTATTATTCCCATCGCGGCGTAAATGAATAAACCCCTTACTGTCAGAGTGCGTCGTATCGGTCTCGCGTTTAGGGAAAAATTTTGAGCATTTTTGTTTTTCGCGGTCCCAACATGGCAGGTCAGTTCTCCCGTGAGATGGACCGCACGGGCCATGAATCATATGTTCTAGAACACTCTTACGGAGTCTACCACCGGCTTCTTCAGGAGAAGGAATATCGGCGCGAACAAATTTGTCAATATCAATGTTTTGCACGGGGCCTCCACCTTCTACTCTAAAGCAAATGTGAGCATGAGGGAGACCGCGTTTCTGAAATTCTATTACATGCATAATATACATACACTTCCCAAACCATGCTCCAGAGCGAAGATCGCGTAATAATTGAGCTAATTTTAAATTGAAAACTCTCGCGCATACAAGCGGCGATGCATGTTGGCCCCGAGGAAGCGATTCCTTAATCTCAACCCACTTAGGGTTACATGTTACAGTTAGGAAAAAAGATGGAGTACCCAATCTATTGACAACGGCAATGGCGTCCATATACTTGACTTTCATGTAGCGCGGGCTACCGGTAAAAGAGCATGGCAAATAAATTTTACCCGGAATGACACCGCCCTCACCTTGAACTGTTTCATCATTAGCAACGGTTCGCGCTGCTAAACAGCTATTTTCTACTTCTGGCAGCGGTGCCGAACGAAGAACCGAATCAGAGTTTCGATTCTGCGTTCTAGAAACGAAACGTAACCGTTCCTCCTCGATTCTACAATACATATCAACCAGCCATTCTTCTGAAAGCCGACCGAGTTGTGAAAATCGCGGTTCTGAAAGTAGCAAGCACCGAGTGTACTTGAGTTGAGATAATTTTGCACCCTTGTTATCTACTTTACCTATCTCCCAGCCCGGATTCCCATGTGGATACAATAGCGGATATTGAAATGGTTCATAAAGTATATGAAAAACATCTATGGTGTGTGGTTTTTCACCCCCGATTTTCCAAATGGCAATATGACGCGGAATAAAACCTTCGCGTTCTGTACTTATGATAGCGGCAACTTCTCGACCTAACGGGGTGTCACCCAAAATGTTACCATGGGTGCGACGCGACGTGGATTCAAAAATCAAGTGCGCGTCATCTGATGTTTCCCGATTTAATCTTTTAAAGCAATCAATGTACGGATTGACTTCATGCATGAAATGCGTTATTAACCTACATACGTCCCGATCGAGTTTTAGATCCGCCGCCAAGCGAGCGCGTTCCTCACTATCGTCGATATACATACCGATGGGATTTGTTGAATCTTTATACGATAAATCAAATACGCGGTGATAAACGCGGCCTTGAATTTTTAAGAAATATATACCCGTGTCTTGGTGTTGAAAACCGTGAGTTACTCCTAACGCACTAAACGCAAACAAGTTATTGAATGCTCGGGGATGTTTTACGAAATTTGGATGCGTGTAAAAGTCTTCCGTTAACGGCGGAAAGTTTTGAACGTTGTTCGCGCCGGCCCCGCAGCACCATTTTAATCTAGTCTTTTCTTCGTTAAACAACGGCGCGTTACAAAATTGACATTTAATGACATCGGCTGCCAGCAAAGAGGATTTTTTTAGGCTGAATAACTGAACCGGGTTTAAATCGTCATCTTTTCTCGCGCCAATCAAAGTTGACATTGACCGTAACGCGGGTTCTACGTTTCTATTACGCGAATTGAAAGTTGCACGTGATGTTTGTGTAACCTCGGGATTACTTTCCATGTAACGCTGCATGGCGGCCCTATGTACTTCCGGATGACTCTGACTATATCGATCTACGGCGGCCCTATTTATTTCAGGATGTTCCTGTGTATATTTTTTTACGGCGGCCCTATGTATCTCGGGATTCTCTTTATTAAAACGTTTAACGGCAGCCTTGTGTACTTGTGGCTTTTGTTCATTATAACGTGCTACGGCTTTTTTATTTACATCCGGGTTGTTCTTTTTATATTTCTTTGCGGCATTATCGCGCGGATCATTACAAAGCGGCTTCATCCCACGTTTTCTAAGATTGACAACTTTTATTGGGTTTGGATTATTTGGTGTATGTGAGCTTTCACCGGCGTTGTGCTCTTCTGAAAAGTTTGTCACGCGTAATTTATGAACAGCATACTGTTCGTTAAAATCGTTGTTGTGCCTTATACACAGTAATTTCACTAACGTTTCAAGATTATCGCACAAAAAGAGACGTGCTAGACCAGAACCAGTCGTAATACCGTGCTCATCTACCGAATGACTATTGAATAAATAATATTGATTACCGCACTTCCAAAAACTGAAAGTATAAGCCATTGCGGTGAACAATCCCGAATCTGTTTGTTCATTAAAATTTTCACAGTTGAAAAGTTCGTTTAAATTTGCTTTTAATTCATTTACGCGCTCATCGTAAGTGGATGTCGTGGGATATAAGCCATTAAATTTCCAGTCTTCTGACATATTCGCGACGCAATTATTAATTTTTACGCAGGTTGGTAATTCAGACGGTTCTATCGTTCGGGGGTCTTCTACTGGGAATATTTCCTGAAAGAGTAAATATCCTGCAGACAGAATGTTGTCTATTTCAGCCGTCGTGAAAGGTGCCCTCCCTTTAATTACTGAAAAACACGCAGCTGTTGCTGACATAGCGACACACGAAACCGAACCACCCCGAGGAAATTTCCCATTACTTTGACACATGGTACCTGAGGCCACACAATCAACTTCTACAGATACGACCATCTCTGCACTTACCTTGGCAGATGTAGAAGGGCGCCCAGTGCGCTTGACTTTCGCAGGCCGTCCACGTCGCGCACCCTCGGTAGAGGTCTTCTTTGCAGGCATACTGAAAGTAGTTATAAGTACCAAACAATCCATCAATCAGTTAAACAAAAAACAACCAAAACAATCAACAACCAACCAACCACACCAACAACCAAACAATTAATCAATAAATAAAAATAAAATTAAGACATTATTTAAAAAATGTATTGCATTTAAACACATAGTTTTGCACATAGGCGAGCTTAATGCTACTTAGCATTGCACATTTCATAATAAGCAACTCTCTGTTAGGAGGAATTTAAGATGTTTTTTTATGTAGCCTATACATACATGCCACTGCAGGGCACAGGCCTTTTTTCAGAAAGGGTATGGGCTTCATTACCGTGCATTCTTTCGGCAATTTCAAGCACTGAGTTGTGTGAACATCTCGGACACTCTGGTTTCCTGACGATATTTTCTTTTGAAGAAGAAAGAAGTAGAAAAACATATCACATCACAGAGACATGTATATATATAACAAGTGATTAAAGACAAACAAAATACGACATAATACCTATATACCAAAACAATAAGGGACCCAGGGTATGTCTATGCAATGACCTCGAGGTCAGTATTATATGCTGCATACATATATAGGCTTCATAATATTTATTTTCCAATAAAACTATGTAATGTTAATGAACAAATTTGTGTTCTCTGTATGGTGAACATTAAATTTATTATTAGACCAATGTGTTATTTTTGAACCACTATATTGCCTTAATCTTTAACCTGTTCCTTTGTAATTTGGAACATGAATATACGGTACTACACAGTAGCTTAGTTTTAAAAAGAGAGTACAACATTGTGTCATTTTTTTCTAATTGTTTAATTAATGTTTTTAATAGATTTTTATCTGTCCAATTACTGTTGGTCACATTGAATTTAATGGTACGTTGATGATATTTATTTATTTATAGGTACATCAATCTCTGTAAGTAAACATCGTGTTCTTGCAATAAGTAAATATGAATAGTAAATGCAATATACTAAAATAATTAAAGTGTCATCATAAGAAAATTGTACATAGAAGACCTCCTAACCTAATCAAGTTTGGAATTAGAAATAAAGCAGTAAGGGGGTATAATAATTATAATAAACAGAAATAACTGTCAATTTCCTGAAAGAAATCACTTCATCGGTAGTAATTAACAGTTAATATTTGTCAAAAACCATGAGGGAAGCCTATGTCCTGCAGTGGGCGTCAAAGGACTGATGATGATGATGATGATGACATAGAGAAACTTGAGAACTTTACTCATTAACCCTGATTAGACTAATCTACTAATAATTAATAGGTAGAAGAAGAAGAAGAAAGACATTTTTATACCAACAAGATATTGGTATTGGCTGTGGGTCAGTATACACAGTAAATAGTGGTGCAATCAATAGAACGCTTGCCCCACAAGGCTGTAGGTTTGCACCCCAGCATGGCTGGACATGAATGACTTTACTTTTTGAGTTATTTTATAGCAATTCTTTCGCTATAAAGAAAAACATCCTAAGGTAATTTGAGTGCCTGAGGTATTTTTACTGAACGCTTGAAATCACCAATACTGGACATGCTGGACATGACACATTGCACACTATACTCTCTCTCTCTCTCTCTGAGAAGCTTATGCCCTATAAATAAGGAGACATAAGGCTTTACATATTATTGTTCATTATAATAGTGATTAATAATACACACACAAATTAACCTACTTAATAATATTTATAAGCATTATCATGCATTTTCATTCAAAAGAGACACTCACTGCATACATTTATTTATTTATTTGTCCATCCATTTATTTACAATTTGGTGCTGATGCACAGAACACAATGAGATACAGTAAAGCTTAAAACAGCTTTGATGTTCATTAAGTAAACATTTTGTTTTATAATGAGAATGAGTTAATATTATTCTCAATGTATGTATAATGAATGATTTTCTTTTATTTTGTATTTGCAGTCAAGCAATGACCTGTACATTGTCTGTTAACAGTAGGTACTTACTATTACTTACTTAGTGTTAAACCGAACTTACTCATGACTTGCAAGTTTGATTTGTTTGTATAGATTATACCTGGTTAACCAAAACCTAAATGATGGAACTTTGTGAATCAATCATACAGATAGGTTTGTTACTAAAGTAAAGAAAAATTAACTTTTTTCTTCTTCTTCAATCTATATAGCCATCCAATAGTGAGTGTAGGTCTCTTGTATTGTAATGTATGTAATAAGAACCCACCCCCAACTTTATCCACCAACCAACTTTTCTGACCAATCTTAATTGAAATTAATTTTCGTGTAACTGGTAAAAAGTTACTTAGATACAATATTCTTTATTGCATGTACACCAGGAATATGAATACCTATATAACGAGTTCTTTGACAACCCGATGCCGTTTAGTCTTGGTAGGTACCTACTCGACTTCCACGAGTACCAACACTAAACGTTTAGGTTTTCGTGCTATTGAGAAAGTTTACTTGTTTCGATGGTAGATGCGTAGCGAGGTTAGCATACAGGTGAACAACTAACAATGAAGTTAAGAGACTGTTGGCAATAAAATGACAGTCTGAGACGCTATGTAGGTAGGTACCTACCTTAAAGTTTCTTATTTTGGACTATAAAAAATTAGGTATCGAACATTTCTTGATTAAAATGAAATAGCTAGATAGATAAATGTGCAGTTTACTTACTCTGTAATCACAATCACACAAATGGGCTTTTTAATTTTAAAACGTAGTAACTCAGTTCCGCGTTCTGTCGCAAGGACCGGAGGAAGAAGGAAGGAAGGACGCGTTCCTTCAACTTTGGCGGGGTATAGCGTTGGGAATTTGTGTTGCCAGAATCGCCGTAAAATATACCCCTAAAATTTAGAGGGCCTAAATTATTGTACAGTAATCGTTACCTTCACTTTATAACCATATAAAGAGACCAGGGTTTGCCACTTGCCACGTTCCTCGTGCTTACTTCATAATTTTGCAAAGGCATGCGCTGCAATCATTTAACTGACAGCACCAGTCTCATTGAAGAAGTTAACGGTCTTTTTTGAGTTAATGGTCTTAAAAATCCTCAGAAACAATCTAAATATTTTTTCGACTCATAAAATTTAAATTATGCGTTCGTAAATAAACAAAGGCGCTGGATGCAGGCCGCTTCCAACCGATCTTTTTGGAAATCCACGGAGGAGGCGCCTATGTACAGCAGTGGACTTCTTGTGGCTGAATGATGGTGATGATGATGATGATATACATAATCTCGGGTGCACGAGTCCAACTCGCACTTAGCCGATATTTTTTCAATTTAACGCTTGTAATCTCATAAGGGCAAGATAAAAAGTACCCGAAACCGGCGTGCGTGCATGCAACGACTAATGAATGTTGAGGAAGCGAAAGTGATCTGTCAGGATCATAGCAAGTGGCAGTACGTGGTCTCTGCCTACCCCTCTGGGATATAGGGGTGAGTTTATGTTATGTTATGTTAATCTCATACACACTTATTTATTAAAATTAGCTCAATCAGTTTTAAAAATATGAGAACGCCTTTTATTTAAAAATAAGGTCATTTAACACATTATGATAATCATCGAACTCTTACAGCATCACGTTCAACAAAATAAAATTCTATCGAAACTTAAAAATACGTTTAAGCAAAAAAATTATAACAATCTAACAAATAGAACCTAAAAAAACCGGCTTAGTTCGTGTCGGGCAACGGGCAGTGTAAGTTCCCGTAGAAAGAGAGGGTTTTAACTGCATTATAAAAGTAACAACTTCATCAACGTAATGTTCAATGGATCTTGTACAAAGTTTTCCTTTTATGAGTTGGTCGTCTATAACTTCATAATTAACTTGTTAATCCTACTTAGCCATGATAGTTTTCTTTTTAAGTTCATTGACTACTACCCTGAATTTTTTCGCGTTTCTAAAAACAAACCTTTAACCAGGCGGCGGGACAGATACCCTACTCAGATCTCAATTTGCGCTTTAAAGCGTAATATTTCGCAAACGGAATCCTACCTAAATAAAAAAATTCTATTTCTACATCCGTAATATTTTGATACTAAAACGACCAATCTAACTATACCCCACCTTATGCTGTAGGCGGGAAAAAAAAATTGCACCCCTAATTTAGGTTGGTAGGGGGTACCGTAATGAAACATTTTCTTAAGATTTTATTTGGCATGATTAATAATATATAATATGTCTATGCCAAATTTCAGCTTTCTTGTACTAATCGTTTCAGAGCTAGGCCGCGGACAAACAGACGGACAGACATACGGACGGACGGACGGACATAGTGAAACTATAAGGATTCCTTTTCGACTATGGAACCCTAAAAAAGCGCTGATTACAATATTTGGTTGCCATTTTACCTTCCATGATAACCCAAATGGCGATAAATTACCTCACCTGGCAACATTGGTGCCATCATTCTCAACAGTTGGTAGATTTGATTTTCTGAGCTGTAATTGGACGTTTGGACGGATACAGAACGGATACGGATATACTTAATAGGTATAAGGTTGCGTTCAAAAATTCGAGTTGGTCTTTCGAGCCGGAAAAAACGGGACTTAGTTTCTTAACCGAAAATGGCGTGCCGAAAAAAAGTCCGCTTTAAAATTTGATCGAAATCGGCCGGTAAACAAAAGAGTTGGCCCATTCCCCTAAGAGAAGGCGTTCGAAATTCAAAAATCGGCTTCATAGGATGGCTGTAATTCATACATTTCCTACAACTTTGTCATACATCATTTTCCTCTAGCTATTGTCATTTCGGAGAAAACGTATGGATGAGTCAGTCAGTGAGTATACCGCATTGTAGCTTTATATATATATAATGGAGCCGGTCATTGACCTCTACCTGTGGCCTGTACAAGCGGAGGGCCTCTATGAAGAAATCGATTTTCAGTACAAAATTTCAATACAAAATTGGCTCTTATCAATCGTCTATAACTCGGCCGTTAACACGAAATTTCAGAATGTTAGATTTTTCTCATGGACCTGAACATCTCAGTAACACGATGCCACACACAGCTCAGCAATTTTTTTGGCCTTTGGCCTCCACCGATGGTACTAAAAAAGGGCGGTTTTCTATGGAAAAGTCGATTTTCAGTACAATATTTTCTAATAAAGTGTCTAATTTTCAAACTTTAATGAGTCGGTGGCCAACTCGAACGGTCGAGTGTCTCGGCAGCGTGCCCCCGCCTCCAGCTAAGCAATGGTTTCGGCCTTTGGCCTCCACCGATGGCACTAAAAAAGGGCGGTTTTCTATGGAAAAGTCGATTTTCAGTACAATATTTTCTAATAAAGTGTCTAATTTTCAAACTTTAATGAGTCGGTGGCCAACTCGAACGGTCGAGTGTCTCGGCAGCGTGCCCCCGCCTCCAGCTAAGCAATGGTTTCGGCCTTTGGCCTCCACCGATGGCACTAAAAAAGGGCGGTTTTCTATGGAAAAGTCGATTTTCAGTACAATATTTTCTAATAAAGTGTCTAATTTTCAAACTTTAATGAGTCGGTGGCCAACTCGAACGGTCGAGTGTCTCGGCAGCGTGCCCCCGCCTCCAGCTAAGTGACGGTTTCGGCCTTCGGCCTCCACCTATGGTACTAAAAAAGGGCGGATTTCTATGGAAAAGTCGATTTTCAGTAAAATATTTTCTAATAAAGTGTCTAATTTTCAAACTTTAATGAGTCGGTGGCCAACTCGAACGGTCGAGTGTCTCGGCAGCGTGCCCCCGCCTCCAGCTAAGCAACGGTTTCGGCCTTTGGCCTCCACCTATGGTACTAAAAAAGGCGGATTTCTATGGAAAAGTCGATTTTCAGTACAAATTCTCCATACAAATTTTTTTCATTTTCAATTGTCGATATCTCGGCCGCCATCTTGAAAATCCAAAATGTCCGATTTTTCTCATATACCTGGGTTCTTTGACGACCCGATGCCGTTTAGAGCACGTCTCCAGCATGCGCCCAGTTGGCTGCCGACTTTTTTGCGCAGAGGTCGATTTTTTGGGCGGCCATATTCTCGCCCCTATTTTGAATTTCGAACGACCGATAGGGGAACCGAAAATGGCGTGCCGAAAAAAAGTCCGCTTTAAAATTTGATCGAAATCGGCCGGTAAACAAAAGAGTTGGCCCATTCCCCTAAGAGAAGGCGTTCGAAATTCAAAAATCGGCTTCATAGGATGGCTGTAATTCATACATTTCCTACAACTTTGTCATACATCATTTTCCTCTAGCTATTGTCATTTCGGAGAAAACGTATGGATGAGTCAGTCAGTGAGTATACCGCATTGTAGCTTTATATATATATAATGGAGCCGGTCATTGACCTCTACCTGTGGCCTGTACAAGCGGAGGGCCTCTATGAAGAAATCGATTTTCAGTACAAAATTTCAATACAAAATTGGCTCTTATCAATCGTCTATAACTCGGCCGTTAACACGAAATTTCAGAATGTTAGATTTTTCTCATGGACCTGAACATCTCAGTAACACGATGCCACACACAGCTCAGCAATTTTTTTGGCCTTTGGCCTCCACCGATGGTACTAAAAAAGGGCGGTTTTCTATGGAAAAGTCGATTTTCAGTACAATATTTTCTAATAAAGTGTCTAATTTTCAAACTTTAATGAGTCGGTGGCCAACTCGAACGGTCGAGTGTCTCGGCAGCGTGCCCCCGCCTCCAGCTAAGCAATGGTTTCGGCCTTTGGCCTCCACCGATGGCACTAAAAAAGGGCGGTTTTCTATGGAAAAGTCGATTTTCAGTACAATATTTTCTAATAAAGTGTCTAATTTTCAAACTTTAATGAGTCGGTGGCCAACTCGAACGGTCGAGTGTCTCGGCAGCGTGCCCCCGCCTCCAGCTAAGCAATGGTTTCGGCCTTTGGCCTCCACCGATGGCACTAAAAAAGGGCGGTTTTCTATGGAAAAGTCGATTTTCAGTACAATATTTTCTAATAAAGTGTCTAATTTTCAAACTTTAATGAGTCGGTGGCCAACTCGAACGGTCGAGTGTCTCGGCAGCGTGCCCCCGCCTCCAGCTAAGTGACGGTTTCGGCCTTCGGCCTCCACCTATGGTACTAAAAAAGGGCGGATTTCTATGGAAAAGTCGATTTTCAGTAAAATATTTTCTAATAAAGTGTCTAATTTTCAAACTTTAATGAGTCGGTGGCCAACTCGAACGGTCGAGTGTCTCGGCAGCGTGCCCCCGCCTCCAGCTAAGCAACGGTTTCGGCCTTTGGCCTCCACCTATGGTACTAAAAAAGGCGGATTTCTATGGAAAAGTCGATTTTCAGTACAAATTCTCCATACAAATTTTTTTCATTTTCAATTGTCGATATCTCGGCCGCCATCTTGAAAATCCAAAATGTCCGATTTTTCTCATATACCTGGGTTCTTTGACGACCCGATGCCGTTTAGAGCACGTCTCCAGCATGCGCCCAGTTGGCTGCCGACTTTTTTGCGCAGAGGTCGATTTTTTGGGCGGCCATATTCTCGCCCCTATTTTGAATTTCGAACGACCGATAGGGGAACCGAAAATGGCGTGCCGAAAAAAAGTCCGCTTTAAAATTTGATCGAAATCGGCCGGTAAACAAAAGAGTTGGCCCATTCCCCTAAGAGAAGGCGTTCGAAATTCAAAAATCGGCTTCATAGGATGGCTGTAATTCATACATTTCCTACAACTTTGTCATACATCATTTTCCTCTAGCTATTGTCATTTCGGAGAAAACGTATGGATGAGTCAGTCAGTGAGTATACCGCATTGTAGCTTTATATATATATAACTAGGGGGTGAACCCCCTGCGCGCTTACGCGCGCCAACCCCCAGCCGCTCCGAGCTTCGCTCTCCGCGGCGCTCGGCCTAGGGCCTCGCTAGACACTTGACGTTGGGATTGTTTGAGTGGGAACATGTATGGTCTCGGCCTTCGGCCTCGGCCTGAACGGAGCTCGGCCTTCGGCCTCGCCGCGGCAGTGTTCCTAGTTCTTACTTCACAATTTTATGTTTTGCGTTGCAATCATTTAACTCTCCGCACCAGTCTCATCGAGAGTTAACGGTGTTTTTATTATTTATAGAAAAAAAAAACACAAATAGTGTGTGGTACAGGGAAAGACGTAGTCACACATTAGGAATCGTGTTAATAATTTTTGGAAGCATGAGCAAAACATTATAAGTGAGCTACACAATATTGATTTTATTCCGGAATCACTTACTCGTAGTTAGTAAGCGATTCCGGAATAAAGTAAATGATGGCTAACGGTATTGTTCCTATTAACAAGATTCTTCTAAAACATTCAGACTGTTTGAGTGGTGGAGTTTTGATAAATAAGATCGACTTAGACCACTTTTTAAATTATATTAAGTCGCCATTTAAATCGACTTTTATGTGAAGAATTTTAGTTAAATGCTGCTTAAGCCACATTTAAGAAAGTGGTGCAAGTTGCTCTAAGACTTGTTAATGAAAACAGAAAGATAATAGTATGAATTTTCGCCTTTATTTAAAGATAAAATAATTTTAAAATAAACTGAAGACATAAGCTGAGAATAAGTGCGTAAAAGTTAGTGGCAAAATCCACTTAGATTCGCATTCATTTACATTTAGCGTGTTAATTATAAAAAATGCCCAAAACACTCGTCAAATGTAGTTTGAATAGTCCGTGGTAGTCTTTTCTTTCATATAGACTATTTAAACTGCATTTGGGAAGTTTTAAAAGGTTTGATAAAATAAAAATTGTTAGTAGGTAAATAGATAATTAGTCATTCACAAAATAGTGTCAATTGTAGCAATAGCAACACAAGTTTATTCTGCATAGCATCAGGATGTTGGTCAGTCGTGGAATAGTAAAATGGAGGTTAAATTGGATTAAAATATCCAAAATTTTACTAACGATAAAAAAAGAAAAAAGTAACGCTTAATTTAACTTTATAAGCATTGATTGACGACTAAGCAAGATCAACTAAAATAGTAACAAAATTATAAGATGGAAACGATTAGAAAAAAAACAGTCCTTAGGTATGTTTTGTTAATACATAGTGCATGCGATAATTGCTAAGCATCGTCTTTGACAGACATTTTTATTGTATAGGTGCATGAAGTTCACCCGCAAGAACTTGTCGCTGTCGCCGAGACGTGTACAGCCGATAGCACATGCACCTTTGTACACTTGTATGTATACTCTTCTGCGTTTCGTGAAGCAAGAGTGCAATTAAAATGTGTTAGTAGTTAGCTAGCATTTTTATACAATTTCTTGTGTTGTGTATGACAACACAAGCAGACGCAATGAAAATGTGCAAATGCTGCCTATGTTGGAGTGCTTGGTTGTTCGATATTGTTAGCCGATAAGAAAGCAGCGCGCGGAGCCTTTTTTTTGATGTGGAATCGATTGTAGAAACTCTTGATGGATGTGGCGGTGGTGGCGTCTTGCTTTGTATCGGGCCGTCTGAGTAGCTGACATTGATACAGATTTGTTTCATCGTCCGTAAGCCGCAGCTAACTTACAGGTACGTTTTCTCTGTCAGTTCCTTCTCAGGGGTACATATTATTACAATATCAAAAATAATAATATCTACACTTAAAACCCTGATGCTCAAAACCCCTAAAATTACAATACCTAATGGTTGGTTGATCTAAATTCAAAATGGCGAAAGTTCTAAATATAGAATGATTATTTGGGGTACCTACGTATCATAATATCGAAGTTAAAAACGCCGGATGTTACAAAACCTACGAATGGAATGCCAAATGTTAAGATAACGAATTCTCATTTTAACGAATGTTCGTAATCCCGAAAGTACGATAAACCATAAAGGTATACAGCGGGACCTGTAGGTTAGACTTGTGATCTCACTGCGTGCTGGTTACCATTAAAATTCTACTGACAAATAAAAGAATATTTGCTTGGCTTGGAAATTAACCTACACTAATAATTTCGGTTAGTTTTCGGTCTTACATGTTCAACCTAACACGCTCCTACGCGCTCCGCTACGCTACGCGCTTCGTCGCACCTATATTTTTGTTGTTGCAAATAGAAATTATAAAACTTTGTCATCTTGTACTTTCGGCTTTTGAACAATCGGCATTTTAACTTTTCTTATTTTGTTATTTCGTACTTTCGTTATTTTGAGCATCAGGGTTTTAAGAGTAGATATTATTATTTTAGATATTGTAATATGTACCTCTCCTCAGTCTTGTTTTTTTTTTGTTGTATCGTCATGGCTGATGGGTGTTACTGGATGTACGATTCACCAACGCTTTCCATGCTGTATGATCTTAAGCCCGGTGGATGCACGTCTGTAATGTCACTCTGGTTTTTGCTGTTACCAGGCCGGTCTATCTAATTGGTATGTTCTTCTACTTCTCTTCATTCTGCTTGTTAACATGAGCTTCTCAAGATTATCGGGACCAACCCCAGATGTGGGTCTAAGGAAGCTAGGTGATGACATTCTTCATAACGTAGTTAAAGGACATAAACTACGTAGTAGTAGTCTGCAGGGCTTGTTTTCTTCGATTCAGACAGACCGTGTCGATCTGAAAAAAGAAAAAAAATATGTTTAGTGCTAGAACGGTTTATGGAATGATGTTTTGACCATAGAAAATTTTGATTGCATATTAACGAGTAGGTTTACTAATGTATTGCCAAAAATCGTTTCCCAAAGTAGGTATTACTTCCCAAACAATTTTCCGCAAATTATCACTTGGCAAAAAAACATTTCTCAAAACAACTTAAAGCAAAAGTTATTATGGCAAGTTATTGTTTACCAAATAAATACTTGGTCAAATTTGTGGGGTCGCAGTTCTAATCTAACTTAACCCACTTTTCTGGTAACAGTTGGTGTCTGTGGGGGTCACAGTTCTAACCTAACCTAACCCACTTTTCTGGTAACAGTAGGTGTCTGTGGGGGTCGCAGTTCTAACCTAACCTAACCCACTTTTCTGGTAACAGTAGGTGTCTGTGGGGGTCGCAGTTCTAACCTAACCTAACCCACTTTTCTGGTAACAGTTGGTGTCTGTGGGGGTCACAGTTCTAACCTAACCTAACCCACTTTTCTGGTAACAGTTGGTGTCTGTGGGGGTCACAGTTCTAACCTAACCTAACCCACTTTTCTGGTAACAGTAGGTGTCTGTGGGGGGTCACAGTTCTAACCTAACCTAACCCACTTTTCTGGTAACAGTAGGTGTCTGTGGGGGTCGCAGTTCTAACCTAACCTAACCCACTTTTCTGGTAACAGTTGGTGTCTGTGGGGGTCACAGTTCTAACCTAACCTAACCCACTTTTCTGGTAACAGTAGGTGTCTGTGGGGGTCGCAGTTCTAACCTAACCTAACCCACTTTTCTGGTAACAGTTGGTGTCTGTGGGGGTCGCAGTTCTAACCTAACCTAACCCACTTTTCTGGTAACAGTTGGTGTCTGTGGGGGGTCACAGTTCTAACCTAACCTAACCCACTTTTCTGGTAACAGTAGGTGTCTGTGGGGGTCGCAGTTCTAACCTAACCCACTTTTCTGGTAACAGTTGGTGTCTGTGGGGGTCGCATTTCTAACCTAACACACTTTTGTCTTAATAAAACTTGACGCAGTAAAATTATGCGAAATGATAATTTGACCAAATGAATAAAATGCGAAATGAAAACTTGCTAAAGTTTCATTTGGGAAATGAAACTGATGCCATAAGTTTATTGGGAAGTAAAATTTGGCGAAAAATACTTTGGCTAAACGGGGCGGTATCCCTAACGAGTAGTCTGTGGCATTTCCGAATACATATCAGATTTTGTCGCACTTGTATTATGTTAAAAAGTACAATTTACAGAGTACTATCATCATCAGCCATTTTACGCCCACTGCAGGACATAGGCCTCCCTCATGGTTTTCATAAGGGGTTTTGCCATAATCGCCACGCTTGGCAGGCGGTTTGGCGATCGCAGTATGCGGTTGGAATCTCAGTGTCTTATACAATACTAAAATACAAGTAAGTATTTATAAGTATGAAATATAGAAATATCTATATCAAAAATAAGTTTCATGTAATTCAAGACTTTAAAAGTAAGATGAATAACATGCAGTGGTTGTTATGTTACTTTTGAACATAAAAGTGGCAGTGTTGCACCGATAGAACACCGGCTTCACATGTGTGAAGTCGTGGGTACATTTCCCAGTATGTACATATGACTTTTATTTGTTGTAGTTGTGAAGGAAAACATGCGAAGGACGTTCGGACTCGAGTGTCTGAGGTGCTCACATATCGCAGTGCTGGAAAATTTTAAGCGCGTAAAAATATGAACATCTACAGACACTTGGGAGGTTTCCTCACGATATTTTTAATGGTATGGCCAGAAGATAGATTTTAGTAAAAAAAGTGTTAGGTTTTTACCTGTATTAATTAGTATTTTCTATCTGTCTTCGGTCATTTTGGAAATCCATGGAGGAGGACTATGTCCAGCAGTGGACTTCTTGTGGCTGAATGATGATGATCTGTTTTCATGTTCCAACATTACGGTTTCAATGGATTGGCTTCAATCTGAAACGTAGACAAAATGTATTAGTTTATTTGTTCATATTTCGACAGTTTTGTATATAGGGTTTTGCAGAGAGGTCAGGTATAACTTAATTCAGGTGAATCTACTTATTAATACAATTTTCGTTATGCTATTAAATTAAAATCGCGAATACAATATCAGATATATACAAAATTTCGATATTGGCTGGGGATATATAACCTATATAGTTTTTGTGATTTCAGCGTTGATATTTTAGTATAGTTACCTATTAATTAATGATGTGTAGAATATCAACCTTAAGTTTTACCGAAGCTTAGATCATAGGGTGTTGAATTTGAGATCCGACAAGAGAATATGTAAAGTTTTAGAATCATGTGTATATAACATTGACTCGGCGTATAAGAAGACTCCCTCGTTGATCTAGTCGTTAAGCCGTTTAGCTAACAGAACAGAGGGCTTTGGTTCGATTCCCACTGGGGGCTGCAGTACGTTTGTACAAATGGCCTCAGTTTGAGTGTATTTTCAAGTTTGTGACGTCCTTGTTTGGTTACCATAGCATAGGGTATCCTAGTTTGGGACCAACTCAAGTGATTGTGTTGTATGGAAGTTATTATTATTATTACGTTTATGCTATTTGAACGGTGTTAGTTATAAAAAAATATATAAAATCATTTTTTATAAAACTTCTGAAACTCAGTTTTACAATTGAGGAGTGTTTAAGATATTAAAAACCTATTTAGAGGCTAAAAATTCCACCCATGCCGGGATTTGAACCCGCGATCTCTGGCTTACCGTACCATCGCTCACCCAACTGAGCTAATGGGCAAGTACAGGCATCGGTGAAATTTCGAGCCTCTTTACAGACTTCTCTGTATTACGTACACACAAGTGATGTAAATTGCTTCGGCCGGATGTCGCTGCCCATTAGATCAGTTGAGTGAGCGCTGGTACGGTAAGCCAGAGGTCGCGGGTTCAAATACCGGCATGGGTGGAATTTTTCGCCTCTAAATAGGGTTTTAAAATTGTCCTCACTACGGGTTAAAAACAAAAAAAATAATATAATAGTGTAACATAATTAAAATGAACAAAATATAAATCTCTTTAAATGAGCTTTTAGTTTGTCTTTCCCTTTAACACTATAATTTAGGAGTGTGATTAGGTGGAGAGATTATTTCAATTATAATTTAGGAGTGTAGAGACAGTCTTATCTTATAAAGATATGATTTAAAATGTCATATTTCAATTATAATTTAGGAGTGTAGAGACAGTCTTATCTTATAAAGATATGATTTAAAATGTCATTTCAAATGCAGTGAGTATATGCATTTGAGGAGTGTATTGGTGGAATCGCTTTTTAAATAATTCTAATGAATTCGATAATATAATATGTTACCTGTTCGTTACATTTTTTCAAAAATTAACATGGATTGCAGTTTTTCTTGAAAAGTCGTAATCAAGTCTTGCGTGGTGTAGTGCCCGAATGACATCAGAATGACAAGAATCTGAAATTAAATCAAATCGTTTTAGAAAACTGTTTTACAAGTGTTATTGAAATAAGCGGTGATAGCCTAGTGGGTAGAACATTGGACTCGGAAACGGGAGACCTAGGTTCGATTCCCAGTGCGGGCATGTCTAGCCTATGACTTTTCTTTCTAAGTTATGTTCATTTGTGAAGTAACAGTAGCAATACCACTCGCTAACGGTGAAGGAAAACATCGTGAGGAAACCTGGGTGTCTGAGCTATTGACATACCTCAGCGCTTGAAATCGCCAATCCGCAGTGGGCACGCGTGGTGATTAAGCTCATACTATCTCTCTCTTATTGAAATAACACATTATTGAAATAACGCATTATCTGTTTATTAGCACTGATAAAGTAAATAAAGTTAAAAAGCTAGTTGAAACTTACTATTTTTTGTCGTACAATCGACAATCGAGTACTATAGCCGTTGGGAAGCATAAGACGAGATTGGCAGAGGACCGAAAGGGTTCGCACAGCAGTAAAGAGACTTATGCTCAGCAGTGGGTTCCATTCATGTGTTAAATAGATAGATAGATAGATACAATTTAACGCGATCAACTTGTTTTAAAATTGGAATTGCGATATTTATTTATGTTTGTTTTCTGGATAAATACTTCAATTAAATATAGATATTTAAGATAATATAATTGAGGAAACGGTTTTCAGGTTTAGCGTTATTTCAATAAGGCATTTAGAAATAAATGACATAAAATAATATAATTTAAATTGTCAGTAAGCATGGAGTCGTGTTATGTATTACTCTGCTTGTATTACTTACATAGAGATGTAATAGTTGTTCAATGTTGACGGCGAGCTGTCCGTCAGCTCTCCTCATAGTGCAGCTGCGGAGACAACGTCGCTGTAGATGAGGCCACGTCGTTGGCATTATTGGTTGGGTCGATGTATGTCTATGTCTATGCTGTTTGCGATATTTTCCAATCCCTGTAATTTTTTCAAAAATAAATTAGTCGGTGTGAATATTGCAAAAAGGTTGTTACTTGATATTGTACATTAACCTTTAGATGCGTGCAATTATGCAAACAAAGAACTTTGAAACTAAAACGTAAAGTTGATAAAAACTTAACAATATACAAATAGGTACCTACATTTCATTAAATAAAACACTTGATGTGAGTATTGACTCGTTACCTCCTGGCTTGGTAATGTTAGTCATACTATCTTGATGGCTGGCCGAAATGTTGCGAGTTTCATCTGAAACAGTCTGCAAATTCTACCAAACTAACTACCTACTTACTTTTACTCAAACTACTCTATACTACAATTTAGATAGACATAAATAAGAGTATTATTTCGAGTGGGCAAATATGGTAATATAACGAATATATAAAATAAACTAACAATTTCCTATAAAATAATTCTATAAGAAAAACGTAACTACGGAATAACTACCTAAGTAATTAGTAGAAATTTATTTATCTAAATATATGGTTGGTTTCCATCAAGACCCGTAGGCGTTATCTTGTTACATTTCACATGTTCAATGACTTTACTACTTCATCATTTAGTTTTTCATCGATTATATTTAAATTTAAAGACTTATTGAGACTGTAATAGTTACTTGGGGTCAAAGATTATTGTCACACATTCAGAATATTAAAAAAGAGGCTTACCAAGTCCAGATCTCGATCTAGATAGTCTCGATCTTTGTCTAATGTTCTATAGATAATGGTACGGAACCCTTCATGCGCGAGTCCGACTCACACTTGGCCGGTTTTTTATTAGGTATTCTACATAGTTTACAAAAAAGGGTATTCATATAACTCACACGTCACTTTTATCCTCAGCCATCTTTGGCTCTCAGTTTTGTAATGACTATGAAAATATTATTTTCTATTTTATATTTCATAACATCCAGCTTATGTCTACACCTAAACAAAGTGTTAATAGAAATGTGCATAAAACATTATTCTTTATTCCTAGATTGTGAAAGAATTTAAAAAACAGGTCTGACAAAAGCTAAATGAAATGAGATATAGATAAATCATCCAAGTGATTGCTACACTACTTTTTTGGAGTAGAAAATCATTAGACAGGTGATTTTTTTAAGAAACGCCAAGGAGGTACAACCCCTTGCGTTTTTTTTATTGTGGTGTCCCCTTTGTACGGGCCTAATCCACCTAGCTACGTAAAAAGCAAATAATAAACATACACACGTTATATACCTATAATAAATAAATGGGGGGGTTTTATAATAAACTTACAAAGATTAAATACGCAAATGAATTATTTAAAAGAGATGGAAGTAATGGTTGTTTGCGGACCTCAGGAACAGTCAACCCTAACCTACGCCATCCAAAATCCACTGCTGGGCACAGGTTTATTTTCCGCGGTCACACGTCGACAATCTGCTGGACATAAGCCAAATATATATATTTAATAATACATAATTTATAATATAATAAATATTTATATAACTATAAATAAATGAATAATACAATATTTACATTACGGTTAAGCGTTAATTGGAAAGTAGTCGTGACTTATCAGTGTTTATATTATTACACTCTAATAAGACACTATAACTAAAAATATATACACAAATCCGTATTCTGGAGAAGTACCCCATTGCCACGACCCTGACAAATAACTTGCGCTAAATTAACATTCAATTAACGGCCCTTCATCCACATTCGCTTTTATCATTCTCTCCATACTTACAAACCAACGCAACATTTCTGTCGTAATTCTAGTCACTACTTCATCTTTCAGTCATTCACAACTTTCTCTTATCACACTATTGCGTATCCTGTCATACCACTCGTACACCGTAAAACTGTAAATATGCAGATACTTAATATAGCTTTAGATACATTAATATTTAATTACTTAGATACGTATGTCATTCTTTCTTTTCAGAAAGACCATGAATTGTGATAATATGCATGTGCAGTTGTGAATATTGTATACACAAGTATAAAAATAAACGTATACTGTTTGAATGATACATATTTAAGTGGTTCCCATGTACAAGTTTCCAAATAGAAATGAGAATTACAGCTACAATGTAAATGAATAACACTGAGTATATAGCGATGTTGATGAACAGTATATTGATGTATATGAGTTTCTGATAGTGTTGCATAAAAAGATTGCCAAATGAATCCAGTTCAGTATATATAGCATATATTGGGGTTGTATTGAATGTATGAATTCGTTAGAAAATGTGTATTTGGTTGTATGTCATACATAGGAATGTTGTCCAAGAACACTCTGAGAGTTCCTATCTCTATGCGTGTCGAAAGGAGGGCACAGAAGCGCCATATTCTATGAATGAATACATGCCCCTGTGGCTACTACCTCGAACTGAGTTAGACGAATGAAGGCAAACAATGTGTCTTTGGGTGTCTCATTCTGTTAAGAAAAACACGGGCAGATTATGTCACCGTCTCCTGTTTCTGCCATGATCCCCACTGACGTATTGTGCCCGTGTTCTTCTTAACAGAATGTGACACCTTACACATAGTTTGCCTTCATTCGTCTAACTTAGCGGGGGGCAGCCACAGGGATCATACACAAAAGGCGTGTATTCATTCACAGAAGAGGCACTCACTGTGCCAAGTCCTAACAGCACGCGCGTAGGGAGAAGTTCCCATCAGAATATTCTTACACTTGACAGACCTATGATGAGCATACACACAAATACCCATTTTAAAACAAAAAGACACAGACAATACTGCCCATACTATGATATATATCTGAAAGGAAACAAATGACCATCCATGCTATGAACACAACACAGAAACCACATGCACCCATATACATTCATCGTATCACCGTATACTCAGATTATATCCATCGACATTGCAAAAGTAATTTCATTTAAATTCGTACGCTTGTTCCATGTTCCTCACTTGCCTATGACATCATATCAGACGTTATACGCTCAGATTAATACCTGCGAAGACAATATTGTACGGTGTTGGTGTTATGATAAATACAAAATATATCAATTAGTACATAAACACTAAATATGAACAGTGTCGCCATGTCAGAAAAATTTGGAAAGTCTCAATTACCAACTCAAATAGAGGTGAACGGGTATAACAAAGAAGCCGTGAAAACATTACATACATACACACATACATACATAGGCAGAGATGATTAGAGAAGAGCGTTAATGACGACATTGTTTATAAGAGGTATACCTGACGTCAGCCGTTCATTTTGCATTAAAATTTTAACGTCCTCTCTACGCCGCACACGTCCTAATGCAACGTATAATTGGCCGTGACTAAAAACGTCGGATCGCAAATCTATGCCTACTCTACTTATTGTTTGCCCCTGGCTTTTGTGAACGGTCATCGCGTAGCAAACTTGCAACGGAAATTGACGGCGACTCATTTCGATGGGGCTACGAGGTTCGAGAGGAGTTTTGAACAAAATCCGCGGAATATAAAAGTGTTCGAGGTCGCCCGGTTTTCGAACTGTTATCAATCGCGGCGTAGTTGCAACGACTATAACTTTGGTGCCGTTAACTAATCTATCGGAGAAGCTAAGATTACGGATCACCATGCAAACGCATCCGATTTTCAATCTCAGGTCATGGTCTGGCACCCCCGGTTGCTGAACATTATGCAACATATCGGGACCTAAAAAGAAATCGTCCAAGTCATTATCTTCAGAGATCACTGCGTCGGCTGAATAAAAATGTAATACGTCTCCTGGGACGTTCTCAAGAATTTTCTCATTTATTTCTCTGACACTCCTATTGTGAGTGGACAAAATCGCTCTTTGAGCGCACACGTCTGGTTGATCAACTTCAGACTGTGGAAAAACAAAGCTGATGAGATCGTCTAGTTCAGTGACGTATGAAATCATTGAAAGATCGATTAAATTTTGAGCTTTAGGTCCATTTTGAACAACTTGGGGGGGAATTTCATTGCTGCCAACTTTTAATAAAAATTGAGCAAATTCCTCATCCTCTTTACTTCTCTGGGAGGTTGACAGCGCAAAAGATTTGAGTTTTTGCCAAAGGGGTGATGACTTCACAGAGCCGTTGACAATGTCAGCATCTGTCCAAGCATTTACTACAACCGGCGGAATTTGCCTGAAATCGCCTGCAAAAATTATAACTTTTCCACCAAAAATCTCATCAGTTCTCATTAAATCTCTTAAGGAGCGATCCAACAGATGGATCAAATATTTGTGTGCCATAGGGGCTTCGTCGTAAATAATGACGGACGCATGATAAATTAACTGTCCCCTTTGTGAACCGTTGGTGACATTCCAATGACCGAGATCATCGACGATATTTAGCGGGAAACGGAACATGCTATGGGCGGTTGTACCGCCTTCGTAATTTTGAGCGGCTATTCCCGAGCTCGCTGTACATAAAACTACCCCGTTTCGCGAGCTACGTACGTGTGCGGCTATCACATTAAGTAAAAGCGTTTTACCGGTTCCCGCCGGACCATCAACAAAAATGGCAGTCGTATTTTCGACGCGAAACCTATCGTCCGTGATGAGATTATCGACATAATCGAAAACAGCGCGTTGATCGGATGACAAGCGCGGGGTCCACAGTTCTACAAAATCATTAAGGCGGACTTCGGAAAACTCAACCCGTTCCCTATCTAGTTCCGTTGTACCGTCGGCGACGTCAGGTAACCCTTGCTCTACCAAAAAAGTCCCGTGTTTACGTAAGAGTCTATCGATATGAATGAGACTGAGCTCGTATGCTCTTTCATGGTTGTCCGGTAACCGCTCAAGAAAGTCTTCGCATAGTTGGTTTTTAAATTTTTCCCACAAAAGCGCGACGGGAGCACCGTTTACGGCCAATAGCACCAAAAACCGACGCAAACGCGGCCCGGTAAGGAAACCGGCAGCTTCTAACAAAGCTGTTTCGTATTCGATTTCATCATCTGCCATACCTACTGCTTTTGCGGCTTCCTGGAAAGTGTTACAATTTGGCCCACCGAGAATTAATAGATCGCGATAGTTACGACAGGGGTACGAAGCGAGAAGGAGACGCAAATAAAATTGTTCACCTCTATTTGGCGCGACCCAAAACAAACGCGTAACCATTTCCCCTCTTTGTCTTTTAGTCACGAACCGATTGCCCATTTGATGAATTTGAACAGTTTTTGTTTTCGGCCGCCGCGTGTGAACTAAATACCGTTCGTAAAAATCTAAATAAGTCAGATTTTCAAATTCCTCTCCGAGAGGACGATTAAAGTAAGTTAACAAATCTGACGACGCGTTTTCGACAGTTTGAGTTTCCGTACCCGGTTTGAAAATGACCGTTTGGTGCCCTTCGAGATGGACCGCGAGTTGTTTGACGTTGGGTTCGCGAGCAGTTAAATCGAACTCTAAGACTCTCCACGCCGCGTCGCACGAACCAATGTACCGTTTCGTCACATACTGTTCTACTTCGTTATTTTTAAGTTCCTCGGGAACGATAGCAACTCTGGCTTCGTCTGGTCCCTTGGTCATATATTTGAAAAGATATTTTACGATTTTACGGGCAGAAGAAACCTCCAAGTTAAGGTGGCAGTCGTATTTCAGAAGAAGGGCTGCATTGTATGGAACTACCCACAAATCTGAGACGGTTACATCGCGATTGCGATATTTAATGGTACCAGTATTATTCCCATCGCGGCGTAAATGAATAAACCCCTTACTGTCAGAGTGCGTCGTATCGGTCTCGCGTTTAGGGAAAAATTTTGAGCATTTTTGTTTTTCGCGGTCCCAACATGGCAGGTCAGTTCTCCCGTGAGATGGACCGCACGGGCCATGAATCATATGTTCTAGAACACTCTTACGGAGTCTACCACCGGCTTCTTCAGGAGAAGGAATATCGGCGCGAACAAATTTGTCAATATCAATGTTTTGCACGGGGCCTCCACCTTCTACTCTAAAACAAATGTGGGCATGAGGGAGACCGCGTTTCTGAAATTCTATTACATGCATAATATACATACACTTCCCAAACCATGCTCCAGAGCGAAGATCGCGTAATAATTGAGCTAATTTTAAATTGAAAACTCTCGCGCATACAAGCGGCGATGCATGTTGGCCCCGAGGAAGCGATTCCTTAATCTCAACCCACTTAGGGTTACATGTTACAGTTAGGAAAAAAGACGGAGTACCCAATCTATTGACAACGGCAATGGCGTCCATATACTTGACTTTCATGTAGCGCGGGCTACCGGTAAAAGAGCATGGCAAATAAATTTTACCCGGAATGACACCGCCCTCACCTTGAACTGTTTCATCATTAGCAACGGTTCGCGCTAAACAGCTATTTTCTACTTCTGGCAGCGGTGCCGAACGAAGAACCGAATCAGAGTTTCGATTCTGCGTTCTAGAAACGAAACGTAACCGTTCCTCCTCGATTCTACAATACATATCAACCAGCCATTCTTCTGAAAGCCGACCGAGTTGTGAAAATCGCGGTTCTGAAAGTAGCAAGCACCGAGTGTACTTGAGTTGAGATAATTTTGCACCCTTGTTATCTACTTTACCTATCTCCCAGCCCGGATTCCCATGTGGATACAATAGCGGATATTGAAATGGTTCATAAAGTATATGAAAAACATCTATGGTGTGTGGTTTTTCACCCCCGATTTTCCAAATGGCAATATGACGCGGAATAAAACCTTCGCGTTCTGTACTTATGATAGCGGCAACTTCTCGACCTAACGGGGTATCACCCAAAATGTTACCATGGGTGCGACGCGACGTGGATTCAAAAATCAAGTGCGCGTCATCTGATGTTTCCCGATTTAATCTTTTAAAGCAATCAATGTACGGATTGACTTCATGCATGAAATGCGTTATTAACCTACATACGTCCCGATCGAGTTTTAGATCCGCCGCCAAGCGAGCGCGTTCCTCACTATCGTCGATATACATACCGATGGGATTTGTTGAATCTTTATACGATAAATCAAATACGCGGTGATAAACGCGGCCTTGAATTTTTAAGAAATATATACCCGTGTCTTGGTGTTGAAAACCATGAGTTACTCCTAACGCACTAAACGCAAACAAGTTATTGAATGCTCGGGGATGTTTTACGAAATTTGGATGCGTGTAAAAGTCTTCCGTTAACGGCGGAAAGTTTTGAACGTTGTTCGCGCCGGCCCCGCAGCACCATTTTAATCTAGTCTTTTCTTCGTTAAACAACGGCGCGTTACAAAATTGACATTTAATGACATCGGCTGCCAGCAAAGAGGATTTTTTTAGGCTGAATAACTGAACCGGGTTTAAATCGTCATCTTTTCTCGCGCCAATCAAAGTTGACATTGACCGTAACGCGGGTTCTACGTTTCTATTACGCGAATTGAAAGTTGCACGTGATGTTTGTGTAACCTCGGGATTACTTTCCATGTAACGCTGCATGGCGGCCCTATGTACTTCCGGATGACTCTGACTATATCGATCTACGGCGGCCCTATTTATTTCAGGATGTTCCTGTGTATATTTTTTTACGGCGGCCCTATGTATCTCGGGATTCTCTTTATTAAAACGTTTAACGGCAGCCTTGTGTACTTGTGGCTTTTGTTCATTATAACGTGCTACGGCTTTTTTATTTACATCCGGGTTGTTCTTTTTATATTTCTTTGCGGCATTATCGCGCGGATCATTACAAAGCGGCTTCATCCCACGTTTTCTAAGATTGACAACTTTTATTGGGTTTGGATTATTTGGTGTATGTGAGCTTTCACCGGCGTTGTGCTCTTCTGAAAAGTTTGTCACGCGTAATTTATGAACAGCATACTGTTCGTTAAAATCGTTGTTGTGCCTTATACACAGTAATTTCACTAACGTTTCAAGATTATCGCACAAAAAGAGACGTGCTAGACCAGAACCAGTCGTAATACCGTGCTCATCTACCGAATGACTATTGAATAAATAATATTGATTACCGCACTTCCAAAAACTGAAAGTATAAGCCATTGCGGTGAACAATCCCGAATCTGTTTGTTCATTAAAATTTTCACAGTTGAAAAGTTCGTTTAAATTTGCTTTTAATTCATTTACGCGCTCATCGTAAGTGGATGTCGTGGGATATAAGCCATTAAATTTCCAGTCTTCTGACATATTCGCGACGCAATTATTAATTTTTACGCAGGTTGGTAATTCAGACGGTTCTATCGTTCGGGGGTCTTCTACTGGGAATATTTCCTGAAAGAGTAAATATCCTGCAGACAGAATGTTGTCTATTTCAGCCGTCGTGAAAGGTGCCCTCCCTTTAATTACTGAAAAACACGCAGCTGTTGCTGACATAGCGACACACGAAACCGAACCACCCCGAGGAAATTTCCCATTACTTTGACACATGGTACCTGAGGCCACACAATCAACTTCTACAGATACGACCATCTCTGCACTTACCTTGGCAGATGTAGAAGGGCGCCCAGTGCGCTTGACTTTCGCAGGCCGTCCACGTCGCGCACCCTCGGTAGAGGTCTTCTTTGCAGGCATACTGAAAGTAGTTATAAGTACCAAACAATCCATCAATCAGTTAAACAAAAAACAACCAAAACAATCAACAACCAACCAACCACACCAACAACCAAACAATTAATCAATAAATAAAAATAAAATTAAGACATTATTTAAAAAATGTATTGCATTTAAACACATAGTTTTGCACATAGGCGAGCTTAATGCTACTTAGCATTGCACATTTCATAATAAGCAACTCTCTGTTAGGAGGAATTTAAGATGTTTTTTTATGTAGCCTATACATACATGCCACTGCAGGGCACAGGCCTTTTTTCAGAAAGGGTATGGGCTTCATTACCGTGCATTCTTTCGGCAATTTCAAGCACTGAGTTGTGTGAACATCTCGGACACTCTGGTTTCCTGACGATATTTTCTTTTGAAGAAGAAAGAAGTAGAAAAACATATCACATCACAGAGACATGTATATATATAACAAGTGATTAAAGACAAACAAAATACGACATAATACCTATATACCAAAACAATAAGGGACCCAGGGTATGTCTATGCAATGACCTCGAGGTCAGTATTATATGCTGCATACATATATAGGCTTCATAATATTTATTTTCCAATAAAACTATGTAATGTTAATGAACAAATTTGTGTTCTCTGTATGGTGAACATTAAATTTATTATTAGACCAATGTGTTATTTTTGAACCACTATATTGCCTTAATCTTTAACCTGTTCCTTTGTAATTTGGAACATGAATATACGGTACTACACAGTAGCTTAGTTTTAAAAAGAGAGTACAACATTGTGTCATTTTTTTCTAATTGTTTAATTAATGTTTTTAATAGATTTTTATCTGTCCAATTACTGTTGGTCACATTGAATTTAATGGTACGTTGATGATATTTATTTATTTATAGGTACATCAATCTCTGTAAGTAAACATCGTGTTCTTGCAATAAGTAAATATGAATAGTAAATGCAATATACTAAAATAATTAAAGTGTCATCATAAGAAAATTGTACATAGAAGACCTCCTAACCTAATCAAGTTTGGAATTAGAAATAAAGCAGTAAGGGGGTATAATAATTATAATAAACAGAAATAACTGTCAATTTCCTGAAAGAAATCACTTCATCGGTAGTAATTAACAGTTAATATTTGTCAAAAACCATGAGGGAAGCCTATGTCCTGCAGTGGGCGTCAAAGGACTGATGATGATGATGATGATGACATAGAGAAACTTGAGAACTTTACTCATTAACCCTGATTAGACTAATCTACTAATAATTAATAGGTAGAAGAAGAAGAAGAAAGACATTTTTATACCAACAAGATATTGGTATTGGCTGTGGGTCAGTATACACAGTAAATAGTGGTGCAATCAATAGAACGCTTGCCCCACAAGGCTGTAGGTTTGCACCCCAGCATGGCTGGACATGAATGACTTTACTTTTTGAGTTATTTTATAGCAATTCTTTCGCTATAAAGAAAAACATCCTAAGGTAATTTGAGTGCCTGAGGTATTTTTACTGAACGCTTGAAATCACCAATACTGGACATGCTGGACATGACACATTGCACACTATACTCTCTCTCTCTCTCTCTGAGAAGCTTATGCCCTATAAATAAGGAGACATAAGGCTTTACATATTATTGTTCATTATAATAGTGATTAATAATACACACACAAATTAACCTACTTAATAATATTTATAAGCATTATCATGCATTTTCATTCAAAAGAGACACTCACTGCATACATTTATTTATTTATTTGTCCATCCATTTATTTACAATTTGGTGCTGATGCACAGAACACAATGAGATACAGTAAAGCTTAAAACAGCTTTGATGTTCATTAAGTAAACATTTTGTTTTATAATGAGAATGAGTTAATATTATTCTCAATGTATGTATAATGAATGATTTTCTTTTATTTTGTATTTGCAGTCAAGCAATGACCTGTACATTGTCTGTTAACAGTAGGTACTTACTATTACTTACTTAGTGTTAAACCGAACTTACTCATGACTTGCAAGTTTGATTTGTTTGTATAGATTATACCTGGTTAACCAAAACCTAAATGATGGAACTTTGTGAATCAATCATACAGATAGGTTTGTTACTAAAGTAAAGAAAAATTAACTTTTTTCTTCTTCTTCAATCTATATAGCCATCCAATAGTGAGTGTAGGTCTCTTGTATTGTAATGTATGTAATAAGAACCCACCCCCAACTTTATCCACCAACCAACTTTTCTGACCAATCTTAATTGAAATTAATTTTCGTGTAACTGGTAAAAAGTTACTTAGATACAATATTCTTTATTGCATGTACACCAGGAATATGAATACCTATATAACGAGTTCTTTGACAACCCGATGCCGTTTAGTCTTGGTAGGTACCTACTCGACTTCCACGAGTACCAACACTAAACGTTTAGGTTTTCGTGCTATTGAGAAAGTTTACTTGTTTCGATGGTAGATGCGTAGCGAGGTTAGCATACAGGTGAACAACTAACAATGAAGTTAAGAGACTGTTGGCAATAAAATGACAGTCTGAGACGCTATGTAGGTAGGTACCTACCTTAAAGTTTCTTATTTTGGACTATAAAAAATTAGGTATCGAACATTTCTTGATTAAAATGAAATAGCTAGATAGATAAATGTGCAGTTTACTTACTCTGTAATCACAATCACACAAATGGGCTTTTTAATTTTAAAACGTAGTAACTCAGTTCCGCGTTCTGTCGCAAGGACCGGAGGAAGAAGGAAGGAAGGACGCGTTCCTTCAACTTTGGCGGGGTATAGCGTTGGGAATTTGTGTTGCCAGAATCGCCGTAAAATATACCCCTAAAATTTAGAGGGCCTAAATTATTGTACAGTAATCGTTACCTTCACTTTATAACCATATAAAGAGACCAGGGTTTGCCACTTGCCACGTTCCTCGTGCTTACTTCATAATTTTGCAAAGGCATGCGCTGCAATCATTTAACTGACAGCACCAGTCTCATTGAAGAAGTTAACGGTCTTTTTTGAGTTAATGGTCTTAAAAATCCTCAGAAACAATCTAAATATTTTTTCGACTCATAAAATTTAAATTATGCGTTCGTAAATAAACAAAGGCGCTGGATGCAGGCCGCTTCCAACCGATCTTTTTGGAAATCCACGGAGGAGGCGCCTATGTACAGCAGTGGACTTCTTGTGGCTGAATGATGGTGATGATGATGATGATATACATAATCTCGGGTGCACGAGTCCAACTCGCACTTAGCCGATATTTTTTCAATTTAACGCTTGTAATCTCATAAGGGCAAGATAAAAAGTACCCGAAACCGGCGTGCGTGCATGCAACGACTAATGAATGTTGAGGAAGCGAAAGTGATCTGTCAGGATCATAGCAAGTGGCAGTACGTGGTCTCTGCCTACCCCTCTGGGATATAGGGGTGAGTTTATGTTATGTTATGTTAATCTCATACACACTTATTTATTAAAATTAGCTCAATCAGTTTTAAAAATATGAGAACGCCTTTTATTTAAAAATAAGGTCATTTAACACATTATGATAATCATCGAACTCTTACAGCATCACGTTCAACAAAATAAAATTCTATCGAAACTTAAAAATACGTTTAAGCAAAAAAATTATAACAATCTAACAAATAGAACCTAAAAAAACCGGCTTAGTTCGTGTCGGGCAACGGGCAGTGTAAGTTCCCGTAGAAAGAGAGGGTTTTAACTGCATTATAAAAGTAACAACTTCATCAACGTAATGTTCAATGGATCTTGTACAAAGTTTTCCTTTTATGAGTTGGTCGTCTATAACTTCATAATTAACTTGTTAATCCTACTTAGCCATGATAGTTTTCTTTTTAAGTTCATTGACTACTACCCTGAATTTTTTCGCGTTTCTAAAAACAAACCTTTAACCAGGCGGCGGGACAGATACCCTACTCAGATCTCAATTTGCGCTTTAAAGCGTAATATTTCGCAAACGGAATCCTACCTAAATAAAAAAATTCTATTTCTACATCCGTAATATTTTGATACTAAAACGACCAATCTAACTATACCCCACCTTATGCTGTAGGCGGGAAAAAAAAATTGCACCCCTAATTTAGGTTGGTAGGGGGTACCGTAATGAAACATTTTCTTAAGATTTTATTTGGCATGATTAATAATATATAATATGTCTATGCCAAATTTCAGCTTTCTTGTACTAATCGTTTCAGAGCTAGGCCGCGGACAAACAGACGGACAGACATACGGACGGACGGACGGACATAGTGAAACTATAAGGATTCCTTTTCGACTATGGAACCCTAAAAAAGCGCTGATTACAATATTTGGTTGCCATTTTACCTTCCATGATAACCCAAATGGCGATAAATTACCTCACCTGGCAACATTGGTGCCATCATTCTCAACAGTTGGTAGATTTGATTTTCTGAGCTGTAATTGGACGTTTGGACGGATACAGAACGGATACGGATATACTTAATAGGTATAAGGTTGCGTTCAAAAATTCGAGTTGGTCTTTCGAGCCGGAAAAAACGGGACTTAGTTTCTTAACCGAAAATGGCGTGCCGAAAAAAAGTCCGCTTTAAAATTTGATCGAAATCGGCCGGTAAACAAAAGAGTTGGCCCATTCCCCTAAGAGAAGGCGTTCGAAATTCAAAAATCGGCTTCATAGGATGGCTGTAATTCATACATTTCCTACAACTTTGTCATACATCATTTTCCTCTAGCTATTGTCATTTCGGAGAAAACGTATGGATGAGTCAGTCAGTGAGTATACCGCATTGTAGCTTTATATATATATAATGGAGCCGGTCATTGACCTCTACCTGTGGCCTGTACAAGCGGAGGGCCTCTATGAAGAAATCGATTTTCAGTACAAAATTTCAATACAAAATTGGCTCTTATCAATCGTCTATAACTCGGCCGTTAACACGAAATTTCAGAATGTTAGATTTTTCTCATGGACCTGAACATCTCAGTAACACGATGCCACACACAGCTCAGCAATTTTTTTGGCCTTTGGCCTCCACCGATGGTACTAAAAAAGGGCGGTTTTCTATGGAAAAGTCGATTTTCAGTACAATATTTTCTAATAAAGTGTCTAATTTTCAAACTTTAATGAGTCGGTGGCCAACTCGAACGGTCGAGTGTCTCGGCAGCGTGCCCCCGCCTCCAGCTAAGCAATGGTTTCGGCCTTTGGCCTCCACCGATGGCACTAAAAAAGGGCGGTTTTCTATGGAAAAGTCGATTTTCAGTACAATATTTTCTAATAAAGTGTCTAATTTTCAAACTTTAATGAGTCGGTGGCCAACTCGAACGGTCGAGTGTCTCGGCAGCGTGCCCCCGCCTCCAGCTAAGCAATGGTTTCGGCCTTTGGCCTCCACCGATGGCACTAAAAAAGGGCGGTTTTCTATGGAAAAGTCGATTTTCAGTACAATATTTTCTAATAAAGTGTCTAATTTTCAAACTTTAATGAGTCGGTGGCCAACTCGAACGGTCGAGTGTCTCGGCAGCGTGCCCCCGCCTCCAGCTAAGTGACGGTTTCGGCCTTCGGCCTCCACCTATGGTACTAAAAAAGGGCGGATTTCTATGGAAAAGTCGATTTTCAGTAAAATATTTTCTAATAAAGTGTCTAATTTTCAAACTTTAATGAGTCGGTGGCCAACTCGAACGGTCGAGTGTCTCGGCAGCGTGCCCCCGCCTCCAGCTAAGCAACGGTTTCGGCCTTTGGCCTCCACCTATGGTACTAAAAAAGGCGGATTTCTATGGAAAAGTCGATTTTCAGTACAAATTCTCCATACAAATTTTTTTCATTTTCAATTGTCGATATCTCGGCCGCCATCTTGAAAATCCAAAATGTCCGATTTTTCTCATATACCTGGGTTCTTTGACGACCCGATGCCGTTTAGAGCACGTCTCCAGCATGCGCCCAGTTGGCTGCCGACTTTTTTGCGCAGAGGTCGATTTTTTGGGCGGCCATATTCTCGCCCCTATTTTGAATTTCGAACGACCGATAGGGGAACCGAAAATGGCGTGCCGAAAAAAAGTCCGCTTTAAAATTTGATCGAAATCGGCCGGTAAACAAAAGAGTTGGCCCATTCCCCTAAGAGAAGGCGTTCGAAATTCAAAAATCGGCTTCATAGGATGGCTGTAATTCATACATTTCCTACAACTTTGTCATACATCATTTTCCTCTAGCTATTGTCATTTCGGAGAAAACGTATGGATGAGTCAGTCAGTGAGTATACCGCATTGTAGCTTTATATATATATAATGGAGCCGGTCATTGACCTCTACCTGTGGCCTGTACAAGCGGAGGGCCTCTATGAAGAAATCGATTTTCAGTACAAAATTTCAATACAAAATTGGCTCTTATCAATCGTCTATAACTCGGCCGTTAACACGAAATTTCAGAATGTTAGATTTTTCTCATGGACCTGAACATCTCAGTAACACGATGCCACACACAGCTCAGCAATTTTTTTGGCCTTTGGCCTCCACCGATGGTCCTAAAAAAGGGCGGATTTCTATGGAAAAGTCGATTTTCAGTAAAATATTTTCTAATAAAGTGTCTAATTTTCAAACTTTAATGAGTCGGTGGCCAACTCGAACGGTCGAGTGTCTCGGCAGCGTGCCCCCGCCTCCAGCTAAGTAACGGTTTCGGCCTTCGGCCTCCACCGATGGTCCTAAAAAAGGGCGGATTTCTATGGAAAAGTCGATTTTCAGTAAAATATTTTCTAATAAAGTGTCTAATTTTCAAACTTTAATGAGTCGGTGGCCAACTCGAACGGTCGAGTGTCTCGGCAGCGTGCCCCCGCCTCCAGCTAAGTAACGGTTTCGGCCTTCGGCCTCCACCGATGGTCCTAAAAAAGGGCGGATTTCTATGGAAAAGTCGATTTTCAGTAAAATATTTTCTAATAAAGTGTCTAATTTTCAAACTTTAATGAGTCGGTGGCCAACTCGAACGGTCGAGTGTCTCGGCAGCGTGCCCCCGCCTCCAGCTAAGCAACGGTTTCGGCCTTCGGCCTCCACCGATGGTACTAAAAAAGGCGGATTTCTATGGAAAAGTCGATTTTCAGTACAAATTCTCCATACAATTTTTTTTCATTTTCAATCGTCGATATCTCGGCCGCCATCTTGAAAATCCAAAATGTCCGATTTTTCTCATATACCTGGGTTCTTTGACGACCCGATGCCGTTTAGAGCACGTCTCCAGCATGCGCCCAGTTGGCTGCCGACTTTTTTGCGCAGAGGTCGATTTTTTGGGCGGCCATATTCTCGCCCCTATTTTGAATTTCGAACGACCGATAGGGGAACCGAAAATGGCGTGCCGAAAAAAAGTCCGCTTTAAAATTTGATCGAAATCGGCCGGTAAACAAAAGAGTTGGCCCATTCCCCTAAGAGAAGGCGTTCGAAATTCAAAAATCGGCTTCATAGGATGGCTGTAATTCATACATTTCCTACAACTTTGTCATACATCATTTTCCTCTAGCTATTGTCATTTCGGAGAAAACGTATGGATGAATCAGTGAGTGAGTATACCGCATTGTAGCTTTATATATATATAATGGAGCCGGTCATTGACCTCTACCTGTGGCCTGTACAAGCGGAGGGCCTCTATGAAGAAATCGATTTTCAGTACAAAATTTCAATACAAAATTGGCTCTTATCAATCGTCTATAACTCGGCCGTTAACACGAAATTTCAGAATGTTAGATTTTTCTCATGGACCTGAACATAACTTTGTCATACATCATTTTCCTCTAGCTATTGTCATTTCGGAGAAAACGTATGGATGAATCAGTGAGTGAGTATACCGCATTGTAGCTTTATATATATATAATGGAGCCGGTCATTGACCTCTACCTGTGGCCTGTACAAGCGGAGGGCCTCTATGAAGAAATCGATTTTCAGTACAAAATTTCAATACAAAATTGGCTCTTATCAATCGTCTATAACTCGGCCGTTAACACGAAATTTCAGAATGTTAGATTTTTCTCATGGACCTGAACATCTCAGTAACACGATGCCACACACAGCTCAGCAATTTTTTTGGCCTTTGGCCTCCACCGATGGTCCTAAAAAAGGGCGGATTTCTATGGAAAAGTCGATTTTCAGTAAAATATTTTCTAATAAAGTGTCTAATTTTCAAACTTTAATGAGTCGGTGGCCAACTCGAACGGTCGAGTGTCTCGGCAGCGTGCCCCCGCCTCCAGCTAAGTAACGGTTTCGGCCTTCGGCCTCCACCGATGGTCCTAAAAAAGGGCGGATTTCTATGGAAAAGTCGATTTTCAGTAAAATATTTTCTAATAAAGTGTCTAATTTTCAAACTTTAATGAGTCGGTGGCCAACTCGAACGGTCGAGTGTCTCGGCAGCGTGCCCCCGCCTCCAGCTAAGCAACGGTTTCGGCCTTCGGCCTCCACCGATGGTACTAAAAAAGGCGGATTTCTATGGAAAAGTCGATTTTCAGTACAAATTCTCCATACAATTTTTTTTCATTTTCAATCGTCGATATCTCGGCCGCCATCTTGAAAATCCAAAATGTCCGATTTTTCTCATATACCTGGGTTCTTTGACGACCCGATGCCGTTTAGAGCACGTCTCCAGCATGCGCCCAGTTGGCTGCCGACTTTTTTGCGCAGAGGTCGATTTTTTGGGCGGCCATATTCTCGCCCCTATTTTGAATTTCGAACGACCGATAGGGGAACCGAAAATGGCGTGCCGAAAAAAAGTCCGCTTTAAAATTTGATCGAAATCGGCCGGTAAACAAAAGAGTTGGCCCATTCCCCTAAGAGAAGGCGTTCGAAATTCAAAAATCGGCTTCATAGGATGGCTGTAATTCATACATTTCCTACAACTTTGTCATACATCATTTTCCTCTAGCTATTGTCATTTCGGAGAAAACGTATGGATGAATCAGTGAGTGAGTATACCGCATTGTAGCTTTATATATATATAATGGAGCCGGTCATTGACCTCTACCTGTGGCCTGTACAAGCGGAGGGCCTCTATGAAGAAATCGATTTTCAGTACAAAATTTCAATACAAAATTGGCTCTTATCAATCGTCTATAACTCGGCCGTTAACACGAAATTTCAGAATGTTAGATTTTTCTCATGGACCTGAACATCTCAGTAACACGATGCCACACACAGCTCAGCAATTTTTTTGGCCTTTGGCCTCCACCGATGGTACTAAAAAAGGGCGGTTTTCTATGGAAAAGTCGATTTTCAGTACAATATTTTCTAATAAAGTGTCTAATTTTCAAACTTTAATGAGTCGGTGGCCAACTCGAACGGTCGAGTGTCTCGGCAGCGTGCCCCCGCCTCCAGCTAAGTAACGGTTTCGGCCTTCGGCCTCCACCGATGGTCCTAAAAAAGGGCGGATTTCTATGGAAAAGTCGATTTTCAGTAAAATATTTTCTAATAAAGTGTCTAATTTTCAAACTTTAATGAGTCGGTGGCCAACTCGAACGGTCGAGTGTCTCGGCAGCGTGCCCCCGCCTCCAGCTAAGCAACGGTTTCGGCCTTCGGCCTCCACCGATGGTACTAAAAAAGGCGGATTTCTATGGAAAAGTCGATTTTCAGTAAAATATTTTCTAATAAAGTGTCTAATTTTCAAACTTTAATGAGTCGGTGGCCAACTCGAACGGTCGAGTGTCTCGGCAGCGTGCCCCCGCCTCCAGCTAAGCAATGGTTTCGGCCTTTGGCCTCCACCGATGGCACTAAAAAAGGGCGGTTTTCTATGGAAAAGTCGATTTTCAGTACAATATTTTCTAATAAAGTGTCTAATTTTCAAACTTTAATGAGTCGGTGGCCAACTCGAACGGTCGAGTGTCTCGGCAGCGTGCCCCCGCCTCCAGCTAAGTGACGGTTTCGGCCTTCGGCCTCCACCTATGGTACTAAAAAAGGGCGGATTTCTATGGAAAAGTCGATTTTCAGTAAAATATTTTCTAATAAAGTGTCTAATTTTCAAACTTTAATGAGTCGGTGGCCAACTCGAACGGTCGAGTGTCTCGGCAGCGTGCCCCCGCCTCCAGCTAAGCAACGGTTTCGGCCTTTGGCCTCCACCTATGGTACTAAAAAAGGCGGATTTCTATGGAAAAGTCGATTTTCAGTACAAATTCTCCATACAAATTTTTTTCATTTTCAATTGTCGATATCTCGGCCGCCATCTTGAAAATCCAAAATGTCCGATTTTTCTCATATACCTGGGTTCTTTGACGACCCGATGCCGTTTAGAGCACGTCTCCAGCATGCGCCCAGTTGGCTGCCGACTTTTTTGCGCAGAGGTCGATTTTTTGGGCGGCCATATTCTCGCCCCTATTTTGAATTTCGAACGACCGATAGGGGAACCGAAAATGGCGTGCCGAAAAAAAGTCCGCTTTAAAATTTGATCGAAATCGGCCGGTAAACAAAAGAGTTGGCCCATTCCCCTAAGAGAAGGCGTTCGAAATTCAAAAATCGGCTTCATAGGATGGCTGTAATTCATACATTTCCTACAACTTTGTCATACATCATTTTCCTCTAGCTATTGTCATTTCGGAGAAAACGTATGGATGAGTCAGTCAGTGAGTATACCGCATTGTAGCTTTATATATATATAATGGAGCCGGTCATTGACCTCTACCTGTGGCCTGTACAAGCGGAGGGCCTCTATGAAGAAATCGATTTTCAGTACAAAATTTCAATACAAAATTGGCTCTTATCAATCGTCTATAACTCGGCCGTTAACACGAAATTTCAGAATGTTAGATTTTTCTCATGGACCTGAACATCTCAGTAACACGATGCCACACACAGCTCAGCAATTTTTTTGGCCTTTGGCCTCCACCGATGGTCCTAAAAAAGGGCGGATTTCTATGGAAAAGTCGATTTTCAGTAAAATATTTTCTAATAAAGTGTCTAATTTTCAAACTTTAATGAGTCGGTGGCCAACTCGAACGGTCGAGTGTCTCGGCAGCGTGCCCCCGCCTCCAGCTAAGTAACGGTTTCGGCCTTCGGCCTCCACCGATGGTCCTAAAAAAGGGCGGATTTCTATGGAAAAGTCGATTTTCAGTAAAATATTTTCTAATAAAGTGTCTAATTTTCAAACTTTAATGAGTCGGTGGCCAACTCGAACGGTCGAGTGTCTCGGCAGCGTGCCCCC
Organism: Yponomeuta evonymella; assembly: GCA_963969515.1. NCBI lineage: Eukaryota > Metazoa > Arthropoda > Insecta > Lepidoptera > Yponomeutidae > Yponomeuta > Yponomeuta evonymella. Next base: position 8,185,913 of record OZ018346.1, read on the forward strand.
GCCTCCAGCTAAGTAACGGTTTCGGCCTTCGGCCTCCACCGATGGTCCTAAAAAAGGGCGGATTTCTATGGAAAAGTCGATTTTCAGTAAAATATTTTCTAATAAAGTGTCTAATTTTCAAACTTTAATGAGTCGGTGGCCAACTCGAACGGTCGAGTGTCTCGGCAGCGTGCCCCCGCCTCCAGCTAAGCAACGGTTTCGGCCTTCGGCCTCCACCGATGGTACTAAAAAAGGCGGATTTCTATGGAAAAGTCGATTTTCAGTACAAATTCTCCATACAATTTTTTTTCATTTTCAATCGTCGATATCTCGGCCGCCATCTTGAAAATCCAAAATGTCCGATTTTTCTCATATACCTGGGTTCTTTGACGACCCGATGCCGTTTAGAGCACGTCTCCAGCATGCGCCCAGTTGGCTGCCGACTTTTTTGCGCAGAGGTCGATTTTTTGGGCGGCCATATTCTCGCCCCTATTTTGAATTTCGAACGACCGATAGGGGAACCGAAAATGGCGTGCCGAAAAAAAGTCCGCTTTAAAATTTGATCGAAATCGGCCGGTAAACAAAAGAGTTGGCCCATTCCCCTAAGAGAAGGCGTTCGAAATTCAAAAATCGGCTTCATAGGATGGCTGTAATTCATACATTTCCTACAACTTTGTCATACATCATTTTCCTCTAGCTATTGTCATTTCGGAGAAAACGTATGGATGAATCAGTGAGTGAGTATACCGCATTGTAGCTTTATATATATATAATGGAGCCGGTCATTGACCTCTACCTGTGGCCTGTACAAGCGGAGGGCCTCTATGAAGAAATCGATTTTCAGTACAAAATTTCAATACAAAATTGGCTCTTATCAATCGTCTATAACTCGGCCGTTAACACGAAATTTCAGAATGTTAGATTTTTCTCATGGACCTGAACATAACTTTGTCATACATCATTTTCCTCTAGCTATTGTCATTTCGGAGAAAACGTATGGATGAATCAGTGAGTGAGTATACCGCATTGTAGCTTTATATATATATAATGGAGCCGGTCATTGACCTCTACCTGTGGCCTGTACAAGCGGAGGGCCTCTATGAAGAAATCGATTTTCAGTACAAAATTTCAATACAAAATTGGCTCTTATCAATCGTCTATAACTCGGCCGTTAACACGAAATTTCAGAATGTTAGATTTTTCTCATGGACCTGAACATCTCAGTAACACGATGCCACACACAGCTCAGCAATTTTTTTGGCCTTTGGCCTCCACCGATGGTCCTAAAAAAGGGCGGATTTCTATGGAAAAGTCGATTTTCAGTAAAATATTTTCTAATAAAGTGTCTAATTTTCAAACTTTAATGAGTCGGTGGCCAACTCGAACGGTCGAGTGTCTCGGCAGCGTGCCCCCGCCTCCAGCTAAGTAACGGTTTCGGCCTTCGGCCTCCACCGATGGTCCTAAAAAAGGGCGGATTTCTATGGAAAAGTCGATTTTCAGTAAAATATTTTCTAATAAAGTGTCTAATTTTCAAACTTTAATGAGTCGGTGGCCAACTCGAACGGTCGAGTGTCTCGGCAGCGTGCCCCCGCCTCCAGCTAAGTAACGGTTTCGGCCTTCGGCCTCCACCGATGGTCCTAAAAAAGGGCGGATTTCTATGGAAAAGTCGATTTTCAGTAAAATATTTTCTAATAAAGTGTCTAATTTTCAAACTTTAATGAGTCGGTGGCCAACTCGAACGGTCGAGTGTCTCGGCAGCGTGCCCCCGCCTCCAGCTAAGCAACGGTTTCGGCCTTCGGCCTCCACCGATGGTACTAAAAAAGGCGGATTTCTATGGAAAAGTCGATTTTCAGTACAAATTCTCCATACAATTTTTTTTCATTTTCAATCGTCGATATCTCGGCCGCCATCTTGAAAATCCAAAATGTCCGATTTTTCTCATATACCTGGGTTCTTTGACGACCCGATGCCGTTTAGAGCACGTCTCCAGCATGCGCCCAGTTGGCTGCCGACTTTTTTGCGCAGAGGTCGATTTTTTGGGCGGCCATATTCTCGCCCCTATTTTGAATTTCGAACGACCGATAGGGGAACCGAAAATGGCGTGCCGAAAAAAAGTCCGCTTTAAAATTTGATCGAAATCGGCCGGTAAACAAAAGAGTTGGCCCATTCCCCTAAGAGAAGGCGTTCGAAATTCAAAAATCGGCTTCATAGGATGGCTGTAATTCATACATTTCCTACAACTTTGTCATACATCATTTTCCTCTAGCTATTGTCATTTCGGAGAAAACGTATGGATGAATCAGTGAGTGAGTATACCGCATTGTAGCTTTATATATATATAATGGAGCCGGTCATTGACCTCTACCTGTGGCCTGTACAAGCGGAGGGCCTCTATGAAGAAATCGATTTTCAGTACAAAATTTCAATACAAAATTGGCTCTTATCAATCGTCTATAACTCGGCCGTTAACACGAAATTTCAGAATGTTAGATTTTTCTCATGGACCTGAACATAACTTTGTCATACATCATTTTCCTCTAGCTATTGTCATTTCGGAGAAAACGTATGGATGAATCAGTGAGTGAGTATACCGCATTGTAGCTTTATATATATATAATGGAGCCGGTCATTGACCTCTACCTGTGGCCTGTACAAGCGGAGGGCCTCTATGAAGAAATCGATTTTCAGTACAAAATTTCAATACAAAATTGGCTCTTATCAATCGTCTATAACTCGGCCGTTAACACGAAATTTCAGAATGTTAGATTTTTCTCATGGACCTGAACATCTCAGTAACACGATGCCACACACAGCTCAGCAATTTTTTTGGCCTTTGGCCTCCACCGATGGTCCTAAAAAAGGGCGGATTTCTATGGAAAAGTCGATTTTCAGTAAAATATTTTCTAATAAAGTGTCTAATTTTCAAACTTTAATGAGTCGGTGGCCAACTCGAACGGTCGAGTGTCTCGGCAGCGTGCCCCCGCCTCCAGCTAAGTAACGGTTTCGGCCTTCGGCCTCCACCGATGGTCCTAAAAAAGGGCGGATTTCTATGGAAAAGTCGATTTTCAGTAAAATATTTTCTAATAAAGTGTCTAATTTTCAAACTTTAATGAGTCGGTGGCCAACTCGAACGGTCGAGTGTCTCGGCAGCGTGCCCCCGCCTCCAGCTAAGCAACGGTTTCGGCCTTCGGCCTCCACCGATGGTACTAAAAAAGGCGGATTTCTATGGAAAAGTCGATTTTCAGTACAAATTCTCCATACAATTTTTTTTCATTTTCAATCGTCGATATCTCGGCCGCCATCTTGAAAATCCAAAATGTCCGATTTTTCTCATATACCTGGGTTCTTTGACGACCCGATGCCGTTTAGAGCACGTCTCCAGCATGCGCCCAGTTGGCTGCCGACTTTTTTGCGCAGAGGTCGATTTTTTGGGCGGCCATATTCTCGCCCCTATTTTGAATTTCGAACGACCGATAGGGGAACCGAAAATGGCGTGCCGAAAAAAAGTCCGCTTTAAAATTTGATCGAAATCGGCCGGTAAACAAAAGAGTTGGCCCATTCCCCTAAGAGAAGGCGTTCGAAATTCAAAAATCGGCTTCATAGGATGGCTGTAATTCATACATTTCCTACAACTTTGTCATACATCATTTTCCTCTAGCTATTGTCATTTCGGAGAAAACGTATGGATGAATCAGTGAGTGAGTATACCGCATTGTAGCTTTATATATATATAATAATGGAGCCGGTCATTGACCTCTACCTGTGGCCTGTACAAGCGGAGGGCCTCTATGAAGAAATCGATTTTCAGTACAAAATTTCAATACAAAATTGGCTCTTATCAATCGTCTATAACTCGGCCGTTAACACGAAATTTCAGAATGTTAGATTTTTCTCATGGACCTGAACATCTCAGTAACACGATGCCACACACAGCTCAGCAATTTTTTTGGCCTTTGGCCTCCACCGATGGTCCTAAAAAAGGGCGGATTTCTATGGAAAAGTCGATTTTCAGTAAAATATTTTCTAATAAAGTGTCTAATTTTCAAACTTTAATGAGTCGGTGGCCAACTCGAACGGTCGAGTGTCTCGGCAGCGTGCCCCCGCCTCCAGCTAAGTAACGGTTTCGGCCTTCGGCCTCCACCGATGGTCCTAAAAAAGGGCGGATTTCTATGGAAAAGTCGATTTTCAGTAAAATATTTTCTAATAAAGTGTCTAATTTTCAAACTTTAATGAGTCGGTGGCCAACTCGAACGGTCGAGTGTCTCGGCAGCGTGCCCCCGCCTCCAGCTAAGTAACGGTTTCGGCCTTCGGCCTCCACCGATGGTCCTAAAAAAGGGCGGATTTCTATGGAAAAGTCGATTTTCAGTAAAATATTTTCTAATAAAGTGTCTAATTTTCAAACTTTAATGAGTCGGTGGCCAACTCGAACGGTCGAGTGTCTCGGCAGCGTGCCCCCGCCTCCAGCTAAGCAACGGTTTCGGCCTTCGGCCTCCACCGATGGTACTAAAAAAGGCGGATTTCTATGGAAAAGTCGATTTTCAGTACAAATTCTCCATACAATTTTTTTTCATTTTCAATCGTCGATATCTCGGCCGCCATCTTGAAAATCCAAAATGTCCGATTTTTCTCATATACCTGGGTTCTTTGACGACCCGATGCCGTTTAGAGCACGTCTCCAGCATGCGCCCAGTTGGCTGCCGACTTTTTTGCGCAGAGGTCGATTTTTTGGGCGGCCATATTCTCGCCCCTATTTTGAATTTCGAACGACCGATAGGGGAACCGAAAATGGCGTGCCGAAAAAAAGTCCGCTTTAAAATTTGATCGAAATCGGCCGGTAAACAAAAGAGTTGGCCCATTCCCCTAAGAGAAGGCGTTCGAAATTCAAAAATCGGCTTCATAGGATGGCTGTAATTCATACATTTCCTACAACTTTGTCATACATCATTTTCCTCTAGCTATTGTCATTTCGGAGAAAACGTATGGATGAATCAGTGAGTGAGTATACCGCATTGTAGCTTTATATATATATAATGGAGCCGGTCATTGACCTCTACCTGTGGCCTGTACAAGCGGAGGGCCTCTATGAAGAAATCGATTTTCAGTACAAAATTTCAATACAAAATTGGCTCTTATCAATCGTCTATAACTCGGCCGTTAACACGAAATTTCAGAATGTTAGATTTTTCTCATGGACCTGAACATAACTTTGTCATACATCATTTTCCTCTAGCTATTGTCATTTCGGAGAAAACGTATGGATGAATCAGTGAGTGAGTATACCGCATTGTAGCTTTATATATATATAATGGAGCCGGTCATTGACCTCTACCTGTGGCCTGTACAAGCGGAGGGCCTCTATGAAGAAATCGATTTTCAGTACAAAATTTCAATACAAAATTGGCTCTTATCAATCGTCTATAACTCGGCCGTTAACACGAAATTTCAGAATGTTAGATTTTTCTCATGGACCTGAACATCTCAGTAACACGATGCCACACACAGCTCAGCAATTTTTTTGGCCTTTGGCCTCCACCGATGGTCCTAAAAAAGGGCGGATTTCTATGGAAAAGTCGATTTTCAGTAAAATATTTTCTAATAAAGTGTCTAATTTTCAAACTTTAATGAGTCGGTGGCCAACTCGAACGGTCGAGTGTCTCGGCAGCGTGCCCCCGCCTCCAGCTAAGTAACGGTTTCGGCCTTCGGCCTCCACCGATGGTCCTAAAAAAGGGCGGATTTCTATGGAAAAGTCGATTTTCAGTAAAATATTTTCTAATAAAGTGTCTAATTTTCAAACTTTAATGAGTCGGTGGCCAACTCGAACGGTCGAGTGTCTCGGCAGCGTGCCCCCGCCTCCAGCTAAGTAACGGTTTCGGCCTTCGGCCTCCACCGATGGTCCTAAAAAAGGGCGGATTTCTATGGAAAAGTCGATTTTCAGTAAAATATTTTCTAATAAAGTGTCTAATTTTCAAACTTTAATGAGTCGGTGGCCAACTCGAACGGTCGAGTGTCTCGGCAGCGTGCCCCCGCCTCCAGCTAAGCAACGGTTTCGGCCTTCGGCCTCCACCGATGGTACTAAAAAAGGCGGATTTCTATGGAAAAGTCGATTTTCAGTACAAATTCTCCATACAATTTTTTTTCATTTTCAATCGTCGATATCTCGGCCGCCATCTTGAAAATCCAAAATGTCCGATTTTTCTCATATACCTGGGTTCTTTGACGACCCGATGCCGTTTAGAGCACGTCTCCAGCATGCGCCCAGTTGGCTGCCGACTTTTTTGCGCAGAGGTCGATTTTTTGGGCGGCCATATTCTCGCCCCTATTTTGAATTTCGAACGACCGATAGGGGAACCGAAAATGGCGTGCCGAAAAAAAGTCCGCTTTAAAATTTGATCGAAATCGGCCGGTAAACAAAAGAGTTGGCCCATTCCCCTAAGAGAAGGCGTTCGAAATTCAAAAATCGGCTTCATAGGATGGCTGTAATTCATACATTTCCTACAACTTTGTCATACATCATTTTCCTCTAGCTATTGTCATTTCGGAGAAAACGTATGGATGAATCAGTGAGTGAGTATACCGCATTGTAGCTTTATATATATATAATGGAGCCGGTCATTGACCTCTACCTGTGGCCTGTACAAGCGGAGGGCCTCTATGAAGAAATCGATTTTCAGTACAAAATTTCAATACAAAATTGGCTCTTATCAATCGTCTATAACTCGGCCGTTAACACGAAATTTCAGAATGTTAGATTTTTCTCATGGACCTGAACATAACTTTGTCATACATCATTTTCCTCTAGCTATTGTCATTTCGGAGAAAACGTATGGATGAATCAGTGAGTGAGTATACCGCATTGTAGCTTTATATATATATAATGGAGCCGGTCATTGACCTCTACCTGTGGCCTGTACAAGCGGAGGGCCTCTATGAAGAAATCGATTTTCAGTACAAAATTTCAATACAAAATTGGCTCTTATCAATCGTCTATAACTCGGCCGTTAACACGAAATTTCAGAATGTTAGATTTTTCTCATGGACCTGAACATCTCAGTAACACGATGCCACACACAGCTCAGCAATTTTTTTGGCCTTTGGCCTCCACCGATGGTCCTAAAAAAGGGCGGATTTCTATGGAAAAGTCGATTTTCAGTAAAATATTTTCTAATAAAGTGTCTAATTTTCAAACTTTAATGAGTCGGTGGCCAACTCGAACGGTCGAGTGTCTCGGCAGCGTGCCCCCGCCTCCAGCTAAGTAACGGTTTCGGCCTTCGGCCTCCACCGATGGTCCTAAAAAAGGGCGGATTTCTATGGAAAAGTCGATTTTCAGTAAAATATTTTCTAATAAAGTGTCTAATTTTCAAACTTTAATGAGTCGGTGGCCAACTCGAACGGTCGAGTGTCTCGGCAGCGTGCCCCCGCCTCCAGCTAAGCAACGGTTTCGGCCTTCGGCCTCCACCGATGGTACTAAAAAAGGCGGATTTCTATGGAAAAGTCGATTTTCAGTACAAATTCTCCATACAATTTTTTTTCATTTTCAATCGTCGATATCTCGGCCGCCATCTTGAAAATCCAAAATGTCCGATTTTTCTCATATACCTGGGTTCTTTGACGACCCGATGCCGTTTAGAGCACGTCTCCAGCATGCGCCCAGTTGGCTGCCGACTTTTTTGCGCAGAGGTCGATTTTTTGGGCGGCCATATTCTCGCCCCTATTTTGAATTTCGAACGACCGATAGGGGAACCGAAAATGGCGTGCCGAAAAAAAGTCCGCTTTAAAATTTGATCGAAATCGGCCGGTAAACAAAAGAGTTGGCCCATTCCCCTAAGAGAAGGCGTTCGAAATTCAAAAATCGGCTTCATAGGATGGCTGTAATTCATACATTTCCTACAACTTTGTCATACATCATTTTCCTCTAGCTATTGTCATTTCGGAGAAAACGTATGGATGAATCAGTGAGTGAGTATACCGCATTGTAGCTTTATATATATATAATGGAGCCGGTCATTGACCTCTACCTGTGGCCTGTACAAGCGGAGGGCCTCTATGAAGAAATCGATTTTCAGTACAAAATTTCAATACAAAATTGGCTCTTATCAATCGTCTATAACTCGGCCGTTAACACGAAATTTCAGAACGTTAGATTTTTCTCATGGACCTGAACATCTCAGTAACACGATGCCACACACAGCTCAGCAATTTTTTTGGCCTTTGGCCTCCACCGATGGCACTAAAAAAGGGCGGTTTTCTATGGAAAAGTCGATTTTCAGTAAAATATTTTCTAATAAAGTGTCTAATTTTCAAACTTTAATGAGTCGGTGGCCAACTCGAACGGTCGAGTGTCTCGGCAGCATGCCCCCGCCTCCAGCTAAGCAACGGTTTCGGCCTTTGGCCTCCACCGATGGCACTAAAAAAGGGCGGTTTTCTATGGAAAAGTCGATTTTCAGTAAAATATTTTCTAATAAAGTGTCTAATTTTCAAACTTTAATGAGTCGGTGGCCAACTCGAACGGTCGAGTGTCTCGGCAGCGTGCCCCCGCCTCCAGCTAAGCAACGGTTTCGGCCTTTGGCCTCCACCGATGGCACTAAAAAAGGGCGGTTTTCTATGGAAAAGTCGATTTTCAGTAAAATATTTTCTAATAAAGTGTCTAATTTTCAAACTTTAATGAGTCGGTGGCCAACTCGAACGGTCGAGTGTCTCGGCAGCATGCCCCCGCCTCCAGCTAAGCAACGGTTTCGGCCTTTGGCCTCCACCGATGGCACTAAAAAAGGGCGGTTTTCTATGGAAAAGTCGATTTTCAGTAAAATATTTTCTAATAAAGTGTCTAATTTTCAAACTTTAATGAGTCGGTGGCCAACTCGAACGGTCGAGTGTCTCGGCAGCGTGCCCCCGCCTCCAGCTAAGCAACGGTTTCGGCCTTCGGCCTCCACCGATGGCACTAAAAAAGGGCGGTTTTCTATGGAAAAGTCGATTTTCAGTAAAATATTTTCTAATAAAGTGTCTAATTTTCAAACTTTAATGAGTCGGTGGCCAACTCGAACGGTCGAGTGTCTCGGCAGCGTGCCCCCGCCTCCAGCTAAGCAACGGTTTCGGCCTTCGGCCTCCACCGATGGCACTAAAAAAGGGCGGTTTTCTATGGAAAAGTCGATTTTCAGTAAAATATTTTCTAATAAAGTGTCTAATTTTCAAACTTTAATGAGTCGGTGGCCAACTCGAACGGTCGAGTGTCTCGGCAGCGTGCCCCCGCCTCCAGCTAAGCAACGGTTTCGGCCTTCGGCCTCCACCGATGGCACTAAAAAAGGGCGGTTTTCTATGGAAAAGTCGATTTTCAGTAAAATATTTTCTAATAAAGTGTCTAATTTTCAAACTTTAATGAGTCGGTGGCCAACTCGAACGGTCGAGTGTCTCGGCAGCGTGCCCCCGCCTCCAGCTAAGCAACGGTTTCGGCCTTCGGCCTCCACCGATGGCACTAAAAAAGGGCGGTTTTCTATGGAAAAGTCGATTTTCAGTAAAATATTTTCTAATAAAGTGTCTAATTTTCAAACTTTAATGAGTCGGTGGCCAACTCGAACGGTCGAGTGTCTCGGCAGCGTGCCCCCGCCTCCAGCTAAGCAACGGTTTCGGCCTTCGGCCTCCACCGATGGCACTAAAAAAGGGCGGTTTTCTATGGAAAAGTCGATTTTCAGTAAAATATTTTCTAATAAAGTGTCTAATTTTCAAACTTTAATGAGTCGGTGGCCAACTCGAACGGTCGAGTGTCTCGGCAGCGTGCCCCCGCCTCCAGCTAAGCAACGGTTTCGGCCTTCGGCCTCCACCGATGGCACTAAAAAAGGGCGGTTTTCTATGGAAAAGTCGATTTTCAGTAAAATATTTTCTAATAAAGTGTCTAATTTTCAAACTTTAATGAGTCGGTGGCCAACTCGAACGGTCGAGTGTCTCGGCAGCGTGCCCCCGCCTCCAGCTAAGCAACGGTTTCGGCCTTTGGCCTCCACCGATGGTACTAAAAGAGGCGGATTTCTATGGAAAAGTCGATTTTCAGTACAAATTCTCCATACAAATTTTTTTCATTTTCAATCGTCGATATCTCGGCCGCCATCTTGAAAATCCAAAATGTCCGATTTTTCTCATATACCTGGGTTCTTTGACGACCCGATGCCGTTTAGAGCACGTCTCCAGCATGCGCCCAGTTGGCTGCCGACTTTTTTGCGCAGAGGTCGATTTTTTGGGCGGCCATATTCTCGCCCCTATTTTGAATTTCGAACGACCGATAGGGGAACCGAAAATGGCGTGCCGAAAAAAAGTCCGCTTTAAAATTTGATCGAAATCGGCCGGTAAACAAAAAAGTTAGCCCATTTGTATAGGAGAACGCGTTCGAAATTCAAAAATCGGCTTCATAGGATGGCTGTAATTCATACATTTCCTACAACTTTTTCATACATCATTTTCCTCTAGCTATTGTCATTTCGGAGAAAACGTATGGATGAATCAGTGAGTGAGTATACCGCATTGTAGCTTTATATATATATAACTAGGGGGTGAACCCCCTGCGCGCTTCGCGCGCCAACCCCCAGCCGCTCCGAGCTTCGCTCTCCGCGGCGCTCGGCCTAGGGCCTCGCTAGACACTTGACGTTGGGATTGTTTGAGTGGGAACATGTATGGTCTCGGCCTTCGGCCTCGGCCTGGACGGAGCTCGGCCTTCGGCCTCGCTGCGGCGGGGTTCCTCGTGCCTGCTTCGCGGAGCTCGGCCTCCGGCCTCGCAAGTTTGTCCCATCTGGATTTGCGTTGTTGCTTGTTCGCCGGAAAATGTATAGTCTCGGCCTTCGGCCTCGGCCTGAACGGAGCTCGGCCTTCGGCCTCGCCGCGGCGGTTCCTGGGGCCCGCTTCGCGGAGCTCGGCCTTCGGCCTCGCAAGTTTGTCCCATCTGGCTTTTGCGTTGTTGCTTGTTCGCCGAAAATGTATAGTCTCGGCCTTCGGCCTCGGCCTGAACGGAGCTCGGCCTTCGGCCTCGCCGCGGCGGGGTTCCCGGGGCCCGCTTCGCGGAGCTCGGCCTTCGGCCTCGCAAGTTTGTCCCATCTGGCTTTTGCGTTGTTGCTTGTTCGCCGGAAAATGTGTGGTCTCGGCCTTCGGCCTCGGCCTGAACGGAGCTCGGCCTTCGGCCTCGCCGCGACGGGGTTTCTCGTCCCCGCTTCGGCCTCGAAAAATTGATTTTTTGAAAAAATTTTAATTTTTGTTTCAAATTTTGTACTAAAAGTCGATTTTCAGTACAAATTCTCCATACAAAATTTTCTCATTTTCAATCGTCGATATCTCGGCCGCCATCTTGAAATGTCAAAATATCCGATTTTTCTCATATACCTGGGTCCTTTGAGAACCCGATGCCGTTTAGGGCACGTCTCCAGCATGTGCCCAGTTGGCTGCCGACTTTTTTGCGCAGAGGTCGATTTTTCGGGCGGCCATATTCTCGCCCCTATTTTGAATTTCGAACGTTCAAAATTTTTTTTCACAATTAGATCACAAAACAAATGCCCGTTTCAAATTTCATCCAAATCGGCCGGTAAACAAAAAAGTTAGCCCATTCCCCTAAGAGAAGGCGTTCGAAATTCAAAAATCGGCTTCATAGGATGGCTGTAATTCATACATTTCCTACAACTTTGTCATACATCATTTTCCTCTAGCTATTGTCATTTCGGAGAAAACGTATGGATGAGTCAGTCAGTGAGTATACCGCATTGTAGCTTTATATATATATAACTAGGGGGTGAACCCCCTGCGCGCTTCGCGCGCCAACCCCCAGCCGCTCCGAGCTTCGCTCTCCGCGGCGCTCGGCCTAGGGCCTCGCTAGACACTTGACGTTGGGATTGTTTGAGTGGGAACATGTATGGTCTCGGCCTTCGGCCTCGGCCTGGACGGAGCTCGGCCTTCGGCCTCGCTGCGGCGGGGTTCCTCGTGCCTGCTTCGCGGAGCTCGGCCTCCGGCCTCGCAAGTTTGTCCCATCTGGATTTGCGTTGTTGCTTGTTCGCCGGAAAATGTATAGTCTCGGCCTTCGGCCTCGGCCTGAACGGAGCTCGGCCTTCGGCCTCGCCGCGGCGGTTCCTGGGGCCCGCTTCGCGGAGCTCGGCCTTCGGCCTCGCAAGTTTGTCCCATCTGGCTTTTGCGTTGTTGCTTGTTCGCCGAAAATGTATAGTCTCGGCCTTCGGCCTCGGCCTGAACGGAGCTCGGCCTTCGGCCTCGCCGCGGCGGGGTTCCCGGGGCCCGCTTCGCGGAGCTCGGCCTTCGGCCTCGCAAGTTTGTCCCATCTGGCTTTTGCGTTGTTGCTTGTTCGCCGGAAAATGTGTGGTCTCGGCCTTCGGCCTCGGCCTGAACGGAGCTCGGCCTTCGGCCTCGCCGCGACGGGGTTTCTCGTCCCCGCTTCGGCCTCGAAAAATTGATTTTTTGAAAAAATTTTAATTTTTGTTTCAAATTTTGTACTAAAAGTCGATTTTCAGTACAAATTCTCCATACAAAATTTTCTCATTTTCAATCGTCGATATCTCGGCCGCCATCTTGAAATGTCAAAATATCCGATTTTTCTCATATACCTGGGTCCTTTGAGAACCCGATGCCGTTTAGGGCACGTCTCCAGCATGTGCCCAGTTGGCTGCCGACTTTTTTGCGCAGAGGTCGATTTTTCGGGCGGCCATATTCTCGCCCCTATTTTGAATTTCGAACGTTCAAAATTTTTTTTCACAATTAGATCACAAAACAAATGCCCGTTTCAAATTTCATCCAAATCGGCCGGTAAACAAAAAAGTTAGCCCATTCCCCTAAGAGAAGGCGTTCGAAATTCAAAAATCGGCTTCATAGGATGGCTGTAATTCATACATTTCCTACAACTTTGTCATACATCATTTTCCTCTAGCTATTGTCATTTCGGAGAAAACGTATGGATGAGTCAGTCAGTGAGTATACCGCATTGTAGCTTTATATATATATAATATAATATAATATAATGGAGCCGGTCATTGACCTCTACCTGTGGCCTGTACAAGCGGAGGGCCTCTATGAAGAAATCGATTTTCAGTACAAAATTTCAATACAAAATTGGCTCTTATCAATCGTCTATAACTCGGCCGTTAACACGAAATTTCAGAACGTTAGATTTTTCTCATGGACCTGAACATCTCAGTAACACGATGCCACACACAGCTCAGTAATTTTTTTGGCCTTTGGCCTCCACCGATGGTACTAAAAAAGGGCGGATTTCTATGGAAAAGTCGATTTTCAGTACAATTTTTTCTAATAAAGTGTCTAATTTTCAAACTTTAATGAGTCGGTGGCCAACTCGAACGGTCGAGTGTCTCGGCAGCATGCCCCCGCCTCCAGCTAAGCAACGGTTTCGGCCTTTGGCCTCCACCGATGGCACTAAAAAAGGGCGGTTTTCTATGGAAAAGTCGATTTTCAGTAAAATATTTTCTAATAAAGTGTCTAATTTTCAAACTTTAATGAGTCGGTGGCCAACTCGAACGGTCGAGTGTCTCGGCAGCGTGCCCCCGCCTCCAGCTAAGCAACGGTTTCGGCCTTTGGCCTCCACCGATGGCACTAAAAAAGGGCGGTTTTCTATGGAAAAGTCGATTTTCAGTAAAATATTTTCTAATAAAGTGTCTAATTTTCAAACTTTAATGAGTCGGTGGCCAACTCGAACGGTCGAGTGTCTCGGCAGCGTGCCCCCGCCTCCAGCTAAGCAACGGTTTCGGCCTTCGGCCTCCACCGATGGCACTAAAAAAGGCGGATTTCTATGGAAAAGTCGATTTTCAGTACAAATTCTCCATACAAATTTTTTTCATTTTCAATCGTCGATATCTCGGCCGCCATCTTGAAAATCCAAAATGTCCGATTTTTCTCATATACCTGGGTTCTTTGACGACCCGATGCCGTTTAGAGCACGTCTCCAGCATGCGCCCAGTTGGCTGCCGACTTTTTTGCGCAGAGGTCGATTTTTTGGGCGGCCATATTCTCGCCCCTATTTTGAATTTCGAACGACCGATAGGGGAACCGAAAATGGCGTGCCGAAAAAAAGGCCGCTTTAAAATTTGATCGAAATCGGCCGGTAAACAAAAGAGTTGGCCCATTCCCCTAAGAGAAGGCGTTCGAAATTCAAAAATCGGCTTCATAGGATGGCTGTAATTCATACATTTCCTACAACTTTGTCATACATCATTTTCCTCTAGCTATTGTCATTTCGGAGAAAACGTATGGATGAGTCAGTCAGTGAGTATACCGCATTGTAGCTTTATATATATATAACTAGGGGGTGAACCCCCTGCGCGCTTCGCGCGCCAACCCCCAGCCGCTCCGAGCTTCGCTCTCCGCGGCGCTCGGCCTAGGGCCTCGCTAGACACTTGACGTTGGGATTGTTTGAGTGGGAACATGTATGGTCTCGGCCTTCGGCCTCGGCCTGGACGGAGCTCGGCCTTCGGCCTCGCTGCGGCGGGGTTCCTCGTGCCTGCTTCGCGGAGCTCGGCCTCCGGCCTCGCAAGTTTGTCCCATCTGGATTTGCGTTGTTGCTTGTTCGCCGGAAAATGTATAGTCTCGGCCTTCGGCCTCGGCCTGAACGGAGCTCGGCCTTCGGCCTCGCCGCGGCGGTTCCTGGGGCCCGCTTCGCGGAGCTCGGCCTTCGGCCTCGCAAGTTTGTCCCATCTGGCTTTTGCGTTGTTGCTTGTTCGCCGAAAATGTATAGTCTCGGCCTTCGGCCTCGGCCTGAACGGAGCTCGGCCTTCGGCCTCGCCGCGGCGGGGTTCCCGGGGCCCGCTTCGCGGAGCTCGGCCTTCGGCCTCGCAAGTTTGTCCCATCTGGCTTTTGCGTTGTTGCTTGTTCGCCGGAAAATGTGTGGTCTCGGCCTTCGGCCTCGGCCTGAACGGAGCTCGGCCTTCGGCCTCGCCGCGACGGGGTTTCTCGTCCCCGCTTCGGCCTCGAAAAATTGATTTTTTGAAAAAATTTTAATTTTTGTTTCAAATTTTGTACTAAAAGTCGATTTTCAGTACAAATTCTCCATACAAAATTTTCTCATTTTCAATCGTCGATATCTCGGCCGCCATCTTGAAATGTCAAAATATCCGATTTTTCTCATATACCTGGGTCCTTTGAGAACCCGATGCCGTTTAGGGCACGTCTCCAGCATGTGCCCAGTTGGCTGCCGACTTTTTTGCGCAGAGGTCGATTTTTCGGGCGGCCATATTCTCGCCCCTATTTTGAATTTCGAACGTTCAAAATTTTTTTTCACAATTAGATCACAAAACAAATGCCCGTTTCAAATTTCATCCAAATCGGCCGGTAAACAAAAAAGTTAGCCCATTCCCCTAAGAGAAGGCGTTCGAAATTCAAAAATCGGCTTCATAGGATGGCTGTAATTCATACATTTCCTACAACTTTGTCATACATCATTTTCCTCTAGCTATTGTCATTTCGGAGAAAACGTATGGATGAGTCAGTCAGTGAGTATACCGCATTGTAGCTTTATATATATATAACTAGGGGGTGAACCCCCTGCGCGCTTCGCGCGCCAACCCCCAGCCGCTCCGAGCTTCGCTCTCCGCGGCGCTCGGCCTAGGGCCTCGCTAGACACTTGACGTTGGGATTGTTTGAGTGGGAACATGTATGGTCTCGGCCTTCGGCCTCGGCCTGGACGGAGCTCGGCCTTCGGCCTCGCTGCGGCGGGGTTCCTCGTGCCTGCTTCGCGGAGCTCGGCCTCCGGCCTCGCAAGTTTGTCCCATCTGGATTTGCGTTGTTGCTTGTTCGCCGGAAAATGTATAGTCTCGGCCTTCGGCCTCGGCCTGAACGGAGCTCGGCCTTCGGCCTCGCCGCGGCGGTTCCTGGGGCCCGCTTCGCGGAGCTCGGCCTTCGGCCTCGCAAGTTTGTCCCATCTGGCTTTTGCGTTGTTGCTTGTTCGCCGAAAATGTATAGTCTCGGCCTTCGGCCTCGGCCTGAACGGAGCTCGGCCTTCGGCCTCGCCGCGGCGGGGTTCCCGGGGCCCGCTTCGCGGAGCTCGGCCTTCGGCCTCGCAAGTTTGTCCCATCTGGCTTTTGCGTTGTTGCTTGTTCGCCGGAAAATGTGTGGTCTCGGCCTTCGGCCTCGGCCTGAACGGAGCTCGGCCTTCGGCCTCGCCGCGACGGGGTTTCTCGTCCCCGCTTCGGCCTCGAAAAATTGATTTTTTGAAAAAATTTTAATTTTTGTTTCAAATTTTGTACTAAAAGTCGATTTTCAGTACAAATTCTCCATACAAAATTTTCTCATTTTCAATCGTCGATATCTCGGCCGCCATCTTGAAATGTCAAAATATCCGATTTTTCTCATATACCTGGGTCCTTTGAGAACCCGATGCCGTTTAGGGCACGTCTCCAGCATGTGCCCAGTTGGCTGCCGACTTTTTTGCGCAGAGGTCGATTTTTCGGGCGGCCATATTCTCGCCCCTATTTTGAATTTCGAACGTTCAAAATTTTTTTTCACAATTAGATCACAAAACAAATGCCCGTTTCAAATTTCATCCAAATCGGCCGGTAAACAAAAAAGTTAGCCCATTCCCCTAAGAGAAGGCGTTCGAAATTCAAAAATCGGCTTCATAGGATGGCTGTAATTCATACATTTCCTACAACTTTGTCATACATCATTTTCCTCTAAAAGTTGTCATTTCGGAGAAAACGTATGGATGAATCAGTGAGTGAGTATACCGCATTGTAGCTTTATATATATATAACTAGGGGGTGAACCCCCTGCGCGCTTACGCGCGCCAACCCCCAGCCGCTCCGAGCTTCGCTCTCCGCGGCGCTCGGCCTAGGGCCTCGCTAGACACTTGACGTTGGGATTGTTTGAGTGGGAACATGTATGGTCTCGGCCTTCGGCCTCGGCCTGAACGGAGCTCGGCCTTCGGCCTCGCCGCGGCGGTGTTCCTGGGGCCCGCTTCGCGGAGCTCGGCCTCCGGCCTCGCAAGTTTCTCCCATCTGGCTTTTGCGTTGTTGCTTGTTCGCCGAAAATGTATAGTCTCGGCCTTCGGCCTCGGCCTGAACGGAGCTCGGCCTTCGGCCTCGCCGCGGCGGGGTTCCTGGGGCCCGCTTCGCGGAGCTCGGCCTTCGGCCTCGCAAGTTTGTCCCATCTGGCTTTTGCGTTGTCGCTTGTTCGCCGGAAAATGTATAGTCTCGGCCTTCGGCCTCGGCCTGAACGGAGCTCGGCCTTCGGCCTCGCCGCGGCGGGGTTCCTGGTGCCCGCTTCGCGGAGCTCGGCCTTCGGCCTCGCAAGTTTGTCCCATCTGGCTTCTGCGTTATTGCTTATTCGCCGGAAAATGTATAGTCTCGGCCTTCGGCCTCGGCCTGAACGGAGCTCGGCCTTCGGCCTCGCCGCGACGGGGTTCCTCGTCCCCGCTTCGGCCTCGAAAAATTGATTTTTTGAAAAAATTTTAATTTTTGTTTCAAATTTTGTACTAAAAGTCGATTTTCAGTACAAATTCTCCATACAAAATTTTCTCATTTTCAATCGTCGATATCTTGGCCGCCATCTTGAAATGTCAAAATGTCCGATTTTTCTCATATACCTGGGTCCTTTGAGAACCCGATGCCGTTTAGGGCACGTCTCCAGCATGTGCCCAGTTGGCTGCCGACTTTTTTGCGCAGAGGTCGATTTTTCGGGCGGCCATATTCTCGCCCCTATTTTGAATTTCGAACGTTTAAAATTTTTTTTCACAATTAGATCACGAACTAAACGTCCGTTCAAAATTTCATCCAAATCGGCCGGTAAACAAAAGAGTTGGCCCATTCCCCTAAGAGAAGGCGTTCGAAATTCAAAAATCGGCTTCATAGGATGGCTGTAATTCATACATTTCCTACAACTTTTTCATACATCATTTTCCTCTAGCTATTGTCGTTTCGGAGAAAACGTATGGATGAGTCAGTCAGTGAGTATACCGGATTGTAGCTTTATATATATATAACTAGGGGGTGAACCCCCTGCGCGCTTCGCGCGCCAACCCCCAGCCGCTCCGAGCTTCGCTCTCCGCGGCGCTCGGCCTAGGGCCTCGCTAGACACTTGACGTTGGGATTGTTTGAGTGGGAACATGTATGGTCTCGGCCTTCGGCCTCGGCCTGGACGGAGCTCGGCCTTCGGCCTCGCTGCGGCGGGGTTCCTCGTGCCTGCTTCGCGGAGCTCGGCCTCCGGCCTCGCAAGTTTGTCCCATCTGGATTTGCGTTGTTGCTTGTTCGCCGGAAAATGTATAGTCTCGGCCTTCGGCCTCGGCCTGAACGGAGCTCGGCCTTCGGCCTCGCCGCGGCGGTTCCTGGGGCCCGCTTCGCGGAGCTCGGCCTTCGGCCTCGCAAGTTTGTCCCATCTGGCTTTTGCGTTGTTGCTTGTTCGCCGAAAATGTATAGTCTCGGCCTTCGGCCTCGGCCTGAACGGAGCTCGGCCTTCGGCCTCGCCGCGGCGGGGTTCCCGGGGCCCGCTTCGCGGAGCTCGGCCTTCGGCCTCGCAAGTTTGTCCCATCTGGCTTTTGCGTTGTTGCTTGTTCGCCGGAAAATGTGTGGTCTCGGCCTTCGGCCTCGGCCTGAACGGAGCTCGGCCTTCGGCCTCGCCGCGACGGGGTTTCTCGTCCCCGCTTCGGCCTCGAAAAATTGATTTTTTGAAAAAATTTTAATTTTTGTTTCAAATTTTGTACTAAAAGTCGATTTTCAGTACAAATTCTCCATACAAAATTTTCTCATTTTCAATCGTCGATATCTCGGCCGCCATCTTGAAATGTCAAAATATCCGATTTTTCTCATATACCTGGGTCCTTTGAGAACCCGATGCCGTTTAGGGCACGTCTCCAGCATGTGCCCAGTTGGCTGCCGACTTTTTTGCGCAGAGGTCGATTTTTCGGGCGGCCATATTCTCGCCCCTATTTTGAATTTCGAACGTTCAAAATTTTTTTTCACAATTAGATCACAAAACAAATGCCCGTTTCAAATTTCATCCAAATCGGCCGGTAAACAAAAAAGTTAGCCCATTCCCCTAAGAGAAGGCGTTCGAAATTCAAAAATCGGCTTCATAGGATGGCTGTAATTCATACATTTCCTACAACTTTGTCATACATCATTTTCCTCTAGCTATTGTCATTTCGGAGAAAACGTATGGATGAGTCAGTCAGTGAGTATACCGCATTGTAGCTTTATATATATATATAACTAGGGGGTGAACCCCCTGCGCGCTTCGCGCGCCAACCCCCAGCCGCTCCGAGCTTCGCTCTCCGCGGCGCTCGGCCTAGGGCCTCGCTAGACACTTGACGTTGGGATTGTTTGAGTGGGAACATGTATGGTCTCGGCCTTCGGCCTCGGCCTGGACGGAGCTCGGCCTTCGGCCTCGCTGCGGCGGGGTTCCTCGTGCCTGCTTCGCGGAGCTCGGCCTCCGGCCTCGCAAGTTTGTCCCATCTGGATTTGCGTTGTTGCTTGTTCGCCGGAAAATGTATAGTCTCGGCCTTCGGCCTCGGCCTGAACGGAGCTCGGCCTTCGGCCTCGCCGCGGCGGTTCCTGGGGCCCGCTTCGCGGAGCTCGGCCTTCGGCCTCGCAAGTTTGTCCCATCTGGCTTTTGCGTTGTTGCTTGTTCGCCGAAAATGTATAGTCTCGGCCTTCGGCCTCGGCCTGAACGGAGCTCGGCCTTCGGCCTCGCCGCGGCGGGGTTCCCGGGGCCCGCTTCGCGGAGCTCGGCCTTCGGCCTCGCAAGTTTGTCCCATCTGGCTTTTGCGTTGTTGCTTGTTCGCCGGAAAATGTGTGGTCTCGGCCTTCGGCCTCGGCCTGAACGGAGCTCGGCCTTCGGCCTCGCCGCGACGGGGTTTCTCGTCCCCGCTTCGGCCTCGAAAAATTGATTTTTTGAAAAAATTTTAATTTTTGTTTCAAATTTTGTACTAAAAGTCGATTTTCAGTACAAATTCTCCATACAAAATTTTCTCATTTTCAATCGTCGATATCTCGGCCGCCATCTTGAAATGTCAAAATATCCGATTTTTCTCATATACCTGGGTCCTTTGAGAACCCGATGCCGTTTAGGGCACGTCTCCAGCATGTGCCCAGTTGGCTGCCGACTTTTTTGCGCAGAGGTCGATTTTTCGGGCGGCCATATTCTCGCCCCTATTTTGAATTTCGAACGTTCAAAATTTTTTTTCACAATTAGATCACAAAACAAATGCCCGTTTCAAATTTCATCCAAATCGGCCGGTAAACAAAAAAGTTAGCCCATTCCCCTAAGAGAAGGCGTTCGAAATTCAAAAATCGGCTTCATAGGATGGCTGTAATTCATACATTTCCTACAACTTTGTCATACATCATTTTCCTCTAGCTATTGTCGTTTCGGAGAAAACGTATGGATGAGTCAGTCAGTGAGTATACCGGATTGTAGCTTTATATATATATAATATATAAAATGGAGCCGGTCATTGACCTCTACCTGTGGCCTGTACAAGCGGAGGGCCTCTATGAAGAAATCGATTTTCAGTACAAAATTTCAATACAAAATTGGCTCTTATCAATCGTCTATAACTCGGCCGTTAACACGAAATTTCAGAACGTTAGATTTTTCTCATGGACCTGAACATCTCAGTAACACGATGCCACACACAGCTCAGTAATTTTTTTGGCCTTTGGCCTCCACCGATGGTACTAAAAAAGGGCGGATTTCTATGGAAAAGTCGATTTTCAGTACAATTTTTTCTAATAAAGTGTCTAATTTTCAAACTTTAATGAGTCGGTGGCCAACTCGAACGGTCGAGTGTCTCGGCAGCATGCCCCCGCCTCCAGCTAAGCAACGGTTTCGGCCTTTGGCCTCCACCGATGGCACTAAAAAAGGGCGGTTTTCTATGGAAAAGTCGATTTTCAGTAAAATATTTTCTAATAAAGTGTCTAATTTTCAAACTTTAATGAGTCGGTGGCCAACTCGAACGGTCGAGTGTCTCGGCAGCGTGCCCCCGCCTCCAGCTAAGCAACGGTTTCGGCCTTTGGCCTCCACCGATGGCACTAAAAAAGGGCGGTTTTCTATGGAAAAGTCGATTTTCAGTAAAATATTTTCTAATAAAGTGTCTAATTTTCAAACTTTAATGAGTCGGTGGCCAACTCGAACGGTCGAGTGTCTCGGCAGCGTGCCCCCGCCTCCAGCTAAGCAACGGTTTCGGCCTTTGGCCTCCACCGATGGCACTAAAAAAGGGCGGTTTTCTATGGAAAAGTCGATTTTCAGTAAAATATTTTCTAATAAAGTGTCTAATTTTCAAACTTTAATGAGTCGGTGGCCAACTCGAACGGTCGAGTGTCTCGGCAGCGTGCCCCCGCCTCCAGCTAAGCAACGGTTTCGGCCTTTGGCCTCCACCGATGGCACTAAAAAAGGGCGGTTTTCTATGGAAAAGTCGATTTTCAGTAAAATATTTTCTAATAAAGTGTCTAATTTTCAAACTTTAATGAGTCGGTGGCCAACTCGAACGGTCGAGTGTCTCGGCAGCGTGCCCCCGCCTCCAGCTAAGCAACGGTTTCGGCCTTTGGCCTCCACCGATGGCACTAAAAAAGGGCGGTTTTCTATGGAAAAGTCGATTTTCAGTAAAATATTTTCTAATAAAGTGTCTAATTTTCAAACTTTAATGAGTCGGTGGCCAACTCGAACGGTCGAGTGTCTCGGCAGCGTGCCCCCGCCTCCAGCTAAGCAACGGTTTCGGCCTTTGGCCTCCACCGATGGCACTAAAAAAGGGCGGTTTTCTATGGAAAAGTCGATTTTCAGTAAAATATTTTCTAATAAAGTGTCTAATTTTCAAACTTTAATGAGTCGGTGGCCAACTCGAACGGTCGAGTGTCTCGGCAGCGTGCCCCCGCCTCCAGCTAAGCAACGGTTTCGGCCTTTGGCCTCCACCGATGGCACTAAAAAAGGGCGGTTTTCTATGGAAAAGTCGATTTTCAGTAAAATATTTTCTAATAAAGTGTCTAATTTTCAAACTTTAATGAGTCGGTGGCCAACTCGAACGGTCGAGTGTCTCGGCAGCGTGCCCCCGCCTCCAGCTAAGCAACGGTTTCGGCCTTCGGCCTCCACCGATGGCACTAAAAAAGGCGGATTTCTATGGAAAAGTCGATTTTCAGTACAAATTCTCCATACAAATTTTTTTCATTTTCAATCGTCGATATCTCGGCCGCCATCTTGAAAATCCAAAATGTCCGATTTTTCTCATATACCTGGGTTCTTTGACGACCCGATGCCGTTTAGAGCACGTCTCCAGCATGCGCCCAGTTGGCTGCCGACTTTTTTGCGCAGAGGTCGATTTTTTGGGCGGCCATATTCTCGCCCCTATTTTGAATTTCGAACGACCGATAGGGGAACCGAAAATGGCGTGCCGAAAAAAAGGCCGCTTTAAAATTTGATCGAAATCGGCCGGTAAACAAAAGAGTTGGCCCATTCCCCTAAGAGAAGGCGTTCGAAATTCAAAAATCGGCTTCATAGGATGGCTGTAATTCATACATTTCCTACAACTTTGTCATACATCATTTTCCTCTAGCTATTGTCATTTCGGAGAAAACGTATGGATGAGTCAGTCAGTGAGTATACCGCATTGTAGCTTTATATATATATATATAATAGTAAAAACCCGCCATGAGTGTGTTTGACTCCCGTGAAGCATTCCGCACTGACTGAAAGAAAACACATTTTTTGTAAACGTACAGGGTCTAACATATTCTCCAGATACATCCGAAAATGAGAAGTTCTACTGCCAATACGCACAACTTTTAATATGGGGAAAAACTCGAGATGGCAAAATATCAGCAAATCACGACGTTTATTGCCACAGCTGGTAACTTTAGTATCGGGCAACTGATATTTTTCTCGCAATTTCAAAGCTTTCCCTATAGCAAAAGTTGTGCATAATGACAAGTACAATTCCAATTTTCGGATTCGTACGGGTATTTCTTACACCCTGTATACTACCTTCTCTGTAAATTCAATTACTGGTGTATAGTTTACAGAATAGAGTTTTATATCTATTCTGTCTAAACATTATGTACGGATCCCTCGGTGCACGAGTTTACTCGTACTTAGTCGGTTTTATTTTTATAAATAAAATGTGTGCAAGGAGGACTACGCTATGATTCACGAGCTTAAAAACATTTTGACTTAAAAGAAGAACTTCCACAGAGCACAATCACGGTTCAAGTCCCGGCATGGGTCGAATTTTTTGGCCTCTAAATAGGTTTTTAAAAAAGTAGTTCTGCCTAAGTTGAGCCAACATTGGGGATATTTAAACCTTATCATATTCGTAAACTTCACATAATATACTGCCTTAATTTTGGGTAGTTTAAAAGACTTAGCAAAATGAACGTGCCTGACAATAGCTTTCGTATACGATATCTATTAGAATCATTAGCATGACCATCAAGAGCAATGCATGCATGCCGCAGGTCATTGTTCTGTTCTAATTACATAACCGCGGCTTTCAAACCACCCAGAAATCAGCGTGTATAGGTACATAATTATATATTTTTCTTTGTTGCAGGTCTAAAACTCATCGAAGTTCTCTCGACACCAACGAATTAAAAAGCAATACTTACCTAATAAAAAATGCAATAACGTGTTCTTACCATCTTATTTACCTCTGCAACGGTGGTGGCCCAGCGAATAGAACTGTTGCGCCTGAATTAAGAAGTCTCCAGTTGGACTCCCTGTTGACACGTAAAGCTATACACATTTGTAATTGTGTTTCAATACCACATTACTGTGGGGGTAAAAGTATTGTGGGGAAACCTGCACTTTAAGTTTTGTAACTCTGTGAAAAGTGGATCTCACCGGGGCAGCCACGAGAGGCCCGGCTTCGGTCGCCGCGGTCAATGATAGGTGAGTATTGATCTTGGTATAATGCTCGAAGAATAACTTAAAAAAATCTTTTTTCAGCAATAATAGTTTTTTGATCAGCAGCAGATAGAAGACAGAAAAAACAAAAATAAGCAGCATTCCAAATTGATCAGACGAAAAGTCAAAATTGTTTAGCTTCTAAATTATTGTTTTAAAAAAAGTTATTAATTTGCTAAATATGTTTGATTTATTTGCTGATCACGTGTGCTGCTCATTTCTTTATTCGGCTGATGACTTTTTTTGTTGATTTTGAGTGGTGTGATCCTAAAACTTGTTTTGTTTTTTATTGTGACTTAAAAAAATAAAGGAAGAAAAAAGAAAAAGAAACAAAAAGTATAAATAACACCTGACATGTCAAAATGTGATTTTCGGAGTACCTACATCATGACCATAAACAACTACATTATAATATCTAAACACACAAAAAAAAGTTAAATAACAAAGTCTCTGTTCTCTTCTACAAGCGTAAAAAATATCTTATTAAGGGATTGTTCCCAATTCTACAGATTTCCATTACAGATTGCCAATTCTATAGATTCCCAATTCTACAGTTTACCAACTCTACAGATTCCCAATTCTACAGTTTACCATCTCTACAGATTCCCAATTCTACAGTTTACCAACTCTACAGATTCCCAATTCTACAGTTTACCAACTCTACAGTTTACCAACTCTACAGATTCCCACTTCTATTGATTTCCATTTTAACAGATTCCCAACATTACGGATTCCCAATTCTACAGACATACATTACAATCAAATTGATTCACAGTTTAACCACTTTTGAAAGGAACAAATAATAAACTTGATTATGGTTTGGTAAAAAAAAAACTATCTTTTTCAATCATTTTTATTCCAGCTCAATTTTCTTATTCTATATTAATACTTATTAATAATATCTCTTACATTTGAAATTGAAAAACATAAACTAAAAATTAAGTTACTTAAATATTAAATATTAAACTTAACATTAATGTAACGCTGCTAAACGCTGTATACATTCCTTAACCTGTATTTTATCAGCTATGCAGTCTTGCACTACTTTTCTAATTTGTGCGTTCTTTTTGATATCATACGCTTTTCGTTTCTTGGCAGGTGCGTGTAGTTGACTCTGGCGAAGTCTGCGATCTTGATATTTCGCTTCCTTTTTTAATAAGCTTATAAATAGGAAAAGAGATGGGTTTCGAGGAATTTTTGTATTCAATCTATGATGCCAACCTTCTATTGAATTATTGGTACGTATACTTTCGCCAGCGCAACAAAATACGTCAGAACTTATTCACTTTAACCAAAATGTTGTAAAATAATCATCGAATTTAGTTAAATTGAGAATATTACGATGTTCTTCAGATATGCTACTGACTATACCTATGTGCCCTTCAGCGATGAACTGAACTGGTAATAAGGCTAGCATACAGTACGATTTGATAATATATTTCTCATCTGGCGTCTTATCTATTGTCAATTCTGCAGCTTTAGCCCATACAGCTCTGTGAAAACGGTAATAGCAACCACTTATTTTTAATTGTGGATAAACCATTTTTGTAGCGTTTATTGCCGCAACTTCAAAATTACATTTTTAATTTTAAATTTTCAGTCCCAAATTTTCTTTTAATATTGTAAAAAATTTGTAATAGGTAGCCTGGGTCTTGTCTGGCAGTAAAGCATAAATAAGTGGGATAACTCTGGTCTCCATTTCGTCATCTACAAAACTGCCTTGACAACTATAGACTTGATAGTATGGCTTCGGGGTAACTTTGAAGGTGCCATCGCAGTATATTAAATCTATGGTTTTGAGACTCTCTAATGCTAAAGGAGTAGCAAAAATTAATATTTTATCCGATTTTCTTCCATCGTAAACCAAAAAAATCTTCTGCAAAATGGCTGGGTATTTCAATGTCCTTAATAGAATTACTTTTTGACTTGTACACATTAAGGTAACGATACCTTGCTCGGTATAGTGAACTTTTGCAAGCAGCAAAGTCTGGATCATCGACATTCTTACTGCTTTCTGGTAATTTCGATAATTCATGCTCAAAAATTTGCTGCACCGGAGCCATAGATTCGCAAACCTTATCTTTACAAATCTGGGAAAACTTTTCATATTTGCGCTGCCGTAATTCAAAAGCATCTGATATACATGCGTGCAATCCACGTCGGATAATTTTATTATCCGCACTCAAAGTCACAGATGCAGTACATTCTCTCGTTTTAGAACACCGCCAATTTGTAGAACACGTTTTATTTTTAATACTGAA
This sequence comes from Yponomeuta evonymella, assembly GCA_963969515.1. Taxonomy (NCBI): domain Eukaryota; kingdom Metazoa; phylum Arthropoda; class Insecta; order Lepidoptera; family Yponomeutidae; genus Yponomeuta; species Yponomeuta evonymella. Next base: position 8,212,012 of record OZ018346.1, read on the forward strand.
ATAATATTTTTTCGATCCGATAATTAGAACCTTTTTCGCTGTTTATAAATATTACTTCTTCGGATTTATCCATATTTGCTTAATAAAACCAATTCAATTATGTACAATAAAATTATACGTCTAGGAAGTGACACTGCATTATAATGACAAAGACACTCGAGATAAAAATATGATAACGGCCAAACAGTACAAAGAAAAGAGTTTGTATACCAATGAAGTACCAGGACGGCCGGATTTTTGATGTGTCTAAATAATTCCTAAAGATGTGGGATCTGTGAACTCTTTGCCAACTTTCTCAGTTTGCCTACCTACCTTTTGATTAACTAGTGCAAGTCTTCCCAATTTGACTACTTTTTCATTTATTCATACTAATTAACCCTACCTAGCGCGTGGCCCGACACGCACTTGGCCGGTTTTTACCCTTTGGTACGGAATCCTAAAATTGTAATTATGTACCTTTACATGCAAATCTGTAGAAATGTTACTCTGTTGAATTGAAAATGAATAGAAATGGGATTCTGTAGAAATAAAAATCTGTAGAAATGAGATTCTGTAGAAATAAAAATCTGTAGAAATGAGATTCTGTAGAAATAAAAATCTGTAGAAATGAGATTCTGTAGAAATAAAAATCTGTAGAAATGAGATTCTGTAGAAATAAAAATCTGTAGAAATGAGATTCTGTAGACATGGGAAAAAAGGATCCGAACGACCGCTTAACCGAACTGGCTACAAAACACGTGCCCCGCTTCTCCTAACCACCTGTGCTGAAGAAGAGGTTCAACAGTGAATGAGTGACGATTGTAGAGATCCAGAGTACGGTAATGCAGTATAGTATAATGCACGAAGTTGCAATGAAAGTGATTGAAATTATTTATTACAAATACAAGTTCGGTTATGCGAATAAACCGGTTATCCGAGCACCCATGTCCCCCAATTAGTCGAAGATAATCGACGTTGTAGTTTAATAATGACATTGTGTAACTAATCTGTTAATTAAGATAAAAAGAAAATGGAGTATGTACAACGGACACGCTGAAAAACAACGCCTCTAGTTTTTATACTAAAACCAAGCGGTTCTGCTGAGCGCGCTTCCATTTAGAAAAAAAATATTCTAATAGCATTTTTGGCACTACATTTATTTTAAATTTAACTTAGCTGTAAGACATCTTTCTTGTTTGTACCGCAGAGATTTTATTTGGCAATAAACCTTTTTATTCTTATACCTAGGTTGGCTATTATTACTTTTAAAAGTTCTATACGCTGTACGCTGCTGTAGTCATAAATTAATTAGTGCCCACAAAAGCAAAGTGTCTTGTCTACACCCAAAAAGCTCATTTAGATTTTGTTCAACATACCGAGACGTAATCGGCTTATTGTAACAATTTGCGATACAAACTAAGTACGAGAGAAGGACGGATCCTATTATAAATAAGCCAGTCGCTTAAGCGTTGTCTGGTATAAATTATCTTGTCACGGCCATAGATCCTAAAAATCACTATTAACATGATTGAGAGATTGTACTCTTTGCAAATACTAACTGTAAAAAAATATTATTTTGTCAAAAATGGTTTGAGCATTATTTACATCAAAATTGCTATACTGACCAAATACATGCGAGCAGCGGCCGGCAAAAGTTGGATGAAAATCCATACCTGTCGTATTTTGGCGGCCAAATAATTACATAGTAAACTCATATCTGATCTGTCGTGTAATTTAAAAATGGAACGATCTTTTACTCCGAGACATGGCAACCAAGGAGGAAAGTTATCGATGGTTTCTATTTAAATTTCGAACTGGCTTGCAAATAAAGCCTGTTTATTGAAAAAAAAACAAATGAACAAAATAGGTACCGTTGTTGGTCAATGATTTAGAAACGTAATTGCCCCTTAACGTTAATTTATAAAAGAATATTTAACCTACAAAGTAAAATCCGTTATTGACTGTACAAATTATGAATTACCAATAGTTTACAGTGATTTTATTTCTTTGGATTTCTGTTAAAATAACTAAAATGACAAAAAATAGACGGTGGTAGCCTAGTGGGTAGAACATAGGACTCGGAAGATAGAGCCCTGGTTCGGTTCCCAGTGCGGGCATGTGACTATGACTTTGTTTTCTAAGTTATGTACATTTATGAAATTATAGTAGAAATACCACTTGCTAACTGTGAAGGAAAACATCGTGAGGAAACCTGAGTGTCTGAGTTATTCACATGCCTCAGCGCTTGAAATCGCCAATCCGCGGTGGGCCTGCGTGGTGATTAAGTCCATAATCTCTCTCTGAGAGAAAACCTTTGCCCTGCAGTGGGACGCATGTATATGCCTGACTGCTTATGAGGGAGGTATAATAGGCTGCTTATGAAATAAAATAATGTAGCACTGAGGCTTCCGTGGTAAATATCCTCTTCGCAAGGAACCTTTTTAATTACGGAAACATTTTTCACACTTACTCGGACCGTGCGTAATTAATCGTGGTTTTGCTCATGTGTGCGCCTTTTATCTTGCCTAATTGCACGTAGCCGCTATTTTGTAGTTTTACAAAGTGGAAAAAATATATGTCAAATGGAAGAGAAGATATTATTGAATTAATAAATACATAATAATAAAAAAATATACGAAACTTCATATAATTCAGTGTTTATAAAGCCTACAAGCGCCATCTATTAACAGTTTTGAATATCAATATTTTCCGTAGTGGGGTTGTAGTGAATTTGTAGCACCAATACAACTCGCTAACTGTGAAGGAAAATATTGTGAAGAAACCTGGGTGTCTGAGGTGTTCACATACCTCAACGAATGAAATTTACAATCCGCTGTGGGCACGGTGATTAAGTCCATTACACTTTGACTTACCTATATAGTTTATATTCTTTGACACTTCACACAACATAGCCCTATAGGCATAGGGCTATATTGTGTGAAGTAAAGCTTGTTAATGAAAACCTCAGATTGCGACACCCGAGCCCACATCAGCGTGGCATAATGCAAAGGCAAATAAACCTGTCAGGCTTCGTTTAAATTGACATGACAACAATAGGCGTTGTCGAGACTGCACTCAAACACAATTACAACGGAAGAACAGTCTTAAACAGAGGTCTAATATGAAAACAGAAAGAAAACAAAATATTAAATAATAATATGTTTTTATTTTAATTTAATTCATGATTTTTTGTTGTAAACGTATAAACAAACTTAAACATTATTTTTTTCACCATAGAAGTTATGGAACAAGTAAGAAAAAAATTAAAATAAAACCATAAAATATTTTTTTCGTGTTCTAAGGTTGGACAAAATGTCGATCGTTAGTACTAGCTCTAGCCGGGTCTGATTTAGAAGGGTGACCAAGATACAGTTAAGTACTCGCTACTTCAGTTTAACCGTGACCACGACTACTGCAACATCGCCGAAACTTTGGAAATTCAGGTCATTCAGTTTACCTAATTTATAATTAGATTAGTCCCGTTAAATGTATAACTATGGAAGAGATGTGAAACTGAACTGCTAAGGGACAATTCACCCATTGCAAATCACCTGCATAAAATAATTAATACCTAACAGGTTAGAATAATCTAAACTGCAGCAAAATATTCTAAATTTTTATTTACTAAATAAATTTATTAGTAATTTATGAAGGATAATTTCTGTAGTGAAGCAGTTTTTTAAAATATGTTTGTTAAAATAAATAAATGAAAAGAAGATAATGCTTTTTTAATATCTACTTTCAGTTCAGTTTCAATCAAATATCTTGGTCACCGTACCAAAGCTGACTTAGGTGAAGTAAATCAGCTGTTGCGTTGACGCCATCCTGAAAAATGATAATTCAACCTAGATACCGGCTCTTCATTCAGCCTTTTAATAAAAAGGCTACATTTCGATCAGCCAAGTAGGTAGTCAAACGTTTTAGACTGTGCTTAGTTACAACGAAAAGGCTAGCCATGTTATTAAATGCCGCCGCCTAATAAACTTCCTAGGAGTAAAATTGGACAGCAAATTTTATCAGTTGGCGGCAACATATTATTTAAGACAGTAACTTACCGGAGACTGCGACATTGGCGGAACGCGTACAGTGCAAATTTCATAAAATATGTAAACCGAGAAAATGAGATGATTCAGGGAAAAAATTCTTAAAAAAAGTTGTTCCAACACAGACTCTGATTGAGGTTTCTCAAGAATTGCTTATTCTTTAGATGAGCCTGTATATTATTGAAATCGATCTTGTCGGTGTCGGTTAGACCCGTTTAATATATTATTATGTATGAGCATCGCGAGTCGGTGTCGGTTCTAAAAGCGATATGAGAGCTATTAAAGGGTTCCATGTGATGATGATGATGATGGCCTACTCATCATGTCCGACGACAGTGTGCTCTAAGGTGGCTAAAACATCCGAACTTCGTTTTAAAGGTTTGGTCGCATTCGGCGCAGTAGAGCTGTTATTTTCCTTGCTTGTCGTTTTGCTTTTAGAGCTCGGAGGCGGTTCTTTTCAAAGTTCTCAATGCCCCTGTGCCCTAAGGTTCGCCATACTGGGCGTGCACTTGCAAGATCTCCCCAGTGATCAGGTGATATGCTGCAGGTCTTAAGGTGTCGCTTGAGAACATCCCTATACCGTAAATATTGTCCGCCAGGGTTGCGTCTCCCTTGTGTGAGCTCCGCATAGAATAGGTACGGCTTTAGGAAGTCTGCAGTCACTCATACGTGATACATGTCTACACCATCTGAGCTGGATCTTTATTAAAATTGCTTCTATCCCAGTAATTTTGGAGCGGCGCAGTATTTCTGTGTTGGGAACACGATCCTGCCACTCATGGGCTCCATGTAGTAACAACAATGCGACCAGTAGAAAAAAATTATATTAGGTATCAATTTGCAAAAAGTGTCAGACCAATCTCTCCATCATGTTTAGTGAATTTTAGAACCCATGGCTGTGAACCTAAGGCAAAAGACCCAGGACGGCCGTTTTTGGCATAAATGCTAGGTATCTAATCCCAGGTTCATGATCCTCGAATCACTTCCATTAGTGGTGTTAGTATTACTACATGGTAGCCCTGTTTGATATTAATATTTAGCAACTTGAGTCGATTGTCAGTGGTCTCACGTTTTCAATGGTATCTTTGTTCCGCATTGTGCCCAAAAGAACCTCTTTAATAAATTACACTCTAATCGTTTTTCGTTGCTTTTTAAAGTCATTCACCTTTCGAGTCAGTATTTACAGAGACATTCTAATTAATTTCGGATAGGTAATTAAGCGTTCGCAAGCTAATAAAATTTGGACGGCAGTCAAATAAACTGTCTGCTAGCAGGTAAGCGTTGGACAAAGTTAGCCATATTGGTAACAGACTTTCGAGGCTGAAGTCTGAAAAAATAAATAATAAAAGCTTTGGCACAACACAATCACTAGTCCAGCCCCTATATTACGCTCACCAAATCCTGACAGTTAGACGATTGGAATCGCTCAGGATTTGGTGCGCGTAATTAGGCCACTGATCCCCAAACTAATATACTTTATACTTACAGATAGATTTATATAGATACGATACCAGGCAAGGACTAGGCAAGGCTAAAATGCCTAAAACGTCTCTAGGCGTTTTAGATTGTATGAAGCAACTACTTTTGTTTAGTACATAAATCTGTGCAAAGTAATACCTATGTAATACTAATAGTAAATAATGCTTTGAACTTGACAAAAAAAAAACAAGAATTAATTTTGTTATTCTTATTAACCGTGTGGCGCCGGATTAAGAAAAGCGTCACTCCATTTCCTTCCGTGGATGTCGTAGAAGGCGACTAAGGAAATTCTATTACCAGAAAACGGGCAGCAGCGTCTTCCTGAGATTCCAACCGCATATTGCGATCGCCAACCCGCCTGCCAAGCGTGGCGATTATGGCAAAACCCTTCATGGTTAGAAAACCATGAGGGAGGCCTATGTCCTTGTCCTGCAGTGGGCGCCAAATGGCTGATGATGATTCTTATTAACAGAAAGTTCTAATGTGCAATTCGTATGTAAGTGCTATGTGAGTTTATAGTAAATCAAGAACTTGGTTTTGTGTGGCCTTATTATAACAAATGTAACGTGTTCTTTTTATATTAATGAATACAATAAATCGCAAACATGGAATTACACCCGGTCTGAGGCCATTTTACAAATTATGTGCAGCAGCCCCCAGAATTGCCATAATATACCATTAATTTTTCTATGAAATGGGATCCTGGTGATGCGAGAAAACGGCATGTGGACGCACTCACGTAGTGGTGGCCGAGAGCTGGCTGGCCGGTAGCCCGATGGTTGAACGATGTCATGGAATAAGTCAAAGTAATGACATGCGGATGCCAGGATTCCGTGAAAGATGGCTTGATGGAGGAAAGGTCTACTTACACCCAGATTACGCAGCAGTAGCTACAAATGGGCTGATATATTCGTAATGGCCGGAAGTTTTTTGATAACATTTAATATATCATACAATTTCCTTTGCCTAACCCGGACACGGCTCAGGCAATGGAAATACTAAGGCTTATCATTGGGTACACATTCACGTACCTACGAGTACTGTTATTGCTCCCTTTACAAATGGTTAAAAACTAGTTAATCTGGGACTGCCTGGGACTCCCTGCCAGTATTTCCATCACTCATCTTCTCTAAACAAGCGCAAAATTCCCTTCTTAATTCTAGTTCTATATTCTCTTGAAGTTGACAATGTATGAATTAAGGATTATGCTACCATAAATGACCCAACACATAAGTTTTTGTTTTACCTACTTATTTTTATGTTGTCTGCTGAACCCTAATATAATTTAATTACAGTTTAGCTTAGTCCAGTTTTTGTTGCATTATAATAAAAGCCAGTTGTAATTAAAAGTAAGTCACATAAGTAGCGTCTCTAGATCTGGAGCTTCCACTGAAGTGATTTAAAGTGAATGAAAATTTTGGCAGTGGCAGTATGGGATGGGGACTGAATCGCCGAAGCATTTGCGATTTCGTTTATATCTACATAATAATAAACCGAGGTGTTTTGGCACAGCAGAGTTTGTTTATCGCCGATCATTCATATTAAATGTTAGCGTCAGAAAAGACACCTGCAACAGGCTCAGAAATAGCACTCAGTGCTCAAGCTTGGCACAAAATGAGAGTGGATAAAAGGTCAGTTTGGGCTGCGTTTAGGCTTGTTGAAATTGTAAGTCCTTGTCCTTCGTCCTTGACGTAACTGATTAGATCACTCCTCAGCACAACGCTGAGTCAGCTGCCTTTTGTGGCAACTTAGATACACCACAGGCTACATCTATGGTCCTGTTTTAGTTATTCGTTTTGTCTGTTGTGTATTTAGTTTTCTTTCTGTTGTTGTGCATATTATGTTACTTATCTGCTTATTTTGTTTCCGTGATATATCTTGTTGGTATAATAAATATATTTCTTCTTCTTCTTCTTAAATTACGCACATTGATTAAATTACCTATGATTCAAGTCACTTGTCGACTCTACGATCTACAGCCCTTCTTTCATGTCACATTCCAGTAACACTGGGAACTTTGGGAATATATCCAATAACAATGGGAATTTTGACCAAAAAACTTTAATTATATATTTTTGAATAAGCGGTGCACACCGGTTAAGTTGACGATGGTAATATTAATGCAAATATTATCTGATAAAATTCATCATCACATCACTCAGCCACAAGAAGTCCACTGCTGAACATAGGCCTCCTCCATGGATTTCCAAAAAGACCGGTTCGAAGCGGCTTGCATCCAGCGTCTTCCTGCCACTTGGATGAGGTCATCTGTCCATCTTGTGGCTGGTCGTCCTACGCTGCGCTTGCCGATATGTGGTCTCCATTCGAGAAATTTTCGGCCCCATCGGCCATCAGTTCTGCGTGCTATGTGCCCCGCCCACTGCCACTTCAACTTACTAAACCGCTGGGCTATGTCGACGACTTTCGTTCGTCTACGGATCTCATCATTTCTGATTCGATCTCGTAGAGAAATTCCGAGCATAGCCCTTTCCATAGCTCGTTGCGTGACCTTGAGCTTTCTTATAAGGCCCATAGTGAGAGACCACGTTTCAGTGCCATAAGTCATCACTGGTAACACACACTGGTTGTATAATTTTGTCTTGAGAGATTGAGTGACTGAAAAAATTACTAGTATTTAACTATATCCCGACAGTGTCAGAGCTAGAGTTCTCGGCAATTTGCAGTGTCGATGGGGCGTATCGCGCCTCTCTTATCTAGTTGAGTCTGTCGAGTAGCTCGGCTAGTGCAGGCGTCTATTTCAATCCGCTCTGGCGCGGTACAAACAAAAAGGTCAGAAGCCGACGACCCAGTTTCCGACGCAAAGGTCAGCCCGGGGAGACCACGATAAAGCGCGCAAGGCTGCGCTACTCCACACTTCTGTTGCAAGGTGCAGTTTCATGACTGTCGACAAATTGTATTTGCGTCATCGAGGGGGGGGGGGGGGGGTCGATCTGTAATGGTAACTGAAAGGTGCGGGCGCAACAATACAAATTAAAACTAACCTAAAATACTTACGAAGTTAGAGACTACAATACAATTAATACACGGGCAAAAAAGCCTGTATTCATAACAGACCATCCAGCCGAACGGTGCTAGGCTTTTTGGTGCGGTAGTATTGTAGCATCTAACCGTAAAATATTTAAGGTTTATTTCAGTTTGTGTCTTTGCAGCCACCCGTTGTAATGTGGATAGTCCTTCATATATCTCCAGGAGCATCACTCTCATCACCACCTTAATTCCATATACTCGGCGGCTGTTAGAAACTACTGACATGGATTATACGCCAAAGACAATTGGATATTACACCAATTTGCAGTAAACGTTTTGACATTTTTTTTTAGTTGATCTTTGAAAGAATCGTTTGTAATTAATGACAATGATAGAGACGGACGTGGCAAAAAGCCTGCCAAATGTACCTACTTTACTTACTGTACCGTACCGTATCTTTGTAAATATAGTTGGCACCAAGTTCTGGCGCAAAAGGCATGGCCAACGTCATCATACCGCCTCCGAAGGGCGGGGTGTGGGCTGCGGAAACGGGGTAGGAGGCTAGAACAGCGACGCAGAGCACGAGGCTCGCTCTTTTCGGCTTTCTCAGAATCTAATTTCATTGCGAATTGTGTGTTAATTTGGCTTTGTAATTTTGCATTATTAAAATTATTACATCCTGTGTAACTTCTGGTTGTTTTAATTGATAGAAATGAGCGCTAGTTTCTAATTATAATTTATGTTATCTTATTTAATATTCCTATCCTATATTGTCTTTCGCACGTCTATTTCGAATAGATATTCGCCCCATTTTTCAGACTAATCTCGCCAGACTTTTCGGCTTTATAAAACTAATAGTCGTAGTTTAGATGTAGTACCTCCACTATGGATGATGCATCGGCGGCGTGCGTTGGCCGCGGGTTATGCAACATAATGCGAATAATTCGCCGATCGCTATTTTGATACGAGGCAGTTAGCACGCGATTTCGCCTACCAGCTAGCCTCCTAGCAAAAGTAATTGAATTATTCTTCGCATCTTCGTAGTTATCCCTCATCGGTGTACGTACATACGTAATAAAGAATTCACACGACAGCATCACTGTTGTCTTGTTCCTAATCCTACACTCTTTATTTGTACTGTGACTAGGTGGCCCTTTGATATGATACTTGACCAGACAAGAATATTACAAACATGTTAGACCAGAATGTAGCCCATTTAAACAAATAAAAAGATGTAGGAGTCAAACCCAGGACCACTGTCACAAAACAAGGGTTTTATCGATAGGTCAATAAGGCAGATTCATTTTCAGATTCACTCAATAACAGTAAAATCACAAGGTGCTGTCACGTCTGGCATTCCGTCTAGCTCGTACATTCTAAGGCGCGGAGCCCACTGATCTGGTTATGGCACGGACCTGGCGCGGATATGGCGCATGCATGGCACGGGCATGACTAGTAAGGGGGTCCAGGGAGTAACACTACCGAGGAAAAAAATCAAATTTTTTTTACAGATCAAGCTTGCAAAAAGTGTCAGTATGGAGATACTGATAAGATTTAAAGTCGCCCGTAACGTAACGCCGCTTAGCATAGTATAAATAACGCAGCCTATTGCTTCCCACTGCTGGCTTTGCCTTACTTTTTTCAAACTTAAACCTTCTCTCAGATACAGTTATAACTTAAAGAGCTCCAGGGAGTAACACGAGCGCCACCGAGGAAAAAAAAACATATCTTTTTTCACAGATCGAATTTGCAAAAAGTGTCTATACTATCTCTCAACCATGTTAATAGTGATTTTTAGGACCCATGGCCCTGAACCTAAGGCAAAAAACCTAGGTCTAGATAGCATTAATGCCAGAAACGGCCGTTTTTGGCATAAATTCTATCTAGTCCCAGGTTCGTGATCCTAGGTTCTTTTTCGTAGTTCCTAAAAATCACTGTTGATTGAGAGATTATACTGACACTTTTTGCAAATTGGATCTGTAAAAAAAGATACGATTTTTTTCCGCGGTGGTGTTACTCCCTGGACCCCCTTAAAAGGCGTGGAGCGAAGGGAACTGACTGCGAACTGACATGGAACTGACTGCAATCGGGCGCGGGCGCCGAAATGGCGTACCACCGACGTAAGCGTCCGACGAAATGCTATTCAGTGTGTTCAAATAATCACCTTACGACCGTGTGTTTGGTGCGGTATTTCAATGAAACAGAATGATGTCCGCGCCATGCCCGAGCCAGACGTCAGATCAGTGGGCTCCGCGCCTTTCCTTTTTTTGTAATTTATAAATACATATTTACAATACATATTTTTAACACATATTTTTAAAAAATGTGGTATGAGGCTTAAGTAGATAACATGAAACATATTAATACATTTTTGTTTTCCTTTACTCAGTTTTTGATAAGGAAAAGTTGTTTCCAAAATTATGAATTTTAGTAGCAATTTTTCTTCAGCTACTCTCAAGTTGGTTTCGGTCAACAACCATGTTGCTGATGGGATAAGTACATATTAGTTGATACTTTCTTTTATAGTTGAACGACCACTTAATTAGGCAGCTATTACAAAAATATGTACCTATTTCATTAGGATTAGCTTTATTTCATTTATTTAATTTATTCCGGTCAATGGTTCGAAATCGTCGATTTGGACTCGACTCGAAACTCGGTCGTGAGTCTGTCGTGAGTGAGGTCGCTCGGTCTTATATGAATGTTGAGGAAGCGAAAGTGATCTGTCAGGATCGTGGCAGGTGGCAGTCCCTGGTCTTTGCCTACCCCTCTGGGATACAGGCGCGAGTCCGAATCCGAAACACCACGCTCCGCTCCATAACCAAAATCGCTGACATCGGAGCTGTGACCGCAAAACTCAAGTGGAACTGGGCAGGCCACGTCAGTCGTATGGGTCCAGACAGATGGGCAAGAATTGCCACTGAATGGGTTCCACGCGACGGATATCGCAGACTTGGTCGCCAAGGCGGAGATCTCGGGACGATCTCTCAACCTTCTCGCCCGGATGGGAGATGACTGCTCAAGGCAGGGAGGAGTGGAGGATCATGGGGGAGGCCTTGCTCAGCTATGGGACGCAAAGACGGCTAACTAAAAAAATAATATTTACTCTTAATAGAACACAAGAAAAAGCACAATTTCATTAGTTTTTTTTTAAGCAGCCTATATAGTACGTCCAACTGTAGGGCACAGGCCTTCTCTCAGGGAGAGAGTGTAGGCTTAATCACCACGCGTGCCCACGGTATGTGAATAGCTCAGACACTCAGGTTTCCTCACGATGTTTTCCTTCACCGTTAGCGAGTGGTATTGCTACTTTAACTTCACAAATGTACATAACTTAGAAAACCAAGTCATAGGTACATGCCCGCACCGGGGATCGAACCTGGGTCTCCCACTTCCGAGTCTGAGGTTCTACCCACTAGGCTACCACCGCCATTAGTTTGCCAAACTGCTAATGCAGTTCATCGGCAGGCTTTTGGTAACAATCCTTATATATAATAAACTTACACAATCTACACAACAAACAGTATTGATAGTACTTTCTAAATCTGAAGCATATGATGGGTTTATAAACTGCTAGCTAATAAACTCCTCTATTTCTCTACTTTACTATTGCTTGTAAGTGGGAAGTATTGATATTGATTTGCCTTCCAGATACACACTGGCTAACCCTGGCTAATGAAGTAAGCGGAAATAAAAAAAAAATGACTTAATAACCGCGGGTGTGAGGATTCTTTATGTTCTTAGTGCAAGCGCGCTAATCTGACAATTAACTGAGAGAGAGATTTAATTAATTATAAAAATTAAATGTTCAAATCAAAATGATTACTCAACATGGTCATTTTAGAATTAAAAGTTATGTGGAGAAGATGGTAACAAAGAAAGCCCACATTTAAGACAAATTAATCTGTCAAACGATGCTAGTATTACCTGGCTTGCACTGGCATACTGCTTTAGTTAGATCATCTGAGCTAATTAAACTGCAAACAAATACCTGTGTTGCGTGTCCGTTACAAAGGAGCAACATTACAGAGTCCACATGACGTCCGTAGGCGGGCGGGGGCCGGCGGCCGTCACTCCGACCCACGACCTAGTTCCCGTGACCTGGTCACGCACGCGCAGCCCGCCCAGCCGACCGCGGGCTGCTCCCTCACGACCCAAACCTTAATTTTATAAAGGGGAAAAAAATGTCCGATCTTAAGATACAGATACACAATCAGCTCCCGCTGTTCCAGATATCTCTACTGCTCTATCCCTACTAGTAGGGGATACAATGATATTTTACTTCCACATATTTCTACTAAGATAAAGTACAACTTGATAGAAAAATCATTTATTGTAGGTACCTTAAAAAAAACCATCATCGATATTATATCGGTACTGAAATCAATAATTAAACTTCTTTGAAATCAGCAAACTAAATTATTTTAACATATCTAAAATATTTCCAACCGTATTCGTCCGCTGCTGGACATAGGCCTCCGCCAAGGCACACCGCTTCCTTCTTTCCTCGGCCATCCTCAATAAGCTTCTGAAAAACCGATGGTTGATGAAGTGCAAAGGTTTTCGAGTAGGATAAACAATCAAAGTGAATAAATTACCTGAGCTAAGCCTGTATGTTATCCAATCCATCAGCGAGCCCATATTGGTCTATAGCCTCAAATAAAAACAGTTTCTTCAATATCACAAAGTTAACCACTTACGATAGAAAAAATATTTTGCTTATTAGAAGTAGTATAGTTACTGAAAGAAGTGTTTTTTTTTAGGTTAAGCGTTATCTCAGTAACACGTTGTATACCTTCCACCGGGGCTCACCACTCCTTCTATCCTCGGTGATGACCACACGATAGAAGTGTTAGTTTCCGCGTTACTGTCCGGCTGGAGCCGAGTATACCCGATTTCGCGTCACCAACCCGAGCGTTCAGTCTCATTCACTGTTCAGAAAGAGCGCACAATGCGCCTAAAACAGTTTTCACTATAAAATTTGCCTTGGAGTTCTCTGGAATAGGCCCATTTCAGGGTGTCAGACTGGCCATTACAATGTAGACTTACGAAGGCGGCGCAGCGCTGAAAAAGTTTCCAATTAAATGTTGTCCCCGCCCTAGTTGTTTATGAATGAGTTAAGTTAGTCAGATAGGTGCTTGTCTCTTAAAAACGGGAATTAATTAAAAAAATAACAAAATTTTGCTATGATCAACGACATAAATCTGCATCGGGTACACAGCCATGGATCCTAAAAATCACTATCAACATGAATGAGAGATTGGTTTGCAAAAACGATGATTTTTTTCCATTGTCTAGTGTTACTGCATCGTCATCATCATCATCAGCCATTTGACGCCTACTGCAGGACCGAGATTGGATTCAGCTTCCAGAGCTAAACTAGTAATGTATTTCTCTAATTTCTGAAATGAACAGTTAAAAATTTTTTTTGGGACATAATATGCCTCCCTCATGGTTTTCCAAGCTTCCCGGTCTTGTTCCGCCCGCATCCATAACCAGGTACTCAGACCATCTGGTGGGGTGCCTGCCTACACTGCGTCGTCCGGTCCGCGGTCGCCAAGTCAGAACTTTTCCGCCCCAACGGCCATCAGTTTTCCGAGGTATGTGCCCCGCCCACTGCCACTTCAGCTAAGCAATTCTTCGAGCTATATTAGTAACTGGGGTTGTTTTGCGCATATGTCATCAGTCTGGGTATATTTACATGTTTGTGATGTCCTTGCCTGGTTACCATAGCACAGGGTATCCTAGCTTGGGAACAGAACAAGTGATTACGTTGTGTGAAAGTTATTATTATTGTTTTGAAAAAAAAATGACAATTCTAGGGGCATGGGTTTATTTTACTAGAACTGAACTATTTTACTGAGAAATAGAAATAATTACTGTTGCTAAGAAGATTTTGTTATTTGAATTTTGAGTAGGTAGAGTCAACTAATTAGCTCCGCAACCCCGCAAAGGTTTTACAATCATGAACTCGTAATTGCAAGGCATCCAATCGTGTTCTACCAATGATTTCAAATTACCATCTCACTTTGATCCGAAGGAGCTCAATTTTCACTCCGCACAAAGGCCCTGGGAAAGAAATTAACGCACAAGAGTGGACTGAGTTCCAATTATTGAAAGCTGTGATTAAATAATAAGTAAGAATTTTTTCAACACAGTTGCTCGTAAATTCACTCTTATTCCACTGTTTTTAGTTTTATAATTTAGCATATTACCATATGGCCATGTACGGTAATGGTATGGTAATCAGAGGTGACACCGCTAGACCAAAGAGGCAGTCAAGGCAGAAGTAAGTAAAGTCTGTTACTTGTCTACAACGATGTTTTATTCTATTTTCATTGCTGCATCTGTCCTTACAATAGTCAGTTCTACTTAACTCAACTGTATCGAGCCAGCATTCGTATTCCATTAGTTTAATCTCAAGCTTTAGACTTGTGGCAGAGAGATAATCTAGAATCCGGGTCTGATTTAGGTATGATTTAGGGCCAGTGATTCTGTCAACAATAGCGCCCTTTTCCGTGGTGGCTTTAGGCTCTACCCATCTGCACGAGGGAGCATAATACAGGGTCAGTGCCTATTGAAACCTAATACGGAGGAATTCCAATATCACATGGGAAAAGATACAAGCCGGGATATATCCGTTTATTCTGTTACTAACCGAGTTCAGTCGATGGCACCTTTACATGCGTGCACTTTCATACTCGTGTGTGTGTGTGTGTGCATGCGTGTGCGCGTGCGCGTGTGCGTGTGAGTGAGTGAGTGAGTGCGTGAGTGAGTAAGTGAGTGAGTGAGTGAGTGAGTGAGTGAGTGTGTGTGTGTGTGTGTGTGTGTGAGTGAGTGACCGAGTGAGTGAGTGAGTGAGTGTGTGTGTGTGTGTGTGTGTGTGTGTGTGTGTTTGTGTGTGGCTTTGTAAAATATGTTTTTAAAAAAAATATTTTAGAAATAAATATTTTTCATTTTTTCATACATACTGTGAATCTATTTATTGCCAATAATATGCCAAGTTGTATGTAATAACCTAAGTATTAGGGGTTAAAGTATGAAATTGCCGTTTTATTGCAATAGGTTCTTTGAATTGACATAGAATCTTCATGGTTTGAGGTTTTCGAATGAAACTTTTTTCAAATGGTTTCTATGATGTTCTTTTTTTAAAAAATGTGAAACATTTGAATATCGACTTTCAATTGTTTCTGTTATTCAATTTAGACAAGAAAGATGGATACTGCGAAAATTCGAGTGATTATGAGGCACCCATTTTTCGTACTTTTTATTTTATTGATTTGACGCAAGTGAGTCAATATTGTGGGTAAGGTAACGTTAAACCATGCCGCTAATTCCTGGGTAGTTTGACTAGGGTCGGCTTCCACTATCTCTCTTAATTCATCGTTATTCACCTGTGTGGGCGGTCTTCCTCTTGGCTCGTTCTTTAAGTCGAAATTTCCATCACGAAAGCGTTTAAACCAAAATCGCACGGTGCGTTCATTAGTAGACCCCTCTCTAAACGCAGCATTGATATTGCGGGCTGTTTCTGCCGCGTTAGTTCCGCGTCGGAACTCGTATTCAAAAATCACTCGAATTTTCGCAGTATCCATCTTTCTTGTCTAAATTGAATAACAGAAACAATTGAAAGTCGATATTCAAATGTTTCACATTTTTTAAAAAAAGAACATCATAGAAACCATTTGAAAAAAGTTTCATTCGAAAACCTCAAACGATGAAGATTCTATGTCAATTCAAAGAACCTATTGCAATAAAACGGCAATTTCATACTTTAACCCCTATTATTTAAATTATGAGGTACCTAGATAGTTATTACAACTACAAAAGCACATCAACCTTTACATTTTAGTTCAATTATGACAGCAGTGTCTAGTATATTGCTCTCTTAATTTAACTGCAATGTAAAGGTTGATGTGCTGTCGCCTGCATCTATGGTGTATGTGGCACCGATAAGCTTTTTCGTGCTCATTACTGATTCGCCTTTCCGGTGGTAAGTACTTTGCCTTACGGGTCCAAAAACTTTATTAGACTACCTAGTCTGAAACGGCTCGGACGAGATTTCCACTTCAATGCCTCTGATGTAGGAGCGTTGTCTCCTTGTCCGTTTTGTGACATTATGTGTCTGGAGATACGACAGAAAAAAGATTGACTTGTCCAGTGAGATGATTCATAATTATCTTAGCGTATCAAACCTAATACGGGCAAGGGCGTCGGCAGCCGATGGCGCAGGGGGGGGCAAGTTGACTTTACCTACTACAATTCATACTTTTCTCATTCTCTATGAATGAGAAAAGTAAGTATGAATTGTAGGTAAAGTCGACAGCACAGGAAGCTTTTCACTTGTACTACGAGCCTTACATCTACAGCGATTGTAATTACAACAGTATCTTAGTACTATATACATATATATTCTGTGACAGTACAGAGTCCAATGTGTAAAGCTACACGAGCACGAGCTGACAGAATGACAGACGCTAAAACAAAGGCGGCTGTGCGGGGGGCGCGAGCGCTGCGAGGTTACATGTTGCTTCCCCACTCCCCCTCTCCCGCTTCAACGACAGAGTAGAGCAGAGCGTAATTGAGCGTACGGAATATTAGGAGTGGAATTGGTAAATTCATTCGAGTTTCGACGTACGGGAATGATTGTTCAAGGCTTGAACTTCAAGCAAATTAACTCAAAGACTTAAGACTTTGGTTGCATTATATTTGGCAACTTTTTTAGAATCTCTAGAGGGGGGCAACTGCCCCTCCCTGCCCCCCCTTGGCGACGCCCTTGAATACGGGGCTTACTGGTTTTGATGTCGAATCAGCACCCGTGAATCCTTAAAGTATATTGACTGTTTCTTATAACTGATGTAAATTTACATCCACCATTTACACAATTAAGAAAGGGGTCTAGCGATACGACAGAAAAAAAATTGTTGTCCAAAGAGTTTTTCAATGACTTCATATGAACATAACTTACAAAGCTGCTACGGTGCTTTCTTGTTCTGCTATCGAATCAAGCACCAGTGAATACTAAGAAATTAATAAATAACTTCCACACAACTGAATCATCTGTCCTGGGTCCAAACCAGGATACCCTGTGCTATGGTAAGGACATAACATACATGGAAATACACCCAGACTGACGCTATTTGTACGAATCCTGTGGGAGTCGAACCAACAACCTCTGTTTTGGCAGTCTAGCATGTTAACCGCTAGACCAACGAGGCAGTCAATGTTATTATAAGTATTCTTCCCTCAGAACACAAAAATAAGGAGAAGTGTTATAATGGCCCGTTTGCTAGAAAACCGATGTCGCCACTTACTCACACAGCTACATTGTCCTCATAATCTCTATTTGATTACAACATAAACAACCGGCTCACTATTCGCTGTTTACACAAATGAAACAGCCAATGAGAAGAGCAGCACAACATTAGTGATGGGGACGAAAAAGTACATTATCGATTATACTTAAAAAAAAAATCGTACATCGTACAAAAACTTTTTGTACATTATGTCGATTTTTTTCTTGCCATCTATACCTAAATAGTAACTAATTATTTCTCTACGTCGCGTAGTCTGTAACTACTTTATTTCGTTGTAGTAATCCTTTGCAAAAGGCTGCCTAAGCTTTTATTTTTACAGGCTTTGCCTACCAATGTGTTAATTCCTAAATATGTCAGTTTTGTTCATACCTACCTATCGTATAATTCGTAAATTCCGTTTCATCGTAAATTCTAATCATACAATTTATTATTCTAAATGACAAAGTTTAGAGAACATTCGCTGAGTTACCTACAAAATATAGGTATGCAAGGCGACGAAACGATGTTGGCTGTGCCGCGCCGCTTGAATATAATTCAAAACATATCGCCTGCGTAATTTTTGTTTGAAGCGGCAAGATGCCTGCGCCTTGCCTTCACCTTATGCGCGTTTTTGTATAGCGCACACCTTAAAAAATCTAGAACTACTTATTTTAACTCGTGAATTAATGAGCAGTGACTGTAGATGTTTCTGAGTTTGGGTTAAAATTTTCATTGCCTTGGTGGGTGACAACTGTGATGGGTACATAAAAAACATTCTCAATAATATCACATAAATAATATTTTTATTAACTTGTGAAAAATACATTAGGTAGTAAGAACTCAAAGGGCCGGTTTCTGAATTGAGAATTTCACTAAGTAAAAACATAAGTAACGTTCTGTCACGCTCTTTTGTGAAAAATTCGAAGACAGTACTACAGTTAACCATTTACTTAGCGAAATTCTCAATTCAGAAACTGGCCAAAAGAAACTTGTGAAACATAAACTTAAAGAAACTTTCGAAACACATTTACATTAAAAAGATAACATCATCATCCGACTGAGATCCTGCAATGAATATTTTACTGTTCCCTTAAAAGGTAAATATTTATTTAGAATTTGTCACTTGTTGACATTGTTCAATGTTTTGCGTGATTTCTTTTTTCGAGGTTTTTCTTCAATCGACATAAATCTACCAGTTTCTGGGCCTTCGGCAACTCGTTGCTGTATCTAAAATACAAAAAGTATGCATTTGTAAAAAATCTAATATTTTTTTATTTATACAGGGCCATTTTTAAGTTAACACAATTCCTGAAACACGTCAATTAAAGTAAGTCATTTACAACAACTTTGGTTTACGACTTTTGAAAACTCGATGTTATATTTTCAACTTTGTTCATAGGATTTTTCGATTTTCTAGTCTGTGGCGGCGCTATATGACCGATAAATTATGTGTTCAATCGAATGGACATTCCTCTATGTCTGACAATTATTTACAGAGGTCTTTGACATTCGCAGCATTTTTCGACAAAAAAATATCCGTTACTTCCAAGGGGATCTAAAATAGTATATAAATTATGAAATTATTAAAAACATTACCTGGTCACCTGTTATTTCTTCAGGAACGCATGTTTCAACAGTAACAATATCCGAAACTTTCTAATACGGATCTAAAATAGTAAATAAATTATTAAATTATTGAAAACATTTAATTTACTTTATTTTAAATTAATCGAATTTTAGGCTCATAAAAGAGTATAAGAATATTATTTAGTACCATAACCACATCACTTGACTTGTTTCTTTAGAAACACTTTCTTTTGCAGAGTTATGCGTCGTTGCGTCCATTGTCACCTGAAATAGAGGATCAGAATAAAGTAACAATCGAATATTCCACACCATGTAAAATATAATTATGCCGTGATTTTAGGTATATTGGTACCTCAACATTTATGGAACTCCTTATTACTGGTATTTTCAAAGCAGGACCTGCCCACGTTAATATTTTTTCCACTCTTTAGCATCTGGAAACATTTCTCCGTAAAATGGATGGAGCAACAGGTATTTGATTTGAGAGGAAGCCAGTTAAGCAATCTCCCTGTAGTTTCAATCCATTTATCCTTCCTATTAGGGTCTTTGGGAAACCTGAAATTAAATCTTTATTAAAAACTTTTTGAAATACGTGGTGAAAACTAAGCCTGTTTATATTACGACAAAATCTGCCACTAAAGTAGAAGCTTCCTTAGCAACTGAAGTCCACGCGGACGGAGTCGCGGACAATAGCTACCTACTCGTACAATATAATTGGTTCTAGTAATTTTGGAAGTCTGGACGAACGAGTGTAAATGCGACGAAGTATCGATACTTAATCAGTCTGGAAAGAAAGCAACTACCCCATCACTATGACTCCCGCTGACACCTACTGTGACTTTGACAGTTCACGGCAAATACATGCGGCCGTACCACGAAACATCGCAATTCATCGCATAGAACAATAGTCAGTTTCGCGAGACGGACCATTGCGGGCTTGCTTTTCCATGTTAGAAAACCTCCACGAAAATTCTACATAAAAACAGCAGTGGAGTAAACCCGACGATATAAATACGTCTCATTTATGTTCTTAGTACTGGAATGCATATTGCACAGGAAAATTATTATAATTATGATTTTTCGTAGTTTAAAGATGGATATAGTGAGTAAAATAGGCTTACCGGTGAAAACACACTGCACTGTTATTTGAATAGCATGTATCACTGCGATTTCTGTAGGTAATCAGGCATTTTTCACATATGTTACGGCGATAGCGGGCGCGAGGCGATTGACGGCCATATTTAAAAGTTTCGCCGAGGTTAGCCCAACCGGGCTAACGTTGAGCGACAGTGCCACGCCCATATGGCACTTCTCCTTCTTTTTGTGTTCTGAGATTCTTCCTTTCTAAAGTGTACCTTTAGCTTTGTGAAACTAACAACTTTGACGTTCATTAAGTAAACATTCTGTTTTTATAATGAATAAAAATATTTGAATTTAATTGAATTGAATTGAACGGATCATCACCTGACCTAAATCGCGTAGAGGTTCTATGTTATGCGATCAGAAATGCTCATCATTGAGGATTTATCTGTTTTGGCATTCGTTTGTGTTGGACAAGTTAAATAGATTTTGGGAAGGAATTATTTATTTTCGGGAGGATTTTGTTATTCCAGAGAGCTTGTTGGAAAGCTATATGTATTTTGCTGTCAATTTCGTATATATGAAGTCAAATTATTTTATTTGAGTCTTCGACTAGGGTCATTGTCGTCAGTTGGCCAAAGGGCATGGTAAAAAAATCATCTGGCAGTTGTTAAAAGGTTGTCAGTGTACCAGAAACCGGGGATTAGTCAGCCCTTACTTCATAAAGTGAACATTGCAAGCAAACATCCGACTAGACATTATGTCACCACGACAGAGTCTCTCCCAGCGACAAATGCTGCCCACCGCAGCACTGTGGATCCACTAATGAGAATTAATTATGCATCTTTGGAATGCTGCGACTAAGGGACTGGACGCACTCGCGTTCAAATAATTACCTGCAAAGTATGCTGAGTTGGAGCCCCTTTTTTCTTTGTCACGGAAGCACCTGAGGCGTTTGGAGTCCGAGGTGGCTGGTTGTCATACATTACTTTATGGTACCCAGCTGCCTTCGACTCTATATGCCTCACATGTTCTCTTCACGATTGTTTTGTTTTTATTTTTGTTTTTTTGAAGTTCGTGTATTTTTTTTGGTGTACCTTCGTGTTTACTTTGTGTTTCTGTGACAATTTAAATAAATGTCTTCTTTCTTTCTTTCAAATTTGTGTGGATGCGAGTGAATGCAATGAAAAAATCGCACCGCATGTGCGCAAGCGAGCTTCAGCACAGTCGACAGCAGCATAGGAAGTACGACGACGCAAGGCGCTCATTTTAAATGTAACAAGTCGCAACTGTCAAATTCTGACATTTCATCGTCACAAAACGCGTGACTTGTGCCGTAATTTTTGCTGTGAAGTCGACCGTAACGTAAAAGTAACGGGCAAAGTGCACGCGTGGAAAGATTATGTGCTATCCACTGTACACTTTAATGCATTCTGTCAATGTGGGCATTTGACCGCATGCTAATCCCCTGTTTCTCGTACACTAGCAAATTGTCAATCTACTCGTAACAACTGTCAGTTGGCCAACGGGCATACAAAAAACATTAGATTAGAAGCCTGTTAGTGTAATTATGAAAACCGAGGGTATGTAACCGCTAGTGCGTTACGGCCCTAAAGTTTTGTGCAATCATGCAGCACGTTTTATACCAAAGGATGGCATCTACTTCGAGTTGGGACAAAAAGCTCGCTACCAAGTAAATTTTAGCAACTGGTGAACGTTATTATTAAATTAACCCACCCCCAACTCTTTGGTCGGTACATTCACAGATTTTGGAAAAAATAGTAGGGTTCACAAAAAAAGAGTAATTTTCACCAATATTAGACCCTGGTACTCTCTGAGTTTAGTCCCGTAGTAGAACGGCCCTAAAGTAATAGTTTAGTAATAAGAGTCAGAAGTCGATATTAAAGCTTTACAAAAATAAGAGATAAATTCCTCTCTCTACTCAAAATTGCCCTCCTGTATGCTGCATGAAGTTTGGCGACTTCACAGCAACACCAGTTTAATTTTCAATGTCACTTTACAATACTTTAACAACTGGCAATTTTACTTTTTATGCTAACAGAAGTTTTTGCAGAGGTTTTTCAAACGAAACGAACGAACTTGCTGTTATTATTCTATACCACGTGTTATCTAAATAACGCAAGAACCGAAAGCCATTTTATCGATACCGATAAAATTAAACCACCTCTAGGAAGTAGAAATTTAAAATTCTTTATACACTTTGGCTTCTCTCAAAGAGAGAGAATGGGCTTAATTAACACGCGTGCCCACCACGGATTGGCAATGTCAAGCGCTGAGGTATGTGAACACCTCAGACACTCAGGTTTCCTCCCGATGTTTTCCTTCACGGTTAGCGAGCGGTATTGCTAATATAACTTCACAAACGTAGGTAACTTAGGAAACCAAAGTCATAGGTAAGTACATGCCGGGATTCGAACCTTCGATCTCCCGAAACAAAAGTTAATAAAAATCGTTAAATACAATACTAGTTTCAAGACGTACGAAAACAAAAATTACAAATATTTAAGAATTCAAAACTTTTGCTTATCGGAACTGGTCTAATACATGGATACTGAAAAAATTGTTTCAAATTTTCCTTCATTTCAACAACACAATGTATAGTTTAACTACTATGATCTATCAATTTTTTTCTTAACTTTAGGTCAATGCTTCACAGTAATATTCTAAATAAATTCCAGTTATAATTACTAATTACATAACCGCGGCTCAACCCACCCACATTTCACCGTGAATACTGAATCTGCTGTATGTAAATGCGTTGCAAGTCTTCGTACAAGATTTCTGTGCTAAGCTTGATTACAAATGTGCATGTTAAGAGATTGTGATAAATAAATAAACGCAATCATCAAACGAGTCTGCATCTTCGAAATGCGGCTTCTTGAGGATGCCGAACAAGCTGAAACTGAAAATACATAATTAAATGCATGCACTTACTCATGTTGGTGCCGGCTGCCGTCGATAGATGGCAGTCGTTAAGCCAAGTCAGGGGCCTTAGGGCGGCTTGACAACTTCTGACAGTAGACGAGCCACTAGTCCACAAGCCTCCACCAATCCGGACTTGGCCCCCGTGGTGGAGTATGGCCTATACCTTCCTCAGGGAAGAGACCCGTGCCCCTCGGTGGGGACATAAATGGGTTGATGATGAATTACTCACATATAAACTCACGCCTGTCTCCCGCAGGGATAGTCAAGGTTTGTCACTTGCCACGATCCTGGTATGTATACCACTTTTGTTTCATCGACATATGAAAATATTCGTATCTGAAACTGAAGCAACCGAGGACTAAAAAAAAAATTGGTCTTATTAGAGAGGTCACAAAGAAATAATCGTGAAAATGGTTTTCTCTACAACTAATATTAATAATGTTCATGATGCAAAAAGTGGAAAATTAGCACGAAGTCATTTCTGTGATTTTGAATGAGGAAATTCCGTGTGGCGCCCGGATTAAGAATAGCGACATTGCATTTCCTTCCGTGGATGTCGTTAAAGGCGACTAAGGAAATCAATTACCAGGAGACCGCAGCAGCGTCTTCCTGAGATTCCAACCGCATACTGGGATCGCCAACCCGCCTGCCGAAAGTGGCGATTATGGCAAAACCCCTCATGGTTATGAAAACCATGAGGGAGGCCTATGTCCTGCAGTGGGCGTCAAATGGCTGATGATGAATGAGAAAGATCATGTTGCGTTTGACAAATATCCGAAGGAAAAAGATCTATGCAAAAGTACAACATGAAGGGCGGACGCCGCCGGATACGCAAGATAGTGATCACTGACCGACCGACGAGCCAAAACCCTACAAGAATGATCCTTAGAGAGTTGGCGATAACGTGCAAATTACAGATTTCGACCGTGACGATCTGCATAGCAAGTGTTTTATTTTGAAACGAGATACACCAAAGCCCCTTTGATGTTGAAATATCAAATCAATTTTCGCGTCTGACATTCGCGGAATTGCTGGATACGTTCTCGCTTCGAATAAATAACGATTGCTTTGTTACAAATACAATATTTTGTTCATTCGAAATTCAGCTACATTCTAAGGCTCGTTTACATCGTGAGAGTACCTTAGAGCAGGCAAATATCTCGCCTAATCTCCCGAGCGACGAAAGCTAAAGAGATCCGTTTGTAAAAAAATCAATAAAAAAATAAGTTTTACTTAAAAATCAAACAAAGATGCTGTACATACAGAAAATAAAAAATATATGCTGTATATAACAGAAAATAAATAAAATATGACAGAGCTTGAGTCAAATCAACACAGTATTAAAAAAACACGCGATTCCTTAAAATGATCCTCAAATGCAGTTTAAGTAATGGTGAAAGACTTTTCCACTGACTGGTAAACTGCATTCAAGGAGTATTTTAAAATAGTCGTGTTTTTGTAAATAACACCGTAAGATTGTCTCTAAGTGATTTGCTAACAAAATGTCCTTGTAAAGTTATCCGTAATAGCATAGGTAACTAAGCAAATTGCATGCATACAGTATCCGATACTTGAAAATATTCTAATAATAATATTAATATTGTATTAAAAATATTTTAACTAGGACAGGTTTACACTTTGACCCCAGTCATGCCTGATGGTAAACGAAGACGGGGTCTAAGGTGTTATGTGTTTACCTGTTAAATGCCGCTTGACTCTAATTTTAAAGACACCCAGGTTATATGGTCTTTAAAACTAGATTCAACCGCCATTTAACAGGTAAACATGTAACATCTTAGACCAGGGATCAAGTGTCATGTACTGTCCTAATTAAAAAAAAATTGTCTGGAAAAACAGACGAAGGGAACACGTAAATACTTGCACTTATTCTCGCAATAGAACAGTCAAATCACCGACATGACATAAAACTATCCATTAGTAAACGAGTCTACCAATTTGTTATTGTGAAAGGACTCAGTGACCTTCTGCAATTAATTTCAACCATCTCCTCAACTTGCCAACCAATTTCTCCCGCGATTTTTCTGTAAGCAATGAGTTTGATTAATGATTTTACTCTCCAGAACGTTTTATAGCCAATGAACCATGCGCTGCATTTTATTGCCAGCGTAAAGTTAATTTGAAGATCATCGTGCCCATTAAAGTATCCACAGCGCCGAGCAGAACTCTGCAACTGGATTTGTGCACGGTACTGGGAGACGCCTCGTCACATTGTCTTGGGGTTGTGCATGAAGGTCATGCTACGACTAAATAGCCCAACTATTTAGGCTCCTTTTAAATACTGTATGAGTGTTACGCATAAATTTTGGAAACCTGAATAATTTGGTAGTGAAATAATAATGGTAGCCGGTATAAATATTTTGGTTACCAGTCCCGTACTTTTCACTGAAAGTGGTTCCTTTGATAGAACGCCGCGCCAACGTCAACAGCCGCCCATCATCATCATCATTCAGCCACAAGAAGTCCACTGCTGGACATAGGCCTCCTCCATGGATTTCCAAAAAGACCGGTTGGATGCGGCCTGCATCCAGCGCCTTCCTGACACTTGGATGAGGTCATCTGTCCATCTTGTGGCTGGTCGTCCTACGCTGCGCTTGCCGATATGTGGTCTACATTCGAGAACTTTTAGGCCCCATCGGCCATCAGTTCTGCGTGCTATGTGCCCCGCCCACTGCCACTTCAACTTACTAATCCGCTGGGCTATGTCGACGACTTTCGTTCATCTACGGATCTCAGCATTTCTGATTCGATCTCGTAGAGAAATTCCGAGCATAGCCCTTTCCATAGCTCGTTGCGTGACATTGAGCCTTCTTATGAGGCCCATAGTGAGAGACCACGTTTCAGTGCCATAAGTCATCACTGGTGACACACACTGGTTGTATAATTTTGTCTTGAGCGATTGAGGTATTATATATTAGACGAAAAGACTTCTAAGTTTCCCGAATGCTGCCCAGCCGAGTTGGATTCGACGATTGACGTCTTTCACGAAGTTGGACCGGCCTAGTTGGACTGTTTGTCCTAAGTAGACGTATTCGTCTATAACTTCGAGAGTCGAGTTCCCCAATGTTATTGGGGTGGGCACAACACGGGCGTTCGACATGACCTTCGTTTTGTCCATGTTCATTTTAAGGCCCACACGTTGGGAAACTCGACTGAGGTCTTCGAGCATTATGCCGAGTTCTTCCATCGTTTCTGCCATGACTACTATATCGTCGGCAAATCGAAGGTGAGTGCCATTCCAGAAGCTTGAAGGCATCCTCCAGTTTGTTCGTGAACAGTTTCGGAGAGATAACGTCTCCCTGTCTCACGCCCCTTCTCAATAGAATTGTCTCCGAATTCTGCTCCTGTACTCGGACCGACATAGTGGCGTTGTTGTACAAGCACTTCAGCACCTCGATATACCGATAGTCAATACGGCAACGCTGGAGAGACTCAAGCACTGCCCATGAGCTCTATTTTTGAATCACTCGTATCGCGTCGAGCGCTCGATTTCTACTGATTTTCGTTCGACATCTGAAATTCCGTATTTTTGAATCACTCGACTGCAACGAATGGTCCTTACCACTCGTCTCGCATGGCGATCGGTAGATTAATTGTCAAAAAACGATAAATGTGTGTTGGTACTGTTTGTCATTCTGAGTGTCAACAATCAAAAAGAGTTGACAGTATGTAGTGTTTTGTTTGTAACAAAAGACAAAGATTTTTTATTTAAACAGCCAATAAAACAAAGTTTTACGTTCCGTTTCTGTTAAGGTAGTTTCCGGTTTTTTAATTTCTGCGTGGAATGGATAAAATACAATACTTCAAATTGTACTGGCAACACTTCAGGCGAACGATTCAAAAATACGGAAAAACGACATCATGCGACTTAGAAGACGAGTGTGACTTAAGTCGCATTCGACGATACAATTTCATACGAGTGATTCAAAAATAGGTCTCCATGTCTCGATCGAATCGAAGGCTTTCTCATAGTCCACAAACGCTAAGCATAATGGCAAATTATACTCCTCAGTCTTCTGTATAATTTGCCGCAGCGTGTGGATGTGGTCTATGGTACTATAGCCCTTTCGAAACCCGGCTTGTTCGGGAGGCTGAAAGTCATCAAACCTGTGTTAGAGACGATTCGTGAGGACCCTCGAAAACAGCTTATAAACATGGCTCGGAAGCGAGATGGGTCGGTAGTTCCTCAACAAAGTTTGTTACACTTTATTGCACAAGACGTTAACAAAAATGAAAGTTAAATAACAGGCTTGTGATAAAAAGAAATGTTTAATTGTGTACAGTCAGCGGAGAGTCCCGTTTGATACTTCATTTTAAGGTTCGTTAAATAAAGGTAGTATTAGATGTTAGGTATCACACGGTATTTATTTCAATTATCCATTGGCTTTATAGCATAGTTAAATTATTTAAAAAAAGATCATATTAATATCCATACTAACTGCATTTCACGTTAGTTTGTTTAAATTAACATTTTATCGTTTATTTATGGGAGCACCCCATTGAAACGTATCTGAAAGAATTTTTATGGCCTTACTAGCAGACCATTTGACTACAAAATAGTTAATGCAGAAGTACAATGCGTCGCGCGTAACAGACTTTCGTTTATTTAGATACTCTATTTGTAAAAAGAGCACATTTAATAACACAAATAACTAATTACATTAATAACGTTACATTTGGTTTATGTACCGATTACATTATTTTATTTGGATGCAAGTCGTGGACGATTAAGAAAGGTATTGATAATGTAACGCAAGTACAAAATAATAAATAATAATTCAAGGCGTGGTGTTTGTAATGTGGAATACTAAGTAAAATGTTGGATTCCAAAGATCATAAGAATAAGACACGTGAGTATTTTAATTCCTTCAAAAGGAAAAGTTTGTATGCTTCGGGTGAGTGTTGAGAAACGAAACATAGTTTCCCGCTGCGCGCCTGATAGATAGCGAGATATTAATGTTTTTAGTAACGAGTGACAGCGAGATGGCGGCGTGACTATTTTTGTCGAACATGATATATTATCGTGCTGTGCGTCGGAACTAATAAGAATAACAAAAATGACTGGCAAAGCACGCTTAAATTGAAGGCTTGCGAGCCAATTGCGACCCAAATGCTACTCTAACTCTATTGCTACCGTCGCAAGTGTCACTTTTTAACTAATAAAAAGGGAGAGCGCAGCTGACCTTCTGTGGTACTCTATGGGGGACCATTCATACAGAAAACTGTTCTATTGAACATCAACGTTAAATATTAAATTCCGTGCTAAATGCGTGACGCACAACAATGAAAATGGAAATTGCATTACTGATTTAAATGGGCGTTATTTTAAATTCTTCCCGAAATAACGACGCAACCATAGTTTGATATATGTAGAAAGCTTTCCGAAAGTACCTTCCTACGTAAAATCTACAGAGCACTCACAAGATTTCTTCATATTTTCTTAGCTGTTATCGACAACATTGTATAATCTCAAAACTATTGTAGAAACATACAGGTAGAGAAGAGAATATTCATTTCTCTGATAAAAACTAGTTACGAAAAAACTCGTTACAAAAGCTGGGCAGAACATCAGAAAAGCTTACATCCCGGTATAGTTTTATCAGGCAACCAGACGAATGGATAGCCCCGGGCAACGTGCAGTTCTGTCTTATCCTACCCTCTTTCACTCTGCACCAAAGTATAGAAAAGGTATAGTACTGCTGGTTTTGGGCTTCAAATGTCGACGGGAAGGGAGGTTGGATAAAATAGCGTTACATCAACAATACTGCTCCGATAATTCATATTCGGTAATGTTGAAGAAGACTTAGTTTAGCTCAGACCGAGAGGGTTGGCGTGACGAAGAAGTGGCCTTTGCTCAGCAATGGGCTCTATTTATGAGTTGGATAAATAGAAAGTTGAAGTAAGACATACACACATCAAAAAAAGTTTGCGATCACTTTGAAAAACTGAAATCTTTTTTGTTACTGTAGATTATATTATGATTTTTTCTTCTTTTTAGATTCTTTATTTAAAAATAAAGAATTAGAACACAAAACAATGACACCGTTCAGTTGTTTTTTCATATTAAAAGGCTTTCAGTCCCTCATTCAGAAATCTGATTTAGTCAATTATAACCGATTCAAGATATTTTTTGCGGAAAGTTGTGATTGAAAAAATGCCAAGAGGATTATCAGAGGTTTTACGAGCAAGAATAGTAACTTTGAGGGAATAAGGATACACCACGAGAGTACTAGCACGCAGACTTGCTATATTCCAATCCTGTGTCGTGGCTACGTTGCAGAGGTACCACGGAATGGGGAATTTAGCTAACCGACCCCGCAGCGGTCGCCCAACTGTTTTGACAGCTGCCCAAAAGCGCTATATTAGATTGTTGGCAGCCCGTGATCCAACAATCAACGCCACTAAAATAAAAGCAGAAGTCAGGGCCGCCTCTGGGCTTAAAGTTAGCACGCAGCCCGTTCGCAATTGCTTGCACCACGCTGGATTACGAGCACGGAGGTCTTGGCAAGCTCCGCTCAATTCCCGGCAACGTCAACAACGAAGATTGCAGTGGGCTAGACTTCGGCAAAATGAAGAAGGTGAGGAAGAAAACATTTGGCAAAACTGTCTCTTCGTTGACGAATCCCGAATCAGCACTCATCCAGATAACCGACGTGTCCGTGTCTGGAGAAGACCAGGTGACCGTGAAAGACAAAGAACTGCCACTGGAATAGTTCAGCAAGGCGGAAAATCGGTGTCCTTTTGGGGTGGCATTATGATTGGAGCTAGAACGCCTTTGGTCCCGTATCGGGGCTACATGACAGCAGACATGTACAAAGCAGTTGTTATTGATGATATCGTCAGACCATTCCGAGTAAACCATGGGCACCAATTTGTACTGGTCGATGATAATGCGCCCGCACATCGAGCTCAACGAGTCAATGCTGCTCTTCAAGAATACGATATCACACGTTTAGACTGGCCTGCCGGCTCGCCCGACTTAAACCCAATAGAGCACGCGTGGGATGCTCTTAAACGAACTGTATGGAACCGTGAGCCACGTCCCCAGACAGTTCCAGAGCTCAGGGAAGCCGCTATTGAAGAATGGGATAGGTTACCCCAGGAAATGCTGGATAACTTGATCCTCAGCATGCCCAGGAGGATCTCCGCATGTGTTTGAGCCAGGGGAGGAGTTATTTTAAATTGAATTTAACCTTTTAATAATAAATTGTTGTTTAAGTTTAATTAAAGAGTATTTTTCTTTCTATGAAATTTCTATCACAATTACATTATGATTAATGGCTCAACTTTTTTAAATAAATAATAAAAAATAGTTTCATATTTTAATTTCAAACAGGGTATTCATATTTAAAGAAAGCATACAACATAGATTTTTTCTTGATAAAGTTAAATTTAAAGAATTATAGGAGCTTATGCTATTGATCACAAACTTTTTTTGATGTGTGTATTCCAATTCATTGTATGAGTATATACTGCAAAGAAGATGCAAGAGACAAGTGTTACCGATGGTAGTTTAGTGAATCCTAACCTAAACCCTGCACGTAGAGCCTATTATGTAGGTGGGAGACAAAATTCGGGTCACACGTTTAAATCTAAAGATACACATTGCCAACCTCCGTTAGGAGATGGTACATTAAGAAGAAGAACGTAAGAGACGAGAGGTTTGAGTTGCTCTATCCACTTTGTAGGCCGTTTGGGACGGAGGCGACCAGGAGGACAATGAACGAGATTAGCAGAGGAGCTTGTTGTTAGGCGTAAGCATCTTCACCGTCACCTTAGCCGTCGAGGTTAGCGTTATGGTAAAGAGGCCTATGGCCAACAGTGGGCGTTTTTCATAAGCTCTATAGACATAGAACAAGTTATTAGCAGTTTATAGTTGGTGGGCCAAAAGAGGTACATCCTATAATGCGGATTCCCACTTGAGGATAGAATAGTCGTGTCCGTCTCTTCTGCTATATTTTTTTTATAAATTTCTTACACTATGTATTTTTAAGCAAGATACTCGTATATAGATAGGGAACACTGTATTGAAAACAGAAATACAAAATCAGTATGATTTCTTAATAACTGCCGATGCTCATACATAGTTGTATATTGAACGAGTCTATTCGCGATTATTTATTAAGTGAAATTTTCTTACTATTAAGATTAACTTAGGTACCTACTTTATCCAGTGATGCAAGTCTCCCTAAGTCGTCTAGCAGACTAGACACTGTATCCGTACCTCCTTCACAGTACGGCTTGCCGGCGGAGATAGCAACGGGTGTTCAGCACGATAGCCGAAGGGAAGTGGATCATTTTCGACGGAACAAAGGTGGCTGGCCATGACCCCCGTTATGGAGGTCTCGGTTGCCTTCGTTGCTTTGGCAGCGAGCGAAAGCGAGACGCTGAGGCGGGAGTCAGCTTTTCAGGGTTCCGTAACTGAAGGGTGCCAAACAGGATCCTATTACTATGCCTACAACGTCTTTCTGTCTGTCTATTCGTCTGAACTATAAATGTCTTATTGGGAGGAGCCGATGATCCTCTTGCCTTATAAGGGGATTCCCGCCCCAGGGAGATTAAGTGCCTGGGGAAAACCTAGCTAACTATTGTTCATCAGACGTTATTTATGGTTAGTCATGTGAGACACTGCATGCGCGATGCAGGAGTATATAGTGCTCGCGCAGAATTGACTGACTCGCCATAGGCTTTATGCTTTGAACGCGTGCAACGTCCTCGACTCACCCCCAGTTTCTCGTACACTAACACGCTGTTAATCTACTGTTAACAGCTGCTGTCAATTGACCAAAGTGCGTACAAAAAAAACCACTGACAGCTGTTAACAGTAGATTAACAGCTTGTTAGTGTACGAGAAACCGGAGGTTAGTCATTTGCTAAATTTTGAGGTTGCGCATACGATCGATGAATGAGATACCTATGCCCCTCTTCGTGACTCTGCGGTTTGTACTCTCTGAGCAAAGCAAAGGTAATGCATGGTGTTTAATATCTATTGTTTGAGTTTTTCAGACATGAGACATCAGAGAGTGTCTCATTGTTTGGGGCTCGACTTTAAGCTATTTTCATACTTTTTCCGCTTACTACAACGCTTCCGCTTATCGCTGTCCACCCTGGCCGCCGCTCAATTCGCCTTTAATGAGACGTGAAATTTGTACTTGCATAAGCTAGACCGAGACGAGATCTAGCCGTCCGGCCATCAAGGAGGACTTGATTATAACTTTGAGGTTATTAGGAGATCGCAGACAGAATAGAAGTTGGTCCATTTCGTGAAAATCGGATTTGCAAATCTAAAATACGGGATGTCTTCTCTTAATTTGAAAATAAAAACGCGATCTGTGGTTTACATAAATTATAGTTTAGAAAAACTAAGAAACACGCTTTTGACGGGTGGGCGGGGAACATAGCTCGGAGAACTGATGGCCGTTGGTGCGAAAAAGTACTCACCTGGCGATCACGGACCGGACGACGCAGCATGGTTAGGCCCTCCACCAGATGGTCTGACGACCTGGTTACGGTGGCGTGGAGTCACTGGATACAGGCCGCACAAGACCGGGAAGCTTGGAAAACTGCAGCGGACGTCAAATGGCTGATGATGATGATGATGATGACGCTTTTTAACAGTAATGCATGAAAAAGTAGAAAACGGTTCCCCACTTTCGTAATGCTCAGTGGCTAAGCTTAGTCAAACATGCATCCTGATTCAACCAATCCTGATCGGTGCACTGAAGCATTCATTCTCATTCCTTCGTTTGTTCGGTTTGTACCCGGCGTAACACGAATTCATCCCTTCTATAATTCCTGGTTTACAATAAATAATAATTAATTAACTGTTGTCTGTGAAGTTTTTGTTTGCGTGGAAATTTTGATGTTCCAGATATCCAGGATAAAAAAGTAGCCTAGATCCGTTCAGCCGTTCTAGCGTGATTCCGTAACAAACATCTATTTCCGTAAGAATTAAGATTCTATCAAGTTATCTACAATCTAATCTCGTGAACCCGGCGTGATGCCCGTGAACCCGACAAACAGGCGCGAAAACCATTCACGCCGTTTCACCAATACCCACAACTTGAGTGTTGTCGGATGACCGACCCTATGCCAACGCCCCAGTAACAACCTTGAGCGCGAGAGATCCTTATACTTTACCATTAAGCGTAGCCCACAAGGGAAATCAACGTCTATTTAGTTATCTCGTCCCATTTCACCCGGACAGATGAGCCGAAATGTATTGTGATTCGTTTTTCGAGAGTTATACGATGGCGCGAATGATGTTAACAACGGAAGGTTTGATACAATGTCACTCTACATTTGTATTTCTTCACTTACAACTTCGTCCCACTCTAAGCTTTCTTTTCAACTACCCTGATACCTCAACGAGCAAAAAAATTCCTCTGCTTCCATTTCAAGTAAGACGAAAAAATTCAATGCCTTTTCTTCAAAACAGGTTGTATTTTAGATGGCGATCCTGACTTAAAGAAATATCTTGAAGACTAAGTATGGAACACTGTACAGTAGCGAGTCTGTGAAAATCCTCCCAATTACTGGGATCTGGGAGATATACCACTATGAACGTAAGCAGCCCATATACGTGCCACTTTAACTCAAAGGTCATAGAGAGAGAGTTTTTTCTCGGAGAGTTCGGGCCAAGCGTGCCCACTGCGGATACACGCATGACATACACAAAGCCCAAAATAAATTTTTCATTCGAGCAAGACGAGCTCACGTGAAAACTATTCTTCTTGCCTCGCCGATCTCACTAAACAGATGACAAACTAATCTACTTTGGGATTCATACCAAAAGTTGGCGACCACTTTCTACAAGGCCTCTTAAGTACAAGGTTTCGCAGGAGGCAGCCCTTGGGGTCGAAGTAATACAGCCTAGCTACGTTCGCGACTTTGTTCACTTGAGCATTCCAATCCAATTCAATCCATCTGCCCACTTTCCTCCTCGCAGGAACTAGTTATTTACTTCGTTCTGTCCTTGGCAATACCCATCGAGCTACTGCCGGCAGCCTGCGGATCGTTGGTTTCATAAAACTACAATTCCTACTTGGATATTTTTAACCTTTGGAAAAACTTACAGTTAAACTTAGCATAATATACATTTTAGTAAAGAAAAAAAGGCTAATTACAAGCTAAATAATTATAGTACTATACGTTAATTAAATACATAAAAAATTAAAGGAGGGCAAAAATCATTAGAGAGAAGAGTACCATGCGATGGGCCCCGGCGACGTGGCAGACCGAGGCGGAAATGGTGGGTGGAAAGAGTTGGTCAAAGACAAGGAGAAACTGACGTCTAAAGGGAGGTCTTTGCCCAGCAGTGAAACACAATCATGTAGCCATGATACATGGTATATGCATGTGCCAAATTTCGTTCAAGTTCGTCCAGACGTATTCGCTTTCATAATTTTTTTCATGTGATGTTTCGTGTTAGTAGTTTT
The DNA here is from genome assembly GCA_963969515.1 of Yponomeuta evonymella. Taxonomy (NCBI): domain Eukaryota; kingdom Metazoa; phylum Arthropoda; class Insecta; order Lepidoptera; family Yponomeutidae; genus Yponomeuta; species Yponomeuta evonymella. Next base: position 8,246,863 of record OZ018346.1, read on the forward strand.
AATTTCTTCTAAACATCTCCACAAACCATCTCATTTTGCCATAAGTATTTGTGAGAATTTTGGGGATCACTTGTCGGTCCCCTTGAATGTATTCGGAATGTTTGAGCGGGAAACTTGTCATTGCTTTGCAAATTGGTTTTCCCTCACTTTAATATCGGATTTTCCGTTTTAGTAGCCCGATATTTTCAATTTGATTAAAAGTTTTGATTGCTTCGCCGAGAAGTGAGCTTTGAGCTTTTGGTGATAAGATAAGATAACATGACATAACATAAGATAAAAAACTCTTTAATGCCTCATCAAAATACTAGTTGTGCGCTACATTATTCGTGCGTTTTATTTTATTTCAATTTAATTATTAATACGTTACAGACGATCGCACATCAATATGCTTGTATCAAGTTGTCTCGTAATAGGCAACTCGGCTACAAAAATTTAAAGGTTTATCAGCTGTCGAGTGTACTTCAACTTGTTAGATTATGGTCATGAAAAGAACAATTAGTAGTAGATTGTTAACCAAGGGCTTCATAAATTCTAATATAAATTGTCTCGATTCCGATTCGAGTAAATAATCGATACCGAGAAAAAAAAAATATTAACTTTTAAAAAATATTCTTCTTGCAGTATGAGTATGACAGTTCTTTTTTCAAATTCCAAAACCTATGCTGTAATGTTAACATTACATGGTATGTTTTGAAACTTTAGCTGTAATGATATCCATACACCCCGGCATTCAGGGAAGTATCTCTTGCTCTGTAAGTAGTTTACAGAGCAAGAGATATGTAATAGTATATTTCATTACGAGTGCGGAAAGTCTGTTGCAAAGAGTTCCGACAAATGTCTATCCGAGCCGAGGCGCAGCCGAAGGTGAGGGTTGACAGTCGGAACAAGTTGCAATGACGGTTCCGCACGTGTACTGAACAACTATTTTTAATACAGTTCCGAAAAAATGAAGCAATTTAATAAAGAATTTTCTTGGAAAATGGCGCCACCGCCAACCGTAAAAGAATATACCTAAGCAGAGTTTTTTTCTTTTTTTTTCTTCACCCATTCTGGGTAGGCAAAGGGAACTATGCCCATACAGCCAAGTCTTCAGTAGAATTTTTTTATTTATATGAAATTAAAATAAAATTTAATGAGATGAAATGAAATGAAACCTAACCTAACTCATTGAATTAAATCTGATATTGAAACAAATTAGTAGCTTCTTTATAGAAATATTTGCATGAATCATAAAAACTTCTATGATTTTTTTTAGCAAAAACTTCGTGGTTGTTTTTTTCTTTTTAATAGACATTATTTTGACAGTTGGGAAAGAGAACGCACGAGTTCGGAAAAGGTAAAGAAAAAGCACGAGTATGTAATAGCCCAAATCCCGAACGCTATACGTCCCTGCCATACGCCACTTTTTGAGCAACTGTATTAAAAAAACCATTGTTGTAGTGGTCCGATCGAGCGGGCCATTTGGAATTGAGAACTTGCACAAAAAAAAGTGGGAGAGGCCATGTTAAATAACAAATAAACGTGGTAATTGATTTTCTCTACGACTAATACTTTTCGTAACATAACTTGTCGAAATCTCAATGTAGTCACGTGGTACAGAAGTGCTCTATACAAATCGGGCTCGAACTATGACGTCACAACATGCACGTAACACCTAGTAATAATTACGTGAAGCGTTTAACAATATTTGAGTTATGTCGTAAAATTATGTTTTTATGCATGTACACCCTTTTAAGAAAACGTTCAGATTTCAAAGAAAAAACTAAATCTAGTAAGATTTTTTTATTACATTAATTTTATTTTTCACATTTTTTGTGACCACGAAAATCGCGGAAAAAAATATTGTCTTATTTTCTGTTTTTTTCTAAGCTTAACACGGTTTCTTTGGCATAAAAGCAATGTCACTTCAATCTAAGTTAGACGCAAGTTCTCCGTTCTACAGATTAAAGATATGTACTAAATTTGTGAACTGAGCAGTCAAACTCAGTGAGACTCATTATCTTCACAATGCAACGAAAAAGAATAAGAAGAAACAATAGGTGCATACACACGCCACGACAACAAAACAAAAACGAACCAAGTAAATATTACTACAAAAAAGAAGTACCTAAGTAAAGTAAAAGTAAAAAGTTCTTTATTAATAAAAATGGTTAAATACACTGACAGTTTACTGTGGTCGCCACGCTAGGTCAAGCCTGTGTTGTGGAAACCTTCGTATATGTTAACATAAAGAATGACGCATGTTTATAAAATATAATAGGCAAAATTTGAAAGAACTTTTTTAGAACTTACCTACAAGTTATAACTTAAATATGTATAGTTAAACAAAAGAAAGAGTTTTATAAATTAAAACCACGCGTCCGGAGGGATCACAAACTATAAATTGACTCCATTAAGGTAATCCAAAATACGTATCTATAGCAGCCACCTAAACTACGACATCTTTGAAAATTTTCTGCAAAGAAAATAATTTGCATACATTCACGATTGGTCTGCACTCAGACAGATTTTAACTAAATTACAAAATGTTATACCCGCAGTTAGCCCAACTAACGACAAGGGAACCCGTTTAAATAAAACTCACCCCGCTCCATTCAAATCCATTACTAAACCAATTATAGACATTGTGCTGAGATCAGAGCTTTTTAGATTCAGGCAACGGTTGTCCAGAAGAGAGTGACTACTCTTAGCAATAAGGCCGCTCATTGTACTGTTTTAAGCTTTAAGTGTTCAATATTCCGTATTGATTTGACAACAGCTCTGCTATGTTATCTTAACTTATCTTTTTCTATATATTTTTTTTTTCAGATATTTTTTTTGTTACGTACTATTATGAAGTTAACGTTAATACCTAACGCTGAAGGAAAACATCGTGAGGAAACCTAAGTGTCTGAGGTGTTCATATACAAGTTGCCAATCCGTGGTGGGCACGCGTAGTAATTAAGCTCATGCTCTCTCTCTGAGAGAAGGCCTGTGCCCTGCAGTAGTATGTATTTAAAGGTAAAAATTTTTTTTAGAAATTCTGAGTTTACATAATTTTTTTTATTTGCTCTAAGCGCGCTTTATTAATGTCGCAACCTTAAGTAAATAACTGTTCTACGTAGAATATGTAACACTATTAAACAGCACCACGGTCAAGCAAAAATAGCGCGAAATTTCAGAACTTCTTTTTCTAATGTGGAAATTTCTAACAAAAAAATTAAAAAGTCGTAGAACAAAAGTTACAGTCAAAAATTGACTTTCAGGAACTGCTAATTTTAGAAATGACTCGGTATAGTATATTTGTATTTGTATAATTCTCTAGTATAGTATTCTGCAACAGAATAGACATTTCTGCCAAAGGAACTATCCCATAAGAACCGTACGTACCGTATTTTTTTTACGATTTTTACGATTTATCATAGAAAACATATTTCAAACTTGAAGCTGGTGCAATGCATTCAGGAAATCAGGTTTCCGAATAACCGTAGCGCTGATTTGAACTTTCGCTCATAATACCATATGAACACTGAAAGTTAGGCCTAGTTGAAGAAACGTTACAGTTTCGAGCTTAAAAAACATTCTCAAAACCCGGAATAAAATATCTTTTGTCAGTGTGTACTGCTTCAATTCCTAACAATTATTTTCTGTGGCATCTCTAGGATTGAATTTCTAAGACAGCTGAGGTTCCGCCAGTTAGGTTAGGTTTTTTCGTAACATGTGGCACATGAGTGTCTCAAGCATCGCCATCAATTTCTTTTACTTGACACCTCATTTGTCAAAATCCGTCAAGCCATATTACGTATACCTAGTCATACAGGACATACAACATACGCCCGACAATCATAACCCTGCTTTGCGTTCGCAGTCTGGTAAAATGTGAAGGTTTCCATTGTTTCCATTTCCAATCAATTTCGGTATAAGCCTAATGGCAAGTCGTTTCAAAGTCTCTGTGGTACAGACCCATCGATTTATAATTTAAATGTCGTTGTACTGACCATCCAAAGTGACTGTATGGTATCCGGCGTATGGCAAACATCTTAGATGATGTGTATGGAGGAGTATTGGCCTGTCGCCTGTCGGTCGATCACTTCATAAGTTTAACGTGATTTTGAAGTAGTCCTCATAGTAAACATTCTTTGTATTGATGAGTAAAACCTTCCCTTGGTGAGAAGGGGTTAAACTATTACACCATTATTCAATTAGTTTAATCTGTAAGTAGACGCCGTCGCGTCAAAATACGTAATGATTCCTAGTAGAAGTTGCGGGGTGAAAGTTCCACTTTCTTATTTAAATAAAGTCCCTTTGCTCCGAACAATGGTAAGCTATTCATAAAAAGAACCCACTGCAAGTTGTGCAGTTAGTTGGTCGAGTTGTAATAATAAGATCTGCATAAAGAAATTGCTTCGTACTGCGAGTTGTGCTGGGAAAGGGAACTTCTTCGTAATGAGTGATGTATTTTAATATTCAGCACACTTGTACTTGGTCACCTGCCCTCCTATTACGTTACTGTACGCTACGGTATTGGGTCATCCATTTTAGAGACGTGGATAACTTACGTAACTTACGTGGTAGCATCCCAGGTCTAAACCTTTACGTTACAGCGAATCACTATTTTAGTATTGCACCAAAACATGACTGAGAAATTGAGCCAACTTCGCGTCTCAAAAAATTCATAACATGTGGGAACTCTGTCAAGTTTTTTGCAACCACGAGATTAGCAGTGTTTTGATAAGAACGTAATATTATGCTATGTACTTTTGACCAACTTTTTAGAAGGTATCGAATATTGTTATACTGAAAACATGATCTGTCACCAAAAAGTCACCTAATATTTATTTTGCTCTAATATTATAGAACTTACTTCCGTACTTATCAAAACACTGATAAACTCGTTGATGCAAGCAACTTTGCAGTGTAACAGAGTAACATACATCATATATTTTTTGAGACTAAGAAAAAGTTGACCCGTTTTCCCCATTTGTATTTGGCGGGATTAATCAATTTTTTGTTAAAATTGTATATCTATTACAGGCAACTAATAGTAGATTGTTAACCAAGGGCTGTATGACATCAATTGTATACGAGGTTTTTGGCGCCCGCCCGAGCGCAGCGAGGGCGCTAATTAGCCCGAGTATGCAATTGATGCTTACACCCGAGGTAAACACTCTGCTTTACATATCGATTGTGAGGTAAGTAAAAAAACAAGAAAGCAGGACTTTTGAGAAAGAACTCAAAACACGAAAAAAAATTACTTTCGCGCCTAGCTTAGTCGACTGACTTTTTTACTCTTCACGATTTTATGGCACGCAAGCGCGTCAAATCGTGCTGGCCAGTTTGATTTTTAAATCGATTTAAATTAACATACGATGTGACTGCGAAACAGATAGTTCGATATTTAAAACAAAATCTTCATAAATTCTAATATAAATTGTCTCGATTCCGATTCGAGTAAATAATCGAAACCGAGAAAAAAAATATTAACTTTTAAAAAATATACTTCTTGCAGTATGAGTATGACAGTTCTTTTTTCAAATTCCAAAACCTATGCTGTAATGTTAACATTACATGGTATGTTTTGAAACCTATGCTGTAATGATATCCATACACCCGGGCATTCAGGGAAGTAAGTGACTACTTACAGAGCAAGAGATATGTAAAGCACTTTAGTTTTCAAACTTTTATCTTGTAATCTTCATATTGACCTGACATTCAGTCCACCTTTTACATGCTGCACACAATACATACACTTGGTTACTAAGCGGCAACCTTGACAGAGTTTTCCCGAGCTACTCTCTTCACAACTTCATTAACATAAATTCAACGCGACTATACCTACAGCTCTTCTGGCGAGACGTTAGCTTGCTTTATGCTGGAACAAATCACGACTAGCTCTTAGGGGGTAATATGACTGAGTAATTGAGTATGTAGAGTGCACGCGTCTATAAAAATTATTAAAAAGATATGCTTTCGACCGTTCTACGATTCTTCTGCAAGTAACTTCACATTATTGAAAAAAAAAAAACGAGAATCGCGCACCGAGGGTTCCGTACAAATTTATTGTAAGTAGGTGCTTACATATTATAAATAGTTCAGGAACCGAATTTCGCAGTTTTGTCTGAGCTTTTCCCGAACTTCAGAGACAATTTTTTTTAATAATTTAATTATAAATGTGTAGTTACCAGACTTTTCCCTATATATGTAGTATAAAACAATATTGCTTGCCAAATTTTATAGTTCTACATCAATGGAAAGTATCCTCTAAATTTGGATTCCTTCGAGTGTCGAAATATACGTATTTTTGCGGCATAAACCGCCGTAATTTTTTTTACGTTAACTTCGAAGTTTAATTTTTGTACAACTTCAAGGTACTGTACACCTGAGTACACGGTTTTAATTTCAACTTGATACCTCCACGCGTTCCTGAGATAAAGGGTCTTGACAGAAAGACGGACGGACGGACAACAAAGTGATATAAGGGTTCCGTTTTTCCTATTTAGGTACGGAACCCTAAAAATTATACAGACGAGCGCACCTAAGCCTTATTGTTGCAGAGACACAACAGTAATGTAACTGTAGAGCGCGAACTTTAAAATGTCGATGTGATGTCGTTTGTTCCTTGCAGCCAGAAAATCTCTTAAATACATGTACAAAAGATTTATTGCTTAATAATACAACTCGCTAACTGTGAAGAAAAACATCTTGAGGAAACCTGAGTGTTTGAGGTGTCCACACACCTTATCACTTGAAATTGCCAATCCGCGGTGGTTAAGCCTGTAAGTACTCTCTCTCTCTGAGAGAAGGGCTGTGCCCTGCAGTGGGTCGTATATAGGTTACAAAAAATACAATTAGACTCTGCACTCTTTTTATAAAAAATATGTGGTGTGATGTGATCCCGAGTGGCTATCCTACAGACTTAATAACCTGAAGTAGTTAGTTTAGATTCTCCGAACAACTTCTAAAACCACACCAGCGCACAGCTGAACTCCCAGCAAAAGAGCTGTCACCAGTTAATTATCATAACTTCACAAAGCGACACTGACAATACAGTTCTCTGTGTGGTCTTCGCATTGGAGACAAAGGGAATTAGTTGGAAGACATAATACGTAGCGAAACTACTTCGCAAACGGAACGTAACTTGCTAGATAAACGGCGATGGTCTAGATCTAGCTTTCAATGGTATATTCTTAGGTATCTTATGCCATTTGGATGCCTAAACGTGCAAATATTTTTATTAATTTTAAGACAGTAGATATAGAGGAGAACACGGGATGTGTTTTATTCCACGGAAACAAAGTGAGAGAACAAGACCCTCGAGGTAGACTAAACCCGGCACTACACCGAGGACATTCCGGACATCAGCATGTACGAGATTAGAATGGCTCTCAAACAGCTTCACAACAACAAGGCACCGGAGGATGACGGAATTAATGCTGAGCTATTAAAAACTGGAGGAAATCCGGTTCTTAGGGCTCTCCAATAGTTATTTAAATCCGTCATTTTCGAAGGCAAAACGACAGAGGCATGGAACAGAAGTGTGGTGATACTTTTCTTTAGGAAAGGTGATAAAACCCTATTGAAGAATTGTAGATCCTTTTTACTTATGAGCCATGAGTCATCACGAATCGTCTAGCACGCAAGCTCGTGCTCCCCGCTCCCCGCTTCCAGCTCCTCGAACAAGCCGGTTTCCGAGAAGGCTTTAGTACGTTGGACCACATACATACGCTGCGGCAGATTATACAGAAGACCAAGGAGTATTAATCTACCACTGTGCGTATCGTTTGTGGACTACGAACAAGCCTTCAATTCAATCGAAATATGGGCGGTACCGAAATCTCTCTAGCGGTGCCAAATCGACTATTGCTACATCGAAGTGCTAAAGTGTTTGTACAAAAACGCCTCAATGTCAGTCCGACTACAGGATCAGAATACGAATCCTATTCATTTTCACCGCGGAGTGAGACAGGGATATGTAATATCTCCGAAACTGTTTACAGCTGCACACGTATTGAAACTTCTGGACTGGGAGGGATCTGGCATCAACATAAATGGCGAGTATATCACTCAACTTCGATTCGGCTGAGACCCTGGAAGATTCGAGTTCAATGCTCAATCACCTGAACAGAGCTTTTAACTGAGTGGGTCTTCAAATGAACAGGGACAAGACTAAGATAATGTCGAAATCCCATGTAGCACCCACTCCTATCGACGTTGGCGGCTCTGACCTCGAAGTTGTCGACCACTATGTATACCTGAGACAAACAGTATACAGGAGTAGGTCTAACTCCGAGAAAGAGGTCACTCGTCTAATACAACTCGGATGGGCAGCGTTCGGAAAACTAAAACACATTTTCACGTCCAAAATACCTGTGTCTCAAGACAAAGGTGTATAATCAATGTGTGTTGCCAGTGATGACTTATGGTGTGAGACCTGGTCGCTGGCTATGGGCCTCATAAGAAGGATCAATGTCGCCCACCGAGCAAGGGAGAGAGCTATGTTAGGAGTTACACTGTGTGATCGAATCAGGGATGAGGAGATCCGCAGAAGACCCCAAGTTACTGATATATTAGCTCGAATAATTGCTCAGTTGAAGTGTCAGTGGGCGGGGCACATAGCTCGGAGAACTGATGACCGTTGGGGCGAAAAAGTTCTGACCTGGCGACCACGGACCAGACGCCGCAGCGTGGGCAGGCCACTCACCATATGGTCTGACGACCTGGTTACGGTGGTGGGGAGTTGCTGGATGCGGCACAAGACCGGGAAGCTTGGAAAACCACGAGGGAGGCCTAGGTATGTCCTGCAGGCGGCGTCAAATGGCTGATGATGATGAAATACAGTGACAGGCACGGTTAGTATGATAATTAACAAAATTAATGAAATCATCAAATATTGTGAAAACTCGTCACATTGCAATTAAAATAAATGAACCCTGATATGATTGCTAATTTGGATTGAATTAATTGGTTATTAATTAAACTCTGCCATTTACTGTAGATTTAGCAATAACAAACCGTGTTAAGAACACGATCCTCCGCCCAATAACAAATTTCTGAGCCGCATTTCGTAGAACTACAATTCTTGGTTTTCTATGACAATTCAGTTTACATTGCATAGCATATAACCCACAGATTAACATGTAGGAAGACTAAATGTACTAATCGGCTTCGCAATGTACATCGAATTGTATGAATTGTAGTTTTATGAACCGCGGCCCAGATATCGGTGTGGTAAGCGCAAGGTTCACGTGGAACTGGGCAGGCCATGTCTGCTTTATAAGCTCAGTCGGATTCCTCTTCTTCTTCCTGTGCCTCTTCACTAATGGAGGTTGGCCGTTAGCTCCCCATATTCTCCTTAATTTCTTGCCAAGCGAAACAGGCATCTTCGACGCTGGCTTCATCCGTCTATTTCCTGATGTTTCTGATCCACGACTTCCTTCTACTCCCGTCAGATCGAGGGGCCAATATTGGGACCGACTGGGTCCTGGGCCCTGCAAAGTGCTCATCGGCTGCGCGGGCGAAGATGGCGGGACGACCTTATTACGTTCCTGCTGGAATGGTGCGAGTTGGCTAATGATACGGAGAGGTGGCAAACGGGAGGGGAAGCCTTTGCCCAGCAGCGCTGATAACAGCTATTTCCACTAACTTAAACCTTACACGTGTGTTTAGCAAAATTTGGTTGGTGCGCCGTATAGAAGAAAAAAATCAAGAAAAAATTGGAGAATATAAAAAAAAAAAAATTCTCTCCGACATAATTACTACCGAGACATCTTGATTAAAAAAAATTGTAAAGTAAGCCCTTGAAGTAGTTGACGATTAACAAATAATATCTCTGTTATTTATTTACCATTATTCATCAGAAGCGGCGGTAGCCTAGTATATAGGCGTATTTAGGCTGCTATATATATATATATATATATTCATCATATAAAATGGATGTCGTAGAAGGCAACTAAGGAAATAAATTACAAGGAGACCGCAAGGAGATTCCAACCGCATACTGCGATCGCCAACCCGCCTGCCAAGCGTGGCGATTATGGCAAAACCCCTCATGGTGATGAAAACCACGAAGGAGCCCTATGTCCTGCAGTGGGCGTCAAATGGCTGATGATGATGATTATGATGATCATATAAACTTCGTTGATTAATATTTTCAATTATTTTATACTTCGCGTTTTTTTTTAGAGCTGAGGTAGCCTAATTGTTAGAACATAGAGCGATGGCAGCCTAGTGGGTAGAATATTGGACTCGGAAGCGAGAGACCCAGGTTCGATTCCCAGTGTTTGCATGTACTTATGACTTTGTTTTCTAAGTTATGTACATTTGTGAAGTTATAGTAGCAATACCACTTGCTAACGGTGAAGGAAAACATCGTGAGGAAACCCGAGCTATTCACATACCTCAGCGCTTGAAATCGCCAATCCGCGGTGGGCACACGTGGTCACTATACTCTCTCCCTGTCCCTACAGTGGGACATATTTAGGCTGCTTATGTTATGTTATGTACTCGTTTATAGCATTACTTTTTTTCCAATTCTTCACTTTATTTCAGTGTGGCACTCTTTTTTAGGGTCCCGTAGTACGATAAGGAACCCTTATAGTTTCGCCATGTCTGTCTGTCTGTCCGTCCGTGGCCTAGCGCAAAGACCGGTGAAAGAAAGCTGTAATTTGGTGTCTGTATACATATTTATCACGCCTACAAAGTTAAAAGTTATGTATAAGAATAATATAGATCCTAGTGTGGGACCAGAAGCAATGTATGTGCCTGTATGTCAATGTTTATGTTTATGTTTAAATAATATATAGAGATGGAGCGCACCGCCAACAAACTGCTACGCAGTTTGACGAAATTGTGTATTATATTAAGGTCTTATTTTATTAAATAAAAAAAAAAAAAACAATAAAATGTTGGAAAATATTTTTTTTTTACTTTTTTTTCTCGTCTACCTTATCATGTGGTGTGGGCGAAGGACGACCATTTTTCGATTTAGGGTTTCGTTTGCGAAATATTAAGCTTTAAAGCGTAAATTTTTGTCCGAGTAGGGTGCCACCCCCCCCTCTCCTGGCTAAACGGTTAACTGTAGAAACGTAAAAAAATTCAGGGTAGTAGCATATATAATGAACTTGAAGGGAAAAGTATCACGGATAAGTAGGCTTTACTAGTTAACGAGTAAACCAACCAACCAACGAGGCAACCAACTTATAAAAGTAAAATTTCGTACAAAATCCATTGAAAATGACTTCGATGAAGTTGTTAGTTCTGCCTTTTTTCCTCTGTGGTTCTGCAAAGCAGAGAAAAAAAACCTTCTTTCTACGGAACCCTGCATTGCGCGTGGCCCGACACGCACTTGGCCGGTTTTTTTCTTAGTTATTTTATTATACTGGCGTTGTAGTAAATTATTTAGTTGCAGTGTCGCGCCATGTCTTTTTTCTCTTTTATTCTTATCCACACCGATAATGACAGCCTTGTAGATAGATAGATAGATAGATAGATAGAATATTCTAGAATATTCTTTATTGTATATTCACCAGGAATTACATATGAGAATGAAAGAGTAATAGAGTACAGTACAATTGGCGGCCTTATCACTAAAAGTAATTTCTTCCATACAACCATTGAAGGAAAAATATTGACCTTGTAAGCCTGCCTCTCAAAAGAACTTTAAGAGATTATTCTGCTTTTAAAAGACAACTGCTATAACAGAGACCGCTAAAATCTCTTTCCATCGTGCAACGTTACTGCGTGTCCTATTCTGTAGTTTCAGTGCATTATTAAAGCTCCCATCTGGCTTTTCCCTTTGAGAAGATGTTGTCCTCGAGCGCTCATAAATAAATTATGCGACTCGCTTGGTTCAAATTAAAAGCGACTCAGTTAATCAAAAGTTGCAGTAAGTTCTTGTAAACATAACTCCCCCATTTACATGCTGTCTTTCAGGCTTCCCTCGCACTTTCTTCACTGTACTGTTGCAAACATTACATGCATGCTCAAACTCACGCCTGTATCCTGGAGGGGTAGGTAGAGACCAGGGCATGGCACTTGCCACGGATAAAATGGAAGCAAATAAATAAGCAAACAGTCACTTGCCACACCGAAAAATCCTTAACAGAATGTTATTTTAATTACAGTATGTATGTAAATCTGGCAATTGAATGATAGTTTTGTGTCGAATATATGATCAACAATGTTTTCCCGATGGTTATTCCCAAATTTCGGGTCGAAAGTAGCAGCAAATAATTTTCCTGCATAGAAAAAGGTTCACTCAGCACAAATTGCAAATTATCATAACGTAAACTCGGCTTGACAATTTAATTTATTCTTGAGAGAATATTCACTTTCGCTTCCTCAACATTCATTAATCGTTGCATGCACGCACGCCGGTTTCGGGTACTTTTTATCTTTCCCTTTGCTAATACATCCCCCATTTGGTCGAAGTATGCCCGCCTGGGTATGTCTGTCAGGATCGTGGCAGGTGGCAGTCCCTGGTCTCTGCCTACCGCTCTGGGATACAGGCGTGAGTTATGTATGTATGTAGAATATTCTCGAAATTCTCTCAACTTTCATAACTGTTAATCATTGTCTTTCACCGTCTTCTCGTGTGAGTGGGATATTGTATCTAATGATTTTCGTTATTATGCAGAGACCAGGGCTTGCCATGTTTTTATTGTGAACCTTTCTTCCTCATCCTCTAGACCGCCTATACCACTACTTAGATATAAGAAACTATTTGTAATTGTTTCACCCGGTGGTGGAATAAAGTGTTCTCTATCTATATATGAGTCCAAATTAACGCCATATTCCTTTCTCCATTCTAGTCACTAGATCCCCTTTCAGTCCACAACGTTACCTAATTCCACTTTTGCCTATCCTATCATTCAAAATAACAGACCTAATTTTTACTGCATTAATCCTCTTTCTGGATTGTTCTACCATATCCAAGTCTCGCTACCAAACAGAAGTGTTGGGACCAGCACTATGCATAGCCAATCTAGCTCTTTTGGAGGTATTTCAACTAGGTACTCACAAGAGGATGAAAGTGAAAATACCAAGAGTGCAAGGCATCGTTTACACAAATTCTCCTCCTTGCTACTAAACAGCAATTTATATCGAGTCGACATTCCGGATTAAAATCTGGTGCAGCACACGGTTCAGTAAATAAAGTGGTCACGTTCTGAACGGAATGCATAATGTTACATACGATCTCGGATTATTTTTATTTATCCTCTATGTACTGTTAGACAGTTTCCTCATTTACATCGAAGTATCAGGAAATGTGTTGCGTTACTCTCCGATGTGAAAAACTCATATTTCAAACAATTATTTGGTTGACAGATTACTAGTGCAATAAAGTAGGTATTTAAAGTAAAGTATTGGAATACCAGGTGATAATAATATATAAATGACATAATTCTATATTTACAGATTACTTAAGTACATAATTATTAAATCGACAACCGGCAGCGCTTGTTAATACAACACTCAAATTTAAGGGCACGTAGCTAATTAACATAATAAGGACCCTCAATACACATCTTGTGCTAGGGCGAATCTCCTAGAAATTGTCGACGTCATTCTCCTCGTAGATTAGTTTGTATTATTTATTTTACACTAGGAAAAATTACGCAATCGTACAAAATTCATCGTTGTCTGCACTGCACAAAAGTTTTACTTAGGGTTCCATACGTCAAAAGGAAAAAACGGAACCCTTATAGGATCACTTTGTTGTCCGTCCGTCCTTCCGTCTGTCTGTCAAGACCATTTATCTCGGGAACGCATTGAGGTATCAAGTTGAAATTAAAACCATATACTCTGGTATACAGTCCCTTCAAGCTGTGAAAAAATAAATCTTCTACGTTAACGCAAAAAAAACGTATATTTCGACACTCAAGGGAATCAAAATTTATAGGGTACTTTACGTTGGCAATGTGGTAATATAATAATATGTTATACTACAAGTACAGGGGAAAATCTGAAAACTATATATTTGTAATTTAATCATAAAAAATTGTGTTCGAAGTTTGTGAAAAGCTTAGAAAAACTGTGAGATTCGATTCCTGAACTATTTATAATAATGTATGTACCTACAAATTTGTACGGAACCCTCGGTGGGCGAGTCCGACTCGCACTTGTCCGTTTTTTTTTTTTCTAGAAATCCACAGTGCGAATTTGAAACGTTAGCCTTAATTCAAGTGAATGCAGCGACTAGTGAATGGCGATGAAAGTGTTTTTTCAGGATCGTGGCAAGTGGCAAGCCCTGGTTGTTGCCTGTGCCTCCGGGGTACAGAGTTGGTTTATGTATGTATGTTGTGGAATCTACACCCATGATTCTTGTAAAGGTGTCTTAATCCCTTTGGAGCCCTCCAGCCCGCCTAGAAACATTTACCACTCTCGCTCACGTCCAACTATGCAAATGTTAATGTTAAGTTTTCCAGCAGGAAAATCCGTATATTTTCGTAAGCGACATCAAACAACCGCCAGGCGTTGCAGGAAAATTACAAAATACATTATATTTCTGTATAATCTACCGCATCTCTGATGTATTATCCTTTCCACCAAACATTGCCTAAATGCGGCCTCCGAGCAACATTTTTCCTTCGATTTTGTTCTAGGGCCGACAATATATTTAAAAATACCCTATTGCGGACCGACAATATATTTAAAAATACCCCACGCAACGAGCTATGGAAAGGGCTATGCTCGGAATTTCTCTACGAGATCGAACTTTTAAATCTACAGCTCAAACTTGCCAAAAGTTCTTATAAGATGTTAAATAGTTTTATAATGAAAACTTGCCAAGAATGATGTGTAGATTTAAAAGTAACACAGTTTTTGCTTATTTATTTTTAAACTGCGATTTCCGCGAAGATAAGGAACTTGGCAGGTTCTTATATATATAGTTTTTTTTTTAACGAGAAGTTGGCCAATTTTTTTTACATTTATGTTTTGGCTGGATTTCATGTCTGCTGAAGTGCATAATAGCTTAGAAATGAGTGAGATGATCAAGAATGGCCGTTATAGTAAGAAAATTGGATTTTTCTTTTTATCACACCTTCTAACAAAGATTTTTAGTTTGCGACGAAATATTGATTTCATTCTTTATTTATTTGTTACTGAGAGTACATGTTTTATTTATGAATGCAGGATTGCATAACTTTAATAAATAGGGGTTTCCTTATAAAGATTTTCTCTAATTATGATGGACACCGTCAACCTGTATATTTTTCAAGATTTACGATTTTTTTCCGTTACTTACTGAAGAAATACTGTTTGTATTCCAAATTTAAGATCGCTAGTTCAATTAGAAGTGCCCTACTTTTGATGATCCATCTAGAATGCCTACATCGTCAGTGAGTGCCGAAAATTGCTACTTTTGGACCCCCGCATCTTCTAAACTACAATAGCTGGAATCATGAAATATAGAATAATCTGTCAATTCGGTAACCTTAACCCCTCCATAAATTTTTAGTTATGTGACGTAACTGGCTTCAAAGATAGAGGGGGTCGAAAAGTGCTCGAACTGCTTCGTGTAAATATATGCACAGCGCGGGCCTCCCAAGAACTTGGCCTGGCGCACTGGTTCGCTTCAAAGGACGTGTTTATTTCGGTGAGTATAATTAAGTAGGTACGCCTCTGCTGTGAGATGATTGCGTGGGCACGTGATCTGTGATCTAACATTGCCTTTTACATTAACATAACGTTATTAGTCGTATTAGGTATCATTTTACCGAATATTGTCCTCTGAATCTCTGTAATTGTCAAAGAAGCCGCCACAAATACATTCGATATAGCATAACATAACATAAACTCACGCCTGTATTCCGAAGGGGTACGGTCTAGGGGAAATGGAGTAACGCTATTCTTAATCTGGAGCCGTGTGGCGCCGGATTGAGAATAGCGTCACTCCATTTCCTTCCGTGGATGTCGTAGAAGGCGACTACGGAAATGTATTACCAGGAGACGGGCAGCAGCGTCTTCCTGAGATTCCAACCGCATACTGCGATCGCCAACCCACCTGCCAAGCGTGGCGATTATGGCGAAACCCCTCATGGTTAGGAAAACCATGATGGAGGCCTTAGTCCTGCAGTAGTCCCCAAATGGCTGATGATGATGACGGACTAGGGGTAGGGACTGCCACGCGCCACGATCCTGAGTCAGGATTCCTAACAGATCTCTTTTTAACACGACTATTTATTAGGTAAACTTAATTAAGCGGTGGTAGCGCAGCGGTAGAACGCCGGCTTCACATTCGGGAGGTAGTGGGTTTGAATCGCGGCATGTACCCAATGACTCTGTTTTCTAAGTTACGTGCTTTTATTAACTTTTAGTTGCAATACCTCTCGCTAACGGTGAAGGCACACATGGTGAGGAAACCTGAGACTGTTCACGTACCGCAGCGCTTGAAATTGCCAATCCGTGGTGGGTACGGTAATTAAGCCCATACTCTCTCTCTGAGAGCAGGCGTGTGCCTTGAAGTGGGATGTCGGTTTTTATTTTTTATTTATAATGTAATAATTATAAATAAAAAATAAAAACCGACTTCAAAACACTATACGGCAAGATTTAATTACCTTAATTCCCAACGTTTCAGCAACGATCCAGCTGCCGTAGTCACGGCTTGCAACGTTGCCCATGCGTCGGGAAATAATGTAACAAAATTTACCCAATAAATAATCGCGATTAGAACCGTCAAGTGCATAAGTAACTATGTATGTGTATTATGCATGAGCTATTAAAAATACTAGTATAGTCGATAGCTTTCTCTCTCTTCCCAGCTTTAGTCCCACATGGTGGTGGGGTCAGCTTTCCTCGTTTTTCTCTCTCCACTTCGCCCTATTCATGACCTCGTTTATCGAGACTCTGCATTCTGTGAGATCTTTCTTTACTACCTTCTCCAACCATCCACCTAGTTTTCGGTCTTCCTCTGGAGCTCCGCCCCGGTATTGATAGACGTAGCACTTTGTTGCCAATGTAGTCAGGAGGCTTTCGTTTCCATTCCCGAACCATCTCAGCCTACTCTCTTGCGCTTTATCGGCGATGTCGTGCACTCCGAGGCTTCCTCGAACGTACTCGTGCTGCCGATGGCTCATCAACCTTAATATTTTCGATGCAAAGTCACTACGAACTAGAGTGAAAGCTTGTAGAATTCGATGTACCGTTGACAAGAATCTTGGCCGTTGACAGTACGAATCCTATAAGCATACCATTGATTGAAAATGTTCTACGTCACTTTTTAGGATTCCTTACTCGAAGGACCTACGGGACCCTATTTTAATGCCCGACAGGTAGTGCCAGATAATGCCCGATAGATCTTGTTCATGTTCGTGCGAACAAAAGTGTTGGACACCGACTTCAAATTGTTATTGTATTCTGAATGAAAGAAATGAAATCGCATTTTGTCACTTCTAACAACTTTGACTATGAAAAACAATATATACTTACATACATAAACTGACGCCTGTACCCCAGAGGGGTAGGCAGAGACCAGGTACTGCCACTTGTTACGATCCTGACAGATCACTTTCGCTTCCTCAACATTCATTAGTCGTTGCATGCACGCACGCTGGTTTCGGGTAATTTTTATCTTGCCCTTTGCTAACACATCCCCTATTTGGTCAAGGTATGTCCGTCTGGGTCGTCCCTTACCGGCCCTCCCACCCACAAAAAAAAATGAAAACTAAATATCAATCATTTCATACATCTGGTGATGAGGTGTGAAACAGCTGATCCTTTTTAAGTATTTCGAAGTTTTCCTCATAGTAAATATCTGTGCGAATTTGGATGAAGTCTAGCTCTTCGGATTGTTCCCATTAGTCCCTATTAGTCTTTCGAGGTAAGCCTGAATGTTCTCCTGTAGGTATTAATTGAACAGCCTCTCTGTCCACAGGTACACGGTTCATCTGACGATATCTACCGACGGTGTCGGCGAGGGGTACATCCTGATTGATGGTGAGTTTTCTCTTTGTCTTTTCGTATCTAGTATCTTGTATACATCTGTCCGTGATTCTTCCCTTTTTTACCCGACGGCAGAGCCGAAATTAAAAGTAAATATTTTTGTAGTATGTATGTATGTGTGTGAGAGTTCAGGTGAATTTTTATTGGTACGGTTGATATTAAAGTCTACTAATCTATAATTATAATCTACGAACATTTTGAAAAGTAGTTCCTCCATGACACGACCACGACCACGACGGCTCTGTCAAGAGCGTACCGACCAGGAAGAAGACGAAGAGATGTATGTGTAAGTATGTTTGAATGTATGTATTTACGTATGTTCCACCGTGGCGCCAAAACTACTCATAAAATTTTGATGAATGAGATATCAATCGATTCATTATTACCGTCCGGCTGACTTAGATTACATTAATCAAATCCGTATAACGGATATAAAATTAAAGTCCCTAAATCTTTTTTGCTATCGTATCGAGTAGATTAAAGAAATTCCAAGTTCATGTTTATTTATTGTACAATACTAAAATATACTTACTACCTACATAATATGTTTTGACTATAGTGCGCCGTGAAGTGAAAAAGTTTGGAAACTGCCTAGATCTAAAACGTGTTATTTACTTAACGCAAAACCTGAAAATCGTTTATGTAAAAACAGTGTCGTTAATTACCTAAAAACCACTTCCAACGAACAAAAGTAAATTCCCAATTTTGTATTTTTTTGTTTTCACGCAATCTTACTCGTAAGTTTGAAACGGTCAATTTGAATGAACATTTGCCTAACAAAAGTGGTTTAATTATCGACACTAAAGAAACACGGTCTTATTTATAAAAACGCGATTCCCTAAAATACTCCTCAGAGGTAATTTAAATAGTCTGTGGTAATGGGAAAGACGTAACCACAATATTATTTAAACTGCCTATGAAGAGTGTTTAAGAGGAATCGTGTTTTTATAAATAAGACGGGCAGCTTTCAGGATTCACGTTATTTCAATAACTTGTTGAGCTCGTTGTATATACAAACATGTTATATTGGGCAAAAGTAGGCAAAAGTCCGGTTATAACAATACAGTAGAGAATATTCTGCTTGCTATGTTAGAGGATCAGGGCCACGTTTTAAAAAACTACATTTCATCGTTTATTATATCGTTTATTATTATTATTATAACCATTCAATGTTCCTATTTGTTAATCTGTGGGTTGCCATATACATCGAATTCTCATAGCAAATCATGATCATTGTAGTTTTATGAAATAAGACCAAGGTCGTGAACTTCAAAGTTAAAGGTACAAGTGAGTTCGGAAAAATATTTATAAAGGCCTAAGTACCTACATAGTTGTACAGGATGTCCCATAAAATACACTCAAGCGAAAGTTCGGAGGTAGAGAACCCCTAGGGCCACGGTTCGATAAATTACAATCCTATTTAGGGTTCCGTACCTCAAAGGAAAAAAACGGAACCCTTATAGGATCACTTTGTTGTCCGTTCGTCCGTCCCACCGTCCGTCCATCTCTCTGTGTCTGTCAAGACGCCAAGGCCCTTTATCTCGAGAACGCCAGGAGGAGTCGACTTGAAATTAAAATCATATACCTACTCAGCTTTATAGTCTCTTGAATCTGTGAAAATATCAAACTTCTAATTTAACGTAACAAAAGATACGGCCCTTTATGCCGCAAAAACGTATATTTCGACACTCAAGGGGGAATCAAAATTTATAGAGTACTTTCCGTTGACCTAGAACTATGAAATTGGGCAAGTAATATCGTCTTACACTACAAAAACAGGAAGAAATCTGAAAACTATGCAGTTGTTACTAAATCATAAAAAATAGTCTTTGAATTTCGGGAAAATCTCGGAAAAAAACTGCGAGACTCGATTTCTGAACTATTAAATATTATGTGACTTACATACTTACAGTGACTTCCGTGTAAATTTGTACACAACCCTCGGTGGGCGAGTCCGACACGCACTTGTCCGGTTTTTTTTTTTAATTAATTAGCTGGTAAGTAGTACTAGCCGAAACAAAAACATTCATTACCACAACTATTACGCTGAAAAAATATCGAAAAAACAAAATTAAAAGAAATCTTAATAAAAACAGTTCATTTCTACAGCTCTGCAAGAAACCAGCTTCAACATAATTCAGAGTGTTTTTCAAGCCATATGGGCTCACGGCGTTGTTAAAAAGCGTGTTTCTTGTTTGTTTGTTAACTGCATGCACATGCGGGCCGCTTCAGGGCAGTTCAGCCCAAAGGCGTTGAATGTCAGTCGGGTGAGTCAGCGGGCGAATGTTTACTCGCCGATGATTAGTGTTGGCTATTTCGGAGCACCCTTTGTGTTGAGCGAGGTGTAGTTTGTTCAGAGGCAGGTGTGGATACATATGCATATTTAAGCAGCACATATAGGGTGTAAAATTATCATATAACGTCTAAAAAGAAGCGGTTCTACTCGGCAATACATTGTACAACTTTTACTGACGGAAAAACTCGATCATAGCACTAAGTAACAATAAGTAAATTAATACACTCACCATGTATCTCGAAGGGGTAGGCAGAGACCATGCTTTGCTGCTTAACACGATCCTGTCAAACCTCTTTCGCTTCATCAACATTCATTAGTTGCTGCTGCCTGTTCCTTAATTTGTAAGAAAAAGTACCTTTTGACCTAACATTTAATAAAGCAAAACCTAAAAACCGTCTCCTCAGTAAAATAAACCACTTCCTATGAGCAAAAATGTTAACGGCCTTATTTATAAAAACACGATTCCTCTAAATTCAATCTAAAACTCTATTTATTTAATCTGTGGCTACATATTTTCCTTGTAAAATCTCCACAACAGACTACTTTAATCGGCGTTTTTGAAGTGTTCAAATGAGGGAATCAAGTTTTTATAAAAAAAAAAATTATGTAGCCTATATGCATCCCACTGCATCCCACAGCATAGGCTTTCTCTCAGAAAGAGAGATTTTATTAATAAGACCGTAAAATTTTGAATAATTTTTTTTTGCCAACAAAACTGGCTTCGCACGGGTGCGGTTGAACTTTGCAAAGTTTTCTTTCATACTCCAATATTTTTAGATTCGGTTTGTACGGATTAGATTTTTTTTTGTAAACGCAATTTTGGGAGCAATTATAAGTTTCTGAGGGCATTTGTTTTTTTGTTGATAGTATGGGTATATTGATGGAGATGACATTTTGATGGACAAGACCTATGCCCAGCAGTGAGCAGCGGTGGGCTGATAATATCACAATAATAATATAATAAATTGTTTATTTTGAAACCAACAAGTAGGTACTACGTGCAAAAATGACAACAATCTCACTATTCTCGTTGCATCCTATCTCCTAAACTAGGTGAATAACCTACATCTCAGGAGAAGGTGAAATTAAATTAAAACCTTTAAAAGTGCGTACATACATGGTCGACAAACATTGGGTGGACGATAATGTTGATATTAGGTAGGCGTTCTAGTACAAACCAAAAACAAAGTCATTGTTACACGCCAGGATTCGAACCCACAGCCCTACGCACGTGAGGCACGCGTTCTACCGATGCGCTGCCACCACTGCCGCTGAAGCCTATATAAATCTCACTGTAGGGCTGAGAGAGAGATGGGCTTAATCACCACGCGTGAAATTTCAAGCGCTGAGGCAGGTGAAAGCCTCCGACACTTAGGCTTTTTCACGATATGTTCCTTTTCAGTTAGCGAGTTTTATTGCTACAACAATTCACAAATGTACGTAAATTACGAAACAAAGTCATTGGTATTGTCCGGGGCTCGAACCCATGACCTGCTGAATGTGCGGCAAGTGCTCTACCGACCGCGCTACCCGCCTTACAAGACATGAGCTAAATTACAGACGTCAAGCCAAGACATGAACTAAATTACCGACTTCGCGCATTCGTAAATAAATATCAAAACATGCTCACTTTGTGATTGCTTTTCATGGCGGCGTTATCACGTCACGTCAACTCAAGCGTGCGATCAGAACTTGAAATGAATTAACGAGGAGACAAATTGTGCTCATCTTACAGCCAAATTCTTGACAGAAATGTTGAAGATACGAGGTTAAAAAGACCGGCTGCAGCTTAAATCTGATTTCGATTTGCTTATCGTTTCGTTTCTAATGTTGAGTGAGGAGTCCCAGGAAGATATTAGTATAAGATACAATAAAGTAACTTAGTTTAGGCAACACTTGTCTTATGCAAGGGTATCCCATAAAAGTTATACCCTCCAATTAGACCAAGGCATAAAAACTTGAAAAACGTCCATACTGACATATTTGTACCTTAAGTATGACCTCCAGCCATATAATGGCAGCCAATTGTACTAACCTGTTAATACAGTAGGTACAGTACAATTGGCGATCATAACTTTGTTATTTGTAATGAATGACTCAAATGTCATTTCTTTTTTTGTTTTCCGTCTAGAAAATGTGGCTTCTATATTTTACGCTGCGCTTTAAGAGTGTTTGAAGGAATCGTGTTTTTGTATACAACACCTCTACAGGGTGGCTTTGAATTCGTTCACCGTATTTTGAGGGAATGTTCTTTTCATTTTGAAATTTCCATTATTAATGATTTATCAGAAATGGTATTATGTAAGTATTCGTGATTTTCGATCTGTGCCTCGAAACTGTGAATCCAAATTCAAAGTGGAAGGAAGTACCGTACCGTTGAGAAATGTTTTCTATGTTAAATGCTTAAGAGTCTGTCGTCTGATATGCGTCAATGATGATTAAAAAAACAGCTGAGGTGGCCGGCGCTGACCCTAAGACGCTCGGAACGTAGTTTTTTCGATTTTAATCACTTTTCGTCTTTGTTCGTTTAAGCTCAAGTAAAATAATTTTTGTCGCGTAATTTTTTTCAAATATGTTTGTGAATTATGGTTGGAATGTCCCCTTAAAATTGGGGAACGAATTCCAAGTCACCCTATAGACCTTGCAAAGAAATAACAATGCAATTGACTTTGTCCAATGTGCCGAATCTTCTGTAGTTTCGCGTCCCGCGGCGCTTTTCCACGCGTGCAGCGCGCAGCCGCCGCGGGCGCACCAAGGTCACCGGTGACGTCACGCCCGGCAGCGCAATGACCTCCCGAAAACTCATAGCGATGTGCTCGTAGCGACAGCGGCTCACCAAGTACAGAGGGACGGCGCGAGGAGAGGCGTTCTTTTTTTAAATAGAAAACAAAATGGCGATCGTACATTCATATCATAGCAATAAAAGTAAAACAAGTTAAGATTGAATCGCTCGTAGCCCCGGCTGCCTGAGTGATCTTAAACGATCACGAAGGTTAAGCAACACAGGGCGCGTTCAGTGCATGGATGGGTCGCCGTCTATGCCTAACGCTAGTGGCATTTTTCCGAGCGGTTCCGTGCTTCGCAAGGCACGTTAAGCTGTTGGTGCCGGCTGCCGTCGATAGATGGCAGTCGTTAAGCCAAGTCAGAGGCCTTAGGGCGACTTGACAACTTCTGACAGTAGACGAGTCACTAGTCTAAAGCCTCCACCAATCCGGACTTGGCCCCCGTGGTGGAGTATGGCCTATACCTTCCTCAGGGAAGAGACCCGTGCCCCTCGGTGGGGACATAATGGGTTGATGATGATGAAGTTAAGATTCTTAATTCTAGGTTTAACTAAAGTTATGTAGATACGGTAGGGTGTCAGATGGGACCCTATTAGTATGCGTATAACGTTTGTCTGGCTAACGTATAAAGGGTCTAAATCTTTTGAACCTTAATAGATAGTCAGTTGAAATTTTGTACAGAATTTGTGTTACCTGCTACAGTGGATCGCCCTAATTTTGTACCGTTTGTATTTTTTATCATTTTAACCGAATTTTATATAAGTGGTAGGTACATTCTTCAATCCTGACAGCAAAAAAGCGCAACAGTGGTTGAGCAGATGCGTGGCGCTGGGTAGTAAATCTCTGTCTGTGTGTGTCAGACTGGAGTTTCACGAACATTTGTTCTGTACTATCTACCTACCGTACTTAGTCGCACACACGTGTGTGTGCTCTGATGGCGACGCCTCAATAAATTCTCGCCGATGGGCTCACGGCAATGTTGACACGGCGAGATTGATGTGACGCACCACCCAACATAGTTTATTGGGATCCGTGGTGTTGCGCGCCAAATACATACTCGTTTCGGCATGTGCACTCGAGTGGGCTCGTCTGCTCCTCACTCGCCCATAATATTTGGACTGCCTCGTTGGTCTGATTACCATGTCGGAGGCGGTGGGTTTGATTCCCACTAAGGACCGCCGACATGTGTACACATGGCCTCAGTCTGGGTGTATTTCCATGTATGTGATGTCCATGTCTGGTTACCTACCATAGCACAGGGTATCCTATTTTGGGACCAGAACAAGTGATTGTGTTGTGTAGAAGTTGTGTGAAAATTAATAGGATGAACTACGACTAGTACTTGCTGCACGAGGTTACACTACCCTAGCGAGATTAGACTTAAGGACCAAAGTGTGCGCTTCTGGGGCAGCGCCCTACCGTGGAGCGTTAAGTGACTGGCTGATTCCTCTTCTCTGAGATGTTCCCGGCAAAGAGGACCGTCAATTCTATCTAGACAACACAGCACCGCGATATGGATAAAAGACTCTATTTTTAAGGCCAAGCAATAATTATTTTCTTTAGTGCATCAAGTGAAAAATAATTATTTGTTTCATTGTGCCCAAAAAGTTCATCCCTACTAGTTCATAAAATTTTATTTTTATTTACTTTATTGCACACATAAAAGACATACAGAAAACCAAATGTGCTTATTTTTACTACCTATTATAACGTAACGTGGAAGAAAATGTCTCTTCTGTTTTGGATGCTCACCTTGGTTGTATTTTTACAGTCTCTACTCTTAATACCAAGTAATAATTATTTTCTTAAGTGCATCAAGTGAAAAATAATTATTTGTTTCATTGTGCCCAAAAAGTTTATGCCTACTAGTTCATAAAATTTTTTTTTTATTTACTTTATTGCACACATAAAAGATATACAGAAAACACGGTATTGAAACATTTTATTTATCTACTATAAGATTCAGGTATCCCGTTTTTTCTAAAGACTGAAAACTATGTTCCTTTTCAATTTAGCAGTTAAAGGTGTTGTATTTGTTTTTATGATTACATAAAAATCTCTGATATATAGTTTACATTTTTTAGGCAAAGATAAAAAACGCTTCATGTAGCAGCTATTCTGTGGGTGTCACCCAATTAAAAAATACTTATGTTACAGTAAAATGGATTATCAAAAATATTTTATTTAGGATTTAAAACAATTCTGACCAAATAATCAGTAATAATATATTTTAAAGTTCAATGAAATTATTAATCTTATATTGAATATAAATACATATTTGAATTTTAAAGCGAGTTTGAATGGCCTCAGTTTTTTTATCATCTTTCTTCAGTTTATTTTAAAAAAATCTCTTTTAAAACAACAATTTATCATAACTCTCGTCACAAATGACTTAATGAACGTTGACTTCAGGAAAGATCTAAAATTTTATTTTTATATTTTTTATTTAAGACAAGGTGACTAGATTATACAGGGTCGTAATTTGCAACTACAAAATCTGTTGAAGATAGAGTCATGCTTTGTTTCCACGAAATTAATAGAGTTTTGTAAAACAAAACAAAAATGTGTGATTTTTTAATTTACATGTCATACTTGGCAAGTTTTCATTGTAAAACTATTCACCATCCTCTATATAAACTTGCCAAGTATGGTCTGTGAATTAAAAAATCACACAATTTTATTCTTGTTTATCAAAACTCTGTTAATTTGGTGGAGACAAGAAACTTGGCAAGTTCTTACATATCCAGTATATTTTTGGGACGAGAGGTTGGCCAGATTTTTTTACATTTGTGTTTTCGTGGGATTACTATTACTATACTTTATGGCAGCCGAAGGCAAGGAGTCCCAGTGGCAGGGAGTCGCTGGATGCGGGCGGCACCATGATGAGGGAGGCCTATGTCTTGCAGTGGGCGTCAAATGGCCGATGCTGATGATGAACATTTAACAGGACATTACATCTACACTATCTACACCTCTACACTAATATTATAAATAGGAAAAATTTGTAAGTTTGTAAGTAGGGGGTAATCTCCGAAAGTACTAAACAGATTGCAAAAATTCCTTCACCAGTATTTAGAATGGACTTTCAGGGTGGACGTAGGCTATAGATTAGACCGTTTACTGCGGAACGTAGACGCAGTAATTGCTAGTAAGTAATAACATGTATTGTAGTAAGTAATAACAAGAGATTTCTTACAGATCATTGTTTCATTTGAGAATTATTTCCTTCTTTTAGTGTAATAACAGCTCTGGAATGGTACGCAATTTCATCAATGGAGGATCAACAGTTGGGGCAATCAATGAAAACGCCGGGTTTATCGACCAACCTTGAGTGCCAATTTTACTACACAAAGTAAACACGTTTATTAACAAAACGTGTTTACTTTGTATAGTGAAATTAACTTACCGGGAAGCCACCTAGGTTATAAAGAAACAAATCTTTATGAAAAAGCGAGTTACCTATATATAAGCAACAACGCGTTATTGAAATGACGCAAAATCCGAAAATCGATAGTTAAATTACTTCTAATAAGCCAAAAATAAAAAATCTCAATTATATTTTCCAATTTTTCATACAAATTTGCATCTTGATGGAGAAAAAATAAAAAATATATATTTTTTTTCACCTTTATGTTTCAAGTTTTTTTTTGTTGTAAAACGGTTTCAGGTTATACGCTACGTCAGTGACAGTAACACGTTGTATATTTGCAGTCACCATCTACTAAACACCGTTTAGTGACAAACTAGTTTTATCTGAATAGTGAAAAGGCGCCTTTATTATGTAAGTAGTTCGAGCTGCCATCTTCAACTGTTTGTTATATATTGCTTATGTGACTGAAGTGATCCATCTGGCAGTGAAGCGTAGTAATGATACCATAGAAACGATGTTTCTGTAGAAAAAAATAAATAAAAAAACGACTTCAAAACAACAGCACTAAAAAGATTGAAATAATTTAAAAGGATACTTTTATACATGTAGGTATTGTAGAAGTTTAATTCGTAGTCGGTGCCCAAAATTATATGTCCTGATCATGAAACTGGGCACCGATTTCAAATTATACTTCTACAATACATGTGTACATACTTCTAATTTATGGGTATTCTTTTAAACTTTTTAGTGGTGTAATGTTTTAAAGTCGGTTTTTGTTTATTTTATTTTTTTTGTTTTTCAGTCGGGGAGTGGGAGAAAAATATATAAATCCCTTCGAACAATAATTTAATTCGGTGCTTTAAAATTTTAAGTTCTCAATTTCCATCTCCGAAAGTCTTCACCAGAGCATCACCAAATTACCTTGGGACTATTTTTACATACGGACATACGGATATTACTAAAGGATGAGTCCCATTAGGCCCTATTTACTGCTGTCCATTGAAGAGTTCCGTTCTCCACCTCTGAAAGTCTTCATCAGATCTTCACCAAATTAAAATGGGACCATTAGAACGTTACATCTATTCGAACAAAAAAATAATTGTCGAAATCGGTCAAGATTTCACGGAGTTATGCGAGAAATAGAAAAAAAAATAAAATATATAAACGCATCGAATTGAAAGCGCCCTCCTTTTTTTGAAGTCTGTTAAAAATAGCGTGATTCAAGAAACTTCATGCATGTATAAGTTAATTAATGTGCTGTCAAAAGTCATCGACAACAGTGACAGTTTTTAATAAATGCATTGTTATGTATTCTTTTGCTTCATAACATATATATTTTTTTAAATAAGTAGTGATTTTACTTTGTTCGTTATACTGATAAGAACTATAGCAGTAAATTAGTACAATAAGACAGGCGGTATTGATCTGTAAATTGTAAAACAATTAAAACCACACATTGCCCTATTTTACACTCCACAATAATAAACAAAATATTTTTATGTAATGAAAAAAATATAGAGGCAGTGAAAAATACTTAGGTGTTATGGTTTACAAGATAAGTACAAGACAAAGATTCTGTTCTTCACACATCAACTGAATCATTCTGAACTATTCTGAAGAATACCTCTTCGCGGCTCGAACAAAACCAAAAACCGGCCAATTGCGTGTTGGGCCTCGCGCTGTGTAGGGTTCTGTTAAAAGAGGGGTTTTTTATCTGCTTTTCAGAAATAACAACTTCATCAATGTAATTTTCAATGGATTTTGTACGAAGTTTTCCTTTTATAAGTTGGTCGCCTATTAGTCGTTAACTTGTAAACCCTGCTTAGCCGTAATAGTCTTCTTTTTAAGATCATTATATGTGTGCTACTGCCCTGATTTTTTTCACGTTGCTACTATTAACTATTTAGCCGGGAGAGGGAGGGGAGGGGGGCGCACGCCCTACTCTATTTCGCAAGCAGAACTGTAAATGGAAAAATGGTCTTCCTACATCAACAATATTTTAAACGACCAATCCAACGATACCCCACTCTATGGTGAAGGTGGAAAAACAATTGCATCCATAATTTAGATGTAAGAGAGGTACCCCAAAACTTTTTATTTTATTTTATTCAACCGTTTTGTCCGCATGATAAATATTTACATCTATGCAGATAAAAAGACACACGGACGGACATGGCGAAACGCGATGAAATTTGCAGTGTTCGCGTCAACCTTACACACACCCCGGGCAAGAGAGCGGCGGCGCAGGTTATTTTTCCGCCGAATTGTTCCTTGAAAACAACAATATTATTTTAGCACGTAATAAATTGTGGGCCCGAAGCCCGAGACGTGAACAAATATTTGGAGATTCCTCAGTGAGTGAGACTAGTACTGTCGCATGCAACTGGCTGACTCTAAGTTAGGGTAAAAAGAGAATATTCTTTGTTGTATGCTTGTTTTCACTGGCCAACCACCATACCAAACATTTATTCCTGAGGAACCTAATCAAAACTAGAAAATGAAACAGGCTTCTCTTATGGCCGGTTTCTACTGTAGTGCTGTCTCTTCCAATTTCTCTGAAAAGAGAGTGACAGAACAGAGAATACTCTGTTCTGTGGATTGGCAATTTCAAGCACTGAGATGTATGCATGAGCACCTTAGAAACTCCGATTTCCTCGCGATTGTTTTCCTTTACCATTATGCTACAACAAATTTACCAATATTCGTAACTAAGCAATGAGAGACATAGGCGCTCATACATATTTAAATAAAAAACTTGTGTATTCGTCTGTACCTCTAAGCTACTGACTGTATTCGGACATTTTTGCAACTTTGTTAACTTTGGCAAACAATTCTAAGTCGTGTAGGAATTTATTAAGAAAACAACGGCTAATTAATATTATTCTGAACAGTTTGTTAGATAAGTAGGTACTTAGGTTGTTTTAAGTATTAGTGTGGCGAAACTTAGCAACCTGTCTATTGTTTTCGTGGCGTTGTCGAAATTAAAGTCAAAGTCAAAAATTTTCATCATCATTATCAGCCATTTGACGCCCACTGCAGGAAATAAGCCTCCTTCGTGGTTTTCATAATCATAAAGAGTTTTGCCATAATCGCCACGTTTGGCAGGCGGGTTGGCAATCGCAGTATGCGGTTGAAATCTCAGGAAGACGCTGCTGGCCGTCTCCTGGTATTTGATTTCCTTAGTCGCCTTCTACGACATCCACGGAAGGAATTGGAGTAACGCTATTCTTAATCCGGCGCCACACGGAAAAATTTTGTTCACTACAAAAACCGTCAAAGCTGTTAGTTTCATAATTAATAGATTACGCGGAGAAGTAGCTAACAAAGTAACTTCACATTTATTCATTTCAAAACAAGTTTGCTAAGTTAACAGAGTTTTCAGTATCTAATGTATTGGAACTTTAAGTTGAAAACTCTGTTAATTAAGCAAACCTGTTTTGAAAAGAATAAATGTGGAGAACCAGACAAAAATCTTGTCTAAAAAATCCTTAACATTATAATAGGCTTTTTTGCACAGAGTATGCTTAACACATTTTTAAACCGGTATAGGTGCTGGGTGCTGTCAAGTCAGTTCTTCTGTACGGATGTGAAACGTGGCTGGTCAAAAACGACGTAACTAATAGACTGCAAGTTTTTTTAAACAAATGTCTACGGCGCATACTCGGTATACATTGGCCACGAACCATATCTAATGCAAGATTATGGGAACTGACAGACCAAAAGCCCATCAATAAGGAAATCCTGCAAAGAAAATGGCGATGGATTGGACATACCTTGAGAAGACCCCACAACCAGCTGGCGAAACAGAGTCTAACGTGGCAAACTTCTGGCAAGAGACGGCCGGGCCGCCCTCGTACTACCTGGAGGCGTTCCGTTGAGAAAGAGGCTGCTTCAACGGGACTCAATTGGAACGAGTTAGAAGTTGCCGCACAGGACCGCGAGAAATAGAGATCCCTTCTACGAGCCCTATGTCCCTGATAAGGGATAAGAGGAAATCATCATCATCATAGGTGCTGGGCAAGCCTACTCCATCTAAAAAGCAATGTCCCAGGCACGGCAGCGTCAGAGTGGTCCCTTCACCCATCTAATGTGAGTGAAGGTGCCACTTGACGCAGTATAAATCATCTCATTACGAAGATGCAAAGGCCAAACTCTAACATATCTTGAGTAATCTTATTGTAGAACTGTATACAGTTGCAACGTGGAAATGACAATTTAATTTTACTCCTAATATCAATATTATGTCCAGCAGTGGATTTCTCGTGGCTGAATGATGATGATGATGATCAATATTATGATGGCTACCAATGTTTTCGAAATTGCTGATATTTTTCTAACATACATAATATTTTCATAAATGTATTGACTTGCAACTGTTAAGATGCTAGTTTCTTTAAAGAAATTCCTTCAGGAGCATAGCAGTTGTAACATCAGTGAGCTCTCTAATTTTTAGAGTTCCGTCGTCCGACAAGGAACCCTTATAGTTTCGCCACGTCTGTCTGTCTATCTGCCTGTCTGTCCATCCGTGGCCTGGCGCAAGGACCGATGGTACTAGAAAGCTGTAATATGTGTATACATATTTATCGAGCCGACAAATTTAAAAAATATTTTTTTTTTACTGTACCTCCCCCCTAACGTGAAAAGTGGTTATGATTTTTTTTCTCGACTACCCCATCATCGTTGGATTGGTCGTTGAAAAATATTGTGGGGATAGGAACACCATTTTGTTATTTAGGGTTCTGTTTGCGAAATATTAAGCTTTAAAACGCAAATTTTTGTCTGAGTAGCTCGTCCCCCCTCTTCTGGCTAAACGGTTGATCGGAGAAGCGTGAAAAAATTCGGGGCAGTAGCAAATATAATGAACTTAAAAGGAAAAGTATCACGGCTAAGTATGCTTTACTAGTTAACGAGTAATAGGCATTAAAGTAAAATTTCGTACAAAATCCATTGAAAATGACTTCGATCAAGTTGTTAGTTCTGTAAAGCAGATAAAAAAAACCCTCTTTCTACAGAACCCTACATTGCGCGTGGCTCGACACGCACTTGGCCGGTTTTGTCGACTGCAAATGCTGCAGAGCATAGCCTGTGTGCTAGTTTTACAGTTTTATGAGGACCCTATAGCAATTTTGAATCGATTTTGATGCCTAGAAATACGGTATCTTCTACAAGTTATAGTTTTTCTTTTTAACCGACTCCAAAAAAGGAGAAGGTTTGATAACCTTCGACGCGTATATATATATTTTTTTTTGGCTATATTCCTTCATAACTCTGTCAAATTTAACCGATTTCGACAATTTTTTTTTTTGCTCGAACAGGTATAACGTCCCATTGGTCCCATTTTAATTTGGCGAAGATCTGATGGAGACTTTCAGAGATGGAGAACGGAACTCTTCAATGGACAGCAGTAAATAAGCCCTAATGGGGACCATCCTTTAGTAATATCCGTATGTTTCATAAAAAAGCATAAAAGTAGTCCCAAGTTAATTTGGTGATGTTCTGGTGAAGATTTTCGGAGATAGAAATTTAGAACATCAAATTTTAAAGCAACGAATTAAGTAGGGTAAATTATGCTTATAAGGGACTTGTTTATTTTTCTCCCGCTCCCCCACAAAAAATTGAAAAATAAAAAATTTTAAATAAAAAATAATAACCGACTTCGAAACACTACAACACTAAAAAGTTAGAAATAATTTAAATAATTAGAAGTATTTATACATGTAGGTATTGTAGAAGTATACATTATTTCTAACTTTTTAGTGCTGTAGTGTTTCGAAGTCAGTTTTTATTTTTTATTTAAAAAAATTCCGAGTACAATGTTGACCTCAACTAATCTTACGTTTGATAAGGTAAACTTTATACATTTTGTCTTCTTGGAATTTAGAAGCAGATTATTTGTCGTGAAACAATCTAATACATGCGATGTCCGGTTAATCTGTGAGGTGGAGACTCGCATATTGATTGAATCGTGAATCATACCTAGGGGCAGACGTATTGGTACGGTACGGCTATATGGCTATTGCGTCGCCACCGAGACCATTACTTAGGATTCCGTTGGAAACATTCCTAATCTGCGCCCGCTTCAAAGGCTGAGTGGTCCACACCCCAACCTAACAGGTCCATAGGCACTGTGTAGAATAAACGTCGCCAATAGACGTAAAGGGTTTCTACAACTTAAACTTTCGTAAGCACTGCACATTTTATATATTGGTTTCACGGTTTCACCTGCTTTTATTAACTAATCGGCTGTCCCTTATTAGTTTCGCGGTAGAATAAAAGTAAGTGAAACCGTTAAACCAATAAATGAAAAGGCTTTTTTTTTTGTAAACCTAGCTCAAACGGCATCGGGTAGAGATGACTGCAGGAAATTTTATTTCATTGCATTGATATTGAATGCATTTTAGTTTGTAGTTTATTCGCAACTAGCACAACGTGGAAAGATATATGGTCTTATTTATAAAAACACAATTCCTCTGAAACACTCCTCAGAGGCACTTTAAATAATTTGCGTTTACGTCTTTCCCTTTATCACACACTATTTAAACTGACTCTGAGGAGTGTTTTAAGGAATTATATTTTTATAAATAAGACCGACAAATTATAACTAAAGAGGCGAACATCAGTCGGCATAATATTTTTTTTCCTATATATTAAGTATCAAGCACTCAAATGACTATTTTAAATGGAACTGTTTATAGAAAAAGTACTTTACTTACTTAAAAATTAATACGCAAATTGTTTAAAGTAGGGCATTTTTAAAACTCGTACTGCAAGAAGTCAGGCGTAGCTGAAACTCTATAAACTTCGCAATCACTTGTTTTTCTGGTTTCTATTTTTCCAGTTAGTGTTTCCTTCACTGAAGTTTATCTATACCCGTAGCAATGGAGAGGCGATTGTGAAATAAACACTCACGTGGCATAATTGACTAGCCAATAAACGGCGCACTGTACATGAATACTCACGTGTCACTGAGCAAAGAGCATTTCTTT
The DNA here is from genome assembly GCA_963969515.1 of Yponomeuta evonymella. NCBI lineage: Eukaryota > Metazoa > Arthropoda > Insecta > Lepidoptera > Yponomeutidae > Yponomeuta > Yponomeuta evonymella. The sequence goes on from OZ018346.1 coordinate 8,280,223, forward strand.
TGGGTTGCATTTGCAGTTTTCTAAATATATTGACAGTGTGCCTGCATGCACTTACGCATGTTTATGAAGCGAAAGAGGTCAAACAGGATCGTGGTAAGTGGCAAACCCTACGGGATACAGGCGTGAGTTTATGTAGTACTTAGATAGATAGAGAACACTTGATTGGATAACCATAAGAAAGAGATACATTTTTAGGGTTCCATAGTCCACAACGAACCCTAATTTTATAGTTTCGCCATGTCCGTCTGTCTGCCTGTCCATCTGTCCGTCTGTCTGTCCGCGGCCTATCTCAGAGACTAGAAATCTGAAATTTGGCATGGACGTACATATTAACCATGAAGGGTTTTGCCGTAATCGCTACGCTTGGCAGGCGGGTTCCCTTCATGGTTAAAAACCATGACGGAGGCCTGTGTCCTGCAGTGGGCGTCAAATGGCTGATGATGATGATGATGATACATATTAAGCACGGCGACAAAACAGTAGAAGAAAATCTTTAAAAAAATATATGTTTCTCGTCTACACCATAGTGTAGAGTCGTTGGATTGCTCTTTTAAAAATATTGCGGGTGTACAAAGATCATTTTTTTATTAATGATTCCATTAACGAAATATTAAGCTTTAAAGCGAATTTTTTTTTCCGAGTAGGGCTTTCCCCCCTCTCCTGGCTAAATGGTTGATTGTAGAAACGTGGATAATACGGGGTAGCAGTACACATAATGAACTTAATACAAAAACTATCACGACTAATTAGGCTTTACAAGTTAAACCCCCTCTTTCTACGGAACCCTACACTGCGCGTGGCCGGACACGTACTTAGCCGGTATTTTTTCCTTTTTGTACGTAAAATATTTTGAACTACTCGGTGATACGGAACGCTGTCAAGAGTGAGGATTCGAGCTTGACCGTTGTCTTTAGCAACATTTTCACGTCAATGATACACGCTTGCGACATCTTTGTCATATTTTATTGTTCGAGCCACTCACGAACTGATGGCTCTTTCATATACAATTTTACACGCTTGTTATTGTTATAACAACGGTGTCACATTGCCCTGACGATCTGCTCATGACATATTCTGAAGGAATTACTTGATGCTAAAGTAAATGCTCACAGGTTCGTTTTATCTTTTTCTCGAAAGCCATTTTCTTTACCAAACAATTATTTTATACAACATAATTTTCTACTTCAACTTTTAGGTTCATTATTTTTCTCCTTTGTTCTAACGTGCTTTCGACTGCAGACACAACTGGTAAAGAAAAATACTAGCTCGTAAAATAAAGGTGCAAAAGGGGCAATAAGTTGAATTTATAAGCACTACCACAAATTTACAAATATAAACATTGCTACTCTTGAGTAAATACTAGGAAAAACTTCTTCCACCGATTTACAATAACCACCTCATATAATAATAATATTTGTGAAGTTATAGTAGCAATACCACTCGCTAACGGTAAAGGAAAACATCGTGAGGAAACCTGAGTGTCCGAGCTATTTACATACCTCAGCGCTTGAAATCGCCAATCCGCGGTTGGCACGCGTGGTGATTAAGCCCATACTCTCTCTCTGAGAGAAGGCCTGTGCCCTACAGTGGGACGTATATAGGCTGCTTATGATAATAATATGCTAAACTAACCGTTGCATTGAATTATCTGAGACTGACCCCCAGTTTCTCGTACACTAACACGCTGTTAATCTACTGTTAGCAGCTGTCAATTGATCAAAGTGCATACAAAAAAAAACCACTGACAGCTGTTAACAGTAGATTAACAGCTTGTAAGTGTACGAGAAACCGGGGGTGAGCTAGGTAGAAGTAACTAAGAAACTTCTGCAACAATGAAGTACATCTTTTTATGTAGCCTGTGTACGTCCCACTTCAAGGCCTAGGCCTTCTCTCGAGAGAGTTTCACTACGCGTGCCCATCAAGGATTAGCAATCTCAAGCGCTGAGGTGTGTGAACAGCTCAGAAACTCAGGTTTCCTCACGATGTTTTCCTTCGCCGTTAGCGATTATACAACACAACACAACGACATGCCGGGATTCGAAAACACAACCTCCCGTATGTGAGGCACTCTACCGTGGAACGCCTTTATATAATTTAAAAAATGGCTACATAACGTCCACAAGTGCGAGTCGGACTTGCATATTATAAATTGTTCCGGAATAGAGTCACGCAGTTTTTTCCGAGCTTTTCTCGAAATTCAAAGACAATTTTTTTATGATTTCATTACAAATGTATAGTTTTTGTATTTTTTTACGTTTTTTCTGCAGCATAAAGGTCCGTACCTTTTTTTACGTTAACTTAGACGTTTTATTTTTTCACACCTTCAAGGGACTGTAGACTTGAGCATTATGATTTTAATTTCATCTCGATACCTCCACTCTCCGTGAGAATTTCCGTATGGCGCCGGATTAAGAATAACGTCACTCCATTTCCGTCCGTAGATGTTATCGCGAAAAAAATATCTTACTTTAGTATCGTTACGTCAGCTGGAGCCAGGTTTTTCATAGAACTTCTATTCATGTTTTTCTATGACAATCTGATGCACATTGTAAAGATGATCAAACCACAAACTAACAAGTAGGAACACTCGGCTACGCAATCTATATCTAATTATCATAATAAACTATTGCAGTTTTATGACACACGCCCCTACTATTCGCGTTGTCGTAATTTTCCTCGTATTGATTATTGAATATTGGGATTTTGTTTGACCCTGTATAACCCTGTATTGGCAGTGTTATACAGGGTTATACAATATCCACGACAATTAGTGTTCAGATCATGGGTTGATTATGTAGCAACTCCACCATTTACAAACATTGCATGAACACATTCGCTAAATACGTATACTTAATTTACTAACAATTTTATAGTGGAAATAAAAGTATTGATCCGTATTCCTCTCACAGACTTCGAGTAACTTAATAGTGATTTCACGTAACTGATGTGATGACTGATGACCGATAAGCAGGTCAAATACTCCACCATACACGCCATCCGACGCTTCCACCTGCACGCCGGAGTGACTGACCATAGAGACCTTGAAATGTCTTGCTACTAGGCCGATACCGACAATGGAAACTTCGTTAAGCCTTAGATACTACGGCTTGATCGATTTTTACAAATGAAGAGTCACATCAAAGGTTTCAAGACGCCAGTCTAGCCCGTTATGAAGTTACGAAAAAATCCAAATGGCGGACGGACGTTAGCTTCTATACAGGTGTTAAAAGACTGTTAAAAGCTTGAAGTTGTTATAGCGCTGTTAGTAGGTAAAAGAAAGGGACTAAATAACTATTTAGTTATACATTTATCGGGTCTGATCGCGATTATTTATTAGGTAAACTGGTAAATTATTATTATTAAATGACTATTTGCCTCTCTTACACACAATATGGACGCCGATGGACGGCAATAAGGCCGGAAAACAAGTCGACAACGTGTGAAATTGTGTGAGAAGGGGTGAGACGAGTCCTAAGTTTTGTGACGACACATTTCAAAATATAGTAATTAATATAATTTATTGTTTTGTAAATTTTTTCATATGTTTGATAATGTAAAAAATATTTGAATGGAAATAAAACTAATTTCGGAACTGCTGTTTTAATGTAATAATTTCTAAGATGTAAGTTGCAAAATATGTGACGTCACTAGTGTCACATAGCGTCAAATATGTCCCTAGTGAGAGGGGGTGGGCCTTAAAAATGTGACCAACTGTGACAAGGAAGGGGAGGGGTAAAAAAAAGCAATAAATTAGTGTGACAGCTTTTGTGGATGACCCCTATGGCGCAATTCGTCATTATTTTGTTGACGTTCGACCCGAACGCTACGAATACTGAAGCCTAAAAATAAACTAGTTTTTCAGGGAAATTAATTAATTTTTTTCCATTATGAAAATGTAATAAATGTTAACAAGCAATGGACGCGTAACTCTTACACATAAACCACATATAACTCAACATCCATACATAAACTCACGCCTGTATCCCAGAAGAGTAGGCAGAGACCAGGGACTGCCACTTGCCACGATCCTGACAGATCAAACTTAGCGCAATTAAAAACTTAATTATACAAACAAAACCCGACTACTAAAAAAATAAAAAAAAAGTCTAAAAAGGTGCTAAAATAACTAGCGACCTCAGAAAGGACTAAGCTAATTGAGGAATTCAATAATCGGTCCTGCCTGCTAAAGCTTCAAGTACATTAGAAGTCTTTATTGCACCCGCCAGAAAGTAGCAACATAAAACTATATTTTCACGTTGAAACCAATTGTGAAATAAATAGAACATGAAAGTACCTACATCATTTGAGAGCTGAAAGGGGGACACTAAATAGTTTTTAATGAGAAAGGAAAGGAATGAAACATTGGGTTCCAGACACTGAAAATTTCAATCAATTGGTAGAGCAAACAAACAGAGCAAAATGAATCGTAAGGTGATGTCTATATGATTCATAGCCACACACTATAAGACCCTAATGTTCGGTACATAATACATTTGCCGAAGTGGGTGTTTAATAGACCGGCCAGCCGTTACAGGCCGACCAGGCTTGAAAAGCTCCACCATTTAGACTTAGAGGGAATGCCAATTCCATACGTCCAATTTGTAAGCAATAAAACACTGTTTAGAAACTCAAATGTAAATTTGTCACAGCGATCCAAAAACAGATTGTTCTCGTAATTAATTTTTCGGCGCAATAATATTCATTTTTCTTAAGAGGCTAACGCTCCAGCCTCAGCCATCCCTGTCAGTGTGGATACGATTAAAAAGAGAAAGCCATTGAAAATAAGTGCAAAATTAGAAAGAAGGGTTTTACTAAAAATTTATTAATAAAAAAATATAGAGCAACAATGTTATTTTTAGTATATTATGGTGTCTTATTTTTCTTGCTCCTTTCAATAAATTTAAATAATTAAAATGTTTTTTCGGACGCAGAGATGTTTTCAAAAATATTCTCGAGAATAACATAGGTATTTTTTCAATACTATAAACTAACCAGATTTTGCTAAAAAATATGTATGTAATGCCCCATTAGCTTAACTGGCTTTACAGTCTTACGGCTCAAACAGCGCTGGGGCTTGTACAGTTGTACCACGTCTGCAATATTTTTTTATTATTTTGAAAGAATGAAGTGAGGATGTTTTCGACAAATGTAGCAAATATAAGCCCTAGGAAATAAAATACGGACATTTTGCACATATCTATTATATATGTAATATATATTAAATATATATATAATGTATATATAATGTATATATATATAAATAAATTAAATAAAGGTTTTTTTATTTACTTACCAGTCTTATTTATAAAAAGACAACCATAAATATTTTTTTCTCTCAAAAACTAAGCTTGTATAAGAAAATTAATATACACTAAATTTCTGTGGTTTACTTTTCTAGTGCTTATATTTTTTTGATTTTTAGGGTTCCTTGGTCAACAAGGAACCGCCATATCCGTCACGCCAACGATTACGCCAACAAAACTCGGAGTGTGCCAATGACTGAAAAATAAATCAGGGTCTCTACCCTGCACCTAAATTGGACATGCCTTTTTTTTTCTCGTCTTCCCCATAGCGTGGGGTATCATAAGATTGGTCGTTAATAATTATTGTAGGTTCAGGAAAACAATTTTTTGCACTTATTTTTTCAAATTTCTCATTAATTTTTTTACGATTCAGGGCTCCGTTTGCGAAATTACGGTTTGGTGTTCCACAGTCGACAAGGAAACCTTATAGTTTTGCCATGTCCGTCCATCTGATAAGTACTAGAAAGCTGAAATTTGTCATTGACATACTTATTAATCACGCCGATAAAACGGTAGAATAAAATGTTAAAAAAAAAATTGCGTACCTCCACTACACCTAAATTAGGGATGCATTTTTTTTCTGGCTTACAGCATAGTGTGGGGTATCTTTGGAGTGGGCATTCAAAAATATTGTGGGCATAGGAAGACCATTTTTTTATTTACGGTTCTATTTGTGAAATATTAAGTTTTAAAGACAAATTTTTGTCCGAGTAGAACTCTCTCCCGGCTAAACGTTTAATTGCAGAAATGTGAAAAAAATCAAGACAGTAGCACATATAATGAACTTAAAAGGAAAATTATCACGGCTAAGTAGGCTTTACAAGTTAATGAGTAACAGCCGACCAAATTATAAAAGGAAAACTTGGTACAAATCCATTGAAAATTACTTTGATGATTTGTTAGTACTGTAAGGCAAGTAAAAAACCTCTTCTTCTACGAAACCCTACAATGCGCGTGGTTCGACACGCACTTGGATGGTTTTTCAAATGTATACTTACTACCTATTTATTCTTTTACGATGATTAAAAGTATAGAATGTGCGAGCGAGAGAGAATGCCGAAGTAGTACACGGTCTTACGGCCCCAACGGAATATTCAGGCATGGTCGTCCTGTACGACGGTGGTGTTCTATGGGGTGATAAAAAGGTCGATAACCGGCCTTGCCTCGATGGATTTGCCCATTCCCTTTAATTGCAGGTGAGAAATTACTCTGGTCACGCGTTTTTACCCAAACTACGGCAAGTCAAAAGGAAAGATTAGGATTTTGGCAATCCTTTTGTATGTATGCTGTATGTATGTTTTTATTTTCCCGATGTTCCACCGAAGCGCCTCATCCCAATACTCATCCGATAGTGATGAATGAGGATTTAATAGATTCGTTATTATGATAGGCTTCATTTTGACAAAATCAATATGATAGACGTTAAATTAAAAAAGTTGTGGTCTCTGAAATTTAAATTTATATTAAAGAAATTTTAATTCATATTCCGAGTTCATAATCACTGTACTACAGTATATAAATATTCCAAGCGACAGAAAGAACAATTTACTATGTTTCAGCGTTTATGAACACTACTAGCGCCATGTATTAAGTCGGGTTAGAGTTTTTAACTTTTGCTTTTTCGCCCGTACGTTTGCCTTCACAAAAATAAAGCTAAAGAACAATGGATCCAATGTCAGAGCTATAAAGTTGAGCAATCGGTTTTGTGATCCTCTGCGGGCATAGCACCTACATTCGAAGATGTAAGTGGACTCTGCTTACAACGCCAGTTCGGGAGAGTTAAGCGCTTGATTTCCAATTTCTCTACAATATCACACCAAACTTGTAGTGGTAGCGCAGCGGTAGAATGCCGGCCTCATATCGGGAGGTCGTGGGTTCGAATCCCAGCATGTGCCAATGACGTTGTTTTCTAAGTTACGTTGCGTAACTTGAGTGTGGTCTCCTTTCTAACTTTTTTGTTTCCAACAATTTTTTCAGACCATCTATCTGGTGGGGGTCCTACGCTGCGTCGTCCGGTCCGTTGACCTAGAACTATGAAATTTGGCAAGTAATATCGTCTTATACTACAAATACGGGGAAAAATCTTAAAACTACACATAAAAAAATAGTCTTTGGAGTTCGGGAAAAGCTCGGAGAAAACTGCGAGACTCGATTCCTGAACTATTTATAATATGTGAATACCTACCTACAAATTTGTACGGAACCCTCGGGGCGCGAGTCCAACTCGCACTTGGCCGGTTTTTTTCGACTACGTAGAGGTTGATGAGCATGGGCTTCAGCGGTAAAGCCACTTTCACAACACTGGCAATATATTTTCGTAACAAATTAGTAGCTGACAAACAGCGTACAGCCTGAACCAATGGACTTTGCGATTTTCAAATTATAGGAAATATTCCTTTAAGACCCTAGGATCTTTCTAGGGGTGCACTAAGGAGGATTTTTTTTAAATCAACCTCTAGGGGGGTGAAAAGGGGTGGCGAAGTTAGTATGAAGAAATCAAAGTTTACACTAGCAAAGACGCAGTTGCTCGCGACAATACGCTGATCCAAAGCCCAAAATGTGGTGGTAGCCTAGTGGGTAGAACATCGGACTCGGAAGCGAGAGACCCAGGTTCGATCCCCAGTGCGGGCATGTACCTATGACTTGGTTTTCTAAGTTATGTACATTTGTGAATTTGTGATACTTCACAATAGTATCTAGCAATACCACTCGCTAATGGTGAAGGAAAACATCGTGACGAAACCTGAGTGTCTGAGCTATTCCCATACCTCAGCGCTTGAAATCGCCAATCCGCGGTGGGCACGCGTGGTGATTAAGCCCATACTCTCTCCCTGAGAGAAGGCCTGTGCCCTACAGTGGGACGTATATAGGCTGCTTATGATGAAAGGCCAAAATGTAAATGTTGGCCAGCTATTTTGAAATCTTGACCGATGTTCCACACTTATAACGTATTCTATACAGCACTGAGGTTCAGCACGAGACACAAAACAAGCGCTATAGCGCTAAGGAATAGATGTTAGAGGACTCTAATATCGTCAGCTGCATGCAGCGGCCGACATTGGGTAAGGTCAAAGATGCACCGCCCAACTGAGCAATAATTTTATTGCGGTTAGCTCTAGCTAAGCTCACAGCACACTGCTGTTTCCTGTTCTACAAATGAACTTGGAAAAAAGACTGTTATCGATGGGGCCGAAAAGTTCTCGAATGGAGACCACATATCGGCAAGCGCAGCATAGGACGACCAGTCACAAGATGGACGGATGACCTCATCCAAGTGGCAGGAAAACGCTGGATGCAAGCCGCTTCCAACCGGTCTTTTTGGAAATCCATGGAGGAGGCCTATGCCCAGCAGTGGACTTCTTGTGGCTGAATGATGATGATGATTGAGTCTTCCATTTTATTTTCAATACAAACGTTTTCATAGCCTTACCTACCTTGCGCGAAAATTAAATCAAACAAAAAATATTTTTTGCGGAATTATTTTAATATTATTATCAATTTTATAATATTATCATCAAAACTGAACAGGCATGCACATTGCACAAAGTCATAAGTGTAGGGAAAGTGGTTTGACTTGCAAAATATGAACTTTATACTGTATACATGTGTTGGGGTTCCGTACAAATTTGTACGTACTTACATATTATAAATAGTTCAGGAATCGAGTCTCGCAGTTTTCTCCGAGTTTTTCCCGAGCTGCAAACACTATTTTTTATTATATAATTACAAATGTGTAGTTTTCAGAGTTTTCCCTGTACTTGTAGTAGGAGACGATACTACGTGCCAAATTTCATAGTTCTTGGAAAGTAGCCTATAAATTTTGGTTCCCTTGAGTGTCGAAATATACGTTTTTTTGCGGCATAAACGCCGTATTTTTTTACGTTAACTTAGAAGTTTTTTTTTGACAGCTTCAAGGGACTGTAGACCTGAGATATAGACTCCCATTTTTGGGTCTTGCTGAAAGACAGACGGACAGACGAATTGTCAATAGGGTTCCGTTTTTCCTTTTGAGGCACGGAACCCTATTGACAATTCGAGGTACAACATTTCGTAGGCGAGTCTGCTTGTTAATCTGTAGGTTAATCGACTTTGCTATGTACATCGAATTGGCATAGTAAACAGTAAATTGTAGTTCTATAAAAAGGCTCCAGCATGCACCAAGCCTAACCGCGGCAGTGGGTGCAGCCGTGACCGAGCTGCGCCTGCGCTGATTGGCGACGCAGACGGCGCGTCGGATGTAGCAATAACGCGCCCCGCGCGCACCCAAACATTGCCCCATGTCACGAGCACGACTAGTGCTGCCACCTTTAAACAAGTCAGGCCCGGAGTTTTCGAGAAACTCATTAATATATTTTTTACCAAAAAAAATAGGGTTGAAGAAATTTGAAAATGAAACAAATCTCAAATATTTATTAAATTGAATAAAAAAGCCACGAATACCAGCATAGGTAGTAGGTACAACCGTAAAACAGCCATAGCCATTTGGGTATGGTTAGACGATTGAAATCGTTAAGGACTTGGTGCGCGTAATATAGGGGCCGGTCATACCAAGATGCTCAGACGACATGAGTTCACGATTCAAAGCAACAGTATTATAATATAAGTAATTAAAGACTTACGCCTATTCATTAATTTCCAGACTAGGTACCTTATCGAGGCAAACAAAAAAAGACCCGGAGCAATCCAGGTCTTATAAAGCGCATGATTTGCGATAGCATTAAAAGGTCCCTAGAAGGTTCACTTTATAGAGCCGCAAAGGCACCGACTGGCTAATTTATGCATCTCTGGACTCTGCCGAACAATCCGATGCGTACGCTGAAATCGTAAAAGGTCAAATTAATCAGCATTGTCCACGATAGTAAGCACTGTTTGTTTGTTTCATTGGAAAGGTTCTGCCATCAAATTTTGGAATAGCGAAGCGATGAGATTGCTTATAATAATAATTATTTATTTATTTATAAAAAATAGGCATGCATGATAAGGTAATCTACTCAAGCTAGTGGTTCAATTTAACATGATCTTTTCGTACTTAACTTGGCGTCTGTACTAGTTTTTTTTATTAGAAGATAACTGTTATAGTCACCAACCCCACTCCTCGAAATGGTATTGTGAGTTTATTCTAGAGTACCTCAAGAAATAAAACGTGAATTTTTAATACTCTCCAGTATTAATAATGATTATATGAATTCCATTAATGAAACCAATCCGGACTTGGCCCCCGTGGTGGAGTATGGCCTATACCTTCCTCAGGGAAGAGACCCGTGCCCCTCGGTGGGGACATAATGGGTTGATGATGATATGAATTCGATGTGATAATTAGATTGAGATTTAAAATTTTTCCTCTTTATGGGAGGTATGTGTGTGTATGAGTGAGAGTATTAGTATGTATGTGTATGTGTGTTTGTTTGTATGTATGTGTGTATGTATTTTGTATATATATGTATCTTTGTATGTGGTGTGAGTTGTTAGTTGCCTTTATTTTAATGATTCATATGACATTTTGTATATGCAAGGTGTCTGGATCAAGTCATTTAATGGTTGTTATAAGTTTTATAATAATTTTATCTCAAGCGCTGTGAAAGTTCTTACAATTGGGTGTGTCAAAGTCACGCCTAAAATTATGTAACATCGTACTCTCCTTTTAATGGACCTTAAAATAGCACCCTGTAAAATAGGTCCTCATGAAAAGTCATTGTCGCCATAACTCGTTTGTAATGTTTCATCCTAACTAATTTATTGTATTAAAAACTTTGACAATTCCAAACTTTGCACTTTGGAGAGACGCTGATGAAAATTTTCCATTAATTAAGTAACAGAAAGTTTGTTAATTATCTTGTTGGGTAAGTAAAGCAAGTTAAAAATTACTGTATGTTATAACAACTGGATGTCAATGCAACGCAATGCCTGAATATCGTTTCTTCAGTATGGAAAAATAAATTAATTCCAATAACCAAAAGTTTCAAATGATGAAATAAATTTTTGTATTTTTCATACATACGACAAAGTACTTGAAATTCGAGCGGTCAATTTGCATAAAAGATAAAATACCAACAATATAAAAAATTTCAACCTTTTTTTTGTTAGAAGTGGTTTAATTTATCGATACTTACCGAAGAAACCGTTTTCAGGTTTTGCTTCCGAGCGGGTGGACCGATTTGGCAGTTACTTTCAAACAGTCAACAGCACATTAACCGTTACAGACGTGCACTCCAATCAGTTACTTTACGGGAGACTGCATCATAAATGTAAAGGTGCTGCGACTATACTAGTCTGAATTTTTTTTTTAACCTATATCTGTCCCACTGCAGGGCACAGGCCTTCCCTCAGAGATAGTATTCCGTGAGTATGCCCACCGCGCATTGGCAATTTTAAGCGCTGAGGTGTGTGAACACACCACACGATGGTTTCCTCACGATGTTTCCCTTCACCTTCACCTCCAACTTAATTTAATCAGAGGTTTAATTTATCTTTATGTAAAACGGCGTGCGCACCGCGAACCTTAAGTATATATAAAACAAAATATGAAATAGAACATAGATAGATAGAATATTCTTTATTTATAAAAAAATCACAGATTTCGTGCCTCACACGACTATCGAGCACATTGGAAATGAATCGATCGTTCTGACTTTTTTGAAAAAGGTTAGGCTACAGGGCAAACCCTCAACCCGATCGTCTTTGTTTTAGGCTCAAATTGTAGCTGACTAAATTGTCCAGAGGCGTTTTTCTCATATTTTTGATATCATTCTTCGTTTTCACTATTTCGGCCACAACTTTCTTCGTTTATACTCACTCAGGTACCGATACTTTTTGCGGATCCCCAAGCCAAATACTTCTCCACTTCTGTTGAAATAAAAATTATCATGTTAAGTATATTCCCAGAACCCTTTAGTCCTCCTCAAACATTTGCTCCAGAAGCTACTTGATCCTAGGGTTCTCACGAAACACGACGTGTCCGGACTAAAGCGGTTGCCTCCGACGAGTGTACCTACACCTCCAATATATGCATAATCACGATACAGCTCACGAAAGGGTGCCTTTTCTAGGAATCTGAAGACGCCAAGTTAAGTTAGGCGATGTCTTCTTTTTGTGTTCTGTGGGCTACATCAATAATTCGAAGTTTTGCGTCGTTCAGTAGGACTTGGGATAATCATAGTGATGGTAAACCTCGCCTGTCTCAATTTCAGTTGCTGCGCCATATTTTATTGCCAGCAGACCTGAGTGCTCAGCCTGTATGCCTGTATTTATTTACGAGCCCCTTATCCAGGTAATTTATCGCATAACTAGCGTGGCAGCTAATTTGTAGTAAATTAACAAGAACCTACGCTCATAAAACTCTGCAAGAGGACCAATTTTCTTCTTTCTTTTTTATGACAAGCCGCGCCGGCGGGAAGAGATTGGTGAAATATGTCGCATAAACGTAGTTTAGTGACTGGTTTTACAAATTGTAAGCTGTTACATATCAGTGTGCTGGATAATTATTCCATTTTAAAAAATATAAACCATTTTTCCTACAATAGAAAACAACATGGTTGATGAAGCGAAAGAGGTGTGTCAGTATCGTAGCAAGTGGCAAACCCTGGTCTCTGCCTACCCCTCCGAGATACAGGCGTGAGTTTATGTAATATGTAAAACATGGATATCTGTATCTATATTTCTCCTGCGCTATGTGGGCGTCATGGTATTTTAGAGTAATTTTCTTTCTTAGAGAAGGCCTGTTCTCTGCCGTTGGACGTAGATCGGGTGCTTGTTTGTTGTTTCTTTCTTCGTCTTATGGTGCCTCTCTAACTAGCGAAGTTTGGCAATCAGCTTCTCATATCTCTGTATCTCGCAAGGCGAAAGAGCTCGGCAGCGAATCCAGTCCACTAACGTAGGTTTCTCGACCAGGGCCTAGATTCTGTTAATGCAATGTAGTAACATGACAACTGCATGAACATGGCGGTTTTCATTTTATTGCTGCTTTAAGTCTACGCGGGCACACGTACCAAACCTTCTAGGCGTCAATGGTACGAAAAAACACGTCACGTGACCCGACAGTGTACCTGTCATTATACTACAATGCACTAACAGAATCGAGGCCCTGGAATTCTTTCTTCGACTTACGCGTCTTGTGCCAGCGGCTTTTCCCACTTTTGACTTTTCTTTCCATTATTTCCTTAACACAAGGATAAAAAAAATGTTTTACTTGAGCCGAGAAAAACCACATTCACCACAGCAGATGTTTTCTCAAAGGATCTATAAACACTGCTACTAATTGCGGAACTAGAGAATGTTCTAATGCCCCATACGAGTTGACGACCTGGCATTCTGTTGGTTGCCATTACATTGTTGTGCTCACATAAAAACGAGAACACGTGTTATTCGACTATTTAACTAAAGGCGGGCGTAGAAAATGTAATTTTCTAAGATTTGACTAAAAATAGATCTATAAAGGCCATTATAATAAAGAGCTCTTACAAGTGAGATCGTTCTTTCGTGCCCATTTCAAGAGGATGCACAAAATAAAACACCAACTTGACAGCATACTCAAGAACGATCTCAGAGTTATAGCAGATTTTCGATCAATATCACGCATGTCATATAAAATAATGAAATAAACTTCTAAAGAGTGGAAGTGAAGAGTAGAAAGTACAGTACAGTCGTCAGCAGTATGGGTAGTGCGATGGAACGAGTCACGCGTTTTGTGATTTGTGGCGCTAAAATATCAGAATTTGACAATTAATATACTGTTAGTGGCTGCTTTTTACATTTAGTTTAGTAGAATGTCATCTGTAACCTGACTGAGTAGATGCGTGTCAAGGTTGATGTGCTGTTAACTGTACAAAGCTTTGGTGATCTTAATCATCAATGGACGCTTGTGAACGTTCTGTTTGAAAAACCGTCACTCCGATCAAACTATTCTGCAGTCATCAATGTTAACACCTTGATGCCCTACCTTTTAACAGGATCTGACACATTAACTGGGTTCGCTTGGGACAATTTTAGCTACTACTCCCTAAATAATTTCATCGCTTCTCTAATAAAAAATACCTAGGCTACCTATAAATTATACCCTTTCGTGAAACTAAGAATACCTACCCACGTCTAACATTCATTTCATTTACACCCAAATAGACGAAGTGGGACTTAAAGAGGAAAATAAATTAGCATCGGTCGAAAAAAGCTGATTTGTTGCTCGCTACGAAGATTTATTGTAACGTTGAACACGTTGCAAGGAATTGTGTGCCGAGTACATGCGACAGCTGGTCGGATTTAATACTTTAGATCGACCTTATCCCAAAGGCAAACAGTTTATATCGGATCGCGTCAGTGCAACGATTGTTGTGCTGTCGTATGTACGGTCGCGAGGTCGAAAGCCACGAGACAAGGCCGACGTCCGTACCAATATAGACCAATAGCCTTCTTAGATTGAAAAATACAAAAAATATATTACTACACATCGCGTGGTAAGAATAGCAAAAACGAGTCCAGTTGTCTTGCTTCTTAAATTTTGAGTCTGTCACAGTACTTTCAAAGCACATCGCTCTGTCTCTAACCGCTCACTGGCATCCACCGTGAAGCTGAGGAACTCTTGGAGACGTGACCCAAAGCGATTGATATCACTATCGTGCGTTTTTGGAACCGCGATGTCTGAAAAGTATAAGTCGACGCTTTCGACACGAAAGAAGTAGATCATCATCAGCCATTTGACGCCCACTGCAGGACATAGGCCTCTATCATGGTTTTTAACCATGAAGGGTTTTGCCATAATCTCCACGCTTGGCAGGCGGGTTGGCGAACGCAGTATGCGGTTGGAATCTCAGGAAGACGCTGCTGCCCGTCTCCTGGTAATGTATTTCCTTAGTCGCCTTCTACCACATCGGAGCTATTCTTAATCCGGCGCCACACGGAAGAAGTAGATCGGTGTTTCCTTATTATTTAGTTTGTTACCTTACGTTTCATAAGTATTTGAGTCAATGCAATAAAATTTGTAAACACAATGGCTCGACTCTTTTATTGTGTGAGACCTCCCTGCATGCAACAATATGCTTCCTGCAACCCTTTCACACTGGATGTTGCTACTTAAACGCTCTATATTGAATAAATACTGTGGTACCTATGACAACATGCCGAACTCGAACAATTTTCCCAATTTTCCGTCTCTGGATTGCCCATATTTATGGTTTGGAATTTCCATCAAGAATAATAAGTTTCTAAATTGCTTTTCTACCTTTATTTTCGTACTGGCATTCAGCCACACACCTCGATTTGTCTATTATACAATACTTTCATCGTGTTAATGAGTCTCTCGAACCTTGGTACCTTGCCAAAGATTAGACTAAGTAGAAGATAGTACGATACACGAAATAGTCATAATAAAGAACATTGTTACTGTGCCTAAAGATTAACTATAGGTATTACACTTAAAAGTAAATGGTAAATTAGACCTCTTGGCAATAATTATTGCTGAGGAAGGCCACGACAGACGACAGATAACCAGGCTGGTGAGAATATGATACATGAAAAGGAAGAAATTATTGAATACGAGCGAACAAAGAAAAAATAATAGTATGACAGCGTGATCAGAAAGTAAACGAAAAAAAGGAGAGATAAGTAGACTAATAGAGATGGAATTACTTATTTCAATGACGTGGAAGAAGACACTAATACTGACATATGTTACTTACCACAAGTTATTTTTGAGTCAATTAGGCAAACAATTTTAAGCAAACGCATTGTAGTCATAACAATAGTAACCTGAATGGCAACCGTGAGACAATACAACACTTAATGTTATATTATCTTCAGCATGACTACGATATCTGTGGGCACTATTTGCTCTTGCAAATTATTCAATCTTCTTATCATAAAAAATAAGACTTATAATAATACTTCGCTCCATTATTACACAAAAGGGCGTTGATCCCCCAAGTTAACGTCATCATTGAAATCCGAAGCGTAACCAAAAACGAGGACGGGTAAAAAATAGAACGCAAACATTTCCGTGGGTCATGGTTGTCGAAACCAGTCGCACGCAGGGCTCTTGACCCCAAAGAGCCGAGCACCGGTCCCGTTACTCAAAATAAACCAACCGAGAGAAAGGTTCTACAAAAAGCGAGGGCCATGGGCTTGGGCAACCATTCGGATGTGTTGGAACTTGATGGAATTTGATGATCCCAAAAATTAAGGTACCAAACACGGTGATATGAATTTTACTTTAAATGTGTTCTGTAAAAATAATAAACCATTTATTGTAGGCAACTAGGCCCACATAATAAATATCGTAACCTAATTATAAATACAACATGAAGATACAAAGTTATCATAAAGCCTAGTTTGGTTTGTAACCATCATCTTGATCAGTGTAACCAAGGTAATGCACTCCACTCGAGACTAATAGCAAATCCAATTCGATCAGTGTCTTTCAATACTAAAGATCATGATCGCTACTACTGGGATGGGTGGCGAATACTCTCCATCTAGATCTGTTGCTAGCTGCATGGCAGGTGAAATGTGAGTTTGTTCCCTTGGTAGTCTGGTCCATTACCGGGTGGTCTGCCTCGAGCTTCATTCTCCTTCTTTTCTCGTCGTATATTATGTTCTACATCTTGCTCTACATTTTTTGCCTTCACTGTTCGGGTTACTCTGAATATAAGGCTAAATTCCCAACAAGACCTAAAACCAAGCAAGTTTGCAGCAAATTTAAATAGTCGTACAGTCAAAGGAATGCAAGAAAATGTAAAGGGAAGCGAAATTAATACCAATAATCTAAAACTGGCAGCAGTGATAAAAACACGAATTGGCCTCGATGCATTCGGGCCGTTTCATTCGCCTATCTTGAGTTACGTCATTAGGTCGTTAGCACCGCCTGCGCTCGGCCGTCTGTTTTTACATCGAAATGGGTCAAAAATTTGGGTTGAACTCGTCATATATCCGACGTTTGTTCACCTCTCTAGGTCGTGTGTTTCACATGGCCACAGCTATAAAACTAAATCGATTTTGCTAATAATTTTAACGTCGGTAACTTCATTATACTACCGTGGACTCTACGGTAGTATAATAAACTAAGGAAATTATAGGACTTTCTCTATTACCTGGTATTTTATTAAATTAAATACTAGTTAAGCCCTAAATCATTATCATAATTTTCTACGCACCATGGATATTGAAAATAATAATGAGAGAAATTCTAAGAAATTAATTCGCTTGCTTAAGCGTTCATAGGCAAAGCCAACAATTCCACAAGAGGAAATGTACGACAGGGTGATTATTAAAATGAACCAACCAAGCATATAAACATGGGTAATTTATGGGAGCCAGGATCCCATCCATCGATCGGTAGAGTCCAGCCAGCTCGCACACTGACCCAATGATAGAACATAGTAGAGTCTAAAAAGGAAATCCTGCTTGTACAGGATTAAATGAAGTGTGCGCGCGCCATACATAACCGGTCTCCGCAGCTGCTGAATTAAACAAACAACAAACTAAACGTTACTAAAACAAACATCGATAAATCAAATTAAATGTCCAGTATTCCCGCACTTGCAAACAATTAATGATCAACGGAGCCTGAGCCGCACAAATGTAAATTTTAAAATTACAATAGGACCTTGTTTAACAAATATCATTGCATAAATCAACCACCCTCATATTTGCCTGCACATCGCCCGAGGAAAGTGTTTTCATTATAATTGATTTATTTGAGTTAGAGGATTGACATTGGTTGGTTCGCGCCGCGGTCGTCCGTGGGTGTCGCGTGGGTGTAGCCTCTGTCGACCACAAAACTGCCCTCCCATACCAATAAAATCTCTGCCACTAATAATAATAAAGTTGAATTCCGTCGATTTATGGCACGGCAAAGTAGTCATCGATGGATTGTTGGAAACATTAGGACTGGTGACCTCTCAGGTGTTAATTACAAACCTCGCGTCTTCGACCAAGTTGAAATTTACAACCGATTTAAAGTTTTTCAAATACTTCAAATACGTCTACTTACTATGCCGGAGGTCGTGGGTTTG
The DNA here is from genome assembly GCA_963969515.1 of Yponomeuta evonymella. Taxonomy (NCBI): domain Eukaryota; kingdom Metazoa; phylum Arthropoda; class Insecta; order Lepidoptera; family Yponomeutidae; genus Yponomeuta; species Yponomeuta evonymella. The sequence goes on from OZ018346.1 coordinate 8,298,524, forward strand.
ACCCGCACTGAGGGCCGCCGTACATTTGTACAAATGGCCTCAGTCTGGGTGTATTTTCATTTTTGTGATGTCCTTGCATGGCTTACCATAGCACAAGATATCCTAGTTTGAGACCAACACAAGTGATTGTGCAGTGTGGAAGCTATTATTATTTTTTACTGGCTTAAAGTCGAGCGGGTGTTACCAAACGGCAACGCTTTGCGGTAATTTAAATCGCAAACTGCATAAGATAGAGTGGGATATCACTACGATGTTCAAAATGTACAGTCCATCTTGAACATTGCAAAACAAAATAACATTGCGGCTATCAGCGTCAGCTTAAAGTCATGTTTACATTGAAAATATATTAACGAGGTGTATGCAATCCTTGGGTGTATGTCACTGTGTGCCTGAAACCAACCATGAGTCAGCGAGAAGATGGCTAACGAGCGCACGCCAGTTTTTGTGATATCTCTGAATTAATATGACAACCTTGAGTCCGGTCTTTGACTTGACTATATAATGTCCTAAATCGAGACGCGGTCGCAAACGATACCCGTTGTTGTCCAATAGAGGGGTTCAAGGGCCGCGCCATTGTCGCAGAACACTGCCTACCGCACGACTCTTGGAGGACATTCCGCCCTCCAGCTGGAGACATTGAAACTTGTTTGATTTTCCCAGGAACGACTTCTCCACACTAATTGTAGTGTGGAGAAGTCGTTCCTGGGAAAATCAAATGTAGCCGGTGTCTGTCGTATTCCTTACCATAATATTTACTTACTGACTATTTGCAAAAACATAAGCGTTTATGTAGTATTGTGAATCTCCAGTGCTTACTCATGGCAATCAGGGGACTTTTGTGCTGTCGGCACTTTGTCACCAACAAAGGAGCTGCAGTTCTATAAATTGCGAAGGTTGTCCATTCATTGGCCAGACCAAATTAGTTGTTACCCACGGCGATGAACCGCGCCGCCTCAGTCCTTATAGGGCTTGCCAAAGCCGATTCAATAAACGAGTACACTAATGGCGATATTCAGAAAAACCTTTAAGCACAAACTTACTGCCTCGTTATAAGATTACTCATATTTTATGCAAAACATGACGGTCGCCAGTTAGCTACCAAAGTTAGTCTTTTATTAATAAAGTTAATTGCAAACCCAAAGCTACAGTGAAACAAAAAAGGCAATCAGGAATAATTTACTGAGTTCAGTCTTTTTTCTAATCCACCAAAAACCTGTTTGGCTCTATCATCTTGACAATTTATTAATTATTATAGATTTTAAATTTTTTCGCTGTTTTTGTAATATTTCCGGCGAAGGTTTTGATATATCTCGTTCAATTATACCATCTTTGCTGGTGGGATGACGAAAAACAAATCGCTCACACCTGCCAAGTTGTCAGTGCAATGGGCTAATGAGATCGAGTGGAATTTCGCACGATGCGCTCGCGCCGCAATAACAAATGAAAGCTTTACCGTCTTTTTATTATCTTCTCTCCTCGCAGTTTCGCATTTCTTTCGGTCCCTTTTAATTTTCGGGTATTTCATATCTACTATGTTGTTCGTCAGTGTGCAAACGGCCAAAGTACTTAAGTAACAAGGAAAGTTCCAAAATCAGATGTCGCAAATAAAGAAGTGCAGTATGTCGTTACAAAGACTTTTTGTTGTAGCGTGTCCTCTTTCAGACGTGTCCATCAATGTCCTTTGCTTGAGCACCTATTTCTGGCAATGATGCGGCGCCGGCGGAAGTCCCGATGGGCATCGCGGACGACCACCTCGGGGAACAAGGCGCCCGTTGTCTGCTTTACGCCTCTCCACTTGGCAAGGGAGCGTGAGCGAAACTTTTGAAGTAAACGAAACATAAATCATTCGTGATAGCTGTAATTGAAACGTCTTGGAAAGCAATAATTTAGGAATTTGCTGAATGTTTTCGTGCCGGTGAGATTATCTCGTGGACGGCTAGCTGAAATTTTTGCGCTCATAGCGTGGCGAGCGATTGTGTAGGTGCCGGTGTAACCTTGAGCGTCGCGGCTCCGCGAGCTGGCTACTCGCGGCTAGTGCGAGTATAAACTGTGGTACTGGCTCGGCTCGACCCGCGGCAACTTCACTCGCTAGTGTCTGACGCTCGTGACGCTGCCCGCACCGCGCTGCTATTATTAAACGAGTTCATTGGAACATCTATTTACACAATTTGTACCATCACGACTGGAGCATACTAATGTCTTTACACTTACGCAGCATGCACGCAACCGATTTCTTCACGAATATGAACAACAATATTTCTTCAAATGTTGTTGCTTTTCAGCTTGTCGTTCGCCTCCAGAGTCTGCTCGGTGTTTTCAATGAATCTGTTACATTTTTAATATGTTTAGCATTACATCCATACACACGTGTCCGAATTTCGAATGCCTAGACACAGACAGCGTCGCGTGGAAGTGTGCGTGGCGCATGCGCTCTAGGTGTTTCTACACGCGCTGTACATTCACTGCGCAAGTATCTGTTCAGTGCGGGCCCAGCATTGGTTTCGATTTGGTAAATATTCAACTCACCGGACCGGCCTGCGTCCCCGCAACCGACTCGATGAGATTTTAAAGTCAAATTGGTATAAAACTTTAAAATATCAGCGTATCGTGGACGTCCAGCGCTATGGCTGCGATGCGGTACGGCGGCGGCGGCGGCAGCAGGCGCAAGTGTGCGCAAGTGCGCGTGTGGTGGTGAGGCGAGTGAGCCTCGCCGCGGCGCGCCCCGTCAGTCGTCGGCGGCGGCGAGTCGCGCGCGTCGTCTTGTGCCACGTTATTCTGCGCTTCTTCTGCGCTCCACTCCACCTCCACTACTCTTCATCTTTGGTAGCTCTCACGCTCTCGAGCGTGGAGGTCGCGGCGACCTCGCGCCTTTGATCAGCTCTCAACTTTTCTAAAAGCGTCTCCCTGACATCCGACTCGTCTGCTGTCAAACTATTGAGCCTGTGCTCGTGTGCTGCAAGCCGGCGGCGGGCCGGCTGCTCGTGCTGTGACAGTGATTTCGTGACCCTTGCCGTATCGTGCGGATGTGCAGTGATGGATACCTAAGTAGACAGTGACTCGTAGAGTGTGTTCGAGCGCGCCGAGCCGACGTATTTTCAGGCTGAGTGCGAGAATTCGTCGTCAAAATTGAGCCGAAACTTTACCTAGGTAGGTTTTACTTACCGATAAGTTTTACTTACCTTTGGCGGCAGCGAGAGGGTGGACGAAGCTGCTGGTAGGACTGCTGAATATTTATAGCGGGCAATTTGGAAAGTATATCCTGTGTGGCCTAGCAGCGACTTGGCGGTTGCTCGCACTACGCCAACAGTCAGCTGATGACATGATTTTTTCCAATAAGAATCTGTCTAAACTTAAGTCACCGTTTGTGTTTTTATTTATTTATTATTTGACAAACTCTTTGGCAAACACACATTGGCGTTATTTTACAGCGGGGCCTGGCCCTTGAAAAGCGATGGTCTAGCACACCGAATCTCAAGTAATTTATTTAGTTACCCAACAGTCTGGGTGGGTAATAGATAATTTTGGATTGCCCCCCGTCTACGCAAACAACGCAACCACTATGGAAATCAGGTGGAATCTAACATCTAAGTTTTTATGTTACATTCCACCAGATTTTTGCTAACGAAACGAAAACAAGAGAACGAATAGGTACCAATGTTTGATGTAATATCTAGTTAAATATTTAAAAAAACATGAAATTTTCTATCGCCGACTTTTAAAGCTGTGAAAGCCACGGTAAAACGTTGAGTTTAATCGTGGAATGAACGTTCAACCAGCTTAAGACGTTAACTTATATGTAATTCCTGGTGTACATACAATAAAAAATATTCTATCTAACTCTCTTCAGCACTTTAAACAAAGTCTAGCAAATTGAATTAAAGTTGTAACTTAAACGCATGTAAAGATAATCTGTAAAGAGGCATCAAGCTAACTAATGATATCAAAGGATAAGCTGAAACCATAGAGATACAGCAGATCTTTGATAGCATTCCCGGATTAAAATACCTACTTACAAAGTTTTGGGCGCCAATTATGTACAAAATATGAAACCAACAATGTAAGAAGAGACGACGACTCAATTGAATACTTGATACGATACAAAAAAAATGCTTATGCACGTTGTATTAACATTTTGAACAATGTATTTGCTTGCTACTAAAAAAGCAGAGATGATGTAAAATACTATTATAATTAAGCTGGGGAGCCAGCCGTTCGGTGTTGAGATAAAATTGTGCCAATCTGAGAAGGGGGACAAGGCCACAGCCTCGTTTCCAGCGGGGAAAGCTGCGGATCGCATAATAAAGTATCTGTCTGTCGATCTCAGCGACTTGATACAGATTCTAGTTTGAGTTTCTCCGCGTTTTTGCCACTAACTTTCTTCTTTCAAGTGCCGGTTCCCGAGGATGATTTTTTGCGTAACATTGTTCTAGGCGGTAAATATTCTCTGGTCAAGTTTTACGGCGTTGCGTTGCCAACTAAAACTACAGTTTGTGATTAGAATTAGAGTTCAGAACTCTCAGGTTTCTTGCTTGCGCTGCCGGAAAAACATCTAAGTAAATAAACACAATATATTCCTAATTGAATAAATTAAAACTTTAAATTGATTCAGTACATTGCAATCAATATAGTCAAGAAAATATCTTTAGTATATTGATTGATTGTAATAGCACAGGGTATCCTAGTTTGGAACCAGGTCAAGTGATTGTGTTGGGTGGAAGTTATTTATTTATTTATTATTGCATCTATTTATAAACAGAGTATAAATAATTAATCAGAGAGAATAATTAATTGAAAAATTTTACTTTATAATTTGGTTTCATTCAAATCAGAGTCTTACGAGTTATCATAAACATTTTAAACTACAGACAACAATTGACCTTCATTACTTAGTCTAGGACAAGTGTTCACTGGTTTACTATTGTGACCATTAACCTCACTAAAAGATTTCACACAAGGAAAACAAATAATGTAGGTACCGTAATGTAGGTAAACATGTAATTTTTTTAAGCCAACTATTTTGGTTTCGTTATATTTCTCAATTAATTGTAAATGAATACCTTTGGATTGCTACTGTAACTTCATAACTGTGAAGGAAAACATCGCGAGGAAACCTGAGTGTCCGAGCTCTTCACATACCTCAACGCTTCAAATCGCCAATCCGCGGTGGGCACGCGTGGTGATTAAGCCCATACTCTCTCCCTGAGAGAAGGCCTGTGCCCTACAGTGGGACATAATTATATAGGCTGCTTTGCTTATGTTATGTACGTTTGGATATATAACGCAGGTACAATTTTCCATGACACAGTAGGTACTAACATTTTGTTAATACAGTAACTATTGTTATTAATTCACGTGTCGTGAAAATGGACGCGCGGGCGAGATTTTGGAAAATTTAGTTTTTAAAAATGAAAATATATCGTTTCGCCTTTTTATCCTTAACTAAAGCAAAGTCGTCAAAAATGCTGTAGGCAATGTAAGCCAAGATAATCTGTCGAACGATGCTAACAATACAGTCTTAACGCCTATTAGATGCGAAGTGCCGATAAATCGGGGAGATTTTGTTTTCAGTCCTGTGATGATGATGATGATGATGATGATGATGATGATGATTGTTCCGACCGGTTTCGGCCATGGCCACCACTTTGACCCCTAATCAGAGATGTGGCGCTGGTGCACTCGAAGATGGCTTATGTAGCCTATCTTCACGGCGAAACTCCGTGCACACCGAGGGCACGAGAGAAATTGAGAATGCCAGTCCTGTAATGTTTTTAAGTACAGTCAATATATATATATATATATATATATATATATATATATATAATAAGAATAAAAAAAACGCAATTCCAAAGCCGGATGCCAAGTTCACAAAGCTCCTATTTGGTCATTTTCAAGAAGAGCAAGCTTTTCAATAATTATCTTTGTAATAGATGCAGGAAGTTACAGACACATTAGCCCAAAAAAAGTGCGTTTGCCTTCTGTCATCATCGATGACACATCAGAGCTAGATATTATCATTAGAGTCCTTGGATTTAGTCAACAACGGGTCTGCAAGAAACTCACAGAAGAAACTTAACCAAAATCACATTCAATATAACGAAGGCGTTATTTGTCTAGTCACTCCTATTGTGAAAAAGTAAAAACATGTCATATTGGAACGAGGTAGCCCCAGTTGCCGCACATGTTGACAGTAGCAATCGCAGGTACCTGTAGGTAGGGTTACCAGGTTCGCTGGCGTAAATTCCGAGGCAAAAAAAACAAAACCAATAAAAAATCCCTAAAAGTGTACTTACATACATCTTTATAAAACTTTTAGCAACAGTAATTACCTACTTAACAGACATCAGCGCCTAGATTCTGTTAATGCATTGTAGTAACATGACAACTGCATGAACATGGCGGTTTTCATTTCATGGCTGCTTTAAGTCTACGCGGGCATACCGATCAAACCTTCTAGGCGTCAATGGTATGAAAAAACACGACAGTGTACCTGTCATTATACTGCAATGCACTAACAGAATCGAGGCCCTGGCCTGTCTAACATTTTTATGAAGTCACAGCAAAGCATAGTAAGTGCGAAATTGAAATCGTTGGAACGCTCAAGTTTCTACTTTGAATTTTTTTTCAAGAAACTCTGGATTGAGTGGATTTTTGATAATTGCTAGGTTTGGCGTTCCGGGGCAATCCCGGTGGGTCACGATCATCTGGCAACCCTACATGTAGGTCCTGCCGGGGTCGTTCACCCCGCGTCCGCCGCTGATATTTGGACAGAATTATTGTACACACTCTATCGCCGCTTGATACCACGCGGCTGGGTCGTGTTGCTTGACGAGCTCTTCGGGGATCGGAGAACGTAACATATGGTTATTTTTATGACTCTACAATCGGAAGTTATAATTTCACACCACCTGAAGAAGAACTGATTTGAATTTCATTCAACGCATATTTCTTAAGGAAAATACCAATTATTCTCAAGTTGGTGTGAAATTATAACTTACGTAATTTCAGCGGACAAGGAAATGCGAACCAAACTGTCCTGAATTTCTAATTTTGCTGAGTTGCTAAGGATTCAACTGTTTTACGTTTTCTTAAATATTGATTTGTCTAGTCACCATCATCATCATCAGCCATTCGATCAGCCACCGTAACCTGTCTAGTAAATTGCTTTAATTTTTTTTCTACGATAAAGAGTAATTTAAAAATATGTAGTAATTTAATCGTTTAGTATAGTATAATCTTCAGAATCAGTGAATGGTAATAGGCGTTGCATGTTAATGTTTAGTTATACTTACTTCGACTCTATAGTCGAACAAGACTATTCTTGTTTTCTCATTTAATATTAATTAAATGTAAGTAAGGTTTTATGGGAAATTAATACTTAAGACCTGTTTTGAGTTAAAGTAAAATCAATGCATTAGCTCATGAGACCAGCTCCATCTACAAAAATCAATTTGCCATCACCTTCATCAGTAGTTACTTGTATCTACCTCTACCTAATTTGGGGTATTTTTTGGTGATACATATTAGGACAAACGTTGCATGCTATCGTTAAAGCAAAACAGGGCAGGGTCGTTCAAATGAATTTGAATATGGCAATGAAACCTTTCTGTTTATCGTGACCCCTGAGATAGCAGAACTGGAGGCGGCCGCTAGCTTTGAAGGTCTATCAAGAACCAGAAGCCATAATGCTTTAAGAAAATTGGACAGTCTTATTCTTTCTTGTTTTCCACTAGAGACTTTTCCAGACCCGAAAGCAGCTTATATTGTACCATGATATTTAACAAATAGAATATGGATTCTTTCCGTCCGAATCTCTTCATTTGCAAGCTTTGTAATACATAATAAAGATGAGTAATAGAGGGCAAGCCGAAAAAGAGATTGCGTGGTGGAATATCTAAAGAATGTCGAAGATGTCAGGACCCACATCGGGTAATAGTAGTGCCGCAGGAAGTAAATAAGCAGTAAACATGAGATAAGAAGCCCTATGGAACTCGTCCGTCCGTGTGGCACCGGATTAAGAATAGCGTCACTCCATTTCCTTCCGTGGATGTCGTAGAAGGCGACTACGGAAATCAATTACCAGGAGACGGGCAGCAGCGTCTTCCTGAGATTCTAACCGCATACTGCGATCGCCAACCCGCCTGCCAAGCGTGGCGACTATGGCAAAACCCCTCATGGTTATGAAAACTACGAAGGGAGGCCTATGTCCTGCAGTGGGCGTCAAATGGCTGATGATGATGGACCTCTATTGGGCTTCCTATCTGGTATAGAAATTGGGTGTTCTTCCGAGCATCACCAAATTCTTGATCTTCGCAAACGTCTTCAATCCCGAAAACTCTTTCTTCAACACAAATGGTGTCGACTCCTTTAGATTATGAAGTTGGACACTGTGAAAGGGAAAGGGCGCGCCAACATAAGAAGAAGATAGTAACTCCGGAGCATCACGTGACATCACTAGGTAGGAAAGGAAAAAGGAGAACGATATTTGATCGTTCTTCATAGTTCTCCACATCTTCGCTGCATTCGGTCCATGATAGACTACCAGGCCGCCGCGGGAGGGGAGCGGGGTCAACTGAATCTGGGCCACCGTGGACGAGTGCGCGAGTTATTTTGGGGCCCGAATTAGGGCGCTCCGTTAGCATCGGGGTTTTTGAGACACTCGAAGAAATTGATGGGAACAACATAAAGGCGGTCTCTTCTGGGATCGCCCGGCTTTCATAGGTAGGATCGCTTCCAAAGTGAGGCAACAAGTTGGTAGCCAAATCGGCATGCTTTGCGTAGCCGGTTATCAGCTTTGCACTACCAATGCGAATGTGTGCGCGTCTACGAATGTCACTACAATCCGCTTAGACACACGCAAGTTACATTGATGGGTGCGTGTTTAATCGTATTTGGGCGGAATTTTGTTCTACACACTCTGTTTTTATGTGGTATGGCTATACACCGGTATTAATCTCAAAGCGGTTTCTCTGTGAAAGAAGTCGTGGAAATCAATAGTACATCAAAGAGGTAAAGAATGTGATGTCGTGGCAGCCACCCTTCCGGTGAAGTAAAAATAGAAAATTTCTTTGTAGAACTATAGAACTATTACATTCATAAATAGAACGAAACATATATAAATTAATTATTTCAACTGCATATTACTTAGTTAAGAAATAAAAAATCGAAATATACGTTACTGAATTAGTAAAATTCGGGATAACCCGGAGGGACCAATTATTGGTAGCGTAAGTCGTACAAATTCGTGTCCGAAGATCGAGGATATTTTTGTTGATAAGTTGTTTATCGACGAAAACATTAATACTCATAGGTAACCCAAAAATACACAATTTGGATGTCAGAGTAAATAACCTATTTAGGTTTAGGTTTTGAGTATTTATTTCCCATAAGAACGAATTACATTTCATTCACTTAAAATGAGAAAACCAGGACTATAATCTAATAAAATATAAACGTGAACATGCAACACCTCATACCAATTTCACTTATTAGATTGTAACAAACGCTTAAATTCTAAATTTTATATTTATCTTTGATGTGGCATCTTAATCGGAACTTAAATTTTGGAAGTGAATGTACGGGTTTCCCCAAACATCAATGGATGATTTGATTGCTTGATTGATAGAAATGATAGGTCTTGATATTGAGAACACTGTAGAGTTTATTCGATATTGATAATACACGATACATTGATAATGACACCTAGCAGATCTTATTTTGATACGCGCTTACGCTATGATGGTTTATAGTGAACTATAACTTTATCTACTGGGTAACCAAGGAGTTACCGATGTTAGAACGAAAATATACTAGTGCGTCGCTCGCTACATGATGAGGACGTGCAGATCGTGGGCATAGCACATTCGAAGGCATGTAGACCTTTATACTGTCAATCTAAGTTCCACCCTATGCCCTTAAAAAACAAAACATCCAAAGTATAAAAGTTTATCAGGTGTAAGGAACTACAATGCGACACTTAGTTACTTGACCGATGCTACCCTGCCAAAGTGTACGGTCATTGGAAGGCATTTTTTGCTCTTAGGATGTTAAAGCTGAGACGATTGATTAAATAATTTGTTCATGGACAATATAAAAAAAACTGAAATAATTGATTACTGAACTTGCTGACGCCTGCGAATGCCTTTGAAAGAGCAGGGAACTCTTTGGTAATATAGCTTAGCCTCAGGCGCGAGACACACAGATAGGACGTGGGGCGAGGACGCGGTAATATGTATAGAGTCACAGACCTTGCTCTGCGGTTGCTCTTGATCTGTTGACTCTATACCGCGCTCTCGCCCCACGTCCCATGTGTGTGTTTCGCGCCTCAGGACGCATCCGGACTTCGGCATTCTCTAACAGCCTAAGATTACGATTTATGATCTGCCTACACCGTTTAGCATTATTTTTATTGCTGTCCTTTGCGTCGTATTCTTGTAGTTCACCAGCAGCTGTTATTTTTACCAATTTACAACAATAAACGATAGAAATACCTCTGAAATTTTGACACCTCTTTCTGTACCTGTAACAAGTGTTGATTTCAGGAACATACGCTTTATATATTATGCTAGTTCTACTCATATGCCGCAGTTAAGTTAAGTTTTACAAGAAAAATTTAGCTCCAAAACACTATTATACTATTACACCACTAAAATAACTTATAACTTTAATTATTCAAAAATGGCCCTTGAATCCATCGCGTCCTGATGTTATGATGTACCTAATCACTTTTAGACAATAGTTAAGACTACTCTTGTACTGTGCTTCAGCTAAGTGATTGTAGATAGGTATGTACCGCGATATTGGCAGAAAGAAAAAGGGGCAGTTTATGAGGATTCGAGTTCAACGCATTGCTAGGACTTCTTGAATAATTAGACGGTTAGAAGACCTATATAATAACAATTGATTCATTGTTTCATTGATTCAAGCATCGCAATGCGCGTCATGCAAATATTGACATAGAAAGGATGGAAATAAATTTATCCTTGAAAAATGATTTCATTGCCAGTCTGAAAACCCGTGAAACCCGACAATTACCTACGATATAATTGGCGAACTTACTTATTTCGATATTTGACACGATCAACAATAAATTATTTCATATGCTCGATTAAAACAAAAATTACAAAATATCTCGGAAATACATCTCTTTTAGTCAATTACTAGTTAATACAATTTTGAAATAGATTAAACATAAAAAGAGTGCTCTGAAATGTGACGTCATAAACCAGTATTTTCATACAAAACTCCGTTTTAAAAGTAACTCATTTGATATTTTGTCAAATACCCAATTACAGCAAGTGTCATTCATTACTTTTACCAATTTTCGTAGACCGTAACTCACTATCATATTACAATAACTCATTAACAATAAATGGTCATCAGATTTGTGATATTATTATCTGCTGTATCTCGGCCTGTCATAGTAAATTATAAAAATAAATCTTCTCTTTAGGCTGACAAAGTTTTTGCTCTAGACTCCAGCCTAGACGCGCCTATCTTTATGCCATAAATATGTAAATGTGATTATAGGTACGCCACCCGCTCGCTGATGATGCAATAGCCTACCTATGATTACAATCGAAAACATCGACCAAAATTACAGCACAAGTGATTACAGGCAATTTCGAATTACCAAACAATCGCGGTTGGATGCCCAACCTGCCCATACCCTAAAATTGAATGAGAAAAAAGATATCTCGCATGCTCGCGGCCAGCAAAAACTACCGAGACAATAGTTCCTATTGAATCTGCGGGCTAGTCAATAGTAACTATCATTTCAGGCGTTTTATTTCGCGAACGGTTTGATTTAATTGGATTATTCCTATTCATGGGACTGCAAAGAGCTCCAAATACATCGTTCTATGGTCGGCGAACCACTTTCAGTTCGATACTCGCACTTATTTGCATCTGTTACGTGCTACTGTCACTGGTGTAGTTGGGATTGGAGTAGGGTGGGCCGTGCTCATCTAGACTGGTCTAGTGGCCATCTCAGGATCTTGGGTTACCGCTTACATGTTTAGAGATTCGGTGTGGCAGGCCATCACTGTTGATCGGTCCGGGCCAGCCCCCCCCCTCTTGGAAAATAACCTTAGATACAGTGGCGGTACATTCACATAAGCCCAAAAGCCCGGCTTGCCTTACTAAAACGCCCCATCAAGTACCTATATCAAGTAATATATCAGACTATTTAAAGTTCGCGCCCTTTAATTTTTGTCAAACGTTCATATCAACATTCACACGAACGCGCGTTGATTGTCGCTCGCACGATCCGGGCTTAAACGGGGCTCGCCTCTCCCTTCTCGCTCTAACTTAGGGGAACTGTCTTTATTGAGATAAAAGTACTACCTATGTATTGTTCTACCTTTACTATAATATTATTCCTAAAGTACCTACCTACTAGACAGTACAAATTCTAAAAAGTCCTGCTTGCGCGGTTGCGTATGAAGTTAGATCAGAATAGATACGAATGCATGACAAAAATGTCAGCGCAACTTTTTCAATGGGATGTTTTGTTTTGAGTTTGGTAGTTGGGGATAGTTTAGTTTGTGTTATTGTGAAATAAAACAACTGAGTTTGTGCCTTGTGAGGATTTAAAATGTGTGCAAGTTTTATCGGCGCGAAAAAGGTAAACCATTTTGCTACCAAAAGAATGAATGAATGAAATAGTACATTTTATCATACATAAGGAAGCAAAATAATACTTTTACGGCGAGGGCGCTTTCTTGAATTCAGAGCGAAGTGAGGGATTCAAAGTACGTCGCCCGAGCCAAAAATATATTTTGCGCCCGAGTGATGCACTCTACTTTCATCACCCACTATGAGAAAATAAAAGAGGCTCCCTCTTGCATTTCTCCATTCAATAAAATTACCATAGGCTTTCATAATATTTCTCCCGGGATTTTGCAGGTAATAGATTATCCATCACATTTATTGCGTGAGTTATAATACTATACTTTCAGGAGTTAATACTTTCACTGTCACTTGAAGAACTCATTTTTCAAAACAAAACCATGAATTTCTAACAATCCGTCAAAATAGACGAAAACGCGGCCTGTAGGTAGTTAGCACGTTTTTAATTTGATTTCTTTTTTTATACTATGGGCCGTCGTACCAGCCAGTTTTTATTCAAACAATATAATGCGTTCGATTTCTTTGGCGCTAATCATTAAGATGTTCCAAATTCAAAAAGTGCACGGCAAAAATAATTGCGACGCACTTATAAAGAGGATTAAAAACTCATTACTGCCTGCTTAAAGTTTCTTATAGAAAACACCACCTTTGGGTGCACTTAAAGGCGAACCAAGTCGTCCTTTTCGAATAGATGGGATGAAAATATATTAATTATCGGTTCAGGGATACAGAAACCATAAGACATTTGGTATCTTTGCTAAAACCAACGCCAGATTGATGCATTTCACAGCGTAGCAGCATACAAGAGATAATTTAATAGATCAGTCCAACACATTGGATTATAGACAGTTCTCATTCCAATAAGTTGAGTTATTGATAGTTTTGTCTGTAAACGTTTTGGCTAAAACATTCACGTTTTTTTCGAAGCGACCGCTTCTTTAAAGCCATTGAAGTGAGGTATTAAAATGCTGTGGTCGGTGTGTGTGGTGGGACGGTCACTATTTCGCAGTGTGCCTTCAGTGAGCTAGGGCGAGCTCATCGAATTTTCTGAACGGCACAAACAGTACCCTAATTTAAAACAATAGGCACGCCACTGCTTAGATAGGTCAATGCCCAGATATCTGTGCATCAATAGCAACTGCTACTGATGTGGCCTATAATTTAGATTAAAATGTACAACGGCGTGCGATACCGAAGTGTCAAAGATCGAAGAATTCAATAGCCAAACGCACTTGAGTCGACTACACTTTCAAATCACACAGTCCGTCCCTTGCATTCCATAACCCGCTCACCCACAGCGGACCGGTCCGCGGTAAACCGGCCAGCGTCCGAAGCTCACCATGCCCTGCCTCCTATGTGCAACTAGCAACCCACGCTATTTGGCCGGTCTCCCTGACGCGACCGGTTTGCGAAGCGCGGTCCCAAGGCGGGGGACCCGGTCAACGAAACATTCGCCGCTCCACAAATTTCCTAGAGCAAACATTACTGGGACACAAGTTCATAATACAAACGTACCTTGTAGGTTTCGCTGTTTATCATTTTCTTATTTTTATGATTTATTGGGTTGCGTACCCGGAAGGTGCAAACGGAACCGTATTTTATGCCTATGGTGTCTGTTTGACCTAAAAAGGGCTTTATCGCTTGAACTATAATAGGTGTCAGGTTGCAATTTGAATATGTAGGTTATTATGGCGAATTGGCCAACAGATAACAAAAAAATAGAAAAAGTAACAAAATAAGGGAAAATACAAGAAACTTAATTCTTGTAACGCCTATTTGTTTTTCCTAGGTCTTAAAAACGGTAAAATATTCCTACAAGTGCCAAGCTGACCCTATAATAAAACAAAAAATAATAAAAACCGGCCAAGTGTAATTCGAACTCCCGCAAAAGAGTCCCGAATGAATTATAATAACAATAACATCCACCCAACACAATCACTTGTCCTGGTCCCAAACTAGGACACCGTATGCTATGGTAACCAGGCAAGGACATCACAAAAATGGAAATACACCCAATCTGAGACCATTTATATAAATTTAGGGCGGCACAGGGGTGTGGGAATCAAATCCACGACCTCCGGCATGGTAATCAGACGAGATACCGCTAGACCAACGAGGCAGTTATATTTGAATTTGGGTCCCGCCTGCTCAGAGCAGTTGGATTGCCGGTTATTTTTTATTTCAGTTTTTTTATTTTTGACATTTTAGTGTTTTATTTTTGATGGATTTACGCTGATTTCATATAGCCTATGACACTCGCGCAAAACGACGAATTGATTGAGATCTTGTCAAAATCTGACCATTCGTTAAGAAGTTATGGGGCACGTAGATTCGGATATAATTATATACGAGCTAAAGACATTACTCTCGTTATTGAGCTCCGCCGCAGTCGGCCAAAAATGCAAAAACCCTTTTTTTAAAGCCATTTTTATCATATTATCACTAAAACACTCGCGCCAGTCGCAAGAAGAACAAACTTGTTTTTAACAGAACGTATTAGGTATTTTTAGGCGATTTTGGTCCATAAAAAAATACCAGACTATAGGCCTTACAAGAATTTTTTTTCGCAGTATTTCAATCCATCATAAATCCACAAATACTGTGGGACACACCACACGAGAGTTATTTTTCTTTTTTATCTCAGAAACTATTTACCCCTCCGGGATACGAGCGTGCGTCTATCTATGTATGTATTATAATGTATCTCGGAAACCATGAATAGGCCTAATGAAACCAATGATAGAGCCTTGAGAGTAAAGTATGGCTAGTCCGCCATCGTAATTTCTTTTAACCTCTCATCAGGCATATTAGATATTTCCCCAAAATGCGTGTGTTATCCGAACAAGATAATCTAACAAATAATAAAGAGATATACTGCTAACCCACTAACAACCCAAGTAATCCACAAATATTAATAGAAAGGAAGGAAACGTTATAGCCAAAAATACATTAGAAACAAGAAGCAAACGAATACGCAAAAGAGTAAAAAAACACGCCAAACATTTAACGACCTAGCCAAATATTAGCATAAACTGAATACGCTTAGAATCACAGAGGATGCGTACAGCATTAAATTGTATACGAGGGGTGTTCAATAAGTAGTGAGAATGAGGTATAAACTCCTTGGATAGAGAAAAAGAAAATACTGGCAGGCATAGCCCACTTATTTGTCGACATAATAAAATTAAAAAAACTTTGATGCTCTTTTGTTTTAAGCGACAGCGACATCTGGCCGAAGCAATTTACGTCACTTGCAGCCCCGCGTAACCGCACGTTTAGCCAGAGGTCACGGGTTCAAGTCACGGCATGGCTGCAATTTTTAGCCTCATAATAGGTTTTTTTAACTTGTCCTCAGTAATCGAAAATGGAGAAAATTGAGGCTCGCGCGGTAATTAAATATCTTGTTTGAACATTTTTACTACGAAACAAGTAAATCAAGACGTGCAAGATACTTCAGGGGTTCATGCACCTCCTTATCTAAGGTTTCGAGTTGGTGTGCCGAGGTTAAGACGGGAAGAACATCCACTAATGACGAATTGTACTCAGGGCGCCCTACGACTGCAGTAACTGAAGAAATGATAAAAAAATGTTGAAAAAATTGTTCTGGCGGATCGTTGTACTACTGTTCGTTTTATAGCTGAAGGACTAAAGATTTCAATAGGAAGTTTTCATAATATAATACATGACTATTTGGGAATGAAAAAAGTCTCAGCACGTTGAGTGCCTAGAATGCTAACGGCCGAATAAAAACGAACCAAGCTGAGAATTTCACAAAGCTGTTTGGAACTGTTATAACAAGATCCTGACCGGTTTTTGGCTCAATTTCTAACTATGGATGAAATATGGCTTCACCATTACGAGCCTGAAACAAAAAACAATCCCTGACTTGAAAGAGATCATCGTTACCGACCCCTAAGAAATTTAAGGCAGTTCCATCCGCTGGCAAGATCATGGGTTCTCTTTTTTGGGACAGCCAAGGGGTGGTGATGATTGAATACCTCAGTCATGGAGTCACTAATACGGGGAATATGTACGCAGAACAAATCAAAAAGTTCGTCACGAAATACGCGAAAACGGCATGGCAAACTCGCTAAAGTTGTTTTGTTTCATCACGATAACGCCCCAGCGCCACATTGCCACAGTACACGGTTTTTTAGAGAATTAAGATGAAGATTTTCCTAAGAAAGGAATTTTAGGTTTAGAAAAAAGATGTGCTAAGTCCATACAACTAAAAGGTGACTATGTTGAAAAATAAAAAGTTAGTAAAAGTTATAAAAGTTAACCTCCTCAGTCCTGACCTTGAAAATAACAATGGTTTTCAATTGTTATTTTCAAGGTCAGGACTGAGGAGGTTATTTGTCATGACATGACATATGGTGCCGAAACGTGGACCCTCACGGCTGGTCCACAAATTTAAAGTCGCTCAGCGTGCTATGGAAAGGGTTATGCTCGGGGTTTCTCTGAAAGATCGAATTCGAAACAAGGTGATCCGACAGAGAACCAAAGTCACCGACATAGCCCACCGAATTAGCATGCTGAAGTGGCAGTGGGCCGGCCATATTATCCGAAGAACTGATAACCGACGGGGTAGACGGGACGTCCTCAGACTCGGTGGAGCGATGATCTTCGCAGGGCGGCTGGCAAGAGCTGGATGAGAGTAGCCGAGGACCGTGCTCAGTGGCGTGCTATAGGAGAGGCCTATGTCCAGCAGTAGACAAGCATAGGCTGATGATGATGATGAAAAGTTAATTGCTTCTTATTCATTCTCACTACTTATTGAACCCCCCTAGTACTTCTTAAGCACTTTTTTTAGATAAAATAATGTGAATACAAGTGTTAAAATACTTAACGGCAGAAATAAAGAAAAGGAAACGTTGCTACAAAACTGGTTTGAAAACTGGTCTATTTTTTACCCTATTTTTGCCTGATTGATTGCCTGATTTAATTTAAAAGGCTTAATTCCTACTCTGATCTCGCACGTGCGACACAAAGGGTGCCTAGTATTCTAAAACCCTACGCCAGGGGTTCTCAAGCTATATTTTGCAATACTCCAGGAGATAGATCCTTCTCAATGATAGTGTTAAAGTCTCTCAGAGAGTTAGATTAGTATTGTGTCGATCATGAACGAACTATTTGACTATCGATCGATCGATGTTATATTCTTAAGTCTTTGAATTTTTATTGTTAGCGATGTAATGCTAAGCTTTTGGAATAATTTTTTATTTCAAAAGCTTAGTGACCCCTTCTTGAGCCCCTACGCACGGCTAATGCTATTTAGACGATATCCTCGTCACGCCTGGCCGGATTTAACCCTGCTCTAACCCTAGCTCGAATTCAATGTCAATGGAACACGGAGCAATACATAATAATGGGGTCGTGCATGGCCGATGACCGAAAATGTTGAGGAATATGTCACGCGGAGGGGTAAGCAGAACACGCGTTCTTTCTGTCCTTGGGTGTTTCAAATTAAATCAAATCTAAAGAGCGTTAAACGGGTCTTTCACACACCGACACCAACAGACTATTCAGTTCTTTGATGAAGATAATTTTTATTTGTGAAACGTAGTTCAACAGAGGTGAGATGGTACACCTAAAACTGTTTGCAAATTTAATTTCAAAAGTAAGGCAAAGAGCTTATTGGTTTATGCCAATCAATATCAACGCATCGGTTGGCGGGGCCATATTTGTGCGAAACTACCTATCATTTGAAATTGAGTTCAGGGGTCTAATTACGCTCACCGAATCCTGTCGGAATCCAGACATTTACGATAGCAATTTGTATGAGATGAATCGCTCAGGATTTGGCGCGCGTAATATAGCAGCAGAGCGGATAGAGACTCCGCTCGGAAACTGAGTCAAAATAGCTCGCTCATCCAGAGCAGATACCGTGCCGATTCAAATGCCGACTGGCTTGGTAACAGCACACGAATAGCCAAAGCAAAGCTCGCAAACTATTGATCGAGCCCTAGACTCCTCGCCTACGCTGGGCCTCCGTACACCAACGCATTCGTTCACTGGCTGCAACCCGAAACAGTCTTTAAACTAGCTAAATAAGAGTCAGTGCAACGGTGAATAACTCCGCAAATAAGTTGGCAAGATTGTCTTTTCATAACTCGCGTGACGGGCGTGACATCGACTGCAACGTGTATAAAATAGCCTATTAACGCTCGACACTTTAAATGCAAAAAATATTCTCTCGGGAAGGCATACTGATCGTCGTGAATACTATTTATTGAAACTTACCAAGACCTGATGAGAATAATAAATTAGCATATCTGCAAAGTTCACCACAAACTCTACAAAGTTTCCACCTTATTAGGCGGCTCAAAAAGTATCATAAATAAAAGTTCCGCGTTGCCGCCAAAGTGAGCAAAACCGTACCGAAAGTTAGACATTATATCAGAGATTAGCTGAAACAAATTCCACGTATAAGCAGGAAAATGTAAGTAGGAAGCGGTCTATTGATCAGGCGAAGGGAGGGCTGCGGGGGGCGGAGGGCCCCGGCGAGGGGCGTGCGGCCGCGGGCGGTCGGGCCGCGGCGTTTGGGCGGGCGGCGCTGCGTGAGCCGCGCCGTGCGTTCCCCTCGGGTTCAAGGTCAAGGTCTGCGCCCATTCAGCTCTGAACACGTGTCCGCAAGTAAATATAGTATTCTCTCCTGCGTTACGCCATTGCTGCCGTATCGCCCCCGCCTTCGACTTCGCCAAACTTGCCTAAAAACGTTGCCCCGCCCGCCCCAAAATTCTTTCTTACGTGTACACGTAATTTGCTATGCTGCGTAGCGTAATCTGTTTAATACTAAGTGCTACGTGCCAGTCTCTACTTTATATCTCGTTGCAGAACGTGTTGCTTGCTCTTTACGTTCTCGCTTTCACTGGCTCGCAAAGTTCCTTAGCAACTACTCTTTCATCGCAGCAACGCGACAGGTTCCATAGCTCCACAAACACGTTCTGCGGTGAAAAACAAAAGAGCGCAGAAATATCACTATGTAGCAACCGTTCAAAGCGCCCCCCTCAGTACGTGCTGCGCCATAACATAAACATGGAAAACGCACAAAAGCCTCTCGGCGTGGTCGCGCCGCTGTCAGATAAAGCCGTAGCGTTTCTTTTTGCCGGCGCGCGGCATGGGAGAGCGAGACGGCGAGTCCACGCCGATCGTTAGCCCTGATCTTCAGCGCACCACAAACACACAGCCCGACCGAGAGCGAAATCATGCGAAATTGCAACGAGAATGCACCAGCGCTGTAATAATACCTCCGGCGGCTCTACCATTCGACTCTCCACCGTAACCCCACGGCCTTACGGCGTGAATTGCCGGTAAGTCAGGAAAACTGGTTACTGGGTCCGGTCAGACAATTTTGAACGTTGGTGTTGCGACATAAGTTCCGTTTGGTTGCAGTGAGCGTTGGAACGCCGGGGGCCTTTATATTTAGCCCGCATTGCATCGCCTGCACTAGTGGGTGTATAGGTCGGTCGCACGCACTGCTGAACTAGTCGGAGGGGCTCTACATGCTTCCTATTATCGATTTATGTTATACGATGCAGTAATGATGTTATGTAGGACTGCTGCGCGCGCCATACACACTTTTTTGCGACGGTCAGTTTTTTCTTCTTTCCAGCGTCCTTCGTCCGACTTAGCATAACGCTGTGCCAGTTTCGCAGTATTGTGTTGTAAATCTTGAGTTAGCGACCTTTCACGCAAATTGTTTGTAGTGTACTGATGCCGTTGGTCGTTTCGTTGAAACAATATGGTTTAATTAGCGGATCTGTCTTTTGATGGCTGTAATCAATCATAGTCAGTCATTTAGTCACAATTACTGCCTAGTTTGTTAAGATCTGTAACTTGCGCAGCCCACCATATTTGATGAATTTGCCTTCCGTCATCGTATGACATCATGTTGAAATAGGTAGTTGGAACCTGATGGGGGTCTGTCCTTCTCGCGCGCTGTGTAACTACGGAATGCGGCGCTTTAAAACGCAGTTTTGCAGAGTTACAAGTTCCATGCGAGGATGTTTCCAAAGCGAATAAATACGAGTATAACACGCGAGAAAACACTGTTGATCATAAATCTCGTCGATCACAAAAGGCAATCAAAACAACGTCGATAGTTGGGCCTGTGTTTTACACTCGGCAACGTGATTGCTGTTGCTGACAGTCCCCGAACGGCCTATAGTACCCACGCGATAGTTCGATGAGCACAGAAGTTGTAATGCTCTCTAGCTTGCAGTCTGGTGGTGATTTATTCCAAACATAAACAGAAAAATGATTGTGTTTGGGACGTATTAGCACCAGGACGTTATGAATAAAGAGAAGCGATCAAAATAAAAACATAATTATTTTCTTTCTTCGTACTCTCTGAGACCAACTTAGGTTATTTTGTTTCTTACGTCAGATAGATATATCCGTATAATTACAAGTTCCTACGTATAATTTCAAAGATCTGGGCACTCCCTCTGGGAAAGAGTACGCCGATTTCTAGAGCTGAGATATGTAAACATCGCAGTTATTTCCTCAGCTCAGATATAAATTAGATTAGATTAATACTCTTTATTACACACCATACATTATAAAAGTACATAAAAAATCTTAAATATCTAAGTTACATAGTATACAACTGGCGGTGCTTTCGCAAAGAGCGATCATTTCCAGACAACCTTTGGATGGATAGTACTGAAAGATGAAGTAGTAGGTGTACATAAATTATATAAGGATATAGGTTCATAGACAAAATTACTTACATTAATAAAAATACTTAAACTTTCTATAAAAAACATAATAATAGCTGCAAACATAAATAAAAAATATACCTACATATAAATAAGTATATACAAGACATGCTTGGGTACTGTTACGACCCTAATTGAATCAAACACGATATTTAAAATATTCTCTCGGGAAGATCCTATCTAGTTCCTAGGTAGTTGTCGACAGACCCCTAAAACAATGGAACTATTTCCTTTCCATCTAAAATCATACTAGACGGCGGCCAACATGTACAAAGATCGTTTCAGTACCCGCTTTTCACTTTAGTATCTCGAGTACGTCTTCTTCGTCTTCGGCCTTCTTCAGATTAAGCCCGGCTCCACATTATTGGACCTTCTCTACCTTCCAATTTTGTATTGTGGTCATTACGGCCGCGTTGCCGGGCTGCGGTGGCGGTGAAGGGCGAAGGGAGGGCCTGCGGTGCCGCCCACATTCAGGATGACACCTCAGACAATAGAGTCTGGCTTGGGGATGGGTAAGTACACTGAGATAGGTAGGATATTCGCGTATTAGATTCCATGTAGGTAGGTGGGAAAAGTTGAAAGGATAATTATTTTATTAATTCCAAGCAAATTGCAGTCACCAAGTGCTTTAGAATTGCCATCCGACCCTGTACTTATGTCGTACGCAAGGCACCCAAAGGGCTCTCTAATGTATAACTAAACAGCGTATTACACAGCACTTGCAAAGAGGGTGGCAGCTGAGGTATAATACTGGAGGACGTAATAATGGGATACACTCGATGTTTCGTAAATCGAAACGTATATTTACTCTGCAGAATGCGAGGATGCGAAAATAAAATGTACACTGGATCGGTGAATTGAATCAACGCAGTGGGCATGTTTTGGTTGTTGGTGGTCGTGCATATTAATTTAACAGCATACCGGCGGCGGAGCGTAAAGGGAATATCTACGTCAAACATTCAGTGAAAAGATAACATGTTGCAAGATGGCCAAGGAGTATGTAGTATTTAGTGTGTGGCGAGCACATGTCAACTCTGCGCGCGCACTATAAACTCCAACATTCCTGCATCGCGCAAGCAAAATGTTTCACATGACATATCATAAATATAACGTCCGACGAACATCAGTCGGACCGGCCGTCCCCAGGCATACGATCTGCCTGGCGGGAAATTTCCCTTTATAGTGGAAGAGCACGATCACCCGCTCTTCCCTATAGTGGTGACCCTCGACAGAACATTGTCAACCTTCCTTCGCTCTCGCAGCACCCCACATACAATCAGTCTCAAAGCAAGGCCAGCATCCTCTTCCCTCTCACCTCATCAGTTCCACTACAGTCAACGCACCGACTACTGGTACTGATGGTGATCTCCCCCAACCCCTCGGCACGGCAGCCACACAGCAACAGCGCACGTTGCCAGTGGTACAGCAGCCTTCACCGGTTCCTACCAAATGCGCGGTCCCCATGGTACTGTCGCCAGTGAAGTGACTGTTAGCCGCCGAACACCCTCAACCGCTAGTCGACTCACTGACTCAGCGCCTCCTGGCACTTGCAGGCTTTAGAGCACAGACTTCGATTCCTATCAGACCTAGCTATGCGTAGCTACGGTCTTGAAGGGGAGTGATGTGGCGAGCACATGTCAACTCTGCGCGCGCACTATAAACTCCAACATTCCTGCATCGCGCAAGCAAAATGTTTCACATGACATATCATAAATGTAACGTCCGACGAACATCAGTCGGACCGGCCGTCCCCAGGCATACGATCTGCCTGGCGGGAAATTTCCCTTTATAGTGGAAGAGCACGATCACCCGCTCTTCCCTATAAGTGAAATAATACACATAACAGACCATTACATCCCTAGAGCGTACGCTCGTTGAAACTTTGCTGTAGACCACATGCATAAGTTAAATTAGAAATACCCAGAAGCATCCCCCACAGGCGCGGGCCGCGGCGGCGAGATGGTCGTGAAACTGTTATATCTCGACCACGCAAGGACACCACCACTACAAAATTAAATGTAATTTGTGAAGTATTCGTTGGAGCATTCAAAAAGTTATAACTCACGAATAGACCGTGTAGGTTTTACTGTCTATTTCCAACGCGGCAGACGTTATCAGCGTCAGTGCTAATGCCATTTTGTCTCTCATTTTTAGGGTTCCGTACCCAAAGGGTAAGGCACCCTATTACTAAGGCTCCCCTGTCCGTCCGTCCGTCCGTCTGTCACCAGGCTGTATATCATGAACTGTGATAGTTAGGCAGTTGAAATTTTCACAGATGATGTATTTATGTTACCGCTATAACAACAAATACTAAAAACAGAATAAAATAAATATTTAAGGTGTTTTCCCATACAAGAAACGTGACGTTTTTTGCCGTTTTTTGGTCGATATTAATTACGGCAACAGATAGACGCTTGAAATATTCAAATGTTGTATATATAATGGTACGGAACCCTTCGTGCGTGAGTCGGACTCGCACTTGGCCGTATTTTTTTATTTGCATTTGTACACGAATTCAGCAAAAACATTTGAACTTATTGTCAGATAATAGGACTCGCGAAATTTCTATCACGGCCGATTTCTCACCTAAGATCAAACAAAGCTCATCAATGATGCTTTGGGTAATAAATGGATCCGATGATGATGATGATTAATTATTTTTGTTATATTTTATCGACGTCGTTCTGCACTGATTGAACATTTAATGTGAGTGCATGCATACTTGCATAGGGACTGGATTTGATTCTCAGAACAATGAATTTTTCTGATAAACAGGTACTGGTCTGAACCAATAAGGCCAAAGCCATATCCTACGATATTACCTTCTCGAACTTTTTTACTGTCAAGTCAGTTTGCATTCAATGAAAGAGCGATTAAAAAGTAAATGCGATAAAGCATGTCATTCCGCATAACATTCCATTCTTCCATATCGCCATTGTTGTCATGACCTATGACAAATCAGAAACTTGCCTCTACCTAATAATATGCACGCACTGCATATGCAATTCAAGTCGATGCAAAGTCTCACACACATACACCCGCCCCTGCTTTTCGTATGTGTATGCTAGACTTGGGATAGCTCTGAAGCGAGATATGATATGATACACATTATCAGGCAACTTCAATTGTCTCCGTGTTATATCAACCCAATCTCGTTTACTTACTCACTCACTCACATATGGAATTTCCTAGCAGCAGCAGAATCGGAGATTAGCAAAAGCGGTCTCGTTGTTTCTTCGGCTAAAATTGGTTGCTGAAATATTTTAAATCTCAGAGAGCCATACGAGCTAGATATAAAGTAAAAATATGTGTAAGTTGGAGACTTGAAGAGTGAAGAGAAATTATAGATTTTTTGAAAAATATGATTAGGATATAGCATATTCCACACGCGCACCACGCCTAAGAAGAAGCATGTCCCAGAGAGAGGATATGAGATATAATTAGTCCCTTTCAAAGACACACTTTGCGCAAGTCTAGTGTATGCCTATGCCTCCTGCCGCACGTCTCTATGGTTTATATAAGGTTTTAGGGTCAGCACTAACCGCACAAATGAAACCTGTTAATTTTAAGAATTTATGAACAGTAGAAGGAGTAAAATATTTGTTAGCAAGCAAATGCTAGATTATTAACAGACTTCAAAAAGGAGGAGGTTATCAATTCGACGCGTATATATATTTTTTATTTGGCTATGTTCCTCCATAACTCCGTCAAATTTTAACCGATTTCGACAATTCTTTTCTTGTTCGAACAGGTATAACGTCCCATTGGTCCCATTTTAATTTGGTGAAGATCTGATGGAGACTTTCAGAGATGGAGAACGGACAATGGATAGCAGTACATAAGCCCTATTGGGGCCCATCCTTTAGTAATATCCGTATGTTTCATAAAATATCGTAAAAGTAGTCCCAAGTTAATTTGGTGATGTTCTGGTGAGGACTTTCGGAGATGGAAATTTAGAACATCAAATTTTAAAGCAACGAATTAAGTAGGGTAAATTATGATTATAAGGGACTTATTTATTTTTATCCCGCTCCCCCACGTTAGAAATAATTTAAACAATTAGAAGTAGAAGTATTTATACATGTAGGTATTGTAGAAGTATAATTTGTAGTCGGTGCCCAGTTTCAAGACCAGCACATATATTTTGGGCACCTCCAAATTATACTTTTACAATACCTACATGTATAAATACTTCTACTTCTAATTATTTAAATTATTTCTAACTTTTTAGTGCTGTAGTGTTTCGAAGTCGGTTTTTATTTTTTATTTAAAAAAAAATATATTCTCAAAGTTATCAAACTGAGTGGTTTTCTAAAGACATAGGTGGACTCTATTCAGTCAAGGGCTACTTTGCAACAAAGATGTAAAGTTGACCTGCTGTCAACAATGTCACATACAATATCGAAAATAGAACGATACGTATCCATTGAAAACAATCCCCCATTATTGACCTACGTACGTTAACCAATAAACAATACATCCGCATAAATCGCTCAGAACAACATGGCCGCAATTCAGAGAATCAATACTGAGATAATCCAGTTTCCATTGGTGCAGGCACAACCTGCGGACGGGCTAAATATACTGAGCCGGGAGAGGCGCAATTTCCAACATCCTTGGAGCCCTGGTACCC
The DNA here is from genome assembly GCA_963969515.1 of Yponomeuta evonymella. Lineage (NCBI taxonomy): Eukaryota > Metazoa > Arthropoda > Insecta > Lepidoptera > Yponomeutidae > Yponomeuta > Yponomeuta evonymella. Next base: position 8,324,507 of record OZ018346.1, read on the forward strand.
TCACAGCCCTATGGCCGCCATTGTACAGGAGGTAGGGGTGGTGGGGAAGAGGGGGCAGTACTGACCACGCTCAACGCAAGCTGCGCTGCCCCGCATCAGCCTATATTTAGCCCCGCATTCGCTGCACTCCGCACGTTCAATATGCAAACGCGGCTAGGGGAAAAGCGACTGTGTTGACGTAAGCGCGAATCGCTGAATAACACTGTAGATTTAGTGTCCATAAATAATTTCGATGTTTCTAGATGTTAGCTTTAATTCTGGCGTTTGTTATTTCTTTTCAGCGACACTGAAACCAATTCTGGCTCATAGGTATGTCAGGATCTCATGGGCGCCCTTAGTGATTCGGTGAAAATAGTGGACAGCTGGGTGAACTACGTACATTGTATGAAATTATGCCTAGTCGTGTCTCCCTCAACGGAAAATAACTTAGTCCAGCTAAAATGCCAAATTTTTATTTTTTATGTTTATTTATTTGAAAGTCATGTTTGACTTTTTTAATGTATTTATTTGTATTACGTTTAACAACCCTAATTACACAGTGCTCATTTTTTTTATTAATGAGATAATCGCTCTACCCTTATAGAAAGTTAAACTTCTAAGCATTTAAATAGTGAAACCTTTTTTTTTTTTGGTACCTACTTAAGACTTTTTTAAGTTTGTTTATATTCTGCCTCAGCAGCGTCCATTGATTTCCGTTTCAACATCTACCTCTGTACCTCGAATGGCCCTAATCCCTTTTACGATGCCACACTGGCTACCTACTAAGCGTCAATAGGATTTTTTTGCTCAGCACCAGTGGCGTAACTATAGGGTGGCAGGGCTGACAAAATGCCACGGGCCCCCGACCTGAGGGGGCCCCCGAATTATGAGGCTGCGAGAAATAACTTGACATTTTTAACAAAAAATTGTAACTAATTAAAACGTTTATAGATGAGTAGTTGAAATCAATTAAAGTTGGGCCATTTATACTACAACTAAAGACCATATATATTTTTTGATTTTTACTGGGAGGGCCCCATACAATGAATTTACCACGGGCCTTAGATGGTATATTTACGCCACTGCTCAGCACGTTACACATGGCAAAATAAAACAGTTAGCTCTAGTAAATACCTCCTTATACTAAGCGTAGATAAGATTTAGGTAACCCCAAATAAGCATCACCTTCTAGTATTTTATGATACTTGAGGAGATAACCTTGAGGTTGTCTTTTCTAAGTTTCGATGTCGAGGTTTAATGTTAGGTACCGTGGCCACCATCGGTAGACTGAAGCGGCGAGTTCTGCCAAATAGTGTAGTGAGGGCAGGGCAGAGTTTCATAAAACTACAATTCGTAGTTTATTACAATGAAAATGAAAATTAAAAAAGTGAAAATGCGAGGTACATTGCGTAGCAGAGTCCACTTGCTAATTTGTGGGTTAATCAACTTTGCAATGTAGGACATCGAATTGTCATAGTAAACCGTGAATTTTAGTTTTATGAAACAGGCGCCAGGTGGTCTCACACTCATGTCAAGTCACTTGCATTTTTCGCAGCGCGCCCACTCAGTGGCCTGCTTATGCGTAGCAAAACCTGTCGGAATCCTGACGTTTGTGTCTGGAATTTGAGACCATTGGAATCGATCAGGACTTGGACTTGGCGCGTAGTATCGGAGCAGAACGCCCACTCACTATCACCGCAGAAGCAGATAGGTCCGATCCGATGATATGGCGCGTGATTTGTATTCACTTAACCACGCACTTCAAAGCTTAAACCTACCTGCCTGTCTTCCTATGTCTTGATGTAGCTCATACCAGTAGATCTACTCTTCACTTCAATAGTTATAACAATATTTCACTTAGGTGCGTTTACCAATAAGGCTGCAGAAAGTACCTATCACTTTTGTAAATCAAGCGTGGTTTTATGGATGAACTAGGTAAGTATTCGAGTTTCTATTGAAATATTGTCATCCGTATTGACTTTCAGAGCGCAATATGATTCAGACTACCGAGGATGCACGCTTGTCCTTGTCGACTTTAAGATCTTTATTTGAAGTGCAATAAAAATCTCAATATAAAAAACAAAACAGCCGACTGCTAAAAAGTCCTTAACAAGGGACAAATGCAAATACATCCGTTGAATTTTAAGCTGAAGCAGGTGTGACCTCTCGTTAAGTATCTTGTATATTTGTTTGGTCCTGTCTTAAAGTTTCGCCATGTCCTTCTGTCTGTCTGTCCGTCTGTCCGTCCGCAGCCTAGCGCAAAGACCGGTGCTACTAGAAAGCTTGTAATTTGGTATGTATGTACCAAAGTTAAGAATAAAATGTTGATTTTTTTTACTGTGCCTCCCCTATCACGGCTAAGAAGGCTTTTCTAGTTGACGAGTAGTAGGCAAACAACTTATTTTTAGCAGTTAGGTTTGCACAATCTTATTTTTATTTGAAACCTTATGGTGACTTTTACAATAGCACAGCTGTCGTCGGCCACTTTATTTTTTTTGTCGGAAATTATACAGTCAGTGATACTCGTGTAGTAAATACCTTCCATTTGACACCTCGTTTGTTAAAGCCTAGCCGTTTACTGTCTATGCGGTCATAAATTAAACAACATACATACATACGCGCGAAAAACATAAACCTCCATTGCTTTCGCATTCGGTTATCCGCATCCGTTGTGGACCGACCTCGACTGAATTTAGATTTTTTTCGGACGCTAAAGTCAAACGTGTCATTTGGTTTATATTTCTTATGCATCTTTATTTAGCTGCACACGATTTTTTGACGTGTAAATCGTGTAATCGATTGATATAGGGAACCAAGCCTTATTAAAAATATTAAGGTCTATTTTCTGATTATTGGATGAGTAAAACTATCGAATAATGCTACTGGAAATTTGTGGAAATAGTATTTATTAAAAAATAAGTCCATACAAAATCTTTAACGTTCATTAGCAACTTAAAGAAACAAAAGTAACCATCTTTTAATAAGTTTAAGTAAGTACGTAATTATGTAATTACTTACATACTTAAGCGACGCTAACTTTTACTAACGAACATCAATAGGACTTCAATTTTAACATGTAACAAAATTACGTTTTCATCAATCATCAAGTCACAAAATTAACTAGAACTTCAGAAAAATGTAAGTACAGCCGGCAACAATAGTAACTCCTATAAATACATCAGATAAACTCACGCCTGTACACCAGAGGGGTAGGCAGTGACCTGGGCCATGATCCTAACAAACCACTTCGCCCGCCATTATCAATTAAGGTGGAGTTTCTCATTTGCCACCGACTGTACAATTGACAGCACCTACGTGCACTTTAATCAGTTACGTTAAGTTTACGTTAACTTTGCAACAAAAATGTAAAGGTCGACGTGCTGGCGACTGAACTCACAAAAAAAATCTCACAATTCACCCAATAAAATTCTTGCTGCAATGGTTGTCACATAGATCCGTATCAGCCGTCAGAGTGCCCAGTAGTCCTTTTCTCAGCACATTGATGATGATCGTTTCCGCGTAGACTGATTGTAGGCGGTTCATCTTCGATAGTTTCCTCGAGACTATGATGCCGAAGGCGTCCGTCTCGGATATCGCAGCTAGCGTCGCCTCGCCCCCGCCGGTCTTCTCTGCATTTTTTCTTTTCAGACCTTTTTTGCTGCTGTTAGCATTTGACTCCTGTAAAAGAACAAATAAAAAAAATGTTACCAACTTAAGGTGCATTATCATCCTTCAGCTACAAAAAGTCCACTGCTGGACATAGGCCTCCTCCATGGATTTCCAGAAAGACCGTTTGGAAGTGGCTTGCATACAGTGTCTTTCTGCTACTTGGATGAGGTCTTCTGTCCATCTTGTTGCTGGTCGTCCTGCGTTGCGCTTGCCGATGTGCGGTCTCCGGTTCTCTGCCTTTTTGCAGAAACATTTTTGGCCGATTTTCATTTGGCAACTAACGTTTCGAAGAATATTATTTTGCGGAATAATCATTTGCCAACTTTTCTTATTATTTTTTTTTATTTCCCAACCTCGCAGTTGCCAACTGTTTGTTTGGTTTGCTTTTTATAATGACATTTTTTCAAAATGCCAACTTTTAAGTAGCGTATGTTTTACTTAGCGTAATATTCATTCAGTTGTTTATTGTATACCAAATGTTGCATTAAGTTTCGTTAAGCAAACCTATAGATTAACCTAAAGGTTAGGAAAACCTAGTAAAATGGATAGAATTTTCCTAGCACTCGCCGGCCGCTGCCGCGGCACGCTCGCTTCGCTCGCTCGGCTCGTGCGTGTGTTGGTCACAGTTCTAACCTAACCTAACCTATAGGTTTGCAAAAAAAAAAACTGTATTCAAGTTTTTTTTTATATATTATATCTATTTACGAAAAGGGAACTGTTTCACAGACGAAACGTTATTCATCTAATAGTTGTTTGGCCTAGTAAAAGATTTGAAAAATAATAAATACCCGAAACGTTTTGTTTCATTATAATAATCAGCTTAACAACAATCCTACCAAATGAAACGTTGCCATACAAAAATTTGTAAATCGTTTGTTGTCAAAGTGAAAAATAGGTGAAATGTTGGTTGGCAAGTGATAATCAGCGTAACAATTTTCTGCGAAAAGGCAGGATCCCGCGGTCTCCATTAGAGATCTTTTCGGCCCCATCGGCCATCAGTTCCACGAGCTATGTGCCCTACCCACCAACTTAAGGTTAATTTTACACAATGTAAGTGTAATCAATAGAGGCGCTTTTTACAAGAACAGCCAATGTCCAATTTTAACGAATTTCTGTTTTCGGTTTTTGGCAACACTCTTCAACAAGCTGCATTAGGCTCACTAATCAGTTTTTACAAAACCTTCCTATGTCCACACTTATTCCATTGAAAAGTTAAGGAAATTTTACAAAACCCACCAAGGTTTGCTTTTAGGACAATCGTTTTGGCCAAAAAGCACCAAATTTACTCTGAGGACAAAGGTTGCTCTTGTAAAAAGCGCCTCTAGGTCCCACTGCCAGGCCATGGGCCTTCGCTCAGAGAGAGTATGGTTTAAACTAAATCACCACATCTTCCAGTAAGCTAACTAGCACTTACTGAATTATGCCTGCCCCACCCTGGCCTATACTGAACGAAGAAAAATTTAGCTATAATGTCCGGCAGATAACCTGAACAAAAATCCGCGCAGTCGGGATGAGTCTGCGATGCGATGAGAGGATTTTTTTTATTATTTGTTAATATGACCACCAGTGTGAAGAGTTTTAAGTCACACCTGTGTCACCCACTTATGAGACCCGAAATCGTCCACGCCAAGACAAAGTCATTTATTTGTCGGCCATTATAATTTAAAACTTGTGCATCTATAAAGCTGTGTGGCAGCCTCATAGATCCACAATGTAGAATACCAAATAACGTCAACACACACCTACAGTCGACAGCACATTAACTTTTACATCAGCGCATACACACTGCTCTGTGCACGTAATACGTGCGAATTATAACTAAAATGTTAAAATCAACTCTTTTCTAACGGTCGTCTATTCGATGTACATTGCAATGCGAGTAACCCACAGATTTACATGGAGGAAGACTACTGCGCAATGTACATAAAATTGTAATACTAAACTACGTTTGTAGTTTATATTCTTGTTGCAAAGTTGCCGGTAGCGTAATTAAGCAGAATGCACACTGGTAAAGGGCGATGGGCTGTCAAAATACGCGATAGGATATATAAGCAGCCTACGTATATATACGTCCCACTGTAGGGCACAGGCCTCCTCTCAGAGAGAGAGTTGGGCTTAATCACCACGCGTGCCCACCGCGGATTGGCGATTTGAAGCGTTGAGGTATGTGAAGAGCTCGGACACTCAGGTTTCCTCGCGATGTTTTCCTTCACCGTTAGCGAGTGGTATTGCTACTATTACTTCACAAATGTACATAACTTAGAAAACAAAGTCATAAATACATGCCCGATACATGCACTGGGAATCGAACCTGGGTCTCCCGCTTCCGCCACCACCGCACCGCGACAGGATACTCTATACAAATTAAAATGTAGCTCAGTCCGAGAGTGTACGGACCGCCTTACGCGCGCGATAGCACGTCACGCACGCTCGCACGACTGTCGCTCAGGCAGGCGCGCTCGTACGTCAATAGTAACTCTTAACACACGCGGCATAAGAGAGAGTATCCAACAAAACGAAAACTGTTAGAAAATGCTTACCTCGTCTCTTTGACAGAATCGCCCATCAATACTGAGCGCGTTGGAAGTAGAAGTGTCCGGATACGGACTCAATTGTATTGTCGCGATATTCTTTACATCCTCGCCGTTGTTCCAAGAGTCGTCGTTGGAGTCTTCGTCTTGGTTGGTGTCAACCATCGTGTCGTCGTTGTCATCATCATTTATTTCCTGGTCCTTAGTGAACATCAGCATGTCGAAGTAGAAAAGCGACGGTTTGTAAGCATCTTCCTCACTTTTCGCATTCTCCAGACTGTACATGATCTTTCTCAGCTCTTTCCGGAACGAGCCGCGTAGACTTTGTATCTTCTTGACGGCGAAATCTTTGTTTGCACTTCGGAAGCCGATTTTCCTGCAGTACGCCACGAGTTCCTGATAAGCACGGTTCCGCAAAGCGCGGTTTTTGTAATCATTACTCTTCACTCGCCATAAGCAGGGGTGTTTCTTGTAAATACTGATGAATTTCGTTATCGCGTCCTCACTCCACACGGCCATGTTTGATGCTGGGATTGAACGGTTGAAAAGCGTAGCGTCCGCGTCTGAGCTACAGTTATGACTGAAGTGAAGCGCGTCGCGATTCGCGCGTTGCCGGAGCGAGGGACGCCCTGCGCCGCGCGCGCTCCATCTCGCTCGCACTCGCATTTTGCTGGCGTAGCGTCTCTCTCGGGCGGGCCTCGCTTCTCTAGCACGCTTCGGCGTGCCGGTTCGGCTCGGCTCGGTGAACGTCGGAATCGAAGTCAGGCAGACGACCATAGACTGGAAACCGCTGCCGCCAGCGATTTACTCACTAAAGAGGTACCGCCTATGCTATTCTTTATAGGTCAACCGACCGACACAATCCTTTTTACTTTGATTCTGGCACAAAATGAAACATATCTTATTTTTTTATTTCTTTTTATCTGACTGACGCGGCAAGCACCTGATAAATATTAAACAAAAAGGTTTCGAATTTTATCATAACTAATTTGTACAAAATCCATCCATCTACGATCTGTCAGGATCGTAGCAAGTGGCAGTCCCTGGTCTCTGCCTACCCCTCTGGGATACAGGCGTGAGTTATGTATGTACCTATGTATGTAAAATCCATCCATACTAATATTTTATTTTGTCTGTTTTGTTTGCCTGTTAGCTTTTCACGCCCACACCGCTGAAAGGATTTCGATAAAATAGATTATCAAGGAAAGAAAATAAATAGCATCCTGAGGAAGCTCGGAACGACACAGGCTACAGTATGCTACAGTCAGCCACAAACAAATCTCCCACCTGAACAATGTCGCAGGCGTAGCTTGTCTTTTTAAACGTGACGTACTTACTACTATAGACCTACTACCATCATCATTCAGCCACAAAAAGTCCACTGCTGGACATAGGCCTCCTCCATGGATTTCCAAAAAGACCGGTTGGAAGCGGCCTGCATCCAGCGTCTTCCTGCCACTTGGATGGAGTCATCTGTCCATCTTGTAGCTGGTCGTCCTACGCTGCGCTTGCCGATATGTGGTCTCCATTCGAGAACTCTTCTGCCCCATCGGTCTGCGTGCTATGTGCCCCGCCCACTGCCACTTCAACTTACTTATCCGCTGGGTTATGTCGACGTCTTTCGTTCGTCTACGGATCTCATCATTACTGATTCTCAAGGTAGGTATAATACAAATAAAAATTTGTTCATTCACTATTGAGTAAAAGGTGCAGCTAACTAACCCTGATCGTAATTCAAGTCTAGATATCTACGCCTTTGCGATCGGTAAGTAAGAATGGCCCTAATCGCCGGTTTCTGAATAGATTATCTGTCTGTCTCGTTCTTTAAAAAAAATCAGACAAATTTGTGGGTATGTACTTACATTATACGTTTATACATTATTATAAAATAGTTCAGGAATCGAGTCTCGCAGTTCTTTCCGAGTTTTTTTTTCCGAAATTCAAAGACTATGTTTTTATGATTTAATTAGGTACAAATGTATAGTTTTCAGATTTTTCCTTGTACTACAAATACAGGCTATAATAAGACATTACTTGCCAAAATTTTGATTCCCGTGAGTGTCGAAATATACGTTTTTTTGCAGCATAAACGGCCGTATCTTTTTTTTACGTTGACTTAGAAGTTTAATTTTTTTACAGCTTGGGAGGTCTGTAGAACTGAGTATATGGTTTTAAGTTCAACTCGATACCGCCACGCATTCTCGAGATACAGGGTCTTAACAGACGGACGGACGGACGGACGGATAGGAAAATGACCCTATCAGTTTTTTCCCTGAGGTTTTTTCGTTTTGTGGTACGGAACCCTAAAAATTGAAGATACTGAACGATTCCTAGGTATTTAGTACTTCTGAACACATTACATCAATTTGTCATAGTAAACCATGAATTGTAGTTCTATGAAATAGGGCGGTTAGTAGCGAGCTCTCAGTTTGCTAGCTCGGCGCACTGTCATAGCAAGGAATATAATACTGTGTCATAGGTAGTTGCGTAAGCGCCGTGTGTCGTTTACCCCATGGCCTTCGTGTCGTACGTAACGCTTCCGCCGCGTCTAGCAGAAAAACATAAATCCATTGTGAACTAAACTTAGGTACTAAGTGGTTCTAAAAGGTGTTGCTAAAATAATGAGGCTAAGAAAATAATTGTAATAAAAAATGCCACGAAGATATTATTATAGACATGGCTGTTTGGCCCTTCCTGCCGTAAGACAGTCGAGTTCGCCTACTAAATATAGTGAAAAGTCAATGAAGAACTTGCAAAAAAATACGTTTGTCTTATTGGAGAGGGCCATGTCGATACATGGATAATTGTGGTAATTTTTTTTTTCTTTGCGACTAAGTTTACTAAAAAGTAGGTACGTGAGTGGTACAAAAACGCGACATTCAAATCGGGCTAAAACTATGACACCTATTATATTATTACTAACTATAATATTATACACTACTATGACGCAACTATGCCTTATAGTGCAGGAAACATTTATTTGACTTATGTTTTTTTAAAGATTTTAGAAAAAATATTTTTTCATACTGGTCAAATCCCAAAAAAAAGAAATTTTTCAGGGTTTGACCGGTCTCAAAAATTGCTGTTATTCTTATATACTTACTATAGAATCTATAGTATACTAACAATGTCACTCTGACTTAAGTTATCCTTTAACATCCTGTAAACAGGCTCTCGTATAGGCTCACACACAGTTAACAAATCTAGACAAGACAAATTGACTTTGGACCTGTGCAAAAAATGTCACGTCATAATCTGAAAATCAGCAAGAACAGACATCCGAGGTCTTTAACCCGAATCACTTTGAAGGTCAACGGTGTCGCGGTCGCTTTAGCTCTCTACTCCTCTCAGTCATCACTTCATCAGCCATCCCCTAATAATACCATTAACAGTCAGTACCTACGAGTATAAAATATAATTTGCTTATTGTGGTTATAATAAGTTACTTATGTGTTGCAGCGCCCTTATAGGGTTCATGTTGAGGACTATTATTTATATTAAAAAGAAATATGTACCACATGAAGCAACAAACGATTTTAATTTTAATTAATTTTTGTGTTCCAGATTACACCGCCGCCCCACTGTTCGCCTCGGAAAACGCCTCCAGTGGTAAGTGCCTACCTTATTTATATATTTAACTTCCTTATTTAGATGACATAAAAACCTGAGTATTTGAGGTGTTCTTGAAATTGCCATTCCGCGGGGGGCACACGTGGTAATTAAGCCCATACTCTCTCTCTGAGAGAAGGCCTGTGCCCTGCAGGATCTTGGCGAGTGGCAAACCCTCTGGCGTGGCGGGAGTTTCTGTAATAACTAGCTTAAACTTAGTTTCATATCAGAACCAAACCCATTGTCAATAGTCTTGGACTATGGTCTATGGCCGCTGCCCCGCACTCTCTGCAGCAAAGAGGCCGTTTTTATTGGATTCGAGTTTCCAGTAGTTTCACCATCAGTGAAAAATCTCGAACGCAATCCTTGAGTTCCACCCAGCAAGATTTTCTGCTTTTAGGGTAACCCTAACAGATGACAGAAGTTTTCCGGAAATGGCCGGAATTGGCCTTTGGGAGGAAATCAGGAAAGAAATTAATTTGTCCGGAATATTTGAACCAGAAACATAATAGCGCGTGTTTTAATTTTTCGCTGTCTCCGGCGACTCCGCATAGTGCATAAAACATAATGACAAAAATCCGGAAATTAGCTGAGAAATCAGGTAATTTTGTCCGGAAATCAATTTTTTTATGTGGTACCTAGCCCTACCCGCATGACAAGCAAACGTGTTTATAATACTCGACCGAGATTGTCGAGGATACGTCCAATACATCGCGGTTCGTGGCTATACGTTGCAACAAGCAGAGCAATGCAGCATTTGCAATCTAAAATAGACGTTATTGCACATAGCTAGAGTGCTACTTGCCTTATAGCGAGTGCAACTGATATGTTAGCTGGTCTGTAGGTTGTTACCCCAATAAGATAAGATATCGCCCGTCGCGAACGGCCTACATACTTCCGCGCTCCCCCGTCCCCCGCCCGCTGGCTTACTTTGTATTTATTACATTAGAACAGATGATACTTATTTATATATTATTATAAAGTTCATGAAGATATTATAAAGATCATGCCCCTTATAGCTAAGTAGTTGTCTTGGCTCAGTCAAAGCACGAAGATCCGAAAGCAGCCTTATAGCGTTCAGACCGTGATACTTGCCAGCACACACTCAAACAAATGCAGATTTGATACTCTGCGATACCTTGAACAATATCCCATTTAAGGTCTTTAAAAAGAATGAAATAGAGCGCATCGTATCGCTGAATCGAGATTGTGAGTAAAGATCTAATGATCGACCACTTTTGTGAGTTCAAATGTTCCACAGGTAGGAATAGCACGTCCCCTACATACGCTATCGAATTTAATATTTGCCAGAGAAACAGCAGAGCATAAATAGGTAAACTGTCCAAGACAATAATAAACTTTCAAGTCATCAGTACCTAGAAACCCGAACCGTCGTTAGATTCCGCATCGGTTTCATAAAATATGCAAATCAAGTAATTGAAATGAGCTGCACAGCGAACGAAGCAGCTGCAATGTAGAACAGTGAAAGTAAACACGACTCTAATGTTGACTTAATGAAATTCGCCAATTTAGCAACAATTGTGGCAGCTAAATTATGAAATGCATTTAAATTAATCATTGCAATAGAGATCTTTCTCTCGTTATTATGGATTCGGCCAACAGTGTGCCAGTAGGATAGCCGGTTGGTTCACTTCTACAGCATATTAAGTGCGCAAACGTAATACAATAACTTACCTTTATAATTAAAGCGGTTCAAATTCAGTTTCTTAATTCGGTATGTGGCCTTGCGTTGTTTGTTAGTATTTAATGCGCTATAATTAACAAAGTGCATGTTTTATTATTTTTGACTGACTCATTCATTGTTTTCTAGAATCTATTAGTTTTCTCAAATTTTGATTAAGTTGTCTTGATATCAAATATGAAACCTGAAAAGCAGTAGGAAACATAACGTGTGATTTTATAAAATATTATTATAACATCACAAATGTTCAACTTTCTTATCAGAACGGAGACCAAGTTATCTACGGTATTCAAACTCTTTAGTCCGATTTTTACATATCCTAAACTTACTGTGCTTTATTCTTCCTACAACGGGAATTGAAATTTTCCTAACAACCTAGCTTACTAGATCAGAATTGGCATGGATTTCGCCTCAAACACCCACTTCTACTCTATGTTCAGCAGAAGTAGTTGAATATATTAAACTCCTGTTTAAGGTGATGGCCAATAACCTGAAACGCCATGTATCTCTTTCCGGCTAGTCTAGATTTTGCCTTCTGTATGCCTCTATCAGCGAATCGCTGTGCGTTTACTGACGCATCCGAGAGAAACTCTGCACAGACCGGAATGCAAAGATTTTCTCGAGCTCTCGGGTGAAATCTCCCGACTGGTCCGGCCGGCTTCTCTACCCAATGAGGCTCATTAGCCCGGTTCATGTTGAACAAGAGTAGGGCCACGGCCTGGATGGCAAACAACTTTCCTGAATTAAGTGCAAACGTTACTGCTTTAACCCTTATACTCAGCAGTGTATTCATAATATTCGAAACGTATGACTTGACAGCTGTCTAATGAGTCAAAGGGTTAAGGCATGTTGAGGTCTACCGCAATCTTGTAGGAAGCTCTTGCTGCCGAACTGATTGCATATGAGCTGTTACCGGCTATAGGTTTAGTTTACCTCATAAGCAGCCTATATACGTCCCACTCTAGGGCACAGGCCTTCTCTCAGAGAGAGAATAGTTAGTTTACCTACCTATCCGAAAATATAACAGACGATAGAATTGGGAGGAGTTAAAAAAATGATTGGGTAGCAACCACCCAAACATTTTCATGAAAGACTACCTAAATTCCGAAGATGTAAATGGTATAGATAATAGAAAACGGTCGATGGTAGGATATTGTTTCAAAACAGATTTTCCTCGTCTTGAATTTGAATCAAACAATTTCTCAGGGATTTATGCCTTTGACGGTTATCGGAACTCTTTACGAAGCACTTAACACATTTGTGCCCGCTAGTATTGACTGTTCGGTATAATGTGGAGCATAATCATAAGCCAGGTGTTCAGGAAGGGACAGTTCACATTGGAAAATTCAATAACCCTTTCAGGATATTATTGACTTAACTGCTGGTGGACAAACCTAGCATGAACTAACATTGGCAAGATCGGGTGAGACCTTGATAAAACTATCCCAGAATACTACGAACCCGTTAAAATAGGTATTGCCATATTGGTGGCTCAAGACAGACAGGAGTGGCGTGCTTTAGATATTATTTTGGATTAATACACCTTCTTCACCACCCCAACTTTTTTTTCGGAGCATCTTTTAACTAGTTCGTAATCGGTGTACCGTGTCCATAACTCCTGTAAATGTATTCTACTTACAGTGTGACCGCAGGGTTTCGACAATTCATGAATTAAAATCTTGTTGACACCGCAGGATGTTATTGTGATATTGAAATCATTGGGATTGAATGATTCAATGCGCTTGCGTCAACCGATTCGAGCTTTGCGTCTTCTTATCACCCTTATTGTGCAGTTTCTCAAAATATCTTTTCGGAGATATCACTGGGGTATTTTCATGTATGAAGATAATGTATCTTGCCCCATTCTTATAAGTATACAAAACTTATTTTATAATGTATCTTGTCCCATTTTTATAAGTATACAAAGCGCTTCTCATTCCTCGTGTGTCGTCTCCCATGGGAAGTTGGCAGCCAATTTGGCTATATGTTCCCTTGAAGCTGCTAGGAAAAATAAAAGTATTGTTTGAACTACTATGTGTGATAGGTAGTATCGAGTGTTATTTCGGCAAAAATACATATTTGTCTATCATAACATCACCATGTGAGACCGGCAGCTAACATACAAGTGGAAAGCTGTGGTGGAATTTAATTTGCCGACAAAGAGACCAAATTAAATAAAAAATAAAAACCGACTTCGAAACACTATAGCACTAAAAAGATAGAAATAATTTAAATAATTAGAAGTATTTATACATGTAGGTATTGTAGAAGTATAAGGAGGACCGGGAGAAAAATAAACAAGTCCCTTATAACCATAATTTACCGTACATAATTCGTTCCTTTAAAATTTGATGTTCTAAATCTCCGAAAGTCTTCACCAGAACATCACCAAATTACCTTGGGACTACTTTTACGCTATTTTATGAAACATACGGATTTTACTAAAGAATGTGCCCCATTAGGCCTTATTTGGCTTTGACTGAAAGTCTTCATCAGATCTTCACCAAATTAAAATGGAACCAATGGGACGTTATATCTGTTCGAACAAAAAAAGAATTGTTGAAATCAGTTAATATTTGACGGAGTTATGGAGGAACATAGCCAAAAATATATATATACGCGTCGAATTGATAACCTCCTCCTTTTATGAAGTCGGTTAAAAAGAAGACTAGGTGCCTGGTACACGATACACGACAGTCCTGCGTTTGCTTAAAGTATTATCAGCCTCCTTGAATAATGTCATAAAGGCGAGGATACATTAGAGTTGGCCAAGTTATTTATGGCCAGTGGCGCTGACCGGGCCTTATCTTCCCATAATGCATTGGCCGCTTTGCACTCGGGAGGCAGTAATTTGTCACCGGCATGCGATACGTGGGTCCGCTTCGTAAGTTTCTCGCCAAAGGATAAAATATACTGAAAAGAATGATTTATTTTGGTAAAGCTCCTTCAGGAATATATTCTTTTTCTTCGGTCTCCTGCAATTCTTTATATTTTCACTAGGTTTTCATGAGGTTCATCTCCTTTGTCTGCGAGTTTCCCACAATTTTCATTTCGAAATTATCTACCCCTACGAGATACAGGCGTGAGTTTATGTTTATGTAGTTATTCTTCAGATTTCTTCGAATTGACCCGACAGTCATGGTTCCCACGAAAATATGTTGCCATTTTTCACTATGCACGATAGCCACTTTTCGTTTGCTTATAGGGTACACAGACATACCTATATTTTTTTCCACACAATACAGTCACTTGACCTGGTCCCAAACTAGGATACCCTGTGCTATGGTAACCAGGCAAGGACGTCACAAACATGAAAATACACCCATACTGAGGTCATTTGTACAAATTTACGGCGGCCCCCAGTGGGAATCGAACCCACTACCTCTGTTATGGTAGCTAAGCGCCTTAACGGCTAGACCAACGTGGCAGGCAATTTTTCCTTCTGAAAGTAATACGCAGAAACCTTTTCGGTTAATGGAATATACTGTCCCTTTTGGAGAATGCGGCGCATTGTGTTAGATACGGGGAATATAAATTACAATATGAAGACCGCGTGGTAAACCGGTTATGGCTTCTCCTAGCCGAGTTATTCACTACTACTAGCTACCTACTAGAGAACAGTATGGATTCCACTCAGTCTCCCTTTCACCTTTTGACGAATTTACCATGAATGTTGATTAAGCATTCAGATAGCGGCAGCTGGGAAACTTCATCCTCTGCTCTTTGTTACATACCGTATCATAAATTACTTTTTAAAATCTCCTTGCTTGTACATTGACATGACTAAAATAAATGTTTTCATCATCATCATCACTTAGCCATAAGAAATCTACTACTGGACATAGGCCTCCTCCATGGATTTCCAAAAAGGCCGCTTGGAAGCGGTTTGCATCCAGCGTCTTCCTACCACTTGGATGAGGTATCTCTGGCTGGTCGCCCTGCGCTGCGCTTGCCGATATGTGGTCTCCATTCGAGAACTTTTCGGCCCCATCGGCCATCAGTTTTGCTTGCTATGTGCCCCGCCCACTGCCACTTCAACTTACTAATCCGCTGGGCTGTGTCGACGACTTTCGTAAATGTATTCATACCACGAATATGAACTTATTTGAGTTCTTGATTATTTTGGCTCGGTAGCAGGCGCCGTGGTCGTGGGTAGACTGGTGGCGGAGATGGTAAGGATCCCGTTTCATTTACAATTATGTGTACACAACATTATTATTTAGTGAAACCACCAACCAGCAAGTCAGTTATGATTTGACTGAAATTAGTTTTGAGCAGAATTGTTTTTGCTTAATCAGAAAGGAAAGTGTATTATTATTATTTTATGTCTTTAACTGTTTACTTTTCTTGGATCTCTGAAATTTATCGCTATATACGGGCTAGGCGTAACGTCGAAAACAAAAATACATATCACATTTTTTGTGCAAACTGATTTGTTTGTTCTCATTTAGTAGTTACCTGCCTACTACGGTGCTGGCTGTATTTTTAGTAGGCAGGTGCAATCAGTAACAGCAATTTCATCATTTAGGTACACTTAGGGGCCGTTCAAGTATTACGTAAGCTTTATTGCAATTACCCCATCCCGCTCGTCAGCAAAAGTAAGCAAAGCTCTTACCCCCCACCCCATGCTTACGTAAAGATTGTATTTATGTATTCTGGTTTTTAGGGTTCCGTACCCAAAGGGTGCCAAACGGGTCCCCATTACTAAGACTTCACTGTCCATCTGTCTGTCTGTCTGTTTGTCTGTCTGTCCTTCCGTCCGTCCGTCCATCCGTCCGTCCCTCCGTCCGTCCGTCCCTCCGTCTCCGTCCGTCTTAAAAAAAGGAGGAGGTTATCAATTCGACGCATTTTTTTTGCCTATGTTTTCGCATAACTCCGTCAAATCTTAACCGATTTCGACGATATTTTTTTTGTTTGAACAGATATAACCTCCCATTGGTCCGATTTGAATTTGGTGAAGATCTGGATTAAGACTTTCAGAGATGGAGATTCGGAACTCTTTAATGGACAGCAGTAAAGAAGGCCTAATGGGGCACATCCTTTAGTAATATCCGTATGTTTCATAAAATAGCGTAAAAGTAGTCCCAAGGTACCTAATTTGGTGATATTCTGGTGAAGACTTTCGAAGATGGAAATTGAGAACGTAAAATTTTAAAGCAACAAATTAGGTAGGGTAAATTATGGTTATAAGTGACTTATTTATTTTTCTACCGCTCCCCCGCTAAAAATTGAAAAATATTTTTTTTTTTAATAAAAAATAAAAACCGACTTTGGAACCCTACAGCACTAAAAAGTTAAAAATAATTTAAATAATTAGAAGTATATATACATGTAAGTATTGTAGAAGTATAATTTGTAGTCGGTGCCCAGTTTTATGACCAGTACATATATTTTGGGCAACGGTTTTGAAGTCGGTTTTTATTTTTTTTTTTAATTTTCTGTGCAATGATTGTATATTTAAGAAGCTGCATCGACCTGCAGCGTTCGCGGCAGCCGCGCGTCCCCCGGGAGCCGGGCCGTGTTCCCGCGTTCCCGAAACGGGTCACGGTCTTGAACTGCACCCACTTTCGGTTTCGCCGCCCGGGACTGGGACTGACCTACCCGAAGAAGAGAGCCTTGATCGGAACGCCCTCGCTCTCCCGGGCTCTGCCACGGGTTAATTAATAGACGCCAGGGGCGCGTTTCATAAAACCACAATTCATAGTTTCTTATGGCAGTTCGCGTAATCGCGTCTTCCTACTTGTTAGTCTGTCTGTGGGTTAATCGACTTTAATATGAACATCGAATTGTCACAGTAAACCACGTTGTAGTTCTATGAAATTGGGCCCAGGGTTTGTCCTTTGTCAGCGTTTGTACTAGTAGAATTGGATGGCTGAGGATGGCTCAATACTATTTTATTAAATAGCATTTTATTCTAGCCAAGCGATGGGTGACGAGGAGAGGGTGGGTGCGATGCTAAACGCTTTAAAATGCTATGTTCAGTGTTTCAGAACATTGAAGCACATTAAGTAGTAATAATTTTTTGTTTGTGCCTTACATGCCTTTTTCCCGCTGTCTGTTTAATAGTCTAAACGTCAAGGCTGGCTGGAAGAAATTTCTCTTGAAATAAGTCCGCCCTTGTCTAAGACATTCATGTTTTTTTAAGTGCTAAATTTTGTGCAATAAAGTGTAACAAACAAACAAACACGCTGATTTCTGGGCAGTATGTAAGACGCGGTTACGTATTAGTAATAAAAATGGCATGTAATTAGACAATTACTTTTAAGTAATCTTGTTTAAAAACCGGCCAAGTGCGAGTCGGACTCGCGCACGAAGAGTTCCGTACCATTATCTATACAAAATTTGAATATGCCGTTATTAATATCGAACAAAAAACGGCATAAACATCGCGTTTGTTGTATGGGAGCAACCCTTAAATACTTATTTTATTTTAATTTATTTATTTACTTTTAAAGTACATATACAACTAAATATCCTGTAAACATTTCAAGCGTCTACCTGTTGCCGTTATTAATATCGAGCAAAACAATCACGTTTATGGTATGGGAGCCCCCTTAAATATTGATTTTATTATCTGTTTTTAGTATTTGTTGTTATATCAGCAACAGAAATACATGATCTGTGAAAATTTCAACCGTTTAAGTATCACGGTTCATGAGATACAGCCTGCTGACAGACAGACAGATAGACAGACGGCCAGCGGAGTCTTAGTAATAGGATCTCGTTTTACCCTTTGGGTACGGAACCCTAAAAATGCGCGAACCATTAGTGCCGCCTCTCCGTCTAACAGAGAAATTACCCGCGGACCCGCGGCACGCACGCACGCACCGCTTTAGATGTCAACTAATGGTTCTAATAGATTAGTTTGTGCCGAGATATTATTGAAAAATGCGTTCCATTCCATTCGCATTCCATTTTTCGCTTCCGGACAAATTTAAAAACCCGGCCGGAAGGCCGAAAGTCTCGACACGTCCAGATAAATTCGGACTGATGGTAGCCCTTGCTCGCGGGCCTTCAAATGCTTCAGAGACAGAATAATGAGTGGAGAGGCGAGTCGGAGAATGCTACGATTCGCTCGCGTCTTCTCATTTGAGTGTGAAACAATTTTAAAGTAGTACAGATAAACAGCTGAACAACACTTACGTTCCGCAAGTTGTAAAGGTGGATGTGCTGTCGACTGCACAATCAGTTGTAATGGAAAATATGCATACCACGCGATAACCTACACAGGTATTTGCTAATGAAACTTGCGAGGAATGTTTCGACACGACTGCACCGTGGCGACCATGACTGGCAACTATTGGACACGGAACGCTGTGAAATGTCGAAGTTTTTACCTCGGTAGGTACCTTAAAAAAACAGCCAAGTGCGTGTCGGGCCACGCGTAGTGTAGGATTCCGTAGAAAGCAGATAAGCTTTACAGAACTAAAAACTTTATCAATGTAATTTTCAATGGAATTTGTACGAAGTGTTTTTCATTTTAAGTTCATTATATGTGCTAATACCCTGAATTTTCCTACGTTTCTACAATCAACCTTTTAGCTAGGAGAGGGGCGGGGGGGCGCCCTACTCGCACAAATTTGTGATTTAAAGCTTAATATTTCGCAAACGGAACCAGAAAAAAATTATATCTATTTTTAAACGATTAATCCAACGATACCCCACACTATGGTGTAGGTGAGAAAAACTACCGTGAGTGTAACTATCCTGATTTTTTTTTGTTTTTAACATTATAATGTACCGTTTTGTCGGCGTAATTAACATGAATGGCCATGCCACATTTCAGCTTTCTCGTACTTATCGTCTCTGAGCTAGGCCGCGGACAGACAGACGGACAGGCGGACCGACAGATAGACAAACGGACAGTCAGACAGAGGGCCGGTTTCTGAATTGAGAATTTCACCAAGTAAATACTTAAGTAACGTTCTGTCACGCTCTTTTCTGAGAAATTCGAAGAGACAGCACTACAGTTAAGTATTTACTCAGCGAAATTCTCAATTCAGAAACCGGCCCAGAGAGACAGACGGACATGACGAAACTATAAGGGTTCCTTGTCGACTACGAAACCCTTAAAACGAGGGTCAGCGAGAAAACGCGCTGTTGCTACTCGAGTCAGCCCTTATTTAAACTCGAGCTACTCGAGTTGAAAAAAATGTGACTCGGCCCATCGCTATTCTGAAGGCTGGCCCGGCAGTTTGCTAGAGAGCTTATTTGGAGCACCAGGGTCTCATTTCATGGTTTACTAAGACAATGCAATGTACATTGCTCAGCCGACTTACCGACAGATTAATAAGTAGGAAGGAAGACTGGTACTTAATGTATATCGAAGCGTCACAATAAATTGTAAATCGAAGTTTTCTGAAACGCGGCTCAGGACGGCAGAAAAACTAAACACATTTATTGAGGTAATATTAGATTGTGAGTCATATTGCCTTGTTGACTGTATCGAGAGATAATTTTAACGTACTTTGTCCTTATGTCATTAAAACTGATTTACTGCGCATAAATTACCTTTTGTTCAGTTGTTTATAAAAAATAATAGATGACCCCTTGAACTTCGTATCACATACATTTGGCTTTTTTTTTGTTCTTACCATTTAAACTTTCCCTGGACTTCCACAAATATAAACAAAAGAAAATTAGTCAAATCGGTCCAGCCGTTCTCGAGTTTTAGCGAGACTAACGAATAGCAATTATTTTTTAGGGTTCCGTAGTCTACAAAGAACAGGGTTTCGTAGTCACAACCGTAGAGCGCTTAGGCTGCATCCATACCCTTGCCATGTCTGCACAAGCCGTCACAGATTCAAATCTGCCCACGTTTATAGCTCCACGTTTATAGCTAGAAATAGGACGTTTGTCTTGGCTTGTTGTCGCTTGTGAGCACTTGCCGCGGTCCCGACTGTGTCGGTATTTTGGGCACACGTCAAAGGAAGCTTGCGGCAAATGCTTGCATGCAACGGTTTGAAATGTATCCACACGGTTGTTGGTCGTTTAGTATGGCCTGCGCTCGCGTACACTTAGCGTGCACCTAGTAAGATTTCTATGTTTTTTATCATCCACCATCTTCGTTGGCGAATTTTTCGATTTTCAGTTATTTATTTTTTCAGTTTGCTTCTTTTTATAATAAAAATAGCAAGTAAGTAATTGTGGAGGCTTGCGGTCCGTCCGTCTTTCCGCCTATCTTTCTGTCTGCGGCTTAGCACAGAGTACTAGAGAGCTAAAATTTGGCATAGATATACATATTTATTACGCCGACAAATCAGTAGAATAAAATCAAGAAGTAACTTTGTTTTAGGGATGTAGGTATTGTGGATGTAGGTAGACCATTTTTAGGTTCAGGGTTCCGTTTGCGAAATATTAAGCTTTAAGGTAGGCGTCCATTAGTGGCGGATCGGGCTGGGGGGAGGCGCGGCAGATGTACTGCTGAGCGAGTGCGATTGTGTTGCAATGGATAGCTCAGATGAAGAAATGTTGTTGTTGTTCCAAATTATTTTTGAGGAAAAAGAAGAACAAAAAAATTAAAAACGACTAGTGCGTAAGGTGTGGGTGCATGATATGTGCAAGAGATATATGGGCGAGCGACTCACTATTGCGCTGCGGCCGGCCCCGCACCGACTCGCTGCTTGTGGACGCAATTTCATATAAATACAGGCAGGCGAATTTTCACGTTGCGATACGCCCCGGCCCGATCCGCCTAGTGGACGCCACGCTTTAAAGCTGAGTGTCTGAGGTGTTCACACACCTGTGCTTGAAATTTGTGTTAATTTGTCCCAATAAATTGTCTTTCTTTCTTTCCTTTTTCTTTCTAAATTGCCGATCCGCGGTGGGCACGCGTGGTAACTAAGCCCGTACTCTCTCTCTGCGAGAAAGCCTATGCCCTGCAGTAGGGCGTATACAGGGTGGATTTTTGAGACGGGTCAGTAAGGGCAGGTACTTTAATCGTTATAGTTACAGAAAAACGTTCCTAGGAGACCATCCCCAACTTTTTAACATACTTAACTGCATTCACAGAATTTGTAGAAAACGTACAGTCAGCGAAAAAATGCTAAAATACAAAAAAAATATGTGGGCATCAAAAGACTCTATGGGACCATTTAAGGTTTGAGTACTAGAAATGACAGAAATCGCCAAAAACTTTTTTCATACATTTTGTACCGAAAAACGAAATTCAACTCGAAATTATTCTTTATTTTGGCAATCATATTTCTTATTGTGATCAAAAGATTCTGTAAGTCCAACTGAAATTTAAATACAAAAACTACGGTAGGTCACAACAACACTGACATCAGGTATTTTTAAACACAAACTTAAAAATAGGTGATCTACGAAATAAACTGCTCAAAATGACCGCCATTTTCGCGAATACATAAGTTTACTCGTTTTTGTACTGAGCTAGTAGCAGTCGATAATTTTCTTGGATGGATATTATTAAAAATCCTCTTTCAGCTCCTGAACACTGTCATAATTCCTTTTGTAGACTTCGCTTTTTAGGTGTCCCCAAGAAGAAAAACCGAGAGGCGTTAGATCGGGGCTGTGAGGTGGCCACTTAGTTGGACCATGTGTACCACTATATCCTGAATTATCTGTTCAAATTTAAACGCGTACGACGGCTGTTATATGACGTTATATGACGGTGCGCCATCTTGTTGAAAATAAACTTTTCGCAATTCCGTCAGGGGCCAATCCAACTGGTTTTCAAGATTCTCTAAAATGACCTCGTTATACACAGCAGAATTAAGAGTGCCTTCATAGTATTCATAAGCAGCCTATATACGTCCCACTGTAGGGAACAGGCCTTCTCTCAGGGAGAGAGTATGGGCTTAATCACCACGCGTGCCCACCGTGGATTGGCGATTTCAAGCGCTGAGGAATGTGAATAGCTCAGACACTCAGGTTTCCTCACGATGTTTTCCTTCACCGTTAGCGAGTGGTATTGCTACTATAACTTCACAAATGTACATAACTTAGAAAACCAAGTCATAGTTACATGCCCGCACCGGGGATCGAACCTGGGTCTCCCACTTCCGAGTCCGAGGTTCTACCCACTAGGCTACCACCGCTCATAGTATTCCACCATAGCGACACGGTTCGACATCAGAGCACACCAACAGTTAAAAGAAAAACGAACCTGATTGTGGCTTTCCCGAACTCTGAGTGGATTTTCTGTAGACCAATAATGATGGTTTCGTCGGTTGTACCTATCGTTGGGAAAAATTAGTTTCGTTAGACCATAATATGTACTTTAAAAATTCATGATCTCTACTATTTTTCCTCTTAGCCATCGACAAAAGGTAAGTCTTCTAACTTTAACGCATTTATAGCCGTATTTTTTCTATGTCTTTAACACAAGTGAGTGGGAAACACCCACTTCAAGAGCGACACATCTGGACGATATTTCTGGATAAGCTTCAACATAGGTTAAAATAGCGATCACCGTATCTAAGTCCAGGTCATGAGGCTGCCGCACTAACTTCTTTTGAAACGAACCATTTTCTTCAAGATTCTTCAAGAGTTTTGTTATTACCTTTTTTGTTGGTACATGTCGGAATGGATATTTAGTCCCGTATCACACTAAAGCTGCTTCTTTGTTTCTATTATTTACAAAATACGCTTCAACAAGTCCCAAAATTCCTGATTTGAAGACATTTTTACAAGAAGTTTATAATTGCAACTAACAATCCAGAATTTTCTCAGCGCAAACATAAGAATTACGTGAAGAAATTTGAAATTTACTTTCGAAATTATTTTCACTTTTTTTTGAGCCAGCCACCTAAAATAAAAAGTTTCGCCAATGTAAACGTTTTTGGCGATTTCTGTCATTTTTAGTACTCAAACCTTAAATGGTCCCATAGAGTCTTTTGATCCCCACACGAAATAGGATCGATTGGCATAAAAATATATTTTTTTGTATTTCAGCATTTTTTTCGCTGACTGTACATTTTCTCCAAAATCTGTGAATGCAGTTCATAATATCTTAAAAAGTTGGTGATGTTCTCCTAGGAACGTTTTCCTGTAACTATAACGATTAAGGTACCCGCCCTTAATGACCCGTCTCAAAAATCGACCCTGTATAGGCTAAATTAAAAAAAAGCTTTAAAGCGCAAATTTTTGCTCTGAATAGGGCCTCCTTCCCCCTCTCCCGTCTAAACGGTTGATTGTAAAAAAAATCCTCGCAGTAGCTCATATGAATAACTTAAAAGTAAAACTATTACGGCTAAGTAGTTAAACAAGTTAACGAGTTATAGGCGACCAACTTATCAAAAGAAAACTTCGTACAAAATCCATTGAAAATTACTTTGATGAAGTCGTTATCAATCAGAAATCAATAATTTATTTCAACGTAAAGAATTTACATTCTGTTTGCTGAATGTCAATGTACTATGTTACTATGTTAGCCGCTGCCTTCGGGCCGTATTTGTAGTGGAGAAAAAGGCAGCGGAAAAAAAAACTCCACTCTGACCATCTTTTCTCAAATCATCTTAAACTTATACATCAAAGCCTATATGATATGATTCCGTGATAGCCACTAATAACTTTAAAAGCCAAAATAACACTTCTTACAAAAGTAGGAAAAACAGTAATGCTGCGGCCAGACACACGAACAGCACACGTTCACGAGCATAACGCAGGGGTCAGCCATCACCAGTCTCAACCATTTTAGAGGGAGATAGGTGACCCGGCCACCACGCCACCATTCGAATGACCTTTAGCAAACCTGCAGATTGAGTTCTTGTCAGCTATAAAATGTGTACTATAGTTATTAATGTGCAATCACGTCGTCAGTACACGTTTTTAAAATTAAATAAATCATAATATTAATAATTAAATAACAATGAAATCGCAGTGGAATTTACTTACTACCAAGGGCTTATATCGTTCATATACTCGTCTATTCTATAATAGGCTTTTTTACATAGCGATTTTTTAATGAATGTTTTAAATTTATTTTCAGACAAGGATAGAACATGTTCTGGAATTCTGTTGTAAAAACGAACGCAATAGCCTACGAACGATGTATTTACCTTGGCTAAACGAAATTTAGAATAAGCAAGCTTATTTCTATTTCTAGTGTTTACGTTATGGACGTCCCTATTTAATTTGAACATGGTTATATTTTTACGAACATACATTATATTATCGAATATATATTGGCAAGCCAGTGTAAGAATTCCTATTTCTTTGAAACGCTCCCTTAGCGATTCCCTACTGCTTAAGTTGTAAATTGCTCTTACTGCTCTTTTTTGCAAAATAAATATTGTTTCTATATCTGCTGCCCGTCCCCATAATAACAGCCCATATGACATAATACTGTGAAAATAACTAAAATAGACCAGCCTCGCAGTCGATATATCTGTAAGTTGCCTAATTTTTCTAACTGCAAATGCAGCTGAACTCAACCTACCCGATAGTTTTTCAATATGCGGACCCCATTGCAGTTTTGAGTCTATTGTTATGCCTAAAAATAGTGTGGACTCTACCAGCTCTAATTTCTCACCAGATATTTTTAGACACGTGTCAACATTTTTAACATTGGGCAAGGAGAACTTGACACATTTTGTCTTTTTCGCATTTAACATCAAATTGTTCACCGTGAACCAGTTTAGAACTGTAGATAGAGCATTGTTTACATCGTCAACATTACCTAAACCTCTCTTTACTTTAAAAATTAAGGAAGTATCATCAGCAAACAGTACTATCTGCGATAGTTTTTCTACTAGGTAGGGCAAATCATTTACGTAAACCAAAAAAAGGAACGGTCCTAGTATAGAACCTTGAGGAACTCCTACTTTTACATTAGATCCTGAGGATTTAACTCTATTGATATCTACTTTTAGGGTTCTGTCTGTTAAGTAAGATCGAAGAAGAGCTAGCGATTTATTACTTAAACCATATCGGTGTAATTTTATAAGGAGCGTTTCGTGGTCGACGCAATCGAACGCCTTGGACAGGTCACAGAACACCCCGATGGCATCCTGCGCCTCCTCCCACGCATCAAAGATGTGCTTTATTAATGCTATGCCTGCGTCCGTCGTTGAGCGGCCCTTCGTAAATCCAAACTGTTTCTTATGAAATAGCTGATTCATACTAAAATGAGTCTGCAATTGATGCAAAATTACTTTCTCAAAAACTTTACTTAGGACCGGCAATATTGCTATTGGTCTGAAATTATTGGGATCTTCACTATCGCCAGATTTAAATAAGGGTACTATTTTACTTAACTTTAATAGATTAGGAAAGGTTCCCTGGTCAATGCATTTATTGAAAATTGTAGCAAGGTAAGGTGCTAGAATATGGATAACCGTGGATATAAGTTTAACCGATAATCCCCACAAATCTTCGGTTTTTTTTAAGTTTAACTCTTTAAATATTTTGACAATAGCAAAGGGGCTTATATGGGTGAATTGGAAGTCAGCTTTGCATGTATTTATACTTTCCAGAAGTAAAGTTTCGGCTGATTGAGGGGAAGAATTTAAGCTAGCCGTTATTTTGAGGGGTATGTTTTTAAAGAAATTTTCAAATATTTCTGCTATGTCTTCCCTTGAATTGACTAAATTCCCTTCTACCTTTAAAGCAAATATCTGGTCCCTAGGTCTCGTTTTGCCTGTCTCTTTGCTAATTACTTGCCAGACTGTTTTGATTTTATTAGTTGACGCCATAATTTGTTTACTTATGCTAATGGATTTGGCTGCTAAACAAGTTTGCCTAAACGTTTTTGAATATTTTTTAACATACTCTCTGAACGTCGGATCGTGATTAAATTGTTTCTCTTCATACAATTCATAAAGCCTTTTCCTACTTCTATGTAAACCTGGCGTTGCCCATTCTGAAAAACCGCGATTTAACCCTGTAATTTTTTTTACGTTAAATATCTGTTCAAATTGTTTTGATATGGTCGAAAACAGCACTTCATATAATGTATTCGGATCAGTGCTATCAAAATGTAATGAATCTAACTGTGTGCCTAATTTTCTTTTAAATAATTCAATTTTTTTTTCTGTTATTGGTCTACAAATTACTTCATTACAAGGTTCTTCTAGTACTGACGGTAGAACTGCCCATAACCCGCTATGATCGGACTGTAAATTATGTATGACCTTTTTTTCTATAAATTGACAATTACAAAAAACGTTATCTATGCAAGTGGCACTAGTAGCTGTTGTCCTAGTGGGTTCAGTAAATAAATAATGTAAATTAAATGACCTGAACAGACTAGTGAGTTTAGTTCTCAGTGAACTATCAACTAACAAATCTATATTGAAGTCACCACATACTACTATGCTCTTATTGCTAGTAAATAGGCGTTTTAAGGCGTCTTCCATAACTAATTCAAATTCATTATAATTCGATTGTGGCGGCCTATAAACACACATAACTATGTACCTATCCAATTCCACACACGAGACCTCAATTAAGCGTTCAACAGACAGACCGACAATGTCTTTTCTTTCTTTCATTTTTAAACTACTTTTTACAAATATCATTGAACCTCCTCTTATTGCGTGCTGTCGGTTAAAAGTACTTACTGCTAAATAGTCTTTTAAAGTGAAAGACATTTCAGGTTGTTTCAGCCAGTGCTCTGTTAAACACAAAATATCTACATTAAAGTCCTTTAAAAATAGTTCAATTAAATTGTCTTTGCCGGAAAAACCCTGTATGTTTTGTGCAACTAAATTTAGACCTAACTTAGGGTTTTCCTTTGTCTGCGATGGCCGTTTAAATCCATCGATTCTGTGTTTGAGCCCGCTCCTAAATTATTACTAATACTAGTAACACGGTTGTCGTTTTCATTGGTTTGTGTTATAATTCCTATAACAACTGAGTCAAAAATATTATAAGCCAATAGACTGGCTAACTTACGTCGACTGTTTTTAGAGAGGTACACAGTATCTCTCGTCATGAAGTAATTCTTAACAAACTTGTTAATGTCAAAAAACAATACGTCACTATGACGACATGTCAGATGATGGATTAGTTCTGTAAAGCAGATAAAACCCTCTCTTTCTACGGATTAGGGTTCCTATTCTCACTACGCGTGGCCCGGCACGCACTTGGCTGGTTTTGTAAATAAAATAATAATGATGCAGCCGGCAGCCTTTAATCGTGCCCACTCAGGTTCGGTCTTAGGTCCTAAAAATCACATTTTACTTCATTGACATTTGTTAGACACTTTTTGCAAAATGATCTGATTTTTTTTTATCGTTGGTGGCGCTAGTAAACCTCATCGCTTAAACGCCCCAAAAATACTGTTGATCGTAGCATCGATGTCCGGTAGCCTTTCACTTTCACTACCTATTTCTCTGTCTTTGTTTAGTTTCGCGGTAACTGGGTTAGACACCCTCACTAACGAGGCATCAAACATTTCGCTTTGAGAACGCACGGGGATCCGATTGTGTGAGGAGGAGAACCGTCAGGCCTGCCGCTGTAGGCCGGATCGATCGCGCCTGTGACAGCGCGGATTTGGGTCACAGGGTCGGGTCAAAGGTCGCGGGTAGGTCACTCAGACAGTCGCACAAAACATATCTGGCGAAAAGACCGCTCGTCTAACTAACAGGGTTAAGCATCCCATCGACCATCGGTTCTTCGACATATGTGGCCAGCCTACTACCACTTTATCTTCCAATTGAAGGAATGATCGGACTAAATAACGAAGTGGTGGTTCTAGGAAGCACAGCATTAGGTAAGTAATAGAAGTATCTGTCCAACTAAATACTTCTGTTAACTTATTGCTGTGAACTTACTGACATAAATATTTCAACGCTGTTCGCCTTGCGAAGAGAACTATAGGTTTTTGGGTTTTTGTTCTGCAGCGCGAGTCTGGAACTCCAGACCGTTTTCAGCCTCACTAATTGGCTCATAAATTGAGGACCGAAGAAGAAGAATTTGGGCGCAAATTGAGTTGTGAAACATCCCGAAATTAGTTTATTTCGGCATGTTTCATTGATAAGTCAATCTGAGAAGAAGAAGAAAGAAGAAGAAGAAGAAAAACATTTATTTAACGCCATTACATAGACACACATAATTATGCAGGAAAAGTAAATACTGAAAATAAGGCAGATATCTATATCTGTGTCACTATTAGCTTCACATTTCTTCTGCTTTTATTCTATAGGATAAAAGCAGAAGAAATGTGAAGCTAATGAAGAAAAATGAGAAAAAAAACAAAGGCTAAGGGTACAGTGGATGTACTCTGTATGTCGATGCAGCGGAAAAAAGGCTTCACGCTCAGTATTAGCTGAGGCACAGAGTGCTTTACAAGCTGAGGGTTTGCACCAACAACACTGATTTTCAGCTAGGGCCTTCTGGTGACTCAGCGACCAAACACGCACTCACGCACAATCTGACACATTGATAGTCTTTCGACAACGACTGCTTCGTTGGTCTAGCGGTTAACGCGCTTGACTACCAATACAGAGGTATGGATTTGACAATTGACCTCAGTTTGGGTGTATTTCCATGTTTGTATGTCCTTGCCTGGACAAGTGATTGTGTTGAGTGGAACGTATGTTTCGGTTGTTTCCGTAACTGTATGCTGAATATTCGTGGAAACTTAAATGAACCTCAATTTATTTTAACCTTAAAATAACACCGTCGAGTCACATGGTTGTATGTTGTTACTTTAGGTTACTTACAACTTTATTGTAACGTAAAGCTCACAAGACCCGCACAAAGTTATGCGTGATCGTAAAGACCCGTTGCATTCAAAGAAATACACGAACAACTGCGTCCATTGCCGCAAAAAACACATTTGTGCTTTACCGCCGTTGCTACTCGCCGCCCAGCCACCGTAATGCACACGTAAAGCCTGCGACAGCTCTTAAAGCGCACAGCTTAAGAGTGAGTATCGAGCAAAAAGAGGTCGTCGTTGTCGTTGGCTGTACCAAATGTTTTGCTCGTAAAGCTGGCTAGCAGCAAAGTTAACAGAGGTCAATAATATTACGAAACAAGCCTGGGAAATATTTTCACTCAAACCTTTACACGTAACACATGCAACGCCCGCGTCTGCACTTCTAGCTATACAGGAATATTTAATGGTCAAAATAATGTCACATTTTACAACAGGTCAAATATTACAGAACAAATGTTTTGCTTTTTTATGTAGCCTATATACGTCCCACTGCAGGGCACAGGCCTTCTCTCAGGAAGAGAGAGTATGAGCTTTATCATCAGCCATTTGACGCCCACTGCAGGACATAGGCCTCCTTCGTGGTTGTCATGACCACGAGGTGTTTTGCCATAATCGGCACGCTTAGCAGGCGGGTTGGCGATCGCAGTATACGGTTGGAATCTCAGGAAGACGCTGCTGCCCGTCTCCTGGTAATCGATTTCCTTAGTCGCCTTCTACGACATCCAAGGAAATGGAGTGACGCTATTCTTAATCTGGCGCCACACGGTTAAGGAGCCCGCGTTAATTACCACATTTCAAGCGCTGTGGTGTGTGAACACCTCAGATACTCAAGTTTCCTCACGATGTTTTCGTTCCCCGTTAGCGAGTGGTATTGCTACTATAACTCCACAAATTTACGTAACTTAGAAAACAAAGTCATTGGTACATGCCGGCATTAGAACCCACGACCTCCCGAATGTCAGACCGACGTTCTACCGCTCGGCTACCATCGCTGTTAACTTTTGTTTTGGCATGGAAATGTTTTGTTTTCTAGCTTAGATAACCTTTATAATTTTACTAGCTGACTTGGCAAACGTTGATCTGACATATACATTAAACTTCCACCTATTCTCAGACTTACCAAATATACACAAAAAAAAATCATAAAAATCGGTGAATCCGTTTCGGATTAGTTCGATAACATACTCGTACTCTGTGATACGAAATTCTTGTATATTAAATATATTTTCTAAAGCGGTGGTATCGGTACTGTTACTTTTTCCATGTCTGTGTTTGCCTCCCATACGAGAGGCCTTGGGTTCCGTTCTGGCATGTACCAGACTTAAGTACGTCAGTGAATTTGAAGTATGGTAAAGGAAAACATCGTGAGGAAAACCCAGTGTCTGAGTTGTTCAAATGCCTTAGCGCTTGAAATCGCAATTTCTAGGCACGCGTGTTAATTAAGCCCATACACTTTGAGAGAAGACCTGTGCCTTGCAGAGGAACGTATATAAGCACGCCAAAACCCACACCCACCTAGCTGAGCCGTCGTGTACAAAAGCTAGGGAAAAACTGCTAAGATAAAACTCATCTATCTTCTTTCCTGTCTGCCCACGGTTTCCTCAATATAGTCGACGTTGTCGCTCGTCTGTAGCCATATTTCTCCCTTGTTTTGGGAAACGCGAGGCTCTTACAATAGATTGTCTCACGTTCCACTATGAATGCATGCTATTTTCCACAAGAGCAAAAACAGCACAAATTCAATTAGGGAAATGGTTTCAGTTTCGCAAAGCAGAAGCAATTTATAGCTGTAGCGTAAACAGTGGTGTTTAAACCAAAACCCAATCAACAGATTGAGGTGGCGGTAAACATATCGGTGTTGCAACTTCTTGGTGGGGCGTTTGTTGGTATTATGAGAGATACCCGAGATTCCCAAACTTGTTTGATTCTCACACGTATGTCTTGTAAGACAAGAGCTACCTCCAGTCAATGTTGCTGACTAAATTCACTGCTTCTCGACAAAGAAAGTATTGTGTAATTGCGGGAAAGATACTCCCGCTTGACGCGGAGTTCAATGACGAACACTTGACATTTATCCTTTTCCTACTTTATTCGGTACTTCGCCTAACAAAGCGATTCCGGTTCATTCCATTCCTTGACAAGATTCAAATAAACCATTCGCCAAAGTATCCATAAATTCATGGCTCCACAAATTGTTCTTTCAGAAGTGGCTTATTGGCATCCAATTCCTCGATTCCGCAGCTTATTATTCTCGAAGGCCCTGCATCTATTGGAAGCGTTTACGAAGCACTTTTCCAACGCTGACGCATCCCTTGGCCGAGATTAAACAAGGTGTGTGGGTCTATTACAGACTGAACTTTGCGATGGCGACCGAAATCTTCTTCGTTTTCTTAAATTCCATTACTCCTCCGACCAATTATCTAAGAGGCGTGTCTGGAGTTAATTACCGGGAGACGGGCAACAGCGTCTTTCTGAGATTTCAACCGCATACTGCGATCGCCACGCTTCAAATAGTAACTTGTCCCAATTAAAAAACTAAATTAGGATAGGATCTGTTTACCATAATATGTGTTCCGTGTTGGCTTTCGTAAGCAAACTTCAAAAACGTATCCAAACAAATGCACTATAGTTTATGATCGACACTCCAGCAATTAATTATTGTAGTGGTTCGAAACTCGCTAAGGCCCGCAATTTTTTCGTTCCGTGTGATGATGTTTTACAGAAATTATGTTTTTTTATCGTATCTTCATCGTAAAGTGCGGCTTGCATCAGGGCCACATTATGCCTCGGGAAGCATCCGATTGAATAACAAGATTAGCCGGGCGCTCCGCATTGAATCTTGCAATTTGCAGCGCACGCGCGCCAAATACACTGAAAATGGGTAGATAGAGGCACCACTCCTGAGCAAAAATTTTCTCCATCCCTAGTGAACATACCAGCTTCAATGGAAATTAAGTTCATGGGGTAGGCTGGGGTGGCTGAATGATGATGATGATGATGACTGGAAGTTTTTATAAATTTTGACTAGATTGTCTTGTTGGTCTATGAATTGTTCAGGCACACTGACCAAATTAGTAACGGAACGTCACGCGTACTTGGGGATTGTATAATTTCCCCGACACTGTAGGACAGATGACTGACGTTAGGCAATTGAAGTATGTGAGTCAGGGTAAATTTTAATTGTAATTCAAATTGCATGATAACGGGGGGGAGTGTAACGATACCTCTTTATATTAGCTGGCCGGCGCAGCCGTCTGGTTAGATTTTGAATTGATTGAAGGGAAATCGTTACGTTTTGTTTGAGGTGTCAGTCGATGACTAGCTAGGCTAGAAAATCGACAAAATATTAAAAAAGATAATAAAAAAGTTACTATTTACTAATTTTCGCATTTAATTTAAGTTAGAGCGCCATAGTAGCCCGTAGTGAAACTCACCGTACCGTCAAGTTAAAAAGAAGTGTTACAAAATCTCACACAAAATCATTATCAAATTGGTAGTGACGTTTGGATCCTTTTAAAGTTACTTTTGGATGGAAAATAAATAAATTATGTTAGTTTATTTTACTGATTAGCTATCCGAAATATGCTGTGTGCTTTTTAACTTTACATCACCGTCTACATTTACAAATTAACGACAGAGTACAAACATACATCGGCGGTAATCGGTAGCGGCAATGTTAGCAGCCTAGAGATGAGATTCCTATTCAGAGTATTTATCCGCCTCAAAGTAAAGTAAATACTCTCAAATACTCTCTCGGATAAATACTGAGTAGGAATGACATCTCTAGGCCCTTGAAGACGCTCCGCTGTGAAGTTGTTTGAAACAGTATGTTAAAATGGGCACACAAGAGCGATCTCAGAGGTAAGAGCACTTTTGTAATACCGCCCCTAAAAGTTCCTTATTAAACCAAAACTAAAACCAAACCAGTCCATTTACATGTTGCTATTCCCTGCCAGAACCCGTCAGATACCGTTTCCTAACGAATTGCATCCCGACCAGAGGTGGGACGTTTTCAACAGAACTGTTATTTATTTGTATACTTAGTATGGAATAATAACAGAACGTAACAAATAACAGTGTACAGAATATTTTTTATCAAAACAATCGTCATTATTCGTACTCATGATGTAATTCTCCTTCTATTACAGTTCTATTACAGGTCTATTACAGTTAAATGTCAAAAAGAGATGCACTTATAGTTTCTTGCTCTAACTTGTGGTGGAGGGAAATGTCGAAAAGAGTCAATCGTAAGTTAATATTGGAACGTACTCAATCGAGTGCGTACAGAAATTAATTTACGCCTGCGTGTTAATAATATTGTTATCCCGTTTCGATTTTTAAGGCGTTCATACTCGTACTTCTATACATCGACGTTTTCCAAAGTTAGGTGTTTTGTATAATGATTCCTTGTGCAACTCCAGCGATGAAAAGACTTGGCCGCTAAAAACAACATGGCTCTAAAATCTCGCAGAGTGGTTAAACCACGAAAAATGCAGGAGAAAGAATGCAGAATTATAATTATCAGCGTTATGAAAATAACAGCCTGTTATTTTAACAGGTACTGACAGTCCTGCCCAGTATCACCCCCTAACACTGAGAACAAAAAGTAAACAAATCTGCAGCGTCCGCGTCGGTAGCGCGAAGGCACGCAGCAATTTTCATCTACATGCTGAATAGTGACTTGGCTGGCTTGTTGCAGCCGGCGTACCTACCTGTCAATTTTCGAATAAGAACCAAAGTTATCTTATTGAAGGTTACTTTTCGGAACCCATGCTTTCATCTTTACACGTGCCATTTATAATGACGTTTGAGAGATCAGTGACATGGTTCTCAACTCTTCACTGGGTGGATTTGATTTGATTTTGTCCACTCCGACGTATCAAAATATGTCTTCCTTCTCCTATATCTCCTATATTTTTTTAATTAGCGGGTGGAGCCGGTGGGAGCTTCACAGGCTCATGGTGCAATTTGCGAGTTAGTAAACGATATCATATGTTTATGCGAGAATAGCATCTGCAGGTCTGTTGCCTAAAATCCAAATCCGTGCTACTGGCGCTGGTCTATCTATTTTTAACAGAAATCTGTATCGAGACTACCTATAGTCTATTCATCTTCACTTGTCCAATTTAGTAAACAAGATTCTACCCGCAAAGTATGACTTTTTAGTTGAAAACTGCCATATTCCCATAAATGACGTAACCTGGGACACCATTTTGGATAACACGCTGCTTTGTTTATAAACAAAATGCACGAACTTGCAAGAAAATATCTAGTTTCGGCATCAAATGTCAATTTTGAGGTTAGAATATGGTTTACTAAATTAGACAAGTAAGGATGAACAGACTGTATGTTGTCTGTTGTCCAAAATGACAACAGACAACAGTAGTAACTGATTGTATCTATTTCGTTCATCTTATTTAATAAGTGGTAGTTCTTGTTGAGCAACTGCAGCACAGATTACCGCAATACTGACTGCAGTGGATTCCCTATTTAAATCCGGGGCTAGTCCATTAGGTTCCTGATTATATGGGGTTGATTAGAAAATCTGTAGAGGAGATAAGCGTTAAAGGTCAAGATAATATAAGCAGAAACAAGGCCTTATTATAGTTTAATTGACTTTGCTAACACCTATACAGCGTGTAACAAAATATCCATATAAATCCGATAATGAGGGTACGAACAACTCTTCAACTCTTCAACTCTTCAAACTTCGAAATAGCAACGCAAAAGCAAATTTGCTGTTCTGTACTGAACTCGCCACCTGCGGCATTAAAATGTAGAACAGCTGATACCTTTATCACGATTTTAAAGTTTTCCTCTTGGTAAAAGTTGTAAGTATTGACGAGTAGGACCTCCCGTTTTATGATCTTTATGGGGATTTTTGAGAGGTTATGGCATGTACCAATGGCTTTGTTTTCTAAGTTACGTGCATTTGTGAAGTTATAACATCAATACCACTCGCTAACTGTGAAGGAAAACATCGTGAGGAAACCTGAGGATCTGAGGTGTCACACACCTCAGCGCTTGAAATTACTAATCGGCGGTGGGCACGCGTGGTGATTATGCCCATGCTATCTCTCTGAAAGAAGGCCTGTGCCCTGCAGTGGGACATTTATATTTTTTGCACCTTGGATTGATCGAACAATTACACCGATTTTAGAATCCTCATCGTCATCGGCGTCGGGAAAAGTTCTCACTTTCTATTTCTCTCTTTCTCTTTTTGTCTTCTTTCTTTCCCCTGCAGAGTTTCATGATACAAACCTTCATGCTACCAAGGGAATTCAATGACGCAAACACGCAAACAAAAAATCTGCAAGACAAGGCAAAATCAATCAATTCGTGGGAGAATGATTGATTCCTAGAGTTATTTACGCAAAGCGCCGAACAAATAAATTAATCAGTCGTTTTCGTAGAGTTTCCCGTAACTCGTCTTTTTTTGTTGTCAAATACAGTCGTCGGTGTGTCAACCCGATAAACAAATAAGTGAAACTCTATCTGTTACACAAAAATAACAACAAAATGTTTTCTACTGAAATTGGAACTAAACGGAAAAGCAAATACTGAAGCGTTTTCTCGTTGGATTTTCTGAAAGCATAAACAAACTGGAGGAAAGTGGATAGGTACGGAACCTACGATTTGCAGGATGTAGCTCTTTTGACGTGAAGAAATCTTTGCGTAAGTATGCTTGTCATGCATTACTGATGCTGTGTAGACCACGTCTACTTTTTATTTCTTTAATCTAATTATTCTTCGATAGAAGTATGTAACATTGTTAGTTAAAGAAAGGGACTGGGAAAATATTTGCCTCTCACTCATACGATATTATGACACGGTAATTTAATGTAATCTCGAGTTGACATTTAATTTTAAAAACCTATTAATTTCGCCGATGCCTGCACTTGCCCATTAGCTCACTTGGGAGAGCCCAGCGCTTTGGGCGGTTAGCTAGAGGTCGCGGGTTCAAGTCCCTGCATGGGTGGAATTTTTAGCCTCTGAATAGGTTTTTAATTAAAATTAATTATTAATTATCTACTAGGGTGGTAAATTGGTCCCGGTATAGCTAAGGGATTAAGAGCCATTTGTTTTTGTCTTCACTGTGATCTTATAATTACTTGAGCGTCTTGAATTTATCTATCTAGCGCTGGTGGGAGCCGCCACAGCACAGACTTATGGCTGGTTCACACGTGTTAAGAGATTTATTACGCAACTAATTTTAAATTTAATTTAAGTGGTCACGCGTTCACAAGCAATTTAGTTAAGTAGATACCTTCATAAAAAAAACAAGCACACGCCCACCGTCCCACACGTATGCGGTGCGGGGGCCAAGGCTACTTAACAGAAAAATAGACTCAATATTTACTATTTTGCAACTTAGAAAGAAGAAAGAAAGAGGATATTTATTTAAATTGTCACAGAAACACAAAGTAAACAAAAGGTACA
This sequence comes from Yponomeuta evonymella, assembly GCA_963969515.1. Taxonomy (NCBI): domain Eukaryota; kingdom Metazoa; phylum Arthropoda; class Insecta; order Lepidoptera; family Yponomeutidae; genus Yponomeuta; species Yponomeuta evonymella. The sequence goes on from OZ018346.1 coordinate 8,361,063, forward strand.
CAAACAAAAGACACAAACCTCAACAAAACAGAGTTAAAACAAAACAATCGTGAAGATAACATGTGAGGCATATAGAGTCAAAGGCAGCCGGGTACCATACAGTAATGTATGGCACCCAGCCACCTCGGACCTCAAACGCCTCAGGTGCCTCCGTGACAACAAAAAAGGGGCTCCAACTCAGCATACTTTACTGGTGTGTGCTATGGTTAGCATAACACCAGCAAAACTGATTTTCAGTTGGGACTAAACTTGGTACTAAAGAGCTCTTCGGTGTCTGTTTCCACGTATCAATCAATCAGCCCGTATTTGTTCATCGCTGGGCAGAGGCCTCCTCCAAAAAGCGCCACCTTGCTGTCCTCGCCTCTGTACTAGTTATTTATTCTGTAATGTCCTGGTAAAATAGAGTCGATTATATTTCACTTCTTCCTTTAATCGTCAACTTGCAACATGCTACTAAAGAGCTATTTAGTGACACTCTTCATTTATCAATCAATCAGCCGGCATTTGTCCACCGCTGGCTCCTCTAGCGCACGCCACTTCTGCTCAGCCACGAATGTTTTACACAGGTTTACAGGTATGTTTCAACTTAAAATTTAGCCAACTAACACGTGTAGGCAAGCCATTAAGAGCGTAAGTTCGGTGGCTGCCACTGCACTAGGCTAGGGGTAGGCTGGGGTAGGCGCGCTGGGCGAAACGAGGGCGCCGGATCGATACCGCCAGACAAAACACCCGTGCACTTGCGCCGACCCCTTGCGCCCATTCACCGCCTCAGACCTCAGGAGAAACCGCTACACCCGAGCTTGGGAAAAATGGGCACATATTTCAGTGAACATAACGTCTCGTGCGGGAGGCAGTTTTTGAATCTCCAGAAGGCTTGAAGATGTTTTTTGAGCTGCAGAAAATCGCCTCTCAGTAAAGCGTAAACATTCGCTTCTTTGATAGTAGGGTCGCAGTAACTCGTATTGTCGTGACATAAGTCATGTCGTGACGTCATTTGGATGTCAAAATGACTTTGGTACTCTAATATTTATTTATTTTATTTTTATTTATTTATTTCTATTTTGGCAACAGACAGTCACAGTTGTGATTGTGATTTCCGGTTGTGATTTCATTGTAACTAATGGTATTGTTTCGTGACAGATTTTTAGTCTAAACTTTAAGTGTGTAATCTAAATATACTAATATATATAAGGTCATTCAATAAGATCCGGCCCCCGACTTGTTTATAATGTAATATCAACATTTAGTATAGAACAGCTTTTTTGCTGAACCATATTTTTTTCAATACTTTTAACTCGGTCATGCAATAAAAGACCAGAATTCACCAGAATTTTCTGAATCACGCAGTAGAGTAATCGCACTGTCGATTGTCTTAATTTCTACAAATATTCATAAGAAAAAAAAACGCAAATTCTTTTTCTACTTTTCAATTGTATGTTCGGCAAAGGAACTATCATATATACCTGAAACCGTGGCGTTTTACGCACGGTCATTAAAACCGTGAATGACAAGTTTTAAGGTAATTGTTTACTCTCCGGCAGTTACCACGAAATTACTGCAGCTACTAAACGAATTCCAACGATAGTATTCGCGTAGACGATGAATAATTTACTGTACTGCGTAACCGTTCAAATATCAAAACAAAAGCGCAATATTTTGCCGACTCCGCAACTGTGATAGAGAGTTTTCGCTGCAATTCCACCAGAATTATTTGAATATCAAAGATTTCTGTTTTACGACCTTTACTGCACCTGAGAGTGGAGATTATTCTCAGCCCGTGCTTTCAGCAGCTTCCATGCGAAATATATTGGTTTACGATCTTATTTTCGACGCGAAGACACGGTTGGCATTGAATATCAACGAATAATTTCAAACAACGTTTGTTACCCTGCTTCATTGTTTATTTGCTTCATACTGCGGATATGCGGTTCCAGGAATATTCCTGGGTAATATCTATTTAAATATACTGTAATCGGTTCTACCGAAGGTTGTTGAGGATAAGTTGGGTCCATACAGTCAATGGACTCGGAAGCGGGTGACCCAAGGTCGATTCCCAGTACGGGCATGTCTCACCTATGACTTTGTTTATTTTCAAAGCTACGTACATCTGCGAATTTTTAGTAGCACACGATAACGGTGAAGGAAAACATCGTGAGGAAACCTGCGGCTTGGTTGGCTCCGCACGTATTGACTTGTCTTTTCTGTGGGCTAGGCCGACTAAGCTGTCAGGATGGTATAGGTGCTGGGCAAGCCTACTCCATCTAAAACAATGTCCCAGGCACTGCAGCGTCCAAGTGATCCTTCCACCCATCTAGTGTGAGTGATGGTGGCACTGGACGCTGTATAAATCATCTCATTACGTACTTAGATGCAGAGGCCAAAGTTTTTATGCTGGCTCAAAGTCTTATCCTACCCATTCTAGATTACGCGGACGTTTGCTGCATCGATGCTACTCAAGAGCTACTAAACAAGTTAGATCGACTTCAATTCGCTGGCAATTCGCTTTATTTTCGGCTTACGGAAATTTGATCGCATCTCCGAATACCGCTCTAGGCTCAAGTGGCTCCCGATAGGAAAGCGCCGTGATGTGCACATACTTTCCGTTCTATACAAAATTCTTTATTTCCCTTCCTGTCCTGAGTATCTCCGCTCCCGCTTTAACTTTCTTCCACCACCGCCCAGGTCAAGGCGTGCTTGCTTTTGTAATACTCTTGACTAACCTTCCTGTAACACAAATTTTCTTTCTAACTCTTTCACCGTCCGAGCTGCGCAACTATTTAACAAGCTTCCTAACTTTATTCAAGAGAGTCCTGTCATAAAATCATTCAAGAAGAAATTAAAAGAGCACTATCTTTCTAACCTGTCATAGATAATAGGTTTATGTTCGTATAAGTATATGTAAGTATATTATCTTATTATTACTTATTTATGTAGTTATAAATATTTCTCCCTTCTTCCCGTTACCGCAGTTTAAACACCCTATGCTAAGGTTGGCTGGAAGAGGTCTTGCTTAGAGAAAAGCTCGCCTTTGTAACAATGCTATGTAATTAATTTTCTTATTTATGATTTGCAATAAAGAATATGTTTAAGGCTAGAGATACCATACCATAATTTAATTTCTGTGAGTTGGAAATTAATTTTCGACATATCAATAGGTACAACTCAATGGTAGATTTTTGTCGAAAAGTCTTGTCAGTATGTGAGCCCCTTTGATAGCCGTTCTGTTTACCGAAACCCATAAAGTATGAACTGTGTCTAAGATCAGACATTCACATGCAAATGACCCTCGGTGACTCGCCGTCGTCACCGGGGTGGGACAATGGAGGCGAAATCATAATTTCTGGTGCAGCCACGGGCGTAGCCATCCAAGCGACACGGTCTGCAATACAGGAGACGCTTGTAAAGGAGGTACAGTCGATAGCATAGCATATCATCCTTTACATTCTCGCACTTTAAGGGATTTCAGGGAGTACCTAATACTAGCGCCACCGAGGGAAAAAAAATCATATCTTTTTTAGGGTTCCGTAGTCCGAAATATGGCGAAATTATATGGACCCTCTTAATCATACATTACGTGCGATTTTGATACTGAGATGTAAAGGTTGATGTGCTGTCGACTGTAGGTACGGTCACAGATTGCGTAGTCTTCTCGTCTTGCGGTATCGGTGCGTTGTTTTAAACAGTTGAATGAGCTTTAATACATCCATATAAAGCTGGTTTTCTTTAAAATTGCTACCATCAAAAAATGTATCTTTATTCCTTTTATCGGAACCGCCAAGCGTACTTCGATTTGCAGCCTCCATCGCCTCATCTGGATTTTTCATGTTACATTTTTTTTATCTTTGGATAGTTACCATAACCTATTTTGGATAGCCTACCGGTTCGTCTCAATCGCCTCATCTGGATATTTCATGTTTCATGTTTTTTTTTTTATCTTGATAGTTACCATATCCTATTTTGGACAGCATACCAGTTCGTTTAGCATGCAACGCTCGAGAAAGGCGAGAACGGACAAAGACTCGCGCCATTCCGCTCTCATCCGCTAAGTGAGGGGCGATGGGGCGATTCCTGCCAAGATTGTGTTGAGTTACTTACTGTACATCCATAAACCTTAGACGAACATCCCGGCTGAGTCACTCGCTCAAGGCGTACTAAGTCTACTCAATCGCTTATTGTTCCAACTTATTACACTTAAAGAGTGCCACTGAATACCCATTCAGAACGCACAATGGTAATTGTAAATGTGTAATTGATCAACGTAATTGCCCCTGCAGCTCCGCTTCGATTGAGATATCAAGCTTTGAGACGGTCTTTACTGAGTGTTTTGTTATCAGTTCGGCTCCAGTTAGGCTTGCGGAAAAGTAAGATAATACTCAATAAGTCCGTGCCGTAGTAACTGACGTACAGTCTGTTCATCCTTACTTGTCCAATTTAGCAAACAATATTCTAACCTCAAAATTGACATTTGATGCCGAAACTAGATATTTTCTTGCAAGTTCGTGCACTTTGTTTATAAACATAGCAGCGTGTTATCCAAAATGGTGTCCCAGGTTACTTCATTTATGGGAATATGGCAGTTTTCGACTAAAAAGTCATACTTTGCGGGTAGAATCTTGTTTACTAAATTGGACAAGTAAGGATGAATAGACTATAGGCGTAAACACAGGCGTTAACAATAATAATATATTACTAATAATACGGAAATTACAATAAAGTACATGCAAAGTTTACAATTATTGTGGTGGTTGTGAAGTATTACAAAAATGTACTCTGTCTCCTAAACTAGGTGTAAACTTATATTTCAGGAGACAGTGTTCGATCATGGTCTTATTATCCATTTATACCGCCATAGGTATGTGATATTATACTGTAATATACAGTTTCCATATTGACAGTGTATGTACGAGTACATTACATTTGTTAGGATTTCAGTTCTTCAAAACAATTTTCTGCCTACAAGGTTTTAAAACGTCAGATTTCAGGCATCCGAGAGAATTTTCTCCTGTCATAAAAATATTAAATGGCTTTAGGAAATCGGGCGCCTAGGCTTAGCTGGCCTGTAAATTTGATTCAGCAGACAAAGGTCAAGTCTTTAATATATACGTATTATGTTCTCAACATGACTGTGGGTGTCCATTAAACTTCTTAATCATAAATTTTGCGCAACTCGAGGCCCTGTAGCAGGCACTGTAATTTATGGCTATCACAAAAAGTAAGCAAAAGAAGTCATGCAAATAGTTTTATGTGGCGTCTCTGCAATATCTAAACGGTTAATCCTCATATTGATTTATCCGTCTTTCTTGTCCGCTGCTTCTAATTAAATGGAATCCATCATAAGTTCCTAAAATGGAAAAGTTAATTTGTAGTTTTCCGTGAAGTGTCATGAGCACAATACATCGACCTTTACATGCGTATTTTACACGGTTCTTTATAAAAAACTCATTTCCTGAGATTCCACAGTTTTTGTTTGGCAACCACTTTTATTCTATGAGTTTTTTCTCAGATTAAATTTTTTCGAAATATCAGGGTTTTTTAATTTTATTTAGCCTATATGGGTTCCACTGCAGAGCTCAGGTCTTCTCTTAAAAAAAGAGTATGGGCATAATTAGCTTAGAAAATCAAGTGACTGGTACACGCCGGGATTCGAACCCACTACAGTCTTAGTCCAAGACATTATTCAAGAAGTAAGTGTCAAGACATCGTGATAAGACTGAATAGAATATAAGAATATTCTTTATTGTGCATCAGAAAAGACACAATAGGGAACTTGCGTCTAACTTAGATTGGAGTGGCATTACTTTTATACCATAGAAATCATATAAAAACCCTGGAAATATTTAAAAATAAAGCAATAAAAAAATTTTTAGGGGTTTTCGGGGTCACAAAATATACTTGTTACATTTCGTTTTGTCATTAAATTCTGAACGTCTTCTTATAATGGTGTACATGCATAAAACATAATTTCACGAGATAACTCAAATATTGATAAAAGCTTTATACATTATAGGCGTTACGTTAGGGAGTGACGTCATAGTCTAAGGTCGATTTGTCTGGCACGTTTTAGTACCAACAGTACTAGTGTACAGTATAGTAGTACTTAGTACCAAGTACCACAGTCAATATAGTGATATATTGACTGTTCGACTGCTTATATTACCAAAAGTATAAGTCGCACAGAAAAAAATACCACGTTATCTTTTAAGGTGTCCTCTCCTTGAATTCTCCATTGGCGTAATAATATATACGTCATTGTTGAACACAGGAAGACCCCACGAGAACGCTATCTCATTTATCTCTTTCACCAAAATAAAGAGAGTTTCCGTCGTTATATTCAAATTCCGAATGAGAAATAAGTTATAAAACTATTATGCAAACAGTCCAAGTTGGTGGAAACAAGTGCAAGTCCGGGTTTTATGTGAAAAGTTAAATGTTTACATTGCACACGCGGAGCAGCGCAGTCGGAGAATCAGCTTTCTAAGACGTCCGAAGTTAAATATGAAGAACAATATCACTACGAAATTTGTGTTTTATGCTAGACTACGAGTTACGCGAGTTAATGCGATGATAGCCTAGTGGGTAGAACATTGGACTCGGAAGCGGGAGACCCAGGTTCGATTCTCGGTGCGGGCATGTACCTATGACTTTTCTTTCTAAGTTATGTACATGTGTGAAGTTATAGTAGCAATACCACTCGCTAACAGTGAAGGAAAACATCGTGAGGAAACCTGGGTGTCTGAGCCATTCACATACTTCAGCGCTTGAAATCGCCAATCCGCGGTGGGCACGCTTGGTGATTAAGCCCATATTCTCTCTCTGAGAGAAGGCCTGTGCCCTACAGTGGGACGTATATAGGCTGCTTATGATGAGTTACGCAATCCATTGTATCATTCCATCGAGAGTTCGCCGCATTGATTTGTCATAAATGTTAAAATAAAACTTTTGAAAAAACTGCACTATGAATTAATATTATAACTGCAAAGGAAACTATTTTCTGTCCACAAATTACATTCAATTATAAGAACAACAATGGATAATAAATCTTACACTGTTTTTTAGGATTCCGTACCCAAAGGGTAGGAGACCCTATTAATAAGACTCCGCTGTCCGTCCGTCCGTCTGTCACCAGGCTGTATCTTATGAACCGTGATAGTTAGAGAGTTGAAATTTTTACAGTTCACAGAAATTAATACATCATGTATTTCTGTTGCCGCTATAACAACAAATACTAAAAACAGAATAAAATAAATATTTAAGGTGGGCTCCCATACAACAAACGTGATTTTTTGCCGTTTTTTAGCTCGATATTAATAACGGCAACAGGTAGACGCTTGAAATATTCAAATCATCATGATCATTCAGCCACAGAAGTCCACTCCTCCATGGATTTCCAAAAAGACCGGTTGGAAGCGGCTTGCTTGTGGCTGGTCGTCCTACGCTGCGCTTGCCGATATGTGGTCTCCATTAGAGAACTTTCGGCCCCATCGGCCATCAGGTCTGCGTGCTATGTGCCCCGCCCACTGCCACTTCAACTCGATCCGCTGGGCTACGTCGATGACTGTCGTTCGTCTACGGATCTCATCATTTCTGATTCGATCCTACGATCCGTCGTAAATATTCAAATGTTGTACAGATAATGGTACGGAACCCTTCGTGCGCGAGTCCGACTCGCACTTGGCCGGTTTTTATGTAGCTACTGTTTTGTTCTATGCTTTCTTCGTCCAGTAACTTGTAATTAGAATTGTATTGCTTTGCTTTGTATACGTGTATGTGTATTAATGTGAATAAATGATTTTTCTATCTATCTGTCAACAAAATTAACACCTTCATAACAATAATCATAAAGCATATATTTATGGATCATAGGTACATTTTTCCATTTGGTGTAGTTAGCTTTCAGATCGCTATGCCATAAAGGCGTACAAATATATTTTTGTCAGTGTACATAATATAAAAACCTATACCCAATAAATGTCACGTGCGTTTAAATTGTTTGAAGAAAAAAAAAACATGTTAAAAGCGATCTAAATCTTAATTTTAAAATTAAGTAAAATAATAAGTATGTCAAATTATAATAGTAGTTTATGCAACTGTCATATAATGAAGGGTATTAAAACACGAGTGTGAGTTTATGAAACGAGCGTAGCGAGTTTCATAATAGTAACGAGTGTTTTAATACCCGTGTTATATGCAGTTGCATACACTACTTTATCTTCACTAATGCAATTAAAAATTAAATTCACGCGTACGTGTATAATCACAGTGATTTTGCCGCCATTAAAATTTGACCAATGAGAGCGCAGCTGCGCGCTTCAATAAAACGCGACCAACCTGATTGGCCCTGCAATCAAGTTGGTCGCGTTTTATTGATGTTATAATGAGATTTTACGATATCGATGTGAATATTATACCATCATGTGAAATTGCTTAAATTGAGTGTTTTGTTGTCTGCGCTATAACAGTAGCAATTATAAGTCAAGTATTGAAAACATAAGTAGAATGTTACAACATTAGTGTAGATAAAAGAAATTAAAACAAACGACACAATGATCAAATAATATTATGTCACATCTATAATACTTATTTATTCAAATAATTAAAGTTCGAGAATAGATGTCAAATTACTCATAAAACCAATGGCAATTATGATTAAAAATCCATTTTAAAGTATTAAAATTGATTGATTACCAATCCAAACATTGACTTCTTAGCTAAATTCACACAGTCTTGTGGCTAGATTATTTACTCTAGCTAGATCACTGACCTCCATAGAATTCAGCATCATCATCATCATCAGCCATTTGACGCCCACTGCAGGACATAGGCCTCCGTCATGGTTTTCTAACCAGCAAGGGTTTTGCCATAATCGCCATGCTTGGCAGACAGGTTGGCGATCGCAGTATGCAGTTGGAATCTCAGGAAGACGCTGCTGCTGACGATATCCACGGAAGGAAATGGAGTGACGCTATTCTTAATCCGGCGCCACATGGACTCCATAGAATTAGTACTAGGGTAAAACCAGAAAACAGCAAGCCAATTGTCATTCGTTACGGGTCAATGTTATGCAGACTTAAGACCCTATGTTAGGTATTTACAGCAGCAGCTCGTATCCATTGCGGTCACCGCAAAGTGACCGCGGCGACCGAGCGGTCGCTTAGAAGTCACTTGTAAAAAGTGCATTCGTTTCAATTCAATTATTTCAGTGTGACTCGGCATATTTCGCACGCGGCCAACTCCTCACAATAGAGGACGTAATAGGACATAATTGTTATCTGTGTCCCATCCTCTTGCTGTTGTCTGATTTGATTCCAAGGTGGGCCCTGTACCATAAAACTACGAATAATCGTTTCCCCCATCGAGCTTCACGATTGATCAGTTGGGTGACAATTACTGGCAATTGTAAGTTTATTTCTTACTGTAACAAATTTAACATTATCAGTAATGTCATTTCATATCATAAACCTACAATACATTGTATTGAGTCTTTCTACTTCTGAATCTGTTGTTTAATCGGCTATGCAATATACATAGAATTATAGGGCCCTCGCGTTAGATACTGTAGTTAAAAAACCTGCCAAGTGCGTGTCGGGACACGCGCAGTGTAGGGTTCCGTAGAATGAGGGGTTTTTCACCTGCTTTACAGACCTAACAACTTCATCAAAGTAATTTTCAATGTAATTTGTACGAAATTTTACTTTTATACTCGTAAGTTGGTAACTTATTACTCGTTAACTTGTAAACTCTACTAAGTCAACCGTTTTTCTTTTAAGTTGTGTAGGTTGTAAGTAAGTTTCCTTTTATGTGCTACTGCACAAAAATTTTTCACGTTTCTACAATCAACCCTTTAGCCGGAAGAGGGGGGGACGCCTTACTCTAGCAAAAATTTGCGCTTTAAAGCTTAATATTTCGCAAACGGATCCATAAATCTATAAATGGTTTTCCTACACCCAAAATATTTTTAACCGGCTTACAACGACACCCACACTATGGTGTAGCGAGAAAAAAATGCATCCGTAATTTGGGTGCAGGGGAAGTACCCTTAAAAAATATTTGTCTGTGCCAAATATTCTTAATCGTCTCTGAACTAAGCCACGGACAGAGACGGACGGACGGACATGGCGAAACTATATGGGTTCCTTGTTGACTACGGAACCTTAACAATGTGTATACTTTGCAGTATAGCTTAAATAACTAACTGCTTGCATAAACAGCCTTAGTTTAAAACTATTTTAATATCAATGTGCGGAGGAGCTCTATAAGATGTTCACGGGAACATTTTCCATTGGCCTTTATCTACTTCTCAAGTATTGTCGTGCGAAAACAGAACAATTTTGCTTCGATATCGGAAGTCATATTTTGACAAAAGAATTCTATTTACTCTTCTATTACATTCTCGTTTGTGTTCGTCGTCTTCGGTCTCGGGCGAAAAACGAAACGACAGAAACATTCCCAAACTTCGAACGATCGACATCATTGTAATCCATTGTTTCGATGGTTCTTGTCACAATGATTAGTTATTAGAAATTGTTAGTGCTGTAAAATTATTGTGATGGAAGCTCGAATAGAAACTTTTCCTAATAGACTTAAACTAACATTGCCAAATAAACCCAATGAGGTAGTATGTACTACGTAGTACAGGAGACATTCCACACATCTTTTGTGTCCCAAAATCAAGATCTTTGCAACACTAACCCCCGGTTTCTCGTATACTAACAAGCTGTTAATCGACTGTTAACAGCTGTCAGTGGGTTTTTTTTGTATGCACTTTGGTCAGGCACAGTAGATTAACAGCGTATTAACAGTGTACGAGAAACTGGGGGTTAATCAGTGAAATCAGAAACAATTTGTTTACTTTTTTCAAGCAGTTCTTAATATTTACTGTCTTACAGTATTATTTTTCAAGTTGAAGTTTCATTATTTTTTTATTCATACTTATACGTTAAACATGTACCGTCAGGCAAGCGTTCATCATAGAATAAACGATTTGCAGCTATTGGCTGAAACTTTTTTTATCTATGGTTCACAAATCTGAAAGTTACACCGTAAAATTACACAAAAATTCAGCAAAGTAGACTAGAGGTAAAAATATTTTATTGATAAAAAGGTTATGAGCAGAATCGTTGGTACTGAGGTACGGTAGGTCAAGCCTGTGTATAAATAATAAAGCTAGGAATGATATACATTCTGCTACGTAGATGTGAACACAACATGCAATTTAGCAGAAATGATATAAAACAAACAACTAATTAAATTAGACTCAATTAGATCATGTGCAATTCGTACCACTTTCCTAAATGTAACCAAAGTAGTATTTAACATTATAAACTTTGCATGGATAATTCAATCCAACGGGCACAATAAGTGGCGCGAGTCAGCCCAAAAGTATTTCACAAGGTATGTGGTGGCTTAGGGAATAAGAATAATTTGGCAAGAGATCATCTTACAGAGGCTATAGAACTTTTGCGACACAAAACTGATGTCTACTAGGTAGATAGATAGGGAACACTAGGTAGCTAATTGAATAATTAATGTTATTTATGGCAAGTAACTACAACTACACGGCCACCATTACGTGCCATAGAAAGGAACTCATTTTCGTTACTATGCGAAAATTCGTGTCGACACCTATTTCAGAATGAGCTCCAGTTTGCTTTTCAGTCCTAACCATCTGGCAGAGAAGAATAAAATGCCAACGCTGCCATGCCGAGTATAATGCAAACTGACAAATCAAATCAATAATGGAAGAACAAAGGAAGTAAAAGTAAATACCGATCCAATTTGATGAGGAGTCTTCAAAGTGTTTGCGAGATAGCGGTCTTTTGTGTCTCATAATAAGTCCATTGAGCGAGCAAAATCAAAATATGTCAAATATATATAGACGTGTATTAGCTTGTCTATTACAAAATCTTTAGTTCTATAACATTTGTTTTTTTCCATTATTTTTTTATGATGTTTTACGATTTTCTGATTTGTAGTAGCGCTGTAACCTAATCCTTAAAATCCTAGATGTTCATTTATAGAAAGGGCATTATTCGCGCATTAAAAGTGCGCGTAAAGCGCGAATTTAATAAAATCAAATTATGTAAAACATCCCAGATGGAACCAAAAGGTAAAATATGTACTAGGTACTTCCCTAAGTAGCATCACTGGAAAATAATCTTGATGACTGCTATGAAACATTGGACACAGAGCAGACAAATTTATTTTATTTTATTTTTATTTTATTTTATTTTATTAGGAAAACTAACAGCTTATCACTAACACAATAAATTATACACATAGATACAGAAAGCCAACAAAAAGTTTTCACAGCTAGCAATATTTTGAGCAATTAGCACAGGTGAAAGAAAAACGATACACGAAACACCAGACACGGTAACTATATCCAATAATAGAAGAAGGAAGATGGCACACCATTATAGTGGGTTATATCGGTAATGAGGCCTTAACCGAGTCACAAAACCTAGAGGTTAATACTTTACGGATAACGGAAATACTACTAGCGAACAAATCAATGTCTTCGTTTTCAATACAAAGGTCGTTGAAAGATCGTATAGCTCTGATAAAGTAAGAATTTTGTCTAAAGTTTGTGCGAGCCCAAGGAACAAACAATGACAGTCTTCGGCGAGACTGAGAACGTGAGGGGACGAGGAGATGAAGCTTAGCTAACAAGGCGGGACAGTCGACAAGGCTCTGGGCTATTTTCATCAGATAGGTGATGTCAGTTATGTATCGCCGTACATGCAATGGAAGTAAGTGGAGTTTGATGCATAATTGGTTATAGGGTAGCCTTGGAAGTTTAAATTTGAATTTAATATATCGAATAAATTTCTTTTGAATGCTCTCTAACTTATTAATATATACTTTGTAACTAGGGTTCCAAACTTGTGAAGCATATTCGAGGTGGCTCCTGACAAATGCACAGTAGATAACTTTTACGGATTTAAGGCGACGCAGATTTTTGCAGGAACGAATAATAAACCCTAAGGCCTTGTAGGCTTTACTGGTAATTGAATTTATGTGTGTATCAAAGATAAGTTTGCTGTCCATAATGACACCAAGGTCTCTAATTTCATGAAGTGTAAGTAAAGGTTTATTTTTTAATGAGTAATTGTTATTAAATACGTTGCGTTTACGAGTAAAAGACACAGTAAAGCATTTGGATACATTTAGGTCAAGTTTATTATTGAGGCAGTAAATATCGAATTGCAGAAGGTCGTCTTGCAGTAATGCTGAGTCAATAGCATCGTTAACAGTTCTAAATATTTTCATGTCATCGGCAAAAAGTAAGAATTGAGAATTTTTAAAACAGTTGGAAATATCAAAAACGAAAATTATAAACAGTAACGGTGCTAGTAACGACCCTTGGGGAACCCCTGAGGGTATATTAGTCCAGTTAGATTTATAGCCGTTCAGTACAACTGCCTGAGATCTGTTTTCAACGTATGATGAGAACCACCGAAATAAGTCACCCCTGATGCCAATTGCAAGTAACTTTTTCAATAGAAGGATATGATCTATTCGGTCGAAAGCCTTGCTATAATCAGTATAAATAGCGTCCACTTGATCACCGTTATCCAACTGCTGGGTTATAAAATCATTAAACAGTAGTAGGTTTGAGTCTGTGGACCGTTTCTTAAGAAAACCATGCTGTTGAGGACAGAACGACGACTTTAATGCAGCATACACTTGGTTATAGACAATGCGTTCGAATATCTTTGCAATGAGACATAACTTAGAGATTGGCCGGTAATTATCCACTCTATTTTTATGACCTTTTTTATGGATAGGGGTGATAAAAGCTGACTTCCAGATAGCAGGCACAACACCTTCAGCGATTGATCTTTTGAATATAAGAGATAGAGGCAGAGAGAGGCTATCAGCACATTTAACTAGGAAAACCGCGGGGAGTTCATCAGGACCGGCTGATTTCGTCAAGTCCAAGTTTTTTAGCAGCTTTATAATTTCATTAGTCTCGATGACGATTGATGCTAGATCAGCTACGACTGGCTCTGATGGTTCCTCGAACTGGGTGCATGATGTGGGATCTCTTTCAAGGAAATTTGATAGAAAATATTCGTTAAAAAGATTGCTGATGTCGTCGCCCGAAGTAGAAGTAGTACCTAAATAGGTCATCGAAACAGGATATGACGATTTATTAAGATTGTTTTTAATAAACTTCCAGAAATACTTCGGATTTGCCTTAATGGAATCCTCTGTGAGGTTAATGTAATTCATGTAGCACAATCTTTCCAGACGTTTAACCCTTTCTCTTAATAAATCGAATGTATGCTTATCTGATAGATTACCGTACGTCTTAAACCTTCTAAAATATTTAAATTTTTCTTTAATAGCTTTGATTAGGGGGCGGTTGTACCACAAAGGATAATTATTATCACCACGTTTGACTCGTTGAGGAATGTGTTTTGTACGCAAATTATAGACTATTCTGTAAAAGCATTCTACAGCCTCATCCAAAGACCCTCTGCAAAGAAGGTCTGTCCAGTCCGCAGCAACAAGGTCATCCTTAATCGAGTTGTAATCTCCTCGATTGTATAAAAATACGATATGATTGGTTAGTGGGAGAGACGCAGACTCGGTAAAGGGCACATTTATACAGAGCGCTTTATGATATGGGTCTTCTGGAACAAGTGGATCGAGGCATGGGGCCACTGAAATTGTCTCGCTAGCAAAAACTAGGTCCAGAATTCGGCCCTGCGCGTTAATAAATGAGTTGTATTGCTCCAAGTTGCAAAAGTTGAAGGTTTCTATAAAATGTGCGGCGCTATCACCACTTGCATTCGCGGGTACTAGACCTTCGTCGGTATCCAACCAGTCAATGAAGCTCATATTAAAATCTCCTAAAATTATAAATTTATCTTGGAAGTTACTGGAAATTACTGTTTCGATATTATCACAAAAGTTAATTAATTGGTCGGAAAAAGAGTGACCCAGATTTTCTGAGCAAAGATATAAACAACATATATTTAACTTGACTGGAGTCCGGCTACGTGGGTCTCGAAGGACAATTGATATCCAAATATCTTCAGCAGTAGACTGCCATTCGAACTTACGAGAAGTAATTAAAGAACGTTTGACGGCTATAGCAACTCCACCTCCACGGGTCTGCTTGGTCGCAGTATAGTCGCGGTCCCTACGCCATACACAGTAGCGACTATCAAAAAGCTCATCGTCGAGAATACCCTCGCAGAGCCAAGTTTCAGTCAAGGTTACCACGTCATAATCACAAGATCGCAAATTTCTAAAAAACACATCAGTCTTAGACCTAAGTCCCCTCACGTTCTGGTGATAAACGTTAAGGCTCAACATGGTTACAGATGCACACGTAACACAATAGATACTTATTATAATATATGGAAAATAGATTAACAGTTGATGACATAGATATGCTCGCGAAATGACAAATAACTAAATCGTACTTTGTGTTAAGCAATAATCGACAATAGCTTAGCATATTCAAGGCGCCAAAGAAATGTTCGTTTTCGTCGACCGTAAAACTTTTGAAATATAAGTTAAAAATAGCAACATCATTATCAGCGTGACGCAAGATGAAACTTAACTCTATAGCAGCAAAGAGAAAAGTACAGTGGCTTGCGGTCCTGTAAATTATTTAAACAACCTATTATGTCTATCGCGTCTTCATTTTGTTTGACCATGCTACTTTCTTTTTCTTTCTAATTTAGTTTAAGAGGTGCACCAGTACATTTGCATCATCATCAGCCACTTGACACCCACTGCAGGACATAGGCCTCCCTCGTGGTTTTCATAACCATGGCGGGGTTTTGCCATAATCGCCACGCTTGGCAAACGGGTTGGCGATTGCAGTATGTGGTTGGAATTTCAGGAAGACGCTGCTGCCCGTCTCCTGGTAATTTATTTCCTTAGTCGCCTTCTACGACATCCACGGGAGGAAATGGACTGACGCTATTCTTAATCCGGCGCCACACGGATATTTGCATGTAGCTGTAGAATCATGGTGCCAACATTGTTACATTAGGCAAGACTATGTCGCAACACGTAGCGAATGATGAATGGTTTTTATTGTCTTTGACCTTGCTATGGTGCAAGAGCCCTACAATGTTTGGGAACCCATTGTGACATTTTATTTTCTATTGACTCTCTGCTGTGAGTTGATATTGCGTCTTTGCGCAAGAAATATTGTCTCTTCAACTATCCCTGACTATTGATAAAAGCGATATCAACAGACTGTCGCCAGTCCTCGCATTTATAAAATGGAACGTGATTCCCGAGGGATCTTCCAATCTTTTGATTCTTTCAGAGCGTCTGGCACCAGACGCAGTAAACACACACGAACTGCCATCTTCTCGAATATCCTAGAGGATTTTATATTCGAACCGTGTCTAGAAACCTTATTACCAACCAGCACCGAGTCTCCGGCGACTGCCTCGGCATATTGACAACGTTGTGCATTACGTGTATCTTACAAACGAAACTTTATTCCATCGGACGCTGTTCTACCATCATAATTTCAGAGATTCTAGTTGGAATTCTTTGCGTCACGAGAAAGCTCGTTTCCTCTCGATTCTAACAGTAAAACGAAATGAAATTGTTTAAAAAGAATTGAGTCCTTGGAAGGATGTTCATTCTCCTTTGTCGCTGCGCACCGCCCTACATCGCCACAACTCCACAATTTTACAAAACGTAAAATAGAATTGGTTGGATATAAAACGTTAGTGACAAATTAAGAAATTCATATTCGTTTTGTTCGAAGTGGAATTTTGCTCGGTGAGGTATGGTTTCAGGCTAACTTTGTGACATGAAATATTTTTTGTGCTCGACTTAAATTTATGGGTGAATAAGCACAAAATGGAGATTTGTTTTGCGGCAAACACACCGAGAATCGTAAATTAGACAGCTTGTTGTTTATGAAGTAAAATCATGGTTTTGCACTAGGTACATTAATAGCGCAATTGAATACTCAAAGAAATATTGTCTCTAAATTGTATTTGTTTGCGTCGCATGTTGCCATTATATTTGCAAAGAAAACATACACCTTCATGTGTCGTAGACTAAACCTACGTCGCTAATTGTCCCCTCTAACGGCCAAATATTTTCACCAGCGGTTATCGACCTCGGTTCTATAGGCGGTGGCTGGTGCGAATGCCCTAAATTCCTCGAGCTCCAGCCCTAGCACTACCTCGGCGCCGCGGCCGGTCTGATTTATAGACCGAATTGTTAGAGGCAAGGCCGCGAGAGTCGCGAGACTGGTCCGGTGACGCAACACAATATCGAGCAAAGAAACATCGACCTCGCGCGGTGTATCACGGACAGCGCTCGCGGGGTCGCACCAATCGTAAATTCTATTTCCGCGACTTCGACAACTGTGCATACACGACGGTGCTTTACATTTAAATTGCGCGAAGAGTGTGTTCTTCGGTCCGGTCCGGTCGTTTTGTCGCGCCATGCAGACTGCAGCACTACATCAGGGCCATTGCGAGGAGCATTCCGGAGCTGAAGTCAGACACGTTCCTCGCTCGGTAATGCTGGGTAATGCTCTTTATGGCCGCATGCGGCCCCGCTCTGACCGCCGTCCGTCACCGCCGGCGACGGTAGATACTCTACCCGTGCATTCTCCGCGCGAACCACTGAACCGCACCGGATTTATTTCATCCAGTAAACATTCACGGAGCAGTATAAAATTGAACATAAATCAGATCGCAATCGCAGCGGTTCCCTTCGCGATAAAGTTTCTACGGAAAAGAAAGGAAAGCGCTTAGAGGTGGCGTCTCCACGCGAAACGAGCTGGCACTCACATTCCGCCGATTGCCCCCGCTGTATTTTATACTGGAGTCATCGTAATGAGCCATAAAAGTTTACTGCCAGTCTCGTAAAAGTAAACATCTCGTTTGCTCCAAGGTATGACTGTGCAATGGGGCGAAAGACTAGCTCTACTAGGTAGAGTCTGCGACACTTGGAGAAACTATTTTGTTTGAAACTCATACTTATCCCTTTTAGAATAAAAACTGGCAGGGTTTAGCCTCGACTATCCCTCACTGTACTACCGAATACTTCTGCTTTCATAGATTTTTAAATGACATGCCACTTAATTTTTGAAATCGTAGTTCTTTACAGTGTTTCACTATGTCAGTAAATCTGGGCATGACCTTCATCTGCACGGCATTTTCAGTATAGTAACTCAATTATTGTGTCCAAACACTCACCTCTTTCACTTCGTAGGTACATCCCACACACACAGATGCTTCCATAGACAAAAGTTTTCAATCATCTCCGATTTCTTCAAGGCGCCCATCGTAGAAGAAAAAAGAAAAAATCCACTCGCTCGTTTCTCAATCAGAGGTTATCGGGACAGAGAAAGCACACTGGGCGTGAATCACAGAAGTAGGTTGGTGCATGCAAGCGGCGCGCGCGCAAGTGGGTGAGCGTGTCGAGGTCGTGACGTCACGCGCTTTCTCTGCGCGCGCAAGTTGTGCAACCTCGCGCTGCGCCGCCGCCATCGGTGTCGCCTGCGCCGCGGCGCAGACTACCAGGAGTGCTGTACCTTACGTACTCTGTAAAGAAACAGTTTCATAAATACCAAGTAGAAATACTCCCTACATTAGTGGCATTAACATGTCTGGATAACTTATTTACTACAGAAAAGTAGCTACTACAGCACCTTTATTTTTTAACCAGAACATGAGTACTGATCTTAAACGATCACGAAGGTTAAGCAACACAGGGCGCGTTCAGTGCATGGATGGGTCACCGTCTATGCCTAACGCTAGTGGCATTTTTCCGAGCGGTTCCGTGCTTCGCAAGGCACGTTAAGCTGTTGGTGCCGGCTGCCGTCGATAGATGGCAGTCGATAAGCCAAGTCAAAGGCCTTTGGGCGGCTTGATAACTTCTGACAGTAGACGAGCCACTAGTCTACAAGCCTCCACCAATCCGGACTTGGCCCCCGTGGTGGAGTATGGCCTATACCTTCCTCAGGGAAGAGACCCGTGCCCCTCGGTGGGGACATAATGGGTTGATGATGGTACTGAACGTCTTTAAAACATTTTATCAAGTCAATGAGAATGAGACCGAAATGACAGACAGTAACGTCTCTATTTTTGAGCTCTGACATAGAGCATTTGTTATGTGTGTTCCTTTCTAAACTAACTCATCCTAACCAAACCAAACCAACTATCGACATTGCACTTAATCTCGAGAACAGACCTCTCCCGCCTACCTACGAATATTGTGCATATATTTTACCAGTGGTTGTTTCTATCAAGGCTATCTATCAATGGGTCCGCATCATATTTTTTAGACTGCTACTGAGATACATCTAAGAGATACCGTTCTCTGTGTCGCATGGTAAGAGTAAAAGAGATTAAACGTTACATCGTGATTGTTCAAAGTGACACAGTGGATGCTGACGAGACCCGAGTCACGATGTCGTTGAACGTTCGTGTTCACTTCAAGTTGATGATCAAACTGCTCTCTCTAAATTTTGATGTGCGTTGGTCAGCGCTGTCATACTGACGTTAAAAAGCTGACCTTAATATCTTTTAGTTAAGCTTGGCTATCCGAAGCACAGTCGGAATACTAAGTGCGGAACACTGAGTCGGACACAGGCGTCACAGCTGAATGGGTATGTGTCGGTTTGTAATAGTTTTCATAATCGTCGACTTTATTATTGAAGGTCTACCACATTGTCTTATACTGTTCAATTGCATCTTTCATTAGTACTTATTAAATAGATCCATTAAATTTCTTCACATCCATCACAAAACTAAAATATAGTATATATATACCAAAGTACAAATAGACCATAAGTAGTTTAACGAAGTAAGATTGAAAGTACGCGTTAAATATTTCATCTCGTCTCTCGGTTCGCGAACTAAGCTAGTTCAAAATGCAACGGAGGTCTCATATTTATTTACGTGTTGCGTCGTAAAATGTTAAAATAACAAAGTTTATTGTCTAGCACATAAAATGTATGCGAAAGTGTCCAAATATAGCTTCTCCCGCCGTGTACAGTTGTAAAATATTATGGAACTAGAGTCTTACATGATAGCATAAATTTTCTTCTGTCAGCATAAAGCTGGCAGGATATTTAATCACATGTAAATTTCCTTAGACTGCATCTACAGTAGGTAGATAAAACGTACCAACCCACATTAATAGAATACACTCAGTATAATATACAAGTAAATACGGTCGATAGAATTGCTCGCAACGATTCTACGAACATGAATGTAGCCGAAGTGGTATATAAAATATATTTATCAAGGTCTTTGCAAATTGCATACTAGTTACATGTTCAAAACTGACAATCCACTTTAGACTTGACTGTACAAGCGACAGACGTAAAGTGAATTAAAACATTGCACCATCCCAGCTGCAAACAACTCGAAGCTCTACAATTTTCACTTTCTCGGAAATTCAAGCATCTCCTTTCTTTCACATAACCTAAGTACGGTGAACTTGTACTCGTCTTATCTTATTAGTTACTACTAAAGAAGAAGATACCTATAAAATAGACTTTTAGCTACAGCACACCTTAGTATAATCAAGAGAACTCAATTTGACGTCAGCATATTGAAGAAAAAAACCGACCGAGTGCGAGTCGGACTCGCGCACGTACCGTATTAGACACAAAAATTGAGAAAAAACGGAAAAAACCGCGTTGCTTGTATGGGAGCCCCCTTAAAGATTTATTTAAATACAATTATTTATTTTTGAATCAAATATGGAACTAAATATTCTGTGAATATTTCAAGCGTCTACCTGTTGCCGTTATTAATATCGAGCAAAAAACGGCAAAAAAAAATACGTTTCTTGTATAGGAGCCCCCCTTAAATTTCTATTTTGTTCTGTTTTTAGTATTTGTTGTTGTAGCGGCAATAGAAATAAAATTTCAACTGCCCAGCTATCACGGTTCAGGAGATACAGCCTGGTGACAGACAGACAAACAGACAGACGTCTTAGTAATAGGGTCCCGTTTGGCACCCCTCGGGTACGGATAATCAAATATAGAAATTACCCAAAACTTGGTAGCGTGCAAAGTGCTAGCAGCGGCAAATTAATGTCAATGAAGCGAAAGAGGTTTGCCAGAATCATGGCAACTGGCGAACCCTGGTCTCAGGCTACTTCTCTTAGATGCAGGCGTGGGATCATGTATACGTGACTCTGTTTATTTTAAAATCGACCTTTCACTTCTATTATGGTATTACGAATGACCTTGTCTCAATGGGTAACTCAATCTTGTCACTCACCTGTTCCGGATTTAAGTCGCTTGTGGCCATCCTGACCATTAACCCTGTGCAACGCAGTGTATCCTACTTTAGCGGCGACAGATAGCCACGCCAATTGCCGCTCGGGATAAAGTCGCCCATTTAGCTGTCCCCGGGATGTGGGAATCCGGAACGCGCACTTTATGACCTTAAGGTCCTTTAGTCGGTTTAGAGCTCTCCTAGCGGAAAGTGGGCTTTTTGACCTCTGCTGGGTCGATAAAATTGGTAGGGCAGGAAAATCAAAACAAAGACAATGTTGTACACTGTTTTCGTATACGTCTTAACGAGTCTAGATCGCCGCCATCGGCAAAATAATCTCTGCGTACCCCATCAAATTATTGGACATGAGTTTATTTGGTGTTACGTTATGTATGTTGGTATAGTAAAGTATTCTTTATTCTGACCATACCGTCTCTATTGCCACCAGAAGTGTGGAGTGCGGGCGGCGGTGGCGGCGCAGCATGCGGTAGCGGCATGGACCTGAAGCAGGTGGAGGTGGCCTACCGCGGCGTGCTGCCGGGCGCGGTGAAGGCGGAGCCCGGCGTCTCGCACAACGGGCACCCGCCGCTGAACGGGCACGTGCGGGACTGGATGGCCGGCGGCGGCGGCGGCGGCGGCGGCTCGCCCTCGCCTGGCGCCGCGGGGCCCCCGCAGCCCAACAACGGCTACTCCTCGCCCCTGTCCTCAAGCAGCTACGGGCCCTACAGTCCTAACGGGAAAATAGGTAAGTGCTGTGCTGGGTATAGACTGAAGTGAACGGACAGTGAGTCAATCGAGGCACACTGAGTAGTAGCTGGATAAGCCTGACTGGGACTGGATCGCCGGCGGCGGCGGCTCTTATCTTGCTAAGCCATAGTGGATGTTAGGATAACATAATAGTTTTGTTCTACCCGATAGCTATATCCTTATAACCTCGAGTAAATATTCATAGCATCATTGTTATGAACGATACTCAGTTGCCAATTCTTCAACTAAACCATAGATACTTTATCGCAGACGTCTAAATTGTGAGGGTAAGACAATCAAATATGTAGTTCCAAAGGTATTTACTTCGACCTTGATTTAACAGGTAGGTCATTCTACTTTTTTCAAGCCGAAAGAGACTTACAAATCGATATAAATTGATGTTTACTGCACTCTCTACTGATAGGATTACAAAATAGAACAGTTTCTCCAAAGTAAAAAAAGCTTGTCACTAGCTTCCAAAATGCAATAATGCTATTCTGATAGATTTTGAATGAAGTACATATTTCATGTACAAACTTACTGAAAAGCAAGCAGTTTCAAAATCACTTTATACTGTTCGCGATATCACATCTAACGTCCTCCGTTCTGAAAACTACACACTACATTCGACCTCGTTTTTATTAGCATAATGTATGTGACCGTACATAACCACTAACAGTAGGGAGTCAAGCTGTAATCTTACATGACCAGCTAATACAAACGCTTTGCCAGTAAAAAACGAACCTTACTCACAGTTGTTAAAGGCTACTGGAGCATCTAAGGCCCGCTCTATATCCATGGCCGTAATAACAAAAGAACTACAATAGTAAATTTTCTAAGAGCCTTCACACATTAATGATCGCCTTTGGAGTTGCGTTAAGCAACAAAGTACAGTTTTTGTGGCAGAGCCTATTGAACAATGTCTCGAGGCGGCAAACTTGCCTTGTTATCATATCATTTGATATTGTTGATTGAGTCTAGACGCACGAAAACAAATGGGAATAAATCTATAATTTCAGCTTACACGTGGAACGGTCTGTAGACACCAAAACACAAATGCGCTACGTCAATACTATCTGAGATTTAGATTCTAGGCAATCTAGAGTAGCTCGGGGCTAAATTTTTACTCAGTACAATTGTGGCGACAAGGCCGCAATTTTTTTTCATTGTGATTGCATAATTATTGTTGATTTTTGTTACCAGTTAAATTGTTTTTGTAAAACCTTTTTTCCTGCTCCTTCATTGTTTCGTTCTTCTTTTTTTACTTTGGCATTTTTTTGCATTCTATTAATATTTTACAGTAAAACTCTTGATTGCGATAGCTGCAGGCCGTTCAGACAAAACGCAGCATA
Source organism: Yponomeuta evonymella (assembly GCA_963969515.1). Classification (NCBI taxonomy): domain Eukaryota; kingdom Metazoa; phylum Arthropoda; class Insecta; order Lepidoptera; family Yponomeutidae; genus Yponomeuta; species Yponomeuta evonymella. Next base: position 8,384,401 of record OZ018346.1, read on the forward strand.
TCGAAGTTCCTCTGACAATAGACCTTATACCCATCTGTTATTTTTTTTTTTAATAATTCTTTCAACGATCGCAGCAAACAGTTGACGTAGATAATTAATTTGTCATGATTGTTATCAGCCAGTGGCAATCAGAATAAAAAAAGCAAAGGCGGGCTTAAAGCATACAGGGTTGACCTAGAGCCCGCGACCTCATCACAGCCAAGGCGAGACCAAGGACTCAAATTCAAAACTTGTATTCATTCTAAAAAGAAACTGTGTTATGTAAAAAAATGCGATTCCTTAAAACACCTCATAAACGCCGTATGAACAGTCCGTGGTGAAGACAAGGGAAAGGCTTTACCACGGACTATTTATGCTGCGTTTATGTGTATGGAGTGTTTTTATAAAAAAACAATGAACAGAAATTAAGAAAACACTGTTAGCTTAATGAACATCAAAGTTGTTTGTCTCCGAATTAATATATTATGTGGAGACGAATCACAAAGAAACTCCACTTACAAACAAGTTTTCACTTGAGTAGCAAAGTTTTAAACTTAAAGTTATCAATGTTCAACACATTCATGATCAAAATCGTTCTCTAAACAAAACACCCGTTAACATTATATTATTGTTTGATTCTATATTATCCTTATAGTGCCCTTTTTAGCACGAATACAGAATGTGCAAAAAGGTAATGAATAAGTAATGAACACATTTTATTACTCTAACTCAGGGTTTCTCAAAGTGGGGTACGCGAACCCCTGGGGGTTCGCCGTCCGACGGTAGGGGGTTCGCGACAAGATTTACGTAATGAATTTGTACGAAACAGTACATGGCACATTGTAAAAAGGTTATTTTTATTTTTATGTTAAAGAGTTGTCTTTGGTTAATTGGCATTATCATTGAATTATGGCATTATGCATCTTCCCCCATTACTAGAAGGTTGTGTCAGTCATTTTTCTATTTCTATAATAATTAATACAGTTCACTTATACAATAATTATTATGTTTGATTGCGACCCAAACAGTATTTTCACATGGACTTTTCGTATAAAGCCTACAAATCTTCTGAACTATATTTATAGGATAGGTAGATCTACCGATTTTCGTTTTTCGAATCTTCTAATTTCTACCAATCTTTATAGTTCATCTACTACTAAAGTGCGGTCGCCGAGCAGGAAGAATTTCGTACATTAACCTGTTACTAGCTATCTCTGTCGCTCCCGCGTAAATATATTGCGTCATGCTCGCACAGATGCATTGGCCGCCGTCTTAAGGGATTGCAAACCTTTTGACTGCGACCGGTAAGGTCTGTTCTTGTATGCTTGTGTTCGGTTGACCTTGAGTCAATCCCATTATTTGAAATAGGGAACAACGACATTCCATGTTGGGATGCGCTAGTGATCGCTCAGTTTTCGGACACAGTGAAATCGTTTCTGAAGTTGTTTGTGTTTTGTTATCTTGTTTTAATTGTTGTTTTGTTATAATAGTTTGTTAGAATATAATATGAGAAAATCCGCAGCGCCTCTATCATACGTACGAGAAACTAAATTAACATACGATTAAAATTGTACATTGATTATACAGACCTGTCCGAACTAGTATCAATAAAAACTTGCACTTCACAAAAAATGTTGGTGATAACTGCCCGTAGACAAAAAGGTCAATATACGAAATTCTTTCTGCTCGGCGACCGCGCTTTATACTAAAACAAGAGTTGGCAACACTGGTTTGCTCAGTGTTTATTTGTTTTATTGATTGTTACCTACGCACTGTGGGGGGTTAGTGGTTCGCTGTCATTTAGAAACTTCGACGGGGGTACGTGGAGCCATAAGTTTGAGAAACCCTGCTCTAACTCATAAAAGAGTTGCTACAAGATTTCTCAAAATCGCCCTTGGTACCCTTTACAACCCCGTGTGGGTCATCCAGAACTTTCAACTCTTATCAAAGACATTTCCGCATATATAACATAAAGCCCGGTTCTTAACAAAACACCTATAGGCCATTACATCATCATACGGTCTGAAAACGACACTTAGTCAGGTTTTTCGTGTTCCGCTTTATCTTCTCTAGGTGATAACTCTGTGGGGCGTTGACCTGAACCCAGCGTAATTCAAATAACTCCAGTCGGTCTAGTCAGACGGCAAACTAGTGGTTTTCGAGGCTGAGTACAAATTCAATAGTCAATCGAGCAGCGCCCCCCGTTTCCGTTAATTTAAGGATTTTTTAACCATTTTAGCAACCAATAAACAGGGTTTATTTTGAATGATTAATCTTATTAGACCCTATTTATAATAAGATTAATCATTCAAAATAAACCCGGTTTATCAGGGGATGTATTAGCGAAGGACAAAATAAAAAGTACCCGAAAACGGTATGCATGTAGCGACTAATGAATGTTGATGAAGTAAATGAGGTTTGTCAGGATCGTTGCAAGTGGCAAACCTGCCTACCCTTCTGTGATAAAGGCGTGAATTATGTAATGTACTTAATAGAAACTAAATTGCTGACAGACCTCTTTAAGGTCTGCATCACACTGTCTAGTCTTGACTCACTCTCAGGTTACCAATATTAAAAGGTAGTCTTACTTATCCTATTACGATCTAACTGTGAGGTTTAAATCATTCGTTATCATAGATATAGATCTTGGTTTGTGTTCTTGATAGACAGCTCTAGATTTGAATATAATTTAATTATATATCACTCTAAACATTATAGTACCGTCGAGAGCACATAGACTGTTACATTTTTGTTGCAAAGTCACCCGTAACGTAACTGAGTAGAGTGCACGCGTCGGAAGGTTGATGTTAATAACAATAATGATAACTTCCACACGAAACAATCACTGTCCTGGTCCCAAACTAGGATACCCTGTGCTATGGTAACCAGGCAAACACCCAAACATGGAAATACACCCAGACTGAAGGCAGTGCAAATGCACAGCGGCCCCCCGCGGAAATCAGACGTGATACCGCTAGACCAACGAGGCAGCAGAAGAAATGTTAAGATAAGATAACAATATTCTTTATTGGCTCCGTGTGGCGCCGGATTAAGAATAGCGTTACTCCATTTCCTTCCGTGGATGTCGTAGAAGGCGACTAAGGAAATACATTACCAAGAGACGGGCAGCAGCGACTTCCTGAGATTTCAACGGCATACTGCGATCGCCTGCCAAGCGTGGCGATTATGGCAAAACCCTTCATGGTTAGGAAAGCCATGGGGGAGGCCTATGCCCTGCAGTGGGCGTCAAATTGCTGATGATGATTCTTTATTGTATACCAGGGAAAATCAAGAACCTAGGATCACGAACCTGGGACTAGATAGCATTTATGCCAAAAACGGCCGTTTCTGTCTGTCTAGCCCTAGGTTTTTTTGCCTTAGGTTCAGGACCATGGGTCCTAAAAATCTCTATTAACCTGATTGAGTGAAACTTTTTGCAAATTTGATTTTTAAAACAAGGTTTTTTTTTCCTCGGTGGCGCTAGTGTTATACTCCCTGGAGCCCCTTAAGCAACTCTCAATGATTCTTGAATTAAGTAAATTATGTTTAAAGATTAGCTAGTTTTACATTTGCTTGCAACCTATAAAATCTTTCGTATTTTCCATCGGTTGATAACCGCTCAGCGAGACCTTGACGCCAGTCTCTCAGGTTCAAACATTTTGCATCAGCGATTCTATGCTTTAGTATCATTATAATAAGAGTATTCAGTATGGGATTTCCGTGTGTTGTCTCACAACATTAACAACAGTATGTGAAGTGTGAACTCAGACTTGACCCGTCAGTTAAAATCTGTTGTTTTAATGGAAAATCTTGGATGTAACGTTAATTTAGTTTCCCAAGCTAAGTGTGAATCTAATATATAAAAGGCGAACATCCGACACACTCACCAATCAACGCCCAGCCCAAACCTTAAAAGCTGAAATTTTGCACAGAGTCCTTTAATAATGGACATACAAGATATTGTTTGTACAGTGTTCTACGGACTCTTACTTTAATAGGGATTCATACTTATAATACCATTGTTCCCACTGCGGCCTTACATTGTACAAATGGCCTCACTCTTGGTGTATTTCCATGTTTGTGATCCTTGCCTGGTCACTATAGCACAGGATATCCTATTTTGGGACCAGGACAAGTAATTGTTTTAGTGTGGAAGTTTTCATAAGTGGAAGTTCACCGGCTCGTCTAGTTCTTTATAAAACTTTGCAATCTGTTTTTAGTTTAGTTTTATGTCGTATTTACTAATCAGAACATTAACTAAGGGGTCTAGCGGACATCATGTTTGTGAAGAAATCGAAAAGGACAAAAAAACCGCCTTTAAATTTAGGATACCCCCGATACAAAAAACTAACTCTTAAAATGTAAAACCGCATCAATGTCGCTAAGTTGAGCCAATTCAAAGCAACAAAATTTTTGGCGGCCATTTTTTCCCGCCATTTTGATTTTTTTTTTAATCGCACTTAAATTTGCCCAGGGCGTACGTTGTTTTAGTCAAAGCACCATACCTATATCTCTTACCGTTTTGTCGGGCACTTGACCATGTCCATAAATGGCTAAGTGGATTTCCATCAAACATGGCTAAGAACCATCTCGATCCATCTAGCGTTCAATTTAAAAACCATATCGAAATCGCTTGATCCGTTTAGGCGCTACGATGGAACGTACAGACACACAGACATAGGCTTCAAACTTATAACAACGCTCTTTGCGTTGGGTTGGGGGTTAAAAACACGTACTACTTCTCAGAATATATGGTTCGCGGTACGGTTGGTAATCCGTGTCAATCTTAAATAAATAAAAATAAATTAAAATCTGAATCTTACTCTTCACTCAATCACATCAATTGACTGTCGACTGTAAAACATATAAGCTAGAAACACTGAATTCATAACCTTCACTAGGCTCAGTTATTTAGAGAGAGAGAGAGAGAGACAAAAAAAGGTCCGAGTCGCAGATAAATGGCAACCGTTAAACGCGGTCGTAACTATAATTTTTGTTAAAGTAGTTAGACCTATCAGGACAATAAATTCCACTGGCCAGCGATACGGTGATCAGGCAACAGTGAGCAAATTAAATTTTAGTTAAGGCTCTCGCGCCTTGAGTTCTCGTTACTGCGGGAAATTTTGTGTTAATACGAGTTTTAAACTCTCTTTTAATTTATTTTCTTACACGCGACACATCTTGAAATGATTTAAGTATTTTAGATGATAAAAGTTTCTTCAGCCTGGTAGAGATCCGTGATCTACACTGAATACTCGCTCTGGAGCCTTTTAGGCGATCGTCACGCCCGTATCGGCGACGTGGCACACTTTTAAATTGGTGACAATTCAACCGTGAGATTAGTTGCGCACTGTAAATTTTTCGTGGTTTATATTCAATCATTCAAAGTTGAAGGCGTTAAATGTACCAACGAGTTTAATTTCGCCCTAAGGACGGTGAAAAATAATTTGTGGTGCCTGGAAAACGCCTTAAATCGCCTAACAAGAACTGACGCAGAGCAGCGAGCCCAAGCGCGCTAGAATTAAGGTGCGGAGATCGGTGAGTTGCCAGGCCTATACAAATTGTCTTTAACAAATTGTGTACATAAAATTTGAAAACTTAATAGATGAACTAAAAAGATAGAAACAAGCTGAAAAAACGCAGTCGGAGACAAAATTTAAATCATATTTGGTAGGTGCGGTTGCACGAGTAGGTACCTGTAATCCATTCCATAATTATAAACTTTCCCTGGGTGTACAAATACCGTTGATAGAAATTTTACGGAAAATGTCAAGGAGCTCCTTCATTGATTCAAGAAATACCATCCTTGATTTGCAATTATTGGCTTTGATCATGTTTCAAAGAATAGCTTGTTTACAACATGTAGTGAACTTAGCAGATCATTGTCCAGCAGATCATAAACAAATGAGAGTTTTTGATGCATTCAGTAGATTTCTACAGGTTCTGATACTTTTCAGAAATAGTCCTGGCGTTTTTACCTTCATAAGCAGCCTATATATGTCCCACTGTAGGCCACGGGCCTTCTCTCAGGGAGAGAGTATGGGCTTAATTACCACGCGTGCCCACCGCGGATTGGCGGCGATTTCAAGCGCTGAGGTATGTGAATAGTTCAGACATCTTACACACCCAGGTTTCCTCACGAGGTTTTCCCCCACCGTTAGCGAGTGTTATTGCTACTATAACTTCACAAATATACATAACTTAGAAATCAAAGTCAATGAGTCTTCCGAGTCCAATGTTCTACCCACTAGGCTACCACCGCTCATTTTTACCTTGAGAAAAGTCAATAGAAAAAATTATGTGCTAACATCCCGTAGCATATCATTTCGCGACATATCAAAATTAAATGTGAGTTCTTGTCGCATGCAGCTGAGTTCTATAGTTCCTGATACGTTTAAGAAATAGTTCTGGCGATTTGGCAACCAAGAAAAGCGTATATTGTTAACCCTGCGAATTTCCAAGAAATTTGAGGTATTGCTAAATATTTGCCCGAACGCTAAAAGCGTAGCGAGCAAACGATTGCGCTCGGTATCTGTTCATTATATTCTCATCAGTATTTATTCGAAGGCGGCTCCTCTGCAGATTTTCTAAGTACTCGAAACAAAAGCAAACTTCACCTTGATGGCTGTGCAGTTTATAGAAGATACACAAAAAGACGAGGTCGCTGCCTTTTCAATTGCTACAACGCACGGAAATGTTGAAAATGTTGTATTGCTTCAGTTATCCTCCGATAAAAATTTCTTCAGCGCTAATACTGCATGCGCTGAAAAGAACAAAAAAGTACACAGGGCACATAACTCACAGGTCGTTAGCAAGCGCATTCAACGGTTGTAGGTTGGTAGTTATTTACAGAATTCTAATTTGAATTTAAATCCGACACCAAAACAGTTTCAAGTCGAAGCGTGGGACGACGACTTTTCTTTTTGCACTTAATAAAATTTCGTCTCTTTTTGGGTCCTTATCAAGCTACGATGCTTCTTTTTTGTCAAGACACTGCAGTGTTGAATTGCACAAAAACTAAATCAACACAGACCCGCACCTATGTCACTTTATTTACTTTTTACTACATAACGAATGATGCAATCTTTGTCAAATAAAACAAAATGTATTACTGCTAAAGTGGTACCATTGGACGGCTCTTGTAAAAGTCGACATAAATTGCGCTCTCCGCTCTGCTGCAATCAAAGCAAGACGAATTCCCGAACGCCATAACTTTCAGTGGAAAGGGTTTACGTTCCATTCCATCGATAACGTATTGAAGTGATTTTATAGCGTCAAAGCTATCGCTATCTCGTCGAGCATAGCAGGTGTAAGTAATGAGCCAATTTTATGTCTTGCCAATAATTCAACTTTTATTTTTACACCCGTGCGCTGAACTCGATTATGGATCGCTGTAGCATTATTGACACTAATTAACCTCTTCAGACAAAGAGAAGTTGGTTACGAACAAAGGCTCTAAATTCTACGTAGGTATCTGCATTTTGTATTTACTATTGCTGGTGCGTTCATGACTTGACGCGCTGATTCATTTCCAATTTGTCTTGTTTATTCAATTGTGTACAAACCGTATATCACCGATAATCTACCAATAATAATAATACAATCTGAGTAATGATTTTTTCCCTGTTTCCATATCCACTTCATTACATTCCTCTTACAAAGTTTATAACGCATTTGAACCTATGTTGTTAAAATTAAAACGTTGCAAAAAGCTATGAGATAGGCATTGTACGTGTTTGTTTGCAAAGATCTTTGCTGTACTTAACCTATGTATAAAGTTACATGAAGGTATAAGACAGGCAAGAGATGTCTCTTGGTCGTCGATAAAGATCTGAAACCTTTTGCTTTACTCAACCCAAGAATATCAGTAACACATTTTCTTCAAAGCACCTCGTTGAACGTAAAATCTTCAACGGAGTCGCCCTTGCAATGTTATCTTTTCCCAATGTGTTCCAACATACGTGAGTGAGATCTCGAGACTTTATGTTCATTTTTCTGCAGAACTATTGTAATTTCAAGCACTTGTCTGTTATTACTAGCGACTGTCGTATTGGCAGTCGGATGCGGACCACCCTCGGTGGATGGTTATAAAGCTGTTGCGAGTGCTTTCACGAGAAGACTAAATGAGGCGAAATAAGAAAAAGGGAACGCAATAAATTCATGTTCGATGTGGAAAATGGTGATTTGAATTTGCATTCTACTGCTTACTACGCGGAGAGTGAAATGCATCGAGTATTTTTTTTAAATTCCTTAGCCGATCGAATAAAACCACAAAGGAGGCCTATGTCCTGCAGTGGGCGTCGAATGGCTGATGATGACGTCTCATTCACGATGTACTAACTAAAAAAACAGACCACGAACAGACAACCTCTGTAGCTAGATATATTTTGTACCTCATTTGTTTTATCCATCGACAGCAAATGTCAGCAATATCGAGCTAGGTGAATCTTTTTGAAAACAATTACCTACATAGAGTAGAAAAGGCTTTTGCTCGGCCAATATATGATACCCTATATAATCGTATTTGCTTTAATGCTGACAGTAGCCACACCGGGTTTATCTTGATGTATAGGGTCATTAGGCCCACGTAAAGTAACGTTTTAATTTCAAATAACCAGTTAAAACCGGCTCCATTAGTCCTTGTAAAGGAGTTTTAATTGAATTATTCCTTTCTCTATTTATCGAGCCCTTGAGGTTACCTGGCCAACTGCCGGGTATGGGTGAACCAAAATAATTTTGGTATAATAATCAATGTGTTTGTTACTTAGATATACATATAAGATATCACTTGTAATTCTTTTTTTTGTTGTACAATAAACTGTTCTCTATCACTGTCTATTTACTTACATTACATACACGTTTGGCGGTGTGAATTTACTGTGAGAGCGTTAAAAAACAACAGACAACCATAATTGGGATGCTGTGATCCCTTCAGAGAGGCAGCAGGGATTTCAGAGCACTGGTGGCCTTCTGGAGCCCAGTCCCTGTCCCTATAGGCTGGCTGGAAGGATCTCACAGTCCTAGTGCGTACAATGGCCCAAATATAATATACCAGTACCAAGGTTAAGTGCGAAAATCTCTGGTCTGACTAACTACACGTTCGGCGGTTTAATTAAGTAAACTGTGAAATCAGCAGAAGTCGGCGAGCAGTCTCTAGGCACAGTCGACAGGTGTCGACAGGACATCAACCGTTACATGCGTGCACTCTATTCAGTTGCGTTAAGGGTGACTTTGTAACAAAAATTAAAGGTTGCCCTGCTGTCGAAAGTACAGTGTACATAGTGTGTAGGTACATAATTTCAAGCAGAACTGACAAGAGCGAAACGTTCGTCTTTTGACACGTGTACAGACGTGGGAGGAGGTGTAGACACGTCAATGATGTAATGGCTTATTCGTTCAAAGAGATTCCAATGGCAATACCAGTGGATTTCCATTGGAATCTCTTACCACATACCAGCGAAGTTAGTTTACATGAGTACCTGTAACTTTAGTAATCTTGACTTTACAGAGCATAAAATAACTTCATATACTGTTATTCATAATCAAAATCTTGAAGGAGTTCCCTTAATGCCTCAATTACATCCCTCAGAGTAATTCGTTATGAGGCGAGGTGTTATGTGCCAAATTGCACGACTACGTCCCACTGACACCCACTCGTCCCTTTATTACATACGGGATAAACTTGAAGAATCCCTTTTTGCCAGATATTCGCTCTTATGTGGCAATAAATAAGACACGTCTGGATGGAAGTTTTTACCGTGTAAGCAGTTCTATAATAAGCAACTTCAATCACTTCTGCAAATGATACTTGTATATTAAATTGTGATCCCTTATCGCAGAATGTTTTCCACGTTTACATAATATCAACAATGGTGTTGCGAGAAACGAGTTATTATGTGTTGCTAGGAAACAGTAAGTATTATAGTAAAGGAAGGTATTATCTATGTGTATTTTAAGTTTTTACGGTTTTATTTTTAAAAAAACATTTCCTTAAAACACACTTCAAAAAGTTTAAAATCGTCTTTCTCTTTACCTAAGACTATTTTAACTGCATTTAAGTATTGTACATAGAAGTTAACATAAACGACAATGTGGTTTTCTAAGAAAGAGATAATGTTTAATTCACGCAAATCTAGTGCTTTACTCTTTTTTTATTGGTGAAGGCCTCAATTTGGTTGGACTCCCACTTAGTGTTGCCAGATCAGTTTTTTCAATTATCGTGACATAATTGGAAAAAGTGGGACTAGAAAAAAAAAAATCGCGACGACAAATCAAACCAAAAAATGTAAAAAAATGTTACCATTGTAGCGGGCAAAGTTGTGTCTAATTAGAGGCTTAGTTATGTAAGACTTTTAATCTAATTTGTGGCTTCGGTGAAAAAAAAAGCTGGAATTTGGGCGTCCCGCTCGGGGTGCTGCTGGCATGGCGGGACGCGTTCAGAACTACAATCATGGTGTTCCATGGCAATTCGATGAACATTGCTTAGCCGCTTAATCCATAGATTAACAGTGGGAAGACTGCTACGCAACGTACGTCGAATTTTTATAATAAACTGTGAATTTTAATTTTATGAAACGCGGCCCCTAGGCCTCTCGCGAAGTCAGGACTTTTGGTAACACTACTTCCACGTGACAAGTTAAGAAAATCAATAAATAATGCAGAAGGCCTTCTCTCAGAGAGAGAGAGAGAGAGAGAGAGAGAGTATGGGCTTAATTACAACGCGTGCCCACCTCGGATAGGGAATTTCAAGCGCCGAGGTATGTGAACATCTTACACACCCAGGTTTCCTCACGATGTTTTCCTTCACAGTTAGCTAGTGGTATTGCTACTGTAACTTGACAAATGTACGTAACTTATAAGACAAAGTCATTGTTACATGCCGGGATTCGAATCCACGAATTCGGGGGTCGTGGTTTCGAAACCCGGCACTCCCGAATGAGAAGCCGGCGTTCTACCGCTCCGCTACCACCGCTGAAAAAAAATTCAATAACTCATTTAAAATATTCCATCTACGCTATACTATAAGCCACGTTCAGCGAGATATGTATTTAGCTGCGGTGGTGGACCAAGGGCGAGCGGTAATAAACTCGCTTGTGTTACTAAAAACTATCGACTTTGGACAGTAGAAACCTACATACTTCGATATATCTAATAGATAGAGAACACTTCATTGTGCATAACATCTACGGTTTATCCAGTGAATAAGTCTAGAAACATCTTCATCATGATATTTGCCGAGCTATCCAAAGACAAATTGTATGACTGACAACCCTATCAATGACATATTTGTCGGTTTATCCCTGCATAAGTGTTTATCTATTTACTTACTTATCCAGTGATTTGGTGCAAGTCACCCTTAGATTTTACCCAACTTATTTTGCCATTTGCACCTACCTTAACATGACGAAAATAGAACCTTACTTCCAGTATTTATGCCACAGGGTGAGGAAAGACGCAGGGCTACATGACTCCCGTAGATCTTGCTCTATCCGTTGGTCGTCCTACTCCCGGTGTTGCCACCTCGCCGACAGAAGCCAGAAAAGTAGCTTGATTCTGGGAATTTGACTCTTTCTAGTCTGTCTTTTAATTCGATGCAAAAAAAAGAAGCAGTGTTACCATTATAAAATTTATCGTTATATATGGTAGATTTTTGTTTTACTGTAAACAAGTAGATTCGTGTGACTAAAAACCTAATTGCATCAACGACATTAATAAAAGAAAAGTTTTTAGAAAAACACAAACGTAGCTCACACAAATTTTATTTGAAAATAAAATAGAATTATTTATTTTTTTACGTATTGACAACACTTGGATGTAGATGGCCTTTGGTGTGAAGGCGTGTCTCCGGGGCGTATTTTTCTCAAATATTAAACAGAAAACACGAAACTAATACATTTGTTTCCATACACAAACCGTCTACTGCTGTAGGAAAATGTTTCTGTGTAAAACAAAACATTTTGTGTCGTCATCATGAGTTCTGACGATGAAGACGAGAAATGAAACAAATCCTTCCCCTCTCTCCCCCCGCGCGGAGAATGTTTTCCGTCGGCCTCAGGAAACAAAAACATTGTGTATACACAATTGTGCGTAGCCACGCCCCAATGTTTCAATGTTTTTGTGTAATATTTCGAAAAAACACGCCAGGAGACGGGGCTTTAGGTTTGACACATTCATGAAGACGTGATTTATTTTCAAACATTCCGTTTTTTTTTTTAGTTACACGGTTTGCTGGTGTGGGAGAAACCGGAAGACTTAAATATTGTGTTGTGCACTCACTTCAGGACCCCCATGAACGTTCATTAAGTTTTAATTAAGTTTCTATAAGTTGTGTCACATATTATTGCTGTAAAATAATTCATGTACTCTTCATGAATTACTCAATACACGCCCTCACCTTAAACTTACTCATAATAAAGTTCTTAGTGAGATATGTTTTTGGATGCATGCCTAGTACATATTTTTATCATCTAAGTTTAGAATAAGTGGCATGTTTCTGTAATATCTCCGTATTAAATAAATAAATAAATGTTGTTTCTCATATTTTCTTGTGATTTCAACAATTTTAGATAGTTTTTAGAGTCCACGTGAGTAATGCAACACGTGAAAGAGATTTCTGTTGTATAAATAAAAGTTTTTTTTACTTTTTTTCCGATAACAGTGGTTTTTATTGGCCTAAGTTTCTTTGGAACCTTAGATTTGTGGCCGTCACATACGACGGCGTTAATATGCGATATTTTTTCACACAATATCCAATATACAGCGCGCGTCCACACACGACTGCGGTCGGATTTAGTATAGAACAAGACATCGCGCGATATATATTAATATATTTATAGGCGTCGTCTGTCACGACCTTAAAAAGTAAACTTGTTGTGATGTCGACAAATGTAAAGGGTTGTGATGTTTAACGACCCCGTCACATCTCAAAGTGACAGTATTTTTTTTGCATCGAATTAAAAAACAGACTAAGTTTGTTACAATGTAAGTATTAATTGCGTTTGGATTGATTTTGCTGACCTAATATAACTATCCATTCTTGTTCAGGCCTATGTCCTGCATGGGGCCTTCTATTCAGGCGATTCCTATTCAGGGCGATATTTAAAGTCCTTTTTTTCTGGTTTTGTAATAAAGTGAAATAAAATTCTCTATCTATCCATATGATTCCATATTTCTAATCATATTACGTTTTATTTTTGAAAAATATTTCTTAATTGTTCAACTAACCGCTATAACAGCAAAGACGAAGACACAGACGTTTCTTGACTGTAATGTAGTTCTGTACATAATAAATCTCCAACAAGGCAACAAGATGCATTCGGCACATATTGAATATTGTTTTAAATTATATGAAAATGTGTCTAAAGCATTAATCGACCAAAAAAAAAATTTACGTTTATAATTTTGCCAAGTATCGGATAAAATGGCAACACTACCTGCCCCGACCTACCCCACTGCGACCTAAATACGGGGCGGATGCAATACACGCATCGACAAGGCTTCCAGGAAACAGCCAGCCCCGCGCAGCGCAGCCGGGAAAGTAGGGAAATATATATACTTAGATGTTCTTCCTATTTTTGTACTCGCTTTTTAAATAAGTCTTTTATTTACTTTGAATAAATTAGTGGCCACTGGCTGACTGGACCAAAGAGGTTAATGTAGCGAAAAGAGATCAGGGATCCAAAATCTTGTCGGAATCATCACGTTTGCAATAGCAATTAGTATGTAATTTAACAATTAGACGATTGGATTTGTTCAGGATATTATTACCGAAAACACATTAGTAAAGCAGTAGAAGACTCAGTAATACTGTTGTATTGTATTATAACAGTTAGTTGATGTAACAGGTTTTTAAATTCTTTTAACACAGAAAGTTTTATCAGTTTGACATCAGTAACATTTGACGGGTCTGATCGCAATTATTTATTAGGTAAACTTAACGTACCTTCATTCCTGACGTTGAACGCATAATATGTTGTTGATACAGAATCTCAAAGTAGTTCAAAATTTACTCTACGATTAAAAAATAAATCAAAAAGGGAAAATGCATACTTAATAAAAAGTCTTTCCAGTTTTTACTAGAACGTAAGTTTAATACTAATAAGCACTTCAAAAAAACTCGTGCTTCAGAGCTAGACCGTGTTAGGTAGGTGTGGGTGGGTATCACAGAATAGTGGCTAGCATTACTAATTCAGACGGTTTATTGAAACGACGCACAAATTACGCTAAAAAGATTGAAAAACTTTTACAAGTACGAGTAGGCATAGTGCTTTTCTTGTCTAAGTGTTTTCGGAAAATGTTCTGAGCACAAAGGGTTCGTTTAACACAGGCCTCTCAGCCCCCCATCGTATGAACGGCAGCATCGGTGCATGGGTCAATAAAGTGAGTCTACTTTCGCAATGATGCCAACAGTACATCAATTGCCTTCAGACAGAAGCGATTGCTGGCGTCTGGACGAAGATGACCGAGGATAAAAAGAAATGGCGTGCCTTTGGGTAGGCCTACGTCCAGCAGCGGTCAAGAACGGGGTAGTTGATGATGACGAAGTGCCGTATAAATCAAGCGCTCCTACCTCTGAAATCGCTCTGGAGCGCGCAGTTAAGTTGCTGTTTTGTTTTGATCGTCATCAGAGCGATTTCGGAGGGAAGAGCGGCCCTAAATTTTATAACCGTTTATTTATTCATCCATTCAATCATTAATTTATTTAACTTTGTATTTATTGGTATGTACTACACTGTGTGGTTGCCTAGAACGGGTCGACGGTCGGTGAGCTGACCACCAGCCCGGTGGCCGACGACATCGTGAAAGCGGCTGGGAAACATTGGACGAGACTAGCAAAGGACCGGATGGGTTGGCGTGAAAGAGAAGAGGCCTATGCCCAACAGTGGGCTCTGTTTATGGGCTGATTACATAGATAAATAGACTACAACTCACCCTAACATACACGTGAGACAATAGGCACTGGCTGAAAATCAGCGCTTTGGGCAAATACCCTCAGCACAGTGCTGAGCCAGCTAACTTTTGCAGCAACAGGGACACACCGCAACTTATGTTAGTAAAAAGTGTCTCAACGTTTTCAGGATTCCCAACCTCAAAAGGAAAAACGGAACCCTTATAGGATCACATTGTTGTCCGTCCGTATGTCCGTCCGACCATCTGTCTGTCAAGACCCTTTATCTCGGGGACGCGTGGAGGTATCGAATTGAAATTAAAACCATAGTCAAGTCTACAGTCCCTTGAAGCCGCGAAAAAATCAAACTTCTAAGTTAACGTAAAAAAAAGTTACGGCCGCTCGGAAAAACTGCGAGACTACAAATTTGTACGGAACCCTCGGTGGGCGAGTCCGACTCGCACTTGTCCGGTTTTTCTACCTTTTAATGATGTAAAGTTGTTAAAGTGTGTGTTTCTGTGGTTGTAATAAGTGGTTTTCTTCTTCTCCTAAAACTTACGGGGTATTGGCGCTGAAAAACAGTCGACAGATACATGTATTTTTCTTCCAAAAATATTTTCAACCTTACATTGTGAATAAGCCCGCCAAAATTCGCCACGGTCACAGAGAGTACATTACCCCAAGAGAGGATCTCCTTCAAATGGCCTTGCGTAAGGCCCGCAGCGGCCATTGTGCGTCAAAGTACACGCAATTAGACATGGACCGTGTATAATACACTGCGTTACACAAAACCGACTGAAATACAGCGTTGAAATACACAGAAATGCCAGTTCAGCAGATTTACGTAGTGATTGGATACTTAGTTCTTTACCTAAGTCGATAGTATATACTACACAGTTGTACAGTACACAGTAGGCTTAGGTTATTAGTAGTACTGTGACTAGTCTTCCTACTTGTTAATCTGTGGATTAGTAGGCTATACAATGCAATTGAAGTGGCATAGTACACCATGAATTGTAGTTCTATGAAACGTTATCAAATAACAGTATATACCTAAGTAAGTATTTAACAGTCTCAAACCAATCACTGCACATTCGTCTACAATTTGATATTATAGTCCTTCTAAGGCACGCCGCTACTCTGTGTCCGCTATAATGTTCTAAAACTAGGTTCTAAATTGTATACTAAAGCTGGAGCTCTTTAAATCCTCAATCTGTGACTAAAGCTGCGAATGTACCGTGTATCCTTTGGGCATATAATGGACCGTGGTCCAAGGTTCCTTCCTGCTGATGGGACGGTAATTTATTTTGCATACAATTACCAGCTCGAAGCTGCAACGTCATCTGCTCTGTCTCCTAAAATACATCCTGAATTGATATGCCATTATGACATGCCTAGAAAAATAATATATCACTAAATACCTCTACAGTGCTTTCAGCTGCTCTTGAAATCGTCAATGCCCGGTCGGCACGCGGGGCGTGTCAGCTCTCACAGAAGGCCTCTATGTTGCGCTTCTTACCCACAGTCCACCTCCTGAGACCACCTGGGTGAACCATAGGAATTTTTGTTTTACAACGGACCACCTTTGTTCACCTGGGTGTTCGTTGGAAAATTTTTTTTTTCACCGTACATCTTGACATCGAAACTCTTCAAAGTCTGAGGTGGACTATCACCAATAATACGATTTGACGGAGTTATGGAGGAATATAAAATATATATTTTATTTGGCTATGTTTCTCCATAACTCCGTAATATAAGGTGTAAGGAGCACTATGTTGTAACTAGTCAAACTTACTCGTATTTAATGAAGGCTGCCTGCCTAAGCTCCCTATTGTGAAGTTGAACACCAGTTTCACGATATATGTAGAAAAATATCTATACCACCCTAAAACGAGTTTTTCGTTTAAGTTTAGAAAATGTCAAAGCTTTCTCGTATCTAAAATATTATCCTAAGCAGTATCCATCTTTCTTGTCTAAATTGAATAACAAAAACAATTGAAAGTCGATATTCAAATGTTTCACATTTTTTAAAAAAAGAACATAGAAACTATTTGAAAAAAGTTTCATTCGAAAACCTCAAATCATGAAGATTCTATGTCAATTCAAAGAACCTATTGCAATAAAACGGCAATTTCATACTTTAACCCCTATTATTATAAATCACTTTGTAGTAATTTTATAAAGTGAGTATATTATTCTCAGACGTCTAAAGTAGAGTCGTTTTTAGTACACTTGTTTTTTAATGTAGCCTATATATTATACGTCCCACTGCATGGCACAGGCCTTCTCTCAGAGAGAGTATGGGCTTAATTACCACGGGTGCCCACCGCGGATTGGCAATTTCAAGAGCGGAGGTATGTAAACACCTCCGTCACTCAGGTTTCCTCACGCTATTTTCCTTCACTGTTAGCGAGTGGTATTGCTACACAACTTCACAAATGTACGTAACTTAGAAAACGAAGTCATTGATACATGCCAGGATTTGAACTCCGAATGCGAGGCCGGCGTTCCACCGCTCCGCTACCACCGCTTCCAACATAAACTACATACCATACTATTATTACCTACCTACTAAATTTTATATAATATTACAGCTAGTTGTCTAGTCCCTTTCTTTGACTAACTATAATATTAAGAAAAAAATGTGTTTTTTATATTTGTGCATTCTAAGGCGTAAAGTAGAGCACCCTTATTTTCATAAATTTAATACTATTGCAAATAAATATTCTTCTTTGAGTTGCATTATTCACTCAAAAAAATGTGCGTTAAATAAAATAACAAACAATTATTCCGCAAAGTAGGATCTGAGACGAGAAGTAGGTTATGGCTCGCGATTGATTGGCGAATGCATCTGGGTTATCGTTACCATGGCAACGATAACCAGGTCACTCGGCCTCCGTATAGAAACTACAGGTAGGTATATGTATTGTAGTAGAACATATTTTAACAGAAACATTACGATGTCAGCCAGCGTCAATGGACATTGTCCTGAAAAAAATAAGTTATGTTATTATTTTATTATCTTCGAGAAAATTGGTAATTTTGAGAGTCTAGCCTGAATACTTCGATTTGAGCTGCGTTAATTAATTATTAAAGCGAAAAAAAAGAACCAGAGTCTACGTAACCGGAAGTTCGTCATGCACAGAAGTACGTCATCAACTGAGATGCTACGAGCTGTCTGTTTCTAGTGATACCCTGAGTCGATACAATCTTTAAATAAATAAAACTAAAAAGAATCATAAAGAATCTATGCAAACGTAAAAGATATAATTGTATTACTTCTTTGCAGAATACCTGTATGTCAACATCTTGGCCTTTTTTATTCAAAATATTAAACCTACTTTCATTCAAGTATGAAACGAACGTTAGAAGGTTGAATTAGTCACACAAACATTCTTAATTTATAATTGTCGCATTATATTATATAATATCTGTGCAATGTCCATTTCTATGTACAATAAAATGTTCTCTTTCTATCCTTTTTCTGACCTTATACCTCTAAAATGAAGTATTATTTTAAACTATTGTCAATACTGAGACAATATTGTCTACGGATAATGATGAGATCCGTAGACGAACGAAAGTTGTCCACATAGCCCAGCGGATTAGTAAGTTGAAGTGGCAGTGGGCGGGCCATATAGGGTGGCCGATGAGGCCGAAAAGTTTTCGAATGGAGACCACTATCGGCAAGCGCAGCGTAGGACGACCAGCCACAAGATGACCAAGACGACGACAGATGATGATAAGAAGACAGATGACCTCATCCAAGTGGCAGGAAGACGCTGGATGCAAGCCGCTTCCAACCGGTCTTTTTGGAAATCCATGGAGGAGGCCTATGTCCAGCAGTAAACTTCTTGTAGCTGAATGATGATGATGATTGTCAATATTTAGGACAATGCCCATTGGCGCTTGCATTCAGTCCCCAGACGCATCATTCTCGCAACGAAGTAGTCTCCAAAGTCTATGCCGGTCATCTTTCGCTCGTCCAAGGTGACAAGTTCAGTAACTTCTTCACACAGCTAGCGATTGTGAGCGGCAGTGAACTGGCGACCAGCATGGTGTGGTCCCTTAATACAAACGAGCAAAAGAATATTTGCGGTGCCATCTCCGGGTGACGACGACTAATAACAAACTAAAGTAGAATACGTCCATAAAATTTTCACAAAGCTTACACGTACCTGTACTTGGGTTCAACGTCCACATCGGTATGTTTTCCAAAATACATAGTAAAGTCGTTAGCACATAAATCTTTATATATTATATTATATATCATAATATATTATATTACAGTCGACAACCCATCAACCTTTACATATGTACGTGCACTCTATTCAGTTTCATTACGGTTGACTTTGCAACTAAAATATGAAATACATGCAAAAATATAAGAGAGTGACCTATCTATTTGTACTTATTATTCTCTATGGTGAGCAGTGTCGCCCTGCTACGGTAGTCACCGTTCTACTCACGTCATATCTACGGCCTACGGCTAGAAGAAAATTTAAATCATTTTTTATCATTGCATGAACCCACTTTCATCTACCTCTCGCCTAACGCTGGTATGTGTGTATATCTCGCAAAGTTGACTGTGTGGACAAGGTTTTCCCGTAGAAACTAAAGAATTTATAACGGTCTTCAAACTAAAACTTTCGTAAGCACTATACATTATTAATTGTTTTGCCATCAACACGCTGAGAAGACATTATTAACTTAATTCCGGATTCAATTACTTGCTTTTTTGTCGGAAGAGTTCCACCAGGTCTCAGGATAGTAGATAACGGTCTTATTTATAAAAACACGATTCCTTAAAACACTCTATAAACGCCGATTAAAATAGTATGTGGTGAGAATTTTACAAGAGAGAGATGTAACCACATATTAAATAAACTGCCTCGAGGAGTGCTTTAGAAGTTGGAAATAAGGCCGTAAGGTTTTATTATCTCTAAGTACTTTAGTAAAGCAAATTTTACAATATTTCATAATATTTCATATTACAAATGGACTAGATTTTCGGTGAAGTTTTTAGGTTTTACTTCCAGGAAATGCGTACAAATCTACTCTTTTTTTGCCAATCAGTTAGCTGGGCCGAGTTCCATAGAACTAACAATTCGTCGTTTATTATGACAATTCGATGTACATTGCGTGGCAGAGCCTTCCTATTTGCTAATCTGTGGGTTAATCGACTTTGCAATATACATAGAATTATCATAGTAAACCATGAATTGCAATCCTATGAAACAGACCTCTTATCTCTTTCCATGGAAAAAGTCTCTTTCGCCGTACATACACAGTTGTCTAAAAATCGTCGTTGGCAACACAGGCTGTGACTTCGTGAGTCTTGTGAGGCTTCTAAGAGCTCCCTCCCTGTGTCTCAGATTACTTCCTCAGGCCGAGACGAATTTACTTTGTACAGAAATATCTCATTCCAACCAGCTTTCAGGTATTCAATACTAGCTTACTTCACTTCCATTATTATAATGATATATAACTCCATACTTTTCACCTTCTACTTCTGTGATATTAGTATTCATCACTATGTAATTTGTGGGCAGATAATAAACAAATGTCTTATCTTATTCACTAAATTAACATACAAGAATATCAATGATTTAAGGTCAAAAGTTAGGATAGGCTAGGGCCTATACACACATAGGCTCTATCGTCTTATACACACATCGACCCTAGAGTATAATACGCAGTCGTGTATAGACGCGGGTTGCATGTGGGATATTGTAAATATATCGCATATTATATTAACGCCGTCGTCTGTGACGGCCATAAATCTAAGGTCCAATACAATATTTTTGCGAAATTTTCGTGTGCAATAAAGTATAATAAATCTATGCCAATAAAAACTCAAAACAAAAGCATTCAGATCTTTTATTCAACAAAAATCTCTTTCTCATGTTGCTCTACATCTACTCGTATGGACTCGTCGGATACATCGTCCTCACCATCGTTGTCGTCACTTTCATCTTGGAAATTAGGTACTCATGAAACGTTTTGTAAACGTTAACGTTACGTACAGGTTCAGGATCGGTACATACGGTGACAAAGCCGAGGTAAACAGGATAGCGGAGAACGAAGTCCAGGTAAATAATAGCCAAGGTCACGTAAATATAACAAGACTCAATCCGAAAAACAAGCCAAAATTATCGAAATCACATAAGAGCACGGAAAACAACATTCGTGTAACGAAAAAGAAACGGAATGCTTGAAAATAAAAGACGTTTTGATGAATGATTCAAACCTCAAACCCAAGGTTGTCAACTTCCCAGTGTTGCTCATACTTAAAAAACTAATTAAGCCATTTTACTTCGAAATGAAAATCGTGTGTGCTACGTTGGTGTTTTTTTAAATACTATTCTTTTATGAGTAATTAAATCCTGTTAACTGCTAGAGGGCCCGATCGGGCACCTCTCTTTTATTTTCTGTCAAGCTTATTAAACAGTCTTGATTTTGAAACGCACATCGCAACATAAATTAAATGTTTTTCATGCAATAATTTTGGTCACCGTGCGTTTTTACGGTAAAAAATCTAACAAGTATATTTTATAATGGTAACACTGGGTAAAACTGGGCAGTGACACTTTTACGTCGAATTCAAAATAGAATTTAGTTTACTGATTTTAGACAGTCTTCCGCTTTCACCTTTTCACATTAGCACAATTTGTATCTCTGAGCATGGACGTTTTTAATATTATGAAGCCTGAAAACGAATATCTTATTTTTTATGGTCGTAAAGCCGTCTGTGGTGTTTTAACGAATTGCATGGATGATAATGTTGAAATACTGAACATCGTCAATACAATACATAGATACATTGTAAGCAGACGCAGGTAATATACAACATTATGTTATTATCTGCGTTGTGTGACGTGCTCTCCTATTCAAAGGCTCTGGAGACATCAGACTCTTTCATCGGCGTCGAGCTCATAAATTACCATTTTGTTTGCTAACAGTTTTATTTAAACAGCAGCTCACATACATATTTGTCACTCCTTTTACTTTTGTCGTGTGCTCCACATCTTTTATTCGCCGCCACAGTCGACAGCGAAAATATGATTTTGCATTTCGTGGGCGAGAATCGTGGCCGAGATCAAAGTATGTTTGTTCTGCGGCACACTTACACTACATGGATTATGGATGGAATGCTCAAAGGGAAGCTGATTATCAATATTCTATTTAAAAATCCGTTAGTGCTCTTCTTTCTACCCCGATTCATACTTTGATTCTATCAGTTTGAAACGAACAAAATGTTTATTTTCTACTTGATAAGCGGCCCGAGATCTACCTAAGAGCTGCGTCCCCTCCAAAGAAAATTGGATTCAAGAATATCCTAATAAAAGCGTGCTCCAACAAATCAATCGCGTACAACCGAACCAATATCGCCCAACCAAACGAATTTCCCTTCGAGACCTCTTACAAACTCGTCGAGTGCTTGCAGACGATTGGGAATCAGGAGACAATAAAATCGCTTTCGCATCCGAGGTCTGACACCCGATAAGCGGCGAGGACACAAGTTGCAAGTCTGCAACACGGCATAAATAAAAATGAGCCGAGCTGAAACGATCTCATCCCGCATTCAAGGGCGCTCGACTGCTTGCAGCGAACGCTTGACACCTCCGACATATTCCGCAGACACTCGATGACGATGATGTGAATTGTCGGGCTCAAGCGCGACATTGACGACCCTTCCGATAATGTCGCAGCTTCATAATAAGGGCCCAGAAGACGTTAAATTTAGAACTTTTTCTGCTGCGATACTCTTTTGTTTTTTTTAGGCGGGAAAACTGCCAGAAGTTAACAGTATTTTCAAATGAAAGAAAGAATCACTGTCCACAAATTTATCAAAAAAATCCTCTGAAAGAATAATAGATAATGATTATAACACAGAGATGTTAATGATGATTATGATGGGAGTCATTTGCCAAACGTCGCTCTTTATTCAGTCATTAGTTTTTAGAACGCTAATCGCCAGACAATTTAACAAGACATGAGGTGGGGTGAATAATAAATGCAACACCAGCCCATATAAATCACGAATAACCACGTATTTTGTTGGGGAATTACCGGCCGTTGCTGAAGAAAGTGAGCTCTTTTGCTTAGCGACTAAAAGCTAAGGAATCCCTGAACAACTACGCATGTAATGGGGAGTTACAGATAACGAACTAACATTAAAAGGAAGGTTGGCTGAAAAGATAGTACCTAAGGAATTTGTTAAACCCACTGTGATCCAGTAATCAATCAAAAGATACTGTACATTGTGTTATGTTTGATCACCTAAACACTTTCATTATATTTAGTTGATTTATTTCGATGTCGGAATGGATTTAGCTCTCAATTAAAGAAGTACGCAAAAGTTCATTCTTACTAGAACCATAAATTTCCCAACAAAAACACAACTGAATATGTTTATGTATCATCGGCAATTTCCACCAAATATAATTTTAGGCAAACGATCTACCTACGGATTGCTGCAGTAAGCCATTAGTAAACTGAACATGGCCAAGTTGGTGTCAGACGAGACTTGCAAGGGCTTCGCGGCAAGGCTAATTGGTCTAGAGGGAACATTATAACTCTAGTGTTCCCTGGGAGCGAAAGGAAGCGTTCACAACTTAATATGAACTCAAGTCAAGGATTTAGATACTTCTTGTCAAGAACGGTCCGAAGTTACGTGTAAAGTTACTACTTCTAGGGTTCCTTACCTCAAAAGGAAAAAACTGAACCCTTATAGGATCACTTTATTGTCCATCCGTCCGTCTGTCTGTCTGTCAAGACCTTTTATCTCGGGAACGCGTGGAGGTATCGAATTGAAATTAAAACCATATACTACAGTCTACAGTCCCTTGAAGTTATGAAAAAATTTAATTTTCAAGTTGACGTACAAAAATGTTACGGCCGCTTATGTCGCAATACAAGTACATTTCGACACTCAAGGGAATCAAAATTTATAGGGTACTTTGCGTTGACCTAGAACTATGAAATTTGGCATGTGATATCGTCGTACACTACAAGTACGGGAAAATATCTAAAAACTCAGGTGAAGGTCTAAGGATGCAGTACTACTCTACATCTTATTTATATTTGTTGGTTTTCAAATGTTTAATTTTACTTATACATAGGTATCTGTTTCTTCACCTTCTAATAAAGTAAATAAATAAACTATACATTTAATCATAATTAAATCATAAAAAAATTGTCTGTAGTTCGGGAAAAACTGCGCGACTCTATTCCTGAACTATTTATAATATGTAAGTACCTACAACTTTGTACGAAACCCTCGGTGGGCGAGTCTGACTCGTACTTGTCCGGTTTTTTTTTCTAGGACATCAGAGCAGGAAGCTGAAATAGCGGTAGGCTGGTCACATCTGCCGAAGAATCGATATTCGATGTTGTAAAAAATGTTCTCAAGCAGAGTTCTTTCGTAGGTTTATTTATATTTGCGATTATTTTGGAATGTTTATCAAACAAAATAAACTACCGTCTATTCAGAAACTAATAAACTGCCCTTCCGCTGGTTTCTGAACTGAGAATTTCGCTAAGTTAATCTTTCTGCATTGTTATTTTAGGGTATCCTTTGAGGGTAAGGGACCCCATTACTAAGACTCCACTGTCCGTCTGTCTGTCTGTCTGTCTATCACCAGGCTGTATCTCATAAACCGTGATAGCTAGACAGTTGAAATTTTCACAGATGATCTATTTCCGTTGCCGCTATAACAACAAATACTAAAAACAGAATAAAATAAATATTTAAATTGGGCTCCCATACAACAAACGTGATTTTTTTGCCGTTTTTTGTTCGATATTAATAACGGCAACAGGTAGATGCTTGAAATATTCAAAAGTTGTATATATCTATCTAGTGACTAAAATATAGCATGTTAATTTAAGAAAATAACTGAACGTCTATTTGCTTCTCTCTGACACAATCCAATTTATGTTTTGTAAACTAGAGGTAAGGAGTTTTCAACTAATTTCTTTAATTAATCTTGTTCTAGTCCCAAAATTGGCCGTGCTTATTTTGCTAACAGAAATAATAGGTCTCGGAGGATGTTAGAAAGCATTAAGTTGCTTAGAGAATAGTTGCAGCAAAACCTTGAAAATTATGGCACTTTGACTGTATTGCTCACTGCGGTGCCTCGGCTACATTCTTCTCCTCGCGCTGCAGCCACGTACTTCACTTGAATAGTTCAAATACAAGAAAAACCGAATCATACAACACGGTCACATTAACTAGAGATTTGACGTTGATACAATAATGTCCAAAACAAATACCAAAATGATAGAAAACTAAGCAAATTATCGACACACGTATTGGTTACAAAGATACTGACCATACTATCGATAATTTGCTTAGTTTTCTGTCATTTTGGTATTTGTTTTGGACATTATTGTATCAACGTCAAGTCTCTAGTTAATGTGACCGTGTTGTACTTAGGGCTTAATGCTTACACACATAGCTCTCTCCCGCCGCTGAAACGTTTTTATTATATATGTTTGGACGATTGGTCGCTCTTCCGACACTATACTGCACTGACAACAAAAATGTTGCAGTTGGCAGATACTGCAAATATAATGTAAACCCCGCTTAAGGCACACGATTACTCTACTATCATCTCGTCTCCATCTTACTTTACGAGTATGTAGGTACATTCTATTTGCCGTTTGCTTAAGTTAACATTTGCTCTCGGATATCCAAAAATGTGTTTTTCTCTTAATAGTTTGGTTTTTCAAAACTAACCAAAGGATTCAAATAACCACGACAATGTAACCTAACACCACTATGAGTTGGTGACATAAATATTTTGACCCTCAATGAGACAAAGAGAGGATTGAATTACCAAAAACTAACCGACCGCCCCTAACCTAACCCCTAACCCGACCTACATGCCAATTCCGAATTTTACGATCTACATTAGATACTATTTTTGTCACTTCTAAGCCTGCTATTTAGCAAGAACCCACTTTGTTAAGTAGTTAAGTAAAATATTATGTTGAAAAACTAATTCAAACAAAAGTCTACCATCACGAATGAAATAGACAGGACGACCTTTGATTTTTGACATTAACAATCCATCCAATTAACGTCCCAACTGGTGATAGGAATGCGAAGAGATGCAAATATGTACATATGTACCTATAACACTAAATCGTGCAGTTACTTTATCGTTTAGTGTAAAACCGGCCTATGGCGGTACCGATTCGTACCCCGATCCTACCTATCGGAATTCCTCCGTACAAAAATTTAAGATTATATTAAGTTTTATGTCATGTTTATGTTGTGTGGTTAAATAAATGTATTTACGACACAAAACACAAAAAAACATGAGATACAAGGTACAAAAAGAAAGAAGAAACAAAACACATAGGTATGTGATGCAAAGGTCGATACTCTACCCTATAACTTTTTACTTGTATAGACTATGCACCTACGTAGTTCCTATTGAGGCAGTCCATGCTACCGCATCGGCAATTCCCTTTGAAACCTAGTGCTGGGCCAACTAGATCGCTATCATTCAGTGCACTGACAAAAGTCGAAGTCAATTTATTTGTGCAATATAGCACACGGAAGAAACTGTTCCTTAAAGAAAGTTACAAATATAGGCCACATTCGTCCATCCGGTCCATTTTAAGATATACAGGGTGTAACAAAATCTCCACTTATGTCTGAATAATGGGGGGTTCTACTCGTCACCGCAAACAAATGTTTCGTTGGCAGATATTGGCTCTAGTGTAGAGGTGCTTTGCAAGTGTACATGTGGCTATAAAATGGCATTATTCCAGTCCGTGTCGATAGAATCCCATTGAGGGATAGCTGGTTTTATTTTTAGCTATTGAGCTTGTTCCTGTGCCATCAACTGATAACGATGGAAATAGTTCTCAACTAAACATGATGTTTTGCTTTGTTACAGGTAAGGAAGTCCTCTACTTTGTGGCGAAGGAACCGGTATTTTTTAAACAACTTAAGATAAGAATTTTCTTTCTGGTACACCAGAAAACTAACCCACCTGCCCAACGTGGCCATTACAGGCAAGCCCCAAATGGCCAGCAGCTATGTGGCGTGCTCTGGGAGGGGCATATTCGTCCAGCACGAACATTGGCTGACGAGGAAATTATTTTATTGACCCTCCGTTACTCGAAGAGAGTATGTAAGATACACCAACATTGTTTACGAGAGATTCAGAATAAAAGGTTAATGTATTAATCTGTGTACCCTCTTCTGACTTTTCGAGTCTGTCTAATTGAAAAAAACATTGAAACTTTGAAATTTATTAGTAGGATGAAAAGGGTTGTCCAAGATAACCAATCTTCTCAGATTACCACACTCACGTACAGAGAACATACTCGTTAATTTTTGTAGATTTAAACAAATAAAACCCAAGATTAGTTACATACAACTTACAATTACGTACGGCCGTCTACAGCGAGTAACGTCTAAAGGGGAGTGCACACCGCGCGGAGAAAACTCAGCGGAAAAGAAAGCGCTGCGGTTAACCGCCCGCTCCGCCTCCCTTATTTAAAGTAGGTATAGGTACAGGGCGGGGAGCGCCTTTACTACAACTTTCTGTTATCTTCGCATCTTGAGCGCGTCGGTTAGCAAATCTGACGTTGATATTGTTTTTTACCCGACTGCGGTGGAGCCCAAAAGGACGGTAATGTATGTATGTAAGTATGTCAGATTTTATGTAAGATTTTGATAAATAAGATCTCAATCGATTTATCGTGTTTGCACGAGTGTCATAGGCTATATGAAATCAGCATAAATCCAACACAACTAAAAACATACGTGACCCGTTTCGGGGGGAAGAGGGTCTTCAAAATACCACGCTTGGTCACAGGGACGCGGGGGGGCTTAAGTCTTCGTCACGTAGTCGTTATCCTCAAGTGATATCTCGCGATTTTTCAAGCTATATTCAAATTACGTTCAGCTCTTGTTGCTCACACGTGGCACAACACATATGCCGGAACGCCAGCTGATTTAAAACTACAGTTTTTATACTTCAACTTCTTGTTTGCAACAAATTATTTAAAACCATATTTATGAATTACTACGTGAAGGGGGCGTTTTGGCATATACTATGGGTGGTCACGGAGAAGGAGGGGGGGGTAAAAATTGTAAAAAATGGGTCACGTAGTATGGGTGCGCTCTCTAACG
The DNA here is from genome assembly GCA_963969515.1 of Yponomeuta evonymella. Taxonomy (NCBI): domain Eukaryota; kingdom Metazoa; phylum Arthropoda; class Insecta; order Lepidoptera; family Yponomeutidae; genus Yponomeuta; species Yponomeuta evonymella. The sequence goes on from OZ018346.1 coordinate 8,412,426, forward strand.
CGGGATCCAAATCATCAATATACATATTGATACATAGGTACATATACACAGATACACCTTGGTACATAGGTTGGTCCTGTCCGCTTAGTAGTTAAGTCCTGCTCAGCAGTCGGGTTGTTGATTATTTTTTATTTATTCTTTTTATCAACGGAAATTTGCTGAGGCTGCTAGGGCTTATAAAAAAAACTTCTATTATCCGTTTTTTGCTAAAATGTTAATAGAAACGATAGTTTCTTGACTTTCGATTCTATAAATACTTGAGGTCGTTTTTGTTGCGTGCGCGTGCGTGTGTGTGGAGTTGTGGACTGAGCAGTCAACTTGAATTCAGATTGACAGTGGTCAGGCTGCAGTGTGAACAAAGCATTCACACCCAATAAATGCGATTGTGATGGGACAATCTGCGTTGCGCTCTGTCGCGGCCCGACAGAGGGCGCGTCGGTCTACAATCGCGGCTGGACGCACCCCGCATTGTGCAGTGACCTTTAGCCAATTTGCGCTGACGGCCGATGAGTAATGGCCCTAATGGCCCGTGCCGGTCGATGAGATCACTTTCGACTCGCTAATTTAAAGAGGTACGCGAAGCATGTCTTTTGAGCTGGATAGACACCACGATGTCAAAAACTGTCTCGAAATATGAATAGAATAAAGAAAATATTTATTTCGGTTACACAATCAATAACACAAAAAATATAAAATACCTACATTTTTATAAAATTGCAGAAGAAAATGTTTGCATAAATTATTTTACTAAACACGAAAATGGACATAGCTCAGCTGAATGCCACCTGGAGCGGTCTCCAGAGGGCGCTAATTTTCAACTATCCCCACGCCACTTAATGGTGCTTACCTTATTACTTACGGTTTATTGTCGACTTTATTTTCTATTTTTTAAATCCGTGTACTCCATTTCCTCCCGTGAATGTCGTAGAAGGCGACTAAAGAAATAAATTACCAGGAGAAGGGCAGCAGCGTCTTTCTGAGATTTCAACCACGATCTCAGGTTGGCGATCGCCAACCCGCCTGCCAAGCGTGGCGATTATGGCAAAACCCCCTCATGGTTATGTAAACTATGAGGGAGGCCTATGTCCTGCAGTGGGCGTCAAATGGCTGATGATGATGATGATGATGATATTTTTTATATTTTTTTTCAATATGGAATTCCTTGTTTTGATCCAATCAAAGTAGCACGAAAAGCTGATGCATTGGAATCTATTTCAAAGTATTCATTCATTCAAATGCGAGACAAATTCCGTGTCTCGCATTTCGCTAATGACAAATTTCACGAGAAACCGTGCGTGCATGCAGCGAGAAAAGAGTTTCGCTAGGAACGTGTCAAGTTCCGAACCATCCTGGCCTACCTCTCCGGGGTGTAGGCGTGAGTTTATGTTTACTCAACAACACCTATGTGTTTCACGCCGGTTTCGGGTACTCTTTGTCTTCCCGCCTAAACGAGACAGGCCGCAATATAGTTAAACCAGTAAGTTATTCGTGCTACAGGGTCTGCCATCGTAAGATGCGTTCGTTACACTTAGTTGCCTGTCTACCAATACGTGCCTGTTAGGTACCTAGATAAACAACTATTTATATTTGCGTGTACTACCAACATAGCTTTACAAAGTGGTACTAGCCCACGTTAAGTTAATTACCGAAGTGCCTAGGAGCTAGATAGCTAAGCTTGTCCAAGTGCTTTAACATGCTGATGCATAATTATGTCTGTCTGACTTCAGTGGAAAGTGGAAGTGAAAAGCCCTTCAGTGTTAGTTGTAAATTTCGCCCAACCGACCAGCAACCTATGGACCAATCGTGAGACTCAGTTAAGCGATAATGACTGACACACAGTAAGTTGATTGATTGGGTACTAATAATTGCTTGGTGGCTTTACAAAGCGAGGTACCGCGGCCCTGGTATTTACCGGTTACCCACAACCGGTAGGTGGGTACTTACGTAGCGCCTGAAAAACTAGTTCATCTAAAAAGATCTGGCACAATGTCAAAATAGCTAAACTCGGTTTGAAATGCTTTCAAAAACGCAGACCAATAACCTATTATCATTCATCGTTGGCTGGCTGGCACACGAATGAAAATGTATTGAATGAACCTTACCTACCTAGGTACCTACATTTTCACGACGAACTGATGAAACTCAACGCTAACCTTCCGCAATAATACCAGTAGCGCCATCTCTCAACAGCGGCGGGAAGCTCGAAGTACGAGCTAGTGGTTCTGACATTGACCGCTAGATGGAGTCAGAAGTCCGTAGACAACCTCGATTGAATGATGACGCCACAAAACGTGCGGCGGTGGGTAAACGAACGATCTTGACTGCTAGCCGTGAGTTCACACGATGTTGTACAATACAAAGCTGTACTAATAAATACAAACGAATAGAACTTAATAATCATCAAGTATAGCTTACTAGTTAGCTAGAAAATGTAATGCGACGAATAGTGAGTAGATACAATGTAGAGCATTTTGTAAAAAAGTTTACTCTTCTTTTTCACATATTTATAGATTTTGCTCCGGGCGTATACGATAAATATTTCAAACAAGTATCTTTGTAGGTACTTACTAGAATACTTACGTACAAACGCGGAGTACCTACGTTCAGCAGGTACTTACTCTATCTCTACTTAATAGTAGAGTAAGTAGAGATATCAGCACATACCATGAGCCCAAGATGAAACTTTGGAAAATCGACAGATGGCGCTGACCACATGACCCTTGCACGTCAGTGAATTCGTGAAATATTATCAGCTAATCATACACACTGATTCATTCATCACGAAATCGAAGGAACTTTATCACGATCTCCGGTAGAGCATTCGCTGCCGTTGATACGTCATAGGATTATCTATTTTATTTATTAGGATACGTCATACAGAGAAAATACTATTTTACGCGTAGGTAGCCAAATCGTCGAAGAAAACTCGAGAAAAACTAATGACAATGACCTACAACTTCGTGAGTCATACAGAGGTGCAAAGTCATTGACGTGCAATCTAATCCTTCGTTTCCATCCTTCAATATTTTTGAATTAATTATCTTTGTCGACAGCGCATCAACCTTTACACGCATGATGTCGTATAGTCATTAATTGACAATGGAGAACTTGCTCTAAATAATGTTTTAATAGGATAGGAGAGGACATGTCAAAAGATAATAATTATAACTTCCACACAATACAATCACTTGTTAAATAAACGTGGTATTTTTTTCTGCGACTAATACTTTTTGTAATATAACCAGTCGAAAAGTCAATATAGTCACGTGGTACTAAAACGCGCCATACAAATCGACCTTAGACTATGACGTCACTCCCTAACGTAACGCTTTATTATATGCATGAAGCGTTTAGCAATATTTGAGTAATCTCGTAAAATAATGTTTTTAAGCATGTTATAGTACACCCTTATAAGAAAACGTTCAGAATCACGACAAAACGAAATCTAATAAGTTTTATGTTATTAGAGTAACTTTATTTTTCGCATATTTTGCGACCCCGAAAACCCCGGAAAAATATTTTTATTATTTTATTTTTAAATTTTTCCTAGGTTTTTACATGAATTCTATGGTTTAAAAGCAATGTCACTCCAATCTTAGTTAGACGGAAGTTCTCCATTGGCCCGTAACGTAACTCAGTAAAGTGCATGTTTGTAATTATTGAAATGCTGCCGACAGCAAATTGGCCTTTACATTTCAGTTCTCAAAGTCTGTGCACTATACCTAGGCACATTCGACCGCACATCAACCTTCACACGCATGCACTCTACTCGGTGACGTTACGAGTGACTTTGCAACAAAAATGTAAAGGTTTATTACAATTCGATGTACATTGCGCAGCACTCTCCTGACTTTTAAATATGTGAATTAATCGACTTTGTAACGTGCACATCGAATCGTCGTAGAAAACGATGAATTTTGTAGTTTTAGGAAACATTTACATTTTTGTTGCCAAGGCATGTGATTTACATTTTTTAAGTTAATCAATCGATCAATCAGTTGTTTATTTGCTCAAGCATATGTCAAATATTATACATATCATGCATTTATGGGTGTAAATCGGCATAGGTTGGGGTGTGCATAGTTTGTGTTTGGTATTTACAGCAGACTAAATTAGAGATAATTAAATTAATGTCATAATAGTAGATTATGCATTAAGGGGATAAAGCAGTGTATTATGTCTCGGGCGATATTTTGAACCCCAAGGACGAGGGATCCTAGGGTTAACTTACGAGCGAAGCTAGGGAGTTAAAGCTAGAATCCCGAGGCCGAGGAGTTCAAAAACGCCCGAGACAAATACACTGCTTTATCCCCAAAATGCATACTCTACTTTATATAAACACTGCGAGGCAATAAAACATAATACAATTAAAAAGAAAAAGTTTTCATTCTAATTTTGAATAAATTCTTCTTGGTGTAGGGCTCTATGAAAAGTTTATATTCTAATTTTGACGTTTGGTCATGAATTGCAAGGAGCTCGTATATTCAATGTTGATTGCATTCCAAATTCAAATGTCATAATTCCCTAGGGGATTATGAAATTCAGTACCTACATTTATAATGACCCGGCTAGACCATAGGACACAAATGACTTGCTTTAAGTTGAGTTTGCATGACACATAATATGCCATTGACGAGCAGGTGTTATATAAAGATAATTAAATAGGACATATTATTAACAAAATATATGAAAATGTCATTATAATTAAATAAAAATAAATTGCTTAAGTTTATCATTCAGCAATCCATTTACATTGTAGTAGCATTTTTCCATTATATAAAAAACAAACTTGGGTCAAAGTGTTTCTCGATTAAGGCTACGTGTCTGAATGAAAGGTTTTTCATTCCGATTATGAATGAGTGCGTAATAATATATTTATTAACCGACTTCAAAACAGGTGGAGGTTTTTGTTGTACGGAACCCGCGGTGCGCGAATCCAACTCGCACATAGCGGTAATTTTTATTCATTATCAACTTGCCATTAATTAATTCCAATTATTATTGAACTTTTAAACCACTCTGTAAGGTTAGCTTCGACGGAACTCAGCGACAAGCGATGTCGGGACTGGATAAAATTTTACCAGATGCAAATTCAAGCTCGTAGAGCTCATAATAGGTCAGCGGTTTCAATTCAACTTTTTGTTTTTCGCGAAGATTATTTCACTCCCACGACTTTAAATTTTTTGCGGAGTGAACAGAATGGCATTCATAATTTAGCAGTTCGTTCTACTGTCAAATACAAAAAACACTTTTACAGACTTGTTCCTTCTAAAAGATTTATTTTTTTCTTCATAGGTATGACACCTTCGAAGAACTTGGGGCTAGCACAGTTCTCACATTTGTTCTTCTGGGCCAAGTCGTCATATCAAAATACCAAGACATAAGTCGGATCGATTGTCGTGATTTGCATTGATATTGTAGGTAGGTACAGGCAGCAGATCAACCTTTACATCCATGCACTGTAATCGGATACGTTGAGGACGACTTTGCAACTTCAATGTAAATCTTGATGTTCTGTTGACGGTACAAAAAAACAGCAGACAAAGGCGTCATAGCCAAATTATTTTTTTAATTCCAGCTCTTTTTGTTAAGCTGCGATTAGCTTACCGTTAATTCACTAAGAATTACTTACATCAAGTTACGTTTAATTCCATTACATTCACTTGTACAGTAATCTCATTTGGACCAGCAATCTCGTTGACAGTCTAATTCACCACTGTATAATCCGACTATTATAATCTCAGGAACACACGAGCAATTTGCCAAAATTCTGATGAAATCTACTTCAAAGAATATTTTGCACACAATGTAGAGTACTCATACCATACTCAGTGAGAGATAAGTTACGTTGCTGTGTTAAAATCTAATTTTGGTATAATACGGTCGTTAATTTCAACGCTTGTGATTATCTGGTTTGAGCTTTAAAGCCCATTTACAACATAAGATTTGGTCAAGAATTCAAGACAAGGTAGGTACTAGTACTCCCTGCAGCACTAAAATTAACATTCAATTGGTATGTAGAAAAAAGTAACTTACAATTTTTTTCTGTTTTCTTAGTTTCAATAATAGGTGTTGTTGTTACGTTAGAATATAATGCGCAGTTAAAATGCTTAAAAATGCACTTTGTGTTTTAGTAACTTTGATTTTATGGCGCCCTCGTCCATCGTCCTTCCTGTGTGCCCCAGGCCCGAACGTAAAGTAATAATAATAAACTTGCAACTGTCAGTCACTCACGCCCGTCCCACCCCTCAGTATCCAAGGTCCGTAGTCGGTCTTTAGGCCGTGGCCACACAGAAGGGACGTGAATTCACTTTCATACAAAATGTACTGAAGGGACTGGACGAAGCCCGCACATAAGACACGGGGCGAGGGGCGAGAACTCTAATAAGTTTCTTATGTTGTCGACTGTAGATAGATACAGAACACTTTATTGTACGTAAAAAAGGAAATTACACAGATATTTCTTAACCTAAGAGTACAGATGGCGGCCTTCTCACTAAAAGTTATCTCTTCGAGACAACCTTTGGATGGATTGGACTAAACATTGGAGAAGGAAACATATGTAAATTACCTACTACCTACCTATACACCCTCACACAACAACAAACTATTTTTAATGGGATTTAATGACCAACAACTACACACAGCTCCAATAACAAGGCCCGTATCGGGTCACCTATTATTCGCATCGACAAATTGACGCGTCGCCCACAGCCAATCAGCTGAGTTACATTGCGGTCTTGTCGCTAAGATTGACAGTGAACTAATAGCTCGTGAGGATAATATGTAGTACAGTCAGTTGGTCAGACAATTGGTAATTTTCGCCCATTCGCCGGTCATGTCAGTTATTTTCGCCGAACCTAGGCTGTTTGGCGAAAATTACTGACAATTGAAGTTTACTACCAACTGCCATCTGCTACTAATTGTACATTTATGAAACAGAGCCCTGATAGCATATGATATCGACTCTCCACATCAACGTAGGTTAGCTGGAAGAAAATACTACCTAGTATTAAGCTCGCCTTGGTACAAAATTGTTTTCTTAGTGCAATAATGTTGGCGCTCTAATTTTGCCGGTGACGGTGACGGACGCGCATTCCATGCACCGGCAAACTTAGAGCGCACGAGTGGTAAGTTACAATTTCTGTCCATTTTTTCGTCAAAACGATTGACTGAGCGATTTAAATTATTGTACATTTTCGTTTCAAAAGTAAAGAGAGGCTTGGGTAATGTTGACGATGTAATATAAACAATGCTGTATCTACAGTTCTAAACAAAGTTCTAAACGTGAACAATCTGACGTTAAATGCGAAAAAGACAAAATTCGTCCAGCTTTCATTACCAAATGTTAAAAATGTTGGCACGAGTCTAAAAATGTCTTGTGAGAAATTAGAGCTGGTAGAGTCCACGCTATTTTTAGGCGTAACGAGACTCAAAACTGATGTGGGGTCCGCATATTGAAAAACTATTGGATAGCTTAAATTCAGCTGCATTTGCATCAGAAAAATTAGGCAGCTTACAGTATCGACTGCGGGGCTGTTCTATTTTAGTTATTTTCACAGTATCATGTCATATGGTTTGTTATTATGGGGGTGGGCAGCAGAAATAGATTCAATATTTATTTATTGAGAGAAAAAAGAGCAGGAAGAGCAAAATACAACTTAAGCAGTAGGGAATCGCAAGGGAGCGTTTTAAAGAAATAGGAATTCTTACACTGGCTTGCCATTGTATATTCGATAATACCTATGTCCATAAAAATATAACAATGTTCAGATTAAATAGGGACGTCCATAAAGTAAACACTAGAAATAGAAATAAGCTTCATCTTCATCATCATCAGCCATTTGACGCCCACTGCAGGACATAGGCCTCCCTCATGGTTTTCCTAATGAGTGGTTTTTCCATAACCGCCACGCTTGGCAGGGCGGGTTGGCGATCGCAGTATGCGGTTGGAATCTCAGGAAGACGCTGCTGCCCGTTTCCTGGTAATTGATTTCCGTTCGTTTTTACAATGGAATTCCAGAACATGTTCTATCCTTGTCTCAAAATAAATTTAAAACGCACATTAAAAAATTGCTATGTAAAAAACCCTGTTATAGAATAGACGAGTATATTATGAACTATGTATGTAAGCCCTTGGTAGTAAATCAATGTGCGCTTTCATTGTTATTTTATTTATTTATTTATTTAATATTAGGAAGACTAACAGCAAAACAATGAACAAAAAAAACTTTACATATACAGAAGGCCACTTATAAGTCTCCACTTATAGAAACATTTTAAGACTTCATTGAGCTCTTTGAGCAAAAATACAACAGACAGCTTAAAAACTACCTTAATAATATAACTTATTAATATTATAATTTATTTACTTTTAAGAAGTGTACAGATAACGTGATAACTATATCACACATTTTATTACTGACAAGAACTCAATCTGCAGGTGTGCTAAAGGTCATTCGAATGGGGGCGTGGTGGTCGGGTCACCTATCACCCTCTAAAATGGTTGATACTGGTGATGGCTGACCCCTGCGTTATGCTCGTGAACGGGTGCTGTTCGTGTGTCTGGCCGCAGCAATAATGTTTTTCCTACGTTTGTAAGAAAATTAAGTAATGTTTTGGCTTTTAAAGCTATTGATGGCAATCACGGAATCTTATCATATAGGCTCTGAGTTATTAAGTTTAAGATGATTTGAGAAAAGATGGTCAGAGTGGAGTTTTTATTTCCCCGCTGCCTTTTTCTCCACTACAAAAATACGGCCCGAAGGCAGCGGTTAACATAGTATCATAGTACATTAACATTCAGCAAACAGAATGAAAATTCTTCACGTTGAAATAAATTATTCTGATTTAAAAGCCGCCAGTATCGTAACCCAATAGAGTGCAGGCGTGTAAAAAAGGTGGGCGTACTTACGAGCCCTAATCTACCCGATGCTTACCCGACCCGTTCCGTTGATTTTTTTGGCTAAATCTGGTAAGTATCGTAGTGAAAAAAATATATCTTAGTACATTTCTTAAGTATATTTCTGAAAATACTGTTACATAAACTCACGTATCCCAGAGGGGTAGACCAGGGATAGCCACTTGCCACGATCCTGATTCCTGACAGATCACTTTCGCTTCCTCAGCATACATTAGTCGTTGCATGCACGCACGCCGCTTTTATAATCACAACATTATGATCCAAATACCTCAATAAAAAAACACATTATAGTCCAAATACCTCAAGAAAAATATAGTTATGCCTACAATAACCATTTAGAATCATATCTGCATTGATTTTAATCGATAAATAACTCATCATCATGTTGTTTTATAATTTCAAATTATCTACTAGCTATGCAGTAAATCCATTTTTGATGCAATTTTTCACTTTATCGCAGTGACGCGTCTTATTTTTCGTATCTCTCTCATTCGTATCGATAGCGACAGGGTTGGCTGAGGCTGGATTGGCAGCCTTTAAAAGGCACTATGCAGCAGCGCTACCAATGGGAAAAAAATGGCCAAGTGCGCGTCGGACTCGCGCACAAAGGGTTCCGCACCATTATCTATACAACATTAGTCACAAAGATCGAGAAAAACGGCAAAAACCGCGTTGGTTGTATGGGAGGCTTCCCTTAAATATTTATTTTATTTTAATAAAATTATTTCTTTTTGAAGCGAATATAGAACTAAATATTCTGTGAATATTTCGAGCATCCACTTGTTGCCGTTATTAAAATCGAGCAAAAAAACGGCAATGAAATTACGTTTGTTGCGTGGAAGCCCCTCTTAAATATTTATTTTATTCTGTTTTTAGTATTTGTTAGTATATCGTCAACAGAAATACATCATCTGTGAAAGTTTCAACTGCCTAGCTATCATGGTTCACAAGATACAGCCAGACAGACAGACAGACATACTGCGAGACGGACAGTGAAGTCTTAGTAATGGGCAGCCTTCGGGTACTTAACCCTAAAAAGATATTTCTTTTTTCGTCGGAGGCGCAAGTGTCACCGGCATGGAGCCCTTAAATCTCACATGCATGCACAATGGGTCACTCCCGCGATGAAATGCAACCCGATAGCGCACATAACATTACGTTAAATGATTAATGTGACTCTTGTCTCGGCCGTAATGAGTAATGGCTACATTAACTCTGGCATTATCTTTCCGATCCCTCGTTAATTGGCAATGTTTGTACCTTCGGCGATTTATGCCTTCTAGAATGGCGCGATAGCGTCTCGGTACGCTATGCAGTATAAAACATCGATCAAGCGCGAGTAGAATACACGCTCTGGGCTACACGCTTCTTGAAACTACCATTTATAGCTTATTATGACAATTCGTTGTACATTGCGTAATTAGTCGTTCTACTTGTTATTTTGTGGGTTAATCAGCTATGCGAATTGTCATTGCAAACCATGAATTGTAGTTCTATGAAATAGGCCCCTGAAGGTTCCGAACAAACTATTACAAACTTATCTGTGTTACCACGCAATGCACGCGTAAATTTTACTAATACTTGAGTTCTCGTAAAAACTACAGCAACGCTCTCTCTCGTTAAGGGTCATGTAATTGGTACTCATTTTCTTAGACGGAAAGAGTATATTCAGTACATCTGTCGTATTCATGGAAATAACAGTTCTCCTTATAAAATCTTTGCTATCTTTTAATTTCCAGAAGAAATATAAAGCATGACGCCTAACGTGCATTCTCATTCAATGGGGTATGTTTACGAGTATTTCGACTCTGAAATAACATCACTCATAGAATGTAACTTTTTCCAGAATTTTGCTGTGAGGAAAAATTATATTTTAAATTTAAGTACAAAACGATAAATGTGTTTTATTTCAATATAAATGTAAAATAGATAAATAATATTTTATCGGATTTAATATTTTACAGGTTTTAAGACGATTAAGACGACCTCAGGAATCCCATCATCATTCTGAGGTTGTCTGGAATAAATTGTTGTTAGCACTGAGGCCGCCAATTAGAAATTTACTTTTGTAACTGCTGCTTCTGCAATTATAACAATAAATGTTCTCGGGTGTTCAACAAAGAATATTCTTATCTTATCTTATCTTATTCTGCCGGTGATTCTAAGAACTACAGGCTGGTTATTATCGCTGGATGCGACTTTAGTGCTACATCGTGATTGTATTGTTTGGCCAACAGACCATTTAATTAACCAATTGCATACGAGCAATGTCTTTTGTTTTTTTATGGTATAACATACTTATAATTCATATGGAAAATCATGACCCCGAAACATCGGAGAATATTGGACTGGAATTACCAACGCCGAAGATCCATTTCGCTTTGGCAAAGAGAAGAGAGGAGGATATGCAGAGCTGACGGCCAACCTCCAGTAGTGGAGAGGCACTGAAAGAAGAAGAAGAAGAATGGTATAACACAAAGAAAGAAAGCTATAACGCAAGAAATTTACGGTAGTTCCAAAAATAGGTAGATAGATAGAAAATACTTTATTGTACATAAAATTTAAATACTGACCATGAACTTGTAATAATCCATAAAAGGCAATGTAACTTTTTTTTTAATAAGCACTCAAGCGACGATTTCTGTGTATGGTAAAACAAGGTTCTGATTTATTATGCGATTAATGTTAACGCTAAACTGGCTAGCGATCGTGATACACCTGCGGCGACGAATTATTATCTAGTTATCGCTCGCTACATTTTATGCAGCGTGTTATTGACATACATTGAATAATTTTAAAAACCTATTTAAAGGCTAAAAATTCCACCCACGCCAGGACTTGAACCCGCGACCTCTGGCTAACCGTACCAGCGGGCAGCGTGCCCGTACTCGGGGCTGCAAGTGATGTAAATTGGTTCGGCCAGATGTCGCTGCCTGTATCTACGTAATACAGAGACGTTTGTAAAGAGCCTCGAAATTTCACTGATGATGCCTGCACTTGCCCATTAGCTCAGTTGGAAGAGCGCTGGCACGGTTAGCCAGACGTCGCGAGTTCAAGTCCCGGCATGGGTGGAATTTTTAGCCTCTAAATAGGTTTTTAAAATTGTCCTCAGCACGGGTTAGTGCAACAAAAAGAATATAATACATTGAATAAACTCACGCCTGTATTCCGGAGGGGTAGGCAGAGACCAGGTTTTGCCACTGGCCACGATCCTGACAAACCTCATTCGCTTCATCAACATTGTTCAATATTGATTAGTCGTTGCATGCGCGCACGCCGGTTTCGGTTGCTATTGTTTATCGAAATAATGCAAAAATCTGAAAATGTTATCAATAATTAAAACACTTCTAATAATATGAAGGTTAAAATTCTCAATATTTTATTTTGCATTCATTTCCAAGCTTGACACGGTCAGTTTGTATAAAAACAAAAATTAAATTGTGAATTATGAACTTCTGTTCCTTGGAAGTGGCTTAACCGAAGAAACGAAGTTTTAAGGTTTAGTGTTTTTTTAATACATACATACATAAACTCACACCTGTATCCCAGGGGGTTAGGCAGAGACCAGGGACTGCCACTTTAATTTTAATAAAACCATTAATTAACTCGTTTTTGTTCTTATGGGCTGTCGTTTGCAATTTTTCAAAAAGGAAACTTAATAACATACGTACACGTAAACTAACGCCTGTATCCCGAAGGGGGAGGCAGAGTTTGCCATTTACCACGATCCTGAGAAACCCTTTTTCGCTTCATCCTTCGGGTACTTTTTATCTTGCCCTTCGCTAGTAGCTACATCCTCTATTTGCCAGACTTACGTCCACCTGGGACGTCCCTTAGCAACGCTTCCACCGACATTCGCTTAATATATTTATTTTGTCAATGTTTCTTCTTTCTTGATATGTCCAAACCACAGCAACATTCCTTTCTCAATTGTAGTCACTATATCAATTTATTTAACTACTCGAACCTAATTATTTGGGTTTAAGTGTGTTTAATATAACAAACTCAGCATTGTGTTGTATTGAAGTGTCATCCCATTGCACTCCACAGATTGGGAAACGAAATTAGCAAAAAGACGAGCATCAACGCATTAACCTAACCTAAAATCACTATTCATTGAGCCGTTTTTGTTCAATAAGTTAATCAGTCAGTCATTGCGTGTCAATTATAAAGGAAACTTGCGCGATTTGAAGCATCACTTACGACTGCTACCTTCTATAAAATGCACGACATCACATCGATGTGTTTTTCTCATATTAAGTAGATGAAATTAACTAAAAAGAGAGTGGAGCGCTCATCAGGCCCATATTCGCGGAAATTTGTTGTCATGTCTGATTTGCCAAAAAAAACTTATATTTTAACCTGTTAGATTGTGACCTTGAAAAGAATAATAAAAAAAACCATTGTTATGGTGGTCCGATCGGGTCATTTAAAGTTCTACAGATTAAAGTGATTTCCGTTATTTTTGAAAGGTCTTTAAATGAGTCACCTAATAAATACACGCACTCAATTTTAGTGAAATTTGACCAACTTAATATCGAAAGTACGCGAGCTGAATTGTTCTAAAATACGTCTGGTGCGTTTTCAAACGACTGTCACCGCAATTAGTCGATGTCAATGCTGCTGTAATAGACGTTCAACTAGCTACATCATTAAAATAAATCGATATTATTTATCGCCCGAAGTTATGACAATGGCATGATTTTCATGTAATTTATAAAGCTTTAAAAATGTCTCAAGAGCCTTTAGTTCTCACGGCCGGCGGCCTTGCGCTTTTCCGTTGGAACTTGTCGCATCACACCCATGCCACACCCATAACATAATCTGAGTTAGTATACTTACTTTACAGAGATGGGAGCTTTTATTGCCCTTGGTACACATTGGTTAACATTTTTGTTGCACAGTCGTCCTGAGTGCATGGGTGTAAAGGTCGATGTGGTGTCGCAAGATTTCCTCGGGCTCAGGCTCGCTGCGCGCGGCTAAGTAAAATTCCTGTGGCGTAATTGGTCGATTATTGTCAAGTTTCTATCAGTGTAAATATTGCAAATCTTTTTAATTGTTTGGTTGACTAGTTTTTAAGTTTCATATAAATATCTCCTGTAAATAAATTTTCACACATTCCATCTCTAACACTAAATGGGTTTTATATCATTTATTGCCAACTAGAACCCCACACGATCGCTAAAATTACTTTGAATTTCGCTTCTAAGTCGCCTTTGACAATCATTGCCAACTCGAACCCCACACGATTTATTGCCAACTCGAACCCCACACGATCGCTAAAATTACTTTGAATTTCGCATCTAAGTCGCCTTTGACAATCATTCCCTCAAAATATTGATCAACCATTCCTTTCGCTCGCACATTTTTAATTATTGTAAAAAAACTTCTATACTTTTGAAAAATGTGGCTGAACCACGGATTGATAAGTGATTGTATTGTGTGGATGTTATTATTATCTTTATTTATTTATTATTATTATTAATGTCCACAAAATAAAATTATGGACTTTAGTCGTATTTCAATTTTTACTTCATTAACCTACAAAGCAGAATATCAATTACATCTAACTTGTGTGGTTTCAATATCGATCAACCAGTGCCACGCAGAAAATAGAGCCACATATATATTGATTAAAAAAAATGGAACCAGTAATGTGATAGAACAAAACTTGTTGGAAATGGCCAACTTTCATTGACCTGTCTCAGGAATTGCGCATTTTTTAAGGTGACCCAACATCTGCTGCTGGATGCAAAGTTCGCTTCTCTACAATATACTATATATATATATATATATATTTAAGGGTTATCTTTAAAACTCATAAAGCAAAGATTCTACGCTCTACGTCCAACTTCCTCTATATTTTGCCGCTGTAAAATTACTAAGCGTTCATTACTGGATCCGGGCGTGAGAGCTGTGGTACTTGTTTATCAATAACTTCAATTGCCTCCCTCTGTAGGTTTAAATATAATAGTTTTGTCGACAAGTGCACTTAAAGTTTTGAAAACCATGTTCCGAAATAATGATTTTCGGATGTCATTCCGAAAATAGACTGAATGACGTGACTTTGTCTGTGTGATCAGTTCTGGTCAAAATCCCAATCATAGTTGTAGCAGTTTAAATAACTCCATAAATTATTGTGTCTCCTCGTCAACTATAGGTATCTCTACTCTGCCTATACCGACCACTGGTAATTTGTTCTCAAAGCTCACTCCTTCGCAAGACAATTGTATCTCGTCTGTTTCCGGGTAGCTCTAGGGCTTACAATAAGCAGACACGCACGGACCGCGGAGATCGATGTTGCACCGACGTAAACAGGTTAACTGTAGCCTTGACATTTTGCGAACAATGTTGCCCCGCACGAATGGCACGAGATTTACGTTCCATCGAAACATGCCGACAGTCGGAAGTTTTGTAGACTTACCAGAGAGAATGCGTTCAGTACAGAGTTGGTCTCACTCACACCACCCATAGTATAAATAATATGCGAGAACAGGACAACGGTCAGTGAGCAGATCAGTGGCCCGATGGTCAAACGATATCGTTGAGTCGGCGAAAGGTCCGTGGATGCTGATGGCAAGAAAAGGCCTATAGACCTAGCAGTAGGGCAGCAGTGGGCTGTTGATGATGGATGATGATGATGATGATGATGATAATATCGTCTGGCCAAGCGAGATTTCAGTAAGATCAAAAAATACAATCTGAAGGGGAAAACAACATGTAAGTACAGGGCAACAGATAATCATTATGGATTCCTAAAAAAATGTATTGAATAGTTACTACCTACGTATCGTATCTCTCAAGCTTCGTTGCTTGTTTACGTTTGAAATTTCAATAATATGGGGCCAAGAACACTACCTGTAGAATTTGCGCATACCTACATCATAAACTTTAACTATAATTTCAATTGAAATTAGTTAAAGTTTATGATGTAGGTACGTTTGTATCTGTGTTTGTAGTGCCTATTTCAGCAAAGGTTATCAGTGGGCGGCAGCAGGGTTTCATATTTATTTATGTACTCTTATGTATTATTATGTATTATGGATTGACTGTCATCCCACGCAATAATTTAGCCACTTCTCTCTTGTAAATAAAATCTGTGTACCCGTGGGTCTGTTTTAATTGAAACGCTTCGAAAAGATGTTTCCCACGACCTTGCGCTTCGTTTGTACAGCTAAGGAAAACATTTTACGTTGCGAACCCTTTTCAAGGATATAATAACCACTCCACTCCACGCCGCTGTAAATACACAAACACTGAATATTGATAGCTTGAATCAACAACGCCTAAAATGTTTGCTGATGCCTTTACCACAACAATGCCGATTTATTCGTTTCCTTGTTCCTTCTATAACCTATCCAAATTCCAAAACATCGTTTTCGCGGGTCGCTCTACAAACTACAGCGAAAACTTATTACGAAATTAATTGGATCTTATATGTATTTCGAAATAAATTGACAATAGTGGTTATAGTGCTTATAGTACTATAATAGCCGATGAGGTACTCAAGACTTTTGATTGCAAGTACAGTTCCAATTTGAATATTTCAGCCACTTACAGATCGGTCATATCAGAGGCGTTCCTATGATACATATTTACAGTTACGCGTTACAGTTGTCGGTAGAAGCAAATTAATCAAAGTATCACCATTAACATCAAAGCTTCGTGATATTGTAATACTGGGTCATGTCAACGTCATTTCCTCTTTAGAATTTCGAAGGTTTGACCGGGGAGGGGAGGTCCTAACTTCATTTAAACACGATATTGTTACGGGTACATACAGACTCAATATTATTTCCAAAATGATTATTATCTGTGGTCCTTCAAAGGGTTCAGTTTTATTTGCATAAGCGAATAAGGTTGGCTTGAGTTTCAGTGGAGTGGGCAGGCAAACACTCACTCACACGCAGGCATATCTAGCCCTCTCGCCTCAAGTGTGGAGGTACGCACCCAATGCAGTGTTTGTTTTGGCCAATTATTTGCTCAGCGTAGATAAATCGTATTAGCTTTCGATTAGGTAGGTACCCAGAAAATATCGCATGGCCAATGGCCATGCGCTATGGGTAACGTGGCATCGAAACTGGTGACACTGGTGATGTAGTTGAGTGTAACCTAATCGGGACCCTATTTCATAGAACAATTCATGTTTACTATTACAACTGGATGTATATTGCATAGCCGATTAACCTACAGATTAACGAGACTAACTATACTAATCGGCTGCGCACTGTGAATCGAATAGTCATAATAATAAACTACGAATGGAGAACTTGCACTAAAAAATGTTTTAATAGAATAGGAGACTAAAATGTATATAAACGTGGTATTCAGCGACTAATACTTTTGATAAAGTATTATAAAGTATTCGACCAGCCGAAAAGTCAATATAGTCACGTGGTATCTACTAAAACGCGTCATACAAATCGACCTTAGGCTATGACGTCACTCCCTAATGTAACGTTTATAATGTATGAAGCGTTTATCAATATTTGAGTTATCTCGTAAAATAATGTTTTTATGCGTGTACTGTACACCCTTATAAGAAGACGTTCAGAATTCAATGAAAAAACGAAATCTAATTAACTTTATTTTTGCATATTTTATGACCCTGAAAACTATAAAAAATATTTTAACTGTTTTGTTTTTAAATTTTTCCAAGGTTTATATGATTTCTATGGTATAAAAGCAATGTCACTCCATTCTAAGTTAGACGCAAGTTCCCCATTGTAGTTTTACGAAACGCGGCACACACAGGTGTGTGCTTTATCTTTGCAGTATTTTGACGATAACGGTCTACCTCGAACTTGGGCGTTCAAGGACGGGCAAAACAATTAACTCTACCTCCGTCTACTGAGGGCAGGACCTTATCTACCATAACCATTTCTCACAAAATCATAAGCCGCCGCAGCCCTCAGAACAAGACGACAATACGGCTGCATTAACGGCGCATGCGTCAGTCAAGGAGAAAGCGTCCTACGGGCCGCGGTCGTCGACCCCGGGCTAAAATCGGCCAAGGTCCGCTGGCACTGGCTGCGCGACAATAGCTGCCGCACTGAAGTGGAGCGCCTAGAAATTAATGTGAAAAGATCTGCAAGACCTTGCTCCGAAGATCTTTGGAGCTTTGGAACAAATGGAGCCCTAGGGCCAAAGCGATGTAGTGCGACCGTCCTGTCTAGTTTTACGATGAAGAGTACCTGTATGAAATGTGACGAAGATGAGAGTCACAGGAATCCGTAGTTGAACTAATTCAACTGATTAGATAGGTTTTTAAATTGTCTTTGAAGATGATCGACTTGTAGAGCGCCTAGTTGATGTAACACGAGATTCAAAGGACCGAATTGTATTTGAAATTATCTTTGAAGAAGAGGAGCTTTGTTATGCTTATACTAAGAAAAATACTTTTGCTTTTCAGAATCTAATCAAATCATGTATCGTGAAACAAAACTAATGAATCGCCTACACTGAACGGGTCGTCCAAATATTTGCGTTTGGTTCGTAAATGAAACCGTTTCACCTAGCATCTGGGTGGTTATTTATAGGAAGTTACCGTCAGATCATGAGAGAACATCTAACAAACTGCAGACATAAACTTTATGGGCGATCGGAAACGTTATAAAACTCCGTGTGGTTCTTCCGGACGTTGAACCTGTTACAATCGGCCAAGGTTTCGAGGTGCCCGACCCCACAGAACAGAGAAAATGTTATGTGCCCGACCCTGTATTTGCTCAGTACTTTCTAAAAACACTGATCGTATCCGACAGCGAAGTACCGAAGATGATCCGAGTGACATTAAAAAAAACCGGCCAAGTGCGTGTCGGGCCACACGCAGTGTAGGTTCCGTAGAAAGAGGGCCTTTTTTTACCTGCTTTACACACTAAAAACTTTATCTAAGTAATTTTCAATGGATTTTGTACGAAATTTTCCTTTTATAAGTTGATCACCTATTATTACTCGTTAACTTGGAAAGCCTACGCAGCCGTGATAGTTTTTCTACAATCAACCGTTTAGCCAGTAGACGGGGGAGACGCCCTACTCCGACAAAAAAATGCGCTTTACAGCTTATTACTTCCCAAACGGATCCCGAAATCGAAAAATGGTTTTCGTCCATTCCCAATATTTTAAATGACCAATCCACTGATACCTTACACTATGAAGGCGAGAAAAGAAATTGGCCTCTAATTAAGGTGTAGGGGAGGTACAATTAACATTATTTAAAAAAAAAAGCTATTGTTTTGTCTACGTGACTATATATTATATGCCAAATTTCAGCTTTCTATGTAGTACTTGTCGTTTCTGTGCTAAGCCGCGGGCAGACAGACAGACGGACCGAAATGGCGAAACCGTATTATAACCGTGTTATAATAACTTCCACACAACACCTTGTCCTGGGCCTCGATTCTGTTAGTGCATTGTAGTATAATGACAGGTACACTGTCGGGTCACGTGACGTGTTTTTTCGTACCATTGACGCCTAGAAGGTTTGATGGGTGTCCCCGCGTAGACTTAAAGCAGCCATGAAATGAAAACCGCCATGTTCATGCAGTTGTCATGTTACTACAATGCATTAACAAAATCTAGGCCCAGGTCCCAAACTAGGATACCCTGTGTTATGGCACAGTATGGTAACAAGGCGAGGACACCACAAACATGGAAATACACCCAGACTGAGGTCAGTTGTACAAATGTACGGCGGCCCTCAGTGGGAATCGACCCCACTTCCTCCGACATGGTAATCAGACGTGATATCGCTAGACCAACGAAGCAGTCAGTAAAAATATAAGTAAATAATAAAAAAAAACGTTCATTTCGACCACTGTTATGTATGAGGTATGAAAGAGAAAATGAACGATCACTCGCGCGAACGTTCAGCCGACCGTCTGATTTGGCCTTTCAGAGCGTAAAAAATGTCAGCAACATAATGAGATAAGTAATAAAACAAATAATGTACGATTGTGCGAGTCGCCGGTCTGCTTCTAAATCCAGCGAAGGTCCCCGTCTGAAGGGCGCGGCGGCGGCGACCGCCTGTGGTCGTTAACTCCGACGCCGATAACAAAGAGCGTAATCTTGCCTACAATTCAAATTCTGACTCATGTCTGCGGAGATTATTGCGAAACTAAGTACATGCTTGTTTTAAACATCAATCATTTTTGAAAGTTAAGGATCGGTGCCTGAAATTGCAAAGGGTTCACACAACTACATGCTTTTAAGTATACAATTTTCGTGACCAATACATAAAGTAAATTTTAAGAGGTAACAACAAACGCCATTGCGGCATCGTTCACTATTATTATTATTATTAATATCATAATAGGCTTATATAAAACTGCACATTGTGAAGACTTGTGATTGCACCGGCGAATAAAATTCTGCCATTAACTTGAACGATGCAAGCCTCTTGTTGTATGCAAATAAATAACGTACACAACACTTTAAGGTTATGAGCCGATGTAGTGATTCGAATATTTTAAAGACCACCCATGAAGTTGCACAAGCTCTAAAGGAGTTAGAGGATTAACCATTAAAACACGAACCCTTTCAAACAGTTCTACAGCGTCGATAAAAAACCCACCTAATGTTTTTGTTCAAGTTAGCCTGCATCTTTTATGTTTAGGTACAATGCTGTCTAGTCGAGATTTCATTTCAATCAGAATGCTTTAAAACAATTAACATCGCGTCTGTAGTAAGTCACCCGCTGAGCTTCTCACCGAAGTTATCGATCCAGACAAAAACACAGACGTGTCTTGTATTAAATACTTCTCATTAAAGTTATTAAATTTATGGTTGGTAATTTCGATGGTGTTGGTGATGTTAAAGTAATTTTTAGGGTTCCGTAACCGACGGGTGCCAAACGGGACCTATTACTAAGACTTCACTGTCCGTCTGTCTGTCTGTCTGTCCGTCTGTCTATCTGTCTGTCACCAGGCTTTATCTCGTGAACCATGATAGCTAGGCAGTTGAAATTCGCATCATTAACAGATGATGTGTTTCTGTTGCCGCTATAACAACAACTACTAAAACAGAATAAAATAAATATAAAAGGGGAGCTCCCATACAAGAAACGTAATTTTTTTGCCGTTTTTTGCTCGATATTAATAACGGCAACAGGTGGACGCCTGAAATATTCACAGAATATCCTTATTCACTTTAAAAATAAATAATTACATTAAAATAAAATAATAATTTAAGGGGGGCTCCCATACAACAAACGTTGTTATTTGCCGTTTTTTTTTCGTTTTTTGTTCCTAATTTGGTGTAGATAATGGTACGGTACCCCGCGAGTCTGACTCGCACTTGGACGGTTTTTTTATTTAAATATCGCGCTACATCAACAGGATGTTTACACGAGGCCAATTATTCACCGCATTTCCAAAAGTTCTCTGTGTGAACGGTTGGCTGGCCTGGCCTCCCGGGTCGCCTCAGTTTACGTCCCACTTGCACCCCAGTACTTTCAGACTTTAGGGCTTTCATTGAGTGCCTGCCGTGACCTACCGCAACTCCGTAGTACTTGCGGTGCTGCGGGCTTACTAGCGAAAATAACCGGGACACAGCTGCCACGTGCGGTCACTGGTGTGCGCACTTCCGTTGTCATTTTTAGTTGTTTCGTGTCCTTTTGGATATCGGCTGGATCACATTTGCTATCAGTTCCAAGGGCAGTTGGTACTCTGTCAGGCGGTGTGATCATCATTATCATCACGATTTGCATGGACTGTTGTCACTCGTGTCTTTTTATTATGAAACATTTTATCAATCACCCAATCACTATCATTGTCTCTACGAGTACCTTTCTACTTTTCCGTCGAAATTTATATAAGCGTTATATTTGTATTTACGACTAATAACTCGTACATTTTTTGGCAGACAGTCTCGAATCAATCTTTTATGGACCCATTCATGGGGTTTTCGAAGCATTTATTGATTGGAAGTACGTTGCATCGGTGCATTGTCAGCCGTATCGATTCCTGTTGTCCCTGTCGCCCTCGCTTCTATTTTTACCGCTCCATTGCCTACTCTACTCCCCTCGCTGCCTGCTTCCTGCCTTTTATTAAACTATCTGTATGTTAATTGACAACGGCCTAGTCAGCCGGCCTGTTTATTTATTTATCAGCGTGGAGGAATGCGTATTGCAAGTAATGTAACCAAGCCAACTTACATCCCTGCTCCCTTAAGTTCCAAGTCTGAAAGTCATCTTTATTACTTGAAAATGCTAGTATAATATTTTCATATTATCATTAATTCTTAGATAAAATCTTCGCATTTCTTTATGTTCTACGTATAGATGTCGCTACCATTGTACTATCTACTTTTCGTGTCTATAATATTCTCTAATACTTGCGACCTTCAAGTAAATTTTATGGGTGTTTCTCGGGACGTTGTCAGAACCCACTCACTCCCTCGCTTGTCGCTCTAACTTTTTTACTCTTGAAGCTTTTAGTATGTTCGTCTCTTTCTATAGGGGCATGTGGTATGCATAAAGACGGGTATGTTTACGGTACGTTTTATTTTAACGTGCATTAGTTGTGTGTCGGTGTGGATGTGTGTGTTAGGGGTGCAGACGTTCGTTTACAGCTGCTGTTGTGGCTTTGTCGAGTCGCGCCACACCAGTATTGATGACTTTAAATTTATGCTTGACCCAGAATGCCCTGACTTCAATGAACACAAGTTTTTTTTATGCCGAAAACAAAACTTCCACTAACAAACAAAGTCTAACCTTACCCATCTTGTTCAAATAAATTTTCAAGTTAGTTTTGCATTCCCGAACCCGAACAATACTTCATTAGTCTGCCTGTGGCGGAGGTAGGTATACATAATTTAGCAAGGTGATGTTTTATTTGCTTACAAAATAATTGTACTAAGAGCTGGTTTGTTCTGCAACACTCTGTCATTATTAGCATAGACTGACAGTGATTTATTCACGGTTCTTTTGTTGCGTATTAGATAGAATTGTACCGGTTCAATTCTTTTCTTGTTCAATTCGTCCTTCTTGCAAATGCATTGTACGTCGTAATAGTTGAACAGCTGGTGTTGTGGAGTCAACGACACCGGTGTGAGGTAGTGCAAATTGTATACTTAAACATTGAGGAAAGCAAAAAAGCGGCCATTTTGTTGGAGCCAGACCGGGTTTGGTTCAAAACTTCGAATGCGTGTGCGTTGACGTTTTCTCGGAATGTTGCTCGATGCCAAAACAACGAATGTGAGTGTCTTGCAGTTTTGGTTTTTTTTTCTTTTGAGTGATACAATATTTTTTTAAACATAAATTTTTATACAATAATTATTATTCCTCTTATAAAATTTACAATTAAATAACATAATGAACAGTTTGTTTTTTTCTGTGGTTTCTCGGTTTGGTTTTGCTCATTTTTTGGGATATACATATTTAGAATTAGCCTAAGTTTTTATCGTTGCGCACATCTCTATTATAAATCTCATTTAGCTATGTGATGCTTGTTGACTCGCGCGACTCGTCACATTCGTGGTATTGCACGCCCGGTGCGCAGGCAATGTCAGTGACGTCAGCACCAAAACTTCCCCGGGGTCGATGCTCCGGGCCCTACCTGCATTTTTTTGTTGCAACCCCCTGCGATGAGCACAAATGTCTCAACAGACCTTTTCACAAACCGGTACTTTTACTTCGCCAAAAAATGCTGAAAATTAGTCTATTGTTTGTATCATCAATGCTACCCTAGTCATTACTTAGCTTCGTTGTTGCATCTACTTTCGGACAGTCGCAAAAGGATCTCAAAGTGTCCCCAACACTGTGTATATTTCTAAGAAACAAAATGGCGGACGTTTTCAAGAGCGCGCGTGCCGAGATAGCGCAGTAAAAAGTGCTCTTTATACCCAGACCTACATTACGATTCTGCCCTAAAATTCGTTTGTCTGCTGGCGGGCAAACCAAGCTACTTCCCGTTGCGTAAGTACTGCAAGGCAGGTCAGCGCTCCCGCACAATTGGGGCAGACCAGAAATGTGTCAAGTTGAACCCCGGCCGTTAACCCTGCCGGTGTTTGTGTTTACCTCTTTCGCGATAATGCGCCGGGTCCACCGGTGCCACCTTTCGGCGTTTGCAGCACGATTTGGAAAAATTACGTGACTTTTTAACATTGTTTAATTCAGCTCTTGTAGAACAGGAACCTACTTGACATGCAGCGTGAACCTGCTATCATGGCCAGGCGGAGTCTGTAAAACAGCAATTATGCTGAGCCTCTGTCCACCATCATCATCAATTTTAAGTCTACTAATGTACCTATTTATATTAAAACTTCTGTATTTGAACTTGAGTGATGAATAAAGTCTGATTTATTTTTTATTTGATTTCCTGTACCTTTTCTCAGTTGTAGTTTCAATATTCATCTGCTTTTGTTTTTGATCTGTTTTTTACTGTATTTCTTATTTCTATATTATTATTACTAGCTGACTCGGCAAACGTTGTTTTGCCTTATTAATTAGCCTACGATCTATTCACAGATCTACTAAATATACACAAAAAAATCATAAAAACGGTGTAGCCGTTACGGAGGAGTTCGATAACAAACACTGTGACACGAGATTTTTATATATTAGATGTACCTATGTTTCGTTATTTATGTAGCGTTAAATAAGGTAATGTTTCTTTTTTTTCTATGTGTAACAGCTGTGTTTTATTAGTACCTACATATAGCCTTCAGAATAAGTCTAGGTACCGCCGTAAGTTCGCTACAATCCTCTTGGAAATTCACATTTTAACTCTATTCACATTACTTCGTATAGGAAAACCATTCTTCCCGCCAGTTTAGAGCATTGAATTTAAAATGAAGCCCACAACAATCCGTTATCCGACTTTTATCAGACCAACCGAGGATGGGCAACCACAAGTTTTCAAAGGACGAAAAAAATTCGTCTCCATTTTCGGTAGCAGCGTTCTTAGTCGCTGTTTGTTACCCAGAGTATTATATTCCTTGTTACCCAGTGTACGCCAGACGCTCGTCAAAAAGGGGTCAGTTGGTACACTCAGCAGGGAGGGCTCCTTCAAGCTATAAGCTCCAGTACGTACTGATACTAATGTAGAGTTGCCACCGGGGCCGAGTTTCATAAAACTACAATTCATAGTTTATTATGACAATGCATTGTATAGCAGAGTCTTCCTTCTTGACTCTAATATAATCGACTTTGCAATGTACTTCGGATTGTCAAAGTAAACTATGAATTATTGTAGTTATATGAAACAGGCCCCAGCTCTAACTCGTCTCTAATTCGTGCCGTGTAACGAAATACATCTTATGTAGCGACTTATCGGTTTTTTAGCAGCTTGGTGTTTTGTTTTTTTATAAATAAGTTTTTTTTTCAGTACCTGCAACAGTGACTTTTTACACTTGCGAGTTGCGTCGGTGGCAGAATCTGGTATAGAATCGCTGTACCGGAGTTATGCGCTCGAATTCTAATTTATTCTTTTGGAAAAGAATATAACAGTGTAAAGTGGCATCTGTTGTGTACTCTTGAAAGTCCATTTCGGAGAAAAATATTTGTTGACTCAAATAAATTATGAAATACCGCAAGCCCCACCTACTTGAAATCTTGTGGTGAAGGCACGAAGAGCGTTCTTTTATTCATAATTCGTATCCTTCGAGTAGAAAATAAATAATTTTAATGGTGTCTGTGTGTGAAATACATAATTCATGATTGGATCTGTCATGAAAAAAAAACGTCACGGTCAACTGCTCCGGCGCACATTATAATTGTAGATCTCGTTTACCGCCTTGTAAAGCTTGCTCACTCAGAATGTGCCTCCTTGCCAACTATCAAAATTTTACTACCTTTTTTCGCTCTACTCTAGGTAATAAGAGTTAATATTCGTCAAATTGAGCATATATTACCAATTATTATTAACAGCAGAAATGCTAATTACGACTATAGCATTCGCGGTTTTATTTCAATTCAATTCTGCTTTATGGACTCAGTGCACTGATTATCCAGTACAATTTGGCCAATGTCATGAGTTAGGCAAGAATTAGCCAATTATTTCGCGGTTTTATTTCGTACACATATAATAAGGTAGTTTCAATTTGACAGTAGCTTTTTTCAATGTGGAGTCGAGTAAATGTCAACGGTTGACACATTGTTTCATCCGGAATGCCTTTTAAAATTTGAATTCGGAAAGAGAATGAAACACAAATTTATTGACATTTGTTCTTTTGCCTCTTGCAACAAAAGTTACGATTCTATGAGTCGGTATTACCAACCCGCTCTTGCTGCGTGTGTGGCATAAGAGCAACACTTATGGCGGATAATGAGTCGAATTAAAAATTACCTGGCACATTGATACAGTAGATGGTGGTTTTTAAAGTTTAAACTGAAAGCTATAATTTAGTTGTAAATTGAAAGGAAATTTAAATTAATTAATTATTTTTTTAATATGTAATTTTATTTCTAAAATGTGGTTACATTTTTGTAATAAAAAATATGGTCTTCTTATAAAATAATATGGTAGTTATATAATTGTTCATTTTATTCCAGGTTTAATATAAATTAACAAGATCAAATTAAATACAATACCTATTTTTGAAGCTATTTTCTTACCGGAAAAACATTAAGGAGGTAAGAGGGATTAACACTAATAGAAATAAATCATTTCTGTATAACAAATCATTGCTAAAGAGGTTAGTGAGCTAAAGATTTCAGGACCTCATTTTTGGAAGTCATTTTCAATTCAGCGACGCCTTAGTACCAGTTCTATAAATGATAATACTCTAATTTCCTTAATATTTACCTATGCTTCAAAAATCTAACAACACCGTCTACATTTTTCATGTGTTTAAAATTGACCAATTGTTTTTTTCTGTCACTTTGAAACTTCCTTATTCTTTAGAATTACGTTGCGTACAAATGTGGGGTATAAAAAGTTGTTTTTGTTCCTTGCACCTTTGTTGAGGCAGAGGCACGCGTTTCATTTTGCACCTGCAGCCATGTTGTCAAGCCCCGTGCCCTTTGTGAGGCGTTTCCGGTATGATACCATAACGCCACTACGCCTCAGGAAAGGCAACACACCTTTTCGACCTGTTGTTTAGCCTGCTCATGCTAGCTTCGATATAACGTGTTTTTTTTTTTATTTAGCCTGTATACCTCCCCCTACAGGGCACAGACCTTCTCTTAGAGAGAGAGTATGGGCTTAATTACCACATGTCCCTACCGCGGATTAGTAATTTCAAACGCTGAGGTATGAGAACACCTCAGGCACTCACGGTGTTTTCCTCACGACGAGTGGTTTGGCTACTACGAATTCACAAAGGTACTTCACTTAAAAAACAAAGTCATTGGTACATGCTCGGGATTCGAACCCACGACCTCTTGAATGTGAAGCAAGTATTCTACCACCGCTATCGTACTTTTATAGATTTTAAATCGATCACGCTACAGCGATATAACGCGTTAGAATCGGAATAATGCATGTCAGCGACACTTTAATACCTACTCATTAATAGCGGATGCCCTTTATTGTATTCATAATAACATAACTGTCTTAAATTTCATTAATTTATTAGTATGTACCTACATAGGTACTGACTTTTTACTTGGCCATCAATTTTAAACATAAAGGTATGAAACCTTCATGTGATGACGTCACTATAAAAAGAAACGGAGGCGCCATCTTACCTTTGTCGTTTTTGTGGGAAAAAGGTGGTTTTAATTTTGTAGAGTAAATTATTCGCGTAATAATTTTATTATCCTCTGCCAATTATATTGACTGTATAAATACTAACTAATTGATAATGTCACCAGTTCGAATATAAATGTGAGTATGTCATCTAGTACTTTATTTCAAATAGATATGTACCTACTACAATAGTCAAACATAGGAAATACGGCTGCATTCCTTTCACGCAAAACCTGATAACATTTTCTTCAGTGATGATGAATAAGTAAAAGATTAAAATTCACCGATTTTATTTTTCATACAAATTGAACGCGCGAAGCATCAAATTGTATGAAAAATAAAATGAAAACAATCAATGAATGTTGATGAAGCGAAAAAGGCCCGTCAGGATCGTGGCAAACCCTGGTCTCTGTCTACCCTTCCGGGTACAGGCAGTTTATGTAATTTAAAATGAAGACTCAAAATTTTTTTTGGAAATAGTACCTACATTGTACACCGAGGGGAGAAAACGATTCTCCCGAGTAATAGATAGTGCTTTATACTACACCTACCTATGAGGAAAATAAAATTATTTAGAATAATTAAAAGCGTACTGTTAAATTATCAATTTAGTAAAAAACTAAATTAGACAAAACAAATTGCCGCGCTTATTTTGTTTTCCTAGTGCAGAAAGAGGTTGCCAGACTCCTTTCATTGAAAATCGAGTACAAAAAAAAATCCACCTCTTTTTTCGTATTATTTGATATAAAACCTTTTTTCACACCTCCTGCTCGACAATGCCTTATTACGTACCGTCAAATATCATCGTAAAGCATGGCCTTGTCTCTCGAGGGCAATAATAATGAAGAATTTCCCTAGGGAATAAAGTGATTTGAATTTAGAATGTCAAAATTCGCATAAAAACTATGGAGAAGCCCCGCATTGCAATTCGAAATTCGAATTGTTGTTCGAAACTCACCTCTTTTTTTTCTTTTTTTTCTGAAATACTGTGTCCTGTGACCGCGCGAAACACCAACAAAAAAAAGAAAAAAAGGCGCGAATTGCAAATACGAATTTAAAAGTTATATTCAATTTAAGTTGCTAAGCCGTAAAAGAGTGTGGACTTTATATTTAATTTCAGGTTTTAATACATATTTTCAACTTATGCAGCCCTGTCTTTTTATTGTCTCCCAGATGGTGTGAAAAGTAGAGTATTCACCTCTGGAATAAAACATGTCTTAGTCTCGGGCGGTATGAACCCCTCGCTTCACTCAGGACTCTACATAACTCCCTCGCTTCGCTCAGGAGTTAAAATTTAACTCCCTCGCTGCGCTCGCGAGTTAACTCGGAGTCCTTCGCTCCGCTCAGGGTTCAATATGCCGCCCATGACATAATACATGGTTTTATTCCCTTAGTACATAATCTACTATTTCACACCTCCTGCTCGACAATGCCTTATTACGTACCGTTAAATATCATCGTAAAGCATGGCCTTGTCTCTCGAGGGCAATAATAATGAAGAATTTCCCTAGGGAATAAAGTGATTTGAATTTAGAATGTCAAAATTCGCATGAAAACTATGGAGAAGCCCCGCATTGCAATTCGAAATTCGAATTGTTGTTCGAAACTCACCTCTTTTTTTTCTTTTTTTTCTGAAATACTGTGTCCTGTGACCGCGCGAAACACCAACAAAAAAAAGAAAAAAAGGCGCGAATTGCAAATACGAATTTAAAAGTTATATTCAATTTAAGTTGCTAAGCCGTAAAAGAGTGTGGACTTTATATTTAATTTCAGGTTTTAATACATATTTTCAACTTATGCAGCCCTGTCTTTTTATTGTCTCCCAGATGGTGTGAAAAGTAGAGTATTCACCTCTGGAATAAAACATGTCTTAGTCTCGGGCGGTATGAACCCCTCGCTTCACTCAGGACTCTACATAACTCCCTCGCTTCGCTCAGGAGTTAAAATTTAACTCCCTCGCTGCGCTCGCGAGTTAACTCGGAGTCCTTCGCTCCGCTCAGGGTTCAATATGCCGCCCATGACATAATACATGGTTTTATTCCCTTAGTACATAATCTACTATTGAGATTTGATGTTTGTATTTTTTTATGTTCGCTGCTAAAAAACAAAGTACCCTAGCAGTGCAGGAATGGATTTTCATACAACATTCCTACCCTGCTACGGAGGGAAGGAATGAAATTCCATATAATATATAATATGTTTGTAACCCATTTATGAACGAGCAATGAGAACTTTTCTGGGTGGGTGTGGTATAAAACTGTTTTCGTGTCTTGCGTTATGACATTCTTGCTCTTACTAAAGCGACATGGCGCTACACGGTATAGCTCTGTATAGAGTTCGAAATAAATATCATGTTAAGCTACAAGTGAAGGTACAGGAGCTTTATAAGAACATAATTCACTCGCTAAACTTTTACACACGATGTAAGCATACATTGAAAAACATGAAAATCCGCTAAAATATAGCAACATCAACAGCAGTACAAACCTTACATTTTTGTTGCAAAGCCGCCTTTAATGAACTGAATAGAGTGCCGTATTAAAGGTTGATGTTATGTCGTCTATAGTAACTTAAAAAAAAAAATTGTTCGTTGTAAATATTCCTTTCGACCTTTGTTTTTCCATTTCGTTCAAATTGGTAGAGCTAGCACATGGCTGTCTAATTCATACATTTTCCCCTGACATTAATCTTTGGAAGTTATTTAACCGGATGGTCGGTCAAAACTTATAGTGTTATTTATAGAAACACGATTCTTCTAAAATACTCCTCAGAGGCATTTATGGTCTTATTTATAAAAACTCGATTCCTTAAAACACTTCAAAAAAGCCGATTAAAAAGTCTGTTGTGGAGATTTTACAAGGAAAAGATGTTTAAATAAACCGATTAAATAAACCGAGTTTTAGATTGGTATTAAAGGAATCGTGTTTTTATAAATAATGCCGTTAATAGGGGAAATAAAAAATCCAAATAGCGGATGTAGCAAATGGCAAGATAAAAAGTACCCGAAACCAGTGTGCGTGCACGGAACGACTAATTAATGTTGAAGAAGCGAAAGAAATCTGTCAGGATCATGGCAAGTGGTCTCTGGTCTCTGCCTACCCCTCTGATATACAGACGTGAGTTTATGTATGTATGTATGCCGTTAGTATCTATCTGCCCGACTCTATAGAACGTTCCTTTAGTTCGTGACTGCGTAATTGTAGTACTTAACTTCATTGTTTTTTTTTACTAGGCACAAAGCTTCCGTGTGATCGTCATTAAGGATCAGCATTCGCCTAACTACGCCGACAGTCATACATAACTTTCAATACGCCCCCTTACTTACACTTACAGCATTTACGAGGTCTTAAAAAAAACGACATTTAAACATTACATGAAACAAAATACTTGAGCAAATATCCTTGCATACAAGTCATAATATCTTTAGGAACATTATTGGTGCTGAGAAGGAAATTATTATAACTCAAAACTCTTGTAGATCTTGTCTTTGTCCGAAATCACAACTGACTACAATAAATGTCTGACATACTGAATAAATAGATGAAATGACAATTGTCTATTTTCAAATAGGAGTCTATTTCGTATCCTCACTCTATACAGTATAATGTCTATTCATAGATACAAAGATAACACGAGAACCGAGACCTCCACAGTGTTAATTCGGTATTCGATGCGTTCAAAAATGTGCCCTGATACAACGGATTAAGATGGATTGGGTAGAAGAGTGACTCTAATAAGTAAAGCTGTCCTGTCGGCTTATATAGGGTAGCACAGGAGGCAGGGGATGGTTGCCTTTTTGGGGTTCACACACACTGAGCCGCGTCACCTCGCGGTGGAATTTCCTCGGTGGAGTTGTGGTGACAAATGACGGTATGACGAAAGAAGAGCCATATAAGTATGTGTGTGTATTCTCAGTCTCGACTATTCAGTATTAGTCGACATTCTTAACTCTCTCTATAGTGTTTATACCCGAGCAAACATTTTTCTCGAAAACATTTTAGTAGAAGTTACGTAGAACTTTCCACTGCACTTTCGTCTGAGCCATAGCGAGCTCGAAGATTTTGAAAACTTTTAGCGAAACTAGGGAACGGAATATTATCTCAGCTGTGGCCACGACTGTAAGACGCTCCTAGTGCGGTACCTTAGTTCCTATCCGAGCCATTTAGTCTAAGAGTTTCGCTCCCTCAATCCCCTAAACGTCAATTCACTTGCAGCTCGCGAACTTGCGAAAGAACTGAAAAATTCTCAGTACTATCCCCGTGGATCGACAAAGTTCCGTGAAAAATGTTGTACTTTCGTGCGACCGACGACGCCATATAGTGCGCTTCCCTGGAGGTGTGAAGGAGTGACGTGGGAATGAAAATAGTTTGATGGTCTCAGCAAACTTCGAAGCGGCAACGAACTCAAAGAACTTGAATAAGTTAGAGCTATTGCATCGGTTGTTTATACAGTTTTCCTTGTACGTCTCAATCACTTGCGCTCGTCTTTGTGTGGCACAATAAGATCAAAACTATCGCAGCGTCTTCTGCACAAAAACGTAATTTAAAATGCGTCGCGGCCTTCTAACCGGTGGAACAAAACTTATTCAACATCCTGCTGCGGTTATAGGAACTCGTTATACCGAAGGGGTTAGATATAATGTGGGCTCGCATTTCGTCTGGCGTGGCCTTGATTTTTTCCAAGTCGTTTGGGCTGCCCAGAGGCAGGTGATTAGATTACATAAACCAAGTCCAACCCCATTTCCTGTTGCTGAACTCTTCAACAAGCCTTTCTAAGAAATCGCCGATTCAGGGCACTCTACTAAGGCCACCTTTTGGTCGCATTTTTCTTTTGTCAAATTGCGGTCAGCGTTTAGTTAACATTGCACAACTACAGATTTTAAAGCTTGTCTTACAAAACGTCTTCATTATTTATCGTTATTTACGAACAAGGCAATTACTTTTGAGATACTTACCGACTATGAACATTTCGCGAATTGTCAACTATTTCAATACAAGTTCTTGTTCACATAGTCCAATGACTTGCCAACTATAAATAAGTTAAGTATCGTTGAAGCGTCTGCTACAAAATAAGATGCCTCGAAAACCGAAGAAATAAAAAGCGGAGACTATAATGGTTGCCGAGCCTTACGAGGCAAGTCAAGAACAACACCAAACTGGTTTGTCCGCACGCGAGCGGGCTCCAGCCAGCGAAGGGACATGCAACGAATAAAAAGAAACCTAAATGCAGCTCTAGGAAACGCTGGCCTTGGACGCAGGACGCAGGGCACCTGGCGTTTTTATCGGCCTTCGAATAAATTGCGAACTTATAATATCAACTCTTCCACGTCCCATCATCCGCCATTGTGTTCTTCCCTTTGCATTTGATGATTTACTGCCAATTCGCAATGAGTTGAATCGAATTCGATACTTAGTGTCCCATAACAATTTTTATTTGATCCTTCAAATGAGATTACGTCCGTTGTAATCACGTGGCCCTGATGTTTATTTTCAATGGCTTGCGACGTGATGTAAAAGTCTGTGATGCAATATTGGAAAGTATTCGAAGAGTCAATGTGTGTAGAAGAGCACTAATGACGGGCCGAGGTTGCGCGACCACTTTTATATGGTAGAAGGTGGAAGCAAACAGTTGTGGATCGTGTCAGCGAGCCGGTGACAACGTCGTAGAGAGATGGCGGCCGCGGTGTTGCGTAACCGGTGTCTTGTCGTGAGGAAAGTGAACGCAGCATTTCGAGGTCAAGTAGAAAGTGGGCAGGCGCCGCGCCCCGACGCAGCAGTCACCCACTTCGACTTCTCGCTGGTCAACCGGCCGTCGCATCGTTTAACCTTGACTTTTATCTGTTGGAGGATTCCGAAGCCGTTGAAATGCAAAGCATTTCTCGATAAGGTTGTGTTGTAACTTAGGGTCAACGAATTAAAACGTTGCATAATAAGCTATTCAACTCAGGATTCGTTCACAAAAACAACGCAAAACAATATCGACAAGATGATGAATATCTGCGCACAAAAACTTACATGTGGCAGCCCACAATCGGCCCCCAACGCTCAAGGCTATTGAAATTTTGGCCATGGCCAGACCGCTTTATCGATCCAGCCTGCAACATCGATCTTCTGCTTTTTTTTTAAATTTAAGACAGCCTAGTTACATTATGTAGGGCTATAAATTTTTAACATTTAGGATAAGTATTTATCCGTGAAATGCAAACCGGCGGCGTAAAATCGATGCTGAAAGACTTACGGTTACAAGTTTGCAAAAGGCATTCGGATCGCTCGAGATTATAGATTCGATCTCCACGTTTCATTTAACAGAGAATGCGGTTGAGGCTCGAAAAATAATCGCGTTGACTTAAAACACGAAACGCACGTTGCTCAACAATTTAAAGAGAGTAAAAAGTTGTAAAGTGACCTTTGGATTGCCAGTCGGATTCTTCTGTAACGATCTCGGCTGTTTTCAAACCCGTATCAACTTCTTTTGAATAGGTAGTAAATTCATAGTTCCAGGGCAAAGTTGGACATGTCGAAGCGACATTTCCATTTTCTCGTTTGAAACTTGAGAAAGTCCATTTATCACAGACGACACGTACCTATTACCTGGCCTGTATAGTGCTACAAAGTTGTCGGCGGGACTTGTTTGTGGCTCCGCAACGCAGCGCATACTAAGTAGTCCAACCAACAATGCCTTGTATAAAATGCAATGCAGCCAGTGCTTTCAGCTCAGTGTTGCCATCTTGCTTGTCTTTTTTATCGACTATTATTTCGATCTTCTTTTGCCGCCTTATCTAAAGGCAGTAAGACGGGATTGCTTATAGTCAACTAGCAATAACATAATGACGACACTATAAATCATCCACATTTTTTGGAAACTCAACAATATCTGAGTTGTTGAGTTCGACATTTTGCTGAGTTGTTTCAGGTGTTTACGTATTATTCAATATAGATATATAGATCACACGATAGCCAGACTCCCAACAATTTCTATAAACTCCACGGAGTATTTTTAAAGTACAAGGCCAGACGGGGAAGGAAGACGCTGCTATCTAAGTTTCAAGGCTCCCACATCAAGTGGCGTCCTGCTTATCTGCCCACATGTTTGATCAGGTGCCGACGGTGACATAACAAACCCAGGCGTTGTACATGTACTTACTGACTCTACACCAAAACTGTCCGTGAATATCTGTTTTAAAAAATATTTTAAATCATCTGTTCTTTCCCTGCAAAATGAGCATCACATAAGAATCGTGTCAGAAAGAAGACACAAGATCAATCATCACATTTATCACTTGTATACAACACAACTGGCCTCGACTGGTTGAATATGGCAGATACTTTGAAAATTATAGCCGCATGTCGTCTGCGTCCCAGCAACTCATAGCCTTGACGTCGATAAATAAACAAAACGTAGGCTACAGCTTTAAAATAGACTTTAGGACAAGTTATCACAACACAATTTACCTACTCTCGTATTATATGGTTGCTCGGTGGTCCATGAACGCCTGTTTTGTTTCTTTGGTCGCAACGTGCGTTGTATTGAATTTTGGGTTTATAGCCAAATTGATCTTTATTCGAGCACTAGATTACATTGAACATTATAAAGCTAGCATTGAAGTTAGTTTGGGTACGGAACCCTAAAAAGAGGTGAGTTTTTTTTTTTGTACTCGATTTTAATGAAAGGAGTCTGGCAACCTTTTTCTGCACTACGAAAAAAAACAATCGCGGCAATTTGTTGTGTTTTGTTAAACGTTGTTAAGTTTTTTTACTAAATTGATAATGTAACAATACGCTTTTAAATATTATTCTAAATAATTTTATTTTCCTCGTAGGTGTAGTATAAAGCACTATGTGTCTCGGAAGAAAGTTCTATTTCTGTTGGAGAGCATGTTTAAGCCCTTACTCTCGAACAGAAATAAATTGTTTTCTCCCCCCTCGGTGTAAAATGTACTATTACCTTCTTCGAGTACGTTTCTTACACTCGGCTAATGTTTGTGCTCTTTTGTTTCAGGTAAGCTCTTATTTTCGTCTCCTGGGAAACTTTATTTCCGTGAGTAACTTTCCGTTTACTTTACGTCGAAGTTTGTTTTAGGCAGCCGTTTTTTGCTAGCGGCGTAATGCTTTGTGACCACAATTAAATTGTTAAACTCTTACACAAAACAACGTTGAGCTTAGTCTTTAAATGGTCTGGAGGCGACTCAATTGGCTTTAACAGCTTTATTGTTAAGAGAAACTTCTGCTGATACGTTTGCGAGATTGCCAATTTCGTCCATGTTTGTCTTGGACACTTAAAATGTTTATTGCTCAATTCGTTATCGGGTCTTCGATCTTGAAGCCGACGGTTTCAGGCCCATAATTTTAATCTGGAGTCAGAATAACGGTGTCATACATAACTTATTGCCAGGACGAGATAGAACGGGACCGGGGGGGTGTGACCGTGATGTACCTGAAGCTATAAAATCTGTTAATCGAAGTTCGGTAAAGGTGATCATTCTGCAATTACGGGAATGTACCTATTAATAATATAAATGTTGTCATTAAATTTACCGAGATCTAGGTTGACATAACGCTGTAACCCCCCAGTCGACATACTTACTTTCTTACACTGATCAACCCTAAGAAAACCTCTTAGTAATTGATCCTGCCACTGATGACCGCTGGTTCCCAAAGAAGAAGTCTTCTGGAGTCCTCTGCAGCACTCCATCTTTGCCTCCATTGGATGTCTAGGGTATGATTATTCTATAGGAGATTACTATGTAAAGTATGAGTACCTAGGCTTCCTACCTACTATTTTAGCTCAATGTAAGTTAAACGTAATAAATAAAAGAGCAATTTATGAGGACCTAAAATCACAGAAAATTTAAATCTTCGGCCAAAATGTGACCGTCTAGCCTAACAAATAGGACCCTTTGCTGTGAAATAGTAACCAGGATCTTTATAGGGAGTCGAGAATTCCAATTAAGCAACTAGAAAGAGTTAAAAAATAATCTATTTATCTATCAAGACTTGTAGAAATATTAACATTTGAGATTTAAAACAGATTTTTATGAATACAGATAAGAATATTAACAGTAATCGTTAATCTTAGTTTAGTTTAGTTTAAATAAATATTTGAGAGAAATATGGTTTTAGTTTATTTTCGTACATAGTATTGGATGTACATTTTACACTCACAATTTTAGTTAGGCTCTGTGCCCGGTTATTGGTTTATTAGAATTAGAATAGATAGATTCAAGTTCTCATTAGTTTTGTTTATTATAGACTCCACCTAACAATTTACTTTATTATGTAAATGACTTCAACTGCTTGCAAATATTTTTAAATGCGAAAGTGTCCATTTCTGCTGGTTTTTCCACGCCAAACACCAGTTCCTAACGAATGTGCGTCCCATGTTCAAGACCTGACCCATAGTGAGAAAAGAACATACACAAATAATATTCAACCTTGAAACACAAGAATGTAGGTGAAGCATAGTCAGAAGTATGGTTCTGTAGACTACATCAACTTTCCAAGATGCCACTTTACCACATTTACTGGTGAGACCTGAGATTGATCTAGAGAGAGCTACCTTGACCAAATTGACATAGTCAGATCCAATCCACTGGTATGGATCGTGCCACGGTCTGCATAGAATCAACCCTGATTTGCCCACCCTCTAATACTACAGCAAAAGTTTGTTTAATTTTATTGATTATTGTACAACGCAAAGGATTATTATGTTCCTCTACATTAAGTGGCGGTTGAATTGCAAATGCAGTGCGGACCGTCACAACGACACTAAATGACAATAAATTTTTACGTTTAAATCTGCGTGTGTGTTTGGAAATAGACGCAAATTTTGTACAGCATTTTCCATTCCACGAACACGAGGATATATAAAAGTGTATTTTTCACTTCGCCGCTCTGCCAAAATGCATAAAATAATGACGTTCGCTTCATTTGCTACGGTACTTATTGGTGCTGAATTTATCGGGATCATCGTTGAGCTTAAAAAAGAAAACAGCATCCCACCAAAGAAACATTGTGGCCGTGACGTAAAGGTTAATCCTATCTGAATGCAGAGTTACAGCAGAAAACACTTTTGTACGCTTAAGCTCTCGCCGTTTTCAGAGAACCAGTCTAACTAAACAAAGATAAGGGACAGGGAGTGCCACGATTGTTTTCGTTATTAAACCAGACAGACTTGTCCACTTAGGATATCTCAACCAATTATAAACTGAGCCATTAGAGGAAGTATTAATATGACACGATCTCCCTACCGATCTCCCGACAGTTTCCAGTTCCAATTTACATTTAACAGATTTACTTAACTCAAAATATAGTAGACGTACCCGTAAATTGGTTGTAGGTAGCAACTCGAAAGGTAGTATGTAGAAATACATTATCAGTCACAATTATGATTAAAATTGGTTGCGATTACGACCTGCTTTATTTCTTTTGACACAAAAACTGTGTTAGTCGGACGGGGGTCGGTCGGCCTGAAATATCTAGCGCCTAAAAGACATTGAGGTCAGGAGACCCCGCGTCCTACGTCACGACCTCATTGAGAATTCTAAGAAACCTCGGCTTATTTATTTGGGGCACCTTTGTATTTCTAACCTCAGTCCCGTTATTCCGTCTAGGTTTATAAGGGCGTAGTTTCCGATATAGGTGGAATTGTCGAGCTTCGAACTCATATTTTCTTCTGCGAAACTAAAGTTAACGTTTACTTTCTCGAACGAAGAAGTTTGTGGTTTCTCTTGTTCGAAGTATTTCTGAAACTGTGTGTTGTCCTGTGTGTAGTAAATGGTTCATCAAGCTTCATCATATTGTAAATTAAAACCCAGTGACATTTAAAACCAAGCTCAGACTAAACGCAATCTGGAAAGCAGTGTTGTGAGTCGGCCGGTTCCAGTCACAGAGTAAAAACAAAAAAGCTCATTACGAGCGATCCTCCGTGCCACACCGACGATTACCTCCACCCCAGAGAACGATGGCGGCAGAAGTTCAACACTACAAAATTAAAATAGTACTTGTGAAAGCGTGTGCCTTTCGAAAAAAAACAGAGAATGAATGTAACAAATTATAAAGATAAACTACATCCGATTGAAAAGGACAAAGATAGCCCTGGCCTTATTACGCGAACCAAAGCCTGAAGGATCCTAATATCTAGCTGTCAAACTCCATACTAATTGGATTCCGACAGGATTTGGTGCGCAAAATTAGGTTTTTGAACTGTATCATTGTATGTATCGTGTTGTGTGTGATTCATAATCACTACTAGGAATCGGAAGCGTCTTAGTTCAAAATGTTTGCACACCAAATAATCCACGGTGATCACACCATTATAATTTTCCTGTTTGCTGCCGAAATACAAAAAATTTGGTTTGATTTTTTATATCATTTGTCTTTCAATCGAGAGCTCGACTTTTTAACTAAGTCCTACTATGCCGGTAGACTTCTGCACTTTTATTTTGTAGCCTGCCCTGGCGTCGACTCTACAAAAACAGCAACTTATTTCCCATGACTACCTACTGACTGTCTAGGCATTTATTACACATCGCAATTTATTCTGCTTCCACTTATTTGCCCAGCAGTTTTACCTAGCTTTTATTATACATTGGACCATTAAAACCACTCAGGTAATGAGCGAATTTGGCTGATGGTTTTCCCAAGTTTGCTGTGAAGAATTAGCAATTGCTAGAGTTAACAATCAAGCAAAACTCGTATTACGCTTAACTTAAATGTGAAATGAAACTAGGAAACCCTATTATTGCAAACGATGTTCCAGACAGCAGAAAAAATATCCGCTTTTTTTACACCTGTAAGTTAAACTGCTTTATGATCGTGAATGGTGGACAAATATTTCCCTCGTTCACAACTTAATGCATTTAGTACGTGATTCAAATCCCTCGAAATTACCAATTTCAAAACTTATGTTTCGTGCTTACCGATATCCTTCATTTCCATCAGCTTCAAATGATTAATAGTATTGTTGACAATCATTATAATTCTTAAAATCGCCATGCTATTTCCTTCTTCCTAGTCTGTTCTAGCATGACGAGATCTAAACATTTGATCACGGGTTCTCGCGGCAAATAACAGCAGTCTCAAAATATGCGGCTGTCTTTTTAATAGGAAGGTTCTAGTACTTAGTTTCTTTTTCCTGACCGACAATTCAACTGCCTTTACCTACTAAAGTTAGATGAAGAGCCCTTTCATGGTTTCCTGCAACACAGACTGTACCTACACTATACAGACTGCGCGAACTTTCAAAGCTAAAGAAAAAAACCGGCCAAGTGCGATGTAGGGTTCCTTAGAAAGAGGGTTTTTTATCTGCTTTACAGAACTAACACCTTCATCAGTCATTTTCAATGGATTTTGCACAAAATTTTACTTTTATAAGTTGGTTGCCTATTACTCGTTAACTAGTAAAGCCTACTTAGCCGTGGCACTTAAGTTGATTTTTATGTGCTACTACCCTGAATTTCACGTTTCTACAATCAACCGTTTAGCCAGGAGCTGGGGGAGGGCGCCCTACTCGGACAAAAATTTGCGCTTTAAAGCTTAATATTTCGAAAATGGAACCCTAAATAAAAAAATAATGGTCTTCTTACACCCACAATATTTTTTAACGACCAGTCCAACGATGCATGATTTCCCATGCATGTCCCACATGATGGGATAGAGGAGAAAAAAAAAATCATCCCCACTTTTCATGTTAGGGGAGGTACAATAAAAAACTTTTTTTCCAACATTTTATTCTTTAACTTTGTCGGCGTGATAAATATGTATACACTACCACCGGTCTTTGCGCTAGGCCGTGGACGGACAGACAGACAGACAGACAGACGGACGGACGGACGGACGGACGGACGGACGGACGGACGGACAGACGGACGGATGGACAGACGGACGGACGGACAGACGGACATGGCGAAACTATAAGGGCTCCTTTTCGGACTACGGAACCCTAATTACATTATTACGGAGTGTACGCTGAACAAATATTTCTGGGGTATTTACTTGCTGGCGCGCCGCGCGGGCGTGGCCTTGAAAATGCGCGCGCGCAGACCTTGAGATGTTCAATTTGGTCGTTAGATCGACGAGTCGGTAGACGAGTCGTCGACTCGGCACCGTGTAGCCTCCGACGACCGACCGACCGTTCACTATACTTTGCCAACATTACGTCACTTAGTATTTTAAAATTCTCGCCGGATGATCGCTATTTATTAAGAGATCCACATTTTTTGTGCGTGCGAATTGTAGATTCTCCTTTTTTGGAGTTGTCTAGTGACTACATATGTTATCACTTGATAAGAATGATGATGAACGATACCTACGATACCTATTTTGTATTTGGTCTAAATGAAGTTTCTCAGAAAAAATTTACTTAAACAATTTTGATAAAATGCGTTACCGGCGTTGTCAGTGACCGCCAATTTTGATACAGCTGGAACAACTATTACGTCATTTCATGCCATTTCTTTGGGTATTTCCTTCGGCAGGTGATGTTTAGACAGATAGCACAAAAAAGATAACACGACCAAACGGAAAGAATGCGGTCGTGCTCCGAACCGCCGACGCAAGTGAAGTCAAGTCAAGCCGAGTCATCCACGCGCTGCTGTCACAAAATTATCTTGTACCTTACGTCCCCTGAATGAAAGATTTTTATATTATATCGAAACCACATTTTAAATCGGAAGTTTCCTCGCTGACTTTCTCGCAATCTGAAATAATTTTCAATCAATCAGCCCGTACTTGTCATGAGCCTCCACCAAGGCGCGCCACTTCATTCTGTCCACAGAGTACTTTTTTATGATTCTGTCCTCGGCCACCCTCATCCATCCAGCAATCTGCCTCAGACCGGATATTTTACAACATAACATAACATAAACCAAGAACATAAACTCACGCCTGTAGCCCAGAGGGGACTGCCACTTATGCCACGATCCTGACAGATCACTTTCAAAAAATTTTTATTCATGGCAAATCTAACAAGCGCTGGTTTTCCTGAAGTATCATTTCATTTAGAATACGGAATTAATTAATTAATTAGCAAATATAAATATTTGATAAGCAACAAAAATTACCAAAAAAAAGTAATTCGACCAGGCGACCATTATGTTGGCCAGCAGAATAAATAAATGAGCAGTTACAGGTCAGCTAATAAAAATCTAATTTGGTAAGGAAATAAATTAATGTTGGTCAGCATAAAACGGGGCTCGGCATAGCTGAAGGGTTCTTGGGGTAAATGATACGATAATAAAATGTACAACTTCTATAACTATGGTTTTATTTCGGAAAACTGTAGTTAAGAGGTGGAAAACAGAATACTTCGATCAGAACAAAATAAAGTAGGGAAATAAGCAATTCACAAGTAATTTTGTCAGCAGTGGTGTTTCTTCAAAGGATGAAGTAGTAATGATGATCCGAAAGAAATCTAGAATGGGTGACGTCATTTAAAATTTGGAGTTTAAGATGATAGACAGAATGAAAGAAAATAACAGAAATGGTGTAAGAAGGTTCGCACAGTTCAATAATTACTTTAGGCACTAGAATAAATAAAAATAAGCAGCAACATGTGTTCTGCAAATAAATAAATCTGAGCAAATTAATGTATTTAACTAAACGTAATACAACAATTTAAAAGCTGGCTGTTAAATTTCAAATTTTCTCCTGATCAACTTGGAAGGAGTTTGCCACGATAGTGGCAAGAGGCAAACCCTGGTCTCTGCCTGCCTGGTCTTCGGAATATAGACATGAGTTTATGTATACCTACATTTAGAAAAAAACTTTGGGCTTTGCATCTACGTGATGAGATGATTTTATTCAGCGTCCAGTGGCACCTTCACTTACACTAGATGGGTGAGCGGACCACTCGGACGCTGAGGTGCTTGGAACATTGTTTTTAGATCTAGTAGGCTTGCCCAGCACCTTTATCATCCTGACAGCTTAGTCGGTCTCGCCCATGGGAAAGACAAGTCAATACGCGCGGAGTTCCTCACGATGTTTTCCTTAACAGCACTTAACGTGTGGTAAGTTCTACTGCAATTTCGATATAACTACGTAACTTTGAAGATAAACAAAGTTATAGATACATGCCCGCACTGGGAGTCGAACCTGGGTCTCTCGCTTCCGAGTCCATTGTTCTACCCCCTGGGCTACCATTGTCTCACCCACATAAGCACCCTGTATTCCTACGTCCCACTGCAGGCAGGTATAAGCCTACTCTCAGAGAGAGACAGATGACCAGTTTCTGAATTGAGAATTTCGCTAAGTAAATGGTTAACTGTAGTGTTGTCTCTTCGAATTTCTCAAAAAAGAGCGTGACAGAACGTTACTTAAGTATTTACTTGGTGAAATTCTCAATTCAGAAACCAGCCAAGAGTGTTATGGAATGTACACACCGCGCGTGCCCCACCGCGGATTGGCGATTTGAAGCGCTAAAGTGTCTGAACAGCTCAGATACTCGGGTTTCTTCGCCATGTTTTCCTTCACAGTTAGCGAGTGATATAGCTACTACAACTCCACCAATGTACGTAACTTAGAAAACAAAGTCATTGATACATGCCGGGATTCGAACCCACTGTATTCACTGTATTAGTCTCGTTAAAATAAAGTTACAATAGGCACACTTCACTGACCCAAAGAACTAAATTCTGAGATGTTCCTGGTGACCCAGATCCCTCACAAGAGCCTTGAGACAAAATGACAAACTTGTACTTTGTGACGCAAGTTAAATGTTTACAACCTAAATTATTGACTTGTGGTAAAATAGGCTCTTGCCTACTTTCGTATTACAGCAGATTGCGACGATATTGTTAGAGAGACACTCATTCCTTTCGTACTGGGTGTAGACAAAGCGTGGAAATGAAAGAAACCGTTTCTTCAGTACCGATAATTATTATAATCAAACCACTTCCAATAAGTAAAAATGTAAAATTCTTGTATAATTGGCTACTAGACATTTTCAACCTTTTCGAGGCACATTATTCTCAATTCGCATACACTTGCATAGATTTGTTTCAGAATGACAGGTGAATTGGGAATATATCCAATAGAGTTTAATGCCGTTGGTGGTAAGTTTAGTTTGGAACCGTTAATATTTATCCTCATAGTAAAAGTTTATACTGCCGAGTAGAACCCCCTATAGACGCATTTATACACGCTGAAATCTTGGTGGTTTGAGAGCCGTGGTCATGTAATTAGTGATTAAAAATGGCATATATTTAGACCATTACCTTTAATTATAGACGTAAATTTAAAATAATTGAGATGAGAAATCTTGGTTGCAAAAAACCGGACAAGTGCGAGTCGCATTCACCCACCGAGGGTTCTGTACAAATTTGTAGGTACTTACATTATTAAAAAAGAAAATTCGATTCCTGAAATCGAGGCTCGCAGTTTTTCCGAGCTTTTCCCTTACTTCAAAAACTATGTTTTTTTATGATTTAATTACAACTGTATAGTTTTCAGATTTTTCCCTATATTTGTAGTACCTATACGAAGATTTTACTTGCCAAATTTCATAGTTCTAGGTCAGTGGAATGTATCCTATAAATTTTAGAGCAGAAACGGCCGTAAATTTTTTTTACGTTATGAAGTTTGATTTTTTCACAGCTTCAAGGGACTGTAGACTTGAATATCTGGTTTTAATTTCAACTCGATAACTCCATGCGTTCCTGAGTTAAGGTCTTGACCGACAGACGGACGGACAACAAAGTGAGAGTTCCGTTTTTCTTTTTGAGGTAAGGAACCCTAAAATGCGTGAATACCGACTCTCCGTCTATCAGAAAAATAACCCCCAGACCCGCGGCACGCACGCACCGTTCGGACTGGTTCTAATATATTTGAATGTGACGATAATTTTCGAAAGTGTCTTTTAAAAAAAACGGCCAAGTGCGTGTCGGGCCCCGCGTAATATAGGGTTTCCGTAGAAAGAGAGTTTTTTTCTGCTTTACAGAACTAACAACTTCATCGGCGTCATTTTCAATTTTTCAATGGATTTTGTACAAAGTTTTACTTTTATAAGTTGGTTGCCTTTTACTCCTTAACTAGTAAAGCCTACTTAGCCGTGACACTGTTTTTCAATTTCATTATATTTATGTGCTACTACCCTGAATTTTTGCACGTTTCTA
Organism: Yponomeuta evonymella; assembly: GCA_963969515.1. Taxonomy (NCBI): domain Eukaryota; kingdom Metazoa; phylum Arthropoda; class Insecta; order Lepidoptera; family Yponomeutidae; genus Yponomeuta; species Yponomeuta evonymella. Next base: position 8,457,082 of record OZ018346.1, read on the forward strand.
CAATCAACCGTTTAGCCAGGGGGTACACCCTTCTCGGACAAAAATTTGCGCTTTAAAGCTTAATATTTCGCAAACGGAACCCTAAATCGACAAATGGTCTTCCTTTAGTCCTATGGTCCAATGGTCTTCAACGACCAATCCAACGATAACCCACATGATGGGGTAGACGAGAAAAAAAAACCATCCCCACTTTTCATGTTACCTCCCCTAACATGATTGTTTTACAGTAAAAAAAATCCAACATTTTATTGTTTAACTTTGTCGGCGTGATAAACATGTTACAGCTTTCTAGTACCCCGGTCTTTGCGCTAAACCGCGGACGGACAGACAGACAGACGGACATGGCGAAACTATAAGGGTTCCTTGACGGACTACGGAACCCTAAAAAACACAAACTAGCGTATTCACGGTCATTTTGCTACGGCTTTCAAACCACCTAAAATTCATTGTGTATGGATGTTGTTACACTTTGTATTTCTGATACCGGCTCTTCTACATGAGCTATAGCGATTAAATATTTAAATCACTAGCGTTTATAAGACACTTATTATAGTTGTACTTATCAGTTTATTTGTACTTACTCCGTCAATGTCACCGAGTAGCCGAGAGGGCAACGGACGCGATAACTTTACGCACTCACACATACTCGGGTCATAAACGCACACCACTTAATTTTAATCATAAGTGTGTTTCATCACACGCTTGTGTGCGAGAAAGGTATAAATTTTTATATAAAGGAGAAAAATGATAAAGGGTTTTTTCACTTCTCATGCTCGTAAAGTTCGACTTTAAGTCGTGCGTAGACGACATAAAATCGCTTTTTAAGTTCTAGTGCATACAGTATTTTTTTTCTTCTAAAACTAAGATAATGAGGCTCAACAGCCAAACAGAGTCAAAATTTAATTGAGCAGTAAAATTTCGTAGAATACTGAAACTTGTTGTTTTATTTTATTTTTGGTATAATTATTTGAATTCCGTACGTTTTCTATAATTAAATTAATAAAAAAAGATAAAATAGAAGTTGATTATTGTTTAAAATGCGCTGAAATGTTTTTATGACTTGGCAGAAAACAAGTGTTTAGGTCTAAATTCACGTGGCAAAAATTTAAAAAAAAACATTAAAAAAATAAATTTGCGGGAATTGGTAATTTTTTATGTTCGTTCACTGTACGACGATTTTGTTCTCCAAAATTTTCCTCGCAATCGAAGTGAAAAGCAGAGTGTATAACTCAGGCCTAAATGTCCTTTTTTATCTTCGACTATATTGGTCCCCGCTGCGCTCGGACCAATAAATAGCCTCGGATAAAAATGGATCGCTAGGCCCTTGTACAATCTCCTATATCGTTTGTTTGTTCATTTGCTTCGGTGATCCAGTTTGTAATAAGCAATTTTCTATACCACCTTTAGGCAGAGGATCTTAGTTGCCATATTTGTTGACTGCTGTCGGCAGAGGTTCCTTGGATGCGGAAGGCAAGGGACCGTTTGAGTTGAGATGGCATTTGGGGGAAAAGGCCTATACTCAGCAAGTCAGCAGTGATGATGATGCCATCATTAGCGTCTTCAAGTTGAATGTTTTTATTTTATCAGAAAATGTAGCAACTTCATGTTGCTCCTAAATATGGCTGAATCCACATCAACAACTAGGTATACACTGGCATTATAATTCATTGCCCTTGCACCATATCTTTTTATCAGTCGAGTGACGCCTGCCAAAGTGAATAACATCGATATTACTGACCGTGGAATAAAAACAATAACCAATTGAGATCAAAATACAAAGTCACTCACACTCTTCTAACAAAATAGATGAAAAGCTTTTTTTACACAGAAGTATACCAAACAACTCACATATCCACCATATGACAATTTATCTACCAAACACCTTGTAAAACTGTGTTTATCACGTTTTTCTGATAAGTAAACAAAGGACGTCGAGGCTAACACAACAAAAGCTAGGCTTTTGGACGGGAAATTTTAGGACACGTTGAAATCTATATTGAAATGGCTGCACCCGCAACTACATTTTGAGGCTTGAGACGAGAACGAGTGATATGGGCTTTTATTTTGTTTATATGGTTATTAGACTTATTAGTAATAACCATCGCCTGTACAAAATGTCCACTGTCAGTGAGACAGCCCAAGACAGGTCAGGCGGGGTGCAAGAGTGTAGATGGAAGCGTCCGCCTTGCCTCGGAATGTGTCTTGGTGTTTCACAAGCCCGAGTGTCTCAAGCGAGACCCAGCGAGATCACTCGGACGAGAGTCGAAATACCACGTGACGCGGCAGCGCGTGACGCGTCACGGCGTCACATCTCACCGACAGCGTGACGGCGCACTAGCCTTCTTATTAGGTCATCCTCCATGTTGCCCACCTCTTGCGCAACTTTGGCGACTCGTGACATCGCTGTGTCTAGGTACATTTTCATTACAATGTTATAACCACTATTAGCGTAGATAGGGGGCGTCTCTAGGCCCACCCCAATTTGTTTCTGCAAGTCCTTTGTGGCAGATGACGCTGCCGTCATCAAAGGTATGACAAAAAAGTAATTTGCAATGTCTATTCAAAAACAAAAATTTGTTTTTTGACTAGATTGACAAGACAACAATTATAATTTGATCGAGAGCGGCATTTTGTTTTTTGCAAATAATTTGTCGCGATGTTCAAATCCCACAGTGTGACGTCACATTCCAAATTGTTGTTTTTGAAAAAAGGTCTTTTTTGTTAGGTACCTACTTAAATTAGGAATGCTAATTTGAATTAAAATATTTATCGCATTTCGACGAAATCAGACTACTATCGTCAGGTTCGTCTAATTGGAGTCCAAATACGTAAAAATACGAAAAATAACAACACCAATTACCATATTGTTATTTTTCTTGCACAAGTCCGTTTCTACGGAACCCAAATTGGTTATTGCCACAATTTCTCGACTCTATGTAGAACGTTCTCTCAGTCACACATTTCACAGTAACTATTGTTCCATTATTTCGTAGGTTAAGACTTAACCTATGAAATAATGGAACAATGCAAACTTTAAGCAATTTGAAAAGTGTTCATTCTACAATTAATTGTTCGCAGTAAATATTTTTCCGCCAAACTAAATAACAGTTTGTTGGCAGACTCACTTTCTTAACGTTTTCAAAAGGTTATTACAAAATACTTACATAGAAAACAAAGCAAGATAACCTTAGAATGTGGCTTTGAGGCTACAAGACGTTTCGATTAGTGTGCTCCGGGGTAACATTTGCCATTGCACACGCAACCAGCTCGTAACCGTGATGACGGTTGTAGACGCTAATGAACTTAAATTTGGGTTGGCCATGATGTATCTACCTAGCAGAAAATGATCTGAACACGTTTTGTGGAGCTACTATGACTTTTATGACTGGTGTGCACTTTGGCAAGTACTGTGATGAATCTTCTGGTGTTTGATTAAAATACGTTGGGTCTCTCGGGCCTCCTTAGCGTTGCTTCAGTCTTTCAGAGCCTTATTAGGGTCAAGGCACACTGGCACAGAATCTAAGTGCATCGAAGCGTCAATCAAAAATGTACATAGCATATCAAACCCTGTCTCCGCATCGCAGATATTTCTATCAAGATAAAAAAAGACACGCGCATTCGATAGGTTGCGTAGTTATGGGAACAGCCTGCGTATGGTGATCGCGCGAACTCAAACGCATCATTGCAAATCTCAGTCAGGTCCTGATAATATCTCAGATGCGACTCGTAGGAATTGTCTCTTACTTACGTAATTGCTTCATTGGTCGTTTCAGACTTTCTAGAGCTCTGCATAAGCTGTATTGGTTTTTGGTTGTTAAATGTGTGCTAGTAACTAGTAAGAAGTAAAGTATAAAATTAGGAAGTACCATTAAATTTGCTATACAGACCTGCTGATAATTCATTCACATAAATCATAATAACGATGTATAGCAGTCGTTGTTAGCTGCTCGGAATTCTGACATTTCTTCGCTTTATCGCTCTACTCTGGTATGGCTTCTCTCGTAAACCTGTTTTTCAGTCCAATATCAGCAGGAACTTCGACCCATGATATAAGAATAGTTAGGTATAATTACACAAGAGATAAATAAATCGAATCATTAAACTCGTAGGGGCGGGCGGAAGGATTATCTTTAGTTTATGCGTTTCGCTTCGTCTTTTGTTGACTTTGGTGTATTTTGTTTGTTCACCTACTTGTTTGCTCTGTGTTTCTGTGACAATTTGATAAATATATTCTTCCTTTCTTCTTTCTTTTTTTCTTCCTTATCTCTTCGATAAACATATTTATTACTAAATCACCTACCGAAGTGTTACTACATTCAGTGGGATTGATTGCAGCCCGCTTCAGTGGGATTGATTGCACCACGACGCCGCTTCTATGGCCGTCCAAATCCAGAACCGGCAGTCTGAATTTATCCCCATACATCGTGGTGTGAGACAAGGGGATGTTATTTCCCCGAAATTGTTCTTAAATGCATTGGAGGATATGTTCAAGACACTGGACTGGAAGGGTTACGGCATTAACATAAACGGCGAGTAACTTTCACGCTTGCGATTTGCAGACGACATTGTCATCATGGCGGAAACGCTGCAAGATCTGCAACATATGCTGAGTGGCCTAGCTGATTCTTCCCAACGCATTGGTCTCCGGATGAACTTGGATAAAACCAAGGTTATGTTCAATGAAAAGTCCGGAGCCAATTGCAGTTCAAGGCAGTATTCTCGAAGTTGTTAAGGAGTATGTTTACCTCGGGCAAACCATGCAGTTAGGTAAAAACAACTTCGAGAAAGAGGCCAATAGAAGAATACAGCTGGGCTGGGCAGCGTGTGGGAAACTACGCCGAGTCTTCACATCGCCAATCCCACAGAGTCTCAAGACGAAAGTCTTCAATCAGTGCGTCCTACCCGTCATGATATATGGTGCCGAAACGTGGACGCTCACGGTGGGGCTGGTCCACAAATTTAAAGTCGCTCAGCGTGCTATGGAAAGGGCTATGCTCGGGGTTTCTCTGAAAGATCGAATTCGAAACGAGGTGATCCGACAGAGAACCAAAGTCACCGACATAGCCCACCGAATTAGCATGCTGAAGTGGCAGTGGGCCGGCCATATTATCCGAAGAACTGATAACCGATGAGGTAGACGAGTTCTCGAGTGGAGACCGCGGATCGGTAAACGCTGGCAAGAGCTGGATGAGAGTAGCCGAGGACCGTGCTCAGTGGCGTGCTATAGGAGAGGCCTATGTCCAGCAGTGGAAAAGCATAGGCTGATGATGATGATTGCAGCCCTGATGGGGTCTTAATTTAATTTTCCTTCTTTCTCTTGAGATAAAACATAGAAGAGGGTATCCGTCTTTATTCTTTATCGTTTTTCATTATTACCGTTTGTGGTCCTTCGCACATTTTCACAACAAGCATCGCTATGTTCATTAGCCCTCTGGGGACAAACTTTAATGTACGAGTACCTATTATGCTTTATTAATACTCTACAGGTGTTGAGGACGCGGACGGACAGGTGTGGCATTCTACTGCGTTAAGCCTAACAGTTTTGCAAGTCTATGACCCTTTATTACGTTTTGCTCAGCGTATATATATCTACTAGAGATAGTAATATAGAGAGTAAAATAAAAATTGCTATTTCCTATTATAATGTACTATCCCTATGACGTCTACCATAGACTTTGCCCACTAACAGTGGTAGGCATAATTAAGTTTATAAAAACGTCGGAGTACCTACAACTTGATTCGTCGTGAATCGTGATCAGAAGTATTGCATTTAACCTTTCAGATCAAGAGTTTTGACTGTATCGCGGACGGAATCGGCAATTTCGAGCCGCAAAAAAAACCATCCACCAATTCTAAATCAAAACACGTAGAGATGCAGATTGGTTTTTGTGATAAGTTGAATTCTGTGTCTACTTTTTGTGGACCTGCCAAGATTCTGCAGTCGGATTAACGTCTCTGATTCGTATTAATGCCTTTGCACAACATTAATTTGCCTTTGTTGGGCTCTGCATGACGAATGTTTTTATTATTCCTATGAATACATACGTTTATTGCACATAAGTAAAACATTATGTAATGGCGATTTGGCGAGAGAGAGACTTTTTTAACACAACAATAATTTGAGTGTCATTTCTGAAAGCTAACATTATAAGTCTTTTTCAAAATGGCACAATTCACGTACTTCGGTCGTTGTGAAAGCTTCACTGTCTATGTTTCACAATGACGACTCTTATTGTTTTGCATATCTAACACAAATAGATTAAAATTGCCGTTTATCAGATGCATTGTAGCGATAGTAAGCCACAGTATAAGTGGACCAAGGGCGGTGTGCGCGAGATAACACAAGGTTGTCGCACTGCATGTGATGTGCGCCTGTATGTACTAGATCCACTTGATCACTCTACATTGTACGGCTAGGGCTGCCACCTCTCCGATTTTGACCCAGAGTCTACGGGTTTTTATTCTGGAGAATACTTTTATTTACCTGAGTAGTTACGGTACGTCAATACAAATATGTATATATGTTTATATTAAAATTGTAAAAATGTATAATACTTACATTGTAATTGGACACGTTTCTTGCTTGCGTATGGTTTTTCATGGATTTTGAGATTTTATTAAATGAAATTAAAAATGTATTAAATTTTTTTTTGAATTCCTTTTTTGTTTAAAATAAAGGTTAGGTGCGGGTTTAAGCGGGTTATTAAAATACTACTTTGTTATTAAAACACTACTTTTCCTAAACCTATGGGCCTGACTTTTTTTAACGGTGGCAGCTCTATGAATGACTCTCTTTGCTAATATCAATTACTGAAATAGATACCTACGTCAATGCATTGTTATTCATCTACCACATTACGCAACGCTGGGAAGATATTTAAAGGGCGTTTGTAATAATAGCTCATTCAGAGTTTGGTCTGCCCTCCTATATGGATATCCCATTTAGAATTTTCCGAAGTGTCACAATATATAATTATGTACTTGACAATTCAGAAGAGGTTAATCAGGCGTGTCCATATAGTGGAGAAGTCATCTAGTAGTGCCCCAGATCATATCGTGTACAATTGTACGTTCTACAGCAAATCATCCCTTACATTTTGTTGCAAAGTCGCCCGATTAGATTGAAAGTCGAACAGTTAGAGTGCCTATAATATGTAGATGTAGCTGTCAGGTGTGCTTACTTTATAGGGAAGAGCGGGTGATCGTGCTCTTCCACTATAAAGGGAAATTTCCCGGCAGGCAGATCATATGCCTGGGGACGGCCGGTCCGACTGATGTTCGTCGCACGCTATATTTATGGTATGTCATGTGAAACATTTTGCTTGCGCGATGCAGGAATGTTGGATTTATAGTGCGCGCGCAGAGTTGACATGTGCTCGCCACATCACTCCCCTTCAAGACCGTAGCTACGCATAGCTAGGTCTGATAGGAATCGAAGTCTGTGCTCTAAAGCCTGCAAGTGCCAGGAGGCGCTGAGTCAGTGAGTTGACTAGCGGTTGAAGGTGTTCGGCGGCTAACAGTCACTTCACCGGCGACAGTACCATGGGGTCCGCGCATGTGGTAGGAACCGGTGAAGGCTGCTGTACCACTGGCAACGTGCGCTTTTGCTGTGTGGCTGCCGTGCCGAGGGGTTGGGGGAGATCACCATCAGTACCAGTAGTCGGTGCGTTGACTGTAGTGGAACTGATGAGGTGAGAGGGAAGAGGATGCTGGCCTTGCTTTGAGACTGACTGTATGTGGTGTGCTGCGAGAGCGAAGGAAGGTTGACATTGTTCTGTCGAGGGTCACCACTATAGGGAAGAGCGGGTGATCGTGCTCTTCCACTATAAAGGGAAATTTCCCTCCAGGCAAATCATATGCCTGGGGACGGCCGGCCGGTCCGCGCATGTTCGTCGCACGCTATATTTATGGTATGTCATGTGAAACATTTTGCTTGCGCGATGCAGGAATGTTGGAGTTTATAGTGCGCGCGCAGAGTTGACATGTGCTCGCCACAACTTCTTTTTGCCAAACCATAACATTAGTCTAAATTTTAACCAAGTTTTAACTACCTACTTCGAATATTCAAATCAGACGCCTACTTAGAATAAAGCCGACAAAATTTTATATTGCATCTTCTTTGGCGCAACAAATAAAACATAATCTGCGATGCCCTCCTGGGTAGCCAACATTATTATCAGCTGAAAGGGGTAAAGTTTTCATTGTGCTGTTGAAATTCGCTTGAAATTAGTTTGAAAGTCGATTAATGTTCGTAACAAGTTTTACGAGTTCTTCTTTGGGTTTTATCCTAACAAGATCGCTCCCGAAACTTCAAAATGCGAGAAACACGTTGTGCAGTTTTTCCGTGATTCACATGAATAAATACAGTAGAGGTCACTGATTCGATAAGTGTTATCTTATCCTCGCTCGACGCGGAACAAAATCCTTCGAGCAGCAATCCGTCAAAGCGAAACATATCGTATTCCACTGTCTTGAAGACGGGCCTTTTGCGTTTCTCTTCGTAGTAGAGCCGTTTATGTAAATATGCCGTCGAGTATGGAACTCCAAGGTTGGCCTCGATGATAAGGCAAGATAATTTTGGACCGTCTTCATTCCATGAAGGATATTTCAAGCTAGATAATAATTGGTTACAGACTATAAAAATGGAATCATTCAAACGAACAGCAAAAAAATACGGTTATGGTTAGCAATAAAAATATCTGTCAGCAAAAAAAGTCTTCTAAGCAGTAACTAGTGGTCGGCAGAAAATATTACAAAAAGTAGAAAATTCCCAATTCATCAGCTTTAAATAAAATTAATCATGTAAGTATCTATCGGGTGACCACGTGTTGGTGCTCATTTATTTATTCTACTGGCCAAAATTATTGTTGACTGATTGTATGACTCTTGCTGATTTCTGTTGCTGATCCAATATTTATTTTCCTGGCCATTTAATTAATTCACCTGTAAAGTAACAATGGTACAATCGATTGCATATCAACTTTCACACGCGTGCACTCTACTCAGTTACGTACCGGCTGACCTTGCAACTAAAATCTAATGTTGATGCGCTGTCGATCTTGCAACAGAAATGAGCAAAAGTGCCTGAAACTAGACATCCGTCCGTCCGGACGTATTTCATGACGGGTAGGACGCACTGATTGAAACAGACTCGGTGGAGCGATGATCTCCACCTCCACAGAGCGGCTGGCAAGAGCTGGATGAGAGTAGCCGAGAACCGTGCTCAGTGGCGTGCAATATAAATCGATCGTGCGTGGCGTGCGATATATCGTCAAATAAATATATCTTTCTTTCTTTCAATAGGAGAGGCTTATGTCTAGCAGTGGACAAGCGTAGGCCGATGATGATGATGATGATGTTAAGTTTTATAATAAGCTTTTATTTTAAGCTTTTAGCGGCTTTTTACGAACAATACGAAAGCTGATAGCGAATGACACTCGCGTCGTCAATACTTTTCACTTGACACCTCATTTTTCAAAACGGTCCAGCCGTTTGGCCTCTGAATGGTCATAAAGAAACTGATGTTACATGCATTTCGTTACAGGCGAAAGCAGCTTTCCTTGCTTTTGAAACCGGGTAAGAACACCCTTCCAGGACTCTCTAAGAAGCTTAGAAATAAACTTGGCTCAAGGTGTTACAATTTGTTTGTTCGATGTTTCAAGTGTAAAGGTCTATCCACGTTACAACGGTCCAGCGACGTGCGGTGACACGATTTCAAATAAAAATAAAAATTGAACTGCTTGTGCGGTACTTCTCAAACGATGGACCATCGTTCATAGTGCCCCGCGAGCCCTAAGGCCCCTCGCCCACGGCGACTTTTTGTAGTGATGCTGTCGGGCGTTTCGTAAACGCGCAACAGCATCGCTACGAACGCGCTTTAGTCGCATTTGCAACGCGCTACAGAAGCGTTGCCAACGCGCTACTAACGCGCTACAGCATCGCGACTGTATCGATGCAAACGCACGACCGCGTCGGAAGACATCGGGAGGAGAACGGAGGAAGGGTGGCGCGTGAGTAGTGCAACACAGACAGATTGAGAGTGCTGCTGTCCATCGGTCCAACGGAGTCCACTGTCAACTGCAGCGATCGCAGGCATTTTTGTGCCGTTACTGACTCGCGTTTGCATCGCGACAGAAGCGCGACGGTATCGCGTTTGCATCGCGACTGAATCGTGTTTACAATGGGCGAGGGCACACAACTAGCGATTGCATCGCGACTGTATCAATGCGAACGTGCGACCGCATCGCTACTGCATCGCTACAAAAAGTCGCCGTAGACGATGGCCCTAACACATGCACTCAAGACCTAATGATTGCAAGTGATAACATGGTCGGCGTCGCAAAATTCTCACGTCGTTAGAGACCAATACAGGTGCACAAAAGCCCATTCTCGTGACGTGCCCGTCGGCCGCACGTGATTTCTTGCGCTAGTATTGTAGACTTTCACCTACAAAGTACGTATGGTTTATTTTAGTTTGTATCGTTACGCCCGCACGTCGCCCGCCCGTTGTAATGTGGATAGTTCCTAAGAAAGCCCTTCCTTTCCTGAACTCTCTCACAAGCTTAGAAATATACTCGGCTCAAGGTGTTATAGTGTAGAGATACCTTGTTTCAAGTGTAAGAACCTTGGCTTGGTTTCACAAACATTCAATGCATGCATCATACCTGTCTCGCGACATTAGTTACATAGCAGTTCATGTGTTACGTCGCCGTACATAATTGAATAATGTACATTGCATTACCGTAGTTATGTAATATGGAATAAAAGGCATTGCATGTCAGGAAAATGCTTTTAATTAAGACTAGCAATAACACTTAGCGACACTGATGGCTTACAGTTGTAGTTGGAGAGTTTAACTGCCCCAGTTTCCTAGCTCTATACTTTTTTAAACAATTTGCAAGTTCATATTTTTAATTGATTCGTCACAAAATTAGATAACTGGAAATTGGAAATTTGACTTTTGGTGGACAGCAAGTCGACCTTCATATGCTTGCACTCCACTTAGTTAAATTTCAGACATCTTTGCAACAATAAAGAAGAGGTGGACCCTACAATGTCAAAAGTCGAATCCCCAGGCAAAGGTGCGATTTCTTTAATAAGAGCATAGAAGTGCGTCAGGCAGGGCGCATCCCGGCGACCGGCAGGATGCACCAGGTCAGGGCACGAAAGCGGGGCAAGGTTGTCGAGGCATTATTCTATCAGTTCACCGGCCGGCCGCGGAGAGCCCGACCCTGGCCGGCTATTCAGGTCAATCAATTTGGGGGCGGCTCGATAACGTCTCTGTTATTGTGCCCACCGTGCGATAAAAACAGAATTCGGAACGACTAGCTCATTCCTCGCAGATAGAATACTGACTGCCTTAAAAGTTTTCGCTGTCTTCTAATCAATTTCTTCATGAATTTGCGTGACAAGCGGGACAACAAACCGAGGCTTTTCCGATGTTAAAAATCTAAAATCAGTTCCAGCTCGGGGGCACGACCATTTAATTGCGATAAAACGTCGCGCCATCTCGCTCTTACTCGCTACATAAAGCAAGAAGTTGCTATCTTATAGCCAGCAATCGCGCTCGATATCGGCCGTGCCGCAGCGGCTGAGAAATTTTGCCGCTCAAGATAAGAAGTGAGTGACCCAAGCAAGCGACCTTTCGTTGCTTCGCTCCGTCCTAACATTCAACAGCTATGAACTTGTTGCCTGTGGCTGACAAACCGCCTACTTCGTAACCAGGACAAAGTTGGTTGAGTCAACGCAGCGGGGTCAAGGATGGCGAACGGGGGCAACGGAAAACGTCCATTGCTTCAAGTAATTAGTTCTGATTCCACATAAGATTGACGACCAACTGGGCTTGTTCGAATGTTCACTCCACACAGTAAAACGTGAGAGTTGCGTGTGTAACAGATAAAGTTTCAGTAGGTAACTGCTTATGTTCAAAGGCAGGGGACGGTGTTTCTCATCTTTCGAGTGTCAAAATTGAGGTATCAGCGCTGAAAATGTTTAGCAGGGTACTTGAAGGTGTGTCTCGTAATGTTACTTATACTGTAGTGTGGAGTTTTTGTCCATTTTTCTGCAAAACAACTAGGTTTTTGAAATTGTGTCAGTTGCAGTTTCTACGCTTTTTTGACTAATTTTGACTATAACTTTATGTAAAGTAAGTACCTATGCTGGATAAAAAAAATAAAAGCTAGACGCATGGAAAAAAATTGGCCATCGGTATGCCGGGCGAAATCTGCAAAAATAAGATGATTGATTGATCACTTTATTAGCTTTCTACAGAAGAGAGATTCTGCGGATCCTGCGAATTCGAGGCTTGTAAATGGTTACACGAGACGTATTCACTTGTAGGTTGATACAGTTTCAGATACATTAGGTGATACATTTCTAAGTGACCTGCTTACTACCAATCGGACTACCAGTAACTTTAGTATAGTTCACCTTCCAATCTCCAAAAAAAGGCAGGCAGAGGTACTTATGGGAGTCCTCCATTTGGCTGATTGTATTGGAGTTCCATTACGTACACTCGACAGCAAATCAACCTTTACACGCGTGCACTATTCTCGGTAATGTTACGAGTGACTCTCCAACTAAAATGTGGAGGTTGATCTGCTGTCGAGCGTACCTTTGGATACATATATACATACATAACCTCACGCATGGGTGTGAAAATGGATCTGGGTATGGATCCAGGAGAGGTAGGCGGAGACCAGGGTTTACCACTTTCCACGGTCCTGACGTTTACGGAAACCGCTTTCGATTTTACGCTTCTTTTGGACCTAATATAAAATTACGAAAGGCTAAAAAGTCTGACGAATTTTTTTATCAGGAGGGACAAAGGATTGCCACGATGAATTTCAGTAATCATACTGGTTGGCACCTATTCGATAAGTCTTTATGTAGGGCAATAGAGCAAGTAATTGTCGACAACCCGGTATGACGCACGCCGCAGTTGCAGGGTCGGATTTAGCGAAAGCACCTCCACAAAAGAGAAGCCTCAAAAGAATTTAAAAGTTCGTTATTATAATTGAATTCTTTACTTAAGGTATGAAAATAACACCCGTTCTTAGAAAGAGGCTCGCAAAGTTAAATCCTTGCATTTCCAGTCTTATAAATAAATAAATAAATAAATAAATGATATAAAATCGTTTTTTTTACTTTACAAAATGTTTACAGTAACATAATCGGACATAACTTCCTTTTAAGTATGGAAATACCTGTATCAAGAAGCTCCGCTCTTCCACATTTGGACGTGATATCTATTGTTGGCCTTACACATACATTATTTGATATTACCTAAAGCATAATATTATAATACTAATCAACACAGTTTCCTATGTAGGTATTAGCGTATTGTGCATGTATAGTGTATGATGATGTGTGTGGGATCGGGCGGGCGGGCGTGCGTGTGTGTGTGTGTGTGTGTGTGTGTGTGTGTGTGTGTGTGTGTGTGTGTGTGTGTGTGTGTGTGTGTGTGTGTGTGTGTGTGTGTGTGTGTGTGTGTGTGTGTGTGTGTGTGTGTGTGTGTGTGTGTCAATCAATCATCAATCGATTAGCTTGTTCTCGTCCACTCCTGAACGTAGGCATCCCCAAGGTACGATCGTCATCCAAGAGGGTGACCGACCACAGAAAGAAATGGCGTGACCGTCATGATGACCCATTTATGAGGATGAACGAAGACAGAAAGAAATGGTGAAAATATGATTTCCTACAAAATGTACGAAATGTTACAACAATGTAAGTTTTGCGAAAGTTTAAGAAATCCTAATAAATCGAAACTAGTCGCTGGCAGCAATCTACCTGAAATCGTCGGAGTGCATTCCCTTAAATACGGCCCTGCGCAGTTGCCTAACCCTCTGACAGAGGCCGGGTCATCTCGTGACCTATTTTTGCGCTCCCGTGGCAGGCTCGCTGGCAGGTAATATGACGGGACTGGGTCAGAGTAGCGCTATTATTTCGTGGTCTCGCTCTCCCTGTGCCTTGCGTTGTGTGGTATCGGGGTCATTGTCAGGCGACTTCGTTTCGTTGGGTTATACTTATATTAAAAAAAAACTAGAATATGGCCGGCAATGTTGCGTTGTCAACTCTCAACGGAGGTAGACTGTAATGGGCATATAGATTTTTTCACAAACTGTCACGTTTTTATAGTATGGCGGGTAAACAATTGACAACATTTCAAAATTGTATGGAGCTCTAATTCGAAAACCATTTCGAGATTTGGTTTTGTAAAGCACGTAAAAATTTATTTCAGTTTTTTCTGTGGTTGCATTTCCGAGAAAATGGTAAAAACACAAAAATACGCTGATGACGTCACTCCATGGCTCTCAGTGAACATGCCTGTGCCACGATAAAAAAAAATCTAGCAAGCCACACAACATAAGTATCAGGGTTACCATACTTACCATTATAAATAACCTTGAAAAAGTAGCTACAAAAGTAACAAACTGGCAGCAAAAACACTCCGAACGCAGATAAAGGCTTTGCCAACACAAAGTGCATTTAAAAAAAGGAACAACTACATAAATAAGGGACGATGAATTGAACTAAGCTGATTTAATTGTATAAAAGAAAAACATATTTGCAGATGTTAAAAAAATACAGAAACTGTTTTTAACATGGCCCTGACAATACTAAAATGACATTTTGTAACTATGTTTTTTTAGGATGTTAGGCAAAAGAAAACATATTGTGAGCCTCGTTGTTTCGTCACTTCCGAAGTTTAAAAATATTTTAAACTTTAAAATTTAAAAAATATAAGAAAACGTGCGTGTTTCAGAAAATAAAAAAATATGGGTCGTTTTATTTTGTATCTAGTTTCTTTTAAGACAATAAAATACGTATGCTAAAAAAATGAAATGTTGTCAATTCTCCTTTGACATTTCTTATAATAATGGTAATCAAGGATAATGTCCAATAATGTTGTTATACGTTTTTACTGAAATTACTACGTAATTATTATTTTTACATTATACACACACGATACTCGTATCTATTTTACTAACCACTCGTTGTAAGGATAGTGACAAACAACGTTATACTTATCTGAAAGAGCCGGAAATACTTCAGCGGTCTTATAACTCTACCTAATCCTATCAAAGTGTACACAAAACAGAATAAAATCGACAGGATATCAAACTAGGGACTCCATGCCATACGCCACTTATGGAAAAAAACGTCCAAATGCGAGTCGGACTCGCGCACCGATTAGAGCATAAACAAAAAAGGCGAAAAAACAGGTTTTTTTTATGGAGACCTCCCCCCCCCTTACTTTTTATTATTTTTTAAATTTAATTGTTTCTTAGGTAATTCGTCGTAATAACCTATATCCCATATATTCTATGAAAATTACAACTGGCTACCTATTACGGTTCAAAAGACAGAGCCTTTTAAAGGTCGGGCGGAAAAGACAGACAGACAGCGGAGGCAGAGTAATGGGGTCCTGTTTTTCACCCTTCGGGTACGGAACCCTAAAGATCACGGTCAATTAAATTTACTGGCGCTAGTGAACCCAATCAGTTACGTTAAAGCTAACATTATCAATCTCTACATGTTTGCACATCGACCTTTACACTTGCCTTTGTGGCTGAGTTTGCAACAAAAATTTAAAGTTTGACATGCTGTCGACTGTAGACTAAGTTTATTTTGTCCGTATATACATTTTTAACTGTCGATGGTTGATCAAACGTTGAAGTACTATGGGTGCATCAACTTTTACATTTTAGTTGCATATTCGCCCGTTATGTAACTGAGCAGAGGACATGGATCTAAAGGTTGATATTCCGTCGACTTAACGTGTCTCAAAAACACGACTTTATTTATGCCAAACCTAACCTAACCTAAAACTAACTAAAAACAAGAAATTCAAGCCTTGATATCAATGAGTCAACCCATTTAGCAAATGTAAAGCCAGCTATTTATTGCTGCAATTGTAAGTGAAGTAAAACAATGTTCCTGGGTACTTGTAAACATCAGTTTTATTCAATAAAAATTATAGTGATACATTGTAACACGCATTTCTTTGGGCCTAAGCCGGTATCTCAAAATAGGTAAGCAGCAGCACTTAATTACCCACAGAGAGCCAGCCCGCTATGGGCTGGTTGTACACCTTTATGCACATATTTCCCTTTTTATGGGACCAACTGTCAAATATGTAGCAAAAAAGACCGGCCAAGTGCGAGTCGGACTCGCCCACGTAAGGTTCCGTTGAACTGGGCAGATCTAAATAGATATCAATACTTCTGATAGGACAATTTAGTTGTTGTTGGTGATAGGAACCTTCAAGTAGTAGTCCCGCAGCATCATTTTATGCTCATAAAGGTGATTCGTCTCCAAACTGGAATAAAATTAAGACAGTTCATGTGGAAATAGTATGATTTTATGAGTAAGTTTATATGGTACATAGAGTGGATAATTTTACCACGATTTTCGATAGTTCCGAGTGACTTTCTTAGTAAATTTAACATTTTACACTTTATAATCCATAAATTAGCCTGTAAAGAGGTATTAATTAAATGTATACGATTATTTCTGTAAGAAATGTTTAAAAAATATTTTTGTATTTAGCTTTGTATTACAATCTGTATTCCTTTCGCGGTATACAAAATTTTGCTTTTTCAGTTTTGTTATAAACTATAGCTTTCCTTTTTTTAGTGAAAAGCATTTCATGACGTTTTTATGTTTATTTTCCATGAAAAAATGCGAAAATAAGCAACACTTATAAAAAAAAACAAACATTGTTGGGGCAAATCTCAGTGGCGCCATCTTTAATTAGTTTCGTGTTACCATCGCCATTATAGCTTCGAAGCGTAGCGACCGCGCGCCCCACGGTTGGCATTTTTGTATGAATGCGCGGAAATAATTGTATCACTTTGCAAGCAGAATCTAATGAAAGAGCTATTAGACTTATAGGCGTGTACCACAGATAAGGCAAATTTACGGTGTTGTCAAAAATATGAATATTTTTTTTAACCCTATAAGACCGTAAGGATAAGGTTAAAAATATACGTCTGTGTATTTTTTTAATTCGAATTTCACCTAGTTCGACCCTGTTAATTTTTTTTGCGTATTTTTAATTGAAAGAAAAGAAAGAAACAGGATATTTATTTAAATTGTCACAGAAACACAAAATAAACATAAAGGTACACAAACAAAAAACACGAAACAGAAACAGAAAACAGATATAAAACAAAACAATCGTGAAGAGAACATGTGACGCATATAGAGTCAAAGGCAGCCGGGTACCATACAGTAATGTATGGCACCCAGCCACCTCGGACCCCAAAAGTTGATTGAAACCCTCTCCACGTCACCTTTTGTGTGGCTAGAACAAAATGCTATTTGGTATTAAGCACGCCAATTGTACAATTTTTGCCAATTTAATAAGTCTTATAGAGTTAAAAAACATCAAGATATCTGTTACCCGCGCATTCATACAAAAATCCCAACCGTGTGGCGCACGGTCGTTATACGCTTCGAAGCTATAACTGGCTGAAAAATATTTTGTATCTGGATCGAGAACATATAACATTACCAAATATTACCGAAATCGGACACATCGACGGTTTTTACCTGTCCACATGACGTGGACAGGTCCCAGCTGTTAACAGTAGATTAACAGAAAACGGAGATTAATGGAGTGTATGGATGTAAACATTGATGTGCTGTCGTCTGTACCATTACACAATGTATGACAATGTCATGGAACGCGCCTAGGCTTGGAACGTTCAGTTATCATTATCACACAACGCTCAAGGGCACAGTGGACTACAAAGGCGGTAATGAAAGCGTCGTCACCCCGCCTACCTGCCTCACATAAAAATGTCGTGTGCATATGTGCTTTAGATAAGAAAAGTAACATGTTTCTGCCATATAGTCTACATCATTTCATCTATTACACGCGCTTATGCACTCCATTTTGCAACAGAAACAAAAATGCAAGAGTTGATTGAACTGTTGATTGTAGTAAAAATTTGGTTTGAAGATTATAATAATTATATTGATAAATTCAGACGATTCCCGGCAATAAAATATAATTTTCTTCATTACATACATACATGAACTCGCGCCTGTATCCCAGAGCGGTAGGCAGAGACCAAGGACTGCCACTTGCCACGATCCTGACAGTATAATAAGAATAAATCTGAAAGTAAGCTTAGTTACATCAGTTCTCGGAAAACTAGTTATTCAGCCGAATTTAATCACATGCTAGTTTAATATATTATTTTAATTTCGTCATATTAGTTTAATTTCGCGAGTAATCTATTATACTACTATTCTAAATACGAATGTTAAGATGGAGGGACGTTTGTTACTCAATCACGCGGGAATGACTGAACGGATCTGAATGTAATTAAATACAGATCGAAATTTCACGAAGTCGCGGGCAACAGCTGCAATATTGAAATAAACGATGATATTTTTATTCCCTTCAAACTACTTCTACAAACAACTTCTGAGGGAACGGAAAGCTGGCAACCAAGCGACTAGGGATGAAAAGGAAATGGAATCTGGAGAAAGTTCTTTCATTACGTTTTGAGAGACACTTTTTCTTATTTTTGAACGTAAGAACAATGTTCCCTTTGAAAAGTTTTCTTAGAAGATTAAGGAAGAAAAAGAAGGAAATTCTCACAGAAATAAGGAAAATACTAAACTTTAGCCTGTAGGTAATTACGTATTTAGTTACCTACCTCAATTAATTTAATCAACCAAACGAAGGTAGATAGAGAACACTTTTTAACACTTTAAGATTAGCAGTCTTATTTATAAAAACACGATTCCTCTAAAACACTCCCAAGGGGTAGTTTAAATATTATCTGTGGTTACGTCTCCCTCTACCACTATTTAAACTGCTTCTGAGAGTGTTAGCAGACATCGTGTTTTTATAAATAATACCTTTTATAGATAGAGAATTCTTTTTTCTGGCCGTGCACAGAAAAAGTATTGCAAAACATGATTTCTTAAATCTAAGTAATGTTATATATACTATTGGCGGTCAATAGCAATTAGCACCGTAAGCGAATGAAGTGCACGTTTGTAATTTTTGTTTTTTACTTCAAATATCGTAAGTCTTTCGAAAAGTAGCTAGCTCCAATCCATTGTTAAGACGAGATAATCTGTCAAACGTTGCTAAAAAGAAATGAATGAGTAGAGTATCGCCAATCCGCAAATCGCCAATCCGCAGTGGGCACGCGTGGTGATTAAGCCCATACTCTCGCCCTGAGAGAAGGCCCTGTGCCCTACAGTGGGACGTATATAGGCTGCTTATGCTAGTAGAGTATATTTAATGAAATATACTCCATTAAGTCGGTAATTTTTAAGTCAGTTTTTTTATCTTTGTACAAACTAGTTCACAGCGGAATGCCGCAAACTACCTAGTTTGTACAAAAATAAAAACAATACGTGTGGGTACGTCTACCTACGTTTTCTCTGTGGTAATATCTCAACAAGAAGTAATTTCCGACTCTGTCTGATACAATGATTGAATTTCGGTTTCAACGCTATTCTAGTACAAGTACTCGCAAAAGGCAAAAGGGATCAAACACCACACAAGGACAAGAAACACAGAGTTGGGTGTATTTAAAGTCGCAAAGTGGCGGTTAAGTTTAAATGTCAGTTTGCAGTGGTATGAAAAAAGTGCTTAATTCAAACATGTGCTATGATATCAACGGAAGTACATCTTGGTTCATCCAGATTTACTAAGTAAGTAGGTAAAGTAACAATAAAGTAAAATAGTTTAGTCATACCGGATGCGTACAATACTTACGACTTAAATATTTTTCATTTATGAGAAATTATCAAAAATTGCAGTAGTTGTGTACCAAACTGAGATAAACAAGGATGAACTTAAAAACGAGATGATTCTTCGTTTTGCGCTGTGTATGGCTTAGCAAATTAATTAGAAAATTAATTATATTATTTTTCATCAATATCAGCATCATTAATTTTTAGCAATAGATAAATTGTGTGACTGAACAACTGTCAATCATCTATTTATTTTATTATCCTTGGATACGTATTGATCTTCTGTAGTTGCTTAATGTCCAGTGGCTGTGCACAAGTCGCCCAGTTATTTATTACCGATCGAACAAGTAGTTACCGGTTACGCCTTTGTTAACACCGTGTAGTACGCTTCGAGGCATCGCTCGCCCTTCACCAGCCAACAGCCTAATCTGACCTTTGAGCTAAACAGAAGTTCACGGTTGTCTTTAGATTGCGAAACCAACAGTTCAATCGGAAGGTATGAACAAATTCATGTAGGCAGCAAAAAGGTTGCTACCACAAGGGAGCCTTATTAGCAGCCTATATACGTCCCACTGTAGGGCACAGGTTTTCTCTCAGGGAGAGAGTATGGGCTTAATCACCACGCGTGCCCACCGCGGATTGGCGATTTCAAGCGCTGAGGTATGTGAATAGCTCAGACACTCAGGTTTCCTCACGATATTTTCCTTCACCGTTAGCGAGTGGTATTGCTACTATATCTTCACAAATGTACATAACTTAGAAAACCAAGTCATAGGTACATGCCCGCACCGGGGATCGAACCTGGGTCTCCCACTTCCGAGTCCGAGGTTCTACCCACTAGGCTACCACCGCAGCGAAGCCTTAGCGGGAAATATTTTAGGTACCTAAAGTGACGCTTTCGTTTCTCGTCCGAGCCAATCATCTTCTATGGATAATGTTTTCAGGGTCCTGTACCTCAAAAGGAAAATCGGAACCTTTATAGGTTTTTTGTCCGTCCGTCCGTTCGTCTGTCTGTCAAGACCCTTTATCTCAAGAACGCGTGGAGGTATCGAGTTGAAAATAGAAAAATATGCTCAGGTCTACAAGTCCCTTGAAGCTGTGAAAAAATCCAACGGCCGTTTATGCCGCAAAAAACGTATACTACAAGTACATGAAAAAATCTAAAACTACACATTTGTAATTAAATCATAAAAAAATCTGTCTTTCTAAAAGCACGGAAAAACTGCGAGACTCGATTCCTGTACTATTTATAATATGTAAGTACCTACAAATTTGTACGGAACCCTCGGTGGGCGAGTCCGACTCGCACTCGTCCGGTGTTTTTTCGACATTGCTCCGTTTATTTAACTTCTTACATCCCTACTATCCATAAATCAATCAACCGGCTTAATAAAACGTGAATTACAAAAACTGAGTACGTGATCAGTAGCCAGACGATCAGTAACATGGGAACCCTGCATGGGATCATGCTAAAACCTGCCCCGAGCGTACGTCGGATAGGCCAGCCTGTGCCCATCTAGGTGCCAGCTTTTTACGATGGACATTCTCGTTTTGCTACAGGAAACTTATAATAAAAGTGGCATTTTATGTTGCTAAATTACAAACACCGGGGAGCTCACATGTGTACCAGAATTTATTTTATCTGCCCCGGAAGTAATATCTTATGGCTGGCTAAATTGACTTTATTAAGAACACACATTCTGCGCTCACATAGTTATCCATTAAAATTAAATTGCGGCTAGTATAAATAATGTGAACTTTGTCAAGTTCAGTGATACATCATTTACCTATGTGCATTCGTTCAATTACATATTACTTCAACAACAATTCCCAGCAACTCTACAAATAAAATGGCAAGCCGTCGCGCTGTAGCACAATGATTTACAATTCTTGATTAAAGGGCAGCACCTCAATTCGGCCGATGAGCTATTGTTTGTTACCTTCCATAATTAAAAGTCAAAAGGTTCTCCGCTGAGCTTGAGCCTGCGCTGCGCAAGCGCTCCCATCCGCGACTTGTTTACGATCCAATGTAATTACATGCCACTCGATGCGAATTGTTTTATTGTTACCACCACATTATAAATTGTGGTACTATGGTACCATTGGTACCTACACTCCGACAATGTTTTGCATGTATACCGCAGCCAATAATGGCCGTGAAACAGTGAAACGATTCGCGGGAGAACATTCATGGCACAGAAACACGAATCTAAAAATCTTAAAAAAAACCTTATATTTTCTAATCAGAATGACCTTAACCAGTAAACATTGGTCCAGCTAAATTTTGCAAAAAATATGTTCTGCAATGCGGCAGTAAAGGCCGACGGGTTCAACAATAAAACCCTCGCAGAAAAGAGAAGTATAAACAAGTGCACATATGCATGTGTATTGCCGGCAATATTATGAGCCTACGAAACAATTCCAATTTTATTCCTAGCCGCCGAACAATAGGCAGCCACTTACTGCGGTTTGGCTCATGGCTGCAACGATTGCTAAAAGTTATGGAGCCATAAATACGGACTGAGAGCCTGAGACGTGCCCAAGACCCGAGGTGCTACTACGATTTTCTATTCAGAGCACTCGCACAATGCTGCTAGCGAAGTTATAAAGCCCGGTATCCATTTACAACAAGAAGTTATCGGGGAATCTGCAACAGCTCATATTGCAAAACGTAGAGCTGCGACCTTAGATATTACATGAGGTGACCATCGATCCTTGCTTTTGGCCTGGCCCCATTCATCGATGTATGCTCCAACTCAAATGACAAAGGTTTGATTACAAACCTACGTTGGTCGTATACAAGAGCTGATGAATACCGTACGTGCATTTCTATTTCTGCATAAATAATTATATTTATTGTTATGCCAATTGCCAAGTGAAGTTTGCGCTCCGCACGCAAAATAGTGTTTGTATATGCTTTTCGGAGCGTTCTTTCGTTATTTCTTCTAGTGTGATTGCTTTCGCAAAACCTAACATGCCTATTGAATGACTAGTCAGCCTTGGCTGATTTCCAACGCAACTAGGGCATATGTTTCTACTTGGACACTAAAAGCCGTTACCTATTGGCAACTAACTTACCAAGATGTACGAGTATGAATCTTATAATTACCTACTACACCATTTTTTGTTGAACATTCCTAGGTTACGAAGGAAAGAAAAATAAAAACATCGCTAGAAAATGTAAAACAGAACCCGGGGTTATTTATTTGTATAAAGAGCAGTTTCTCAACATGGATACGTATACACGCAAACAAACAGATCGTGAGGCAAGAAGTAAAATTTGTGTTGGTGTGCATGGGACCTATGCCACTCAGCTCGGCATCGGCGAAGTAGAAACTGAACTGTCCAAATTAACAGGATGTTGCAGAAAGGACCTGCAGTAGAACTTAAAACTTAAGGGGGTTATTCTACTCATCAATACAAATATCTTTTGTTTGGGGACCAACTCAGTAACCGCGAAAAGAATTTCCCCCAAATTATCCACCCAAATTATACACACACGAACGCACGCAATCACGCATACACTACACGTCATGCTTGATGTCGTCGCATTTTGCTTCCCTCGCCAACAAAGCTCACTTCTCAGTACTCAAAGAACTTAGGGAGATCATTCCTACTTAACCTGCCGAGTTTTCCCCATACGAGTGCGCATAACAATAAATATGTTTTTGTGAAACAGAACCTGCTGTAGCTAATTACGTGCACCTTCCCAGGCATTAGCTTATTGGTGCTTATTGGCCATGACCATGGCTCGCAATTAGACTTAATTGTCTCCAATTTGCACTGGTTGCTAGTGGTCTGTACTTGGCCGATGTCTTTAAAGTGCTCTTTACCTTTGCTCGTGTCGCTGACAACATTGAAGACTACATTTCACGCGAAGTTGGCGGGAGAGTCACAGTATAGCTAGAAAATACCGGCCAAGTGCGTGTCGGGCCACGCGTAGTGTAAAGTTCCGTAGAAAGATTGAATTATATCTGCTTTACAGAACTAACACCTCCATCAATGTAATTTTCAATGGGTTTTGTAGGAAGCTTTCCTTTTATAAGTTGGTCGCCTATTACTCGTTAACTTGTAAAATCTACTTAGCCGTGATAGTATTCCTTTTGAGTTCATTATAATGTGCTGCTAGCCTAAATTTTTTCACGTTTCTACAATCAACCGTTTAGCCAGGAGAGGGGGGGGGGGCGCCCTATTTAGGGATCCGTTTGCGAAAAGCTTACCAAAAAAATATCTTCCTACACCTACAATATCTTTAAACGACCAATCCAACGATACACCACACTATGGTGTAGGCGAGAAAAAAATAGCATCCCTAATTTAGGTGTAGGATTATTTTTTTTTAATTTTTTTTTACATTTTATTCAACCGTTTTGTCGGCGTGATTTATATGTATATGCCAATTTTCAGTTTTCTCGTACTGACTGACGTACTGACGTTCAGACTGACAGTCGGACGGACGGTTCCTTGTCGACTACGGAATCTTAAAAAGCACAGTGTTCAATTTTCCCTTGATTGACCCTTCAATTAAATCTATCCAGCGATTTTTGGACGACCAAAAACGGCATACTGAACATTGTGCCTAACTCAACTTCGATCAACTTCGCGAGTAGGTAGTGGTCGAGATCTCGTCGGAGAGTTGTATTGGCCTGCAGATAATACAGTTTTCTTATCAGCGTGATTAAGCGTGATCAAATTTTGGGGCCCGCGTATAGTATTGTTATTCTGAATATAACATTTAGTGGATTGGGGCCTGTCGAAATCCTGTCGAAATCCTGACTTGAGATAGCAATTTTTATGAAATTTGACAAAAGATTGGAATCGATCAGGTTTTGGTGCGCGTAATATAGGGGCAGGTCGGATAAATAATGTAGTGACAAATGTTTCAAGTATTTAGGCGTCAATGAAATTTTAATTAATCAACTATCATCCAAGAAAGTATTCAAATATTCATTCGACCGATGAAATTAACATAACATAAACTCACGCCTGTATCCCAGAGGGGTATGCAGAGACCAGGGTCACCCACTTGCCATGAAACTGACAGATCTCTCTCGCTTCGTCAGCATAATATATATTTCTTTGTAAGCACATATACCGGTAAAAAAAACCCTGATAATGTGAAGTTTCGGTCAACGACAAAAAAGTCTCACACAACGTTACAACGTAAATGTATGAAAAACCAGACTGATGATGTTGTGTCGTGACGGTTATTGTACAATGTGAAACCGGTCACTGTGCAATCCATCCATCAGTTAGCTAGAAAACATGAGGCTGCTTCATTCCATCCCCTATCAAGTAAAATAATCCCCGCAGCAGAGTTGCTGAATGATGAAGCATCCGCTATTTTTACAAACAATATTAGTCTGTCTAATTGCGAAATTGGCAAGGAAATGGAACATAGGACTGCTGTCAAGCGCGTCGTGATGCGAATAAATGTTGGCAAACATAGAATTATTATAAGGTATAGAGCCGCAGTCCGAGCTTTTAAAGAGTGGCAACAAATTTATTTACATACTTACATAAACTTACGCCTGTATCCCAGAGGGGTAGGCAGAGACCAGGGACTGCTACTTGCCACGATCCTGATCTTATTTCACCATCATCATCAGCCATTTGACGCCCACTGCAGGACATAGGCCTCCTTCGTAATTTTCATAACCATGATGGGTTTTGCCATAATTGCCATGATTGGCAGCCGGGTTGGCGATCGCAGTATGCGGTTGGAATCTCAGAAAAACGCTGCTGCCCGTCTCCTGGTAATTGATTTCCTTAGTCGCCTTCTACGACATCCACGAAAGGAAACGGATCTTATTTAATTTATGCTAAAAAGATAATTTCATTAATTAGATAATTAGCTGTTAAATTGTATTGTATTTCGTCCACTATTTTACAACACAATTCTAGTTGTGGAAGAGCGGTGTTTACTGCTACAGGTATTTTGTATTTGTATTGTATTGTAAATTGGTAGCTAAATTGGCATCCTTAGCGTAGCCGGTTGTCAGTGCTTTATTACTAAGGGGGTCCATGCCAATGGACCCATGGCCGTGAACCGGAGGCAAAAAACCAGGTATAGATAGCGTTAACGCCAAAAACGGCCATTTTTGGCATAAATGCTATTGAGTCCTAGGTCCAGTATCCCAGAGTCTCGGTTGAGGGGCCTAAAAATCAATATTATCATGATTTAGAGACTCGTCTAACACTTTTTCCAAAAACGATCTGTAAAAAAACCGGCCAAGTGCGAGTCGGACTCGCGCACGAAGGGTTCCGTACCATTATCTATACAACATTAGACACAAAGATAAAACAGCAATAAAATCACGTTTGTTGTATGGGAGCCCGCCTTAAATAATTATTTTATTTTGTTTTTAGTATTTTTTGTTATAGCGGCAACAGAAATACATAATCTGTGAAAATTTCAACTCTCTAGCTATCACGGTTCTTGAGATTCAGGCTGGTGACTGACAGACAGCGAAGTCTTAGTAATAGGGTCCCGTTTTTACCCTTTGGGTACGGAACCCTGAAAAAGATATATTTTTCTTCCATTAGTGGCGCTAGCGTTACCTGCTAGCTGCTGCATGCATGGAGCTCCTTAATGAGAATATTTTCGTGTCTGCGATCTGCCTAGGCATACACGTGTTACGTTAATGCGTGCGTGTCTTATAGGACACACATGTTACGGTACGGTAATGTGTGGATGTCCTCTCGCTTTTTAGCTGAATTTTATTCGACGTCTTTACGTGGTATATATATGTTGGCAAAACTCATTGAGTCATTGCGTGGCTGGAGTCAACGCTTCTTGTGACAGACGCCACCGCACTTGTCACTTGTCAAGGAGATAAATAGTATTTGTGTAGAAAAATACGTAAAGTAAAATTTCCTGATCAGCGGCTCGAGGTTGCCTCTAGAAGAATTGTAAAGAAATAAGTAGCAAAGAAATAAGGAGCGGTGATAGACTAGTGGGTAGAACATTGGACTCGGAAGCGGGAGACCCAGGTTCGATTCCCAGTGCGGGCATGTACCTATGACTTTTCTTTCTAAGTTATGTACATTTGTGAAGTTATAGTAGCAATACCACTCGCTAACGGTGAAGGAAAACATCGTGAGGAAACCTGGGTGTCTAAGCTATTCACATACCTCAGCGCTTGAAATCGCCAATCCGCGGTGGGCACGCGTGGTGAATAAGCCCATACTCTCTCCCTGAGAGAAGGCCTGTGCCCTACAGTGGGACGTATATAGGCTGCTTATGAAGTAGCAAAAATTTGATATTTGGATCCTTAAAACTTTTAGTTGAAACTTTTAGTTTATTCTAAGTCTAAGAGAATGTCTGAACGTGCGCATACCATCAATTCAACAAAAATTTGTTCAATAAAATAATTAAAAAAAAAAACATCGATTGAAAAGTTGAACAACTCTCGATCCATATATTGGTGTCTCGCCCACCCATCCACGATTTTCCAGTCTTGCACAGTGATGTCGATGCCCAAGAACCTAACACAAAAAAACCTAGGTCTCGATAGCATTAACGCCAAAAGCGGCCGATTTTGACATAAGTGCTGTCTACATAGATCCAGGTCCGTGATCCTAGGTTCTTGGTCATGGGTCCTTAACAGCACTATTACCATGATTGAGACAATATTCAGACACTTTTTGCAGAGCTTATTTGTAAAAAATTGTGAAATTCACGTAGCCCCTTAAGCTCCGCCAACAACCACTTTCACTATTTTGAGTGAACAATTTATTAGGTACTGTGGTTCAAGAGCCCAAGAAGCTATCGGTATTTCTCTTTGAGTTCAAGTGGCAGAAAGCAGAGATAAGGTTTTGGATGGATATCGAATTAGATTATTCTGGATAGTCTCCGGCATAGCAAAAATTTTAAATATGCCCGTGTTATCTATTTCATCAAGCGTTGTCACTAGTTTATCCATATCTCACGTCATACAATGCAGGGACACAGCGTTACCCAATGCAGCTCAATGCACTGAAATCGGCAGGCAACTCACGCACCTAACCAACGGTCACGCGGCATAGACCATTCGCTTTGCACGACCTATTTGCAAAATTGCTAGACTACCTACCTTCCTTGATTAAAATCAAAGCCTGTACATATTTGTTCACAAAGCAATTTCGTGACTTTTAAACTTAAACAAGTAATGGGATGAATTTAAACGTTCGACGGGTGTTTATACTCGTACAGCCTGCTAATAAAGAACTTTACTGTGTACTTTAATATCTCAAGGAAAGGCAAACAGCGGTAATTCACATCAAGCTTATTTTCTGCAAACTTCGCCGTGAAAGAACTCGTAAAAGCATTACTGCCGGCCTCGATAATTTTATATTTTGCTGCCCCTAATTATGATTAATCTACCTTTTGATACGGTGCGAGTACAAAAGGAACACCTTTTCGGAATACAACAATGTTTCATTGTACAATAAGGGCCAAGATATTTTCTCTGGGGTTAAATTTACAGAAACCATTTGGAATAATACATCGGACGGGACGTGCTTGCGTTGGATCAGTTTCTGTTACTGCCGTTAGCTTTATTACTAGCTGTAGATCATCACCTTAGTAGTCATCGGCCAAAGGCACGCCCCTTCAATCACTACCTCTGTAGTTCTCAAGGCACGGGGGAACAATATACAGTGCATCCAGTGAATAGGCTAGGGCTGCTTCACATAGCCAGCCCGCAATTTCATATCACTGTTCGGACTTTATACTTAGGTACATCACGTAAATGATACTACACAAAGCCTCCTTAGCAAAAAATCCTATCTCAACCAAGAAGCATTGGAAATCACGCTTCCAACAGTTCCTCATAGAGTTCAAATTCGGTCGCTTTAGTTAGTTTAGTCTAGCCATGCAAGAGCGAATGGTTGAAAGGCGCTAAGAGAAATTGTAACTAAGGGAATGTGAGACTAAACATGCAAGCATAGGAGCTTACGTCGAGTCAAGGCTGCGTTATGTAAGCGATTGGCCATGCGATTGTGATGAACGGTAACTGGGTTCTCGGCGTTTGCAGGTCACAGTGCTGCAATGACATCAGCTTTTGTCAAGTGCATAGCTGAGGCGTCTTCGTATCGAACAGGATCTCGCATTGCGTATGCAATAGATGCGTCTTAGCCTTGACTTCCTCAGTTGCCATCATGGCTCTCGGCCAGAACCATTCACTGACCCACAATGCCGGTACTATACGCCCATATGGAATTTCCAATCGTTATGCAATTTCACCTACGCTCCGCGCGCAGCTACTCGAGTTGAATGCCATACTTGGAAGTCAATATCATGTTATTAGGGACACGGTGTGATGAACCAGCCCTCTAAAGGGCAAGGCATCAGTAATACTAAATAGCAAAGCTGTAGGTGAACACGCATAGCATGGCTGGGACTTGGTAGTTTTTTCTCGCCATAAAAAGCGGAAAAACGGCCGGTGCTACGCGGCTAGTACTCAGTTAGCGCTGCAGCCGGCGTGTTAAGCCTACTATTATCTTTTAATACCATCGACTTCATTATTCGCCACATTTTTTGCGACCGCAACGAGGCGAGTCAGGCGTCGCGAGTTGCCGCCATGAGTTTGATAACCCGGAGACCTTGGTCTTAATTGCGCCTGGGCAAGACTACTCTGAGCGGCGTCCAGTTTTTATGCGCTTGCACATCGCTAGTTGAAAACACGACAACGTTGACTGGCTCGGGGCCATGGTTTTATTTTTCGCTACATTCGTGTCGTCCGTTTTGTTTGTGCGCTGTGCAAATGTAATTTCCAAGAACAGTTTTGCCTTCTTTGAAGTCCAAAAATGGAACTCTCAAACAATGACTGACGTGTCTTGACAAAAAATATTAGGTAGCAATCAGAAGAGCGTATCAACAAAAATGTAAATCGGGATGGTAGTAGAATTCCTGGTAGGCTACAGTCTGTAGTAGCTGCAGACTACTGTGTGGCAACAGACTACTAGACTACAGCTACAAACTACATTCTTGACCAATAATACAATGTAGTCTTGTGAATACAATGGACGTTTATTAATTGTACGACGTCGCAATAATTTTCAGTGTAATGGTCAGTTACAATAATAACCACGACGACAACGACGACGACGACGTAACGTCATCATCATTTTAGTCAATAAAGATATTTAAATTCTTTGATGACTCTCACTTATTATCGAGTATTTCTAACTATTCATTATTGTTTCAGGTATGGACATCATCATATTGATCAACCGTAGTGATTAGTAAGTGAAACGTAATTTTCTGAAACTCACTTGCTGTACCGAGTCTTGCATAAAATTTACAGATTTATGTAGTACCGTCACATGTTTCATGAATCTCTGCTAGTGGCACACGGCATATTGTACGCTAATGATGAAGTACATTTTCACCGAGGTAGACAGCTCACATTTCTTGTGTCCGCAACTATGTTCGCTCATTTCCCAAATAATTAACTAAAGCATTATCGAAACAATCGCGTCCATGGCGCCGGGCCAAGTTCTGGATAAATTTATCATTCGCAGCTCCTACAATTTTTTTTTTTTAAATTCAATTCGTATTTTAATTGGTATCTGAGATATCGCCACTTTAAAGATATTATCGACCAGTTTGAATACTTTATAGACTAGCTAGGTACGGACGAGATTGGCGGGTATTCGGAAATCAGAAATCAATAATTTATTTCAACCTAAATTATTTACATTCTGTTTGTTGAATGTCAATGTACTATGTTAGCTGCTGCCTTCGGGCCTTATGTAGTGGAGAAAAAGGCAACGGAAAAACCACTCCACTCTGACCAACTTTTCTCGAATCATCTTAAAATTAACACGTCAGGGCCTATATGATAAGATTCCATTATGGCCATCAATAACTTTAAAGCCAATGCATTAGTTAATTTTCTTACTAAAGTATGAAAAACATTAATGCTGCGGCCAGACACACAAGCAGCACCCGTTCACGAGCATAACGCAGGGATTATTGTTAATAAGACCAATGGAAATTTTTTCTTTGCGTATTCATCACAAAAGCAACTAGAGCATATTTTTACTTAATTATCGGTACTGTGATAATGTACTGAATAATGGAATATAATACACGTCATATACACTATATAATGGGAATGCTAAGCGCGAATTCGTACAGCTGTTGGCGGAGGCATTTTATTCAGCTGATAGAAACGACTTTAAATGTAGGTAGGTTCGCTTGTATTTGTCACAAAAGTATGTGCAAAGTGTATGCAATATTAAGAATTATGTTTTCAATCTGGTGTTTTTTCCAGACCTATTCATTTTAGTTTCGTAAAAAATAAATAATTGGAGTGAATTTTTATCACGTCATGGAATCACGTCATTCTATTAAACGAGTTCTATCTGGATTTGATTCGATGAAAGATCAGTCAATTCCATCTCCAATTTACGTTTAGTGGAGTTGGTTGGGCAAAAGAATTAACGCTAGATTGAAAATCCTCGAACAGCCAAAGGCAAAGTCAGCGGCCTGTGCTGTGAGTGTGACTAATCGTAGATCTACATACTTTTGCAAGATATTAGTTTGAACTAAACTATTATTTGATAGCTACAATAGCTACATACATAGCTGGGTACTTTTAAGTCACGGCATAAAATAAAAATAATACTAGTTCGGAGAACGGTAGCGTGTATGAAAGAAAAACCCGGCCAAGTGCGTGTCGAACCACGCGCATTGTAGGGTTCCGTAGAGAGATTTTTATTTACACTAGGATTTTATTAATAGCATGTTGAATAAGTGGGTTTTTCTCGAAGTGCACTCGTCAGCGTGTTACCCTGTTTGAGTGATATACTTACCTATTACGTTAAGACTTAAGATTACGTCGTAGTCGTCGTACGTCGTTTCCTTTGCTCTACAATTACTTTTCACTAAGAAATTTAATTCGTAACTGTCATATACACGTTTTTTTTTAAAAACCTCAGCACGGGTTAGTGCCACTAAAAAGAATATAATAGTCATATACATGGTATGTACACGTGGTCTTAATATTTTTTTACAATGGGTTAAGTTTAATTTCGCTTTAAGCTTCTATTTCTGTCTAACTTCACACTGACTTTTATTCTACTTATAATATATAGGGTTACCTCTAAAATGTGCAATTCCTAAAACACTCGATTAGAGTTTACGTATGTACAACAACAACTTTTGTTTTATGAGTTTTTTTCTCAGATTGATACTTTTCGAAATAACATATTTTGCATAATTTTATTAAATTCGCGCATTACGGTTATAATACCGAATTGTTCTACAGAGAAGAATACCTTTTATATTTAAGATTTTTACAATTAAAAAAGCAGCGCCTCAACAAAATCCGTGTAAATCTCATACATTTATTAAAATTTGAAAAAAATTGTGGTCATAAGTCGTAGGTAGAAGAAAAAATCGTTATAAATGACAAATACAAAATGCAAAAGATTGATGTGTTTCAGGAATTGCTCATTTTAAAGGAAACCCTGTGTACTTTTTCGCACAGCACAATCGTTGTCTTATCTAGAGATAAAAGGTAGGTACGCGTAACAGACTATTGTTAGTGGGAATGACGAGTCTATGGTTGTTGCATATTTCCAAAACACCGCGGTCGTCGCTCTCAGCAAACACGTGATCTGTGACGCTCTGCCAGACCGTACATCGTACAGCCAATCGCGTCACTGCGTGAATGAATACATGATCTAAGAGCTAAAAGTTCGTTGCTCGTTTCATCAGCGGTGTCACCCACAATAATTCATTATTAAGCGTAGCTCTGTGACATCATGCGCGCGCACCTCATGCGGCCAAAGCTGCGAGGAAGGTCCTTCAGCGACAACCGGAACTACTGGGCCTCGATTCTGTTAGTGCATTGTAGTATAATGACAGGTACACTGTCGGGTCACGTGACGTGTTTTTTCGTACCATTGACGCCTAGAAGGTTTGATAGGTGTGCCCGCGTAGACTTAAAGCAGCCATGAAATGAAAACCGCCATGTTCATGCAGTTGTCATGTTACTACAATGCATTAACAGAATCTAGGCCCTGATATACTGTAGCCCGTTTTCGTGTGTCGTAGAGGCGAATATTGAACCCAAAACGAAAAGTTCTCCGATCTGTGATCGATTCTTGGATGCCTATTTTTGTATTCTATTTGTTTATTATTTTACGGAGCTCCATGAGGTTCACAAGTGAAAAAAAATATTTCTTCTTTTGCAGATAATTTTTGCGAAAAGTGTTAATAGTGATTTTTTTACCTAAAACCGAGAACCTACGATCATTAGATTCTGCGCTTCTGCAACCCCGAATTTTGATTAATTTGAAGCAGGTAAACTAAGTCGCAAATTATAATTTAGTGCCTATTAATAAGTATTTTACGTGATGTCTTGCCTATATGAGAGTAAATGGTGAACCTAGTCGTATCTGATACGCAGGAATATTTTTGTCTTGAAGGCTTAGAATCGCGCAAGAGGTTAAAATTCCCTGTTTCCCGTAAGCTAACAATAAATTATGATAAACACTAACGGTTTTATTTATAAAAACTCGATTCCTTAAAACAATTAAAAAACACCGATTAAAATAGACTGAGATCTTACAAGGAAACATAATATGTAGGCACAGATTAAATAAACAGAGTTATAGGTTGGTTTTAAAGGAATCGTGTTTTTTTTATAAATAAGGCCGTAACGGTCTTATTTATATAAATACTATTCCTAAAGACACTTCTCAGAGTCAGTTTAAATAGTCTGTGATAAAGGGAAAAACGTAACCATAGATTAGTTGAACTGCCTTTAACGAGTATTTTAGAGGCATCGTATTTTTATAAGTCCGTAACAATACTGTTAATAGTTGACAAAAGTGCATATACAAAAAAACAATTGGCACTGTTAAAAGTAGCTCAACAGATTGTTAGTGTACGAGAACCGGGGTCAAGTCTTTTGCTTGACTGAATCACTCGGCGTAGGTACAGTTTAAATTATGATAATATTTAGGTAACTACTTAGGTAGGTATCATGCAAAAACAATTTTCGTTGGCTTTATCAACAGATTGATAACCTGAATTCCCGAATTCGGGCCATAGGTACCTACATTAAGTACAATTCTACACTTTACGTATCAATTAACACTTGGAAAGTATTGATTGAGGGAGAACACTGAGCATTCTATACACACAGAAAGTCAAAAAAATGTGTTTTATAATGAAGTAGCAGTTCCCGCGACTACGTTCGCGTGGTTAACGTATTAACCTGTGGCCTATGTCTACCCTGAAGGTCCATTCTAAGTAGCTATAAGGATAGACTTACTAGATTTAACATTTTGAGTCAGGATAGACGAAGATATTACTTGGATTTAATGTTATTGTACAAAGTTTTATGAAATGCTATCGACTGCCCCCAACTTCTCAGTCATTTTAAGTTCAAAGTCCCTGGATCATATCCCCGTAAAATCATTCCAAATCCTCTCTCAGTCCCTTACAGAAAAACAGTGTTAGGCCAGAACTCACCATTCCACGTATATGCCAACTTTACAATAAACTTAGTAGCATCCTAGATGTACACTTTGACATTGCACAAAATTATCGGAAAAATATATTTAATCATTTTATGTCAAACACTTAAGTAACATTATTAGACTGTAGTAACTTATTACTAAGATCTAGCATGCATGACAAAAGTAGTTAAGTTACCTACAACTTAACTACTTTTGTCATGCATGCTGAGTTTATCTATAGTTAGTTATAGATCTAATTCAACGTAGCCTCATATATTATGCTGTTAGCACGTAAGGATGTAATACTGTTGATAAACCTAATTAAATAAATAAATAAAACTTTTATAAATAAATAAAGCTCTACAACTTCCAAAATTTTTTGTTTAATTTGCCAATGATTCAATTTTTTTATTTTTATTAATTTGTACGGGTTTTCTACTTTGCTATGGTGTTCTTTAATAAATATAAAACCATTTATGTGTTAAATAGAATGAACATTCTTCTATGTAGTTAGGACCATAATTTACAGAAGACTGCAGAGGACGAATAGAAAGCGTAAAGCGCGAGCTTAATAAAATTTTATAAACCCTGATATTCCGGAAAATAAAAACCTGAGAAAAATCTCATAGAACAAAAGTTGTTGCCAAACCATGTATATACTGTTTATTACGCACTAGCAGACGTAGTAATAAGCTATGGATTAAGCTGCTGCGGACTCACATTTAAAACCTATTTGTACCAAATCAAGCAGCTGCAATTAAGACTGAAAAAAAAGATAGATAGATAGAATATTCTTTATCGTACACAAAGATTACATTAACAGTAGTAGATAAAAATTTAAAGCTTAATTACAAAAACGATTGTAAAATTATTCTAGTACATAGTAAAGTAAAATGCACTAGTGCACTGGAGTCATATTATACTGAAAATCATAAATTCACAACTATGCACAGTCACTTTATAAGAACAATTAGTAAACATAAGTTATTCAACCGCCTGGAAATAATTAATAATTAATTATTATGAAGAACGAACAAGAGATTACTTGACATCTAGAATTTGTAATAGCTATCCTATTTTGCTTGGTTAAAACAAAGTATGTAAAGCCACACTTTAAGAATTAATGACAAAATAAAATAACGTAGTAATAATAATAATTCAAGTAGGTGTCTACTTAAAACAAAACATTAACCGCATCATGTTAATTCGTTCGGCTTTTGTCTTAATTTAAACAATTAAGCAACTTGATCGACAGTGTTGCGTTGGTGTATTAGCGATTTCTGTCAACCGTTTAATAAAGAGTTTTAATCTAATCTAATTTAGGTGTTACAGGAATTGCGCATTTTAGAAATAACCCTGTAGGTCTAATATTGGCATGTACAGTAATTATTATGAAAAATGTAACTTTATTAATATAGTTATTCATAACATTTTGATTGCGTTGACGTAGGTGGAATTTGATACACCTTCAATGGATCGTGGGTCCTTGGCGGTATTTGGTATTTATTTCAACTTGATCGCATTAAATAGGTATTTATTTTGCTTTGTTTGGTCTTGGGCACCTACCTAAAAAAATAATAAGATACTTTATCTACACTCATATCATAATCTTCAAATTAAGAATTCAAAGGTAAACACATATTGACAGGTTTTAAACAATACATAACTTTAAAGAAAATAAAATAAAGTGTAATATAAAGTTACATTAAAGGTCAGATTTTTCACTTTATGTTACAGTTATTTTTTTTAAAGTGTTGCTGTGATCACGGAACAAAACTTAAGTTTTTTTTAATGTCTAAAGTTGACTCTATAAAAAACCTAATTTCATTAAAGTGCAACTAAAAATACCTAAAATTGCGCGCGCAAAACTGAGTGCAGACGATTGAATGTCAAGATACTTTTGTCGAAATTGCGCCATTATGTTTCAAAAATTTCATTTATTGGATTAAAAATGTCTTTTGAAGATTATGATATGAGTGTAGATAAAGTAGTGTATGAGACAGAATGAGACTGCACATAACTTGGTATTAAAACACTCGCCAATGCTATTAAAAAACTCGCCAAGGCTCGTTTTTTAAAATCTCGCTCGTGTTTTCATAACCCTCATTATGTGACAGTCACATAAACTACTATTACAATACTTCGTTCAAGTTGAAAAAAAGTGAAACAAGTAGAAAATTAACTGACAAGTTATAATTGGCTGTGTTAATAACAATTTCAAGTTCAGAAATTACACGGTTGTTGTTGTAATAACCGGCTGGGCGGGAAGCGGCATAAATCGGGACTCCAGATTCTATCGCGCACTCTACATACTTACCTACTGACTCTATAAGTTACAATTTCTAATGCATTGTTGTCACCCGCCATCCATAGTCGCACGCAACTCGCAACTTCGCAAGTCGCCCCACCGCGGGACTCACTTGCTTGACTTTCATCGGTCGCGCGCGGGACTCGCAGGGCGGCGCGGGGGGCACAGCGAAGCGCGGGGCGAGCGGGCTGGGCGCGCGGGGGTCTCGGGCGCGCGCGGGGCGCTGCGTGACGTCACGCCGACCGTGGCAGTGAGAGCGCCGCGTCCCGCGTCGCTTGCTCGCTGTATGTACTTCGCAGACGGCGGCCGCGCGCGGTTCACGTATACGTTGCGTTCTTTTCGCGAGCATCGAGTACGTGACAACAGAGCTCAGTTTTGTGAATTAGCGTGCTTTTGTAATCAGTTTCGCCAGTTGCGTTGTGTTACAACTTAACGAAGGCCCCATTACCGTGCTCTCTGTGACTGAAGTGCACCGCGTCCGTGTGGAAAACGATAAAAAATTAGGTTCGGCTTCGACATTGTGTTTAGGGTGACCGTGTGCGTTGTTTTGATATTCCTGCGGCGTGGCATTGATTTGTGTGTGAAAGAAAAGTGAAGTGAAAGCCGGTCTTGGGATGCCCTTCGGCGGTCGCGAAGCCGGGTAGCGCTCGACTCTACCATGAAACGCCACTGGTCCAACAACGGTTTCCAAACTCTGCGGATGCTCGAGGAGAGTTCGTCGGAGGTGACGTCATCATCGGCGCTGGGTCTGCCGGCGATGGTGATGACCCCCGACTCGCTGGCGTCGCCTGAGTACGCGGGGCTGGAGCTGTGGGGTTACGAAGACGGAATCACGTACTCCACGGCACAGACCCTTCTCAGCAACACCTGTGTGGTGCCGCAGCAGCAGCAGAAGCCCCCCGCTCACACGCTGCCCTCCATGCCGCTTCCCATGCCACCGACGACGCCCAAATCAGAGAACGAATCCATATCATCAGGTTAGTTGGCCTTATAAGAATTTTCTTATCAGTCAACCGCGCCGCACGCACGACTTGTCATCGTCATCGTCAACGCCATTGCACGTTTCTTGACGAAATCTATGGCTATGGAAAGGCTATGGAATCGTGTGAGTTTTGCCGTCAGTCCGACGGCCGTGGCTAGTGTAGAGTTACCTATTCCACGGCGGCTGTCATTGACCTTTTACCCCGGATACCTTGACCGGGCGCCCCCGCCCGGGGCTGGCTCTGCCGTTGTCTCGGAGCTGAGACCTTACCCAATATCTGACTGACATTGTTTGTTTACGTTGAGGCCTAAGGCTAGAATCTGGATCTGGCTGGTTAGGTAACTAGGTAGGTACGTAAGCTAGCTTAAATATGAATATATATTAAATATAGCTTAAACTAGGTAGATAACTACCTAGTTGTAATTTTATTTTGAAAATAAGCAAGTGACATTACAATAATTTGGTAACATCGAGCTGATCTGATAATGGAGCCAGGAATGGATATGGAATTCTTCAACTCTCTCCACTGCGCGCCATTTCATACAATTTGAACTTCGCAATTTTCAGTGGTTGGTACGCTTTTGGCCTAATAATGAACTTCGCAATTTTCAGTGGTTGGTACGCTTTTGGTATCTTTCAATCGATTTTGTGTGGTTGGTACTTACTAGACATGCACGCCGCGTCGCCGCCGCCGCCGGTTTTCATGCCGCCGTAAAATCGGAATGACGTTTTTTAACTTATCAACGTGTCATTGAAATATCGCAAAACCTGAAAACATTTTCTTCGGTATCGAAAATTAAACCACGACCAAACCAAAAATCCTAACATTTTTGTTCACTTTTTTTATAATATACGTATTTACATTAATAAGCCGCGTCAAGTATTAAAATTGGACGAAGAAGTAAAATTGAGAATTTAAAGTTTTATTTAATTGGAATTGGTTTATTTATCGATACTGAAAAAACCGTTTTCGGGTTTTGCGTTATTTCAATAACAAACTGAATAGAAATCGATGGACGGACCTGCGTGTGACCACTTTTGAAAACTTCTCTCCAAATCTATAGCTTAATGCTTCGGTCACACGCAGCTACTAAACGCTGCGAATTCCTGCTCGCCGCGAGTATTCGCTGTGTGGGACAGACTATTCGCTGCGAATAGATTCACTCGCCGCGAGTTGAAGTCGCCGCGACTAGAATTGAGCATGTTCAATTTTACTCGATGCGAATGCGCACTGACTGTCGGGATTCTCGTGTAGAACTTGCTGTGACATGGCAGCGAATTAAGTGCACTCGCAGCGATTAGTCGCTGTGTGTGACCGAATCTTTAGTGCACGCCGATAACAACGCTTGCCGCCGCCGACAGAATTTGGCCCTCACGTCGCCGCCGAAGTAAATCGCATCGGCGCACATGTCTAAAGGTACCTAGGTACCTAAATTATGCCTCACGCTTTTTGCCTAAGCAAGATTGCGAAGTTCATTATTTTAGTGCATTAAAAGTGTGTTGTTTAGTGTCCTGAAATTTTAACTAAGTAGTAGGTATATTTTACTGTAGGTATTTTATTTTTCATTATGGCCTTATTAATGATCTTGTTCTTTCCTACCTAAGTAGGTGTATTGTATGACTAACATTGTTTAGAGTGACGGATGGTCGGTGGGTGTTATTTAATTTGTTGTGATCGTTAAGAGGACAAACCTCAGCCATCACGTCGGTGTGGATATGAATGAAAGAGAAGATAGACATCACGACCGAGCTACTGAAATTAAATAATTTAACCCAATCAATGTATTAATACGCGCTCATTTCTGGGTGGTTTGAAAGCTGCGGTTATGTAATTTAAAATGGCATCTGATCTATTTAGTAGACTATTACTTTTAAGTATTATAGACGTAAATAAAAAAAGAGAAATCTCGTTTAGAAAAATGCGCCTACAATTAGTAGGTATCGCCCCTCTCCGTCTAACAGAACAATGACACGCGGACTCGCGGCACGCACGCACCGCTCTGGATGGCTACCTACCTACTAATGGTTCTAATAAAGAGTTTCTGTCGAGATATTTTTGAAAAGTGCATTTCTAGCCTATTTGATAGCTATTGTCAGGTACGTTCATTTTGCTATGTCTTTCAAACCACCCAAAATTATTGCGGTATTGGTCAAATCAATGCACTGACATGAGTTGGAGCTCACGCCTCACCGCGCTCCCCTCCGTAACTAACCAGAAAATCTCTTACCTACTCAAAAGTGGCAAATGCACCAATTTGCCCCACCTCACACATGTTCCTACTAAACCTCAATGGCGAAGGGTCCATATAAGCCGATTCCCACCGGCTTCCCTTTTAGAAATACAACTCCCACCAAATCCAAATTTGCTACACTCATAATGTCAGGCACTTCGAGTTCTCTATACGTTTTATCGAAACAACCCGGACTGCTAAGGATTACCTCGGCCATAGTAGCCGCTTTATACAAAAAAGCTCTGTCTTACTCGCTCTCCCATAAATAATGTTCTGTCTCGCTCGCCTTCATCATGCCCGAAAGTGGCCGAGGTAGGCTACGCCGTCCCGGCTTCCTTTTCTTTCTCTTTTTATTGCCGTATGAGAAAGCGAGGTGGGCGCGATCAGTTTTATCACTCGGGCGCGAGTGAATTTATGAGGATTCAAAATAAAATTTCAACATTGCAATCAGAAAATGCATCGCAAATTAGAATGTTTTTTATAGAAGTGTATTGTTTTGTCGGGAATTGAATCGGAACTATTCGGAATTAAACAAATACATGGATGACGGGCAGTTGCAAATTGAACAAAATGTTTTGTTTTCCGTGTTTATTATTTTCCGACTCTAACTCAGTTTTGCGCTGCTCGGACTTTACGGATGTTTATAATTTATTTAATTTAGCCAAAAAACAAATTCGGACCGAAAGAACATTCGCAGAACATTCCACGGATAAGTAGCAGATTCGAATCAATTTTTTTTAACTACCTACTTTCCTATCGATACGTTTTAACGATCGTTTTGCGCGTTTTCTTTATTTTGGCTTCTCAATCAAAATTGTGTTTTGGTTGTGGATCTGTACCAGCGTGGTTCGATACTATAAATAAAAAAAAAAAAATTTTTGTATGTCTTTGTGTTGACGTTTTTTTACTTAACTAGCCGCCTGCAGGTAGATTCTGAGCATGTGAAAAAGGCTTTTTCAAAGCCACTTTTATCATACTTCAAAGTCACTGTCATGATCAAATCGTCAGCGCTTTGTTATAATGGGCCATATCCTGTGGCCTTATCCTCTGGAGAACACGTCAAAAATTCGACGCTTGCATCCACTCGATGAGTTTTTTGGACCGGCTTCACTTTATCAAACCTAATTCCACCCTTCGCTACTGCTAAACCTACTATCTTTTTGTCGCTAAACCCACTTTGCGGTAACTAGATATAATACCTTGGTATGTACAAAGTTTTTTAGGAATGACATTTGTCACCTATCCTAGGTCCACGTCAATAAATGAATTTATAGATAAGTAGGTACAATATTTATAGCTCCTCCTTTCAATACGTATAAGTTTACAATGCACTTGTCATGTTCCATTAACATCGTCGGTGTGGGAGGATGATAATGATTCATATTATGCGAAGCCTTAAAGTATTAAATCATGTTGCAAGACATGGCCAAGGCTGTCGGAAAATTAACGATTACACACACAGCAAATATGTCATCCTCTAAGGTTGTCGTCACTTCCTTATTAGCAGCCGAAATAAGCTGCTAAGTCAGCAAACTAATCAATAAACGCTCAAGTAAATTGCCAGCAAATATATTGGAAAACTGCAGAAACATACGTGGGGTAGATATAATGAAATACCTACTACAATTCAAAGAGGGATCTCGTTCCAACAGGGGTTCTTGCTTGTGCCACCCTACGTTGGCATTGA
This sequence comes from Yponomeuta evonymella, assembly GCA_963969515.1. Classification (NCBI taxonomy): domain Eukaryota; kingdom Metazoa; phylum Arthropoda; class Insecta; order Lepidoptera; family Yponomeutidae; genus Yponomeuta; species Yponomeuta evonymella. The sequence continues at coordinate 8,498,478 of OZ018346.1, forward strand.
AGAGCGTTCTATTTTCGTTTGTAAGTATGGCATTATCTCTTGAACCAACCGTCAATAGCAGTATCAAGAAAGGCAATTAGGTGTCCTCCTCTAATGAAATCTTCGCCTCGTCACACGAACCGGCTGTAGGATGATCTATGTAATGCAGTCATTTAAAACTGGTTGCGAAATTGTTTCCTCCTCTGGCACTGGAGTTTTCAATTTGCCAGTAAGTAATACATATTAAAACAATTTAAAATAAGTTAAAATAAGAGCTGGAGCGAGGCTTCGTTTCGTGAAACGACTCGGACTCCGGTCGGACCGGTTTAGAATCGGCTACACAGCACACTAAGTGCGATGGAGTAGATAGAAGGTTTGCCTCTTTAGCAAGCATGAAACTTCTTACACAGCTCGATGAAGCTACATGAAATGCTCTAACCCTGGGTAGGGTCAAGAGAGTGCTGAGACAAACCTCAGGATTGCAATCGCGATATTGATTGAACTCAGTAGAGTTTCTGCGAAGTTTCTATCTGCTTCTCGTGATTAAAAAGTTAACCCTCCTTGTGTCATAAGCGCGATTGGTATACAGTTTACCACTAAGAATGCACTATTGGAACATCATCATCAGCCATTTGACGCCCACATGGTTTTCCTAACCATGAAGGGTTTTGCCATAATCGCCACGCTTGGCAGGTGGGTTGGCGATCGCAGTATTCGGTTGGAATCTCAGGAAAACGCTGCTGCTCGTCTCCTGGTAATGTATTTCCTCAGTCGCCTTCTACGACGTCCACGGAAGGAAATGGAGTGACGCTATTCTTAACACGGATCGGAACATATCTGACTGCGAAAAAAGAGATCTTCGCAACTCAATAAAACCATTCCGAAGCAGGCCTTTTGTGCCTCCTGTGTGCCTACGTACACATGCCGCTGAGATGGTAAATCGCCTGACAACTGCTCATGTGGATATGAGGCAGATCGAATTGTACAGTGGTTCTATTCAGAGGACTACCTTGCCAACGGTACTATTGGTTGAGAGTACCGTACTTCGCCTTACAGTTGGGCTATTGTACCCCAGCCAGCTTGTCCGCTTCAAGAAGACCAGCTGCGCAGTCTGTGGTCTGATCTCCTATGCTGGCCTCCTGCATTAGGTATCAGAATAAACCCACCGTTTATTCGTGTCTACATTGACACCTAACCTCAAACTTCGGTTCGTCGTGAAACTTTTCGTCTTTTATCCTACTTTCAGTCACAGTCAACTAGTTTTCTATACAAAAGTGGTACGCGATGCTTTAATGTTTATTTTTATTGTCGTAAAATATTTATTGCATTGTAGCTAGCCTATATACGTCCCACTGCAGGGCACAGGGCTTCTCTTAGAGGGAGAGTTATGGGCTTAATTACCACGCGTGCCTACCGCGGATTGGCAATTTCAAGCGCTGAGGTATGTGAACGCCTGTGACACTCAGGTTTCCTTACGATGTCGGGCCGAGGACCCTAAAGACAGTTTTTCGTTTCAGTTACCTGTCTTAAAAACGAATCTTGCCTGCGCCTGACAAATAATTGCTTCGTCGTGAAACTTTTTATATAATATCCGCTTTGTTGTTACGAACTTTTGTGGAAAAACGTCCGCGTTTGATGGCCTTGTGTAAATAAACATCAAAACCCGAATGTAATCTCGTGTAAACGTTGTCATGGCGATATTATATAGAAATCGCTGTTGCGTAGAAGTCAGACCGCGACACTCAAAGGAATTGAATTTTGTTCTATCACCGTACTTATCCTGCGCGTAATATGGGCTATCGACTCGTTTTATGCTGAATCACTTAGATCCTGATTCGTGTAATTCGGATCGAGCTAGGCGTCTATTGATTTCAGCATGACCATTTACAAATAATTCACCGAAGTCTTTATCTTAGTGGTATTGTGTCAAAATTTTGATACGGAGGATCCGAGTTCGGTCCCCAAATAACCATTTTAAAGTTAATAGAAGAAATTATTACGTCAAAAGAAGCACTTCTTTTTCTGTTTATAGGTTTAATTAAACAGGTTTAAATAAGTTTATTAAACATCATTTAAAATCCTCCATTTTTAGCACTTTATAATTTGGGGTATCATAAGATGTTCTTCAAAGTTTTTTTGTTCAAAATAGTTGTTTGTGTTATGTATTTCAAACCCCAAAAAAGGCACGCAAGTCATAATATCTAGGTTTTTAAATCACCACAAACGATGCTATGATTTAAAAGCCTACCCCGCAGACGATAGGCGCCGCGCTGGAAATGCTGATGGGGAGAAAGATTGTAATAAGTACAGTCGACTCACATCACCCTTTACATTTTACTTGCAAAATCGCCCGTAACGCAATAGAACAGAGTGCACGCGTGTAAAGGTTTGTGTGCTATCGACTGTACTGAGATATTTGGACATGTGCCAGCGAGAGCAAGCTCGCGAATGTGAGACCTACAAAACATGTAGGTATCTCCCTGTTCTATTTCGCGAATCATTTGTAACACTGTACAGAGTATTTTTATTTCATAGCTATTTTCACGTCTTAAAACACAAGCTCGTTAACGTTTTAAGTACATAACAAATTGTGGATCATTTCAACGTCGGAAAGCCATTTGACTCATTTTATTAACGCTCCATCATTCTGCCTCTACAGGTTTGATTCATTTGAATAAATTATTCAAGGCTTGTTTAATTCGGAATGCTTAGCACTGTCTAGTATCTAACTAGACTCAATGTTAGGCTCAAGCTAAATGGAACGACCTCCGATCGCTTCCTCAGTTGTTGTTTCATGTCTGGTTGCAAAAATAGATTTGTGACTGTCCCGTTATGGGGCTCCAGGGAGTAACGAATTTGCAAAGTGTGTAAGGTACAATCTCTCAATCATGTTCCATCCACTACTAGTAAATATGCTTTCAAGCGCAAGTTTGGAAGCTATTTGCTGGAAATGCAGAAAGCCCCTTCCTAATCCAGCACTTATTGTGTATGTATTTATTATTTATTGTAAATCGTAATTGCAATGGTGTTAGTATTTAATATAAGCTTAGTATATTTAGTACATTTATTTAATTTTACAGCATATTTATGGGTATTCATATAAGTAGTTATTATTATTTGTATTTCTATAGTGAGATGTGTGTATGTATGTATGTATGTGTGTATGTACCTAGGTACCACGTTCCGGGTGCCAAGGAATGGTCCCAACTGAAAATCAGTTTTGCTGGTGTTATGCTAACCATAGCACACACCAGTAAAGTATGCTGAGTTGGAGCCCCTTTTTTGTTGTCACGGAGGCACCTGAGGCGTTTGAGGTCCGAGGTGGCTGGGTGCCATACATTACTATATGGTACCCGGCTGCCTTTGACTCTATATGCCTCACATGTTCTCTTCTCGATTGTTTTGTTTTATCTCTGTTTTGTTGACGTTTGTGTCTTTTGTTTGTGTACCTTTGGTTTACTTTGTGTTTCTGTGACAATTTAAATAAATATCCTCTTTCTTTCTTTCTTTCTTAATAGTGTTTTTTAGGAGCCATTGCCGTGAACCTAAGCCAAAAAACCTGGGACTAGACAGCATTAACGCCAAAAACAGCCGTTTTTGTGCGTTCAATGCTATCCATACATACATAAACTCGCGCCTGTATTCCAGAGGGGTAGGCAGAGACCAGGGACTGCCACTTGCCACGATCCTGACAGCTATCCATTTTGGTACAGAAAGTTGAATTGCTAAAATGTTGAGTTTGTCAAAAGTTGAATTTGCAGAAAGTTCAAATCTTTTAAAGGATTGGGCCGCTAGAAAATATGGGAAAACAACATTTCAAATTATATAACATAACCAGCTGACCGCACATACGTTCTTTTGCCATATTAATTAGCCTACGACCTATTCTCAGACCTAACAAATATACACAAAAAAATTCATAAAAATCGGTGAAGCCGTTCCGTAGGAGTTCGATAACAAACACTGTGATACGAGATTTTTATATTATATTAGATTACAAATGAACATTTCCCGTAACTAAAATAATATTTTGGGAAATTATACATTTCGGGATTTTAACTTTAAGAGAATTCAACATTTTTCAAAGTTAAAAACAATCCAACATTTTGAGAAATTATACATTTTGGGATATCAACTTTATAACAATTCAACTTTCTGTTCCGAAAGGATGCTATCTAGTCCCAGGTTCGTGATCCTAGCTTCTTTGTCGCGGGTCCTAAAAATTACTGTTAACATGATTAGGAGATTGCACAGACACTTTGCTAATACTATCTGTAAAAGGAGATATAATTTTTTTCATTGGTGGTGCGAGTTACCCCACTGGAGTCCCTTATAGGTAGATTTTGTCGATCTTTCCCTGAGCTTGATAATTTTGGAATAATTACTTAACAAAAGCCATGTTTTCTAATAAATGCCCGCATACTTCTCTATTAAGCGGCAGTTAAAACTGTCATACGAAGTTGTAAGCTAATCTCATTGAAGCAATAACGATTCATGCTGTTCATACATGCGGGCTTCTATTTGCTAGAGGCTGGTTTTCGTTTAGTATAATTTCTAGAACACGATTTTCATCTGAAATGACTGACTTCCTTGCTTTGACGTGACCTAAACACGTTGGTAGTTGATGGTCGAGGGTGGTATAGACGTCTACATAAACACACAAAACAGATTGATATTTTTTCGACCAAAGACCACTTCGATGGTTTAATTGTTATCTGGGACCTTATTTAGTTTTGTAACATAACATAAACTCACGCCTGTATCCCTGAGAGGTAGGCAGAGACCAGGGACTGCCACTTGCTACGATCCTGACAGATCACTTTCGCTTCCTCAACATTCATTAGTCGTTGCATGCACGCACACCGGTTTCGGGTACTTTTATCTTGCCCTTTGTTAATACATCCCCTATTTGGTCGAATCTGTCTGGGTCGCCCCTTACCGGCCCTTCCATCCACATTCGCTCGATATATTTGTTTTGTCAATCTTTCTTCCTTCATCCTCTCCACATGTCCAAACCAACGCAACATTCCTTTCTCAACTCTTTCAGTCCACAACGTTCTCTAATCACACTATTGCGTATCCTGTCATTCAAATGTTATGTTATGTCTACTAATGTAAGGCGGCCCCCAATGGGAATCGACGCCGGAACCTCAACTATGGCAAGCAGACGTGATAACGCTAAACCAATGACAGCCTAGTAGAAAGTAAAACATTTTGATATTGTAGTAATGATGTTTTAGTTTTGGAAATAGTGCCGGTAGACAGTAGCCGTCCCCGAAGCGCTCTGTTGGTCTGTTAACTTGCTTAGTCTTTAGTTGGTGGGCTGGTGTTGGGGTTGTATGGTAATAAGGGTTAAGGTAAGCGATCAAAATTACTTCACAGCCCTGCGCCGGAAGACTTACCTATGAAGTAGGTGCGTCTGAGATACCTACCTAGTTCACTGACATTCTGCTTGGTCCGATCGCAGTTTTGTTAACCAAATGCCCAATGTTGTTTAGTTAATTCCAAGTATTCAAACTGAATATTCATTTGCACTTTGTCTTCTGAAAAGGTACCTTTTGCACCGTTGTGCGAGTTGGCTCTACCTACACCCATTTTTCATCGCCATTACTCTTAAAAAAATGTGTTTTGTTAGTTCTTCGCCTTTATTAAATGGCTATTGCTTATAGAAGGTAAATTAGTTTTTAATAACTTGTGAGTGGAAGAACCGCTATCGATTTTGTGCGACCAGCCCAATGCACTGTCGTCATCCTATTGACTATTTCCGGACATAGAACGGACATGAACAAAGAGGAAGGGGAATGACACGTTACTCTCTGAAGAGGTATCTAGTCTGTGCTAAATAGAGTACCCTATTGAATTAGAACTATATTTTCCTGTGGTCCAGGGACATATAATTAGTGCTCTCAACTGCCACGAGTATTTCGCTGTCGTGGACCAGGTTTTCAGCATACCTCGTTTTTGACTAGACTACATAATTTAATATCCTGTCCTGACAACTTGCCCTTCACTGATCTATGTAGAGCACAACTCGTCAGAGCACTAGATTTATGCCCCTGCGAAGTCAGTTTTACTAAGCCCGCCTATTCGCTAACAAAATTGATCGTCATATTCTAAACTCAATTACGCCCATGCTCAAAGGAGCATGGCTTAGTTAGCCACAGCCAATGTCATTAACTAATAAAGCCCACTGGTGGCGAGTGTGGAGAATTTCGTGGTCTGTTTGTCGCACCCTAGAATGGTACGGTCAGAAGCGTGGCAAGCAGCCTAACAAGCAGCCCAGCACTGAGCTCGTGCGCTTGCGTGGGCCAAGCACGCCATTCACACGCTGGCGAGCATGCTAGTCAGCGAAAACATGGGAGACGATGCGGACGTACTTCTTGTGGCAGCTTTAGGGTTGCCTTATTTTTATTGAAAAACAAAACAAAATGAGCGGATACGAACCAAAAGACCCCATATTACTGATTCTGCCTGGTAACACTCCAGGAAGTGCAAAATCTGGTCGTGAGACCACTCCGACAGAGTCACAAACAACGTACGTATGCTACGAAGGTACAAGCTATACAAGCGCGTGTGAACAGACACACAAGCACAAGCACATTCAGCCTTTGATCTTTGTCGAGAAAACCGACAGTCGTCCCGAAAACACGGGCGCATGCACAAAGCGCCTGTTTACATGCTTGTGCCCGCGCTTGTGCTCGTTGAAAGTCTCTTTAAACGCAAGCCTCTAAACGCACCATAATAAACTTACAGCGCGAGTATGTTTTACTGCGGTGAGGTGACTCACCGCACATGCATCTCCACCAGAGCAGCCCCAACCACGACCGGCCAGACGATGGTCGTCCATATCCGCTCGAGCTGTTCCTCAGTAGGGTTTGATAGTTCGGAGCTCCCATCGACAATATAAGCCTGCGTGGCTTTCATGGGCGAAGCAAAGTGACAAAGAAGCCCACGGAGAAGTTGCTCGGGGCAAGAGGCTAACCTATCCACATTCACCACCTGCAGCTGCCGCCCTGTAATTCTATTCCGTCGCTTTCGTTCCTGCTACTATCCCAAGCCTCTGTCGATGTGGCAAAGAAACGTCACTCAAATTAACCTATGATTTCTCAAACTTCCACTCCACTACGTCATCGCTTCATTACCGCGAGCATGACCTGTGGGCCCCTCACCTGAGGTTAACGTATCGGCTCGACCGCGCGGGGGCGCCAAGGTCGGCCGCCGCCGTTTTTTGACACGTAGCTAGGTTATTAATAAACACACCCAATAGCTAATACGTATTTGTTGTGCACGCGTGAATAGCACCTGATTACTTTGCCCTGACTCTACTTAGTTCTTCTATGCCGGAAATTAGTTTTCTAATCGTCGCGGAGGATTCTGCTCTAGAGCGAACAGCTTGACTGATTTTAGTCACGTGTCCTCTTGGACATGAATTGACAAAGTCAACTTCGTTGAAATTTCGTCGTCTTGTCCGTTACCGTCGGACAAAATGTAACAGTCATTCGATTAGAATTGAAATGAAGCTGAATAAACGTAATTATTCTGCAAAGAAAACGCGATTAAAGTGGGTAGAACATAAATGTTTTCTAACATGGCTTAGGTCAGCCGGTATAGGGTCTCATAGGGGAATTAGTATAATAAAAATTAATCAGCTAGTCATCATGCAGCTGTTTGACTAACCCACCACTTATGAGTGAGCGTCCAATCCCGAACTCCGAATTCCATTTAAGTTTTTGTTTATTAATAAAAAAAACCGGCCAAGTGCGAGTCAGACTCGCGCACGAAGTGTTCCGTAACATTATCTATACAACATTTGAATATCTCCAGCGTCTACCTGTTGCCGTTATTAATATCGAACTAAAAACGGCAAAAAAATCACGATTGTTGTATAGGGGCCCCACTTTAATGTTTATTATATTCTATTTTTAGTATTTGTTGTTATAGCGGCAACAGAAATACATCACCTGTGAAAATTTCAACTGTAACTATTACGGTTCATGAGATACAGCCTGGTGACAGACAGACAGACGGACAGTAGTCTTAGTAATAGGGTCCCTTACCCTATGGGTACGGAACCCTAAAAGGCGTTATAATAAGCAACCCTTTGACTGTATGATCTAATAGTTACGCTAACCCCTTCATTCTTAAGATCGCTCTTTCAAAAGCACCCTTGAGTTCTTTATTTCGTTGTTAACCCCGCGACCCTTCGCGAGATAGATTTTAATAATATGAGCTCTATGATTTCTTCCGATGAATTTTGATGAGTTGCTTTAAACATAAACAAAAGTTTACTAAAATTTAATAACAAATTTATTTTTAAGATTTTTTTTCTGTACTGGTTGCTTTTTTTTTAAATGAATTTATTTCTCCTTGTTAAATTTATGAGTTAAGTTAATATTGTGTTGTGTAGTGCTTACCAAAGTTTTAGTAAATTAACTAGTAGTAATAATGAAACCGCTTCGGATGCTATATCGATTCGGGGATTCTCATCTTGCTTGGTGCTATGATTGTTTGTTAACAGTCGTCAGCTGATCTTTTTTTTTTAAATCTTGAAATAAATCACCCGTATCTCAACTGAATAGAGTTCCAGGTACAAGAGTGCAAAGGATGTGCTATGAAGCGTACACCGGTTTCGTGCTGTCGAGCTATGAAGTGTGAAATGTAAACACTTCACCTGTGCACTCTCGATAATTTTGTGTAAGACATTTAAACAGTCATAGGAACCTATTATTGTTGAGACTCTAGGATTCAGGGAAGGCAGATTGAATGAGAGGGGCAGTGCGCTTAGCTGCCCAAACCCGGGCGGGCGTAGGCGTGAAATGAAGAGCTATTGCAGATGTCATTCTGAAGTCTATTCAAGCTCTAGGTAGGAAGACACCGAGCGGATGTGCGGTCGAGCGATCGTCGCGGTTGGGTGCGCCTGCGCCGGCATCACTTCGCTTGTTAACTCTATTATCTCTAGTCTTGTCTCATCGCAGTAACCGCCTTGAGATGCTATTCTTCTTGAGACAAATCGTTGGAGTAAATGTCGGTGTCGCATCGGGGTGTCGCTGTGTTATCTCTGGGGAGGCGAAAGCTACTCGTAAAGTTGGAGCCTTCAAACGAAATGGCTTTACATTTCGCCCGTTCACCGTAACATCCAAGTAAATTTCACGCAAGAGCCTCTGCGTGAAATTTTCGAGCCATTGATTTTCGGCCTCATCGCCCGAAACTAGATTAATTTTGACGGAAATGCTCTATTCACGTCCGAACGTCAAATCTAACCGTGATGAATGTTAGGTTGCTGCGTTCGCGTCGTGAAATCGGAATAACGTTGTCGAAAATAGCCCGAGGACTCTCAGTGGAAGATCCAATCTAAAATTGTGCAAATATAATTAAAATGCCTTCGCCGATTCCCGTTCTAACATTATCTCATTAATCGAAGTAAGGGTTTTTTGTCTAACTATTGTGGGCTGCAAGTTCCAAATAACCAATATCATGTTGTCTACTCTGCTCGATAAATTAAATCGTGGTAGTTCACAGTTGTTAGCACGTAGAAGGCAGTTTGAAAAATAAACGACGCAATTTATTTTGTCCGCGGGGAAATAGTCACCTGACGGTTTGTTCCTCTGAGTACTCTTAACTACTTCGTGTCAGGTTCCATTGCATTTGTCTCATTCTCATACCATTGAAACAATTGAAGCGAAGCTAAAATTCAAGCAGTCTGTGGCGAGGATCTGAAATATATGATTCATTGATGCCACACATAAAATTATCAAAACTTAAGGCGCCTTCCTTGCTATGTTAATATTTTTCATTTAACAGGCAGTTGCTTTTATATTAATTTTGTTGTAAAGTTGGGTACAAATAAACTTTTTCATTTTCTTTTTCCCACTTAAGACTCGACGAATACTTTGGAAGTTTTTCCAGTAGTCAATATAATATCATCATGACTTTCATGCTTTGTGTGCGACAAAACTGTTAGGTAGAAAAATGTTTTACACATTAAAGTTGATAGTCTACTGGCAATGTTAACATATCTACGGCATCTTTATTCCCGGCTGGGAATAAAGATGTTAACTTTGCCTGTAGACTATCGACTTGCTAGTCCAATGGAATGAACTGTCTGGAAAAGTGTCGGTTCAAACAGCATCATTGCGAATGATTCAATCGATTCAGTCGTAACATTGTGCGGAACCCGCGTCGCATTTCAATGGAGAGCGTCCGTTCTCTAAACGCGGAACTCTACCTGTGCTATTGTGTGTACGTGCCTTGAACTATAATGCCTGTTGTCGACTCTATCTGGCCATTTGTGCCGCGAACGAGTTTGTTTTTTACTCGTAATATTACATTGTAATGGCTGAGGCTATATTATACTTATAATCTGTTAGGCTGCTTTATGTCATACCTACACAATTTAAAGGCCCTGTTGAGTATCTACAGTTTCTTCAGTTGCTGTATAGTCTCATACGGTTACCACAAGTGGATGGAATGCATATTATGGATGTAAAGTTGGCTTACGGCAGGCGTTTTAGAGAAAGTGACAAGGCTAATAAATAAACTACGAATTGTCTGTTCGTACCAAGAGATTTTCTTTCTTAGAAATGACCTAACAAAAATGACGTAACATCTTAAACCCCGTCTTCGTTTACCATCAGGTGTAACTGGGATCAAGTGTCAACCTGCCCTAATTAAAAAAATCGCCTGAATCGTCATTGAAAGGTTGGACTTCAGCGTCATATTGCTCAGTATCGCGCTAGAAGTTTTAACCGGTTATTTGTGACAAAGTTAACCCAAATGTGATAATATGGGGATGTTTACACGTGAAAATGTGTTTTTTTTTTGTCAATGTTGAACAATGTGTCATTTCCATTCGAATAGTCACGTTACGCCACACTTGGCTAATGCGATACCTAACTGGATTTTTTTCTGTAGGTACTGCTTGACTGGTAAACCGATCTAAAATTATTATTCGGTAAGCACATTATTACACATAAATTCAAGCCTGTATCCCGGAGGGGTAGGCAAAGAACTGGGTTTGCTTTTCTCTTCTCTCATCTCTTTCTCTTCATCGACATCCGTATCGTAAGTCGCTGCTTCGTAGTACTTCGTACGTAGTCGAGTCGGTACTTTAAAAAAAAGTCCTACTCGTGTTACTCTGATTTACAAAGAAGAGTGGGCTACGGTAAATGGTGTTGATTATGTGTAAAATTTAAAATATTTTCTAGGCCACTATAATTCAGTGCGCGATCTCAGCAATGGCTACGCGTATTTGAGAGATGTTACGCAAAGTTTTACGCCACTTCTCTCGTACGATTTACGTGCGACGAGTAACTTTTCTCACAGTTCGGACTCTCGCAACGATCATTATCGTGATCCGCATACATAATGTAACAATTTCGTGGGTTACGTGCGAGTTACTGCCAAGTTTAACGGCTCTCGCATTCATCGTTAGTGTTAACTACCAAATCGACAGTATTATGATATGTGTATGGCGAATGCAACACGATCGATATGAATCGCTCGATACAGCTCGATATTACCACGATATTACCCCAGCTTGATACTTGATACATGATAATCGAGAATTTCTGGATTTTTAGCCAAAAGCTACCGCAAGATATGAATTATGACATTAGACAGACGATCAAATCTCTTGCGTCACGGACTCTACTGTCAATCTCGAATAGTAAGGGTTTCTGTGACGCACCAACCCAACTTACATCTTTCTAGGTTTTCAGATCCTTCAACTCAACATTGAAAGGTGCTCAGGTTATTGTTGGTTATTGTTCTTGAGGTCGAGACAGACAAGACAAGGCTGTTTGTCATGTCATGAGTTGGAAAAATAACTCCAAGGGCTGTTCGTCATATTATGTTAAAAGCGTTTATTTTAATACTGAAGCATTCAAAACTAATGAGACGACATTACAAGCAGACATCAAAGAAAATATTTCTGTAAACCGACTAATAATGGCCCAGGCTTGACCCGGCGAAAACTCCCAAATAATGCCATAATGAAAGAAAACAAACATTGTTTACGAAACTAAGAGGTTTCCTAATCTCTGACTTTAGAGCTTGATTCCACTCCATGTAACTTTTCCTGCTATGTTTGTTGTATGGAAAATTCGAGTAGTATTATTAAATTTTTGATCCAACTAGCAAATTCATGTGTTGTGTTGTGTCTGTTCATGTCTGCGACATTGTATTAATGAATTGTTAGCAAGCGCCACGTATCTGCTGATAATAACTTCCATTCGTTAGCAGCCTGGCCTTGGACTCTGCATGCATGCTCCGTGCAGCCTGGCATTCACCTTATCGTGTGTTGAACTGTACTATATCAGGCCAGCTCACCTATCTACTGGCTTTCATCACTCCAGCGCAAAAATAAAACACCCAGCGCAAGTGCCAAGTTCTGTCACAGATTGGAGACCGCGTCTGAACGGCCCGTCATACGCTCCAGACAGTTTTAGAAAATTCCTGACAAGCTTGTGCTTAGCCAGTGTTTTCCAATGAATTGAAAGGGTACCACAGTATTGTCTGGGTAAGTTACGTAGAAGAAAACTCTCTCCAGAATGCACTGGATGCGGGTCTGCCTGAAATCAGTCAGTTAATGTTTGCTAGCTTTAAATACACGCGTGACGCACACATTCCTGCTGCCAACGGCCGTGTGTGAGTGTATGGGTGTGTGTGATATACGACTATACGAGGCAGTAGTCAAGGTCGACAATGTCATTGTACGGGCTCGACGCGCGCACACAACTCCGATTCTTTGTGTTGTCCATCCGTGAATATCTGTGTACCTATCTGAGCTATTGAAATAATCTTATCATTTAGGTCACCTTGCTTACTTCGTAAATTACAGTGTATAGGCGATGATGCATAGCGCTGCTTAATAATAAAGAAAACCCTCTTAATTTTGTATGTTGTATAATTTTTTATTTTAGTAAAAAATACTTTTTATTTTGAGTAGCAACAGAAAATAAAAAAATGTGCAGCTAAATAAGAAAATTGATCAGCAGAAATTTCAAAATTGGCTCTTCATTTGATTGGTAAGCAAGTTGTGAGTAGGTACTTGTAAAGTTATGAACTTGTGAGTCATAATTTTTGTGTAAAATTAATATTCATAAGCAAATGAAAGAAGATATTTGCTGTGTGGAGTAAAAAATACTTTATTGGACCAGAGTTGCTGGTCATTTATTTGCTGACCAAAATAATTGTTGGCTTATCGAATGACGTTTTTGCAGATTTATTATTATAAATAATTATTTTGCTGGCCATTTATAAGTACCCGATTGAACGTTGGCTCTACAATTTATTGTCTTAGTCCCAGTATCGCTCGAGCGAATTGTGACATGGTTTCATTTATTGAATTTATTTACCGACCTAAATTTAATTTATTTAATGTTAATCCGATTTTCTGCTTACTTATTTATTCTGCTGACTAAAATAATTGTTGCCTCGTCGAATGACATCGAATGCTGATTTTAATTGCTGATCAAATAATATTTTTTTAGTTCACTTATAAAGTCCCCGATTAAATGCTCTGGCTCTACAAATGTCCTATTCGTCGCGGTATCAATAATACTCGAGTGAATTGTGACATGGTTTCGTTTATTGAATTTACATACTGACTAAAATAAGCTTATTGAATGCATCTTTTGATGATTTTTGTTGTTGATCAAATAATAATTTTATTATCAATAAAATTTTATTATTTTGTTAGTTCCCGTTTCAATGTTGGTTCTACAAAATTAATGAATATCGCTCGATGAATTGTGACATGGTTTCGTTTATTGAACGTAGCGCCGAGTACTTACATAGTCGGTCTTCATAAATAATGTCTTCAGCACTTCAAATGGACGTTAATGAGCTCAATGTGGCGTTTGCCATTAAATAATTCATGGAGAGCTTTCCTAATATCGTTACTCCGAACGTTTATTTCAATTACGTACTGCTAGGAAAGCACCGTTACTGTCTGAAACTTAGAACGTTTCATAAAAAAAAAACCGGCCAAGTGCGAGTGGGACTCGCGCTATGAGGGTTCCGAACAAAAAAAGTAGCAAACATTTTAAAGCCGCAGGTGTTAACAGAACTTTAGTATGGATTGATAAGTTTTTCGCAGTTTCAAAGTGTTCCTCATATAGTAGAAGTTTTTCGCATTGACGAGTAACACCCCCTATTTCCGGATGTATTCGGGGATTTAGTTGCACAGTTGTAAGTTTGTAACCGTAAAAAAAATGTTGGGTGTGATATAATTTATAATTTATATAATAATTATGTAATAATAATTTACAATTTACCTGTTAATGTTTTTTTTACTATGTTAATATGAGACCTTGCTTCTGATTCTAAAATCAGCAAGTGCCCTATACGTTTTGATAGTAAGTTTATTGGTATGAAAAATTGTCATAAGTGATCCTATTTGAGACCGCCAATTGTATACCAGTACTTAGATATAAGAAACTATTTGTAATATCTTTCACCTGGTTGTGCAATAAAGTGTTCTCTATCTATCTATCTATTTCTTGATTGCTTTGACTTAGAAACATGGATTTTTACGCCTTCAAGAGACTGTGGGTCTTATAGTATCCGACATTTACTTGATAGATCTACCCGTTTCAGAGGGTTCTGATATTTCCTTTTAAGGCATGGAACCCCAAATATCTGGTTGCGTCTGGCTTATGTCCGCCTCGTGGGGCATACAGCAGATTGACCTAAAACACAGAACAGAGAGCCCTCACCAATGAAACAACCCGCGATTGACGCAAGCCGCGTCACTTGTTTACAGTGGAACACGCCGCAGGTTATTTACATCGGGGTCAGAGACACGCCGAAGGTGATTTAGTGCCGTGTACCTTGGTTACTTAACCTGATAATTGTCTAGGAGCCATAGTGACCGTTCGTCGCAATGCGTGTTTGACCCCATTCGATCGGCGTCGCGTTGCGTCATTCAGATGTAATATTAATCTATGTTAAGATGATATTTTTGGCATTAAAAGTTGTTACAGTGCGGAATGTTGATGAAAAGACGACGTTTTACGCGCTTTTGTTATCACAGGTGAAGATTTCACTTGTTATCGTAATCCGTTTGGTGATAACACCGATCGAAGAGGAATTTCGAGAGTTCATTGCCACATAGGCACGTGGGTTAGTATTGGAGCGTATTCACCAACACACAGTATTTTGAGCGACCTGATGACACCCGTTCTTGGAAGTTTATGTAACAAAACACAAGCTGATGAATCCAACACCCCGTCCCGCCTAAAAAGTCGACCATTAAACTAACACGGTGAAAGTGAATCGGTCGCAGCATGCGAGAGTAAGCAGTTCTACTAATATGCATTAGATTTTATCATAATTTCTATCTAAGCAGCTGGCTTAGCGATGTACAGTTAACACGCAAGTATGTATAAAACTCCAAGCGATATCGGTCGAACACGCACAACTGCATTTAGTCCTGTGGTACTGCATCAGCTCTATCTAGGTACCTTATCTCTGTGCTGATTAGATAGATTTAGTGCACCTGTCAGCTAGCTGGCCTTAACAAGCGCTATTGTCGATGTAGAGATACAAATAATTGTCCAAGACAACAACCAATCAAGGCTAATTTGACTTTAACTCCCTCTATTGGTCGTCATGAACGTTCCTCTTGCAATCTCGGTCCGATCAGCGACTGATGGCGACTGTCACATACAAGTATCTACATACGTACGGATGCCGGGAGAAAGGTTAATTTAACAAGTCGTCGTCGTTGCGAAAATTGATTTTACGAAACGTGAGACGAGAGCCTGATAAATTCTGACTGATTTGATTGATCAAATCACTCCGTTGAGATTGCGTTGAATCTAGTGCGATTACCGACGTAACTCTGCCTTGGGATACCGATTTTTAATCTTCTTTTTCAACTGGGTTTATTGTAGTGCCAATGAAGAAAATTGAGTTTTGACTTTTTGAAACCCGTGAACTTACACCCCGTGAATTGAAATGTGATTTAAACCTATGCAGAGGAATTAGATACTAGAATAGCAAAACTTGCGTTTGAAAACTACAGTGTAACGAAGATGGATCGACTGCGGCGCGTCTATTTATAACATGTCCGGCCATAAACGGCGCAGGCGCTGTTGCATTCGGACCGGTCGGGGCCAGGAATGCGACATCTCCGCACACTAATGTGCGCCGCCGCTGCCGCCGCCAAATGTTCACGCATGAACCAGCGGTCATTAAACACACTTCCTAGCGCTTTTGGACTGCTAATTACGCTTTGAAAATGAAACAAATGCTGCTAGTTTCAGAGGTAGCACGAACTGGCGATGTCGACAAATTTGTTCACGAATCTCAAGTCGCGCGTCCCCTGATATCGAGAATTCTTTTACAAGTATTAAAATGTTCTGGACCGTTCACGCCTTTTCGGTTTTCGGCCAAATTAATTGGCCTCTCTCTTGATTGTATTTCAGTGATGTCGTTTAAATTGGTCGAAACTCTCGGATTACTTTATAAAATTTACGGCTCCAATCAATATCTTCACAAATCCTTAGTTAATTGGGTGAAACAGTGGAAAAACGGCGGCATTGCTAAAATGCTCTGGGTAATCAGAATCAAATACCTAAGAGGCTACCGGCCTGCCTACTGGCGGAATGTTTGGTGACTCCGAAATGCCTCACTCGACGAGCCTTTGCTCAGCGTCCGTGTGGAATGTCAATTTGACGCAATCCCGGCTTTTCTCGCGCGTGACATTGTACCTGCTTAATTTCATCGTGTGGGTGTCCTTTTGATCTGTGTCCTTTAACTATTCACATCTTTTGTGAAGCCAAAACACGCGTCTCTTCTTGCTATATTTTGTTTTTGTATAACCGCGGCTTTGATGAAACAGTGCCGTAAGTAATGTGTGGTGCTGGGGGGTGACGTCAGTTTTTTGGAGGTCGTCGTGTAAGAATGTTCACCCTTGAAATACCAGCCAATATAAAAGTATCGGAACTAAACCAGCTGTTACGAGAAAGACCATAAATTTTAAATCGGTTCACATCCGGCGACGGGGTTGGTTTGAATGAAATTGTGTTTCTCAATTTGACTTTTCTTCGTTTCCTCGATTCAATTCCGCAACGAAATTAAGTTCCCAGAAAGAATTG
Organism: Yponomeuta evonymella; assembly: GCA_963969515.1. Lineage (NCBI taxonomy): Eukaryota > Metazoa > Arthropoda > Insecta > Lepidoptera > Yponomeutidae > Yponomeuta > Yponomeuta evonymella. The sequence goes on from OZ018346.1 coordinate 8,515,559, forward strand.
GGGAAAGTTTATTTATTCCAACGGCGCACAAACAATATCGAATTACAGTGAAAGTTATTGAATTCATCCTTGAACCGTCCTTGTACACTACATGCGAAGAACGATGCGATGTCAGTGTGAACATCTACGAAATCCGATGTTACAATGCTCTAATTCATACAAGTTCCTCGCTCCCCATGTACTTAGCAAACAAACAAGTGAATGGTAAAGAAGGGTGGCTTGGAGGGGGAGGCCCATATATCTGCGCCACGTCATCGCATGCTCATCCATCACCCTGGCGGGCCCGATTATTAATACCCGTTACAGTCGTGTACTTATACCTTTACCCCGACCGGAAAAAAATGAACTTCTCGATACAAAATTCGTATTCCATCGACGCTAATGCTCGCTCGCAGCTCGACGCACAACACGACGAGGGGTTAATAAATCACCTTGAACCCAAAACATTGTCCGCTAAACGTGGAAATTCAATCGACCTATGCGGGCCTCGTCTCTCAAAGAAAAACTTGTATTATTTTCCTCGGAGTTTTCCTTTAAGTCGCGTTTGCTTGTGAGCCGCCATTAGGCGCGAGATACACAGATGGGACGTGGGGCGAGGGCGCGGTAATATGTGTAGTCACAGACCAAGAGCGACCGCAGAGCAAAGACTGGTCTGTGACTATAGAGATGTATAAACATCTTGCCACGCCCTCGCCCCACGTCCCATCTGTGTGTCTCGCGCCTTAGAAGATTGGTATGAACCGGTCGTCTTGGAGCGACTCGCGCCAAGTTATTGGATAAGTAAGTAAATCGACAATTACTTATCCAGGTATAAACTAATAAATAGCAGACTGACAGGGATGTCATACAATTTGTCTATGGATAGCAAATGTCACGGTGCAAGATTTATCCATTTGTCCAGTATTTGGACACCATTGGATCCAATGGATAACCATTGGATAGAGCTCACCCATGGATAAACATAGATAGTCAGAGAACTCGTAGCGTTAGCGCAAGCCAGCCTTAGTCATTAGTTCTGCCAAATTCAATGGCTCTGCTCTGCCAATACAGCACTGGCTTTTTAGTGTTAACCCGGCCTTACCTACCTAGATAATTGTTTCTTTCGATTGTGTGGAAAGTAGACTATTCTCAATTCTCATGAGGGCGGGCGACCTTCCGACGCGCGTGGGCTGGGCCCCTGACACAGTTAACCGATCAGATGCGGCGTCATCGACATTATTTCTGTCACACACAACATTTACCACGTGCGCAAATACCACCCAGCGATTTTTAGGTCCGGTTTAGATTACTAACAAGCAAAAGAATGAAAAATCACCGTAATAAGGAAAAAAAATTCTTTTTACAAGATTGATATTCAGAACTGATAAAAACCGACTTCGAAAAACTAGAGCACTAAAAAGTTAGAAATAATTTACTTAAACTTCTACAATACCTACATGTATAAATACTTCTAATTATTTAAATTATTTCTAACTTTTTAGTGCTGTAGTTTTTCGAAGTCGGTTTTAATTTTTATTTAAAAAAAAATCTTTTCAATTTTTAGAGGGGGAGCGGGAGAAAAATAAATCCATTATAACCATAATTTACCCTAATTAATTCGTTACTTTAAAATTTGATGTTCTAAATTTCCATCTCCGAAAGTCTTCACCAGAACATCACCAAATTAACTTGGGACTACTTTTACGCTATTTTATGAAACATACGGATGTTACTAAAGGATGGGCCCCATTACGGCTTATTTACTGCTGTCCATTGAAGAGTTCCGTTCTCCATCTCTGAAAGTCTCCATCAGATCTTCACCAAATTTAGATGGGACCAATGGGACGTAATACCTGTTCGAACAAAAAAAGAATTGTCGAAATCGGTTACGATTTGACGGAGTTATGGAGGAACATAGCCAAAAAAATATATATTGAAGTCGGTTAAAAATGTATTTCACTCTGTTGTTTATCTTGTTAGGTAAGGTACCAACTAAAAAGATGGTCAGTGGTGATTTTTATTTTCGTTTTTGTCTACAACTCGACCCGCAGATGGTGGATAACATTGTACATTGGCAATCAAGAAACAGATAAAATGTAAATTCTTCACGTTGAAATATTTTTTTATATCTGATTTCTGTTGTATAATTAGGTGGCTCAATGCAAGTGTCAGTCCTTAGATACGTATGTGTGACATGCACGTATTTCACCTTATACTATAAGGCAAGTGAATATTCTACAAAGATTCTCTACAATTCTACAATTCTCAAAAGATCGAGAAGAAACGACAAAAAAATCACGATTCATGTACGGGAGCCGCCCTTAAATATTTATTTTAATTTAATTATTTATTTTTGAAGCGAATATAGAACTAAATATTCAGTGAATATTTCAAGCGCCTACCTGTTGCCGTTATTAATATCGAACAAAAAACGGCAAAGCAAATTACGTTTGTTGCCCCCCATAAATATTTATTTTATTCTGTTTTAGTATTTGTTGTTATAGCGGCCACAGAATTACATCATCTGTGAAAATTTCAACTGCCTAGCTATCACGGTTCATGACCTACAGCCTGGTGACAGACAGACGGACAGACGAACAGACAGACAGACAGACAGACAGACGGACAGACAGACAGATAGACGGACGGACAGTGAGTCTTAGTAATAGGGTCCCGTTTGGCACCCCTCGGGTACGGAACCCTAAAAAATAACTGCAGAAAAAGTACGTACTTTACCGATATGTCTGGGTGACTTTCGTGCTGATTACTGTGGTGGACAGAGACGAGTCAACATTGGCGGTGACGTTAGTTCAACTCTCTACTACCTACTCTCTACATAGATACAGAGATGACAACATAAGCAACAAAAAGTTCCAAATTCGAGTTTCGCGAACGGCATCGACTCGTGTTGTGAGTGTTTTTAGGTGTTCGTTAACATAAAACGTTTTTTGTTGCAAAGTGGGTTCGTAAAGCGCTAGCCTCATTCGCAGTGACTTGCGTCTTTAGCAGTACCAACCAGTGTTTTGTACGGGCATGATTCAATCCAATGACCCGTTGAGACACAAAGTTGAGGTAATCAAACGAATGTGGTTTTGAATAGTTTCATCTCGATTTTGTCCTTTTGGTAGGAAAGGGTACTTGTATGATAAAGTGTATTGTTTCATTATACGTCGTCTTGCATTCAAACTTATTCGATTGTAGGCAGGCAGATTGAATAGATTGACGGTAGCTTAAAAATTTGTTTACTTCCGCGGAGCACTGAACTGCAACGAACATTACCTTACCGCCGGGTACGTTTTTTTCCGCGGGCACTGGACCGACCAATCCGATGTCGCGAAGCTTTTGCTCGTTACGGGTTTCGGTCACGCGCAGAGGCCCGCCGGTCTAGGGGAGGTGGTTGTCAGGTGGTGGTCCTGTATAGTTTAATGATAGACTTTGTTCTAGCCAGGCCAGACCACTTGGTAACAGTATTACGCGCACCAAATCCTGAGTGATTCCAATTGTCAAATTCCGTACTAATTGCTTTCAGCGAGTAGTCCCACAGAGGAAAAGTAGTACTTATTGCTACTACAAATTCACAAATAACTTCACAAAACAAAGTCTGGTATATGCCGGAATCGTACCCAGTATTCTCGGATGTGTGAGGCAACCTTTTTATCGTTGCGCTATTGCCGTCGACAGCACATCAACCTAATACACGTGCACTCTAATCAGTTGCGTTACACAAAATGTAAAGGTTGATCCTTTGCGACTGTACGTTATGTATCGTTCTACCAAGCCGCTCTGCTCTATCCGATCGTTCAATAAACTGTCAAGTACGTACTACGTACGTAGGTTAGTTTGGTTTCCTGCAGTCAAAAGTCAAGTGGAATGTTTGTTGCCTTGACGAATCCGGCGTTTCTTACACCAATTCCAATTATATTTCAATGTCAAATGATGTTTATATATTGTTTGTTGCAAGCAACCTACGCCTTATAGATAGCAAATTTCATTCCATTCAGCCTTTCCCTGGGTGTAAATAATATTTTAATCAGCCAAGTAATGGTTAATAGGGGTTGGTATTTCTTGGATTAATACATGCGTGCATAAACTCACACCTTTATCCCTGAGGTTTAGACAGGGACTAGGGTATTTCACTTTCTTGAAGTAACGACTTTATACCATAAAAAAAAATCGCGAGAATATCACTAGATATTGTTTTAATTGAGCTGTATTGAGTTTTGGATAATGAAGAAATGTACCAAAATGACTATCATTGATTGTTTTAGTGACGTCCGTCGTCAAAATAGGTAGATTATTCGTTATTTTTCATTTCTAAATTAAATTTAGTCTTTTTAGTTTTTTGTTGCTGTAATGCTTATTTTATAAAGTATATGAATCTACTTGCGCAAACACGACGAATTGATTCATTCATTATAAATCTTATTCCTTAAAATCAGACCATTAGTTAAGGAGATATGAGGGAATTGTTGCTGTAATGCTTATTTTATAAAGTATATGAGTCTACTTGCGCAAACACGACGAATTGATTCATTCATTATAAATCTTATTCGTTAAAATCGGTCCATTAGTTAAGGAGATATGAAGGAACACAGAATCGGTCATACTTAGATACATATACGAGCCAATTACCCTCCTTTTCGGCTCCGCCGTAGTTGGGTAAATGGCTGGTTCGTTAGTTTCCTTCAATCACGATCGCTGTGAATGCCGGATCAGTTGAAAACAAAGCCTGCCTATTGTCTGATAAGAATTTCGTGGCCGGTTTATCGTGCTCGACTATTGATAGGCGGTCGCCGACCCCGAAATCTTTAAAACAACACAATTGTCAGCGCGTAATTTGATAGTGAAAGATAGAAACACTTGCCCAGTGCAGCGTCCACATCCTATTAGAGCTCTTATTACATGGAGAACTGTGGTCTTAATTGAATAAGGTACAGGATCATCAGTAAATAGGCCACTTCACGTTAATAGAGGTAGAGCCATTTAAATGGTCGGGGCACATTTTGTTGAAACCAACCCGTAATAAAGATTGTCGAGCGCAGATAACTGTCAGGAGCAACGTTCACTGATGTGAAAGGCCACTTTTAACTGCGTTTATCTCCTTTACGTCATACGTAGGTATGTTAAAAGTTACCCCGTCTTTGTAAGTTTTAATGTCTATAACGAGTGTTGTGTCGGGCCGAAGTTTCTCGGCGAATTATCTCGACTCTTGCTCGACCTAGTTCGGCTCGGTAAATCCTTACTTTTTCCTCCTTCAGTTTCGAGCGTTTTTCCTGGAGCCAGTGCTAAAATGTTAATGACCCACATAATTAACAACAATTCGTTATTATCCAATAAACTGGCGCGCAATGCCGTTCGCCGTGATAAGAGTTTAAACGGTGTTGTAATTTTAGTGACGCGCCACGTTTCAATGGAATTCGTGTGCTCTTCTCGGACTGTATATTTTTAGTTTGTTGAGTCATTGACCCAATTCTGTATTGATTGACTCACTAAAATTAGGGCCGATACCGTTAGGGCAGTGTGTAAATAAACAATGCTATTAGCATTTGAGGTTTGAGCTTAGCCTTGAGTTTCATCCATTCGATTGTTTTTGCTGGGACCATGTGTGGACAGTCAATGACTGTGACTGTGGTGTCAATGGCTGAATGTTATGAGGACGAGGTCGCGGGGCCACACTAGCGGCAAGGGCAGCTATGGACACGCTCTGCCGCGCGCGGCGCCATCCGATGACTACGTGACTCACTCATTACCTAGATCGAAAATCACTGTTGCAGCTCGAAACAATGCTAAAAATTATATTCTTTTTGTTTCACTAACCCGTGCTGAGGTTTTTAAAAATGCTAAAGGAATTTTGTTCAGCTTCGAAGCGGGCTATCCAACTAACACCTAGCCGGCAGATCGTTCTTGGGGATTGTTCTAGTTCTGAGTACGGTACAACACGGTCACATTAACTAGAGACTTGACGTTGATACAATAATGTCCAAAACAAATACCAAAATGACAGAAAACTAAGCAAATTATCGATAGTATGGTCAGTATCTTTGTAACCAATACGTGTGTCGATAATTTGCTTAGTTTTCTATCATTTTGGTATTTGGTTTGGACATTATTGTATCAACGTCAAGTCTCTAGTTAATGTGACCGTGTTGTACGTTGGCCCAAGTAGCATCCAGTTTCATCTCTACATACATCTCGGTTGCTCTAGCTTATGCTGATATTGATTCTACAAGAGGTATGTGTGTGTAGTCCTATCCATTGTCAATTCAGCTTCAGTATTCTAAAGTCTGGCGTCCACGATCTACGGCGGGTCAAGTCGGTAATATTCGCCTGCTGCAATGAGTTATTAAAATAACGCAAACCTGACAACTTTTCTTCAGTTCTGATTACTTATGTCATTTTCAATAAATAAAAATAAAAGTTTAATATTTAAATTTTTTATGCACTAAAATTGAGAATTTGAAATTGATAATGATGTTCAGGTTTTGCGTTATTTCAATAACACGTTGTATTTATATTGACTATGAAATTCACATAAAACTGCATCCGTGCCGTGCCAATTCGAATTGCCCACGAAACAAATTCGATGTGATTTGGCGATTCGATGGCGGCATTGGCGACAAATTCGATGTGATGATTAAGAAAGGAGATATTATGTTATGACTGTTTCTCTTGCAACTTGAGTATCAGGAAAGTGCATGCAGCGGCACTCAATCTAATTATATCCCCTTCCCTTACTATTTACTTACACATTCCAATGTTTACTCGAAAAGGCGCGGCTAGAGCGTGGGTGCACCGGGCCCTCACTTTTCTATTTGGGGAGCAGAGCGGGACAACAATGTGGCTTATCTATTCGCGGTGACGCGAGGAAAAGAGAGAGCACTCGACATTGACCAGCTCTCCGTCAACAAACCTGGGGAGATAGTTAAGTCTGGCTTAACCAATACGTCCACATTACACGAACATTATTGTGTTGCCATGGTATTGCCTACTTTCTAATGTGAATAACAACGAATCCTCGATTCTATTTCTAGATTACCACCACACACCTGTCTTAGCGACATCGTCGTCGTGTTTTCACACGGTCCTGTCGCACAGATTGTGATAATTTGGGCGTCGCGCCTCCGCCCTCCCCGGTTGAACTCCGGATGGATGCTCGCGTCTGCCGGATGTAAACACTTCCACGTGCGTCCGCCCTCCGAGCTCATCATCTGCAGGAGAGTTAGGCAGATAAGTTATAAGGCGGCTCAATTTAGCATTAAAGAAACTCGTGGTGTGAAGCGTTAGAAAATGGCTATTTTCTCCGCCGTGGCGCGGTAAGGTTTCTATTTCAATCCAATTTTCCCGGCGCGCGGAGAAACCGATCGCTCTAGTTGCGGCGGGCGACTCCGGCCCACATCTCTTGCTAGAAAGTATCGTAGAAAGTAACATCGCAGCCACCGCCACGCGCCTCGCTCGCTGCACACGAGTAGGCTGGTAGTTTGGTACAGTCAGAGCTAATCTGCGGCATCTCTTGTCGTGAACAGCAAAAGTGCTATTATCCAACTAAAGCAAAGCTCCCGAACGATGGCGCTGAGTGTACGAGAGATCTTCACTATTCAGTTTTTTACTATACAGGAGGATGAACGTCAGTCCATCCTCCGTGGAGCTGCTGGAATGCCGCGTGGTTTTTCTAGCGAGAAACTAGCGGCCATTAAATAAAAAGTGGTCCGATGAAACTTGCTTTCGCTTTACAAGCCTGCGTGTGGTGTGTATGATGTCACCGGGCCACCACGGCATGGGTTTACTTTCGCCACACCCGAATTTCAATTGCGTTTGCTGTGTGCGTACCTCGTGCGCTTGTGCAATACTTTTTGGGCAGCTTTCACTAGCCGCTCACGCATCCTGCCTACGGTTGCGTTATCCTCCTTCTGAGGGGACTGTAGAAAGTTTTGGCGGCATCTAAGTACTTATTGTTTAATAAATTAATCAAGCACGTGATCTGTGAACAGATTCTTGTATACAACTCGATATGCAAGCGCAACTTTTGCCATTAGCATATGATTACAAAAACTTCACAGATTCTCACCTCCATTATATTGAACTTTTCCAGCTCCACCGCCTTTTAGAGAAATTACCCATTAGGGCAAAAAGCGCGATTCGCGTGAGAGGAAAAACGAGTTATTGTTAGTTGGGGAGATGGTAGAGCATCGTGATTCGCGAGTTTACTTCGAGCTATCATAAATAATGTTCGCCGGTGTCGGTGTGCGCGGCGCGGCGCGAGGGGGGGCGCCGCGAGAGTCAAGGCCGCACGCTGCCCCCGGTCGACGATCGCTTCGCGCTGCGATAGCGCCGTCTCACTCGCCCGGCCGAGCCCGCCCGACCGCGCCCGAGCGCACGCGATCTAGACCTTCCAAGCGCAAGCACAGCAGCGGCAACACCCTGATCAACAGCTGAGACGTAATAAATATAACACACTGACTCGGTCATCGGTACATTCAACTTTTGATTAGCTTTCTTTCATGTAGGTACACCACAAAATTATCCTAGATAAGAATTGTGTCAATTTAGCGACGCCTACACACCTCTTAAACAAGCGTGCGCTGTGCGTCTGTGTCGTAAAGTATCGTAAAACCAGTTCCCGATGAATCTTAAACTGTCAACGATTTGTTAGATTTATGCACCGCACTATGTCAATGAGTTTCATTACTGCCTCACTCACTAGGCCAGACACTTTCACCCTGCGATAAACCTTGAAACATTTTGGACAAAACTACAGGTTCCTACGTCACTGCATGCAATCGCTCTCGGAGAAGGCCGACGACCGATATTACTCCAATCTTTAGGTCATAACCCTCAGTTTTTTCGATAAATAAAATTGGGTTAACCCGACCTTGATAACTCTAGAAAAGTCACTATTGTGCAACGGATATGGACTGTTACATGTCCTTCTCATAGCAGAGAGAAATAAAGATAGAGAGACGGATTGGTGACCTGCTAGAGCTAGTCAGACACTAGAACGCTAGAACAACTCTACTTTCCGTCGCTATTTCAACTAGGCACGGTTATAAAGCCACCGTTCGTTCAATTGGGTTGCTTGAAATAAACAGCATATTTGAATTTAGATCAAACAATAACAAGATGCCAGCGCGCAGGTCAGCGCAAAGGCAAATATATTTAGCACTGACATTGCTCTTCAGTTTACTGCAGTATCCAGATGAATAACCTCGTGATAGATCCATGATCCCTCGCACTTGACCCGCTTTATCGGTCTAATTTAATTAACCACGGAGATAATTCGTGATCCACCTACTTATTTTGCTATCTTGCACTAAGTTCTCTCTTCTCTAATTGGCGCCATACTTCGGCGTAATTTGTGGAGTGGAACAAAAAAGCTTCCCAAGGTCCGGGAAACTAGTTTGGGCTGGTTATTTCGGATGGTTGCGCAACTGCCCGTTTGGACAGGTACTGGCAAAACAGGCCAAAGACCTGCGTCGCGCTATCGGTGCCGACGCTCGCCTAATGGTCACAATAAAAATGTAAATAAAATTAATGAGACGAGAGGCTTAAATGGACCCTACAACTACCTTGTATCTATCTATAAACCGAGCGTCGAGAATGCTCCCAAGCAGGACTAGTCTGAGAGATCAATCCATATTCTACCATCAGTATTGTTGCTATTGGCTGGTTTTTGGTGTAAACACCTTGTACTACCGAAGTCGACAGGTCATACATACTTTATCGATTTTTCCATTAGTTTAGCTGTTAGGTAGCTAGGTAGCCTTTGTCGAGAATTTTTCCTTCGCAATTTACACGTGTAACCGTAGCCAATCGATGCTAAGTGCTACATTTCTTCGGGATCTCCGTTGACCGTTCCGACACATTCCAGGACTCTAACATAACTGATTCTGACTTAGAAATGCTATTGTAGATTCTAAGAATAGTAAACATCCAAAATGGAGTCGAATAAGCTTGTTTGATCCCCTCGTGTGCTACTTATGGTGTTCCGACAGCGTAATTGACAATTGCCTATTATATTTCCATCGCGCATCTCCCGGGCTACGAGTTGAATATAAAGGCGAAGCGAGACAAGACACAAGTCGTACAACACCTCATCAGTATGCGGACTGATGCTCTAGCCACCTTTTGTTTGGACAGGAAACGTTCGCGCTGCAGCCGAAAAATCACCGCTCGTTTTCGGACCGAATTTAGAATGAGAGAAATAAAACCTCTCATCCAGCTACTTGGCAAATGGAAGCAAATGGTTCACGAAATGTATGCAAATTTTATCGCTTGCGATTTTAGACGTCTCGCCTCGGCATGGCGCCGCATGGCCATCCAACTCTTCTTTTTATTGCGCATATGCAATCCTAAATTCATCATTATCAACAACAGCCCACGCTGCTCTCAGATTCTGCGCTGACTGGAAAATCCATTGTTTTCTACCCACCTACCTATTTGGGTTTGCATTAGTCATCCGAACATTCTACCTTAAGATGCCCTCAATGTCACTGGCTCACACATTATTTTTGTTTGTCCCCAGGTCGTGAAGAGTTGTCGCCAGCGTCAAGCGTGAACGGATGCAGTAATGACGGTGACGGGCGGAGGCCTAAGAAGGGCCCAGCGCCGCGGCAGCAGGAGGAGCTTTGCCTCGTGTGCGGAGACAGAGCCTCTGGGTACCACTACAATGCACTCACGTGTGAAGGATGTAAAGGTATGAATCCCCATTCGAATGCAATCGACTATACATGGTATGGGATTTGGTAAAGTTCATTCATACGGAACTCGTATTACGCACGACGTTTTCAATGGGTCACCCGTCGTGAATCTAGACGACACAAACGGTCCTTGCGTGTACGATAATCGCCCACGGTGCGCCAATTCAGCAGGCTGGATATTGCTGCATTGTGTCAGCTAGTTGTGGCTCGTATTTGTGCCGGTATTCACGTCACTGCGTCTGCAGGGTGTCTGCCGTCCGAGTCACTGACGCCTATCACATGCATCGTGTCCAACCTTCACTCCGCCACCACTGTCACTTACATAACTCGCCAGTGAATGTACGTACGTACACAAGATGATGCAAAGTTGGCGTTGAGCAATACAAACCGCCAGATCCGCGTTATTTTAGGCCGCAGAAGGGAGTAGGGTAGCGTCACCCATTGTTCACCACAATTAAATTCAATTTGATCCATCCGCTCGCTATTCGTCTTGTTTGTGCGATGAAAATTGACAGCGGCAGAGGTATGCGCGACGCGTCCTCGTGCTGTCAATGACCCGTCTTTCAGTCAACCTTTGCCCAAATGATAGGATCGATGGCGCCGGCGATTAATTTATGCGATGCAAGACAATAAATATCCACTATCTTTAACGAACCCAACTAATTGAGCGTCTTTCAAAACGCTTTATAATTTGCACCATCGAACAGACATCTGTTTGATTAGCGACGGGGGTAGTATTTACATCCTTAGCTTCAATCGCTAACGAACCCCCTTCACAATTCCAGGATTCTTCAGGCGGAGCGTCACCAAGAACGCGGTGTACATATGCAAGTTCGGGCACGCGTGCGAGATGGACATGTACATGCGACGGAAATGCCAGGAATGCCGGCTAAAGAAGTGCCTGGCCGTGGGCATGAGGCCCGAGTGCGTAGTCCCAGAGACCCAGTGCGCGATAAAGCGGAAAGAGAAGAAGGCGCAGCGGGAGAAGGACAAACTGCCAGTCAGCACGACGACGGTGGACGACCATATGCCGCCCATCATGCAGTGCGACCCGCCGCCCCCGGAAGCAGCGCGGATTGTAAGTGGCAGCCCCTACATTTTAACATAACACCTTCATATTACGCCCACCAAATCCTGAACGATTCCGATGGCCTAACTGTCAAAAAGAAGCGATGGTAGCCTAGTGGGAGCCAGGTTCGATTCCCAGTGCGGGCATGTACCTATGACTTTGTTTTCTAAGTTACATTTGTGAAGTTATAGTAGCAATACCACTCGCTAACGGTGAAGGAAAACATCGTGAGGAAACCTGGGTGTCTGAGCTATTCACATAGGTACCTCAGCGCTTGAAATCGCCAATCCGCGGTAGGCACGCGTGGTGATTAAGCCCATACTCTCTCCCTGAGAGAAGGCCTGTGCCCTACAGTGGGACGTATATAGGCTGCTTATGTATGTATGCTTGCTTTTGCACACACGGAGAGGCGGCGGGATGTTATCATTTATTAGCCGCATACCTAAAACTTCCCCGGAAGGCTGCTGTACGATTCCTAGGTACAATAAGTGGTACAGTCAAGTGGCCCCCCTTATACTCTCAGCAATACGTGCGGAGCCAACGAAGCCGCGGGTTTCCTTCACCGTTAGCACGCTACGTAATCCCCATAGAAAGGCGCGAGCGCAGCCGCACACACGCATCCTCATTCCGTTCCGCGTTTGTACACGCCGCCAAACGCACACACAGGCGAATATCGACAGGTACGGGAGGTATTCAAACTAGTCGCCCCATGCGCCCGGCCGGCAAATATTGACAACAGTTCCAAATGATACCATATTTTAAAGGTATGGTCAATGAATATAAAGCTGCATTCTGCAGCCCATTCTGGGCTGGTCTAGTGCCGTCCCTGTATATTAGGCATTTGCGCATTGGGATTCGGTGTAGCAGGCCATCGCTTTTTGGGGACTCAATACTTAAAACTTTCCGATATTTTATTATTATTGTTGGTTTTCGTGTTTTTATTTTTATCAAAATTAAGGCTGGCAAAGGTTAATACATCCTTTATGGGGCATTGTATACGTTTCTACAATAAGATACCTGAGGATATAATAAGCTTGCCAGAAACGCGGTTCAAAAAATGTGTGAAGCACACTTTGTGCCAAAAAAGCTACTGTTATAGTAGATTATTTAGATGACAATGATGTCTGGAATTAAAGCCAGTTCAATGCATGAGTTTTAGAACATTTATATAAATCGTGTAAATTAAGGACTTGAAAAGACTAAGTTTGGAGTTTTTTTGTCCATTTTTTCTCTAAAATGATCTAGATTTTGAAATGGACACTTAGTTTAACTTGTAACGTTCATTAAGTCGCAGTTTCTGTGCTACTTTGAATAAAAAATTTTGATTTTTGATTTTATATTTTTTTTACCGCTACCCACATTGTGTTTTCTGTTTGACTGTTGTATTTTCTTGTGTGATTTAATTTTTGTGAGTATTGTGTCATTAAATGAATATATCTTCTCTCTATTGACTTGTCTTTCTTGTGGGCTAGGCCGTCTAAGCTGTCAGGATCGTATAGGTGCTAAGCAAGCCTACTCCATCCAAAAAACAATGTCCTAGCCACTGCAGCGTCCGAGTGGTCCCTTCACCCATCTAGTGTGAGTGAAGGTGCAACTGGACTGTATAAATCATCTCATTACGTAGATGCAAAGGCCAAGGTTTAAGTGACTTAAACCTGACCCTGTCACGCATGTTATAATTATCATATGCTAACGTCATGACCAACGTCCAAACTAGTTCGAAGGATTAAGGAATTGATAGCAGAAACTATAAATGAGAAGTATTCAATGGTAGTCAGAAGCTAAAGCATCACATCATAACAGAATAGTTCCTATTTTGTTCTGCTTTAATAATGAAAATACTGTCTGAAAAAAATTAAAAATTCTGCAGCCCTGGACGGGAAAACTAATTTATTCTCATCCAGTGTAATAGACTAGGTTGGGTTACTTTGTTTTTGTTCTTAGTTAAGTTTAATTTTATATTTGGGCGTCAGTTATCAAATAAATAAAAAAACATCGTTTTTAATTCCAGCACGAAGTGGTGCCGCGATTCCTGACGGAAAAACTGTTGGAGCAGAACCGTCTCAAGAACATAACCCCCCTCACAACCAACCAACGGTTCCTGATCGAGAGGCTCGTCTGGTACCAGGACGGCTACGAGCAGCCCTCGGAGGAAGACCTGAAGAGGGTGACGCAGGTATAGCAATCCCCAAGCAGGGGCATTCTCCAATAAGCTGGTTTATATGATGAGCTGGTTGATCTTCTCCCATATTACGCGCCTTAAATCCTAAACGATTTCTATCGTCTAACTGTCAGTTTCCATACTAATTGCTGTCGCGAAACGTCAGGATTTCGACAAGATTTGGCCTAATTAGGCCTCCAGCTCGTCACAGAGCATCGTCCTTTGTAATTTGCTATCAATTGTGTTCACAGAGGGATATGCTTAATTTACTTTATTAACTTTCTTTTATAAGAGGATTTTTTAACTACAACTCATCCTGATGTAACGCCAGCAAATAAAATGGCGCTATTTTAGAAGCGAAAACTTCGTCAGGTGTACTTTTCGCTCTTTTTGAGCAGTGAACGAAACTGAACGGTCACGCTCAGGTTGTTGACGCTGAATTGGGTTTATACTCCTCTCCAGTCGGTCGGTGATGCTGCGTCGCGTATACGCAGGTCCAGTCATCATCTATAAGTTTTCGCTTTTATCGTGGGGTTTTGGTGCAGGTACCATCTTTTGTACTTAAGACTCTTTTTTTCTCATATTTTCATCATTATCAACCCATTTTGTCCCCACCGAGGGGCACGGGTCTCTTCCCTGAGGAAGGTATAGACCATACTCCACCACGGGGGCCAAGTCCGGATTGGTGGAGGCTTGTGGACTAGTGGCTCGTCTACTGTCAGAAGTTTTCAAGCCGCCCTAAGGCCTCTGACTTGGCTTAACGACTGCCATCTATCTATGGCAGCCGGCACCAACAGCTTAACGTGCCTTGCGAAGCACGAAACCGCTCAGAAAAATGCCACTAGCGTTAGCATCCATGCACTGAACGCGCCCTGTGTTGCTTAACCTTCGTGATCGTTTAAGATCACTCAGGCAGCTGGGGCTACGAGCAATTCGTCCGGATTAACGACCTGCCTGAATTAGGTTCGGTCATTCCCCATGCCACCCTTAAACGGAACAATACCGGATGCCTTACAAGAGTTATAACAGTTTTCTCGTAGCATCGAACTCCCATTATAATCTCCAAAAGTGCTCCGTTGATTAAACTAACGTAAGTCCTATGCTTTCAATAGTTTATTCAAGTGGCTCCAGAGGCGTAATCTAAAGTTTACGAATAAAGGTCACATGAAACCTCATTTGAGTTGTTGCAAATTTTCACGTGTGCCATTTGACATTTTGCTCAATAAAATGCTTCAATAAGCCACTGTTTTGTTTGCACACGCTTGTATCCCAAGTGAACCGATAGATTGCCTGCTTTTAAAAATCTTGTGTCTGGCCCATGGAACTAGACATTACTATCTCGCCTAAAAGGTTAACAGTAAAGTAAGACACCTCAAGAAGTTCTCCGTTGATTCACAGACGTGGCTAGATGATGGGCGTTGACCCTGTTTTTAACAATATTTTGGCCATGAAACTAACCATCACTTTCTCGTCCAGAAGGAGACCACAGTTGTGTCTACGCATGTCGATTGACGATAATCTCGAGCCGAGCCCCCATGAAAACTGCAAGTGACCTCAAGCAGTTTTCCGTTGATTCACAGACTAGGATAGATGATAGGCGTTGACCCTGCTTTTAACAATCTTGTAACCATGAAACTTAGCATTACTGTCCCACCTAGAAGTAGGCGTCAGCCGTGTCTGCGTTTATCGTTTGACGATAATCTCGAGCCGAGCCCCCGTGAAAACTGCAAGGCACCTCAAGAAGTTCTCCGTTGATTCACAGACGTGGCCAGATGACGGGCGTTGACCCTGCTTTTAACAATCTTGTAACCAGAAACTTAGCATTACTGTCCCACCTAGAAGTAGGCGTCAGCCGTGTCTACGTTTATCGTTTGACGATAATCTCGAGCCGAGCCCCCGTGAAAACTGCAAGGCACCTCAAGAAGTCCTCCGTTGATTCACAGACGTGGCAGCCAACGGACGAGGAAGAGGAGGCGACCGACATGCCCTTCCGGCAGATTACCGAGATGACCATCCTCACAGTCCAGCTCATCGTCGAGTTCGCGAAGGGCCTCCCCGGGTTCGCGAAGATATCGCAGCCCGATCAAATAACTCTTCTAAAGGTAAGAGACAAAATGGAGTAGAGGCTAAAGCATATAAGTCCAACAGACAATTTTTTGAAGCTGTGAAAAATAGCTATCATAAAACGGAAAATTTCTCTCTAACATTTTTATCATCTTTATCACATTGACAGAAAGCTGTCATGAAACACTGAATTGATACTTACATGTTTTTTTTTTACAAAATTAAACAAAGCTACTTTAGTTACTTAAATATGTTGTATAGAACAATAACTTAATGACAATATGACTTATGTGCCATAGACCGGATTTTTCAATAGGCAGATAAAACTTAACTGGAGAATAAAACTGATGTTGTCTCTGTATCGTCGGATGATTTAGACAGTGATAGCATGCAATTTTTTCTCTGGTTAAGTTTTATTTGACTATTGAAAAATATGCCCTTCGACACTAGAAATAATGAGTCGCTAGCCCACCAAAATCTGATAACATAACGCCCCATACTTAAGAAACTAGCACCCAGCGGGACTAACAAAATAATAATGCCACCTCTCTTTACCTGACTCGATGAGATGCTTGCTTATTATTAGAAATTAAAAAATCAAAATAAATTTTTTAATTCAAAGTAGCACAGAAACTGCGACTTAATGAACGTTACAAGTTAAACTAGGTGTCCATTTCAAAATCTAGATCATTTTGGAGAAAAAATCGACAAAAAAAAACTCCAAAGTTAGTTTTTTCAAGTCCTTAATTTACAGAATTTATATTAATATTCTAAAACCTCGAACTCATGCATTGAACTGGCTTTAATTCCAGACATCATTGTCTTCTAAATAATATTAGGGGTTAAAGTATGAAATTGCCGTTTTATTGCAATAGGTTCTTTGAATTGACATAGAATCTTCATGGTTTGAGGTTTTCGAATGAAACTTTTTTCAAATGGTTTCTATGATGTTCTTTTTTTAAAAAATATGAAACATTTGAATATCGACTTTCAATTGTTTTTGTTATTCAATTTAGACAAGAAAGATGGATACTGCGAAAATTCGAGTGATTTTTGAATACGAGTTCCGACGCGGAACTAACGCGGCAGAAACAGCCCGCAATATCAATGCTGCGTTTGGAAAGGGGTCTACTAATGAACGCACCGTGCGATTTTTTATGATTTTTTTTTGTGAGCCGAGGCAGTTTTGGAAAAATTACACCTTACACACAGCGTTTTGTGATCGAAACCTGTTTATACACGAAACTTCAAACGCGATTTTCTCGAAATCAATTATTTTCCCTTGAGGTCCCTTTTTGGTCAACCACTCACATATGAGGACCCCATTGAAGCTTTGCATCAATTGTGATACACAGAAATACAGTTTTTTCTACAAGGTCTAGTTTATCATTCCCCAATATAACATTGCTGTCAACCATTTTGACATTTGGTAGTGTGAATTTTATACATTTTGTCTTTTTTTAATTTAATAATAAGTTATTAGAAGTAAACCAATATAGTACCTTAGAGAGAGAATTATTTATATCCGCAAGGTCATTTTCTTGTCTCTTAATTTTAAAAATAAGTGACGTGTCATCTGCAAACAATTCTATCTCTGACATGCTTTGAACCATGAACGGCAAATCATTTACATATACGAAGAAAAGGAACGGCCCCAAAATAGATCCCTGTGGCACTCCCATCTTAACCTCCGACCCTGCCGATTTAGTCCTATTTTTGAATCCTCCCTTAGCACAGATTAGCTTCGCCTTTCCGCCTAAAAGATTAAGAGACTGAAGTACTAAGTCTTCCTTATTTGCCAAATTTTGGGAGCATCTTATGAGAATTAAGCAACCAGCAGTCGAGACAAAGATTTTATTAGACGTCGATTATGTGGTTTGTATG
Organism: Yponomeuta evonymella; assembly: GCA_963969515.1. Classification (NCBI taxonomy): domain Eukaryota; kingdom Metazoa; phylum Arthropoda; class Insecta; order Lepidoptera; family Yponomeutidae; genus Yponomeuta; species Yponomeuta evonymella. Next base: position 8,533,410 of record OZ018346.1, read on the forward strand.
TAGCAAACATTATATGATCTTGTATTTAGAGACTACTTTCAAACCTGGATAGGTAGAATCAGGATACTATATTGTATTAAGGTATTTATTAATGCGGTACATGCGCTATAAAATTATAGCAGTCACCTTGTATTTATACCATAAAAAATATTGAAAAATTCACGAACAATTAAAAAAAACAAGAGATTTTTTCCGAGTTTACGGTTTAAAAAGTTCGAAAAATGTAGTTACTCTTAACAAAAAAATATATTAGATGGCCGACGTGCACCATTTTCTTCTTTTTTTCTATATTTTTTTCGCATATTGTCCATTGTAAGTGCGGTGTGCACGCGTTCTGATTAAAGCTTCCAATAGAGAAGGCATGTGGCTCGCGGCGGGTCGTATTCAGGCCTCTAATGTACACTGTACCTTGCCCTCTTTGCTAACCCTCTGTCCGCTCCGCAGGCCTGCTCGAGCGAGGTGATGATGTTACGAGTGGTCCGGCGGTACGACGTCCGCACCGACAGCATAATGTTCGCGAACAACCAGGCATACTCCCGGGACAACTACCGGAAGGCCGGCATGACCTATGTCATCGAGGACCTGCTGCACTTCTGCCGGTGCATGTACTCGCTGTCAATGGACAACGTGCACTACGCGCTACTTACTGCCATCGTCATCTTCTCGGGTACGTGCTTTTGTGGAGAGAAAGAATAATTTAATTTATCTACACTAATGTTGTAACATTCTACTTATGTTTTCAATACTTGACTTATAATTACTACTGTTATAGCGCAGACAACAAAACACTCAATTTAAGTAATTTCACATGATGGTATAATATTCACATCGATATCGTAAAATCTCATTATAACATCAATAAAACGCGACCAACTTGATCGCAGGGCCAATCAGGTTGGTCGCGTTTTATTGAAGCGCGCAGCTGCGCTCTCATTGGTTAAATTTTAATGGCGGCAAAATCACTGTGATTATACACGTACGCGTGAATTTAATTTTTAATTGCATTAGTGAAGATAAAGTAGTGTATGCAACTGCATATAACACGGGTATTAAAACACTCGTTACTATTATGAAACTAGCTGCGCTCGTTTCATAAACTCACACTCGTGTTTTAATACCCTTCATTATATGACAGTTGCATAAACTACTATTACATGCGAATGCTTTTTGTGGAAAGAAAGAAGTCATTTATTTAGATTTCCACAAAAGGGAACACATAAAAAATAACATACAGCAAAGATGAGAAAAGTGACACAAACACAATCGTGCTTCTTCACATTGTGCCGCTGTGGCAACAAAATAGTACATTAAAGAAAGAAAGAAAGAAAGAAAGAAAGAAAGAAATTTATTGGGCACAGAAAGATTACATCAGAGGCTTAGCTTATTACAGTCAAGTTGATGATTTGCTTTACAAAGTTGGGGTCGTTGATACCTGTACTAGTTAAAAACTGTATTACAGATACCAGCGTCTTCCAATTTAGTTGACACTTTATTCGTTCGAGTTGACAGTAGCCATTACATTCGGTAGCTTTAAGTAGGTAGGTACTTTTAAAATACGAGGCAGGTGCATAGTTAAATAAAAGGTAATAATTTAAAAAGAAGAAGAAAAACAATGGTGTATGTGTATGCATGCGTGTGAGGCTTTTGTAATGCGTGCGTATGAGGGTGTATGCGTGTGTAGTTGTATGTGTGTGTGTGTGTGTATGAGGGTATGTGTGTGTGTGTGCGTGTGCGTGAGTGTGTGTGTGTGTGTGTGTGTGTGCGTGTGCGTGAGTGTGTGTGTGTGTGTGTGTGTGTGTGTGTGTGTGTGTGTGTGTGTGTGTGTGTGTGTGTGTGTGTGTGTGTGTGTGTGTGTGTGTGTGTGTGTGTGTGTGTGTGTGTGTGTGTGTGTGTACATTGTTCACCGAGAGGAGAAAGTAACCGATTACCGTCGAGGGTGTCGTTTGAAGCCCGAGCCGTAGGCGAGGGCTTTAAAACACCCGAGATCGGGAATCGCAGGTTCTCTCGAGTGATACATAGTGCTTTATACTACACCTGCTTGATAGTTTTATTTTACTTTCTACGAAAACTGAATCCTCAAACAACACACAAATTGGAAATGGCGCCAATGGCGTCTGCAATTTTCACATGTTCTTTTTTCAAATTGTTTATCCTGCCGCCGCAGGGTCGCACTGCCAGCCCGACACCATCCAACACACAGCTAGTGGCCAGTGTCATTTTGCGAACTTGGAGATAAAAACTCACTGTAAAAACTTTTTGGCTTTTGATATTTAGGTTACCGATTTTTTTCTCTGTGGTTACCGGCGCATAGTCTTACCCAAAATTAAAAAAGTAAAACCACGTAAGAAATGGATTTTCATACACTTTACTCTCCCGCTCAGATGCGTTTTCTCCCCGCATATTTGTTCGATATGCAATGACGTACTTTCTACCGTAAATTTGATAAAGTATCAAGGTACTTTCCAAGCAGGTGTAGTATAAAAGGTTAAACAACTCAGCGTGCATTTCTGGTGTGTGCTGCAATCAACACAGCACCAATAATTGTAATAATCTTGTGATGTATCTTGTTGGTATAATAAATCTCTTTCTTCTTCAAAACTGATTTTTCAGTGGGGACCTTCTAAATGTGTTTTTCTGGGCACTTGGAACAATACAATAATAATTACAATAATAATTATAATAATAAGCAGTTATAGATGTTTTTTTAGTGTATTTATTGGTGTTAATAACTGCGTCGGTTTAGCATGTTACATTTTCAGTACAAAGGTCGTGTGTTCGAATCACGCAGGGATCCGCCGTGTCCGGTGTTTTTCAATGTCCTCCTTAATTACTAAAGTTTAAAATGGGACAAGTGGTTGCGTTGTGTGGATGTTATGATATGAAGCTAATTTTAACTCCTTATTGTGCAAGAAATAACATTCAATTTGCGTGTGTAAAGATGGATAATATGATCGATGTAGAATTGATAAACCACTTTTCGTACTAGCTCTTCCTCTGCAGCTCTAATTCGGATTGCTTCAGACTTTGTAGTAATAACAGGCTCTGCATTTTCCAACTTTTTATGAGTTACTTTTTTTTACAGAATATCAATACCTTTCTTATGAGTAATGAGACCTAAATATAATTACGCTCAAATAATACTATGAAACACTGCGTTTTAAAGACCAGTTATAAGCCAAAGCGTTAAAAAGCCTTTGAAATTGGTCAACTTTCTCTGTCATCTTGACCACGTGACATGGCGACTTGTACCTCTCTGAATCGAGAAGGTCTTGTAGTGAACACTTTTAACCAAGAAATAATAAGAGAGCAGATTGTCAGTACAAAGATCTGTCTGCTGCCATCTGTACGTTTCCTCAATGAAGATATATTTACACGAAATATCCAAAGATAAAAAGAGTTAAACGTTTTTAGGGTTCATTGTCTCTTTAGTTATTCCACTTAGATTAGATTTAGAAGAGTGAGACATCACGGGGTACCTAAACAATCGTGATTTTTGTAACAATAAACTAACCGTGACCATTGCTCGCCCATCGCAGATCGGCCGGGCCTCGAGCAGCCACAGCTGGTGGAGGAGATCCAGCGGTACTACCTGAACACGCTGCGCACTTACATCCTGAATCAGCAGAGCGGCTCGCAGCGCTGCCCCGTCATCTTCGGCCGCATGCTGTCCATCCTCTCCGAGCTGCGGTCTCTAGGCACGCAAAACTCCAACATGTGCATCTCGCTGAAGCTCAAGAACCGCAAGCTCCCTCCATTCCTGGAGGAGATCTGGGACGTGGCGGACGTGGCGCAGCCGACGCCAATGCAGGACGCCGCCGCGGAACTCTAGCCCGCCCCGGGCCCGCGCGCCCGCGCCCCCGGCCGCTAGCGCCTCCAGGAGAGACCTCATAGACTGGCTAGTTTTAGGGAAGTGCACGGACACTGCCGGACGTGAATGCGCTGCGGACGGCTATTCGGTGACCGGCGAATGTGCGAGAGATTAGTGAATATATGTGTTGTTGAACGTTTGGAGAATATATTTAGTGTTGATTGTTGACGCCGCCGCGGCGCGCCGACCGGACGCCCATGGCCGTCCGCTCGGCCGCCGCCGCGGCCTCGCGACTGGAACCTGAGTTGGTCACTCGGATACATCTGTGTATCTAAAGGCGCGCCTCCTGCTAGCTAACGTCACACAGAGCAATCCGTCTCCACGCGCATAACTAGGGGAGGAAAAGTTAAGACAATGTTTCGCGCATTGGAAACGGATTGCTTTGTGCGACGTTCGACGGAAGACACGAGCAGGAGACCCGGCTTTACATAGGACTACATTCGATAAGTACACATACTAAAATTACACCTTACGTACACTACGAGAGTTATACAGAAAAAAAATTAAGTAATATATAAAAAAAGAGAAATGTTTCTATTGTGTGTGAGTTGATAGTTGTTCGCGATTATTTACCAAAATTATGAATATGTTGATTAATAAGAGTCGTTCGGTGGAGTGCGGCCGCACCGCTCCTTAGCCGAACAACTCCTGTAAATAACGTGTTTGTGGAACCAGTCCTTGCCCTGTCGATTTGGTTTCTATCCATGTTCCATCCTGTGCCCGTGTCCCTGATTTGTCTATAAAAGAAGTAATTAAATTATAATTTATTATTGCTGTGATTACATTTATAACATGTTGAATTATAATCTGTAGGCTGAGATAAGTGTGTCTTATTACAATATATTAAAAAATCTACTGCCGTCGGTAGCTTTCATAAAACTTAAGAGTCTGTCATCTCTCTCTGTTTTTAGGTAACTTTTCTACATAAATACTGCCCAGTAACTGTCTCGTACGATGGTATTGCACCGAGTCAATGTTGCGTCAAACGTATACCGCCTCGTCGCAGTTTGCGACCCATAACTACTTCTCTAACACCCATACTAAAAGGCTGAAAACTACTTAACAGTGTGATAAGAAGATCGTCTCTATCATAGAATTTACACCGCGAGAATGCAGTAAATATACTAAATTTGCAGTCGAGAGCGACGTTGTTTACCTTTACTAAATATTTTCGGAGACAGATTCGGGGCATGCATTTATTTTTTTAAAGCATCACTTGCCTATATGGTACAAGCAGCTGTTATGTAGATTTCATATTGTGTAGAAAGAAATATAGCTCAAAATTATTACACTTCTTACTTAGTTGAGGTTTTCAGCATGATATCTCAACTTAGTTAGGAAATTCTGAAAATTTGCATTTCGGACGGAACTTTATTGGTGTATCTTATGTTAACTGAAAAAAAGTACAAAAAGGCAGCTAATAAATAAACGTTTTCAGTTGCATAAAATAGAAAACTCTGAATACTAAAATTACAAAACCTATTTGGCCGAGCTTACTACAAGGGAACAATATTGGTGTTATAGTGAAAGAATCAAGTGCCATGCATGCAGTCAAGGATCAGGCAACAGCTTCTGAATCTGTCTCTCTAATTTAACATGTTCATAAGTAATTCACTAGTTTTTTTACATCAATCAAACTCTTAACTCGTATCAATATTAAACTGTGAAATCTGTGCTCTATATTTTGCAACAAGCGATGGGTAACCCCTACATACAAATGCCTTATTTCGCGGTACCTGTTCTGTGTACCTACATTATTGTTGAATGATATAGCGTTTAGTACTACAAATAACATAGATCTCAATAACCCTAATTTAGCGATTGTTAAACTTTTAAGTGACTATGTTTTTGGGCATTCTGAGTTATTTAAATCCTCACTAATTAACGATTAACATAACGAGATTGTTCCAAAGTTGTCAGCACCTAGCGCTACAGTCACGCTTACGAATCGTTTTCCCATCAAGTGACCGTCTCAGACACTTGCTGTGTCATTACGTAAATGTAACTTAGAACACCAATGTGTCACAACGTGTTCGAATTTGAATTGTATTACATGTATCGTAATCATAAAGCTCACGACACTTCACATCCATCTAATAAGCAAATAAGACGTTAGGTAACTTGTAAGGTGCGTGTTGAGTGTGACTTCTTTACATGCCACTAATTTAATGTGTGTAAATTTACATGTACGTGTGGTTGTTCTGGAAGCGCATTTCTAAGATACGTATGCAGTTTGTCGTGACGCGCCCGGCTGCCCCTCGACCGCGAGCTAGTCGCCTTGATAATTCTTTTCTCCTAGAGATAGGCAAGTTCTCGACTTGAAATAATGCACAAATTCTAAACGAGTGATTCTATTCGCGTTTCTGCTAGAATATTAAGGGCGTACGATAACAGACACACTGCCATTACTACGTATTCATTGTGCATTCTTAATATGTAAGTATGTATACATTTTACGCAGATTTTTTCTATTGAGGTTTAGTTGTGGATGATGTTACATAGAAGTTCAGAGCGGCTCGGTTGACCGGCTCTACAATCTCGTGGTTAGGAAGAATACCGTGCAATTTGGAATCGTACCCAAACTTTCCAGATCCATGTTTAATTAAATTGAATGATATTTAAATATCTAGACGGCAAACGGTGCATGGATTTGACGCACAATAGTATCATGACTGTTTTATACATTCGCGGTAATAAAATTTCTGTGAACCTATTTAGAGGCTAAAATAGGTTTTGAAAATTAACTAACTCGGCACGGGTTAGTGCAACAAAAAAAAAAGAATATAAAATTTCTGTGAGTTAGGGAAATTCCCAGCGCAACACCCCTAACCGTGCGGCTCTGAATACGAGGAAGACATGTTAACTCTTGCGATCTGATGCCTTATACAGAGATGGAATCGTAAGATCGCATACCAAGGGCCTCCGCCCTCACATTAACTGTGTTCAGGTACTTACGATTAACATCTTATGTTTGTGACAAAATAATGAACTGCCATTCGATTAGTAATAATTATACATCATTCGACGCGTAGTGTTCATGGTTCGCTTCATAGTTTCGGTTCAGCGGGCGCACAGCCGGGCGCATGAATGCAAAAATAATAATTAATTCGATTTCAAAACGTGTAATAGATTTAGTGTTGAAATAATAAATTAATGAGATACCTAATATAATTTGTGTCTTAGCTGATATTCGTACGTTAGTATGATGATAAGTTTATATCGCTTACTTAATTGGGATACTCTAGTGGTGAGAGGAGAAGAGACGGCACGGATAGGCCTCTTAGTGTTGGCCGAGTTGACTCACGATCTACGGTGAGCGCACGCGCACGATGGTTCAGCCCTTATACGATAAACAGCCCTATCTCTTAAATCTTTAAGATGATTTTTTTCTGTATGTATCAAGACGAAGGACTACTCTTGCGGTGACCAATTTTGGCACGTCCAGTCTATAAACTAGGACTCGGGACAACGAGTCTTCGATGTCCATTAAATGTTGTACATAATTATAACCTTAGATTCTATTGTCATATGTTCAACATATGTTAATTTTATTCATCTAGGGAAGTACAGATGGCTGTTGTTATTTTTTATATTATTTGGTTAGAAATATATATTTTTTTGTAAATGACCTCCGTATTTATCTTTTGTAAGCTTTGTAAGCCATAGGGACTTAGGTAAGTGTACGAGTTACGAACATTGTGATTGCAAATTTTTTTGAATTTGTACTTTGCTAAGACATTCTCGTTCTGCATATTGTCGTTTTCGTCGATTTTTTTTTTCTAAATAATTTTGTTACTTCAGAGTGCAATATGTACAAAATATTTACATATTTAAATATAAAATGTACAGTCAATTTTAGTTTTAATGTGTCAACGCAATATGTTTCGCTATTCATCGTTGAATGTACACGAAAGGCATAATACCTACAAACGATATCACAAACGCGCTGCGTTCTAACGTTAACTGTCACTAAATTGTGTTTTTCTAATACTTAAGCGATTAATTTTATAATTAATAGAAAGACTAGGTGATCTTTGTATTTAAATTTGCTAATTTTTTGTAGCAGATTAGAGTTCTTTACTTCGATAAGATGAATAATGTACATTTTGAATTGATTTTAAAGTGATTTAGTTGTTATTTAGTGACGATTTGACTTATTAGCTTTAGTCGGCGCCTCCCCAGGCGTCGAGTTCACTATACCAGTGCAAGGTGTGCAATGTTGCTTAGAACAATTGAACCTCGTTAGCACCCGCAGTATCATTGCTGTTCCACTCGTTGACCGACTCCCCGACACTCCACAGTGCTAACTGAACCCCGTCTTTTGTAAATTGATTAGACACGACCTGAGTCTAAGTCTAATCAATTTAGTAAAGCCTGATTTGTGGCACTGGAGTTATCACACACAAGCTGTCACCAGTGCCACTTCAGGGTGAAAGCTTAGCTATCCTCGTGGCTCATTCCGTGTTCCGAATGTAACTCTCGTATGTTTCGCCTGTACCTATTTATCTACAGTAATGTTTCTTTACGTCTCGTTATACTTTGCTTTAGTACCTAATTCCTGTTAATTATGATTTAACTCCAGAGGTGAAGCGAATTAGATATAGGGAACAGACATGACGGTATGTTAAATTTTAGAGAGTCAACTTTTATAATAACTTTAAAAAAGATAATACTACAAACAAACCAAGAAAAGGTGTGTACAAACGAGGAAATTTGTATGAAACATTGTTATGCGAATAAACTTACACCTCAAGATAAATATATTAAAAATTATAAAAAAATACTCATGACTTTTATTTCCTTTTGTTAGTAGGTACTTACAGCTGGGGCGGTTGGTGCTTAGATATACCTACCTACCTAAAACGTAACGTCCTACCCGAAATCCATATAATTTTACCTTACCCTACATTCTGACGACCCGACCGCCGAACGAATCAGAGAAATAAATGGCCCAATTTAGACTCCTGCGAGCTGGTATTAGCGGCCTGTTTCATAAAACTACGATTTACAATTAATTATGACAATTCATTGTACATTGAGTAGGCGAGTATTCCTACTTGTTAATCTGTGAGTTGATCGACTTTGAAGTACATCGAATTGTCATAGTAAACCAGGATTGTAGTTCTACGAAACAGACCCCAGGAACGATAAGAAAGTCTTAAATACTCCTAAAATTAAGATAAATACAAGTATAACCACTTAATAACGTCCATAAAACACATCTCTGGTCCCAAAAAAGGATATGAGGCATATGTACGGCAGCCCCCAGTGGGAATCGAACCCACGACCTCCAGCATGGTAATCAGGCGTGATACCGCGAGCAACCAACAAGGCAGTCAGATATCGTTAGGTAAATACTATCCCACCAAAAACATTTTCATGTAAAATGTTGCCAAGACGAGACCATACACGTCGCAATGTTAGGGCATGTAGAGTTAGAGCCAATTAAGCTTCTAACTCTACACGCCCTAACTCTACAAGCCCTAACACTACAAGCCCTAACTCTACAAGCCCTAACTCTACAAGCCCTAACTCTACAAGCCCTAACTCTACAAGCCCTAACTCTACAAGCCCTAACTCTACAAGCCCTAACTCTACAAGCCCTAACTCTACAAGCCCTAACTCTACAAGCCCTAACTCTACAAGCCCTAACTCTACAAGCCCTAACTCTACAAGCCCTAACTCTACAAGCCCTAACTCTACAAGCCCTAACTCTACAAGCCCTAACTACAAGCCCTAACTCTACAAGCCCTAACTCTACAAGCCCTAACTCTACAAGCCCTAACTCTACAAGCCCTAACTCTACAAGCCCTAACTCTACAAGCCCTAACTCTACAAGCCCTAACTCTACAAGCCCTAACTCTACAAGCCCTAACTCTACAAGCCCTAACTCTACAAGCCCTAACTCTACAAGCCCTAACTCTACAAGCCCTAACTCTACAAGCCCTAACTCTACAAGCCCTAACTCTACAAGCCCTAACTCTACAAGCCCTAACTCTACAAGCCCTAACTCTACAAGCCCTTTTTTTTTTTTTTTTTTTTTTTTTTTTTTTTTTTTTTTTTTTTTTTTTGTTGACGGGGGGGAAATCTTCTAAAGATACCCGACCTTCTGGGGGGAAAGCCGGGTTATGTTGGATTTTTACCAACTAAAACCCCCCCGGTGGCATTCATCCGTGCTTTGTGGGGAGCGCCGGGTACTGGCGAGAACACTTCCGGTGCTCCCTTTGCACCGTGCGTGTGTGCACCCTGCTCTGGGTTAGCTGTGGCCATCCCTAGTGCCATCACCACGGCAACGAGGAGCCACGCCTGGTTGCCGTCTTCCCGGAGTCGCTGACGGACGGATCGAGCCCCCACTCTCACCGGCCACGACTCCAAGGTCCCCTTTTAGTCGCCTCTTACGACAGGCAGAGGATACCGTAGTTCTATTCTTCGCCCGAGACTACAGGGCTTGGGCCTGGCTAACGGCGCCTGTTGCCGTTGCCTCTTCGGCCCCGTCTCCGAGCAGGGTCGGCTCTTTCCCGCTCCCGCTCAGCCTCCTCCTTCCGCGATATTACGACCTCGCAGAAGGTGGTCACGGCCTCCCACTGGGTCTCTCCCTCCACCATGGCTGCCACCACAGAGGGCAGGGAGAGGTCTCCTCCGATCTGGGCCACCAGATCACTGCGCTCGGACTGCCACGCTGGACACACCTCGAGCGTGTGCTGCGCGTCATCGCATTCCGCAGCGCAGTGGTGACACCTCGGCGATTGCTCGCGCCCAATTCTGTTCAGGTACTCACTGAAGCAGCCATGCCCAGTGAGCACCTGTGTGAGCCGAAATGAGACGCTCCCGTGCTCTCTGTGGTACCATCTGCCAAAGTTCGGCAGGATCGCACTGACCGCCCGTTGGCGTGCGCTCCGCGGCTCTCGAAGCCGCTCCCGCCACTCGCGCCGTGCTTGCCGGTGCGCATCCTGTCGGAGCCTTCCGACCGCCCGAGGCAGCAGGGTTTCCCCCCCTTGGCGAATTTCGCGGAGTCGGTGATACACCCTCGCGTCCATGTCAGCCAGTATGTCCAGGGGTGGAAACCGAGCCAGGACCGTTGCCGCGTCGAAGGAAATCGTGCGGTAACCACGTGCCACCCTAATGGCCATTCGGCGCTGCACACCCTTCAGCTTCCCCTTGCTGCGTGGATTGCCGGATAGCCGTTCAGCCCATAGGGGTGCCCCGTATAGTGCTATAGATCGCACGACCCCCGCGTAAAGTCGGCGAACACTCTCCTTTGGTCCCCCGAGATTTGGTAGTATACGATGCAAGGCACCCGCCACCTTTTCGATCCGGGGGACCAGGCGGTCGAAATGCTCCGTAAACTCCCATCGCCCGTCCAGGATGACCCCCAGGTACTTCATGTACCGGCTCACCTGTATTACGGCGTCGCCCACGCGTACCGATGAGCTCGGCGGCTCCTCGCCCCTCGGGAGGTCGTGGAACCACAGAGCCTCGGTTTTGTGAGGGGCCACCTCCAGGCCCAGCTCGCGGATCTTGCGCACGACGCATGCCACCCCCGTCTCGGCAAGCCGAGTGGTCCTCTCGAAGTCCTCCCCCTCCGCCAGGACCAGAGTGTCGTCTGCATAGCAGACGACATAAACGTCGTTAGGAAGAGCGACTCGCAGGACCACATCGTAGGCAAGATTCCACAGCAGGGGGCCCAGAACCGACCCCTGAGGAACTCCGCAGAATACTTCCCTCCGGTGAAGCGATTCGTCCCGACCCAGATATTCTATGCTCCGGTCGCGTAGGTAGTCCCTCACAATATCCCGCAAGTACTGGGGCATCTGGTGGCGCACCAGGGCCGCCCCAATCGCGCTCCAGGGCAGGGAGTTAAAAGCGTTTACGATGTCCAGGCTCACCGCTAGTACTACTCTGCCCTGGGAAACTGCCTGCTCAGCAACTGAGCGCACTCGAAATATGGCGTCCACCGTGGAGCGCCCGTGCCGAAAGCCATATTGGCAGTCCGACAGGTCTGGACCCACGCGCCACAGGTGGAGTGTGAGACGCTCAGCTACCACTCGCTCAAACAGCTTCCCGGCCTCGTCCAAGAGACATATCGGCCGGTACGCCGAGGGCGATTCGGCGGCCCTGCCCTCCTTTTTCAGGAGAACGAGTCGCGCCCGCTTCCAGTCCGAGGGGAAGGTCCCGGTTCGGAGGCAGCTGCTGAAGAGCTGCCTTAGTCGGTCCCCTAGGGCGCCCAACGCCAGCACCCAGGCGCGACCCGGTACACCGTCAGGACCCGGAGCGGTGTTACGCGCCGCTAGGCGCTTCACAGCGCGGTCCAGCTCACCCCTTTCCACTTCGAGGTCCTCGGTCCAGGCCAGCGGATCTGACGTCGCTGTTGCCACGTTTTGAGGCAACTCCGCGTTCCTCGGGAAAAGGGTGTCTACTACCCTAGTCACGAGGTCCTGGTCGAGAGTCTCCGTCAACGGAGGGACCCACGGTCTGAGCTTTCCCAGTACTGTTTTGTACGGGCGCCCCCATGGATCCCCGTTGAGCGTGTCCAGGAGCTCCTTCCAGGCCCGGACCTTGGCGTTTGCGACCGCGATTTGAAACGCCTTCACCGCCTCCCGGTACGGCAAGTAAGCCGCAGACCTTTCCTCGGGCGTGGCTCGGCGTCGTCTCCGGGCCCTGGTGAATTGGCGCCTAGCACGCAGACACCTCTCACGCAGCTGCGCCAGCTCCTCCGACCACCAGTACGCCGATCGACGTTCCACACGCCTGGCACGAGGCATCGCAGCGTCACAGATCGACGTCATGGCCTCCCCAAACCAGGCTGCTTCAGTCTCCGGATCCATCGGGTTAGGCGCCTCCGACCAAGCCGCCGTACTAGCGGCTGCAAGGAGCAGGTCCCGGTCCAGTTTTTTAAGAGCCCAGCGCCTAGGAGGGCCGTCGCTGGTTCTCCGTCGGACATTGGTTGGCTGCAGTTTGATGTCCAGCAGGATGTAGCGATGGTCAGAAAGAGTGACCAGCTCTTCCGCCACCCGCCAGCCCGTCACCACGCCGGAGGCTGCAGCGTTTGCCCACGACAAATCCACGATGGACTCTCCCTGCAACCTCACACAGGTGCTGACGGAGCCCCGGTTCAGGAGTCCCAGGTCGAGAGCAGCCGCCCACTCAAGGACCGACTCTCCCCTTGCGTCGTCCCGAAGTTCACCCCATGCCTGAGCGTGGGCGTTGAAATCGCCAACGACTAAAACCGGACGGTTCTGGTAGCGGCGGATGAACACTGCGAGCTCATCCAAGTAAGCCTCGAAGGGGGCCAGACTTATGTTGGGCGAGACATAGCAGCCGATGACGGCCAAAGGCCCCCATTGAACCGCTACGACGCCCTGTCCTTTCTCCAAAAGAGAGCACGGTGGAGTTGCCGCTCCCCCTCCCCAAAAGACTGCCACAGAGCCCCCGTCGTCACCAAACCATCGAGGATGATTTGGAACGCTATAGGGCTCTGCGACTACTGCCAGAGCAATCTGCCACTCCGCAAGGGTCTGCAGTAGCAGGTCCTGGGCCCCGCGGCAGTGATTCAGATTGCCCTGAAGTATCTTTAGGGGCTTAAAGGCAAGGCCTCCATGGCCTCCGGCGGGCTACTGCCCGGTTGGCTCAGCACGGCCGGCCCTGCCTCCTTGGGTCCTAGCGGGAGAGGATCCTGCATTCCTCTCTTCCTACCTTTGCCCTTCTTGGGGGGAGCGCACTGTTTGCCGCCCAGCCTGTGGTCCGAGGGGCGGCCAAGGTCAGCACACAGCGGGCACTTAAGGACCCCGGCGGAGCAGGCGCTGGCTCTATGTCCTGGCTCACCACATGCGTAGCATCGAGTGCTGCGATCTTCTGCGTTTGGGCACTGGCCTCGAACATGTCCAGTTTCCAGGCAACGGAAACATTGCAAAGGCCTGGGTGCCAAGGCTTCCACACGTGCTGAGATCCAGTCCCCGATCCGTATCCGGTGTGAGGTCGTCACCTTGCGGACAGCGGCCAGCGGGCACCGAACCCAGGCTGTTCCCAGTCGGCGGGTAAAATACCGGATTGCGCCAACCTTTACCTGGTCGACGCTACATTCACCCGCCACGGCCACCGCAGCTGCGACCTCCCCCGGGGTAACCGACTCGTCCAACCCCATCACTCTCAGCTCGCCAGTCTTAATGGGGCGCACGACCCTCACTCCGAGCTCGGAGAGAGCTGTTGTCAGGCGTCCAGCCAGCTGATCGGCCTTCGCAGCGCAAACTCTACAAGCCCTAACTCTACAAGCCCTAACCCTACAAGCCCTAACTCTACAAGCCCTAACTCTACAAGCCCTAACTCTACAAGCCCTAACTCTACAAGCCCTAACTCTACAAGCCCTAACTCTACAAGCCCTAACTCTACAAGCCCTAACTCTACAAGCCCTAACTCTACAAGCCCTAACTCTACAAGCCCTAACTCTACAAGCCCTAACTCTACAAGCGCTAACTCTACAAGCCTTTACTTCACAAACTCCACACCCTAGTCAAAATATGTGGCTTGTATGTTTCTTTACTATAAGAACTATTGTATAAAAAAAAGGAATGAACAGTAATACATACATAATATAATATAATATGAATAACGTTACGTCCATGTGACGGTAGCGAAACGGCCAAGTCACATTTTTTCACGAAGGTGTAGAATTTGTACAGTTAGGGCGTGTAGAGTTAGAAGCTTGGCTCTACATTAAATCTAATAACTTTTTGACAGTGCGAGGTGTATTTTTGAGATTGAAGAATTTACTTGCGAGTACAAGATACATTCTGTCAAAAGGTTGACGCGACACAGAGTGGAAAAACACAGACAGTTCGACTACTTTCGTTCGTTCTACTTTACCTCTGTATCTACGGATATGGGGATCGGTTTAATTTACAACCCTACGAATTTCCCGTTACCCAATGCTCAAACTGTTGGAAATATGAGCATTACGTGAGATTTTGTCCCACGAAAAAAGTCGTACGTCCCAAATGCGCTGAAAATCATGAAAATTGCGAGACGATTCTATTCGCATGTGTTTAGTATAAAGCCGATCATATGGCTCTAAACAAAGCAATCTGTCCTGCATTTTAGAAAGAAAAAGAGATTTAGTTCGACTACATGGATGAAAATCATCAAGAGTTACCGCCGAGACTACTGAGATGCCTAGCAAGGTGGCTGTAGAAACTTCCGCCATGAACGAAGTTCTGACACAAGAGTGTGAAAATATTGAAATTGAAGCTCAGAATCATTCAGAGGAATCAATAGTTAGCTGGGGATCGTAACTTTAAAGTAATTTATCAACGTCATAATTGAACCAAGAAGGAAAAGACGATAACAAGATGCCAGAAGAAAGAACTGGGTTCAGAAGAAAGTATTCAAGATGAGATTGGTAGTTCAGAACCATTGACGGAAAATGAGCCGAGTACCTACCAACAGCAACAAGAAAGATGACTCCGTGTTTAAAGCATTCTGGAAAAAACTTAAAGACACCATCTCAATGAGGACAACAATTTGATGAAAAGAACTGCAGTGTGTGTATGTTTCTGTTCAAAAAGGCTAAGAAAAGAAAAGAAAAGAAAGAAAGAAAGAAAGACATTTCTTATACCAAGAAAATACATCATCATCGTCAGCCATTTGACGCCCATTGTAGTTCATAGGCCTCCCTCATGGCTTCCCGGTCTTGTGCCGCCCGCATCCAGCGACACATCACAGAAACAAAATAAACAGATAAGTAACATAATATGCGCAACAACAGAAATAAAACGAAATATACAACAGATAAATCAAATAAATAAAACAGGACATAGATGTAGCTGTGGTGTGTCTAAGTTGCCACAAATAAAACAGGACCATAGATGTAGCTGTGGTGTGTCTAAGTTGCCACAAATAAAACAGGACCATAGATGTAGCTGTGGTGTGTCTAAGGGGCGATTTTACCAAAGTCTAGAAGCTTAGATCAATACCGGCCCGCATACTTTTCAATGGCATTGCTTCAATGTGATTGAACCGTGTAATATCGCCTTAAGTTGTATGAATCGCTCGTAGCCCCGGCCGCCTGAGGGATCTTAAGCGATCACGAAGGTTAAGCAACACAGGGCGCGTTCAGTGCATGGATGGGTCGCCGTCTATGCCTAACGCTAGTGGCATTTTTCCGAGCGGTTCCGTGCTTCGCAAGGCACGTTAAGCTGTTGGTGCCGGCTGCCGTCGATAGATGGCAGTCGTTAAGCCAAGTCAGAGGCCTTAGGGCGGCTTGACAACTTCTGACAGTAGACGAGCCACTAGTCTACAAGCCTCCACCAATCCGGACTTGGCCCCCGTGGTGGAGTATGGCCTATACCTTCCTCAGGGAAGAGACCCGTGCCCCTCGGTGGGGACATAATGGGTTGATGATGATTGTATGCAAATATGAACTGTAATTCATGTTTACACATTTCAATATCCTTTGCCGCATTACAAAATGCCGTCCAGCCCCGCCCAAAGCGAGCCGGTACGTATGAATCGTCCCTTTTAACGTATATTTTAAAGGAATCGTGTTTTGCAAATGACACCGTAATTTTTTGTTGTAAAATCAGCCGTGTGGTAACTGAGTATAGTGCACGAACGTAAAGGCTGATATGCTTTTAACCGCAAAGAAGACATCCCTTACACTTTTATTGCTCGCTCGTACGTAGGTACCTAATACGACATGTGAGAGCACGAACGTTCATTTTGTTGTCGACTGTACCACATGCAGCAATGAACTGTACCTACCTATCAATTTGAAATTATATCAATGCTTCTTTGCCTAGGGGATGTATATTATTACGTAGGTATCGGCGAAAATAATATTCTTCAAAAGTTAAAGTTCCTTTCAACTTTGGTTCTCAAATTGCAAAACATGGAAATATTTTGTTATTTACCTATCAATATTATTATTATAAAAAAGAATAGCTTTAAACCGGATCAATGAGCTTGACCGTCCAAAATCGGGCGTTCCGATGTAAGCTTAGATCAGCTTAGCTTTAACCAAGTTCTCGTTACACTCGTGAAATACGAATCGAAAACTCAGTTTGATCGGATCTGTCCTTGAAACTATGTCGCCTTCACACAATGGGCCTTTACCAAGGATTCCTTGAGATATTACATGTAATGGCACTCATAAAGCCAAGTCGCATAAATACCTATTTTAGTTGCCTGTAAGTTTTACCATCAACGGATCGACGCACAATCGGCCCAATATTTGTTTAAACGTTATCGTATTAGCCAATTGTATGGAAGCAACATGTGGTTTCTTCTGTGAATTTGACGTTACCGCGATCAAAAATGTATTGGTGAAATCCGTTTCGTTTGACTGGAGATTTCAAGCCGAGCTTCCGTAAGCCGAGTTCCCAGGAACCTGGTTCTCGCTTTTTTTGGTGAAATCGCCCCGGATTGTTAAATGCCTCAACAAACTGTAACTGGATAAGCTAAGTCCCCTGTAAACACAGTGTTGAATATACATCAATGGAACTCCCAAAGTTTAATACCAAAATAGATTTTGACAGTGACTTAAGCCGTGAAAAATTTCATGTCGCCATAACTAGTGAGTCATGGTTAGAGCCAGATTCTCAAATAAGTTTTAAGAACTACAATAGACAACTACAACTAGAAAAGACATATACTTATGACGATTGATTTCATTTCATAATTTTTTTGTTTAGTGTCATTAGTACGAGTAACAGATTTGACGCCATGGCCATGGAATAGGAGAAAACATGTTGGTATTAGCACTTTTTATATTAATTTTTAGCCTACCTAGATACTTTTAAACTTCTTTTTTTTTCCTTACAAAAAAATCGTGGGTATTCCATCACTAAACCATTCTTGCCCAGAAAATTCCCATGCAGAATTCCAATTTGGAAATTTATTTGAGTCATCTATCAGGAAATTAACTGTGTCGATATCATATCATGGTAATTTAATAAATAAATTCACACGAGTTCTGATTTGTTAATTTGCTGAGGCTAATTCAACATTTAGCGAATTCAACATTTGTCGAACTCAACATTTTGCGAACCACCTAAATTTCTGAGCCATCTATTTGAAAAAAACACTATTTGTACGGACCCCAAAATGCGTGAGTCTCATTCGCACTTAACCATTTTTTATTATATTGTGTTATTATATCACATAAAATATAAGCGCTACAATCACACTTACTTTGACAATAATTGTATGTATCTACGATTTTAATATCAAAAGCAAGAGCAAAAACCAAAACCTGCAAATAAACACGATTGTTGTATAGAGACCCCCTTATTTTTATTATTTCATAGGTAATTCGCCATAAGACAAACATGTTGTAAGCCTTTTAAACTGGCTACCTATTAACATTTCAAAGATACAACCTTTAATGGTCGGGTAGACCGACGGACGAACAGACCGATAGACAGACATCGGAGGCAGAGTAATAGGACCCGTCCGGCAGCCTTTATTTACGGAACCCTAAAAAAGTGGTTAAGTAGGTACTTACAAAAACATAAAACCCGACAACTTAAAAGCCATGATAAAAAAAAATCGTAAACAAGTCACAAAGTGTAAATGAAATAGATGTTGACCTTTGTGACAACCCTGACTTGCATATTTGAACTTGGAAACAAATTATATCATATCTCCAAATAACTGCGTTGTTAGAACCTGCAAATTTTGTCGTAGGTGCTACTTATAATAAAGAATAAGTCTGTTGTAGTCAGAAGCTCTACTTCAAAGTCTAAAAATAAATAAAAAATAAAAACCAAAAACTATAAAATTAATTATTGCTTCGTTATTAGGCAAAGTTTCAACAAATTAATAGCTCTTAAATATGTGCCTCTAATAGTTCTAAATACCCAGGATACAACGATCATTCAAGCCTTCATAGTTTTTTTACAGCATTTTTTTTCTTATTTTATTACTACGAAGGTCACGAAAACTTTTTGATTAAAAAAAAAAACTATGATCATTGGACTCCTGGGAGTTCTACTCGTGTCATTAAACACGTAGCTGAATCAATTAGAGCAATAAACTGAGGATGTCACTTTTTTGGGGCAATAAAAACACTGTGCGCTGGATGCGGGCGGCACAAGACCGGGAAGCTTGGAAAACCATGAGGGAGGCCTATGCTCTGCAGTGGGCGTCAAATGGCTGATGATGATGATGAAAAACATTTTGGGATTCAACATTTTGCGTATTCAACATCTCAGGGATTCAGCATTTTATGAATTCAACATTGAAAGCCGGAAGGATAGGTACGGACGTTGAATTTTGAGTAGCATAGATAATATTCGAACAACCGATATTTTATAACTGGCCCACTGATTACTTTAATTTGTTTTTATAAGCAAAACAGAGTATGAAATTAATTGATTATGCTTCGTACGCTCCTATTACCTTATTAATTACACTATAAGTAGGTATCCGTGATGTTAGTCACTAAAGAAATTTTGTTAGTTCTGAAAGATTAACGGAGGAAAGTAGAACAAAAAAATTAAAAGTAATTCAATATAGGTATATATATATATATATCGCACCCCTAGATGTAAACTCCGGTAACTCAAAAAAACATTTTTTTCAGAAATGACGAAAAATAGATTTTAGAATGCTTATGATAGTTACGAAAAATCTAACAATGCACTCAGGAAGATATTATTTTTTACAATATTTTGATCAAATTCATATTCTAATTATCTACTTAAATCCTAAGAAATTTGGATTTTTTTGAGTTCCTCTAGTTTTGCCCCAGTAGTTATCAAGTTTTTTCTACACTAAGTGGAGTTACTTTAGTTTACCTGAAGGAAAAAGTAGATACGTTAGTTTTCATGCCAAAATTGGGGCGACTTTTTTGAGTTACTGTATAGTATTAACGCTCACCAGCCCGATAGACCGACGATCTGAAGCGGTTCGCTGGTGGAGATTGGGGAAGACCGAGCATAGAGTGTTGTGGTATGGGAGAGGCCTTTGTCTAGCAGTGGACTGATAGATGCTGATTATGATGATTTAAACGGGTGAAATAAAGGGAACTATATTTTAGTATAGTATCGTACAGGAACCGTTCAATGATTGTAATAAAACAAATTAACTGTTAAATTGAATAAAACATTTATTAAAGACTAACCATACAGAATCGAATATCTCACTCTTTAGAATACTAATATTGGTATTATTGAAAATGAGATCAATGTTACAAATTATTATTATAAATTCTTTCTTACGAGTAGTATAACATTACAAAATTAAATGCAGCCTCTTCTGGCTTAAGTAACTTAAAAACATCAATTATCACAATTCAGTGTGAAATCTTAAAAATAATGAAAATTAAAAAGCACTCTTAAAGGTTGAACATTTTTGCCTAATTTAATTAGGACAGTCTCAAAAACTTTTTACAGTCTCTTTTTTACTTAACTAACTAATAGTAATACCCTGAGGTTACAAATCACAGTTCTGTTAAAATTTTACTTACTTAACTATAATAAGGTATTTCAGGCACTTGTTCTTACACTAGACTTTATAGCCCATCCGATCAAGAAAACCGTCGCATCGGAGAAAAAATATAAAAAAATAGTTTCCGATCAAATACTAATCTAATCTTTTAGGGTCGT
This sequence comes from Yponomeuta evonymella, assembly GCA_963969515.1. Lineage (NCBI taxonomy): Eukaryota > Metazoa > Arthropoda > Insecta > Lepidoptera > Yponomeutidae > Yponomeuta > Yponomeuta evonymella. The sequence goes on from OZ018346.1 coordinate 8,553,876, forward strand.
ATTACAGAACGATAGTTAAGCATTGTTCTGAATCTCTACTGCGTAAGGGTTTTTTGTGCTCCCTATTACGATGCATTAAAGTTGTTATCAGTCAGTCAGTTTCACTTATCCCATTCGAAATAGTTGACAGTGACAGATTGCTGAACTGACAGACACTAACAACTTTAGTGCATTGTAATAGGGAACACAAAAACTCATGCCCAGTAGAGATTCAGATCGATGCTTAGCTATCGTTCTGTACCTAATACGACCCTTACAGTCTGAAAAATCACACTCCATAGTCCTCAGTTGGAAAATCACACTCCATAGCCGTGCTAACTGCTTTCTCCTCAGCATCGCAGCCAGGATCCTCAGCTGGCTCATAGACATCTTCGGCTGGCTCTGAGCGATTTTCGGTTGGCTGGGAGCAATTTTCGGGTAGCTTGCTGAGATCTTTGCCTAAACAGCAAGGTTCTGCATCTTCGGCAGGCTCGGGGTCGTTTTTTGCTTCAGAAACCATATCAAGCAAAAGTTTTCCGCGCCCTTTCATTTTCTAAAACATAAAGAAATGTTCATATAGCTGCATAAATCACGTAAACTCAAACAACTCAAAAAAATCAATTATCGCGTGTAAGTTTCCAAATTTATGAATAATAATTGATTATATTTAAAAATATTTAATAAGTTATACCATTCTCTATTTTTATAAGTAATTTATTTCATTTATCTTCAAGTAAAATCAATTCAAACATTCCTTCAATAAAACTAGCGAAAGTCTAAATCTACTTTTTCTGTCATTAAAAGGTACTTATTTTGATTTGACAACAAAAAATCTTGCGACAATAAATCATCAAAACTTCTGCAACTCAAATTAAGCCATTACTTTCAACTCTCGAACATCAACAAAACCCCGTCAACTCGAATTAGAACTTGAAACTTACCTGTTAAACTTCATGTAAGCTCCAACAACTCAAAATCCGCCGCTTGAAAAGCGATCTTTTTGCTTCACGTCTGGCTGGTAACTAAAAATGGCGGCGTAGTGACCGCGCCCATAGACAGGAGTTCATTCACCTAAAGTAACGTTTAGCGCCATCTCTTGGCAACGGCTCAAGATATAGATATGGGAGTTATATTCTCGGGTCGGGCGTAGGGTCAGGGGGTCGAATATGTAGCTAACTCAAGTTCGTATTTTTTTGAGTTGGTGGGGTTTACATCTAGGGGTGCGATATATATATATCGTATTATACATAACGTATATAGGTAGGTAGTATCGAAAGTGAGTTTGATTGGAACGTCCGTTATCAGGTTATCTGCGACAACGGTCAAATAGTACATTATATATAATATATATAATATCTCGCGGACGTTCCAATCAAAACTCACTTTCGATACTAGGTACCTACCTACTGGGTGAAAGCACGGCAATTTCAAAGGCATTTCACATTTTGCTACTTAGGTAGTATAAGAAACTCACAGCCCGCTCTGGCATTGCAACGGAATCGGAATTGGGCGTAATACCTTGGCTAACCACCGGTCTTGAATTAAGAATATCATCATCATCATCATCAGCCCAATTCTGCACACTGCTGAGTATAGGCCTTTTCCCTCAAATCCGTGAGAGATGTCACGGTCCCTTGTCATCCGCCGACTCAACGACACAACGGCTGCTGGTCTGCCCACTTACACGTCCTGTTCTCGATCACCACCCTGTGCTTGCCTTAGCCCACCTAAGTACCTTCCCTCTCCCTACTCCTCTTCCCTCGAGAATTTCACATGAGTATTGAGGTTGCTCAAAAAAGAACGAGAAAAATTTTCAATACCTACAAAAACCGGCGGTGAGTCCTTGAGATTTCGAAATTGCCGTCTGAATTTAAGCAGCACTAATGTTATCCGCCTCAATAAGTTTTGCAATGCGTTTCGTATTCTCTATCTACACACGAATACCTGAGTGTGCTCATCAAAGATGCCTGTCTACAAAAACTCGCGTATTTTCCTGTTATTCTTGATTAAGTACGCAGTGGTCTACAGCTATGCTTCGCATACATATGTATCTATGTCGACCACAAACTTGGCTCTGCTGAGTTCAATCTGGGCCTCTATTCTGACATATTCTTCCGATTGTGGGATACGAGTTTTTGGTTGTAATAATAATAGGGGTTAAAGTATGAAATTGCCGTTTTATTTCAATAGGTTCTTTGAATTGACATAGAATCTTTATGGTTTGAGGTTTTCGAATGAAACTTTTTTCAAATGGTTTCTATGATGATCTTTTTTTAAAAAATGTGAAACATTTGAATATCGACTTTCAATTGTTTTTGTTATTCAATTTAGACAAGAAAGATGGATACTGCGAAAATTCGAGTGATTTTTTAATACGAGTTCCGACGCGGAACTAACGCGGCAGAAACAGCCCGCAATATCAATGCTGCGTTTGGAGAGGGGTCTACTAATGAACGCACCGTGCGATTTTGTTTTAAACGCTTTCGTGATGGAAATTTCGACTTAAAGAACGAGCCACGAAGAAGACCGCCCACACAGGTGAATAACGATGAATTAAGAGAGATAGTGGAAGCCGACCCTAGTCAAACTACCCAGGAATTAGCGGCATGGTTTAACGTTACCTTACCCACAATATTGATTCACTTGCGTCAAATCAATAAAATAAAAAAATACGAAAAATGGGTGCCTCATAATCACTCGAATTTTCGCAGTATCCATCTTTCTTGTCTAAATTGAATAACAAAAACAATTGAAAGTCGATATTCAAATGTTTCACATTTTTTAAAAAAAGAACATCATGGAAACCATTTGAAAAAAGTTTCATTCGAAAACCTCAAACCATGAAGATTCTATGTCAATTCAAAGAACCTATTGCAATAAAACGGCAATTTCATACTTTAACCCCTAATATTACACCGACGACGTTTAGTTTACTATTAGTTAATTACTAAAGTAGTCAATTAGGTACTCACACATACACTGTAAAGACAGTAAGCGATGTGCAAACGATCTGCGACTATGTTCGCGTTACCGCCAAAAAGATTTGTGCGGACTATACTGCCGTAACCTCATACATGTACCCACTAATACTCATCATTGGCTATTCTAGGTGTTCCATGCAGCTAGCTGCCTTTGACAAATACTATAGGTATATAGAAAAAAAATCTCATCTGTTCTATAAAACAGCTTTTGTTTTTTTTATAGGTTCTTCTCGTTGTTCTCATAATAAAATTGGTTTGTATTAATGAGATAACCCACCGTAAGTGAGCGGTGGTAGCGCAGCGGTAGAATGCCAGCCTCATATACGGGAGATCGTGGGTTCGAATCCCGGCATGTTTGTTTTCTAAGTTACGTACATTTGTGAAGTAGTAGCAAAACCACTTAGGAAGGAAGAAATCGTGAGGAAACCCTGCCCGAAATCTCAGGTCTAACCAACATGAGTTTCACCGGACTTTCCTGAAACAATCAGAATCAGAATTAGAATCTGATTCCTAAAACAACAGAGACGTTTCAAAGTTCACTGGTCCATGTAGTGGATTTATGTCGGAACATTTTGGCGTAAAATGAAGAGAAAAGCAATTCCAGTCCCAAAAACTGGCTTAGTTGAATGCTGACTCAACGGCCTTCTTTATATAATAGCAATCCCACTAAAACACACTTAAGACGGAGTTTAAGCCGGTTTATGAGAGGAATTCCTGTTATAAACCGGCCTTAACTCCTTCTTAAGAGTCTTAGGCCGACTTGCACCACTTCTTAAATGTCACTTAACCTTCTGTATGAATAGTTTTAGTTAAGTGCTGTTTAGGCCACATCTAAGAAAGTGGTGCAAGTCGTTCTTAGTGCAATCGACTTTTAATAAATAACACCGTTTTTGTCTCTGCCTCCTCTACGGAACGGTATGTTCCGACTGTACGTTTACCGTGTGTGCCTGAATCACGGTCAATCTTGCCTCCGATTGGTCAAAAACTCGTTAAGTTGAATCGAAGCGAACTTCAAGACAGCAAAGTTAAAGTTGTAGGTCATCTACATTGGGTGCTTAGTCCAAAGGAAGGAACTTAATGTTCTGATAATATAATCGACAGTTATTTTATTCACCCGCTCGGTTAGTCGACGTCGAAATATTGCCGCATTGTCATTAAGTACGTGAATTTATATATAAGTTAAGTGATTAACGTGAAAATGATGCGCATATCTGTGTTGTTGATGTTATTGTACCAAATTAATCACTATACGACGTTCACAAGTGAGTACCCACAGAGCACAGTGGATATATTCGATTATCGATGTTGCTTTTCTTAACACCTTTAGCGCGGAGACCGATTTATGCAACTTGCCACATTGGCGCTACGAGCTACGAGACTCAAAAGTACTCGTAATGTATTTGCTCTAATGACGGCACGAGGCTCTTTAAGTCTCGTAAGTGTTGTTGACTTTGAAATTGAATATTTTAATGAAAACTCATGATAATAATATTTTTTTTCTATCAGCCGATAGAGAATGAATGCATTGTTCAGTATGTAGCTTAGCCCAAAGATATTTGAATTTTTTCGTAGGAAAATTGCCAAAAAATAATACGAGACCTATAAAACCTCGTAATGCGCTATATTGTAAAATACAAGGCCTTTTGTATCTCGTAACGACAATTCTTGCAAAAAGTCGATAATTTACTAGTGATGTGCTAAATCCAAAAAACACACAATATCGATTGAAAATTTTTATTTTAAAAAGCAATAAAAAATTACATTCATTCAAGGGCTTGAGGGGTATATGGTACGATATTCGGAATTATTATTGTAGCTTGGCGCCGGAATGATGATTTCCTCTAAGATTTTGATCTCACTAGTCCGCAAATCCATGGATTCGCTTACTGATTCAGGTGCACAAGGAAGGGGCAAATCGGTATGCTTGCCATTATTGGCCAATTAAGGGTAGTTTGATGTGTGCAAATCAAAACTACTCACCTCTTTATTCGCGAACGTATTTTGATGACACGGTGATGCTGGCGGTGTTTTACTGTTGAGCTCTTGGTATGTTTGTCCAGTACTGGGACTAGTGCAAATACGTGTGGCTCTTGATGCGCGTTGAAAAACTTTTCGCAAGAGAGTCTGGGGCTTAGGAATAGAAGTCCTTTCGGAACTAGTCGAAACACTATTGTTCTCAATACCGATTTCATGTTCCTCAGAATTATTGAACGACAGTTCTAATATTCTACGAGATCGCTTCCTGTTTCTCTGATCCATGATAACAAAAAAAACAATGCACTCCCGGAAAGCTATCACAACACTAATTGATTTCTCACCAGGTTTCGTACGAATCCTTTACGAGAACTTATAGATCTCGTAACGCGCTAGATGCAGTTTTTTTGCATTTGGATGCTACGAGACGTATTAGTTCTCGTACGTTTTGATTCATAAAAATATTACGGCTAAAGTACCTAATCACGATACACTAGGACCTTTCACTCTAACTTGAGAAAAACCCATAGATAATCCATATGCGCGAACGGCACAGCCATACAATTTCGCCTCCGCGCCAATGGAGAGTCTTGTACGAGATCTACTAGGAGTCGTACCGCCGTGAAGGTGTTAAAAGTGATCCATACCTACCTGCATTACCTCCAGGCTTTGTTTCGTAAAGTTACAATCCATGATTTATTATGACAAATTCGCTGTACATTATGAAACGGGGGAGGTGTACAAAGAACATTCTATCTATCTAAATGGGATAAACACAGCTAGTAAAGTATCAATTTCGAAATCGTACTTTATAAGTGGAGGTACTATGTATATTGTTTACAGCGAACCGTATGACCTCTGTGGAATCTCCCGTTATAGGCGTTAAAACTTAAAACAAGGACAAAGGAGGTCAGCGGAAAAAATCCTTCGTGCGGCGGATTGGAAACGGGACCGGGTACATAATTCTGTTGTTTTTTTTTATGAATGTCATTCTATTCTCGAGATGAGACATCAATTTCTCCATCATGTTTTCTAATTTTTACCCGACTGCGGCGGAGCCCAAAAGGAGGGTAATGTGTTTAGCTCGTATGTTAGTATGTCCAATTCTATGTTCCCTCATAATTCCTTAACCAATGGTCAGATTTTGACAAATAAGGTCTCAATCGATTCGTCATCCCTGCGCAAGTGTCATAGGCTAGTAAATTAGCATAAAAGGAACAGAAAAGTAACAAAGAACAAAAATGGGTATTAAGTAACATTGTGTACACCTATGAGTCACTAAATGGCGCTGTTATATTTAATTTATTATACTCGGGTCTCAATTTTGTGTAATAGGCTATATATAAATCAGCATTAAAAAATCACTAAAAGACAAAAATAAAAACTGAAATAAAAAATAACCAACAACCCGAGTGCTGAGCATTAACTACTAAGCAGACGGGACCCAAATTCAGCAATATAACTCTTCAGGTTGGTCCTGCCTGCTTAGTAGTTATCTAATGCTCAGCGGTCGAGTTGTTGGTTACTTTTTATTCCAGGTTTTTATAAAAAGTTACGTATAACTTTTAGATGATAATTAAACTGGCGGTTCTCTACAATTGTATTTTCAGTAAAACAGTTCGTCAATGTACCTACTACAAATTTATTTTACTGACCATGGAACTGATGGAACTCTTTGGACTCGTACAATTTTACATGACACGCCGCGCGTCCTTTCTTTGAGCAGGCGTTCATCAACGATCACCTGGCTGACAGTAACAGACGGTGAAATGGGGAAAGTAGCGTCCGCAGATACAAAGAGAGCTCAAACTCAAACGAACTAAAGCACCATTGAAATTTGACAGCTGTGACGCACGCCAACTGATTGTAGATGAACAACAGATACGTACACCATCTAGAGGTTATGTTAGAAAACTACATAAGAACAATCAAGTTGGAGATAAGAGGGAAAGCCGGGTGGTCCCTCCCCACTCAGAATAATAATTGTCTAGTCCTCCCTCCTGCATACATGGATTGTTATTCGTGATGAACTATCTGTCGCTTTTCAAGGGCCAAGTCTCTCTAAAAATATCCCTGAATACCAATTATTTTAACTCATTTTCTAGATGCCCAATCCACGAACGCGTTTTTCCGTAAAGACTACACCTTCATGGAGAGCACGCAGAGTTTCTATAAGTTCCACACGATCCACCGAACCTGGCGGGAAGCAAGGAGGCGCTGCAAGCTCGAGGGGACCACCCTCTTCTACCCTGATGACCAGGCTGAAGGCGACGCAGTCGTTAGCTGGTGGAACCAGACGCAGCCATTCTACTATATTTACATCGGGATTTCGGATTTGGTGTCGAAAGGGGTTTTTGAAACTGTTGATGGTAAGTGATGGGCTTGCAATTTAGCAGCTGCCACAAGATGTATCCAGCTGTAGCCAGTAAACATGAGCACGTGGGTTAGAACCTCCGTGGTCAATCTACGAGCGCCGGATGTTACTGGTCAGCTGGAATCTAATAAGTAGGTATTGAATTTCTTTGTAGACACCCTGTTCACCTACACGCGCCCTGCTCGCGCCGTATTAGGCGAATTCGATATAAAGACAAATAATTGCCATGCAAGATTTGAAATTCGCATTAGAAAAGAAAGGCTCCTAAAGATTTTGAGACGGTCGATTCTTTCGGGTTGGATAGGTGTGCATTATCCTTATCATGAACAATGCATAGATGGTCGGGTTGCTATTTTGCTCCGAACACCTAGCGTTGTTAGGAAAGGAGTGGCGTGCCTGGGGAGGCCAATCTCAAGCATTGTACTAATCTGGGCCGTGTTCATAAAACTATAATTCATAGTTTATTATATATAACAATTCGATGTGCACAGTGGTCGTGCGGTTTTTCCTCACAATCTACCTTACAGGTAAACCTATAAGTGACGTATTCAACAAGTGGGCCTCCGGTGAGCCCAACGACGCAGACGGCGCAGAAGACTGCATAGTCGTTGGACGGCACGGTGACCTCTCTTATAATGACGACAGATGTGACAGGAGATTCCCTTACATCTGCAAGAAGTCCCAAGCCTCCATAGAGTGGAACGCGTTCTGTGATATGCCGGATAGACGTAAGTGGGGATCGTCAAATACTTATGTACGTTTAGTATCTCATTTGAAAATGGAAAGGGGTGAGGGGCTGAGGACTTTTCCATGAATGTTTCTAGAAAATTGGTTAAAGATTTGTCCATTAAGTATTAGGTAAATATTCTCAAGTCGGCTGCAGTCATTTTATTCCATTCCCTCATTTAGTAGCGATGACTTGGATGGCTCTTCGGAGCCCTTCACTGTATACATAGAATGCAATAAGCATTGAAATATATTTTTGTTTACGAATAATAACTTTTGATCTGTAAGTATCTTAACAAATTGCTTTTAACAATAAGGCCGCCTATTGTACTGTGCATTTTTTCAAATTTTTATATCATGTGCTCTAGTGTACAATAATAGTTATTTGTTATGCAAGGCTGCAAAGTTAATTTTTGGCGCGAGTACCTTGTATTGAAACCTGAGCAAGCGAAGGATTCTAGGATTGAGCCACGAGCGAAGCGAGTGGTTCAAATATAGAAACCTGAGCGTAGCGAGGGTTTCAAAGGTACGAGACGCTAAATAACTTTGCTGCCGAGCGCAACACACAACTTTTCACCTCACTAAAGCGAGGAAAATGTTAGGTGCAAGAAAAACAGTTTTAATAAATATTAAATTACTGTTAATTTATATCTTCGTTGCTGCTAGTTTCGCTCATATTTTATGATTTCTTTCGATTTTATCAAAAAAACAAACCAAAATAATGGAAGTAAAGTGAATTCAATAAAGAGAAGAAAATTTTAAAGTATTTTTTTTAAATCAAATTTTCTTGCCGGCCAGTGCGATTCTTTAAATGAGGCTGGCGCATGATATGAAATAAGTATTTGCATTTCAATCATCAATGGACTGGCTGCAGAGAATATAAACTATTACGAAACCAATGAGGTTCTATATATATGTAATTTATTGTACGAAACCTTTATTGAATAAAATATTCGAATTTTAAAAACACTTTCCACGCTAGCGGATAAAGTGCGATTTTCCATGCAGATTTTGAATGATAAACAGAGCTTTTACGAGCTAGTGAGGTGAAATAGTAGATTGTTAACCGAGGGCTGAAAGGCACCCATTCCTGACGAGATGTTTTGGCGCTCGAACGAAGTGAGAGCGCCAATAGTTCGAGGCAGAAATGGGTGCTATCACCCGAGTAAAACACTCTACTTTTCATTACGAATACGAGGAAAGTAAACACAAGCCAGTTAAAATCAAACTCAATTTCGAATATCACAAACACAGTCTAATGGAACTTCCATAGAAAAAATTGCACTTTTTTATTAAAGTTTTCCCGCCAGTTTACTTTTTTAATACCAACGCACACCCTGCATGGCTAGCACAAGTCGGCGCGTGAGCTAACTCGCCGAGAGATAAACTATCCGCCCTTTTAAACGACTGCTCAAAAATTTAATTTTTTAATTAGTATTAAAAAAATTAAATAATATAAATTAATTATTAATGTTAATCACTAAAAGATAAAAACAAGTTTAAAATATAAAACTTAAGGAAATCACGCCGAAACAGACGGATGGTCTAGCTCGCGGCGAGATAGCTCGCGCGCCAACTTGTGCTAGCCGTACATCACAATTCGCAAGATGGCGCGCGACCGCGAAAGACGGCCATTTTGAATTTGCGTATTTGGTGGTTTTATCTGTGTCTTAAACAATATTTTAATTTATACATCTCGCCTTGAAAGTGACTAATAAATACATAAAGTACATTATATTAATTATAAACATCAAAAAAAATTTAAATGTCAACAAAACTAATAAATGAAGAATTAATCGTTTTATGGCTGTATAGGTTACTACCATTGCGTTGTTCAATATTAACTACGATTCATATTTTTTTTTTAATACTTTTCTGCTTTAGAGCAGGCATGTACCACTTTCAGCACGGTGCCTGGATGAACAATGACCCCCTTTCAGAGTACGAGTAATGAAAAGAATATTCTTATGGGCATTTCTCCACGGGGTCCGAACTTGACGGCCCGGCGCATAACATGTCCAGATTATCAAAATATAACCCTGCAAAAAATACTACAGTATCCTCTAGGTCCTCGTCTACCTGGAGAACATGCAAAGTTTGCTGAAAACCGTTTGCAACTAACAGAAAAAAAATCTGAAATGGCTGAAAATGACCTTCGGTGGCTTGTCCCCAACCCAAAACTTAACAATTTCTAATTATTTTTGTAAAACTCAGACTGTTTTCGGGGAATGTATCATGTGGGAATTCACATATTCTCAGATAGTTAAAGTACCTCTCATTTAAATACCATAAGAATCCAAACAATAGCTCGCCTACAATAGCAAGATATTTGAGTGTCCCTTGCTTCTGCCTGAATCCGGTGGCACTTATGAAACAAGCGTTTCTTCGGTCGTAGATTACTCTAGGAATTCGCGGTGTGGATGAGCCATTTTGTCAGTCAAGCCGTAGCGCCCGAGGTCAACGGACGGGTGATTGAATGAAAGTCTTGGGAAATATCAGGGTAAGTAATTGATTCTTGAGATTTGGTCCAGGGTACACTTTGACTTCGGTGGAGGTGTTATTGGAAAGAATACTTGTTGATTGTAAAATCTAGTGCTTACTGTATAATTTATCTCAGTGACTAATTTCTAGTGCCTTGAGCTGGGGTTGATACGTGTTGTTGTTTAAGAGTGAACTTGAAAAAACATATCTTTTCTGAATTCGGTGTGCCTGATTTCGGTGGCTTTTTGAGCACCGACGTCAGAAAAATTTCCACCGAAGTCAAATTTGTCTGATTTCAGAATATTTCGTTCGACTTTAGAGAACCGAGGTCAGATTCCTTACATGTAAGTTTCAAGTAGGATATGCGCATTTGTTTTTTTTTTAAAACTAATCGCTAACTGTGAAAGAGAACATCGTGTGGAAACCTATGAATAGTTTTACACGTGTAGATATTTTCTTTACTGTTAATAATAACGACAAAAATACATATGTTGTTTCTGTCATAATTGATTTCAGTTAGATTGTTAGTTAACTTGAAAATGTGAAACATGTGTACCTATTCGTGTCTACATTTTTTCATGTGTATGTGCGTGCTTATTCTGTCTGTATTTGTGAATTATGTGAATGTGTCAACAATGGCAAGTTTAAAGTACCTACAAGAAAGAAAGTGGGTGTACATTTCTTTAACATAGTTTTCTTATAGTTTGTGGTCAGTCGGTGTGTACGTTTATGAAGGTATGTACAGTAGGCTCTACATCAACCTACTCTACCTACCACTCTATTCTATTTCAGCTGACCATAGAGCAAATAAAGCAAAAACAAGCTGCGAAAAAAAAACAGGAACAAAAAGAAAGAAAGAGATTGAAGGAGCGTGCTAGGAAAGTAAAAATCAAGAGTGATCCAGTCCTTTATGAACGAATTAAGGTAAAAGACAGACAGCTTTACTTAAAGGAAGATGGAAGGGAAGATTGTAAAGCTATCTTTACCTGTACTTTCTATTACCTCATAAACTAAGTATAAAAGACAATATTTTTAAGAAAGATATATTTTTCTTAGTAAGTTTTATCTTTATGTTAAATAAATATTTTCCGAAGACTGATTTAACTCTGAAAAAAATTTATGGAAAGTTATGTTTGTCGATTTTTTAATTATCTTAATTACTATTATTGACAAGTACAAACCGTAGCATAAAAAATAATCATAAAAACATATCTTTGAATTTTTACACAACATTTTGTGTTGAATAAGTCCAAAAGACTATTTTGCTAAGTAAATTTTATAATAAGGTTATCGACAATGTTAAACAAATATGTTCATAAGACTGATTTAAGTTTAAGGAAAGTTTTTTTTGTAGAATTTTTATTTGATTATTATTAAAACTCATTTTACCTACGTAGATTATTTTATTCCATTTTATGGCATTTGAAGTTGAGTAATGTTAAATTCGCTTTTCATGAAAAAATAAAAGTCCGGAAGTAAAATTCGCATAGTATCTATGTGTAATTTTGTTAAGATCATTTATCTCTTTCATAACTAATTATGCCATGTTAAAACCAAATAAAGGGTGTCTCGAATTGCTTTTTGATTTTGGTGTAGTCACTTTATAAAAACAAGGCTATACTGAGACAAAAATGTATAGTTTGACTTTATTGCGAGTTTTGATAAAATTTTGCCACTTTTTTTGGAAGGATTATTATTTTTCGTTCTAGAATAGTTAGCTAGAAATAGTTACCTACTCACGCAATTCGTGTTAGATTTTTAGCGCTTGCATGCCGAGCTGACAGACTGACAGATGAGAAAAACTGACTGAAAAAATGTGATTTTAGGTAAAAGAAGTAGGTACTTTAGAGCTTAATAATGTATGAGAATTACAATAAACAAGTTGATTGATTATATCCGGTTTTTATTTATTATATCCTCTTTTAATTACTCACGCCTGTATCCCAGAGGGGTAGGCAGAGACCAGGGAGTGCCACTTGCTACGATCCTGACAGATCACTTTCGCTTCCTCAACATTCATTAGTCGTTGCATGCACGCACCCCTCTGGGATACAGGCGTGAGTTTATGTTATGTTATGTTATGTTTTAATTACTAGACAATGCCTAACATTACTGGTATCAAATTGTGACTTTGGCACGTTAAATGATTCTCTGGTCATTTTCTGATTCCAGTGAATTATTTCCTGATGTCGATGCTTACAATCTGATTTCGGTGCAGGTAGTCAGATTTCGGTGTTAGTTTTTCTGCTTTCGGTGCTGGTAGTCTGATTCCGGTGTACAGTTTTCTGATTTCGGTGTAGTCTGATTTCGGTGATTTAAATATTTCGTTTTATAACCGAGAATCTGGCTACCCAAAATATATCATGATTTATAGTTTTTAGCCCTTTATCCAAAACAATCGATAAAATTCCCGAAAGATGAAAAAAAAAACGACCACCGAAGTCAGCCATTTTTGCCTCTTCTGGAGAAATACCCTTATCTTATCTTCTTCTTACTGTGCCTCTCCATCACTGGAGGTTGGCAGTTATCTCTTTACCACGTTCTCTGTTCAGTGCAACTCTGAACAAACTCTTCTGCGGTTATAACACCGGACTGGTGATACGATACAACTACTTCTTGGCCTTCTCTTTCCTAAATAGGATACTTTGGATTGTAGTAGTGCAGTACCTCTTATTTTCGGATGTGTACAGGAATTCAGATTTTTGTACCCTGTATAAAAGATAGGACTTGTCCGGACCCTCACCCGAGAATGTTTTTTCTTGCCCTCACCCCACCCTTCTCGTCTTTAAATGTTGTACTTAATTTTTCCCTTTCGTTATTACAGATTATCTCTACGATGGCGATCTTGGGAAATGCTACAAATTCCACTTGACTCCTCTGAACTGGACCGAAGCTTACAGTGTTTGTAATGCAGAGCAGTCTTACCTAGCCGTCATCAACAGTCAGAAAGAGGCTGACCATCTGGTCAAATTAACAGAGGAAGCGCGTAAGGATAATGTCAAGGGGGATTACCTGAGAGGCGCTGTCCATTTGGGATTCCATAATAAAGACGAAGATGGATGGAAGACTGTCAGAGGTAAAGTTACTCGTAAAAAAATGCTGTATTTTTCTTTCTTTTTTCAACTATAAAACATATGCTCGTGGGTTGAAATTCATGTACCTATTACAATAATTATTACATTTTGTAAAAACGTATTAATTCACATGCTTATGAATTCTGCTCTAAGACATAACAGTGGCTTTATTCGCACACAATGTTGGTTGGCAGACAATAAATAAATACAAAGCTTAGTCGTTCCTTTGAGGCTTAGCTTACCTATATAATAGCTCGCTTACTCGTGTTAAGTACGCATGTAGTGAATTAAATGTTAAGTTAAGAGATACGTGTTATCGGTCATTAATGAGCTCTAGTGGCAAATAACAAGTAAATTAAGTTAAAAGTGAATTATAATGAAGTGTACTTTTCTAGTAGCCTCGCCCCCCGCACCGCGTGGCCCCCCCCCCCCCCCCCCCCCGGTGGGCGTACCTATTTTAAGTTCACATTTCTAAATTGCGTGTGTCCACTTAAAATAAGCTTAAAATTTTGTTGCGTACTACTCACAGCTTGTTCACGCCTGTGAAGTGATTTAGTGAACAAGTAAATATTAACTTAATTTCAAACTACCTACCTACTTAACAGGTGTTAAATAGCCTTTCATTATTTAACACGTGTAAAGCGAGTAGATTTCCCTAGTCAGGCATTGTTAGAAATTATTCTCGGGTAGGTGCCGTTGATATACTCGTACAACAAACTCATGCGTTTTCTTTTACTTCTGTGTCTCACAACAAATGGAGGTCAGTCGTCGTGGCTCCTCATGATCATCATAATCATCATCAGTTCCTTTTATACCTCATTAGGGCTCTTGAAACAGACTTTCATAGTGGCCGATTTTGGACCTGCAGTTCAAGTTCATTCATATTTTTCCCGATACTGGTCAGCTCCCCATATTATTCTTAATTTCTCGCTAAGTCAAACAGGTCTTTAACGCTGACTACATCCGCCCATTCCCTGATGTTTCTCAGTGAACACTTCCTTATTCTCCCAACATACCTCCTCACCTGAATCTTGCCCATGGCTAACCCCCGTGAATGGTTACTTAGCAGTTTCATGAAGAAAATGTTTAGTTACCACTCAGGGGGTTCCAAAATCAGCTTTCATCGTCAAAGGATTTTCTCGGGTATAGAAGTAGATTTTCAATCTCGAGCTGAAGTCAAACGTCTGTACATTCAGGTACATCTCTGGAGCAGAGCGGCTACGCTAAATGGGGCAACCAACAGCCCGACGGTGGCGACAAGGAGACCTGCGGGACCATGTTCTACAACGGCCATCTGAACGACCTGGCTTGCGACAGGAAATGCTTCTTCATCTGCGAACATGACATTGGCTTGCTTAACTCTGCCATCGATGAGAGGTTCGGAAGATGAGTCTTAGGTACTCGCGTGTTATCTTCAAGCTTGCATTTGTAACGCGGGTTGGGGCGTTTATTGCATTGCGGCAAGACGACACTATTGTCAGTCGGGACAAAGACTCAAAGAATTTAGACAATAAATTATAATGTAATTATATTATCGACGTCATGGGGACTGTGAAAACGATTCACGCTTTGTGTTCATCGGTTACATAGTTTTAGAGAATATTATGACGCATCTCTCAGTCGTCAGCAATCCAGGCAGCGAGACAAAAGTTTGTGTCCGAAAAGCTACTACTTCACTGTTACACAAAAGCGTATTTTGTATGGGACCGGTAATTTATAATAAAACACCAAAGGAAATACGAGAATTAAATACAAGTAAATTTAAACCAAATTTAAATCTAGAACATAAAATGTACTATAATATTACGGAATTTTTGGTAGATGATAATTTAAGCTGAAATATTGACTGACATTTTAATATAATTTGTACCTATTTTAAATTGACATTTATCCAGATACTGTTTACACAAATTGAAATATTAATTTATTACTTAAGTACCTTGAATTTTTACTATTCTCATTTTAATTATATTCATTATATTTATTTAAAATTTATACGATGACCTCGTGGCGCAGCGGTAGTGCATCTGCATACCATGCGAGAGGTCCCGGGTTCGAATCCAGGCTGGGGACAAAAAAACCCCAGGTTTTTGTGATATCGTTGTTTCTGGTTCCCACGACACAGGGTATCCTGGTGTGGGGCCAGAAGCAATGTATGTGCCTGTATGTAAATGTTTACGTTTATGTTATATTCTATTCAATTTTGGTGGGAAAATATTAATTTTAAGCCGTTGACATTTTGGTGGTGCATTTTTTCACAATTTGTACGCCACGTGAGGCAGAGCATGTACAGAACTAATTTAAATGTTGTTCCATCCTATCAATGGACCCATGCTTCACTAATAAATATCTTTGTCTTTGTGTTTGTATCCATAATTTACCCTACTTAATTATTTGCTTTAAAATTTTAAGTTCTCAATTTCCAGCACCGAAAGTCTTAAAATGGAACCAATGGGACGTTATATTCGAACAAAAAAAATATTTTTGAAATCGGTTAAGATTTGACAAAGCTATGGATAGCCAAAAAAAGAGAATAAAAAAATATATGGACGGAACCTCTCCTTCCTAACAACTTCATCAAAGTAATTTTCAATCGATTTTGCACGAAGTTTTCCTTTGTTAAGTTGGTCGCCTATTTCTCGTTTACTTGTAATGCCTACTTAGCCGTGATAGTTTTTCTTTAAGTTCATTATATGTGCAACTGCCCTGAAATTTTTCACGTTTCTGCAATCAACCGTTTAGCCGGGAGAGGGAGGGCGGACACCCTACTCGGACAAAAAAGTGCGCTTAAAAGCGGGGAGGTACCTTAAACAAATTTTATTTTTTACACCAACTTTGAAACATGCATGTATGCTATTACACTTGGGCAAAAGTATTTTTTTAAAAAACTCGTATTTATGGGGACGTCCCTTAATTTGTTACTAGGTATTTGTTGGGCGAGCCGCCACTATAATATAACATAAACTCACCCATAAACATGAAGTGTGTCCCGGAGATACCCCTCCGGGACTAGGGTTGCCAACTTTTTTTCTAACAGTTATAGTAGTTTCGAAGCTATTACATCTAAAAATATAGATGTAGATGGCAAAATAATGGTAAAAATTAGCGGCAGTCGTGCTGTGCTTAGACGGACTTAGACTTGAAGAGCGAGCTTTAGAAAAAGATTAAGGCTGGGTTCCGCTTTACGCAAAATATAGTAGTTTCGCCTACTATATATATATATATATTTAAATAGTATTTGAGCCCCTAATATATTAGGATACTATATTATATAGTAGGGTTGGCAACCCTATCCGGGACACGCAGAGACCAGGGCTTACGATCACAATCCTAACAAACCTCTTTCACTTTATTAATATCCATAACATTCATTGAATACAACACCACATTATCAACAGTTAAAGCCGTTTATATTACGAATAAAAAAACAACGAAGTGTTTTTTTCTACAAAATTCACTCTCAAGAACGGCCGGGTGCAAAAATCAGAACAACTTATGGAAATATAAACTATAAGGAAGTAGGTATACGTTGTTTTTGCAAGGATATGAAACATCTGTAAAACCATTTTCGTGATGTTTTTTTGCTTCCGTTGTAAAAATTGGTTTAACGTGGAACGCAGTCCGCTTTGGTTTGTATACAAATACTACAAATACTACTGCAGTAAATTACCACCACCGCCACCATCGCTTTAGTCTGAATGGTCCTGAGTTACTGAACTACTACGGTATCAAACAAACTATATTAAGCATATCTAGTAAATACTGTCTATAAGTTAAAAAAATTTAAATAAAAAATTAAAACCGACTTCGAAACACTACAGCACTAAAAAGTTAGAAATAATTTAAATAATTAGAAGTATGTATACATGTAGGTATTGTAGAATTATAATTTGGAGTCGGCGCCAAAAATATATGTGCTGGTCATGAACCTGGGCACCGACTACAAATTATGCTTACCTACATGTATACATACTTCTAATTATTTAAATTATTTCTAACTTTTTAGTGCTGTAGTGTTTCGAAGTCGGTTTTTATTTATTATTTTTTTATTTTTAAATTTTTAGTGGGAGAGCTGGCGAAAAATAAACAAGTTCCTTATAACCCTAATTTACCTTACTTAATTCAATGCTTTAAAATTTGATGTTCGCAATTTCCATCTCTGAAAGTCTTCACCAGAACATCACCAAATTCGTAACTTGGGACTACTTTTACGCTATTTCATTAAACATACGAGTATTACTAAAGGATGGGCCCCATTAGGTCTTATTTATTGCTGTCCATTGAAGAGTTCCGTTCTCCATTTCTGAAAGTCTTCATCAGATCTTCACCAAATTAAAATCGGACCAATGGGACGTTATATCTATTCCAACAAAAAAAAAATTGTCGAAATCGGTTAAGATTTGACGGAGTTACGCGAAAACATAGTCAAGAAAAATATATATATATATGGAACAAGGTACCAAAAATCAAATAAACGGTTAATATTACAGATAATCAAAGTAAATTAATACAGCGTTTGATGGTTCACAAGAATATGCGCAGTTTATTGTCTAGCCAAAACAGAGTTTTTTTTTAAATTAGGACAGATTGACGCGTGAAGCACGCCTGATGGTAAACGAAGACGGGGTCTAATGCCCGGTTCCTATATTCAAGAACGACTCGTTTTGCTTACGGATGGTTAAAACAATTTTTCCTAACAATTTTTTAAACATCAACCAGCTATTCAAGTTACGGGACCCAATAACGATTCGTTAAATATAGGAACCGAGCATAAGATGTTACATGTTTACCTGTTAAAGGCCGGTTGGCTCTAGTTTTAAAGACATCCAGATTATATGTCTCTGGAAAAACAGACGACGGCAACGCGTTCCACATCTTTGCCATTTTTAATATAAAAGAATCGCTTGGAGTCTCGCGAATCATGTCTGCTTTAGGAAATTCCATAACCTTTCAATGGAGGATGGTAGGGGAGGGGGGGGGGGCATAGTAGGGTACTTAACGTTTAAACATCCCTAAAAACTAAAATAATGTTATTAAATTAAAAGTTTTAACTTAGGATCATAGTTTAATTCATTGCGAATGCCTATGGATACATTTAAGTTGATAACGTAATTAATCTACGAGTTGTAAATAATTAAATGAAAAAAGGCATTTGACCCGCTATGCCCCGTGCATAGGGGTAAAGTGGGGTCTCCTATGGGGCATTGTGGGGTGGTCATAATAAAAACACAACTTTCAAACGAAATAGTTTTATTATTTAGCAACATAACGACAGTTTAAAAATAAAAATAAATACAACAATTTAGCATAACAAATTCAGTACAAATCACCATAAACTTCTCTTTATTTTTGTAAGTTAAAGAAATCAGAGATTACACAAAAAACTTCAACACGTTTCTTTAATCTTTTATAAAACTTAAACATTAAAAAAGGAAATACAGAACTTTGGTACAGTTACGTAATGATTTACGGTTAGTTATAAACATCTGCTTTAAAACTTCAATCAAGATAACAAAAAATTAACTGTAACTAACCGTATACCTACATATTTTTAACTCCTAACCTAAACATTTTGGCTTTCAAAAAAACGTTTTTAATCATTTGAATCTTTTCCAAAATTAGTTTTCAATGCACAATGCACATAAATGAGTAGACTCTTCATCTTTTTCATCCTCTCCAGCACAAGAGTAGTGTGCCCATCGAGAACATTTTAGACAACGTATCCATCCCTCGGTTGACTCTGACCACAAGTAACCACAATAGATGCATTCAGCATCTTTAGCATCAGCATCTTCAGCATCAGCAACTTCTTCTGCAGAGCTTTTACTGCCTTTCTTTTTGACTACCTTTCTCTTCTTCTGTTTAGTGGATTTCAATTTCAATTCTTTAGCTATCCTCTTTTTCTGTTCTTTGAGTTCTGCGGCCTTTTTTATGGCTAGAAGCTCGTTTTTGTATGGTGATTCTGTGATGATTGCTGTTTTCCCTCGTTGCTTACTAACTCTTTTGCTTGTTCTGTTTTCCTTAGGCACTGGCATTATTTGTTCTGGAGTTGTTGCAAAACTCGAGGGCCTATCGACCATCCAAGAACAACCAGGTTGTGGAGAAGGTTGCCTAGGTGGGGTTTGTATATTCCTCACCTGTTGTGGTATTTGCGATGGTGGTGTCTTGTTACCGGTCAAAATTTCTTGGAGTGGTTGTCTGGGTAGCGTCTTGGCACCAGGGTCGCCTTCTGGGGTTTCTTGTCTCACTGGAGTGTTGTCTCTCTGCGAAATGGCTTCATTAACTAAAGGCACCTCAGCAGGCTCAGGATTATCTGTAGTGTCCGCGGGTGCAAAATCTGCGTCAGTGAAAACATCCTTGTTTAAGGGCCATATACCTGTGGCTCTGAATGCATTAATAGCAGTCGTCATTGTTGCTGCAGATACAAATGCTTTTCCGAATAGTCCAGCTGTCTGAAATTGTGTCACCACACGGCCGGGATGGCACCGCAACCAATTCTTTATTTCGCTGGAATAATATGTGCTTATAGGTTTCATGAATCCAACATCCAGTGGTTGGAGTCGGTGTGTGCAGTGAGGTGGAAAGCACAATAAAATAATACCATTTTCGCGAGCCAAATCAATGACCTCCAGAGATTTAACGTGTGTTGCATGACCGTCTAGCAATAAAAGTACTGGATTATTTTTGGTGGAATGCGACCACTCAATGAATCTCTTAAGCCAGAGGACAAACAAGGGACCCTGAATCCACCCAGATTCGTGACATTCTCCCCAAGACCCGGCTGGTGCCCCATCAAGCAACTCCGGTTTCATACGCTTCCTTGGAAATATGAACATTGGTGGCATATAGTTGCCAACTGCGCTGAAGCAGAGAATTGTGGTCATTAGTTTTCCCCTTTCTGCGGAGGTCAGTGTTCCTACCTGCCTTTTGCCACAGGTAGCAAGGACTTTAGATTGACTTTTGGGTACTGTGGACACACCTGTCTCGTCAACATTGAAAATTCTTTGCGGAGTAAGCTTATGTTCATCGTAAACCTTTTCTAAAAGTTGAAAAAAACTTTCAACGGCTACTCTATTGAAACCCATAGCTCTAGCTGCTGATGTTGGTTCAGGTTTTCTGTAGCTAATATCTGGATGTCTTTTAAGGAATCCTTTTAACCAATCTATACCTGCCAAACCACTCTCTGAATCAAATTTATGAGGAATTCCATTTTTTTGAGCCACTTCAAATGCAAGTTTGCACAGGTCACGTGAAGTCAGTCCATGAAACCGTGCTTCCATCAGTTTTATGTAATTAATTAGTTCTCTCTCTTGATCGGGAGAAAACATATTATGGAAATGGCCCAATTTCTTTTTAAAGACGCTGTCGTCTGGATTGCCCCGATATTTAGAAACATAACGTTCTAATGTTGTTTGTGGAACGTTGTGCATATTTGCTGCTTTCCTGTAGCCCATTTCTGCGGACACAACACTGTGTACAGCTTGTTTCATAGCTTCCATAGACCATGAATGCTGTTCAGTCTTCCTCTTGTATGTGCGGACCATGTTGGCTAAAACGTAAAAAAAATATATATTACAATTAAGAAGTCTTTAAAACGGGGCAAAGTGGGACACTTTTATATAATCAAAAAAGGGGCATAGTGGGGTACCCTACTTTGCCCCAGGTACTATACCCCACTATGCCCCACCGTCTCGTTCAAAATTAAACAAAAACTGACGGCATCTTACCTTTGATTCACTGACCTTGTGCTCGTTGATTAAGAAATCCGGAAGGGAACTGATTCATAATAAACTATAACACACTACAGTACGTAACTACGTTTTAGAAAGGATTGCTGTTCAATTTCACTAAAATTTTTAAGAAAAACACTGGTTTTGATATTTTCGTTTACATCACACAAACGCGTGCCGAAATGGCGTGGCTCGCGTACGAAGGTCACGCGCCGACTAACGACCAATCAAAGCGAGCCATTTGACAGTTTGCACAGCGTTCGTTTCGAGCTGTGTAAGGCTCGCCCCGCTATACCCCGTGGCCCCGCTATGCCCCCCCCCTCCTTTAGTAGTGTTAAAACGCTATAGCTATAATATAACATTTTGTGATGAGTTTGCATATTAGTATGTTATTCTTATTTTCAAAATTTGAATCTGAATCCCGCAGATAAATAAAATTTTCTCAAAAAAAAAATAATATGCCGCCATGAAATAATAAAAACGTCACGCTAATAGTTGTCTATGGTTAATGTCGTATTAAGTTCTAACAAATCCATACGTTATGAAGGTAACCTTTCATGAAAAATCGTACATGCATGGAAGTTCTTTATTTTAAATGATTTTTTATGTTTTAAACAGCAGTTGAAACTGTTTAAGACACATGAAAGAAGAAGAAGACACATTTATTACAGCATTACTAACACAAAACATTAGACAACTATATCATCATCATCATCAGCCACTCGACGCCTACTGCAGGACATAGGCCTCCCTCATGGTTTTCCTAACGCGGGCGGGTTAGCGATCGCAGTATGCGTTTGGATTCTCAGGAAGACGCTGCTGCCCGTCTCCTGGTAATGTATTTCCTTAGTCGCCTTCTACGACATCCACGGAAGGAAATGGCGTGACGCTATTCTTACTCCGACTCCACACGGCTGTATATTATACATATATACGTGAAATATAACAGGTTGTTGACTTACAATCGACAGCAAATCGCCCTCTACATCCATGCACTCTTCTCAGTTACGTTACGGAACATGCGGAAAAACTGACGAGAAAACGGCGCCCAGTCTGCTACCTTTCCTCTGCATACGTCCCACTGCAGGATGCCATAGAGAAAAACTCAGTGAGAAAGAGTTTGACGATTACAAGCGCTGCGATATGTGAACACCTTAGGCACTCAGGTTTGCCTGAAACTTGAGTACCACTCGGTGACTAGAGGAGACTGAGAGGAAAACATTCCTCCGCAGTTAGCGATCAATACGTCTAATATATCTAATTTGCAGTAGCATTGCTACTAAAGTGATTTAAATTACGTTTCACTATCTGGACACGCGTAAAAATCTTGGCGTGTCCAGATGACGACATAATAAATGATACTAATTTTGAGTTTAACGAACTGGACACACGTGTGTCCAGTTTCTTGTGTCGAGTTAGTGAATAACCACTACAAATTCACTTCTAAAACAATGTCATGCCGACCTCTTGTAGGGGTTATGTTTAACAATTTATGTTAAACATAAATCGTCATTTCCACGTTTTAGACTTGCAAAAGTTAATACATCCTTTATGGGGATGTATTAACTTTTGCACTGTATACGGTTCAACAATAAAATTCCTCAAGATATGTTAGAGTTACCACCGACGCGGTTTAATAAAAGTGTTAAGTATGTATACTCGGTGCAAAAAGGCATATTATAACATTAAGGATAATTTGGAAGACAAAGAAAGATGTCTGGTATTTTAATAATGTTAACGGGAACGATTGTATCTAGTGTAGTTTAAGTATATTTGAAAACTCTGTTAATTAGGCAAACCTGTTTTGAAAAGAATAAATGTGAAATTTCTTTGTTAGCTTCTTCTCCGCATAATCTATTAATTGTGAAACTAAAGCTTTGACGATCATTAAGTAAACATTTTGTTTTTATAGTTAATATTTTTTTTCACTTGACTTTACTAGACTTGGCCTTACGAGCATTCTTTTATTTTATAATCATTTTATAAAATTCAATGGTTTCCGCTAACAACGATATTGTCCGACTGTATCTTTACTATGTATTTCAGAATGGAGAAGAATAAATGGGTAGAAATAATCATGGTTAAGTTTTTCTCTACGACCAATACTTTTCATAATAATTATAATCTGTGGAAAATAAATCTAAAGATAAAATAATATTTTTATGAGTTCATTTATAGAATTCAATGAAAAAACTAAATATGTATTAGCAAAGGGCAAGGTAAAAAGTACACGAAACCGGCGTGTGTGCACGCAACGACTAATGAATTTTGATGAAGCGAAAGAGGTCTGTCCGGAACGTGGCAAATGGCAAGCCCTGGTCAATGCTCTCCCCTCCGAGATACAGCCTAGGCGCGAGTTTATGTGTACCTTCGTACACAAACAAAATACATACTTTGTGTTTCTGTGACAATTTAAATAAATGTCTCCTTTCTTTCTTTCTTCTTTCTAATTTAATGTAAAACTCCAAAAGGGTATTTTTTCTGTCATTCTCTATATCACCTGTGGTATAAAAATCAAGTTCCCCACTAGGCGGATCTTAGCTCCGACTGACCAATCAAATCAAAGTTGAATCGAAGCGAACTTCAAGGCAGCAAATTTAAAGTTGTAGGTAACTTTGTGTGCTTCGTCTGAAGGAAAATAACAATTTGATGATGCTCTACAGCGTTATTACGTTGTCTGGCCCGGTAATTCCTCAGTCGACGTCAAAATCTTGCCGAGGGTGCATGTACTGACTAATTAGACTTTTACATTAAATTGTAAATAAGTGGAGTGATTAGCGTGAAAATGAGAGGCGTATCTGTGTTGATGGTCTTAGTGTATCAAATCCATCACTTTACGACGTACACGAGTAAGTACCGATGTAGGATTTGGATCGTATTTTTGCAAAAACTGGTTTAAGCAAGTAGGTATGTAACTAAATTAATATTTTTTAAATCGGCATAACATTGAAATAAGTGATGATCGCATTAGGTTCATTAGTTAAAAAGTAACTAAGTAAACTATATAGGTGGATACCTGCTTAGTGCCTATCAAATATCAAATATAATATGTCAAAGAGCTGCGCAATATCTGAAACCTTAACATACATTGCGCTGTGGGACCTATATAAAAACAGTTTCCCATTTTCTAGACGCGCAATCCACAAACGCGTTCTTCAGGAAAGACTATACGTTCATCGAGAGCACGCAGAGTTTCTACAAGTTCCACACGATCCACCGGACCTGGCGGGAAGCAAGGAGGCGCTGCAACCTCGAGGGGTCCACTCTCTTCTACCCTGATGACCAGGCTGAAGCTGACGCCGTCATTAGCTGGTGGAACCAGACGCAGCCCTTTTATCACATCTACATGGGGATGTCGGATTTGGTGTCGAAAGGAGTCTTTGAAACTGTTGATGGTAAGTGTTGCTTAAGTTTCAGCGGCCGCCACAGGTTCAAACGTTTGTGTTCAACTTTGTGAGCACCGTGTAGCTGGCCAGCAGAAAATTGAGAAGCCAAAAAAAAATGCATTATAGTTCTTCTTGAGCTGTCATTCGGTATATTTTTTGTTTTTTTAATATTTTGTGCCAGGTGGTCTTAATTCTAGGCGTGACAGGTTTGAACCTCCTTACTCCACCTATATTATGCTAACGGTAGACGTAGCTGGCCAGCTGGAAAATTATAAGCCGGATAATAATAAAAAAAAGTGTTCTCGGGTTTTCCGGAATGATCCGCAGATTGAATTTATGCCCCGAATCGTCACGTACACAACCCGACATAAACTATGGCAGTAGTGGATAATTGACATGATTATGTATGAATATATTATGATTATATTATGAAAAGTATCGACAATTCTTTTTTTGTTCAAACAGATATAACGTCACATTAATCCCATTTTAATTTGGTGAAGATCTGATAGACTTTCTGAGATGGAGAACGGAACTCTTCAATGGACAGCAGTAAATAAGGCCTAATGGGGCCCATCCTTTAGTAATATCCGTATGTTTCATAAAATATCGTAAAAGTAGTCCCAAGTTAATTTGGTGATGTTCTGGTGAAGACTTTCGGAGATGGAAATTGAGAACATCAACATAAAAAAACGACTTAAGTAGAGTAAATTATGGTTATAAGGGACTTGTTTTTTTTTCTCCCGCTCCCCCACTAAAAATTTGAAATTCGACTTCGAAACACTACAGCACCTACATGTATACATACTTCTAATTATTTAAATTATTTCTAAATTTTACTGCTGTAGTGTTTCGAAGTCAGTTCTTATTTTTTATTTAAAAAAAATGTATACTTCTAGAAGTAGTTACTATGTAGAACCAGTAAAAGTCAATAGCAGACCAGGTTGGCTATCTAACTGGACATCGATTTCGAGTTCCCTCTGTGAATGCCAAAGTAATAACTTCGAAACTCATAGTCATACCTTTAAAATACATTGTGCGAAGCTTCATTATCTCGAAGTCTTTAGTATAATTAGATAACGCTAATGAACAGTTTAGAAGTTATAACTTTCGCATTCGCCTAGGAATCCTTTTAAAACGACCAGTTAAAACTCCCTCTTTTTTGCGTGCGTCTACAGACAATATTTGAAACGAACACTACCTACTTCAAGGGTAAGTACAAATAGTATTGCATAGTGGCAGTGACCATAGTTACGGGGTTACGGGTATTTCCGAACTCGACGCGTTATTCCAAGTCGTGAAACGGACTTCCCCCTCACGATTGCTAACAAATCTATTTTAGATTGGAAATTACGTAAACAACATCGATAACCAAAATGTTCGCTTTACATTTTTTCCTTTGCCTCTAAGTACGAGTAAGTACATATCTACGCGTACAACTTCCAAACCCGGGACAAGAATGATGTTTTCTTTTTTGTCGCATGGGATTATTCTTTAATGATCTTAGGGTGGCTATTCTATACCCACAACGATTATTAATATACTATTATTATAGTACATTAATACGAAAAAACCGACTTCGAAACACTACAGCAGTAGGTAGTTATTGGGCATTCTGGATCACCATTTTTCGACATCACGCTCACGGCTCCGCCGTTCACTCGATGCCAAAAAAAGGCGATCCAACATGCCCAATAACTACGTTGGTCAAGTCGATAATTCCTGTTGCAAACAATTGTTATAAAGTTAAGCAAATATTTTCCGAGAGTTTAGGCATGTCTGACTTTTACATTTTTCTTAAATACTACAACGTTGAAAGTTTTTCTTTAGTTTGAGATTGATCCTCAAATAAAACGCTACATATTTAAAATAATGTAATGAAGTTCTTAAAACAGAAAAAAACATTACATTTCAAGGTTTTATATCCTGCGGAATATACACAAAAAATATTTCGTCATGGAACTCTTTTACCTAATTCTATAAGATGCATAATCTGTGGGCCATCTAATTGCGGAAAAACTAACCTCATGATTGGACTTCTTTTGCATGAAAATGGGCTACGCTATAAAAACGTTTATGTGTATTCAAAAACTTTACATCAACCCAAATACGCTTTTCTTGAAAATGTATTGAGTTTAGTACCAGGTGTATCTTTTATGAAGTTTCATGCAAACCAGCAAGTTCTCAGTACAGATGAAGCAAAATCTAATTCTATAATAATATTTGATGATGTTGCATGTGAAAATCAAAACAATATGCGTGATTATTTTGCAATGGGTAGACACAAAAATATTGACAGCTTTTATTTAAACCAAACTTACACCAAAATACCGAAA
The DNA here is from genome assembly GCA_963969515.1 of Yponomeuta evonymella. Lineage (NCBI taxonomy): Eukaryota > Metazoa > Arthropoda > Insecta > Lepidoptera > Yponomeutidae > Yponomeuta > Yponomeuta evonymella. The sequence continues at coordinate 8,580,917 of OZ018346.1, forward strand.
CAACTTGTTAGAGATAATGCAAACCTGATTGTTCTCTTCAAACAAGATGACATTAATTTGCGTCATGCATATGATGAACATGTTAGCACTGATATGTCTTGGAATGAATTTCGAAAATTGTGCACAACAATATGGAGTAAGCCTTACAACTATTTGGTAATAAATAAAGATTGCGAAAAAAATAAAGGTTGCTATCGCAAGCAGTTTGACACATTCGTAGTATTTAATTCATAACTGGAAAATATATAAGCACGCATCATATGGTACTTTTGCATTCATAGGAGTAAACTTGTTGAAACGAGGCGCAAAGTTGATAATATTTAACATGGATAAACAATTAAAACAAATTGTCATTGCTGCGGATGCAGTGAAGAAGAAATTCAAGAAAATGCGATGCATGGAATCCGATCACGAAAAATCTCTAGAAAATATTTTTAAACCTGTTATTAACCCCCTCAATCAAATAAATGAAGTAGTCAATCGTAAAGAAAGTGTAAAACCTATACCTAAAGAAAGTATTAAAGACCTACCTAACGATTTTTATGTCGATGAACCAAGTAATTGGAGTACTTTAGATGAAACGATGAGAAGGAATAGAAAATCTGATAATTTTCAAACTCCTCAAAGTGTAGATCCATCAGTGGAATCAGATGATGAAGAATATAATGGACAAAACGAAGACAAATGTGACAAAAGTATATCAGAAGATGAATCGGCAGTCAGTAATGAAAATCCTGAATGTTCTTCATGGTCGTTATCATCAGAATACCTTAAAGATGTTCCTTTTGGAATTAGTCATGTTCATGGCATAATTATGATGGGGTCGGCAACAGTATCCATCACAGATAAAAATATTATAGTTGGAAAACATACCTACTACAAAACTCCTGGTTTGTTGGAATTATTAACAAAACGATCACCTGACTCAGCAGTAATTACTAAGGAAGACAAACTTAACTATAAGTCAATGCTTTTGGAGACAAACGTGCATAGAAGAGATAATGATCCAAGCAAACCAATAAAAAGTAATAAAGGGAAAAAATATTTAGAATTCGTAAAACCTCTCTTTGCAAACAATGTTAAAACTCCGGAAAGATGTCCTAAAGGTTCTGGATTGCCAACATAAAAAAAGTGGAAGAGAAATGTGGACTATGTTTATTGGGATGATCCAAATGAGCTAGTGGAAAGGTTAAAACTATTGATTGCATCACGCGATGCTGGTAACACTGGACTTGATAATGAAATACTGTCAATAATAGAGGAATTGAATGAATATGGTTTATTGAATTAGAATATATCTGGAGCCAGTTGCGCGGTTACATCGATTGAATAAATAGTTGTGTAAAGTATATTTTGTTTTATTATAACTCTAACCTTCGTTTCCTTTGCAAGATGAACATCGATAAATTTGGTCATCATGTACATAAACGATTACGTTTGTCGGATCCACTTGAATTTACACCATTAAACAAATTGCTGCTTCAAAATGATTCCGGATATTATGATTTAAAACAAAGTAGATTAAAAGGATTGATATTAGCTGTAGATGGAGATGAAGCTGTAAGTAAAGAGTATGTCGACCAAAACAATAAAAACTATTGTACAAAAAAAGACTTTCTCACAGAGCTTAGGATTTTAAAGACTCAAATGCAAGTGTTGCAGAAAGAATTAGAAAATAAATGTTCAAAAATTTAAGTAAGCAAGATTGTTAAAGATCACATAATAGATTTGAGAGATGTGAACAAGTAGATAAATAGAAAAGGCATATAAGTTTACTGCATTTTATAAATGGAAACATAGCCGTTAACACACCTCCTTTAGAAACTATGAATATTCACAAGAGATAGACTGAAAAATGAAGAAACAAGTGGTTAACGAAATTCATAAAAATGCAAGAAAAAATTTCCTACGACGTCCTGTTATTCTAAAAGGTATAGATGATTTGTGGCAAGCAGATCTTATTGATTTAATTTCATTAAAGATACACAATAATGGATTTAAGTTTATTTTGATTGTGATAGACTGTTTTTCAAAGTACGCGTGGGCTATACCGCTAAAAACGAAGACTAAAACCGAGTCATCTTATGCATTTGAAAGTATTTTGCGAAAAAGTGGAAGGTGTCCTAGTAATTTACAGACTGACATGGGAACCGAATTTTATAACGATGAATTCCAAAAATTAATGAATCATTACAAAATTAATCATTATTCTACTTATTCTGTTAAAAAAGCCTCAATAGTAGAAAGATTAATCAGAACGTTAAAAACGAAATTGTATAAATCATTTCATTTCCAAGGTAGTTACAAATGGATTGGCAAGACATTAGAAAATATTGTTAGCTCTTATAATAGTACAAAACATCGTGTAACTCAACATAAGCCTAAAGATGTGAATAATCTTAATGAAGATAAAGTTATGAACAATATTAATAAATTTCAAAGCAGTGCCCTTAAAACCAGGAAACCTAAATGTAATGTTGGTGACTACGTTAGAATCAGCAAGTACAAAGGTAGTTTTCAAAAGGGGTATACTCCCAATTGGTCTACTGAAATATTTAAAATAAAGAAAATAAACAAAACCAACCCCATAACTTATGATATAGAAGATCAACGACATCAACCAATTTTAGGTTGTTTTTACGAGCAAGAACTACAAAAGGCCAAATATCCTAATGTGTACTTAATTGAAAAGGTAATAAGGAGAAAAGGTAGTAAGTTTCTTGTAAAATGGTTGGGTTTGCATAAGAGCGAAAACAGTTGGATTGATAAAAAGGCTATAATCTAGAATAAGCAGTTAGTCCATATCTAGTAATGAAAGGTGAAGGACTAGTTAATAGCTTAATAAATAATTTGCCTTTTGAGTTACATCTACCAGGTTACAATTATTGTGGGCCCGGAACAAAGTTAGAGAAACGATTGTCGCGTGGAGATAGAGGTGTAAACCAATTAGATGACGCCTGCATGCATCACGATATTGCATATGCAAAATTTAACGACTTAGACAACAGACACAAAGCTGATTTGCATTTATTAGACATGGCAAAGAGAAGGCTTAAATCGAAAGATGCTCGGTGCGGTGAAAAGATTGCATCATGGCTAGTTAGTAAAGTCATGAAGACAAAATTAAAATCAGGTGCAGGGATGAAACACTTTAAATCTTTGGTGTCGAATATTAAAACTCATCTCAAGAAAAAGAAACCAAAAAATTGTAAAAGTGCTATAGAAGCTGCTTACTTAGCTGCAAGGAGACTGACAGCTCATAAAAAATCTATTAATATACCGAGAGTAATTCCGATTCCTAAGCGTGGAGGAATTTTACCTTTAATACCAATATTCGCAGGGCTATCCGCACTAGGGAGTTTAGCTGGAGGTGTGGCTGGGATAGCGAAAACAGTAAACGATTTTAAAATGGCACGCCAAAATAGCAATAAGGAATCAATTGCAATAGGCAAAGGTTTATATATTAAACCCTACCGAACCGGTAGCGGATTATTTGTCACAAGTTCAAAAAACGATTGAAAAGGCTGCCTAATCGTGCTCTTACCAATGTGGACATATTAGAATATGCACAAAATATACCATATTTTCGAGGAGTTTTTATGAAAGATGCATTACCAAGCAAACCAAGGAGTATAGAATGTGGAGTAATTAATTTGGATGACTCCACTAACGAAGGGACTCATTGGGTAGCCTATATAAAACTTAAAGACTATTGTGAATATTTTGATAGTTTTGGAAATTTGAAGCCACCGATAGAGGTTTTGAATTATCTAAATAATCGTCATTTATATTATAATTATAGGACATATCAATCATTTAATACCGTTAACTGCGGGCATTTATGTTTAAATTTCTTGCAAGACTTTTGGAATAAAAGTATAAATTGACATTGAAACGTTTTATTTTTATCATAAACATAATGTCATTCACACTGTCAATTACTGGCAATGAGTCACTATTAACTACAAATTATTCCCCACCGTTACAGCTTGAGGGCGAATACGAGTGTGCTCTGCTTTATCTGTCCACCTGTAATTCAATTCCAAACATTGAAAGTAAGAACAATAAATTTTACTATGGCGATATGGATGTTTTTGAAATACCTGAAGGGACATATGAATTGCAAGACATAAAAGATTTTCTAAAAGGAAAAATAAATGACATAAAATTTAATTTATTCTGCAACAACAATACTTTGAAAACCTATTTATTCAGCTCCAAAGATATCCATTTTGAGAAAGAAAATAGTCTTGGGGACTTATTGGGATTCGGCAAACAGAGACTCCAAGGTAATATATTACATGAGTCACAATATCCTGTCAATATTCTTTCAACACCAGTTGTGCGGATAGAGTGTGATATTGTAAGTGGATCTTATATAAATGGTATATCCAGCCATATCATCCATGAGTTCGCTCCTAACGTTCCACCAGGTTACAGACTTATAGAAATACCTAAGAACGTAATTTATTTTCCTCTGAACCAAAATAATATAAGTACTATAAACATAAGAATTCTGGATATAAATAATAACTTAATCAATTTACGCGGAGAAGAATTACAGTTATATTTACATCTAAAAAGAAGATGATTGATTTTAATAAAACTTCTACGCCACCACTAAAAAACATTAGTCACACTTCCATCACTCACAAGGAAAGAACTCGGAAAAAGAAACACGTATTATCTCCAAAAAATAAAGAATTTCTTAAATTAATAGGATTATCAAAATGAGTATATTAGATATTTCGAGTACTCCTGTTTATGATAACAGCATTGATGGAGTTGAAATCCACTCGTACAAACCATATGTGACAAGTTTTAATAGGAACGATGAAATTCGTATACCTATTAACCAGCAAGATTTGTACGTACTCCCGTCAGCTAGCACATTATATTTGGAAGGTATTGTCAATGTGTATAAGAGAGAAACGGTACCGACAAAGGCTTCTAGTGTTCAGTTTACAAATAATCCGTTGCTGTACTTTTTTCAAGATATTCGTTATGAGCTAAATGGAGTTGAAATAGACAAAATAAAAAACGCCGGTCTAACTACTACTATGAAATCTTTGTTATCTATGAACTACAGTGAGTCCAGAATGTCTAAGGTTTGGGGATGGGATATAAATGGTACTAAAAATGTTCACTCTGGAAAATTTACGGCGTCTATACCACTTAGTAACATTTTAGGATTTGCAGAAGATTATAAGAAAGTAATAATAAATTGTAAACATGAACTGGTTTTACTGCGTAGCAGCACAAATGTTAACGCATTAAAATTAAATACTGGGGAATATGTGGATGATGTCGTTATTCATAAAATTGTATGGCGTGTTCCACACATAAAAGTTTCGGACATGGAAAGAATCAATCTACTTCATTTGTTAGAAAAAGACAAACGTATACAAGTAGCTTTTAGAAATTGGGATTTGTATGAATATCCTCTCTTGCCTAAAACTACTAAGCATACATGGTCGATCAAAACGTCATCTCAAATTGAAAAGCCTAGGTATGTTATTATAGGTTTGCAAACCAATCGAAAAAATGACGCTGAAAAAGATATGTCTCGATTCGACCATTGTAACTTACGTGATGTTAAAGTGTACTTGAATTCGACTTACTTTCCATACGATAATATGAACGTTAGTTTTAGTAACAATAATATAGCTATATTATATGAGCAATACGTTAGATTCCAACAGTCTTACTACGGACGGAGAAGTGAACCGTTGCTAAGTTTAAAAGAGTTCGAAGAGTTCGCGCCTCTATTTGTAATAGACTGTTCAAGGCAAACAGATAACCTTAAGTCTGGGCCAGTGGTTAACGTGCGTGTAGAGCTCGAAAGTGAGATAGAAATACCTGATCAAACCTCTGCGTATTGTTTAATTCTGAACGAATGTTTAATCGAATATAAACCGTTAAGTAATATTGTAAGAAAATTATCATGAACGCAAATACCCTAATTGTTGATGTGCATGGATTTAAAAATGATAAAAACAACTTTATCATTAAAGAACTTGCATTAGCTACTGCTGAAAACACTCAAGTATTTCTTATAAAACCTCCGTGGCCGTATAGATATTTAACTGATTTTGAAAAGAGACATGTAAAGTGGATCGAGCGTAGCTTTGGATATCGATAGTCTGAAGGACATATAGATTATCTTCAGTTCCATAAAATCATCAAACCATATTTAGAAAATAAACAGGTGCTAGTGAAAGGTTTAGAAAAAACTAGATGGATCAAAGACTTGTGTGATAACATTACAGTTATAAATGTGGAAGAAAAAGGGTGTCCTAATTTGCTAGAGCTGTTTAAAAAGTATAATAAGAATAATTTTAGTTGTTTAGATCATAAAAATAATAATTGTACATTAAGAACCGTTTTATGTGTTAAACAATGGTGTATAGATAATAAAATTGAGATATAAGCGAATTGATTAACTTCTTATTTGTTTTTTTCTTTTACTGTGTGCTATTTCAATGTAAGTTGTTAATTATGTGTACCTATAAAAATAAATGTATACCTAAATACCTAAGTTCTTTAATTTAATCTACTTTATTTATTGGAATTGAAAAATGAGATAAGAAAAAATATGTACATAAAGTTTATTTTAAAGATCATTATACGAGTCATTACAAAGTTTCTTACAAATTTCATTAACTAATTTTTCGGACTTGTCCATTATGTCATCCACTACTTCACTCACTATGTATTGCGCACTAACCACACTATCTTCCGAGGTCGCTGACGTTTGCCCCCTGCTGATGTTAAATATTTCAATCTTGATGCGTTTTAGGGCCCTTCTTGGCGTTTTTGTAATAACGTATGAGGAGGATGCTTGTACTTTTTTTCGCAATTCCATTCTGTTTTTTTGCGTCTTCTTTTTCTTTTCCTTATCCTTGCTCTCCTGTCCAGCGGTGATCGAAAGTTCCAGTGCATCGTTGTAATCTTCAAATGGCTGTGCATTTGGGAACCATAAGTCGGAAGGGTCCATTATCTGTAATAAAAGCATAGATTAGAACTCGAAACATGCCTTCAGTTGTATCCTATACACGCAAGCTGCAAATGCAAGTAAATCCTTAAAACACATACCTGGAAAAATATTTTTCGTCCGAATCGAAGACTTGTCTTAACGTGCTCAGTGTGCTCGCCTGCCGATTGCGATCTGATGAATGAGTAATCAACAATATGCAAACCATTTGCGATATTTTCTAGTCAGCAATTCACCAACATAAAGTCCTACTTATATTACTGTGTCAGGCGCAGTTCATTCAACGGTGTTAATAATGCTGATATAGCTTGGCATGCTTCAACGCAATGTGATCGCGAGGTATCGAATAAATCTGGGGCAGGAACTTGTTGTTACATGAAAATGCTGACTTGCATCTACCGTGCAATGACATTACTGCTAATAGGCGGTGATTAGGTTAAATTAAAATCTAATAAGTAAAACAAAGGTTTCTAATACATAAACATTTATTTTAGGGTTCCCTTTTTCTTATGTGCTATGTAAACTTAGAGTGTAGGATAACTAAGTACTTAGGTACAAAACCTATTTAAATTATTACAAAAACATGCAAAACATATCGTATAAAATCATATATTATTAAAGTAAAGCGGATTTGTGGCCGTACGATAGAGTATCAATTTTATTTCTTAGTATAATTCGCTTATTATCATTATAGGAAAGACATACTTTATTAAGTGACTGTGTAAATATTTCATGTTTTAAGGATTTAAACATAATGTTTTTCTTTCTAACTAAGCTGCTATCGACTAGCACGGTCTTGTAATCATTAAAACTAATTTTTTTTACGACAGACTTTTTCGTACCCTTAGCTTTTTTGAGTTCCGTATTTTTAGTTTTGATGCAGTATAATTTAGACCTCAATCCTACGAATTCAGCTACAAGCTGCCCCCCTAACTCATCTTTGAACAATCCAGGAACTTTATTATTTTGTTTAGTTATACCATGAATATTATTCTCAGAGTAATTGCTGGTGTCAAAATACTGTTTGAAATGTTTCTTTATATCCCAGTAAATGTCATTCGTTTGTATTGAGTATAGAAAACTGTCAGTGTCCGTATAGCACATTTTTAAATTAGCTCCATAAAAAGGTTTCATAATAGAGTAATGAAAATCATACATATGGCTTTTGGATATTTCTAGCACTGAAAAGCCAATGTAAATAGGTTTATCAAGTGTAATTTTTTCAGGTCTTAGTTGAATTGCCACAAAGTTTTCAGTGAATACTGACGAGCTATGAAAATTAGGCCTGGCTATAAGTTGTTCTGCACAAAAGATTTTTTTAGTTTTATTGCTGACGTCAGACCACTGGTTCACCAGCTTTACGTTTAGTCTTTTTTCTGTGTCCTCTAATGTTTTGCCGAAAATACTATTATTTAACAACTTAAAAAAGTCCTGTTCGAATTGTGACTTAGCTTTTTGCCGCAATTCAGTGTTCAGATCTATGTATTGTTTTAAGTAAGGACCTTGATCGAATTTAATAGCTTTATGAATTTTTTTCAATGTCAGGCCATGTTTGAGGCAAGTTTTGAGATGAATGTAATGTATGACATAGTTATACTTGTCATATAAGTTCGGTATCAATTTACAGGTTTTTGATCCAGGCGGTGCAAATTTTTGGGGGCAGAAAGCCAAATCATTATGAAAATCATGCAAAGTTTCTGGGTATTCTAAATCGACCTCAAATATGTAACCCACTTTAGCGTCATCTTTTAAAAGGAGAATATCAGAAACTTGGAACGGTGGGTTCTCAATTAATTCAAAGTTAGAGTGGGGTAGATAACTACACATAGCATACCCATATAAGTTATTACAGTCTATATAAAGTAAATAATTATCTGGAGTTGTGAGATCATGGTTAGGTAGATACTTATTATTCGCACAAGCATAACGAGTAGAACATAAGCAAACTCCTCCGCGAATACCGCGTTGTATCATTCGTATTATTTCCAAATCTTCGATTAGTTCTAGTTTGACTCCGGTTTTTAATAACATAGCATCCCAACTTAAGCTGGGTGCCGTAACATAAAAGGCAGGATCTAATCTGTAATTAGTTTTGCACGTACTTCTAAAACTCTCAAAAATATCAGTTAACAATAACACGTCAGATTTTAAGTATAAGTCAGTGTATTCACCAAGGTTTGACAAATGAAACGTCTTCCAAACCTGTTTAGCGTGATCGTAGTCAGATTCTGAAATAGTTTCGTCAGTTAAACTGCTGTAGAAACATTCGCGAGGAGGTATTGCTTTTTCTTTATAACATTCCCAATTACTCATATACTCATATGGATAAATTCCTTTACGCCTTAACAAATCAAATTGCTGTTTGTTAGGGTAAAAAAGTGATAAATAAATAAAATCATGAACTGAGAGATTTTCTGCAACTTTTTCTAAACTTGTACCTAAAAACTTTAAAGAATCCACAAAGCGCACTGCCATAAACTCTTGTTTATCGATTGGAAAGAATTTAGTAAAGGATACATAATTTTCTTTTGTCTTTGCGATAACATTTATGTTGCCTGGCAGTTCACCTAACTCTCTAATAAATAAATGGCAGTCATAGCCTGACAAGTTGTGGAAGAAAACTGGTATAAACTGTGGAAGTTTAAATTGAAGGTTGCAGTAGGAATGAGCAGCACCACGGTAATTTCCTGTCAAGTGACAGTGATCTTTTACTTTATCTTCGAACAGTAACTTACTACAAAGATAGCAAATTTGAGATTTAGTAAAACTTTTTAACTCGCCCTCTGTAAGGGGTAACATATCAATATGATTTTTTAATACTCTACTTAACCTCAATACGTCAGCACCCAATTTTTTTAAAAAAACTTGAACACAATCAAGTCCTCGATAAGAAACATACCGATTGAGAGATGCATCATAAGAACATACAATGTAATAACCAAATGCGATTGGAATGTGTTTTTGTAGATTTGTTGTATTTTTTGAGTTTTGGTCACCCGAAGTGGGTTGTAACATTGATTCGAAATCAGCGTAGATTACAAATGGCATATCTTGCATACGCTCAAAATGTCTAAACTGGATTAATGTTCCCTTTTCTGGCAAAGCAGTTTTGACACCACTGCATTTATGATTGTTTAGTTTATTATCGTCAGAAAAATAAATCATGCAATCATCGCAAAAATATATTTTGCTATGATGTTTCGTAACCTGATTCCTGACCAGCCGACTTAAATTTTTTATGAGACAGTAATGCGTATTTTTACCGCTTTCCAAGAACAATAAATTGATATGATTTTGCTTTTTTTGCATGGACTTGTATAACGGCCCAACAATCGTTTTGTTGTTTTTGAGGCCGTAAATATTTACACTAATATTGTTATTGTTCTTTTCAAACACCCTAACATCCCTGAAGCCCACCGGGAAAGTCATGTGTCTCGTATCTAATAAAGTATCATAGTGAGGATATGACGATGTTCTGTTTGAATTTTTTTGGGCAGGAAATAAAGCTGCCATAATGCACCACAAAAAGCAGAATTGGTCAGCGTTTTGGATATTGACACATGCATGTTTTAATTTTATAGCTCTAGGAAGATCGATAAACCCTGACGCTCGCAGAGGATTATACTTGTTGATGTTAACCTCTAGATATGAATTAGCTACAAAAGTCCAACCACTATCTCTCTCCTGAAATTCGTCGATACCAGCAACTATTTGTTCGACAACCTTTTTAAACATTTCATTGAAGTCGTAGCTCTTATGAATAACGATGTTTCCGGTAGCAAACGATTTAACTTCACTACTATCATTTTTTGGCAGCGTAAACTCGGCAAATAGCTCAAAATTTGCTTTTACGCTGTCAAAAGATTCAAGTCGTGCGTTAATCAGCTGGCGCACTTGGCTACGTAGTGAACGAATAAACATTGATGGTGGGCTCGATTCGCCAACGTCTTCGCTGTCCGAACGAGGTCTCACTCTGTAAGTTGCAATGCGGTTACGAAATGCGGATGATACTTTCTCAACACCATCGCATTTCTTAACAGCATTGTTATTTTTATGTACAGTGCTTCGCAAATGGGAGGAAAAAGCTCTACTTTTAACTGAGATATCACATACCGAACAATATATTGAATTATTATTAGGCATATTGACGTGTATATGAATTTACTTTGCTTTGTAAAGGTGTGAAGGTATGAAAAGAGACAAACCTAATATTATTATTATTATTATATCGTACGACCACAATCATACAGAAATAAAACAAAGAATAAATACAAACTAACACATATTTTTATTCCTACAACTACAAGAATAAATAATAAAATTTTCTACCTATTTATCTACTTTATCGCCGTAAAAATACCCGTCCTCCACAAACTTCGCCTTACACCGCTGCAACAGCTGCTGCAGCGCAGCTAACTCAGGCGATTCGGGTTCCCCTTGGAATTTCAGCGCCAACACCGCCTTTTCATGCCGCTTGAGGGGGTGAACGTTTTTGATGTCGTCCACCTGGTACAGTTTGAGGTCTAAAAATAGACCTCCCTCAAGCTGGGCAGTGCGGCGCACGACTCCGTCAGCGACTCGCTTCGCGTAGCTGGATCGCAGCTGCTGCGGCGCTCTGGCGGCACCCTCCTCCTCGCTGTCGGAGTCGAACACGCGCCAGCTGCTCCTCTTGACCTTGTGCTGCGGCGGTGCCTTGCGCTTTGCCTCCTTTGGTTTCGCTGCTTCCTTGGTCTTGCGCCTGTAAATACCATAACATACGTATTTAAAATGTCAAACACTGCATAAAGACAACTGTGGGCTAGTTTGTTCATAAAACATGAAGAAAAAGGCTTGTTTGGTGAATGTCCTGTGATCTGTGACTAATAGAATAATAATAAAATTGTTTACCTGGGAACCGCTTCGCCGTCTGAGTCGTGCTGACGCTTGCCGGGAGCAGATCCTTTCTTTTTGTTTCTGAAATAGAACGGAAAAACTGTTATTCATAGGTAAAACACTATATTGGCGAAACTGTGTCAAATCTTTACTGAAGGTATATAAAATAAAAATAAATTGAAGGTAAAAAAAAAAAAAAAAAAAAAAAAGCGCTGTTAACACGACTCGATTGTCACCGTATCATTGATCAAAAGCGGATCAGTATTTTAAACGCTACAAACGTAGTTACACACATGGATTAATATAATCATAAACCATCCATATGACCTTACACAAATGGGTTCAAACTGATTTTGCAAATAACTCTAAATTTGTTTAGAGTGATCTATGTGCTTTATGGAAAAATACTAAAGCACTCCACACAAACACACACAACACAACAAACACACATAACCGGTCAACGATACATTTTTAGAACAAAATATATATTTTTAAGTGAATAAATACCTTTCAAAATACTCGTCCTCCGACTCGTAGGCAGCCTTCGATTTGCGGGCGGCGGCGGCGGCGTTGAAGCAATATTCAGAGTCAGACCTGAAAACAAACGAATAAATTAGTAAAAAAAAAAAAAAAAATGGTTACCTATGAAGTGAAGTAAAGTGCAAATGAGGTGGCTAATAAACTAAAAAACTAATCTAAGTCAGCGAGGCAAAAAGAAAAAAATGTTGAGTCCACGGATGGATAATTATTGAGTGAGAGTGTGGTAATAAAAAATAATAAAATAGAAAAATAATATTATTTGAATGGGCTGCAAAAATCGAGAAAAATATTGAGTAAACTTACGAACATTTTCAGTAGGTGTAGCAGCAGGGAAGCAGAACTTGACAGCAGGCAGAAGAAGGTCTTCAGCAGGGCACAACGGCAGCAGAGCTTCAGCAGCGGTTTCACAAGTAGCTCGAAGCGACTGGACGATCGTTGAAGCACGAAGAGAAGTGATACTTTTTCGTAATATTTCAGGCGTTTTTAAAGGAAATTTTTTTGATGACAATGCACCGGTGTGTCGGACGAGGATTTTGTGCGCATGTGTGTGTATTAACACTATATAAAATATTGTACGTATTGTCTTAAAGAATTTCGTGGTTATATATTTTTTTTTATATTCATCATAAGGGTGTGAGGTTAATATAAAATTGCGTATCAACATACGGTTTAGTCCCTTTATAGATCCTAGGACACTATAAAGACAAAAAGTAGTCTGGGTAGTTTCAATCTACCTATTGCTCTACAAAACTTTCGTGATACATACTTGACTATGATGCAATAAAAAATACATAATACACAAAGTAATTATACAATAATAAACCCCTTTAAATCTACCCAAGGATGACTTCAATCTAATGTAATCAAATATAGTTATTTGAGCATCCTTTATAATCAAGCTATTTAAATTACATCCATTTTAAATCCAGAAGAAATGGAAAATTAATATAATTACTACAAAAATAAACAACTAAATCATAAACCAACTAAACCTTTTACTAAACTAAGTCATATTATGTACCTACCTATTTTATGTTATATTAAATTGCAATACTCTTCATGTTTTCTGTTTTGGACGCGCTGATGGTAAAGCTGGAAGAATGTATTAATTCCTTTAACGATAATAGCATAGCCCCCGAGCGGAGCCGCAAGCCAACGCTAGTTTGATTTCGTAAGCGCATTTAGCTTGGTGCAAAAATGTAATGCGCGGGTACACAACCTACATAGAATTGCTTAGTCATGACACACGCAGTGATTGGAATATTGCTGCATGACGTTGTCATGATATGGATATTCTGACATTAAACTAAATAGGTAGATATTGTTTATTGTAGTGAGAAACCACAGAGGAAATTCAAAACATACATTCATTCACATACATTCCTTGTTTACTAGTGAAGAAGAATATATAAAAAATAAAAATTAACATCCTAACCTAACCTCCTATCCTTAATAGTTAGGAAGGAGGAACCAGACTACATTTTATTATCTCTCGCTATTACGTTGAATTTATTGACACACGACCATTCATAAAAATCGGTTCAGCAGTTTAGGCGCTACAGTGGAACATTCATTATTAACACTAGCTATGCCCGCGACTTAGTTCGCGTGGTATTCGGATAAAAAGTTGCCTATATTTTAATTCTGTGCATGGTGTATCTGTGTGGCAAATCCGTTATGAGTCAAAGAGGAACAAACATCTCTCCATCCATCCATCTTCACAAACTTTCGCATTTATATTATTAGTAGTAATACACTGCATTAGCCTGCCATACATGGATAAAAATGGAATATCCATATCATGTTAGCATGAAATTAAACAATACAAGGTGGTATAAAATTAACGGTGGTCGCGAAAAGCGAAATCCATGATACGATTACTAATGGTATTGTATGCTTTTACTATCCTTTAATACTTTGACCTTTAGATTCTATGTACTTATCATACTGAGCAACTTAAAAACCTATTTAGAGGCTAAAAATTTCACCCATGCCGGGACTTGAACCGGTATAAATAAATTAAAATAAAATGGTTTAAATAGGTTTTTAAATTGTCCTTAGCACGGGTTAGTGCAACAAAAAGAATATAATACTGAGCAACCTGAATTTTTTTTTTTTTTTCATAGAGTAGTATAATTTGAAATTTAGTAGCTATCTATCTGAATATATTTCTATTTCTACGAATCCTGAAAATTATAAGAACTAAAATATTCTCAGTACTTAGTTTATAGTGAATAGAATGTAGGTTGATTGATAGATAACCAAATCAACACTCTACGCATATAAACAACATTAATTAATTTTGCAGATTTTTGAGTTAAAGTACACCATGTATAATAGGAAATTGATGAATAAGCAGACTGCAGCTTTATTTTAAGTGTTAAATATATTAATATTTTAGTCATATCTGCAATTATTTTTTAACTTGTGTATGTGAGCGCTGGCGGATGTGATTGCGTTATGTAGGTTACATGTGTCGAGTGTGACCCATGAAAATGTTTAGCAGGTAGGTACCTACCTACATGATCCTTGATGGAAGCTAGGATTATAGATTAGACCTAATACAGGTTATAGATTAGATTCCTGCAGCAAGGGAATCTTCTTTGTTCATATTTTATATGTTATACTTGGCAAGTAAACTTAGTTGGTTCCGCACGTAGATAGATAGATAGAGAACACTTTATTGCACATAAAAATGGAAATTACACAGATATTGTAAATGTGTTTCCTTGCGCTAGGTCGACTAAACTGAGAGAATGGTAAAAGTACTAGGCAAGCCTCTATGGTTTGCATGGTTACTATTCGGACCCCTAATGTTCCCTTTTAATTTTGCCGAGAAATTGTTTGAACAGACATTTATGAACCCAACTCTAATTTTATTTTGTCATCGCTAGTTAGCATCGATCATCGCCAACGGGACGGTGCGTTAAAGAGGGCTTTGGGATTTTATCAATCGATCTAGTTCGTCGTCGTGTGGAAATATGGTGAGCCAGAATGCTCAATACCTGGATGGAATGATTATAACACGACGAACAAATCTAAAATATTTCGTCGTTGTAGTATTTAAGAAAAAAATTATAATGCCTGAACTCCCGGAAAATTTTTTGTTTAACTTCATAATTATTGTCCGCAACAGGAATTATCGACTTGACCAACGTAGTTATTGGGCATGTTGGATCGCCTTTTTTGGCATCGAGTGAACGGCGGAGCCGTGAGCGTGATGTCGAAAAATGGTGATCCAGAATGCCCAATAACTACCTACTTACAGCACCTACATGTAAACATGCTTCTAATTATTTAAATTATTTGTAACTTTAGTGCTGTAGTGTTTCGAAATCAGTTTTTTTTTATTTAAAAAATTTTATGGAGCGGGAGAAAAATGAACAAGTCCCTTATAACAATAATTTACCCTACTTAATTCCTTGCTTTAAAATCCTATGTTATCAATTTCCATCTCCGAAAGTCTTCACCAGAACATCACCAAATTAACTTGGGACTACTTTTATGCTATATTATGAAACATACGGACATCCCAGAGATGGAGAACGGAACTCTTCAATGGACAGCAGTAAATAAGGATTTACTGCTGTCCATTGAAGAGTTCCATTCTCCATCTCTGAAAGTCTTCATCAGATCTTCACCAAATTAAAATGGGACCAATGGGACGTTATAACTATTCGAAAAAGATAGAATGGCTGAAATCGGTTCAGATTTGACGGAATTATGCGAAAACATAACCTCCTTTTACCTCCAACATAACCCAAACACAATGAGCCGTTTTCAGCACAAATTTAAAAAGTATTTCATAGATGGCGCTTATAGGCGTGCACATACAAGAACAAGGACACGTCTGTCAAATGGTTGCTTAGCGCAGATTAATTTGACAGCCGCATTTCGGTACTTCTATGGCCACGCCTGTAAGCGCCATCTATGAATTGCTTTGTGAATTTGTGCTGAAATCGGCTCATCCCACCAAAATTAAATGGGATAAGCGGAACGCTTCTCTTTTAAAAAAAATTAATAAAATGTGGGAACTAGCGAATTTATTTGCATATTACGAGTATGACTTCAGCTTGATCAGCTGTTTACTACTTAATCTGTCCGTTTTTCTTGCAAAAAAATATACTAAGCGCTATTTAATACTAATGATGAAAAATAAACTACATTAACCAACGAAGATTAACCACCTTATTTATAAAAACACGACTTCTTAAAACACTTCTCAAAGGCCTTTTTAATAGTCTGTGGCAAAGGCCACAGACTTATATAACTGCTTCTGATGAGTGTTCATTTTAACACCGTCATTTTACAGGTAAACCTATAGATGACGTTTTCAACAAGTGGGGTCCAGGCGAGCCCAACGACGGAGATGGCATAGAGGATTGCGTAGTCCTTCGACGCGAGGGCAACCTCAACGATGACAGCTGTGTCAAGAGGTATTCTTACATCTGCAAGAAGTCTCTGGCCTCCATGGAGTGGAATGTGTTCTGCGATATGCCGGACAGACGTAAGTGATAACTTTCAAATGATTATTAGCTTAGCCCTCACAGTGCCACTGTAAGGCAGAAGTCTTAGATTAGATTATAGTTTTATCAGAGTGATTTGGGGAATAAAGATGACGTTCCAGGTGCTCTGGAATAAAAAAAAAGCAGAAAATAATTATTTTATGTTATTAATAACTGTTTCCATTTAGACTATTGATAAACCAATCAACGATTCAATCACCTAACTTGCTTATGCAGAAGTACGCCTATCCCCATTTCAAAGTATTCAACTTTGTTTTACAAAAGTTTTAGCTTTGACACTAGTGTTCGCTGCTGTTTGGCGATTTCAAATGCTGAGGTAGGAATAAACGTCATATGCACAGGTTTTTCCACGGATGTCAATATCTTTAAAAAAAACAGGCCAAGTTCGTGTCGGGCCACGCGCAGTGTAAGGTTCCCTAGAAAGAGGGTTTTTTTTATCTGCTTTACAGATCTAACAATTTCATCAAAGTAAGTTTAGATACACGATTTTATGAGTTGGAATGAGTTAATAACAGCCAGTTTGACGGGTATGCTTGTGTATCATCAATTGCTTCGTGATACTACTCACCATATAATTTAGGAAAACAGATTAATTTAAATTAAAAGAAACATATTTCAACAGCGTCTTAGATTAAATAATCTGAGGGACTCTTATTACTCTATTAAAAATCTGGGGCGAAAATCAAATCCTGCAAGTGTCATGTAATTTACATGTATTTGAAATATGTTTATTTGTATTTAAGCACAGGTCTTGCAAAGTACAACAAGCGTTGCAACAAGAAATCTTCGATCGAAATACTCACAAGCTAACATCCGTCACCAGCAAATTTTAACATTAGAAATGTCTTTTCGTTCGCTCGCTCCAGTGCAGGCTCTGATTTCACGAAGAAGTGCGATCCCCTTACATCTCGGAGAGTTGTGAAGATATGATATTCAAAAAAGGCTCAAACGGCATTCATGAGCGCTGCTTTAAGCCGTAAGTGTGCTGAGAGCTGTAAGGTGTAAAAAGAATTATTCGAGAAAGTCAAAACCTAAAAAAATTAGGTCCGAAATAGTGAAAAAATTTTTTTTTCCGAATTTTTTATGTTGGCGCTTGATTTTTTGGTAACAAAGAATGATATCAAAAATTTGAGAAAAACTCCTCTGGACAATTTAGTCAGCTATAATTTGAGCCTAAAACAAAGACCATCGGGTCAAGGGTTTGCCCTGGAGCCTAACCTTTTTGAAAAAAGTCAGAACGACATTTTTTACGTAACATTTATTCCTCGATTCATTTCCAATGTGCTCCATAGTCGTGTGAGGCATGAAATCTGTTTTTCGAAAATTTTTCTCAAGTATCACAGCTACTCGTATTTTCTAGAAACTCATGAATGATGCGTGTAAATATTTATAACAAACTACCAAATTCTTTTAAAGAACAAAGGTTATAATAGATGTTGAAATAGTACTTAACGTTTGCCTTTGGTCTTCACAGATTATCTCTACGATGGCGATCTTGGGAAATGCTACAAATTTCACTTGACTCCTCTGAACTGGACCGAAGCTTACAGCGTATGTAGCGCTGAGCAGTCATACCTGGCCGTCATCAACAGTCAGAAAGAGGCTGAACATCTGGTCAAACTAACAGAGGAAGCGCCTAAAGATAGTGTCAAGGGGGATTACCTGAGAGGAGCTGTCCATTTAGGATTCCACAATAAATACGAAGACGGATGGAAGACTATAAGAGGTGAGTGTAAAATATTCTGTGGTGTGTTTTCTTGTCTTAAATTTGGAAACATCACAAACCATTAACCGTTTTTGGAAAGAACACAAACCGTTTAGACTCCATATAATAGATATAAGACAGTGCTAAGTAACCAACAATATCAGACTTCATCGTAGACGGCTATTCTGGGATTTCTCCGTTAGATACTGTTTGACCTGTACAACTTCTTAGTGTGCATCCAATCCAATCCATCAGCCCATATTCGTCCACCGCTGGACATAGGCCTCCTCTGAGGTACGCCACTTCTTTCTGTCCTCGGACATCCTCATCTAGCCAGTACTAGCAAACTGCCTCAGAATCGTCGGTCCAGTGAGCTGGTGGGCGTCCTACGCTGCGTTTGCCATTTCGTGGTCGAATGTCAAGTCGAGAATAGCGAACCTGCGACTCGAGAATTTTTTTATATCTGTGTTATTACCCCGTCAGTTAAGTACCAGTCTGTTGATAAAATCGAGCCTCCTCGGGGTGCAGAAAGATTAAAGGTTACTCTAGTTTTAATTCTTTTATTGTGTAATGTAGTAGTGTGAAACAGGAGCTGATTGACAATTACAGTTTTGTTCGTACAATAAAAGTTCTTTGTATTGATGAGCAGAATAACCCTTCCATTTCTACCAAAACATTCAGAATGGTTCGAGAGGCGCAGGAAGGTTTCTGCAATAGGTGTTCCATATTAATTGGACTTTCAGGCACTTCTTTGGAACAGAGCGGCTACGCTAAATGGGGCAACCAACAGCCCGACGGCGGTGACAAGGAGCCTTGTGGGACCATGTTCTACAACGGTCATCTGAACGACCTGGCTTGCGATAGGAAATGCTTCTTCATCTGCGAACATGACATCAGCTCGCTCAACTCCGCCATCGATGAGAGGTTTGGAACAGAACAGTAAGCTTAGGTACTTAGAGGTCATCTTCATGCTTGCAATTGTTATGTTGACACTGCTGTTAATATCATATCATATCATAACATAAACTTGCGCTTGTATTCCAGAGGTAGGCTGAGGTTTCATACCACAGTCTGCATGAAATTAACAGAAGGCGAACTATCTCTCCGTTACATAAGAACCAAATTTTAAAATTCCATTACCTACGTCGTATGCACTACGCTGGGTGTATCAAGATACTTATCGAAAACTTATCAGCTGTTGCATACTAAAGTATTCAATGAGGCTTGTGATATTTTTCTCTTGATTGGCGAGTAGACCGCCTTTACAGGAAGATACGTTGATTTTGATACACAGTATAAAAACGTTTCGAGCTCTAAGAGGCACTCCCCGAGCTAACTAGCGGCAACAATGATAAAAAATCGAGTATAGATGCTAAAAGGACAGGATTACTAGGGCCAAACTATCAATCTTATTTAGAAAAACAAAGTATAAAAACACGATTCCTTAGAACAAGAGGAGTGTTTTAAATGCAGTTTAAAAAACAGGAGTATTGTGAGGAATCGTGTTTTTATAAATAAGGCTGTAAGGCCGACTTGCATTTTTTTTCAATTTAAATGGCGACTTAGTTGACATTTAAGAAGATTTTTGGCAAAAATTCAGACGTAGGTTCTTCGCCCTAGGCTCTAGGCTATAGATTCTTAAAATAGCTATTCTAAAACAGCCTAGAGAATTATAGAGAACTATTGATAATTATGATGTTAATTTCTCGCAAAAACGCATTACTACAAAAATGATATGATTTATTTTCGTTCCTGGTGTTATAACCAGCTAACCATCCTGTGGTCACCACTTGTATGTACATAGTTTAACGGATTTATCATAATTGTGTTTAATATTTTTGTATGTCGTTTCGAGCACGTTTCGGGGGTTCGTTTTCATTTCTGCTTTTTGGTGTAACACGCACGCATGACACGACCGGCTTTACACATGCGTTTTCTCACTCATGAATGGCGCAACACCTTTACTTTCTCATTGAAACTTCCAAGCCTAGGCAACCTAATTTGTAAGGCATTTTAAGTCAGTCCAAATGTCACTATCTAGACTAAACAGCACGAGTTTTTCTCCACGAGCGTTTTTTGTATTGCAAATATGTAGTGTTTAAAACCGGTGATAACATTAGTCTACAACTAGAGCAATGATGGTCACTTTATAACGCAGAATAGCGTGCATTTGTTCTGTTTGCTCATCAGAACGAAGCACCACTTCGTTCTGATGAGCAAACAGATCTCTTTGTAATCGCCTTTACGTTGGGTCACAGATATACTTACATACCTAGGTCTAGAATCTGTCAATGCACTGTACTGTAATACAATTACAATTGGATGAACGAGGCGATTTCATTGCATTGTCGCTCACGCGTATCAAACCTTTTAGGCGTCAAAGAAATAAAAGTATGTTTTTCGGACTAAACGACTGGTCCGAATAAAGTACTCTAAACCGGCGTGTGTGCATGCAACGACGTTGATGAAGCGAAAGAGATCTGTCATGGCAAGTGGCAGACCTTGGTCTCTACCTATCCTTTCGGGATACAGGCGAGAGTCTAAAATAAAATAAAAATATTGAAATTAGAGGAAAGAAACAAAATTTTTATAGGTATGTTGGTCAGTCTGTACCCACTTCGGTAAAATTCAATAAGTACCTATCTTATTAAGTAATATTTTCTTTTGCCTCAGATCAAGTCTGCCTCCAAGTCAATGTAATTTGGTCTAGATGGAGTGATTCAGTGCCTAGCAACGTAAGTCTTATTTTTATAGTTTTTAAGCTAAGTAAGTTCTTACTGTACTGTAAGACTATTCAATATTACGAAATAGTGAACTCAATCAACCATTTTGTAGCGGAAAACCCAAGTTCTCTTTTGTATACTTTTGTGTTCTGAGATGTAGATAGTCAAAAGGTCAGGAATGGAGATGATAATAGGATCTTTATTATTAGTATTACAAACAACGTAAAACTTACTTAAGTACAATATGAGTTATTGTTTTCTCTATATAACAAAATATACAAAACTATAAAAAATACAAAACTAGCATTATGTAAACTATAGTGTTTTTTTTCGTTTAAAACAACATCAGACAAAGTTACGAACAAACGTAATCACGCTTATTCGCTACTTTGCCACGGAGTACCTAACGGTTCTGTAAGGAGTAAGGAGTGTTCTGTTGATTCTGGTATTTCTTACTAATTACATTTTTTACAATACACACATTAATCACCCAGCTAGCTATCAGAGGTTCTCATTGAAGACGGCATTCCCCACTAGAGGCAGATATTTGACAATCGGTCCTCCGTAGGACAATACAACCCTCGCTGGCTCGCAGTATGAAACCACTAGCTTCATGACGAACAGGTAGAAGAATACCGTCACGAGGCAATCCAGGACGAATAGACTGAAATCAAAGCAAATAACTATAGATCCTGTATTAAGTTGAAGAAGATTCGGACGTGAAAGCTGAAATAGAAATGATTCCAACATGCCTGTTAGTGTTTAATGGCAATGTTTTGATGAGTATGTGAATACTTACGTAATGGAAAATACATAAACGAAACAACCATAGATATTCACATAACTATATCCCTAATGTTAGTTAATTAGAGTTAATTAATCATATTACAGCTTAGAGTAAGTAGACCAATTTGAGCCGTCCCATTAGATACCTAGAACAAATACCACAAACAAATGCCTACAGACGATGTCATGAAAATGACCCGCAGCAAAACAAACGAAAAAGGTAAGGGAATTTACTCATGTATAAATGACATCTTCCAGAACCAAGTGGCCAAGATGCTTCATTTGCGGCATCGAGAAAAAGAGAAAAAAAAGTTTCATTAGATCTCCATGTCAGTGGCCAAAAGGCGTTCTTGGATTTCTTGGAAACGATTATAAAACTGTGGCAACAAATTATAAATTCAAATTTCCTGTTGTAATTGCAGTTGGAGATGGGCCGGGGAGAATGAGACTTGTCTTTTTTTCTTTTTAATCTGTGGGAGAATGTTCTGGCATGACGCGAGACCTTATAAATTTGAAAATTATGACGTCGTTCAATTAATTCTACTCACAAATATACTGAGTTTACCGCAAATTATTTCAATTAAGATAATTCACACTTTTTTCAACTTCAAGTTCTCGTCATGCAAGAACATTTTCTCCCGACCCTCACTTGTTATAACTAACTGTAGTGTCTGTAAATTATTCAGGTACTCACATGTTATTCTGCAGCCTAGCTCTGGGTAGATTTTCCATCTTTTCCTTCAAACAATAAAGTTTTCCTCCAACCATACAACTCTCGATGTACGGCTCATCCTCAATGATGGTCAGGTCCATAGGGAAGGTCTCTTTGTCCACGGGATTTAAACTTTTTGGTAACGCGTTGAAGTTGTGTGTGTCGAACCACCATTCCCTGGTAGTGAAGTACTGAAGGACTTCTAGACCCACTGATATACGGTTTTGGATGCGTACCATGCTGAAAATTGAAGCAATATTGAATTAAGTACAATATGTAGATTACTAGACTCAGACAGGTAGAGGATGATATGGGTGCCGGGCAAGCCTAATCCATCTGAAAAATATATCTGAGGCACTACAGCATCTGAGTGACAGTGGTCATAGATGGGCCATTATACGTATCAGGACTGTGAGATTACGAGTACCATGGTCCGACTAGGCATCTCTATTCAGAAAGGTAGCAGTGCTCTGGTGTCGCTGCAGGCCCCTTAGGCTTCATCTCATTTCAGGTACAATTAGTAATAAACTTCCAATTGTCAAGCATTTCGCGCACAATCGGCTATTTTGGGAAAATTCTTGTCTGTAGATAATACAATCGGCTGAATTAGACGCACAGACAGCGTATAATTCAGCTGATTATATTTTTCGGCGGGGGGGGGGGGCATGGATGCGTATGGCGAGAGACCGCGAAAGATGGCGTGATGGGGACAAGGCCTATACCCAGCAGTAGACTGATGATGTTCTTAAGTTATTGGGAACTTTTCAATTTCTTTTTGTGAAGACGTAATTTGTATTTTTGTGCACGTTGATGATGTGCTCGAAACAAGTGTTTTATTTAACTGTCGTTTAGTTTATCTGAAGGGATTATTTACGCTGGATGGTTTGATATCTTACAATCGCTTCTGCCCAAATATCAGCATCAGGAAGTCGATGAGGTAAGCCGGAACGATGTGGTAGAAGAACACGCAGAGGTCGTGAATGAACTTGTTATGCCGCAGATTGCCGTCGGGGTACCAGAGCGGGCCTTCGAATGGGTACTTGCGGATGGTCGCCTTGCCCGCGTCCAGGACTTGCTTCCAGGTGGTGTTCCTGTCATCACCTGTTGTTAAGTTAAAGACTGGGATCTCTGGTCGCCTGAAAGCATAAATACATACATGCATACCAGATTCGTACATTCGGCCTTTTGGCCTCCGCTGTAGTCTGATAAAAAATAAATCATGAATATTAATGATTTTATAGGCTTCTTAATTATTATTATTTTATAGGATTCATTAACAAACTTTACGAATAACTTCAGAATTAATTATATAATTCCGAATTAACCAAGAAACTGTTTTTGCGTGTGTGTGTGTTTGTGAGGTGGCTGACGCTTCCCGTGTCATTTAATGTGAAGTTAATAAATAAATTACAATTACGAACCAATGACGGGCATTTTATATAGTGAAAACGTTCTAACTGTCACAAAATGTGAGGTTTCAATTAAAATGCTGAATTTCTACTAGAGCAGGTAAGTGCCACTTGATCACAACGATTTGAATCTTGGCACACACCTCGCGGTCTCCTTCCCGATCTGGACAGCGATCACGATAATGGCATTTATTTCAATGTCTACAGGGATCACTTCGGCGTGGTAGTGCCCGTAGCAGTGCATGGATCGGATGACGCCTTTCCCGGCGCCCACCATCAGGCCGATGGGCCCGTTCAGGTTGTCCACCCAGCCTGGCATTGGCTCCTTGTACGATGGAGTAACTGGAAAATATCAAAGGTTACTAAAGTAAGAGAGAGTTGGTCTCTACATAACTAGGCTAGGTGCTTAGAAATTCCACGTGATTTATTTTTTGAAGGAGGATAAAGTCGGAATCGAAATGTTTTTGTTTAAAGTAGCACAGAAAGTGGGACTTAATGAACAAGTTAAACTCGGTGTCCATTTTAAACTCTAGACAATATCGTTGAAAAAATGGACAAAAAAAATCCAAACTTAGTCTTTTTAATTTCTTCTGTAAGAAATTGTGTTCTTTCATCCAGTTCGAAATATTTAACGCAAGCCCGGCACACACCGCCGCCGGTATTTAGAGTTCCGTTGTTTACAAGGAACAATTATAGTTTCGCCATGTCCGCCTACACCATAGCGTGGGGTATTGTTGGATTACCCAACTAGCAAAAACCCCTCTTACAACAGTCTCAAGACTAGAAATTTTCGCTCTTATATTGATCCTATATCATCGTATAAGCCTGGATTTGGGCACAAATTATAAGCGTATTTAATTTAATATCGTCTTAATATCAGTCTTAATGAATGCTGTTTGCACTTATAGTAATCTTGCCAAAACTATTTTAAGCTGCCTTAGGCTAAAATCGCTTTCGCGTAAGTATATTATAAGCCTATGTAAGCTTATATTAGTCTAACGTTAGAATGTTAACCTTGAATCTTTTGTTAACCGATTTTTTATTTGACAGCACGGTATTCCTACGTTATCTGTAAAAATATTATTGTGAAAAACTGTGAGTTGTGTAAAAATATAATAACGAAGTGTTAGTTATCAAACACACCATGTTTGTGTTGTACGGTAAGTATTCCCTTTGGAAAATATTATTTACTGTAAAATAGACCCTGTTTTACGCTTTAAACTTCATGCGCTCAATCAAATAAGCATTTAAAATGATATATTCAATCCTCATTTTAATGTTTTATTTCTTTATTGTATGGATTTGATGCCATTGTTATAGTTGCATTTTGCCAGCGCACTATTAGACCATTGTAAGATCATTTGTGCTAATATTAGCATTCTAAAATGCAAAGGGTATGGCCATGTTAAATTAATTTAGGGTTCGTTGATTGACCTACATAAAACCTTAATTTTTTAATCTTTTCCTTTTTGACCCTTTAAATATAAATGTACTAAATGTTTTTACTTTTATTTAAGTGATAACGTTGGTGATTTGAAATGGTTGTATATATGGATATAGACCGTTTCCTAAAAAAGAAACACTTCCGTATGTTAAAGAATTTAAAATGGCCTTGGGAAGAAACACATTTCTTGTTAAGTGAGAAATGTCACGGATGTGGCCATTGCAATAACGATATGAATAATAAACCTAAACATTTCATTATGAATGCAAGAAATATGAAGAATCTATTAAACTACGGCTTTTTTTTGGTGTGATAATTGCTATGCATACACAATTTATGACCACTACATGGAGGACGAATGTGAAGTTTGCAACAACAGCGAACCAATAGTTACTTCAACTCATTAAATACCAAGTAGGTTATTCCCCTCGCCTTAGTTAAATATAAAGGTATAGGTATATCTATCAATTTGCACCAAAATGGCAGCGGCTAATATCGACTAGCAGCGCAGTCAGTGCACAATTTTTATTTATTACATTTGGGTTAAACTTGGCCGTAGAGGTGCCTGTAAGACTGAAGAGGGGATTCACTTACACTGTCACGTACGTACGAAGTAATTTATAGATGTAGAACGGGGAATACCCCTGTTATAGACAAGTTTCTAAAGATGTTTACTTCACTTATCGTTTATCTCGCTCATTTATATCAAGTGTACGTGAGACAGAAATACAAAATATACCTATACCGAGCATTCGTTTATTCACATTCTCTGGTCGCGACTTGACAATCGACAGTCGTTGTGCCGCTTTTGTTGATGGCTCACGCGTTTATGTCGTGTTCGTAGTTTTTACACGCCGGATCAAGTAATTCGATATAGTAAACGATTATTTAACGTAAACTGTAACGTTAGAAATCGTCGTAGGTATGTAGGTATAGTCGCGAACCGGGATTGTTGATAATAGTTATTTTAGTGAGTATTATTTTGTTGCTGTTTCAGATTTTAAGATAAATTATGCCATTTAAGATTGTGCAGACCATTGAGGACGGAGAAAATAAGTTAACTACAGTACCAGACCAGTGAGAACATAATGGCATACTATATTGGCCTGAAAAAAAAAAAAGAAAAACGGAGAAAACATGAAAGTTCGGTTGCGGATTACGAATTTACCTCATTATAATATTATATTATTACGATGTGTGTCATATATAATATATCGTGTCATGTCCTAAATATTAATACTTTGAATTTTATTTACTAACTACGAACGGAGGCAAAGCAGGTATTTCGAAAATATTACAAAATATAGGCCAGAGTTGTTGTCGTGAACTTTTAGAAACTGGCAATCCGTCAATATTGATGTTAAGATGAATAATATCTGGAAGGCACGTTAAACGTCCCAAAATATCATTGAGACTTGTCATCCAGTTACTATGCCAATACATTCCTGGAGGCGACTCAGTAATATGTACTGTATCTTCATTTGTTTTAAGCAGTGTTCGTAAAATAAGTAGCAATCCATTTACGTGTGCATGAGGTATATTAAATTTTAATGCCCATTTTTGTAAATCACTTTTTAAGGTCAAATCGTTTTCATAATCAGTTTCATCCACGGTTGAAGATTCATTTTCACTAAAATTATTGATGTCACAGACTGAATAATCACCTTCCTCAATATCAACTTCTTGTGTGCAATAATTCCTACAGAACCCTCACAAATATTTTTCTCAATACCATCTTGTCCTGGCAACACCTGTATGTTTGATTTATTTATAATTTGTTTGTACTTCTTCTGAACTTTCCGCCGATAGCCTCCACTTCTCGAACGTTTTTTCCAATCTCTGTAATCCATGCCTATATTTACACAAAATGTACACGTTGCAACATTTAACTTTAACTCACAAAATGGCCAACTAAATGTTATTCTTACAATTGTTTTCACAAAATCGATTTAAGCTCAAACCATCTTATATTGATCTTGTTTTTTGTATTGTAAGTATGTTAATCCAATATAACTCTAATATCTTACTAAACTTGTGTAATTGATCTTATAACAGTTTTAAATAAGATCAGAAAAGCACGCACTTGTAGTGGTTTTATGTTATGCTGATATTAGTCTGACGTTCTTACAAAAGCATTTATCAAGACCATTATAAAATTAAATGAACTTAGAGAATGGGGATATAAGAGCAGTTATTCTCAAGTGCAATGAGTCTTCGTAAATGTTATTGTAGGAGTAAGACGCTTATAATGGTATTATAAAATGCGCTTATATACATATATGAGACAAGGTAATAAGAGAGAGAGCTCTTGAGTCCATGCTAGCTTGTCAAATGCTAATATAAGAGCAATAATATGTTCCAAAACAATTATAAGAGCGTTATAAGTCTACCACTCTTATAAAAGGCGTAATCTAAGACTTTTTTGCTGGTTGGGTAGTCGTTTAAAAATATTACGGGTGTAGGAAGACCATTTTTTTATTTAAGTTTGCGAAATATTAAAGAGCAAATCTTTGTCGAGTAGGGCGTCGCCCCCCCCCCCTTCCTGGCTAAACGGTTAATTGTAGAAACTTGAAAAAATTCAGGAGCACATATAATGAGCTAAGTAGGCCGGTTTTTTATTATTTGCGTTTTCTGAAACTTTTATTTGTTACAACTTCAACTGTTGTTCACAAGTATTAAGAGAACGATTGGGTAATTGAGGAATTGTGTTAAATATCTTCTTTTTTTTTCGAAATAAGTACGTTATTTAATATTTTCATCATTCTTCTTCTTCTTATGGTGGCCACCCCGACTAGCGAAGATTGGCAATCAGCTCCGCGTGTTAATCTTTGTCTCTCGTAAGGCGGAAGAGCTCGGTAGCACTTGCAATTCCAAACCACTCGTTTCTCAAGTAAGGTTTCTTTCTTCAGCCTTCGCGTCTCTTGCTAGCAACCCATCACATAAAAATCGTAGCAGTTTTTGTAGGTAGTCTCACCTATGCTCGGCCTGACGACACAAGCTGGCAGCTCAGGGTAGCTCTCGCGCACTAGGGCCTCAGCCAGCCGCTTCGAGTAGGTGTACGAGTTGGGGTGCTTCTGGAGGATGGAAGGGGAGAGCATCGTCAGCTGGTCTTCCGTCAGCCAACTGGCGGCGCGGAGCACCTGGTGAGGGTCCGAAGGTGGGTCGTGGACCTGCGGGAGAAAAAATCATGGGACTTGTGAACGTATAAAAAAAATTTTGTACGTTTTGAAACTTTTCTTAAACACCAAAGAGATAGAATAGTTGAATACCTATTAGTACTAAGTAAAGTTATTGCGTGATTAATATACCGCCAGTAAACTTGGTTTATGATAACATAAAAATTGATGACGAATATTCCACCAGATTTCTAGGTCTGATAATTGATAAGAATCTGAACTGGAAATGTCACGCTGAAGCTAAGTAAATCAGCCTATGCTCTATTCAAACTAGCTAAAATTGTCAGTACAGATGCTGTACTTTCAGCTTTTCACGGATACATCATGTCAATTTTGCGCTTCTTCAGCTTAAAAGAAAGCTCTATGACATTCTCATAAATAAATGCTATTATGACTTACAAGAATTCTTTGCTGATAAATTTTAATTCCAATTATTGTTGTTTACTTTGAAATTTTAACTATATATTTTAATTTAGATTTTTTTATATAATTGTTATGAAATTAAATATGTATGACACATTATTTTTATATTGACATTAGTAATTATTTGTCATTGACATTGTGACATAGTGACATTGTTTAAAGCGGCCTAAGTCTTAGTTATATTTTTTTTTTATTTTATTTCACTTTATAATTTTTTTATTGACATTATATTCTTATTGACATTAGTAATTACTTGACGTTTATAATTCTAATGCGGCCTAAGTCTTAGTTATTAATTATTTTTTTTAACATGATCTGTATGCCTATCAGGTAGAGCGCATAGCAACTCTATTTTTTAATGTAACATCTTTATGTATTTGTATCTCACCGATCAATAAATTAATTATGAATTGAGTAGGTAACAAACTTCCAAACATCTTCACAAACTTTCACATTTATAATATTATTAGGATAGGATAACATTTTTGACTTTGACTTTTGAGGAAACTCGTACATACTTATACAAAACCAGTTTATTTGGTTGTCTGGGAGAAAGATCTCGTTTAATATCGCTCATTATATAGAGCATATATATCACTCATATATAGAGCAGTGTGGCAAAACGTAAAGTTGGGTTGGTTAAAGAAAAGATTTTACTTTACTTTGTTTGGGAGACGTGTTAAACGAGATTTGATCAAGTAACGCGAAGAAAAAATCAAAAGTACTTGGATAAATACCCTGACTATTATTTCGCTGGCTGGTTCGAGTATTACGTGCCATGTGAATTATAAATGAGCTCTATTACCTGCGCATGTAAATAAAGCCTTCACTTTGCCTCGTTTTGGGTTAAAGTTCAAACAGCACGCCAATTACTTATTCAACAAGCAAGTTTTTTTATTTTTTTTTAAGTTTCTTGCAGGCACAAGGTTAACTTAATTTATTCTACCAGCGGGGGAAAACCACAAAAGGTTTGTCTGCCGCTGTTATCGCTCGGTTAGGTAACATACATTTTTATTCCTAAATACATAGAGTTTAGTATCTTTTTACATTGCTGAGGCTTCCTCTGTATCCTTTTTAGGGTTTCTGGTGATAAATCATTAAGTATATGAGGTAGAATATACTCCCAAGTTCGCTTTCCAAAGCAATTAATATAATTTGGTAGGATATATTTTGGAAAGTAGCCTAAATTGCGGAGTTGACTAGGTCTTTTAGTTTGCTTATCTTATCAATCTCGTCACATAATATTTGAATTTTAATTTTATCATAAACACTTATTATTTTGCAGTAGTCTGAAAGTTATTAATCTAATTGATTTAGCTACAATTGTCTTAAGTGCACTTACTTGTGGCTTATATATATTTTCAATATAATGTTTTAAAGCTTCTGCCATAGCTAAGTAGCTATCATCAATAATTAACTGTGCTAGTGACAAGTAAAGTATTCTTAAGATTGTAAAGGGTATTTTGAAATTTAACAGTGATAGTTTTCTTTGTATAGATCTTAGTTTGTTACATACATAGTTCATATAGGGTCCCCGGTTCATATTATTATCTATAATTAGGCCAAGGTAAGTATGCTTATGGACTTCTTATGATTAGTACGGAAGTAACTCCTTATAACTGAATCGACTTATGAGGCTCTGACAAACACGCTCGATTATTCTGGCTCTTTCTACTCGCTTATTTCTTTGTCTTGGTTGTTTGAGTAGTCTCGTTCTTTAGAAGCTATTATAACTCATTTCGTTACGACCTTAATTCTAATCTTGTATCACACTTTCACATGCGTTTACCTATAACTCACTTACTAAGGAAATATAATGTATCGTACGCCAGTGGACAAAAAGTTAGTGCTACTGCGTTGGTAAAGCTAACTTTCTGTATATTATTTTATTGTTATTCTGTTTAAGAGTAGTTGGGCAGACCACGCGAACCGAATGTACCCTGTGAGCCGATTCTCCATAGAGTGGGTCCTAAGGGGTACATCGTAGACGCGGTAGACCAACGAGCTCGACCCACACGACACACGGAGTCAGGAGACCCAGGACAGCTAGATCTGCCGGGCTGCGATGACTGACATACCCCCAATTTCACGTATACTAACAATCTGTTTATCTTCTGTTGTCAGTTGGCCAAAGTGCATACAGAGAAAACAACTGATAGGCGCTAATAGTAGATTAATCGATTGTTAGCATACGAGCAACCGGGGGTTCGACACGGCTTTTCTCTACTCGTCTTGTATCTTTTTCTGGCCTATGAAATTTTAGCATTACCTACCGTCTCGCTTAAGAATTATGACAAATAGAGAAGAGGCTAGGAAACAAAAAAAAGTCAGTTGAATGGACTGGTCAGATAACATGTTTAATTTTCATTAACACTTCATAGACTTGAGACGGTAGTGCGCGGAGACTTAAAGCCTTTGTCAGCAGACCAGTCCATTCCATGTCCATAAACAAACGAGCCTTCCAAGGGTTCTCACCCTCTCAGCCATCCTTTCGTAGTCCGGGTAGCAGAAAGCAGTGGAGAGGTGAATGAAGGCAGCCAGGTTCTTCACTCGCTTGGCGACAGCCAGCACTCGCAGCGTGCCGTTGGTGTTCATCTCGAGACCGTCCTTCAGGGGAGCCTCCAAACGCAAGGTTGCCGCGAAGTGGTATATCACTGAGACCTGGAAATGGAGTGGACTGGTTTTAAATGGCTGTGTAACGGCATAACCTGTGCAGCTATGTTACCTACTGTGTAAATCAATTTATGCGTGTCATTTTGTAATACCGACTTTTCATATTCAAAGCTACCTTCTGATATTTTATTTGGGCAAAATAACTACAAACTAGTAAGTCACCTCACAACGCGATGTTCAGAGTTATTTCTGCAATGTGTAATTCCTGAGGCACCCCAATTAGAGTACTTTTGTTCTATAAGATTTTTCACAGATTTTTGTTTCTCGACATAAGGGGGTATACGCTTTACACGCTCTAGCTATGTCGCAGCCATCAGTATATAATTATATTGTTCTGTATAGAAGAATTTTTGAATGTTTTAAATATTGAATCATATTTCAGATAAAAGTTACTTGAATATGTCAATATGTTTTGTTATGTCTGCAATGTACTTTTCTGCCTAAAATAAAATTAAAATTAAAGATAATAAATTTTGCTAAATATTGTATTATTAAAAAATAATTTTTAATTTTTTGCTTGGTCTTCAAATAACCTTAAAACGACTTTATGTCTTTACAACTAAAGCAACAAGTCTTACGTTTTTAGTAATAAACATATTTTTATTAATAAACTTATAATGTTTTAAACACAAAACTACGAAGGGGCATGAAAATTTGAATCGTATTTACATAGGTATATTATATCATAAGAGTTTAATTCCCAGTCGACCTAAACGGTATGAGACAGATACAGTTACCAAAATATGTAGGTTAAATAACTTTTATTTCCTTTAAAATTATTTATTTTGCACTCAAATCTTGAAACAATAAACCACAACGAGTCACTAACTAGAAAAATAAATCAGTCTTACAGGTGTTGTTACTTGACTCAAATAAAACCTTTTAGTCATTCGAAAACACCTGCATGACCACAATATAACGAAACGAGTCGTCGTAAAGTTATGATGCGACTACTGCTCGATGAAAGTACCTAGTAGGTAATTCCTTATAGTTCACACGACTTCTAAATGACAGTAACGTGACTTTCGTATGACCATTATACAACAATGTAGGTCATATAAATGGGACCCTTTTCGCGTTTAGCAAACGTTATTAGATTTTCTGTGAATTTAGGTACTCATAAATTGCTCTAGTCATAGTATTAAAC
Organism: Yponomeuta evonymella; assembly: GCA_963969515.1. Taxonomy (NCBI): domain Eukaryota; kingdom Metazoa; phylum Arthropoda; class Insecta; order Lepidoptera; family Yponomeutidae; genus Yponomeuta; species Yponomeuta evonymella. The sequence continues at coordinate 8,614,047 of OZ018346.1, forward strand.
TTACACAGAGCTAAAGTAGTAGGTAGGAAGCTGGTACTCATTCTTTACCTAGTAAATCTCCTATGGAAGAATCCTATCTTAGACATTCAACGGAGGCAAAGATGGAGGGCTGCAGAGGAGGTATTTCATCTTCGGGAACCAGCGGTTATCAGTGGCAGAAGTAAGTATAAAGGGGATTATTTAGGTTTGATCAGATTAGGTCTCCATGTATCTCGGGGCTGGGTGTTACACCTGGCCAACCTTGCCCTTTGCCTCGTTCCAGTGCCGCAAGCAAAACAACAAAACAAGATTTTGAACATTAGTCTCTGATACCTCGTCATAAAGTTGTTCCAGAAGGTCCTTCTCGATGCCGAGGTTCTCGTAGAGGATATCTCCCGGCACAGGGACGAGCTTCTTCATCATGTGCGGCTTCTGCTCTCGTATGCGAGAGAACAACTGCAAACAAAATGATGATGATGTGTTGGATAAAGATGAAGGACTAATTAAGGAAATATTGTCAGAGTTGAGTCTTTTTCGCTGCCTTTTTCTCCACTACACACTCGATCCGAATGTAAATTTATTACATTGTTTTTTTTTATTTCTGAATGATTGTGTTAGTAAGATAACAGCAAAATGAAGAGACATGAGTAAGTAATCCCTATTCTTGGTGAAAGATGAACCAGGAGTCGTCATATCTATTTCCAACGAATCCTCCGGCTAAGAGTTCGCTTTTTGTGGAGAACTCTGCAATAATCTTATTTTGTGGAAACGCTGTTAATGATGATGAAGATCAAAGAAACAGAAGCATCAGAAACTCACCGGCAATTTCCACATGTCCTCGATCCTGGCCTCGGGAGTCTTCCCGCGTTTGCTCCGCACCAGGGCATAGATACAGCCGATGTCTGGTATGCTCCAAAGCAATTTCTCTATGAGCACCTTGCCCATAAGGCCAGAAGCGCCCGTCACTAGCACCTTGCGTCCTCTGTACCACTCGTTTACCTCGGACGTCATTGTTCGTTCTGGAAATAAGAAGAAAACATCTGTGACTGCATCAGAAATAATTTTGAGAAAAAGTTACATAAAAGTTACCTCAGAGCAAAAATGTAGGTAACTTAAAATCTATATTATGCAATAGGTTATTTAATAGGTGTAAGGAAAATTAGATATGCATTTGGTCATTTCCGGAGTTTCGTCACTGAATAGCGATGAAATGATGGCGTCTTTATTTTCAAAGCCATATCGAATGGTCACGATTTATATCGAATATTGCACCTGTTGTCTATTTTGGTTGCAAAACAATTTTGAACCTTCAAGGTCATAAAATAGATATACATATATACATATATGGTGACGTATTAAGTCCCCGCCCACTGACACTTCAACTTACTCATGCGCTGGGCTATGTCGACGACTTTCATTCGTCTACGGATATGAGATCCGTCACTTCTGATTCGATCTCGTAGAGAAATTCCGAGCATAGCCCTTTCCATAGCTCGTTGCGTGACCTTGAGCTTTCTTATGAGGTGCATAGTGAGAGAACTCGTTTCAGTGCCATAAGTCATCACTGGTAACACACAATGGTTGTATAATTTTGTCTTAAGCGATTGAGGTATATTGGACGAAAATACTTTTCTAAGTTTCCCGAATGCTGCCCAGCCGAGTTGGATTCGACTATTGACCTCTTTCACGAAGTTGGACCGGCCTACTTGGACTGTTTGTCCTAAGTAGACGTATTCGTCTACTTAGATGAAATAGATGTCTCATGAATTTTACGGTTATATCTGACCACATACAACTTTGGACAACCCCTCTGACTCCTTTAGGCGTTGGTTCCTTATTTAACACCAGGAGTACTCTTGCGAAGTTTCGCATAAAATGGTCTAACTAATCTTGTTACTCCATACAAACTTTGGATCCCCGTTTCACCCCTTTAGAGAGAGTGTTTTGAAAAATCCTTTCTTAGTGCATCCCTAGACCTCATAAGGAACCTATGTGCCAAATTTAGAGTCTCTTGACCCAGCAGTTTGGGCTGTGCGCCCCATACAAACTTTGGCACACTTTTTCACCCTTTTAGGGGTTGAATTTTGAAAAACCCTGAAACATGTACTTAGTTGTTTACCGCCAGAAGTTTCCTGCGAAGTTTGGAATGAAATGGTCAAACTACTCTCGTTTCTCTTTACAAACTTTGGACCCCCGTCCTTTCATATCCTTTCTTAGTGCACCCCTAGCCCTCATAAGAAACCTATGTGCCAAAGGAGTCTTCAGACTCAGCGGTTTGGGCTGTGCGTTGATATGTCAGTCAGTCAGTAAGTCAGTCAGTCACCAACCAGTATTTAGAAGACATAAGACATAATATATGGTGACGTATTAAGTCACCATATTATCTACAATCTTTTTGCAAAGGTAATGTAGCCCTGCCTCCAGAATGACAGTTTTCCAAGAAAAGGCAGTCGATCATCGCTACCAATGACCACACCTTCATGTCCTCAATACTGTTACGTATCGAGTAAGTATGTTACACAATATCGGAGGTCGCTATAGAAGTACGGGCAAAAACCACGGTTTGAAAACTTTCAATAAACTACGTTTTGATTTCGCACTGTTGTGTCATACATTTTGAGATGCCGTAACTATAGTTTCATAGCAACGGAAATGTGGAATTTGAACATGTATTCAGAATAATGTGGCCAGTTATGTAGTTTGGTTCTGGCACTTCTACAAAACTATGCCATAACTTTACGCGTTGTGTAAAGCACGTGTTAAATATTTGCATCCCGCATTCACTAAACTTACTCACTTTAGACTTAGCTTTGTGTGCACCCAGTAATTTACATAACGAGATAAAAAAAATTGTTCTCGGTAAGATAAGATAAGAATATTCTTTATTGTACACACCAGAAAACAATTACAAAGACAACAGTTACAAAAGACAATGTACAATTGTAACATTACAATCCAGGGTCGTTTGTATATCTCCCGTACAAAGAATTAGCAATAACCCAGATACTAAGTATGAAGTCTGACGAGCGGAAACTAGGAAGTTTGATACATATTAAGGGTTAAAGTATGAAATTGCCGTTTTATTGCAATAGGTTCTTTGAATTGACATAGAATCTTCATGGTTTGAGGTTTTCGAATGAAACTTTTTTCAAATGGTTTCTATGATGTTCTTTTTTTAAAAAATGTGAAACATTGGAATATCGACTTTCAATTGTTTTCGTTATTCCATTTAGACAAGAAAGATGGATACTGCGAAAATTCGAGTGATTATGAGGCACCCATTTTTCGTATTTTTTTATTTTATTGATTTGACGCAAGTGAGTCAATATTGTGGGTAAGGTAACGTTAAACCATACCGCTAATTCCTGGGTAGTTTGACTAGGGTCGGCTTCCACTATCTCTCTTAATTCATCGTTATTCACCTGTGTGGGCGGTCTTCCTTTCCATCACGAAAGCGTTTAAACCAAAATCGCACGGTGCGTTCATTAGTAGACCCCTCTCCAAACGCAGCATTGATATTGCGGGCTGTTTCTGCCGCGTTAGTTCCGCGTCGGAACTCGTATTCAAAGATCACTCGAATTTTCGCAGTATCCATCTTTCTTGTCTAAATTGAATAACAAAAACAATTGAAAGTCGATATTCAAATGTTTCACATTTTTTAAAAAAAGAACATCATAGAAACCATTTGAAAAAAATTTCATTCGAAAACCTCAAACCATGAAGATTCTATGTCAATTCTAAGAACCTATTGCAATAAAACGGCAATTTCATACTTTAACCCCTATTATTTTACATATGTATGTAAACTTATTATGGCAGAACGTAGGCTTTGTGGAAAGGCTGCCAATCACGGATTTTGAATTTACTTTTTTTACTCTGCTCTAGTCGCTGCAAAGATGGCGTAGACCTTGGTACCTAAGTAAGTCACTGCAAGAAACGGATCGTCACATTATCTTTTTATTATTTCACTTGGATGTAATTTTTAAATTGCAAAACGAAACTTACATATGCCATTGTCACATCACAAATAAATATCGTTGCAAATTGATCAATTCAGGTTTTTGCAATATCCATTGACGTCCATTTCGGAAGGGCTATCATAGACGTGTGAGCAATCTGTAGTGCGTTCCGATGTGCCCATGATCGCTCACAGTCGCAAATTGGAACGCACGGCTAGTAACGTAGTCAATTCAACGCCATCTACAGAGTTCTTGGGAACTACTTTTTTTTTGTATTTTTTTTTGTATTGTATTTGAAACGTTTCTTTTCTTGACGTCTTGGTATGTTCTGTTGCCATTGACCAGGGGCGGTGCTACGTCAATTCTTCCCTGGACTTATCTGATTTAGTCTACTCCGAACTGACTAACACATACATATTTTGACACTTCGGAAGTGTGAAAATGGTTAACCCAGTGGAGACTTACGTAGTGGAGGGCTTGTCATTGTCAATTGTGAACCAAAGTACACTCCATCTGCTATGGTATGTAGAGAGTGTAATCTAGATTTCCCGTTCTAGAATCCTCAAAAGGATTCACAATTCGCAGTTCGGGCTGCTACCCAGTGTTGCAACCAACCGCACTGGCGTCGGTGGCGAAACGCTGGACCGGTAATTTGTGCGTGTTCCTCCGGTGCACAGGCGAAACGGCATGTTTCACTGCGGCCGTACTGATTTGGAATGTGCCCTCTACGTAAGGCTAGGTACACCACGATCTGTAATAAATAACACACTACCAAAATAAGTGTCGGTGCACACGAGCCACCCGCTCTGTAATCTGTAACTAACATCTGAGGTTTATGCTCAAAATCAGCGTCGGCAGTGGAGCATATTCCCTGTCGACTTTAGGCTGAGCATGAGGCTTTTCGCCAAATTGCCTCAATCAATGTATTTTCTTTCTTTCTCAATTCAGTTTTATAAGATTCTTCAGTTACTGTAGCTTTTTTGGCAGTAAAGACAATTTCACTTTCACTTTTTACGCACATTGAAACGCCGCTAACGTACATTTTACAGCGTTTGTTAAACGCCTTTCCCGCGTAATCATTCTCCCATTATTCTCTCTTTATAAAATCCAACCCATAAACGAACGAATTTAAAAATGTCATTACGTCGGGATATTAAGTTTAGAGCGCCATAAGATTGCTAAAAGTTACGCGTCTATTCGTTTTGGTATCTCGTGTCCGTAGCATTCGGGCCGGGCCTAAGTATTTTGACACCTCGTTTCGCTCGTAGCCCCGGCTGCCTGAGTGATCTTAAACGATCACGAAGGTTAAGCAACACATGACGCGTTCAGTGCATGGATGGGTCGCCGTCGACGCCTAACGCTAGTGGCATTTTTCCGAGCGGTTCCGTGCTTCGCAAGGCACGTTAAGCTGTTGGTGCCTGCTGCCGTCGATAGATGGCAGCCGTTAAGCCAAGTCAGAGGCCTTAGGGCAGCTTGACAACTTCTGACAGTAGACGAGCCACTAGTCTACAAGCCTCCACCAATCCGGACTTGGCCCCCGTGGTGGAGTATGGCCTATACCTTCCTCAGGGAAGAGACCCATGCCCCTCGGTGGGGACATAATGGGTTGATGATGATGATAAAAAGGCATGTTGCAGTCACCGGCTGACTGGCACGCGACGAAGTTTTGTGGGTTCACGGCGTCGCTTCAGTTCAAGCACTTATGTTATTTGGCGATACGTCCCTTTGTAGGGCATACAATGGATTTAGTACCTATGCCTTTTTTTAAAGCAACACGTTTCTTTGATTACCCTGGGTGCCCACCGTGAAGTGGCTTGGCACATTGCCTCATGTTCTCTTTAAAAACTGCTATATCAGAGTAAAATGAGCTTAAGAGTTCATCACGCTTAATTAAGAAGTACTAGTTATATTATCTTTGATTATATAAGCCCAAGAGTCCTTTCCACATCTAAGACGTAGTTTAAAATTATCTTTCATATCGCTACTCTATAGAACTCGGGCGCGCATTACATAAGCTAGTCCTTTGAATCACGAGCAGTGGTTCAAACATCAGTTCACAATGTTGGAAGCCTTTCCAAATTCAGAAGCCAATTCAAATTGTCAACACAAACACGCCATGCGTGCGACTGTTAGTCAAACAACGACACCGATCGCCAGTGACGCGTTACAAGACTGAAATGTACCTAGATAGAGGTTTCATCTACGCGTCATTATCAATCAAGCTTGAGCGTATAAGAAACTATAATTTTCTCACTCATTGAGTATTACTAAAAGAAAGAAAAGAAAGAAAGAAAGAGAAACATTTATTGCAGCAACAAACAACACACGATAATTAAAACTTAAGACAAAACAAAACATGGACAGTAAAAAAAAAAAGTCATTGAAAGCCCACTCTTCCGGCCTACCCATAGATTTTATAAGCCGCCAGCCAACTCTACTGTTTAATTGATAAAGGTTTGATACTTGATATTAATTTCTTACATTTGGGAGGGAGCTGAGACAGAATAAAAGACAAATTAAATAAATGAGCCTGCTGCTTTTATGGAATTTAACGCCTGATTAAGCCTTCTATGTGATAAATATTCACGAGCACGTACCACTAATGCATCAACTCTGCGAGCCCCTCCTCTTGCGTTAACGCATTACTTCACGAGATATTACCGTGACTGATTACGCAAAGTTTAAATGCCCACCGAGTGTAAGTACACAGCTTGCCGTGGCTGATTGATTTTGAGCTTTATTGTCGCGGTAATAAGCTCTGGGTGTAATTGGATTTTTTGTGAGATAAGTACAAACAAATTTTCCCAGAAGGCTAATTTGGGGTTCGTAGAATCTGATCACGGGATCCGCTGTGGATGGAAACTGACAGCGCGCTCGACTCAAGTCGACAGCTGATCAAGCTTTAAATTATTGTTGCGAAATCACCTTAAACGTCTCAGATTTATTTCATCATCATCATCACCATCATCATCATCATTTTTATTATCATCAGCCCACCTCTGCCCACTGCTGGGTATAGGCCTTTTCCCTATCACGCCAACTTTCGCGGTCTCTCACCATTCGCATTCCCTATCTATTGTAATAAATATTTAGCCCCCCTATTTAGTGTATACTTAATAAAATTCGCTTTTTTTATTTATTTTATTTAGCCTTTTCAACATGGGTAACCCCACAGAACAATAAAAATTAGTAACCCATTGCAGGACACAGGCCTCACACCTTTCAGACCAAGATTTTTGGTCATTTGCCACCTCTGCCCACTCCGGAAAGAACTCGTCGAGATCATTCCGCCATCGTCTTCTCGTAAAGACAAAACTATCTAAAAAGACACCTGTGAAGGAAAACATAGTAAGGAAATCTGAGTGTCAGACGTGTTGACATACCCCACCGCTTGAAATTGCCAATTCGCGGTGGTCACACGTGGCAATTAACCCCACACTCTCTGTCTGAGAGAAGGCCTGTGCCCTACAGTGGACCGTGAGACGTCTGACGCGACAGTCATTAAAATACTACTTTACTTTAGTAGATGGTCTTGTGACTAATGCGGTATGAAGTTTGTAATTAAATGTTTTTACTATTATAGATTGACATCTAACCTATCCTTCTGTTACTGCTTTATTTTGTGTCTCTAGGTTGAGTTTGGGTCAAGTGCATTTGTCTAACAATTTGAATAGCACTGAAGGTAAATGAAGTTCTTACGTTTACCTCCACGTTGTACTTCAGGACACTTTCGAACCACTTCATTCCAACCACTACATATTTTTATTTTGGACATTTGAATTGGATTCAGAATATTATTTTTTATCCCGACTAATATGATTCAGATAAATCAGAGAATATAGAAATAGCATAGATAGACTGTCCATGTAGGTGAAAGATAAATAAATCATGCGCTGAGTTTGAAGTTACTTTTTACTGAATGATCGGAATAAACGCCCGCCCCCATTAGAATATGGCTTGCTAAGGCCCGGGCATTTGCGGAAGATCAGTGCTCTCCAGCACATGCTGAGTTAGAGCCCTTTTGCACTTGCCGCGCCCATCGTAAACGGTGTATTAAATGTTATATTATTATTTGTTTTCATGGAGGTGCGGTTCATGGTTTGTTGTATCAGTTCGGGGTATATTGCGTAAGCAGAGTCTTCCTACTTTTTAATACGTGAGTTAATCAACTTCGAAATATACGTCGAATTGTCATAGTGAGGCGTGGGATGTAGTTCTATGGAACTGGCCCTTGTTGTCCCGTATAATATACGTGCAGTCAACAATAGCTCAACCAACTTGTTTTTTTGGTAGTCACCCGTAACCTTAATGAGGCAGTGCGCGCATATACGGATCTGACACTGCATTAAATAGTGCTTGTTTCTTGTTGTTTACATGCTTCATGTAATTATTATTATTGTCTTTGTGTTACGCTGTCTGTATGTACCTACCTATATGTGCAAATGCAAATAAATAATTTATCTATCTATCTTTGGTGCGATCACTCCTTGTCAAAATTTGAGCTATTCTAATAATCACGAAAATCAAACCGTTTTCTCAACAATTGTGTATAATTGGAATGTTTCGAGATTGGACCTCTAAAATGCAGAGGTAATAGGTAAGTAATATTATACTTTATTGTACACAAGAAAGAAATATTTTACACATAAAAACAAAGTAATAAGAACGGGTACATGGGCGAGCTTATTTGCATAGAAATTTCTTCCAGCCAACCAGACCAGTTGTGAGACGATGATTTTAAAGAGGTAGGGAAACAATGTATTTTGGTACACATGTATTTTGCTGACTCTTGCGAGGAAACTTTATATTATGGTCCCCACTCCCCATAAAAAGAACCTGATGTAAGTTACGCAATACAGTGGCAGGCTGGCAGTTCGTAATTGGTGCGGCTGTGTCTATTCATATATCTCTTCGAGTTCTTAGGTATTAAAGTGAACGTCGCTTGTATAACATTTCTTCTCTATATTTATACAACGCAATGTTCAATGTCCATAGCACAGGGAATCCTAGTTTGGGAGCCAGTAACCACTTTTTTAACCTTTTTCTAAATAATTTTTTTTTCATTTTCATGTATGTTTGTTTTAACTCGTAGTCTACTGGAGTGGACGAAATTCGTGGTGGTCCACATTTTTTTATATCCGCTGAGACGGTCGACAACACGCCAACCTTTACAAGCGTGCTGTCTACTTGGTTACGTTAAGGGCGAATTTGTAGCAAAAGTAAAGGTTGAATTGCTGTTGACTGTATAGTCGGTGGCCGGTCATAATTTTTTTTAACAAATTGTCTCGTAACTCAACTGACGTGAGTGTATGCAAGCAGACGTTGATGTGTCGACTTTATAGAGCACATTCAGTTAGCTACCACTTTTATTCGAGTTATGGTCTAATGTTTTACAATAAAGCTTGTTCAAATCTCATATAATATAACAGGTATTTTTTTATTATCAGAATTCCCGGCGTTCAAAACACTTTTATTCGATGCTAGAGTGAGATGCACGGATTTAAAGGTTCATGTGCTGCACAAATCAAGTGAACAGATATTGCGCAGGAGATTTGCAACAATAATGTAAATTTTGCGAAAGTAGCATAGAACCTCTTTTTGGATTTGATTAGTTTTGGTATTGTTTAGTTTTGATAAATTTTGCGAAGCGAGCGAATCGGCGGGAAAAAGCTAGTCAAAATTTTGTCTCTATATTACGTCATTGAGGTCTGCACTTAACGTATTAAAGAGTAGAAAGTCAGTGAGATACAGTAATGAATTATATCTAAATTATCTTGAGCGTCTTTTAAATGTATATGCCGGACAGATAACTTGAATAAAAATCCGCGCAGTCGCATAAGTTTGGAGTTAGTTACGTACAGAGCAATTTTTTTTTAGATGTCCGCTTTTTTTTTTAATGTTTTCCGTACATTTTGGTGGCGAAGCGGTAATTTAATACAGAAGAACCTAACAGAACCAACTGATAAGTTCCTGCGATCTTGGAATTTGATGACAAGTAGAAACACTTTTTTGAGAAGATGAGTAGTACCAGTGATTGTAGTACCATCGACAGCAAATCTACTAGAAATATACTAGAAAAAAATATAAAGGAGAATGATCAGTTTACTATAGGAGTTAGTCTATTTTTGCGTCTTCTTGCGCATTGATGAAACCAACGGTAAAGTATAAGAAATTAGCTCTGGATTATGCAGGAAAAATATTATGAAAATATTAGATGTCAGTTTGAATTATAAACATACGTCATTATTAGGTAGGTATGGTTAGTTAGCGCTAAGTAATAATTCTGTATAAAATACAAAATATATATGACTATATCGCTGCAAAAAGTCGCAGTGTTTAAGGAGCCTAATGGGGGACAAAGAGATAATTTCTGATAAATAAGCACAAACAGTCTTAGGTCCTGCGCACAATTGAGACAAGACTATCCTAAGCCCACAATGGCGGTTTATTTTAGTTACTTATTCCACATATTGTTCATCATCATCATCATTTCAGCCATTGGACGTCCACTGCTGGACAAAAGCCTCCCCCAACGATTTCCAGAAGGGCCGGTTGGATTGTTCATACACATGGTCATTTTAACAAAAAACTACACTAATTAAACAGTATAAAATCCACTGGAATCAATTTGCAAAAATAAAAGCGTAATAAAACCACTCGTTTGAATTCCCGTCAAAAACTCCTCGTTTGCAGTTTGCACTTTCGCATTTTATGTATGTACACGACTTGCGATTTTTGCAATAATGTAATCTAATCTGTGTTTGTAATCTGTATTGAGTGTCTGAAGTTATTTAGTTATACAATCAATACAGATATTTTTTAATTATTACTTTTAAACCCCTGATTCTTTTAATTTATCAAATAGAACTATGAAATAATTTTTCAAAAGAAACATTTTGAGGTATAAATGCTTAAAGCGCAACATAGACTGTTTTTGATCATTCTCCTTTCATTAACGTTCACTTGTAACGTTCATCAACTCACAGTTTGTGAGCTATTTTGAATAAAAGCATTATTTAATTTGATTTGAAATCAACGTTTAGATACTTGCAATGTCGCGAGTAACGTAACCGACTGGTGTACGCATGTAAAGGTCCATGAGCTGTAAAATAGACACCATTAATGCTAATTCGAACTGTGAACAATTTTATATATATTTGCAATAAAATAAACGCCCGTAATAAAGATACATCGGACGGACAGCGAACAAATTTCTGTCGCTAGGTTTTGCATTGCACCCCCTTAGTAAGTAAAAAAAAATCGCGATCCCCTCGCCACCGCAATTTGTAACTTCCATTTTATGATGTTACAAATTATCATACCTATTTCATTTTTTTGTCATTATTAGGTAAGTAAATAATAGTACATTACGATACTAGTGCGAAAAGTAGGAAATTCGCAACGAGTGGCGATAAATTAAAACACGACCGAAGGGAGTGTTTTATATCGACACGAGTTACGAATTACCTATTCGCACGTGTATCGTACAACGTTTTATAGTACATATGGCCCTTTGAAGTTTCGACATAGGCACGTAAAGTGCTCATTATCGCACTAGTGCGGTAATGTAGCACCATATGTACTATAAATAATCATAATCGTTTGCAACCCAGATTTCCTCTTAAAACTGTCTTTACTTTCCGACTCATTCGAGCATTTGAATACTTTTATTTTATTTATTGTTTATTTTACCTTGAATAAAACCCCTCAAGGACGTGATGAAAATGTCATTTCTGATAAGGAAGAAATCCATCCCGACTCACATCCGGACCCCCCAGAGGGTCGCGACCCGCAGCGCGATTACGCTTTGTAAAATTTAACAAGGGAAAATGGCCTTATCATGTGTTGCTTATCTTCACCGAAGTCTCATGTAGCTCAATGGTTTTTTGTCAAGATCATGATACGGAGGAGCCGGGATCGATCCCCAACATGCATATTAAAGTTAACAAAAAAAGATGACTTCTTTATAGTCACTATCTGTAAAATTGTAATTATTTTAAAGATCATAAGTTATTCTTAAAGAACCACTATCTTAAAATACATATAAATAACAATTTACTCCTTTTATAATTAGAACGATGACAGTCTACATGAAACGTAATAACAAGCAATAAAGCCAAGGCCTCTGTGGGTATATACGAGTATTCGCTAAATACGAGAAGTATTAAGCCCGAGACACACAGATGGGACGTGGGGCGAGGGCGCGGTAAAATGTATAGAGTCACATACCAAGAGCGACCGCAGAGCAAGGACTGTGGTCTGTGACTATACATCTTACCGCGCTCTCGCCCCACGCGTCCCATCTGTGTGTCTCGGGCCTTAGGCCAAAAGACGTACCTAGAGTTGATAGACGCACCCTGGTCGGACTCCTCCGACAAAAAACCAAGTAAGTTTATCCGGCGTTAAGTTAATGACGGACTTAGTTTTCAATAAAATGATATAGGCACGCCAGTAGTTGTCATTTGTCTCTATTTGTAAGCCTATAGGCAAGCAATAGCAGTACAATGTCATTCCAATGATATAACCCGCGCAAATTAAATAGCCATCTATCGTGAAGATCGAATCGCGCTAGGCGCAGAGGGTAATTTCAAATTTGGAATGCGATTGGCTACTAGACTACCAATAGCGTCAATGAAACCACCATTACCGTATTAATATGACTCTATTGAACAACTACGCATTTAAGAGACTCGCCCCCAGAAAAACCATGTTTTCCAAAATGTTGTTCACCAAATTAACTCCGGTTGAAGAGTTCAAATCAACCAAATCATTCGCATTTGCATCAGTGTGCCAAACGTTATCTCAATCTGCCTCTTAAACGTGATCTAGAGTTGGTAATATGTAAGCTTACAAACATCCATTTATAATATTAATGGGATTTGATTGTGTTGCGTGGATGTTGTTGTTGTGTTACGCGACGTGATCTTTTTAGGTTTTTAAATTGCCAAACCGTGAACTGGCAATTTCAAGCGCTGAAGTATGTGAAGTGAACACCTCAGACACTCAGGTTTCCTCACGATGTTTTCCTTCGCCGTTAGCTAGTGTTATTGCGTCTACAACTTCACAATTGTACTCAGAAAAAATGTCATTGGAACGTGCCGGGATTCGAACCCACGACCGGGCCGGCTGCACCGTTCTACCGTTGCAATACTACCGGACTACCGGTTATGTATACGAATGTGTTGGTAAAAAAATAAATAGAGAATATTATACTTTGCTTATTGGAATTGATTTAATCGTAATATCGACACTTAAGAATTTTTTTAAGATTTTCGTTATTTTATCAACACACTGCACTTATAGGGAACCTATCGCAGTTTTAGACGTGATATAGTTGATGGTAAACAAGTACGTAAGCGTAGGAAACAGTTTTACCACAAGTTAAAGGTAAAATTAACAACAGCCTCAAACAAGTTAAACAAGTTAAACTTTACGGTCAAGGTGGACGAGACACAAACAATCGAAAATATATTTTAACAATTCGTACTGCAGATTTGCATCTGAACCTGTCTCTACCCTAATTATAGTTTGTGAAAATTTTTGTCATGTTAAAGTTTACAAAGATTTACCCCAATGTCACATTTAACTTTCCTTTACTAGAAGGTAAAAGCGACCTCTCTACGAACTTTTTAATCCATATATCTGAGTTTAATGAAGTAGAAACTAATTCTACGAACTCTACGTTACACATATTTTATTGATAAAGAACTTTTTACTTTTTTTTTTTACTTTTTTACAAATCTAATTTTGACCTGCGATACGGTTAAAGATTTTCTACGCAAATTAAAATCAATGCCAGGAAAAATACCGCAGAGTGTTTAATTTGAAATTGAGTAATAGTGAAAACAAGCTTACCGAGGCGGGAAATAGTCACTTTACTAACGAATATGCACTCATGCGCACAAATGCGAAGGAGGTCGTCGGTTCGAGCGCCAGCTCGTTTCGCGTGCAAAACTTGACTGAGCAACATTCAAAACCTCACCAAGTTGGGGTTGCGCAAGCGCGAGACGCACGCGCAGGTGACTGGAGGTGGATCCATTGGGCCTTGTCAATTGGATCTACGAAGTGAAAACCGTTTCTTTAGTATTTTTAACTAAACCACTACCAATTAGACAAAAGCTTAAAATTTTCTAAAATGTTTCCTACAAATCGACCGCAAGTTTCAAGAGTCTTATGAAATAAAGAATGTGGAACGTCTGCTTGTTGGAAGTGGTTCTGACTGCCTCATTGGCGGTATCACGTCTGATCCATGCCGGAGGTGGCCGGTTTGATTGCCACTGGAGGCCGCCGTACATTTGAACAAATGGCCTCAGTCTGGGTGTATTTGAAGTCATAGCAATGGGGGGGCTTTGGCAAACTGTAAGCTCCTATTGCGATATTAAATAAATAAAGAAATTTCCATGTTTGTGATGTCTTTGCCTGGTTACCATAGCACAGGGTATGCTAATTTGATTGTGTTGTGTGCAAGTTATTATTATTATCATCGCTATCGAATGAACAATTTTCAGGTTTTGCGTGATTGAAATTAAAGGTCATATTAAGATGAAAATATTATAATATATTATTCTAATATTTTACAGTTTGACTTGTTTTTCCTTTGTACTTGTTTATGTTACTTGTTATGCCTTTTTTTCTTGTAATGTGTTAATTTTTCCCAATAAATGTATTTCTTTCTTTCTAATAATAATTATTAATAGTCGTCATCATCATCATCATCAGCAATTTGACGCCTACAGCAGGACACAGGCCTCCTCCGTGGTATTCATAACCATGAAGGGTTTTGCCATAATCGCCATGCTTGGCAGGCGGGTTGGCGATCGCAGTAAGCGGTTGGAATCTCAGGAAGGCGCTGCTGCCCGTCTCCTGGTAATGTATTTCCTTAGTCGCTTTCTACGACATCCATGGAGGAAAATGGAAAATGGTACTTTAATAAGCAGTAACTTGTGGCAATGTGGTCAGGAAAAATAAATAAATAAATAGTCCAGCTTCAATACGATTACTTTGACAGTTAATGAGGAATAAGCTCTTGCTTCCTTGTTATTAACCTCTTCTTCTTTTCTTTACAGAGACAATAATATCTACTAAAATAAGCCGACCAAAAATAAGTGTACCGCTGGCTATTAATCAATCTATTAATCTTCCATTTATTATTTGCTGACCACATTGCCACAAGTTACTGCTTATTAAAGTACCTATCTTATCGTTTACGGGACTGATTTAAATTGTAGGTACCTAAGTAAGCCTATTTGCTGCTGATCAAATATCATATTTGTTGCGTTTAAAATATTAATTAAATTAGGTCCCCATGAATATTTACGAAATTTTTTAAACTTTTAAATATCAAGGAACAATCTTAGGGTCCTTTAGAGATCCTTCCAGACGATAAGTAGGAAGTGGCTATGTTCCGGGAGGATAGGATATTATTTATTGGCAGAATCCCGTCAACATTGCGCAAAATTGCCATTCCGAATTGCTTTGCACCAGCGAAGGTTTTGTTACGAGCATTCTTGACATTGATGATGAATTTACGATCTAAATAGGGCGTGTTATTCAGCAAATCAATATAGCTTATCAGCTGAGGCCAAAATGTCAAGAAAAAGGTTTGTTCCAAGATTATGATGGGTTTCTGACACTTTAAATCGTTTTGTACTTGGACTACATACATACATTCATAAACTTACGCCTGTATCCCAGAGGGGTAGACCGAGACCAGGGACTGCCACTTGCCACGATCCTAACAGATCACTTTCGCTTCCTCAATTTTCATTCCTTGGACTACCTAGTTCAGATAACTGGTTCCCAGACTGGTGGGGGTTTGGACACCAATATAGTAAAGTTACCTGATTAAATTTGTCTTTTGGTACATGAGTAGGTATCCGATATGTTGGCTGTTTGCAAGTGGCAGGCATGCTTACCGCTAGGCGTGTCTTAGCCCCGGGCCACACAGAAGGGACGTGGGGCGGGGGCGCGGAAAAGACGCGTCGTTAATCCGTGGTTAATCCAATTCACTTTCATACAAAATTTACTGAAGGGACGGGAGGAAGCCCACACAGAAGAGATGTAGCGAGGGCGCGATTGCAACGCGTCGTCGTCGCGTCTTTTCCGCGTCCCCGCCCCGTCCCTTCTGTGTGGCCCGGGGCTTAGCAGGCAGCACATCACAATTAGGTGTATTTCTCAGGTAGGTACCTAAAAGTTAGTCATCGATCCAAGTTTGGTTCTAGGACGCGGAAAAACTTATTTTTAAGAACTGCCATCTAGTGTTGTTCATGAATACTTAATTCTTAACGCACAAGCTAAGGTCAAACAGTGAAGTTGTCAGTAGAGGATTGCTCTACAGTCTTGATCTACTTAGTTCAATTTAGGAATAATAGATGGAGCTTTCTTTATCTTTAATTTTCAACTCTATCCACTGGCTTTCTTTACTGCTAATGCACCCTGGGGGCTTATTCTGGTACGACTTAGTTTACGTGACTGATAGATGTGAAAAGCGAGAGGCTGACGCACCAAAGACTTGACGCGTTGGTGAGAGCGAACCTGAATCTGTCAAAGACATCAGTGACAATAATGTCCTACAATTCAACAGAATCTAGAGGCTGTGTAGGTACATAAACTGCCTACATAGGTATACATTCAATAAATCATAGTCACATTATAAAAGGCGTCTGCCGTGAGCTGGAGGAACATCTGCGGGTACCTAAGTAGCTAAGAACGCACCGCACGTTCAATTCGTCGCTCCGCCGCGGCGCGGGCGCAAGGCCCCGAAAAGAGAAAGTGGTCCGCCTCTGCAGTTTGCACGTTGCTCCTCCACTATAACGCATGCGCCATTGCTACGCACAAGTTCTAAACTAAACTTTGCCATTTGTGAGAAACTGGACAGTGCCTTGCTTTACACAACAAACTGCGAGTGAACCAGTGGATTATGAACACGTGAGCTAAAGATCAAAATTGGTGGCACATTTTATCTGAAATCAAAGCGTGGGTCGACAATCATACGTTTGCGTCAAATCTAGGATTGGATTACCGAGTATAATGTGTCGACAACAATCGCCAGCTGGTAGGTAAGTTGGCCGTGTTCTTTAGCTAGCCTGATATGTGATCTGGCGAGCCTTGATACACGATATGGTAATTCGAACTGGCAGTATTATTGTCACGACACGCATAGAGCACAGATCTACATTACGTGGGCCATTTCAACTGGCCCCAAGCCTCAATACGATTCGAGAAGTGTACTGGCAAACACGCATTTTTTACCACAGCCAGGAGTTATATTCTCCACCTCATGCGGCGGAAAGCAGAGCCAGCGACGCACTGCGCTGGTCGGGGCAGGAGTTTGATAGCAACAAGAACCAATCAGGCACAGCAGAGGAAAATGCAAGGCGGCAACAAGCCTCGAGTCAGCGAGTTGCCGAGGAGCTACTCCTCTCCGGCCCATCAAACCGATAGCTCTTCGGTTAGAAGTACCCAGGAGGACAAAGGTTACGTATCAAGAAGTTTCTCAACTCCCGATCCTAAAGGCAACGAGTACAGAAGGCATTCCGACTTTTTCTACCGGCCCAAGTGTCATGGTTCAAGAAGTGAGTTGGATTCTGATCTGGAGAACTTCGAGCAGTTTGAAGAGTATTTCATAGACATGGACCAGGAGCAGGATGAGACTATTTTCGGGAGCTATAGGAGGACGCCAGAGAGGGAAGAACCGAAACGTGTGGTAGCGGCGCTGCTGCCGGGTAGTGGACTGCAGAGGGTGCCTGCTAGCAGACCGATGGCATCGACTAGTTCTCAGACGTTCCGTAGTGCTAAGGCCCCGATGATGGATCAGAAAGGAAGTTCTGATAATAAAGGTGGGTTACAGTTTTTAATTTCATCTCAGATTTATTTGTGTAGATGCCCTGACAATGTTTCCTGTGTCTACTCACCTTCATCATCATTGTGTTTATGAATTGGACTCTTAAGCAGTGAAGCATTTTCTATCTACAATGATTTATCTATCTATCTGTCTACTCTGGTCAAAGGCTAGTTCCTTCACAGCCTGGTGCGTCAATCAACTTAGACATCTCAAATATTTCATCTTGTATCAAATATAAAAGGTCTATAAGGTGGCGCAAGCTACTTAATATGCTAGGAATAAGAAAAAAATATCAAAATTGACTTGGCGATCATCCCGAAAAGTAAAGAAACTTTGGTTGGACATGATAATTTCCTTTTATCCCTAGGTCAGTCTCGTCTAAACCTGCGTCCATTAACCGTAAAGATGCCGGCTCGTCCCTATACCTCAGAAATACCCTGTACCTCTGCAATGGAAGAGCTGCAGAACTCCCCGCAGCTGGAACTGGAAACAGCTGACATGGAGAGGGAAATGGACGACGCACAGAGAATGATGGAACAGGGCGTTGCCATGGCGACGGAAGAAAGCGATGACGAGACGGTAAGTGTTTCGAACATTCTATTTATAGGCATCCTTTGGCTGGGCATGAATAAGAGCTGGGCATGTATAGGACACTTCTTCATTACGCCAAAACTGTAGACTGCCAATGTCATCCACTGCCCTCCAGCCGTTTTACAATTTGAAAGCGCCTTTGCGTCCAAAGCGATAATTCTAACATCTTTAGTACCTACTAAAACGTGACGTAAAATCGACATATAATTTGCTAGATTTGTTTACATGAAATGAAAGGCATAGAACCGTTCTTCGACACTTTTCACTTTTTTTTTAATTAAATCTGATTTTAAAAGTGATTTTAAAACATGCCGTAGAACCAAACACAGTCCATTACACTGACAATATCTATAAGATTTTTTGCGCTAAAAAACGGTCTAAATCCTAGAATGTAAGGTCTAGTCAGCTGAGCCTATTGCCGATTGCGTGGTATACATTTTCTCCACCAAGAAAACCCGACTCAAAACGTCGACCCATATCGGCCGTCAAACCCTTCGCCGCCTTTCATTTCAGGAGTTCTTCTCAGTTTCAACACTCATTCACGCCTTTAGTAACTTTTTAACTTTAATAATTTGATTAAACCCATATTGTGTTTCTCTGCTGGGCCCCCGGTTTTTCTTACACTAAAATTCTGTTAATCAACTGTTGTCCAGTCAAAGTACATACAAAACCTGAAAGCTGTTAATAGTAGATTAATAGCTTGTTAGTGTACCTACCAGACACACAGAGTAAAGCATACACTTGAGTGTTTCACCCCTTGCCGCCCCTTTACCGGCGTATACCACCTCGGCAAGTCAACCATCAACAGCCGCCATCGTATCTATTTTTAAATACCTACCTTCTTCCACCTACTGTAAGTTTCTTAATTACATGCGTGAATCACTGCATCTAGAAACCTAAGACTTGTGATACCGAAATACATACGAGCATAGCTATGCGTTTTATCGCCAATGTTCATTTCATAACAGTCTCGAGGTATTCGAATAAAGCCAAAAGGAATTCCACATACTCGTAAACTGGGCAACTGTTTTATAATTGTTTTGACATTCCTCTGCCCAATAGCTTTTAAACTGGGATAGAGTTTAAATGGATTCGTAAATTTTTGTGTGGCCTCACATTTGGGTGGTTTATGGTCTTACGAATTGACGATATTACGCTACATTATAAACTTAGCAGAAGTACGGGCGACGTTACGTTATATGATTTTTAGGGCTCCGTACCCAAAGGGGTAAGGGACCCTATTACTACGACTCCACTGTCCGTCTATCTGTCTGTCACCAGGCTGTATCTCATGAACCGGCATAGCTAGACAGTTGAAATTTTCACAAAATGATGTATTTCTGTTGCCCCTATAACAACAAAAACTGAATAAAATAAATATTTAAGGGGGGCTCCCATACAAGAAACGTCGTCTAAAGATAGCGCTCGCCATCTAGCGGCCATCTATGTAACCTTCACAGCGCCGATGTCAACGTCGTTAAATGTCAATATGAAAACGCTTCTTGTTGGTTTCTATAAATAGCGCTGTTCTCAATGTACCTAATCTATCTTGTCTCGATCTATGTCTAATGATGTATAGATGTACGGAACCCTTCGTGCGCGAATCCGACTCGCACTTGACCGCTTTTATAATTTCAAGAGTTGACAATTTACATAAGCGTTTTTTGTGTAAACTATCAATCAATAGCGTTGAGAAAGAACGAAGGTTAAACGCCAAGTCTTGATTTTTTTGCACATCCTTAGCGCACAATACATGATGGACGCTGTGACAACCTTTATAGGCTAAGAATAACCAAAAGGCCTCAGTCATATTGTATTAGTAGTACTAGCTACTAGTTTTCTTAGTAAATAGTGAAACGAAAATAACGTTGAATCACCATGATTCTGAGTTCCTCGTTTTGCTTTATCTCATCATGTACTTATTAAAGAAAATTTAATCGACACGCTGACTGATGCGTCTCTGGGCGATTCTCCTCGAAATTGTCGCATTTCATCGTTGTCAACGTAACAGGTGTTAATTTTCTTTCCATAATATTAGTTGGATCTGATTGACACATACATTCATCTAAAATATATTTTAGTACATAACTGCTGAGATCTGTGAGAACATATTGCGAAAAATGATGAATCCGCGACATTTTGAGTAGTTTTTTTATTAGTTACTCTCCTTACATTCCCCTGATTTATTTATTCAGGGACCTTGATTAAAGTGATTACATAACTCAAACAATAAATTAAATAATTAGGCCAATTTTAAACAATAAATAAATATTAAATTAATTTGAACAGTAATAATAATTCATAACAGTAAAAATAATTATAAGCAATAATTAGATTCAAATTAAATTTCCCACCATTATTTTACTTATAAGTATAAAGATTACTTAGTTTTACAAGGAACCACTTCGCCAAAATAAGTTCGCATTTGTGCATATTATTTCTTATGTAATATGCCGTAATTCGAGTAGATTCGCTCCTCTCCAGTATTGCAGTTTGTGGTCAAGGGAGACGTCTGGTTACCGGCGACCTAGTTTAGAAAAAGCGACGTCGGCCTAGCCATTTGTCACGCACGCTATTGAGATTGCTCAGTCCAAGAGAAGATCGAAACACATAGAGCTCCGGCCCCATATGCGCACTAAATCCTGATGGTTCGATTGACAGTTAAGGCATTAGGAAGGCATCATCAATACGGTCTCGCGACTTCGCTCCTGCCTGTGGGATTCGGTTATTTTAGAGCAGGCGTCGCCAATGACGGACCGCTGTCCGGAACCGGACCGCCGACCTACTTTGTGCGGACCAGATATAAAATTTCATATAACGAATTGATCTAAAAATGTTAAATAAATTAAATGTATGTCTTTTTCTATGCCAAATTCAGCTTTCTCGTACTAATCGTCACTAAACTAGGCTGCGGACCGACAGACGGATGGACAGACGGACAGACGGACAGACGGACAGACGGACAGACGGACAGACGGACAGATGGACAGACGGACAGACAGACATACAGACGGACGGACATGGCGAAACTATAAGGGTTCCTTGAAACTAATAAAAGTAATTGGTAATCCTTGTTATAGAGTATCCCATATGTTGATCCACAAGTTCGGGTTGCGGGTAACTTAAACTCCTTTATCGGAGGACTTTGATAAACCAAAAAAATTGTCATTATCCTTAGATAAATTGTTTTATGTGCTTTTTCTGCTGGCTTTTGCTCGGAGTTACGCAATGGAGTTTTTTTGCCGTACTAATCATTGAAGATTTATCACGACTTGTGACTGTTTTAAAAAGTATGTAGCTAAGTAAAATATTGGACTGTGAGTGAAGGAGGGGAAAGTGTGAGACAAAAAAAAATAAATAAAAAATAAAACCGACTTCGATTCGAAACACTACAGCACTAAAAAGTTAAAAATAATTTAAATAATTAGAAGTATTTATACAGGTAGGTAGAAGTTCAATTTGTAGTCGGTGCCCAGTTTCAAGACCAGCACATATATTTTGGGCACCGGCTCCAAATTATACTTCTACAATACCTACATGTATAAATACTTCTAATTATTTAAATTATTTCTAACTTTTTTCGAAGTCGGTTTTTATTTTTTATTTAAAAATTTTTGTTTAAAAATTTTTAGTGGGGGAGCGGGAGAAAAATAAATAAGTCCCTTATAACCATAATTTACCCTACTTAATTCGTTACTTTAAAATTTGATGTTCTAAATTTCCATCTCCGAAAGTCTTCACCAGAACATCACCAAATTAACTTGGGACTACTTTTACGCTATTTTATGAAACATACGCATATTACTAAAGGATGGGCCCCATTACGGCTTATTTACTGCTGTCCATTGAAGAGTTCCGTTCTCCATCTCTGAAAGGCCCCATCAGATCTTCAACAAATTAAAATGGGACCAATGGGACGTTATACCTGTTCTAACAAAAAAAGAATTGTCGATATCGTTTAAGATTTAACGGAGTTATGGAGGAACATAGCCAAAAAAATATATATATATATTATATACGCGTCGAATTGATAACCTCCTCCTTTTTTGAAGTCGGTTAAAAATTATTTCTAAAGGTTTGTAATAAAACGTAAAATATTTGACTGTGAGTGGAGGTGGGGAAAGTGTGAGACAAAAATAACTTTTTAAAGGTAATAAAACTTGACGCTCGTTCATCTCTCCTGAGTGTTGACAGATGAAATTATCGCACTGATATTTTCTTCAGGAGTATTTTATTTTTTTTAACTTTTATTTATTGACTTACGAAACACCTTGGGTAGTGTGTGGCATGAAGCGCGATCAGCACGTGCAATCGTGCCAGCGATATCAGTGCAGTTTACTTTAGCATTGTGTGCTTAAATTCCAGCCATAACTTCTTGATTCTTATAACCCTAAAAATAAAGGCTACAATGTAACTGAATAGTTTAAATTTTTTGTTTGGTAGTGGATACGTCATAATATCGCATCACCTAGCTACAAAATACATAAAACATTCATTCGTCTTCACCGTTCTGTCTACTTTATCGTTCCCGCCCGGCGCCTAGCTACTACTCCGTACACTCTGCGTGCGCGGTGCGCCTGAATACTCAGAACGAGAGCGTTGTCGCTTAAAAAAAAACGTGATTGCGTGTAAATTAACGAGCATGAAGTGCGGCGATATCGGGCTGGCGGTTCCCGTGGCAGCTGGCTGTAAACACGTCGCAATCAATAACGTTCACTTGGAGCTTGCTACGGTGGTGTGTTCGATGAACCTCCGTCTGGCGCTGACGGGTCCTGTTTCAACAAGCGAAGCATCTTACGAACCGAACCTCGTGGTCGCGTCTAGCGGAACAATGACGCCTTGACCTTGTGGCGCGGGGCCGGGGGCGCTGCGCGATGACGCCACCGCGGCCGGCGAGCGCCGCGGCTTTCGGCCGCGATCCTTCGCTCGCTCCATCCGCGTAATCGGCGGTCAGCGCGATTTCAGTTCTTTCGGTCAAATCGAAAATACCATTCGGCGGGTGGGTAGCGTCGCGACGCGCGCGAGCTCATTCCGCGCAGCGCTGCGCGAGCGCCGACGCGTCCGAACGACCGACCGACCGACCGATCCGACTACCGCCGACCGAGTGATACGCGATATGCGCGCGCACCGAGATGGGTAATGTGCAGTGCTGCGCCAGTGGACGCTTCCACCAGGGCAAGCTGCCGAAGAAGCCGAAGAAATCAAAGAAGAAGGGACTGAAAACGAACAGTGAGCATACGAACGGTGTTGGAGGTGATAAGAGAGGAGGGGAGAAGGTGTCCACCGTGACTGAAGACGTGAAGGAGAAGGCGGCGCCGGTGGAGGAGCCGACGCAGGGCGCAGCCCCTGCTGCTGAGGGTGCTCCCACCGCCGAGCCGCCCGCGCCCGCCGCGGCCGAGGCGCCCAAGCTCGCCGCAGAAGACCCAGCTGGCCAGCAGCACAACGAAAGCATCTCGGCTGCCCGGGAACGCTTCTTCGGACAGGTACACGAGCATAAAAACTTAGGTAGAGCCTTATTGCGTGACGGGCGCCATTTATCACGAAACCTCAGCCGGGCGGCTCCCCTTGGTTCTGTTTAGCGTCAGACGCTAATGCCACAGTCTAATGCTCTGATAATGGGCCTTATCGGGTTGTTTATCGAAGCTTCTCAAGAGCTTACCTCACGGTAATAAACAGTGCCGTTGTTGTGTAGTACAGACACGATATACTTATCTACCAGATAACATCGCAAATGTAGACGTGATTTCGTTATTGTTATTGACAATTTAATTGTATGTGACTGTAGTTCTTTCACATCTGTCTTGACATTTTACTTTTTGTTGAAAACAGTTCTACTAACTTTAGAACAGCAAATACATACAACGTTTCAAATGCTATTCAACAGGTTTACTAGATGATCTAATGTGCATAGATTATGTGCCTCTCCCAAGGCTCTATTCACGGATCTCATAAGTTTGCGGTTTGTTTATTTACGTCAGTGTTCAGAGTGTTCTTACTTTGCCTACTTTGTTACGCTTTATGCAGTATTATCAAGTTGCGGTAAAGTAACAACAATAATATTATCGACGTGGAAACCAATAATAATTGGCTGTACGGTATAAAGTTATCGCTTGTTTTATTTAGTAGTCTTCCTCAACTCTAATAAAGAGTGTAAATTTATTTACCGAGAAACCCTCGGTTTTTTTTTTTAATCCAGCTAAATTTCGAAACAAAATTTCAAAGTTTCAGTGAATCTTGTAGTATTTTTACTCAGTTTCGGACGACTCATCGGTCGTGCTCGATCCTGAATCTCTTACTCATGTTAATGTGGCTTGTCATTGACTCACAAGAACTCTCCTGTGATTCGGATTCGGACAACTTTTGGAGCCAGTCCAGGGCAGGCGTTTCTCGAAATAACTGCTCTTACCGTTCCGAGTTCATACATGAATTTATCGCACTGAATTCTATTGCGCCGCTACGAAGTAAAATTTTCGCGTTTGTTTCCTTTGTGTTTCATTGACAAGCTATAATGTTTAGTCTTTTTGAAACGCTAGGCTTTTTCCTACGCTAGTGTACTGTCTCTGTATAGAATGAGCAAGGCTTTTAGGCAAGCGTTTCTTTGAGATACCTATTGAAGCAGTCAGAAAGGTACGAATAAAAACCTCTCGTATACAACAAACTCTTTGGGTTTTCATAGGCAGTGCCTCGTTCGTAGTCACAAGGGTGTTTGCGTTTGTGTTTAGCACAAAGGCCTGGGCAGCCTTGACTCTACACGGTTTCTTGGGTCCGTCTGTGTTTCCTTACTATACAGTTTTGGAGCGGGAAATTATGCAGGATTATGATTATCGCCCTCAGGATTAGCGCTTCAACCGGACAATCAATCGGACATTTCATAACAATGCTACCTGGCTTTAAGTAAAAAATGGACCAATCAGACTCTTACCAACTTGGTCGTCGTCGCGTGCAAGGGTGATTTAAAATACACGTACACTCACTCTAATTCAACTTTTCATGCTTCCCAGAAATCCGCAAGTTATACAAAACAGTGCTTAACTTCAATTTTATTTTATTAGCCATGTTAAGCCAATTATTGAAGTTTAGTAGGTATAGGCGTTTGAGAGCGAGGAGGAACATTGAGACAGAATCGAAAACAGGAATTTTGTACCCTTTGAACTTTGTCTTCAGTCTTTTTATGCAAGCATGGACCGTACGCGGCAGATAAACCTTTTGTGGTTTAACGCCCGCTGTGGTAGAATAAGATATTTAAGTTCACCTTGTGCCTGTATGAAACTAAAAAAAAACAAATCACGTTACTCTAAATGGGTTTTTAAAATCACAGTAGTCCAGCTGAGCCAGAACCAAAGCATTAGCTAGTTTTAATCTTACTGACGTATTCAGAAATGGCCTTTCAAATCACAGTAGTCCAACTGAGACAGAACCAAAGCATTAGCTAGTTTTAATCATACTGACGTATTCAGAAATGGCCTTATCTTATATACCTGTGGCCAGGGCGCCATAACATTTAGCTGTTTTACCTTCGATATGGTTTTCCAATCTGAAGCTGTCAAATATCATGCCTAAATTTCTCATCAATCTGGTTTCCTCAATAAGGTTGCCATTACCTAATAAGTATATCGAGAGTAATTTTTTTTAAAGATTCCACTTAGTGTTTCGTACCTAATGTGATATACGAGCATTTTTGAGCATTCAATTGTAAAGTCATTTAAAAGTGATCATCGGGAAATCGTCAATTCAATTAATTTTATTGCAGTAAATTACAGTACAGTATAATTATGATGCGTAAAAAAATTGTGGTACAAGTGTAATTTTACCGATAGTGGCATAGCAATTTCATAATTTAGAATTAATATAATAAACAATAATAACATAAGGTACATTAATTAATGGCTCATAAAATAATAAATCAGTAAAATTTCAGCATTAAATCAATAATCAGTATTAAAATTTATTTGCAATTTTCATAATATTCGTTCAGATTATATGGACACCTAACAAGTAGATATTCTTTTAATGTCTTGAGGAATCGATCACCAGGGAGAAGCGTGATATTTGTTGGTTATTTGTTGTATACGGAAACTGCTGCATGGCTAGTACTTTTACTGTGAGATGTCCTTCTACAGAACTTAACGTCGAGATGCCTAAAGCGTTCTTTTAACGTTCTTTTATCTTGAAAACGCCTAACGAATTTGCACGCCTGTAATGATGCATGTGTCGTTGTAAATTTCGAGAAGCATCTTAATGCATAGCTAAAACTACTTAGTTTCCCCGCAAGCACCTCAATGTGCTTCTTCCAGTTCATATGTTCATCTGCATAAATTCCGCGTGGTCTACTAGTGAAATCTACGTATTATCAAAATCGAAAATCAAAATCAAAAATTTTTATTCAAAGTAGCACAGAAACTGCGACTTAATGAACGTTACAAGTTAAACTAGGTGTCCATTTCAAAATCTAGATCATTTTGGAGAAAAAATGGACAAAAAAGCTACAAACTTAGTCTTTTCATTCATCCATTGTTAGATCAAGTTCCAAACGTGGAGTGTTGTAGTTTTGGGAATGTGTCATTTGGGTTTTACTTGCATTTGTTTTTAGTCCTACAGACCGTAACCATTCAACAAGGGTATTAATAGTATCTGATATTTCATCAGATGACTGTGTTACATTTATTCTTTCGAATTTGAAAAAAACCGATACCATAACTTGAGTATCATCGGCATACATGTATATTAAGTAAGTTGCAATACCTGATAATGCTCTCATCAAAACTTAGGTTAGCTGGTAGATAATGCTAAGTAGCATTAAGCTCGCCTATGTGCAAAACTTTCTGTTTTATATGCAATAAAGGATTTAATAATAATAATAATATATAAGACTGGAGCGTATTCTACTGGCAAAGCGAGCGACTCAGATTTTCGGCCAAATGGATCCGAACATTGTACTATTTGAGATCGCCCATAAAAATAGCTCTTAAACCATTCGCATACCGGCTTAGTACAGCCGTAGTATTTGAGTTTATTGATTAATGTTTCTATATGAAAACATAATCCAAAACCACTCAAATAGATGCACTTTCCGCATCAGATGCAGTAAGGATCTCGTTAACGACATGTAATAACGCTGTTGTAGTGCTATAGTTTTTTCGAAATCCTGACTGACATCGTGGTTTTACTGAGTGCGCTTTAAGATAAAGGAGCAAGTGGGTGTTCACTGCTTTTTCTAGCGCTTGATAACACAAGCAGTATACCAATTGGACTTAAATCCTTAATAGAATCAACATTGCTATTTTTGGAAATTCATCTTATCCTACATTGGTCGTACATTGGTACAAATGGCCTCAGTCTAGGTGTATTTCCATATTAGTGATGTCCTTCCCTGGTTACCATAGCACCGGGAATCCTAGTTTGGGACCAGGACAAGTGATTGTGTTGTGTGTAAGTTATAATTAGTGAAACTGAAAAAACGTAACACCGTTGTGTTACAAAGGTCACTACTAAATACAACTTTACCGTATTTGTCAGTAAACAAACTTCACCTTGGTCGCTCCTGTTACATAGAATATACATACGAAACCATCTATTCACATCAATCATTGCGGATAAGTGCTTATTTGCTCGTCTATTAGATACAATTTTAAGCCGATTCGAAGGTGTTTCAGCTAAGTGTGTGAGATGAGAGCAGCTCCGGATTACGTGAGGAGGGAGGGCCAAACCAGATACCCACCTCGGGCGGCAATGTAAGAGGGGGATCAAATTGATTCACTAAACATACGTCGATAATCCGTTATTAAAGTTTTAGCAAATAGGTCTCACCGAATAGATTTAGTTTTTTAGGGGGCTGAAAAGAGGGAAATGCATGTTTTGCCCCGATTGGGGAAAATCGGAAAAAGTTGGCTCATCAATAGACGTCTGTAGATTTTCTTTAGCACAAAGTTCCATAAGGAGCCCCTTAGAACTTTAGTGGTTGCAGTAGAGCTCTATAGCGCGCTTTGCAGCTGCATGAGTTATCTGGATCCTTTATTTAGAGTACATGGTGCGCCCCTTTAGGAATTTAGTTGTTGCAGAAGAGCTCTATAGCAAACTTTGCCGATTTAATAGTTATCTGGTTCCTCTAGAGACCATAAGGCGACCCCTTAGGGTTAAAAAAGGGTTGCATAGCGTGCTTTACAGCTGCAAAAGTTTGTTTTCTATTTTGTGATTGTGACGACAAAAATTCGGTAATGAGTGTTATCAACGGCGTCTTTACTTGGTGGGAAAGTCTAGGTGTTGTTCTATATTACTTATCTATCCTTTATATTACGTCCGGAGGTTGTTTGGTGAGTGAGTGAGCCATGGGGGAAGTTGTTTTAATTAAAACAATGGGGATCTTACGCCAAAATTATATTGGAGTTACATTGTATCCGTAGCACAGAGGACAGAGAAAAATGCACAAAAATAAAAAATATTTTGTTTTTATTTTACTCGTTAGTTTTTTACAGGTTATATTAGTATTAGTCGTGTAGAAAACTCTTTTTCACAATTATTTATCTTCTAACATGGTCTCTCCAATGGCATCAAAACATTTCTTCATCACCATTCATTCACTCAAGATCTCCATGGGTGCTGGGCTGAATAATGGTGTAGTGTCTACACAGTAGCTATTTTCTGTAATATCATACTTCAGAGGGAAATCAATAATAGGTTGGTCTAGCGGAAACATGTTTGATTGTTTTTATCGTGACCACGATTCCTTTGGGCCGTTGTATCTACACGGCACTAGACTAGAGCATAACCTTTTTATCCCTCGTAGGTACCCTATTACCCACTATTTCACAGTATGTATTCAGACAAGGACATCACAAACATGACAGACTAAGGTCATTTGTAAAAATTAAAGCACAATTAAAACTGCTTAATTCCTGAAACATGTCAATGTGAGTTTTTTTATTTACCTACAACAAACACTTTTGGTTCTATGACTTTTGGATTTCTCTAATTTTTTTTTTTAATAAATCTCTTTTATTTTGTTTTACTGCTTTTTCACTACTAGTGTTCGACTGATAATGCTTAAAAACGTATGTGTTATATAAAATTTACGTTCTTCTATAGGTAGGTCAATGATCTAACGGAGGCTGCGAATTGGTAGAGCACACGCGAATTTAATAAAATAATGTTTTGTTATTATTATTATAATTAATTTAGAAAAATATAAATCGGAGAAAACACTCACAAAACAAATGTTGACCGCGATTGCGCGACAGATAAACCAACTTTTATACTTAAAATATTAGTGAGATTTGAGTTTTACGAATAAACGCTTTAGCTTCAGCCATCTTCGCCTGTCTAGCCTAATAGCCTAAACACAGGCGTGACGGAAGCCACTGTGGCATGACGTCATTTGTCAGTAATTGAATATGCATTGTGAATATGTGCTGTCTGATACGGAACGTACCCGAAAATCAATCTCGCTCTACACGCCCATGGCGATAAATCAGATTTTATGGATATTTTGCGTCAAGTTACTGCCGTTGCCTTGGTAATTAACCATCGTTTGTATAGAGCTTACCTACTTATTAGCTGAGTTAATATCCCACGAGAAATTAAGGACTAAGAAATTATGAACATTGGCAACAATGTTAAATGAGAGGCGTTACAATATCTGAACATTCTCACCTGCCACTCCCTAGTGTGAACTTTCTTGAACTATTTATATGAAAACTTTGACGAGTCGCAGTCACGTCAGAAATTCCGTAGCAGGTGAGGCGTGAGAAAACTGAAAACTCGTAATCGAGTCTCTTTTTGTAAAATTAGACAGTCAGAGTCATCAGCCAGACCCTCGAAATTTCGTCTCTACAGACGCAATAGAACTCATCTATAGCTACCTACGAGGGGTGTTCAATAAGTAGTAAGAATAAACTCCTTGGGTAGAGAAAAATTAAATACTGGCAGGCATAGTCCGTGTGGCGCCGGATTAAGAATAGCGTCACTCCATTTCCTTCTGTGGATGTCGTAGAAGGCGACTATAAGGAAATCAATTACCAGGAGACGGGCAGCAGCGTCTTCCTGAGATTCCAACCGCATACTGCGATCGCCAACACGCCTGCCAAGCGTGGCGATTATGGCAAAACCCCTCATGGTTATAAAAACCACGAAAGAGGCCTATGTCCTACAGTGGGCGTCAAAGGGCTGATGATGATGATGAGGCATAGCCCACTTATTTGTCGACATAATAAAATAAAAAAAGTTTGATGCTCTTTTGTTTCTTCAACCACAGAAGGTTCTTACTGTGTTCTGTCGAGGTACTCGAAAATTGAGAAAATTGAAGTTCGCGCGGTAATCTAATATCTATGTTTGAAAAATTTTACTGGGCAACAAGTAAATCAAGACTTGCAAGCTCTTCCTTATTCCACGGTTGCGCGTTGGTGTGCTGAGTTTAAGAGGGGAAGAACATCCACTAATGACTACTCGTGCTCAGGGCGCCCTACGACTGCAGTAACTGAAGAAATGATAAAAAATTTTGAAAAAAATATTTTTATAGCTGAAGAACTAAAGATTTCAATAGGGAGTTTTCATTTGGGAATGAAAAAAGTCTCAGCGCTTTGGGTGCCTAGAATGCTAACGGCCGAACAAAAACGAACCAGGCTGAGAATTTCACAAAGCTGTTTGGAACTGTTACAACAAGATCCTCACCGGTTTTGGCTCAATTTCTTACTATATATGGCTTCACCATTACGAGCCTGAAACAAAAAACAATCCATGACTTGGCAGAGACCATCATCACCGACCCCTAAGAAATTCAACGCCGTTCCATCCACTGGCAGGACCATAGGCTCTCTTTTTTGGAACAGCCAAGGGTGGTGATGATTGAATACCTCAGTCATGGAGCCACTATTACGAGAAATACGTGCGCAGAACAAATCAAAAAGTTGCGTGACGAAATACGCGAAAAACGGCGCATGGCAAACTCGCTAAGGTTGTTTTGTTTCATCAAGATAATGCCCCAGCGCACAAGTCATAAGTTGCGATAGCTGCCATTAATGAGGCTGGCTTCGAATTGGTGGTGAACATCCTCCATATTCTCCAGACCTTGCTCCTAGTGACTGTTATCACAGCTGTTATCTATCACAGTTAGCAAGTGGCATTGCTCTAAGTATTATAACTTTACTTCACTTACAACGTTTAAAACTTTTTAAAGGTAGGCTTTTATTGATGAGCACGTGGAGAATTGATTGTAGAGCGCCTAATAGTAACTTACATTTTAATATTGATGGGTACGTGGAGTATTGATAGGAGAGCGCCTACTAGTAACGTCTTATCATAATGTCAAACCTTCACCTGGTTACCACCGCACAGATTTACGTGTTGTGTGGTAATCAACGCAAACCATGCTTCTTTTTATTGAAGAGCGCCTGCTAGTAACTTACATATTATTCAGTTTTTCCATTACCACTAGCTATTATTAAGGCTGTTCTTTCGTGAAGCATGTTGTCTCGCTCGCAAAAATTAACATTGTCAATTATTGTAATAAATTGAGTGAACTTTTGATAAACGTGGTCTGAGGGTTTGATGGATTATAAAATTACAGACATTTTAAATATATTTTTGTTTTCCCATGAGTAGTTTTTAAAAAAGAAAAATTGTTTCCAAAATTTTTAATTTAGGAAAGAATAGGCACGTTAAGCTGTTGGTGCCGGCTGCCGTCGATAGATAGCAGTCGTTAAGCCAAGTCAGAGGCCTTAGGGCGGCTTGACAACTTCTGACAGTAGACGAGCCACTAGTCTTCAAGCCTTCACCAATCCGGACTTGGCCCCCGTGGTGGAGTATGGCCTATACTTTCCTCAGGGAAGAGACCCGTGCCCCTCAGTGGGGACATAATGGGTTGATGATGATGATCCCCAATTAATTATCCATCAAACCCTCAGACCAAATTCATCATAATTAGACTAATTTTATTACAATCACTAAAAATGTTAAATTTTGCGCGCGACACAGCATGCTCCACGTAAGAACAGCCTTAATCCGTGCTACCAGACAAGGTACGGTTACCAATAGACAGCGCTACCTACCATCACACGGTAGGTCTTATGACATACGGTGCAAATGCGAGTATCGAATGAAGAGTGTCTGTGTTGTCTCGCTGACTGTAGGTCACGGTCTATTGTCCTTCTGATCACACATAGGTATATATGTATTACTATTTGCTATGACTCATCCCAACGTATGATGATCCAGATTAGCAATGATCCTCACGCCCACATTTTCATGATAATTTCAGCGCAAGCCGACTTTGACGATGTAAAATTAGAAGAATGCGTCATTAATAGAGAAATTAGTGTGTTTATTCACATCTCACTCATTAATGCTTGCCTGCATCGTTGACATAGCGCTGACACGTTTGATTACCATGACAGAGGTTGTGAGATCGATTCCCGCTGGGAGCCGCCATATTTTGATTTGTACAAATGGCCTCTGGCCTTTTTTCATGTTTGTAATGTCCTCTTTGCCATATCAAAGGGTATTCTAGTTTGGGACCAGAACAAGTGATTGTGTAGTGTGGATGTTATTTTTCGTTAGGTACAGGGTTCCCTTAAAAAGAACCGGCCAAGTGCGTTCCGTACTATTATCTACACAACATTTGAATATTTCAAGCAAAAAACGGCAAAAACATCACGTTTGTTATATGGGAGCCCCCATTTATTTTATTCTGTTTTTTGGACATATTTGTTGTTATAGCGGCAACAGAAATACATAATCTGTAAAAAATTCGACTTTCTAGCTATCACGGGTAGATACAGCATGGTGACGGAAGAAAGAAGGACAGTGGAGTCTTAATAATGGGGTCCCTTAGCCTTTCGGTACAGAACCCTAAAACATACAACCGCAGTTTGTTTTACGGTTTTCTTGCTTGGACGTTCTTCTATAAAGGAAATTTACCGGAGGCTTTGACATTGGCACCGGTGCGTGAAGCTGGAATTGAATATTTCGATAAATGTTAGTCTGAAAAAAAACTTACAGGACAAAAGTTGGTGTAGAAAAAGACTCTAAATGGGTTGTTTCATGAATTCGTAGGGTATTGTATTGAGTCTGTTAATGTCACAGAACATCTGTTCTGTGGTTAATGTGTTGCGGTCTACGGATCAGGGGATAGAGTAGTCTTCGAAACAAACAATATGAACGCTGTTCAAAAACTATGTGGTCACTATGTAATTTCCATTTTTATGTATAATAAAGTGTTCTCTATCTGTGTATCTAAAAAGTGCCTAGCAAAATACGTCGTGTAGGTAATGCTTTCCGATAACGTATGAACTGACACGCTTAGTTTTTTTTTTAATAGCCTTGAACTTTTTATGAGATACCTAATATGACAACGTGTATTAATAAAACCATGTCTTAAATAATTAGTAATTGTGAATATATTAATATTTTTATAGTACATATGGTGCTACATTACCGCACTAGTGCGATAATGAGCACTTTACGTGCCTATGTCGAAACTTCAAAGGGCCATATGTACTATAAAACGTTGTACGATACACGTGCGAATAGGTAATTCGTAACTCGTGTCGATATAAAACACTCCCTTCGGTCGTGTTTTAATTTATCGCCACTCGTTGCGAATTTCCTACTTTTCGCACTAGTATCGTAATGTACTATTTCAACACACTTGCTCATAAAATGACTCTTATTGCACTGAATTAAGGCACATAATGTGGCTTATTATCAAAGCGTGCGTTTTGCATTACCATTATAACCAAGTGCGATAATGTTATAAAACCTTTTTGTTCAACCTCGGAGAAGGTTTGATATCATTTTGATGTATAAAAAAAATGTTTAGAGTTATTTCGTTCAGTGGTACAAATCAGTATCTACCTTGATAAATTCAAGCATTTCCGTACAATAAAATTAGATTTTTAGCATTTTTAAGCAAACACTTTACAATAATTAATGTAAACCAATAATTAACATAAAATTTATGAATAGGTTAGCAACCTCATTATATCTAGATGGCCATGCATTGCAGCCATCTTTGATGGATGCGCGCGCACAAGAATACTGTTTTGAATTTTACCGCCATACATAACACGATTCACGCACGAAAAAAATATTGTTTTGATACAACACTCACTTTTTTTATTCACAAGTGTGTTGAAAAACGTCGTATGACACTCGTGAGATTTGGCCATTGCAGCACTCGGTTCCATAAAGCCCTCGCCTGCCGGCTCGGGCTTAGAAACCACCTCGACTGCAATGGCCAACTTATCACACATGTATCATAATGTACTATTTTAAACTTTTCCTTTCTGAAAGTGGTTTAATGGAGAACTTGCACAAAAAATGTTTTAATATAATCGGAGAGGCCTTGTTAAAAGATAAATAAACGTGGTGATTTTTTTCTCCACGACTAATACCTTTCATGATGTGTCCAAAAATCATAGGAGGTACAAAAACGGGCCTTACAAAACTGACTGAAACTGTGACGTCACAACTTGCACGTAACACCTTGTAATCAATTCTTGCTTGTAAAATATATGACACCTTTACCAATTTTCGAGTTATCTTGTAAAATAATGTTTTTATGCATCTTAGAAAATGTTTAGAATTCTTTGAAAAAGCTAAATATAATGTTTTTAGGGTTCCGTAGTCGACAGGGAACCATTATAGTTTCGCCATGTCCGTCCGTACGTTTGTCTGTCCGTCTGCTCGTCTATCCGTCTGCCTGCCGCTGCCTTGCTCAGAGTCGATTAGTACGAGAAAGCTAAAATTTGGCATAGACATACGTATTAATCACGCCGACAAAACAGTAGAATAAAATCTTAAAAAAAATTACCCCTCCTACACCTAAATTAGGGATGCAATGTTTTGTTCTGACCATAGTGTGGATTGGTCGTTTAAAAATATTGTGGGTATTATAGACGATTTATTGATTTCGGGATCCGTTTGCGAAATATTAAGCTTTAAAGCGCAACTTTTTGTCAGAGTAAAGCGCCTCCCCAGCCCGATCTCCTGGCTAAAAAGTTGATGTAGAAACGTGAATAAATTCAGGGTAGTAGCACATATGATGAACTTCAAAGAAAAACTATCACTAATTACGCTTTACAAGTTAACGAGTAATAAACGATCAACTTAGAAAAAGAAAACTTCGTATAAAATCCATTGAAAATTACGTTGATGAAGTTGTTAGTTCTGTAAAGCAGATAAAACCTGAATACGGAAACGGAACCCTACACTGTACGTGGCTTGACACGCACTTGGCCAGTTTTTATTATTAGAGTAAGTAACTTGATTTTCGTATTTTTCGGGACTTCGTAAGCCCCGAAAAACAAGTTTTTCTGGCTTAATTTGTTTATTCTTTTTAAGTTTTTCGATATCTTCTATGTTATAGAAGCAATGCCACTTCAATCTAAGTTTGACGCAAGTTCCCCATTTATCGATACTGAGGAAACGGTTTTCAGATTTTGCGTTACGTTAATAAAACGTTGTCGGAGCATGACGTTATCAAATAAGGCTCTGACATCTGAGCTAATGGCGGCACCTATAATTATTTAGAGAGATTCAGAGGATGCATAGTAATTGGCAACGCGAAATGTAGGTACATATTCAAAACACCGGGATCTCAAATAATAGGCTATTTGATAGGTTTCTGAAAACCATCTCAGATTTTTTGTTGGTGTTCATTGTGAGTGGTAACTTTAAATTCTTTCCGGTATTTCTTCTAAAAAAAAGCAAATGAAAATTCACTTTTAAAATAAGCCGCCAGAACGCTATTTTGGGCAATATGGCGTCGCACAGGAGTTAGTGACGTCACTGGTCAGTAAGGAAACAAACATCAACTCCACAGAACAATAATAGGAAGAATGTCGACTCCATAGAAAAATGGGGGTACTAAAATTGACAGTAACGCCATCTAGTGTGTGCCCCCAGAGAGGGAACTTTTAAATAATAGAGCGCGGAAAATCAAATAGGTGTACTACTATTAATAGGTTCCTTGAAAAATCTGACAATTTTGGGTATTCTAAACTTGACAGATGCTGACAGGTACTGACCTGTGACGTCTACATAGATTCGGCCAATCCAGGCTGTTTTCGATAAAATAGCTACAGGTACAAAATTATCAAGTGATATCCTAGTTTCTTGGATATATTATCAATTTTAAAACTCATAGTTTTTAATATTTTAGTGTCGCGGCAGACGAGTGGTTAAGGGGGGCTTCCATATAACAAACAAACAAAGATATTAATAACGGAATTAATAATTATTAATAATTAAATTCAAATAAAACAAATATTTAAAAAATAAGTTTTTGCCGTTTTCCCCGATCTTTGTGCCTAATGTTATGTAGATAATGGTACGGAACCCTTCGTACGCGAGTCGCACTTGGCCGGTTTTTTTAACACCCTATATAAAAAATCCATTCACGGTCTTTAGCACGCTTAAATAAACGGCTACACGAATAATAAAACGCATTGGTTTATAGCATCGCAGATTACAACTGTGTACAAACAAACGTTCAGTTTGCGCAATTCCTTTTGACGCTTCTAATATGAATGAGGTCCAAAGGCTAAATACGTTTCCATTGTTAGCTACTAGGTACATAACCGCACATCAACACTGAAAATATGGAATAAACTCTACCAGTCTTATTCATAAACAAAGGATTCCTTAAAACACTCTTTAAGTGCACTTTAAGTTGGTCTTTCCCTTTATGACAGACTATTTGAACCACGTTTGACGAGTGTTTTAGAGGAATCGTGTTTTTTTACATAACATTTAGTTCTCAGAGGCGTTGAGAGTCCAAAATGTAGATTAATTTCATCCTTTCTTCCATTAATTTCGGCCATTCTCATCCAGCCGCTCGCTGTTAACAATCTGCCTCAGATTGTCGTTCCGGCGAGCTGGTGGGTTTCCTACGCTGCCTTTTCCTATCGATATGTGACCAGCCCATTGCCACTACCACTTGCAAATCTTAAAGGAAATATCAATCACCTTAGTTCTTTGGACAATTGTGTCCCTAGGTTATGTCACTTATCCCAATTAACTTCTAAATCCAATTAATAACTCAAATGGGATGTGTTGACAACGTGTCAATCAGCTAGTATTTTCGTGCCAACTCGTAACACTGTTCCAAGCCGTTTCATGTGACAAACAAAAATATTGCGAAAGCGACACCGACGATTAATTTTAGAAGAAACTTTTATGTACACGTTTTCATTCCTCGTCTGTTACTCTCTCTCGTACTTACAGACGACAGCAGCTCGACCGTTACAAATAGTTGCAAAGCTACCCGTCAGCAATTACTAAACAAAGTGCAACGCATGCAAAGGTCACTGTGAAGTCCAGATCATGTCAACCTTAACGTTTTTGTTGCAAATCAATCAAACAACCTGTAGTAGTGCTCGCACGCAGTGGCATGCCTATGTCTGGCGTGCGTAGCCGGAAGCAGGAAGAAGTGTCTTTCTGTTCTCGACAATCCTCATTCAGCAACTGCCAGCAATCTATTTCAGATCATCGACGATGACGTATCGGTCCAGCGAGATGGTGAGCGTTCTACACTGCGATTGCCAGTTCATGGCTCCCACTCGAGAAACTTGGTACCGAACTGATGGCGGTTTAACCAAACTAAGAATTAAAAAAAACCATAGAAGTATTTCTTCCTGCAAAATTCACACTAAAAATATGCATATACATATATATATATATGCGCGTCGAATTGATAACCTCCTCCTTTTTTGAAGTCGGTTAAAAACGGCCCCAGTCCCAAGTCACACTTGAACGTTCATTGGACGATAATAGGTGACAGCGTAACTTGGAATATACAAAAACGTGAAACCAATGACTTCATTGATGTATACCCGTCGAAATATATCTAGGTACTTCGCAAGAATACCTCTAAAATACCATTACGCGCAGGCGCGAAAATGTCGTGTCGTGGTGCACTACGGAAACGCTCGCTGTCAGTCTTCGCAGGCTGACATTTCATCGCCTCTGGTGGTCTAGCCTTCATCAGCGGGTGTCAGTCGTGCCGCGATGATTAAACCGATCACACGAGCCTCTTGACCCTCAATTGCAGACGCCTGTCAGCTGGTGCAGGTCAGCACTTAATCGCGTATGTTTGTGTTCGTTGATACGGTCTAATTGGTGTGCCCAAGTACTAGCTATTGTTCTTGGGCAGTTGCAAACTGTTTGGGTCTAATTGACCAAGGTCTGTTAGGATACGAGTAGGTGCAATGAGTACAGGAGCAAATGACTGGAGGATTTGTAAACTCACTTGAATCGCTTAAGCACCTAAGCTTAAGCTTAACATAGGCTACCTGGTTTTTTGCATCGCCACCCGTTTTGGCGGCCAACTTATCATAAGCACGAATCATCCAACATGAAAAGCCATATTTTTTTATAATGGTATCATGGGCGTTGAACTCATGGCGGACGTGTCACAAAATAGAAGACGCAATAATAGTAATTGTGAGTGTCCTCCTCAACTTTACTGTCACGGTTTCATATAAAACTTCTCCTTTATTCGATTGACCTGCGCGCGCGCATCCGTCCGCCGAACGTGCCCACGCGCGGCGGGACAGCGCGTGAAATAACGTCCGCACGCAGGCGGATCAAAAGGGGACCCTAGAACATTAATTTAAAGCAAATGTTAATGGATATTCTGGTGGATCAAACTACGTAATACTTCATAACAATTGGTTATTGTCGTGAACTGAAACGTCGTGTCGTCAAGTGAAGTATCGTTATTATTTGCTGGAAAGTGTTTAGAATGAAGGTAGACAAACTTTAAGATTGCTATACCGGATCAAAATCAAATCAATTTTTTTTGTCGGGCAAAATAACACGAATACAATTATAAAGTAACTCTGAACCCAAAATTAAATGAAACTGTATCTCGGGGCACTGATCCATTCAGGGTGGACTTAAAAATATTATAATAACAGTGTTTGTACTAAATTAAACTCATTTTTAACAGACTTCAAAAAAGGAGGAGGTTATCAATTCGACGCGTATATATTTTTTTGTCTATGTTCCTCCATAACTCCGTCAAATCTTAACCGATTTCGACAATTCTTTTTTTTTCGAACAGGTCTAACGTCCCATTGGTCCCATTTTAATTTCGTGAAGATCTGATGGAGACTTTCAGAGATAGAGAACGGAACTCTTCAATGGACAGCAGTAAATAAGCCCTAATGGGGCCCATCCTTTAGTAATATCCGTATGTTTCATAAAATAGCGTAAAAGTAGTCCCAAGTTAATTTGGTGATGTTCTGGTGAAGACTTTCGGAGATGGAAATTGAGAACATCAACATAAAAAAACGACTTAAGTAGGGTAAATTATGGTTATTTATAAGGGACTTATTTATTTTTCTCCCGCTCCCCCACTAAAAATCGTCCAAGACTCCAAATTATACTTCTACAATACCTACAATACCTACAATACCTACTTCTAACCATTTAAATTATTTCTAACTTTTTAGTGCTGTAGTGTTTCGAAGTCGGTTTTTATTTTTTATTTATCACGTAGCATTTCGTACCCATTGATGAGATCAAACAGCATACTTTCATTACGCATGCAGCCTTATTTGAGACTTGGGGCTAAATCACACAAAGGAAACTTATTGCGTAGTAGCATTTTGCAGGCGTTGCAAAGGGTCGTTGTCGGCCGCATAACACGCGTCGACGAAGTTCCGCATTGAAAGTGGGTCAGTGGAGTCAGTTATTGGGGCACATGAAGAAATGGGGTGAGCACGACCAGCTGCAGTTTGACAGGTGGACTGAATTTAGGTATATTTTTTATTTATAGGAACTTACCGACAATTCTTAGTGGCACTACCTTAGTGCCATCAACAACAGACTGTCCATTCAAACCAATTAATAATTAGGTAATTTTTCTTAAACATGCGCGGAAATATTGTCATTACTTTTGAATAAAGAACACGCGAAGTATCATATTTACGGAGACTGAAAAACCAAAATCACTTCCCGGCGCGTTCTTTGAATTTGAAACGAAGAGCGCGCCGGCAATGTGTGAAACGGTGTGCTGTTTGAATTTAGAACTCTTTCATCTATCATATTCATATATTCATAAGCAGCCTATAAACGTCCCACTGTAGGGCACAGGCCTTCTGTCAGGGAGAAAGTATGGGCTTAATCACCACGCGTGCTAACCGCGGATTGGCGATTTCAAGCGCTGTCGTATGTGAATAGCTCAGACACTCAGGTTTCCTCACGATGTTTTCCTTCACAGTTAGCAAATGGTATTTTTACTATAACCATTGAATTTTAAGTAGAAATTCAATGCCATAACTTCACAAATGTACATAGTTCAGAAAACAATGGCCGCACTGGAAATCGAACCTGGGTCTCTCGCTTCCGACAGCACCAAAATAAACAAAAACTGAAACTGCATCGCCTTGATCTTTATTACAAAAGAATAAGGTTTATTTTAACAGTAGCATTCTCAGTAAATTTAAACCGAAGGAGGATAAAAGGTAAAATAAAATCTAAAAACAGACTTAAAAAACACTAGAAGCACTCAAAATAACTTTGAGGTCATGCATGTTTGATTAATTATTGCCGAATAAATTAAATATGGCCTTTTATATATACATATTACATGCTTACTGTAGTAGAATCTTTTGGAGTTAATGTTTTTAGACTGGTAGAGCATATATACCAGTAATTTGCTGCTTTCATTAAAGAGTTCCACTCTCCAATTCTAAAGGTCTTCGTCAGATCTTCACCAAATTTTCATGGAACTAATCGATGAGATAACCCTTTTGGACAGGAAAAGAATAATCTTAATCAGTTAAGATTTGTAAGGCGTATGAGGATACATGAAGACATTGATTACTACGCAGTAAAACAACATGATTTATGTCTCAAACTGAGAAGCTACCATTTGTTGAAGTCGGTTAGAAAGGGCTGTTGCAAGAGAGTATTCGGTTCTCGGTTGGTGTGTTATTTTAAACTTCAAGTTTCAGTGATGTAGAGCAGCGGAATGTGCCGGTGTAGGCACCAGTCGGCTTACGATTTTTTTATTTTAAGTTATTGAATTCAAAGTAATGTAAGTACCAACAAGATATAGATACTTACATTACTTTGAATAAGAATTACAATACGCACTAGTGGTATTTATCTTAATATTACCATAATTTAATACTTATTATAAACAATGCATTTCAGAAACAAGCACGAAATTGCATAAGCATGTATGTTCATTTACATGTATATAGTACACATAAACACATCATTATAAAATCAAATTAAGTCAATTACGACTAATTTCGATATTTGCATTTAGAGAACACTTTAAGAATTAATTACCTATATTGATTTCTTATAATAAAGTAATACTCCTCGTATGTTCTAGTTAGACCTGAGACTTCGCACTTAGACTCATATTTGGGCTATTGTACTTACCTAGGTATGTAAATAGCTCAGACACTAGGGTTTCTATACTATGTTTTCCTACACCGGAAGCGAGTGGTATTGCTACTACAACTTCATAAGTGTACTTAACATAGAAAACAAAATCATTAGTACATGCCTGGGTTCAAACCCATACCTCCCGAATGCGAGGCCGGCGTACTACCGCTGCGCTCTACCACCGCTTAGTGCTAATACTACTCGTACTCTTTAGTTAGAGCGATAGCTGCTGGCCATTTACCGAGCGACCGAGCGATTTACCATACCATTGACAAAGACAAAATTGGCGCGAAAGAGCGAAGGAAAAAGG
The DNA here is from genome assembly GCA_963969515.1 of Yponomeuta evonymella. NCBI lineage: Eukaryota > Metazoa > Arthropoda > Insecta > Lepidoptera > Yponomeutidae > Yponomeuta > Yponomeuta evonymella. Next base: position 8,656,126 of record OZ018346.1, read on the forward strand.
AAAAAGTTAGCTCACACGAATTCACACGATATCTGAATAACGTTTTTTATTGCAGGCATCAATTGAATCGTGTGATTTTAAAACAACACAAGTCACATGTGTTTTTAAAATAACACTTGCCCATTTTTTTATTATTAAATTATTTACACCTTCCTATTGATTTACATTAGAAAAAAAAATTGTAGTTTATTCATACAAAAATCAATATAATATGCTAAAATATTGCTGTTGTAGATATTAGTATTTGAATAAATCAGTTTTTTCTATTTCCTGCAAAGTTGTAATGAAAGGACATTGTGTCGTTTTAAAATCACACGATTCAATTACTGACGTGTGGACTTTGCAAAGATGTACGTATATAGTGTCTCTTTTTGACACAATTTCATTCACTTAACAAATAAAAGTTACGTTATTAAATTGTAAACATGGAGGTTACTGAAACATGTGAAGTGAGTGTCTAATAAAGCGGGCAGACTATTACTGAAAGGAAAACACAAATACAAATAATTTACTAAAATTACGGTTTACAATGAGACACTTATCCTAAAGCACAAATTGTTTCCCAATTGACAACTGTCACCTGCAGAAAAGTATGTTGAGAGAGTTAAGAAATTATGTAGTTGTTATATAAACATAACATAAACATTTACATACAGGCACATACACACATATTATGCGATAATGTCGATCGTGGGGCAGTCATAAAGGAAAACCATTTTTTATATAGCTTACTTGCAATCATCTTTATGATTTCGAGAGGATTTCACAATACAGAATCGTAAGCATTGACTAATAAACTATTACTGTGATAAATATTTTCCCTTGTTACTTTATTGGAGATTTCACAACCAAAACTGCTTCTCAGTCACACACAATAGAGACTTTTTGATTGGGCATAATTTTTAACGGCTCGCATGGGCCGAGGAAAATTAATTGCAATTACCCATTATCGTCATGATAACATCGTAAAGCTTTTAGGTAGTCATAGTAAACGCCAGAGAGCCCTTTTAGAGCAAAACTCGACCTTAAGACTTAGTTCTAAGCACCGAAGTGGACTAGATACTTCGGGGCGTGGTTAGCGCTTGGTATTTGGAACGCACATTTTTGAACGGACGGACATTTTTGGCCCAAAATAAATAAAAAGTTGCCCACTTGACATGTTGACACGTGCGTGCCGTGGGTTGTTGAGTCAGCAACTAGATTCTACTAGCAGCCGGAGATAATTTGTGTTCGATACTCGCAAGTATTTTCTACGTGATAAGGATCTGCTGTAAGAAAGGGCCCATCGTGACTCTACATTGCAAAACCTGCAGATTCTACCCGCAAGGTCGGAGATGGCTTTAGAAAATTTGTAATAGAGGCGAAGCTCTTTATATCCAAATAAATGTCCAACTTTATGTGCAAGCGGATCGCCAAGTTCACCTTCAATAGTTTGGTACAGTATGCGCTGTAAAAATTCCATAGACTGATGTAAAGAAAAGGTAACTTTGAAACTTGACTAAAATCATCACCGAAAAAGCAGAAAACAATTTAGGTACTTTCAATATCTCAAATAATTAAATGTTACGCGCCACCCCACCTACATAGAATTTCAAACTTTTTGAAAATTTCAAATTGTCTCATTCTTCGCAACATGTTAAGCTGGCGCATACGTTAGGTTAGAAGTTAAAATACAAAAGTCGACTCCCGATTAACTGGCGGGTTATTTAAATTGCAGATTCTATAAAAAAGGAGCTATTTTAAAAGGAGAACTTTTTGGACATGTTTTTCGGTCCGCGCATCTAACGCGCTCTACAACCAGCTTCCTTTTTGAATGCTAAGTAGCATTTTACTAGTATTTTCTGTTTTGTAGTGCTCAACACTACACTATGTGGTGACGATGCAGAGAGCAGGTATCTCAGCATTAGGAGCCCTTACAAAGCTCTTCAATAGGGTCTTGAAGGAAGGCATAACACCAGAAGCCTGGGAAAACGCTTTTGTGACAATTTTACACAAAAAAAGACGACTTTCGTTCATCTACGAATCTCATAATTTCGGATTCGATCTCGTAGAGAAATTCCGAGCACAGCCCTTTCCATAGCTCCAGATTATATTGAATCGTCCTATTGATGAACAGACACCTGCTGTTATGGTAGGCGACTCTGTGATAAAGGTAGTTGACAAATAGGTATGTCGATCTTGGACATACTCTCTTCTTTGGATGTAGGTAACTCTCAGGAGAAGGAGATTGCCTCGGATGGGCTGTCTTCAAGACGCTGGACGATGTATTTAGAGCCAAAATCCCACATTGCCTTCAACCAATGCATACTACCAATTCTCACCTACGGTGCTGAAAAATGTACGCTCAAAAAAGCTAATATGGAGAAAATCCAAGTCGCGCAAAGGGCTATGGAGCAGGCCGTATCAGGCATCCCACTTATCGATCGTATGCGTAACGTCGTTATTCGGCAAAAAACCAAAGTCGACGATGTACGCACATGAATCATAAAGCTAAAATGGAGATGGGGGGGGGGCATTTGGTTAGGCGGGGCGACGGCCGGTGAGCTAAGGTAGCCACTGAGTGGTGGCCGAGACCGGGTCGATGGTCGGTGGGTAGACCACAAGCCCGTTAGGCCGACGACATTGTGAAAGCGGCTGGGAAACATTAGACGAGACTAGCACAGGACCGGACGGGTTGGCGTGAAAGAGAAGAGAAGCCGGCTCTGTTCGCGGGCTGATTAGATAGTAGTGGTCAATGTTTTTTTATGTATTAAGTCTATCATTGTTGTTGTTAATGTTCGTATAACAGATCTAGTTACACCTGAGATTTCCACACTTACCCTCATCGTTGGGCCATTGTACGTAGCAAGCGCTAAGGTACTATGTAAATACCTCAGACACGATGATGTCCTGCTCCGCTAGCGTGAGATATTGCTACTACAACTTCACAAATATACGTAACTTAGAAAAAAATGTCATTGGTTTATGCCAGGATTCGAACCCACGACCTCCCGAATGTGAGGCCGGCGTTCTACCGCTCCGCTACCACCACTCTGTGTTCGTGTAATAAATGTACTTCTTCTTCTTAGGGCTCAATTTTTTCCATTTAAACTGGAGATCACGCACCTTATATTATGGCAGTTTATGCACAACGAGTCATTCAGATTCCTGAAAAACAAAGTTTAGGTAGTTAGGCAAGGCTAGCCATAAAGTTTAGTAATCATTTGGATAGAATGAGTAAGGTGCGGTTATAATGACTTTATCACTCTGTGGTATATTCACCTTTCCGGTTACTTTTCACGGTAAATCAACTGCTGATAAGCTGCAAACTCAGAAGTGACGACGTTCTTGGTTAGAAGGTATGCAGACGGATCATAACGTCTCTACTAAACTTCAGAAACAAAAAAGGAATGGTTTTTTATTTTTGTTCACTTTTTAAGCCACCTCTTATCAATTTAAGTTAAATCAAAAGTTTAACGCCTGTTTCTCGTACACAACAATCTGTTGTACTGTTGACAGCTGTCAGTTGGCCAAAGTGCACACGAGCAAAAATTTTTAATAAAAATTTAAAACCGACTTCAAAACACTACAGCACTAAAAAGTTGGAAATAATTTCAAAGAATACCTTTAAATTAGAAGTGCGTATACATGTAGGTATTGTAGAAGTATAATTTGGAGTCGGTGCCCAAAATAAAAGCCCAGTTTCATGACCATATATTTTGGACACCGACTCCTTTCAATATCACTTCAGGCCTATATGCTGTTGCGGTATGCAGTTTCCGATGTGCAAGTCGTTATTTCTTATTTAAGTCAGAAATAACGATTAGCGCATCGGAAACTGCATACTGAAACAGCATATTAGGGCTGATGTGATAAATAAATGCACTCAATTGTAACGCAAGTTGGATAAATTAGCGTCGAGGGTAGAGGGGCTGAACTGGGAATTTCACTAAATAAATTCTAAGTTCACAAAAAATATTTTAGTAAAGAAAAAATTATTCTAATCCTTTTTAGGGTTTCGTACCCAAAGGGTAAGGGACCCTATTACTAAGATAGATAGATAGATAGATAGATAGAATATTCTTTATTGTATGTACACCAGGAATTACAAGACTCTACTGTCCGTCCGTCTGTCTGTCACCAGGCTGGATCTCATGAACCGTGATAGCTAGACAGTTGAAATTTTCAGATGATGTTGCCGCTATGACGACAAATATTAAAAACATAATAAAAAAATATTTAAGGGGGGCTCCCATACAACAATTTTCTTGCCGTTATTTGGTCGATATTAATAACGGCAACAGGAATACGCTTGAAATATTCAAATGATGTATAGATAAATGTACGGGACCCTTCGTGCGCGAGTCAGACACGCACTTAGCCAGTTTTTTTCTCTTGGTGTTGGTTGTGCTGGGATGTTATTTACTGTAAGTTGATAATATTGTTGTAAACATTCTGTTTTAAAAACAACGACCAATTTTAATATTTCTGTATTTGTATCTACAACGTACTATTGAAATAAAGCAAATGAGAAACGAACAGTCTAAAACATAATTTTATTACTTTACGTACAACCTCCGAGCTATGTGCCCCGCCCACTGCCACTTCAACTGAGCAATTCTTCGAGCTATATCTCAGTAACTCGGGTTCTTTTGCGGCTCTCCTCATTCCTGATTGGATCACGCAGTGAAACTCCTAACATAGCTCTCTCCATTGCTCGCTGGGCGACCTTGAGCCTTCTTATGAGGCCCATAGCCAGCGACCAGTTCTCACACCACTCTATTCTGTTACGGTACGAACGAAATTACAACTAAAATGTTTGGTTTGATGACTGTGTAGAATTGTAGACTGTACACCAAAAATAACATTAATAACACATCCGGTATACTTAAAACATTCCTTAACATTTCGTTCAATCGTAAATTCTATAATAGGAGCCATCGATAAGGAATTATCGCGTCTAGTGGAATTTTCTATTTTAGTATATCGATAAAGTTTCAGACAGCAGGTTACGTGAGGTACCTACCTACTTCATATTATCATGTTTACTCATTTATCGATTGCATACTATTTGAAATGTGTCAAAGTTTGAAGGGAAACTTTGCAGTGAAGAAAAATTTAATTTTAATGTCATATAGGTACCTTACCAGATTTTCTCCCGATATCAAAGTAGTTTCATCTTAACGTAATTACTTTCAAATGAGTTTAGAAAACTACATCTAGAGAAAGTAACTGGTACGCAGTATAGATTATATTATATTATATTATTTTCTGTGACGATACAGTATTAATTAAATATTATTTATATTCTTCGCTTAGGTAAAAGTTAATAAAAATTCAATTCATCTATTGATCACAAGAACGTCACATTTTACAACCTTTCTTTCTTTCTTTATGTCCGTCTCCTATCGGAGGTTGGCAACCAAGTCGCCTATCTTGCTTTTCGAGGCTGCCAATCATCATCATCATCATCACCATCAGCCGTTTGACGCCCACTGCAGGACATGGCCTCCCTGGTTTTCATAACCATGAGGGGTTTTGCCATAATCGCCACGCTTGGCAGGCAGGTTGGCGATCGCAGTATTTGGTCAGGAAGACGCTGCTGCCCATCTCCTGGTAATTTATTTCCTTAGTCGCCTTCTACGACATTCACGGGAGGAAATGGAGTGACACTCTTCTTAATCCGGCGCCACACGGACGCTACAGGCTGCCAATAAAAATAAGGAACTGTTACTCTGTCGAAACCACTGTCGTAAGTTGTGTAGCCATGATATCTTTGGTCTCCCAGGTCTCCTTCCTCCTGGAATCTTGCCTTGTACGATAAGTTAAAGGAACTATATTGGTGTTACAACCAACTATTATTATTTGTTTCATTATGCGCCAGGCATGTTATGTTTTTTTCAAATAAGCATTGTTTTTTTATTTGAACTATACCTACTTATCGGATCTATTTTTGTTATAAATATCAGCCTTCGCTTCGTTCAAGATAAGTTGCCGATAACGCATCAAGCCCTTTTTTACCCTACTGGGAAATCAAAAGAGAGTTATCTATTGTATTCGTGAAATCACGCGTATGGAATGTATTCCGTCGAAATCAATGAAATTCTTGGAATCTTTAACACGGTGTTCTACGAAATAAGAATATTCTTTATTGCACACCACAAAACAATAACAGGGACAGTACAAAAGGAAAGGAACAATTGGTGGCTTTACGGCTAATAGCATTTTTCCAGGCAACCTTATATAACCACATACATTTTTATGTGTTTTTGATGCATACCAGATACACCAGATAGGTCAAGTGACCAATCAAAACACTGTCTCTACTGCCTTAGACAGGTTTTTTAAATGCAGTTGCCTTTTTCAGAAAGTCAGAACGTATACCATCCTTTTATAACTTAATCGATAAAACTGATAGTGAAATTAATTGTTATTCGTTGCGTTCTCCTCAATCTCTTTTTTAGAATCCGTTTGAGTTCCTTCCTTCTCTTTTCTTAAGTAATATCCTTCAAAGTAAATGAAAGGCTAATCAAGAGACGTTACCCGATCCGTTGTATGAGAACCCCCCCGGGTCGAGAGGAAGTAATGTCCTGGATGTGGCCAATAATGCCCCGACAATAAAAGTAAATATTCAAAACAACACGTGGGCTGGCAGTAAACTTAAACAAATAACTTTATGCGGCCTCTATTGGGATGTCCTGTCTTCTGCTCGGCACTAGCGCAAAGTACCTTAGTTCATCCAGAAAGACGGTTAGCGTTGACATGGTTTTAGGTTTGAGACGCTTTTCTTACTCGGTTGTTTCCTTTCTAAGTTTTTCTATATGATGTTTCCTCTCTAATTGGTGCCTCAGTTACACCTTCCTTCAGAGATATGGCAATAGGTCCATCTTATCGCCATCACTCGGATCAATCTATTGAGCTTGTTAGTGAAATTACCAAACTAAATGAAACCTGAAAATCTTTTTTTCAGTATCTAATTAAAACACTTCCAATACACATACCTAAGCAAAACTTAGGTTTCTTTTTTCATACAGTCTTAAAATGTGTAACTTAACGAAGAAATCGGCCATAATGTGTTAATTGTGAGTTTCAGACGATTTTGTAAGTAGTCCCACTCTCGCTGCGATTTGCAGAGCAAGATAGTGCTGCTGACGTTACTGTTCCACTGAACGTTGCACGCAGAACCGGATCCGTTTCCATACAAGAACCGGGTTTGTCCCGGTTGTCTATAAAAACGGAACCAGACTTTCGACTTATAACCCCCAGTTATGTCCACCGCCTGAAAGGTCACCCAGTGACCTCTCTGTAGCCAGGCAATGGCAAATCTATCGGGAAGTGCTATACCCTCGCACTATCCTAGGGGAACCGCGAGAAGACCTTAGCAGACCATAAGATAGAGGTCATTCATAAATAGGCGGGTCCACACAGTTCGAGCATCCTTGCGTCACCCGAGGTACATGCGTTTACCTCTGGCGAGCCAGTACGTCCGAGCTCCAAGGTCTGCGTATTCCCGCCCATTACGTGATTTCGGGAGAGAGAAACCTGTAGGGAATTGGGAATTCCTTCGCGTGCATTACGAGTCTTGTCAATGAACTCTTTTCATTGTACTTAGTTTGTGGCACTAGCGGACAGAGTTGTCGCGAGTAATTTAGGCTCTAAGCGCGCCTCCCACGCCAGTCTCGGTAAGTATGCAGTCTCGACGGAGACTCGATTCGAGAACTCAAATGGACTATTTGCCAACAACGTATTGGAGACGTGCTTACCTATAGCAAGGGAAGGAAGTAATGTGTTTCGGTAGTAATCAGAAAAACTGACTTCGTTACGAATTCTGTTGTCTCGAAACCGACCTATCCTAGTTACGGGCCAGCCTCACTTTATTTGACGTCTAATAGGTTTGCTAAGTGTATAACTTTGATTAGTTATGTAATTTGATTAGTTATGTAACTTTGAATAAACATTTGAGAAACTTCAGTAGGTACAAAAGATATTCTTAGAATGACAAAGCAATGAATACACTTGTAGTACAATTCTAATCAACTTCGCATAGACGCAACATTGTATGTGGCAGATACGTAAATAACAAAAGGCCGACTTTAGCTAAACATTAACAAACTGACGTCAACAACCAAAAAACAAAAGCGTCTTAGAGTTGTGCCTTTCCCTTTCGCTTTAGGTACTACCTACTCAGCTTGTACGCTTGGTGTAGGCCCACACCACGATGCATGTTGGGTTACGCATAGTCTGCATGTATGTATTGGTGTGGCAGGCCATCGCTTTCCAGGTCCAGGCCCTCCCTGGAACATAACATATATAGTTTTAATAATAATAATAAACCTTTATTTCGGATAGAACAGAGATCCATAGTGTTGTTAGTACCTAGCCTTAAATACTAAAACTAAACTAGAAGTACAAATTATGTTAGTAGGTTTAAAAATTACTTAGTTTAAAAAACTTATTTACATTTTTTTTTTAGAAGATGTATGTTATCCAAATGCTTCCACATTGGACAGTCCGGCCTGTCCGCCAATACCTGCAGGAGGCTGCTGGCACTGCCTCGGACGCGGCCTTGCAGGGACGCCGCACGCTTGCGCATTATGGCATGAAAGCCGTCCGTGCGGGCCTCCGCGAACATGCCCGAGGCACTGCAGTACCGAGGCAGCCCCAACAGCATCCTAAACACATTGTTATACTGTATCGCTCGTAGCCCCGGCTGCCTGAGTGATCTTAAACGATCACGAAGGTTAAGCAACACAGGGCGCATTCAGTGCATGGATGGGTCGCCGTCTATGCCTAATGCTAGTGGCATTTTTCCGAGCGGTTCCGTGCTTCGCAAGCTTCTGTTGGTGCCGGCTGCCGTCGATAGATGGCAGCCGTTAAGCCAAGTCAGAGGCCTTAGGGCAGCTTGACAACTTCTGACAGTAGACGAGCCACTAGTCTACAAGCCTCCACCAATCCGGACTTGGCCCCCGTGGTGGAGTATGGCCTATACCTTCCTCAGGGAAGAGACCCGTGCCCCTCGGTGGGGACATAATGGGTTGATGATGATGATGATGCGGAGAGCGCTGACCGCCCTCTGAGTACAGCCGGCCCACAGGCTGCACGTGTAAAAAGATTGACAGTATGCCTTAAAAAGCGTTATCTTTACTTCTCTAGTACAAAGTGCGAACCTGCGAACCAGCATGTTCCCCCAAACAGCCAGCGCCCTCCGCTCCCTCTCAATGTCGAGGTCATCAGATAGGTCCTCGGAGACCCAATGGCTGAGGTATTTGAAATGCTGAACCCTTTTCAGTATGGTCCCATTTAGTGATACAGGAGGCACTATGGCCACCTTATATTTACGTGGTTGGAAAACCAGCATTTCACTCTTTTCAGAGTTGTACCTCAGCCCATGTGACTCTGCATACTCCTCACACAGTTTCAAGAGCTCACATGGCTCAGCAGCACCATATCATCTGCGTAGCTGATGTTATTAATCATTTTCCCATCAATAGAGCAGCCAGCTACAGTGCCGCTGAGCCCCTCAATCAGCTTGTTCACATATATTATATATTAAAAAGGCGAGGAGAGGTTACACCTCCCTGCCTTACACCGCATCTCAGCCTATATTCATCAGAGTCCACCCCAGACCATCTCACCACATTGACTTGGTTGTTGTACCAATAATCAAGAACTCGTACGAGCTCCTCCGGGAGGTCAGTTTCCGTCCTCAGCTTCTTCCACAGCAACTCATACGACACCAAATCAAAAGCCTTAGTAGATAAGTCCAAGAAACATGCATAGACTGGCGTCTTCCTGTCGGTATAGTATCGGACCGTCTGCTTGAGACACAGAATCGCCGTCTCTGTGGACAGGCCAGCTCTAAAACCGAACTGTGCATCTTTAGCTTGCACTGTTTAGAAAGATGTTGATCAAGCAGACAGTCCAACACCCTGGCCACAGTAGTCGCCAGTGAGATTGGTCTGTAATTGGACTTATCAGACTGGTCACCTGTCTTGTTCTTGATAACTGGTACCACAACAGTACGTAAGCAATCCTTAGGTATGTAAAGGCCTTACACAAAAAGTATAGAACATTGCCAACACCCTTGGCAAGTGCCCACCAGCATGTTTAGATGTTCTACGCTAATACTGTCAAATCCTGGTGATTTTCCCTTAGTCATTTTACCTGTTACACATGCCTACTAACTAAAATTAGTGTTACTTACTTGAAATACAGTTATTTGTTATAAAAGAGTGCAAAGTTGCTTTTTAACCGCGTGCTCAATTTTGATGGCAGAGCAAGCGAATGATTTAATAATTAGAATCCTGAGCGTTAGCGAGGAAATCATAAGAGCACAAGGTAAAAAATCTTTGCACTCGAGTGCAACACGTAGGTAACTTTTCATCCCCCCTCAGCGAGGAAATGACTAAATGCAAAAAAAAAAAACACAAAGGAGGTTCCGAGTCTTGAGTTTTTAACAAATTAAAAAAAGTTGTATGATAATTTCGGCACCATGGAGGTAGAAGTAAATAGGTTTAATGATGTTTTGAATTTACAAACTTATTGCACACAATATGTTCTAAATTCAATTTACTTTATCCTCTAGCGGATAAAAACGGAAGAGCAAAAATACTCTTTTCGAGATGGGGGGATGAAAAAATATTTATTATTCATCATCATCATTCAGCCACAAGAAGTCCACTGCTGAACATAGACCTCCTTCATAGATTTCCAAAAAGACCGGTTGGAAGCGGCTTGCATCCAGTGTCTTCCTGCCACTTGGATGAGGTCATCTGTCCATGTTGTGGCTGGTCGTCCTACGCTGCGTTTGCCGATATGTGGTCTCCATTCGAGAACTTTTCGGCCCCATCGGCCATCAGTTCTGCTTCTGCGTGCTATGTGCCCCGCCCACTGCCACTTCAACTTACTAATCCGCTGGACTATGTCGACGACTTTCGTTTGTCTACGGATCTCATCATTTCCGATTCGATCTCGTAGAGAAATTCCGAGCATAGCCTTTTCCATAGCTCGTTGCTATTTATTATTATTATATATTATAACCCTAAATTCCCTAATGGTTTCATTTATTGATACTGGAGAAACGGTTTTCAGGTTTTGCGTTAATCCAGTACCACGTTGTATAAAAAAAGTCAAAATGCTTGCAACACGCAAAAGGGTACATGACAGTAGACACAATGTTTGTCGCTACAGATTTCGTTGAATTTATTCCAGAATTTATTGAGTCGATGACAGCCAAAGTCCTAACGTCTCACAGGAACTTTTACGATGTTAGCCACGATTGGATGTTTTGTTCAGTCCTTTCCGTATTTTTCTAATCAGTGTTCATGTTCATGTGCCGACGGTGGATTGTATCCTTATTGTTATGATGAGCTCCGCTTCAATTTACTAATAAATCTGTAGGCTAGGACGATTGTGTGCAATGTTATGATCCGCTACACTATTACGTCCAACGGTTCAACCGTTCATTGAGTTAAAATATTTATTCTAATCGCTCGGTTAAGCTGCATTAAAACAATGCTATTGCAATTACTTGCCTGCAGTGTTTATTTTTCAATCGAGATATTATGGTTTTCTTGATTGTGATGTGACGGTGTTCAACAACTGTGACATTAGAGATACTGTTTTTGCTACGAGTACATATTTTTTTATGGAGCCTATATACGTCCCACTATTCGCACGTCCCAAATTACACAGGCCTACTCTCAGAGAGAGAGAATATGGGCTTAGTTACTACGCGTGCCCATCGCGGGTACGAGTATTATGCAGGGCTATTTCTAAAAGATGCAATTCCTAAATCATGTCGGTTAGAGATTGTCATTTACAACAACTTTTCCTCTACGACTTTTGGATTCCTTTTGTTCAATTTGGCATTTAAAAAAAAAACATATTTTTTTACGGTTGTTCAACAATAGTTCAATAGAATGGATATTCTTCTTCGTAGAACAATGATTTACCTACTGAAGGCTATTTAATATGGGTAGAGCGCGTATGAAATTATATAAGCCCTTTGAAAATTTAATCTGAGTCAAAACACAACAAAAGTCGTTGCCAAACAAAATCTAATTAGTGTGTTTCAGGAATTGCGAAGAAATTTCAGAAATAACTTTGTATAGATGTACATAAATTGTTGAGCAAAAATAAGTTGTAATATGATATCGTGTTACAAAATAATGTAGGTAAGTTGAACACCTGTGTGACGCGCCAGCGCAGCTTGTTGTACCAACATTAAGTCCAGAATAACGTCCATTGAACTTTGAAGTATTATATTCCTTGATTGGTGTGCAATCAAAATATGAATGTGGATTAATTACGCATGTTGTAGTTTCAATCAAATCGTTAAGAGAAAAAAGCTTCTTGAAATGCGTATAATTATTACCATGTAACAAATACATAAGATTTATTTTTGTAATTCTGTTAAATAAATAAATTAATAAATCCCTTCCACTTATATTATTCGGATAAAAAGTATCTTGAGTTTTAAGAAAGGGCACGGTCCGTCTTTGTGGAAAGTTTTCATTAAAGAGCTCAACGACGTCTTAAAATATTTCTATAAGTGGAGGCCTTCTGTATGTCTAAAGTTTCTGTTATTCATTGTTTTGTGCTGTTAGTCTTCCTAATAATAAATAAATAAATAAATAAAATTTGCTCAATCAATTAAGTATAGGTAGGTAGGTACGTGATTGTGTGACAAACAACAAAATATTTTTTTCTTTCCGATATTTAATAATAATAATGGGATATACTCATACGCATGCTTCTTGTAATAAAAACCGGACAAGTGCGAGTCGGAGTCGCCCACCAAGGGTTCCGTACCAATTTGTAGATACCTACTTACATTTTACAAAAAGTTCAGGAATCGAGTATCGCAGTTTTTTCCAGGCTTTTCCCGAACTTCAAAGACAATTTTTTATGATTTAATTGCAAATGTATAGTTTTAGATTTTTCTCTGTTCTTATACTTATTCTTATACTTGCCAAATTTCATAGTTAAATTAAATTTTGATTCCCTTGAGTGTCGAAATATACGTTTTTTGCGGCATAAATAGCCGTATCTTTTTTTACGTTCACTCAGATGTTTGAATTTTTACAGCTTCAAGGGACTGTAGACCTGAGTATAGGTTTTAATTTCAACTTCATACCTCCACGCGTTCCCGAGATAAAGATTCTTGATAGACGGACGGACGGACGGGCGCATAACAGTGATCCTGTAAGGGTTCCGTTTTTACCTTTTGAGGTGCGGAACCCTAAAAAACATACAAAATGCGTTTTCCATACAGAAAAACTTTTAGTTTCTAGGAGAAGCAAAATAAAAATAACGTTTTGCTCATTGGAAACGGATTGTTTTACATAATAATTCATGAAAAACACGAGACCCGGACTTACAAATACATACATACATACATAAACTCACGCCTGTACCCCAGAGCGGTAGTCAGAGACCAGGGATTGCTACTTGCCACGATCCTGAAGAATCACTTTCGCTTCCTCGACAGTCATTAGTTGTTGCATGCACGCACGCACGCCGGTTTCGGGTACTTTTTATCTTGGACTTACAAATAAGTACCATTTACAATATACCAACAAAATCGATACGAAGTAGGTACACACTTTTTGGTTTAACTAAATGTGCAAATGCACATTATGCATAATGTGTGATAAAAAAGAAATGGTTAATGACGATGATTGATGACAGTGAAACAACGATGATTCTAATCCAATAAATCACGACGATGACAAAATACCGTTCTAAGAATGCATTTCGGTTTGCGTCATGGTTTTGTCGCAAGTTTTACTGCACCTCCTCGCGCCGGAACTGAATACCGTTCATAACTTTTGTCATGAAAAAGCTGAATTTTTCAGTCATGCGTTAGCTAGATAAGTAATTTTCAGTTTGGCCTTCCTTGACTTACTGACACTGATAATAATGCATACATCTCACTGTAGGGCACAGGCCTTCTATGCCTTCTAGGCATCACATCTGTGGGCAGGCGAGGTTTTCCTCACGATGTTTTCCTTCACCGTTGGCGAAGAGTATTGCTACCACGGCGGTGGTAGCCTAGTGGGTAGAACCTCGGACTCGGAAGTGGGAGACCCAGGTTCGATCCCCGGTGCGGGCATGTACCTATGACTTGGTTTTCTAAGTTATGTACATTTGTGAAGTTATAGTAGCAATACCACTCGCTAACTGTGAAGGAAAACATCGTGAGGAAAACTGAGTGTCTGACCTATTCACATAACTTAGCGCTTGAAATCGCCAATCCGCATTGGGCTCGCGTGGTGATTAAGCCCATACTCTCTCCCTGAGAGAAGCCCTGTGCCCTACAGTGGGACGTATATAGGCTGCTTATGTATTGCTACTACAAATTCACAAATATACGTGGGTAACTTAGAAAATAAAGTCACTGGTAGTTGGTACCTACAGTTAAGCACGATTAGTTTAAGAAAGAGACAAGTTAACTATTTGCCTCTTGCTCACACAATACAGTTGGCGATATTGTTTGAGCAAGAGGCAAATATTTGTTCAGTCCCTTTCTTTAATTGTCAGTGTTATAATTCAGTAAAAGATAGGGATACCAAAAAAAGCGCAATGGTATTGTTCTAAATATTGACAATACTTAAAAATAATACTTCATTTTAAACGTATAAGGTCAATATAATGCTACAATTTATTATAAATTAATCATATTCGCTGATTTCTTGTATTTTGTGAATAAGTGTGTGACTTATTCACAAAATACACGAATAATTCGACCTTCTAACGTTTTTTTCACACGTGAATAAAAGCAGGTTAATATTTATAATTATATAGGTATAATTTTGAATAAAAAACGCCAAAATATTGATATCTCGGTATTCCGTAAAAAAAAACCAAATATGATATATGTTTTACGTTTGCAACGATTAGGGGTTTTGTTTATTTAAAGAGTTCTCGTATCTAGTCATGGTATCACTAGAAACTGACAGCAGCTCCGGCCTTTTCTCATAGCATATTGAAAAATGTGTGGGCTTTTTAGTTGATGACGAGAGCGTCCGTGCATGACTTACTTCCGGTTTCGTAGACTCTGGTTCTTTTTTTTCCCTTTAAAAATTTTATAAAGCAGCCCAAATCGAAATATTTAGCCCAGGATCTCAAAATTACCTACTTATTTTCTCGAAAAAAAAAAGTTGAAAAAAATTTCAGTTTTTGCAGTTTGTGTACTATAGCACTGTCAGATAGATAAAGCAATACATAACCAGACTTCTAAAATGGAATGGAAATTATTACACGTTATATTAGAATGATTTACAGGATGCTGCGACATTATTGAAATGAAAACTTATTTGCTCAAAAAATGTTTACCTGAATAGTGTTACAACTCAAGGAACTATTTTCAAGAAAATATTGTCATTAGTTTCCTACGCTAGATTATTATTAGAGCGCGTGAAGCCCGAATTAAAAGTCTGAGTCCTGCTGCTATATTATGCGCACCAAATCCTGAGCGATTCCAATCGTCTCACTGTCAAATTAGTATGGAATTTGACAGTTGGACGATTGGAATCGCTCAGGATTTTACCCTGTAGAACTTTGGGTTATTCTACTCATCCGCGCGAACAAGTAATGTTAGCTGTCAGAGTTGGCTCAAATAAAAAGTGGTTTTACTGAAGGGGTTTTCACAACTTTTCTGCAACATCCTGAAAAATAGCGTAACATTTGCACACTTTGCAGTGATTGAAGCGTTGCAGTAGATATTTTTGGCTACCCTCATGTTCTTTTCCCCAATACATAATAATTAGGTAGACATACAATGATCACGTTGATTATCAAACACTTCAGTTTCAAATGAATGATAGGTTCCCACGCAATAAGTAAGAAGTGAGAACACTGAGAGGTTTCCAATATCACTGAATCAAATTTTACATTTCGGTGCATTTTCATTCGAGAACGTTACGTGGAGCTGCGTTGGCTTAATCAAATAATTATAATTTACGCAGTTTCACACTTAATTATTGGTAATATACATTTTACGAGGTTTATGAAATACTAAGTACCTACTTAGATTGTTAGTCTTTCTGAGGAAAACCCTCAGGTATTTTTTTTGTCTCGTCCTAGTAGGCTCGTGTCGTGTGCGATAAATCTACAACTTTTTGTCTTCACTGCACTTTGCACGGTACGGACGTGACTACATTGTAAACAAGATTTTAACCTACACTAGCAGCTTCAAGGTACTTGCTTCACGTCTTTGTCTATCTCAGCACCGCAGCAGATTTGCATAAATAACTAATTCTGTGCCTAACGCGAGCAGGCGCAAGTGGATATAATACGGGTTACGCAGCAAAGGTAAACTAAATTGAATTATTTGTCAATAATTGCTCGTGGCAGTTTTTGACATTTTGCCGTAAATTTCCATGAAAGGGCAAATTAGCATA
This sequence comes from Yponomeuta evonymella, assembly GCA_963969515.1. NCBI lineage: Eukaryota > Metazoa > Arthropoda > Insecta > Lepidoptera > Yponomeutidae > Yponomeuta > Yponomeuta evonymella. Next base: position 8,672,511 of record OZ018346.1, read on the forward strand.
TTGTCCCTTTGTTGTGAAACAAACGTCTGGTTTGTGTTTGAAACTATGTGAAACACAAACTTGCGTTTACAATGTTTAATAAAAAGAAACTTTGGCCTTTGCATCGCATTACGTTATGTGATGACTTATTTTGTATTATAGGATTTATAATCTCACACTCACTCACACTAGATGGGTGACGGGACCACTCGGACGCTGCAGTGCCTGAGACATTGTATTTTAGATGGAGTAGGCTTGCTCAGCACCTATACCATCCTGGCTGCTAAGTCGGACTAGCCCACAGAAAAGGCAGTCAATACGTGCGGAGCAAACCAAGCCGCGGGTTTCATAACTTTGGGAAGCTACTGCACTTTCCCAATTGCGGCTTATGAATTGAATTAAAAGAATCAACCGTTTGTTACTTTTAACATATTTTCTCTATTCTGTGAGTGTACTCTACCCAGTTAGGTTGCGGGCGACTTTGCCACGAAAATGCAAAGGTTCATGAACGGACAATTTTACAGCCTATTCAGTTACACTACGGGCGACTATGCAACTAAAATGTTATAATAGTGAACTAAAAAAGTAGTATTTTCATGTCGAACCTAAGAACTACCGATTACTGAAGCGAAGCGTAGAGTCCAAAAGTCACATCATAAAACCGCATTTAGTCAAACATCAGCGTAAATATGGGCTTAGGCTTTGCTAAATAATAAAATTACGGTCATTTAAGACACGTTTTTGTAATCTAATACTTATTTTTTTAGTGAGAAAATTTGCTGCTAAATTCAATAATTTTTAAGCCACTTTTTTATCAAAAGTAAAGGATTAGGTAGTAACATGTGTTAGTATGTTAGTTTTAAAATGAAACAACCTTATTTACAAAAATACGATTCCTCTAAACTAAAACCAATCTAAAACTCTGTTTGTTTAAACTGCGGCTACATCTTTTCCTTGTAAATCTCCACCACAGACTATTTTAATCGGCGTTTTTGGCGGTTTTTAAGGAATCTAGTTTTTGTGCGAGCACTACGGATACCAGTCGTAATAGCAGCCTTAAAATGAGCCACCTTGTGTTGATTAAAATTAGGTATAGTCGCATTTACATGGCACAGGATATAATATTGGTAGGTACCGGTAGAGCAATGAACTCCGGTACAAAGGCAATGAGTATTGCCTTTCAAGCCCAATTTGAGAAGATGTTATGCAGTGAAATCTGGACTGGTTACCATCTTACTTGTAGGGCTGAAAACTGGCGGTGTTATTTATAAAAACACGAATCCTTTAGAACACTCCTTAGAGGCAGTTTAATTAATCTGTGATTTAGTTTTTCTCTTTATCACACAGGCAGTTTAGCCTCTGAGGAGTGTTTCAAGGAATCGTGTTTTTATAAATAACCCCGCGGGATTATGTTTAGCAAATAAATATCTAAGGTAGTCCTGTAGAATAAAAGTAAAATCATAAATATTTCCGATTTCTTATACTGCGTTGTAATATAACGTTAGTACATAAAGTTACACCGTGCGCTTTTGACAAAATAAATCTTCTCTGACCACGCAGTAGTGGATTTTTTCATTAAAAGGAAATATTCCTTGAGTACCCTATGGGTGCACTAAGAAGGGGTTTATTGACATCCCATCTGTAATAATAAATTATTCGGTATTAGGTAAAAGTGTGAGAGTGCAAAAACAAACTCCGTGTTAAGTCACTATCACGATACTCCCGATCAAACGCATCGAGTCAAAATCGGTCAGTCAGTGGTTATCACAGGTTTGCAATATTATTTGTCTATATTTTAATACTCAAAGCTGATTTGCAAACAAGATGAAGCGAAGGGAGAAGATTCTATAAGAGCATTTTGAGAGTGCTAATTCAGGTTTCATAACATCACAGCGTGCAAAGCAGAAACTGTCTTCTTGCAATAAAACTCGGCCGTAGGGCGATTTGCGCTGATTTCTATAAAATTATAGACACGTACAGTGTCTTGCTTAGAGACAGAATTAAATAGTTTTAAGTGCCAGATCTAAGTGGTCGTCTAATTTGTGAGAGTGCAATATATATTTACAAAGATAACATATGAATGTGTCGGAAATTCGGAGTGAGAGCTTCGTATTTCTCAGCAAGATAATGAAGCTGAAAAAGACAGTTACCTACTGTATATCGGGAAACTCTGTTTATATCAAATACTCTACAAAACGACTGCCGCAGGTATGTGGGAGAAATAAGATTTTAGGCACCTATTAACTGAGCCCGCTTCGCTTAGCGCTAATCGTTCGTGTCGTGTCAACGTGTGAGATTCCGACAAAAGACATTTTGTTATTACAGAAAAACATTTTAGTGTTGTCGGTACCATTACCTGGGCATAGATTCTGTTGTACAATGACAATTGCACAAACGCTTCGAACTTATTTCATTGCCCTTTTTTGTATTTCATTACCTTCTAGGCGTAAATGGAACGAAAAAATATGTCACGGGACCTGACACCTGAATCTGCCATTGTAGATAGATAGAGGTAGGGAACACTTTATTTTACATAAAAAAAGGAAATTGGACATTGTATTATAATGCACTTACATAATCGAGGCCTATTTTAATTGCAAGATTTCGTCAATATGTGTGCCACATTCATCCTCATCTATTAAGTCGCTTAGAGTAAGACATAATATGCAACTAAGTATCTTTAAAAATCCTCACAAATATCTACCAGGAATATACTTTTAAACCATAAAATGTTATAGCTCATTTGACTAAACTACCAGGTGCCATATCTTCGTTTGGTTTCTCTCTGCAAGATGTATTTGTGTCAATTAGGTTCACTAAGAATGTTATTAATAAAACATAATAATGGAATAAACCATTTGCATGCAGGCTATAGCCGCGAAAGACAGCTAATTAAACATCAAAGTAAATGAGACCCCATTTCACCGTCTAAAGAGGCAAGCGAACATCGTTAAACTCTAGTTTTGTCTGTAGTTTTCTTACGAAACATTCTTATTTTCTCGTTTATGTTTTTAATACAAGTGAGCTCTCGAGATGTCCATTTGAATCCACGTCACTCTTTGTTAGCTGAGAACTGTTGCTGTTACAGCCATTGCATGTTTTCTATAAGTAGCCAAGATTTTAATCATTTTTTTTAGTACTACGTAACAATAAACTAAATTTTAATGTTTTAAAGTACAGTCGACAGCGGATCCCCTCCTTACATGCTTACTCCATATTCGATCATGTTACCAGTGACTATGCAACACAGTGCAAAGGCCGATTCGCCGTCCACTGTACCTCACTTAAAACTTTTATCTGAAACACATTAGCAGCTACACACCGGTTTGATGGTCGTTAAAGAAACATTTTGTTTTTATAATGAATAAATTTTTAGAATTTGAGCTCACAGTTCTGAGTCAAACCTATCCAATAAGAACATTTTCAGCTTAGACTTAAATACGGCTTTACTTTCACAGTCTTCTTCTAAGAAATCAATACTATTTAGGATTTGCGTCCGGTATTTCCTTGTGTTATTACTTCTCTAAAATGAGTTTTCGTTAACCTACAGCCTTTTTCCTGCAAAGTTATCCATAATATGTAACTGAGTGGAATGCACGTCGTGTATATTTGTCAATATACCTACGTTCAAATCTGATAACGACGTTCGGTTAATTATTATACCTATTTCACTACGGCACTTTCCGTGAATTTTGAAGCTACATGTACTAACTAATAATAACAATAATATAACCCAACCAAAAATACAGTGTTCGAATCCTTACATATTGTTGAGATACATAACATGAACTTAGATTAAAGCAGGGAGGGAAGCAGGCCCCTGAACTAGGAAAACTGATTACGAAGATAGATTGGATCATCTTTTCTGGTTTCGAAAGACTTTTTTCAGACTCTTGACTTAACATTTCCAGTCCATCGCTTCGTCATTGTTGTATTTTTGTCCAAGTCCGGTCTGAGTCTGGAATATCTGGACCCAGGCGTCGTCTGGACTTGTCTTTGTCACGGGTTTCTATTTCAATCGGGCGCCCGTCGATGAATAAGCTTCTGACACCTTGCTCATCGAGATTAATTTGTCCTGCCCCTATATTATGCGTACCAAATCCTGAACGATTCAAATCGTCTAACTGTGACATTTCATACAAATTGCTCTCGCAATTATTATTTGCACATTTAGTAAAAAAAATTTCGGTGTCTTATAGGCTACTGTATCTATATTCCGTTTCGGAGGACTTTTCTCTTATTTTCCTCTTAACATGTTATTGAAACAACGCAACACCAAATAATCAAAAAAATAAATAAATAACTTCCACACCTTCCACACAACACAATGACTTGACCTGGTCCCAACCTAGGATACCCTGTGCTATGGTAACCAGGTAAGAAAATCACAAACATGGAAGTACACCCAGACTGAGGCCATTTGTACAAATGTACGCCGGCCCCCTGTGAGAATCGAACCCACCACCTCTGTCTTGGTATTTAAGCGCCTTAACGGCTAGATAACCGAGCAGTAAAAAAAGAGATTTATTATATTTATTTTGTAGGAATTAGTTATCAATTATCGATATTGACGAAACAGGTTTTGCCTTATTCCAATAACACCATGTATGTAAACAAACAGTAATTGATAAAAAAAGTTGGAAATAAATCAAGTTGCTAAAAAACCCCTGCCATTCTCACTCACATATGGTGCCGAAACATGATCTCTTATCGAAGTCAATAATCAAAGAAGATCCAAGTTGCGCAGAGAGCCAAGAGACCCATACCAGATATTTCACTCATCGATCATAATGCGCTACGTCGTATTTCGGAAACAGACCAAATTCGAAGACGTTGGCACGCGAATAACCAAATCAGTGGTGGCTGAGGTTGGCCGGTAGGCAGATGAGCGACCCGATGATGGGTCAATGATATTCCTAAACAATGGACGATATTGGCAGGCTACATTCGCGTTCTAAGATTTTTGAAGGTATCACGGACATTCTTTCAATAACTAACCTACAGGAAAATTCATCTGAAACTCAACCTAAACTTTGCGGTTTTCCTCAATATTGCAAAATTCGGTAGACTCTGCATCATAACTTAAGACAAAAAGTAATTAAGAACTAAACTGGAGAGCCACACATAAGACACGGGTGCAATCCTTGGTATTCCAGCAATGAAAGGATAAAATTAATAATGTTTAGTAAATGTTTGCGATTACAAGTGACAGTAGGTAGACCACCTAGGTCTACTCTACCGTCAGACTCTACCCGTTAAATTTTACCTTTGTTTTCTTTCATTCAGTTCGGGACCCTTACCAGGACCATTTTCAGGTAAATGAGTGCCTGAGGAGTTCACATAGGTACTTCAGCGCTTGAAATTACTCACCTTGAAGATTTTTATTCAAATAAATACAGAAAAATACGTAAGTTATATTTCTGCCAAACTGCACAAGTTTGTTGGCAGATACACTTGGTTGTGTAATACATATTACCCCTAAGTATTTGTAGGCAAATTACTAAAAGTTATTTGAAACGCCCTACACACTACCCTCTTGCTCTCTGTAAGAGAAGGCCTGGGTCCTACCGTGGGTCGTATATAGACTGCGTTATTGTGCTATTTCCGTTTTCCCCTCGTAATCATTTGAGATTCATGGTCGTAAAATGGACTCCCAATTCAAACAGCACTATTTGAGCGGAAGACAATCTTCTTCTTCTTCTTGGTCGGTACCACAGAACAACTAAAAGGTCGGTACGTCTTGGCAGAGCGGTCGTGGTCCTCAAGAAGAGGCTTTATTGTGGGCTGATGTTGCGCGCCTCACGAGGTCTCGCCACTCCTCTCGACTTCACTTGGTCGGTCCATCGCATTGGTGCTCTACCGCGTGCTCTAATGCCCTCTACCTTACTAGAGAAGACAATACGCGCTTGTATTTTCTTTAGTATTCACCTATAGTAACTACTATAGGTACTAGCTTGTACCCGCGACTTCGTACGCGTAAATGACAATTTTTTTGCATAAACTTCTCTACCCCTTTTTCACCTCTTTAGAAGTGAAATGTCATTTCAATTCCTCATTAGTGCACCTCTAGGGTAGTCAATGAATATTTCTTCCAAATTGCAAATCTCTGTGTCCACTGGTTTAGGCTGCCAGTCAGTCACATTACTGTTTTATAACTTACAACGTATTATTGAAATACCGTGAATTGTGAAAATAGTTTTTTAGATAGTGAAACTACTTGTAAAAAGCAAATATTTCCAAATTTTTAATTTTTCTTTTTTTTTAGATTCTTGAAACTTGACGCTATTTTTATTTTTCATAAAAAATACTCAGGTATTGAAAGAGGTTTGATTATAGTTAATGAAGAAAACGTTTTAAAATTTTGCGGTGTTTCAATAATACGTTGTGTAGAAGATTACGCATTCATTTCCTTTTCTTTGTTGCTGAGTATACTATTTGTAGCAATATTATTTTGTGATAACTAGGTAGGTAGTAACTTACACAATACACTTAACATCCGAGAATTCGTTATCAAAGCTTGATTTTATCAACGTTTCTGCAAACTGAACTCAACATCGACTTTAAACTGTACACGGTAAACTGTTGTCTGTTACTTAGAGAAGAGGTATACTATACAGTGATATTATAGTTATGCAACATAAGGCATGAGTATTACCTTATCTCTTTCGGCAAATGTGTGAAGCGGCGAGTGCGAAAGAGATGGCGTGTCGAGGGGGGAGGCACGCTTGAATTGATATAAGCAACTGGTGAACGCGACCAAAATTCAGTCAGCCAAGGAACATGCGTCGGGCACGAACACGTGTTTCACGGCAGCAGCGCGAGTTAATGAAGTGACTGAACATTTACGTATGAGTGTTACAAATAAGTCATACAATTAAATTGTGTTTGTCTTTGGTTAAGTTTCGACAGTCGCGCCGCGCAAGCCGTAATGCGCACCGGTGACGTGGAACGATAGAACCGACGCGAACAAGGATCATAACTTTAATGCGACAAAGAAAAGTAACAGACAAAAATTTTCGACGCAATCATAGCAGCTTATATACAGACTATCGTCGGACAACTATCTGTAAGCACGTGAGCGGAGCAGCGAATATTCGAGAAAAATACACAAACGATATTGGCGTAGGTACATGTATCGTTGATGTTATTCAAGTGTTGTCCACTGAATTATGGTGTTTACAAAAGTCGACAACATGGCTTCGTATTCCACTTACCAAGCTGCGGGAAGACCCAAAATGATCTTCCCGAAGAAGGTGAGTTGCTAGACAGATAAATGTAAGGATTCGCGAGGTGCATTAATATTCATACGTTTTAAACGCTCAGCCAAACAACTTTTTAGTTTTTGTACTTTGTTGCTGGTGTTGATTATGCAACAGGTACAGTGTTCTCTATCTCTATCTATCTATCTAAAACACACTTCTGCTGCTTCTGCTGAGGCCGTTTAATTAATTTTCGCAAGATAGCAACAATGAAAGTTCAGATTTCAGACAGTCATCTAATTGTTGTAAAACTTAAGCTTTACTACATGAAACCTCTTAAAACGTGAACGACAGAATGGGAAAATATTTATTTCGCATACATAATACAAATATTGAGCAGAAATTGGTAGAACCTTTTTTGTACGTACAGTTGACCGCAACCAACACTTGTGCACTCTACTTAATTGCGTTATGGGCGGCCATAAACCTAAAATGTAAAGGTTGCATATGATTTCGACTGCAGACAGTAGGTAAGTGAAGCAGGCAGACAGTATCCATGAAAACATCCACAATGTGGGCCAAAGAAAAACAAATCACTCAATAGATGTGTGGAGGTACCTGTGTGGACGAATAAATTACTCAATCATCGCCGGTCGTGCTCTTAGTAACCTCTGCTCTAAACAATTCACACACTCGTATGAACCTCAATATAATTTAATACAGCTCCACTAAATATCAACGAGATTTATGTTTTATGTCCATATCTATGAGGCTTGTGGTCTTTTATAGCCGTGCCAATGAGACGCTTCATATCTTTGATTGTCGTTAGAAATAATTACCTCAAACCTTATTTTCTGTGTTCTGTGCTCAAACCTACCGTTATCTTCTTTATAGGATGTAACATTTTGTTTTACAAAGGGTTGTTTTTTCGACTTTGCTGTGTACCTACGTAATGGTTAAATTCCAAGAATACACATACATAATCATACTTATTTCATAATTTACGAGATTACAGCGTCTATAACACAAACACAATTAGTGGGCCCCTAATTATGATTCTTGAGGCAATTATAGCAAGAAACGCTTAATTTAAAAGAACAGAACAGAATAATGGACTCTACAATAACTTTAACTGAATTAAGACGTCCAGATTTTGATTTAGAAATATGTACTCATGTTTTTAAATCAAAACCTATGTATGTTTACTTATAGATCGATTTGAGAGATATGACACTGCCTGTTGTATGTGGCAATACTAAGATATTTGGAAATTTAATCCATGTGTGTTGTAACCTTTCAATCAAAATTCTAACCGATTCAGAATCTCACCAACATCTGGCCTCGAACATTCTGAAAAATTAACAACAAGCAATTCTGTGAATTCAGATGTTTTAGGAACGCCTCCTTATAGACTTGAGACAAGTTATTGGCTCTTGGTACATATTGAAAGAATCGGTTTTAAAAAGCTAAACATCTTTAGTATTCAAAATCCGTTTGCACTGGAAACTCACAAGGTCCTTTAATACACCTAATATGACCCACAATTCAATTGTGAGACTTTTTCTCGTACCCTTCATGGTTGCAATAAGGACTATACTCTGATCACGCACTTGGGTTAAAGGGTACAGCAATTTGCACATTATGAGCGCGCCTCCTTTCAATCTAATGTAAACTTTAAAGTTGTTAACTTAGGAGTTTTATCGTTCCAAACGACCAATCCTTTGATAGCGCCGCATTTTCTGATAAGTAGCGACTTTGTGCGGTCGTCTCGGCTGTTTGATGCTTTATGTTGCACATTAAACTTGCAGTCTCGCCATTTATGGCACAAACTACTATTAATTGCCTCCTTTATGGGTCACGGTTGCTGGCAACCACTGTAGAGATAGGAATCGAACGAAGGATGTAAGATATTGTCACACTAATGACAATAGCTGCGGTGATAAATGAAGACGATGATGCCTAGCTACGAAGACAAATACATAATGATGACTGAAGAGAAGATAAGAAACATAACAACGGAGATGCTACGTCTGGTCTAGTTGGGAAACAACCGATCAATCATACTTGGCTCGACACAGAATAAGGAGCAATCATTGCCAGTAGGTACTTCGTCGCTGATTTACTAATAAACCAAAGGCAATAGTGAGGCATTTAACACGGAAGCAACCCAGACTGGAAATGGTTCAGGAAGGAATGACGCTCTGGCGTAATTAAACACATAAGCGTAGAGCATTGCAAGCATGTGAATGAAGGCGTGTCATAAACACACGGTTATAAATTAGTATTCGTCGTGCCGAATAAGTGACAGATTACGTTGAGATAACAAAACCGCGACGGCGACAATCGTAATGGTAGTCATCATGACAGATGGCGATAGATGCGAAACGGCGATACTTGACAGTTCGTTGATATACTTACGCCCCCTCTTGCTTCTTGTGAAGCAAGCAATCGTTTTGTTGAAAGTGCATTTAAAGAGCGACGGATGAGCCAACAACGCGAGTAATTACTTTGATCAATATACAAAACAAGTAATGCATCCCAACCCGAAAAAGTCACGTCGTCCGTCGGTCATATTCTGATGATAAAATTGACTTTAGATAAAGATGAAAATAGGACCATTCGAACTGTCGAAACAAACAGGGAGAAGTCTGAATTGAGATGATTTGATAAACCGCAAAAACTTCAGTTATAGTAGCAATACCACTCGCTTATTGTGAAGGAAAATATCGTGATTAAACCTGTTGAGGTGTTCATATGCTTCAGCGCTTGAAATTGCCAATTCGCGGTGGGCACTCGTGGTAATTAAGCCCGTACTCTCTCACTGAGAGAAGGCCTGTGCCCTGCAGTGGGGCTACATAAAAAACCGGCCAATTGAGAGTCGGACTCGCCCCCGAAGAGTTCCGTAGCCTTCTCTATACAACATTTTAATATTTCAGGCGTCTACCTGTTGCCCATATGAATATCGAGCAAAAAACGGCAAAAAAAAAACACGTTTGTTGTAGGGGAATTAAATATATATTTTATTCTGTTTTAAGTATTTGTTGTTATAGCGGTAACAGAAATACATCATCTGTGAAAATTTCAACTGTCTAGGTATCACATACGGAACCCTACAAAAACAGTAATTGTATACTTAACATAGAGCAGAGCTTGATGCTAAACGAGCTGAAAGGCCCGACCACCTGCGGCCATTCACTACAACTACGTGCGTCGGAGGGGTGCTAACGTTAGGGTTGCCAACCTTTTTTCCAACAAAATATATTTTCGAAGCTATTACCTCTAAAAATATAGTAGATGGCAAAATAATGGTAAAAAAATAGTAAAAAATAGCGGCAATCGTGCCACGCGATTCACGGACTTAGACTTGAAAAGCGAGCTTTAGAAAAAGATTAAGCTTGGGTTCCGCTTTACGCAAAATATAGTAGTTTCGCCTACTATATATTTTTTTTAGAAATTTAGTATTTAAGCCCCTAATATAGTAGGATACTATATTATATAGTAGGGTTGGCAACCCTAGCTAACGTGCAGCGAATGTGGACGCACATTCTCTGCCAAAATTGGCTGTATCAGTGACCTGAGAGCTCATACATGAACGTAACTTTCGATAGTCAGATCCCAGTCGCTGACCGCTGTGGCCGAATACGGTCGGGATCGATATAGGTATAAATTATTCCTCAATTCCGATCCTTGGTTCGAAACTGTGAATTCAAATTCTATAAGACGCTCGAACCACAGTTTTTATTCGATTTTTACTACTTTTCGTCTTGATATTGTCTGTTTATGCTAAAGTGAAGTAAAAAAAAATTTTTAAGTTTTCTTTTCAAAGTTAGCGCCATATGATTCTAAATCATGGTTAGAAAGTACCCTTAAAAGTCGTCGAACGAATTTAAAGTCACTTTGTAGTTGACGCATCGAGAAAGAATTGCAAAGTGCCTCATAGAAATTGTTTAAAAAAGGGGAGGAAACAGTGAATGAAGGGCTCGGCATTTCCTTAGCTCGCGACCGGTCCGGCCCAATGACGGGGCGTCAGGGCTCGGGGAATGCGGTCAGGAATGCCCTGATCCGCGTGAAGTCGAGCGTTTAATTGACGATGGGAAATGTGTCTTACTTTATGCGTGGGCGTGTATTGTGGTGTATTGGTGGGATTCGATATAATTGGATGATCAATGTAAAGTGTAAACATACTAAAAATGAGAGAGAGAGAGAGATAGTGATTACGGGCTTAATTACCACGCGTGCTCACCGCACACTATTTATTACATTTACAACGTAACTACAAAATTTCTTTAATGTGCACACATTATTCACACCATTTATAATTCTTTCTCCTGGTTGTGTAATAAAGTGTTCTCTATCTATCTATCTGTCTATTCCCCCACCCCTTCCAAATTATCGTTTCACATACTTGCTGAAGTCTGAAACTGCTCTGAATGTAAGAATATTGGCAAGCATGGAGGGTTTCCCCAAGTAGTGAAAACATTCTTTCGCCAGCCGGAGGGCGTGGGTTCGATTCCCACTGGGGGCCGCCGAAAATTTGTACATAATGGCCTTAGTCTGGCTCTATTTCCATGTTTGTGACGTCCTTGCCCGGTTACCATAACAGGGTATCCTAGTTTGATACCATGATGAGTGATTGTGTTGTGTAGAAGTTATGTTATGTTTATTGATACTGTAATAAAACCACAGATAGGACAGACAGTCGCATCCCGGTCGATTGGGCTTTCCACGGAGGAAGCCGCCAAAAATAGCGTTTCCGGAGACGAGGCGGGCTCTAAGTAGGAAGTCGCTAACACTCGGCCGGGTTCCGCCCGCCTACGGCCCAGACAGCTGCTAAGGGGCTAAAAAGTCCGCTCACTGGTCATATAGATCATATAAATATAATGTCTACGTATGCGCGTAATGCGATCGAGGCGAGGCTTAACCTGATTTTCAATACGGCGGACTTAAAGCCATAAGCATTTTCTACCAGTCAAGCGCAGGAGGACGGAGGAGGATGATGCTGCAGTAGTTACCTAGTATTTAAATGATGGGAAACATTAAACTGCGATATTATTTTTGGTGTGCAATTAAATATTTCCCCTTTAGAGTCACCTGTATTTAAATTATTAACCGACTTAAAAAACGGACGAGGTTATGAATTTGACGCGTATATTTTTTTTTAATCGACTTCGAATAAGTAGGAGGTTATCAATTCGACGCGTACATTCTTTTTTTTTTGCTATGTTCTCGCATAACATCGTCAAATCTTAAGCGATTTCGACAATTCTTTTTTGTTCGAATAATATAACGTCCCATTGGTCCCATTTTAATATGGTGAAGATCTGATGAAGACTTTCAGAGATCGAGAACGGAACTCTTTAATGGACAGCAGTAAATAAGGTCTAATGGGGCCCATCCTTTAGTAATACCGTATGTTTTCTAAAATAGCGTAATAGTAGTCCCAAGGTAATTTGGTGATGTTCTGGTGAAGACTTTCGGAGATGGAAATTGAGCTTCAAATTTCAAAGCAACTAATTAATTAGGGTAAATTACGGTTATAAGGGACTTGTTTATTTTATCCCGCTCCCCAACTAAAAATTTAAAATTTAAAAATTTCAATAAAAAATAAAAAACGACTTCACAAAACACTACATCACTAAAAAGTTACAAATAATTTACACGAATACCTTTAAATTAGAAGTATGTATAGGTACATGTAGGTATTGTAGAAGTATAATTTGTACTCGGTGCCCAGTTTCATGACCAGGACATACATTCTGGGAACCGACTCCAAATTATACATACTTCTAATTTAAAGGTTACCTTTTAAATTATTTCTTAACTTTTTAGTGCTGTACTTTAGTGTTTTGAAGTCGGTTTTGATTTTTTATTTAAAATTTTAATTTTGTTTATTCAGGAAAGCAACCAGCTTTACAAATCAACTTACTTCTTAGTATAGACAAGCATAGTAGCGACTTATAGGTTACCTCAGAAGATACAATGTACTGAGCATTTACGTTTAAAAAAGACAAATTCACAAAACTGGATGAACCAGAATCAACTCACAATCATAAGTACTTATTTTTAACAAAACAAAAATGGATCTGTTACTTTAAAAAACTTTTTTAATATATGGGCCAATCTCAATCAAATAAGAACTGCATTCCTGGCATAGTTTGTGCGATTCAAGGACACATGGAATAGAGGCGTTAATATCCATTCTGTGATGCAGGACTTGCTTATGTTAGCAGTCTCATGGGATGTATTGTATTTTTGGGATGCAGTAGGATTACGGTATTTGGCAGATCATATATCCAATCGCCCACAGGTTGAACATAAAACAGGTACGGCCATTTGGCGCCTATCTACCTAGGTTAGTCCAAGATAACACAGTTTTATACCCAGGAACACTAACATAACGGAAAACCATAAATGGTAACCGATAACGACAACACCACCCACGCCTGTTGAGATTATACGGTTTCTCAGAACTAAAGTTTAACCCGATGCAATGCAATGGAATAATATGATGTTGTGTATTTTCCTGTAAATACGGCGAATTTACGGCGTTTTCTTTAATAATTTTGAGGGTATACGTAGTTAAAGAGGCCCCGCCAATATCGCATGGTCCATGCTGCCCTGTTGAGCGCAAAATTCGTATAAGCCTGAGTATGTTAAACATAGCAGACAGGACTTTTGGACTAAAGCGTCCCAAAATCAGCAATCAAAAAAACATTTCGACTCAAAGAACTTTAAATTCCGTTTGTTGAATATTAATGTACGTACGCAGTGTTATTTGGTTAAGTTAGGTTAAGTTATGAATGTTACAATGTTATTTTTACGCTTCACACAGAATGTTTGAAAATATTTATTTGGAAGCGTCAACTTTATTTGTTGAAAGAGTAAGCTTAATTTCGATGTCAAAACATACATACCTAGATTAGCGAAAGCTGGCACGTAAATTATTGTTGTTTTTTTCGCACGTTGAACGCTTTTGATCTAGAGAGAGATAAAAATACAATTTACGAGTCAGCTTTCGCAAATCTGTGTATATTTGATATTTAGGTAAACTTTGTGGGAACAATGCACGGGCAGGTAACAAACTGGTGACTCAATGATGCAGAAATATTTCCATGACTCACCACTGGGTTCGATTAGGATGTCTTTATTGTTATGTTCTCAAACTTGATGCTATAATAATTTATCTTATCGAGCAAGTATACCTACTCAATAGAATACACGATCTTCCATAAATTAAACCTGTTAGCAAATTGTAGGTACAGTCGACCTTAGGCTAACCTTTACATGTTTGTTGCAAAGTCGCCCTTAACAGAACTGATTACCGTACACGTATGTAAGTAAAGGTTGATATACTGTCAACTATACACCTGCAAGTGCGTGGGATTCGGATAAAAAGTATCCTGTCCAGGACATATTTTATGCCAAACATCCAAATCCGTACAGATATTGATACATAATTGCGTGACATACATTCAAACGCACTTTCACATAATGGTGGGTTCATACTGAGGCGAGCGAATGCGAACGAACTATTCAGTGTGATAATCGGGATTAGACATTGATCGATAGCCCTGTTCAGTATCCCCTGATTGCCAAGGTTCGGTGTACCAATCAGCATTGGTTCATGGCCATGTTCAGTGTGCCCTAATTGCCAAGGTTCAGTGTAACAATCAGGATTAGTTGATGGCCATGTTCAGTATCCCCTGATTGCCAAGGTTCAGTGTACCAATCAGCATTGGCTGATGGCCATGTTCAGTGTGCCCTAATTGCCAAGGTACAGTTTGACAATCAGGATTGGTTGATGACCCCACATACGTACGCTGCTGCAGATTATACATAAGACCAAAGAGTATAATCTACCATTATGCTTAGCGTTTGTGGACTACGAAGAAGTCTTCGATTCGATCGAGATATGCGCGGTACTTGAATCTCTCGAAGAATTGCTCAGTTGAAGTGGCAGTGGGCGGGGCACATAGCTGGGAGAACTGATAGCTGTTGGGGCGAAAAAGTTCTGACCTGGTGACCGCGGACCGCACGACGCAGCGTGGGCAGGCCCCCCACCAGATGGTCTGACGAGCCGTTTATGGTGGCGCGGAGTCGCTGGATGCGGGCGGCACAAGATAGGGAAGCTTGGAAAACCATGAGGGAGGCCTATATCCTGCAGTGGGCCCAAATGGCTGATGATGATGATGATGACCCTATTCATTGAGCCCTGATTGCTACGGTTCAGTGTGCCTATCAGGATTGGTTGATGACCCTTTTCATTGTGCCCTGATTGCAGGCGCACCTCACGTCTTCGTGCTACATAGGTAGCGCTTCGTTCGCTTCGGTCTGTACCCACCATAAGATTAGTAGACTGTGGATTCATTATTGTTAATAGTAAAAATACACCGTTTTTGACTTTGTGAATGGTAGATAAGTTATTAGTTAATTATCGCAATTGTGTTTTGACCATTTTCTTTCGTTTCCCCAGGTACGTTCCGAGGAGTCCCTTGTCACACCAGAGAAGAGCTCTAAGATTGCACGATGGGTATGTTCAGCTCTACACTCTCTTCGGTGGTGGGTAGCGCCGCCGTAGCGCTAAGAACAATTTGATCAGAGAAGCATTACACTACCTAGTACATACTTATGAGCAGGGCCTCGATTCTGTTAATGCATTGTAGTATAATGACAGGTACACTGTCGGGTCAAGTGACGTGTTTTTTCGTACCATTGACGCCTAGAAGGTTTGATGGGTGTGCCCGCGTAGACTTAAAGCAGCCATGAAATGAAAACCGCCATGTTCATGCAGTTGTCATGTTACTACAATGCATTAACAGAATCTAGGCCCTGGTATAGTCGCCTGCATAATATCATGTATGCAGTGAGGCACAGTACATGATGCACACTATAATTGAAGAAAGTACATAATTCAGTTACGTAACGCATGACATTTCATACATACATACATTCATCAACTCAGGGCTCGCCACTTGCCACAATCCTGAACTCTTTGGCTTCATCAACATTGCATGACAGTTGTTTAATCAGAACCCATAACGCTAGTTCGTAAAAGTATGTCAATGCAATGAATAGAAAAGGTCTTCATAAGTAGGCGTCACAAGGAAAATAATTAAACGTCGTGGCACGCGCTTTACTCGTACTATGCGTCACTGAGTAAACTCACACAGTTTGGCGCCAATAATAAAGTCAGCGACACTGTTGTTGTGGCTCTACATAGCAAAGCCAATATTGGGACCAAAAGTAGCTGTTAACATGTCGCAGCAAATGTGAGGAGCTTTGTTGGTACTATCGAATCCAATAGCCCACATCCGAAAATATCCGTTCACGGTGTCCCGAAGGCACGCAACTGTTTTCCATCCTTGGTCATCCACATCCGGACGCCACTGCTTACTGAATAAATATTTCGTCGGCATATGACTAACCGAGCTATGCCGAGGATGCCTCAACGAGCAGAAGGCAATGCCCGTCCACCTGACCACGGCCATTCACTGCGAGTGCATCATGCACTGCTGGCAGCGCTCTGCCGTGGTATGACAAAACACTGTATCTATAGATCTGTAGATACTGTTTTTTACGGTAACATGAATAATTCGATTCTTCGCCCTTTGGTACATGGTATGCCATCAAAAAATATTGAAAAAGTGTTAATAATACGGAAATTAGCCATGGTAATTAAGACTGTGTTCCCAATTTTATAGAGACCGGTTTTGACAAAATAGTGCTTCTATAGATACAGTGTTTTGCCATAACAAGCTCATCGTTTTTTTATGTCAGGTAATTGTAGATGCAGTGTTCTGTCATAACAATCTCACAACGTGCAGCCTACCTCTTCTTTACCAACTCTTTGCACAAAACACTACATATGTAGTTGCAGTGTTTTGTGAAATCAATTATTCTGCTTAGCTGGGCCTTTACGTCATAACATAATACGTTTTATGCTGTAAATTCAAAAAATAACATACTTTTTTTATTTCTTGTTACGGCATAATTATGTGTACTATTATTAAACACATATAAAAATTTCAAAGTAATCTGTTTATATTTGACGTATTAATGCGTAATTTCCGTAAAAAAATGTTTTTTGCGTTTTCTGGAAAATGCCTGTTTTCAAATTACAGTGTTTTGTCATGACACGGCAGCGCTGCTGCAAAAGCAACGCTGGGATCATTTCAAGGGAAAATCTCAGGGCTTAACTAACATCCAGCCACCACCGGCAATCGGTGGTGTTGGTTTTTTATTTGGGCAAAAGAAAAACGCTTTAGTGATGAACTGAAAGTAGTTATTTGGTGGAACCAAGAGCTGTTGTCAGCTTCTAGCGGAAAGTAAGGAAAATTATCGGTTTCACATATGCAATGTGTGCTCTACACATAATAATAATGTACTTGCTTGATAGGTATGCATGCAAAATAAGGCATTGTTCTCGCGACCAATTTCGAAACGCTAATTATGTAAATGCGTTCGGTTTTTCCTGAAGTTAGTTTAAGTCCGTAAGCTGCTGTTGATAATATCTACGTACCTACATACTGCAACGAAACATTTTTTTGTGTTAAAAATAAATCCTGATATTCTAATGTAGGTTCTAATGCCATTCTTCCTGTAATGTAGGTACCTTTACGATAATACTTAGATAAAATGTTATCTATATCCTTCTATCCTGTTTCCCATTATGCTTTACATAGCAATGTAATGTTAGTAAAGATAGTATTCACTACCTACCTCTTTATATCGTTTTACGGATACGTCTATGTAGACGGTTCTTATCAGGGCAGGCTAATGAAGGTGATTCAAGAATTCATATTGATAAGCTCTGTAATGACATAAGACATCTGATATTATAAGCAGGTACAATTATACAACTGAAATTCAAGTTGTGATTTTGGATTTAACCGGTTTTTGATAATTATCATCATCAATGAAGGCAACCCTTGGATAATTGCAACCATCTAACGCAGAGTGAAGTATTAACTGACATAATAAGATGTCAATATTGTTTGTGCTACCAAAACTACCTATCTTTAGTTTTAATCGACAGCAGCAACATTAGCTTTCAAAAGTGTGAGTAGGTAGTCGAGTGTGAATTTTGAAGTAAACAGTATCCCTTGACACACTTTTTCATCCTAATCTAAGGAATGCTTTTAGTAACTTTAAGTGAATCGCTTTTGTACAGATCAGATTATGTACTATTTCAGACAAGATATGAATACTGATAAGGTTGAAGACGAATATCGCCCAGAACTTTAGCAACAATTTTCGAAAATAAATAAACCCAGGGGTCGTGGTAACTTTACCTACCAAACCAACTAGGTGCTGAGTCGAGGAACCAAAGCTTTCGAATACGTGCTAATAGCTGAGAAAGTACAATAGAATGCTGAGCAGGATGTCGTGAGTCATCGCGCCCGCTGCCACCGCACGCGCAGGTATCGTCGACAAGCGTTTGCATGTGTGTATGGGGCCGTAGTAAGCCTAATGATAAGCCACGCGAATGAATTGCGTGACTCAGCGCCGGAGATTGCTCTACGACCATTAGATTTGACGCATTCGTTAAGTGACGACTGATCATCACCGCATCGGTGAATTCATTTACATACACCTATTGCATCGGCGTCGTCGGCGCTATCTAGTGACATAACGCGAATTGTATTACCTATATACTCAGGCAGGGTCTGAGTCATATACCAGTGTAGTGTACACTTAGATTTCAAAAAACGAACGAGTAAGATATAACTCGTAATATTTTTTAAATCTCAAGAGCTTATGTCATGGATGGCATAATTTTTTGGACAGCATATATATAGTCAATGAAGACCATCGCCCAAAAAGAACAGCTAAAGCATAAACTGAAATTACCCTGAATTTTGTCTTGAAAATGTAATTGAAGAAAAAATGCACAAAGCCATTGTTATGACTATTAAGTACGAGATGGCAGAATGTGAAAAGGCTTATAAACATACAAACGTTTAATTGCTAGCTACGTAGACTATTATACAGTATATTGGATGAATGAATGAACGACTCATAACGGTTAGTCATGTTACCGAGAAACCCTGGCAGTTTTCGTAGAAGAGACGAATCGATATGGTTTCACTGCTTCAGTGACTCAATACGAGTAATACTTATTATTGCACTTTCTGAAAAACTATGCACTGGCCGTGACTCGTATGTAGCTTTCGAATTTATTGTACGAATTCCATTGTTTGAATTTAGCCCATGCAAGAGAAATGTCCGATAAACTCTTACTAAAGTCGCCTTTAGTAAAAGTGGAGAATCAGATAGACGGCCTGGCGACCGCGGACCGGACGACGCAGCGTTGGTAGGCCCCCCACCAGATGGTCTGATGACCTGGTTATGGTGGCGGGGACTCGCTGGATACGGGCGGCACAAGAGCGGGAAGCTTGGAAAATCATGAGGTAAGCCTATGTCTTGCAGTGGGCATCAAATGGCTGATGATGATTAGATAGACGGTTCAGTCAGATGAACTTTTTGGTTCATTTGGATCTGATTTTAATTAATTTGGACAAAAAATCTTACGCTCTTTGGGGTTCCGTACTCGAAGGGCGCCAAACGGGACCCTTTCACTGTCCGTCTGTCTGTCTGTCACCAGGCTGTATCTCATAAACCGTGATAGCTAGGCAGTTGAAATTTTCAAAAATGATGATTCAATCAAAATTCCGCTCAAATATCTATTTTATTCGGTTTTAATATTTGTTGTGTGGCGAGCACATGTCAACTCTGCGCTCGCAGTATAAACTCCAACATTCCTGCATCGCGCAAGCAAAATGTTTCACATGACATACCATAGATGGAGCGTCCGACAGACATCAGTCGGACCGGCTGTCCCCAGGCATACGATCTGCCTGGCGAGAAATTTCCCTTTATAGTGGAAGAGCATGATCACCCGCTCTTCCCTATAGTGGTGATCCTCGACAGAACAATGTCAACCTTCCTTCGCTCTCGCAGCACCCCACATACAATCAGTCTCAAAGCAAGGCCAGCACCCCTTCCCTCTCACCTCATCAGTTCCACTACAGTCAACGCACCGACTACTGGTACTGATGGTGATCTCCCCCAACCCCTCGGCACGGCAGCCACACAGCAACAGCGCACGTTGCCAGTGGTACAGCAGCCTTCACCGGTTCCTACCACATGCGCGGTCCCCGTGATACTGTCGCCGGTGAAGTGACTGTTAGCCGCCGAACACCCTCAACCGCTAGTCGACTCACTGACTCAGCGCCTCCTGGCACTTGCAGGCTTTAGAGCACAGACTTCGATTCCTATCAGACCTAGCTATGCGTAGCTGCGTAGAACAAAACTTAAGTTTTTTTTAATTTCAAAAGTTGACTCTATAAAAAACCTAATTTCATTTTCGTGGTACCAAAAGTCCAACTAAAAATACCTAAAATTGCGCGCGCAAAACTGAGTGCAGACGATTGAATGTCAAGATACTTTTGTCGAAATTGCGCCATTCTGTTTCAAAAATTTCATTATGAGTGTAGATAAAGTAGTGTATGAGACTGCACATAACTTGGTATTAAAACACTCGCGAATGCTATTAAAAAACTCGCCAAGGCTCGTTTTTTAAAATCTCGCTCGTGTTTTAATAACCCTCATTATGTGACAGTCATATAAACTACTATTATATTACACTTTTTTTTTTTTATTTTCTTTAAAGTTATGTATTGTTTAAAGCCTGTCAATATGTGTTTACCTTTGAATTCTTAATTTGAAGATTATGATATGAGTGTAGATAAAATAAATTATTAAATTAAAATAAAAAAATTTAATAGGGGTCTACCATACGTGATTTCAAAATCAAAATCAGTCAATTTTTTTTATTCAAAGTAGCACATAAACTGCGACTTAATGAACGTTACAAGTTAAACTAGGTGTCCATTTCAAAATCTAGATCATTTTAGAGAAAAAATGGACAAAAAACTCCAAACTTAGTCTTTTTTGCCGTTTTTTCTCAGTATTTGTGTCTGTATAGAATGGTACGGAACCATTTGTGCGCGTGTCCGACTCGCACTTAGCCGGTTTTATCTAAGGGTCGTCCATTAATCATGTGATGTTTTTTGAAACTTTTTAGATCCCCCGCCCCCCCAGTGATGGTGAGGTTTGAGACTTCTCTCCTCCCCCTTCCCCCCTAAAATCACGTATTAAGTATTTTGGTGCAAAATATTTTAAAAATTCAAAATATTGTCTTTAATGGGCTCCAGGGAGTAACACTAGCGTTCCTTCACGAATGGATAGCGTACTTTATCTACTTAGGGATCATCCATTAATCACGTGAGGCTCGAAAGGGGGAGAGGGTTCGGAAAAAATCACGAAATGTCACAGGGGGAGGGGGGATGTAGTGAGATATCACTTGTATTAATTTTTTCGTTGAACGCGCGATTTCTAAACCGATTTTCACATGGTTACATCTTTATTTTTTTCCGTTTACTCTATTAATTCCAAAATGAAATTAAATTATACAAGTACCTGTATTTAACGGATCAGTGGGGATTAGGGATCAGAGGGGATCCAGTGGGCTCACTAGCGCCCCGAGGAAAAAAATCATATCTTTTTAACCGACTTCAAAAAAGGAGGAGGTTTATCAATTCGACGCGTATATATATATATTTTTTTGGCTATGTTCCTCCATTACTCCGTCAAATCGTAACCGATTTCGACAATTCTTTTTTTGTTCGAACAGGTATAACGTCCCATTGGTCCCATTTTAATTTGGTGAAGATCTAATGGAGACGGAACTCTTCTACTTCAATGGCAGTAAATAAGTCCTAATGGGGCCCATCTTTTAGTAATATCCGTATGTTTCATAAAATAGCGTAAAAGTAGTGCCAAGTTAATTTGGTGATGTTCTGGTGAAGACTTTCGGAGATGGAAATTTAGAACATCAAATTTTAAAGTAACGAATTAAGTAGGGTAAATTATGCTTCTAAGGGACTTATTTATTTTTCTCCCGCTCCCCCACTAAAAATTTAAAAATAAAATTTTTTAAATAAAAAATGTAAAATAAATAAAAACCGACTTCGAAAAACTACAGCATTAAAAAGTTAGAAATAATTTTAATAAGAAGTATTTATAAATGTAGGTATTGTACAAGTATAATTTGGAGCCGGTGCCCAAAATATATGTGCTGATCTTGAGACTGAATCGGTTTTTATTTTTTATTTAAAAATTGTTTAACAGACCGAATTTGCAAAGTGTCTGTACAATCTCTAATTCATGTTAAATAGTGATTTTAGGACCCATGGCCGTGAACCTAAGGCAAAAAACCTAGGACTAGATAGCATTAACCCCAAATACGGCCGTGAGCACTGTAAACATGATTGAGAGATTGTACAGACACTTTTTGCAAATAGGTACTCGTACGATCTGTAAAAGCAGATATTAATTTTTTTTTGTTGGTGTCGCTAGTGAGCCAGTGAATCCGCTTAAATACAGGTACCTACTTGTATAATCTAATGTCATTTTGAAATTAATAGAGTTAATGTCCCGACATTTGGAAACATTTGGAGTTTCTTTCAGACAGGCAGAAAAAAAATAAGGGGAAAGGTGTAACCATGTGAAAATCCGTTTAGAAATCGCGCGTTCAAAATAAATACATGTGATATGATATCTCACTACTTCCTCCCTCCCCGCTCTGACATTTCGTGATTTTTTCCAAACCCCCTCTCGCTTTCGAGCCTCACGTGATTAATGGACGATCCCTAAGTAGGTAAGAACGTGTACAGTACAGTATACTGCCGATTCGTGAAGAAACGTAGACCATTATCTGCATTGCCTGCCCTTTACAATGAAATCGAGAAAATGTAACATATAATTATGATGTGTTTTTTTTTTTACTTACTAGGTATTTCTGGAAATTTAATTTAGGCGTGAGGTCGATTTATATTGTGACAGACATGTTTGAACGTTAGAGACTTATATTAATTGTTGAGTCATCCACAACGAACTGTGTGGTCTCTGTGATTGAAACCATCGAAAGCGAAGTGAACATAACATAATAATTGGTCACTCTTTGGGACCAATCTTGGATTCGCCATGCCTGCTAAAATCCCAGATTTTTATTGATTTAAGTGAGGATTTGATTTCTAATGAGGTTTTGTAGCGGTTTCTCGATTGCTTCATTCGAAAATATCCATCAAAGGTGCAAGAATCTTTGAAGAAAAGCAAGTTCGTAGTTACTTATTTAAAATACGTACTTATTGCACTATAGCCAATGCATTTCAGTTAGAAGATCAAACAAACCTAGCAATAATGGTACTCTTTACATGTTTCGTCTTTACATGTTTGAAAGTCTCTAATATTTGTTGAGTCATCCATATAATTATGCAACTATGGTATTTGAGATTTCAACCATCGAATGGATGGATTCAGCGAACATTACAATTGGTCACCGTTTCGGACCAATCTTGGATTCGCCATGCCTACTAAAGTCTCACATTTTTATTGTGACTCATGTGAGGCTTTTATTTCTAACGAGACTTTGTAGCGGTTTCTCTATTGCTTCATAAGAAAATAACTATGAGAGATGCAAGAATCTTCAAAGGAAAACCAATAATCGAGCATCGAGTTATTTAATGTACCTACTTAGTATTGTACTATAGCGTTGTACACTAACTATGCTATCCAAAAGCACGACTAACCTATCAGGTAAGGTAAGTAGATACCTACTGTTTAGATCTTATTTCAAACAATTTAACGATCATTTCAATTAAGGATCATCGGCTCCTGTTATTTATAGGTAGCGCTGACATTGAAGAGGTTATTGACTTCAGAAACATGTAAACCGCGACTACTTTAGAATAATTCTTATTTGTAGCACACTGCAAACTCATTTACTTAGAACAAAATGATTTACAAATATTAAGCATTGATTGCTCTATGTTCTGCAAGCTGATGTAGATCCAGCAAATGATAAAAATATCCGATAGTCGGTAATCGCGTCTGGTTCAGGTGGACTATGAGACACGGATACGAGGAGCCGTGGGCGAAGCCCCACCGCCCCGCAGTCGCGCCTCGCCATTCTAATTAGTCCGAGTTCCGACTGAGCATTGTGGTGGCGAGGAATCGTTCGTTCGTGAGCCGGCCGGCAGACTCAGTCACGCTGCGGCACCCGCCAGCGCATAGTGTGTTCAATCAGCGCTCAGCATCCAAACAACACGCGACTAAAACCTTCACTCAACTGTGATGACGATAAATGAAATGATGACAGAGTGTCTCGATAACAATTTTCTTATCGCAGTCCGTTATTTTCAAGTGGTGTTTGTTACCAATGAAACTTTAGAGACGCCGCAAAACTTTGTTGGCGCAACGTGAGATACCTATGCCATTATGCTCTATTCGCGTAACTATACCTACTACAGACCGGTACTGTTATATGCCCAGAGACTGATACCAGCCGTTTTCCCTCGTGATAAATCTTATGAAAGGCGTATAGTCATAAACATTATAATAAAGTTTTGGAATAATGGTGTAAAGAAAGTTGGAGATAGTGAAAACTTTTGAGAAGACGAACACTGAGAAACTTTAAGAAATACCTATACGTGAAACGTGCATGTGATAAAATCTAAGCGTTAACAATCTCTGTCCTTGACAGAGATGAAACCTGCTAGGCATCTTGTGAACGTATACTAGGATTACTAGGTGAGTATAAAATAAGCAAGTTAATGTGTGTTAGATTGCATGCCGATTCGTATCTTCCGAAGTAGTTTTCTCCCGTTATAATGCATTTAGTAGTAGTTATGCAATAGTCATTTGTACGCTTTATTTGCTTGCAGCATGATTGTGCATGCATGACTGACCTTCGCCAACAATGCCCCTTGATCGTGCATGCAGCAGCGGTCACTGCGGTATATCTGGCATGGCATGGCACTGTGCTGTATTCGACTATAGAGATATTTGAAAAGAGTTCCCTCAAACATTTAATATTAGGAGCGTTTTCTAGCATACGATCAAGCCATAAAGCTATCGCCCCTTTGTTAACGTTATGCTTACCTACTGCTCTGAATATATTTCCCTTTCATTTGCATTTCAGTGGACGTATTATTTTAAAATTATATTACGTAAGGCCTGATAAAACGCATTTACGTACTGAAATTCCTCGAGTATATGATAACACAACGTAGCTACATTCAATACAACGATGAAAACAGTTCCACGTAGTGCAGTCAATAATTTTATTGCAATGTTATTGTTGTGCTAGTGACGCCCACGCACGTATGTTGCAGCGACATGAATTGCAAATAACAATTATTTCGCTAAGCTATAAAGGAATGTCGCAAACTCCTGTGTCTGCCCTCCACGGTATGCAAGCGCGAGTTTATGTATAAAGGAATGTAGACAAATACTGGCTCAGACGAGAGTTGGTGCAATATTACCTAAGACAAGTAAGACAACAGTAAAGTTGCCATCGACTCTACAACATCCGTCAAAATAAATATTAAAACAAGTAGGTACGGTCGGATCCGCATTCGCATCCGTAGGCAATCCCCAAGCTCTCAATCAGCTGGAGTTCCGAGAAGATTTCTCCCAACTGTGAATCATACCCAGTTTGTTATGTAATTGAGGCTATAGATTTTTTTACTAGCACGCTGAAATGAGCATGGCGGCAATTACTCATCATCGTCGTACGACCTCTGACTCGACAGGATAGAGTAACCGGCTGGCTATCAATGAATGAACCTTTGTATCCAAATTGAGTAGTACGTCATAAAATTATTTAAGGTGAGATAGGTATGTACTTCTGTCAGATCGTCTGTTTAGATATTGTAATTATAGTAGGTATGCATAAAAGGGACTATACCTACACTTTGTTAAGGTAGTGCTGCATTGATGCTCTAGCTCTAGATAATCATAATTTGATTTCAGTTTAATGTTACTAATCTATTCTTATGATAATGTGTTTGGAGTTTCACTGCGTCATTGAATCAGGAATGAGGAGATCCGCAGAAGAACCCGAGTTACTGATGTAGCTCGAAGAATTGCTGAGTTGAAGTAGCAGTGGACGGGGCACATAGCTCGAAGAACTGATGGCCGTTGTGGCGGGTTCTGACCTGGCGACCGCGGACAGGACGACGCAGTGTGGGAAGTCCCCCCACCAGATGGTCTGACGACCTGGTTACGGTGGCGGGGAGTCACTGGATGCGGACGGACGGCACAAGACCGGGAAGCTTGGAAAACCATGAGGGAGGCCTGTGTCCTGCAGTGGGTGCCAAACGGCTGATGATGATGATGATGAATCTATTCTTAGGCTGTAGCCTGCCACCCGAATCTGAGTCTCTCCTAATGCACGTTTTGCTTGGGTCTTAGACTTTTCACATCCACATTCCTCCCACTTTGATCAGTCTATCTCGTAATCTCGTTGGTCGTCTGCCCACCCCACGCCTCATTTATGTACCCATATCTAGGTATCCAGACTAGTACATCGGTTACCAATGGTTTGTATGTAAACTATTGACGATGATATAATATTTTTATCAATGTACCTAGTCGTGGAAGATGACACTACACCGGCCGGCTTAACAAGCACAGCTTACAAGCTTAGCCTACAAGCAAGAATTGCGATCATGACATCACCATTAGCCCCGTCAGAATACGTCATCCGTCGTCGCGTGTCATAATTTTATGAGTCTCTATATTTTTTCCTCCTTTTGCGTAACTAATCAGCGCCATGACACGTCGGTCAACCGGCAAATTAAACGTTATCGTTAATTCGATTCGATGTAATAGCATTATTATCTGCTTTCAACATTACTGCCCCGGTCGTTCCAATCCCAAGTACCATCTTTGTCAATGACTCTATTGATTGACACATAATGCCATCTATTTGAGCGCGTAGTCGTGAACAAACGTACTTTGTGTGGGTGTATTGCTATGAATATTCCTCACTTTAAGTAATCGTAAACTCATGGCTTGCAATGTTTCTCAGTAAAGTGGCAGGTAAGTTAGACCTAGATTAATTTAATTACCTACCTATAAAGTTACGTGAAAATAGGTACTAAATATAGCGATATCAATACTACTTGTTATTATAACAAGATGTGAATTGTGCATGAACATTGTTATAGTAATAACCTACCTTACATTATATTATCTAGGAGTGATGCAGGGCACCCAAGCAGTAGCAGTTGATACAATACAACTAAAAGGCCACCAATAAGACAAAAAATCAATGCTTCATGAAACGTGATGTGTAAAGTTTTGAACTCTTGTGTTTGTGTTGACAATTACTATAATAGGTATGTTTGAGACCGAAGTATAGAGTCATCCAGATGCAGCGAAATCCTGTCTGACTCTAGCCACCTGTGGTAACGATACTAGCAATGCGGTCAACATTGCTTATCAACATGCGAGAATCGTAATCGCAACGTGTGCGTCCGATTGATTGTGCAATGAGTGTCCGGACTATCCTATGACTCACTCTTGCGCATAAAATTTCCCTTGGCACCGGCGACCATTAACCTTTAATAATGTTGTTCATTATAGCGTAGACAATGCCATAAAATCTTCGGTGTTATTAAGGCATTTGGAATTAAAGGATTATTTAACTTTGGATAAATTAGCTGTAAGAGCTTATTCAAAAATATATTTTTTGACCAGCCATTCGGAGGTTGGAACGGCTGTCGAAAAAATATAATCTCTATTCAACATATAACAATGTGAGTTTCTCAACCTGCGTATTACCAATTAACTTCTTCCTCGCATTATAGTCTTAGCTTGAGTCTTAGCTTCGTAAATACGTCCGCAAATGTCATTCATTACAATTTAATCGAGGAATAGGCGCCAGATAAAATGTAACAGCAAAGTAAAATAAAGGTTACATGCAATACTTGTAATAAATGAGAAACGGTTTCAAAATATCACCAGCGATTGAACACTGAGATACTAATAACTATTGAGTTATTCTGTGACGGTAGGTACTAATAATAATAATAAATCTTTATTTAGTGTAGGTGAGACATAAAAGTATCTATATGTAAATAATTTTAAAATAATAGGTAAACAATATTAAAAAAAATTTTTGCCTCTGAATAGGTTTTTTCAAACAATTTGCAGCGATACAAATAACTGCGGCCTACTAGGCAAGCCCGTATCGTGGGTACCATACTAGAGGTAAGCATAATGGTTCGATTGGCAGGATAGAGTTAGGTGGTATTGCAGAACACGTCTAGCCTATAAGCATATAGATGTCGTAGCCATATCATAGAATTGGCCATATCATGATGTGGTTAGCCATATCACGAAATGTGTCCTTTTCATGAAAAGGCCATGTCAAACTGGCCGTATCATGAAATGGCTTAGCCAGATCAATGAGCGACCGACGTTTGACGATTTGAATAGCGAAATGCATGACTATTTCATGATGCGGCCAAACGTTAGCGGTCATATCGTAAAATACTTCCATTATTCACCGTTAGAGGCGCTGATGCTAGTTTGTTGTGTATTTCTACCATGGAGGCGACAGAAAATATTTGTAGTGACGGCAATATTCCCGTAAATACTGTGCAAAATGAGGAAAGTAGGGCAGCAATCTCATGTTGTTGTAATCATTGCACCGCATTGTATTTTACGAGTGATAAAATATAAACTTTTGCTTCTTTTATTGGTATTTTATTCAACCTATAAGGTTCAAATGCACCAAAATACTAAATACGAGTGTGTTAGGCATCTTCAATAAATTTTTATATCGTATCGTTTTCATATCGTCAAACGTTGATGCTTAAACGATACGGCCAGTTTGACTTGGTCTTTTCATGAAAAGGACACATTTCGTGATATGGCTAACCACATCATGATGTGGCACAATCTACGATATGGCTACGACATAGATACTAAGTACCTAGCAACATTTCATACTAGACTTCTTGATATAATATTAGGGGTTAAAGTATGAAATTGCCGTTTTATTGCAATAGGTTCTTTGAATTGACATAGAATCTTCATGGTTTGAGGTTTTCGAATGAAACTTTTTTCAAATGGTTTCTATGATGTTCTTTTTTAAAAAATGTGAAACATTTGAATATCGACTTTCAATTGTTTTTGTTATTCAATTTAGACAAGAAAGATGGATACTGCGAAAATTCGAGTGATTATGAGGCACCCATTTTTCGTATTTTTTATTTTATTGATTTGACGCAAGTGAGTCAATATTGTGGGTAAGGTAACGTTAAACCATGCCGCTAATTCCTGGGTAGTTTGACTAGGGTCGGCTTCCACTATCTCTCTTAATTCATCGTTATTCACCTGTGTGGGCGATCTTCCTCGTGGCTCGTTCTTTAAGTCGAAATTTCCATCACGAAAGCGTTTAAACCAAAATCGCACGGTGCGTTCATTAGTAGACCCCTCTTCAAACGCAGCATTGATATTTAGAGATGGGTAGTGGATTATAACCCAGTAGTTATAATCCAGTTTTAATCCGGGTTATAACGTTATCGACCAGTTTTATCCCATTAACTACTTTTTTGGTGGGTCAAAATGAAAGACAGGAGCGATACGATTTAACAAGAACAAATTACAACTAAACAAATATGCTTTGGGTAATCGGGAGTTTTGCTTGACATTATAGTGCCATAGTGATTTATTTTTGCACCACTAAAGTATTTTTAAGTTTTAATGAACTGCATACGCTTTTAAAATACTATGTTTTCTATGAATAAAAGTACAAATAAAAGCGTGTCGGGCCACGCGTAGCTTAGGGTTCCACAGACATCTAGTTATTACAACCTATTACCTAACATAATCACAAAATTCAGCTATCAAACAAAATAGGAGGCTTTTTTACTAATCCCATTAATGTAATCGACCTGTAAACCTGTAAAGCCTAGTCAGCTGTGATAATTTTTCTTTTAAATTTATTATATTTGCTACTATCGTGATTTTTTTTAGATTTTTAAATGCAAAGGTTTAGATTGTAGAGGGGGGGGGACACAGGTACAAGCTAAATATTTCGAAAATGGATGCCTTAATTGTAAAATGATCTTAGTAAACTCCCAATGTTTTTAAAATAGCTATCCAACGATTCCCCACACGGTGGGGTAGAGAAGAAAAAAACGCCCCCCCCCCTTTTCATGTTTAGGGGAGGTACATTAAAAAAAACTTTCTGACATTTTATTATTTAACTCTGTCGGCGTGATAAATATGTATACACATGCCAAATTACAGCTTTCTAGTACCACCGGTCTTTGCGCTAGGCCGCGGACGGACGGACAGACAGACAGACAAGTACCACCGGTCTTTGCGCTAGGCCGCGGACGGACGGACAGACAGACAGACAGACAGGCGGACATGGCGAAACTATAAGGGTTCCATGTCGGACTGCGGAACCCTAAAAATGAAAGATTTAACCTAAGTAGCATGTCGTAAGATTTGGACTAAGTGACACGCTGCACTAAGTGCCCGTGAAATATTTTCAGATAATGTAGGTAGTCCTAATAATGATTCTGCATCTATACTTTCTAAATAATCCAGAAATATTTAAGTAAAACGCCAAGTGCATTCAACACAGGCGGGCATCATCACTTCATCAGGAACTGCAGTGAGTGACTGAATCCTTTACACAATGAAAAAGTGCATAAAATATCGCGTTGGAAGTTCAGTCAGCATTCAGGCCAAGGTCATTCAGGTAAACAGTAATCACAGTAAAAATAAACAATGCCGGTTCGATAAAAAAAAAAAAAAAAAAAAATATACCAAAAATCGCTCGTGCGCATTCTAAGCAACAAAGTACTGGAGTGAGTGCTGTGCCGTACGCATTGTGCACGGCGCAAGTGCGAGCGAGATTGACGATGTCGTTGTCCCACTCGCTCACGCTCGGGGATTTCCGGCGCAAAGGATCATAAAAGTGGGGCTTGCTTGATATACTTTATGAGATGCATTGCCTGCAATGCTTAGGTTTAAATGTACTTAGGTACTTAGGGCCACCTTGCAGATCTCGCAAACTAGAGTTTAAGTCAAGCATTTGACAGATAATGCACGAACTGTCAAAATCTCGACTTAAACTCCATTTAGGACACTGGCCCTTAGTACAATGCGAGCGCAAGAGATAAAAACTAAACATCGAAGTGAAATCCCAACCTAATATTGTATTGAATGGAGAATTTCCTGTATATTTTTGCGTGCATAATTTCATAACGATACATGCAGCTTACAACTACAACGCCGTGCACATTATTCGACGTATTCCGTATTACTATAAATTGAACGAAATCATTATGAACCGCCATAATGGGTTATAACGGGTGCATAACTGGGTCAAAACTGGATTATAACTTACCAGTGGTTTATAACCTGGGCCATTACCCATCTCTAGTTGGAATTTTTAGCCGCTAAATAGGTTTTTATACATTTTTAGTTAGAGAAAGAATGGCTTCTCAACCCTGAGGATCTTAGAAATGGTTGTATTAGTATCCACGAGACCTAACATTAGATAAGCTATGATGCCATAAACAGATAAGATGATTTATTTAGTAGGCGTCAAACACATAACACCCCTTGATTTTCAAAGTCGGGGGTGATTTTATGTAGAAGCATCACAGAATCAGGCAGTGTGTATGTGTAGTCTTGGAGTCAGGAGAATCACTTACCTTCTTGTGTCAAAGCGAGTGGCTTAGTGTTCACTTCAACTATTTAATTTGTACCAAACTGTAAATACAGTTTACGGTTTACCCAAGGCTACTGTGGAGGCGCAACGTTGTCTGCTTAGCTCTGATCACTGTTTTAAAGATTTTTATTTCCAGTCCCCTTATTCATAATTTATTTGCCTGGTTAATTACATCAATGTGTCCTGGCTCCCAAACTAGGATAGCCAGTGCTGTGGGTAGCCATATGTATCCCACAAAGCTAGCTCAAATTTGTGGTTTATTAGTAAGTAGTGAGTTTTTCAATGGCACATACCTAATTATAATACCCGCGATGACTCGATGCTGAGGACTGCGTGGCACTGTTCTGCTTCTTTGAATCTAAATACGGTATGATTCATTTCTTAAAATGTATTTCTAATTACTTGCTCACATTTTCGATAAGGTTCGGACTTGGTCTCGTTAAAATGCAGTTATACCGACCTAGATATAGAAGTTCGACTCTCAAATCGGTTCGGTACTTGGGATTCAGATAATCAGTAAACGTATTTTTGTCACTGTTTCAAACAGAATGGTTTTAGGACCCTAAACGCCTTACAGGAAATCGTGGCAAATGGCAGTCCCTGGTCTCTGCCTACCCCTCCGGGATGCAGGCGTGAGTTTATGTATGCATGTGTATGTGTAAACGCCTTACAAATAGTAGAATGGCTCTTGAATGATGCAGTTCATTTTCTATTCGATTCGGCGTTACCGCATGATCCGATTCGGCTTCACCACACAAAAGAAAATATGCCTTCCTGCCATTGATCTCGGGTTACCTGCAAACAACGTGCGAAGCACGATCCGCGGAAATCGGCTACTGTATTTTTTTCCACGTATTCCAAGAAAACCGCTGAATCGAAGTGTTTGTATAGTAATTAGTTAGCTGTCGTGAAAGCTAGTCAAAATGACCTACTCGAAAATTATCCTAAAACACGTTGATAACTACAAGTAGAGATGGGTTGTGTTATAACCCAGTAGTTATAATCCAGTTTTAATCCGGGTTATAACGTTATCGACCAGTTTTATCCCATTAACTACTTTTTTGGTGGGTCAAAATGAAAGACAGGAGCGATACGATTTAACAAGAACAAATTACAACTAAACAAATATGCTTTGGGTAATCGGGAGTTTTGCTTGACATTATAGTGCCATAGTGATTTATTTTTGCACCACTGAAGTATTTTTAAGGTTTAATGAACTGCATACACTTTCAAAATACTATGTTTTCTATGAATAAAAGTACAAATAAAAGCGTGTCGGGCCACGCGTAGCTTAGGGTTCCACAGACATCTAGTTATTACAACCTATTACCTAACATAATCACAAAATTCAGCTATCAAACAAAATAGGAGGCTTTTTTACTAATCCCATTAATGTAATCGACCATTGACCTGTAAAGCCTAGTCAGCTGTGATAATTTTTCTTTTAAATTTATTATATTTGCTACTATCGTGATTTTTTTTTTATTTTAAATGCAAAGGTTCAGATTGTAGAAGGGGGGGGACACAGGTACAAGCTAAATATTTCGAAAATGGATGCCTCAATTGTAAAATGATCTTAGTAAACTCCCAATGTTTTTAAAATAGCTATCCAACGATTCCCCACACGGTGGGGTAGAGAAGAAAAAAACGCCCCCCCCCCCCCCTTTTCATGTTAGGGGAGATACATTAAAAAAAACTTTCTGACATTTTATTATTTAACTCTGTCGGCGTGATAAATATGTATACACATGCCAAATTACAGCTTTCTAGTACCACCGGTCTTTGCGCTAGGCCGCGGACGGACGGACAGACAGACAGACAAGTACCACCGGTCTTTGCGCTAGGCCGCGGACGGACGGACAGACAGACAGACAGACAGGCGGACATGGCGAAACTATAAGGGTTCCATGTCGGACTGCGGAACCCTAAAAATGAAAGATTTAACCTAAGTAGCATGTCGTAAGATTTGGACTAAGTGACACGCTGCACTAAGTGCCCGTGAAATATTTTCAGATAATGTAGTCCTAATAATGATTCTGCATCTATACTTTCTAAATAATCCAGAAATATTTAAGTAAAACGCCAAGTGCATTCAACACAGGCGGGCATCATCACTTCATCAGGAACTGCAGTGAATGACTGAATCCTTTACACAATGAAAAAGTGCATAAAATATCGCGTTGGAAGTTCAGTCAGCATTCAGGCCAAGGTCATTCAGGTAAACAGTAATCACAGTAACAATAAACAATGCCGGTTCGATAAAAAAAAAACACGAAATTATACCAAAAATCGCTCGTGCGCATTCTAAGCAACAAAGTACTGGAGTGAGTGCTGTGCCGTACGCATTGTGCACGACGCAAGTGCGAGCGAGATTGACGATGTCGTTGTCCCACTCGCTCACGCCCGGGGATTTCCGGCGCAAAGGATAATAAAAGTGTGGCTTGCTTGATATACTTTATGAGATGCAATGCCTGCAATGCTTAGGTTAATGTACTTAGGGCCACTTGCAGATCTCGCAAACTAGAGTTTAAGTCAAGCATTTGACTAGTTTGCTTAGTTAGTTTGACAGATAATGCACGAACTGTCAAAATCTCGACTTAAACTCCATTTAGGACACTGACCCTTAGTACAATGCGAGCGCAAGAGATAAAAACTAAACATCGAAGTGAAATCCCAACCTAATATTGTATTGAATGGAGAATTTCCTGTATATTTTTGCGTGCATAATTTCATAACGATACATGCAGCTTACAACTACAACGCCGTGCACATTATTCGACGTATTCCGTATTACTATTGAACGAAATCATTATGAACCGCCATAATGGGTTATAACGGGTGCATAACTGGGTCAAAACTGGATTATAACTCACCAGTGGTTTATAACCTGGGCCATTACCCATCTCTAGATATTGCGGGCTGTTTCTGCCGCGTTAGTTCCGCGTCGGAACTAGTATTCAAAAATCACTCGAATTTTCGCAGTATCCATCTTTCTTGTCTAAATTGAATAACAAAAACAATTGAAAGTCGATATTCAAATGTTTCACATTTTTTAAAAAAAGAACATCATAGAAACCATTTGAAAAAAGTTTCATTCGAAAACCTCAAACCATGAAGATTCTATGTCAATTCAAAGAACCTATTGCAATAAAACGGCAATTTCATACTTTAACCCCTATTATAACCTGCCTAATACAATACAATTCGTTGAAATACGGAAAGAAGTAATGTCTACCGATTTTTTTCTCGTCCTCAGTCATTCATTCGAGAAATATTGAAATGTAGGTATAATAGTATTTAAAAAATTTGATTACTCCCAGACCAAAGCCTAATGAAACGAAATATACCTAGTACCTAGGTGTCTCGGTGGCTACTATGGAGATCAGTGGATTGGTACACAGGGATGGTACTTATTGCTTAGTGGTGACATAGGTAAGTAAAAACTAGTTCCAAAAACTCTTTACAATGTAGGTCGGTGTTCGAAAATACTATTCTGTGGACAGTCCTACAGATCGTGATTTTTCAGTTTTGTTAAGAGGTAAGGTATCAGTGCAGTGAGTTCATAATGGTTCATAAAGCAGAATTGAATTGAATTAAAAGGTAGGTAGGTTATGTTTCTAACCAATCTTCTAACAAAATGGCTAAAAATATTTTTTTATCCGTGCGGGCTTTTGTACGGAACATGTAGGCGCCGGACGTCTATAATCTCTCTGATAAGAGGGTACGTGTTCTCAAGATCGGAGCATCGTGTTTGTTCACACACCAACTGTAGTGGACACTCATAAAGCAGATCATTTCTCTGAAAATGCCGTGGGCACCAACATTAGTGATCCACAGGTAAACCTTGCCACAAATATGATTTTAAAAAAAATCTTCCTTTACATTTTTCTGATGGCCCAGCGATCCAAAGTAGATCTTGGCTTCTGATACAAAGTCATATCTTTTGTCCGCTAGTAATAGACTGAAAAAAGAAATCCGCTTGAAAACCTGACGTTTTATTTATTTATGTGTTTGTTGTTACAGATCCCGGATTTCCAGCTCGATGGAAGCAACAGTCTGAAACACAACGGCAGCACGAAAGATCTGGTCTCCGCGATGGAAAACCTCAAGAGCAGCATCAGTTCGCGGCAGAACCAAACACAGGTGTCCAGCTCTGCACAACAGGTGAGATATCCCGCTCAGGGATTCGCGGCGAATGAGGCATGATGGAGTTAAATCAGAAAAAATCACGAAGAAAAGAAGTGCATTATGCTTGCCTAAGGTATAATTTATTAATTCCACCGAACCGTAACTCTACCAAACTCTTCTAATCCTACATTCAATGATGATAAGCCTTACCTACTTGTTTGTACAGAATATTCTAGATCCGTAACAATAGTTAGATGGCTTCGGTTTTATCTTTTTTTTACAATAGGTACTGCGGAGATCATTGATGACAAGTTTACGAACCAGTAAAGCTGTCTTAGGTGCCTCTATGATATCTCGATGTTACAAAAATTTTTTTTAGATTCATAAAAATGGCAGTGTACTTAAAAATAACCATACTATTTCAGCACCGACCGACCTCGGCCTGTTCATAAAACGGCCAGTTTATTTTCGAATCGCTCACCAACAAATTTAAAAAAAAAATAATTAAAGTTGAGACAGATCCTAACATTTCGCGGGATAGCGGATGTTGCGCTTGTTGGACAAACGCTTTACCAGAAGTTCTAACCCAATTCTATTTTTGTAACCATTTCACAAAATACTGGAGTGTTGTTTGTCTAATCAATGTTAGAATTCTACCGTGGATTGCTGGATGGTCTCGTAAAATACGAAAAACTTCATGCGTTTTGATTTTATTGTCTCCCAAATAGACTTACGACCCAAAACTGATAAGTTCGTTGGTAGACTAGCTGTGTAGTTGGGTTGGCACCCCGCCAGCCAGTTCCAAGGAGCGTGGCGCAATACGAAACGCATGACCCTCCAGGGTCTCAGTGTTTTAGCGCCCTCTGAGTTCTCTACAGTTCCAACTCCGTAATAATTTCCTAACTTTAGGTCCCCACGACTAGCGATTAACGTCAGTAACATCTTGATTAACCAGAAACATTTTAACAATATTCGATAAACAAAGCAAGCTGTACTTCATTTCAAGTGAATCATAATCACTAGCACTAAAGGAAGAAAGAATTAGCGGCTTAAAACTGAGCCAACTGCGAAACCGTCATCCTTAAGAGGCCGTATAAAGCCGTATACATGCCACTTCAAACAATCTATTCGCATTGTTTTATTTGATCAATAATTTTGATAAAATTAATGCAGATACTAGATTAGTATGAAACCTATATTAGGACAAGCAAAAGTTTAGAAACTGTAACCCGACTATGAAAAAAGGTTTAATTTTACAAGATTCATATTCAGAACTGCTAATAGATTATGTTAATAGATTCATAAACGCTGAAATATAGCGAAATTTTTTTTCTGTCGCATTGCATAATTTAAGATTTTTTTTATTTATATTTATGAACTTTTTCCTCTTTCATTTGATTAAGTAGGTACTCGAAACGATAGCAAACTCAGATACAGATTCATTGATTTTATCAATTTTAAATTTACGCCCACGTCACATAATAACGAATCGATTGATACCTCATTCATCATAATCGGATGAATCTTTAAGGGTGCAACGGCGGAACATCCGCTAATACAAGAGAAGATAAAGATAAAAAAGTATTTATTGCTTTACAAAAAAAAAAACTTAAAACAAACATGTTTGTTGTTATCGAACTCCTCCGAAAGGGCTTCACCGATTTTTATGAATTTTTTTGTGTATATTTGGTAGGTCTGAGAATAAGTCATATTAATATGGCAAAACAAAGTTTGCCGGGTCAGCTAGTAATACATAAATCATGACCTTTCCTTGTGGCTTTGCCTAGTCGAGTAAAAATCTCATTAACTAAAGATCGACTTGATATACTCGTACCTACTGTAAGTGTTTTGAATGAACCATGGAAAATAATAAGACCGCTTAGGCGTAAACTCAGCCTCAACTAAACTCACCCTGCGGGTGAGTTGTTACCTTGTGTTGGTGAATTTTGGAGTGGTAGATTCACCCAGTGTGCTAATCGAGGTGAGTTGCCTACAGCAAAATTTTGGGGTGATAATAATAACAACAATAATAAAGATTTTTTTAGGAAAAAACAATATTTTTTTTTTATTTTGTAGCATTAATTAACAAAATAGGTACTTCATTTATTTATATTTATATTCACGAATTTTTTTAACAAAAAACTCAATATACCGGGTGGCAATTTAGTCAACTGCCAAACTTTAACGGGGCTTTTTACTCATAAATATAAATAACTTTTACTATGGGGCCAAACGAATCAGAGCAAAAAATAAATGAGCTGTTTCATACATAAGATAGAAGCTGTACTGCACCAAATGTATAAAACAGCTGATTAATTTTTTGCTCTGATTTGTTTGGTCCCATAGTAAAAGTTGTTTGTATTGACGAGTAGAAAGATCCCTCAAAGTTTGGCAGGTGACTAAAATGCCACCCGGTATATTTTTATATGTTTTTTTTATATATACCTAATTAATTCCTGTGTGAAATAACAAAGAAAGATTGTAATGTAAGCACAATATCTATGTTTGGACAAATAAATGTATTGATTGATTGATTGATTAAAGAGCGAGCGGGAATTAGGCCCAGATGGTCGGCACCCGGAGGGTGAGTTGACGCCTAAGTCCTTTTATGTGGCTCGTTGTTTTGTATACATTTACGGATAACTTCAAAAGGAATCGCTATCAGAAATAAACATTTACCTACTACATATTGAAATTTGATAAATCACAAAAATTGAGATGAGTGACATTGTATTTTTTCACACAAGTAAGACAACGTGAATTAGGTGTTTTAAGTGGCGGGCAGATATGTTACGGCCCCTTAAGTATGTTTGGCAGGCAGCAGCACACAGAGCGCGAAAACTTGATCGCCCACACACCTTTTATAATGGTCTAATGTCAAACCATCGACGACGGCGGCGCCGGCCGGCGCACATCAAGGTCTCGCCGAGTTTTGGCCACGAGTTCAAGGTCTTGAAAAGATATAACTTGCAGCATTCGATCGCCTACGCGTGGTGAGCTGACTCACTCGTTTCTTTTAAAAGCCGCGCCACATGCCAAAATATGATAAAAAAATATCATAACAAATCTAGGTATACTTAGTTATCAAATTGGAATGCTCCGGCGTGGCGCGATGGTGGCGGGGCGCGGGACGTTGAAACCGGTTTCATTCAGTGATTGACAAGACAAATTATTGAATGTCTATTTAAATCACAAGACGATACAATATGATTTTTTATAATGCTTCGCGCTATCAAAATTCAAACACGTATTTTTTTTACTTACGCTAGTTTTTAGGGCTCGCCAAGTCCGACCGTCTGTCCGCGGCTTAGCTCAAATCTATGCTAACTTTGGCATTAGATAGATATACATAGTTAATCACGTCAAAACGGTAAAATTCACCTTTCCGTGTGTCATCGGATTAAGAATAGCGTCACTCCATAGATGTCGTAGAAGGCGACTTAGGAAATCAATTACCAGGAGATGGGCAGCAGCGTGTTCCTGAGATTCCAACCGCATACTGCGATCGCCAACCCGCCTGCTAAGCGTGGCGATTATGGCAAAACCCCTCATGGTTATGAAAACCACGAAGGAGGCCTATGTTCTGCAGTGGGCGTCGAATGGCTTATGATGACCTGCCCTGCACCTAAATTAGGGACGTATTTTTTCTCGTTAATTCAATCGTGTGGGGTGTCGTTGAATCGGTTGTTTAAAAATATTATGGGCGTAGGTAAACCAAGGTAAAACAAGGAACCCTTATAGTTTCGCCATGTCAGTCCGTCTGTCTGTCTGTCCGCGGCTTAGCACAGAGACGATAAGTACCTACTACAGTTAGTTGTCGAGATTTAATAGGTCCGTTTAGTCAGCTGTCATTATGTTGCAATTAGGGATGCGAACCGAATAAATCGGTAGCCGGAATAAGCGATTAGGTATTATGATAAATCGATTCCAAATTACATCACATTTTATTTGTTTCTTAATTATTTTACTTTTCAAAGTTATACACAAAGAAACCTGAGTTTTGTAACAAAGGTAAATCAAATCGCTTTTCAGTTATATATATGGCATCCTACTAATATTATAAATGTGAAAGTTTTTGAAGATGTTTGTTACTCAATCACGCAATAACGGCTGAACGGATTTACATGAAACTTGGCGCACAGATAGACAAAGACCTGAATTGAGACACAGCGTACTTGATGCATAGCATACCTACATACGTTGGCGGTGGTAGCCTAGTGGGCAGAACATTGGACTCGGAAGCGACAGACTCAGGTTCGATTCCCAGTGCGGGCATGTACCTATGACTTTGTTTTCTGAGCTTATGTACCTACATTTGTGAAGTTATAGTAGCAATATCACTCGCTAACGGTCAAGGAAAACATCGTGGGGAAACCTGATTGTCAGCTATTGACATACCTCAGCGCTTCGAATCGCCTATCCGCGGTGGGCACGCGTGGTGATTAAGCCCATACTCTCTCCCTGAGAGAAGGCCTGTGCCCTACAATGGGACTTTTCACTCCATCTGCTCGAAATGATGCATTTTGATACCCAAATTTAGGACCCAAAACACGCTATTGTTGTTCAAGCTAAGATGCATCAAAGTAAATAGACTCAAAATCCAATTTTGAATTTATATACTAATGCACTCATTTACTAAGAAGTCGGACTTCTCTTTCACTACTGAGGATTCGTCCTATAGCGTCCTATGTCGCGTGTTTCGTAAACGCGCAACATCATCGCTACGAACGCGCTTTAGTCGCATTTGCAACGCGCTGCAGAAGCGATGCCAACGTGCTACTAACGCGCTACAGCATCGCGACCGTATCGATCCAAACGCGCGAGCGTATCGGAAGACATCGGGAGGAGAACGGAGGAAGGTTGGCGCATGAGCATAACACAGAGAGATCGCGAGTGCTGTTGTCCATCGGTCCAACGGAGTCCATCTTGCAACTGTAGCGATCGCAGGCATTTTGGTTCCGTTACTGAATCGCATTTGCATCGCGACAGAAGCGCGACGGTATCGCGTTTGCATCGCGACTGAATCGTGTTTACGGTGGTCGCCCGGGTTCCGTTTGAGAAATATTAAACTTTAAAGCGCAAATTTTTGTCAGAGTAGCGAGTCCCGTCCCCCTCCTCCCCTCTCCCGGCTAAATGGTTGATTATAGAAGCGTAACTTAAAAGAAAAAACTATAACGGCTAAGTAGGCTTTACAAGTTAACGAGTACTAGGCCACCAACTTATAAAAGGAAAACTTTGTACAAAATCCATTGAAAATTACTTTGATGAATTTGTTCAGTAAAAGCAGATTAAAATCCCCTCTTTCTACGGAACCCTATACTGTGAGTGGCCCGACACGCACTTGGTTGGTTTTTTGATTCAGGGATCCGTTTGCGAAAACTTTGTAGAAATGCCACAGAAAATATTAGTTATGGCGTAGTCTCAGTTAAAATATTCATAATATCAATCAAAAAACCCCACCAAGTCCGCACAATTTGACGGCCAACTACGGAACCCTACACTGCGAGTGGCCAGACACGCACTTGGTCGGATTTAAAAAAAAAGATAATTTTAATTAATAAGTCTTTTTTCTTTTTTAAGTCTTCAGATTTCCCGAACAATTCTCAATTCAGAAAACGTTTAATTAATCTACATAGACTGTTCTAATCAAAGGAATCCCTCCGAACCACACTGAACATAATTTTAATTAATGTGTCTAAAATAACTGACCATATAATGCACCGGTTGATAATTAATAAGAACCATCATAAATGTTAAAATCAGATTAATTAAAAACTTGTTATCATAAACTCTTGCTCTGGCTTTTAAACATATTTATTTTCACACGTAGTGCGCCAAGATTCAAGACGCGTGACCAGAGTGCGCTCGCGTCTAGCATTGGCCGTTCGTGTTGAAGTCAGTCCAGTACTAGTTTAGATAACGAATTTGTCCGACGTTTTTCGAATTTGTAAAATATTTTCCGATAGTTTTAACTCAGTAGCGCTGTCGAGTGAGAAACAAAAGTGCTTAAAGCAAACGCAAGTTTTAGAAGGAAATGAAAAAACTTTAGTTGATCGTTGTGTGTGTTCCGTGATTGTATACCTAATTACATAGTGCATTTCCGCAGATGGTGTCAAGTCAAATATCGAGCAGTGCCCAAGCGTCGAGCCAACGAGTGCAGAGCTCATCACAGAGACTCCAACACATGGCCACCTCCGAAATGAAGGCCAGCTCTATGAAATCAGACCTCACGGAACTTAAGAGCTCCATTTCCGAGATGAAGAACGCCCTAAATTTCAAACAGAAGTAAGTACCTAGGTGTAGTTCGTGGACTTTCATGTAGTCAAGAGTAATGTTGTAAGATAACAGACACGGATTGAAATTGCCA
Organism: Yponomeuta evonymella; assembly: GCA_963969515.1. NCBI lineage: Eukaryota > Metazoa > Arthropoda > Insecta > Lepidoptera > Yponomeutidae > Yponomeuta > Yponomeuta evonymella. The sequence goes on from OZ018346.1 coordinate 8,714,791, forward strand.
TCAGCCAAAGACTGCTGGTCAGAACCGCTCACCTGAGCGACCTTGGCCCTTAGCCAAATACCACCCGCAGATCCCCTCGCTGTTTGCAGTTCCATGCCGAAAAACAATAGTAACGCTCCTGTTTCGTGAAGAGCGTTACAAATATTCAACGTTAAGTAAATCGGTGTACCTGTGTGTTATACCTATATTATAAAGTGGTTTGTGGCTATAATATTAATGTCCACGCTTATATTATGTGAAAACAACCGCTACTCGCGTCACCGATTTGAAAAAACCGGCCAAGTGCGAGTCGGACTCACGCACGAAGGGTTCCGTACCATTATCTACACAACTTGAATATTTGAGGCGTCTACCTGTTGCTGTTATTAATACCTATCGAGCAAAAATGGCAAAAATAACGTTTGTTGTATGGGAGCCCCCTTAAAAAATTATTTTATTCTGTTTTTAGTATTTGCTTTTATAGCGGCAACAGAAATACATTATCTGTGAAAATTTCAACTGTCTAGCTATCACGGTGCATGAGATACATCCTGGTGACAAACAGACAGACGGATAGTGGAGTCTCAGTAATAGGGTCCCTTACCCTTTAGGTACGGAACCCTAAAAACGAGATTGTTGACAATATCACCTTCTGTTATATCTACATTTTCAGACTGAGGAGTTCAATGGAGAACATAGTAGACCAAGATGACTTGGATCAAAGGCACCTACCAGATATAAGAGACCTTAGTGATATAAGTGACATTGGCGATATCAACGACATGGGTGAAATGGGCGGAGAGGGGCCGGTTGTGACGTTTCCTCCAAGCGAGTCTGATACCCCACCGCCCATTAGCGACCGACCACTGTTATCAGCCAGTGCTACGTCTGTTAGCGCGAGCACAGCCAACGAGCTAAAATACAGTGCTGCCAGAGTGACGTCCGCGAGCTCTACTAGAGTCGAGCGAGGAGGCTACAGCGCCTCCCGGTCGGAAGCCAATCATGCAAGGATGCGACGGCTCCAGCACGGGGACGTGCAATACGCAGAGCAGTCAGCTGCTGGGTCATCCCATAGGCTCTTACAAGCGGAAGGATTGCGAGCGGAGCAGAACGCAGCTTACTTGCAAGTGAGTATACTCAAATTCATTTAAAATACTGTGAACAATACAAAGTTTGCTCTCGTTCGTTAGCACGTTCGGCCGTGTGATAGTTGTGCCTTCGGAGCCGACAAGGCGCGGCGAAGGACGTGACCTCGCGTGACCGCGCCCGATCGATATCTACCAGACGCCTGACGCCTCCATCGCGAGCGGTGCTCAGTGCTATGCCGCTTCTTGTTACGATAACACTCAAGGCTCTCTCATGTCTCAAATAAATCTGTGCCTAGTCGCTACCAGGCGTATAGTGCACAATGGCGGGCCGCATAATGGCGTGGACCAGCAGAGTACTGCGTCGCGGAGGATCACCGGGGGCGGTGAGCTCATTTATCTATGCGTGCTTATCGGTTGGCGGACGCATTACTCACTCCTCTCAGTCAGTGCCCAACCGTCGAGCGCGGACACACGCGGAAGTCGAACATTGCGCGTGCGCGTACTAAAACACGAATAGAGGTTTTAATTATAGCGCCGGAATGTCCGCGGGCGGGGGTTCCGTCCCGTGGCCCGTGCGCCGCGGCGGCGTTCTGTCGCGCTTCCAACCGCACTCCCGAGACCTTTCGGTGAGAGTCCATTTCCCCGGAAAATTCTCCAACAGGCCGGCCTTCACGCTAAGTGACGTCTGTACACAAACCTCTACTAAAATAATCGCCAAATACCCACGAGTTCCACGCGATTGGCCTATATCCAATGAGAACGGAACGATAGGATGTACCACCCGAGCCGTGACGTATAACTATTTTCCAATATAAAATACGTTTTCATTCCAAGCGGGCACGTCGCCATCGCATTCACGAGAGCAACATGTCGTCGAAAAAGCGTCCTAAACTCAAATTGCGAATCCCGACACCAGTAACTATCACATAATCTATTCTAAATATTTGTTTAGTGATTAAATCATCTGATGTTCGTGTATTGTGTGTTATAGTGATATAGTGGCAAACGAGTTGATTTCACGGAAAGGTCATATGAAAATTCTGGAAGTTATGGGTGTTGTGATAAATATAAAGTTAGCAACCTACATAGGTTCGAGCTAGTGCTTTAATAGTTGACACCTTCGTTCCGATAGTTACCGAGTATGGAATAATCGTGGTGTTTGTTTTGATCTTGGGCCGTTTTGCTATTTCAGGAGCAAAGGTCATTGAAAGCTGGAGAAGTGTCAGCTCAAGAAGCCAACAACATGTCCGCCTCGAATTCGCGTCTACAGACGAGCGAGTTTAGCGCGGAGAAGCAAGCCATGGCGTCAGCGCACGCGCGGCAAACAGTCACGTCCTCGGGAATGTTCAGCCACAAGGAGCACTCTAGCGTAGCCCATTCCAACATGACCATCTCCAGCAAGAACCTCTCTACCAAATCGACGTTACTGTCTTCACAGGTATGTTGCAAGACTTGAAAGACGATTTTGAAGGGTAGGTCCATATTCCTACTACAGTAGGGACAAGTGGTCAACAGTGAAGCAGGAAAAATTTGGACAACCATATCTCAACATTATTATAGTGTAGTAGGGTCGTTTTTGGACTGGGCATCTTATTTATCTGAGTTTTAGTTTACAATAAAATTTTGACCCTATGCGATGTAGAATAGGAGATGAAAACATTTTTTTTAAAGTTGGGAAATGGTTCATTTCGTACACCGGGAGGAACACACTGACCCGGTAGGTCAACACAACAAGATACACAGTGAACATTATGTGATTTGGTTGTTATAAATTCTTCCTATTTTTCTGGCATCTACCATAGTTTAAAAATATATTGTTCTTAAAAACCCACATAGTATCTTTTACCACCTAGATCGCAGTATTTTTGATTACACAGGAAGTTTAGCATTTTTTCATAAACCAATCTTTCTTATCTCAAAAATAAGAAATCTCCACACTTTAACGCATGAGAGTATGAGATGGATTGTAATCAATAAGGAATGCTTAGCAACGAAAGGTCCAACAGAAGTTTATAAGTCGCTTGTCTACGGCGGCTTATAAGAACCTTTGAGGGCTACTACCACGTATTTTAGTTTTGGGTAGTATGCATTTTATTTCACTTTTTTTACTCCTGCCAGATCAGGCAAAAGAGGTTCTCCAAATCTTTGAAGAAATTTACTTTTAAATTTATAATAAGAAACAAAATAGTCATACTCAGTTTCACCACATTCTTCTAAAATTTTGGCGATAATATTTTGAGTTTTTTTTTTAGTTTCGAGTAGAATTATTACGAAATCTCCCTTTTTTGGATTGCGGATTAATGGAGGAAAATCCTCGTCTAGTATTTCCTCATCTTCACTCATGTCACTTATAATAAATTGGTCTCCTCTAGAAGAAGAACTGCTTGCTTCTAAGGTTTCTTCATCACTCACGTGAGGGTCGGATATTTCAGATTTTTTGCACCGTTCTTTTTCGTCAAATATGTCTGATTTTTTTACTCTTTTCACGCCTTTATTTTCCTTTTTGCAATTAAGTTCTTTTCAGGTGTCAGTAGCAATCATGCTTTTTCCTAGCTGCCGCCGTCATGTTTTTCGCGGGCCAGCTGTAAAGGGAGGTTGAATGTTTTTGGCAAAATCAAAGTTTCTGCTTCCTTGAGGAATTTCCAAAAGGCTGTTTTTACCGCTCACCTTTGACGAAGTATGAGCAGATAGTTGTGATGCTTGAACTGGCTTTCTGTGTTGATTGGTTTTAGACGATATAGCCACGTGAGTCTCTTTTTTCATGTCGTGATCGGCCGCGATCGAAGTCTGAAAAATCGAAGGTGAATCGCGAAATTCATTTGAATCGGAATCATCTCCATTGGAATCATGTAACTCAAATCAATTCTTCATCTTCAGCTGTCACATATTGTTTTTGTTCTGGTCTGTCTGTGACAGAGCTTCTGATGAAATCTTCGTCTGAAAATATAGAATCATCAAAAGGAATAATTCTGCATTTTTTAGAGGCGTTATTTACATTTACTGGCGTTTTTACTTGTTTTTTGCCTGTCCTACGTATTCGCCAATGTGGTAGATAGTGACATGAACGCTTATCCTGGGTTCCGAAGTAGCCACGAATCAAAAGCTGCGTTATAATGAGTTTTAAATGATCCGTTTAATCCAACGTAGTCTCGCGGTTGTGGGTGAGGCAGAGTCTGCACAGTTACATACACCTGTCATCACAGGCCTTGGCGAGATCCATACATTTAATGATAGGTGGCTTTCATGATTATCCATTATTAACAGTGCTAGGTTATCCTTTGATGCTGAGGTGTGCTTTATGAAATGCTTCATGACATCTACAAATAAATCACTGTCCATCCATCCTGTAGGTGCTGCTAAAGCAGGAGCACCATGAAGCATGTGTCTTTTAAAGTTTTTCCTTGGGAAGACCATTGCTGGTGGCAAAGCTTGTCCACTGGCGGAAACAATGCAGCAGGTTGTCACTAACACACCTCTTTCACTGCTTGTAACTTTACAAACGTCAAATCCTTTTGGTGCGAGTACTTTTTGTGGACGTTGGACTGTCGCGGTTGACGTTTTTCAACGTTCGATCTGTTAAATGCCGTTGCACGCGCTAAGCTACAAGGTTCCGGTTTTCTCAGACCAATCTTTTCCCGCCATTCTATTCAGCTCCCAAGAATAGCGAACTTTTGATGACACGATGCCCGGTTCCTATATTTGACGAATCGTTATTGGTAATCGGTAACTTATCCTTAACAAGCGTCCCGTAACTTTAATAGCTGGTTCTTGTTTAAAAAATTGTATAGGAACTTTACAAAATGTTATCTCCATACATTTATCGTACGGTACGTTATTCGAAACCGTTTTTAAGAGAAATGCTTCGGTAGACATTTTAACCATCCGTAAGGAAAACGAGTCGTTCTTGAATATAGGAACTGAGCATAAGACTTTTGCTGTTTGTTAGGCCAATATTCATGTATCTTTTTTAGACAGGCCATAAAACATTAGAGCGCAATCATTAGTGAATTCCTTTAGCGCAATCTCCTGCTTTTCGTCGAACACCATGTTTATTTTGTAATTAGGAATCAAACGTGTTGCTTCGTTGTTACTATATTTCAGTGTGTATCTCCTCACCGTTGAGTAAGGTAGTTTGGCAATCTTTAGCTGATTTTCTTATGCTTGTACAATTTTTTATAACCTCCATAGCCTTTTGCATGTCCACGATGTTACTATGCCCACCGACTTCTATGTAAGACATTTGTTTGACCCATGCAGAAACAAAATTGTCTGATCTTATTGTTTGGTACATAAGTACACACTGAACCGTGGCTCACTGTGTACCCTACGCGCCTGGTTTACTGTGCAGTACCATCTCTACCTACGGACCTTTGAGGTTACGTAAAGGCTACCTTAACAAGCTAGAAACTTTACGGTGATAACAGACGATGTAATGACTTGAGTCATTACTTTAATAGTGTAATAAATTCCATACGGAAAAACCAAATGACAAAAGTTTAAGTAACAAAAATAAAACTTACCTAGGTACTTCATTTCAAATTTTTCCTTCCGAAAACAAATAATCAACCGCCACGCGCCCGTCTTGCTGGTAGCTCTCCGGCGAATGGGGAGGGGCGCGGCGTGAAGCGAGTTAATACATGCCAGTTACAACATTTGGCAACTTCGCAGTCAAGCGTACGACTAATGGTTGTTGAAAACATAGATGTCTCTAGCGCAAAAAAATTACCCCTAGTTCAATTGTGGGAATGCGGGGGCGGCTTGTCAATTGTTATCAGGGCGAGTTCAGTATTACCCGGCAAAATATCTATGCACCCGCCGTCAGACCGCATATCTTACTCTACAACATATCTTGCACTCATTTCATTGGTACAACAGACTAATCGAGAGGACAGGGGCCGTTTTTGGGAGTAAATTTTGTAGGAAGTAAATACTCCTATGGTCATTTTACTCGTAGGGTAGGGTATTGTAGCCCACCTTACCCTAAACACCGTTATAACAAAAATAAATTTCCCTACGGATATAAATTATTTGCTCTTTAAATGAAACAGATACCCCAAAACGTTTCTGCAAGTGGTATTTCAAGTTATACATATACCTACAATTAGGTTTTTTGTTTTTGTTTCAGATGAGTCAGATGCTAAATGGCGCCATCAAACCGGGCGATGAAGACCTTTCCAATCTGACATTTGATGATTTGGAAAAACTAAATGATAATTCGAATCAAAGTGACGTGGATTTGGCAAAACAGAAATATTCGTCACGAATGGACGCCTTCATTAAATCTATCAAGAACAATAAAGTGGATTTGAAAACTGCTTCCAAGCCATTCAATATACTGAACGATATGGTGAGAAAAGCCTGGGCGGTGCCGACATACGGTCATGAACTTGGATACACGCTGTGCAATACCTTGAGAACATCCGGCGGTCTCGACATTATTATGGCTAATTGCTTAGAATCGAGTAATCCGGAATTGCAATTCTCGTCAGCAAAACTTTTGGAGCAGTGCCTTACTACCGAAAACCGAGAATATGTTGTGAAAAATGGTCTCGAGAAGGTGGTGAACGTAGCTTGCGTTTGTACAAAGCCTGCAAAGTCTGTAGATCATGCAAGGATAGGCACGGGCATATTGGAGCATCTCTTCAAACACAGTGAAGGCACATGCAGTGATGTTATCAAATTGGGTGGTTTAGATTCAGTCTTATTTGAGTGCAGGAAAAACGACGTTGAAACCTTACGGCATTGTGCTACTGCTCTGGCTAATTTGTCTCTCTACGGTGGAGCGGAAAATCAAGAAGCAATGATCAAAAGGAAAGTGCCAATGTGGTTGTTCCCACTCGCCTTCCATAATGACGACAATATTAAATACTACGCTTGTTTGGCCATTGCTGCACTAGTGGCCAACAAAGAGATTGAAGCTGCGGTGCTAAAATCAGGCACCTTGGATTTAGTTGAACCATTTGTTACGTCACACAATCCATCAGAATTCGCCAAATCAAATCTGGCACACGCGCACGGACAAAGTAAGAATTGGTTGAAAAAGTTAGTTCCTGTGCTAAGCTCAAAAAGAGAAGAGGCTAGAAACCTAGCGGCATTTCACTTTTGCATGGAAGCGGGAATCAAGGAGCAGCAAGGCAATACTGAAATATTTAAAGAAATAGGAGCTATAGAATCATTAAAGAAAGTGGCGAGCTGTCCAAACGCTGTCGCGTCGAAATACGCAGCTCAAGCGTTGAGGCTCATCGGGGAAGAGGTCCCGCATAAGCTATCGCAGCAGGTGCCTCTTTGGTCGATAGAAGATGTTCGAGAATGGGTGAAACAAATTGGCTTTTCAGAATATGCAACGAATTTTGTCGAAAGTAGAGTAGATGGCGATTTATTACTGCAGTTAACGGAAGAGAATCTGATACAAGATATAGGACTACAAAATGGAATCAAACGTAAAAGGTATCTACCTACTATGAGTTTTGTGATCTCAAATAGACTGCATCATGAATTAATTGGTTGATTTATTTGATTCAGATTCACAAGAGAGCTTCAACAACTAAAGAAGATGGCAGATTATAGTTCGCGGGACAATAGCAGCTTAAATGAGTTCCTTCAAAGCATCGGTCCCGAATATACTATCTACACATATTCTATGGTGAACGGTGGCGTCGACAAAGAATCTTTCCGCGGGCTCAGTGATGAACAGCTAGAAAAAGAATGTCGGATTGCCAACAGCATTCACAGACTACGGATACTAGACGCTATCAGAGGTAAATACTGCAGCTTATCCAATGTTTCGCAGACAATTTTTTATTTATTTGCCCTCTCCTAAGGGAGGTTGGCGATTCATTCGGCTACATCTTCCTTCAGTCTTGATGTAGCCGAAGCAGTAGCAGCAGCTGCTGCTGTAGCAGACTTGCTTGGCGAAAGAAGAATCGACAACCAATGACGCTAAATGTTTAAATTTTTTACAGCTTATGAAAGCAGTTTGCCGATCAGAGGTGAAGAGAACATGGAGAAAAATTTGGACGTATTCGTCAGCTACCGAAGATCGAATGGGTCTCAGTTAGCAAGTCTGCTGAAGGTTCACCTTCAGCTGCGAGGGTTCAGCGTCTTCATCGATGTCGAAAGGCTCGAGGCAGGGAAGTTTGATAACAACCTCCTCCAGAGCATAAAACAAGCGAAACACTTCCTCTTGGTATGCACACCGGACGCCCTCGATAGGTGCAAACATGACAACGAGCAAAAAGACTGGGTCCATAGGGTAAGTTAAGAATAAGAAGACTACTGCTTTACAAGGAGAGTTGTGTTCTGGCTTCCTAAGTAGGATTCCCTGTTCTATGCCCCGTATGCTTTTTATTAACCTATCTAAATGGCCACTTTGATAGAATCTAGTTGGAATGATTTCAAGAGGCTTCGATTCTCCAGCAGTGCTCCAGTCTCCAATCCTAACCTTTGCCGTTTCGACGAATACGCGATGGAAAAGATGTATCTTTTTGGTGCGTGTGCGGATAACCGTGTCTCTTGTTAACTCGGTGTTCTTCACGGCTTGGCGAGAGGGAAAGAATTCCGGCAGCCAAGTTTTTAAGTTTTTTTGAAATTTTACAAAAATATGACATGTATGGTACATAATTTATGGTTAGCATAAAATTTATTTTTGTACTGAGTGGGCGTAATGTGTAAACACATTGTGCGGAAAGGGACCCTTTAGAGCACGCTTTAAATAAAACACTACTGAAATAATTTTTTTCACGTTTGAAAAAAAGTGATTTGTTTAATTGAGCCAAGTAGGTTTGTTTTTTTTTCCTTCGTCATTGTTTTGCCTTGCGCCACGCAATTCATGCACCATGGAGTTTGGATACAAAGAGATTTTTTTATTTTATTTCCTCGCAAAATACCTACAATGAAAAATTTTGTATGACAAGCGAGCGTAAAAGGTTATTCCAAATGCGTGCTCGCTACGCTCGTGTTTTCACTCTGTGGCACTTATTCGTAATAACCTACTTTCCGCACGTGTATCATAATAGTTATTTACACAACCAGGGCCGTAAAATAAAGAAAGGCCGATATCGCAGAAGTTTAAGGCCCGAGCCGCAGGCGAGGGTCATAAATATGCGATAGAGGGCTTTCTATTTTACAGTCCGTGTTGTGTACACAATTTTATGTCGTCACTTGGCCTTAAAGTGAGTTTTCCCGTACGCGTAGCGTGCGGAAAAACCCGCTTTTTGGCCAGGTGTGGTATAATAGAGTTATTTACACAACTAGGGCCGTAAAATAAAGAAAAGCCGATATTGCAGAATTTTAAGACCCGAGCCGCAGGCGAGGGTCATAAATATGCGATAGAGGGCTTTCTATTTTACGGTCCGTGTTGTGTACACAATTTTATGTCGTCACTTGGCCTCAAAGTGGGTTTTCTCGTACGCGTAGCGTGCGGAAAAACCCGCTTTTTGGCCATGTGTGGCATAACTACAGTTTAAGGTTTCCCATAAAATTATCGACTACTTTTTAAAATTTGTTTTAATTAAATTTTTCATAAGAATGTCGGGTTTGATCTGTAGAAACGCGTGCCATTTTAGAAAGAGAAATAAATAAGAGTAGGTACCTATGTGACGTTTTATCTATCTATCTAAATAACAACAAATTATTTTATTAAAAAATATATTATATCCCTGAAGCAGTTTTATTTAAAATTTAACGCTTCAAAAAATTTTCGTCGAATTGACGAATGGTTAGGTATGGTAGTAGGTATTATGGGGTAATTTAAAAACCTATTAAGAGGCTAAAAATTCCACCAATAGCCAGAGGTCGTGGGTTCAAGTCCGGGCATGGGTGTAATTTTTAGCCTCTTAATAGGTTTTTAAATTGTCCTCAGCACGGGTTAATGCAACAAAAAGAATTATAATTATGGGGTACGTGAGAAGGTTAGGTGTCTAGTTGCAGTTGCAGAACTGCGGGACGCGCCGATCAACACCAACCTATACCATATATGCATCGTCGGGATAATACAGCAAAATGAAACTGCAACTAAAACTAACCAATTTATCGTTTCGACAGGAAATAGTAGCGGCTCTGCAGGCCAAATGCACCATCGTGCCTATACTAGACAACTTCGAGTGGCCTCAACCAGAGGAGCTCCCGGAAGACATGCGAGCCATATGCACCTTTAATGGCGTGCGCTGGATACACGATTACCAAGACGCTTGCGTCGAGAAGCTGGAGAGGTGAGTACCTTTCTCCTAAGTCTTCTTTCTATTTTCTATTACATTGATGAGAGACGAAAGGATCTTATGTCAAATATTGGGTCTAAGGAATAGTCCAGTAAGTATGAAACTACTAAACAGTTACTACTGTATAATGCTCGATCACCGCAAAGTTGATTCCGGCTGAATAGTAACTAATTCACTATTTCAGGTTGCCTCAAAAAGGTAACTGGAGAAATAGATGGAACTTCAAGGCAAACCAAGATTATTATTTCTCTATGACCAGGCCATGGATCAAGCGCATGGATGAATTCTATTTACGTGCCCTGGATGATCGAAACGATCACATGGCAATGGCAATTATTATTATTATGAAGTTAGATGTGGTCACCAACCCTAGTGGGTTGGAAGAAGCCCAGAAGAAGGTGCTAATATTTAAATTGTTTCTCATCCGCCCTTTGCAGTTTCCTTCGCGGCAAATCTAACCTGGCCAACAGGCTGGAGGGGGGCATACGCGGGCGCGACGTGCAAGCCCCCGGTACGGCGTCCATCGGCCGCGGGCAGCCCAGCTTCCAGCGCATGACCTCGTGCGAGAGCCGAGGCAGCGATAAGGCGGATTGACTAGAACCGCCTAAACACACACTGCCCCCTGTCAGGTAACTTTGTCGTCTCTCGGAAAGCCAAGCACAGACTTTTAAGAAGATAATAATATTATAGGTTCTTACACTGCCCCCTGGCAAATGCAGATTAGGACGCCCACCAAATTGCTGGACCGACATTGCTGGCAGAGGCTGAATGAGGATGGCCGGGGATAGTAGGAAGTGCTTGGGGGAGACCTATTGGCTGATTGATTTATTGATTGACAACCCTTAGGTAATTTTGTCATCTCTCGAAAAACCGAGCGCAGACTTACAAGACGACAATAAAACTGTAGGTACTTATGCGTTTTCTTTTTCGTTCTTTAGACCACGCCGCCGCCGCCGGTCATCACTCGAAAAGCTTCAGTTAGCCTCGCAAAGCCTGAATCAGCTAACTAGTAGCAGCACCACAGCTAACGCAGCATCCCCAGAGCCATACCTTCACAGTTTACCCGAACGGCTTTCCGAAAGTGAGGAAAAACTGGACTCAAGCACGGAAAGGAGTTCGCGCAGATGCCGCAGCTGTGAAGGCATATTAGAAGCCGATGAGAACGCGCACACTAACCTTTATTTGCCCACGCCTCTAGATGCTGCCACTCAGACGAAGAGGAAGAAGAACTTCATGGACAGATGCGTGAATAAAGTCAGACTTTGTTGATCGGCGTGATCACTACAAGTGACAGCAGAGTGTGTTTATTATAGACTCGACTGCCTTATTGGACTTATAAATCACAAGTTTTGTGGATTTTACATTTAAAGTACAAAAGTATGCACAATATCTGTAAATATTTTGTGTACCTATGCTTATATTTATTAATTTAAAAATGAAATTTATTTGTGTTCAGGTGCAAGAAATTGATGAATGTTTAAAATGAAATGTAATCTCAATGAGTGCATGTGATGGTTTTACCATGGATAAAGTCAAGTGATCGCCACCCTGCTGTGTTTCAAGAACATCGCAAGAGGTGATGATAAACTGAATATGCAACTTTGCTATTCGTTGTAGTATGGCAAATTGCTTTACATGTCTTTTAACTTTCGCCGCAAATTATAAAACTATTTATCTCTCTATCTGTACACTCTCTACAGAATTTATGAAAATGAATTTATCGATTTACCTACTTATTGTATTTTCTTTTTACTTAGTTTCTTGCCAATGAATATGATAAAAATGCATTGTAAATTTGTGATAACTTAGATCTTTTAGAAATATTAAATTGTTTTTACGACAGCCCAACTAGCGGTATCAGAATATTACTGCACAATTAAATCCGAATATGTGACATACAATCCACTTTTATGTTAAAAATGTACAAAATTTTACTTTAGAATACAATTAAATTAAGTATGTAGTCATTCAATAGTTAGGTATGTGTTAACTTTAGAATTTAAAGAAAACTTTATCCCGATGAAAATGTATTTATGTACTAGCTAACCCTGAATAAATGTTAAAAACATAACACTAATTTGTTTGTTTCAACAACTAAACTACCTACCTAATTTAACTATGTATTATAATAATGTAGTAAATAACAAATAAACAAATTTATATTAATATCAAAATAAACAAATGATTGACACATTGATACACTAAGGGCTGGTATCTGAACTATTTAGAAAGCGAAATTCTCAATTCAGAAACTGGCCCTTAATGCAAGAATGTCCCTAGTTTATCGTTGCTATAATCTGACCCTCAACAGAGTGGTTCCCTACTGTATAACAACAATTGAAAATGTCAACATTTATAATACAAACACCGTTTGATCAACGTTTTAGATAAGCTCGCCTTTGTACATGTAATTTCTATGTAATGTCCTGTTAAATTTCTTGTGTGCAATAAACTATAATAGTAAGTAGGTAATAGCAACAACTGTTTACATAGCAACGGTTCAAAATGTTAACACGCAGTTTATCAACAAATTGAAATTTCGGTTTTGGGCAGCAGGCATAAAAATTTTGATTCAGATTCGAGGCTTTTACTCAACGGTGGGTTGAGGAAACTAAGTGTTGACATTTTGAACCGTTGACTATGTAAATAGTTGTCGTAGTAAATTGTTGATATTTTAAAGCACCGACATTTAAAGCATTTGCTTTAGTAAAACGTTGATCAAACGGTGTTTGTATCATAAATGCTGACATTTTCAATTGTTGTTATGCAGTAAGGAACCCTCAACAGGAAGCCTTTTACATATTATCGATTAGAAGGATCATTACACCAGGTGACAACAGTTCACTAAAAAGCAGTCTTCTCAACACTCTTAAGAAGAACTCCTCCCTACTCTAGTTAGGAGAAGTGTCTGGGTCAGGAGAGATATTTTTTTGACAGTTTAGGCTTGCACCAACAACAACACTACGGCCGAGTTTCATAAAACTACAATTCGTAGTTTATTACGTACGACAGTACCTCGAACATACACGCGTAGCAGTGTCTACTTGCTCGCGGGCGGGGCAGCTCCTGGCACTGACTGAAAATCAGCGCTGAAGGCTTGACCATCAGCGTACTGCTGAGTCAGTTGCCATTTATAGCAGCAGTGACACGCCGTGACCTTTAGTTTTCCTTTCTTTTTTATAACAATTCTGTTGAAATATTTTCTTTGTTGTTTTTTTGTTTTGTTATTGTGGTGTGTGCACTGTTTTTATAATGTTTTTTCTTCTTCTTCTAATTGTTAATCAGTGGAATAATTGACTTTGCAATGTACATTGAATTTATTAATAGTTAACCACGATTTACATGACTAATGTCCAAAATTTTTAATTACTGAATAGAATTATGTCCAGTCAAAGTAATGTCCATTCAGAATAATGTCCAATCAGAATAATGTCCAGTCCGGTCAGTCTTGTCCAGTTATAAAAATGTCCAGTTAGAATAATGCCCAGCTAAAAAAAATCTGGCCAAATATGAGTTGGACTCGCACACTGAGTGCGCCACACCAAAAATTTGTGTTTTGTAGATATTTACAATAAAAGAAAAAGTACTATTAACTGGACCGTTTTTATGATAGAGCAAAAACAAAAAAGATGGGACAGATACAACTGACTTCACGACACAATGAAACTCTATTAAATGCTCTAGCGGTCGCGACTGGGCATATTTATGATTGGCGTTTTTAAGATATGACCTTGTTATGACTGGACATTTGTATGATCGGTAATTTTTATGACTGGCCATCTTTATGACTGGTAATTTTTAGTGTAATGGTTATTTTTCCAGTTTCAACTTAAGTCATGCAAAGGTAAACCACAAATTGTATTTCTATGAAACGGGCCCCTGATAGTTAATCTAATATACTATAAAAATCTTGTGTCACAGTGTTTGATATTGAACTCCTCCAAAACGGCTTCACCAATTTTTATGATTTTTTTTGTGTATATTTGGTAGGTATATAATATTAGGTCTGAGAATAGGTTGTACTAATAAGGCAAAACAATCTTTACCCAGTCAGCTAGTATATCTATAAGAAACTGAGGGATCATAGTTTGATCGCAGTTTGGCAAATAATTTATATAATTTAAAACTCTGCTATACAAACGAATCAATAATTTGAAAAAATTAAAAAATGCTTGTTTCATATACAAATTACTTATGCCCGGTTCCTATATTTAACAAATCGTTATTGGTAATCGGTAACTTACCCTTAAACGGTGTCCAGAAACTTGAATAGCTGGTTGACGTTTAAAAAATATAGGAACTTTACAAATTGTTATCTTCATACATTTATCGTACAGTACGTTATTCGATACCGTTTTTAAGAGAAATGCTTCTGTACACATTTTAACCATCCGTAAGCAAAACGAGTTGTTCTTGAAGATAGGAACCGGGCAAAAGACTTTACATAGATTTACTATTCAAATCCTTTGCGGTTGTACACAAACAGAATTGTAAAAAAATGGGATCCTTACCATGATTATTGCGCTAAGAGTGAGATAGTAAATGAAACAGGTTATCTGAACATAATAACACTGGATATTGGCGTATGGCAGTAGGAACCTTACAGCATCTTCAGTCTACCTGCTACCACAGCGCCTGCTACAGTGCCAAAATATAGAGATCAATATATTTTTTTTTAATATGGAAAGAATCCAGTTTCTTTTACAAGTAGTTCTACATAGATTCATCAACTTATATTAACTTGTATTGAAAATGAACACTCATCACATGGAATCAATACTTTTTGCTGCTTCACATCCAGTTCCAGCAGATAGCTCCCACCACATCGACAAGGGTACAAGTACACTTGATCGCTTTGATACTGAGTCATATCCGATAGAGAAATTGTGTCAAAAAGTAAGCAGTCTGCATGTTCCCAGCATGACAACTCTGCGTCATACTGTCTCCGAGCCTGAGGGTCTCTCAAAGCTGACCAAGCCTTCTGTAATCGTAAAAATGCCTCCTCAGTCTGCTTATTTTTGTCAGGATGCAGACTAAGAGCAAGTTTTTGATAGTTTTTCTTTAATTCATCGAGGGTAGCAGTTCGATGACTCTGTAGAACTGTGTAATAATCTATTGAATCATCGTTTTCCACCTCTTTTGAAGACATGGTAGCTAAATTGTGGCCTTACCTGTCTCGGTTCTAATTCACGTTTTAGGTTATTATGATGTAGTATTTGTAGTTCTCATTTATTATACAGTTGCAGCCAAATTACGAAGTTAATTGAATGATTCCAATCGCTCCAATGAGTGCCAACGCCACTAACAGACGATTAAAATAGAGATACTGTATGGGTTTGTATGGGTAGCACGAACAAAGGTAAACGTCCGAGAGTGGTAGGCTACTCTATCCAACTCTGTCCACTGTGTGTGTCTGTCCACAGAACTTCAGAACACAAACTCTGTCTGTGCGAGTCCAAGGATACTGCGAGTCACGCTTTTTGTGTGTCGCTGCTGATCGCTGAAGAAGTGTCAGATTTTGTTACAGTGTTGCCGTTCGGAAGAAAATAAAAACACCAAACGCTTGTCAAAAAAGCGCTATTTTTGGTAAAAACGGGGGTGAAAAAAGCGCTAAATTCCACTAGATTTTAGCATGGGTAAAATGGTGGTTAAATTTGCCTATAATGAAAAAAATTACGATATTTCTGGCTATACCTATGCCTTCTTCTTCAGAGGAATTTCCATTTAAGATTTTTACGAACTATAAACTAAAATTCTAACAAGAAACCACGCCCCGCTTTAGTACGACAAACCAGTTCTTTTCTGTTTACAGTGTGAGTAAGACAGCGATAGTAAAATCCTTTACCTACTGTAAAAAGAGACAAAACAATAAACTAGACTAGACTGAACATTATTCTTGGGGTTTCCCCGAATGAACTCGTAGGTTTTTCTTTTTATTTTTGTTTTGCGGCTCTGGATACCAACTTTTTAGCCTAATTGAAGGCTGCCGATATATTTTTAATTTTTCCACCAGATTCCACAAAATTTTTTTTAGTTGGAAAAAAAGCGCTGAAAAGCTTAGATTAGCGCTAGATCTAGCGAGAAAAGCGCTAAAACGGCAACAAATGTACTGACTAGACTTGGGTAGGTACCTAATTCCTGAGCGAGTCGTTCAATCAAATGATACGCTCCACTCCTGGGACTACGCTTATTACTCGTTCCATGCTCGTTCATCGTTCCGTATAGTCCGTATAGAAAGAATTACTTTCTTTTCGCTTCGGCTCAAGGCTAACGCCCGGAATATACGATCTTTCTTTCTCGTTCTTACTGCTTTAAAAATACATTTCCTTTGAACAGAAAGCAAAATGCAAAAACAGAGCTTACGTCTTACGCTTGGGGTCTAATTTTATTTGCATCATTAATCATAGTTCGGATCTAGTCCCGCTGAAAGATGAATAAGTGAAAGTAGACCTTAAATCGTGCGTATAAGAATAATTTTGTTTGTATTCTTGGTAAGCAGGAAGCATTCTTCCATGCAATGAAAACAAGTGCAATCATATAACTCGACTAGACGCAATAAAATGGACTTTATGTCAAACAAAGTAAATACAATTTAAGATATAAAGCATATATGCGATACATTACTAGATAAAAATATTGCGTGAGTTTTCTTACAATCACGTAAATGACGAACGACAGAATTATAAAAAGAACCATGCCTTTTTAACTCGTTCAGAACATCGGCGTCGTCGGTACGAAATAGAATCGGATGCATATAGGGAACTAAGGAAGCCCCAAAACTAAAGGAACTGGTGGACTACAGGAGTGAAGTAGTTCCAGGAGTGGAAAGTATACATATTCTTTTCCCGCTCTGGACACAAAACGTGCAAGTCTAGTACTGACTGGAAAGTCACGACTTTTGACATTCAAAACGCGCGAGTAGCGTCGTCGTACTACCCATGGGGGTCAACATTATTGTTTGAGCGTCTCGTGGGCTCCCGTGATAACGTCTGATGTTTATACGTTTTAGACGTGGGTCACATAGAAAGGACGTGGGGTGAAAGCACGCAAAAAACGCGTCGTATTTTCAATTTTACTTTCATACAAAATGCACTGAAGGGACGGGAGGAAGCACACACAGAAGAGACGGGGTATAGAGTTGCCTCGCGCGAGCTCTATGCACAACGCCTCGCATCTTTTCTGCGCCCTCGCCCTACGTCCTTTCTATAATAAAATAAAATACTCTTACTCTTACTCTCTTACTATGTGGCCTTTGCCTGTCACTACTCCAGTGCACACACTAAATCAAACTAAAATATTTCAAATTTTTCGTCTCTATGGCGGCCCTATGATAGGCATGGGTATTTAGTGATTTTCCCGAATCGTAAAGAAACTGTTTTTTCGTGACGCGTTATAGTTTTTAAAACACGTTTTTTTAGTAATAGTTTTTTTTCGAACTCTCTAATGCCTTGGCTACATTAACGGGAAATGGCATACTATCGCGTTGTTGGGCGTTTAACGCCGTAATTTTATAAACGCTATTGTCAATTTCGTTAAACGTTTGGTGATAGCTAGGGTGGCGATCTCTTTCGACACATCAAAGGGATTATCGCGTTTCTTGCTGCGTTGATGTGGCTACTGTAGAGTATTTAGATATCACTCTTTATCTCCAGTGGAAGGGATCAGCTGACACACAATAATAACATGTAGATATAGTGCTCAAATATATATTAACCACGATAACAATTTACAGCCTCTGCTGACATTAAATTTTCTCCGTCAAGATACACGCCGTCATTCCATTCAAACGTACATCATCAGTCATACCTGCCAGTCTGTCCACAATTGTCCAACCTCTTTCTCTAACACTCCTCCTCAATTGTTTCCATCAGACTTCCATCCTCATCCAATCTCCTCAAGTTCCTTTCACTCACTAACAAACAACCTTCAACACACACCCATCTCTCCACGGCAAAACTCATGCTTCTCTCTTGATACGGCTTTTGTTAAAGCATCTGCAACCATTCGCTTCGTGTCCAAATACTTTAGCGTGATTGCACCATTTTCAATTGTCTCACGGATAAAATGGTAACGCACATCAACATGTTTCGTTTGTTGATGTTGCACTGGGTTTTGTGCAATTGCCATGGCGGATTGGCTGTCCGTATATATGATCATGGGAGACTCCTCCTTACCCATGATTTCCTTAAGGAACCTTCTTAGGAATATGGCTTCTTTGGCAGCTTCCGATATGCTCATATATTCTGCTTCAGCTGTCGACAAAGCTACACTTCTTTGTTTCACACTTTGCCATGATATGGCTCCTTTAGCCATCTTGAATACATTCCCGGAATATGATTTTCTGTCAACCATATTGCCACCGTGATCGGCATCAGCATATCCCTGTATGTCTCCACATACGTCCATGGAGTATTCGAGTCCCATGCACTTAGTACCTTTAAGGTACCTCAAAATTCTCTTTGCAGCAGACCAGTGAACTTCTTCATAACAATTGCAGAACTGACTCATAAAATTCACTGAGTGTGCTATGTCTGGTCTTGAACACACCGCAATATACATCAGTGATCCTATCAGTTCTCTATAGGGAATCATCTCATCAGGTGTATATGGCTTTGTTGGTTTCTGTAATCGTTGCCCTGCAACTCCTGGTGTACTAACTGGTTTACAGTTTTCCATTTTAAACCTATAAAGGACTTTATCAATGTATTCCTCTTGATCAATTTTTATACGGCCATTCTCTTGTGTTATTCTCATTCCAAGGAACAACTCGGCCTTTCCTAAGTCCTTCATCTCGAATTTGGACTTCAGTTCTTCTTTAACCTTTTTAATTTCTATCTCGTTGTTATAGAAGATCAAAATGTCATCCACGTAGACAGCTAGGAAGAGTATATTACTGTCTCCTTTTCGAATGTAGACACAGGATTCGTTTTTGCATTGCCTGAAGTTAAGGCCCTCCAGTTCTGTGTGTAATCTCAGGTTCCAAGCACGAGGAGCTTGTTTAAGTCCGTATAAGGATTTCTTTATTAAACACACATAATCTTCTTTTCCTTTCTCTTCAAAATGTGGTGGCTGCCTCATAAAAACTCTCTCATTCAGATTGCCATTCAGAAAGGCAGTTTTTACGTCCATATGGTCAATTTGTAGACCAAGGTTTGCTGCTAGAGCAATCAGCATTCTCAGAGAACTGTGTCGCACTACCGGCGAAAACGTTTCGTCGTAGTCTATACCTCTTCTTTGGCTAAAGCCCCGTGCTACCAATCGAGCTTTATACCGAGTTTTATTCCCCCCCTCCTTTTTGATTCTGAATAACCATTTGGAATCAACAACGTTGCTCGCTTGTTCGGGCTTTACCAGAATCCACGTTTCGTTTCTCTTTAATGCGTCTAACTCCTCCTGAATAGCGTCACTCCATTCTTTAGAATCATTCCTTGACAGCGCCTCCTGTACTGTTAACGGATTGTCCTGTTCTGCTGTCGCTTGATAAGTTATAGAGTCTAGAAACTTAACAGGCTTTCTATTTCTTAATGGATATCTCCGTTCATCCGGTAACGGCACAGTCTGTGGCTCTATATTTTCTCTCTCTGGTCTTTCTTCACACGATGTCCATTCTTCTTCTTCTTCTTCACCTTCAGCTATTTCATTCATTTCAGTATTCGCGTCAATGTTGCTTCTGACATCTGATTCTACAGACTCTTTCTGAATTGACTGTTCTCTCTGAATGCTCTCCGTTTCTCTTTGCTGAGGTGTGTCTAGCAGATTTTCTTCATCGTGTCCCATATCGATAGTTACATAGTCATCTTTCTCGGTTTTAGTGATTTTGACATATGTTTGATCCTCAAAGAACACAACATCTCGGGCTCTGTGTAGCTGTCCGTTTGAAGGATCAATTAATCGATAGCCTTTCGATTCTTCGCAGTATCCCACAAAGACCAGTTCCTTGCTTTTGGGATCCCATTTGGTTCGTCTTTGATCCGGAATGTGCATAAAGGCTTTACACCCGAAGACCTTCAGATGTGATAGATCTGTCTTCCGTCCGGTCCATGCCTCTTCTGGCGTCATCTTCTTCACTGCTAGCGTAGGACTTCTATTTTTCAGATAGACAGCGGTGTTCGTCGCTTCTGCCCAAAAACTTACGGGTAGTCCCGCTTCTTGTAGCATAGATCGAGCTTTGTCGGTTATGGTGCGATTTGCTCGCTCAGCAACGCCATTTTGCTCAGGTGTGTATGCAATCGTAAGTTGGTGTTTTATGCCATGATCCCTCAGGAACTCGTTGACTCTCTTGTTGACATATTCACCTCCATTGTCAGTTCTCAACACCTTCAGCTTCTTTCCGGTTTGAGTCTCTGCATAGCTCTTAAACTCCTTAATTTTCTCAAAAGCTTCACTTTTTGCTTTAAGAAAATACACGAAAGTTTTCCGCGAATAGTCGTCGATAAATGTGATATAATATCTATGACCTCCCATAGATTTGCCGCTCATTGGCCCACTTATGTCAGAATGTACCAACTCTAGAAGCTCTCCAGCTCTAGTAGCCTTGTTGTGCTCAAAAGACTGTCTCGTTTGCTTGCCCATCAAGCAGGCTACGCAGTCCAGTTTGCAATTATTAATGATTGGAAAACTCACCCCAGTAGCCAGCTTGTCTCTTAATAAGGTGAGGTTACGAATACCCAGGTGTGCCAACCTTTTATGCCATAGCTCCATCTCGTTACTCACTGTGGACGCTAGTGCAGTTGCCTGTGAAGAACACTTAAGTTTATAGACACCTCTGTCAACCACTCCTGTCACACAAGGTTCGCCTTTTATTGTACATTCACCAGCATTAAAGATCTCGCAACCCTTTTTCGAAAAAACAACAACCTTGTCTTTGGTGTTGACCATACAACTTACACTCAATAAGTTCGAAGACAGTCCTGGTACATACATGACATTGCTCACATTAATGTCAGGTGACTCATTCGCTACAGTACCAAAACCTTCTCCAAATACCTTACCTCCATTTGCGCAACATACTTCTACCTTCCTGTCAACTTTCACAAAGTTATTCATCCAGTCTCTTCTGAAGCTCATATGTCCCGATGCTCCTGAATCCAGAATCCACTCGTCTTGATGGGTCTTCCCTTGATTCGTAACCGTTAGTGCCGTTGCCATATGAGTTGTCTTTGCCTGACGTGGGTTATGTAGACAGTCGCAGGCTTTATGCGGCCCCTCGCAGATGAAGCACTTCAAAACTTTCTTCTGTTTGTTCCTCTGAACAAATTTTCTATGGGTCTTCGATATGATAAGTGCAGAACTCGGGCCTGGAGTACTTGAATCTGCGGAAGCTCTGGTGTCATCTAGTTGGAGGAGTTTTGTCTTGATATAGTCTGTTGTCAATGCCATGTTGGTATTCTCCAATGCCAACCTCATAGGTGCATACTCCTCTGGTAGCCCCTGTAGCATCAGTGCTGCTAGTAACTCGTCATCAATCTCTTTTCCTAAATCTGACAGTTGGTTTGCTGTATGAAGCAACTCTGTTACATATTCGGTTATCGAATTAAACATATTAAGCTTCAGGCTCACCAGCCTTGATAATAGCCTGCATCGATTGTTAATGCCTTTGTCTTCGTAAGCAGTCTTTAAGTTCTTCCACGTCTCGTACGCTGTAGTTGCCTTACGAACATGTATCTTACATTGGTTCTCGATTAAAAGACATATTTTGGTGCGCGCTCTCTGATCATTGCGCTTGGCAATCGCATCCGCGTCATCACGGATATTCTCTACATATTTCCACAGATCATCGTGGACTAATATTAGCTCCATGTCAAATTTCCAGGTGTTATAATTGCTACCTCCTTGTAGCTTCTCTATCGCTGGAAGCCCGGATCCCGCACTTGACATTGTCGCGGTTATATCTCTATTTTTTACGTTGGTGGTAGTAGGAACTTGGTAGATCTCACCGTTTCCCTCTCGTTCTCCCATCAAATATACGTTATTAGCACTCTCAGTACTCTCCAAGTGCTACATGTAACGTACCTACGTGTTCAGTAAGATACCAATGTGCCACCCATAACCTGTAGAGTATTTAGATATCACTCTTTATCTCCAGTGGAAGGGATCAGCTGACACACAATAATAACATGTAGATATAGTGCTCAAATATATATTAACCACGATAACAATTTACAGCCTCTGCTGACATTAAATTTTCTCCGTCAAGATACACGCCGTCATTCCATTCAAACGTACATCATCAGTCATACCTGCCAGTCTGTCCACAATTGTCCAACCTCTTTCTCTAACAGCTACACTAGGTTTTGTCATCTGTCATTCGAGAACATGTAGAGTTGATGCGATTTAGTTTTTTATCTGTGGTGTGGAGTTAGGAGGTTGTTTGTGGTTTTTGTTTTGTGAGGTGCGTCGTCGGTCCAAAATTGGTTTGGTTTATTTTAATGGATTTATGTCTTAAAGTTTGTTCAGCACTATTGTTCAAATGAAAAATCTTACATTTCTTACATTTTTTGCAAGCAGAACAGAAGTCAGGGATAGGGATTTTTTTAAATTGAACGCCATAATTATTGCAATTGAACATTGAACAACAGAATTCTCGCATTTTTTGACGCGCTTATTTTCCGCCTTAATTAACGCGTTTCCTTAATGTGGCCAAGACATTATAAAAACTTGATTCGTTAAAACACTTCAAAATAGTTTGTGGTGGAGTTTTAACAAGGAAAGGATATAGCCACAGATTAAATAAACATAGTTTTAGATTGGTTTAAGAGGAATCGTGTTTTTATAAATAAGGCCGTATATATTTTTATTGCATTTAAGGAGTGTTTTAAAAATCATGTTTGGAAACAAAACTGTTTGCGACGCTTCAAATTCCCGAGCCGTGCAACTCCAAACAACCATAACCATTAAAAACAAAGACCAGTCTCTAGACCTAAATACGAGTCAAAATAATACGCATTACATAATAATTATTAACTCAATGTAGGTACTCTGCTTCGTTTTTGGTAGTCGCGTGTTCGGTTCGGACTCGGGAACTCTCGCTCGGCTCGCTCGGTCGGCTTGTAATGTCGGCTTGACGCGTCGCGGTGACAGGCATAGAATCGATACAAAAATCACATGTTCACAAAAGAAACTGATTTGTCGTGTAACTTAAAACTGTGAAACCGTTATATGCCACGTAACCAGCGATTGTAAATAGTTACGCAAAATAACGACCACGCCCACCCTATAAAATTTAGTCTGCACTGCGCAGAGTACTTTACCACAGATTAAAAAGAAAAAAAGACAAGTCTTACGAATACGTACGAATCTCCAACTATCCTATGATCGTCTGTGATGCAAGGCCAAGTGTATATTGTTTGTATTTATATGGACTTACCTATAAATTAATTTTCTAACTTAATAGCAATCTTTCTCACGGGAACAAGGAGTGCATCAGGGCTTAGGACGCAACTAATTGTTCCTAAAAGAAAAATGCCTACTTGGAATCAAATTCAGTCGCAGCTTAGGCATCCAAACAATCCAGTGGTTTTCTTTGATATTACAGTCGGCACAACGGTATGTAAATGTGTAAAATCATTATACTTACGTACCTATTTCATAAGTCCATTGATAAATCGTAGTACCTACCAAAACTAAGTCTTTCATCCACATCCTAACCTTTACATTTCTTCGAACTTTATAGAATTATTGAAGCCAATAAAATAATTTATGACTGAGTCAAGGCCTACCTGTTCTCCTTATAATCAAATTAGATTGTATTGTATCATCATCACCATCAGCCACTTGACGCCCACTGCAGGACACAGGCCTCCCTCATGGTTTTCACAACCATGAGGGGTTTTGCCATAATCGCCACGCTTGGCAGGCGGGTTGGCGATCGCAGTATACAGTTGGAATCTCAGGAAGACGCTGCTCTCCGTCTCCTGGTAATTTATATCCTATTGTATAAGCACCTACTACCATTGAAATAATAATGTCCCAGGCACTGCAGCTTCGAGCGGTCCTTTCAACCACCTAGGGTGAGTGAAGGTACCTCTGGACACTGTATAAATCATCTCATTACATAGATGCAATGGTGAAAGTTTTTTTACTGTCACTAATTAGTAGGTACTAACTAATTCAAAATGTTGTTTGTAGGAGATAGGTAGAATGGTTTTCGAGTTATTTGCTGATGTTGTGCCCAAAACAAGCGAGAACTTCAGAGAATTCTGTACCGGCGAATACAGAAGAGACGGTGTGCCTCTTGGCTACAAAGGGGCCACATTTCACAGAGTTATCAAGGATTTTATGATCCAGGGTGGTGACTTTGTAAATGTAAGTTTCTGTTCCTACTATTAATTAAAACATTGATATGATGTAAGTATGATTTTAGCAAGATTTCCAATATGATTTCCATGTTAGGCTTGATAGACAAACTTTACATAGGAAGAAAAATTGTAGGCCAAAGTCAGTCCCAAACATGTATTTCTAGCATACCATGCCAGTGCTATTATGAACTAAGCCTATCTTACCTCGCCTGGTCTTAGCAAAGCATCTCTTTTTAGGCTTTTCACAAGAAATATTTCATAGGCTTAGTAGGTAAAAGTTCCGCTTCAGGCTGGAATATTCCTTTTTTAAGTTTGTATTGTCATTTATGGTCAGAAAAGTAAAAACTGGCTAAGCTGAAGTGTGTTTGAGCTTGGTTTTTTTGTTTAGGAACTTTAGCAGAAGTCACTCACACTTTGGCCAGTGTTTGTTGGTATTTTCTGTTATACCTAAGGAATATAGTGTATATTATCTTTCTGATGAAGTCTCTTCCATTGTAGTAATAAGTGGTGTGCAAAAGGCAAATGGGAGTCCATTTGCCTTTTGCACACCACAGCAATATTTTACCTGTATTTTTATATATTTTACCAAAGGATCTTGTTTGCAGGGAGATGGCACTGGAGTAATGAGTATTTATGGTGGAAGCACATTTGCAGATGAAAACTTTTCCCTAAAACATGATTCCCCTGGACTCTTATCCATGGCCAATAGTGGGAAGGACACAAATGGATGCCAGTTCTTCATCACCTGTGCTAAATGTAATTTCCTTGACAACAAACATGTTGTATTTGGCAGAGTCATTGATGGCTTGCTGGTTATGAGAAAAATAGAAAATGTACCCACAGGACCCAATAATAAACCTAAGATTCCAGTAACAATAGCACAGTGTGGTCAAATGTAATTAAAAATTTAAATTTTAGTTTTCAATGCTTTGTCTGTATTTTCCCTACAAGTTAATGGAAGCTTCGCTTCATACAATTAACATCAAAATAAAGATACATCACAATAAATATGTACTTACACAATGGTAACTTGCCTTAACTAAATTTTGCTACAACAGAATAACAATGTTGTCAACTTTTCACAGTTTGGTTGTCGATCAGTAAGTTTCTGGGCTGCATTGTAGCTGGGCCATACCGTTTACCTACTTCCCTTATGAATGCGCTTTCCATTTGGCGAGCAACTTGGTCAAAGAATAAATTTGACAAGTGGGAATGGAAAGCTGAGCGGAACTCAAAATTTATTTGGAAATCCACAACACATGATTGTTGTTCACGTTTTAAGCCAGGACTAAATCGCCAAAGAGTTAGCAGGTGATGGAAGAGTTTGCCATCAGTACACTCAGCCCTCACCATGTGAGGTTTCACCAGAGTTACGTTGGATGTATACTGCTCGTTGATGGGAGGAAACCCAACTATTAGGTTAGCTTTGAGATGTCCTTGTGTCTTCGAAAGAATCAGTGACTGCTTGCACCAAGGCACAAACTTGTGGTAGTTCTCCACATCAGATACTACTTCATACATTTGATCCATGGTAAATCTGTAACATAAATGAAATATACAGTGGTCTTAAGCAGCTTAAAAGCATCCCACTGCAGAGAACAGACCTCTCAGAGCCATTAAGAATATGGGCTTAATCACCAAACATGAACACTGGATTGGGGAAATTAGGGGCTAAGGTATGTGATCATCTAATCTAATCACCTTGGACACTGGTTTCCCCATAATATTTTCCTTTACCATTACTTAGTAGATCTTAATATGTAGAATGGCCCAACCATGAGGCTAAGTGCAGAAATCTCATGTCTAACTAACTAACCACTTAGTGCCACTTGCACCATCCCACTAACCCGGGATTAACCCAGTGTAAAATTTTACTGGTAACCATGGTAACTCCAAGTTTAACCAGTTAAACCTACGTTAGTGGTATGGTGCAAGTGGCATTTGGTATATCATTCCCATAATCATCACTATCACTAGAAATTTAAAATGTATGCAACTTCTTCTTTAAGTGCCACCTCCTATCATAGGTTGGCAACCAATTCAGCTATCTTGCTTTTCAAGGCTGCCAATAGAAACAAGGAACTGGTACTCTGTTGAAATAACTGTAACTGTCCTAAGTTGTGTAGATATGATATCTTTGGTCTCCCAGGTCTTTTTCTTGCAACTTAGAAAACAAAATCATTGATTCAAACCCATAACCTTAAGATTGTAAGGTCAGTTTTCTACCATTGTGCTATCACTGCTTTTGTATTGCTTGGGAACATAATATTACATACATAAACTCGCACTTGTATCCTGCAGGGGTAGGCAGAGATCAAAATTAATATAGACTATAGAAGTAGACAATGATGAGACTCAAATTACAATGACATGTTTCCAAGTGATTGGAGATTGAATTGTCAAAATAATTTATGTGAGCAATTATGCAAAGTGACAATAGGTACATACATTATGTTTATTCATGGGGTAATTGAGTGAAAGGATATTAAAATGAAACTGGAAAGAACCTTGTTGCTACTAGCAAGCTTTGTTGAAACTGACCATAGCAGTGTTATGAGTCGACATACAAGTCACAATGTATTGTGCTGTGCTATGATGAATAAAGTATTTGAGTTATTCACATAGGATATTATATGGGTTTAGCACTAGCTTGGCTGTATTTAATAAAACATTACATGGCTAAGGCTACTGGCTAACACATGTTCTGTAAATTTATGATTCAAGTTCCATGAGGGCTTAGATAACGACACATTAGACACATACATGTGGTCAGATGACCTTAGTAAATGGTTGTTGATCACAAGGTTACTCACCCAACTAATTGTCTACCACAGTAATCTCTTCTTCGACTAGATTTAGGAAAGTTTATGAAGGTACGTTTTTGTTGTTGATAACCATGACAGTGGCAGCTAATATCGTCCTTGTGTCTATTTGCGACTTGACCCTGAAAACTGAAAAGCAATAAAGAATTAGGCGCATTGAAAAGAACTTTTCTGACCAACAGAGAAGTCTCGATTTTTTATATTGTTTTAGAGATAGTATCAATATGATCGCGCAAATATTACACAACAGCCAACAAAAAGACAAAACTTTTTTTTACCTCAAGAATGCACTATTTGTGAAACAAATCCTCGGTTGGATGGCTGCACAACAGCTTCTCAGCAGCGTCATTGTATTTAATGATAACTAGCTTATTTTATAGACTCTTATAAGACCAAAACTTATGCTCGCACACATTTCTCTAATTAATGTTTCATCTCCCAGTGGAGTGCAGTTTCATACACCCATTCCCCAGTAACCACAGAGAAAATAACGCCTACGCCTAGTGATTATATTCTCTGTGATAACGCCAGCAACCAAAGAGTAAGTACCTAGCTTTCCTTGTTGTTTTTGACAATGATGACAACTGTTTGGTCAGTGTTGTCAGATGGGGAGATTAGAAACGCGGATTTCAACTAAAAAAAGCGGTACCTATTCCAAATTTTAATTATACATAATTTTATTTAGGTACCTACTCACTTTTGATGTTATTGATTCTTTATTCATACTCTGAAGTGAACAATCACAATCACGTATGATCACAATCATTTTTATGGCTTTCCCTCTCTCCCCCACAGAAAATTTTCTGTTCTAATGCAAGAAAGTTTTTAACCACTTTGGTTCTGTGCCCTCGCCTGCTGGCGAGGGGCCGACATAGGTATGCAAAAACAGCATAGTAAAAACACACGATGTTTCCAACTTTTTACTTGTAAATTGTAACTTCTTTCTTCGTAAAATGGGGCCCAGGTTAAACAAAGGTACCGCGTTGCTTAGGTGCTGTTTCGTTGTTACCGTACCTGAAGGAATGTACTAAGGCGTAGGTAGGTATGTGCCGATGAACAGTGCACCTACTTATAGATTTCTGAATGACGTCAGTCGTAATCTTTTTTGTAGCTCCTGGCATTAAATAGTGCCGTAGTACCTAACCTATACAGTTAACATTAAACAATTTGAATTTATAAAAAATAATATTGTTAAAAACAACAAAATTGATTTCTTGGTTTCATACTTTTACCAAGGCATCGTAAGTGACTGTACAATCATAGCTGGGACAAACTGCGACTGGTACTAACTGCATGTAGCACGAACGGCTAACAAATCGTTTTGAGATAATGATACTAAAAAGGGGTTAGTGACTAAACTGCTAATGACTCAAAATAACGTATCATAAAGTGTAAAATTTGCGACATTTCATGAAATGCGGAACATTTCAAATTTTATATGATTTGCTACAAAATGCACGAAATGTTACAAATGCAAGTTTTGCGAAAGTTTAAGAAATGCTAATAAATCGTCAAAAAAGCGGTGTATCTGGCAACGCTGCTTGATTGACATTTTTTTTCTTTTTCGAGCCATGCTTTTGCTGTTGTATACCATGCAGGCAAACCAGTGACCAGTGTGCGAAAAACGTTAGACCCGGCTGCACGGACGAAAGTCCTTTGCCGAAGATGATGAAGAAGAAGATGAAAAAAAAAAAAATGACCAGTGTGCATTTTTTTTTTATAAACGTTTATTGGCTGCCAGTGTGCATTTTGAAAGATCTCACAGATTAACAGAGGCCTTTGAATTGAATAGCGTTATTTGACATTTGGCAGTAGCACACGCGCCGTTTTATAACCTAAAAAGATTTGCTATACAGACACAGTGCGGTGCGGTGCGTGTGTGTTTCTTTCGTGGTTTTTGCTAGATTTCGTTAAAATTGAGATTAGTTTTTAGTTATGGGTCGTAAAGCGAAATTCGATGAGACCAAGAAAGTGAAGAAAGGCCCTGGTAGGAAAGCCAGGAAGCAGCCTGACCCCGTATTCAGGAAAGAGCTTTGTAAGTTTACACATTTCTATAATTTACACGTGTTTTATTTGTTACTTAACAACACTGAGTCTTCTTTTACGCGTTTATGTTGTAAAGATGTATTACCTGTGGTCCAAAGTGACTCGTTTGTGTCTCCACTGACTAATTTCTAACCTTTCATTCACATTATCGATATTCTGCAGTGGAGGACGAAGATACACCTAAGAAACTGACCCATCGGCAAAAGCAACGCGCTGCACGGCGCGTTAAAAAGAAGGCAGAATTATTAGAGAAGAGAAAAGCTGCTAAGCTAGCAAAAAAGAACGTTCCAGCCAAGGAGGGAAAGACGGAGCCGGCCGTAGATGACTCTGACGCTGGTGACAGTGGTTCTGAAGAAGAAACTGTACAAGGTTTCTAATATTTACTTATGGTACTCTCAAATCGTTTTCTAGAGGGATTACACGCTAGTGTGGCGTGGGATAAAAAATAGCGTCGCTCCATTTCCTCCCGTGGATGTCGTAGAAGGCGACGAAGGAAAAATATTATCAGGAGACGGGCAGCAGCGTCTTCCTGAGATTCCCACCACATACTGTGATCAGCAACCCGCCTGCCAAGAGTGGTGATTATGGCAAAACCCCTCATGGTTATGAAAACCATGAGGGAGGCCTATGTCCTGCTGTGGGCGTCTAATGGCTGATGATGATGATGACATTGAAATATATTGGGCAAATTAATTAGTGCTCTCTCAGTGAACTGATTAAAAACAGACGGGAAACATTGTAGAAGCGCATGAAAGTGATGATTATGCTGCATAATCAGAGTTTATAGAGTATATATCGTGTTTTTAGAAATAAGACCAATGGTATCTAAAATGTCTTATTACTGATTAAAAACATTTCATTATTTTTTCGAATCATAGGTTACACCGATGATAATAAAGAGTGGCTGAAACCCAAACTTAAAGGCAAGAAGCAGCAAAAGCAACAGAAACCTTCTAGTGACAGTGGCCATGATGATGGATCAGAGCCAGATGATGAATCTGATGCTGAAGACAATTCTGATGATGAAGTTGAGGACAATGAAAATAAGGCAGCAGGGGCAAAAGAGGATTACAAGGTATGTATTTCTCTCTTGATTATTATTGAAGAACCCGCAAGGTCGTTTGAGGTGTAAGGTGCAACTGCACATCTTTTGAATAGCCTGAGATTTTAGTTTGCAACTGCCATTTTCATAGCATTTTCATAAAATAATTTCTATTTTTATTAAGTAGCAGCTTAGTATAGTATAGAAGATAGTTTATTAGCAATCAAGTACTTTCATTTGTAGCAGATAGCGCCCTAACTGACCCCAACTACCTAACCAATTTAGTTACCTGTTATCTTCTTTAAAAAACTTCTACAAACATTTTATGCATAATTATATTTTTTGTTATCGTTCAAAATCAATCTTTCTTCATGATTTGAGTTCTAATTTATAAAAAAATTCTTAGGTTGGCACCCTTGATGATTTGTTTGTTGACTCTGATGAAGAAAATGGAGATGTTGCAACATCAGAGGATGAAGGTGATGTCAGCAGTGGCAAGACGGGCTACAATTCAGACTCCAGTGACAATGGTGATGAGGAAAGTGACAACAAAGACGAAAGTGATGATGATATGCTGCCTATAGAAAAGGCTAACATCAAGCTAAAGAAAAAGCAAAAGGTGGACAAGAAACTGGCTGATGATGAAATGCAACTTAACATTGCTAAACAAGACGTCTTCGCCTTCCCATCACAAGAAGAACTCGACAACCCAACAAGTCTCCAGGATGTCCACCAGAGGATCAAAGATGTGGTTGCAGTCTTAACTGATTTCAACCGCTTGAAGGAATCAGGCCGGTCTCGTTGCGAGTACACTGACCTCCTTCTCAAGGACCTGTGCATTTATTACAGTTACAATGAATTCCTGATGGAAGTCCTGATGCAGATTTTCCCTGTCCAAGAATTAGTAGAGTTCTTAGAGGCAAGCGAGACCCAACGGCCTGTGACCATAAGAACCAACAGTCTAAAGACAAGACGTAGGGATTTGGCTCAAGCTCTTATTAATAGAGGAGTGAACTTGGATCCAGTTGGCAAATGGAGCAAAGTGGGTCTGGTAGTGTTCAGTTCACAAGTTCCTATTGGTGCAACACCTGAGTATTTAGCTGGCCATTACATTCTACAAGGAGCGTCGAGTTTCCTTCCCGTTATGGCGCTGGCGCCACAAGAGAACGAAAGGATCTTGGACATGGCTGCAGCCCCTGGTGGTAAGGCCTCACACATAGCTGCCATAATGAAAAACACAGGCGCACTATTTGCTAACGATGCTAACAAGGAAAGAACGAAGGCCATAGTCGGTAATTTCCACAGATTGGGCGTTGTTAATGCAGTCATTTGCAATTACGATGGCAGGGAGTTCCCAAATGTGATCAAAGGATTCGATAGAGTATTGTTAGATGCGCCATGTACTGGCACAGGTGTGATCGCTAAAGATCCCAGTGTGAAAACTACAAAGGACCAAAAGGATATACAACGGTGCTTCAATTTACAGAGGCAGCTTCTGTTAGCAGCTATTGACTGTTGCAATGCGAAATCTAGCACAGGTGGCTATATTGTTTACTCGACATGTTCCATACTGCCTGAGGAAAATGAATGGGTTGTGAACTATGCCCTGAAACGCAGAAATGTAAAGCTGGTTCCCACAGGGCTTGACTTTGGCACTGAAGGGTTTGTCAAGTACAGGCATCACAGGTTCCACCCCTCTTTGAAACTGACAAGGAGATTCTACCCGCACACGCATAATATGGATGGTTTCTATGTTGCCAAACTGCAGAAGTTCTCCAATGTCATTGTAAGTTTTTGATGGCCTTTTATATTTTTTTATTACTAGCTGACTCTGTAAACATTGTTTTGGCATATTAATCAGCCTCATAAAAATTGGTGGAGCCGTTTCGAAGGAGTTCGATAACAAATACTGTAACACGAGATTTTTATATATTAGATTACATCCTTGCATGACATAAATTCAAACATTTAAATATTCTCAGATTTTTTTAAATATTAGTGGGCTGCCAAATACAAAAATACAAAGTAAAAAAGTAAGAGGTGCCCCTATACAAGAATTTCATTTAGCTCTCACAAAAATATATAGAATTGTGAAATTCTGTGTAATTATAGTGCAGTCCATACAGAATAACAATAAATAATAAAAACCAGCCAAGTTAGAGTTGGACGTCGGATGGTTGGGAAAACTCTCGACTCTCTACATCAACATAGGTTAGTTGGAAGAAAATACTACCTAGTATTATGCTCGACTTTGTACAAAGTGGTTTTAATAAAGAATTTGTCAATTCAGTTCAATTCAAAATAGGAAGGATATCACATTTTTCCTTAATTCGTATTAAATAAAACATAAATTAAAAATAGTGATCCCATTTCTTATTATTATTATGTACTTACTTGCGAAATCTGTGTGGCGCCGGATTAAGAATAGCGTCACTCCATTGCCTCCCATGGATGTCGTAGAAGGCGACTAAGGAAATAAATTACCAGGAGACGGGCAGCAGTGTCTTTCTGAGATTCCAACCGCATACTGCGATCGCCAACCCGCCTGCCAAGCGAGGCGATTATGGTAAAACCCCTCATGGTTATGAAAACCATGACGGAGGGAGGCCTATGTCCTGCAGAGGGCGCCAAATGGCTGACGATGATGATACTTGCGAAATAAATTTAAAATCAGCAAGATTTCTGTTCTAAAGCTATGGTGGTACGAAACGGTACACGAGCGCGACTTCAAAGCCATTGTAACAAAGGACCAGATGGGTTGGCGTGAAAGAGAAGAGGCCTATGCCCAACAGTGGGCTCTGTTTATGGGCTGACTAGGCATACAGAGATTTTAACAATATGTTTTCCAGCCTGAACCCTTCAAGGACGAGGATGACCAAGAGGCTCAGGAAGGAAATGAAAAAACGGAGAGCCAGGAAAACGGCGACGCCGTTTCGGATGAAAAAGAGACGAAACCGGGGAAGAGGCACGCGCAGTCTAACGCACAAGGTCCGAAAAACAAGAAGGTCAAGCCTAATCAAGATAAAATGTAAGTTCTTTAGATAAGATAAGATAGATAGAGAATATAGAGGTCTTACTTATTGCAACACTATTCCTTAAAACACTCCTTAAACGCCGAGACTTTACCTATAAGGAAAAAACGTAACCACAGATTATGTAGACCGCCTCTGAGCAGTATTTATAAAAACCGGCCAAGTGCGAGTTGGACTCGCGCAACGAGGGTTCCGTATTCGCGCTTGGCCGTTTTTTATTATTTGTAAGAATATATAATAAGTCCCATAATCACGCCAACTTTTATGCCTGTATATATTACCGGTTTTACGATAGAGCATAAACAAAAAAACGGCGAAAGACCCCCTTTATTTTATTGTTTTTTAAATTTTACGGTTGACGGTGGTCCGCCGTAATAACATATTTTCTGTAAAAATTTTAACTGGCTACCTATTGCGGTTCCAAAAAGGTCCTTAAAAGGTCGGACAGAGAGACAGCAGAGACAGAGTAGTAGGGTCCCGTTTGGTACCCTTCGGGTACGGAACCCTAAAACACGATCTCTCTAATAGTGTAAATAAAAAAAAAACGCCTGTATCCCAGAGGAGTAGGCAGAGACCAGGAACTGCCACTTGCCACAATCCTGACAGATCGCTTTCGCTTCCTCTTCATTCATTAGTCGTTTCATGCTAGTACGCCGGTTTCGGGTACTTTTTGTCTTGCCCTTTGCTAATACATCCCCTATTTGGTCGAAGTATGTCCGCGTGAGGCTTTTCTTACCGGCCCTTCCACCCACATGCGCTCGATATATTTGTTTCGTCAATCTTTCTTCCTTCATCCTCTCCACATGTCCAAACCAACGCAACATTCCTTTCTCAATTCTAGTCACTACATCCTCTTTCAGTCCACAACATTCTCTGATCAAACTATTGCATATGCTGTCGTTCAAAGTAACACCAGACATACTTCTCAAGGACCTCATTTCTACTGCATTAATCCTACATATCTGTGAATCCTACTTTCTTGCTTCTTTTGCCATAACCAAGTCCGAAATGCCATACATAAGTGTTGGGACCAGCACTCCATTATCTAGCTCTTTCGGAGATAGATAGAATATTCTTTATTGTATGTTCACCAGGAACACAGTTACGTAGTTACAACACGGTTACACAGGAGTTTTGGCCACTCACTAAGGTGTGCAAGGCACCGTTTACACAATTTCCCGCTTTTACTCTCCTTTCTATAGCACCTTCACACTTTAATAAAAAGTATTTACCTATCTAAGAAAAAATGAAATTGAATGGCAGAGGTATGCTAGTATCTTTATGTAAATTCTAACCAACAAAGATCACTACTAAACGCATATCTTCGAAGAATTCTATGAGAATTTTTGTCCCCATTGATATGTTTGTGTTGCGATGTGCTTCAATGGTGACCTCCTAATCTTTTTAATTTTATTCTTGTCCCGCAATAGCAGATGATGCCTGTCATACCATACAGTGATATTCGCGGGAAAAAATCTAATACTGCAGTGTGCTTGAAAATTTTATTATATGCCATGTCGCACGGCGCCCTTCGTCCACATTCGTTACTAAAATTTCATAACTGTTGTACATCGTATTTTTTGCCGCCGACACACTCGCCGACGCACTCATTGCCTCGTAACATGTTACATCTCATTAGTAACTAATTAAGTGAGGTAATATTACCTATTGTTACTTGCAATCTTACTTCTAGTTTTAAAGTTAAGGATCAGTATATTTTTGCCTTAATAAAGTTTTTGTATTTTTTTGTATTAACTTAAGTCCAGTTTCACTTAAACTATTGTCGGAATAGTCCGACCAGGGGCGCTACTAAGTCCTCCACTGTATGGAGTTGACACTGTATGATTTAACCTACTCCATACATATTTTTACGAATCGTCAAACAGGTTAACCCGATAGAGTGGAGAGTTACATGATATCTTACACCTCATTCTCACTTTTGGTCTTGATGTTATCATTGACTTCATTGTTTTACAGTGTAACTCCGAAAAATGCACAGTCTAACGAAGGTGGCAGCAAGAAGAAGAACAAGAAGAAAAAAAATAAGAAGACGACAGCCTCGCCCAACGCTGACGGCAAAACTGACGCAACACCTCCAGCACAGAACGACAAAAGCAGCGGAAACAAAGGTGGCAAGAAAAACAAAAAAAAGAAAAAACAGAATGCTCAACTACCCCAAACAAGTCCAGGCAAAGATCCGAAATCCATAATTCAACAGCCAACGAGCTCGCAAAATAAATCTACGGAAGATTCCAAAAAATCTGCAGCCAGTCAACCTAAACCGCAAAACGCCACGAAACCAGCAGTCAATCAACCTAAAGGCGATAGTCCAAACAAAAAGAAGAGAAATAGGAATAAAAAGAAACAGGGTTCAGACAGCAAAGTAGCAGAGGCTGTCAGCAAAACTGAAATTAAATTGACAGAGACAGTAGAATTGGCAGCGGCGAAAAAGTTAAAAAACAAACAGAAGAAACATAAGAAACACATCGGGAAACTAAACCCTGGAAAGGACAAGCAAACAAACAAGCCACAGAAAGGAGTAGGGAAGAAATTAAAAAAGAAGGTCCTATAGTGTTAACTAGTAAGTCAGCAATTTAATTTAAATAAATTCCTAAAATAATTTGTTTACATATTGTTGTTTTAATTGAATAATTCGTATTCAAATAGAAGGTCCAGTGACAGTAAAAAGATCTGATTTTACATACTAAATATTAAATATAGACTAAATATTAAAAGAAAGTAATAATTGACAGTTCCTAATCAATATTATGTAACGCTGACATGACTGCAAAAATAACGTACAATCGATCAAAATTACAAAAAAACACTGATTACTAATGCTAAAAAAGTTATACAAAGCGGTCATCCATCCACGGGCGATATTTTCGGTCTCATGTGGTAGTAGATGAAATTGGTGTCCACGGACAGCCCTTCGCTGGCTTCGCCCGATGCGGGCTCAGACGGGGCCCCGAGCGCCTTCGCTTCCTCGGTCGCAACGCGCGCGCGTTCAGCGTTTAGTTCCGTCTCGTCCCGCCGCTGCTCGCATTTAACCCGTTCGTTGTGCCAATACTTCTCCAGGGCGTTCGCCAGGTAAGCGATAGGGTCCGCCGGCTGGCGCAGAGCCGCGTCCCGAATACAGTGCTTCAGAGCATCGCCCACATTCCTCTTCAGGTACAAGCTTTCCTTCGAGGACATCGGCTTGGTGGTCTCGTGGCCGCAGTAGGCCTGGTGCTCGGCCTGCAGCGGGAGTAGGTTGCCGAAGCCGTCGTTAAAGAACTCCTCGGTAGAGTCTGGCTCACGGTAGATGCGGCGGTTGTCCTCGTTGAGATAGTAACGACCGAGCTTATCGTACCAGTACGTCACGCCGTCGACTACTTCCTTGTGCTTGAGCATGTATCCGAGCGGGTGCATGAGGTACTCGCTAGCGCTCTCGTGCGCTTGGTACACGCGCTGGTCCGAGGCGTTTATGTAGTAGCGGCCGCAGTTGTCGTAGAAGAACACGTGCTGCTCGTTGTCGCTGATCGGCACCAACTCGTTGTGCTCGTTGGCCTGGTAAAGATTCCCATCGTTGTTTTTCTCGTACAGTTTTCTGCCGTGCTTGTCGATGAAAAAATGACCCAAGTCGTCGTCGTATATCTCTTTGAAATCGGCGACGCTCAGAATGGATATGACTGACTTACGCGCCACCGTGCCTTGGATCGCCGTCTTCCACAGGTTCACAAGCTCTTCGACGAGCCGGTATCGTCCGTATATTGGTAGCCAATGATTAAATATGTGCACTTCTCTACCTCCTTCGAGGATGTCGATATCGCAAACGCTCATATTATCAGTGCTGAGTTTTTCTAAGGACTCTTTCATGTTCTCGAGTGATTGCAAACGTTCCTCTAGGTAAAGCTTTTTATGTTGCAGCGCCATCGTGGCGGCGGAGCTCTCGCCCTGCAGTCGCTCGATGCGGTCTTCTAGTATTTTTATTTTGTCGCGGACTTTCCTCATTTCCAGGTCATGCGAGGCGCTCATGCGGGACATGTATTGGCGGGATCTCGGATCTGTTTTCAGTACTGATAGTATACTGCCCGTTGCGGGACCCGCGGTGACTTCTTCGACGATATCCTTCAAGGTGCAGGAAAGTTCGGTGAGTAGGCCCGGATCCTGCTTCGCCACTACCTTGCACAACTGCACGACCAAGTTGTCGTTGAGTCGATCGAGCCAGTTCATCAACTCCTCAATCTCAAACTCTACTTTAACGATAAACTCGGTTAGATCCGATTGAAACTGTAAAAAGTTGCGTTTCTCTTCGAGGACGACCAGCACGGACTTTTGCATGTCCTCGATTAGTTCGATTTCTGCTTGCAATAGGTTTCTGTTGTTCTGGGTTAATGATTTTTGGAGGTGTTGTATGTACCGGTTGAAGGAGGTGTAGCGGCTCTTGACACAGTCCATAGTGTAGTCGATGGCGGACCAGAAGACCTCGCGCGGGGTGTCCTTGATCTTGGCCTTGATGCCGCGGAGGTCGCGTACGGCTTGCAGCCACTCCAGGTGGAAATCGACCACCGTGTCGACGATCGTCTCCGGTGGAGCGTCGGCGATGAGAGACTGTCGCATTTCGAGTAGTAGCTTGTGTATGTTGGCCGCATAGTCTTTCTTGTTCACCAGTATCACTGGGGACTCAAACGAGCGCTTGATTTCTTTCGCGATTGAAAACAAAAAGGCGGCCGCGTCTTCTTCGTTCATAGCTAGCCGCGAGAATTCAATAAAATAATTGTAAAACTGATCTCCAAATTTTTATGTAAAGACGATTTATAATTAAAGTTTGTTGCAATATTTGGATTGTCGTTCAATCAAACGTAAATCAAGAATCAAACCCAACTATTTGTCATGTCATTTTGATGTAAATATGTTTTTAACGATCACTATGTTAATAACAAAAAGCATAGAGTCAGGATCGGGCAATTATGTGTCTTCAATTACCTCCATGGTACTTTTTTATATCAGTGACAGCAGCCTGTATTTTTGGATCGAGATTATTACCTATCCACAGACTAAAAAGAGATGTTAATAGCACTTTAAGTCATCAAAAGAAGAGCAGGCATTATCGTTCGCTGTGGGAATAAAGCCGGGGTCAACGCCACCAGAGCGTTCGGACCTCGACACTTGCGGGGAGCTACATTGAATCTCCTAAAACTGAAACGTAGTCTTTATCGTACATCCCTACGATTTTGCATCGCCATGCGTAGTTGCATCTCCCGTAGGTAACTGCTCCGGGAAAATGGAAGATTGCGATGTCCGCCCTCGCGGGATGCAGTCCCGGAGCGTACGGGCCGGGCGCCCGGCGGGGCTGAGTGGAAAGCGCTGCGCAGCCCGGGCCTCCGCCCCCCGCGCGCCCCCGCCCGCCCGGAGGCTGCCAGTATCCCGCGAGGAGCGCTTCATACCGCACGCGCGAGCTCACCGCCTCCCGCCGACCTCAGTGTGTGTATACCATGCCTATTTTCTAAATTAAAACGGCTAAGTAGTGACACTTACGTACATGGATTGTAGTTTTTTCGGGTCGCTAAGCTGAAATGGATGTTGGGCGGTAGGGCGGGCGGCTTTGTTCGCGTACTACGCCCGCCCAGTGAAGGCTGTCCGCGCAGCATCCGCTCTTCCGTATCTATATCATCCTGTATATATATATACCTGTAGGGGAGCTTGAAACGCGCCGGTTGAAATTCGTATTGTAACTTGCTTCTCTATGTGGTCGTATGTAGGTATGGTAGAATGGTCTCTCGTTTTCGCTGTTGTGAAACGGAGAGTAAAGTTTGTAAGCATGAACACTTTGTTGCAATGTAATAGCTCTTCATCGGTCGTCGTGCGGTTTAGTGAGTTTTATTTCATTACTCGTAAAATTACCTCCATTCTCTCACGGTGACGTTTTTGCTTCAATTTCGAGCCTTTCTTAACTGCACAATTAAACACAATGAACGTAACGATACTAAACTGCATATGATATAATAATTTAATTGGCTACGCGTCTGGGAATGCAACACAATAAAATAATGCGAAGAAAGTAAAGTCAAATGAAGCGGCAATCACGAGTTTCAAAGAATGTT
The DNA here is from genome assembly GCA_963969515.1 of Yponomeuta evonymella. Taxonomy (NCBI): domain Eukaryota; kingdom Metazoa; phylum Arthropoda; class Insecta; order Lepidoptera; family Yponomeutidae; genus Yponomeuta; species Yponomeuta evonymella. Next base: position 8,754,398 of record OZ018346.1, read on the forward strand.
TGTACCTAATTTAGGTACGTAGGTAGCGACTTATCCCTATAAAATACATTTGATTGAAAAAAGAAAAGAAAGGGAAAAGAAAGTTTAAAGTTAAACACACACAACCACTTATTAATCACAACTACGTCACTAGAGTCGTCAGCACATCGTCTTTCTCAATTACGTTATGGGCGACTTTGCAATGAAATTGTAAAGGTCGACCTGCTAAATGCTGTTATCATCGTGTGTCTCCTGAGAGGCATGGTACTGTTATCTACTTACGAATATGTTTGTGAGTCTAATTGCAGTTACTTACATTTAAGCCAGCGTAAGCAGCCTATCGATATACGTTCCACTGTAGGCTTATTAGCCTTCTCTCAGGGAGAAAGTATGTGTATCTGTAGGGATGCTACAGTCGACAGAACATCAACCTTTACATACGGGCACTCTAATCAGTAACGTTAAAAACGGCTTTGCAGCAAAAATGTAAAGGGCTACCTGCTGTCGACTGTACCACGCTTGCCCACCGCGAATTGGCGATTTCAAGCGTAGACCTTTTCAGATACACCGAGGTTTCTTTAAGTATTTTCCTTCACCGTTATCGAAGGGTAATGGTCCTACAAATAAAAAAAAAACGCAAGTAGGTACGTAACTTTGAAAACAAAGTATTGACATGTAGGTATGTGCTGGGATTTGAGCCTGGTTGTCATACTTACATGTAAGGCACTGGGCTATCAACCCTTATCATTAGCGTACAAGAGTAGCATCTACCACAGCTTGAGTAATCTGCAACCTTCTACTTAATCACAATCAATTCTGTGTCTAGCGAATACCTACCTACTAAGTAGAACAAGTAGATTCTATTACCGCATATTATGTGCTTGATAGCTATTCGTCTCACTTCACTGAGGTCGCTCGTTATAATATTAGCGTGGAGATAAGATTGCGGCAACGCATAACAATTAGGTCGAGAAAATTTGCTGAAAAAGCAACATTCAAGTAGGATGGCGACCTATCGAACTTAAGATGACCGAAAATTATAATTCAGAGGCACTTCTGGTGTATCGATCGTGCTGCTACATAAAACTCCACACGTAGATTTTGTGTGTCTTGTATAAATAAATCAGTTATCTACCTATCTATTTTGTCAAGATGGTATAGTATAATCTTTCTTTTCCTAAATCGCCTATAGATACTATTCGATAGATTTACGTTGATTGAACATTGAAAAGAAAAAAATAAGTCTGGGTTTTGCGACCGACGCGAGTCTTTTTATAGATAAATCGCAAATTCAATCAGTCATTCAATCAGTACGTACGAGTAAGTATTCGTACTGGGCCTCGATTCTGTTAGTGCATTGTAGTATAATGACAGGTACACTGTCGGGTCACGTGACGTGTTTTTTCGTACCATTGACGCCTAGAAGGTTTGATGGGTGTGCCCGCGTAGACTTAAAGCAGCCATGAAATGAAAACCGCCATGTTCATGCAGTTGTCATGTTACTACAATGCATTAACAGAATCTAGGCCCTGGTGGGCATAGGCCTTCCCCAACCACATCATATCATCATCAGCCATTTGACGTCCACTGCAGGACATAGGCCTCCCTCATGGTTTTCCTAACCATGAGGGGTTTTGCCATATTCGCCTCGCTTGGCAGGCGGGTTGGCGATCGCAGTATGCGGTTGGAATCTCAGGAAGACGCTGCTGCCCGTCTCCTGGTAATGCATTTCCTTAGTCGCCTTCTACGACATCCACGGAAGGAAATGGAGTGGCGCGATTCTTAATCCAGCGCCACACGGACACCCCATCCACGCGATCTCTTTATGCCCTCGGTCATCCTCAAATCGAGCGAGAATATGCTTCCAATGTTAATACGCTAGCTATGGGATGACAAAGTTGTTGCCACCTCTGTAGTTGCCAGTTGTAGTCACTTGCACAACAGCTGCCCAATGAGGCGGTTTCTAAGTTTCTGACAGTGAAGTCTACGAATAAGATTCTACTGTTGGCTACTCGTTGAAATAGGTAGCTTCTATGATGCCGCGGAGACGACTTGGTACATACCACATATTAGCCCCTTCATTATGAAAATTTGCATCATTAATTTAGGCCTGTTCATTATTTTAACCACTTTCTGATCCTCCCAGATACGTAACACAAAATAAGCATTAATTCAGACCAATATTTGCCAAGTTAAAACTTTTCCGGACCACCCTTACCCCCCGAGTTGTCTTACGTATCTACCTACCTAAATCTACCCTAGATAATCAGTATCTATAAAACGGTAACGGCGGTACCTATCGACGGATCGTTTGTATGAATCGCCCATAAAACAATGGCAGCCCTGATACTAGTGGGATATCATCAGACCATTAAAGAGAACAATAACGCGATTTTCGCCCACAAGACAACGAGGCAAATTCAATTGACGTGCACCAGGGAAAGTGACATCACAGGCTCTGCTGCGCATGCGCTGTCAGTCAAATCGGCTTGATCGACTCCCGCGCAGCCAGTGGTCTTGAAAATAACACGACAGCAATATTCAGATAGTCTGCTCGTAGAAAACGATTTATGGTAGGTTCAAAAGGGAGCTCGTACACTAACAACCCGTAATTCTACACAGTTAACATATCAGTTGGCCAAAGTGCAAAAAAAAAAACTGATAGTTGTTAACAATAGATTAACCGACTGTAGTGAGATTAGAGACACCGGAGGTTAGACAGTTAAAATCATAACCCTTCCTTGGTCTGACTGCTTCGTTGGTCTAGCAGCATCACGTCTGATTACCGCGCCGGAGATCGTCCGTTCGATAGGGGCCCGCCGTACATTTGTAGAAATGGCTTAAGTCTGCGTGTATTTCCATGTTTGTGATGTTCTTGTTTGGTTTGTTCCACAGGGTATCTAGTTTGGGACCAGGGCAAGTGATTGTGTTTTTTGGGAGTTATTATTTATTTATCTTTCTTAGCTCTGCCCTAGTTGGGTAAAAATCTCGTTACTCGTCCCCTTCTTTCCCCTCGTCACACTGGCGTGAAGGTATGGTACAAGCGGTCTTTTGTTATAATACTGCTGTCAACGTTGTGCAGTGATCTCGAAGATGTAAGATAGTATATGCACATTACTTTCACTGCACCCGCGCCGGTTACCGAATAAATTAGTGTAAGTTAGTGTCGAGGGGAAACCACAAGTTTTGACGAAAAAAATACCGTTCCCGCGATTTAGGATTACGTACTCAAAAGGCTAAGTGTGTGACGGGCTCAAGCACCGAGGGTTCCGTACTACCACATTTATGTGACGTAATTAACAAAAATGTGTTTTCTTACTTTGGAGACCCTAACGTTAGGGAGCCAGACTCAAACTTGGCCGGTATTTATTATTTAAATACAAGTACTGCAGGGACTGCTTGTATGAATTACTGTCTTTACGGTAGAGCAAAAAAAAAAATCTTTTAAAAATCACGTTTCATGAATGGGAACCCTCAGTTTTTTTATTTTTTTTCGGAAATCAGCTTTGGTCTAGGTACGAGTACATGCTAACACACCGTTCATAGAAATCGTTTTAATACGGGGAGCAATTATGTCTATCAAGTTGTTTGCTTGTCCTATGTCGTCTCATGAATTCAAGAAATATCTACCCCTATTAGCAATTTTTTTTACTTTGATATTATTTGAAAAAAAATGTTTACATTCAGACTTTAGTCAAACGAATCATAAGTTCGTTTTCGTGTTCTTACTAGCTTTGCCCGCCATTTCGGTCGTTGCCCGTAATGTAACTTTGTAGAATGCACAAATGTAAAGGTTGATGTGCTGTCGACTGAAGGTACCTAGATAATAATAAAACTGTAGTTTTGTCGGTCTTATGTGTGTATTTTTCTATTTTCTATTTTTATTTTGTTTATTTAACAAAAATCCACAGCAATACAATTACAGTAAACAATAGGTTCTTAATAATTTGTACATGCAGCCAGTAATGGATTTTACTATGTAGGTTATAAAATTGTATTGCATTCTAATTCAAGAAATCTATTCTACTAAATCTAGGTACCTACATCAAGATCATTCTCGGCCATCCAAGGGCAGAAAAAAGTGACGTGCCCTGGGGGAGGCCCGTGCTCATCTGTGAACGAATACGGGCTGACTGATGGATTGCAAGGCGGCTGGCGAGACCGTGCTCATCATCATCATGAGCCTACGCTTGTCCACTGCTGGACATAGGCCTCTCCTATTGCACGCCACTGAGCACGGTCCTCGGCTACTCTCATGCAGCGCTTGCCAGCCGCCCTGCGAACATTATTGCTCCACCGATGTAGCTTATAATAAAGCTTAATGTTGACTGCCTTGTTGGTCTTACGGTTAAGGCGCTTAACTAACAAAACAGGTCGCGGGTTTGGTTCCCACTGGGGGCCGCCGTACATTTGTATAAGTACAGTCTTGGTATATTTCCATGTTTGTGATGTGCTTGCCTGGTTACCATAGTACAGAGTATCATAGTTTGGGAACAGGTCAAGTGATTGTGTTATATGGAAGTTATTTATTTATCTATTATTATTTAGCTACCAAAATTAAACGTACATGAGAAGATTCGCGTATGTGAAGTTAAATAAAAGAAGACTATTCGATTCCATCCTTGTAAACTGTAAAGATATGCAAGGCACGCATCACTTTCGCGAGACCCGAGCGTGCCCGAGCTGCGTACATTACCAAAGTCGATACCTTTTACCACAAAACAACATCGTACAGCAGGACTTCAGACTAGACTGACCTTGCTTGAGATATCGAGCGAACCCGAAATTACTTAAAAATACTTGTATAATAGGACTACAGCTCACCTGGAATTTTGGTATACGGCCTGACAAGCTCCGAAATAGTTAGGTAGGTGCGCGGCCGGTGACCCAGGAGTGTTTTGGGCTAATTCAGCGTCCACAGTCTACAGACACTTCGAACTTATATCACCATTGGCCCAGTGCTGGGTCCCAGAGTATACGAAATAATCACAAACACTCGCGATGTTAATTATAACGAATTTTGGATGTTTTAGGCGCAAAACCGCTGTTACTTGCTCGCAGAAAACGTTGAGACAATTTAGTTCCTACAATGTCCGACTAAGGTCGCGCCAAGCGGTTTTTCTTTTTTTTTTACGGATTTCGCTCAGCGCGTAGAATCAAAAAACCTGGGTTGCTTTCATCCCAATTAGACTCCTGAAAATTTCTTGCTGAATCCAGGGATTGTTATCACAAGAATAGAAAAATAATTAAATAAACCTATTCCGGTACGGAACAATACTGACTCCCGATTAAACGTCTTGTTTAATCGGGAGTCAGTATTTTAACACCGGTGTAAGGCCTACTTTCGGGCTATTGAGTAGATACTGAAAATGAATTAAATTTCAATTAAAAAAATCTATCAACGCTGATAGTTTCACAATTAATAGATTACGCGGAGAAGAAGCTAACAAAGAAACACCACATTTATTCTTTTCAAAAGACATAATAGAGATTTCAACTTAAAAATGTGTTGAACACCAGACACAATGGTCGTTGTAGTTTTTGCGTAACGCTGCCTTTAGAAAATATTTATGACATGAAAAGAGACTTAATTTATAACGAAAACTCTCCCTTTTACAGCCAGAAACTACTGCAATGCTGCAGTGAGTCTTCTATGTAGGTTTTGGTTTGGCTACTATTTCTAGATAATGTTGTTTATTTGTTTTCTTAGCCCGCTTTGTATTCCAACCATAACGTTGACTCCGTTGTTTCGAAATGTGTTGGCCACAGTTGTAGCTGGTTAACCTAACTTTTCATTGGATGGGCTCCAGAGGTCCTTAAGAGATTACACAATTGTTTTATCTCGCTCTTCAATTAACAAGTTCTTTCAATTGATGCCCTTTTAACTCTTGCGATAGACTTTAAATATTAAGAGCGGGTGGTCTTTTTGTGAGTTGTGATGTGCCTGGGATTTTTTCTCCTGCATGACCATTTTATTATAAACAGTTCTTCTCAGCAAACCACTTAAGAGAAGAGAGCACGAGGGAATTCCCGTACAAATGCAGTCTGTTTTTACTATAAAAAAGCGACTCGCAATGAAAGTTTGTCAATATAATTAGATGACACAAATAGAATTGCAAATAATAATATGCCATTTGTATAAATGTTGCCGTGTGGCGCCGGATTAAGAATAGCGTCACTCCATTTCCTTCCGTGAATGTCGTAGAAGACGACTAAGGAAATAAATTAACAGGAGACGGGCATCAGCGTCTTCCTGAGATTCCAACCGCAAACTGCGATCGCCAACCCGCCTGCCAAGCGTGGCGATTATGGCAAACCCTTTCATGGTCAGAAAACCATGAGGGAGGCCTATGTCCTGCAGTGGGCGTCAAATGGCTCATGATGTATAAATGTACGGCGGCCCCCAGTGGGAATCGAACCCACGACCTCCGGCATGGTAATCAGACGTGGTACCGCTAGAACAACGAGGCAGTTACATGAATATAAGTAATTAGTCAGTATTGTATAATAAATAGTCATTAACATATTATGATAAATTTATATATTATGATATATTTTGTTGTGCATATGAATTTTAATCTTATTGATAAGTATATTTATAATCACATAGTTTAACTTAAATTGTTATCAGGCAATATACCTCCCACTGTCTACATCACCGAAGATTAGCTCACAATTTTTTGCTTACAAATAGGTGAGTTGATGGACCTAAGGTGATTTTTATTAACATTGTTGTAGTAGTAAAATGGTTCATTACTTTAAGTGAGCACTTGGTCACTGTGCGCCATATAAGAACACCAATAGACTTGCAAAACTAAGAGAACGGTAGGTACCTGAGTATTGGTAACTTTACATTTTCGAAATGTGTTCAAAAAACACGAAGGATTTATGTTTTAGTTATAGGCTGGCTGGTAACATTAATTAAAAAAATATTTAAATGTAAATAAAAGTAATTTCGGAACTTCTGTTTTTTTTAATAATTTCTAGATGTAAAATTGCAAAATATATGACGTCACACTAGGGGAGTCTGACAAATGTGACCAACTGTGACAAGGACGGGGGAAGGGCTATAAACACGAAATTAGTGTGACGTTCTTTATGGATGACCCCCTAATACGCCATTGTGAATAGTTAAGGACGGACGGACGTAACTCGAGCGAGTGTAAAAAGATTCACTTTACTCGTAGTCGTAAAATAGTCGTAGTGGCCACGACCACGGCTACGAACGGCGTAGCAGGCTCTACGGCGCTTAGAGGAGCTAGCGACAATCTAGGTGGAGCTTATTATGGAGGCCTTTGTCACAGCACAAATACCTTTGTTGAGATTCCCGCGCTTTGTGCAAATCTGGAACGCTGTAAATTAAAAATTGGCGTCACAGAACAATGGGAGCACCCACAGAAGGTCAACTTTACAGGTGTTTTAAAATACATTTTAATCTCTAATAAATATTAACGTATTTAAAATCTGTAGAAAAAAATGCTTTCAATGGCCTATCTGAGCTTAACTGAGCTGTACTATAGTAAAAAATATACGAAAATGATTATTACCATTGAATTATTGGTCATAAAAATTTTATTAATTAGATGTGCGCTGAGGGATCATTGCTCCATTTGCTCCCGTGGATGTCGTAGAAGGCGACTAAGGAAATAAATTACCAGGAGACGGGCAGCAGCGTCTTCCTGAGATTCCAACCACATACTGCGATCGCCAACCCGCCTGCCAAGCGTGGCGATTATGGCAAAACCTCATGGTTATGAAAACCACGAGTGAGGCCTGTGTCCTCCAGTGGACGTCAAATGGCTGATGATGAGGGATCACTTCCTCAGCATGACGCTGAGTCAGCTGCCTTTTGTGGCAACTTAGATAGACCACAGGCTACACCTATGGTCCTGTTTTATTTATTTGTTTTGCCTGTTGTGTATGGAGTTTACTTACTGTTGTTGTGCATATTATGTTACTTATCTGCTTATTTTGTTTCTGTGATGTTCTTGTTGGTAAAATAAATGTCTTTCTTCTTCTTCTTCAATTCTGTGACTTAAAAATGCCTACTTCTCCTTTAACGAATCGCTCGCGCAGCGTAATAAGTTCGATAAAATTAGTACGCTCGAAGAACCCGGCCTTTAAAGGTTAGTTTCCTTTATCGGTGACGTACGTTTTATACGTTTTAGATAGATAGATAGAGACCACTTTATTGTACATAAAAACGGAATTTACACATATGTTATTAGTCGACAGTTCCTATTATTTTACACCCGTGCGCTCTACTAAGTTACGAGGACTTCACGACAAAAATAGTTTTAGCAGCAGCAGGGTGTCCACTGTAGATATACGTTACGTTTTTCAATAAGATCCCTGAAGATATAATTGCCTGAAGTGCGGTTCAAAAAATGTGTAAAGGGCACTTTATGCCAAAAGGGCTATTACAGCATTAAGGATTATTTAGATGACAAAGATGTGTGGAATTAAAGCCAGTTCAATGCATCCTAATACTAGGTTTTAGAAGATATGACATGTAAACCCTGTTAATTAAGGAATATGTTTGAAAAGACTAATGATCTAGATTTTGAAACGGACACCTAAGTTTTCTTGTAACGTTCAATAAGTCACAGTTTCTGTGTTACTTTGAATAAAATTTTGACTTTGACTTTGATATTTAAGGCAGGATTAGGCTAGGAGATACGAACATTTGCCGACGTATCAGGAACCCATAATGAGTTCCCTTTGGTAAAAACTGAAATACAGGCGCCGCGTGTCATTAAAACTCATCTCAGTGATATTCTGGTAACATATAAATGTTGGCAACCTCTTCAGAGAGAAAGGCCCAACAAAAATAAAATAAAATCAGTGACACAACCAGTGCAGGTTTGTAGCACTGCCGGCCAAATCCGATTTAAAGAGATTTCATTTTATGTCATCAGTTGACAGGACCAGCCCATCTACTCTACAACTGAGTGCATTTATTTATCCATCATCATCATCAGCCTATGCTTGTCCACTGCTGGGCATAGGCCTCTCCTATTGCACGCCACTGAGCACGGTCCTCGGCTACTCTCATTTATTTATCAATTTATCCAAAATATGCTTTCCGATGCGCTCTGAAGTTTCAATAAGTTTAATGCTATTTCTTGCAACTAAAACTTTTACTATACCGTTGCTTCTGACTTATTGCTTTTAACTGTGATTGTGACGCAATTTGAACACAATAGCGTCGAGAGGCACTCCCCGATTAACCATAACTAATATAGAATAATAGAGACTATATTCACCCTCGAATTCTTGTACACTCACAAGACGGTAACAGATGCACTTTGGCAACTGACAACCGCCAACAGCCTGTTAATAATAGCTTTGAGAAATTGGGGATTAAAGTTAGTGGGCGAGTCAGGGCGACTAAAATTCAATTACCTGTCTAAAGTTCTCAACCGACTAAATAGTCCTCCAGTAGAAATAGTAGACGACGATATGTTGACTTTCTGCCTTTCTTATTCCAAGTAGCTCTATAGGTCGGCTCGTATAGATTGTGTCGCGGTTTATGCGGATTCAGTGTGCACTCAATATAGGTAACTGATTGTTTTTGAGTTGAGTCTCCAACTTTGTATGGCTGTGGCTTGCTCGTGGATTGTAAATCAGATAGTACCTAGTCTGTAAAAAATCGCTACATAGTTTCGAGTTCATTACAAGTTTGTAGTACGTTTGTCTACGCTTAATTGGTAACAATGTTTAAAAGTACTCACGACAACTGATCAACCTTCATGTTATGGACTTGGGTTAGCAGATACATTTAAACAAGGATGTTTTACAAGGTTGCTTAGAAGGTGAGCAAGGTGGTAGATATTTTAGTGCAGTGAAAATATATGAGAAAGATCTAGAGAGCCGTAGACACAAAGTGATTTCAAACAAAACAAACCTACAAGCGAGCGCTTTATTAGTGAAATGAATACAAATCTCCATTCCCGTCGAGAAAACAAGCTAATATTGCCATTTACAAACACAGTCGGCGACACCCGGAAGTTTTCCTTTGCTCTTTGACACATGCTCTTACGATGCTCGAAATAAGTGCTGCAATGGTCCATCCTGAACTATCCCATATTAGACCACACCGGCGCTTCATGAGCTTCACTTAGTGTAAATATTTAGCTTCGAATCCCATTTGAAGCAGGAACGAGGCGCCCCCGTCTGGTACTCTGTTAATGACCGCGCGAGATGGAAATAGCACGTCTAACTATACTAGGAAGTCTAGTAACCATTTGAGTATGGAATTAAATGGTTTAGAAGTCTATTTCTTCTATTTCTATTTCATCGAAGTCTTTAGCCGGGTAATATTGCCGCTGGTTGACTCATATGAAAATTGATAAAAAACTGTTTATTTCTCATATTATTTGGCCCGCTAGCACCTAAATACCTATATCGATTTGAATTGAATTGATTTCGAAGCAAATTCGATTTAATTTGCTTCGAAACGCCGTAAAACGCTTTTCACCATAGACGTGACGTCACTAAATATGTAAAAATTCGAATCGTCGTGGTTACGCCCCAGCCATGTTTGTTTATAAATTAGGTATATGACGTCTTATTTATGAATCTTACAACATCGTTTACAAAACGTTTGATTTAAAATTAAAGTTACGTAGTTTTCATGTGGTGGTTAAGCCCATACTTTCTCTCTCTCTCTGAGAAAAGGTCTGTGCCCTTATATACGCTAGACGTATATAGGCTGAATACATAGTTTTCATACTTTTTATAATAAAATAAGTAAGTACCTGTATGAAAATTAATATTTATTGTATTTTTTTATGTTTTCTAGAAGCAAAAGCAATATTAACTGTTTAAAAAAACCTCCCTTATCAAATGACTTTCGCATCTTTTCTTCATTGAGCTTCAGCACTGAGCCAGTCTTTAGTCAATACTTCTATTTATTTGTCCTACTGTATTCTCCCGTCCATTACTTTTAAATATTAATATTAAGCTAATTTAGTTTAACTTTAGATAGATAGAATATTCTTTATTGTGTGTACGCCAGGAACTTTAACTGCTAATTTGTAATTTGAAATAAAAATATTATTATTATTATATGGTACTAGGGTTGAGTCCTAGTTTAGTGGGATTTTTGGTTACATTTTACTAACCGCCGGTTTCTGGATTAAGTAGTAATTTTTTTTTGAGAAACCCGCAGAGACAAAACGATACTCGATATTTCTAAGTGAAATGCTCGTTGTTTGATCGAAATGTTTGATCAAGTCGTTTTACAGAGAATTCGTTTTTAAAAACGCTGGTTTGTGATTGAGACTTCTGCCAAATTCTTGTTATACTTACCCTTTGCAGAAGTCGAAATGTGGTTCTCCAGTACTGTAAAGTTTCATTTTCGGTATTTCCAGTAACGCCCACGGGAAACCCAAAGCATCAATAGGGTTTGTACTGGCAGTTGCGTTTGTTTGATGTCCTTCTGCAAATAGGCTGTTAATAATATGATTTATAATATTCGCTGAAATTTGGTGCTTGCTGAGGTATTTGCATAATCGTACTCACCTACCCCGGCACTTGAAATTGTTAATCACTGTGGGCACGCGTGATTGTTAAGCCCGTACTCTCTCTCTCCCCTCTCTCTCTCTCTCCTCTCTCTCTCTCTCTCTCTCTCTATCTCTCTCAGAGAGATGCCCTTGTGACGTATAGCGACGTCGTATGTATTAACATACTTTTGTAGTATTCTGTTGTGTACTCTTTCATGTTAATCCTCTGTCAGAAATATTGTACAGATAAATTAACATTATTCACGGATAAACGAATGTTATTTACTAAGGAAAGCTAATTGTTCGGCGATAGCAATGTTCGGCGATCTATCGAAAGTTAGGTATAGATACTGGCTGAGTCGGCAAACGTTGTTTTGCCATATTAATTAGCCTAAGACCTATTCTCAGACCTTAAATTTGGAGGACTAGTTTTATTTAAAGATCGTGAGGAAACCTGAGTGTTTGAGGTATTGGCAAATGTCAGCGCTCAAACTCGCCAAGCCGCGGTGAGCATATACAATGTCTCTAAGAGAAAGCAGGGCCCTGCACCGCAGTTGTACCTATCTGTACAATATGCTATTGGAATAAGGCAACATCCGAAAACCGTTTCTGATTCGTCTACGTGTCGTCGTGATACGTCTGATTACCATGCCGAAGGTCGTGGGTTCGATTCCCACTGGAGGCCGCCGTACATTTGTACAAATGGCCTCAGTCTGGGTGTATTTCCGTGTTTGTGATGTCCTTGCCTGGTTACCTTACCATAGCACAGGGTATACTAGTTGGGGACCGGGGCAAGTGATTGCGCTGTGTGGAAATTATAAGATAAGATAAGATAAGAATATTCTTTATTGTACCAGGAAAAACACAAACATGAAATGTTTATTTATTTAATAATAATAGCTGCGTTATTTCAATAATACGTTATACAGACTGCTTATAAACGAGTAATTAATTCTTAGTGTATTTTTTATGATTGTCGTTCATAAACAAAGGCTTATCCAATCCTTGGAGAGTAGAAATGTCGCCACGCAACATGTGCTACAAATTAATTATTGTGACACAATTTTACAAATGATCCTACAGAGACAAAAACATTAGGGCGTGATGTCTCCGTGTTCAGGAATTTTTGTACCTCTCAGTTGCGAACAAACTGTCCTATGTTGCGGTAATTAATTTAACGACCGTATTAATTAGTGCAATGCTGATTAACTTTTCACCTGTTTGTCTGGCTTGAACAGAAGAAAGTGAAAGGTTTTGGAAAACAAATAAATACTTTGCTACTTTAGTTATTAAAAATTTACAGGCACAGCGAAGGCCTTTTGACCGCGTGAGATAATAACAATTTTTCCTGTATGTTAATAGAGAAATAAAATAATGCGAATCGAAGCAAATCCCACTGTAGGGCACATGTCTCGTAGAAGAGACAGAGTATGGTCTTAACTACTACACTTCATCATCATCATCATCAGCCATTTGACGCCCACTGCAGGACATAGGCCTCCTTCGTGGTTTTCATCACCACGAGGCGTTTTGCCATAATCGCCACGCTTGGCAGGCGGGTTGGCGATCGCTGCATGCGGTTGGAATCTCAGGAAGACGCTACTGCCCGTCTCCTGGTAATTGATTTCCTTAGTCGCCTTTTACGATATGCCCACCGCGAATTATTGTACTTTATTGTATGTATGTTTTGCATTTGATTTAATTCTTTTAACTGCACCACGGCACGCACTCCGTAGTACAATTATGGGTTACCGTAGGCACTGACTGAAAATCAGCGCTGAGGAATACTTCCTCAGCACAACGCTGAATCAGCTGCCTTTTGTGGCAACTTAGATACACCACAGGCTACATCTATGGTCCTGTTTTATTTATTCGTTTGTCTGTTGTGTATTTAGTTTTCTTTCTGTTGTTGTGCATATTATGTTACTTATCTGCTTATTTGGTTTCTGTGATGTATCTTGTTGTTATAATAAAACGTTTTCTTCTTCTTCTTCAATTGACAAATTCAAGCTTTAAGGTCTATGAACACCTCAGGCACTCAAGTTTCCTTAGGCTGCCTGTTTTCCTTCAGCGTTAGCGAGTGGCTGCAACCAATTCACAAATGTACGCAACATAAAAAACAAAGTCATTGATACGTGTCGAGTTTTAAACCCACGACCTCTGGATGTGAGGCAACTGTTCTACTGACCGCACTACCACAGCTTATAACAGATTATAAGGATCATCTCGGTTATTAACTATTTATAAGGATGGTTAAAGCGCCGTTCTGTACTTTCCTACGCACCTATCAGGTGTGTCAAAGCGAGGGTGTGCCCCACCCTGTCCTTTAATTAAGACGATCCTAGTTGTCACTTTTGGACGTCACATTTGGGGACAGCTTTTAGCGTTCGGAATGTAGATTATTTTTATTAAATTTGTTCGTGCCCGGTGGAAATGTCTATCTGTTTTCGTTAGGGGACCTTTTTGGCACGTCAAATTCCTGACTCGACTTATTTCGTTTTACACGACTGCCAGACAATAGTAGTTTATGCAACTGTCATATAATGAAGGGTATTAAAACACGAGTGTGAGTTTATGAAACGAGCGCAGCGAGTTTCATAATAGTAACGAGTGTTTTAATACCCGTGTTATATGCAGTTGCATACACTACTTTATCTTCACTAATGCAATTAAAAATTAAATTCACGCGTACGTGTATAATCACAGTGATTTTGCCGCCATTAAAATTTAACCAATGAGAGCGCAGCTGCGCGCTTCAATAAAACGCGACCAACCTGATTGGCCCTGCAATCAAGTTGGTCGCGTTTTATTGATGTTATAATGAGATTTTACGATATCGATGTGAATATTATACCATCATGTGAAGTTGCTTAAATTGAGTGTTTTGTTGTCTGCGCTATAACAGTAGTAATTATATATAAGTCAAGTATTGAAAACATAAGTAGAATGTTACAACATTAGTGTAGATAAAAAATGTTACAGTTCGTCTACGATCAACTGGCGTGCGTGACAGGTTGTAAGTATGAGGCAATACCTGTGATATAAACTAACTTCTCCGTCTAGATAATGGCCTCTTAGGTCGCTTCTATGGACGTAGGCATTCCCCAAAGCACGCCAATATTTATCTCTTTGACCATCCTCATCCTGCCTCCCAGCGAGCTGGTGGAGCGAACAATCTGAGCTGCGTTCGCCAGTTATTGGTCTCCTTTGTACCTCATCCATTATTAGTTCTTAAGCAGGTGTGACCAGCCTACTTGCTAATATGAACTTTAGTCAATTACTTAGTAAGAAGCAAATAAAGGAATAAAAGTATTAGTATTATTATTATTAACTCGCAAAAATGTATGTCTTGTATTTGCACGAGTGTCGATACAAGGTAGAGACGATATCCATAATTATAGGTATACGTCCCATCACTACAATAATTATTTAGTTCTTTTTTGGGACATCCTAGAATGAGACTGAAGTGTCTCATAAATCGTTTACGAACTACAACGAGGTGGGATGGATCGAGGCGCGTAGGACTCCCCTGCGCTCAGTGATTTGAGGCCAACACAAATCGGCGGCTTCCTCGCAGGCACGCCGAGTGATAATTGCTCTTATCCCCAAGCACTAGGTTGCATAACTGGGTGAAGCTGGGCCCCGTGACCGGGGAAAGATGATGAGTAACTATATGACGGGAGTCGGGAGTTATTTTGTTTTAACACCGAGTCGGAATGGGTTTTACCTCATGCAGTCATGACCATGTCGAGATACTTACTAATACGAGAAGGGTGAATGGTATTATGCTTATGCTACTATATGAATTAAAATACCTAAGTACACTTATCTTAGATTCTCTCTGAGAGAAGGCCTGTGCCCTACAGTGGGACGTATATAGACTGCTTATGACTTATCTTAGATTATTTTTGTCGTATATTACCTACCTACTTAAAAATTATACGAGAACTCGCGAAAGCTTACAAGCATTCGCACACAGAACGTCTTAGATTAGCAAATATTTTCTATGTATTACATAAGCAGCCTATATAATATAGTCCCACTGTAGGGCACAGGCGAGAACGTTTTACCCAACATCCTTGAGCACAGGCAACGTTCTTGGGCACAGACCTTCTCTCAGGGAGAGAGTATGGGCTTATCGCTAAGTCAGTTGCCTTTTGTGGCAACTTAGGTACACCACAGGCTATCTATGGTCCTGTTTTATTTATCCGTTTTGTCTGTTTTGTATTTTGTTTTTTTTTCTGTTGTTGTGCATATTATGTTACTTATCTGCTTATTTTGTTTCTGTGATGTATCTTGCTGGTATAATAAATGTCTTTCTTCTTCTTCTTCTTCTTCTAATCACCACCGCGGACTGGCGATTTCAAGCGCTGAGGTATGTGAATAGCTCAGACACTCATTTTCCCTCACGATGTTTTCCTTCACAGTTAGCGAGTGGCATTGCTACTATAACTTCACAAGTGTACATAACTCAGAAAACAAAGTCATAGGTAAATGCCCGCACTGCAGTAGGAATATGTATAGGGGGTACTTTATTGGATCCACATGCGATCGAAGTCTTTTGCTGCAAAATATTCTGTGTATGTGTGTGTGTGTGGATTGTGGAGGAATAAACAGGGAGATGAATGACTGAGATGTAGTCACTGATTTGATTAGGCAAAGGCCGGATGGCTCATTTTGAAATTGAAAAAGTAAATAAATTGTGTAATAGTTAAATTATCGCAAAAAAATACAAAAACAACCTTAACTAAGTGAACTTACGCTATGCGATAAAAAGGATATCCTCAGGCAACAGCAACTGTGCGAGCAGCGCATCGCTGATTTTCAGCACATCCTATTTGCTACCAATTAACTATTTGTAGATAGACATGCAAGTAGCTAGTAGAAAAAAAAAACTTTGTCAGATTAAAAAGAAGAAAAAGTAGTACCTACCTAGAGATTAGTACTAGCGTTACAATCATGACATAAATAATAGCACAAATAACACTATTAAGGACTGTCACCTACAGGTGGTACCACTGGAATAGGATAAAGTTGGTAAAGTGAGTGGCACCGTGCCACGGTAATCCAAAGATCACAGCTGGCACTTTCTTAATTTCCGGCCTAATTTGTCTTTCCGTAACCATTTCAAATTGTTTGTTACCCTCTTTATTTGTTCTGTGCTTTTTTGACATTATCCAATGACTCCCACTTACCGAAAGTTCGTAATTCTCGCTTCAATCCTATAGCTACTTCGTCCAGCAACGAAATGCGGTTGGACCCGCTCTTGTGCCAGTTTTTGTCGCAAAAGTTTCAAGTCAATACTCCTTTGTAATTCAAAGCTTAAAGGTTGGGCCCTAAAGTTACTTTGATTTTTAACGGACAAAGGGTGAAATTCTAAGTAAGGTGCCGTGGGTTGGGTTCAGGGTCTTCTGAGAAATTAAACAACCTTTTGAAACAGTGTAAACTCGCCTGGTGTTTCGTGAAAAATCAATTTCCCTACTGCTAGTATTGCTACGTCACGCCTCTATCTAGAGAGGGAAAGTACTGTCGGCTATACCTTTACACTAAATATTCATTTAAACACGCACTTATTTTCCGCGTGATAAGAGGCACCTGGCGTACTTTCCGATGTCGGTGACTGTACGAAATCTTGCTAAGTAATCGCGAGCTATTCATTATCCAGGATCGGTCTATACGCGCCAGCCTTACTGTTACAAACCGTGATGTTCTCACACTTTTTCCGCGGAATCAAAGCGGATTCTTTAGGGTAGGCTTTTAAGGCTGGCTAGGTCGATAGAGCGGAAGGCGGCGATGAGTCGTCAATTGTACCACCGGAACATGACCATTGTATTATTTAGTGGTAAAGAACAAGTTTAATTATACTCTATGTCAGGGTTGTATCTAGTCAAGAACGTCGAATTTCGTGCCCTCGAAAAATATTTTATCAACTGGTGGTCTATAAAGAAACACATCGAACTGAACAGCCATCAAATCTACATCGACGCGAGTAGGTATTATGATGAAGCCAGCTCAATCTTCCCTTGGCATTTGAGGCTTCACAGGACCTTGGGTCGTTAGAACCCTCTTTATAAATATGTAAGTTCTAATACACCTGCCGCATTGATTGATTATTATATTTTTAAACTTGACATTTCTGAATCAGGAAATTATAACAGGTGCCCACTGGGTTGTTAAAAGAAGGGGTCACGATGTAATAAATATGTAATAACATGTAGTTCTATACCAATTAAGAGTATATTATCGTACACTGAGTCACATAATTTTATGGACAAGAGTCTAAAATCTTTCTCTGATTGAACGTCTGTGCCCTGTAGGACATACGTGGGACACTCAGAATGTTTTGCGAAAATAAAATAAAGTGTTCTATACGTAAATATTCTTTTTAAACCTATTTAGAGGCTAAAAATTTCACCCATGCCGGGACTTGAACTGAGCTAATGGGTAAGTGCAAGCATCGGCGAAATTTCGAGCCTCTTTAATAGGTTTTTAAAAATTGTTAGAGCAACAAAACGAATATAAAAATTTTTGTATTAAATCTTTTCAAAGTACTCTCCATATAAACTTGCATGCGTCTGAACCAGTTTTCGAAACACTTTTTCTACTCCGCTGCAGACACCTCGTTTACAGCCTGCTCGAACGGTGACAGCGCATCTTCCGGCGACGAAAGTTGTATCCCTTTAGGAGATTTTTTATTTTCGGGAATAAAAGGAAGTCACACAGATACGGTGCCCGGTTAGGACTGTAAGGAGGGTGACCCAGGAGTTTGACCGGCGTGCTGTCCAGGAAGTCCCTCGTTTTAAGCGCGGTGTGCGCGGGCGCGTTGTGGTGTAACAGTAGCCCACCAGTAGTAGTATAGGTACCATTCGGCGTTGATGCTTTTTTGGTTCCGTAAAGGAATACCAAATAGCCAGTCAAATTAAAAAAGCTTGCGATCAAAATCTTCCCACCGCTTCACTTTGGTAGGCGTTAATTCGTTTTGAAACATCCAAACCGTCAACTGGCGCTTCGTTTATCGATCGTCTTGATAAATCTAGGACCTGTAATGATGTCGTAAACACGATGAGACGAGTCTGCTGCAAATTTGTTTATCATGTTACGGCACCATACAACCCGGGCCTGCTTCTGAGCGTCGGTGAGGTTGTGCGGCACCCAGAGTGAAACTATCCTTCTCACGCGAAGATGCACCTGCAGACTCTCGAGAAGGCACCCCGATCCAATCTGCAGTATTTATGCAGAATCTCCTGATACATAACTCGCCTATTGTCTTGGATTAAATTTTTCACTGCTAGCACGTTTTCTTCCGTAACAGCCAAGGAAACGTTCTTGGTAACAGCCGTCAAAGGGCGACTACTTCTTTCTTCATCCCCCAAAGTTAATCAACCGCAATCAAATTCGTTATACCAACGATAGACGGTTGCCTTGAAAGAGCCTTCATCCATGAACGTCGTTTGAAGTCTATCGTACGATTCGTCCGGTTTCAGGTAACACTTGAAATCGTAAAAAGTCATAGCGCGAAAATGTTCCCGGCCCAGATGCATTATTCCTTTCGGAACACGTCCTATTTTCAATGAGATATGATAATTCACTTAAATTAGCTCGCCAAAAATGTGGAAGGAAATTTTGAAATTGGAACGTACCTATTTTTACTTATAAGCATGAAAATACAATGTATCTCACGAGTAATACATATTATATTAAATTAGATTGTGTACTACGATCGCAAAGTCAATCTTTTTATTTAAAACATAAAAGATTTTTAATATTGATATTTTCACTATACGATGTTGTTAGGCTAGCTAATTACGTAATAACTTAAGACAGAAGAACCCTTAAGTAGGGACTGAATACATTAACAGACTTTGGTATTACACGGATCTCACGACTTTCTACTGAGTTGCGAGGCTCGGTTTTGTTTTACGAGTTAATTTTTTGTTGGCATTATGTTTAAGTAATGCATAATGCGAATCGCTCGTAGCCCCGGCTGCCTGAGTGATCTTAAACGATCACGAAGGTTAAGCAACACAGGGCGCGTTCAGTGCATGGATGGGTCGCCGTCTATGCCTAAGGCTAGTGGCATTTTTCCGAGCGGTTCCGTGCTTCGCAAGGCACGTTAAGCTGTTGGTGCCGGCTGCCGTCGATAGATGGCAGTCGTTAAGCCAAGTCAGAGGCCTTAGGGCGGCTTGACAACTTCTGACAGTAGACGAGCCACTAGTCTACAAGCCTCCACCAATCCGGACTTGGCCCCCGTGGTGGAGTATGGCCTATACCTTCCTCAGGGAAAAGACCCGTGCCCCTCGGTGGGGACATAATGGGTTGATGATGAATGCATAATAAGCTACCATACACGTAATTCACAAATGTAAGTTAAGTCGAAAACGAATCATTACATGCCGTAAAAACACGTAAATAAATAAGTTGCACACAACACAATAACATCTCCTGGTCCCAAACCAGGATACCATATGCTGTGGTAAACCAGACAAGGACGTCACTAACATTGAAATATACCCAGACTGAGACCATTTGCACAAATGTGCGACGGCCCCCAGTAGGAACCTATGACCTCCAGTATGGTAATCAGACGTGATACCGCTAAACCAACGAGGCAGTTAAGTCACTCATCTTAGCATCGCGTTTGACAGATTATCGCGCTTTACACAGTAAGACAGATTTTCAATAAAATTAGTTGCCAAAGAGATTAATAGAAACGTCTGAATTTTGTCACACGAAAAACATTATTATGTAGTATTTTTTAAAACACCAACTGAGCTCACAAGTGGCTCCTCTGACGATCACATGTCTTTTAGTCCTGAATAAATGGACTCGGGTCGTCAGCAGCGTCGAGCGAGACGTGCACAAGGGCTCTGCCCTCATTTGCGCGCAGTGTGCTCTCACCACTATCTCAGCTCTATTCAGCGAACAGTGAGAGCGAACCACTGAGACCGAGACTCGTCGTAACTTTAATAATGTTCCGCTGTAAAGAACGGAGAGATATAATAAAAAAAGTTATTTACGCGACTTGCTCTGGCGTAAATCTGTTAGGTTGCCCTTGTGACTAACTTATTTACTGAAGCTATGCTGGGGTAACAAAATTCCCATACAAATGAGAAAATAGCAGCTGCTATTTGTCATTACGAAGAACCTTTATTGGGAAACTGACTGGGGATAACTTCGAATTCACACAAAATATCAGCTGCTCAGATTGCAAAGTTTTCCTCATGGTAAAAGTTGTTAGTATTGATGAAAATAATGCATGGAATCCCATTATTGGCTTTTGAACATAGTTACTGCACTACACTCAAGCTTCTATTGTTATTTTTTTTTATTTTTATTTATTGACTTACTTTGGTATCGCAGAGTTTTAAATTTTATAAATTATTCGCCAAACTGCATGGCTGTTGGTTTCATAAATTTAAAATAAAATAAATTTGTGCGGAAAACCACTTGACCAAATGACTTCACCATGGACGTATTCTGGGTGTCACTGGCGAGGGCCTGCGTCGGGCTTTAGTTTAGTCAAATTAACAAACAAATGTAAAAAAAAATTATAATATTTAAATCTTTTACGTTCCATCGCAAACTAAACAAACTCGCAAGCAAAACAAAGAAAAGCTCGTAGTATCTATTTTCCGTTTCCTGTCTACCTCTGGGGGCAACTCCGTCTTCCGGGTTCCTCATTAAAATGTAGGTCAGCCTCTCGAAGGCCCCGGGGAACAGGGAGGCGGTGTGATTGGCCGGTCGAGTTAGTTTGGAAAACTATACATGCTACTCTATCGTACGTATTGACTGCACTCTGGCTTTGTGGCTGACCTCTTGTGTTTTTTTTCTCCCGGAGCAAAACCTGCCCTTGGTTTAGAGGATTAGGTACGTTTGTTACGTTCGATTATGGAGCTAATTATGTTTGCGTACGTGAAGTTCCAAAACAGTCACGCAGTTTATTAAACTTGAATCAGAGAACAAGAAGTCATGATCTGAGAACAAAGTGTACAATTGAATACTGAACGAATTTGCGGGAATTCCCACGTCAGGGAAAGTCATTGTGGCGTGCGTGTTAAATCTAGATCTCTCAGAGATGTCCAGCGAGTCGATTCAAAGGCATAGAGAAGAGAGATTTTTTTGAATTATTTAGTAAGTTAAAGTCCACATAGCTAACACATGAACATGCGTGCACTCTCTACACAGTAAAAAAAACTTAAGAGTTTATCGGCTATCGATAGTATTCGTTATTTACCTCAATTTAGTGCTTACAAGTTTTTCACAGATCACGCGCTAAGAACTCGAAGCTCATTACTTCTGATACTTTAACTCTGAAACAGGATATAATAAGTGCGAGTAGAATCCGCTGCCTGAGGGTTCCGGACAAACAATTACAATCTTAACTACCTACGCAGTAGAAAATTAACTACTCCCTAAACCTCTCCTGCAAAGATAAGATTGAGTTTTCTTGTGATATAATTACAAATAGACGACTTTCAGAGTTTTTGCTGCTCTTGTCCTAAGAAAACTTGATAGGTTGAATTTCTGAGGCAGATTGCTGGCATTGGCTAGATGAGGAGGATGGCCGAGGATAGAAGGAAGTGGCGAGCTTTGGGGAAGGCTTATGTCCAACAGTGGACGGGTACGGGCTGATTGGTTGATTGATTGGCGCGATTTTTTCCCTACAGGTTTGCCGGTGACATGCATGATTGTGGTATCTTTAAATTTGTTGAAACAGAAGATAATTTTTTACACCTTCGACAGACCGTGAGCCTTGGCAGGCATTTCCTATTGATTTTACCTTCACCGTTTTATCCGTCAATGCGAAAAAAGGTTTTTCATCCCACCTCAGCGAGGAAATGACTAACTGCAAAAAAAAACACAAAGGAGGTTTCGAGTCTGAGTTTATAACAAATTAAAAAAAGTAGTGTAATAAATTTTAATAATATGTTTAATGATGTTTTGAATTTACAAACTTAGTGCACTCGATGTTCTAAATTCAATTTACTTTATTCTCTAGCGGATAAAAACAACTTTTATACTACACCTGCTTGGAAAGTACCTTGATACTTTATCAAATTTACGGTAGAAAGTACGTCATTGCATATCGAACAAATATGCGGGGAGAAAACGCATCTGAGCGGGAGAGAAAAGTGTATGAAAATCCATTTCTTACGTGGTTTTTCTTTTTTAATTTTGGGTAAGACTATGCGCCAGTAACCTAAATATCAAAAGCCAAAAAGTTTTTACAGTGAGTTTTTATCTCCAAGTTCGCAAAATGACACTGGCCACTAGCTGTGTGTTGGATGGTGTCGGGCTGGCAGTGCGACCCTGCGGCGGCAGGATAAACAATTTGAAAAAAGAACATGTGAAAATTGCAGACGCCATTGGCCCCATTTCCAATTTGTGTGTTGTTTGAGGATTCAGTTTTCGTAGAAAGTAAAATAAAACTATCAAGCAGGTGTAGTGTAAAGCACTATGTATCACTCGAGAGAAACTGCGATTCCCGATCTCGGGTGTCTCGCCTACGGCTCGGGCTTCAAACGACACCCTCGACGGTAGTCGGTCACTTTCTCCTCTCGGTGAACAATGTACTCGGTGAACGGTGTTGCACTCAGATATCGAAGAGCAAAAATACTCTTTCTGAGATGGGGGGATGAAAAAAAAAGGTTTTAACAGACGGACGGACGTTACATAGGTACGTACGGTGATTTTGCAACGAAAACGAAAAACCTACCTACATCACTGCATTAAAGTCAAGAGCAGTAATTTACTACTACAATGATGAAAACCAGTTTGCAACATACCATCATAGAGGTGATCTCGTTTTGTCAGAGTCAGTCCGATTGATATCACGTCTACGCTTGTCGGTGTTAAGCCATGTCTCGAAACATGTAGTGTTTTCTTTATCCTTACCAGCCTTACCTTCAGCCTTACCAGCCACACCAGGACTGGAGGATTCCAACATGAAATTTCTAAATGATTTACGTGAATAAACAAACCAAGAAGCAAGTCAGTCGTTTCAATGCTACACAGTTCAAGCTAAAAACAAAATTCACATCTGCAAAGGATCGTGTGAACGTTTCGGCACGAACTACGATTGGTGCAACATCATAGATATGAGGTATAATCATAGGAGGTATAATCTAATATAAAAATTTCGTGTCACATTGTTTGTTATCGAACCTCTCCGAAACGGCTTCACAAATTTTTATGATTTTTTATAATGGTTCTGAGTATAGGTCGTAGGCTAATTAATATGGGAACACAACGTTTGCCGAGTCAGCTAGAGTAAATACGAGTATAAGAGAGAAAGAGCCTTTCTGAGCTGCGTTTTATTAAAGTACAGTTCATAGTTACAATGAAAATTCAATGTATTAGTATAGTAATTAGTAAATTAGTCTTCCTAGACGTTAATATGTGAGTCAATCGGCAATACAATGTACATAGAATTGTCATAGTTCACCATGAATTGTTGTTTTATGGAATGGGGCCTTACAACTGCATTTTAAATTTCTTGAACTTCAGACCGATAGTAAAAATGTAGAGCCAAAGGCCTTCCCATACGGCTATTTTTAGTCAGCTTAACTCAAGTCCAGACCGTAACATTTGGTGTGGAACCCAAGGGAGCGTATACACATTGGCCCGTCGCGTCATGCCCTTCCGCGCGTCATGTAAATAAATCTGTATTGCGTATGGAGCTTAAATGTTGATCCTATTTACCGAATCGACAAACTCATAGCAAAAACCTTCAGCTATACAACGTATTATTGAAATAACGCAAAATCTGAAAACCTCGGTTTCTACAGTATCTATAATTAAAATTAAATATTTTGTGTTTCACACAATTTGGAAATTTGACGCGGTGAATTTGTATGAAAAATAAATTTGAGAATATTACACTTTTGGCCATGTGAAGTGATTTAATTTACCGATAACTATTGAAGAATTTTTATCAGGTTTTTGTTATTTATATGACACATTATAGTTAACTGTTATATCGTAAAAAAATGGGGCACCGATTGACTGCCGTTTCGGGGCGTATCTTAGCCAAAAGATCTCTTTGGCGTTGCAGCGCGGCAATGCTACCAAGATATTTTTTTTATAGGTTAATATTTCGTATGTATTTGTTCTGTGTATTTTTGAAATTCGATTAATGTTTATGGCGCATTTTTTTGTCAAACAATATTTACATAGGTATCAATTGTCTATTATTTGAGATGTAGTATAACTGGTTACTTCACTAACTTAAGCTTTGTGTATAACTACCGTACTACCACTAAGAATAGAATAGAAAACTCAGTTGCAACGGCAACAACCCTAAAAAATGATAGGTGGGGTGCAGTGCAGTGCAGGACGTTGGCCTTCCGTAGTTTCGTGCGCTCAGATCCGGCGACTATTCGCTCCCTACACATCCACAAATCACAGAAATACATTAGCTTAAAAAAACCAAGCCATATTCGTAACATGTTGCGCATTGCTAGTAACGCTTGTATCCATTTCACATAACGACTGTTAATTACCGGTTTGTTAATTTATAATTCATTACTATTGGCGGTTTACCTACAAATAGCTTTGCAAATGTCCCTGGCGCTCACACGCACACGCACATATTCAAAGGCTCTTTTCCGTTAGAAGATAAACTTTACGACCCAACAGAATAAAAGCAAATCTCTCGTCGAGTCCTCTCAGCACGACATACGAAGACAGTTAACAAACTATCATAAATAACGCGCGGTAATCGTTTCCAGGTTCCGAAATCCGCGACGAAGCTAATCAACAAACTTCCCGGCGTATTGGAGAAGTTTCGACCGAAGGAAAACAAGCGTCGACGCCGAGAACAAGTTACTTTCGTTCGTCCGTGAAGTGAATAAACTAAGTGCGACCGTCTCTTAAGATCGTCTCTCCCGACGCAGGGAGGGTGTTGAGTGGTCGCTAAAGCCGGCAAAGTGTCTCCGATAAAGTTGTCGGCTATGGACAGTAACTCGGTGTCGCCAATGCCTGAGCTGGCGCCCATCGCGGAGTTCGACAAGTCGCCACCGTCGCCGCCCAACGAGGAGGTGCCGATGGACGACCTCCCGCCGCCACCGGCGACCATCACCCAGTCCGAGGGGAAGAAGAAAGTGTGAGTACACATTAATTGTCCAATGGCAACTCCTACCTAGGTATAGGATAGGTTAAGATACTACAAAAGCGCTGTAGAGCGTGGCATGTTCCTGAATTAGTCATGAAAAAAAAATACTGGTCAATATATTCTTAATAGGGCGGTGAATTCAAAAGAAAGAAAGAAGAAAGAAAGACATATATTGGGACAAATTAACACATCACAAGAAAAAAGGCATAACAAGTAACATAGACAAGTACAAAGGAAAAACAAGTCATATAAATACAACATAATACACAAAGTCCGAGTCAGAGATTCCATCTTGCTCTATCTTTAAAATGCAAAAATTGTGTGAAGCTTTAGTAGGTACCTAGGTATAGCCTCAATATTTGCCATTTAAGATCTTCGTTAAGTACCGTGTCTATAGTCTTCAGAGTGATTGGTTGCAATTTGCAATGAAGCAGTTTAAACTGAAAAAAATTGGATCGATTTAAACTGAACTAAATGAATCATCGATAAAAGCCATCGCTTTGATATAAAATGGCCCAAGACGTTTTATGACCTTTCTGTATTCATGAAAATCGTTGAAAACAATAAAATATACGAAGATAATTGAATCGTGTGATTTTAAAACAACACAAGTCACATGTGTTTTTAAAATAACACTTGCCCATTTTTTTAAATTATTTAATATTTACACCTACCTATTGATTTACATTAGAAAAAAAAAATGTAGTTTATTCATACAGAAATCAATATAATATGCTAAAATATTGCTGTTGTAGATATTAGTATGTGAATAAAACAGTTTTTTCTATTTCCTGCAAAGTTGTAATGAAAGGACATGTGTCGTTTT
Source organism: Yponomeuta evonymella (assembly GCA_963969515.1). Lineage (NCBI taxonomy): Eukaryota > Metazoa > Arthropoda > Insecta > Lepidoptera > Yponomeutidae > Yponomeuta > Yponomeuta evonymella. The sequence goes on from OZ018346.1 coordinate 8,780,823, forward strand.
AAAATCACACGATTCAATTATGGAGTCGTCGGCATATTATTATTTCCAGCAGGACCAATATCGTTTCTCATTGATCCTAATATCTTGAAAATTGCCCTGTCCGACCTGCTTACTATTACTTATGTACCAATGGTACCTTATAGAAACGATATTCATATTAACCAAGGTTTAGATAGCATTTTTTTGTATTTTCACGACAAATGCGTGCAATTAACGTCGAAAAACAATTTTATTTCGAACTTTATTTAATGTAAAGGTCCTTAAAGAGTCGTTAACCTGTAGTTTAAGCAGTGGATGGTAGTCTGTGAAGCTCATTCAGCTATTGAGTTTAATATTTGATGAGGTTTGCAGAGCTGTCGTGCTTTGCTAAGTGATTGACCTGACTCACTTTTAGCGCTTCAAATACGGTATTTGACACGATCAAAAATAAATTATTTCATATGCTCGATTAAAACAAAAATTACAAAATATCTCGGAAAATGTATCTCTTTTAGTCAATTACTAGTTATTACAATTTTTAAATAGATTAAACATAAAAAGAGTGCTCTGAAATGTGACGTCATACATAAGCAAGTATTTTCATACAAAATTCCGTTTTAAAAGTAACTCATTTGATATTTTGTCAAATACCCAATTTACATAATATTAATAATGTAGGTACTTTACATAAGGCTCTAAACGAACGTAGAGAAGGAGATCTGAACTAATGTAACAAAATAAATATATCAAGCGACTGTGAGTGGAAGGGCTAGTATGGTATGTCCCAGACGGACATACTTCGACCAAATAGGAAATGTGTTAGCCTTCGCTAACACAGATAAAAAGTACCCGAAACCGGCATGCGTGCATGAAGCGTCTAATGAATGTTGATGAACCGACAGGTTTGTCAGAATCGTGGCTAGTGAAAAACCATATCTACCCCCGGGAATACAGGCGTGAGTTTATGTATGTATGTGTTCGAAATATGTACATTATACAGTTTCTCATATAGGTTACAGGCAGTCGGTGGCAAAGTTTTACGTAGGTAACTCCGCTGAGTGCTTACTGGTTTTTGTGGAAAAAATCCACGAATCCCTTCTGGGGATTTACCTACAGTAAAAATTTGTGGAATAACCTAGGCATAATCCCCACTGATGTCCCCCACGATTTCTAATATTGAGGTATGTAAATACGTACTTGAAATATGCAGGAAGCTAAAGAGGTTTTTCCTGATAGTTCTGATTGTGTATCTCGATAACAATACGTACAGAACAAAATACAAGTTACTTTTGCCGAAACTAACGGCCTCTGCACTACATCAATAGCACTATCAGGAGCTCAATAGATAACTACGAGCTCAGACTGCTGTATGCTGTAGAGTGTGTGTGTGTGTAATTGATCAGCCAGCGCAGTATAACGGAACGCCGCCAGATGGCAGCACGTGTGAAAAATATACGTACGACAAATAATTTTCACGATATTTGTGTGTAGAGTCAGTCTCACACCACTTGCGTCTGTGGAAAATTTTATCTAAAACTTTTATGAAAAATAAGTGTTTCATGAAAAAAGTCTTCTTTTATTTATGGGGGGAAAATACCATAAGCTATCGCCGTCTCTATGGAACACATAGTGGCTTGGTGTTGTCGTCTCTCTCTGAGGTGACAGGTTCTTCTGAAGTAGGGCGAAGTACCGAGAACGGAGTTTGAATTGAATCGCAAAGAGATCTGTCCGAGAGCCGACACGGACCCCGCGGCGGGAGATGCTCTTATGTGCGTTCGAATTTTAAATTATTCTTTTTTTGTTTTTCTCTAAAAAAACAGCCAGTGTTTCGTGTGAATAGTTTGTGGTGCCCACCGAAAAAGAAAAATAAGTTTTTCGACTCACTGACCCAGTGTTTAGATTTGTCTGTGAGTGCAACAGCAAAACTTGGAAATGGCGCGTGGAAAAAGTCAAAAGTATGTTTTCTTTTACTTGTCTTATTAATTATTTGATACTAAGATTTTCAGTCTTTCAACATTTTTTCTATACTCTTGTTATTTTTTTATGGTAATTTTAGAACAGGATTTACGTGATGTACTTGATGTACTTTATCGATCTAAAATAACTAGTTTCAAGTAACTACCTATACAATATGCCCGCATGTGTATTTAATATCCCAGACCCTCTTAATCCCAATAGACACCCAAATCGACTCTACCTACGATTATTATTAGGTATCAAATTTTAATAACAAGGAGCATATCAGTACAGGTACAGACCTTTTTACTGTGTCGGTAGCAGGTCGACATTTAATTTTTTGTTGCAAAATTGTATCGTACCTAATTGAGTGGAGTTCTGTAAAAGTCGATGAAAAAATGTTAATAAAATTGTACCGGTACAGTCGACAACACATCAAATTTTATATAATACTTACGTGCACTCTAATCAATAACGCTAAGGACAACTTTGCAACAAAAATGTAAAGGTTGACCTGCTGTCGACCGTCCATACTGAAGAGGGAGTAAGCAGACAAAAAATATGATTGATTAGGCAATTCAGTTTATTATCGTAACGGCTTTACGCTCCACCGGTTATTGGAAAGGGCGATAATCACTGTGGCGACGACCATCAACATGACATGTGGGGACGCACCTTTAATTTAACCACCAACTACTTCATGTACTGTAGACCGAAACGAGTAGGTGTACGCTTTATTTACCAGTGGGCGCTTAATCAGATGGGTTATTGTACCGTTGGTAAATTCGACAGCAGGTCAACTTTTACATCTTTGTTGCAAAGTCGCCCTTAACGGTACTGATTAAAATGCACATATGTAAAGGTTGATGTACAGTCGACAGCATTCCGGCTTTTACAGCAGCGCATTCTAACCAATTTGATTGCGTTAGGGCGACTTTCGTTCTCCTGTCGATTGTAGGTACAGTTGACACTCAATCTCAAGAAGAAACTGGATGACACTTAAGTATTGAACTATTAACCTAAATTCTCAATTCAGAGACCGGCTGGAAGTCTATCAAATTCCGAACCTTCTTCTTTATCGAGAAAATCTGCAATGGCAATGATGCAAGCACAGACAGAGTTCCAGATAAAATGTTCTACGCAAACATGCGACAAGTCTGTTCAAATACAGATTGGTGCGGCCTATTAAGTAATTATTTGATTTCGTAAACGAAGCACCAGGAATTCAGACCGCAGCATTGCAATACTAATTACCGTGCTAAATGGAGACCGGCTTTAGATAACAAAATGGAACTTAATGAGATAGAAAAAAAATATTTGTCAAACTCAAACTTTTGTAAGCACTACAAATGATTAGCTTAATTTCGGATTCACTTCCTTAATTTTTTGTGAATCCAGAATTAAGCTCATAAAGTAAGTATATTATCTTATTGTATTCAAGTTGAAAGAATCAGTTGGGCCCAATCTATCTTACAAAAGGTGTCTGAGCCTTACTGCTAAGTACCTAAATATCCAGTATGGATCAAAGATCTGCTTTAATATTCAGCACTAGGGTTTTCATTTATTTTTGTTATACTTATATTAATCTCCTTTTGAACTCTGACACGGTAGGATAAAAGCAGACTTATTGTTGTAGGTGGGTATCTATCGAAACAGTTTCCCTCCATCATTGGTGGTTGGCAGTCAGCTCTCGACGTCTTTCTCTGTTCAGTGCAATTCCGGGTAATTCTTGCGCGGTTTTAACACCGGTTCACTCCTTGATATTGTACCAAGACTCTTCCTCTTCCACCACAGATCACCCCTGGGGGTGATCTGTGTCTTCCACGTTCCACGTTGTCCATCATTATAATCTGAAGCGGCTGGAATCATCGACAGTCGATTATTATCAAACTGCCTTTTATTTTAAACGTCATTGTTTAAATACTAAATGGTGTAACAACAACTTAAAAGTTTAGAATGTAGATTTTCTAGTTTCAAAATTCGCGACAAACCGTTACACGCTTGGCCTCTCCGAGTGGCTTATTTCACCATTAAAACTAAACCCGGTCCGCATTAAACGCACTAATTTCCACGTACACGGGAATGTGCGGCACTTTATCTCAACAGATTCGAGCCAAAAACTTACGGAGAACTACGCTTTTAGCGTTTCAGTTTCGTTGTCAATTTTGACAAGTGAATATGTAATTTAGTCAAATGAAATGTCAAAATCGCGTACAGTTTAGCTGCAATAAGTCGGCGTGCTGTCAATGGCGCTGCAGTTGCTCTAATTCGTTCGAACTCTGTTTGGTCACTAGTTTCCTTATATCACGGTCACCAACTGATAGGAGAACTATATATATAAAAAATCAAAAAAAGAACCTTTGTTCCGTAGTTTTCTTGTTTTGGGATGAAACTTGAAAATACAGAAGCGTAAAGTCGTGTTGAGTTTCGACCTTTTAATAGTAGGTATTTTTATAATAAGAACTCAAGTTTAATGCTGAACTGCGTTTAGATTGAGCAGTAGTGTTAGCAAGTGGGAATTAAATCCAATATGCGCCAGTGTGGGATGAGGGGACTGCTGGGCGCTCCGGAAATGGGTCGAAATTGACGCTTATTACTGACTGTTGTCAGAGAACAGGCACACGAGACTACAGCCAACCAGACCAGTTTTGGCAAGGACATTTTGAACTCTGCTGAAATCATCCGTTGATATTTTTGATTAAATAATTCATACTACAATATTATAGAATTATTTTAAAAATGCGACTACAGCTAACCAGACCAGTTTTGGCGAGGAGATTTTGAGCTCTGCTGAAATCATCGGTTGATATCTTTGATGAAAAATTTATTATTTGTATGGAAATATATTTATTTTGCTGTAATTACAGAATTATTTTTAAAATGCTTAGTTCCCGAAACAGGTCGAGTAATTAATTTATAAAGACCTAGGTATTTATATCAAATATAATCAAACATTTATTAAGTATTTGTATAGAAATATTTTATGCTATAATTAGTGCATTATTTTAAAAATGCGACTACAGCCAACCAGACTAGTTTTGCCAATGATATTTTGAACTCTGCTGAAATCATCTATTGATATCTTCGATGAAAAATTTATTATATATACGGAAGTATTTTTATTATGCTATACTTACAGAATTATTTTTAAATACCTACGTAGTTCCCGAAACAGGTCGAGTAAATAATTTATTTAATAAATACCTAGATATTTATGACTTAATTACTCAACAATCAGAGACAATCTGTATTTTTATATTAGTAAGAGTCGATATTTCATTTCAGTGGCAATAGATGTTTTTGTAAACCTTTGCTTTTGTCCTTTGTGTAAGCAAGCAACTCACGGCATTGTTTACGTAACTTCATCCGTCTAGTGACTGCAAACCATGCAAATAGAATCCTGACACTTTTACAACTACCTCAGTTTAAGGGTTCCTTACCCGAAGGGTGCCAACAGGACTCTGTTACCAAACCTGCGCTGTCTGTCTGACCATGAAGGGCTCTTTCTCATGAACCGCAATAATTGTTAGTTGAAATGTTACGTAAAGTAAAAATTACTTATTTGAAAACTATACACAGAAATAAAAAGTATTGCGTTCAAAATGTGCAAACATATAATGATGGTCACTTATAGACACGGTTAGAGTTAACCGGATGCTAGAGTCTGCGTTGTTGTAATCTGGAAAGACAAACTTTCCAACATTTTCCAAGTAAAAATTAATTGCGAGGTGGCACTCTGTAAAGTTATTATAATAAAACATGAAAATGAATTGTTAGAATTTGGGAATTTATATTTCTTGCGGAAATTAATTTAAACTAAGTACTTAATGCAAATTTAAATCAAAACTTAAGTAAATTTTTAATGAATGTGTTATTTTTGCAGATTACTGAACACATAATAAAAATTAAAGAAAGTAAAGAATTAAAAGGGTTAAAGGAAGTTTTTCACTATAGTTAAAATATACTATAGTGAAACTTAGACTGGATTTTTCAATAGTCAGATAAAACTTAACTGGAGAATAAAACTGATGTTGTCACTGTCTTGTCGTATGATTTAGATAGTGATAGCATGCAATTTATTCTCCAGTTAAGTTTTATCTGACTATTGAAAACTTGGCCCTTAGTGTGATAATAGTGAGATGCATAATTATATAGTTACTTAACAAAAAATAATAAAAACCGACCAAATGTGATTAGGACATCTACTAAATGTGTTTTCCTTCATTCAGTTTTGTAAACTTAGACTTTAGTGTACTGAACTGAAAGAAAGAAAAAAAATTTCGCTAACTAGCTGGTGGTACCTAGTAATAAAAACCGACCAAATGTGATTAGGACATCCACTAAATGTATTTTCCTTCATTCAGTTTTGTAAACTTAGACTTTAGTGTACTGAACTGAAAGAAAAAAAAAATTTCGCTAACTAGCTGGTGGTAGTACGAAATCCTCGGAGCGCAAGTCCGAGTCGTACTTGGTCTTTTTTTACACGACTTGTAATTTTACAGCAATAGTAGAATATTTATTGCTCAATAAGCATATTTGTATAAAGGTGAGCTTAATATTCATACAGAACTAGGTGTGTCAGCGAAAAAATCCTGTTTCTGTGTTGAGACACTATCAAACTTCTAAATCAGTTCAGTGATTTCGTGACGAATATCTAAAATCTGAACTATTTTTAGGGTTCCGTACTTCAAAAGGAAAAACGGGACCCTTATAGGATCACTTTGTTGTCCGTCGGTCTGTCTGCCTGTCTGTCCGTCAAGACCCTTTATCTCGGGAACGCGTGGAGGTATTGAGTTGAAATTCAAAGTGTGAAAAAATAAATTTTCTAAATAAACGTAAAGTACGGTCGTTTATGAACAAAGAAAGCATATATTTCGACACTCAAAGGAATCTAAATTTACGGGATCCTTTCCGTTGACCTAGAACTACGCAATTTGTCAAGTAATATCGTCGTACCTATACTACAAGTACAGGGAAAAATCATTAAATCATAAAAAAAATTGTCTTTGAAGTTCGGGAAAAGCTCGGAAAAACTGCGAACCTTGATTCCTGAACTATTTGATGTAAGTTCCTACAAATTTGTACGGAACCCTCGGTGGGCTTGTTCGACTCGCACTTCGGTTTGTCCGCTTTTTTTTAATGCATCCATTGTATGGGTTTATAATACCGTCCGCGAATCGCCAACTGTCCAATCCATAATGAATATCAAATCCGTGTTAATTCTAATACCAAAACACGTTCTGTATTCCTCTAACGGCACCTGTCGAGGGCAGCTAGTGACAGTGTTACTAGGCTAGTGTTGCCAGATGTCCCACTTTTTGCGTGAAGTCTCATTTTTCAGCCCTCTCAGAGCGTGTTTCGACAATACCATTCAGCAAAGATTAGACGAGTTCTTGAGTGCAGACCGCGGATCGGTAAACGTAATGTAGAACGTCCTCAGACTCGGTGGAGCGATGATCTACGCAGGGCAGCTGGCAAGAGCTGGATGAGAGTAGCCGAGGACCGTGCTCAGTGGCGTGCAATAGGAGAGGCCTATGTCCAGCAGTGGACAAGCATAGGTTGATGACGATGATTATGATCCAGCAAAGAAGTTGGTTGTTTTTCGCCCGTATAAATTCATAGCCATAAATTCGCGTAGCCAGACCGCTTTTGATTAATTAATGAGGTTACGATTGAAAAGAAATAACCACACGAGTTGGCCTTTTGACGCTGCGAAAAATACAAAATCGCGGACGACAACTATCTTTATATGTTTAGTAAAAAGTTTTAAAAGCTTAAAATAATTTTTTTTTATTAAAAAACCAAAGAACTTCCATTTTTTTCCATTTTAGTCAAGATATTTGGAAAAACTGATCTGGATCGCGTTTCATAAGACTAAAATTAATCGTTTATAATTATGATGTACATTGCCTCGCCGAGTCTTCATACTCTTTAATCTGGGGGTTAATCGACAATGTATATCGAATTGTCATAGTAAACCATGAATTGTAGTTCTGTGAAATAGGCACCTGTAGGTATAGGTAGTACAACGATGCGAGTAGCGCGTTTTAACGTCAAAAGTCGCAAGTGACCAGTATATTAATTGTCAAAATGTGACATTTTAGCGCCGTAGAACGTGATTCGCGCCATATTACTACCAATGCTGGTAACACTATTTAGACGCGGTCGTGCGGACGGACGGGTCCAAGTTTTTGCAGCGCCCGTCCGCAACAGCTTAGTTTATGCCATGGACAGGCTTGCGGTCGAACCGAGAACTTGCCCTTCTCAATCCTTGGCTTAAACGACAGACGCAAAGCGATTATTGCTTGTTAACGAGAAAATCTGGTTCAACTTCTTTTTTTGCTAGCGATTGGAAAGTAAATTTCCTTAAAATCGCCATATTGCCAATCGCTCCTATAGGAATCGAATATAATATACTGATACATACATAAACTCACGCCTAAATCCCGGTGGGGTAAGCAGAGATCAGAGTTTTCTTCCTTGCGACGATCGTGACAAACCTCTTTCGCTTCATCAAGATTCATTTGAATAGAATCGTATGTTCTAAAACATACATAGAATATAAAATTTCGGATCATAGGCATCCATCAACATGATGTATTTTAGGACCAACCTTATCGTGTACATAAAAGTACATGAAAAGCAAAAACACAATTGTAAAATGGAGGATTTTTTTATCTGAAAAACCAGATCCTATTAGCAATAAGACCGCTAATTGTACCTTTTCTTTTGTTACTGCTGTTTGTGTAATTATTATTCTCTGATGTACAATAAAGAATATTATTATCTTATCTTTTCCGTTGTAGTCAACTTATTTCTATTTGATTGTAGCCAGGAATGGCTGTAGAGAGCATAACTAGGCATCGCGTCGGTCAGCTAGCAATGAATGAATCGCACTATCAGCGTTGATAGATATAGATGTTGGTCTGTGGTGTATACAATGAGAAGGTAAATTGCATTGGTAAAGGTGGAGATGGAGATGGGATTCCTACTCGGTATTTATTCGCCTGAAAGTATTTATTCTCAGGCTAATAAGTAGGGAGTAGGAAGTTGCCATAACGACACCCGGCCTCCAAGTTTCACTAGTCCTTCAACAGCATCATCATTCAGCCACAAGAAGTCCACTGCTGGACATAGGCCTCCTCCATGGATTTCCAAAAAGACCGGCTACTAGTCCTTATCAATGCAGATTAAATATGCCCAAACTCAAAGGGTCTGCTGTTAACAGTTGAAGAGATCTCCTGTCCACCTTCAAATATCATCATCAGACCATTGTCCACCCTTGAAACACATTATTTTAAACGTATTTAAAACATATTTAAAATGAGCATGTTTGATCGGTCTCCTCAATTCCGATCAAACATGCCCAAACAAGCACAGTGTACTCTTAAAAATAAATAAGAAATATTTGGGTATTAAGCCTTGTTTATACGAAGCCGTCTTGGTATTGGCCTTGTATAAACAGTTTTTCATACCAAGCCAGCGCTGGCTGACGGCGCTGGCGAGAAATCTAGAATTGACCGCCCGTCTTTCAAGCCAGTGACCTCCGCCCGCTAACCCCTCAGTTATGTGCGTCTGTTTTTCAGCGACACGATGCAGGCTGACTGGCTTTATCTAAGCAACACGAGCGAAGCCAGCGGTGGCTTGTCTGTGGGGCTGGCGCCAGCGCACTGGCTTCGTATAAACCATACTATTCTTACTCAGTATTTATCCGCCTGAGAGTATTAATCTCAATCCCATCTCGAGTCTGCGGCCTTAACCAGTACCACTACCGCTTACCGCCTCACACTTTACATTACAATATTGGTCTACATCCAGCCCGTAGCCAGTTTGTTCTGACCACAGAGACAGTCCGCATCGGCGGCACACTTACGCGGATTTATGGCGGAAGCGCGGTATTATGAGCCAGACGTGATTGTCTCTTGGAGTGGATCATGCCACTGAGTTTTATTTGCTTCTAGGTTTATTTAACCTGCTTTTACTTCTAGGAAAGCTCTCTGTCGCAAATTCTAACAATTTTACCCGACTGCGGTGAAGCCCAAAAGGAAGGTAATGTGTTTAGCTCGTATGTATGTATGTATGTCCGATCTATGTTCCCTTTTAACTCCTCAACCAATTGACAGATTTGGACAAATAATATGTCAATCGATTCGTCGTGTTAGCGCGAGTGCTATACGCTATTATATGAAAAATATTTCAGTTTGTTATTAATGATTGTAAAGGAATGAGTGTACTTTTGACAGATGTGCCAGAAAGTTAAAGCAGCGTTTCGGAAGTATATTTTTTGTGTACAACAGGTTTTTGATACAGAGAATTGGCCAATAAAATTGAGAACTCTATAAAAAGCTAAGTTTTTGCATATTGTCGGAAGTATATTTATTCTATCCAGAAGGAAGTTTATGAAAATTAAAACATGTCTAAAATTACCATAACTTTATTTTCTAGTGACTGGTGGCAAACCAATGTTGTCAAGTATACTTACTATTTACTCTAATTAAATATGTTAGAATGTGCGTGCGAGAGGTATTCCAGAGGGAAGCGCAGCCATAAGTGTAAAGAGAGAGAGAGACAGGTAGAGCATTCTCTCTCTCTCTCTTGTGAAGTGAGTCTCGTCTTTCGAAATAAAGCCTTTCTACACGTGGGACTGTGTCTTTCTCCGATAGGGGCTGACTAACAAGGATATTGAATACAGATGACTAACGTATGATCGTTTGATGTGAACAAGTCCATCATTCTTCGTAGAGTTCAGTCGCATGAATACGAGCACCTTTGTAAATCTGACGTTAATTCTGAGAAACATGCCGTATTGCAATAATATAAGGCAATGGTAGATATCAAATTGCTCTTGTGTCTTTGCGGCTGTTTGCTTTGGTTGGATGAGTTTTTTCAGCGTAATCAAAGGATAATCAAGGTGAGGCACAACATAATAATACAGTCTTTTTGTCCAGGAGTGAGCTTTGGGTCTTGCTGTGGGAGACGATTTCGATATGGGTCTCAAGCTATCGTCAAAACATTTTTTAAAGTTGGGTAGAAGTTTAAAATGCTAATTGTATAATTATCATATTATTTAGAATTCTGACATCTAATAACACAAACTTTCAATGGAAATCTTGCTTTTTTCAATAGAAAAGCATAATATCTTTAGAAATTTGTCGAAATTCAAGACAGTTGTTTCTGTTTCGTTTTGTTCTCTGGTGTTAACGTTGTTATAATATTAGAGGGAACTCTTAGGTCGGTGTCAATTATGCTGCAATATCGTCATCTTCATACCATGCGAGAGGTCCCGGGTTCGAATCCCGGCTGGGGACCAAAAAAAAAACCCCAGGTCTTGGATGTTTACATGTTTGTGATGTCGTTGTTTCTGGTTCCCACGACACAGGGTATCCTAGTGTGGGGCCAGAAGCAATGTATGTGCCTGTATGTAAATGTTTATGTTTATGTTGTTTATGTTTATTCTTTTCTTATAGTTTCACATCCAGCCTTATAGACAGGACAACCCGCTGTCCTCCCTGCGAATAGCGCATACCCACACACACACAGGTGCAAGTACGGGTATTTCTCAACAAACTAACTATATCAAATGGCATGACAATAAAGGGGAGAACCCTTATTCGTGTAAGGGGCATCGTTGATGTGATGGGGACTTTCACAGCAAATTGTCACTTGTCTGCCATCGATAACACCGTGTCCAGACTGCGCCCTAATGATTTTCAGGGGAACACACAGATCGATATTACATCGAGGTTCGAAGTGCAGTGTAGCATTGTCGCCTTTGTTGAAGGGAAATATACCGTACTTTAAAATAAAATGAATAATTTGCCTCGTAATTTTATGGATGATAAATAAAACAATCATACTAAACACAAACTTCCAGTAACTTAAAATGAAACCAACTCTGGGTCTACCGTATCAGAATCTTGACAGTCAAGGTGTTTAGCGAAGGATTTCAGGCTCATTTTTCTTGTGAAAATTTACAAAGCGTGTTTATGAATTAATGGCCATGTTTATGAAAATACGATTCTTCTAAAGCACTCCTAAGTGACAGTTTATTTAATCTGTGGTTACGACTTTACCTTGTAAAATCTCCACCACAGACTATTTTAATCAGCATTTTAAGGAATCGTGTTTTTATAAATAAGACTTACGGTCTTGATCTTGTAGTGGAAATCATCACTATTAAAAAAAATATATATTTCATGAAAAATACAATCAGGGATCTGTCAGGATCGTAGCAAGTGGCAGTCCCTGGTCTCTGCCTACCCTTCTGGGATACAAGCGTCAGTTTATGTATGTATGTATGTATGTATGTGTAAATACAATCATTCAAACTCTGGAAACGAAATCTTTCATGTGAGATTTTAAAGCTGTTTGGCTTATTTTATGGGGACAGAAATTATTTTGTAGTCTGATGTATTTTCATTCCATTTTTTTAACACCGCGAAGTAGCATTATTTTTGTTGAAGCACTTATTTTTAAAGTGCCTTTAGATTAGTCCCTTTGTTGAAGAGTACTCAGGTGTTGGATTGGGCTTTGATTGTAATGGTTGCATCCTCCTTGTAGTGCGCACTTGAGAAACGATGATTGCTTATCTACACCGCCCGTCAGACATATCCCGCGAAGGAAGTGAAGATCACCGTAGTACAAATCCAACGATTGGCCTGTTGATATCAATAATCCTTACGGGCGGCAAATAAAAATAAACAGGTGGGGCTGTGTCGGGTAATCGGGTTACACCTGTAAGTGTTAATTTTTAACTGCGCAATGTGTTACGCGGCACTACCGACCTCTAGCGGCACGAGTCAAAAGGATCTGCGTATAATAGTGGTAATAGCTATATTGCTCTACTTAACGATATATAAAAGAATTGCACACGACACGTACTTATAGGCGTTACATCTTAGACCCCGTACTATCGAAGTATTCCGTATGGCGCCGGATTAAGAATAGCGACACTCCATTTCCTTCCGTGGATGTCGTAGAAGGCGAAGGAAATAAATTACCAGGAAACGGGCAGCAGCGTCTTCCTGAGATTCCAACCGCATGCTGCGATCGCCAACCCGCCTGCCAAGCGTGGCGATTATGGCAACACCCCTTAAGGTTATGGTTAAACTACGAAGGAGGCCTATGTCCTGCAGTGGACGTCAAATGGCTGATGATGATGATGAATACCGAAGTGAAAGACGTTTAACGGCAAAATCTCTAGACTTCTGAAAGCAATACTTATTGCTTCCTACAGATTGACGCTCAAAAACGGGACCAATGTGTTCATAGACCTGACCATTGGTTTTAACCAATAAAATGAACGACAGAGTATCTAAATCACTCCGTGATTGGTTTATTCTGTGCGTAGCCGAGGTGACGTTAACGTTGATTGGACTATAGTATATTGCAGTGACAGCATAAGTGGTGTATGGAAATAACTAGTACTTTTATGGCGTAGGAAAATTATCTTCACAGATGACTAGTTATCTAATCTCAGTTATTATCTAAGAAGGGTACAAATGGCTTTGACTTTTACTTCTGTTCGTTTTTTGCAAAAATGGGTACGTTAAAAATGTACGAAATGTAGATTTTGATATTGAAAATGTATTTTCGTTCGCTCCAGTGTAGGCTCCGATTTCACGAAAAAGAACGATCCCCTTATATCTCGGAGAGTTGTTAAGATATGATGTTAAAAAAAAGACTCAAAAGAGTTACGAGAGCTGTAAGGTGCAAAAAGAATTATTTGAGAAAATCAAAAACGAAAAAAGTTATAGCAAAAAAGAAAATAGTGAAAAGAAAAATTCATTTTGGCGCTCGATATTTTGGAAACGAAGAATGATATCAATAATTTGAGAAAAAATCCTCTGGACAATTTAGTCAGTTACAATGTGAGCCTAAAAAAAAGACGATCGGGTTAAGGGTTGTAGACCTGGAGCCTAACTTTTTTGAAAAAGGTCAATAAGTCAGAACGACATTTTTCACATGACATTTATGACTCGATTCATCTCCAATGTGCTCGATAGTCGTGTGAGGCACGAATTCTGTGAATTTTGTATCATGGGTTACAGCTTATCAGCTTTTTTTATCATAGCTTTGTTTTAGTTACTTCTACATTCTCCGCTCCCGAAGACGATATTGACCTCTAAAAATAATCTTTTTTTGCGTAGGTACTCGTACTTGAGAGACAAGGTAGATAAATTAGAATGTAGAGTAGAGAATACGTTATCGAATACAATGTATTGTAATCACTAGCCCGAATTGTGCTATCACTGTGTTATTTATAAAAACACGATTATTTTATTTTATTTTATTTTATTTGGGTAAACAAACAATTATACAATGAGTAGTAACAGCAACTTAGGTAACAATTGAGTATTTTAAGTAATTGTACAACCAGCAACGCTTACCACGAATTGGAGAAAGAGAAAATAAATACGGAAAACAAAGGCCTCAGAGAGAGGTAACTTCTGACTTATTAGAACTAAGTTAATTAATTAATTAATTAATTAATTAATTAATTAATTAACGATTCGATTCCTTAAAACACTCCATAAGCCCCGCATAAATAGTCTTTGGTAGACTTTACAAGGGAAGGACTTTACCACAGACTACATATACGGCGCTTATGGAGTGTTTTAAGGGAATTATTATACATATTACATTACATAGACTCACGCCTGTATCACGGAAGGGTAGGCAGAAATGAAATTAAATGAATCTTTATGTTTTTACAATTTATATCTCCATATTTCTTCTCGTCATCAAACTAACAGAGAAGGCGTAGTGAAATTATTAAATTATGTTTGCTAGTAGAGATAGACTAGTATTTTTACGCGACTGCGGCGAAGCCCAAACGGGGGGTAATGTGTTTGGCTCGTATGTATGTAAGTATGTCCGATTCTATGTTCCCTCCTAACTCTTTAACCAATGGTCAGATTTTGATGAATAAGATCTCAATCGGTTCGTGTTTGCGCGAGTGTCATATGATATACGAAATTAGCATAAATCAAGCAAAAAATTAAAAATAAAAAACACTAAAAAGACAAAAATAAAAAAGTGACTTAAAATAACCAACAACCCGACTGTTAAGCATTAATTACTATGCAGGCGGGACCCAAATTCAACATTGAAAATCCTTGCAAGGTATCTAGGATGGGTCCCGACTGCTTCGTAGTTAGTGCTCAGCACTAGCAACTCAGGTTGTTGTTTATTTTTTTAATTTTGTTTTTTATTACTTCAAACGGTTAGGTTACGCCGAGTCGTGGACACGCAATTACTCTCACAATCCAAAAGCTGTCTCGAGAGGAAATGAAACCCAGACTTCCTCGAATGTCTCTACGATATTCCATATTCAAATAATGTCTCCCTTTACGCCGCTGGCTCTCGTCAGACAATAGAAATGCGGCGCAACTTTCGCATTTTTATCTGTGTCCCGATGGTCCTATGCTGTAGGTATGTGTGGCGTTCGACAGATCTGACAGCGGAATCCCGATGTCGGAAAAACACTCGGGTAACTGGTATACCCTCAGAACATACCCATGGTGAATGTGATTTTTTAGCAGATAGGTTTGATATTTTCCTTCATAAACTTCTAGTCAGGTATATTTTTGTGGATTTCTATTTAGAGAAAAATGTTTAGTTTGATTTCACATCTAAAGTATGACAAAGGAGGAAAAAGGCACAATTTAGAATGTAGGTGGTAAGTCATAATAAATAACATACACACTTACACTACATAACAATAACATTTTTTATGAGATAATTTATATTTTTTCATGACATGAAAAGATCTATGCCTCGGCGTGTTACCAAAACCGTGTATCCTGCTCATGGTTTGATGAAAAAAACAATGGGTTTTCAATGCGCAAAACTTAACTTTTATTTTGCTTCCCCTATCAACAAAAATGTTTTGCGCATGGATAACTGATTGTTTGTGTAACATTTGTCGCGGGAGGTGCATCTTCATATAAACCTTGACATACCAGTGTGCAATTAGTTGCCGATTTTCAGCCAAACAACTTTTCTTAGATATACCAGGGTAGGTATTAACTGAAGTATGATTATGAACACACGCACAGGACGATAGATCCGAACTGAAACCCGTATGGTATTTACTTAAATTGGTTTTAGGTACTGTCCTAGTTTGGGAAATTAAATAAAATCAGCACGCAAGAATAACATTAGGCTAGGACGACGACAGCTTAGCCTCTTTACCTCTCCCCTATACAAAGATACAATTTTTCATGTTACCAAATTGTCTCTCACGAATTCTGACCCTAATTACTGGCATCCGTACTGTGATGCCATAATTGGGGTATCCCCTGTTGCAGTTATGTTACATGATGCAACAATATACAAACATAACTGGTAAAATGTTCTTTGTTTGATCAAGTAATTGGTTTCATCTTTTAGGCCCTTTTAACCAAGTTAGGGAGAGTTGATTCATATACATTTTTACGACGACAATTATTATTGCATGTGAAGAATTACTTCGCTTTACGAGGCACAGCGAAACCTCTCCAACAAGATGATGGTGTTATTTAGAAAATTTTGTGCACTTTCATTGGCACCTTTCTCTAAAGTCAGCAAACTCGTGACGTGCGGTTTCGTAGTAGTCACACGCCGATTCACCTGATGGTTTTATTACCACGACCTTGCCTCGAGGGAAATAAAAGAGTTTGAATTTAGAATTGCAGTTTAGTAACGTCCAACTTTCAGCGCGGTTCAATTTCTGCAATGTTGTTAATCTGCAAATTCTGGTTCATAGGGCAATGACCGAGACTGGACAGCAGGTTTCTCGACTCAAGCACATCTGGGAAATATTCCAAGGCAACGACTAGATAGTCTTGTGTTTACTTAATTACTTATGATGAATAACTAACATTATCTACCGTTCTCTGTGACGAGGTGTTGTGTGCCTACAAAGATAAGGCACGGGTGCAAACAAAAGCCTTGCTCATCACAAGATAGTAATGGTGTCTCTTTATTCTAACCGGAAAGTCGTAACAGTGAAATTGTTCAGTGTATGTCGCCAAGTTTTCTGGAGTTCGAATATAATACAATAATGAAGGGGGCGTGTAGCGCTGGGGCTTTCAAACGAAGCGATAGGTAATTATTACATTTTATTATTTGTCAGCAATTGCACTTAATATAGCTGTGACCAATTATGGTCATCATAATGGTTGTATGGAAGAAATTACTTTTAGTACTAAGGCCCTCAATTGTACTGTACTATATTATTGTTTAAGTCTCATATGTAATTCCTGGTGTACATACAATAAATAATTATTATATCTATCATGATTAGAATTAAGGCCATATTCATAGCGCACTTCCAACTAGTGCATAGTGATGAGTACATCAATAAAGATTCACCATCAAAAGAGACAACTCTGTTACGTGCGCGTCTAGCATTCAATTTACATGAATTTATCGATGGTCCGGCGCGCGCGTCCAGCGGGCAGCGCGGGCAGCGCGGGCGGCGCTTGCAGCGATCCAGCGAACCTGGGCTAGTCACTAGTGTCCAGTCGCGCACCCAAGCGTCCAGTAGCCACACGTTCCGCTGCAAACTGTAATGCTTAATTGCGTCCTCGCCTGTCGTAATTGCAGTGCAATCTAACACTTTTACGAGTCTGCAGTCTAGTGTCGGGCGGTGCTCGCGGCGACGCATGCCGATGGACATTGTCAATGCGAGTCTGACCGTGGCGTCCTGTGAGGTTGTCCAGTGAATAACCCATGTTCAAGTGATTTCGCCTGGTCGTTACATCAAACGATTGTTTCAAGTTTTCTGTTTAGAAATTTTGGCTCTACATAGATAGAAGTGTCACAATGCGTCAGAGGTATCAGCTCAAACAAACAATGTACGTATCTTAACAATTCACTTTCTGTAATAAAGCTCTGTTTAAACTATGGCTCGTTTAACCTTATCGCGGTATTCACTCTGACAAGTCTATTGACATGCGCGTGCACTCACGCGTTTGGTCGCTACCAAACGTGAGGGTTTTTTTTATTTAACAGATGCAAAGTAAACAATCATTAGAAAGTATCTTTATGGGTATCCGAAACGTTTCGTATTCGGGAAGTAGATACGTTGGTTATTCGAAACAATAACATTCCTCGAACGTACAGCAAGCAGTGGCAGCGCACCGGTCGTATGTTGGCCTCACATTCAAGAATTCTTGGGTTCGATGTCGGCGTGCCAACGACTTTGTTTCCGATGTTACGTATATTTGTAAATTAGTAAGGTAGTAGCAATACCACGTGAAGGAAATCATCGTGAGGATACCTGAGTATCTGAGGTGTTTAAATACCTCAGCGCTAAAAATAGCCAATCCGTGGTAGCCGGCGTGGTGATTAAGTCCGTACTGTCTCTCTAAGATAAGGGCCTCTTCAGTGGTACAGCAAGCGATATACGATACGTTATGATAATTTAAGTTGGTCTAATACGAAAGCTCTACTAGCGTCGAAAATGATTTTTTTCGGCAATCATTTAGGTCCCAGCCACGTTTACCTTGACGCAAGTATCAGAATTTAACAGTACCTATTTGTTGAATTTATCACTTATCTAGGCAAATGTTAGCTAGCGGGTATGATTTTCATCTTATTTAATGAGGTGGCACTGTGTTACACTTATGACAAAATGATTGTAAAGATAAGAGCTACCTCAAATGTTCTACTTTCGCTCATTTGTAGTTCTCTGATAGGCGTATTATCTTTGTGGTAGTTTTTTTTCGTATTTTCCTGACAAATTTTTCAGTTTTTATTAATCGCTGCGTTTTCGTACAACATTTGATTTTGATAGACAGAAATCTACAAAAATATTGTGTAACAGTGTTTGTTATCGAACTCGTCCGAAACGGCTTCACAGATTTTTACGAAAGTTTAGGTGTATATTTTTTAGGTATGAGAATAGGTCGTAGGCTGATTAATATGGCATAACAACGTTTGCCCTATCAGCTAGTATAATTATAATTATCTTGTACCTCACGGGTACCCGGTGCTAACTAACTGACGCCATCAATGGTAAAAAATCATATCTTCTTTATAACACATTTTTCAAAAAAAAAAAAAAAACGACATAAATGGCCATTTTTGGAACCTATATCTCTGAACCTAGGGCCGAGCACCGAGAAATTTAAAGCATTTTTGTCAAAAATGGCCGTTTTTACCCCAAATCGATTGAAGTCCTATGAGAAATTATGGTTTTCACTTTTTGCAGCAACATAATATCAAACAGCACATTAACGATCAATAACCGACATCGACTTAGCGACTTCATTTAAATATCACAAATTGTTGCCTCTCGAAGTGCACTCCAGCATGGTACGATGACACGAGTCGCGCGTTCTATGGCGCTAAAATGTCAAATTTTGACAATTAATGTACTGAAAAGTCGCGACTTTTGACTTTAAAATGTGCGTCTCGCGTCGTCGTACTACGAATAGGTACCTACGCAGCCCTTCTATCATTTAATCGTCCAACCTATCAAGTTAACCATTTTGACGACAACAAAGCGTCAAATTATGTAGGTATGTATTTGACAGTTCGGATCACGACAAATTAGACAACTACATACAGTGGAGGACTTCCGTGGTAGCACCTCAGACTGGCTTGAACGAGTACACAGTGGCATGTTTTACAATATGCGCATTGTTATGCCGGAAAACTCCTTGCACTCTTCAAACATTTAAGTTACCTACCGGCATTGTCTGCCTTCTGACTACCGCTAAAAGGTCTATCTACGACGTAACAAGCCGGGGATGTATGAGTGCATCGACAAAAATAAGTCCTTATACTCGGAGTATATATGAACGTGAAGAGAAAAGCAAAGTGTAGACGCTAGTAACATCAACGTGGGTTAGCTGGAAGGAAATACTATCTAGAATGAAGCATGCCTTTGTAAAAAATAATTTTAGTGCATATTTTAGATTTTAGAAGAGAGACATTCATTCAATCATTCATCAAAAAAATTTATAAAATATTTTAATGGAATTTGGGGCTGGCGCGACTAGTCCTAAGCGACTAGCAATCTTAATTAGCAATTTTAAAATAATTAGCAATCTTGACCGCAATATGGCCAATATTGCGAATCTGCTTCTGACTCTACGAAGACTGAGTTTTCTTGGGCGTAGCCCTCCCGATATAGGGCCTTTGGTAGACATTTCTAGGTTACAGCGTGGTTACAGCTATCAGACTATCGGGAACAAAAAGACCTTTTTTGTACTCTAACCTCATTGGTTCAGAGTATTTTTATTCTTGGAAAAAACGTGGTGGCTCAGTCTCTCTCTCTCTGAGGAAAAGGCATTTTTTCCAAAGGCTCTTCAGTGAGACGTTTATAAGATGCTTATTAATGTGGAAGTTATCGTTGGTGTACATCTAGGGAGTACGATATTATTATATAGAAAAAGTGGTGGATGAAATTTCAATAGAATAAATTATTGAAATTGTGTATGACCAAATATTGATGTATCGTTTTCTTATTTTCAGGTAAGTGAACATTAATTTCTCCAGATCCCGATTGTAAGTCGATGAATCTCCTGCAATAAACAATATTAGGCTAGAAAATATTAGCAATCAAAATAGGTCACCGCCACAGCAATTGGGCTCAAATGGAATATAGTTAAACGGGCCGACATTTATTAATGTGTCATACTTATTGAAGATGTCTCGGGAGTTTGCAAGTTTATTCACCTAGTTCGTGTACAATTTTTCTCTAGCTGTCTTCTTCTTTTTCCTGTGTCTCTCCACTAAGTTGGTCGTCAAACGTCCATATTCTTCTCCATTGCTTGCCAAGCAAAACAGCTCTTCATCCAACGCTGGCCCTGATGTTTTTGAGCCACGAACCTCTTTTTTCTCCCAACACGCTTCTTCCCCTCAATCATGCCTATGATAAGAATTTGAAGAAGTCGGTACCTATCGTGTCCAAGCACTTGTCGGTATAGTGATATGTTTAATTACAAGCACTGGTGGTCGTGGGTTCGATTTTCGCTAGACTACAAATGGCATGATTGTGTTATATGGACGTTATTAATTCGTCATAACCAAAAACTACTCATTAGTTTCCCCAAGACTCGTACCTTAGTAATCATTCTGTGCTTCAATTATTACTACATAGATAAGAAAATTCCCTAGGCTTACTGTACGGAATAATGAACAATGAATTTTGATAAATTAATGAAGACAAAAAAGCAAGTTGTATAACAGTTACCTACTAAGCTTTAAATCAATATTGTCTGCAGCTTGGTGTTTCCAAGTGAGTAGAAACTAAAGAGCAGTAAAGAGTGGCTAAGACTTTTTGACATTTTCTTATACTGTCATGAGTTTTAAAAATAGACACGTCATAAAAAAACCGGCCAAGTGTAAGTCGGACTCGCGCACGAAGAATTCCGTACAATTATCTATACAACATTAGACAAAGATCGAGACAAGATAGATTAGGTACATTGAGAACAGCGCCATCTATAGAAACCAACAAGAAGCGTTTAACATTGACATAGGCGCTGTGAAGGTTACATAGATGGCCGCTAGATGGCGAGCGCTGTCTTTAGACAACGTTCGTTGTATGGGAGACCCCCTTAAATATTGATTTTATTCTGTTTTTAGTACTTGTTGTTATAGCGGCAACAAAAATACATCACCTGTGAAAATTTCAACCGTCTAGCTATCACGGTTTTTGAAATACAGCCAGGTGACAGACAGACAGACGGACCCTTTGGGTACGGAACCCTAAAAAATGTACTTGACATTGGCTGAATTTTCGGTGAAATACTTTATGCCATAATGGGAACGGTTGCTGCAGCAAGCAATCAAGTACATAGATCATAAGCAAAGCAAACAAAAGAAAGATGAATAGTCCATCATACAAATAGGCAAACAAGTGGAGCGTCCATTGGAACCTGACCATTAATTATGTAAGAGAAGACACTGGAGCAACAGACACGATAATTAATTGAATATCCTGCTAGTCGCTCTCACAGCCACTTGCGTCCAAGCCAGGATGTTCAGCAATTTAGGAAGGATATCATGTTTATTCAACGACGATTTATGAGCCCATTCACTAGTTATTGACACGCAATTATTTTATGTGCACTCGTGACTTACAAAATAACAATACTCGATGTCAAAAGCTGTTGAAAAAGTTGGCTTTGTTAGTAAATGTAGAGCGGGTTTTGTAACATTGTTAAACGCAGTTTAACCTTGATTTTTAAGTGCGTGCAGCGAGAGTTATATGAATAATGGTGTATTTAGGGTTAATTGCAGCAAATAGTGTATCAATAGGTAGCTAGTACAGATAGATAGTGTCTTATAATAATTATCAGGAAGCGTAATAGAATGGCAGCGCAACGATGAGACTCCCTGCCTTTCCTCCCTATATCGCATATGAAAATTACAAATCTCCCATCACCATGAAATATCTATAGCAGGTGTACATTTTAGCGTTTATTCCATTGTAAGTACTGGCGAAGGGAGCGTGGGTGAACGTCGACGGTCGTTGCAGGAATGCGGAATAGAGTTGCGACTAGATTTTAGCCAATCATCAAGTTAAAGGCTCGTTCACTGACGGGCTCCTTGCAATGTACCCTTAGCGCCAGCTCAAGGTATACCAGCTCTTAAGGAGCTCAACTTAAGGCGAGTTATCGAACTCCGCGATTATGCTGACTATTCCACTCTAGGTGTCTTGCATTAATTTCACCTCTTTGTTACGCAAAACTCGTTTAGTGCCACTGTTTATAGTTTTTATGCATTCCAGTCTGTAATTTTCTTATCTACCTTTTGTTCGCTTTAGGCTATTCAGAAATCTCGTCGTAGGTTTGAGCAAGATTTTAATGTTGGTGTGAATTTGAAATTTAAGATTTTTGGGTTTTGACCACTTTTGTCAATGCCCATGGACAGATTATGATCGATATAGTTATTTATCAAACTCTAGCAAACACCAATGTTTCTCAGAAACTGTAGACTGATTCCAAAAAAAAATTTATAACTTTATCTAGCCGAACAGTCGATATCAAATCAAACTTTTAAATGTAGCCTGTAACGTAAAGATGCATGTACAGTTTTAATGTGGTGTCGACTTTCCTTCTCTGCCCTCCGTGACAATGCATTGGCAGAGCAAGACTCATTGGTATGGTGCGTGATAAATCAGGAGGCAGGCTTGCCTCAAAAGCCCAATCATTTCGTTTCACACATGACATTCATTTAAGCAACTGGTGTAACAGGTTTCAGGCCTCATTTCTCAGTGAAGTGAAGCGTGGAAGGCTGGCAACCAACTTTATGTCAACGCAATATACCCAAGCGGTTTGTGGCGGTGATTTAAGTGCGAGTCTGGTGAAAAAAGCTGATATATAATGCTACCTCCATACGCCCCACTGTAAGCACAGGGCTTCTCTCGGAGAGAGTGTATGGGTGTAGGAGAGGGCGTAATCACGGTGCCCATCGCGGATTGGTGATGTCAAGCGTTGAGGTATGAGGACACCTCATTCGCTCAGGTTTCCTCACGATGTTTTCGTTCACACTTACCGAGTGGTATTGCTGGTACAAATTCATAAATGTTCGTAACTAAGAAAACAAAGTAATTGGTATATGGGGACACACCGGGGTTCGAACCCATGACCTCATGAATGTGAGCCAAGTGTTCTACCGACCGCGCTGCCACCGCTATTATTGGTAGTATGTATTTGGGATTCATTGGTTGGTATATTTCTATGCAATCCACAAAGTAAGATTGTGTTTTCAAGCAAGGTCTAGAGTTAAATAGACAATAATTTAAGCCTACAATTTGACAAAGTGAAATTAAAATTGCGTGTTTTATGAAGGGTACTGGGTGTTGATTTGTTAATTTTAAACCGATTGAGCAGTGTTTCTACTCTTCATATTATACACCTTTTTTATACGAATTTTCTTGATTCGCGATCCTAAGTTGTGTAAAATAAAAGATTATATTTTGAACAACTTAGGTTCGCGAATCAAGAAAAGTCACCTTTCAAACGATTTAAGATTCACACAACACCTTGTGTTTCTGCCTTTTTATAAAACGTTAAATCATAACACTACTTAATAGTTAAATGTTTCAAAAATTTTATGCATCTTGCATATCCGCACAATGCACATAGTATAATCGCCTTTGTTATTTTAAAATAATCATGAAATTTTTTTCTCGACTTTAGTCTACCTAATTCTAATCAAGAAGGATTATATGCTAAATTTCTGTAGGATAGAACGAGACGCTAGACTCTAAGAATATATAACACCGAGCTTACGCCTGTCACCTTATCAAAGCACTACTTTTATGTACATTATGTAAAGAATTCAAGCAGTTTTCCAACATTGGGTACCAACTTATTCAAAGAGGCAATATTCATTTATCATAAGCACCTGCTATATTTTTAAGAAGGGGATTAAAGAAAACAACCGTACTCATGCCTTGATTAGCTCTCGAAGTTGAGTGGTCGAGCGAGTGCCGAGTTTCGTCCCGTGTATTTTATTATTCAGTAAATTTGCCGGAAAATCCCCGAGGGGCTGACCTCCCTTGCATGTTTTAAAAATAGAAACAGGAAGAGTCGGTCTTCCCTGTAGGATTTGTTAAGGAAACAAAGTATATAGTGTGTTGCTCGAACAAACTTCCAAGTATTCAATTTTAATAGGTAGAGTCCGTCAGTGTGTAATTACTGAAAAATAGGTACGTTTATAAATGCACTTTTATTTACTTGATACAATTTTAAGATTGGCCTTGATGATAATTATACATCCAGATACGAATTGATACGATCATACTATAAGCATAAACACAAGCTACCTATTTTTGTTCAATAATCACACTTATGTCCCGTACTTTAAGAGTTGGCATGGGGTCCACCAATATTAGACCCGTAATTCAATGATAGCAAACTTATTTACTATTTCATCAACACTTTAAACACAATTGTACCAAGGTCTCTAAGTGAACGTATTTCTTCGAACGTAATAAATGTAAACATGAATTTCGCTTCCTCTTCTACGTTGAAGATTTTATTTACACAACTCGCTGTATCTTATCGAAAGTGCTTAGTCACTCGTAAAGCGAAAGCCTAGTTTCTGCAATATTTCATCGGACGTTACAGAGTGGCAAATACCCGGTTCTATGATAACAACTGCAATAATGTTCAATGCACCGTGGGGGCAGCTGGAGTTAACTATACAGGAGATACAGTGTACCTAGTGCCCTAAATTACTTAAAATCGAGATGTCTCATCACATATGCATTTTTTGCTATTTATTTGAATTGAAAAATTTGTTATTGCATAACAAAGGTACAAAGGCGAGCGTAATACTAATAAGTATTTTGATAAGGAAATAATTGAAATGTGAACTAAAAAAAAAACATTGTTTCCTCCTCTCTACCATATTTTATCCCCTCTTGTTTTCTTCACGCTAGCTAGAGATGACCAATCGTTTTAATAATGTTGATTATTATCTAGATACTTTGGTACTAAAGCTTAGTATACAGACAAAGCTTTGCCACTGTACGTAGGTACTTAATTATTCTAGAGAATGCACGTAAAGGCTCTATTGATCATAATTATAATATAATCAGGGTTCGAAATTACCAAGTTGGCATTTGGTACTAGAAATTTCAGTATTCTTGAACCCAACGGTAATGGGCCATTAGAATTGTTATCTTTACTAATGAATATCAAATTAAAATTATCATAATAATTATTGTTATAATTGATAGTCTGTCAATATAATTGTCATTATGAACCCTGTCTTTATAGGACGTACAAAAGACGCCCAAAAATGTACAGCCTTATTTACAAAAAGTTGGTTCCACTAAAACGCTCTTAAGACTCAGTTAAAACCGGTTTAAAAGAGGAGTTCCTGTTATAAACCGTATTTAATTCCGTCGCAGGAGTATTTTAGTGGAGTCGTCTTTTTATAAATAAGACCGTCAGTCTACTGTGCCTTCGGTACAAGAAGACCGCGGGCGAGAGAGTTAGCCAATGATGTAGTCAAAATTAAAGGTCAGGAGGCACTGACCAGGCGGACGATTTGCAGGCACCGTTGTTACACAATCTGCATGCACGGAGAAACGTTCTCTCATGTAGATTTGTTGTTGAAACGTGAGCTTTGCATGAGACTTGATGCATTTTGACTGGAGTATCGAGATTTAGTTTTGTCAGTTGAACGCATTTGATTGGTTTGACGAATTGGTCCACTGTTGAAAGTAGAAATTTAAATCAGCTTGTTGTATTTTGTAAAGCCTCAATAACAATCACGTCTCATGGAAGTAATTGAAGGCCTATCAACTTTCGTGAATTTTATAGTTTCGTCCGCGGAACTGTCCAGAACAAAAACGCGTTTTTATGAAGGGTATTCGTTAGGTATAATAATAGAATAGACTTGCTGCGTTTTTATGTGATTTGACAATGTGAGATATATTACAATATTTAGTAAGTAATCACATTTCTCCGACACAGCTGCAATGCTTGCAACTTGGCACAATACTTATTGCGTCAAATGCGTACGTAGGCACCAGTCAAGGACGTTCTTGGCACCAGGAACAAAAGAATATGAGAAATTAATGTACCTAGATTGGATGAGATGTTTCTTGAACATTTCCTATGGTCTTATAAATTTTACCTACTACTATATAATTCAATTGGATGGGTAATTATTCTCTGCATCTAGCTGTATATTTTGCCTTACAAATATAGCGTAACTAAATCGACAATGATTGGAGTAATTGCTATGAGCTAAGAAACTCACAGCATGTTTAGTCACAAAGTAGTATTTGGTGCGCAACGTTTGTGCAAAGAGTTACTTAAAGCACCGATTGTCACATCTAGGTACCGTGCTGTTACTTCATCTTTTTTATCGATAAAAATATAATACTTAAATACATAAACTCACGCCTGTGTACCAAAGGAGTAGACAGAGACCAGGTTTGACACTTTCCACTATCCTGGCAAACCACTTTCGCTTCATAAACATTCGTAGGTAAGTCGCTGCACTCACGCTCGCCGGTGTCAAGTACTTCGGATAAAAATATAATAAAGCAATAAATTACATTACCCTTCTGAATAAAAACTGAATTCGCACGGATATTTTTCATTTTACAATTTTCCGACGTTTCGGTACTTTTGCAAGTGCCATGGTGTCGGTAAACTGAGGTGACAGGCGTCTTTTTGAAAGCATTAACTCGTTTCCGTGCAAATTCCGTTTATATTACGTCTAGTACTTAACGACCAAAATGTCTTATTTCTTAATTATTAATTTACACCAAATTTGATTTGACATGAGTGAGACCTGAGACCACATCCGCAGACTGCACTGACTTATGACCCTTCGACGGAATCAAGAGTTGAATCATTGACTGGACAGCGAACCCATACCTTTTGAACTTATCACTTTGAAGTCCAAGTCACAACACGAGGGAGTATCGTAATAAACAATTGAAATAGCCTAATAACATAGCGTTACTTTATTTTATTAACTGAGAAACAACAACAATAGAAAAAATACAATGTATCACCAAAGAATAACCAATTTAAAACTTTATTATTACTTTCAGAACTGTTCCTTCAATTCCGAACTAACAACCACTTTCGTGCAGGTTCATAGCTCTCCGAACCGTCAGAGATGTAAATTATGTTCCATTCGCGGGAAATATTACCCCGAGGCTTGCCTATTCAGGCTCACACGGAACGGGAAATCGACCGAAAAGTCTATGCCCTGCTGCCACTTCTCATAATATGCCGGTTGCTTATTACTTTATTTTAGAGGCTAACAAGTCTGATGTTTTATAAACAGGTTCAGTATCTCAATAAGCACCATTTATTTATTTTATTTCTAATATTTCTTCCAGGAACGTATTTAGGCTAAAGAAGAGCTCAGAGCCTTTCACAGAAACTTTTCACAAGGCTCTTATTTATTTTTGCTCAGGTAGTTTATACGCAGTTATGATCATGCTCACACCTTTATTAATTTATGCCTTCTACACATATTAACAGTTCTAAGAGTAAAACCACATAGCAAACTACGTTTGTACGGAAATCTCCTCGCGCGCTGGGCATTTGAACTTGGTCTGAGGTTTGAGCCTAATTACAAATATTATAAATGGTTCAGGAATCGAGTCTCGCAGTTTTCTCCGAGATTTTTCCAAACTTCAAAGATTATTTTTTTATTTTATTACAAATGTATAGTTTTCGAACTAAAGCATTATTAACAATTAGTAAGTTTATTCCGAATAAAGTTCATCATGAAATATATAGTTTTCACGTTTTTCTCTGTACTTGTAGTATAAGACGATATAACTTGCCAAATTTTATAGATCTAGGTCAACGGAAAGTACCCTTGAGTGTCGAAATACAACTGTAGACCTAGTATATTGTTTTAATTTCAACTCGATACCTCCACGCGCTCCCAAGATAAAAGGTCTTAACAGACAGACGGACGGATGGACGGACGGACAGCAAAGAGATCCTATAAGGCTTCCGTTTTTTTCCTTTTAAGGTACGGGACCCTAAAAATGATCTAATATCAAATGAACTAAGTACAACCAGACACATAAGAACATAGACTGAAATTTTTGTGGCTGTAAGGGAAGGCAAGGACGCTTTGCTACATGCCACGATCCTGAAAAGCCTCTTTCGCCTCATAAACATTAATTAGTTTCTGCATGCACGCACACTGGAATTGGGCATTAAGCACTGAGATTTTTTCTCCAGTTACACGAACTCTACCGCTGTCGGTCGGCACATCCCTAAACCTATCGGATTTTTTAGTCCAGGTACATCCCTAACCCCCAGTTTCTCATACACTTACACGCTGTTAATCTACTGTTAACAGCTGTCAATTGACCAAAGTGCATACAGAAAAAACCAGGGTGTCAGAATAACCACTGCTAACAGCTTTGTACCTTTGTTGTAGTCACGGCGAGCTTAAAAGTGCAAATTAAATTTCTCCCGGCAAAGGCCACAGGGCAGCCTTATCTAAATTGTATGGCTCAGGGCTTTCATGCATAATAGAGTTGGTTTTTTCCCGCGGTTTTGTCGCTGGGAGGATTTAGACATATTGTCGAGCCTTTCCTGATAATTTATCGCAAATTCATCTGAGTTCGCGATTATCTCTTTAAGGGATGAGCTTTCCGGTTGGGTTATGGACACAATTAGTACAATTCAGGTCTCGACCGATTCCAGCTGGATACACAATACCTACATTTTTGTGCGATAGATACTCCTAGTATATTGTTTACTGCGTGCAAAGTTATCAAGAAGCACGTCGTACTGGCTTGGTCCATGGCCGCTGCGTACTCATGTTATGTTGTTTGTTACATATCGTTTTAGCAAGCACTTCCTAATGGTTAAATTCCGCTGATGTTACAAATACAGACTGAAATGTTCAATTCTCAGAAAACCTTTGATGGAAGTTACCATTAATGAAATCTGCGCCAAAATTAAATGTTGTTTGTCAATGTCTTCGATCACATTTGAGATCAGGTTTCTCGGTTACACGTTTACGTAGGTTACTCCCGTGGTTCACATGTTGGTTTTAGTAATATGATGGATGGTTTTTATCACAATGCATCCGGCAACAAAGACTAACGGTCTTATTTGTAAAAACACGATTCCTCTAAAACCCATCTGATACTCTGTTTATTTAATCTATGGCTAGAGTTTTTCCTTGTAAAATCTCCACCACGAATTATTTTAATCGGCGTTTTTGAAGTGTTTTAAGGAATCGACTATTGGTACCTTCAAGAAGCGGTTGAATGAAAGAGCATTATCTATCCCTGTAATAACATTGAGCTATATATATATATATATATATATATATATTATTTATATACATTATATTATATATATTATTTATGTATATCTAAGTAGGTATGTATTTTTATTCTGATATCTAGTTTATGTAGTTTTTGTTTTCCTTTTTACTTTGTGTTATTTAGGCTTTTTGTAGTTTATTTTGTGCACATATACAGACCCGTTTTTCTACTGCTTCTCCTATACCCGAAGGTTTGCTGGAAGAAATCTCTTACAGAGATAAGCTCGCCTTTGTACATGTAATTTCTTATGTAATGTCCTGTTAAAAGTCTTGTGTGCAATAAAGTATAACAATAATTGAATCGAGTTTTTATAAATAAGACCGTAAAAATATATTGTAAGACCAACGTCAGTACTTATAAATATAGTAGAAGGTAGTTGGATAGAATATTATTTATTGTACACCAGGAATGAAATTAATACTTAAAAGGTAACGATTAGGATTAAATTAATAAGTAATATTTTGGTCCCCTAAGTACATTTTCGATATTTTCCTTAAAATTTTCGCATTAGTGTCTTTGGAATTACATATTTATATAAAGTAAAGTTAGCTTATGGCATTCGGCTGACTCCGACGATGCAATATTCCGTCGAGGGATGCGTGAAAAGTTTGTGTGTCTGTCACAGACTGTCACAGTGGAAAAATAAAGGTACCTTTTTGGTAGGTACCTATAGAAAAGAAAGAAAAAAAAACAAAGAGTAACTTACAAGCAACTTAGTGCAGTGGGCAACATGCAAAAATTAATTTTATAAATAAATTAAACAATAACTTTCATAATACTATAGTGGTTATGGGATATATTTCTAACCAGTCGAAAAGAAACTTTCATCCGCGTTATACAAAAATGCTCAATAAAAATTGGGCGCAAAGTATGACTAAACTAAACTGAGACTAAATAAACTTGTGATGTTGCTAAGCATTCATCGGATCCTTTATTAAAAACCTTTACAATTCAATGTAAAAACTAAATTAAGTTTTCAACAGTAAAATTCCTGTATCACCCAAAAAAATATTTTGGTTTAAATACGACCTTCAGTCACTTCTATATAATTTTGAGCGGTGTTTCCCATTTGTAAATTAACTTCACACATATAGGCTGATTATGATGCAATTTCGCACGTATCCACTAAGCACAAATAAGATACAATAGAGGGTCGACTCTAACTAAGCAAATATATTTACGCAAATGTCTGGTTAGTGGAGGTCAGTCACAATCAGGTAATTAATTTCTGACTTTTTGAAAGTGTTTGTACTTGCTTCTATGTGAATCTTGAACTGATTTACGTTTTATATAAAGCGTCACTGGCATCACCTATATCTCACCTCTTTTTTCTTGCGTTCCTTTGTTTAATGTTTCTCGTAGGTCTTAATGTGGATTTGTCTAATAGAAACTGTTGTGCTCTTCTGTCCTTCTGCAGCCACTATACTTATTCGGTCCGCTGCAAGCTCATGAGCAGGTCGTCGGCCCAGGTTTCACTTTCTGGCCATAATCAGAGCGTCGCCTGGTGCCCAGACTCCGTCCCCTACCACGGTTTATGCGCACCATAATTACATAAACTCTATAGTTTCTACTACGGGCTAATTTATCTGCGCGGCCATTTTCACTTTCCTTTGATCGCCGGGCTGATTTCCTGAAATGTCGCGGACATTATCTGCCCCTATATTACGCGCACCAAATCCTGAGCGATTCTAATAGTCATATTCTGTACTAATTGCTATCGCAAACGTCAGTATTCCGACTGGGTTTGGTGCGCATAATTAGGCTTATGATCTCTGAGATACTGACGTCAGGACTATCTGAAGTGAGAAACCTTGGTTTCTGTATGCTTTTCCGGAATACAAGTTTAAATTTATGTATTGTGATCTATCTATTCTATTATCAAATAGTTTCAGTCAATAGACATAGCTTTAGAAATGAGCGTAGATTGAACGGTGAGAGGATCATCCAATCCACCACCAAACCATCAATCATAACTGAAACTAACCACTGAATATCCCTTATGGATATACTCAGGATTGCCCCGCGAGATAAGGGCAATGCAGAATATTTCTCTTGACGCTCGAACAAGCCAAAAACTGGGGAATTATTATTATTTTTTTATTTACAACCTTCTTGTAACTTAACTCGGCGAAACGTAGAAACTTATATAACCATAACAATACAGAAAAAGGTCGGTCAGATCCAGCCGGGCATGTCAGCGGAGATCTTGTCAGAGGTGGGTGAATGGATTCCGAGACGATTACGTCCCTTCTGTTGCCTAACGAATGCATAACCGAATAATTTTGTTACAATGCGGACTTTATTATTTCTGTTTATTTTTCAAACTGTCTGCGAAAGTATATTACAAAGCGATTTCGGAAACAGCTTCAATTGGTTGGTTTTTGTGGGTTGTTGATTGAGAGAGTTAATAAATATGACTTTTGTGATTTTGGAAAATAAAATAATTTTCGCATACATCATCATCATCATCAGCCATTTGACGCCCACTGCAGGACATAGGCCTTCCTCGTGGTTTTCATAACCATGAGGAGTTTTGCCATAATTTTCGCATACAATCGCCATTAAAGGTATGTCAAGATCGACAACCCTCCGGGATATAGGCATGAATTTATACTGTGCGTATCATCACCATTTCATCGAAACCTTTGTGTAAAGAACAATTTTTGTTTTTGCAAAGTTCGGAGCCATTGAAACCCGTTGATGATCTGAGATAATTTTCTTTGCTACCATCTTATCATATCAGTCATCCTGCGGTGGGCAGATAACGTGTGCATGAAAGGTGATTGTACAAATGGCCAAGGTCATGCCTTTGTCACAGCATTAGGACAACCTGTCGACATCACAGACAATGAAGGTCGTCGATTACGTCCCTCCCACAAGCCGCAATACTTTCGCAACACTGATGTGTACTGTACCACACGAGTGTACCAAATATTTAAAAAATATTTGAGATACAATCAAGGATTGTATTTAAAGTAAGAAACAAGGTCGTCCTACATTATCACCTCGAGTGTGTCTTATCGTTTTTCTGTGCAAAAAAATATCATCCCGTGATTGTCGACCTTGCTTATCTTTATGCGAGTATCTTTTCAAAGTGACGAGCTCTCCTCGTGTGTCAAATTCACGATGAAACCCACTTTCTTATTCATTTCTGCTATGATGGTCAGTCGTCTTAAATAATAGCAATCACCTAAGTGTTTTCCCAAATTCACGTTCAAGACGATGACGAATTATCCAAAGCGGTTGCACGCGTTCCGAAGCCAACGTGATTGGTGTTATAACTAAATAAATGTTTCATGATAAAAAAAAGAAACTTAAGGAACTCAGCTGTTAAAAAGTCTTAAAGAAGTTCGAAATTTATATTTAATTTTCAATCAATCAATCAGCCCGTACCCCTCCACTGCTTGACATAGGCTTTGAGGGATCAAGGCATTTTTTAAATTAAACGAAATTTAAAACCACAGTAGGTAGGACCTCCAGTTGAATTTCCAGTGTTTTTAAGTTTTAAAGCATTTTTGTGACTTTTTGCGGACAAAATGACAGCTGAAGTCCACCATTTAGTTTTTTCTTGACGTCACACAGCCAGTGACACTGCGTCTTCCTTACCTTTAATGAAAAACAATAAAAAAAAACCGGACAAGTGCGAGTCGGACTCGTCCACCTAGGGTTCCGTACAAATTTGTAATCTCGCAGTTTTTCCGAGCTTTTCCCGAACTTCAAAGACAAATTCTTTATGACTTAATTATAAATGTATATTTTTAAAATTTTACCCTGTACTTGTAGTTACTTGCCAAATTCCATAGTTCCAGGTCCACGGAAAGTACCCTATAAAGTTTGATTCTCTTGAGAGTGTTATACGTTTTTTTTTCCGGCATACACGGCTGTAACTTAGAAGTTTTCACTGCTTCAAGGGACTAGAGCTTAGTATACAGTTTTCATTTCATCTAAATGCCTCTCCGCATTCCCGAGGTCTTGACAGTCAGACGGACGGGATGGACGGACAACAAAGTGATCCTATGAGGATTCCATTTTTCCTTTGGAGATACGGAACCCTAAAAACATGAAAATGTAATACGTGATAGGGGCGAAATAAATAACTTTTCGTAGTCGGGTAAGATTAGACCAACTGCAATATAAACACAATATTTATTGTATTGTTTTGTTTCCAAGCTCCGTCCACCAATTGAAAAGTTTTATATTCCGCCCCTGTTAGCAGTATCCCATTGAATTCCGAAGTGCAACGACCTACTTTACTGTCCTAGTGTTACGGTAGATATTACTTTTTCTGTGTCACATAACAATACAAATAGGCCATCGCGGGAAAGTTTGACGATATTTTTCTTGTAGTTTATTCATGATGGAAGTTAGCTGTTAGTGTTTTTATTAGCAAGTCCTAGGTATTATTTTATACTTTAGTGGTTCTAACTTGAACGTCGATGGGAAAATTCGAGTTTTTTTATGTAGAGCGACGTTTCCTTCCTGGTTCATTGAATGTGTTCAATTTGCGTTCAGTAGGTACGTAAGTAGTAAACATATTCTCACATACTTCCTAATGAGCGTGTTCCGTTACGAAGCAACCGCAAAAAGTAGGTAATATGTCTGCTACGACAGGTTAGCGTCTATTAAATTGATAGTCATCGTCGAGGTGGTCCCAGATTGGTGTAATTGAAACGTTTAGGAATAAACTTAATTACTCAGCTCAGGCCTCGGCCGAAGATGCTCTAGAGATAAGGATAGAGCTATTTTATGCAACCGCCTTGCAGTGCCATAATGAGAAAGAATAAGCTACCTACATAAATTTTAAAGGACAACAATTTTTTTAATATACCTAAGTTTTACACGACGCGACAACTCATAAGTCTTTTGAATGACATATAAAATTTTAAATCCTTTTGTTTAAAGGGCGCAAATAACTATTACCGCATCACTCAAATGTCATCATAAAACTGCCCACTTTCGTAGGAATAAGGATGAAGATGTCTAGCTTCTACAAGGATAATGTATGTGAATAAGATTATAAAGGTCTACCCTTGTTCACAAGCAACCTAAAGGGGTTTGAACTACAGCACCTTGTCAGTTTTTTTTTTAACCGGCATGCGTACATGCAACGACTACTGTATGTCGAGGGAGCGAAAGTAACGTGATCTGTCAGGATCGTAGCAAGAGGCAGTCCCTGGTCTCTGCCTACCCCTCTGGGATACAGGCATGAGTATATGTATGTATATATTATTTTTCAATACAATCAGTAGCACAATGCAAACTGTTACAAATCTTCGTAAGTGAGATCGCAGTATGCCTAAAATAATGGGTTAAAGTATAAATTGCCGTTTTATTGCAATAGGTTCTTTGAATTGACATAGAATCTTCATGGTTTGAGGTTTTCGAATGAAACTTTTTTCAAATGGTTCTATGATGTTCTTTTTTTAAAAATTGTGAAACATTTGAATATCTACTTTCAATTGTTTTTGTTATTCAATTTAGACAAGAAAGATGGATACTGCGAAAATTCGAGTGATTTTTGAATACGAGTTCCGACGCGGAACTAACGCGGCAGAAACAGCCCGCAATATCAATGCTGCGTTTGGAGAGGGGTCTACTTATGAACGCACCGTGCGATTTTGGTTTAAACGCTTTCGTGATGGAAATTTCGACTTAAAGAACGAGCCACGAGGAAGACCGCCCACACAGGTGAATAACGATGAATTAAGAGAGATAGTGGAAGCCGACCCTAGTCAAACTACCCAGGAATTAGCGGCATGGTTTAACGTTACCTTACCCACAATATTGACTCACTTGCGTCAAATCAATAAAATAAAAAAATACGAAAAATGGGTGCCTCATAATCACTCGAATTTTCGCAGTATCCATCTTTCTTGTCTAAATTGAATACCAAAAACAATTGAAAGTCGTGTGGCGAGCACATGTCAACTCTGCGCGCGCACTATAAACTCCAACATTCCTGCATCGCGCAAGCAAAATGTTTCACATGACATACCATAAATATAACGTCCGACGAACATCAGTCGGACCGGCCGTCCCCAGGCATACGATCTGCCTGGCGGGAAATTTCCCTTTATAGTGGAAGAGCACGATCACCCGCTCTTCCCTATAGTCGATATTCAAATGTTTCACAATTTTTAAAAAAAGAACATCATAGAAACCATTTGAAAAAAGTTTCATTCGAAAACCTCAAACCATGAAGATTCTATGTCAATTCAAAGAACCTATTGCAATAAAACGGCAATTTCATACTTTAACCTCTAATAGCACCAAGCATAAAATTATGGCATAAAAGATTTGTTTAGTCGCACGATGCTCACTTTTATTGTCTGCAATACTTTAAATGCGTGGTTTGCCATCGATTTGTACAGTCAAAAACAAAAAATAAAACTTTTTACAATTATTAAAGTGGGCATGATGATATCTAATGTATGAAGATTTTCGAAAGTTGACATTGTGCTACCGATTGTATTGAAATTAAATAAAGGTGACAAAGTGCGATAGTGGGCATCATGCTAGCAAATCCCTAAAGGTAACAGCTAATAAATGCCAACAAGATATGTTGCCCCACGGCGAGTTACTTATTATCATTCACTATCACCAAAAGCGGTGGTAGCCCAGTGGGCAGAACAATGGACTCGGAAGCGAGCGACCCAGGTTCGGTTCCCAGTGCGGGCATGTACCTATGATTTTGTTAATTTTCAAAGTTACATACATCTGCGAATTTGCAGTAGCAATACCACACTTCGCCGTTGCGAAGTAAGACATGGCTCTGCACGTATTGACTTGTCTTACCTGTGGGCTAGGCCGACTGAGCTGTCAGGATGGTATAGGTGCTGGGCGAAACCCACTTCATCAAAACAATGTCCCAGGCACTGCAGCGTCCAAGTGCTCCCTTCACCCATCTTATGTGAGAGAAGGTGCCACTGTACGCTGCATAAATCATCTCATTACGTAGATGTAAACAAAGTTTACTATACTCGATCGTAAAACTGTCGTTTTATTACCGTTCTACTCATGTAAAAAGCTTCTTATTCACGTACAAGAAGTTTATGGCCAATATAATATTGAAAGATATCCTTATGGCCAGTTTCTGAACTGAGAAATTTTCTAAGTAAATGGTTAACTGTAATGCTGTCTCTTCGAATTTCTCAGAAAAGAGCGTGACAGAACGTTACTTACGTATTTACTTAGTGAAATTCTCAATTCAGAAACCGGCCCTTAGTGTAAAAGCATTCGTTTCGTTAATGGCCGTTGAATTCTATTTCAATAATTAAACTATCGTCACATTCTTTGCAGTTTCTTTTAACACAATTATAAAATAAAGCCTAACAGAAAAATATAAAACAGCCAAATGCGAGTCGGATTCGCCCACTGTGGGTTTCGTACATAATACCATTTATATATTTGAGTTATTGCCAATATGCGTTTTCTTTCACTCAGTTCGGGGCCCTTAGCGGGAGTCCAACTCACACTTAGCCAGTTTTTATTACCTGTTGTGGTACCATAGGATGCAATATAATCACACTAAGTTTAAAACTTGTGTGTCTTACCGTTTTTAGGGTTCCGTACCTTATAGAATCACTTTGTTGTCCATCCGTCCGTCCGTTTGTCTGTCAAGACCCTTTATTTCGGGAACGCGTGGGGGTATTGAGTTTTAATTAAAACCATATATTCAGGTCTATAAAAGCTCTCTCAGCTCTATAAAAGCTCAAGTCTCTTAAAGCAGTGAAAAAATCAAACTTCTAAGTGAACGTAAAAAAGTCACGGCTGTTTATGCCGAAAAAAACGTATATTTCGCCACTCAAGGGAATCAAAATTTATAGAGTACTTTCCGTTGACCTAGAATTATGAAATTTGGCAAGTAATATCCTCTTGTACTAAAAATAGAGGGAAATATATGAAAACGATATATTTGTAATTAAATCATAAAAAATTGTCTTTGAAGTTCGGGAAAAGCTCGGAAAAAACAGCGAGACTTGCTTCCTGAACTATTTATAATGTGTATGTAGGTACTATTTTACCTACAAATTTGTACGGAACCCTAGGTGCGCGAGTCCAACTTACACTTGACCGGTTTTATGATACAGCAAGCAAAAAAGTAGAAATATCACGTTATTTAAAGCGGCTACCTGTCAAGATTCAAGCGATGCCATTATTTTTAGGTCAAACGGTTGAATGTATGCCTAGTAATAGGGTCCCGTCGGGTACGGAACCCTAAAGAGACTGTTTTCGGAGTTCATGTATTTATGTCTGTCCGTTTCTTTATTTCACCATAACATATAAATGCTTGCCTAGATTTAAAAATGTGTGTAGTGTTGTTAAAACCCACTCATCCTGGGTCACATGGGGTATTTAAACTGTAGTTTATAGGGTGGGTATTTATAGGGTGTTTTTGTATTAGAGCTTTACAGTGCACTTTTATGATAAAGATTTAATCATCTTGCCTTCCTACCTATCCGAAACGTACCCGTTTAGAGTAGATTAAGTAAAGGTTAATGTACTGTCAATTGTACCTAAATCAACAATACTCCTCGTCGCTTTTGGTATGACGACACACGTTTCAATGCGCATACGCCGCCGAGGTGGGTTGTTTAGAATATAAATTACAATCAAGTCAGTATAAAATTGTTAGTATGCATACTAATGACTATCTACGTGTTTAGGAACAAGTTTGAAGTGCTATTATTAATACGTTGTGGTTATATTTTGGGCAATCGATTAACCGAAAATTGTATGGTACATGGGAAGTAACAAATCCGTGGGACGGTCTAGTCACGGAACAGTACTTTTCTGAAGTATTATATGTTTGATCTGTCAATCTACCAAAAGTGAATTCATGTTGGGAATAC
The DNA here is from genome assembly GCA_963969515.1 of Yponomeuta evonymella. NCBI lineage: Eukaryota > Metazoa > Arthropoda > Insecta > Lepidoptera > Yponomeutidae > Yponomeuta > Yponomeuta evonymella. The sequence continues at coordinate 8,819,397 of OZ018346.1, forward strand.
TGATTTTCAAGAAGATGTGATGATCTTTAATCTGTATCTGCCTCCCTCTCCGGGAGAAGGTATGTTTTATCTTGGGATATTTGAAGGTGACAGCAGAGGAGACTAGTGAATGATGTACGTATTTTTTTCGAAAAGAACTATACTGACTTTCATGTGACTCTCCAAAAATGAACAATTTGTTAGTTTCTCTGCAGAGGTTTCAATAATGTTATCAACAATACACTCAAATTATACGTCTGTCTGTCCTGTTTATTGGTAGATTGTTAAACGACTATCATCAGCACACGCTTGTTATACGGGCCTTTGTTGAAATTGTTCTCTCAATTAAGTGACTGATACGCCATCCGACGTTGAAAGTCTTCGGAGAAAGGTGTAGTTCACATGACTACTTTTATAACCTATCCAGTCAAGAAATGTTTGAATCAAGTACTTCACACAGATCGTACGTATTGCTATCTGTTTAAAACACTTTATTGGCAAAAAAGAGCTCCAGACACTTCTTTGCCCACAGAAAAAAAACGTAGAATTTCTATGATTTCCGCTCTAAATCCACGAAAACCTATTTTCAATTGATCGGTAAATCTCGAGCCTATGCTCCAGCAAAAATATACAGTGGCTGGACATACAGCGGTAAAAGTGGTATAAGTAGATTTTAAGGAACAACAAGTCCAACAAGTCTGCAAGAACACCTTCAGTTCAAGTAATCGTGGATCGAGATCCCATAACTGCCGAACAAGTATTCCTAGTACCGTTAGGGCATTCGGTCAGTGGGCCACTTTTTTCGGCTTTTAACGTATCTAACAGTTATTGGCTGTTCGCTCGCAATTTTTTAGCAATTATCGAAGGAAATGTGCTAAGAATGAGCTTAGAAATCTTCAAGAGTTTATGTTTAATTGCTTTCCATTGATTACATGAAAGTTGTTGACATATTTTATTGTTAGTGCGATTTTATACATACCAACTTTAATTGGGAAGTTATTTATGTAAACGGGGCAGATGAAATTTATCGATGTAGGATGAACCTGCTTAATATAAGAGGGTCATCATCATCACTCACCGGCCAAAAGACGCTGAGATTAATTAAAGACATCAATCGACTTGACCTTACGTCTTGACTTAGACAATAACTCATTTATTACGTCTAGGCTCAGCAAGAGGAAGTCTAGGAAGCTTCCTAGCAAGAAGAAGGGTATCGTATTCGTTTAAAAATTTGAAAGCGTTAATTGTTTTTACGACTAAACAAAACCGAGCAAGCCGTGGGGGATGCTGATTTATTAGTCCTAGTGTCCTCATTGTTAAGTTATGGAAAAGTGTTGAAAATGAAAACGTTTATTTGTCATGAACTTATTTTATTTATTTATTTATTTATCCACTTACATCTATCTTTACAGGCTGCGCCTAATACGACAGAGTAGTACCAGAGTAGTACAGAGTAGTACTACACACATTCATAAACTCACGCTTGTACCCCGGAGGGAGACAGAGACCATAGCTAATTTTAATCCTACTTAGGGTCACAAAGTGTACCTACTGTGACCTACTACTTATGTAATTTACTTATGGAACTTAACTGTAATTTTATAATAGTTTTTAGTTTAGATTAAGTATAAAGCTTAAAGGGACTTTGCTGCTAAACTAAAAGAAGTCATTGCCAGTTTGATCAAACCTCACCTGCCTCACGCCTCCAGTAGTTAATATATTCAACTTATTAAGATGTCACTATTTCAAAGGCACTGTAAGATGTAATTCAATTGAGCGGAGCCTGCGTTGGTGGAAATTGCAAGTGTTGTTCTTAGGTAGCGTAATTTAACCACCTGCAAGTTTATTGAGTCATTCACGCCTACTGAGCGAACAAAATACTTTGGAGACCCTGAAACTGTTTTCGTTATAGTATTCAGTAGTCACATTCGCTAACGAAATTGGTTCGCTGAGCGTGGCTGCAATCTCGCGGAAATTCAGTTTCCTATTGACCGCACCAATAAAATATTGTTGCAGGCGTTATGAGAAGGGGGGGGGGGGATCTATCAACATTTGTAAGCGGAAAGCTATAGTTTTTATGGCTATGTGATTGGTGCCTTCCAATGGGTATCATTAACAGGAGTAAGTTTGAGAGACAGACGACGGGAAAGAAGTAGGTCGGTGAGTGAAGGGTTAGCGTTTTAAATTGCATCGTGCATGCCCCGGCATGACTTCTCTATTATGAAACGGCAGTCCCTCATTTAAGCTGCTGTTCGTTCAGAGTAATCTTTGACGAGGAAAACGTCTGTACTAATTTCAAGGGCACAGAAAGCCAGGCTTCAAGTTACTTATTACGAAAAACGTTTTTGTAAATTGAAAAGCAACTTAAGATTCATTAGTAGTCATAATTGAAAATCCAACAATATGAACAAATATTTGAATAGCCAAAAAGCCAAAAATAGAACTTTGCATGAGCTTAACCTAAATAGATTCCAAAATGCATTATGTAAGTTAGAGCTGATGTGCCACCGAATTAAGGAACGCAACAACTTGTCTCGAAGCTGACTAATTCAGTTATGTTTCTCTATCTCTCATAGCTAAATTAGTCGCTCAACAGGTCCAAACTACATTTTGTAACTATTAATTGATGAGAGCCATCCAGTTTTTGTAGAGCACTTCCTCATTAAACATGGAACTACGCGCTTACATTTTGTTGAACAGCATTTTTGTTTGGACCAATGGAACATGAAGCGTGCATACTTTATATTTTACGTATTAATGAAAAGTGGCTCCAAGATAAGCTGCCTTACAGGTTTTTTTTTTTGTTGAAATACAACCTTCCTTTGCAGAAATATGTTCTTTTAGACTTTCTAAACACATGCTTTAGTGAAAAGGTTGACATTTTCCACAACTCGATGACAACTTTCAAGTGCAGAGCTCGCATATCTAAGGATCGTGCGTCAAGAAATGGCATCGCTTGTAAAGTTGTAATGCAAATTAAACAAGTTTTTGTATCCATATGCAGGTTCCATGATCGGCTAAAGTGAAAAATTTTCTGTGACAATTAGCCACCTGTTGTTAAGCTAAACAGCTGTGTTTACATTGCACCATCCGACCGACAGTCGTTTACATTATTATGACGCAATTTAACTCAGCCTTGGAGAAATTTTGAGAGTTAAAACCCAAGAGATGAAAGGGCGCACTCAAAACATGCAATTCCCGCTCTCTGAAGTAACACAACAGATGTCATGTTAACTCTATGAACCCAACAATTCTACAAAAGCGATTTCGTGACCACTCTGCGATGCATATAACGCCTTCACTTACAAGTCTGTTATCCTACACGCTATTTTAGATCATATTGTAAGATCGTTAGATCCTATAGTAAGCGTTTTCCCGTGCAAAAGTCACATGTAGAGTGTATAGAGCTTGTGATCACCAGCTTGACTCGCGTTATTTAGGCCATTGACCATGTATCATTATTCACGCATTGTGCACGTATGCAGATGTTTCGTACTTATGTAGATACATCGCTAAGAGTTGGTTTACGTCTACGTAAAGGTGTTATGTGTAATGTTAGCAAAAGTGAAAGCTTTTTGATTACAGTGATTTTTGTTTCGGAATAACTTATTTGTCGCAAGCACAGTCTACATGTATTAACTTTACAACTTTCTTGGAAGTAGTGTAGCGCAGATGTAGTCAATAATTACAGTAAGTGGTGTTCATCTCAGACTGATGAGAAAAAGATAACCTTCTGCTGTTGGAAATACGGATTGGTTTATCAATCGAAATCCTTCAACATTAAACCCTATAAGGTCTAGCGTCTAGCTAGGGAAAACCATGAGGGAGCCCTGTGTCCTCCAGTGGGCGTAAAAATGGCTGATGATAATGATGAAGTCTAGCGTCTCTAATTACTGTGGAAAAAGGATCCAGGATAAGCACAGCGAACTTCGCGGAAGTTTCCAACAAATGTGCTTAATTTTACGGCTCTCCGGCGCGCTTGTTACAAAATCTTACGATCCTCGTCAGTGTAAACCGGGGGATTGATAAACTTTGCGTTTATCGTGAAAATCTTTGGGAGATTTTATCTTTTGTCCGAGTCACAGTAAACCTTTATTCAGTAGGTAGGTAAGCCGTTTTAATAAATGGAGTTAAAACATCGTGCGGAAACCTGCGGGATTTGTACGGACACCTAAGTTTTTTTATGAAGTAATAAATGTATGATTGGCTTCATGTAGGCCAGGAGTACCATTGACAGCTAGGTCGATGACCGTCCCCCCGTGGCCCTGCGCCCTGCGTCTGCGCTCGCCGCGTTTCTCTACGCGCAAGCACTCAGGCGCACGCCGACATCCGCTCAGTGATCTCGCTAGATCGACGGACAAGCGGCCAGACTTGTTTTAAGACTGAATCCTTTTTTCTCCGACTTTCTAGAGCAAGAGCCATTTTAATTGCGATTGTATGTGCTTTAATACACTAGCTGTTGGGTAAAGAGTAATAATTACCTACCTATCCACAGTAAAGATGAGAATAATGTGAGAGACTGTTAAGACTTATGAATGGTTAAAGTTTAACGTTTATTGTTTCGTTTCCGAGACAAACTCTCTCGTCGTTGTGTTAAACTCCATGCGCAGAACATGTTCAAGAGCGAGCGGAATTTGGCAATTTCCAGCCCAATTAAACTTAGACTACATTCCTTTGCGAAAAACGCTTCAATTCAATGGATAATTATTCTCTTGCAGCGGTTTGCTTCGTTTTTCGAATCGATAACGATTTTCTCAATCGCCGCCATTTCATGGTCCGATCAGCGGCCGCATTCTATTAGAGTTACCTCATTTTCAACTGGGAAATTGCAATGACAGTAGATATTAATTTTCATTAAACTAGGATTCCAAGGAATTCGTAAATTAAGGGAAAAAATATCATAAATAGAACGAGAACAGGAAATACTTACATTAAACTTACGTGAAAAACCGGAATGGAGCGGCTATGATGTCCATTAAATTTTGCAGCTAGGTTCAACAAAGCGCTATTAAGCGCGCTATTGCCCATATGTTATCAACAATGTGCTTTGATAAGAGCAACGTAACGTTTAAGCTATGACTCAGCTAACGTAACTCGCTAAGATATGCGAGTACATAGGCAATTTTATCGCAACCTCCAAGCAAGTTAGCATAAGCAAGCCATGCATTCAATGAAGTTTTATTTCTAAAATGCAGAGTTTCTGAGACACCCCAAGTTTGCCAACTACTTGTGTTCTGTGAGTTTTGACGCAGATTAAAATTTTCAGGACTTTAATAAATTCGCATTTTGCGCGCTCTACCAATGTCGCCTTCAGTAAATCATTGTTCTATATAGAAAAATATCAGTTCGATGTAACACGTATGGTTTTAAGCATTATCTATCAAAGAGCGGTACTACAAAGTATTCCTCTAAAACTTCTAAAATAAATATTTTTTTGAAAAAAAAAAACGGTGAATTAAACAGAAACATTTCAAAAGTCGTAGAGCAACTTTGTTGTTGTAAATGACAAACTCAAGCCGAGAGGTTTTAGGATGTGCACATTTTAGTAATAACTCTGAAGTATACAGGGCTATTTTTAAAACTGCAGGGCACATGACTAGAAATGCAAAGGGAAAGAGAGAGTGGAGAGACAAACTCAGATTTCCTTACGCTATTTTCATTCATCATCAACAATTGGTAAACTTACAAATCAAGTCATAACCTAGGTATCTAGTAATCTGGGATCTTTAGAGTATGTTATGAGGTCATAGAGTTCATACTATGTTTAGCTGGTTGCTGTAGCTGGTTGAGTATAGCAGCTTTCTGCTACCTCTCCATATCATACTTGAAGCAACCAGCTTCTCCCGCTCCTCGAGAACTTAGGAGACGTGTATGTATTTAAGTAGTTACGGACGAGCAACTTCGCTTAAAACGTCTTGAATGAAGACTAACTGACCCTTCCTGTGTACACCTCAAGTGACCCTAATAATAAATTACTTTGCCGCCCCTATTATGCATCAATAGTTACGCCAACACAGCGTTACAAGAGCATTTCGAGCCGCTAGTTTTGTCTTCTTGCTTCAAATAAGGGTCAGTTAAACTAATTAACTGCCCAATCAAGCATCTCTCCAGTTCTCAAGCTGCTCTTACAAAGCCGACGATGTGTAAAATACTTTAGCTACGGTAAAATGCGCAGCGTTACGCCGGGTATACACCAACCGAACGAATGCGAACAAAAGAAGAAAATTAAAGTATTGCATACATACATACACTCACGCCTGTATCCCAGAGGGGTACGCAGAGACCAGGGACTAGCCCTTGCCACATATCACTTTCGCTTCCTCGACATTCATTAGTCACTGCATGCACGCACGCCGGTTTCAGGTATTTTTTATCTTGCCCTTTGCTAATATATCCCGTATTTGGTCGAAGTACGTCCGCCTGGGACGTCCCTTAAAGGCCCACCCACCTTCGCTCGATATATTTGTTTCGTCAATCTTTAAAGTATTGCTTACTTGCTAAGACCGCATTTTTTGTCTTTTTTATATTTTAGGCTTTTTTTTATAAACGACAGACTTATTCAAAGTGATTTTATTGTTTTCTTAAAGTGTATTTAAATCGATCCCTCTTAGTACAATGGAAGGCAGTCAAGCGATCGCAAACGGGGTCTTTGGCCTTCGGCCGTGTCGAATCGCTCGCCGAATGCCTTCGTTCGCATTGCTTTGTTTGATTGGTCTGTGTGCGCAGCGCAGTGCGTTTGACCTGTGGTTGCTACCGTCTTCTAGTCGTTGCGACCGGCCGACCTATCACGAGAAACATAATAGAGGCTGTCTTGAAACCACGACTAATTAGTCGCAATTGCGCGGGATTTGTGGAAATGCATGAAACACGACTAAACAAAAGCTGAGTATCGCGGCGAACAAACAGGTCAATATAGAGGTTGAGTTAGTTAGAGCAAACGTGGAGGACGAAGGAGGAATGTCGAAGGAAATAAATCGATCTAACGAAAATAGAAGGAACAGTAAGAGACACCCCATGCGGAAAGGTTAGATAAAAAGTGCCCGCAATAACCGATTATACACGCACTCATGAATGTTAATGAAGCAAACGAGGTGTGTCAGGTTTATGTCAAGTGGTAAACCTTGGATACAGGTTTGATTTTACGTGTGTATTTAGAAAAGAGTAGAAGGCTGTATTTGATGCGTAGGCACCCTTGAGCTGAACTGTACCATTGCAACGATGGGAAGCTTTCAAATCACAAAAAACTCCGGAAAGTGTGGATTGTTCGGAAAATGCAAAAAATGTTTCCATTTTATTTGCATCACTGGTATTCATAGATTGTTTGGTGCGCGTCATGCAAAACACGTTACAATGTTTCGTGGACAATGATATTGGTATGTTCCATACATGCTCGTGCTTTTTGGTAATTTGCATCACAAAGGTTCGGTCGGACAGGCCCAATGTAGCCATGGACCGTAACGACCACTCTTTTTCTTATTATTTTCACTTTTTTACTGACCACCGATCATTGGCAACTCTGATGTGGTGAGTAATACGTGAAAAAAATATCTGCATTTTTTCCTACTGTAGGGCTCAGAAACCGTGACTTCGTATCATCTAAGAATGAACTTTCAGTGGCCAGCTAGAAAGATCCAAAAATCCAGGAATAACAATTGTTCTTCTTTTTTCCGGCTGTGCAATAAAGTGTTCTCTATATATCTATCTATCCATTTCGCTTGGCGAAGAGAAGCGAGGAAATGACAGGCACTGAATGAAGATATTTTGCATGTATTTTTGTATCTAAATGTAACTAATCCGAAGAGTGCAATAAAAAATACGCGCTCTTGTTGAGCCCTTACAAATTGTCTGTCCAGAAAGAGCCAAATGCCCCCGTGGAGTTTGAAAGAAACAAAAGTGCTCAAATGTTGACCTGCTCATTTTATTGCTATGAGAATGAAACTGTTGAATGTGTTTTACTGTGCCAACAAATTCATTGGTTATTCACGAAAGCTCTGCAATTCTTCGACGTACGCGTACAGTTACTGACAGTACAGTACTCTACAGCGGAGTGTCTTAGCGTACGCTGCATAAGAGCGAGTATTGAACAAAAATGGGTAAGAATCGGTGTTGCTGACTTTACATCAATACTTCACTTGTTGCACAGTGGCTCTGAGACGGACTTTCACCAGAAGAGCTATTGACACACATCGGCCCATTATTCATATGGGCATAATGTCCGTTTCCCTTTGACTTACTTGCTTACTTACTTGCTTGAGACAAAAGAAACACAGTCCTGCCACCAATTGTGTTAGAAATTATGTTTCTTTTATTTATTGACCTAAATGGTTACGAGCACTATATTTTGTATTCGAGTTCCGACCGAAAGTTAAGAACAATCTACAGATAAGCGATGAGAATTTTGTGCTTCGGCAATGTGCCTTATCTTTTCGATTGTTTCGTTGATCTAGCGGTGACAGCTTGATTTCTTATGAAGGGTCGTGGGTTAGATTCGCGCAGGGGCTACTGTGTGATGTCCTTGTCTGGTTACTGTAGCAGATCCTATTCTAGTACTTATAGTCCATACTAGTCCAGGACAATAAGTGATTGAAGACCCATCAAGTGCGATCCGGTTTCTGTCATAGAAGTTGCCACATATTAATTTTATAATTCGTTTAAATTTATTGTTAGGACGCATTATTAGCGATTGTTTGCAATTGTGTCAGAAATCGGAGATTGCACCTTTCAAGTCTTATCGCTGTTGCCCCCGGCCAGAAGGCTGACCTTTCCACGGTAATGGGTGGCCGCAAGGCGTAGACCGTAAATACAAATTTTAACATTAAAACCACTGTAATGTGTTGCGAAATGTGGGGAGGATAGTTGAGGAATGCGCAGGTCGTGGCATTGAATATAACAATGTTTCAAGTCTCTGAGGACAAGCCAATTATTGGGCTGTCGGCTCTTGTTTCGGAGCAAAATGTCAGCGCAACATCCGAGTGAGCTGTAACAAAGTTTATTGGTTTAGAAGTCACTCGGATACAACAATGTAGTTACGGCTCTTGTTCTCTACTCCCGCCGTTATTATTTTAAAAGTTAACGAAGATCAAGTGTAGGTATGTATCAACGACTTTTTTTAATTTTCTACGACGATAGCTGTAGGTATACTAGTTGGCGTGACCGTGACATACGCGAAAATACTTGTCCGATATAGAAAAAACAATTGGTTCGATCGCAAAAAGCCACGCCAGACGTTAAACGGTTATTATAACACAAATATGAATATATTGACATCGAGAACAGGGAGACAGTTCTAAGCAGAAGGAAAGATAAAGGTAGATAAGGCTCTGTGTAGTGAACCCATTTATTATTGAATTGTTTATCCATCCACAGCTAAAGAGTAAAGAATATGCACTCTTATTGAAACCACTGAAACTTCAATGGTGAAACTTAAAAGAATGGAGGTAATTCAACTAAGAGGCTTGTACATTTAAGTAGTTCGAAACAAATCTTATTTGTTCGATATTTATAAGGCTTATTTGTCCAGGCAAATAAGGTTAGGTATGTACCTATCTAATAAATGAAGTAAGCAGAAGTCGAGATTCGAATTCAAGGGACTGAATTAGTTCTTGCATCGCCAGTAGACCGGCCAGTGCAATAACAAAGCTTTTATATCACCCTCGCATCCGGGTTGGGGCGAACCTCTCACGACACGCGAGACTCGTGTGGCCACTGCAGCCAGCGCCTGGTTACATAAGCACACCTGTGTTGTCTCTATATAACATGCGTTTGTATTATCTCTTGTAGAGTATGTACCTCACTATCAATAGAACTGCGGTTTCATGCTCCGCGACGTAAACTTCCTAGTCTGTTGGCCCGACAACCGTAACAACAGATAACCAAGACCGTTTCGCTCAAGCAATAGATGCACTTTTTTCAAATACGAACAGTACAGTGTAGGCATACTGTGTTTGAACAATCAACCAATCTATTCTACGAGATACGATTGTGGAGGACAATAAAAGTACCGGATTGGTTGATAGCGCGCTTGGGAATATTGGATCCTCAGTAGAGAATTTAATAGGTAGGTACTTACTTTATGATCATGCAATTGGTGCTTTGCGATATCCTAGTTTTAGGTATCCCAAGCACAGTTATATCACTGTGTTTAAAAGACAATTGAACGTTGTGTTTGTTGTCTAATTGAGTTAGACAACAAAAACAGCGTAGTTGAGACCCTCTGTTAAAAGTCGTCCGGAAGAGATCACTTTTAGTAATAATACTTTTTAGACTCAAAAAGAAATGTTATTTAAAGTAATGAAAATCACTTAATAAGTAATGGCGCAAATATAAATAATGCTGTGAATAAACTCGACACTGTGAATAATTTTTTACCCTGCAATAAGATATAAGAAATATAAAATACATCAGGCTATAAATAATTTTCTTTGCTATAAATTCATAAGCAGGCTTTGAAATAGATGGTTTCCACTATAAAATAAAGCTGTAATCGTGCTTGGGACATTTTACCATCAGAAAGTGGCCTTAAAATGTGTTGCTTAATTTCACCGAAGACTCATGTTTTGATAGCTCATTGCTATATATTGTGATCCCTGCTATCAGTTAGGCCCTATAATAGGGTTCACAGCTCCGTTGGAATTCTCTCGAATTAGACTTCAGTGCAGTTCTCAGTAGTAATCCAAAGCCACACACCGATCTTCTTCCCACCTTTAGATCTTTAAAGATTGTCTGGAAGAGATCGCCTTTAGCGATAAGACTGCTAATTTTATAGGGCAAAACTTAGATATGTAGGGCTTTTAATGAATTATTTTATTCTGGTGTGTACAATAAACAGTTCTAATCTAATGTATCTTCTCGAGTCTACCCATCGAGTATATTCCAGGGATTTGTCCAGGGTATTCCAGGGTGGGTGACCTTATTTCCATCCATTGGGCCTTTTGCGCTCCAAGTACTACACCAACCACATCCATCGGCAGCTGTAGAGTAAAATTTTGTAAAACATGGATACGTAGATACAACAACTGGGTTGTTACCAGATCACATGATGGACAACTGTCTGACAACAGTCTGTCTCTTCTCTTCCAGCCAGCGCACTCGCTCATATGACTCGGACGAGAATGAGCGCGGCGCATGCGAGTGGTGCGAGTATGCGCTCGTCATCACCCTGGCCACGATCCTGCTGATCGGAGTCTCGGCGCTGACAGTGTTCTGGGTCCTCTACTACCGCGAGGGCTACGCCTGGGCCGACGACATCCCGGAGAAGCAGTTCAACCTGCATCCCACGCTCATGGTGGCTGGCTTCGTCACCTTCAGCGGCTTTTGTGAGTACCTGACCATGAGTGTAAAGATCTATGATTTAAAGCTTTGCCTGGTTTACAATAACGGAATTCTAACTATCTAAGGGCCGGTTTCTGAATTGAGAATTTCACTAAGTAAATGCGTTCTGTCACGCTCTTTTCTGAGAAATTTGAAGAGACAGCACTACAGTTAAGTATTTACTTAGCGAAATTCTCAATTCAGAAACTGGCCCTTTGCGCGATCAAGTTTGGAGTTTTAAACGGTTGCAGCCTTTAAACCTTGGAGAGCACTAACATAATCTACGTTACTGAGTAGTATTTGTATTGCTCGTAGGTGCCACATTGGTCAGACCCGGCACAAAGTGCTATTGATAAAATGGTAAAGTACCAAGTCAAAAATTACAGTCAAAGTCTACACATTTTTTTAAATACGCTACTGATTCGTGCTTGGTATGCCGCTAAATTTCACCATTTTACGTGTCACGTAAGAATCATCCCAGATAAGCATCTAATAGGTGAAAAAGAATAAGTGAATAGACCAACTCACTTGAATTTAGTAAGTACATAAATTCGAGGACAGTTTAACTTAGTTTCGTGGCGTTCTCCTCTAATTTCACTGTCTAATAGTAGATATGGAAGTGAGCTCCTAATACACAAATTATTCTATTTTTGACATAACAGCGAGCAGTTAATCACTCCATTCTCCGTCATTGCATCACCCGATACGATACGTACTTTCGCTCATTAAAAATTCGTCCATAAAGATATTAACGCCGACGCAACTTTTAACCGGTCTTCGTAACTACCTATAGTTAGCAGTTTACTTTTCAGGTTTGTAGCCAAATTTGGCAGGAATTTAGCACTTACAAAAAATGTAATAATCAATTCTTGTATGTTGCTATTGATTGTTTGTTCAACATAGTCTTTATGAACGAGAGGAAAGTGTCGGGTGAATTCTCTTTCGATGGCGAGATTACACGAAAATCTTGGTTAAATCATAAATAATCACTAGTACTAACAATACCATTCGTAGCGGGCGTAATGCAGCGGTAGCCCAGTGGGCAGAACAATGGTCTCGGGAGCGAAAGACCCAGGTTCGGTCCCAGTGCATGCAGCATGTACCTATAACTTTGTATTCTTTTCAAAGTTACGTACATCAGCGAATTTGCAATACCACATGCTAACTTTGAAGCCAAACATCGTGAGGAAACCCGCGGCTTGGTTGGCTCCGCACGTATTGATTTGTCTTTCCTGGGGGCTAGGCCGACTAAGCTGTCAGGATGGTATAGGTGCTGGGCACGCCTTTCCATTTAAAACACAATATCCCAGGCACTGTAGCGTCCGACTGGTCCCTTCACCCATCTAGTGTGAGTGATGATGCTACTGGACGCTGTATAAATCATCTCATTCATCATCAGCCATTTGACGCTCACTGCAGTACTTAGGCCTCCCTCATGGTTTCCAAGCTTCCCGGTCTTGTGCCGCCCGCATCCAGCGAATCCCTGCCACCGTAACCAGGTCGTCAGACCATCTGGTGGGAGGCCTGCCCACGCTGCGTCTACCGGTTCGGTTCGCCCCAACGAAATATTCTCCGAGCTATGTGCCCCGCCCACTGCGGATCTCCTCATTCCTGATTCTTGATGCTTAAGTCTATCTCTGAGGGAAGGCATATGCCCTGCAATGGGACGTACCTATATAGATAGATCTACTCGGCTACTCTATATATAAAGTGTGCCATCGCTCCACAGTCTTAAAGACACCAATTAACCCGATTTTCTGTACGGTTCCAGCGGTGCTCCTTTACCGCATCTGCAGATGCTTCCGGCGCATCTACGTGAAGCTCCTGCACGCCATCTTCCACGCGCTGGCTTTCCCCTGCATTGTGATTGGCTTCCTCGCCGTCCTCGACTTCCACAACAAGAAGGGCATCAACAACTTCTACTCGCTCCACAGCTGGATCGGATTCGTCGCCATGGGACTGTTTGGCATTCAGGTAATTTATCTTCTTCGTGCGTTGAGCCCGTTAAGCTTGGGGCTCGTTGATGCCCGCCCATGATTCAGTGCTAGATCCTCGTTAGGACCGAGACTAATCCAAGTAATTGTGAAAGTTTAATGGCGCAGGTTGTTCAGGCTCACTCTTCGATCAACTGAAAATAACATAGTCATGGAAAACAAACAGATTCTTACTTTTAACTATTTATTTCAAAATATATTTTTTTTATTCAAAATTGCACAGAAAGTCTGATTTATTTAACGTTACAAGTAAAACTAGGTGTCCATTTCGAAATCTAGATCATTTTGGAGAAAAAAATCATTGGAAAAAATGAACAAAGTTACTCCAAACTTATCCTAAAGGAAAATAAATGCGAAAAATTCATGGATTTTTGATCAAGCACGGATTTGATATTTGTCGCGTGATTGTGGGACAAATACATCTATACTAATAATAAATCTGTAAGGGTCGGTCATGGAGTAAGTTAGTTTGTTTTCAGAGATATTGTGTTTATAGGCTCAATATATGATACTGAAACTAATTTCACGATTTTTAGAATTTTTTTCTGTATGTGTGTATGTATGTATGTTCCTCCATAACTCTTAAACCAATTATCCGAATTTGATGAAATTTGGTATAAAAACATATAGACATCTGGGACACAGGATAGGCTATCTAAATTCTAGCTCCAGTTATGATAAGACGTGGCCCCCATACAAATGCTTCGTAAAAATCGAAATGTACGCGAACGGAGTCGCGGGCACAGCTAGTATAATATAAAATGAATGTCTAACAAATGTTTCTAATGAATATCCAAAATAGAGTGGAGCATATGATCGTGAAGACTAAGGCGGACACCGAGGTGGTCGAGGTTGGGTAAACGATCGATAGGCAGACCAGAGACCCAAAGGGTTGATAAAATTTATTGATACTGGCAGTGGCGAGAGGGTTGGCATGACAGGGAAGAGGCCTATTCCCAGCATGGGCAGGATAGATCTAAGATCACGAATAAAAAACCAAAGAAGTATTTCTTCCTACAAAATTCACCCTCAAAAACTGCCCCTGGCCTCTCGATTAGGCTGTATCAACGAAATGAGCGTAAGATGTGCTGTAGAGTAAATCACTCTGTGATTGGTTCATACTGTGCGCCATGCGTGACGACGTGAACGTTGATTGGTTTTGTACAAAAATGGCGAACTATGCATACATGATGTATACATGGCTGGCAGAATGACATGGGTTATATAACCCGTCGAAATATTGAGGTACCTTGTCTGACGGTGGCAGGTGCATAGATATTTTTCCGGGTAATACTGAATTCGCTCCGATTGGTAACACAATTGACAAGCCCCGCCCGCCTTCCCACAATTGAACCTGGGGTTATCTTTTAGCACTAGTTAGACATCTTTAACTACGAGTATCACTGTCTAAGATAGAATTAATGTATGTGAATGATATGCCCGCTGCGGGCGAACGCCACTAGAAGGGCAATTTTTGACGGTCAGCCGATAGCATCGAGCGTCTCAAATCGCTAACAGACGAGTAATTAGCATAGGTTTAGTTGCAAGTTGCAAGCCAAATTTGCACGGCCGTCACAAAACAGAACCGCGGTCGTGTTTCGTTTGAATCCTTGTGGTTTGCCGGCATTTGGCACGGTTTCGATTTCTGCTAAATCCCGCGCCTCTACCTCACAATGTAATTCCCATTTGACATCTAATCCCCTAGGGTTATATAAATTCAGAGCTGGCAGAATGACAATTAATTTATTGACTGGGAATTGGAACACTTGATATTGGTGACAGGGGGATTTACATTTAGATTAGATTCGTTTACAACACTTTATGACACACCAGAAAACAAAATACATTAAAAGGCTTACTAGCTAGTTACGGACTTTCTTTTTTTTCGTGCTTCTAGGCACGTAAAAAAACGGAATTAGTGCATAAAAACTCCTATTTTCCTTATTGGTTCAGCGGCTTAATTCGTTTAATAACCAACCCAGAGACTATGGGTTCGATACCAGCTGGCGACCGCCGTACTTTCATTTGTGAAAATTGCTCCAGTCTGCCTATTTTTCCACGTATGTGATATTCTGGTTTAGAACCATAAGTGATCGTATCGTGTGGACGTTATTATTTCATAAATTCCATAAATTATCCATGCCAAAATTCGGATGGTTCCATAGCCAATTCATCTTCTCAGTAACTTTTGTGATATTCCAGCGCCATTAAGCGCCTCTGTAAGTCTTTAAGACGGATGACCCAACACAATGGAGACTTATATTATTGAAGTGCTGCAGCCAGCTCTATCTATCATAACGCATTCTTGCATTTCCAGTACGCAGTCGGCTTCTTCAGTTTCCTCCTGCTGTTGATCTGCAGCAAGGGCACAGCCGGTTTCCGCGCCTCGCTGGTGCCGGTCCACGCGGCTTTCGGGATCCTGACCTTCGTGCTTGGCGTCGCCGCCTGCCTCACCGGACTCACCGAAAAAGCCATCTTCACTCTTGGGTATGGCACTAAACACTTAGAAATCGAAAGTTTGAGCGTAAAATATAGCTTGATCCATAAGAAACCCTGTGTTGTTTGGTGCCGTTTTCCACCATTGTTGAGCATAGCCTAAAGACCAAGAAAGTAATTTAAATTCTCACGTGGATCAAGCTAAATGTTACAGCCAGCCGGGTCGAGTAATTTTCCGAATAAGGGTACAATTGCAATCTACCCAGCGAACTGATACGGTCCATACTAAATTAAGTTGGTTTTGCTAATGAGAACAGCACCAACTGAATAAAACACCGCTCATCATCATCATCATCAGCCTATGCTTGTCCACTGCTGGACATAGGCCTCTCCCATAGCACGCCACTGAGCACGGTCCTCGGCTACTCTCATCCAGCTCTTGCCAGCCGCCCTGCGGCAACACCGCTCAAGGGAAAGGTATAATGAGGGTAAAGGTGAAAGACAGAAGAAGGATTCAGTTTGCCTCAATTCTGGTTGAATTTTCTTAGAATTTTCCAGATAGCTGAATTTGTGTTTAATTAGTTAAATCTATTGTTTCTTGGCTGTGCACGTAGAGCATTTACTTAGTTATTTGTTGTCTTGCGCATGCAACGTCCAAGTCAGTTCAGTCTTGTGTAAGAATTAAACGGTGTCTAACCTTAGGCAATGTGACCATTACTAACTTCAAAGTCATGAATAGAACAAGTCGTGAGCGCGATTATCTACCAATCTACCAAAGCTGGTCCTAGTGAATTTAGACAATTCCCTGGGAAAGAGAGGTATTTAGAATATGGTTAGGAGGGTTTATTTATTTATTTTTAATATCAAGAACGTTTCAACTTTTATTGTTAACAAAACAACCTCTTTGGTGTTTACTAACCGCCTACCGTTTGCTCAAGCCGTCTACCGTTAGCTTTGTCGAGCCAAGTTAAACACGGTTTAAAACTTCCACCACCCTTTGTCACAGTTTGTTGCACAATTCTGCCATCTAATTTAAACAACCAGAACGAAGCTCTCGCTACGTTTTAACCTACCTATCAGTATCTATCAGTTTAAAAACGACTGAACAGAACTTTGTTGATCTTTTCCGACTAAAAAAACAGCCAAATGAGAGTCGGACTCGCGCACGAAGGATTCCGTACCATTATCTATAGAATATTAGACACAAGGATCGAGAAAAAACGGCAAAAAATCACGTTTGTTGTATGGAAGCCCCCCAAATATTTATATTTATTTTAATTTAATTATTTAATTTTGAAGCGAATATAGAACCAAATATTCTGTGAATATTTCAAGCGTCTACCTGTTGCCGTTATTAATAACGAGCAAAACGGCAAAAAAATAAGTTTGTTGTATGGGAGCCCCCCTTAAATATTTATTTTATACTGTTTTTAGTATTTGTTGGTATAGCGACAACAAAAATACATCACCTGTGAAAATTTCAACTGCCTAGCTATCACCGTTCATGAGATGCAGCCTGGTGACAGACAGACAGACAGACGGACAGTGAAGTCTTAGTAATAAGGTCCCGTTTGGCACCCTTCTGGTACGGAATCCTAAAAACGATGAGATTGACTGAAAAAAATACTTTGAACGTCAGTATTTCCGCGCAGGTTGTAGCGCTACTTCTGGTCGTAGCTATTAATTTTTTCTTGCTTGTTTTGTGTTTGTCGGCTTCATGTGAGCGTTTCCACAGTGCGGAGAGGTACAGCGGTCTTCCGGACGAGGGGGTGATCATGAACGCGATTGGAGTGGCCATGGTCGCCATTTTAGCCGTCGTCATGTACATCGCGTCGCGCGACAAGTTCCGCGCGCCCGCGACACGCGACGGCCACATAAGGGCCTCCGTTGACTTGTAGAGTTCACGTCTTTCTGTGAGCCGGCTCAGGTTCTAAAAATAGCTTTCAACATTATGTATGGTATTCACTTTTTGAAAAACGTTTCATAAAAGCAGATATGATTTTTTTTTTTTCAATTGAAGGCGCTGGTTAGTTCTGGATAGCCCCTTAAGGCTGTTCTTACGTGGAGTATGCTGTCTCGCTCGCACAATTTTATAATTTTAGTGATTGTAATAAAATGAGTATACTTTTATAGTATGATAAATATGGTCTGAGGGTTTAAAAAAATTACAATAAAATTGCAAACATTCCAGGTACACGTTTCTTCTTTTATTCCTGGATTGCCACAACACAGATTCTAGTGTAGCGTGGAGTCCGATTTAATTTTTTAACATGTTCAATATCATTATGGGACCATAGATACAAGATTTGCACCTGTTATTTGCACTATGTAAACCTCAGAATTGTGTTCTGTGATGTGAACAGAATATTTTTTTTATCTCTTGTGTGGTTTTTAAATAAATACTTTTTACTTTACTTTATCCTGTACTAAATTTTGATTGAGAAAAGTAATAATTTTTGTAACAACTTATCTTTATTAAAAAAAGGAAAACAAAAATATATCTAAAATGACCGTAATTTAATTATGCATCGAAGCCTCAGGCCACGTTTATCAAAAGTTTACTCATGTTATTACAATAAAAAAAATTTAAATGTGCGAGCGAGACTTACGAGTCTTGAAGCTACTTTAATGTCTGGCATCCTTCCTGCTCATTCTCACATTTTAATGATTGTAAAATAATGAGTAAGTAAGTATAGTTTTGACAAATGTTTTCAGAGGCGTGGATAGAAAGTAAAATCAGTGTCATTTTAGATATGAGATCAATTTCTTTATTATGTATTTTTGTTGTTCTATAAGCACTTAGTTTTTTAAAAAGAGAAATTTGGTCACCAAATTTCGGTACTTCTTACGCCATGTTTTTTTATCAAAAACTAACAGCCAGACTTAAACACTCTTGATATGTTGTTGAAACAGTCTTTAAAACCGAATCTGACTAAAACACAATTCATAAAATAAAAACTGAATATGCCCATTAGGGCTTAAAGAGTCTCTGTAAGTTCATAAGACTGTAAACATGTCGTTGTCTAAAATGTCCGTAATTTTACTTTCTAGTGACGCCTCAGAACAGATCACATTTGTAAAAAACATTCATAATAATAATAACTAAATGAATAATATTGAAATCATTGTATATTTTAGAAGGTGCGAGGCGGATACCAGACGTAACACCAGCCTTAATAAATTTAGAACTTATGAGGCATATTTTAAGTGTAGCGGCAGCATCGTTGAGTGAAAATACCTATCGTGTATGTAAAAATTCTTAGGCTAAAAATTCCACCCATGCCGGGACTTGAACCCGCGACCAACAACAAAAGAATACAAGAATAATGTTGCTAATCTGTTGTTAATAATCCACGGAAATCGCATTTCGATTGATATCATTCCAGCATTTGTTTTCAATTAAAAACTGTGTGTATGTGCAGCATGCGTGTATGTCATGTGCTTTAATTATAAATAATAGTATGTAGGCCTCAGACGAAGTTTTATAGAAAGTACTTATTTTAACCATGTAAAGGTATTCTATTGATAGGTTTAGATTTATTAATGTTATTGACAGATGAGTTAAGCGAGTGACTGATTGGGGATATTTTCGAGATTTTAATTAAATTGTTTCCTAAAATATTACTTTAATGATCTTAGGAAGTGGATGAGCGTATTCTTTTCACCCATGAGGCTTAAAATATTTAGATTTTCAATTAAACTTTGGTCTGTATCAGATCAAATCCTAGTTATAACTGCATAATTCTGTTTAAGTTTTGTGTCCATTGTATTTTTGTTTCACACTTCACATTATACTTAGCACAATTTCACGAAAAATGCAGTTTTTCTTTCATATCTGTTTGCATGCCTTTGCTTAATACTTATTCATTATTTGACTAGCACAATCTCACTAATAAGCATAATCAAATTGTCTAGTTCTAAGTATGTATAAGTATTACATAAAACCTACCTAACTCTCCAGGGTTATTTTTTAGGTGTGGATTTCTGATATGCGTGAAAAATAACCCTGTAAGTATGAAATATTTAACAGCCTATAATTTAATTAATTAGAATTTTTATTTAGATAAAACCCGTCAACTAACAGTTCTAACCGAGCTACCCCTTTATACAATTTTGTATTTTGCTTTCCAGGTATTGTTCTGCTTACATTATATTTGAAACATACCTACTTACTAACAAGCCATGCCCGCCACTTTACCCGCCCCAGTCCTGAACTTGAAAATAGCAATTGAAAACTACTATTGTTACTACTGCTACGTTTATTTATCTTGTTGGCCTAACTAACCATGGGGCATGCGGTGTACCAACAGGCAGGAGGTGTACTCTTCGCTGTCAGAGGAGTCGATCGTGATGAACGCCATTGGCGTGGGCATCGTGGCCGTGGCCATCGTGGTACTGTACACCGTGCGCGGCACCGGCGGCTACCGCCTCCGCAAGGTGGCAGCACAGCACCCGAGCTAAGCGACCACAGAGCAACCAACAACACCCTGTTAGCAATCAATCACTGGAACTTTCCGTTTCGTTCACAACTCGCTCGCTGAAATCGGAACGCGCCCGCCGCCATCTTGACTTTTCTTCCCGCGCAAAAAGTTTGACGGATCTTTTTTCCGTTTTTGGCGGCGACTTGTGCGTTCATTCATTTATTTAATCATTGTCTCCTTACTACTTAAAGCAACGTTGCGATTGGGTTCACATTTTAAATTTAGACAAACGAGTTTCTGTTACGGTTGTAATTAAGAGTTTCTCGAAGTTAAAAGTAATAAAGTAAAACGGTTGTTGTGTTAACTTTAGGTTCAAAAGGTTTTATATCGGTTGATAACATTATAATTGATTACTGTTGTGTGTTATTTCTTCAGTGAAATGTCTATTACCTACCTACTTATAAAATTAATTACTTGCCGTTATTTTTGCGGCGGTGTCCAAATTTTTTCGACTGATATCTTGATATCTTCAGACAGAACGTTTTCCACGTCCTGTAGGTACTACGTTAGTAGAATTTAAATAATACGCGTGGAAATGTTAGTGTTAGGTTCATTAGGTACCTACCTATTATGAATAAATTTAAAGAAAAGCTCAATTTGTAAACCACGTTGTGTTGAGTAATTATTTTAATCGTACGAACAGTTTCGTAATTTAGAACCTACCTGACAGACAGGATTTGTCAAATGTGCTAGCATAAGAAAATATGTATGTATTATTTATCAACTTAGCACAAAGCAAATACACCATAGTTCATTATTTTCAATGGAATTGTACTCGCTGTGCTGTGGTCTAGCTATAATGTTAGAATACTTATTTATAATTGTGACGCGATTAGATCAAAACTTCTACATAATTAAGCTGTAGGTATACATTACTTCTGCGGTACAGAATAAGGTTACGAACTACATCTCCAAAGTCTGTTTTTAGTTCCAATGTCAATACTATAATCTAAACAGAATCGGATCAAAATTTTCCACGTTGTGTTCCTTCAAACAAGCATAACCCAGAGGCCATACAAAAACATAGGTAGGTACGGTCGTACCTGCTTTTATAATGTAGTAGGTAATTTGTTAAGAATAGTTAGGTCTAGTAAGTGACTTGTATATACATTTTTAAATCTAATTAATGTAACGTGCGAGTGTTCGATAGATGTAGATTTTGATGGATTTGTAGAGAACAATTTTAACATTTTTGTAATTATTTATTAAAATCATTAAAGCGCAAGGTCATCGGATCATTTTGAACAGTTTGCGATTAAAAAACAAGAAAATTTGATAAAAATAACGACAAATTTGTACATTAAGTTAGGTCATAATTTTCAAAGTATAAATCCAATTTATACCTAGCTGAAAGACATTCAGCTGCAATAAATAATTTTTTTTTGTAACTAGCGTTACACCTCTGACAAGTGTTCATCATCCAAGTTGCCAAATTCAGTGTAATGTCCAGTGGTAATGCCGCAGTTATGTATTCTAATGTTGTAATCAATTACTGTGTATTTACATGTAGCGACATTAATGTGTTTATTATCAATATTATAGGATAATGCTCAAATTATTTACGAGGGGTACATAACTTCGTTTTGGTAATTGATTAAATTTTCTATTAGATAAATTTTAATATTCCATTTTGTATATTGCATTCCAGGCAAAGCATTTAGCGTGGGGCTTGTATTTGACATATTTTGGAAATTTACAATCCGTGTAAAGACTGCATTCATAAGTAGACCCGTTTTATATTTAGATCACATAATAGATAACAGGTTTGGACGATTTTGCTTAAATAAGAGTATTTACAAGTTTTCAATATTCCAGTTTTTGTGGATCCCTTTGAAGAATTGGGGCCAAGTTTTTATAGAGTTTCCCTTGTGTACAGCTGTTATTGAACAGAATTTCTTTTAGGACACACCTATATTGTGGTCAACATTAAATACTTTCTAAACTCAACGTATAAACGATTGATAAACGGATTAAATATTGTTTTAAATAAGTAACGAAATAATAGTACCTGCTTATTAATGTATAATGTTATAGGGATCTCGCAGACAATATTGTTTTAGAGACGAACAAACTATGTTGCAGTTGTACCTTCTACAGGTATTTGTCGCGCTACTTCGATGTCTGAGTTGATGTACTATCATTTTGCTAAAAATTTAGGTTGATTGCGGTTATTGATATTGGTTAGTATGGATTTTATCACTGTTTTGAATTTTTAAATATTTATATGGCATTCATAATGGTACATTAAAATAACTGTAATGATTAATGAGTCGTTTTATTTACGAAAACCTGCAGTTCAGTATCCTTAAGTTAAAACAATAATTCAATGAAAGATATGCATACATTTTAGACATAATATTTTATTTTCATAAAATAAATTAAGAATAACAGATAAAATGTTCTTATGTTGTAGCCTCATAGCACTGACCTAAGCAAAGTTATTACTTAATTAAAGTGTTAGTTTGTGCAATTAAGATACAACTTAAATACGAACAAGAATACACTTAAAATGCAACACATCGCGGATCCTTTAATATCAGCTCCATTTTTAAAAGGATATTGAAATATTGAGAAATAATTCCATGATTTTGTAAAGAGTTAACCAGATGTATGGTGTAAAATAACGTTACCTACTTTACAGAAACTAGAAACTACATACTTAATTAAGAAACTAATCAAATATTTGGCCTCCCATTGAGCACCGTTTGAAAGGAAATCACAATAAAAATATCCACTGAAACTATTTTAAGAGTACATTAGTTTATTAAACAGAAAATTTAGATTGGATAAGTACATAAAGTGGTAATTTCATGAAACTTTATATCTTTTTCTCGCATAATACAGTTACATACCTAAACATATTTATAAGTACTTGTTTGTAATTTTTAAGGTTTTCTAACTCACCTGTATTTACTCCAAGGGGACGAAAATTGAGGCAATCAATACTGGCCAAAATGAGGCAAAAATAAACCGATTTGATTTATATTTGTTTTGCAAACAGAACAAAGTCATGATTACTAGCGTGATATACCTAAAGAAAAAAATAATAATGGCGCGGGCGTCATGGCATGTTGCCCAAAAAGGCTAGTTTTGAACTGCTTTATTGAAACCTTTTTTCAGACAACATATAAAAAGAATGTAGGTATGTAACAATCAAATCACTAGACGGGAATGATCAAACTCACGACTTACTACACAAATTTCTATTGAGATAAAAAAGACGAGCGCATTCATTCGTCCGCAAGCGGCTTAGGAGTCTACATTGTTATTCAATAGAATTATATTAGCACGGCAATAGCTGTTAGTTTCCTGTATGTCGTAGTCTTCTAAGCTATAAGTGATAAGCGATAAGCAGTACAATGTTATTTCAATGGTTTAACCCACGCAACAAGATCGAAACGCGCGAGGCGCCGAATTAAGTAGTAGGTACTGGTTATACCATTGTAACGCAATTATTTAGTAGGTAACTACCGATAATGCCAATGAAACAAACATTGGCGTACTAATCACTCCCTTGAATAACGACGCATTCAAGTGACTCGCACCCCAGGACCGATTGTTTTGACGCTTCGATGCGCTTCGACTCTGCGCCAGGATAAGCTTAAGGTCAGCTCACGGAAAGAGTACAATAATCTTAATAATAATAATCTTCTTTTTAGAAATCGAAAATGACAGCTAGTAATGTTACACGCACAGTGAGCATAGGCAGGTCAAGTCGGGCCAGGATAAATCCACTTGTCAAAATTTACTACAGTACCGTAGTACGTTTTATAATACGTTTTTGCAAAAAATTAACATCCTAAATATCAATATTTGTGATAGCTACTACCCAGGGCCTAGAACTAACGCTTAAAAGCATTTTTGGTGAAAACGGCCGTTTTTAGAGGAAATCGTTAAAATCTTAAGCACGCTAGATGTATATCTATGATCCTAGTTATTGACCGTAGGTACTAAACAACGCTATCACACTTATTGAGATTTGTTATGTACATTTTTCGCAAAAGCGTTTTATAAAAGACATGATTTTTCCATTGAAGGCGTAAGTCAGCGCCATCTGTCGAGATTTTGGAATTACTTGAGAATTTTTTGTTCATTATGTCAACCGGATTGTTGTTTTGCCTCCCGATCCTAACGACTATAATTACCATGATTATATTTATTTATCAGACTATTTAATAACAATAATCAAATGTTCTATTTTAAATTCTAATGACACCCTGAATTTTTGGTCGCACGATTAAAACAAAGTTAACTGGGGATAGACTACATCGTTTATGAGTAACGTACAATATATGTTTACTGTAGGTAGTACTATTGAAAAATCACGATAATGAATTGACTATGGTAAGTATTGTTCATAAGTGTTTTGTCCGTATGATTTTAAATGTATACAGGGTTACCTTTAAAATGCGCAATTTCTAAAATACGTAAATTATTATTAGAGTTTGTCATTTACAACAACTTTTTTTATTTCTATGCTATGTGGTTTTACGTCAGTGATGGAGATAATACCATGTTCTGTATGTATGCTGTTGGTGTGCCTTATTAAATAAAATAAAATAAATAATGCATAAAACCATATAATAATCCGTTAATTATAACAGACATAATTCTATATTTAGCAATAATTTACCAGAGCCTCCGACATTGTAAACGTACATACAGTAGACAGTCGCCAAGTTAAAACACTTAAATTAACGTGTTCCAGGAATTGCGCATTTTAAAGCTAACCATGTATTCATTCATAAATATCCATTCTATCGTAACTACTAAAAGCGTAATACGAATAACCCTAGTAAACCCGACTAGTAAAAATATTGCTTCCGGAGGCATTGCATAAGAAGTAAATATTTCAGATTTGAAACCACAAACAAATAATTATTCTAGCTATTTTTAGACTAATAATTGAGAGTTTAAATTTAATAAGGCCAGTCATTTAGGCCATGAAATGCTGTTAGTACATTAATATCATGGAATGTGGACTATACCGACACATCCGCGACCTATTTTACGTATGATTTAATTGATAAGTTTAATAGCAGATTAGATCTACAGAAATCTTTGGTAGATTCGAAATAGCTAAATTTACTTTTTGAGATGGCACAATATATATGATATATTTATCGTTACTACACACTAAGAGATACTCATTCAGAATGTAATTTATTTTAGTTAACAATCATATAGAGTATGATGACGATCAACAATTTTGAGAATCAAATACTTGATAACTTTCCCGAATTTAAAATAGGATATTTTTACCTTTTGAAATAGGTAACTACATCGTAAACTTCATATTTTATAAGCGAAATTTGCAAATAGTTTTTTTTTGTATAATTAAAGAAGATATAATAAATTTAATTTAAGTTTCGAACCGATGTCAAATTTCATTAACACAGCACAACCATCAACAGGAAATAGATCATATTCAAACAAACGGTTCTTTACATGCACGTGAATCCATTTCGCAAGCCTCGGTAATCATTCACTGACCTATATCTCTACGCTGTAAAGATTCTATGCAAAACTGAACAAGTTCTATTACACACATCAAAGGCAGACCAATCTAATAACAATCTAATAATAAATTCTATACATCGACTTACAACACGGTACTTTCAACCAATTTAGGTCTATACACGTTACAACGGACCGACAAGGTGCGAGCGGAACGATCTCAATCAAAAATAATCGTTAAATACTCACGCGCTGGGCTTTTACTGCGCTAGTAGTCTCTAATCTAAATTAAAGTATTTTATTTTGGTTTGTAGTATCGTTGCGTCCGCACGTCGCCGGTTCGTTGTGATGTGAATAGTCCTTTTGACATAATATTATGTCTTCTTTTTCCTGGTTTCAACTCACGTGTGCATAGAGAACACAAAGTGAGCCATCATAATGAACAATCGAATATTTCAATTGTTGTAGCTTTTATAAGCCGTGCACGTTTTGACTTTGTAAGACTAGAAAAAATAAAACACAAGGAATAAACTATAGGCGGGAATGCTGTGATAGATTATGAAAAAGGGTTCATCTGCGTTAGTACCAATGGCCTAAAACCACGCTTTAAAGGGTAGCGAGTCCGCTGCGCCTAAACCAAGGGCCTATTAAATAAAAGGCTATTAAAATAAGGTGTTACTGCCAAACAATTTAGGCCATTTTAGAAATGTAAATTCAGTAACAATATGTTCTGTGGTCCTATTAAAAGTTTCTTCACGTTTTTTAACCGACTTCCAAAAAGAAGGAGGTTCGCAATTCGTCGGAATCTTTTATTACTGGAATTGACGTGAACATCTTAGTCAGAAAGGTGCATTGACTTTGCCCACGATTTTTTCACATGCCAGAAAATTTTAAATTCATTGGCTTTCCTATGTTGGTCAAAGACAGGACATAATTAATTTTTTGTTTGACTAAAAATATGCGTTTACAACTTCGAAACCAATTCATGAAATCAGTCCGGAAAGCTTATTTTCGGAATGCTTCTCGTATCAGAAACATTAGCATTGAAAAACATCAGGCCTATACAACACAGCGCGGAGCATAGTGCGTTCGCTCTAGAAATCCATTGAGCAGCGTTGATCTAAATGCAGCTATTGTCGACCCTTTACCTTAAACGGTGACCTTAAGCCTTGAAGTACTGGGGGAATTCATTGGAGATAGTTCGCACGAGGGTCTGATCGTCCTTGCTGCAATCTCCCTCCTCGCAGAAGATCCTGGCGAAGCAGCGAAGCAGGTCTTCGCGGCGATGAAGGTGGGAGTTGTAATCTGTGTTGCGTATGACGCCCTGCAGGATTCTGAGGTACAGATGACGACGCTGCGAAGAGGTTATGCCTTAGTAAGTAAAGATTATTTCCGCGTTCCTGGGAGCCGCTCGTTTATAGAAATTACGTGGCGCAAACCTCAGGCTTTATTACAAAACCAAAGTAATTAAATTCAATTAAATGTAAACTAATTTCTCAATACTTCACCCGCGCTTGAATGTTGGTATACGCTTGGCTGCACTACGGCAATACGCCAACGGTTGGTAAATATGTACGTAAGTAGGAGTACCTACCCAATACCCAATAACATGCCGAAAAAGAGACGTACCACAAATAAATTGAAAAAGGAACTCTTTAAAAATTGCACGATAAAAAATATTACATTGTACACCGAGGGAAGAAAAAGACCTATTTCTGTTCGAGAGTATGTTCTAATGTAAACTCGAGAACAGAAATAGAAATTTCTCGCAAGCGATATATAGTGCTTTATACTGCACCCACGTGGAAAGTAAAATTATTTGGAATAATTAAAAGCGTACAGTTAAATTTAGTAAAAAACTAAATTTAACAACACAAAACAAATTGCCGCGCTTGTATTTTTTTCGTAGTGCAGAAAAAGGTTGCCAGCCACCTTTCATTGAAAATTGAGTACAAAAATAAAATCCCACCTCTTTTTTCTAATTATTTGATATAAAACCTTTTTGAGATTTAACGTTTGTATTTTTTTTATGGTCGCTAAAACCAAAAGAACGCCAGCAGGGCAGGAATGAAATTCCATATAACCTATCCCGTCGCACATTTATAATGGAGAAATGAAGAACTTTGCAACCCGTTTATGAACGAACATTGAGACACTTTCTGAGTGGGTGTGGTATAATAGTAGATTGTTTACCGAGGGAGTAAAATACTATTTTTAAGGCGAGAGTTATGAAAAGGGATGAAAAGTACACCACTCGAGCTTAATATAGTTTTACTCCAGAGGTGGACACTCTACTTTTTATCACCCTCTATGAGAAAATAAGTGAACGCAACCATATTTTGTATCACATTGTTAGCGTCTGATACGATACACTCCGGAGTTAATATTTCGCTATCACTGCTTGAAGACGCACTCATTTTTACTCTAGTAAAAATAACAATGACAATTAGAAAAACGAAAAGACGGAATGCATTAGGCGCCATTTTTCAGTTTTTTTTTTGCTCGCGCGCGGTTTTCTTTTGAACAGCCAGCAATTTGTGCAACATTGTTCGTGTTCGTGAAAAATGTTGCGCTGTGAACTTAGCAACAATAGCAACATGCGCGTTCCAAATTCAAATCACTTTTATTCCCTCAGGGAATAAAAACGCGTTTTAGTCCCTGTTCCCGGGGAACGAACTAGGTCTTTTCGAATAGATGTGATAAAAAAAATATATTTTAAAAGATCACAAAATTAAGTTCCGTCCATGCCCACCGTGAATGACTGTGTGTTTATTTTTTTTTATTTGCTCGTAGGTCTTGTCTCCTTTTTCAACTTGAGGGATAAAATGTTGCAGCAAGTAGCTGCAAGTAGCGTAGCCGGAAAGAAAAGTTTGATCTTCTTTTCTTAGCTGTCATTATAAAAAAAAAAATTCCCGCACATCTTACAATACGCAGGATTGAATTGTTTCCCAAGTAGTTCTTATGTTTGCTTGTCAATAATAATAAAGAGTAATGTTATTCACAGGGAAACATGAGCCCCATCGGCTTCCCGGAGTCAAAATGTTTTGTTTTGTTTTTAATAACTCTGTTTTGCTTTATTTTTTGTAGTGGTTTCAACTCTCTAGCTATCACGGTTTATGAGATACAGCCTTGTGACAGACAGTGGAGTCTTAGTTAACCATTAACCCTTTGGATACGGAACCCTAAAAAGTAGCGTTATCTCTGCCTACCCCTCCGGGATAGACTTGTGGGTTTATGCATATAGGAGGATGTTTATTCACTCACCGTGTCACCGGGCGACAGGTCAGCCAGTTGTCTCACGACGATGTCGATGGCCACCTTGACGTCGTTGGTGTAGAATTGGCCGGCCGTCCGCTTGCGGCTGAACAGATCGATCACCAGCTTCAGAACCGAGTGCGGTGGCGCTGGCTCGTGGTCGAATATGCGCACCGGGTCTTCTGCAAAATGGACAAAGGTTTAATCCTTCCAGTTATCCGCGACGAATATTTTTTTCGGCAAATGTGAGATAGCCACATAGAAATAAATATACGTCCCATTGCTGAGCACAGGCATTCTCTCAGGGACAGAGTGTGGGCTTAATAACCATGCGTGCCCACCGCGGATAGTCAATTTGAAGCGCTAAATTATGTGAACACCTCCAAAAGTGGAGTTTTCACACGATGTTTTCCTTTACCGTAAGCGAGCAGTATTACTACTACAAATTCACAAAAGTATCTAACGTACAAAACAAAATCATTCAAACACGACGGGCTTCGAACTTACAACCTCACAATGTTAGGCACGGGTTCAATCAACGCGCGAGAGAGAGAATTAACCAGTTATCCAGAGTTGGAGTTTATATGCTATTTTTAACAGACTTCAAAAAAGGATGAGGTTGATAAATTCGACGCGTATATGTTTGAAGATTTCTTGATAAATATCAACGAGCTGTAGCTGCAAGGAAACTGAATTAATTGGAAATAACCAGTTACAGCGGAGGTAAAAACTCTTCGCAGATAACTGGTTATCTACAATGAACAAAGGAAATAATCATAATAATAGCTTCCACACAACACAATCACTTGTCCTAGTCCCAAACTAGGATACCTTCTGCTATGGTAACCAGACAAGGACATCACAAACATGGCAATACGTACAGAAGTTCGAACTTTTGTGGGAATCGAACCCAAGGCCTGGTTTGTTAGTC
This sequence comes from Yponomeuta evonymella, assembly GCA_963969515.1. NCBI lineage: Eukaryota > Metazoa > Arthropoda > Insecta > Lepidoptera > Yponomeutidae > Yponomeuta > Yponomeuta evonymella. The sequence goes on from OZ018346.1 coordinate 8,849,240, forward strand.
AAGCGTGCTTACCACCAGACCAACGATACAGTCAATATAGATAGATAGATAGATAGAGAACTCTTTATTGTACATAAAAATGGAAATTACAGATATTTCTTGACCTAAGAAAACAGATATACCAATGCCATTAAAAGCATAAACATAATGAGGTGCGAGATTTGGTTTTTAATGGCATCTCATTTCTTTTTGTAGATAGTCCTACTTTTTTTCCTTAACCGTTTTACAAGTTACCTTTGAACATAATTGTATCTAGGTACCTATCTACACCTATTAGTCTATTACACATTTACAGGTACACAGATTCATTCGCTGCAAATGTAACTTTATAATCCTATATATTTATATGCGATTACAAGGTTATTTGTGTATCTAGAAAACTGAACCGAAATTGCAAAATATTTTAGTTTTTCCTTGATTTACACACTAAACACTAATTGTATTCTATTTGAAGCTTCTATGCCTGCCAGAAGTGCCTTAGAGTTCGATGATCGGTCAGTCAGTCACTGAGTGAGTGACAAAATTAAGAAACTTTGACTAGTTATAATTCTTAAACTACTGGTTCAAATTGAATGAAATTTTAAATGTACCGTGTTTATACAATGCCTGCTTGGTTACTGAAAATTTGGGCAGGCTTCTAGTTTTATCCATAACGAAGTCATAGGGGGTCGAAAATAGCCTGAACTGCTTCGAGAAAAGGATGGCACGGACGTGCCGCTTTTATGTTCGACTTGGCGGGGGCACTGCCGTGCCCCCAGATATAACACCGTATCAAATACTGAGCCGCAAGTGTGAAGTTGAAACGCAAGTTTAGCGCACCTTCCCGATTCAGCAACAGCAGAACCTTCTCGCAAAACGTCTTGGCGTTATCGCGACCCTCCAGGGCGGTGAGAAGGAGGTTCTCGGAGGGTTGCTCGAACTGCAGGTTGTAGGCCAAGAGCAGAGTCAGGAACAGGTCCGGGATCTGTTCGTCCACGTCCGTTTCAGGAGGGCCCTCGATCAACTCCAGGAGGAACTGGGCGAACTCCACGCCTAGTTGCTCTGGGGAATAGGCAGAAACGTAATTATATAACTTCCACAGAAAACAATCACTTGTCTAGCCCTTCACGTAACTGTCCACTCTATCGGGTCAACCATTAACCATCAGTTAATATTCACTTGACCATCCAGTGTCAAAATATGTATGTATTTGACAGTTCATAAGCAGCCTATATACGTCCCACTGTAGGGCACAGGCCTTCTCTCGAGTGAGATTTGATAGTTCGGAGTAGATTAAATCAGACAACTCCATACAGTGTAAGACTTACGTAGTAGCACCCCTGGTCCCAAACTGGGACACCCTGTGCTATAGTAACCAGGCAAGGACATCACAAACATGGAAATACACCTAGACTGGGGCTATTTGTATAAATCTACGGCAGCCCTAGTTGGAATTACACCCACGGCCTTCGGCAAGGTAATCAGACGTGATACCGCTAGACCAACGAGGCAGTCGGTCTCTGTAAGAATTGTCTCTAACCGAAGTGTGTGACCGGCAGTTTGTCGCCCATGGACAGAACCATAGACAGCAGGAGCGCCGAGTGCGACAGGCGGCTGACGGCGCGCGGGTTGTCGCGCATGTCTCTCGCTATCTCGGCGGGGAGAGACGACAGCGCGAGCGTCGCTAGCGCGGTGCGCTCCAGTCCGCACATCACGCCAAAAGCCTGGGAATATATATATATATATATATATATATATATATATATATATATATATATATATATATATATATATATATATATATATATATATATATATATATATATTTTATCTGTTTTTAGTATTTGTTGTTATAGCGGCAACAGAAATACATCATCTGTGAAAATTTCAACTGTAACTATCACTGTTCATGAGATACAGCCTGGTGACAGACGGACGGACGGGCAGCGGAGTCTTAGTAATAGGGTCCCTTACCCTTCGGGTATGGAACCCTAAAAAGTTAAATTATCAGTGGAACAAGAGGGGATTGTACTGTAACCTGGAGAACTTGCACAAAATAATGTTTTAATCTCACTGAAGAGGCTATGTTAAAAGATAAATAGTGGTGTTAGTGGTAGCGCCGGCCTCACATTCGAGAGGTCGTGGGTTCGAATCCCGGCACATACCTATTACTTTGTTTCCTAAGTTACGTACATTTCTGAAGTTACACTACATGAAGTTACCACTAGCTAACTGTAAAGAAAAACCGGCCTGTTCCCTGCAGTGGGACGTATATAGGCTAATTAAAAAAAAAACTAATACTAATACTTTCATAGTATAACATGTCGAAAAGTAATTCTAGTTATAGTCCGCACAGACTTTTTTTGGCGGTAACGTGAACATAGTCACAGATTGTTTGCACATACCTCACTGTCTTAACAGTGTATGTGTGAGTAATTGAGGTAGTGCGATGCGTAGTAAATTACTAAAGTAGTCAATTAGTCACACATAGACTGTAAAGACAGTAAGCGATGTGACTGTGACTACTGTGACTGTTAACGAACTGTGACTATGTTCACGTTACCGCCAAAAAGATTTCTGCGGACTATACGTGATAAAAAACTGCCTTATAGAATTCATAATAACACTTGGTCGGCTTTTGTAACTTGGTGACCATGTCAGCATTCAATGGAATTAAATGATGATTTGCTGACAGTCCACGTGAGTTAATTTCAGTCCACAATTTGTTTTTAAAAACTTGTAATGGAGAAGAAAGTTGTAAGAAAAGTAAGTGCGAATGAAACTCGAAAGGGCTTGTTAATAACAGTCAGATCCTTCATAGTTGATGCTTATGTACTATTATACTTAACACAAATTACGAAAGAAGAGAGAAGCTTATGGAGCCCTTCCATTGCTCTTTGAAAATCAATATTCAAGATTTATTCAGTCAATATTTTTATGATCTTTGCTTAAATTACCTGCAGTAAGAGTTGTCGAAGTGGCCATCTAGTTTCCATCTGGTAGTATGTCACAAGTGTTGTCACGTAAGCGTACCGATGGCTACTCAGCACATGTTGGGATATGTTCACGTCGGCGTTGGACTGTAACAAGAGGTAAACAATATGATGTAGAATAGGGGAGCGGGGAGGAGACAGGGGAAAGGGGACATACGATATCGTCTTCATATCCTGCGCGGCGTCATGCAGCGCTCTGCCTCGGTGCTGTGTGTCGTTCGCCTTAGCGAGTTGAGTGTGGAGTTGGGCTCTGGTAGCTGTGTCTTCATATCCTGCGCGTCGTCATGCAGCGCTCAGCCTCGCTGCTGTGTGTCGTTAGCCGTTTTACTTAGCGAGTTGAGTACTGTCATGATGGGGTGCTATGATGAGAGATAAAGGAGAGGAAAGAGACGTATTACCATAACGGGGATGAGCTCGAGTAACTATGCCTGTATATAAAGCGCGTCTTTGTGCAGCGCTTAGCCTCGCCTGCTGCGCGTCGTTGTCCGCTTCACTCAGCGAGTATAGAGCCGTCACCATGGCGAGTGAGGAAGAGAAGGGTTACCAAAACAGAGATGAGCTCCAGCAACTGCGTCTGTATATCATGCGCGTCGTCATGCAGCGCCCAGCCTCGCTGCTGTGCGTCGTTGGCCGCTTTACTCAGTGAGTTGAGAGCCGTCATCATACGGAGGGCGTCCGGAGCCGCGTCTATGGCGTTCTTTGGGCACGTCACGTTGCTGTCAGCCTCGCGGAGGAGTGCGTCGATTATGGAGCGCGCCGCGCCGCCTGGTAGGAATTCCTGGGAGTAATGTGATTGATAAGTTAGAGTCGATAATTATAATTTTTTGTCTCTTTTGTGTCCCACTGCTGGGCAAAGGCCTCCCCGTTGTCCCCATCACTGACCCCAGCTACCTCTCACTAAAAAAAGTTATGCTCCAAAAATAAGATTAAGTGCCAAAAAAGTTCTTTCGTCACGAAATCTCACAATAAAAAAAAAACAGGTCTATCCTATTGCTCTAATCACAACCAGAAATAGTTGAAAAATTATACTCAGTCCAACAGCTTAATAGTTTATATTAAAGTAATGTCATTGTCATTCATATATTAAATGGACAACAATGTATTGAATTGATTTTATGCATTGTTGACTTTCTCACATTGCAATTTGTTGATAACAAATTGTTTGTTGAGATGATATTGTTCACAAGTATTTCGTAATGACTATTAGAATCAATACAACTGAGATAAAAAGGTACTTGTGACAAACCACTGAATTGTTTCAATGTGTGCTACGAAATACTGTACTGAGAAAGAATTACCAGTTTTATACATTGAATGTACAAAATGTAAAGATAAATATGTAGAGATGGTAAAGATACTAACCCTCAAAGAAGTAAGCACCGTTTCAACAGCCACTTTTGACATATCATGGCTGAGCTGGGTCTCCTTTCGCACAGCCTGGACTATCTCATAAATTGCATTGGGTCGGATACTATCGCTGCTGTCCTGACTATCATCTTGGTTATCGGTGTCAGAAGAGAGCTGTTTAGAGGCGGTCTGCCCTGTGCTGGACCTTTGGAAGTTTTCTTCATCTACTGGTGAACGAAGGATGATGTTAAAAACTGTAGTAAAGTCTGATCTAGTTGTTTGTGAAGATGATGATAGACGAAAGAAAGTAAACGCAACGCAATACAGCTTTTATTAAAGCTGATGAGTGTCAATCTTGTCAAGGCACTTGATTTTTTTTTCGTTTATTTCAGTAAATATACAGTACTGTGTGATATCTAAAAGAAATCGCCAAAGTGCTATTGACTGCGCAACTGTATTTTAATATAGATTGGAATTGGTGTTGTTGGCGATTATGGTTTCGGCAACTTGACTACATCATAATGTAGGTTTTCATTTAGCTGTAGTCTACTTTTAAATCTGTTTATTGAGTTAGTGCTAATGATACAGTCAGATAGCATGTTCCTTCCCCAAACAACACAGTTTGGAAGGAAATGCTTTCGACACAGATAAAAGTTTGTGACCTCTTAGGTAAATCTGGTTCATAATATAGATCTTGTGTAGGTCTTGCACATCAAAGCATCCTGTTAGGATCTTGTAGGTGTATTAGTATCAAGTTTATATTGTAATGTATTAAGTATTTTTGCCCATGAGGATCTAAGGATGATCTAAAATTTGGTCTATAATTTAAATCGCAGAACTTTATTTTCTTCTAATGTTGTGGTTTTTGTTTCTCTTTGCTATTATTCTTTATTTCCTTCTAATCCTCGGAACCAAAAATTCTCCACCAAAATTATTAAGTCCGTTAAGTCCGCCACTAATTTTTAAAATCAAAGAACATCCTTTTAAATCATCTGTTACTTTTAGGCTCACTCTGTAACTTACTTAGTAAGAAGCAAATAAATGAATAAAGTATTATTATGAAATGTACAAATAAATATAATAACAGGCATAACTAGCATCGCATCTAACATACCTTTGTGACTATTATTCAATGACTTAGTTGGCGACTGCTCTTGTTCCTCATTTATTTGCTGCTGGGACACCACAGGCCTCAGATCGAAAAGCGGTGAGACGCCATTCGGAGGTGTGTGCTCATCGAGCCGTGGTGGAGGCTTGGGTGCTTGGGCCTTCTTTGATGCTGGCTTCATGGACATTTGTAGCTGCCGTCTCTTATCCGTGAGCTTAGACAACAACTCCTGCTTCTGAGACGATATCACGGTCTCTTCACTCAAGTTCTTGATGCAATCGTTGATGAACGAAATGAAAAATTCAGGTTCCACCTAAAATTATATCATTCTGATCTAAGTATGAACAAATGAGTGATGTATGTAAGTGATAATATGATTGTGCGTTACCTTCACTGACGCCACGTAATTGGACGGTACAAAACCAACTTGACCTTTTCTATTAACGACATGCCACCAGTTTCGCTGTTTGGTGTTGGTCTGCTGCAGGAAGAAGAATTCGCCTTCGGTAAAGCTCAGGGTCTTTGCCAATGTTGCCTCGAAGTCGTAGGAGGCTTTCAGCATCTCACTGTCATCTGAAAAGCGACGAAACACGACTTAACACAGTAGCCGATTAGGTTCCAAGCAAGTTATTACTTTACACCGGTCTCAGGCGCGTTTACCGGGAAGTAATTGTCCGTCGCCCATAGCTGAAGAGTAGCAAGCGAATGACTTTCAACAAGAATAGATATTTATAAACATTAGAACATGAAACTTAAGATTTCCGCGAAAAAGCCATTCTTTGCAGCCACTTCCACCAACTTCCATCAACAAACAAATCAATTTTGAAATGACAGTTTTTTTTTCATTTGCGGGTTAGTGTTTATTTTTATTTTTACTGCCAATGAGATGTCTATAAATAAGCGTTCTGACACACAGATTTTTACTCGACGCGCCGTGTGAACGCTGCATTGTTAAGACTATTCTTACGTAGAGCATGCTGTCTCGCTCGCACCATTTAACATATTTAGTGATTGTAATAAAATGAGTATACTTTTGATGAATGCGGTCTGAGGGTTTGATGGATAATTAAATTGTGGATATTCAAGACATACCTAGTTTTCTTATCCTGTACTAAGTACTTTGATTGAGAAAATTTGATTCCAAAATCAATAATTTTGGAAACAGCTTTCCTTTATTAAAAACTAGGTACATATAGGAAAAAAAAAAATTAAAATGTCTGTAATTTAATTATACATCAAACCCGCAGAAACACTAGATTATCAAGAAAGGGATAGCACGTTCAATTTCTGCTTGTGGCCATACTTAAGTTTCTGCAAATGGTCCCAATGTGAGTTTTTTTTTAATGTTTGTGACCTGCTTGTCTGCTAACCATAGCACAGGGCAGACCGGGACAATTGATTGTATGTACTTATTGATTTTAAACTACAATCGACGATCATATTATTACAATATAAAAAAAAAACTAATTATGCGAGCGAGACAGCATGCTCCATGTAAGAGCAGTCTTAATATCTTATGTCAACTTGCGTCCATAATTTGTGTATACTTTTATCCTCAAATGGCAAAGGTTTTCTCTGCGCACATAGTGGAGCTGACGCGCGCGCGGCGCATGGAGTAACTATATGTGTGTGATGTAAGCTCAGAACACTTGTGTTCTGAGGATGTAAGTAATGGTCTCTTTTACTACAACTGGCCTTTTGCTGAAAGAAAAACAAAATTTAAATTAATTTAATGGCGATTAAATAAGGTTACGTGTCGGTCGTGAATGCCAGTAAAACCTAAAAAGTGATGAGTTTGCGTTAGACACGTAAGAGCAAATAGTTTTTGAATTATTTGTTACCACGACTCAAAATCAAATCGCGTTACGATAGTGATCAAATTCGCCAATAAAACTACGAAATAAAAAAAACTGTTTTCGTAGGAGAGTCATTCGTAGGTAACTGTAAATAGGTAATTTTCCTAATTTAGAGGTAAATAGTACATAGGTAGGTAGGTACCTACTTAGAAATGTGTCAAGCGGTACAAAACCGAATGATAAAACGCAACAGTGTTTGCAGCGTTTACCAATAAAATTTTAATAGTTAAGTTTATTTCTAAAATTTAGTGAAGGTAGGTAGTGGTGACGCTACTTTACTGTTTTCCTGGCTAGAGGTTCCAGCCAAAACGGCATTATACAGGGTGATATAAAAAAACCGAGGATGTTTTAGCCAAAGGATATGACATGACCGAAACTTTGTAGGAAAACACAGACGACCACTTTTTGGGGGGCGGGAGGTAGCTGTCAATGTCAAATTATGACTTAAGAGCATGGAAAAGTCGATAAAAATATTATCGATAAGTGATGTTTGAACGAAATGAATGAATGACGGAAACAAATTTAATAATTTTATTTAATAAATTTTAAGTAATAAGTAATTTGTAGTCAGTAACAAATATCAAATAAGTAGTTATTTATATATGTATTTATTTCTCTAAAACAGTTTGCTTTCCATTATTTCCATTTTATTTTATTAGTCTTTGCGGGCCATTTGTCAGTAATTTTCAAATCACAATAATCAATGGTTTTTAATTGTTATTTTCAATGTTAGGACTGAGGAGGTGCAACTGTTACGAAAAAATAATATTTTTTTTAAAGATATTTTTTGCAAAATGTTTCTTCTTATTCTCGCAATAATTTTATTAGTGGTTTTTAAAACTGACCACCGAGAACTTAGTAAATCTCATGGAATCCCTGAACTAATTTTTTTACTGAAAACTGGAAAATTGTATGGATAACCTAAATAAATAAAAACGTTTCTTTGGTATAAATAATTGAACTTCTTCAAATAAGCAAAAGCTTAAAAAATGACCGTTCTCACCTAAAGATTGTAGGAATGTATGGTTTATTACCGATACCTACTGAAGAAATAATTTTCAGGTTACCAATTTTTGTCACAGGCTGTATCTGACGAAACTAATGAACTGATTTTGAAGATTTTTTTTACATACCACATAATGTCTGTCTCTTCCTTTGTAATTTGAATTCAATGCCACTTATGCAATGCGACAGAAATATTAAAATATGATAGTCTTATTATGGTATCCTTGGTCCGTGTACTTCCAGGGGTCCATAATAATACATTAAATTCGAATGTAGCAAATGCTGTATTGGAAAAGAAGAGTTATTGTCAATAAAATGAATACCCGATATACGTCAATAATAGTTTGTCATTTAAAAAAAAAAATTTGCTCTACGGCTTGATTTTTTGTACCTACTTTTTTTATGACACACTAGTTGACACGTATCACTTTTTTTGTTCTCACCTTGACCAATAAAAAAATTGCTACATCCGTCCAGCCGTTCTCAAGTTTTAGCGCGACTAACGAACGGCAATTAATTTTTATACATAGAGATATGATAAATAGAATGGATATACATACTTCTGTTTAAAACAATGATTTACCGGAAGCTGCGACATTAGTACTATCCTATAAGGGCAAATTTAATAAGTGAAATTATGTTAACCCTGACATTTGGTACAATTAAAATCATACAAAAGTTGTTGTAAAACACAAACACTAATTTCCGTTAAAACGCATTTCCCACTATACATTTTAGAGGAAACTCCGTATGGCCTGCACTGATTTTTGCGTTTTGTAAATATTCGGTTTGAAATTAATGTTCCTTATGAACTGATACCAACTATTTTTTTACTTTTCTTGATGGTAATCTATAAAACGTTTTAAATAAAACACCGAACGAATATTTTATGGATATTTAAGTAAGATAATAATGATTTCTACGTCATGTTTAGAAGTCAATTAAAACATCGAAAGATTTTATCGACTGTGTCAAACCCTATCGCAAGGAAAAAAAACCCAAAAAGAACAGAATGAGGTCTGAATGAACAATATTACACCACTAAATACAGCTAATGTGAAAGTGGCATAAATAGCCTTAAGCAGGAACCATTTTTATTTCGGCGTATTATATGTTGTTTACGATGCACGTTTTATTAATTTACCAAAGAAATACCGCTTACAGATGCATAAAATCAAAGTTACGAGTTATAAGAAGCATTAACTGTTTTGTTGCTTTAATTTTTACAGAATAATAGGGCGCATTTCGTATATTTTTTTGCACTTTTCTTCTGATGTTTTCTCTATAATTTCTCATGTCATACTGATAAGACAAAATCAGGACCGTGTTAATTTTTACACGGTAAGTGGCACGCGGGGAAACTAGGAAAACGTCAACTGTGTCGTGTCCATTGGGTAAAACGTTCTTGAAAAAAACCCATAAACATCCACAAATAGAGGGTTCTACTCGTCAATAGCGACTTTTAAAGTGGGGAAAACTTTAAAATCGCTAATAAAATAGTTTCTACCTTGCGCCATTAAAATGTATGGAACAGCTGATATTTTATTTGTGATAAGTTTTTCTCTCTGCTAAAAGTTAAGATATATACTTTTTTATGTCTTTAATACCAACCGAAATACTGACTAATTACCTAGCAAACGTGACAAGTTTGAATATATATAAGCAGCCTATATACGTCCCACTGTAGGGCACAGGCCTTCTCTCAGGGAGAGAGTATGGGCTTAATCACCACGCATTCCACATAAACTTTTGCTCGCTTATTAACATGTTGTATAGTAGGCATTTTGTTACAACCTGCATAGACAGCGACCCGAAGCTGCAACCACTCTATGAATATTTCAACAGGGTTAAACGGACACGACCTCTTCTAGACGCTATATTTTATATTGCAGAATTTTTATTTGCTCTGTATTAAATTACTATTGTAGGTAGTCTTAATATTACCGGCAAATATTGACGCGTAAATCTTTTGACCGTTGCAGTTTACGAAATTTTTTTTTTTCGCCTATTAGATTTAACAAAGTTGCTGGATATTCGAGTAATTATAATGACTCACGATGCTCTACATAGACTTATGATGTGCAAAAAAGAGTTATCTATTAAATTCAATTTGCAGTGCTTTTGAATTGAATAGATAAGAGACAATTAATTTGCCACAGAAACACATTTACAAAAATCTGTAACTTAGGTAGTCGTTATATCTAATTATAATAACTCGCGATGCTCTACATAGACTTACCTATGATGTGCAAAAAATAATTATCTATTCAATTTAATTTATGTTTTTGAACTGAATAGATAACTCTTCTACTTATCTATTGAAAGAAAAATTCATTTCCGTATCATCATCATCAGACAAAGATCGAATAAATTTCAGAACAGCACCATTTATAGAAATCAACCAGAAGCGTTTAACATTGACATTTAACGACATGACATCGGCGCTGTGAAGGTTAAATAGATGGCCGCTAGATGGCGAACGCTGACTTTAGATAACGTTTGTTGAATGGGAGCCCCCCTTCAATATTTATTTTATTCTGTTTTTAGTATTTGTTGTTATAGCGGCAACAGAAATACATCATCTGTGAAAATTTCATCTGCCTAGCTATCACGGTTCATGAGATACAGCCTGGTGACAGACAGACGGACGGACGGTCAGACAGACAGACAGACAGACAAACGGACAGTGAAGTCTTAGTAATAGGGTCCCGTTTGGCACGCTTCGGGTACGGAACCCTAAAAAAGACATTTAATTTGCCACAGAAACACACTTACAAAAATCTGTAAGTTAGGTACCTATAGTTATTATATCTAAGTGTCTTTGAGTGTAAAATAATTGAAGTGCCTACCTACTGTCTTAAAGATTATGAACAGATTTTTGTAAATTATCAGCAGTCTTCACTTGAGCTTGTCTTCTTCTTTTATAGTAGGAAGGTAGGAGTCTACGACAGCTCCGGTTTTTACTATAATCCTTGACCTGACTATGTACAGTACTTAATTCTTTACCGCCAAGTCAATGCAACAAAAGGGTTTCTTTACTTCGCTCGATGCTTTGTGATTCGGTTTCACAAAACGTTTTACTTCACTTAATTTTTTATGCGGAGAGAATTGAAAAGTTAAAAAGCACGACCCAGGATGACGAAGTACTGTTTCAATTTTTAAAAAGCAATAAAGAATTAGGTATTAGGTAGGTATGTGTAACTAATCTAATGTAGCTACATCATCGATAAAAGTTCGCTGGATTTTCGCTAATAATAGTTTATCTAATTTCGCTTTTTGTCCAAATCGCTGTCTAGTGAAACCTCAACCATTTTCCTTTGAAAATGTTGGATTTCTTTGACGTTAGTTAATGTCTTCCTACTGTCGTCAAGTTGTCACCTGAGCTCAGTTGATGACGCCCCTTAGCTGAACTCAGCTGAGTTCACCGAAGGGGCGTCATCATCATCATTCCGATTGCCGTCCCGAGCCATTAAAGAAAAGGCCAAGCCAAATCGATCCGCGACAGCCATAGTGTACCTACATTCACTCGGGAAAAACGTTTTTCACGCGAACCTAAATAAGGGAATTCGTGACGTCAGACGTTTTTTCGTAATTGTAAGCTATTTACTTTTCTGAATAGGAGTCATTAGGGGTGCTTTTCCGCTGGGATTTCGGCACACTGTGTTTTGGAGCGGGCGGATGCGGAAACTGTTGCCTTGAGCGGAAATGGCGGCGTTACAATGTTCTGTGCAGCAGCATTTGCATCCAACTCCTCGCGTAGACGTTGCACCATTCTCTTTCTAAGCTTTGCACTTTACCAGCCCAAAAATAAAGTTAATTGACTTCCATTTCCATGTTAGGTGTGATAAACGTAAAAGGTATTGTGTAGACCAGTGTTTTTAAATCTTTTTGAAGATGCGACCCCCGTAAAAATCCAAGTAAAAAATTCTAGCAACCCCCCGCCGCGCCCAAAAGAACATATTAAAAGTGCCCTTTTTACCAAATAGCGGGACTTAAATGAGAAAAAACAGTCCCACTTTAAGTCATTCTGCAACATAAAATGCCTCGATGTTCAAAGCAATAATTTTTCGATTTAATTCCGTGAAAATTCGCGCGTAGAAAAATAAAAAAATCTGTCTTGTAGACGCGCGTGAGCACGACCAAAAAATTACTAAAGTAGGTTTTTTATTTAGATCCGTAAAACTCTGCGCCCATGATTATAAAATATGTCTTAAAGGCGCGAAAATGTACTAAATTGACGGTGCCAATTTCGTTCAGTTCTGTAAAAACTCAGCGCCTTAAAAAAAACATGTTTCTTGTAAGGCGGCCAGAGAATTTACTTTTACGGTGGTACATTCTTAAAAACTCAACGCCTTCTATTATAATAGTTATTTAAGATGCACGTGCGGAAAGTAAGGTTTTATACGAATAAGTGCCAAATTGAAAACACGAGCGCAGCGAGTGTTTTCATTGGCACGCATTCGGATAAAAACCTTTTACGCTCAAGTATCTTACAACATTTTTCAATGCATTTTGCGAGGAAATACAACAAAAAAATAAGTAAAATAAAGTAATTTTATTTCACCAAAGTCTATTTACAACAAAATGGCGTGCTTTCTTTGCAGATCGCGCGTTTCATACAGTTTTTTTTTTCTTGAGGCAATGGTACAGTATACATATAGCCAATAATGTGAAAAAAAATTTTGTTTGCGCAAACAAAACACGTATTTTTAAATGAGATAATCAAGAATCTTAGTGTTATGGTGTTTATCATCATTCAATTATTGCTAGAGCGCGCATACTTATAAATAATTGTTTTTTTTTTTGGACAGCAAAACCTCCTTGCATCTTTGTAATTTTTTAAATTTTATGACTTGCACCATGCACCACAGAGTCAAAAACTTAAAAAAATTATTTTATTTCACGCGTCAAATAAGGAGTCGGTTTCCGCATAATTTTGTTACACAAAAAAGAAAACTTTACGAGCAACTGCATTGAAATAGTTATTTACACAACTAGGGCCGTAAAATAAAGAAAGGCCGATATCGCAGAAGTTTAAGGCCCGAGCCGCAGGCGAGGGTCATAAATATGCGATAGAGGGCTTTCTATTTTACAGTCCGTGTTGTGAACACAACTTTATATTGTCACTTGGCCTCAAAGTGGGTTTTCCCCTACGCGTAGCGTGCGGAAAACCCCGCTTTTTGGCCAGGTGTGGCATAAAAGATTTTTCTTATAGGTGCCCGTTAGCGCGGCCGAAAATTTACGAAATTGATGGTGCCAATTTAATTCAGTTCAGGTAAAACCCACCCTTAAAAATAAGATACTTCAAGTTGAATACATTTTTTGGCGTCATTATAAGGCATTATAATGACGCCAAAAAATGTATTCAACTGGCGGGGGAATTTTCTCAGGAATGTACACTCCCAAAAATAAAAGATCTCTCTTGAAGATTTAATAAATTGACGGTGGGAAATTTAATAAATTCATTACTTAAGATAACAGATAAATTAATGTTCATTATGTTTCCGAAAACTTAAGACATTTTCATTTCGATATCTTGATAAAGCCCTCGAAAATAAAAGTATAAAAAAATACAATTTTAAAGTGCTCCAATGAACCTGACCGTTTTTTTTATTTTACCACTGCCAAATTGGCGGTTTTGCTGATTTTGCCACTGGCAATACAAACTTCGTAGTTAGTGTAATTATTTAATGCAAGGTTTGTACCTTGCATTTTACTTTTATCTGCCGGCGACCGTGACCCCCCTAGGGGTCGTGACCAACGGTTTGAAAAACCCTGGTGTAGACAGTGTGTTTCATCAATTAACGAAATGCCTTGTCCTAATTGATCCTACACCTTAAAGTTTACTAAATGCTCGGTCGTAGTTAGTATTACTAGACTTTAGTAGTCAGTGGGTCATTCAATATGAACAACATTAAAAAGTCTCAAATCTAAAAATAGTAAAAAAGCCTTTTAAAATATGACTTTTTCTAGCGTAACAATTGATGCCAATTTTTGAAAGAAAAAGAGTCGGCTACGGTGCCGCCTGCAGAGTTATGAGTGAATGGACATTAGTATACTCTCCTGCTGACTTCAGATGCAGCAGGCGCAAAGTGAACGCAGCATCAAAGGACTGCATTGGATTCTTCCGCATAGTTAGCGGTTAGATGAAGAACAGGCCGCTTTGCTATCATTAAGCGGAGAACATGAAACTATCTACGACATCCGGAGAGCTCCTTTTTTGTTTTTTGATGACTACTATATTTTTTGTTTCAAAAATTTAGGCTTTGTTGGTTTGAGAAGTGTATCATCTCTGAGAGAGATTATGGGCTTAACCTCAAATCACGGCAAAAATCAATGAGTTTGTTTTCTAAGTTACGTACATTTGTGAAGTTATATAATAGCAATACCACTCGCTAACTGTGAAGGAAAGCTTCGTGAGGAAACCCTAGTGTCTGAGGTATTTACATACCTCAGCACTTGCTACATACAATGGCCCAACTATAAGGCTAAGTGCGGAAACCTCCAGTCGAACTAGAACCTCCTTACTGTGAGGCAAGTGTTCTACCGACCGTCCTTCCAACGCTTTTATCGCGTGACGTGTGTGTCTCCTCTTGGATGCATCTAACCTAAGATAACACCACATTTTGGACAGCTGCCATTACATACATCACTTATAGATTAGATTAGATTAATACTCTTTATTGCACTCCATACAATATAAAGATACATAAAAAATCTTAAATATCTAAGTTACATAGTATGCAACTGGCGGTTTTATCGCTAAAAGCGATCTCTTCCAGACAACCTTAGGATGGATATTACAGATGAAGATAATACATAAATTATATAAGATAATGACAAATTATAAAGAATAAGAAAAGATGACTCACATTAATAAAAAAATATACTTATATTTTAAAAATACATACATATAGAGAAATATATACATACATACCTCAGAATACAGACAACAGTAATAGTTATTAGGAGATAAAGATAGATGCAACAACAGCAACAGTAAGTACTACATGGTACTAGTATCTTTAGTGAGGTAGTGACGATTTACCAATTCTTTAAAAATGTGTAGCGACTTTGCCTTTCGCACTTCCACGGGCCAGGCATTCCAAAGTCGAATGGATTGAACGGTGAAGTATGAATCGTAGAAATTGGTGCAGTGAGGTGATGCTATCGTACGATGAGGTGAGGTGATGCGATCCTATAACTATGTCGATTCAGTCAGCAGATGATCAAACCTAATCTTACTAAAATCTAATCTTTATCTTTAAAATCGAATAACAGTGAAATCTCCGACAGCAAATGCCTGTCCTTTCGCAAATTCAGCCCGCAACGATTTCAGGCCAATTTTTATCCATAAGACAACTTAAAGCATAAAAAAGCCCTAATCCAGCACTCACTGTCAACTATCCAAATCTCACGCATAAGTGCGAGAATCGAATAACAGTGAAATATCCTACTGCAGGTGCCTGTCTCTTCGCAAATGCAGCCCACAACGATTTCGGCCCAATTTCCAAGGTGTAAAAGCTCCGTTACAACGGGCCCCAATTGCAGTGTTGAAGCAATTTGGCATTTGCGGCGTCAAATTGCACACTATTCGACATCCCGGTAATTTCTATCGGTGCTATATTGTAATTTTGGCGCGGAAACCAGTTGAGGGTCCAATTGGCCTGCCTGGAGTTTGAGGTCTAATCTCAGCGCCACATTTTAGTGCCAATTTAAAAATACGACGTTTCTGGAAATTATCAACCAAACGGTCAACGAAAAAAAAAGTTGACAGCGACCACGACGGTTGAGATATTTCATTGTTCTTCTTACCAAATAGGTAGGCTTGACAAAGACTAGTTAAGTGGAATTAGACTGACTTAACATCGTAAGTGAACATTTTTCAGTTGAATCGCCTATTCATTACCTGAAAATTATTATTATTAAGTAAGTTGTTTTGTAAATAATTCGGTTAAGCGCTAATTAGTGTTTGGTAATTGAGTGCGGATATGTCATCGCGAAGAGATATCCGGTCTTTCTTATGAGTTGAAAAGGATTCCTTAACAATCAACTGACAAATTAGTAAAATTGTTTAAGGATGAGTGACACCATCACCAGTTTACAGTCAGACATTTTACATGCAACTTTGCAACGATGATGATGCAAAGTCACCTGATAGTAATCTGACAATGATGATGAGAATCTGCTTATATGAAGGCTACGAACATAGCTACGTATCGAGGTAATAATCTCTAGTTATCATTCATTCAAATAAATAATTGTGTACACAGAATAACAACGCAAGTTTTTTAATTAATTTTAAATAGTAACATATGGACAGAGTGACACAGTTTCTACTCGTAACAGCGGGGCTGCAAGTCGCTTAATTAATTTCACCCAGTGCCGAGTGGAAGTACCTAAATAGGCTAAAACACAAACAGAAGAACATCTTACTTAGCTTTTTCTAGCTTCACGATTACAAATAACCCAGCACACTACAATGCACACAGCCACGCTACGAACAAAATTTCATCGTTAACTTTACTAAGTTTATTTTAGTACTCCAATACGTCCCCATTGTTTTAGAACATATTTTATAATTTAGTTGTTAAAATGTGTAGATACTTAGAGCCACTACTGCTACTGCTACTGCTATTTGCTATTACTGCTAAACTATTACTGATAGTTTTGTATTTTTTTTTGTGCTACACTCACACATCTGTTTTAGTAATTTATATCTAAATTAAGCCCACTACATTATTTATATTTTTACTAGTATGGTAAGACACTCTATATTTATTTTATGTATAATATTTATTAAACTTATTTACTGTTTGTCGTATAGAGCTGGGGAGGCAGAAGACTCAGTCGTGAAATTTTTCTGTGCAGCTAAAAGAAAGTTTTCCCAATAATAATAATGACTTGCCCTGGTCCCAAACTAGGATACCCTGTGCCATAGTAACCAGGCAAGGACATTACAAACATGAAAATGCACCCAGTATGAGCTTGGCACAGAAGGTAAACAACGTAAAGAAATGGTTTCCCTAGAAGAGAAGTGTATCCGTCGAACAATTTATACCCCACGTAGCCTTTGGCTAGGATTATATTTTATTTACGGATGAAAGCCCTCACGTGTCTAGGCTAGACCCTTAAAAGGCTTGAATAGGTAGTTGAGTTTACGTACCCAGATATAGTTATATTTGTTACTTCACAAAGCATTATATTTCAGATTCTCTTTTTTTTTGTACATCCATCTACCGATCTTCTTGCTGCAATCCCCTCCATCCAAGGCTTGTCTGGAAGAGATCGCTCTAAGCGATAAGACCGCCAATTGTATACCACTACTTAGATATAATAAACTATTTGTAATATCTTTCACCTGGTTGTGCAATAAAGTGTTCTCTATCTCTATCTATCTATAGTCAAGAGAAAACCAATGTTTATTTAAATCTAATCTATCTATAATACCTTTAAACGAGCAATTCTATATATAATATACGAGTAAATATCAATTAGATCAATATATCGTCCCCGAAAACCTCTGCATACTAAATTTCATATATTACATATATACTCATTTTTAGAAAACGTCGTTTTCTCCAAGTTTTCAGGAAACGCCAAACTGCTAAAATCATTGACAATCACTCACAATCAAATAACTGTCATTAGAATACGAAGGTAAATTTCGCCATCGTCTACAAGGTTGTGATAGCTCAGTGGAGGTATTGTAGAAGTATAATTTGGAGCCGGTGCCCAAAATATATGTGCTGACCCTATATTACGCGCACCAAATCCTGAGCGATTCCAATCGTCTAACTGTCAAATTAGTATGGAATTTGACAGTTAGACGATTGGAATCGCTCAGGATTTGGTCCGCGTAATTAGGCCACTGGTTGGGAATCGGGCGGGCCCTAAAGCAGAAGACGCCGGTTCCAGCTTGTCTCCAGTGCGAGTATTTTTTTCCTTTTTTCCCCTTTTTTTCATCGTATCCAAATATAATTTCCAAAAAAAAACACGATTAAAAAAAAATACCGAGCTAAGCTCGGTCATCCAGGTCCTATTATAATAATGTTTCAAAGTCGCAGTAACCTACAGTTGACAGCGGATTCTAATATTATTCATATCTATAGGTACATATAATAAACCCTCCCTCTGTTTCTTTGTGCGCCCATCGCGCAAAAACCACTGAACAGAATGAAGTAAAATCACCAGAATTATAGCTTAGGTTTCTGTATAACATAGAGGCTACATAACTACTTATATACCTATATAGGTAGGAGGTAAGAAAATCACCATAAGCTGTAAGGTCATTGAACAGTGGTTTTACCACAATGAATATTTAACTAGGTTATGAAGAACCAGTCAGTGTACGCACTATGTACCTACCAGTCGGAAATATCTTTATCTGGCACCGTGGGAATCGCCATACTGCAATGGGCTTAAATAATTCCGCCGGGTTACATGGAGCGCAAAATTGTTTCTCTTTTTGTTAGTATCTTCTTGTTATTTTACTATGTAATTAGAAAAATAAGGTGCTAATGCAATGTAAGTAAAATTAGTACTACACATATTCAAAGGTAATAAGTGCGAGTAGAAGACCAGAATAAACTAATTAATTTATTATTTAGAATAAAGGTGTCAGAATGAATGTTTACCATTCAATAAAACCAACATAACAACGCAAACTTAAAAAATAAATAGTAGAGTACCGATAGTAATGTAATAAGATTCTAAGACAAAAAATATGATTTCTTTAAGTATTATGTAGGTACCTACCACCCACCACGAATAATATCACACATAGTTGAAGGCGTAAGAGATGAACAATTTTTCAATATTGTTTATATGTATATTAAAAATAATTGTTTTTTTTTATTTCGTTTTGGGGGTCAAATTTTTACGTATCGAAACGGTGATCTGAACTTTTTTATTTTATTAGTATTGTTATGTTAACTTTTTATTTCTGACATTTAAAAATAACTTTATGTCGAATAAGGCGGTAGAGCATACGCCATCGTGACCCACAGAGAGGATCTAAAACATTTTCGTTCTTATGTCAATACGGACGAACGAAAATGTTTTAACTCTATGGACTTCAGTGGTGGTGCGGACTCTACGTTTGAAGACCTTTGCTTACCCTTTACGATTACGAGAAACTAACAAAACTGCGTGTGCAAGATGGCGAGCGATCACAAAGATTTGAAAATGAAATGAAAAAAACTTTATTTAGAAAAAGGTTAAAAAAGCGGTTATTGGCTCCCAAACTAGGACTCCCTGTGCTATGGGTAGCCAGGCTTCTTCCAAAATACATAATAATATGTGTTTTACAATAGTTACTAATAGCATCTAATATCTACACGTCTATCTACATTTCTATCAAATCATCGTTTTTTGTCATATAAACACAAAACCATCTTTAACATGCGCACCAAATCCTGTCAAATTCTTCACTTTTGATTGTAGAGAATAACACGTTCTTGCGACGATGTCGTGCCAAGCGCGATACCGCATTGATTGTGGGTACAAATAATTAATATTTGGGAGGGGGGGGGGGGCTCAATCGATCGTTCTAACCCTTCTGTGCTCGGCCATACTCATGCAGCCGCTGCCAGCAATTTGCCTTAGATCGTCGATCCTGTGAGCTGATGGGGGCCCTATGCTGCGTTTGTCAATAGTTTGGCAACAGAGAAATAGATCGTCTGTGAAAATTTCAACTGTCTGACTATCCCGGTTAGTGAGATACAGCCTAGTCAAAGACGGGCTGTGACGGACGGACGGACGGACAGCGAATCGAACTCCTCCGAAACGGTTTCAGCGATTTTTATGATTTTATTTTTATTTAGTAGGTCTGAGAATAGGTCGTAGGCTAATGAATATGGCAAAACATCGTATGCCGGGTCAGCTAGTTTACGAATACAAATCCTCTCGGTGCTTTCCTTTAAATGACGTAGTGCTAGTGGTCCCATACATTAATCTGACTTCATGAATGCTCACAAAGAACCTAGTCCCATCTTTCCATCTTCTTAACCTACATTTCCATAGCGTTCTATCTACACTATGTTAAAGTAAAACAATACAGATGTATTTTTGCCTGGCGCAGCAGTAAGTTCCGAGACAAGTACTTATCAGATGTGACAGCTTGGCACCAGACGCCTTATCCCGGTGGACCAGCACGAGTGTCTGCATACAAGCTGCATGCATTCTCAAGACATATACCTACATGACTAGTGTTCCAATTAGTTAACTCAACCTATAGGGGTAAACCCATATTTACCACAAAACTTTCTTTTTTCACGATTTCAATTCTAGGGTTGGCTGACTATAAAGCACATAACTCCAAAACAATTTTTTTAAGCATGTTAAAATACTTCTTATAACATTTATATGATCTTATTTACATCATTGGAGAACTGTCATGCATGATGCAATGACGAACAAATATGTTTTTTTTTACCAAAATTAAGGTAACTGCTATTTTCAATAATTATCTGGTATAGAACAATATTTTTTTCTCAAATATGCTTATTTCGACAACCTTCTTCGAGATAAATCGAAATTGCTGTACTGGCCAATCACACGCGAGCAGCGGCCGGAAAAAGTTCTATGAAAATGCATAACTGTCGTCCGCAAAGGCCAAATAAATTATACTAAACTCATATCAGTCTGTCGTGTTATTTAAAAATGAAAAGATCTTTTACTCCGAACAATGACAACCAAGGAGGTAACTTATCAGAGGTTTTATTTAAATTTCGAACCGGCTTGCGATAGAAAGCTGGATACACCTATTGAAAAAAAAGAACACTAACGCCGCAAATTATTGTTATACCTTCGTGGTTGGTCTGATTTTGAAAGTTTATTGAATTTATCAGAATGAGTTCCAAGTGATGAAAATTACTGCGATGAATTTTTCTAACGCCACCTGAAATTCAAGAGGCAGCAAGAGCCGTAATAAAAAACTTGTTACCGCCAAAATCGAAAGAAAAATATTTTTCAAATAAAAAGTTCTGCAGTACTACTTAGTTTTAATTTCCGCGCATTATTTGAGAAAAATCATATACAAGCCTTGGCCACAACTAGGCATTGATGGACTCACGTGTGTGTACTTCGTCTTCGCCTCGGCCCACATTTCCACGTTCGTCCATCAATGCCTCCTTTGCTGGCCGCTGCAGTAATGTACTATATGACAATTTGACGCTTTAGTCCGCCGACCCTAGAATTATGTGACGGGTTTTTATTTTTACATTTACATTACATGAAAACATTTCTCACAATAGAGAATTTGCACAAAAAAAATGTTTTATTATAATCTAACAGGCCATGTTAAAAGATAAATACACGTAGTTACTTTTTTTTCTCTGCGACTACTTTTCATAATGTGATTTGTCAAAAAGTCATTCTAGTCACGTGGTACAAAATCGCGCCATACAAATCAGAGTCAAACTATGACAACAGAACTTGCACGTAAGACCTTATAATGTATAAAGCGTTTATCAATATTCGAGTTATCTGGTAAAATAAAGTTTTTAAGCATCTACACCCTTTTTAAAAAACGTTTAGAATTCAATGACAAAACGAAATATAATATGTTTTTTATTACTAGAGTAACTTGATTTTTCGCATTTTTTGGGATCCCGAAACCCCCGAAAAAATATTTTTTTGCAAAGCTATGCCAATCCACTCTAAGTTTGACGCAAGTTCCCCATTTAGTTCGCAATTGCCTCGACTCACTAGTTAATTTGGTTTTCTAAAATGAAACAGTCTCGCCTAGTGTAAGTTTGTGTGATTTTTTGCTACGGAGATTTTATATCTTAGCGAGCCCGGTAAAAAATGATAAACGCATTCTCGAGAGATGAAATTAAACTCGTATTTTAAACGCAGAGATTTCAAACCTTTTCTTACCACCGGGTTTACTTTGCTGTTATAAGTTGACCATATTTCATACTTGCCTAGTTTATTTATGTAAGTAAATTACCTTATCATACCTATCCTCTAATTGCGTTTCTTTTTTATTAAGTGATGTTGGTTAGTAAGCTTTTAGATTTTCATAATTTTTATACGCCGCTTCGCTAGTGTGGATTTCAGTTTGTGATTACAAGAGTATCAGAAAAAAAATAGGTACAACGTTTGTTTTAAATATTTTAACACTCTCCTAAATTATTGCACTAAACCATTACGTAAATCATATAATTTAAGGGTATTATTTATTAAAACACGATTCCGTTAAGCTCTCCCTATAGGCAGTTTGAATACTCTGAGGTAAAGGGAAAGACGTAACCTGAAATTATTTATACCTGCTTCCTCTGAGGAATATTTTAGACGAATATTGTTTTTATAGACAAGACCGTAAATGTTTAACTTTTCTTCTAATTGTTTGAGACCGGATTTTTTAATAAGTCAGATGTAACTTAACTGGAGAATAAAACTGATGATAAAACTGATTGTCGTATGATTAACACAGCGGTAGCATGCAATTTATTCTCCAGTTAAGTTTTATCTGACTGTTGAAAAATTGGCCCTTAAAGTAAGTATATTATTGTCCGTTGAGGAGATCAAGAATCCAATTTTCGATTATTCAGATTCAGTCTGTGGACTCTGACGTGAGAACCTTACACACATCACGTTCCAATGGGGATGGCAACAAGAAACTAATTACAGATGGTGCCACTGAGATTTTCCCCGACAATGTTTGTTTTGTTTTAAAACTGTTGCTTATTTTCGGATTTTTTCATGGAAATTTAACATAAAAACGTCATGAAATGCTTTTCACTAAAAATGGGAAAGCTATAGTTCATACCAAAACTGAAAAAGCAAAGGTTTGTAAAATGTGAAATTTACTTAAGAAAGTTACTCAGAAACATCGGAAATCGAAATTATCCACACTATGTACCATATAAACTTACTCATAAATCATACTTTTTCTACATGAACTCTCTTAATTTTATTCCAGTTTGGAGATGAAGCAGCTTTATGAGCGTAAAATTATACTGCGGGACAACTCCTTGAACCAGCAACTCAATTGTCCTATCAGAAGTATTGATATCTATTCAGATCTGTCCAGTTTAATGCTATGGGTTGGCTCTGGGTAATTAAGTGCTGCTGCTTATCTATTTTGAGATACGGGCTTAGGCCCAAAGAAATGCTTGTTAAAATGTATGATTATGATTTTATTAAATAAAACCGATGTTTACAAGTACCCAGGAACATTGTTTTACTTCACTTACAAGTGCAGCAATAATAGCTGGCTTTACATTTGCTAAATGGGTTGAATCATTGATATCAAGGCTTGCTCGTTTTTAGTTTGTTTTAGGTTTAACAGTCTAGGTACCTAAACACTGCGTCCGCTTTTAACGAGTGTCAAATATGCGTACCTAAAAACAAACAAGAATGATAAAACATAACTTTTAACAGTAACTATGATTCTGAATTTTTGGTATTTGTTTACTAGAGTCATAACCTATAAACTTCTTGATAATCGATTTACTTCCTCATGGTTGAGGAGCCACAGTTTTTCTATTGCAAGCTGAGCAGTAAAAGCGTAGGCACTGATTCTTTTGAAAAATGACACTACACGTATCTCTGGGGTTTATATAATTACAAATACTGTGCATTTCCTATACAGTCAAGAAAACGGGACATCCTCCAGTCCATCCATCCATCCTTTTTGACAGTTGCCACCCCCATTTAATGTCAATTCATGACATGCTGACATGCTTGCTTAGTTCAGTAGAGTTGTAAAAAAAGAGCTGGAAATGTTTGCAAGCTCTGAATTAGTAGCTGCACTCATGCTAAAAAGACGGGTTGTCGCGATAAAACAGTGAGCATTTCCTGCCTTTTGTTCAGTAAGTATGTACACACAGTATTAAGTACCAAATACGTTAGAGGATTTAGCGCTTTTTATTCGTATTACCTCAGCGAAGATCGACAATCAAATCCTATTCAACTATTTAATTTAACAAAAGAGTAGGTATTTACTATGTTATGTGACGTAAAAACTAATAAACAGTTGACACGAATGTATTTGCAAAAGACGACTTTTTAGTTACAACATTTTAAGAGGATTCTGAGGTAAGAATATTCTTAGCCTCATAGTTGTGCCGTTGTACGTAGCAGGCGTGGAGTTATGTGCACATTTCAAACACGCTGGTTTTCTTACGACTTTTTCCTTTACAGTCAGGGAGTGGTAGGTACTACTACAAATTCGTAAATGAAAGTACGTTAGAAAAAAATGGTACATGCCGAGAATGAAGTCCACGATATCGTATTATATTACTGCTAACATATTCATTTACATTTAATTTTATATCTCTATACTTTGTTCCGGACTCCTAGGGAACAAATACTCGCATATCATTGGTCAATGCGCGCTGCTAGAGATAAGCGAAGACGGTCCGCTTCATAGGGTAGTCCGCTGGCGCTCACTAATTTTAATTTTGTTTATTCAGGAAACCAACCAGCTTTACAGATTGTCTAATCTATAAATCCGAAAATGTATGATGGTTTACTCGTTTATTAGAAAATAACAGGACAAAACATTTAAATCCTGCCGTTGGTAGCTTTCGTTACCACATAAGGGGATTTGTTACAGCCTATAATGTTGTAACATCAACCCACTTAAAATTTGAAACCGAATTTCAAAACAAATGAACAATACGCGCGGGCTCAGCAAAACAAAAGAAAGGCCAGCCCAACGTGTTAGCAAAACAAATTGAACAGCGCACTATGCATTTTACATTTCACATAGAGCTGCGGTCCGTATTGTAAACGGCGCTGTTGCACTGAAAACGTGAAACGGAACACAAACGACAGACGGAAATATGTCGAAACGAGCTCTGCGATGGAAATAGCATACCTACATGAGGCGAGGGATTTTTGCCAAGGCGTTTTTGATGATGTTTTTTTAACAGAACCGAAACATGACTTTTCTTCAATCTGACCAATCATCGCGCTACAGATATAAAACTACATAACTATTTACTTAATCACTGGTGTACAATAAAGTTTTATCTATCTATCTATATAGCCTAAATACGTCCCACTGTTAGTGCACAGGTCTTCTCTCGGAGAGAAAGTATGGGCTTAGTCACCTCACCACTCGTGCATACCATGGATTGGCTATTTGAAGCGCTGAACACCTCGGGCAGTCTGTTTTTCTCACGATATGTTCCTTTGCCGTTAGCGAGTAGGATTGTTACTACAAATTCACGTACGTACGTAACTTAGAAAAAAAGCCATAGGTAAATGCCGGGGTTCGAACCAACGACCTCTTCAATAGAGACGCTACCACTATTTACTTGTTAATTATAGCTCAATGAAGAACTTGCGTCCCCAAGAAGTGAAGACTGATGAAATAATGATCTACACTTACTTACTACAATACCAATCAGTATATCGCACTTGCCTTCATCATCAGCCGTTTTCTAACCATGAAGGGTTTTGCCATAATCGCTACGCTTGGCAGGCGGGTTGGCGATCGCAGTATGCGGTTGGAGTCTCAGGAAGACGGTGCTGCCCGTCTCCTGGTAATTTATTTCCTTAGTCGCTTTCTACGACATCCACGGAAGGAAAAGGAGTGACGCTATTCACTCCATTTCTTAATCCGGCGCCACACGGAGAAAAAACGCTTAATGGTTTTCAATCTAAAGTCTGTTAAATGGTCGCGGGTTCAAGTCCCGGCATTGGTGGAATTTTTAGCCTCTAAATAGGTTTTTAAAATTGTCCTCAGCATGGGTTAGTGCAACAAAAAGAATATAATCATTTAGGTACAACGATATCATTCCGATGTAAAAACCTAACTGCAAAGTGGGTTACTCGGGGCTGCGAGTGATGTAAATTCCTTTGGCCAGATATCGCTGCCTGTACGTAATAATACAGATAAGTTTGTAAAGAGGCTCGAAATTTCGCACTTGCCTTACGTTACTGTCAAACCTAAATTTTCTGCCAGAAATATTCGATTCTGAACCATAACACGACCGATGGTTTAGACGCAGCGTCTACCAACTTATATGAGGTTAAAAGACCACAAAGCAAATACATAAACACTAAGTAATTTACAAAGATATTAATATCTAGTTCTTAATAGTATACAATTGGCGGTCTTATTAATGATTATTTGGAAGACAAAGATGTCTGGTGTTTAAATAATGTTAACGGGGGCGATTGTATCTAGTGTAGTGTAACTTTAAATTAAAAACTCTGTTTATTAAGCAAACCTATCTTGAAAAGAATAAATGTGCAGTTTCTTTGTTAGCTTCTTCTCCGCATAATCTGTTAATAGTGAAACTAAGAGCTTTGATGTTCATTTAGTAAACATTTTGTTTTTATAGTGAATAAAATTTTTGACTTTGACTTCCAGACAACCTTAAATTAAGTGCCACTCTACTACAGACAAAAGGAGTTTAGTAATATGATAATGAAGTAAATTCACTGGGTTAGGAGGCAATTGGTTTTATTTTTCGAGGCAATTACGTTATCCCGACCCGAGTGGACAGAGGGAGCGCTGCTTATTAAAATTAAATTCGCAAAGGCCTTGCTGGCGCCCAATGACTGCCTTTTGGAATCGTTGAAAACAATCGCCGCCTCCGCTCTGCCAGTGCCTTTATTCGCGCCTCTCTTATGATTTCTTAATTTCGTAATACCAGGGAGCACCAGAGGGTGTTAAAAGCTGTTCGTAAGTACTTATCGAATGTTGTAGAAGTGCGATGCCGCTGCCGCTACAAGGCAGATAATCCTGTTCGCTACAAAAGCCAATTAAACTTTTAATAACTTGAGTGCTTGGATAGGACGCCCACTCGCTGCATTTTTTATTTGTGTTTAATTGCAGATTATTTGTTGTGTATCGAATAACGCTTTAAACAATTCAACGTCATATTTCAGCAGTATAGAGTGAGTAACACCGAACAATTTCCAACAAAAGCTCGCTGCGCTTTGTGCCGCAACATAAAACGCGCAATTTTATGCAAAAAACCGCATTTTTATTAAACCAGATTTAACGACGCTACAAGAAGGTACCTTACGCTATTATAACTGTGGGGCTTGGACGGTGTAAATCTATACTAACACCTTGACTGTGGTAGACTGGAACCCATTTTTCTCTCACAAGTGCGTTGCGGCGTAATGGGATCCCTTTGTGATGTATCGGTGACTGCAGAGGGAACCTCCCTCTGCAGTCCACCGATTGACTTTATACTGCACTACCTAGTTTAGGTTCTAATATTGAGCCAAATACAATTGAAAATCAGATGGAAATTCGACTAATCGTATGCGCTTTCTTGTCGAATAAATAGCTGCGCAAGCGCTTGTAGTCCAGCGTGGAAGGGATCGAGGTGCGGGGTCTAAGTACCACTCACCGCACTAAATGATATTTCTTTACATTCAGTGCCGTGAACGGTCAATACGAGTTTGCTGTGCTAAATAATCTGGATCAAAAAGTAGGTAATTTCGAAATGAATCCGAAAACAGAAGTCATCTCTTTTTTCCATAGCTATAACCTTCGCAATTTAGAAAAGTCTCTTTTTCCCATAATCGCGCGAGGGACGTGGCGGGGTCGGTAGATCCCCCTAATGCAGAGAAACTTTAGCCTTTGCATTTACGTAGTGAGATGATTTATACAGTGTCTATCTTCTCTCATACTAGATGGGTGAAGGGACCACTCGGACGCTGCAGTGCCTAGAAAACTGTTTTTAGATGGAGTAAGCTTGCAGAGCACCTATATACCATTTTGACAGCAAGGAAAGGAAACGGCGAAGGAAAACATCGTGAGGAAACCCACGGATTGGTTGGCTCCGCACGTATTGACTTGCCTTTCCTGTGGGCTACCTACGTCGACTAATGCAGTGAAGGTGTCAAGTAATTTTGTATTAATTGAACACGCAATTATTATTACGAAATCAGAAAACACTACCAATATTATGTTACTATAAATCTTTACGAAGACTAGTAATTTTTACTAGGGAGATAACTCAGAAATTGCGAATATAACACAAAGTTGCCTATTGCACACATTTTAATGCCACAAGGGTAACTTTAATATGGGACAACCTGATAATATTTTCGCAGTTTCGAAGTTTCCACAGAATTAAAAGTGGTTCGTATCGGCGAGCATGCGATTTGAAGCCTTTAGAAGTTAAGACGAAATAAGGAAACGCACAGACATACATATATGAACACTGAAATTATAACCCCCTTTTTATGTGAGCAGTCATTTAGTAAAAGAGTGCTTTTATCGCTAAGTCAATCATTAACAAAGTTCAAAATAAAACAAAAGGACAAACCGCAAGTTAAAAGGGAAGTTTCAATGATATTTTGAATTCAACCGCTGGCCAAGTTTTAAGGTGGTTTAAACTTGTTCTGCGTAGAGAGAGGAAGTTTCAGAAATAACGCGGTTGGTTTAGTTAGTGGAAAAGAAGAGTACGGTTACATAGAACCAACTATACAAACTGCAAACGCGCGTGTCTTGAATGCGGTGGTGTATTTACACTTTCCCTCCGTGAATCAAGCGATCCCTCTAAATTGCAATTAGGTTAGGGCTTATCACGTAACAACCCGGATAAATGCCTTCGGAAAAACGGAATTGGTTGTACCACACTATTGGGAAAATGGTCAGAAGCAATAAGTGTTTGGCCAAATAACCCAGTTTTGGTCTAACAAGAAAACCCTTTTTAACAAAGCGTTATGGTTTTTATATGATCATAAGATAAAAATTTATAAGATCAAAAGCTAACTGCAAATTGCTATCAGCTCTTTAGCGCAATTATGAAAGTATCTAGGTTAGTTTAAACTATATCGCAGTTAAATTACGGGCCTGGGAGAGTTTCCAAGTAATCAACTCGGAACTAAGTTTCAATTTAACTATCTACGTATACATACATTGCAACGTTCGTGAACTCGTGTAATTCCCTCCCGACAGTAGGCGATAACATCAGCTACGCGATCAGCGACTTATCGTGTAAGGCACAAGTTCGATTATCGAATGAAAGGGGGTAGCCAGAGCGTCGCATACTGTATGTTTGTACCACTTCGTATCTAGCACAACATATCACACATCTCACACCTATATCCCCGGCGGGGAGAGCAGGGGCACTTCGGCAAAATGTGGAAATACCTATAGCAGATCTAGAAACATAATAATGTACGAACTTAACTTGACAGATCCCGACTTAATTCGTATGTCAGTGACAGGCAATAACAAGTAGGGACGGTCAGATGGGTGATTATTTAAAAAAGTTATCGACTGATTCGAATAAAACGTGGATTAGTGTATACAAAATCGAATTATTAACAATCTGAATAAGAAACGACAATTCCAAAATGGCGCGCTGTACCCATAGAGCATATTGCAAGCAATAAAAATTGCGGTGTCGACATGCGATGGAACTTGAAAGAGGCGACATTAGTGAAAAATAGGTACTCTATTATGCAGGTAAACAATCGGCCTCACAATATTTCAATTTTATTTATTTATTTATTTGGACTCGGAAGCGAAAGACCCAGGTTCGCTTTCCAGGGCGGGCATGTACCTATGACTTTCTTTTCTAACTTATGTACATTTGTGAAGTTATGGTAGCAATACAACTCGCTAACTGTGAAGGAAAACATCGTGAGGAAACCTGAGTGTCTGAGATATTCACATACCTCTGCGCTTGAAATCGCCAATCCGCAGTGGGTACGCGCGGTGATTAAGCCCTCCCTGAGAAAAGGCCTGTGCCCTACAGTGGGACGTATACAGGCTGCTTATGTAATAATTTGGAGAAAATACAGCCACAGACAATAATTATTTCATGTTTTATAATATTGGGTATGGACTTTTCTGTCAAGTACTTAAGTTCCGTTAAGTACTTGTTCAATTGTTATTCGAAAGTAATTTGAATGTCGAATAAACGAAATGTTTTAATAATCACTTCCTCATCACAACGCTGAGTCAGCTGCCTTTTGTGGGAACTTAGATACACCACAGGCTACATCTTGGTCCTGTTTTATTTATTCGTTTTGTCTGTTGTGTATTTAGTTTTCTTTCTGTTGTTGTGCATATTATGGTACTTATCTGCTTATTTTGTTTCTGTGATGTATCTTGTTGATCTTCTTCTTCTTCATAATTCAATTGTTTTGACTTTTGCCTATCGCTGATGTGGACAGTTCTTCAAATTTTACAGTTAAAAAAAAATTAAGTCCAAAGCTCACTAAAGTAGATGTGCTGTCCATTGCTCGAAGTTTTGAAACTGTTATGACCAGCTATTCCAAAAAACAAGGATTCTATGAGATCGGCGGTTCTTACGCACCGTCACGTGATCAGTTTACATTGAGTTATCGGTGATTAGGGTGCGAATGTGGCAATAAGTTAGGCGCGGCCTCACTTATCTCCTGAAGGTCTGGGTGGCTTGAAGATATTAAACATTTCTTAGAAACACTTGTGGAAGCAAGTACTTGGATTAAGAGCTTTGCGCAATATCGAGGCTGAATGATTAACTTCCTTAGTGAAAGATGGGCGTCTTCTTTGTTTATTTTTAATTTAGGTAAAGGAGTTAGGTAATTGCCGGTGTGAATGGTTGTACTTTTGCGATAGCGCAGAGGCCAAACGCCTCGTTCATCTCCGCCTCGACATGTTTAGCGGTCGGATTTTATAAGTTTTCATCTTTTTACGTTTTTTAATAAGGTTGGCCATGACGACGAGTTAAAAAATGTCAGAGATGAAATTCAGCAGCGTTTTTTGCCATTTTCGGTGGTCGTATTGTGGTCTCTGAAATTGTTAGGTCCTATTCAGTTTTTCTAGTTTAAGCATGTCACTACAGCTTTTTCAATTGCTGCGTCGTGGTCCTAACGTGGTATCCGTATGTAGGCTAAGAGTTGTCTTGACCATCAATATTTCAAAATTGTGAATATTTGAAGCTTCAGTGCATTTTTACAGACAATTTGACAGCTGAAGTCTGCCATTTTATTTTTCGCGGTGTCTTCATATAGACAGTGATAACGACGGATCGCATGAGTGGATTTTTAATTCTATCTACGTTTGCGGCGAAACCAACTGCACTTTTCCCGCTCACCCGCTACTCACACTAAATGTAGGTACCTACTTTACGTATCCAAAGGATCGCTCCTATTACAATTGCAGTGCAGTATGTTAAGCTTTGGGATTATCAACATGAAAAATCGAGGTGGGGGAAAAGAGAGAAATTGAAGAGGCCTATCGATCCTTGATTTTGCTTCAATTATGGGTAGAATAGATACCTAAACTGTGCACTCGCAACCGAACCGAACTAGACAGTCGATAACAGACCGACTCTTACATTTTTTATGCCAAGTCACCGGTATCATAACTGACAACTATTAGACTAGCGACTAGCAATTAACTAGCAACCATAAAGTTAAACTGCTGTACTTATCAGCAGGGAATTGGGGAAATTGAAGAGCATTAGGCTCCATTTATGGGCAGAGTAGATTTCTAGACCATGTAACTTCAAGCCCACCGAGCCTCTACAGGGTGACTTTGAATTCGTTCACCGTATTTTGAGGGATTTTTTTTTCACTGAAAACAGTATTATTAATTATTTATCACCTATGGTACCGCTTGTAAATATTCGTGATCCGTGAGCAACGGTGAATCCAAATTCGAAGTGGTAGGAAGTACCTTAACGTTAAAAAATATTTTCTTTTACATTAAATGCTAAAGAGTATTAAGTCCGATACGCGTAAACAATTAAATTAAAATCGGACAAGTACGAGTTGGACTCGCCCGCCGAGGGTTACGTACAAATTTGTAGGACTCTACGTCTTATCTGTTGTCTGTGCGGCAAGGCGAGCAATAAAAGAAGATGGCGGTTGTCAAAAATCCGCGCGTAATCGCCGCGCGTGCCTTTTAATGGCGCCGTTTCGCTTTTAAGTGCCAGGGCGTGCTGCGGGATTGGCGTGGCCGGCCACCGGTAACGAGGCAAGTGGGACTCTTTTGCCGGCCGCTGTCGGGGACTTTACAGCCAACGACACATCGGCCTTTACAATCAACATATCTGATTTTCGAACATTAACAGTCTTTTTTACAGTCTGTGGTAAAGGGGAAGACTTTGCCATAGACAATTTAAACTGCATTTGAGAAGTGCTTTTATAAGATAAGAATAAGAATATTCGTTATTGTACACCTTCCTTATTGTTCTTTATAAATAAATAAATAACTTCCACACAACACAATCACTTGACCTGGTCTCAAACTAGGATATCCTGTACTATGGTAACCCAAACATGGAAATACATCCAGACTTAGGCCATTTGTACAAATGTACGGCGGCCCCCAGTGGGAATCGAACCCACAACCTCTGTTTTGGAAATTAAGCGCCTTAACGGCTAGACCAACGAGGCAGTCAAAGCTTCTTTATTTAGTTTCTTTATAATACCATATAATCTTCTGTTAATTTACTGTTAACAGCTGACAATTGGCCAAAGTAGGTACATACAAATAAAACAACTGACAGAGCAGCTGTTGACAGTAGATCAAAGATTATTAGTGTATGAGAAACTCGGGGTTTGTAAAGATGAATGTTTACGCCTGAGTGGCAGCTGGCACGGACGTGTTAGTTGCGAGTACATGGCGAACAGTGAGAGGGGCTCGTGGAGGCTAAGAAGTGGATGAGAACCTTGGTTTCTCCCTTCGTGGATTCCGCGGGTCAATCCAGCCAGCACTTGCGCTGGACTCCTGGCCGAAAAACGTCTACATTTGAAGTGACAGTGACAGCGATAGATAAAACTGACATACATATACGTTTGGGATTGAATTGTGAAAAGTCACCTTATTGTTTGATCCGCATTTATAATGAAGAAACCTGAATTACTTTTGGAACACAAGAGGCCGGAACAATCCAAGCGCCCACCTCGGCTGCTGTGATCGTCCTTCGTCATCCACGGGTGTGAAATCCAGATACGTCCACCCCAACGCTTACCAACGAGCACCCTCCTGATGTTGTCCATTGTTCGCCAATATAGTCCATCCAGTTGCCGCTCCCGCCGTACTAATGAACTTTATTCTTAACGAAAATACACAGTTGAATCTAGATTGTCAGGGTTGTAAAGATTGATCTATTTCCATTTAGCTAGTGTACATGTGGCTCATTTCCATATTTCAGTGATTAGTGAGAAAGCCTTAAAACCGCATAAAATAAAAAATAAAAATGAAGAACTTTACAAAAATATTTTAAGAGTAGAACAAAAGTTATTGTAAAAGTCTATAGTTCTCCAATGGATGTATTTCAGGAAATATGCATTTTAGAGGTAACCCGGTGTAAGTAAGTTGGTACCTACTAGTATTTTTACTATCATAAAGTGAGTTGAAACGCCAGCGGAAGTGAAACGGGTTGCGGTAGGTTGACATGTGTCAACTTCACCTTTCTTTGACACCATGCCTTCAAACAGAAAAGCCTTCCTGCCTCCTGCCATATTCCATTTATTACGAATTATTCCACTGCACTAGTGTTATTACTTTACAACTTCTACAGTTTTTCATCTCGAATTTTCATCTCGAATAGTATACCAATTCCACACAAACTTAAGGCACCTTAAGTGCTTTAATAAATAAAAATTGTCAACTATGACTTACGAACAATTTTCACCTTAGTTACCGCTAAGTTATCTCTGCCGGCGCAAATAAACGGTTAGTACCCATTCATACGAGTTTCTTTGTTTATGTCGTGCATTGCCTGTTTACTGGAGAGTGCCACGGCAAACTGTAGCGTGTTGACGCACTGGAAAAAATGTGTGCGTTGTTCATCCATTCAGATTAAACACGATGCGATTTGATTATGGACTGGACTGGACTTTCAGTTTATTTTGTAGAGACCATTACTACTCAGTCACCAGTTTTTTGTAATTTTTGCTGACGATATGATAGTTGATGAACGCCACTTTGTTTTCTTTTTTGGAGACATCATTAATGGGGTTTTTCCATTAATCGATATAAACCACTTATATTTTAAAATCCACTACGAAATATCGAAAGAAATATCAGCTGTTTCATACATTCGCCATGCAAAATATTAATACGAAACGAAAAAAAAAAACAAACATTTGCTTTCTCAGTCGGGTGAAAACGTCATGCGTCGTGCAGAAGCGGAAACATTTTCCTTCTCAACTAACTTTTTTTGATGCATGGATCGGTCTTAAAAAGCTAAGTAGAAGTTTGCCTCAGTACAAAGATCGATGAGAGTGAGAAATGGGATTGGATCTACAAATGCAATAATAAAATGATACCTCTTCCTTTCTCTCCGGAATACGGGCGTAAGTTTATGTTACGTTATTTTTATGTAATGACAAGATATCTACCAGAAATCAGAAATTTATTTCTTTATAAAGAATTTACATTCTGTTGAATCTCAATATACCTACAATGTAATGTAAGCTGCCGTCGGGTCTATTTTGTAATGCAGAGAAACTGCACTCTGGCCGTCTATTCTCAAATGATATTAAACACAAAATCAATTGCTACCTGCGTCATAAGATTCCATGAAAAATATATTAGATTAGATTAGTACTCTTTATTGCACACCATACATTATAAAGATACATGATTTTTTTTATTATCTAAGTACAATACTAAAATATTAGTTACTTACTTTAATTCCCGCTCACAACTCCGCTTATCAAGCTGGCAATAGCCTTAGTTACCGTCGGAGCAATAATTAGCCTGGGAATAGCTGTACAACTTTTGGCACGACTCCTATTCACATCCGGTGGGAGGGCGTCATAATGAGCTTACTTAACGATCAAACTTCTTAGTTTGCGATGCAGCATAGGTATATTTCAAATGCTACACCATGGGACATACCAGGACAGTGGGTGGTAAAAAGTGTCAATTGTCTACAAAAAATCAACACTAAGAATGAAAAAGCAACGTGTGCACGGGGATTGAAAGATTTATTTGAAACTGATAAAACAAAAGCAAACAGGAAAACCATAGACAAAAACCTTATTGTGTATCAAAAGGAAAAACTTATTAGTGTTGTAAACATACTCCTAGAAAATAGCATGACTTACATTGTACTACATAGTACTAGATAGCTGCTCTGCTCAGTGGACAGTAATACGATAGGTTTATTTCAAAATATTATTATCAACTTCTTTAAACTTGACTTTAAATTGAATACTTTAATATCTTTACACTATTATCCAATTTTAGCGGAGCGGTGGTAGCGCAGCGGTAGAACGCCGGCCTCACATTGGGGAGGTCGTTGGTTTGAATCCAGGCATGTACCAATGACTTTGTTTTCTAAGTTACGTACATTTATGAAGTTGTAGTAGGAATACCACATGCTAACTGTGAAGGGAAACATCTTGAAGAAACCCTAGTGTCTGAGGTATTTACATACCCCAGCACTTTCTACGCACAATGGCCCAACAGCTATGGGGCTATGTGTGGAAATCTCGGGATCTAACCAGAAATTTATCCAATTTTAAGTTCTCATCACGCATCATCATCATCATCATCCATCACTTTACGTCACACGGGGTATGGACTTCAAATAAACGTCACTTTACGTCACACGGGGAATGGACTTCAAATAAACGTCACTTTACGTCACAGGGGAATGGACTT
Organism: Yponomeuta evonymella; assembly: GCA_963969515.1. Lineage (NCBI taxonomy): Eukaryota > Metazoa > Arthropoda > Insecta > Lepidoptera > Yponomeutidae > Yponomeuta > Yponomeuta evonymella. The sequence goes on from OZ018346.1 coordinate 8,885,075, forward strand.
TAAATAAACGTCACTTTACGTCACACGGGGAACGGACTTCAAATAAACGTCACTTTACGTCACACGGGGAATGGACTTCAAATAAACGTCGACGGCGGACGTAGGATTTATTAACGTTATTTAAATGGAGGATATGGGGTGTTTACTCGTCAAACAGTTTTTGATATGGACCGAAATCGCGAAAGAAATATCAGCTGTTTCATATAAGAATAACATCTGCGGCATTCAAAAGTAGATAAAAAATCATGAAGAAACATCACTTACTTGCTTTTTTGTCGGAAGAATCCGACTAGGTTTCGCTTTGATTCGTAGAGCTTAATAATGGTGAGTAGAGACGGAGCTAGCGTCGTCGGTAGCTCGTCTCTGACTTTTTTAGTTCGAAAAAAACACCCCATAGTCAAATTAGTTTGTGTTATTAAGTAGAAGCACTACCAGGCCTATATTGCATTATTCATGTAATATATTCAAGATCTTCATACTATTAACCAATCTACAAATCTTTGCATAAATGGCCTCAGTCTGGGTGTATTTCCATGTTTGTTATATCCTTACCTGATTATCATAGCACAGGGTATCATAGTTTGGGACAAGTGATTGTGTTGCGTGAAAGTTATTTATTTATGAATCTAAATCAATCTCAGAAAAAACTTCGGAAAATTAAGTCGTCTCGCCCAACTGATCTTTTATGTCCAAAACTTCTGCGGCACTTTGTATGCTTTTATGTCGCTAATTAAAAACACTTTCTTACAATGTAAGGCGTGGCACAGTAAATGCTTCGTGTATAAACGGAAATTAATATTCAGCACACGATGACGTCACACGCATAATGGTAAAATACTACGTGGCGGGAATGCCAGTTGCTCCTAGAATGGTGCATTTGTATGAGTTTGTTGTTTGGCTCTTATTCTTATTTCAAATGCCAATTTCTCCATTACTGTCCCATTTAAAATATTAACGTTGTCAAAATTCACATTTTCCTTGCAATAAAGAACACAAACTTATTTTCATATTTTTTTTAATCCATCTCCACTGTAAAACAATAAAATAACCTTCGATAAAACCAAATATTCTGCGCTTCAAACAACGCCAGATTATCTTGTAGCACTGGCGTAGCATCGTGACGTTGCTACGAGCTACTACGAGGTCTACGCCTGAATGCACTCGCTACGCCACATCGCTTAATTATGACGTCACACAGAGAGTATACAGTGTATAAACAGCTACACTCTAACAGCATAAAACGCGAGGTCCTTGAGATATCACCCCGTGTGGCAATATAACACAGTCTGCTGTACGCTTTGTTAGGATTCCGCGAGTGTTGGAATTTCTAATAGAATAGAGCATAGTGTGCAAATCCTTTCCACATTTAATACTTTTTACTATTAGCTAAACAGGCCCCCGAAATTTAGACAGCAAAGAACAGAATAGCTTTTTTATAGTGTGCGTAATTAGGCCGATGGTCGATGATTTGTCGAATGTGTTAAGATTGTACCAAACGACAAATAAAATTGATGAATGCCAAACAGGTATGTAACTCAAAAATATCTTAGCGAATAGAGTGTAATTTTAGGTTCATTCAAAATTTTACTATTTAAAAAATGCGTTTTCGTTTATCATAATGATCATCAGCCCACGGCTGCCCAAGGCTTTGTATAGGCATTTTCCCCCAAATGCCGTCTCCCACAATTCCTTAACTTAACCATCTTAACGATATCGTCCGATCATCGGGTTCCTCGTCTACCGACTGGCAGTCGTCCTTTTCACCGCCGCCGCTCTGTAATTAGTCCACTTGCCATGTTCCCGCCACGCCATACTTTGCCTATACATTGTTGGCTATTAAGTCTTCACCTGCGCTTGTGAAATATGGACGCTCACTGTGGAGACCGTGAAAAGGCTCAAAGTCACCCAAAAAGCAATGGAAAGGTCGATGCTCGGTATACCCCTCCGCGACAGAGTAAGGAACGAAACCATTCGCTAATCCACCAAAGTCACCGATATCGGAAAATGCGTAGCGCAACTTAAATGGCAGTGGACACTGGAAGGTGAAGCCGTAAAGTCCTGTTATGGTGACCGCGCATAGGAGCATGAAATGTAGGCCGACCTCCTGCATAATGGTCTGATGACATCAAGGCTACTAGAGGGTTGACCTGGACCGCAATAGCCGCATACCGATTGCGACGGAGGTTATGTTTGTGAGAAAATAAAAAAAAACTCGCATGAAGTCGCGAACTCTGTACCTGCCTTAAAGATTGACCAATGAGACTGACTACGAAACGCAAAGAGATTGATTCCGGGCCTCGTAAAAGCTATAAAGAGAGCGTAGGCGGGTTATAAAGTGGTTGGTTAGAGCCGGAATGCCCGATGTCTTCCGAATCGGGCCGATTGATCAGTGGGCCTCGTTTGACATCTTCCACCACTTACCTTTTAATCAAACAGAGGACCTGAGCCCGGCGCCTTATTTTGGCTACGAGGATCGAAAAAAAAAATGGTTATAAACTAGCGAAGATTAAATTCAGGCCGGCCTGTGGATGAGACATTAGCAAGTATTAGCTTAGTGCTTTGTGATAGATATTGCGCACTGCGCAAAGGAAATAAAGTAGTAGAAAAAATGCAATTTCTTAACAAATCTTAAGGAAAGTTATTTTTGAACGAATCTCGAAATACCAATCTACTGACACTCAGCTTACAGTCGACTTACATTATCGCCCTCACAAAATGCCCGAATTGAACGTGCGCTGTTAGTTAAAAAATTTAATTGTTCCTGACTTTCATGTTTGAAAAAAGTCAAACCTTGAGCCATACATACAATTTTGTTAAGTTAAAATCTTACCTATATTTGTAAATCACTAGAATATGGCCCTTCGAACGATATTTTAGCTCAATAAGCGAACGCGTTCCCGGATTACGAATTCCGTAGTTCTGCTGGCAGTTAAATTATATATTTGGAACACTGAAGTTCCCTGCAATGCACAAATGAGGTTTTCGGACACCGATTCGGGCAGCAAAACTGAAAACTAAGGACAATTCGGTGTTATATTGTATTTGCATTGTTAAGCTTTCACCTGCACAAACAAGGCTGTCATTAAAGCTAATAAAACAAATGGACGTAAATGTCAGATAAGGTCTTGCCAACTAAATGACAATTTTGTGTCCTAAACAAATACCCAAGGGTCGACGACGACGCCGCAAAAGCAAAAATGTCTAGCTTCAAAATCAATGGCTTTTTACATAATAATATTATTTCATCCGAGCGGGCCGTCTCGCTAAATTCATTTTGACTGATAAACTTCCGAGAACATCAAACACAGAGGCATTACTTAAATCTTTACTGTAAAAGTTGAGATAATTAGTCTTTCCTTAATTATTTAAAGTTGAAGATTCGTTAAGTAACCCGTTATCTCCGGGAATGTTAAAGTAAATGATTTCTTTGGGAGCGGGTTGACACGAGGGGGGTGGTGGGGGTGTGTGGCGGGGGGTCTCTCGTGACTCGATTTTCATAATAAAACCATCTCGCTAAATGGACCCACAGCAAACGTCCGCCTCGCCCCTGTCACCCGTCGCCAATTTGTTTTATACTCATTTTTGTTGTCTGTCTTTACAACTGGGTCCGTTATCTCTCGTAGATTCTATCGCAACATCTGCCGCGGCTGTTACTATCTGTTCGGTGGACACGATCCATGAAGACAATTTTTAATAATAGTTTCCAGACAACACAATCACTTGTCCTGGACCTAAACTAGGGTGACCTATGCTTTTGTATTGTAACCAGTTGTCACAAACATGAAAAATACCCAAACTGGGGCCATTATTTGTATAAATCAAATAAGGTGGTCTGCTTTGGTCGTGAAACGTACTCCAGCTAAACCAAAATCCGAGTCGGTGGCAAAACAAAGAATCAATAAACAATTTTTAAAGACTTTATGTAGTTACACATCATATAATTTTTTACAAATTATTGAAACTTACAACACGTCTAATTACTGACGATAAACTTAAAAACAAGTGGGACTTCCTTTTTTCTGTGCTAATAGTTAGGGTCGAAACTGGTGTCGTAATCTTTTTCAACGAGCTAGTGCAGAGATCTATACAAAATAACGTTAAGATTTTCACTCGAAAGATCCGGATATCCTTATCAAGGGCCAAAGAAACCTGTCAAAAGGAGGATGAAAGAGAATCTTATGTATTGTGGAGTGTATTCGATAAGGGCAGTCGAGAGTGCTTGGCTCTCTACGAGACGACATTGCCCCGGGCTGGCGCGGACCGGTGTGGCTTGTCGGATATGACGAGGATAAATACAAAACAGAATTGATAAAAAAGTCGAGTAAGGATATTCAAACAAGCACTTTGTCAATTACTTCTTCGGCAATTGAAATTTGGAAATTGTTTGTTAAAATGTTTAAAATTATACAAGTTACTAAAAAAATGTGCAATTCTTGAAACACTCCAATTAAAATTTTTGTTTTTGAACCATTTGTGTGTTTACCATAAAAAAAATTAAAGAAACTTTATCGGGGACTATGGTCAAAGTTAGGGAAACGGAACAAATTTTACAAAAGGAAGAATGAAAAGGAATTTGGAAAAAGATATTTTAAAATCACGTAATAATAACATTAGGAATAAACATATAAGCAATAAAATTAAACTAAAGTTTTAATGTAATTTTAATTAAATACGGAGCAATACACTTATGAATATTTACATCAAAATTATATAAAAGGCAGGATGCAGACGAAGGAAAAGAGACACCGAGGGAAGTTAGGGAAGTTAACTTTTTTGAAAGTTACAGAAGTAAAAATTCGATGCAGACAACATACCAAAAAAAAAAACTACCGATCACTACTATATTTGTTGCACTAACCCGTGCTGAGGACATTTTTTTTAAAAAACTTATTTTTAGACGTAATACAGAAAAGTTTGTAAAGAGGCTCGAAATTTCACTGATGCCTGTACTTGCCTATTAGCTTAGTTGGGAGAGCGCTGGCACGGTTAGCCAGAAGTCGCGGGTTCAAGTCCCGGCATGGGTGAAATTTTTAGCCTCTAAATAGGTTTTTAAAAAAAATACCGATCACTACGTTCCGAAACCAAGAACGTTTTGGCTAAAAGATCCTTGTCCGAAACGTAATAAAAATCTGGGACACCAAATAAAAATAATTTTCGTTGCAGTTTTGTGCAGCGCACCTACACGGTGCGGGACTATGTTTAAATTAGTTTCTCCTTAAATAAGCCTGTTGACTGTTATACTTACTTCCGTCTATCTATCTATACATATAATTTTGTAAATTTTGTCTCTGTGTGACATATTTCTGTTTCACTCTATTTCTTTGTGTGCGCATCACGCAAAAACCACAAAACAGAATTAAGTAAAACTCACCATGATTATTGCTTAGATTCCCGTGTAAAATTTAGGGTACATAACATCACGCTAACATCTATAAGGGGTAAGAAAATTGCAATAAATATCTTCTTTAGCTGGTAAATTGTATCCGTCATTATAGGGAAGCCAATATTAGATGATCTCTGAGCTGTCAGTACTAAGAGAGTCAATCGGTTGCTATGGAATCAGATACCAAACTTCAGTGGGAACAATTTTTTATTTTTTTTATCATGGCCCTACACGGTTTATGCCTAGCCAGTGTCAAGTATTTGGGAGGCTAAAAAGGTAGTCCACAATTCACCCACAGAATTATGTACAGATAAAATCGAATCGATCAGACATTGTTTTTTTTTTCTCTTTCTTAATCTTTCAAGATCGTGTCATTCCCTAGCAGCCAAGTGAAAGTGTGATATAAAATCGAGTTAATTCAACGCGATTCGAGATTTTGCCTAACGTGAAAGATTCGTAACATCTATCAAATTCAATATTAATTGTGTGTGATAATAAAAGTTGTTGTGCGTTTTTGATGGTTTTGTGCCTTTTTAATGACAATTACAACAACAATGATTCGATAAAATCGATTTGATATCTTGCACACGCAGTTTTTTATTTCCCGTAAAGAGTAGGCAAAGTTCTTCAGACGTACCACGTCATTCGATGTAAACTTTTTTTTTAGTGTCAGAAGTAAAAAGCCAACATAACAAAATTAATTAAAAAGAACTACCGATCGCTATGTTCTGACACGTAAATATTTGATCCCCCTCTGTCCGGAACTAAAAAAAAGCAAAATAATATATATACATATATATATATATATATATATATGTATAAAACAAATGTACTATAATAAAATTTTCATCTTTCACGCTAAACTAAACTAAGTGTGATTATTCGCGGTGGTACAGTATAAACATATAGTGCGTATAAATGATATTTGATGATGAATGATTTAGAAAAAGTAAAGTTTTAATTAATATGTTCGGTGGCTCATTCTAATCTAACATCAGTCCAATACGAATATGCACGTTGGGCACAGAACGAAATCCCCAAGGCACGCCGAATTTTGTTTGTTCTTGGCCATTTTTATCCAGCCGCTACCAGCAATCTGCTTTAGACCGTAGGTCCAGTGAACTAGTGGACATTCTACGTTGCGTTTGGCAATATTCCGCTAACAGATCCGAATAACAAATCACTGTATATTGAGCATTCTATTACACCTGAAATGGTATTGAGCGGACGGGAGACGGGAGACGTAAAATAATACTGAATTAAATAGTGTGTGTTCAAGGGATGGTCTCAAGGGATGAAATATAGAACGGAGATAGACCATGACCTGGGTTAAGGGGTAAGGGTACTTTCATGTTCTAGCCCAATGCAAACAAAGTTGCGGGTACAGCTAGTATCACATAAGATTATTATATTTTTTACGTCGCTTCAGCTTTTTGTTGTAGTATTACACACAACCATTACCCGCCCCTAGGGTAACAGAGCTCTTTCTCTATTTCCCACATGGGTAAGCCTAATCGACGCGTCCACGTTACGACGGTAGGCACCATTTGCTCTGGTAGGCCGAAGTGAAATAGTGATTAATTCGACAGGGCCTCCCCGTGAGCCCAGGGTTACTTGAAGACTCCAACCATTACAGCGGTGAATATGGTAACCTAAATGCATCTACTTGGCGATGCAGGCGGAAGAGATATGTCAAGGGTTTACTCCTTGGGCCCTGACAGAGGGCAGCTCTGCCAGTACCTCTCAACTTTACATAGAGATGGAGGATATATTCTGGTGCGGCTTTCGTGTAGACAACTCGGAGCAATGATAGACTCTTGTCTAGACCTAGACGGTCATAGTACTGCGGAGCAGAATGCAACAGGAAACCACTGCTCTACATTCACAAATTAAGTAGCATGAAAATGACTTAAATCACATACTTACATGGAATATACTGAACTGACAAGAGTCTTAATAAATAAGTATTTTCAGTCGCTTCTCATGCTATACCAATGTCGCTGCCTTCGGTAAATCTACAGAAACATGAATTTTGTTTAACACATATTTTAATACATTATTTATCTATCTGCGCCACTACAAAAGAGCTAATAAATTAATTAAAAAAGACAGTCAGAATGCAAAAACGGAACATACATTTTTGAAAAGTCGTAGAACAAAAGTTGTTTCTTGATCAAATCTTTAATAATTGACATGTTTCAGTAACTGCATATTTTTTAAGGTAACACTGTGTATGTAGTTTAGTCGACAGCTGATGAACCTTATCAATGAAATTTATATCATTGCAAAGTCGCAAGTACATAACTTCATTGGAGTAGAATCAGCGAATGTAGGTAACGCAGAGCGTAAAAGTTGTTGTGCTGTTGAGGTACTTCATGAGTAGACTTTATTATCTTTTATGGTTTTACGGTCTTATAAAAGTTGATAACTAAAGTATTATGTTATTATGACAATCAGAGTGGATGGCGTAGGTGCTGGGTTAGTGAACTTGTTGAAGTCTTCATAAAAAAAGATGTCCCAGGTATCATAGGCGGTCACTTCACCTATCCTGTATATGTCCGTAATATCTGTGCAATTTCCTCTTTTAGGTACAATAAAGTGTTCTCTATTTATCTGTCTATCTATGAAGGAATCGCCACTAGATGCTGTTTAAATCAACAAGAGACCTATCAGAACGTTATTCTATTAATTACCACCTACGTATTCTAATATAGCGTAGGTCATCACCGTTGTTACCAACTCTACGTTATGGGCATTGCCAGAAATAAATTAATTATATAACACATTACATAAACTTACGCCTGTATCCCGGAAGGGTAGGCAGAGACTAGGGTGTGCCCTAAATATAAATATATATGTATAAATTAATTCGTTATTGTTACGTTCATCATGTACCTACGAACGTTAAAGTATAATAAATAAATATTAATTATGTAAATTTTTAACCGACTTCAAAAAAAGAAGGTTATATATATATTTGCTATGTCTTCGCATAACTCCGTCAAATCGTAACCGATTTCAACAATTCTTTTTGTTCGAATAGATATAATATCCCATTGGTTTCATTTTAATTTGGTGAAGATCTGATGAAGACTTTCAGAGATGGAGAACGGAACTCTTCAATGGACAGCAGTAAATAAGGCCTAATAGGGCCCATCCTTTAGTAATATCCGTATGTTTCATAAAATTGCATAAAAGTAGTCCCAAGATAATTTGGTGATGTTACCAAACATCGCGGTTTCAAAGGAGTTGGTAAGTTCACAATTATAATGAAGTTACACGATACTTTTGCAGAATGGAAATAGATACCTTGCGATTTCGCTGTTGGACCGAAAATAACAATGTTACGACAAAGAAAAAAAGGAAGATTTTAATTCCGACAACAGTGAAGACCATTGTCTTAATAATAGGGTTGGAATTTTAATAGCAGCGAGAAAATGACATCTCGTTTTTTATTTTGTTGACTTTCTGATTTTTTATTTATTGTCTACCCTATAGTGCGGGATACCGTTAAATTGGTCTTTTAGAAATATTAGGGGTTAAAGTATGAAATTGCCGTTTTATTGCAATAGGTTCTTTGAATTGACATAGAATCTTCATGGTTTGAGGTTTTCGAATGAAACTTTTTTCAAATGGTTTCTATGATGTTCTTTTTTTAAAAAATGTGAAACATTTGAATATCGACTTTCAATTGTTTTTGTTATTCAATTTAGACAAGACAGATGGATACTGCGAAAATTCGAGTGATTATGAGGCACCCATTTTTCGTATTTTTTTATTTTATTGATTTGACGCAAGTGAGTCAATATTGTGGGTAAGGTAACGTTAAACCATGCCGCTAATTCTTGGGTAGTTTGACTAGGGTCGGCTTCAACTATCTCTCTTAATTCATCGTTATTCACCTGTGTGGGCGGTCTTCCTCGTGGCTCGTTCTTTAAGTCGAAATTTCCATCACGAAAGCGTTTAAACCAAAATCGCACGTTGCGTTCATTAGTAGACCCCTCTCCAAACGCAGCATTGATATTGCGGGCTGTTTCTGCCGCGCTAGTTCCGCGTCGGAACTCGTATTCAAAAATCACTCGAATTTTCGCAGTATCCATCTTTCTTGTCTAAATTGAATAATAAAAACAATTGAAAGTCGATATTCAAATGTTTCACATTTTTTAAAAAAAGAACATCATAGAAACTATTTGAAAAAAGTTTCATTCGAAAACCTCAAACCATGAAGATTCTATGTCAATTCAAAGAACCTATTGCAATAAAACGGCAATTTCATACTTTAACCCCTATTATTATGATTGTACGAAAACCATTTTTTTATTCCAGATCCGTTTGCGAAATATTAAACTTTAAAGTGCATTTGTTACAGTTTTTTAACATTGCTTAGAGTGGAAATCATTCTTATTAGGCTGTCCATTTCTATTGTTATCTAAGCAAAGTTCAACTGTAGCTAGCAACTACATGCTGGCAGTGGTTGGATGAGGATGGCCGATCACAAAAGGAACTGGCGTGCCTTCGGGAGGCCTGTCCAGAAGTGGACAACTACGGGCTGTTTGATTGATTGCTTGAATTTCTTAGTTTCATATGTGCACCGATTACAAATTACACTTCTACAACACCTACATGTAGATATACTTCTAATTATGTAAATTATTTCTAACTTTTTAGTGCTGTAGTGTTTAGAAGTCGGTTCATTTTTTTTTATTTTTTTTTTCATTTTTAGTGAGGGAGCGGGAGAGAAATTTACGAGTCCCTTGTAACCTCAATTTACGCTACTTCATTCGTAGTCAATTTTACGTTCTCAATTTTCATCTCCAAAAGAACATCACCAAATTACCTTGGGACTACTTTTACGCTAGTTTATGAGACATACGGATATTACTAAAGGATAGGCCCGATTAGGCCTTATTTATTGCTGTCCATTGAAGAGTTTCGTTCTCCATCTCTGAAAGTCTTTATCATATATTCACTAAATTAAAATGGGACCAATGGCACGTTATATCTATACGAAAAAAAAAAGAATTGTGGAAATCGGTTAAGATTTGACGGAGTTATGCGAGAACATAGCAAAGAATATATATATACCTACGCGTCGAATTGATAACCTCCTCATTTTTTGAAGTCGGTTAATAAGATTACCATAGGTTTTCATATATTTCTCCCGGGATTTTGCAGGTAATAGATTATCCATTTCTTGCGTCAGTTTTAATACTCTCAGGAGTTCTATACCTACTTTCAAATGAGTTCTGTCACTTGAAGAACTCATTTTTCAAAACAAAAACCATGAATTTCTAACAGTCCGTGAAAATTGACGAAAACGCGTTCTGTAGTTCGCGCGTTTTTCTTTTTCATTTGGTTTCTTTTTTTTATTATTCAGCCGGCGGCGGTGCGCAGCGCGGCCATGGGCCGTCGTACCAGCCAGTCTTTATTCAAACAACACTGCGTTAATGTTATGTTAATGTTAAAAAATGCTACAATACAAACTCAAAAAGTGCGCGGCATAAAAACTCATTACTGCCCGCTAAAAGTTTTTTATAGAAAATATCAACTTTGGGTGCACTTAAAGGAGAACCAAGTCGTCCTTTTTTGATAGATGGGATGAAAACTTTTTTGTCTTAGTCAGAAATAAAAATAGCCAACATAACAATTCCGAAATATTCCGAAACGTAAGGATTTGATCCCCATTTGTCTGGTGCTAAAAATAATCTAAATAAAAACAAACATGTAGGTATTCTAACAAATATAAAATAATGTTGAACGTTTTATTCATATATTATGCAAGCATAAACTATGTGTGATTCTTTGTGGTGGTACAGTAGTTATAAAGAGATAGTGAATCTTACTATAATATTTTACGTTTCGGAACGCAACTATCATTAGTTTTTTTTTTGAGTTAGCGTTGTTATGTTGTCTATACTGACTGAATGTTTACTTCCATAGGTATTTAATTTAGTTCGGGGTATGGGCTAGCCTCAGTTCTTCGTATACTAACACGCTGTTAATCTACTGTTAACAGCTGTCAATTGTCAAAAGTGCATACGAAAAAAACCACTGACAGCTGTTAACAGTAGATTAACGGCTTGTTAGTGTACGAGAAACCGGGGGTAATTTTACTTAGATTACATTAGCAGTTTATTTTTATAATGCATGTAAGTAAAACAATTAACAGACATACAAAACAAAAAGAGAAACTACCTATTTCGTACAGCGTCCTGCGCACCACATAATCTGGCAAAATTATCTAGGCATCTCGCAATATGGCAATTCTGATGGTGACAGATGTAGATATTTCCGACGGGTAGTGCGTACGGTGTCTGGTTCTTCATTACCTGGTTAATTCTATCCTTCAGCGGCAAAACCTCTGTTCAATGACCTCACAGCTTATGATTACGCCACAGGGACTTAAGCGTGATATTATGTAGCATAGGCATATAGACGTTACACATGAATTTAAGCTAATCATGGTGTGTTTTGCTTAATTTCGTTCACTGGTTTTTATGTGATCTGTGCACAAAGAAAATTTACTGATTTATTATATTAAAAACCTATTTAGAGCTAAAAATTCCACCCATGCCGGGACTTGAACCCGCGACCTCTGGCTAACCGTGCCAGCGCTCTCTCAACTGAGCTAATGGGCAAGTGCAGGCATCAGTGAAATTTAGAGCCTCTTTACAAACTTCTCTGTATTATGTACAGGGAAGATTTATTAGGTATATGTCAAATATAGAACATAGATTATGCGAGTGAGTGGGATGCCAGGATTTAGTCCGTCTTAAGCAGCTTTGAGAAAGATGAAATAGGAATAGGGCTAGAAGATAATTAAGTAGAACTTAAACACGTCCGTCTTCTAAATGGGTATTCTTTTTAACAATTAGTTAAATTACATTTAAAGTAAACTTGCTGATTGTTTTGTTTAAGTATAAAGAGGCCGTGTTGATCAAGTGCTCATATATGTGCCTGTGAGATCATTCTTGAACGCGACGCGAATTTGCTGTTTTGTTTCGAAGTCATCTTGCAATGGGCACTTAAAGGCGATCTCAGCGACAAGAGCTCTATTTTAATTTGACTCTAAAACCTAGATACTTATAATACTTTGTGGTCTAGCAAAGCAATTCATGCCATAAAATTTACGATAATGTTCTCTGACAAATGACAGCCAGACTCATAATTTGATCGTGAAAAATTTAAAGTTCTGCTTTTAGAGCCAATGAACTCCCGAAGATGCCCGTTCTTGTAATAGGACGATTGAGATACCACGACTCTTTGTTTCAAGATCGCCAGCTAAGCAATTAATTTGACATTGACCCAATAAAGTGTCAAAATTTTACGGCAGAAGTCATTAGCGCAGAGGGTTATTATTTTACTGAACGATTTTCAGCTGATCAGCAAGATCAGTTATATTTTAGTTAGTTCACTATACACTAAACCCAAGAGGCGATGAAATTAAGCCTGATAAGGAAAGACTTCAAAGTTGCCACTATTGGGCCAACAATGTCAGGATACTGGGTAAGGTACAGTATAAGTAATTTGAATTATAAGTTTATGTGACAGTCACTTGTCGAAAATAGTAATAAGTTGATACCTACCTGGTAAATTATGGACAAAACGACTTAACAACATTTCTGAGAAAAGGAAAGATAGGTTTATCTAAAAAAATATATGCGTATAATAGATAACCTCCTCCTTTTTTGAAGTCGGTTAACAACTGATTATAATGTCTGCATAGTGTATACAGGTTTACCTAAATATTTGCAGTTTCAGGAACGCGTTTAGGATTGTTTAGATTTAAAATAAGTTTTATTTTACAACTTTAGATATATATATATTTAAATTTTAAAATATTTTTACAATGAATGCTGCGACATTGGTAGAGGCGCGTAAAGCGTGAAGTTTTAAAATTATAAATCTGAGAAAAACCTCATAGAACAAACGTTGTTGTAATATACGAGTATAAACTCTTAATTGGAAACATACCATAAGCTCACGCCTGTATCCCGGTAAGGTAGGCAGAAACCAAGGTCTGCCACTTGCCACGATTCTGACAGCTCTCTCTTAGATTTCTTTTCTTTAATTGGAGTGTTCAAGAAATTTCATAATTTTGAGGTAGCCTTGTATTTTTAAGTATTTTTTTCTTTTAGAGAGAACACGCAGTTCAAGCTCATTAAAAAATATTTTTGAGACAGAAACGCGTCGTGTTGGACCGAATCAAAATTCACTGATTGACGTCGAGGGTTGATTGAATAACTCAGTGCAAACAAGCTGGCATAAATCACCGCGCTCGATTAATTAGCGTTGTATTCGATCGGCCGAACATTTTATTTTATTAGTATTGAACGTTATGCTGGGACGTACGAAGAGGAATACGAAAAACGTGTTTTTGGAATACAAATCCGCATTCTAAGCAATCTAGAGCAGTAGTAAGTGTTGTGTGTCGCCCTACTGCAAAAAATACCCACCCTCGCTACAATAATAGGGAACTAGCCTCAAACTAAGATCGCAGTGACATTGTTTTTATACCATATTAAAAAAACTAATTAGATTTACATTAAAAACAAAATGTTATAAAAACATCTCTTACGCGCGTCGCGTACGGCGTTTTTATGTACCACGTGACTAGAATGCCTTTTTGCCACGTTATAAAAAGTATTAACCGTACAGAAAAAAATCACGATTAAGTATTTATCTTTTTAACTTGGCCTGTACATTCAGAAAACATTTTTTGTACAAGTTTCTCCATTGACCGTACTCGCCACTTAAGTTTACCTGTGATCATGGTAGCTTACTGCGACGTTGGTGAAATGCGTAGAGTATATTTACATGTTGAAACGTCGGCAATTAAGGTGATTTGTTAGATACATATTCATCATCATCATCAGCCCCTTGACGCTGCACTCCAGGACATAAGCCTTTCTCATGGTTTTCATAACCATGAGGGGTTTTGCCATAATCGCCACGCTTGGCAGGCGGGTTGGCGATCGCAGTATGCGGTTGCAATGTCAGTAAGACGCTACCGCCCGTCTCCTGGTAATTTATTTCCTTAGTCGCCTTCTACGACATCCACGGGAGGAAATGGAGTGACGCTATTCTTAATCCGGCGCCACACGGTTCATAATAAGATACTTACATTAATATGTAACTGAGACAGAGTCTAAGAATGTAACTACTGTAAGTACTTAATGTCTCAGTCACTCAGTACAGAGTAGATAAAGAGTATTTACCTACATAGTCGTACAGAGAACGGTCATCAGTATTATATATTGATATAAGTAAGGTTCCAAATGGTTCTCATAAGTTGCAAATTTCCCGACGCCCATTCTTACAAATAATAACTGGCAAAAACACGTAATATTGTTACGAATAAGTTGAATAAATTGAGTTCGATTTCAAAACAAAATAACCTTTAATAACATGTTCCGATACGTTTAAAATCACACCTCAGAGAATCACATTAGAAACGAGATCACAATTGGTCAGCAGAATCCAGTTAAAGGTCCTGGCATACTACAACAATCACCACATCAACCATTTAACTTTAATTCAATTATTCGAATAACTTATCTACCACAGTAAACAACATAGGTACCTAATTCGCTCGAAAATATTGATTTCAATGAAAAATATAAACTTTAAACCATTAAAATGATAAACAATTGTGATACTTGAGCATTTGCTTAACGAAATTTTTAATTCAGAAACGTTCGTCTTTTTAACACCGTTGGTTATAGTGTGCAAACTCCATTAGATTTCTCATCCAGAGAAACGTTTAACTTTGCTTTTTATTGCCATCCGGGGATAGATATAACGAAAGTAGGTGTCTACGAACGACTGTACAGACAACAAACGATTAAAGACCGTTCTTATGTTAAAGGAATAGAATAAAATTCAGATTGTCAGTTGATGTGGCGTTGACTGTATCTACCAATTGAAACACTGTTGAAGTTATATTTAACTGCATTAAAACCTTTCGTTCACTACCGTTAAAACAATTTTTTACATTAACTTTGGTCAAAATTTCGCTGTGTTTAAAAAGTTGACCGTCAAAGATAGTGTGCCGGAGTTTTCTTGAAATCTTCCTTAGTGAGCGAAACATTTTTGGGCCACCTCGGCGTGACTAGAACGTTGGCCTACGCGAACATGGAACATTCGTTATCTGAATATGATTATTATTATTATTAAGTTGTTTTGTAAATAATGCGGTAAATTCTAAATTAGAGTATGGTAATTAAGTGCGGATACGGCATCGCGAAGAGATATCCGGTCTTTATTATGAGTTTCAAAAGGATTCCTTGACAATCAACTGACAAATTAGTAAAATCGTGTAAAGGGCAACAATACAATAAGAAAATTAGTTACTTATAACTATTTTTCATTCTCTCCACAATAAGTACATTTAACTATGATACAATTCACTTGCGATTTTTGTTTTTTTTTTCCCGCTACCGTAAAGGCATGGAAAAAGTGATTAAGGTTAAGAAAGTTTGTCAAAATATGCTAAAAAGAAGACTTTCCATTGTCGCCAACTCGCCTCTGTCGGAAAGTCTTCACGAAGTACTGAACATAAATTCAGAGTGTGGTCAGGCACCTCATCTGTATGGATTCTGTATCGGACAGCTTTTAGTACAGCGACGACAGATTGCTTTTTTAAGTGAGGATCTACGCTATGAATTATTTATGCCAGTGTAAATGGCGTAGGTATATCCACTATGCGACATTGCTACGGTAACTTAGGTCAATATACCGCCTAACCACTTTGCTTGTACGCATAACCTGCACGTATACAAAATAATTATTGTAGTTTAAACTAATTTATTGAGCATTTTGAGCTGCGAGCACGTGTGCAAGGTGATATTACTTACTCTTTCTTTGGTTCAGCACGGGTGGTAGCGACATGGGTTCGATCGATCTTAGCAATGTCTTGTTCTTGTCATGTGGATTCAGTATTCTATTTTTCATAATATTACAAAGTATAGGTAGATGCATGAGGAAATTTTGTAGCAATATTACAAAGTATAGGTAGATGCATGAGGAAATTTTGTAGCAAATATTACAAAGTATAGGTAGATGCATGAGGAAATTTTGTAGCAATATTACAAAGTATAGGTAGATGCATGAGGAAATTTTGTAGCAATATTACAAAGTATAGGTAGATGCATGAGGAAATTTTGTAGCAATATTACAAAGTATAGGTAGATCCATGAGGAAATTTTGTAGCAATATTACAAAGTATAGGTAGATGCATGAGGAAATTTTGTAGCAATATTACAAAGTATAGGTAGATGCATGAGGAAATTTTGTAGCAATATTACAAAGTATAGGTAGATCCATGAGGAAATTTTGTAGCAATATTACAAAGTATAGGTAGATGCATGAGGAAATTTTGTAGCAATATTACAAAGTATAGGTAGATGCATGAGGAAATTTTGTAGCAATATTACAAAGTATAGGTAGATGCATGAGGAAATTTTGTAGCAATATTACAAAGTATAGGTAGATCCATGAGGAAATTTTGTAGCAATATTACAAAGTATAGGTAGATGCATGAGGAAATTTTGTGGCAATATCAGACCGAGGAAATGTGTGTATGTTTGTAGTATTTATATACTTCAGCCCGCGTTGCACTGTCTTTTTATCTAATTTGATAAAGTGACTGAGAGTAACTCATCGCACTAAGTAGGAATATTCACCCAGCATCACTCAATCGGGCTTGAAAAAAGCTCATACGTCATAATTTAAGCATTTTTATAGTTGTAAACAAAAATAAATACTATCTAAGCCGAGAAATTGATAGCAGAGGTTGATCTATAGAGGTTGCACCGCAGTTTGGCGAAACTTGTAAAAAACTGTAAAGGTCTTTTTTAAATGACAATAAAAAAAGATCTTAAATTTATAAGATAAATGAATGATGAACAAACAATTTAATAGATATAACATTAGATAAACTTACGCCTGTATCCCGGAGGGTTAGGCAGAGACCAAGGTCTGCCATTTGCTATAGTACTGACAGATGTCTTTCATTTTATCAACATAAATTTGTCGTTGCATGCCCGCACGCCGGTTTCGGGAACTTTTATATCGCCCTTTGCTAATAAGTACACCCCCCATTTGGTCCAAGTATGTTCGCATGGGACGTGCCTTACCGGCCCTTCCACCCAAATTCGCTTTATATATTTCTTTCATCAATCTTTCTTCCTTCATTCTCTCCAACTTAATAGACATTACCTGGCTTTTTATTTTTTGTCGGTTTTTTTTTTGTTAATCTTGTTTTTTGGAAATTATATTTAGATACGATGACAAAAAAGGGTGAAAAAAACGAAAAAAATAATCGGACTGGAGACAGGCGCCTTCTGTTTTCGGGACCGCCCGATTTTCCACCTGGGCTATTACAACCTTGTAAATGGTGGCGAAATTTATCTTCGTATTTTAATGATATTTTAACAGTTTTTCATTGCCGAAGAACACGAATAAAACGAAATTTTCTAAAAATGAAACCTAGCTAGATCGATTTGTTGCCCCCGAAACCTTCAGCATACTAAATTTCATGAAAATCGCTTGAGCCGTTTCCAAGATTCAGATTATTATATATATAAGAATTGCTCGTTTAAAGGGGAAAATATGCATATATATAATGCTGACTTAGGTAACTGCCTTCTAACGGCAACACACCTCGACAAAAGTGCATAAATTGCATTGTATAAGTACTTACTTACCATTACTTTTTTTTCTGTATGCTTCTATTAATGTTGTTTCGTATTTGTTTTGTGTTTTGGTGTGGCTGTTGGTGCAATTTTTATGCACGTAAAGTTCGACTTTTAGTCGTGCAAGTAAAATTTCGTAGAATACTGAAACTTGTTGTTTTATTTTATTCTTGCTATAATTATTTGAATTCCGTACGTTTTCTATAACTAAATTAATGAAATCAGATAGAATAGGAGTTGATTATTGTTTAAAAATGCGCCAAAATGTTTTTATGACCTTGCAGAAAACAAGTATCTAAGTCTAAATTCACATGGTAAAAATTAAAAAAGAAATTGGCGCGAATTGGTTATTTTTATGTTTTTTCACAGTACGACGATTTGGCTGTCCGAAATTTTCCTCGCAATCGAAGTGAAAAGGAGAGTGTATATATATAACTCAGGCCTAAATATCCATTTTTATCCTCGACTATATTGGTCCGAGCGCAGCGTATTGCCTCGGATACAAATGGATCGATTTAAACCCTTGTTGTACAATCTACTATTTCTTTCTCTTTCACTTCTTTATTAAATACTGAGTTTACACTGACGGTGAAAAATGACATGTCTATCCTTCGATAGTGTGACTTACGATATTTCAAAGAAAAATTTAACTATCCCACAATCGATCGCCCGCCCCGCGTGATTGCATCCTCGACAACATGTCATTTCATTATTTATTACGAGTGACATTGGAATACGATGTAGCGGTTTCCACAGAACTCATCTATATATATCGACACGCAAACCGCTTGAGGATAGACGGAGTAACTATTCGTTTCATACTTACACGTTGTCAGTATAGCGATTGAGCCGCTTCTCTGATAGCCCGTGCTTTGTAGTAAATTAGAGGCTGCTTATTCAAAACTTTTGTTTTATAAAAAATCTATCAGATTTTTATTTTTCAAAATGTCCGGTTTTATATAATACTAGCTGACTCGGCAAACGTTATTTTGCCATATCAATTAGCCCACGACCTATTCTCAGACCTACCAAATATACACAAAAAAAATTGTAAAAATCGGTGAAGCCGTTTCGGAGGAGTACCATAACAAACACTGTGACCGACATTTTTATATACTATAACAAATGCGCGCTTGGCGCGCTATACCAACGTCGCAGCTTCCTGTAAATCATTGTTCTATACAGATAAATATTTTTCTATTTAACACAAAGGGGGCAAAACGTTTTCTGTTGTAAGTGCCGGCGCCAAAACAAGCGAAAGAACCGCTAAACTAAATAAAATTAAAAATATTTTATAAATAACAAACTTTGATGCGTTTCCGGAATTGCGTATTTTTGAGGTAGCCCGTTCTTTTAGGTGGCAGAAGACCTCCATTGACAAATATCCTCCTTATCGTCTTCTGTTAACTAAACTGGCTCACTGACTCAATGCCATAAAAGTTGCATCAACCTATTAAACTAAGCCAGGCCGGCGTGATCAGGAATAATTAAGTGCACCGATACACGCGTAACCTTGACGGCCCTACCTAAAGTCACGATATCTTCATAAGTTATATTATAACGCAGCTTTCATAAAAAGAAAACAGTAAGGTAACACGTAATATTTCCCAAGGCGAAGGCAGGTTAATAGTATGTTACGTAGTTGAAACTTGCAAGTTTGGAAGCTCTTTTCCAAAACAAATGAAAACCTAAGCAATATCCTCTTACAATAACGAACAGAATCTGTAGAATGGCGTAAAATAAATTTCATTCAACGTCACAGGATTCAGACAGTAAGTAGGTATTTCGAAATTCTAACCAAATTTTAAATACGAAACAACGAATTTTCTCCATAATGTCGACGTCTGAATTCGAAAAGGAACTCTACATTTCACATTTGACTATGAATTGATAACACTGTCCATAATATTTTCGCAACTAAAGCAGATATGTCACGCACGTGAAACAACCGGGTATTTTACTTTCAGCGTGCCACGGCCAATTTTGTTAATCCTGAAGCAGTAATTCTATATTTGTAACTTGCGTAATAGCCCACCCCTTTTGGATACCAGAGCGTGCGTTAAAATATCTGTGTAAGTACCTAATGTTCCTTTATGGTAGTTTTTCTGTTTTGAGAGCTTTTTAACCGACTTCAAAAAAGGAGGAGGTCAATTCAATTAATTCGACACGTATCTCTATTTTTTGGCTATGTTCTCGGATAACTCTGTCAAATCTCAACCGACAATTCTTTTTTTGGTCAAATAGATATAATAACGTCTCATTGGTCCCATTTTAATTTGGTGAAGATTTGATGAAGACTTTCAGAGATGGAGAACGGAAGTCTTCAATGGACAGCAGTAAATAAGGCCTAGTGAGGCCCATCCTTTAGTAATTAATATCCGTATGTTTCATAAAATATCATAAAAGTAGTTCCAAGGTAATTTGGTGATGTTCGGGTGAAAACTTTTCTAGATGGAAATTGAGAACTTCAAATTTTAAAGCAACCATTTAGGTAGGGTAAATTATGGTTATATATCGTTTAGTTTCTCCTGCTCCTGGAGGACTGACAAAGTATTTTTTCACACCTGCTATTCAGAAAAGATCCCTTGATTCCCTCAAATGAGGGATCAAAGTTGTACTTTTCTTCCCTGATATTCTAGTTTTTTTTTTATTGCCCTCAGCATGATCCGTGTGCAGATTTTTACAAAATGTAATTCCAATTCGATTTTTATTTTATTACTTTATAACTGATACAATTTGCTTACAAATAATAAACTTCTTTCGATATCTTAATTGTGTTTGATTTAAATTTTCCTTATAGCAGGTGTCAAAAACAGTATGTGTCACTCGGTAGCAAAATTATTTCCGTTTTGGGCGTAAACACTTGAATCCCTCGCTACGCTCAAGATTCTACTTTAGAATCCCTCGCTACGCTCGGGATTCTATTGTAGAATCTTTCGCTTCACTCAGGATTCAATATACCGCCCTCGCCGTAAATATATCATTTTGCTCCCTTGAGACACAATCTACTATTTTTCTTTAGGTAATAGGTACTATTAGAGTGCGAAATTTCATCTTTGAAACATAATATTAACTATATATAGTGACACCATATAAGAACAAAAATCCTAACCGTCTAGAGAAAGAAAATAGAAAAATTGCCCATGTGACAAAATACTCGTAGAAAAGAATTACAAATAATAATTGACATATTTGAGACGGATGTCTCCATATGACAATATAAGACCTTCCAGGCTTATTAGGTCTGGCAACCTTTTATATTTAGGCAAATATTTCAAAGATGTACTAGTCTCATCTTGGTAACGTATAATGTAGGGTTGCTGACGGCCAGCGTATTGTAAACTTTAATGTACATATATACTGAAATTACATTCACATACAATTAAAATACAAATGTTTTGGGCGCGTAATCTCTTTGGCGATGATTGGGAATCAACTGGGTTGTTAACACAGTTGTTTCCCAATAATTGGCAGTGTATTTTTGCATTCAATAGCGCAGCCTATAACAACAGACTCGATTTTTTTACAATGGAAAACCAAAAAGTTCAAACATGAAAAAGACAAAAGGAAAATTTCGAAGCTAACGCTAAACGAACCAAATAATTTAATTACTTCATTACTTCAATAATATAAGTAAAGTGTACAGATTACCACTAAATAAAATAAAATCTATTAAACTATACAGAGTGTAGCCAAATTCCCATATAAATCCAAAAATGGGAGTTCTACTCAACCTTATAAACATCTCTTACTACGAGGAAACCTTAAAAATCGCGAAAAATTTATCTACCGTTCTCGATACTTCATTATTATTGTTATTAATAATTATGATGACATTTTCTACCAGTCAACCTGTACAGGAGAGGCCAAAGATGAGGAAAATTGAAGAATATGCGTTGATACATCGGTAAGTATTGATAATAGAGAAAGGATTTGGAAGTTTTGCGTTATTTTATAAAAATCGAACAACGAGTCAATCACCTAGCTTACATAGACCAGCGATACCACTCCCACAGGCCACCTTTCTTAATTATATTTTCTCAGTAATTGGACGTAGTAGACGTAATCATTATTTACTCCACATGTATCTATTTATTTATTTATGTCCTAATGTCTATTTATTCATTATACTCTATTATGTGTCTATTTATTAATTGAGTTTTACTGACTGAGTCCAATTAACACAGACACGGATTTTGTACCGTGTCCGTGTTAATTGGACTTAGTAACTGACTAAACTACGTAGATACTCTGAAAGTGTCTGTGTTAAAATTATCATCTTGGCCGCCTCTTCATTTAATTCTCGTCAATTTATTCCATCCAACCCTCCCATCAAGCTCTCTGTTTGTGTTGTAAAAAGCTCTTGTCATGAGAGTAAACAAGGTTTGTTACCTATTTTCAGTAAAACATCGGAGCATAGTGCAAATAAAGATCAGGCTCTATTTCGGTATATCAGTGACGGGATTTGCCAGAAATAATAAGGCGTGTGGCCTTGTTTCATTATAACATGTAAGGTAAGCAAAATATTAAAAACATTGTTTTGATCCTCACGAGACTGATGTGGTTTCTGTATATACGTCTTCTGAAATTTATGTGAACTTATTTAAATGCGAGGAGCGGCGAAAGGAAAACTTCCGCTGCCGAAGAGATTTTATACTAAGCATCATTCTGAACAACATAGACAAACAACAACATAGAAGAAAACATTGGTCTAAAAGCACAAAAATACATCATGTATTTTTTGCGATCATTATAAAATTAAGTAAAATGTTAATACTAGATTAGACAGTATTACTTACTTTTATAACTTAACTTACTCTTGTATAAAAACATTTCAGGCATTACATAGGTATTATTGAGCCATCATATTCACATTAAAACCAAAGTTCTAGTGCCAGCGAGCGCCAGCCACTCGCACCACCTTTGTTTAGAAAATAAGCAGCTAAATATATTACAAAGTTTAACTACCATCATTAATGACAAAAGTTGGGGCCTTAATTTTAGTTGTAAGCCGGTTGTTTTGCTAAGCAATCTTAAAGGTTTTATGATTTTCACCAGCAGGAGTTCTAAATACTTAGCGTATTTTCTAATATGCTTTCTCATAAGCCTCAACTATGATGACATCACTAACCGATAAAAAAGATCAAAGCACAAAATCAGGAATAAAACTCAGCATAACAAAATGTTTTATGTATGATCACAGCGAGCGTGACTACGTAACCTTAGCCTCTAATGTAAAAATGATATCTCTAAAGAAACATTTGCTATCGCATCGCGTAGCTAGGTCACACTCGCACACAGTATATTTTAGATACAATATCTCATAAAGATAATTCGTAGAGATAGTTCTGTGACAAAATTGCAGAGAATTCTTTCTGACTACAGATGGTTCTATTATGGAAATCATACTTGTCCCTAAGATACCAATAAGAGAAGGTTACCTAAATTGTAAGGAGGCATACAACGTGAATCGATTGAGAAAAAAAATTCAAATCAAATAAATCATCGTATTTGTAATAAATAACAATCACATGCCTTGGTTTCATAGGATACCTTGTGTTATGGTAACCAGGCAAAGGACATCACAAACATAGGAATACACTTAAACTGAGGCCATTTGTATAAATGTACGGTGGCCTTCAGTGGGAGTCGACCCCACGACCTCCGGCATCGGAATCAGACGTGATACTACTAGACCAATGAGGCAGTCAAAGAGGCAGTGTAATGATAATGACATAGGAAGCTGCAAAAAGTCGTTACATTATCACGAAACAAATACATTATGATCATCTCCATAACGATGCCTATTTGTGAGTCTGGGAGCGACAAGCGCGGTATAAAGAGTTCCCGCGTAAAGCTGCCGAGATGATTCGGGCTTCGGATACAAACCGTTGGAAACATCCGATATGGTAACACCGGCCCGCGAGGAGGCGGGGGTGGCGGGGCGGGGCGGCTGGCAACTCCGTGGCGCTACGTCTACGTTCTGTTTATTCAGCAACGTATATCGACCAGCTCGCCGGGCGCCGCTGCCACCAGTCGCCGCCCGCGCGTCCCGGGGCCCGCTCGCCGCACGCCGCCCGCAGCACGCTGACAGCTGCCAGCGATCACCAACCACACACGCGCAGTCAACACAAAACATCACAAATGAACTTGACGCTGATGTGATTAAAAACGAACCACAAAATCCTGCGAGTGACGCGAGTAGAACAGAGTGTAAACACCGTGGCATGTGAGAGTCGATTTTAAGTGTGTGGTTGCATCCTCTGATCATTGGACAGAGCTCGGTGAGTAGCAGTCTTAATTCTGTATGGGGAATAAGTTTCAATCTTAGCGAAGGTCAAAGGAAGGCTTTGAACAGCAGGCTTGTATAAAATATGCGTGTCCCTGTATGTAGTAAACGTAGAACTAGTTATGCTGTTTGATGTGTGCAACGTCTACTACCCTGTTTCAAATATATATACGACTCTAGACGAGATTTTTCTGTGCATTCTTTTTGCAGTTGTTGATACATGTATATTAAAGATTTTTATATTAAGAAAGAAAGAGAAACTTAATTTAGTTAATTATGAGGCTGATACACAATTTTTTGCGTAAGGTATGCAATGAGTATGAATTACTTGTAGAGTGGTTCAAAGGAGACAATTTCGTTGTTAATGTCATCAAAACGCTCGCATTCATCAAGCTACACACGCTGGTTGCTACGACGATGCTACGGAACGCCTACGCCGTAGCAAGGTCGCTGCGCTCGTAGTACTGTGTCGTTGCCGCTACGTCACAAACGGCTAAGCGCAACGAAAAAAAAGGGCAAATGTAATTAACTCTCCAGCGTTGGAAGGCTGTTTTTGTAATTTCAGTAATTTATTACCTTTGTACTGATTAACATCTCGAGATGGGTTTTGCGTTGCTACCTCGCTTCTGCTGGGTAGTACAGAGATTTTGGCGACGAACGAGATTTGCTCTTTACAAATTTACTGTATTGTTATTTTAATAAACAAAAGTAGCTCATCACCACTTTCGTTGTGCCAGTTTGTATCGCAATTTGAGTGTACAACAAAAGAAACAGATTATGGTCCACAGTACACAATAGCTATCTCGGTACATTTGGTAAATATGGTAAATACATTTCGGTAAGCGACGTAATCGCTAACTGTACTTTGTAGAAGCACCTAGGTTAGAAGTACAGGGTTTTTCACGCAATAAAATTACTAAAGTTCGACTTATTTTTTTATTTTTTTTATTTATGAAGCTTTTTTTTTTCATATTTGTTGTTATAGTTTATAGTTTTATGTTTCTTATTTATATACATGTATATTATGTATATTTATTTACAGTAAAAAATTAATGGTATTCACAATTTATCATTAAAAATAACTAAATATAGAAAACTGCGCCCAGATCGCGGCCTCTGGGAAGGGTACCCAGTATGCTGGCTACGTTACCTCGTTGGATAGCGAGACTTATCCTCTGCCCGAGGTAATAGCCAGCCCTGGGTTCCCTGGTCGTGTCGATGAGGCGCGACGGTAGTTCTTTGAAGAGCAGTCGGGCCTCGGGCCCCTTATTTATTTTCTGTTAATGTAATTTCTGTGCATATCACAGAATATTCTATCTATCTAATAATGTCTTGCTGAGAGGTGTATTAAGCAGTTTTTTTTTATCCTACTGCGGGTTAACGCCTCCCTCCGAGATGTTCGGTCTTTTGCCACCTCTGACCATACCGACAACAATTTGTCGAGATCATATTACTCGTGGTAACTTGATAAATTTCACTTCGTAACTTTACCCAAAGTTAGCCGAGCCGTTTCTTTACCGCCGATTTCACAAGATATATTTAGTGAACTCGCCTATTAGCCATGTTATTTTAACTTTCAAGTGAGGCCCCTGGGTATTTTTGTTCAATTTAAATATTCGTTATTTTTCTTCTCCACTCAGTTATTATTAAAGGTCGAATTTTTATCATAAACGGAACACTCTCGGTGTAAGTAATATATGGAAAAAATAAATCACATGCGACTCATCTCGATTCGTAAAATAAACCCGTTTTTTATAACCCTATTTTTAATAAAGCTTTTCTAATTTTCATTTGTATTTTCAATTCGGTGGTCTAATAAAGAGTTCCGTGGAAAAGTCACTGGGGTTCCGCAAATCATATTTGTCATTGAATCATTGTATAGCACTGTCAAACTGGCTGGCGTCAACGCTATCTGACAGTAGTATATCTATCTGTTTATCCATGGGTAAGCTCTATCCGTGTGGCGCCGGATTAAGAACAGCGTCACTCCATTTCCTTCCGTGGATGTCGTAGATGGCGACTAAGGAAATCAAACACCAGGAGACGGGCAGCAGCGTCTTCCTGAGAATCCAACCGCACACTGCGATCGCCAACCCGCCTGCCAAGAGTGGCGATTATGGCAAAACCCTTCATGGTTTTGAAAACCACGAAGGAGGCCTATGTCCTGCAGTGGGCGTCAAATAGCTGATGATGATGATGATGCTGAAGCTCTGTGCAGTTACTAAGTCCAAAAATATCTTGACACCCTGACATTTTCAAAGCTATTGTCGCAACCGATGAATTGTAAATTGTATGACTGACAACCCTGTCAATCAGCTATTTATTAGTTCATCCCAGGATAGGTATTTACCCATTTAGTTACGTAGCCAAGTTTTTATATGTCTGTATTCATAGTATTATTTTAAATGTAAAGGTATAGTGGCGGTGTCTTCAGAAGCTTGAAGTGAAATCAAATCGTAAATTAGATACTTTGATATGGGATTCTGTAAAATAAAGGAGATTTGTTCCCTTCCATACCCTTAACTGTTTCGAAACATTTGGTCTAATACATATATTCACCACTCCATATCAATAGGTACTAGGTTCGAATCCCGACGTGTTTATACGTATTAATGACTTTGTTTTCTACATTACGTGCATTTGTGAATTTGTAATATCAGTACCACTCGCTAACTGTCAAATAAAACATCGTGAGGTGACTTAGTGCTTGGGATGTTCACATACCTCAGCGCTTGAAATCGCCAATCTGTATAGAGAAAGCGTGGTGATTAAGCCC
This sequence comes from Yponomeuta evonymella, assembly GCA_963969515.1. NCBI lineage: Eukaryota > Metazoa > Arthropoda > Insecta > Lepidoptera > Yponomeutidae > Yponomeuta > Yponomeuta evonymella. The sequence continues at coordinate 8,912,218 of OZ018346.1, forward strand.
ATACTCTCTCTGAGAGAAGGCCTGCGCCCTATTGTGGGACGTATACAGGCTACAGTATTTACTTATTTAATGTAACAAACGCCACACACATCCCCATAGAGGAAAGCGCATTTATTGAATTCAATTTCCATTCATGCGTTTCCAGCGTGCCTTTGCTCGTTCCATCACCAAGAACCGGCGCATCGGGACCATTAATCACGAACTGGTGCAGCATACACCGTCTTTCATAATAAATTCGAAAAAGCTTTTTTTCTTATTATTTGAACTAAGAGAAAACGAAAAAACTATGTCCTAAAAAGACTAGCGGTGTCAAGTCTGATTACCATGCTGGAGGTCGTCGGTTTGATTTCCACTGAGGGCCGCCGTACAATTGTAAAAATGGCCTCAGTCTAGATGTATTTCCCTGTTTGTGATGTCCTTGTCTGGTTACCACATTACAGAGTATCCTAGTTTAGGACCGTGACAAGTGATTGTGTTGTGTGGAAGTTATTTATTTATTACGACATAACTGAAAAAACGAGTTCATGATATTTTTTTAGCAGCCGATGTCCACAATTTCGTTATTTTATTTTTTTATGCCACACCTGGCTAAAAAGCTGGTTTTTCCGCACACTACGCGTACGGGAAAACCCACTTTGAGGCCAAGTGACGACATAAAATTATGTACACAACACGGACCGTAAAATAGAAAGCCCTCTATCACGTATTTAAACTTCTGCGATATCGGCCTTTCTTTATTTTACGGCCCTAGCTGTGTAAATAACTATTATAGGAATTCCAACTCTGGACTAACCAGAGTCACCACAACAACGCAGTAAAAAAATTGATATGGAGTGATAAATATATGTATTAAAGCAACCGTTCCTCTTAAGGCTAGGAGACTTTAACAAACGCAACACACAGCCCATAGAGGAAAGCGCGTTTATTGAATTTCATTTCCATTCGTGCGTTTCCGGCGTGCCATCGCCCTACACCCTTCACAAAGAACCGGCGCATCGGGACCATCATTACCAAGTGCCTAATGGCCGAACCTTAATCAACTTTCATCCCACCAATAATGTTTCAGAATGTGAAATGTTGTGTTTGGATGTTGGTCACGCAACCACGCATAAGTGGTTGAGAGGATTTGGATAATATTGAGCCTAGCCAGATGAACCAAGTTCAAGAATATAATAAACCATCAAATATGTAACATCTGAACAACTACATGGTCACAATAAAGTTATGATTTTGATTAATATCTTTTCAGTTCAATTCCTACGTGAACGAAGTCGAAAGTCAAAGATTTTTCTGTGACAGTTTCTCGAACACTTAAGCTTGCACCACTTTAGCCATTTAAATTCAACCATTTAAATAGAGAATTTTAGTGAGATTCTACTTAAGAAAGAGGTGCAAATCAGCCTTAAAATCTGTTAATCTGCTGTTAACAGTTGTCAGTTGGCCAAAATGCATACAAAACCAAGATAGATGGATGTTAACAGTAGCCTCCTAAGCGCGGAGTCATCATCATATAATATATAGGTCATCACCTATAGCTTCCTTGTCTCTAATTTACCTCATAATTTTTGTGGACAATTTGTTTTTTCAAACAATTTTTGAAGATCCGGAGTATTCTTAACGTCCAGGGGAGGGTGGATTAACAGATTGTTAATGTACGAGAAACCGGGAGTTACACAGTTTATCACAGTTAAGTCGGGTTGTGTTTCTTTTATGAAAAACTATGCGAAGACAATCCTTTTTCGTTGCGCAAAACATTATTTTTATTTAGCTTCCTCTAGGGGAAGCGTTTTCCATGCGCAAAAAATTTCAATCACTAGTGACGAAAACGATTAATGGAAAATTTAATTTATTTCTACAATATTTTTTTGCCGGAGGCACTCCTTTAAAACATGCTGAGTTTTATTTAAACCTCACACGAACAATTTATAGTCACGACTATTACATAAATTTATGAAGTTAATTTAAACAAAACACACAAATGCTTTTAGATGATGATGTAGTGCTGCCTTTTTCTCCACTAAAAACACGACCCGAAGGCAGCGGCTAACATAGTACGTTTACATTCAGCAAACAGAATCTAAATTCTTTACAATGAAATATTTTTTTATAGACGTAAAAGGATTGACGGACATCGAAATCAGAAATCAAAGATATATTTAAATTTAAAGAATTTACGACGATGTATCCCGACGTGACAACAACTCCATCGAGCGTATTTGTAGTACAGGAATAGGTAGAGGTACAGCACCAATGCGATGAACGGACCAAGTTAAGTACACTGTGGGCAGGCCGCTGCATCAATGTACCAGAGCAGCATCTAGCCGTTTTTTGCTCGATATTAATAACGGCAACATGTAGATGCTTAAAATATTTAGGTGTATATTCACTTTCAAAGTAAATAATAAAATCAACATAAAATAAATATTTAAGCGGGGCCCGCACAACAAACTTGATTTTATTGCCGTTTTTTGCTCGATATTCATAGCGGCAACAGGGAGATACTTAAAATATTCAAATATTTAGCTGTCATCATAAGCAGCCTATATACGTCCCACTGTAGGGCACAGGCCTTCTCTCAGAGAGAGAGTATGGGCTTAATCACCACGCGTGCCCACCGCGGATTGGCGATTTCAAGCGCTGAGGTATAGTTAGTTAGTTAGACCTGAGATTTCCGCACTTAGCCTCATGGTTGGGCCATTGTACGTAGCAAAGCTGTGAGCTCACTCCAGACAGCCTATCTCTTTCCAGAAGGCCAGCAGTGCTCTGATGTCACTACAGGCCTCCTGAAGGGATCCCAGCTTCCCAATGATGGCGGCCCGTTGCTTTTCCACGCCTTCACAGTGAATGGTCACGTGGGCGGGTGTTTCCTCTTCTTTGAGGCATCCCCGACAAAGCGGGCTGTCGGTTAGTCCCATGTTGTGAAAATGTCTATTTAGTGAACAGTGCCCTGTTAGGATTGCCACAGCTTTGCGCAGATTATCCCTTCTCAGACGCAGCAGGCTACGTGAAAGACGTTTCGAGATCGTTGGTAGAGCCTCCTTGGCTTGTCTGCAGCGCTGAGGTATGTAAATAGCTCAGACACTCAGGTTTCCTCACGTTGTTTGCCTTCACCGTTAGCGAGTGGTATTGCTACTGTAACTTCACAAATGTACATAACTTGGAAAACAAAGTCATAGGTACATGCCCGCACTGGGAATCAAACCTGGGTCTCCCGCTTCCGAGTCCAATGTTCTAGCCACTAGGCTACCACCGCTTAGCTGTAAGTTTTCCTAAAGGTTAAAGTAAAAATAAAATAAATAATACTGAATATTTTGGCGAGACTATTTACTTTCCGTCTATAAAATGTTTATAAAAGTAAAAATATCCTCTCTTTTACCTCTGAAGGGCACGCTTGTCAGTTTTGACATAAAACAGGACCACGAAAATACAAGAAAAAATATCTTTTTTTCACAACACAATACATACATACATACATACCTACGCAATACCTACCTCAAAATGTAACCATTCAATATTTTTTAACTTTATTATAAAAACTGCTTGACTTAGGCTTTTGACGGCATATAGTGTATAAAACTTAAATGTAAATAAAAACAACCAAAATGTGTTTCACGGATGGACACAGAAATGGACACATGGAGAGGATGAAGGAAGAGAAAATATATCGATGTGGAAGTAATGTACTTGGAACAACCGATAAGTGATGCCCCAGGTAGACTTATGTCAACCAAATAGGAACAGCGACGGGCGAGTTAATATGTAGCCAAAACCGACGAGTGTGCATGCAGGGAATAATTAATGTTGATTAAGCGAAAGAGATTTGTCATCATCGTAGCATTGGCAAACTCTGGTCTCTGCCTACACCTCCGGGATACAGACGTGAAGTTATGTAGTATATTTAAGGTAAGTAAGAATATAAAACTGGTACTTTATGTTTAGTCACTGTATAACTTACGTTCTCGACTAGACACCCCCCCCCCCCTGTCTGACACGAAAGTTTCATGACAAAATATTGCATGTTCCAAAGTAATAGTGCGAAGTTGAAAACACAATACGTACATCAAACTAGATGGAACATTGCAAACTATCAATTTATCTTTGCCGTACCTTGTCAATTTCGGAACTCCACAAACCTAAACTTAAGCCAACGTAGGTGAACCTGTTATTACCGTAACTTTTTCAATGCATTCTGTCTATATCCTATCTGTCTATTTATCTAACTTTTTTATTGATATCATATCTGAAAAGTGCATTGATAAGTGGTACGCATGGTATTTTTCGAATGGCCGCAGTTTTTATTTTTGCTACGACTTAAAACTTGTTTTATCTATACATATAATAAATCTGCAAATTTTGTCTCAGTCTGTTATATGTCTTTCTTTGTGCGCGCATCAAGCAAAAACCACTGAAGGGAATTGAATAAAACTTACTAGCTTAGATTCTTGTGTAATATTTAGGCTATATAACAGCACGCTTAAATTCACAGGGAGCGAGAAAATCAGCATTGATATCTTCATAAAATGGTTAACTCTATCCTACATTATAGAAAAACCAATATTCGATGATTTCTGAGTTTTCAGGGCCGGGTTTCACAACACTGCAATTGGTAGTTTATTATGACGATTCTAGGTACATTACGTAGCAGAGTCGAATTGTCATAGAAAACATGAATTTTAGTTTTATGAAACAGGCTCCAGGCAGTAATCGAGTCAATCGGTTGCTATGGCAACTACCAACTACCTGGTAACTGGTAACTACCAACCTAATGGCATACTACTGCGGGCATTCGCGAGATGATATAGTTTCTTTTTAAGTATGTTAATTATCTTAAGGGGCTCCAGGGAGTAACAAGCGCCACCTAGGAAAGGCAAATTCCTAGAAAAAACATCATAATTATCTTTTTTTTATCACATCTATTCGAAAAGACCTAGTTCGTTCCCCGGGAACAGGGACTAAAACGCGTTTTTATTCCCTGAGGGAATAAAAGTGATTTGAATTTGGAACGCGCATGTTGCTATTTTTGCTAAGTTCACAGCACAACATTGTTCACGAACACGGCCGTTTTTGGCATAAATGCTATCTAGCTCTAGGTTCGTGATCCTAGATTCTTTGTTGAGGGTTCTAAAAACCACTGTTAACATGATTGAGAGATTATAAAGACACTTTTTGCAATTCAATATCGATCATTAATTTTATATGACTTATTAAAAAGTAATAAAATAGCTGAATTATGGGTGAAATTATAATTATATTTAACTTCTGATTTAAATGGTAGTATGCCTAGGGTGACTACAAGGTGTTGATTTGTAAAGTAACGTCCGACTCAGGGTTCTTTCTACTCATCAATACAAACAACTTTTACTATGGGACCAATTCTAAAATCTTTAAAAAAAATAAGCTGTTCGATACATTTTGTTCAGTAGGTATCGAATTTTAATATGGCACAGCTGTTTTTTTTTTCGCGATTTCGATGACGACCCGATAGTAAAAGTTGTTCATGTTCATGAGTAGAAAGTACCCTGAGTCAGGCGCTACTTTACAAATCAACACGTTGTATATTGTACTACCAAATATTTTACGTCCAAAAATGTTTTTTTTTTTTTTACGTAGCCTCGTTTGTGTCCCACTGCTGGGCAAAGGCCTCCCCCAACTCAGACCAGATGTTTCTGTCTTGTGCCACCTCAGGCCACTCCGGCATGTGTCGGTCGAGGTCGTCTCGCCAACGTCTTCTTGGCCTGCCCAATAATTCAACACATTCAGAGATTAATGCACATCAAAAACAAAATCAACATTTTGAAATAAATCTCTGTAGTTTCTCTTTTAAAATTTGTATTATACAAATTTAAATTATTTAAAATATGAAGTGCCCTTATCCTTTAATCAAGGCAATGGTCTATTCCCGGTCTAAATTTCATCCCTTGAGACCTTTTTGCGGTTGTATTAAATTTACTATTCTATTATCCTACCTCACCACGCCGTCTCTCGTCAGCATTTGTGTATGTAATAATAACCTTGGTAGATAAACAATCGCGAAAAGGTCTCAAGGGACGAAATTTAGACCGGGTGTTGACCATGGCCATGATTAAGGGGTAAATTGTACTTCATATTCACATCCAACGCGATCTTAGTTGCGGGCACTGGCTAGTATTCAATAATTTCACCAGTCAATATTTAGATTTTTATAAATATTGTATCATGTTGACCATGCCAGAGTAAAATAACAAATAAACAAAGGTGTTTGGGTATTACCTTTTTTCGTGTGGCAGGAAATTGTTATGATATCTATGATGTAATAGAGATTTTTATTCCTTTTGATGTAAAGCAATATTAGAGCTGAGATATCTGGTAACGAACTGGTCAAACATATCGTCTTGACCAATTTTGACATTATTCATAAGTGGCACGCTACATAATTTTACTTTACATAATTTGGGCATGCCAATAATTACGGATTTTATAATGTTGCCAATATTTTATTGTCAATGTGAAATCAAAAATACCTCAAAATAAGGAAAGGAAATAGAAAGACTATATTATTATGTAGGCTAAATAGGTAAAAACGCCAGATCCTAAATTATAGAATCGTGGAATTAAACTTCAGTCACATTTCATTTAGGTATGTATATATATATATATATATATATATATATATATAGGCCCATCCTCTCTGAGAGAAGGCCTGTTCCCTACAGTGGGACGTATATAGGCTGCTTATGATGTATATTGTATAATTAACACGTACTCCCACAAAGGTTCGCCATCCCGTAGAACATCCTATTTCGAGTACCTCCATAAAAATTAACAAAGCCCCACATGGTGATATAAATTATTCAAAGGTCGCATGACAGCCAGCATTGCTTGAGACAGATAATCTTTTTCTTTGGACAGATTCATTACTGGCCAGTCCCACAAAACCAACTTCTCTAGTAGACATGATTTGAATACGAAATCACACTAGTTTGTTAGTTCTATAGTTTTTCATATTGTTAGCAAAGTTCGAGGACGACTGATCGCATTTGAATAAGTTTCTAAAGGTGGATTGATAAGACTTGAGCGAGAGATTCAGAACGGTATTACTGTGACGTTCTTGTAACTTCTCAAGCTAACTTATTATACAAAGGAATTGCCTAATTAGGAAGGTACTGAATTTTGTAGTTGTCACGTGGTATGATGGATTACCTACTTATTTTATAAATATCTTTTTGTTCTCAATCCGTGGCCAAACGCATTTATTTTCGTTTCCAGTCTTCAATCTTCTTATGTTTTATGTCACAGTGATGGATCACTCGCTTTGCTTAACTTAATACCTACCTGAGTATTTTTGTCCCAAAGTAACTTTGTCATACGACAGTAAAAGAGGCTAAGTGCATTTATTATTTAATTATCTAAACAGGCCTACATAATACTATAAACGGGTGCAGGCCTTTAGCTTTAATGATAAAGATAATTTATTTTGCCAAACGTGAGTAAAAAGGCGGTGGTGATTAAAATAAATAATAATATATGTCCTGTGCAATGTGCATGTTTTGTCCATCCAAACCTAAAAAATCTTTGAGAGAGCACAATAAGTTGTCTTTAAAATGTATAATTATTACAAACCTCAAATATACAATAATCATAATTATATTAATTCATCAGTAAATCCTACTAATATTATAAATGTCAAAGTTTGTGAAGATGTTTGGATGTTTGGATGTTTGAATGTTTGTTACTCAATCACGCAATAACGGCTGAACATGAAACTTGGCGTACAGATAGATAAAGACCTGAATTGACACATAGCATACTTGATATCCCCGTAATAATAGGGGTTAAAGTATGAAATTGCCGTTTTATTGCAATAGATTCTTTGAATTGACATAGAATCTTCATGGTTTGAGGTTTTCGAATAAAACTTTTTTCAAATGGTTTCTATGATGTTCTTTTTTTAAAAAATGTGAAACATTTGAATATCGACTTTCAATTGTTTTTGTTATTCAATTTAGACAAGAAAGATGGATACTGCGAAAATTCGAGTGATTTTTTAATACGAGTTCCGACGCGGAACTAACGCGGCAGAAACAGCCCGCAATATCAATGCTGCGTTTGGAGAGGGGTCTACTAATGAACGCACCGTGCGATTTTGGTTTAAACGCTTTCGTGATGGAAATTTCGACTTAAAGAACGAGCCACGAGGAAGACCGCCCACACAGGTGAATAACGATGAATTAAGAGAGATAGTGGAAGCCGACCCTAGTCAAACTACCCAGGAATTAGCGGCATGGTTTAACGTTACCTTACCCACAATATTGACTCACTTGCGTCAAATCAATAAAATAAAAAATACGAAAAATGGGTGCCTCATAATCACTCGAATTTTCGCAGTATCCATCTTTCTTGCCTAAATTGAATAACAAAAACAATTGAAAGTCGATATTCAAATGTTTCGCATTTTTTAAAAAAAGAACATCATAGAAACCATTTGAAAAAAGTTTCATTCGAAAACCTCAAACCATGAAGATTCTATGTCAATTCAAAGAACCTATTGCAATAAAACGGCAATTTCATACTTTAACCCCTAATATGTTCCCGTAGGATAATATTTATTTTAAGTTTAAAATAGATGGCGTTGTGCGAGCGAACGTTGTTTTAAAAATAGATGGCGTTATGCAAGAATCGTATAAATGGATTCTGTGGGGGTACAAAGTTTGCTGGGACAGCTAGTACAAGAATAATCAAAAGTTAATAATAAATGCCTATCTTATAATAAAACAAATTTTAAAGTCAAGCTGATTTAGTACACGCAGGGTCATCAATCAAGGTTAATATATCATAAATTGCTAATGTCGGGGTATATAATATATTCATTCATTCAGTCAGGAATTCGATTAAATTATAATAACACTTATCCAATAGCACTTTTTTCAATTTAAATTTGAATTGGTCCATGTCTAATTCTCGCACCAATCTTGGTATTTTATTATAGATTGTAGGCCCCATACGAAATACACTCTTTTGCATAAGTACAGTGTTGGCTCTACGAGTACATTTTACTTTCGACTTGTTCTAAGTGGGTTGGTAAAATATATGGGTTTCACAAATAGTCGCACCTCTAGAATAAACATTGATGGAAGTGTCAGAATGTTGTCTTTAAAATAAAATTTACAACTTTCAGTCTTTTTCAATGTGAACATTACTCTTAGACACCTTTTTTTGCGCTTTAAAGTCGAACTACCCTAAAATATCTCAGCACTGAAGCTACAATGCAATAGTATCATTGAATTTATGATGGTATGCAGTAATTAGAGCATCAGTATTAAATTAGTAACCGGCGCAAGTTTATAGAGGAGGTAGGCCGATGAGCTAACTTTTTTGCAGAGTCCCGCAATTATGCGCTTTCCAATTTAGATTTCGGTCGACCGTTAGTACTAAACATGTTGTAGTCACTACTTATTAAATTTTTCAAGGTCATTAATGTAGAGTATGAATGGTAACGGTCCCATTACGCTTCTCTGAGGAACGCTGTGGCAGACTTCGCGCTTACGTGACATGAAAGTATCTTCACGTTTAATTTTAGGATTTATTGTTGAATTTTTTTTGTTTAAAACTTAGAAATATGAAAGAAAAGATCTACAAATTTACGATTAATTGAAGGTACTAAATAATGTTCCCCGACATTAAATTATTACACACTTTTCGACATAAATAAGGGTCAAGTTTGCGAATAAATTCCCTATCTCAGTCGTTCGTGGAACCCGGCGAGCGCTCGCAAGATAACTTCATAATCTTGATCCTCAACTTTCAAAGGAAAAAGCAAACTAAAATCTGCCAGTTCTGATAAAAACCTACTCATAAATTCAAATAACTCTCCACTATTTTGTACGCACGTAGCTTTTGAGGATCGGAGTCCTTCCAAATGAAATTAAAACTTAGAAAAGTGATAATTAGTAGTTTAGACTCGCTTGGAAATTGTTCACAGGTTTGGTTAAAAGTTTAATTTTGCGCCACAAAAAATAAAAGTTTCCTGTGTCACTTCTCAAGAAACTGGCAGGTTATTCGCGTGCCATTTTATTTATTGATTATTATTATAATGGCGTGATTAAGAGGTGGTCGAGCGAAGCACTTACTTGCTCAAAACGCCACCCCAGAACGCCGGGGCTATGGCCCCCACCCCGAATGTGCTGGAAAATTTCAAGCCTCGCCAGAACACCAATTTAGGGCAACTTTTGCGTTGCGGTGTCGTTGACAACATTGTCACAGAGTGTACGGCGGTTGCCTGACAATTTTCCCTTTAGCCAACAAGTTTTAACTTTGCTAGAGTAAAATCTAATGCAAAGACGATCTTAGGTATCCGGTTTCTGGGCTCAAAATATCTTTATCACAGGAAACAGCCCAGGAAGCGGCGGCGGAATCATTCAAATCACACAGCTCGAGAACACAAAGAGTTTTTTACTTTGGCAACTTTTATTCCCCAACTGCTTTTCGTTTCGGGAAATATACAAATAAAATCCATTCCTTCCTTCGTAAGTTTTTCATGAAAATCTCAAAGTAATCTTCTCAAGCCGGCCGCGAAAAAAAAAGAGGTTTTGTTTGTGTTTGACTTCAAATCTCACGTGCGTGGGCTTAGGTGGTGTTTTACTTAATATGATACAGGAGAGTCAGTGCTTTTATCTCCCGCGAGAATTTAGCGGGAAGTATCGCAAAGTCATTCCGATAACGAAAACACTTCTAGCTCTTTACTCAGGGTCCTTACGTGAACTTGGCTCAGGTGTTTCCGAGCAAGGTAAACTTGTTGGTGGCACGGTGAATAGTTATTTGTATTCACGTACAAAACAGAGACGGTATGGTATTTTCAGTGGGGCCGTACAGTACAATAAAGCGGGGCTGTCTGAAAATACGATAGGTTGTATTATGTAAGTTCGGCAGCGCCGCTGGCTGTGGGTCAAGGCTATCGGTTATCACTGCCTGACCGAGAATAAACTCTATTATAATATCTATTACTGCATATTTAGATTAACAAATTGTCCTCACTTTGAGCCGTCATAGGTCTTTTTCTCTTAATTCAAATTCAAAGAAAGTAATTTCAGTTTTACGATTTACGCTTTACTACCTACGCTTTAGTACCTATGTTCCTAGTAGCACCTACAGGCTGCTTAGCATAAAACTGCTATATCTTTTTAATTACGATGATTAAAAAAGTTTACAGTTCAGTCATGTTTCGTTTAAGGTTAGGTGGTGACACGGCCGTAATGGTATAAAAGTGCCGGCAGTGGTTTTTACAACCGCACGAACTTAGGTCCCGAGATACGGTTTTAACTGCCTGTCTGCCTACACATACGCACTTTGAACGACAGTTTTGTTGGCATATTAACTTTTGAACATGTCGCGCGTTAAATGTAATGTTATTAGCGTGACTTTTCTGCGGAGGCAAAAAAACTTTGTATCTACTTTGCATCGTATATGTTTAAGGCCTTTGCCCAGCAGTAATTTTTTTTTAAGTTATTTATTTTGCTGTTTTGCGTGGTTTTTGAGCCGGGCACAGGTTTTTTAACACCGTGTGCAAGAAACTTTTAATTTACGTATATATTAAACGGGTGTCTCGTAAGACCGAATAATTTTGATAAGTGATAAGCTCGATTACGCTGTAATGAAACAGATAAAATCCTTAGCTTTGATTGCAACAAAGAACAAATCGTTCTCACGTGCCAGGCGAACATTACGGCAACATGCCGTAGGAAATTGGAAATGCATACTTGATAAGCAGTAACATAGACCCGTCTAATTGAAACGAAGGCCGCAGCGGTAATAGCGAGCTGTCGATCAATATAATCTTCTACAGCGTTACCTCGAATATGCGCAATTCTTGAAACAAAAGCTAAACTACATTTACAATATATCTCAAAAAATTGTTGCCATTCATAAAAAAATTCATCCCCTGTTCACTCGTTCTAGGGTAGAATTTTTAAAAAAAACGCTGACTTTGTCGTGACATTTTTAGGGTTCCGTAGTTGACAAGGAATCCTTATAGGTTCGCCATGTCCGTCCGTCTGTTCGTCTGTCCGTCTGTCTGTCCGCGGCCTAGCTCAGAGACGATTAGTTCGAGAAAACTGAAATTTGGCATAGACATACAATATTAACCACGCCGACAAAACGGTAGAATAAAATCTTAAAAAATATTTTTTTAGGGTATCTCCTCCACTTAAATTAGGGATGTCATTTTTTTCTCGCCACCACCATAGCATGCGGTATCGTTGGATTAGTTAGTTAAATATATTGCAGCTTAGGAAGATCATTTTTTTATCTAGGGATCCGTTTGCGAAATATTAAGATTTAAAGCGCAAATGTTTGTCCGAGTAGTGCGACCCCCTCCCCTCTCCTGGCTAGACGGTTGATTGCAGAAACGTGAAAATATTCAGGGTAGTAATAGTAGCACATATAATAAACTTAAAAGAAAAACTATAACGGCTAAGTAGGCTTTACAAGTTAACGAGTAATAGGCGACCAACTTAAAAAAGAAAAACTTCGTACGAAATCCATTGAATATTACGTTGATGAAGTTGATAGTTCTGTAAAGCAGATAAACCCCCTCGTTCTACGGAACCCTACAAGGAATTACGAACTTCCATACAAACGTTCATCCTTTATTCACCTCAAGTAAGTAGGTATAGATCAATCGGTCGAACCCCACGCAACTAAAATTGCACGAAAAAGCTCTCTATAAAATTTCTAAATAAAAAAAATACACATTAAAATCAGGGCCCTGCAGTACAGTCTGACATATCTACCTTTACATTTTTATCGTAAAGACACCCTTAAAGTACAGTGTACGAATGTAAAGGTGGATGTGCTGTCGACTGCACATTTTATCGAACAAATAAAACGAAGCTTAATATGCCGTTAAAACGCCCGGCAACCTACCATGCACTCTTTATTTGGTAACACCTTTTAGTGACAAACCAGGTAACCGGGTTCAGCGGAATTTTGAAATTGGTGAAGGTGAATAGTTACTAGCCGTCACAATCCCTACTTATGGCCGGGCGGTGTACAATATTGTAAATTTCATTTATGGCGAAACATTGAGCCTTGAACTGAATTCGGCGGCTCATTTTATGGCTTCCCTTCTTTATGGTAATGTGGTTCAAAACTGGCGGGCCAAGTAATTTTACACTTACTTCCGCCTGCGGCCTCGCTTGCAGAAGGGTTGCTTATGGTGAATCAAATAGGTACTGGGATAAAAGATATCCCAGTACCCAGTAAGAAAGTAAAATAAATACTTTCCCATACAACATTAGGAATTAGGAAGTTTGATTCAAACTTGTAGCAATGGTTTCGTCCAGAGCATGGTCTATCTCTGAATCTTTAATAATAGTGTTAATTAATTTAATAATAGTATTTTAATTGAAATTGCGAATAAGAGCTGAAATGAAACGCAGTAGTGAATGTTGCATACGAGTATTTCATGAAAAATACTTCTTACCAGCGTTCCAGATTAGATAGCGTAGAATATTATTTTATTGTCCGCCAGAATTTATTTATTTAAAAACAATAAAATACAGTCACTGACATCCATAAAGGTTAACTACCTATTGAAGCTAATACTTTTTGTATCAATGAGTACAGTGCAATATAATTGTCACCTAGAATTTATTTAAAAAAAATCTAATAATTTTTGCTATTGTTGCAGGTGGGTGGCGATTGTGTTTTAATCAAGGAACAAAATGTAAGTATATTTAATTTTTTTGTCAGAATTTTTGACTGCGTCATACATTAACTGTTATCTTATTTGATACAAATGTTGTGTAGGTATCATTCCATACAGTATGAATGGGCAACTTTCCACGTAAGATGAAAAGCGACTAAACAATTTTCGCTCGCGGGAAATTAAAGAGTACCCGATGGCTAGGCTTATTTATATTAGGTAACACACAAATGTTAGTCATTTGATGATTATGATTTCCCTGTCCTATGATTCCATCTCCCTGAATTCTACGACAGTGATTCATAGGACCCTCGACAGAGAACCTAGGATCACGGACCTGGCACTAGAAAGCATTTATGCCAAAAACGGCCATTTTTGTCGTTAATGCTATCTAGTCCTAGGTTTTTGCCGTTCACGGTCATGGGTCCTAAAAATCAGTATTAAAATGATTGACACTTTTGCAAATACGATCTGTAAATAAAAAAAGATATGATTTTTTCCCCTTGGTGTCGCTAGTGTTAGGTACTCTATGGAACCCCTTAAGTAGAAAAAGGATATAATTAGAAAACAGTTAGCAGGGTTAAGTTGAGAAATATCAGTCCACTTATACTGTAAGAGCGCCTGCTAGTCACGCTATGATCAGGTACGGCTCTTACCCTAATCATAGGCTAATTGGGGTAGCTAGATGGGGTGCTATCTGCTAGAAATGAAAGCTCGATTGCTGAAAAATGACTTCTATATTAAACTGCTACTTAATAATGACAGAAATGATTTGATGATAATGCTGATGAATACGCACGGCGCGGCTGATTGGCAGTTGTGAACTAAAGTCTGTTTCCTTGCTGGTTGGGTGAATTTATGGAAATGCTGACTGTTTCAATTATGTGCGGTTGCACTGTAAATGTACACTGATCTCTTTATTCGATCACGAATTCTAATAGTTGTTAGAAAACAGTTTGATACTCGTAAGTACATGATATTGGTATCCATCCATTTCCATGTCGATCTCGTATCAATTTTGATAAACTTGTAAGGATTAAATAATCTTTCTTTGGAGAACTAGATTTAACACTTTCCAGACTAGTAGGTACTCCGTTATCCGTAAGTGATCGATGCAGTGTACTTGAAATTTACGTCGATATTTTCCATAAAGACGAGACGAGCCGAAGTAACGTACGTAAGTTTATTTTGTTTGAAGGCTTTGCAACTGTGGCACCCCTTGACATTTCAATAAAGTATATCAATCAAATTGGTTGCTATACATACTTGTACATGCCTAATATTAGGAATAGGAATAGTGTATTTTCAAATTATATTTTGTGAGCACATTTGCAATTTATCAAATCGTGATTATGATACGAAGGACCAAAATATTTATTTAACCAACTGCGTAGTCACAAAGGAGCTACACATTGAAAGGATTGATATAATATTTATTTTTTGATGCAGTCACTGATAACTCTGATAAGTGAGTAGAAAATAAAGTAAACAAACCTTTCATCAACAATAAACTGTCACTCCAATCAGGCCCACGTAACTAAGCGTGTTCAGTCAACAGCACATACATACTCTCATTGTGATGAACGATTTAACAAAAACCTCGCTAAACATAGGCGAAATACAGGTGACACGAACATAATTGAGCGTGTCTGTTTACTGGCTCGAACAAGCATCGAACAAAAACTTAATGAAACATTTTTCTGCTGACTGTAGCTACCGAACGAATATTTCATTAACTCTACACGTGGAGCACAAGACCTTTGTTGAACTTGAAATCTGAAACTTCACGTTAGCTTTATTTCTCGCATCTGGTAAGGTCACATGGTATGCTACGAAATTCCTACTTTCCTTTTCCTCTATTACTGACGTGCTTAATTCTACTCGGTATAATCTTTCATGCAAAATTGGTTCTTTGTTCCAATTTATCAGGCCAACCTGGTACATGGAAAGGTAAAGTGTAACATGAGTTAGGTGTATTTCAATGTTATCCTTTGTTTAATTTCCTTCACATCATGCTAAGAAAGGCTGCTTGAGAAAAAATAAAAAAGTTGGTACAAAACTTCTTTTTTTTTCTTTTAAATTCCTATAAATAGTTAAAAAAGTGCAAAAATGTCGCCTTTAAATACTGACTAAGAATATAAATTAAGGGTAAACAGCCCGCTTTCTGCCTGTGAACGTGGTAAAAGGCAGGTTGTTTAGTATCTTAAGCTAGCTTCACTTGTATGGAAATTAAGTGAAATTGTTTATTTGACAGATCACTTTCGCTTCCTCAGCACAGTCGTTGCATGCACACACGCCGGTTTCGGGTATTTTTCATCTTGCCCTTTGCTAATACATCCCCTATTTGGTCGAAGTATGTCCATCTGGGTCGTCCCTTACCGGCCCTTCCACCTACATTTGCTCGATATATTTGTTTCGTCAATCTTTCTTCATTCATCCTCTCCACATGTCCAAACCAACGCAACGTTGGTAGTACGTAAGATGTATAAGTTTCTTCACAATTCACCTTTTTAGGCATGCAAAAATTGAATTAAATTAAAATACTATTTACAATCTCAAAACATATCATCATTTACAAGCTTATTATATTTACAATGTTCTAAACATTCGTTGTCGCTTTTAAATGAATTTATGGTGTGTCAATATCTTTCAGGTCGAGGTAGTCTACAATTTGTGTAACTTCCTTTTGAATAGGGCTAATGGTAGCTCTTTTAGTAACTTTGGTAGGCTGTTATACACTTTTATCAGCATTCGATAGCAGCTTCTTGGAATGGATAAACTAACCTCGTCATTCCCGTACAATAATATTAGGGGTTAAAGTATGAAATTGCCGTTTTATTGCAATAGGTTCTTTGAATTGACATAGAATCTTCATGGTTTGAGGTTTTCGAATCAAACTTTTTTCAAATGGTTTCTATGATGTTCTTTTTTTAAAAAATATGAAACATTTGAATATCGACTTTCAATTGTTTTTGTTATTCAATTTAGACAACAAAGATGGATACTGCGAAAATTCAGCGTAACAAATTGTTACGTTAACAGCTGTCAGCTGGCCAAAGTGCAAAAAAAGCAACTAACAGCTGTCAACAGATTTACAGATAAACAGTGTTTTTTTGTGTACGAGAAATGGGGGGGGGGCTTATTCCGTCGCAACATTTAGGTAGGTTACACATCTGGGAATTCAGTTTTAACCTATTTCTTATTAGTGTCGTATCCATTTGAAACTTTGCATTTGAAATATGGGTGAAAATATAGGACAATATAGAGTCAAGAGTAAAAAACTCTCTTTACTGCTCCATCTATTATCATCCAGTCAATTTCTATTGTTAAGTAAACATCAAACACTAACTTCTTGAAGTTAAGGTTTTAAATTATTATTATTTTTTTAAATTTATTGACTTACGTTTGTATCGCAGAGTTTTAAGTTTTATAAACGGGTGTTTGGCTTACGTTACGAAACTAGAAAAATATTTTCTACTTTTTAAATCCACAAAAAAAATATAGCTACTCACCGGCAAAATGCACTTTAACCTTCGAACCGTTGCTGACCTTAAAAACACACCACAGTCGGAAAAAGCAATTTCACTGCAAAGCAATTTCGTGAGCCTTGGCAAAAATAACGCGATATTGGTGCATTGTGCATTAATATAATATTTGACGGAGGTTGCAGCGCATACCGGCAGACCTTGACCTGGGTCCCCACGGGCTGGGGCGGGGGAGGGGGTAGCGGACCTCTCGCCCCTGTAAAATTAGCTTGCCATAAAAATGTTCCACCCACTTGGCCTCTGCACGTTGGGATTAATTTGCAGGGCGACGCGGAGCAGCTGTTGATTTTATTTATAAGTCGGCATTGTTTCAATATTAACAAAATGTGGCAGAGATGCGACATGGGGCTTCGACGAGGTACCTTGCTTCACCTAATAAATGATGAGATTCACCTACTGGAACTCATTTAACTAAGTAGGTACTTATCTACTTATATTGTAGGTAGATCAATATAACTGCCCTAGAATTTTTCTACCGATAGCTACTGAAGTTTGTACATTACGTTTCATGATAACACTATAAAGGTAATAAGAAATACATACCTACCTAGATTTTATTTTTTGCGGCAAGAAAATTGTTTAGGTAACATTTGTAGTCTATTTCAGCCATAAAGGTCGGGTAGCTTTCAATAATAAAGCGTTCCCATCACGGTAGGTCGGCATTTTTAGACGTGTAGAAAATGTGTTTTATATTTACTTACCTATTGCTTATTTAATAACAATAAAGTTCACTTTCATTATGCTTAGGTACTTACAGACCTAAGAACTCCATTTTATCTTTGAAAAAGGCCAAGTGCGCGTCGGGCCACGCGCAATGTAGGGTTCCGTAGAAAGAGGGTTTTTTTATCTGCTTTACAGAACTAACAACTTTATCGAAGTCATTTTCAATGGATTTTGTACCAAATTTTACTTTTATAAGTTGGTTGCCTATTACTCGTTAACTAGTAAAGCATACTTAGCCGTGATACTTTTTCTTCCAAGTCCATTATATGTGCTACTACTCTGAATTTATTCACGTTTCTTTAATCAACCGTTTAGCCAGGAGAGGGGCGGGGACGACGACACCCTACTGGGACAAAAATTTGCGCTTTAAAGCTTAATTAATATTTCGCAAACGGAACTCTAAATCGAAAAATGATCTTCCTACACCCACAATATTTTTCAACAACCAATCCAACGATACCCCAGATGATGGGGTAGACGAGATAAAAAAATCATCCCCACTTTTCATGTGAGGTAGAGTTAAAAAAAAATAATCCTACATTTTATTGTTTAACTTTGTCGGCGTAATAAATATGTATACACACCAAATTACAGCTTTCTAGTACCACCAGTCTTTGCGCTAGGCCGTGGACGGACGGACAGACAGACAGACAGAGGACATGGCGAAACTTTAAGGCTTCCTTGTCGGACTACGGAACCTTAAAAACGAGAATTCTTCAATGGTTTCGCCTGCCAACCTGTCGTTACCGGATAAATTATATTTACGTCAGTAATTACTGGGTCCGACTTTAACTTAACGTTGGGCGACAGCGAAGAAATTCTCCGTTTTTATAGTCGGCCGTAAAAGGCACCTTAAAAAAAGCCTCCCAAGACGCGGGTTGGCAGGCCATTTCATGTTGTGAGTCGGCTTCATGTTTGTGAAATTTATGGGCAAATGCAAATCTTTCAGTTAGACCTCCGCCCATCGGCAGGTGGCACGAGTATTTGCTTTCCCCTCTACCAATTCGAGAACTTGAGAAACAACTATTTGCATGACAATCGACTCACCGTCTGGGTTAGTTTTGGACGGTTTTTTTTAATGTCACTTTGTTTAATAACACGCTGTCCGTGATAAATTAAGTTTGTAAAAGTAATTAAATGCGTGCTGAACGAATAAGATGATGGCAACGGGGAGGTTGCGGTAGCGGTGAAGATCCCATGCTTATTTCCAATAGTGGGTGTCCTTCTTACCCCCGGTTTCTCGTACACTAACAAGCTTTTAATCTACTATCACTGGTTTTTTTTGTATGCACTTTAGTCAATTGACAGCTGTTAACAGTAGATTAACAGCGTGTTAGTGTACGAGAAACTGGGGATTAGACTGTTTAGTTAGATAGACATAGAAATAATCTCTCTTCCGGGCCGAAGCGGGATTAGATCCTGGGCCTCTAGCGTGCCGTGCTACCTTAACGTAGTTAAAGCGTTGTCATAAGCATAAAAACAAAAGTTTAACAGAGTTGATTTAACAGAGGTCCGAATGGCTTAGTTGGTAATGCGCTGGCACTGGCTTTCCACACCTTTGATTTACTCATAACACGTTAAGTAGACCTGCCCTATCAAAACATCCTGAAGAAACCGGCAAATTAGTTGGCTCGGCACGTATTGACTTGTGTCACCTGTGGGCTAGGCCGACTAAGCTGTCAGGAAGGTATAGGTGCTGGGCAAGCCTACTCCGTCTGAAAAACAATGTCCCAGGCACTGCAGCGTCCGAGTGGTCCCTTCACCCATCTATTGTGAGTGAAGGTGCCATTGGACGCTGTATAACTCATCTCATTACGTAGATGCAAAGGCCAAAGTTTTAGGGCCTCAATCAGGTGCGCTACTACTACGTATCTTCTCCACTGCATGGAGTCCGATGTAACCAACTCCAAACTGTGAAATTCATACACATTTTGACACTTCGGAAATATCGAACACGTCCAAATGGCTTAGTTGGTAAGGACGCTGGTATACTAGAGGCACGGCTTTGAATCCCACTTTAGCCGGTTTTTTTCTTTCAACGTTAAGGTTGTTTATCTAGTCCAACATGGAACTCATATTGAAAATCAATTAGAAACATTGAACTCAATTTGTTCTGATCGCAACGTTCCTCCTTTACATTTTTGAGTGTAGGTAGAGCATGTAGTAATATATGTATGAACTGCAGTATTCTATTGGCAAGTCGTAAACCTTGGCATAGGGGCACCCACAATAGAGGTGGCGCCTGGCGCCCGGAGCGTGCCCGAAGCTGCAATCACTACGACTATTTTCTTTACTACTGCGGGAAACGTTACGGGAAGTTGCAGTAAAACAGTTATAGTTTCGTTAAATTCACTTAATGGGTCAAATAGGTACCAATAAGTATTGTTGGAAGACAACTAAAGTAATATTTTCTTTGATCTGTTGAAATTCTATAAAATAGAGGGGTCCTTGAACTTCATGAAGGTTATTAACCTCATAAATGCTAAACTTGAAAACAACAATTGAAAACCATAGTTATTTTGAAGTTCAGGACTTAGGAGGTTATACAGGGTGGTAGTGTGATATGGGGCAGCATCTAACTTTTGAAGTAATTAAGAACTTTATTATAATTTTTTGAAAACAATTAGAAAACAGAATAAATTTTTTATGATGCCAATCATATTTGCTGATAAGGATGAAAGTCTCTATCGGACCAACTCGGGTACTAGAAAAGTTAGAAATTAAGAAAAGTTTTCCCATGCATTTTCTACTTCATTTTCAATTTGAAAGCTGTGAGTCATTGGCATTTTTAATGACCCAGTTATAAATTTGGTATCATTAAGGCAGGCCACATACAGTCGGAATACTTCTGTTTCGGAATTTCGTTTCGGGATTCTGAACGCACTAAATTCATAAAAACCTATGGACCTACCACATACATACAGCATAAAATTTTGAACAGGAAACTGCCGTATGTGTGTGGTACGTCCATAGGTTTGTATGAATTTACTGCGTTTGGAATCCCGAATCGAAATTCCGAAACGGATTAATGGGGATGGCAACATGAAACTAATTACAGATGGCGCCACTGAGATGCCCCGACAATGTTTGTTTTGTTTTATAAGTGTTACTTGTTTTCGGATTTTTTCATAGAAATACAACATAAAAACTTTGTTTTGCACTAAAAAAGGAAGAGCTAATAGTTTATACCAAAACTGAAAAAGCAAAATTTTGTATACCGCCAAAGAAATACAGACTGTACGAGGGTGCTGGGAGACTGCTAAATAATTAGCCCACAAAAAGTAAACGAAAATTTTGGAAAAGTGGCAATTTATTTTTCAACAGTCTCCTTTTAGTTCGATACACTGAGCCCAGCGATGCTCCAACTTTTTTAACCCGTCCGAAAAATAGTTTTTGTCAAACTCTGCAAAATAGGCCTCCGTGGCGGCAATGACCTCCTCATTTGATCCATATCTATTCCCGGCGAGAGATTTTTTCAGATTAGGAAACAGAAAGAAGTCACAAGGGGCCAAATCTGGAGAATACGGTGGATGGGGCAGCAATTCGTAGCGTAATTCGACCAATTTGGCCATAGCAACGGCAGACGTGTGAACCGGTGCGTTGTCGTGTAAACAGCACTTTTTTCTTCGCCAGATGGGGTCGTTTTTTCTTTAATTCGGCGTCGAATCGGCCCAATAAATCGGCATAGAGCCCTGTAATTGTTTTACCCTTCTCGAGGTAATCGATGTAGATTACACCTTGTGAATCCCAGAAAACGGTGGCCATAACTTTTCCGGCCGATTTTATAGTTTTCGCCTTCTTTGGAGAAGAAGAAGAAGAAGAAGAAAGACATGTATTATACCAACAAGATACATCACAGAAACAAAATAAGCACATAAGTAGCATAATAATATGCACAACAACAGAAAGAAAACTAAATACACAACAGACAAAACAGACAGACCATAGATGTAGCCTGTGGTGTATCTACATTGCCATAAAAGGCAGCTGACTCAGCGTTGTGCTGAGGAAGTGATCCCTCAGCGCTGATTTTCAGTCAGTGCCTACGGTAACCCATAATTGTACTACGGAGTGCGTGCCGTGGTGCAGTTAAAGAATTAAGTCAAATTCACGTTCTCCGGTCTGGATCCATTGTTTTGATTGCTCCTTGGTCTCTGGTGTGTACCAGTAGATCCAAGTTTCATCGACGGTCACAAAACGACGCAAAAACTCCGCTGGATTCCGCTTAAACAGCGCCAAACACATCTCCGATGTGGTCTCACGGTTGCACTTGTTTTCCGGTGTGAGTAAACGCGGCACCCATCGCGCCGACAGCTTTCTCATGCCGAGTTCCTCGTGAAGAATATGATGCACTGTTCCTTCTGAAATTCCTACAGTCTCAGCTAGCTCCCGAACCTTCAATCGGCGATCTGCCAATACGAGATCATGGATTTTTTTTATGTTTAGCAGCTGTTTTCGGTGCACCTGGACGTGGTTCATCAAAAACCGACGTACGGCCACGTGCAAACTCGTTGAACCAATTTTTGACGGTGGCCATCGATGGAGAAGAGTCACCGTACACAGCATCCAAGCGCTCTTTGATGATGCGCATTTTCCCTTCCAAAAATAGGAATCGAATCACCGAACGATATTGCTCTTTTTCCATTTTTGTAAAACCCAGAGAGAATGTAAGCACTAGTAAAACCGATCGATACGTTCGCTTCCATAAGTTGTCAAATTAAAACAAATGAAGGGATTGGAATGAAAATTTGAAAAAAGAATCAAAAAAGAATGACACTGTGGTAAAACTCTTTTGAAACTACAGCGCCCTCTGGCGATGAGGCTAGGTACTTATTGAATGCACCTCGAATTACAAAGGTAAACTCGAAAATGTTTTTTAAACATTTCTTGCAGAAATAATCGCATACCTTTCATTAATACCTCTTTACAGGCTGATTTATGGATTATAAAGTGTAAAATGTTAAATCTACATAAAGAAAGTTACTCGGAAATATCGAAAAACGTTGTAAAATTATCCACACTGTGTACCATATAGACTTACTCATAAAATCATACTATTTCTTCATGAACTCTCTTAATTTTATTACAGTTTGGAGACGAAGCACCTTTATGAGCATAAAATGATGCTGCGGGACTACTACTTGAAGGTTCCTATCACCAACAACAACTAAATTGTCAGAAGTATTGATGTCTAGTCAGATCTGCCCAGTTCAATGCTATGAGCTGGTTCTCTCTGGGTTATTAAGTGCTGCTTACCTATTTTGAGATATAGGCTTAGGCCAAAAGAAGTGCGTGTTACAATGTATGATTATGATTTTATTGAATAAAACCGATGTTTACAAGTACCCAGAAACATTGTTTTACTTCACTTACAATTGTAGCAATAATAGCTAGCTGGCTTAACATTTGCTAAATGGGTTGACTAATTGATATCAAGGCTTGCATTTCTCGTTTTTAGTTAGTTTCAGGTTAAACTACCTGCAATTTTGTTGGTATTTGTTTACTTGAATTATAACCTATAAACTTCTTGATAATCGATTTAATTCCTCCAAATGGTTGAGGAGCCACAGTTTTTCTATTGCAAACTGAGCAGTAAATACATAGGCATTGATTTTTTTGAAAAAAACACTACACATATCTCTGGGGTTTTTATATTTACAAATATTGTGCTTTTCCCATTCAAATAGTGAAGAAAACGGGACATCCTCCATTTTGAATTTTTTGACAGTTGCCACCCCCATTCCGACTGTATGCGGCCAGCCTTAATGAAGCAGGTAGTTTCAGAATGGTTTGGTCCAAGAATATCTGTGAATTACAAACTGCTTCCGTTGCATAATCTAACTTATTTTGACCAAAGAGGTGCTGTACTCTTTCTTACGTTTTTTACAACATTCAATATTAGATTTTTTTTATTTAGGTTAGACATTCCACGCTCTTCTTTTGTTTCAGATCGGCAAAATGCGGAAGCAAATGCGCATCAGGAAATTCGAACACTTTTAGAACGTTACCCGTCACCACGAAGAAGAATAGAAATGTAACCAATAGGAGGATTTGTCCAGCTGAAGTGCCAGTGGTCGATGGAGGCCGCATGGATCACCCGATGAGTCCGCCGCCGCACAAAGACCGGCACGAGGCAGGTTACAAGAGTTGCTCGCAGAGCCTGCCGCTCGATATTCTGTAAGTTGCACTTTGAACCTTTATCTTCTTGAACACGTTACACAATCGGCATGTTACACGCTGAATTTCTCTCAATGTCCGGAAAAACGGTAAAACCAGTTCTTTCCCCACTTTCGATTTACTTATAACACATGTTAGAAATACAGCGTATTTTCTTATGTTTGGACTATGGAAATAGCAAAAACTGTGATAACTATGTATGAGTTCCGTGTGTCATTAAAAATAATGCAATAGCTAAAGTTACTATTTGAAGTGTTTGAAATTAAATACTTTATGACATTTATGTATAAACTTATCACACTTTACCAATAAGTTAGTATTTATACAGTGAATAATTCGCAGAAGATTCCAAAATGGTTACTCGAGTAATTTACACTAAGAAATTACAATCCCATCCTTCCAACCAAAAATAACAAGTCAAGATGGCGGCTACCGTTTATTTTTATAATGACGTGATCACATGAAGGTTTCATACCTTCATGTTTAATCTTGATGGCCAAGTAAATTTCAGTACTATTAAATCAGTCAAATCGAATACTGAGTGTATAGGTATTAAAGGTTATAAAGTGTCGTTGACACACATTAGGTGCGCACTTTTACAGTACTACACTACACGTGCCAAATTAATAGAATTCCTTCCTACTAAAAGTAATCCTCAGAAACCTCTACGTGTTTAAAAATAATGACATACATGACATGCATGTAATCGACACTGTCGACACTTTTAAAAGCTTGTTAAATTGTTTGCTATCGCCAGAACCAGCGCTAGTAAGTCAAAACAGGCGTTAAATTGATAATTACCACGTGTTGTGTACCTAAATAGGTACTTGAAAGGGTTTCCATCTTCGTAACGTGCTCTTTAGCTATATGTAATTATTATTTATGAACTGTGAGGGTTTGTATAGTAGGTACTTCTAATTGCTCTGATCAAACTGCTTACTAAGCGATCTCTGAGGGACATTTTTGCCATCGCCATCTCCTATTGAATATTTCGGAAAAGACAACAAATGAGACAGAGTAAAAAAGAAAGAGAGAGCACTAATTGGCCGGCATTTTTATTGGAGTGTTACATATTGTGTTTCTAGGTAGGTAGAAACCTAACACTAGTAACCAAAGCTGTGAAACGACTCGGTCCACCTTTCTTTGCAATAAAATATGGTCTCTGAGATGATAACTGCTCCTACAAATACTTACTCACTAACCATAAAACCCTAACACTTTGTCTTTCTTTTGGATTGAAAAATATGCCCCCATAGTGTTTATTTACATTATAGAAATCATCTAGTATCTAATAGCTGTAAAAGGCGTTATACAGTGAAATGGACCGTATACATGACTTGCTCGCCCAACGCCTCGACGATTTTGAAGAAATTTTCAGTATTTTTTCATTGGTACCCCCTTTATCTCAACATTATTGAGCCACGATCATAATAATATTATGTTGATGAAGAGTAGCCATGATCCATGCTTTAGTGTTTGCCTACGCCTCCAGGATAAGTTTATATGTATGGTAGTTTTTTATAACCCGAATAGGCAAAGCCAAAAAGAATTATTGTTATGATTTTAGCATTCTATGTATTTGTATGTATTTACGTGTATTCCACCGTAGCGCCTAAAATACTCATTCGATTTTGATTAATGACGTGTCGATCGATTCGTTATTATAGTCCGGCTGACATTAGGTACACTTTAAACAAACAAAATTAATATTACGATTTTTTCTAACGTTTCGACTGGGATGAAGGTGGAGAAAATTCTGAGCTCAAAAATATATTTCAGCGTACCACTAGAGCCGTCTATTAGCAGTTGTGGATATCAATATTGTCAAAATAACTTTTTTTCGCAGTCAGTAATAGCACAGAGGACAAAAGGGTAATAGCACAGAGGAAGAAGGAATTCTGGCTAAATATGTAGAAAATGTTTAATGGATAATTATGCGCGCTGCAAGGATTGTTTTTGTAAATAATTAATAAATATATTTTTCCAAGTGGTAGAGGTACCGAAAAAACCTGTAAATAATGAAAGGCAAATCTATTGTAATAAGATATTTACTTGTAACGCCATCTTGTAGTTAAAAAATATCATTATGCAAGAAATTTATGACGTGGGCACCCCCTGGTAATAGTAATGATAGTAATAAGTTTTCATTGTAAGCGTTTAGATTGTTTGTTTAGATGGTTGCCGCGGTCGTCGTTCCGGCCGGCCGAGGGCGAACTGGCGGACTGCGTGCTGGTGGTCGGCGTGTCGCGGCCCAAGCTCGCCGCGGCGCTGCTCTCCGTCACGCTGCTGTCGCTGTTTCTCACCTTCCACGTTCTCTATGACAGCGCCCTCTACAGCATTCAGGTGCGTACTAAAATACAAGTACACTGTGAAACATGCTAGTAGTCGCTGTGTCATGTGAGGTTTTTTTCCGTTGACCTAGAACAATGTAATTTGACAAGTAATATTGTCTTGTACTACATGTGCAGGGAAAATTCTGAAAAATATACATTTGTAATTAAATCATTAAAAAAATTGTCTTTGAATTTCGGGAAAGGCTTGGTAAAAACGAGATTCGATTCCTGATCTATTTATAGTTATGTAAGTACCTACAAATTTGTACGGAACCCTCGGTGGCCGAGTTTAACTCACACGTGTCCGGTTTTTTTTAAACTCATTTTCAGCATTGCTTGGACGATCAGACTGACTCCTTCCTTTCCTTCTCCTCCTCCAATCTCTCTATCTTTCTTTCGAGGCACCGAAGAATCAAGGTACAACACCTTGATTTTCTGTGGTCGCCGTAGCAAAGTCTTGTTATAACTAAAAGACATTATTTGTGACGTCGTTTGCGACCTAGTTTTTTTTTGTACTGCAAAAATTTAAAATCAGTAACTTATTTACTAATTAAACTATGAAATCGTCGTAAAAAGTAAAAAAACCGCGAAATATTAAAACCGTTTTCGTAGCTGTGGTTCGCAACCAGTAGCGAATTAAGAATTTTTATTCTTTGTTCGCAACCAGTTACGAATCAAGGGAACTTTTTTCTTAACCCCAACTAGGCATCTGATGAGTTAAAGACATTTTCGCTCTTATGTTAATACGCACATGGTCTTCTCCACGGGATATGAGTGATGGCGCGTGCTCTACCACCTCATTTGACGTAAACTTTTTTTTAATGTCAGAAATAAAACGTTAACATAACAATACTAATAAAATTAAAAAATTCCGTTCACAGTTCCGAAACGTAAAAATTTTACTCCCATTTCGGTCCGGTGCTAAAAAAACTAAATTAAAAAAAGAATCCTTTCTAATAAATGCAGACAGTGTTGAAAAATTTTTCATACATACATACACATACATAAACTCACGCCTGTATCCCAGAGGGGTAGTTAGAGACCAGGGACTACCACTTGCCAAGATCTTGACAGATCACTTTCGCTTCCTCAACATACATTTCGGGTACTTTTTATCATTTAACATTTTCCATGTTTTATGCAATACTTAAAGCGATAGTGTTTTTTTGTCTGAAAATCTTATAGAGTTTTTTTTGTCTCAGAATCTTATTACGTTTCGGAACGCAACTATCGAAAGTTATTTTTTAAGTTTGCGTTGTTATGTTGGTTATATTGAATGTTTAATTCTGACACTTTTATTCTAAATAAATTTAATAGTTCATTCAATTCTAGTAAAAACTGAATTTGCACGGATATTTACTCGTTAGTTTTTCATTTTACAATTTTCTGGCGGTTCGGTACTTTTGCAAGTTTCGGTAATGTCAACAACGTTCTAGCATACCTAATGCATATCTTGGAGGTAATGTCTACTTAATAGATAAGAAAATAAACAAATGACGAAATGCTCTAGCTAGCATGAACAGAGTCAAACATTCGGTATTGGTCAGGAGCATTGATCTCTATAGACCATATAAATAACATACTGCCATATCTTCAGTAGCATCAGCATAATAAATATTAACATCAGTAACTTTAACGATGCTTAACTCTAGTTGGTACCCTGTTTAATGCTTTCATTAATTCAATTTTCATAATAAATTCACGTACCTATCTAATGATCAAAAATCCATTATGGTCAATGCCCTTGGCGAAACTTTCATTAACCTCGGCAGTTCGACCCGAATCGAACTGCCCGAAAATTGTTTCCGAGTGAATACTTTGTGATGCCCTTGCGAATTCCATCAAACAACTTGGAAGGTTTAGTTTTTGTTGTGATGTTTTAAGTGAAACAACTCATAGTTTTCCAAACTCCGACTCCGAAGGCGTAGCAAAGTATTTCAGACACTTCGAAAATATTTAGTTTCTCGACATATTCGGTATTAATTAGATTAGAATATTGTGACTTAAGTACTTGTAACAGTTGTTGTAATACTAAAACAAATCTTAGTACTATAAAAAAACTGTTCAGTCAAGTACCTATTCAGGAAACCTTTATTTTAGGAGAAATAACGTAAGAATAATATTTATACCAGAAAGATATTGCATTTTTAAGTAGGTAAATCAGAAATCTGAATTGTCACAAATTATTACAAAACTCTAAAAATGCCTTATTAAAATTTAAAATTTTAATACATTTGAATACGTCGTAGTTTACTTTCTCGCCTGCGGTCGCTCACTTGACAGAATAAACACGGCCTATCCCAAGGCATTTTCTATGCTGAATTGGCCACAGAAAGTCACGAAGGCCACATAAGCAGGTTATAGGCCTACGCTTGCTTTGGGCTTCAGTGCGTGCTTCGAGAAGGCGTGTCAGCTAGCCAGGCCCACCACTGTAATCGTAATTAATGTTCAGCGCCGGAGATAGCCGAAGATAGCCGAACGGACGCGTGTACCGCCCTTCCTTTATAGCTGTAGGAAGCCGAAGGCATGGTGTGGGCCGGGCAAGTTAAGGGGTTGTAAACCTAGGCTTTATTGAAGGCATTAAAACTGATGCCTTATAGCTTAACCCTGATTGTGGATTAGATACGTGCGTGAATGACGCATACTTATTTGTTTGTTGGCATCTTACATTCAGGTGACTTTTTAACAACTTTATCGTGGTAGTGGTGGTAGTATCGAAAACTAGACTCTTACCCCTCCACAATACAAGCGTGAGTTTATTTCAAGTGCGTGTTCAAAATAAAAATGTAGAGTGAAATGTAAATATGGACACGTACTCATTTTTGTAACAATGCCTTAAATAAACACTCCTTGTTGCGAGGTAAGAGCACACCTTCGTGACTTGAATAAAGACTCTCAATAATAGGCGTATTTCTTTGTCTCACTACTTATGGTGCATGTTAGGTATCTGACATTGTGCAGACAGTATCGGCGCAGATGGATATTTAGTTTATTAAATACGACACATGTCTCTCATAGAACCGAACGTCGAGATAATATTGTTGGAACGCGACATAGTTGACGCAAAGAGAACTATAGAGTACATTAGCGATAATGGAACCCAAGCAGTGACTAGCTAGTTGACATTATTTTTTATTTTATTTTACTTTATTGGTGAGGAAAACAACAAACACAATAAAAAGTGAATTTTAACGGGTATTTACTCGTTTACTTTTTCATTCTACAATTTTCCGACATTTCGATACTTTTGCAAGCGCCCTGGTCTAGGTAGACTAAGGTAACAGGCGTTTTTTTGAAAGCATTAAGTGTTAGTTTAATACCCTCGACAAAATTATTTAAGTTACGTTCCAAAAATATTTTAGCAAATTTTGAAATTTCAATTGGCAAAACAGTAATTTTGATAGTTATTGAAATGACTAATACTGATAGTTATTGAAATTAAAAATAATCTACAGTCACACTTCTAGCAAGGGGGATACTTCATGCACTTAATCACTAGTTCCCATGCTGTAGCTATGTTCCAACCACGATTTCTATTGAAATTTGGATGTCGGCGGATCTCTATTGCCTCTTGAAAGTAACGGTCCTCTCCGGCTAGAATTTGAACTTTATCAAAATTACTGAAGTGGTTGGTACCGCTGAGTGTATGTTTACTGACTGCAGATATACCAGAGCGCTTACGTTTCACGTCCGCGATATGTTCCTTCACCCGCTCAGCTATGGTAAGCTTAGTTTGACTAATGTACGAGGAGCCACATTCACAGTCAAGCTTGTATACTCCTGTCTCTTGTAAGGGAATCCTGTGCTTGACACTTCGCATGAATTGGTGTATCGTTATTATATATTATTATTATACTTTATTGCACACAAGACATCTTTCTTGGCGGCTTGTAGATGGTTTTGATTGAAGCGGGTTTCAAAATACTCCCAATTTTATCAGTCACTCTTCTCAGAAAGGGCAGAATTACTGGAACTCACTCAACTGTATCAGGTTTGACACGTCCTCTGCGACGGATGCGCGGAACTTGCAGCTTGTTTGCACAAGTAGTCAGTGATCTAACAGCTCTGCATATTCCACAGGCAAATCATGTTCATTCAGCCTTCTTTAACAAGCTCAATGTAATCCTGTATTGGAAGACAAAGAAACAAGGATTTAACATTGAAATTCAACATTGTTTCTTCACTAGTCAAATATAGGTCTTCAATCTGACTAATTAAGTAGTAGTAATAATATAAACGGAAGTAATAATATAATCACTCTTATACAAACACACACACACACACACACATACACACACACACACACACACACACACACAAACACACTCACTATCACACACACATACATACAAACTGAGACACACCTAGCACCGTTGAACTATGGACTATTTAACTAAGTTTATTTTATTATTTATTATAGTAACTAAAAGCTAAGACACCTATGTACAACTACATTAAGAGTATTAGTACCCACGACACAGGTTATGCCTAGTGTGGGTACTACTGTATACATTTATGTAACTGTCTTCTGTTCAATAAACGATTTTTATCTTTTAAAAAAAAAAAAAAGTAATCCTTGACGTGGGCTTCAGTGTTCCCTCTCAGCGGTGACAGGCCTTGCGTTAGGTTCTGAGCCAATCGATAACTAGGTGCATCAATTTGGCTGACAATGGGAAACAGTGGAGCCCCCGTCTTGTGAATTTTCGGTAGTCCATACTGCTTATGTGGTTTTGCTGTTCCGGGAAGAAGGTTGGTAAAATCTAGACTAAGCTATTCGGAGTCTTTTTCAATTAGTTCTTTGGTCTGTTTAAGAAAACGAGTCGTAGGATCTCATTTGACCTTTTTGTATGTGCTTTCGTCCGATAGTAATGATTGAATTTTGGCATTGTAATCCAATGTATCCATGACCACGGTGGCATTTCCCTTATCTGCTCGAAGTACCGTTAGTACTGGGTAATGCGATGTGCAATGTATACATTGCGTCGTTAGGTTTTGGAGGTTTACGTCGACGTAAAACGTATAAAATAACCTGGCGTATTCCTTTCAAATCCTCGCCCAGCACATTGTTTATCCACTTTTCCATTGTTGTTCAACACTGCCGATAATGTTTTCATGCAAGCTTACAAAACAAGACGACTGAAATTAACATAGTCTAATGACAATGTTTTAAACGACACAAAGTTATCATTGTAAATATTTAATTCTTTGTGAATTTAACCTATTGATTTAAAAAGGCAACACATTCGTACCAAAGGGTTGTAAAATGAAGTGCTATTTATGAAAACTTGCAAGGTAAAAGGAACGGGGTTCCGTGAATTAATACGGGTATTGAAATTAATAGAAGAGAGCAATTCTGGGGCGGCCTGGGTGGAGTGGATGATCTTATGAAGGTAAACCAAATCCTGCTGCTGACGTCAACTGCTAAGGAAGATATAATAAACTATGTCAAACGTCTTTCATAACTAGGCAGGCATGTTACGACCTTAGCCACACCGGTAATATAAGACCCTTTTTTTGCACCTTTTCAATTGAATCAAAGTGACTCTATAATGTGGTGACCATATCACAGAGCCGAACTCCAGTATACTCTTTACTAAGCTTTTTATAATTGTGAGAAAGCTGTGAGGGTTTTTGAATCCTTTAGTGGATCTATTGACAAAACCTAATAGATTTAGTGCTCTGGATGAAATTTACGGAATATGATCACGGTAAGTGACTTTCTCATCAAAAAATATACCGAGAACTTTGACTTCTGATTTGCGTTGAAGAATTAATCGTGATAAGATAAGAATATTCTTTATCGCTCACAAGAAACAAGAGACATAAAATATTAAATATGTGATATGTACGAAGTACTTAGGTATAGATAGACTGAACGTGAAATTCCAGTTTGAGCGCTTCACAAATTTTCAGTTCTCAACATTATACCTAAATATGTAAGAAACATAGTTCATGCTTTGTTGCAGTCCTTATGAAAAGACCGTCTTCTTTTATAACTTCTATGCCTACCACCTGTCAAATAGGCTGTATCGTGAATACAAAGCGTGAATTATGTATAGCGCAGTGCTTAGTGTATTATTACCTAAAACTATCGTAACCTAGTGAGAACTTGGCACTCAGTACTGTACCATAGCCGCCAAATAATCAGCTAAGTTAAGGACAGTATTTGTTGTAAATTTCGCAATTTTATATTAGGTATCACTCAAATAATATTAATAAATTATTTCGACCCATGTATAGAACAATTTTTTTCTCAATTTTTCTTATTTCCAGGGCATTGTCACTTTTCAGTTAATACTTTAGGAATTGTGTCCTTTTTCGGCGGGTCTTGTTGATCTCCTGGATATAAGAGTATATAGGTTAATGTATATCGAATTTTCTTACCTGTAACGTTTTCGAATGCGTTTTACTACATTTTATTAGATTTAATAGGTGATTAGAAACAACTGACATTCTTATATTCCTTTTGTTGCACTAACCCGTGCTGAGGACAATTTTAAAAACCTATTATAAACAACTGACATTCTTATTGAATTTTTCGAGTTGTTCTCATAATAAAAACTGTTTTTAAAGATCAGTAGAATAATCCTCTTGAGTTTCGTTGGACCTCTTTGAAACGCCCCGAAAAAAACTCTCACATCCGTGCACTCTTCGAAATTACGACAAAAGCCACTGTAAAGCTAAAATGTCAAGGTGTTTTGCTGCCGACTGTACATATCAATACTGCGAGTATTGTGCTTACAACAAAATAAATCGTGATAAAAACTTCAAATTTCAGTTTGTGAATAACAGATTTTTCAGGAGTTGACGGCTCCTGAAAATATTTTTTTATATTAGAAATAATTTTAAGCAATTGGGAATGCAAAATATTTTTTTGGAGGACTGTATCGAAAACCATTTCGAGAACAAAGCCCAAAGAAGCAATATTTCCATATTAGAGAAATAAATATTTTATAGTTAAGTTTATATTCAGCAAACAATAAAATTATCAATTCCCTTCATTTGACCTCTACATAGCATGATGCTGACAGTTGTCAAACTGACGTTGTCAAGTCTGTTGTTTGTCGGCGGCTTGAGGCTTATATTCAATGCCGAGTTTGCGCCATCATCTATCTCGATTTCTATGTAGCTGGGATATGTAAAAACCTTTGTTCCCGCTGTTAGTTGTTTGCACAAAACGGTACAAAGCTTCTAACGTACGAGCCGCGATTCATTTTGGAAATCTAATGGGCAAAAGTTTCTTTACAGCCGTCCAAATGTGCAGTGTTCGTCGAGTAAAGTAGCAAATAAAGTCCGTGGGCGAAACAGCCGGGCCAAAATGTAAGCGAGCTATAATTTGATGTCCGGGTTTATAAGCGAAATCGTCATTATTTAAAAGCAAACCGCAATATTTGAATGAAGTGTCAGCACAAACAGAGTGTCAGTCAGTCAACCACAACAGACCACAGACTGATATACACAGACAAATGATTTTGTTCATTTTCTTACCCGTGCAGATGACTTTACACTTACAATATTTTTGTAAAATCATAGCGAGTAATTAACATGATTAAGCGCAGAAAAAATGAAATTAGTTTCTTATAATTATGTCTTATTTCAGAAATAAATAATAGGGGTTAAAGTATGAAATTGCCGTTTTATTGCAATAGGTTCTTTGAATTGACATAAAATCATCATGGTTTGAGGTTTTCGAATGAAACTTTTTTCAAATGGTTTCTATGATGTTCTTTTTTTAAAAAATGTGAAACATTTGAATATCGACTTTCAATTGCTTTTTGTTATTCAATTTAGACAAGAAAGATGGATACTGCGAAAATTCGAGTGATTTTTTAATACGAGTTCCGACGCGGAACTAACGCGGCAGAAACAGCCCGCAATATCAATGCTGCATTTGGAGAGGGGTCTACTAATGAACGCACCGTGCGATTTTGGTTTAAACGCTTTCGTGATGGAAATTTCGACTTAAAGAACGAGCCACGAGGAAGACCGCCCACACAGGTGAATAACGATGAATTAAGAGAAATAGTGGAAGCCGACCCTAGTCAAACTACCCAGGAATTAGCGGCATGGTTTAACGTTACCTTACCCACAATAAAATAAAAAAATACGAAAAATGGGTGCCTCATAATCATTCGAATTTTCGCAGTATCCATCTTTCTTGTCTAAATTGAATAACAAAAACAATTGAAAGTCGATATTCAAATGTTTCACATTTTTTAAAAAAATAACATCATAGAAACCATTTGAAAAAAGTTTCATTCGAAAACCTCAAACCATGAAGATTCTATGTCAATTCAAAGAACCTATTGCAATAAAACGGCAATTTCATACTTTAACCCCTAATATAATAAGTAGCCAAAAAAAAAAACTATGCCTCGCGAATTCTATTTTATGCTAGATGGCCAAAAGTATAAAAACAGAACCTCGATTATCCTAATGCCCTACGCAAATTCGGCTCTCACGATAAAAAGTTTCAAATAAAAGCTTCGGCAAAGTTAAATTAACTTTGAAGATGCTTATCTCCCGTGACGTTCACTTTTGATTGTGGGTTACATAAGTTACTTTTTTGTTTTGATAAATGTCTCATTATAAACCATACTTATACATATACGAGTGTGTGTGAAAGTGTTAATAAATAATTTATCTATCTATCTTTTGTCCAATAAATTATTTGTGTTATTATAAATATATGAACCCCAGTATACAACTGGGGTTCATATATTAATAGTAACGAAGAATATGATATTTGCCACGCGTAGGAAGTCATATCGACTATAACGATGTTGAAGTTTATGTTACCTTTGAATCCAGAATCGACCACTATAATCTAGCACAATGATCGTTACAGGGTAGAAATAAAAATGTTATTTACCTACTCACGGAAAATTTAATAAACACATGCAAATAAGTAGAGAACATTACTGATAGTAGATATCCCAATACACAGAGTGTATAAGTATCCTATATCGACGGTGGAAAGGAAAACCCTTGAAGTGTCATTTTTCTAACTCTACAGGAGAGCCGAAAAACTTTTTCAATTACGAAAAAAATCGTGACAAATTGATTTCTTTACCTAAAGCTATGAAAAAAATTGTTTTTCTAAATTTGAATTACTACATAACAGTACAACTTTATGAAACGATATGTATAGGATAAAAGAAAATAACAAAAATATTTTAATTATATTCTTTTTGTTGCACTAACCCGAGCTAAGGACAATGGACAATTGTATTCAACAGAATGGGCCTCTAATCCTTATGATGAAGCCTTTTGATCGGTATGGTAAAACTAGAGGGTATTTTTTTTTTTCTCGTGTAGCGCGTTCGATTCCCGGTTCTATCATGTAATTATTTAAAATCTATTAATGCTGTTTAAATTAAAAAAAATGTCTTCTTTTAGTAAAATGTTCCATCTACAATATTCAAGCTACTTTCTCTCCATGTGGCATAGCCAAGGGATTCCCTGTAGATAGAGAACACTTTATTGTATATTAAAAACCGGCCAAGTGCG
Source organism: Yponomeuta evonymella (assembly GCA_963969515.1). Classification (NCBI taxonomy): domain Eukaryota; kingdom Metazoa; phylum Arthropoda; class Insecta; order Lepidoptera; family Yponomeutidae; genus Yponomeuta; species Yponomeuta evonymella. Next base: position 8,948,184 of record OZ018346.1, read on the forward strand.
CGTCAGACTCGCGCTAACATTAGACACGAACATAAAAAAACAGCAAAAAAATCACGTTTGTTGTAATGGAGCCCCCCTTAAATAATTATTTTATTTTGTTTTTAGTATTTGTTGTTATAGCAGCAACAGAAATACATAATCTGTGATTTCAACTCTCTAGCTATCACGGTTCTTGAGATACAGCCTGGTGACAGACAGACGGACAGACGGACGGACGGACGGGCGGACACACAGACAGCGAAGTCTTAGTAATAGGGTCCCGTTTTTACCCTTTGGGTACGGAACCCTAAAAAGGAAATTACACTTATAATATAAGGAAATTACACAAATATCTGTCTTCATACGGCGGCCTTAACACTGATAGTGATCTCTTTTTGACAACCTTTGACAGCAAGAATATAAGTACCTGTGGAACATCTGATTATTTATTCGCAATTGTGAAATTGTCTCCATAGGCATAAGTTAAGCAGAACCTGCGTTTTAGGGAAGAGAGTGTGACTCTGTGTATAGTAGCGCCATCGTTTTAAGGCTGGGTTCGAAAATACCCCTAAATCATGTTCTAAAATACATTTTACTCTCTAATGGTTACTTTTTAAAATCTGAAAAAATATATGTTACTTTTCAATGTCCTATCCTAGGATGGACATTGAAAAGTAACATATATTTTTTAGGATATTTTTATGACGTTTTAAAGTCATAAAAAAAATTATCTAAATTCTTTGAGTCTAAATTATCACTAGATATAGTTTTTTTTGAGCTGTACTGAGTTTTCGGTAGTAAAAAGTATACCTAAATTACTATCACTGAATGCCTTAGTGACGTCGGTCGTCAAATGTAATTTCTAAAATGCCAATTTTTCCTCCAACTATTCGCTCGCGCTGCGCAATTAGTCCCATACAAATCCGGGCGCTCGGAGAACCCGGCCTTAATACGCCTTTGTTAAATAACATGGCGATATTGATATGATCCACTTATAGATCAAGTCAACCTATTAAAATCAAATTCATTCGCAAAAAGCTTCGTCAAATACAAAAATGTGAAATATAAAAAACTGAAAACACAAAATCATTACGAGAATAAGCCACCCCGGGACACATCCGACCCAAAGGTTCCCACTACGCTGGCAGCGTTACCTCGCTGCACTGCAAGGGAAATTCTTTGCATAAGATAGGCCCCAGAGCGGCCATCATAGCCATGGTCCCTCAAGCGACGACCTATCTCTCTCACAAAGGCCTTTCCCTGCACTCTCCAGACCCCAGTTGTTTCTATTGCGAGAGGCACAAAAATGTACTGGCCCAAAAGCGCAGAATACTTTTGGACCTTCAACCTCGCAGCCTCTTCTGCCGCAGCGCCCGGGGTGGATACGGTAGAAGCTAAGTGAGAGGGGGCAAAAGTGCAGACACACGTAGCATCCCAAGTTAAGTAAAAAATCATTATTAAGTCACTGTTAATTAGAAAGGGACTAGCGAATGCTCTCGCTCATACGATATTGAAGTCTAGATTGTGTGAGCGAGAGATAAACAAAATAATAATCAACCCGTATTTTTAATTAACCGTGCCATAATTAACATATGCACGTTATTTTTATCCATGCAATATATCTTCCTGTAGGCGGCGAGCATGGCTTCGGCTGCCAGTGAGGGACGCAAGATTCTGCAGGAGAAGGAGGGAAATAGTCGCACGATCAACCATCCGATGGCGCTGCGCAAGCGCACAAGGACGCGACCACCACGGCCGGCTAGGAGACTCCCTCAGGTAAGTGAAGTCTTTATTTTTCTTACTTTTGTTTTAAGTAAATTTTAGTCCCAAACGTGTTTAATTTTTATGGTGACATGGTGATGAAGACTCGAGTACGTATGGCGAAAGACTGCGAAAGATATGATATGAGAAAAGGCCTACCTATAACCAGCAGTGGGCAGAGGTGAGCTGGTGATTGTGATGATGATGTTACCATTGCTACCATTGTTACCATTGGTGGCGACCAAAGCTGGTGTTATGGCTTATAAATAAAACATTTCTTACACTTACTTAATGATTTCGTGTTTTCGTAGCGATAGTAGCTTTGCTACGTCGTAGCATATACTACGGCGTAGCTTAGCGCAGCAGCATAGCAGTACTACGAGCTTGAGTTATCTTAACGATTTGCAGCGAATAAAAAATACAAGGTATATATTTTTAAGGGTCCGTACCACATTGATGCCAACAGAAATCTATTGCTTAGCCTTCCGTAGGTCTGTCCATCTGACTATAGAGAGCTTTATCTCTTAAGCCATTATAGGTAGCCAGCAGACTATGTATTATAGCGGAATGCCAAACGAATATTTGAAAACTAAAAAAGTATACGTGTAAGATACCTTCCATGCAAGAAAAATATATTTATTAAGCTTTTCTTGTCTTTAATCTTTCGTGGAAATGGTTAAATACAAGTATCAAACTTTGTGTGATTATAATCTCTTTACTATAACAATAAATAGCTTAGCCAATTGTAAGTCTGAGCCGCTAAGGGTCCAGAAGTGAATTGAAGAAACATAATTTTGCTGAATACGTAATATAATGCGGATCTCTCGGTGCGTAAGTCCGTATAGTACTTGCACCGACTACGGCACAGCCAAAATAATTGCAATCTCACTACTATCTTTCTTCCTTACAATTTATATCTACTTATGTTGCTACAGTTTATATGTGTATATTATATATATTATATGTTTATTTATATTATGTATTATAAGTTTATAGTATAAATATTTACTTATTTATTGTTGAGTATTCGTCTTCTTATGTAATTTTAGTTAAAGTATGCCTACCACTTAGTTTCTTGCACCTCCTGTGGTTGACTGGTAGAAAATGCTTATAGCATTAAGTCCGCCACATTGCCATTGTATTTTTTTACTTATGTGCAATAAACGTATTAATAATAATAATAATAAAAGCAATGGTTCCGATTTTAGCAGAATATGTATGTAGGTTTGTTTTTGTATGTTGATGAAGCGAAAGAGGTCTGTAAGTGGCAAACCCTGGTTTCTGCCTTCTCTCCGGGATACAGACGTGAGTGTATGTAATGTAATGTATGTATTTTTATGTAGCCTATATACGTCCCACTGCAGGGCGTAGGCCTTCTCTCATAGAGAGAGTATGGGTTTAGTTACCACGCGTGCCCACCGCGGATTGGCAATTTCAAGCGCTAAGGTATGTGAACACCTTAGAACCTCAGATACTCAGGTTGTTATCAGGTGGGTTGCAAGGTTTCCTTCACCGTTAGCGAGTCATATTGCTACTGTAATTTCACAAATTTAGCTTAGAAAACAAAGTAATTGCTACATTCGGGATTCGAATCCACAACGTCCTGAAAGTGAGGCCGGCGTTCTACCGCTCCGCTACCACCGCTAAACGTATTTATGTTTGTTTATATTTAACGCCTAAGCCACTCAATGAGGTGTCAATTGATTCGTCATTATGGTCCGTCATCTATCTATCTAATCTGGGGGTACGGCAGTGCCCCCGCCAAGTCGAGCAAAAAAGCGGCACGGCGGCCTTACCGTCCTTTTCTCGAAGCAGTTCGGGCTATTTTTGACCCCCTATAACTTCGTTGTGGATAAAACTAGAAGCCTGCATTTTCGGTAACTAAGCAGGCAATGTATAAATACGGCATATTTCAATTTTCAGTCAATTTAAACAAGTAGTTAAGAATTATGACTACTCAATTTTCTTAATTCTGTCACTCACTCACTGACCTGACCGATCATCAAAACTCTAAGGCACTAAAAATGTAAAAAAGCAGGACTACGTATCTACAAAAAGAAATGAGATTTCATTAAAAATATCTTCTAAGAAAACCGGCCAATCGGCCAACCGGTCAGTTGGACTCGCGCACGAAGGGTTCCGTACTATTATCTATACAACATTAGATACAAAGATCGAGAAAAAACGGCAAAAATCACGTTTGTTGTATGGGAGCCGCCCTTGAATAGTTATTTTATTGTAATTTTTTTTTTTAAGCGACTATAGAACTAAATATTCTTTGAATATTTGAAGCGTTCACCTGTTGCCGTTATTAATATCGAGCAAAAAACGGCAAATAAATTACGTTTGTTGTATCGAAGCCCCCTTTAAATATTTATTTTATTCTGTTTTTAGTATTTATTTGTTGTTATAGCGGCAACAGAAATACATCATCTGTGAAAATTTCAACTTCCTAGCTATCACGGTTCATGAGATACAGCCTGGTGACAGACACACAGACAGACACAGACAGACAGACAGACAGACGGACAGTGAAGTCTTAGTAATAGGGTCCCGTTTGGCACCCTACGGGTACGGAACCCTAAAAACCAAGTCTCGCAAGCTCGCAACTCAGTTCTTCTACCGTAAAAAGTGAGATCCACGTAATACCAAGTTGGTTAATTTATTCAATAAATAGATTGACTTGGCAATCGCACTAAAGAACCTAATTAAATAATAGGGGTTAAAGTATGAAATTGCCGTTTTATTGCAATAGGTTCTTTGAATTGACATAGAATCTTCATGGTTTGAGGTTTTCGAATGAAACTTTTTTCAAATGGTTTCTATGATGTTCTTTTTTTTTTTTAAAATGTGAAACATTTGAATATCGACTTTCAATTGTTTTTGTTATTCAATTTAGACAAGAAAGATGGATACTGCGAAAATTCAGTCAAATCATGAGGCATCCATTTTTCGTATTTTTTTATTTTATTGATTTGACGCAAGTGAGTCAATATTGTGGGTAAGGTAACGTTAAGCCATGCCGCTAATTCCTGGGTAGTTTGACTAGGGTCGGCTTCCACTATCTCTCTTAATTCATCGTTATTCACCTGTGTGGGCGGTCTTCCTCGTGGCTCGTTCTTTAAGTCGAAATTTCCATCACGAAAGCGTTTAAACCAAAATCGCACGGTGCGTTCATTAGTAGACCCCTTTCCAAACGCAGCATTGATATTGCGGGCTGTTTCTGCCGCGTTAGTTCCGCGTCGGAACTCGTATTCAAAAATCACTCGAATTTTCGCAGTATGCATCTTTCTTGTCTAAATTGAATAACAAAAACAATTGAAAGTCGATATTCAAATGTTTCACATTTTTTAAAAAAAGAACATCATAGAAACCATTTGAAAAAAGTTTTATTCGAAAACCTCAAACCATGAAGATTCTATGTCAATTCAAAGAACCTATTGCAATAAAACGGCAATTTCATACTTTAACCCCTAATATAATATGTATTACTTGTGAGATACGTTGTGTTTTCATGCAATATTCAAGATTCAGATTATATATATATATAAATATATAATTATATAAAATTTGAATCTTGAAAAGGGCTCCAACGATTTTCATGAAATTTAGTATGCAGAGGGTTTTGGGGGCGATGAATCGATCTAGCTAGGTTTAATTTTTAGAAAATGTCGTTTTGTCCGTGTTTTTAGGCAATGAAAAACTATTAAAATATCATTAGAATACGAAGGTAAATTTCGCCACCATTTATAAGCTTGTAAGATTAACCAAAAAAAAAACCGAGCAAAGCTCGGTCATCCAGGTACTACATTTTATACGAGCAAATGAGTGGAGTCTCTAATACATATTTTTTGCTGAGTGGAATGTCAAATGAAAGAGAAAATAAAACAAAATAAGTCAAATAAAACAAAATATTTCAAGCTACAATGGGATTTCTCAGAGTTTATGAATAGTACTGACGTTTAAGAACTATAGTTAAGAACTATTAACAATTCTTAAACTATGCTTGTTAATATTTGAATTAGGTTGGAAATAACGAAATGTCTTTAAAACAACCCCTTTTAGCTCCTTTCAGTGTGTGGGCGCGCTTACTGCCATTTTGTATTAGTGGATATTTCCCGTATCGCTAACTTCTCCCCAGCGAATAAGAAGTGCCAAATTATATTAATCTTCCAGTAATTCCAACAGGCACTGATAATCGGAGTAAGAAAATGCGGCACACGAGCCCTCCTCGAAATGTTATACCTACATCCCATGGTGCAGAAGGCTTCAGGGGAAGTTCACTTCTTCGATCGGGACGAGAACTACGCTCTTGGCCTCGAGTGGTATCGAAGCAAAATGCCGTTGTCCTTCAAAAGCCAAATAACGATAGAAAAAAGTCCCAGCTACTTCGTTACTCCAGAGGTAAGTGCACCCTTGCGTGCTTTTTCTTAATAATTAAAAGTTTCCAGACAGCCCGGGTGATTAGAGCTGCGTCAACGTACCGCGATAAATAAATAATTGCAATAACTTCCAAACGAGCTCTTAGCTCTACACTTGGAGCGTGCACGTTTGTGAAGCGAAACTAGTGACACTACTGGGCAAAGGATTTTGATGTCACACGACAGAAATAAATTTCACACTATGATTATGGCAAAGTTTGAGCGGGCCGCGCGTACCGTACACTCTGTAGAATTTACGAAGCAAAAGCCAACGTGATTTTACTGCGGGATTTTCGCTCCAAATTTGAAACTGTATTTTGCTCACGGCTACACACAGGTAGTAGCTGAAAGCTACCTAACACCAGGTCCTCGGGTAAACAAATGACCGTTTTATACCCTCCATGTTTACTTAAATCGTAATAAACATATACACTACATTAGACCCAACAGTAAAAAACAAGCTTTATAATGATCCTCGTGAAACACGGAGTCTTGTTTGACATTGAAAAATAACATTCACAAAAGTAGCTACTTATATTTTATACTCAAAAGCGTTGTTCTAACGTTGTTCTTATGACCGGCGCTTCTTCTACTTTCGTGGATTTAAACTATACAACTACTTTAATAAAATACTTAACATAATAAATAGTACTAAATTTGGAACAAAACAGCTTTTTACTGGTTACTTACTAAACCTAGATTATGATGGTACAGAACATATAATCTTGATAAAAACATAAATTAAAATACAATAATCATACATGAATATGACACATACCATCTATTAATAAGAAATGTTGAAAGCTTGCTTAAAAGAGTACATATACACACATACATCCACTCACATACAGACCCACACACACACATTCATACATACACTCACAATGTAGTTTAAGAGTTTTAGATAATTTTGTTTACTTTTAGTTTCTCTTTCCTATTTGAGACTCTCTTTGGTGTAGGGAAGAGCGGGTGATCATGCTCCTCCACTATAAAGGGAAATTTCCCGCCAGGCAGATCGTATGTCTGGGGACGGCCGGTCCAGTGCGTGCGTGCGTGCGTGCGTGCGTGAGTGCGTGCGTGCGTTCGTGCGTGCGTGCGTGCGTGCGTGCGTGCGTGCGTGCGTGCGTGCGTGCGTGCGTGCGTGCGTGCGTGCGTGCGTGCGTGCGTGCATGCGTGCGTGCGTCACGACGGGGTCACCACTATAGTGGAAGAGCACGATCACCCGCTCTTCCCTACATTGGCTTGCAAATAAGACAATATTTGTTTATGAAATATTTTGAGCTGGGAGTCCTGGAAACCTAAAATCAAAATATAGATCTGTGATCTCCAGTCTTTCCACAAATTCTACTATCGCAAAGATCTGCGATTTGTATCTATATAAACTGCACAACTTTTATTTGTATTTGTATTGTTCTAACTTAAAAGTACTGAAAGGGATTCAGTTTTAAACTAATCCTAATTATTACATCGATTTGAAACTTTACAAGTGTTACATACGCATTAGGAGGACATCACAATAATTTGGCATCATTGCGCTGATCTGATGATGAATAAAGGTGTCGATAGTTGTATTATTTAACTTTCTCTGCTGCACCATTTATTGTTGTCTGTCAAATTCTAAAGTAAACTTCAACAACATCTAGTTTATGTTTTCCGATATATCGGAACCACATCCCTTGTGGCTAAAAGTTTAATAGTACGGTTAAAACAAAAAAACTTTAAAAACCCGCTTTTGCCAGTTATGCACCATAACGTGCAAAGTAATTTGATCAGAAGATCAAGAGCTAGTTGTTTCTCATTGCAGCTACTGCTATGAACTACATGTATGTACAGACTTATTACAGGTTTGTCACCAGTATTCACCTGTACCAAAACCCCTAGGTACCAGAGCGGGTGCGCGCAATGAACTCGTCAGTCCGACTGCTCCTCATCGTGCGAGAGCCGGTGACGCGGGCCATCTCGGACTACACGCAGCTGCGCAGCCGGGCCACGCCGTCAGCACCCGCGCCCCTGACCCCACCCGGCCACCCGCCGCCTGACGCCGCCAAGCCCTTCGAGCACCTGGCCATTGCGGCGGATGGGTCTATCAATGTTGCTTATAGGTAATTTCTGAGGCGTGAAACACACAGGAAACACGTGTCGCCCCACGGGCATGGAAAAGACGCGACGCGTTCTATAGAGTTCGCGCCCTCTCGCCCCGTTTCTTCTGTGAGGGCTTCGTCCCGTCCCTTTCTTTCTGTGTGTCTAAGGCCTAATGTTAAATCGCCCTATGAAATATGGAAATCCCTGAACCGACTGTGGACCCGTATCGGCCGAAGTAAGGATAACATGTCCAGGTGGGGCTTCGAGGACCCCGACAGCGATAATTTGAACTGTTTGTGCGGTACTTCCCATACGAAGGACCATCTTTCATCGTGCCCTGCGAGCCCTAACATGCACTTAAGAGGACCTAACTATTGCAAGTGATAACGAAGTCAGCGTCGCAAAGTTCTGGGCCGCAACTGTTTAATAAAGACTTTGATGAAAATTATTTTGCCATCGACACGGTAAGAAGATAAACAATTTTTTTTTTATGAATTTTTCCCCTGTTTTAATAGTTATTCCGTATTCGAAACAGAGACAATTCCAGCAAAGCAAAAATCATAAAAAAATCGTCCAAATGTTCTTGAGTTATGAATTGTGTAACTAACTCAACTTTGTTCTATATTATAAAGATTTAATTTTATAATATATCCATTTTTATATGTAGCCTATATATGTCCCACAGCAGGGCACATTTACATATTTTAATAAAACAATTGCAAGCCTTAATTACCCGACAGCGGCGAAGCCCAAAAGGTATGTATGTGTGTATGTAAGTATGTCCGATTCTATGTTCCTCGTATTTAACTCCTTAACTATTGGACAGATTTCGACAAATAATACCACAATCGATGGTAGCCTAGTGGGTAGAACATTGGACTCGGAAGCGGGAGACCCAGGTTCGATTCCCAGTGCGGGCATGTACCTATGACTTTGTTTTCTAAGTTATGTTCATTTGTGAAGTTATAGTAGCAATACCACTTGCTAACTGTGAAGGAAAACATCGTGAGGAAACCTGGGCGCTTGAAATCGCCAATCCGCGGTGGGCACGCGTGGCGATTTAGCCCATACTCTCCCTGACAGAAGGCCAGTGCCTTACAGTGGGACGTATATAGGCTGCTTATGTAATGGAATTGAAGAATGTAATGTAATCATAACATGCTTTTACTCCTCCTAGACCAATAGCAATCTCCCTGTACCACGAGTACCTCCACCGCTGGCTGGAAGTGTTCCCTCGGGAGCAGATTTTGGTCGTCAACGGAGACCAGCTCATCGAGGATCCCGTCCCGCAGCTGCGCCGCATCGAGAAGTTCCTCGGGATTGAGCACAAGATCGGTAGGTGAGATCTGAATGGGGTGTAGTTCTATGATTTTATGAGTGTACCGAACAAGAAACGGCGGTAGCGCGTCAGTCCTGCTCGCTATTGGCATTTTTCCGAGCGGTTCCGTGCTTCGCAAGGCACGTTAAGCTGTTGGTGCCGGCTTCCGTCGATAGATGGCAGTCGTTAAGCCAAGTCAGAGGCCTTAGGGCGGCTTGACAACTTCTGACAGTAGACGAGCCACTAGTCTACAAGCCTCCACCAATCCGGACTTGGCCCCCGTGGTGGAGTATGGCCTATACCTTCCTCAGGGAAGAGACCCGTGCCCCTCGGTGGGGACATAATGGGTTGATGATGATGATAATGGCAACTGCATGAACTGCCTCCATCACTTGGCGCTTCAAGTCTGCATGCGCGTAGTCTCAAACCTAGGCGTCAATGCTATGAAAAAACACGTCACGTGATCCGACAGTGTATCTGTTATTGCTCTGCAGTCCTGGTTTCGATTCCGACATGCACCAATGGTTGTACTATGTTATACATTTGTGAATTTGTAGTAGTAAGTAGTAAAACCAATAGTATGTGTTATTTAAATAATGCAAAACCTGAAAACCTTTTTTTTTTCAGTTTCATCGATACTTAAACCACTTCCGATAAGAAAAAGTTCACAATTTTCTACTTATTACTTTTCTTGTTTTTCACAAAATCTTGAAACTTGACGCGATCATTTTGCGTATAAAATACAAAAATACAATTGTGAATTTTACATTTAGTGGTAAAAAAAAATAGATGAGGAAGAAACTGTTTTCAGGTTTGCGTTATTCCAGTAACACGTTGTATTACATTAACGACAAAATATATCCTTATGTGGTCGGGAAAGTTGGCTGCTGTTGGAAAAAACCTTTGGTTTACCGAGCAATATTCGCAAAGATTTGCTTTTACAAAGGAACCTATATAATAGTTTTCTTACCAAAGCGAATGGGCCCAATATATAGAAATTATGCGAAAGTTTACCATTAACCTAAACCTGAAACCCACTAATCCAGAGACTCAATTCTAAGTTTTCAGTTTATGTGGCGACGTGGCTGGCTGTGTCTCTGAAAACTTAGAAACGAAACTCGTAACACACGTATTTTAACCCAATCTAATATAATAGTCATTTCGATGTGCTGTTAAATTCAGTTCAGCTCACGATTTTCTCTTTGTTATTCCATGATGGTTTGTTACAACAAGAACTTTCGTATGAATGGAGGGTGACCCCGATTCTATTAATTGTTTTGTATGTGTAAAACAATAGTTTCAGACGTCAATGAATTCTCAATGAGTTAATCACACTGGCTGTTGGTATTGTGGGAATAAGTTTAAGTATTGTATAACACTATAGACGTGGGTTTGGTTCTCCTTGGGAGCAGTACATTTCTTCACATTTCAGACCTCTGGCTCAGTAATGCAGGTACATGTTTTTGGCATCTTTGCCTACTAACCAATGCTAAGGACTAAGGTATATCTTAGTCATCGACTTTGGGTACCTAAACGATCATTAGGTAGACCAGCGACCAGCTAAAGCCATTAGAAAGCAATGGATGAGATTGGCAGGGGACCAAGAGGTTTGGCATGACAGGGCAGAGGCCTATGCCCAGCCGGCTTTATTCATGAGTTGATCAGATAGAAAGTCCATGTTCTTTAACTGACTTCCCCTTCTAAAACCAGGGTTTTACGATAGTTAACTTAGAGATTTATGACAATCATTCCTCCATCATCACTTGTCGTCTGCGATGACTGCCACTCAGCACCCACTCGGTGGCGAGTATCATAAGTCATAAATCTTTAGAAGTTTTAGAAGGCGACAGTCGAATAGTAAAATAAGATGGACATCGAATGACCTGGAATAACACCTCTTCATTGCCCGATCCTCTCCCATCCTTTCTATGTAATCGAGCCAACGGATTCGGTGGGATTTTGTTTCTCCGACGATGTTGGGGCGTTGATGTTAAAGTTGATGTTGACGCACATTTTTAATATTTCTAATTGAGCATACGACCTTGAACTTAACCACCGATGGCGGCCGATATTGCCCGGGCTGTGGACACAGAGGTTAATTATTGTAAAGGAAAGGACTAACGGAAACTACTGGAACTGATACTAGAAAATAAAATTGCGGACATAAAAATTACAAAATTCTAATACACAGAGCCTACTATTGTAATTTTTACGTTTTAATTTCTGACAGAGACGTGTGACAAGGAGTAAGTTTTCTTTCAATTTTTTTTTTTGAAACTACTATAAGTAATACAAAAATATGTCTAAAATATGCGTAACTTTATTTTCTAGTCCCGGTTGGACCAAATTGACAAAAATATACCTATTCTTTTACAATCATTAAAAATTTTAGAATGTGCAAGCACGGGAAGCAAAAGTAAAGTAAGGCCTTAAGACGTAACTTGTTCACGCAGGAAGAAGAAACTTTTACTTCAACGAGACAAAGGGGTTCTACTGCCTGCGCAACGATACGACAGACAAGTGTCTCCGAGAGACTAAAGGGCGGAAGCATCCGCGTGTAGACCCAGCCGTCGTGACCAAGCTCAGGAGGTTCTTTGTGCAACACAACCAAAGGTTCTACGAGCTAGTCGGTGAGGATCTCGGCTGGCCCGAGGACTAAGCCGAGTCATCATTCCATTTCTAAACCTGGTTTGGCACTGGACGGCGTTTCAAGTCCACTCACTATGCGCCAGCTGCATTTAAGGACTTACCAACCAGTTTACCACTGAACTACGTTCAGTCCGATTGGTAATATCGGCATTAAAACTTTCCTCGACGATGGATAATCTTTATTGATTTATTTGCACCATGTTGTTGTGATCGAAACATATCAATCTAGTAACTAATACATATCAAAATGAAACTAAAACATATCACTAGTTAAGATTTTTAAATCGTTTACGTGTACTTAGTGAAGTAGGAGATAAATTCCCTTATTTATAGCTAAGGATAGTTTTATTTATATACAAAATTGTTTAATAAATTGCGAGCTTTGTTTTTAGTCAGTGAATAAGTGATGTTATTTGTATCAGTAGCGAAATGTTAAATTCGTGGGATTTTTATTTCAAGCATTGTTTACAGTTCTACCGCTACTTGTCTGAGCATTTACATATTTTGATCTTAGGTATTTTGGGTAAAAACCAACCTTGTTTTGTACACAGCTAGGTATATTTAACTTTAAATCACATTTCTTAAGTCCGTACTGATAAAATAAAAACAGACCGACCCATCGTAAACCTGAGCAATATTTTTGAAGTACCTATTTAAGTTAGAACTTAGGGATTTGTCTTAGATATTAACAGAAAAGTGTTATAATAATTTAAACTGTTATAATTTGTCCTAATTATTGTGTACGTATAGGTGAATGTGCATAGATTTTAAAGTAGCTAAGAACCTTGAACGAGTGTATAAGATTTTCGCTTTCTCTATTTAGATGTCGTGATTTTTGATCGGTGTGTGTCCACTTTGTTATTAAATATTGAGTTATAAAAATTTTAAATAAAAAAATAGTTCTAATCGTAGAGAATTTCACATTTTCCGAAAATATTTGTATTTACTCATTTACTTACGTAGTAAAGAAGTCTTCATATACATGTTTAGATCAAAGAAAACTTACTAAGTATGTACCTAAATTCTAGCTCCGGAAGTTTAATGTTTTATCAGCGTAAGTATATTTCCGTTTTGTCTCTGAAGTTTAGCGCATTTTTTTTTTTTCAGGATATAGGGACATCTTCAGGATTACTGAATTCTAACTGAGCAATTAGTTAGTACTATCCTTACTAACTCTACATTGTAAAATTGTGAAAAAATTCAGTACAAGTTTCTGAGTTAAAGCAGTTCTTAACAGTTTGAGAATTATTCTCACACCTGCCTCTTCACCTTTTTCTCTCAAATTGACACAAAGCACTTGTTGAATTATTTACGAAAAGATGTTTAAGAGATAAAAAGTTATTCTACGCGGGTCATAGGAATTTATAATGATTAAGTGAAACGTCCAAGACTGAAGTGTTAGATTAAACATATTATAGGTAATATTTTAGGGTAATGTGTCCATAAGTTGTACGAGATTGGCGAATATCACGTTAGGCACGCACACATGGACCCGAACCCACTAAATATTAAACTAGGATCAATGAAAGAAATTTTGGAAAGAACCTTTTTATGTACTTTGTAAAAGTATTTGCTTCCAATGTAAAACCAATTTTCAAGTCAACGAATATTTATGTATGTTTTTGTAGTTCCCCAAAAGAAACTGTTATGTCTACAAATAAGCACATTCGCACGAGATATACTATAGTCCAAAATGTTAACTTAAGATCAAACTACCAGGTTAAGGGATGATTTTAAACAAAGCATCTGTTGCTGTGAGAGTTTTCGTTCATGTTATTGAGTATTCCTAGATTGTATTAATCGATACAATACGGTAGCTATAAATAAAAAAATCACTCATTCGAGAGTTCCTGTCAAGCAATGCTGATGAAGATATTTTCTTCAACTAATATTTTTTCTTACATAACCCGTCGAAAAGTAATTCTAGTACCTGGGATTAAGCTACAAATACGCTCCATACAAATCGGACGCAATCTATGACGTCACAAATGGAAAGAGGCGCCTCATAATGTATGAAACTTTTAGCAAAACTGATTTATCTTGTAGAATTATGTTTTAATGTATATTTATTAGAAGACGTTCATAATGTAATGAGAAAAATAAATCTAACATGATTTTTATTACGTATTAGACTAGGTAATATAATTTCATGATATTTCATGATATTTTTCGAGACCCTGTACAACGCAGATTTTTCTTTTTTATTGCTTTTATCTGAGTATTTGTTTATGATATAAATACAATTTCATCCCAATCAAATTTTCAGCCAACTATTATATTGCATAATTTACTACCACGATTGACAACGATCCGGGTTTCTATTTCATCATCAGCTATTTGACGCCTACTACAGGACATAGGCTTCCCTCATGGTTTTCCAAGCTTCCCGATCTTGTGCCGCCCGCATCCAGCGACTCCCCGCCACCGTAACCAGGTCGTCAGACCATCTGGTGGGGCGCCTTCCCACGCTGCGTCGTCCGGTCCGCGGTCGCCAGGTGAGAACTTTTTCGCCCCAACGGCCATCAGTTCTCCGAGCTATGTGCCCCGCCCACTGCGGCTTCAACTGAGCAATTCGTCGACCTATATCAGTAACTCGGGTTCTTCTGCGGATCTCCTCATTCCTGATTCGACCACGCAGTGAAACTCGTAACATAGCTCTCTCCATTGCTCATTGGGTGACCTTGAGCCTTTTTATGAGGCCCATAGTCAGTGACCAGGTCTGGCTTCCCTAACTCATCACTGGCAACACACATTGGTTATATGCCTTTTTCTTGAGACACTGAGGTATTTTGGACGCAAAAATGTTATTTAGTTTCCCGAACGCTGCCCATCCGCGTTGGATTCGACGAGTGACCTCTCGAAGTTGGAATTACCTAACTGGACTGTTTGTCCCAGGTATAGGTATATAGTGGTCGACAACTTCGAGGTCAGAGCCGCCAACGTTGATAGGAGTGAGTGCTACATCGGACTTCAATATTATCTTAGTCTTGCCCATGTTCATTTTAAGACCCACTCTGTTAGAAGCTCTGTTCAAGTCATTGAGTATTGAACTCAAATATTTCAGGGTCTCGGCCATAATCACTACGTCATCGGCGAATCGAAGGTGAGTGATGTATTCGCCATTTACGTTGATGCTAGATCCTTCCCAGTCCAGAAGTTTGAATACGTCTTCAAGTGCAGCTGTAAACAGTTTCGGAGATATTACATCTCCCTGTCTCACTACGCACTTCAAATGAATAGGATTCGTGTTCTGATCCTGTAGTCGGACTGATACTTCAGCACTTCGAAGCACCGCTGGAGATATTCAAGTACCGCCCATATCTCGATCGAATCAATGGTCCAACGTACTAAAGCCTTTTCGAAAACCGGCTTGTTCGGGGGGCTGGAAGTCATCGAGCTTGCGTGCGAGACGATTTGTAATGACTCTTGAGAACAGCTTATAGAAATGGCTCAGAAGTGAGATGGGTCTATAATTCTTTGATAGGGTTTTAGCACCTTTCTTAAAGAAAAGTATAACCACACTTCTGTTCCATGCTTCTCTGGCCTTTTACCTTCGGGAATGACGGAATTAAATAACTTTTGGAGCCCTAAGAACCGGATTTCCTCCCGTTTTTAATAGCTCGGCTGTAACTCCGTCATCACCCGGTACCTTGTTGTTCTTAAGTTGTTTGAGAGCCATTCTAATCTCGTACATGCTGATGTCCGGAATGTCCGCGGTGTTAGTCTAGCTCGAGACTCAGGGTTTCCAGTTAGTGAATATATAAAGCCAGGAATATAATTCAATAACATGAATAACAAGAATATCAAGCATATCAGTGTTATTATTAAGTACAGTTAAAATTACAACTTTTTTGTTTAGATGATAGGTAATAGATAAATTTTACTCACTGTTAAATGTTGTGCACGTATGTATGTAAGTCATAGAGTTAAGTTTCTTTACATAATTTAGGGCAATAATTTTACATAGACATGGAGTAATTACATGATTAGAAGAATATCTTTGATATACACACGGTAATAGATTTATTTACAATACGCAAATTATGGGTTTTTTTAGTGCAATTTCAGATGAAGGTACAAAGTGCCAATTTCATTCAGAATTCAGTGTTGAATCGTAAATTTGGCTAGCCAGACTTTGAAGTAAGGCTATTATTTTCTTGTTCTCGTGTCTATTCATAACTTTGTTTTGTTTTTGTTTTATGTTCATCTGTGTTACAATGGAAATAAATGTTTTTCACTTTCACTTTAACTAAAAAATGCATTTGCTTCGATTCCTAGGATTCTTGGAATTGGCCTTTGCACTAATAAAATATGTTTATTACTTCAATTCAATGGAGGTTTGTCAGGATCGTGGCAAGTAGCAGACTCAGGTCTCTGCCTATCCCTCCGGGATACATGCGTGATGTCAAAATCCAAATACATTTAAAAAAATTAATACCCGCACCGTACCTGCATCTCCTTGTAAATAACTTCTCAAAATTCGATTTAATAATTGTACATCTTCAATAAAATATGAAGCAAGCCAGTGTTTCATTTCGAAATATATGTGCGACAATAAGCAGGTTATTTTTCCTGGAACAATTCTGTCAATGTAACTAGGTGGTAGGGGACATAACGTCTTGCAGCTTTGGTGTGGACAAAATATCTTAAACAGAAGAACAGCTCTACAGAAAGCACGAAATGCCTCACGCGTAATATCACAGTATGTTGAGGAAATTGTAACCACACTTAAAGCATAGTGGCGGTGGCGTTTGTGTCCACAAAAGTTGGTCTCACCGTGGAATATTTATCGGTCCATCGCTACATAAACCTACCAAGAGTCCCCTATTTCCATTCATGATTCCTTAGTATGAATGAGGCTTAACGTTATGAATCTTCATTCAGGGGATTCTGATGAACTCCTGAGTTCACCAGGATCCCCTAGGGGATCCAAAATAACAAAAGAAATAATATGAAACTAGGTAAAACTTAGCGCGTCGGAAACTAAAGACATATTAAAGGATGAAATGCACCAACGCGGTGGCAATGGCGGTCCATACATACGACATTTACTTGGTTGGTGGACATTATGGTTAATACTACCAGGAGAGCAGAGGTGTATAAGAGATTGTGTTTAATAATAAGTGTATTTTTCCTTTTATAATAAAAAAGAACCAAAATTTTTACAAATTGTTTAAATTTATCGAATTAATGGATTAAGAATAGCGTCACTCCATTTCCTTCCGTAGATGTCGTAAAAGGCTACTAAGGAAATGAACCAGGAGATGGGCAGCAGCGTCATCCTAAGATTCCAACCGCATACTGCGATCGCCAACCCGCCTGCCGAGCGTGGCGATTATGGCAAAACATGAGGGGTTTTTTATGAAAACCACGAAGGAGGTCTATGTCCTGCAGTGGGCGTCAAATGGCTGATGATGACTGAATTATTGCAACGCAAGTTAGCTAGATTTGCGTTGAGAGTATAGGGTAGATCGATGGACTGATAAGAAACGGCATATTACCAGAGACTTAAAAGATAGATGGAAAAACCTTTAGCCTAAAAAAGGAAACAGATATTTTTCAACTTTAGGTCAGGATATTTAGATTAAAAATGTCTATGTAATATCTGAGATAATTCGACGTAATTCTGTGTAGTATCTGTCTGAGGTTTTGCATACCTTGGCCAAAAACTGCCAATCCGCGTTGTGCACGCGTTGTGATTAAGCACATACGCTCTCGCTGAGAGAAGGCCTGTGCCCTACAGTAGGACGAATATAGGCTACTTCAATGTGTTATAATAAGAGAAGCGGAACATCTGGCTTCTATTCTGTGTCTAAATCCAGCTGTTCTGGGTCGCGCTGCCCGTTCTTTATCCAGATTAAGCCCCCGCCGGCGACAGTCCGTGAATGCACCTCCGCGGCGCCGCTGTAACTCGATATCCTTCGCTTCAACATAACGACCCTGAGTAGGAATAGTTATTTATTTACACGACAAAAGCTTGGTGCTATAGTCGAGGTAAGTTTGCAGTTAGGTAGGGCTTCGGACGAATGGCATTCTAATGCGAATGAGCAGTAGAGTTTCTATTATCTATTAGTGAAATAACCTTTATAGGAACCTTATTATAAGGTAAAGTGATAATCATGAACATAGTTAAAGAAGTGCCGAGCGCAAAGTTTTTGACAACTTTTGTACGAGTTCGATAGGAATTTAAGTGAAGATTCGCGTAGCAATAAAGAGCTATTCGGTATTTCGAAATTGTTGAAAATTTTACCTTCTTTCTCATATTTAACTCGATTACGACAAAATAGGTAAAATTAAGTCGATCCCATAATCCCACGGCAAATAAAGAAGATAAAGGCGTTACAACATTAGAACACCTTTCCCACGACAGGTATAAGAGTTTCACTTATGACATTAACTTACCACATACAACTTAATTTTTGTTACAACTCGTAGTTGGCGATGGAAATTACATTTTAAAATCAATAGCTATACGTTTTTCTGTAGGTAAAGGTACACAATATGGGCATATGCGCGACACGATACGGCGATAGACGTTGTTATCGCGTAATAGCGAAGCACCGCCTTGCTTTACGTTGTCAATAAAAGCCAGATTAAACTAGTCGACGAGGCAATTGATGGTTCACATTGGACGACAACCGTAACGACAACACATTGCTGGACTAGTATTTATACAACGATTGCCCAACGCCCTTAGTAAATGTATGAAACTAATAGTACGAAGATATAGTGTCGTTACGGTCATCCTTATCGTCTAATGAGGCCGTAACGTTTTGAAACGCGGAGGCTGGTCAAATTTTGACATACAGCGTTACCTCTCTCTAAAATGCGCAATATTACTTGAACACGTTAATTAGAGTTAATAAAGATTGCTATTCGTACCTACATAATTTTTTATTATAACGAAGAACAGCGTCTTAAGCTGAGTGAGTCCCATTGTATTTATCCCATATGGCTGTAGAAAACACACAATTTTTAAAAAACATTCATCATAAATATATCTACTCCGCCACGTCTCAAATAATGCGAAATATACAAATACAAAATAGAAATTTTTTTATTAAAAAGAAAGACATTACAAGCATGGTTTACGTTGATTACCACACTAGACTTTAATCTGTGCGGTGGTAACCAGGTGAAGGTTTGACATTATGATTAAGTTGAGTTACTTTTAAAATAAAATTTAGTTTTTTCATTAAATTCTAAACGAAATACTAAACACATAAAACAGTGTACTCTAGTTACATAGACATTGCCTAAAATAAGACAAATATAAATTTATTACGATACCTCTCGTTGAACCGTCATTTCTATAGCTTGAGCCGCTAGTTTGCATCGCATTCTGTTAAGACTAGCCTTCCGTGTGGTAAATCCTTCGATGTAAATCGTCCCGGGACAGAGAGGACAAAATAACACGCCCGTTTCCCATCAGGGAAACGACAACAAGCGGCGAGACTTATCCCAGCTCAGCCCGCTCCCGGTAATTGTGTGATGTACAGTTGACTGTACATCGACCATCACCGTGCACTCTACTCGGTTAGGTTACGGGCTACTTTGCAACAGAAATATAAAGGTGGACCTGCTGACCTGTATTCAAACGTATATCATAGGTACCATAAGAAGAAGAAGAAGAACTAGCCGTGCATGATGCGGATGGTCCCACCCGAACCCAGGGATCTACCGCTGACTCAAAGGTATGGTCCGACTATATCGCACTAACACTGACCGTCGTCCTATGGTCCCGTCTCGGCGGTTGGCAAGGGATGGCATTTGGGGAAAAGGTCAAAGAACCCAGCAGGGGGTAGCGGAGAGCTAATGATGATGACTTGTGCTACCAAATGGAAAAGCTGGTTTGGTTTCGAGTCATCAGTTGCTTCAATAGTATAAGTTCATTGAATTGATGATTATACATTCCTTGTCAGAGAAGTATAGTACATTTGTAGCACGTTTTACATCCGAAGTTGATCCTTGGCTCCAATGGCTGTAGAAAACAGCCTGGTGACTATGATTAATCTGTAAATACATCTCCTTGGTGTCTATCCAGTCCATGAATGAACGCTTAGAGTTACTAACGTCGAACAATAAACCTCGCTCATTTCTAAGCACCTTCCCTATTACAGAAGCAATAATTCATTTTATTATTAACCCGACATCATAAACCTATAGGTCTACTTGAAAATAGGATGGCCGTGACGGAAATAAAACAAAACATGTTAATAAATAAATGTGTATAAACATACTAAAGGCAAAGGTCACCGCTCCAGTAGACGCTGGTGGGCTGGTTAGCGGATTAGCCCCAAATGAAAGCCTGTGCCGATCCCTCGCCACTATGAAGCTTAATACTGAATTTACTCCGGTTTACTCGGCAATGCTGATATAACAAGAACTTAACTTACTCTATCAAATATACAGTTCGTATTGACATGTGCCCATGGAAAATGACAGGCACTTGGCGCGAATACACCGCAACTAAACACCGTTCTTAGTGATCGAGCGACGGAAAACACTGCACAAAAATGTGTGTCGGATAGCTTCGTAAGCTGCAAAGCTTCTAATAGATTAAATAGTTATTCTAACAGCTCATAACTAGTCAATGTTTATTGGACAAATAAACTAATGACATTTTAAATGACTCGCGATAATATATTAAACGGGTCTATTCGCGATTATTTGTTAGGTAAAATTTTATTACCTTAATTTAATCACCCGTTTAATATATAACTAAACCAATTACTGTCTATAAATAACGTCTAAATGCTTCACACGCCCGGGCCTAGCAACGGAGGCATACACCAAGATATACGAGAGCGGTATCATAATATGCAGGAGATGAATATGCAACCTGACGTATTGTCAGCCTCGTCAAGTGTCCAATCCACACAATATTGTTTTGTTTGGAAGTCCTTTGAGATAACATCTGGAATAACGTGTTCGCCTATGCGTATACGTGTATCACTGGTGGGTGGGTACTGGAACATGGATATTGACATTTCATTATCATATCCTAGTGAGAGAGGGAATAATAACACGAAAATAGCTGACGAGATATCATTATTTTACTCAAGTCAAATATCGGGATCCACGTTTTGCGTGATTTGCATAATTCTTGAGATTCACAGTCATGTAGGTGCGCGACCTACTTACTGATACCACATCATAAGTAATTAGACTAAACCCCTTGCTAACCCGCATTCAAAACTGGCGCAATAATAAATCCGTGATGTGATTGGAAAGCCTACAAAATTCAAAATTATTTGACACGTAGGGGGTGTAAATTACGCGCTCGTGGATGCAAGAATGGCGTACGTGCACAACATATCCACCACAGAAGGGACTCTGAAGGCCTATCCACGTTACAATGTGCTGGTGACGTATGGGCGGCATGATTTCAATCTAAAATAATCTTTATATGCTTACGAAGTTAGAGACTATAATACAAGTGCAAAAAAGCCAGTTCCCGTGTTAAGCTTGACGGCGGCTAGTCCACACGTGGCCAGGCTTTTGTAGTCTCTTATCTGAAAAGGATTTCATGTGTGTTTTAGTGAGTACATTTTAAGGCGGCGGTAAAGCCATTTAAACAAATATTTTGAAGTTTACCAGATTTACCTCTTATTAAAACGCTAACAATGATGACAACCAAGTGAGAGTCATGCCATCTCAGTCCCACTTGCTACTTGTAACACTCTCTTGTAAGAAACAAGACGACGCGACTCTCTATCTCGATATGGGAACATCGACACGGGAGCGTCGCACTGCCAGGCTGCTGATGATAATGCGACAAGCTGTCACTGTATTAAAGTTTCACTTGCAGTACCCGTGACTTTGTTTGCACGTAGGATTTTGATAAAATGGGTCTGTGTAAAACTATTATATTGTTGCTTTCATATTTACAACCAAATAGTCCCACTAAGGGCAAGGCATTTGATGGGTAACAATCCTCTGAGCGGAGCTTCTGTAGTATTTTGCGATACGTGCCCTCCCGAATGGGTTACCGATTCATTTGGGATGAATTCGGAGCTAAAGCTGCCGGTTAACCGGAACTCGGCGTTCCGGCTATTCTCCGCGTAATAAAGCCGCTTTATTATCGCGTTTTCTTATTTTCTACTCGACCGTGGCCACAATAAATGAAAAGGGTTTTATGGAAAGTCCGTAAGCACGTATAACTGATCAATTAAGGAAAGAGATCGAACATAGTAGCGATCCTGTTTGCGTTTCACTCACAGATTATCCCTGTTTTTATTGACCAAGTTACACAAGCTAACTTTATACAAGATTTTGATATACTTAGCAAATTCGAGCATGCACTTAAACAAACTTTTATATGAATTTTTGAAAATTCTTTTTGTGTGCTAACATGCTAACGTAGGTAACGTTATAAAAAGCGTTATCGAAATAACACAACACCAGAAAACCTTCGGAAACCGATGCAAACAATACTTCAGCATCGATTAAACCACTTCCAAAAACCTAAAATTTATAATTCTCAATTTACAAAGCATATCTACAAATTGACAGCGTCATATTTCAAAATTGTATAAAAATTTTAAAAATATATTGAGGAACATCTGTGCTCAATTTCATGCTAGACCCACGGATTTAGGCTGTCAATCAAAACGCTGATGTAACTGAGGTTTAGGAGGAGTAATGGCAAGAGTAAGAAATGTATATCATTAGTCCCTTTACGCGCAGTCCTATTTCATAGCAAAATAACAAAGTTGTACCTTGCAAAGAAGTGTGCAGTGGCAGCTTTGTTAAAAGCACTGACGGTGAGCGGAAATTGAATCTGAACAATAGGACAGCGCGTTGCGTTTGGCAGAGACCGCAATTAGGCAGCGCTGCAGCTCCCACAGACTTATTCCGGCGCAAACTTAAGCAGAGGTTAGAGTGAGCGCCATATGCGGGTGTAAATTTTCCTTAAGGCATCTAGGCCCAGGCCTAGGGTGGCCCGATATTAAACACTAATTCATGACAGGCAGAATTCAAACTAATAAGAACAAGAAACCAGAAGACGATCCGGATAATATACAGAAGATTCATAGAATATCAATCTATCATCATTCAGCCACAAGAAGTCCACTGCTGGACATAGGCCTCCTCCATGTATATATATATATCAATCTATGTAGCTCAGTAAATAACGGACGGGGGCAGCTAGTACTACGCAGCCTAGGGCGGCCAATACCTACTGCTAGTCAGTCTCTGGCCACAAGGACGTTGCCAGCGCCTTATGTTGTCGCAGCGCAATGATTTCAACACACTGAATGAATATTTTATTTTTCAAGACACTGAGATCCAAGATAATCACAAATCAATAACAAAGAAAACCTAATCTGTTTGGTAGGTACTATGTACATTCAGATGTAAGTTGCACTGGTCACTGCTCAAAATGACCGACGCACGCCGCGCCACTGCTCGAGCATCGCATCGCAATGCATCCTGTTGTCCCACTCCTAGTGTCCGCCTATTCATCACACGTAGGTCTACCTCTGTAATCTCGCCGTTAATTTATTTAGCCCTATTACGCTACAAGCGAGCGTTTGAAGATGAAAATGGCCAAGGATAGAAAGTACTGGCGTGCCTTGGGGGAGGCCTATGTCCAGCAGTAGACGAACAAGCTGATTGATGCTTTAAGTTTCCGATGCGTTCTGAAGCGCAAATAATTTAATGATATTTCTTGTAATGAAAACGTTCACTTGGTCGTTATTTCTGTCATATTACACTTAATTGTGGCGCAGCGTGGAACACAATAACGTTGATAAAGTTTTTCAAGAGGTACAGAATCAGTTCCAGATTGAACGGGCGATACATTATCATAATTATTGTTCATATAGCTGTGTTCACGACTTCGTTCGTGTAGAATTCATATAAAAATATGCTATATGCCATATCTCCTTCAAATCCGTTTAGGCGTTACAGCGTGATAACATGACGGTTATATTTACGAATTATTATATAAGTGCTATTATTTAAATTGGGCTCTTTTAAGACACTTTGAAGATACCTACCTACCACACACAGATGTAGACTGGATGAGCGACGCCAGTGCTCCCTAGCCTTTCTTCATTCCAAACGCTAGATGGCGCTGACATCACACATCCAGCAAACGCTATCACTAGATGCAAATGTCAAATGAAACATCGGCGTTTTTAGGAACTGGCCGTACTACAGTACAGTAGAAAAATAAAATTCCAACACCTTTAACGTAACCACAAGCCTTACTAGTTAAGTAATCCTGCAAATCTCTCTATACACTTAAGCTTACGGACTGACAAGGCAGATACGAGTCGCTCGTTCACTTATGGTCACCAAATTCGTTTAATTTTAAAATTCTCTAAGAAATTGCTTTAAGCAATAAAGTATTTTTGTAAATATAATATATTTGTTTTTTCCTGGTATGCAATAAAGAATATTCTTTTCTTTTTTTTAATTAACTGTGTTTGTGTCCCACTATGGCCTCCCAATGGTCTTCCACTCCTCCCTGTCTTGAGCTGTAATCTCGCATCCGGGCAAAAAGGTAGAGAGAGCGACTCGTCATCTCCGTCTTGACCGACCACGTCTACGATATCCGTCGCGTGGTACCCATTCATTGGCAATATTGCCCATCTATCTGGACCCATACGATTGACATGACCTGCCCAGTTCCACTAGAATCGTTCTTATCTTATCTTAGTCTCTAAAACTACCAACGTGCATTTTTATGGTTTATCTGTACAATTGGCCATGCTACATTTTTTAATATGAACAGAAATCTCAAAACCATTTCGAGAATTTTGCTTTCCGTACAGTTTCTATTTATCAGATTTGTAAATAAGTCTATATTTTTTAAGATATTAAATAAAAAGCTTTTACTTTAAATGACTTTTGTATGACGTCACTAAAGGCAGTTTGAGTATTAATCCTTTGCCTTACAAAATAGAAAAACGAAATGTCAACGTGTTGAAGTGTATCATACTACTTCCATGGTATTAGATAGGTATAAAGTTATCTGACCCGGTAGAGGTGTCAAATATAGTATGGAAACGTCAAGTTTACTATGAGAAAAGTGACGCCTTCACCGGGTCAGATAAGTTTGTCGCACACTCTAATGTGAGGTTAGCCCACAGAATACATGGTTAGCCGACCAAATCAACTGACGTTAATGACATTTGTTTTTTTTTATGTAGGCAAAGACTATCTCTTTAAACATGCTCTGATGACGTCACACACCACAAAATTTTAGAAAAATATTAAAAATAGAAATAATGAATAAAATAAAAAAATAACGAAATTAGTTTCTTAAAATGGTCCATATTTTCGAAATAAATTATAAAAAAAGTATATCAAAAATAAGTAGCATGGCCAATTCGTACTCAGTGGGACATCACAATAATTTCACTGACAAACCACTCATCCGGCGATCCGGCGTTCGTGGATCTCTGCACTGGCTGCACAGACTAAAAAGAGATACACTTTCTGCCTCAATGTATCTCTTAACACAAGTGACATAAGCCATACTATTAGAAAAAGAGGAATCAACAAAGAGGTAACTACGACTAGTTCACAGTTTATACTACGCTAAGGCTGGTTTAAGACTTCCGGATTTTTTCAGTACCTATCTGAATGTTGTACGTTAATAGAGACTCTCTCTTATGCCATGCACGCTTTCAATAAAACTCTGGCTCATAAAACCTAATCTGGAAGGAACTAATCTCTCTGAATGTGCCTCGTGAAACACTTCGAGTCAGGCATAAGAGTGAAGGTGGATTAAAAATTATTTTAATTCAAATTCTGAAAAATTCCGGATGTGCAAAGCCGGCCTAAGTTGCACAAGGATTTAATGCTCGATGCTCATAATTTGGTCAGCTCCAAACTCAATTTCGATTTAATCAGTTCCAAGCTTGTTCCACAAATATTGACTAATGTGCGACTAATATGTTTTTCTGTCAAATCCACTTTGTGATTAGCAGTCGACGAGCCAATGGAACGTAATCAGGCTCTGCAAACATGCGGCGGCGAATGAAACTTCATTTGGCGTTGACAAAATGGGTAATGTTGATTCACAGAGTTTGCTAACGGACAATCACAGCGATTTTAGGGCCATGGGTCCTAAAAATCACTATTAACGTGATTGAGATATTTTACTGACACATTTTACAAATTTGATCTGTAATAAAAGATATGATTTTTTTTTCCTTGGTGGCGCTAGTGTTACTCCCTGGACTCCCTTAAGGGGTGCATGCCAATTATCAATACAAACTACTTTTATTATAAGACGAACTACCCAACATTTTTATATTGACTCTATCGGGTTTATCTAATATATAAAAATCTCGTGTCATAGTGTTTTTTATCGACATTTAATTTTAAAATTAATGTTATCTAACAAATCCAAACGGCTAAACCGATTATTATGATTTTTTTGTGTATATTTGGTAGGTCTGAGAATAGGTCATAGGCTAATTAATATGGCAAAACCACGTTTGCCAATTCTTTGTTAGTCAATCACGGAATAACGGCAGAATGGATTTAGATGAAATTTGGTATGGACATACACAGTTTGAGTCCCGGGGACATAGGATATTTTTCATCCCGGAAATTACTTATTCCATGAAGACTAAGTCGCGGGCAAAAGCTAGTACGATATAAATATCAGGTGGATCACAGTAGTTGACTTGGCAGGCGGGTTGGCGATCGCAGTATGCGGTTGGAATCTCAGAAAGACGCTGCTGCCCGTCTTCTGGTAATTTATTTCCTTAGTCGCCTTCTACGACATCCACGGGAGGAAATGGAGTGACGCCGTTCTTAATCCGGGCTTGATCTTTTCGATGTGTTTATTTCCAATTCTAAGCACGATCAAACCTCGATTCGTTTCCTCGGTTTCATTATCGATATTCGAATATCAAACTTCGGTTTCATTATGATCCGGTATGTCGTTTGTAAAAAGAAGCCAAACTACGTTTGTATGGGAATTGCTCCTTGACGGGCCGCCTTAACTAATATCATCGTCGCTGGTTTCTTTTTCAACAACTTTTACTCTACGTTCTTTCGTAGAAATATCTTTTTAGAGATATCACGGTCCATATTTATTTTTTATTTTTTTATTTAATATAATCCACTTACAGCTAACATTACAGGACTAACCTAATACGATAGCGAAGTTAACATTTTACAATTAAATAATTGCTTTACTAGTGACATAATATGTACATATGGTTTTATGAAATTCGTGCTAAGTATAAACCCATTGCCAGAATTGCCTAATAGAGAAATGTCCATTCTATTTACAGTCTGAGGCCATTTGAACAAATCTAAAAGAATGTACACTTGTACAAATTGCCTCAGTCTGGGTATATTTCCATGTTTGTCATGTCCTTGCCTGGTTACATGATTGCGTTGTGTGGAAGTTATCTATTTATTGTTTTATTATATTTATTAAACACATGTGGTATTTAAGCATAACAAAATCACTAAAAATACCAATCAGGAAAAGGACTAATAAAACATAATAATTCAAATATAACCCTGTATAATACTCAGTATATTCTCAATTGAGCCAATAACTTTACTTAAGAAGCCTTAACAATATTATTGTAATGTGACCGAAGTTCTCCTTGTTACAATGGCGACAAATGAATGAACCACCCACGCGCCTCTACGCCACTACGCATACAAAATAATTAGTAACAGTAGGTCAACTGAATGGGAAACTTGCCTCCAACTTACATTGGAGTGACATTGTTTCAAAAGCATAGAAAAACTCAGAGAAAAGTAAATACAAAAAATATTTTTTCAGAGTTTCATAGGTCTCAAAAATTGCGAAAAAGCTAGTTACTTATTTTGGAGTCATTATTTTCAAAGTGATTTCAATATCTTTAAAGGGCCAATAAATTCCTCTTCAATAAATTAATTGTAGACTCAACATGTAGTTTTTTTAAGTAGAATAAGTTTTATTTACAGTCATAAATTAATGGTTTTCACTATTTATCATAAAAAATAACTAAATATAGAAAACTGCGCCCAGATCGCCGCCTCTGGGAAGGGTACCCAGTATGCTGGGTACGTTACCTCGTTAGATAGCGAGACTTATCCTCTGCCCGAGGTAATAGCCAGCCCTGGGTTCCCTGGTCGTGTCGATGAGGCGCGACGATAGTTCTTTGAAGAGCAGTCGCGCCTCAGGCCCCCATGGTCCTATTTATTTTTTATTTTAATTCTTTATTGCACTAATTACATTGTAAGTGTACAAGGGCGTGCTTAATGGTCCTAGTGTCTCGACACCAAAGCTGTAGTTTTGTTTTGTATTTGTTCTGTAACTACGACCGCCTACGAGGCTGCGAAACGCCTACGCAATACGCTACTACAGTTGCTACGAAGCCGTTCCGTCACTAAACGCCTACGAGTGAACCCAAAAAATTACCGATTTTATTTCAAAGCGAAAATCTAATTTCGTTCAGCAGCGTATAGGTAACGCAGTGTATAGTAACATACAGCGTAAGCCTACCAAGTGTTCGACCCAAAAGCGTATAGATATAAATTGGATGGGCTTACGTGGTAGGAAAGCCAATCGAAAATACATAATATAAAATGTAAATCGGTCCCGTAAGGGCCAAAAATGTAACAGTAATTATAATAGATTGTCTCACGATTTTATTACATCTTCTAGACCCACATTTTGTTTGATTTTACAAACTGCTTGTAGGCTTACTCTATCGTCTAAATATATTGACACTAAGTGAGCATAACGGCGTGTCTCTAGAGCATGTCAAAAATCCCTATATACCTCCAGACTTCATGAATTCTACTTATCACGGAATTTTTACTACGGGATTTTTTTAACTAATTTACGAGTAGAAACCTCCTTTTCGGATTTGTATTGTGACTTTGTAGCACGCTAGGATAAAAATTGAAGAGCAAGATTGTATTGTAGTGGATTGCCCAAGAAATAATAAAAAAAACAAAAAGTAAAAATAAGGGCACACAAACAATGCGTTTTTTTATTACTTATGTTTTTACTTTAGGTTTAGGAAACTAACAGCTTAAATAACAATAGAAGGTTAATTGTAGTGCAGTAACAATGTTCAAAAGCCAATAATAGGCTTCCACACATTAACAAAGTAAGTTAGGCTAAGATTAAATTGTCTATTAAAAATTAAAACTAACAACTTTTTCTTTTATTATTATGACATATGTAATTAAGTTTGATTCAGTTTGTAAGTACGTAATATTTAAGGTGTCCTTTACAGTATAGTTAAGCTTTTACGTACTTACAAATACAAAATTTTATTTTATTATTATCATTATTATTATTTTATATTTTATTAAAAAGAAAGACATTACAAGCATGGTTTGCGTTGATTAACACACTAAACGTAAATCTGTGCGGTGGTAACCAGGTTTGACATTATGATTACTAGGCGCTTACCGTTAATGTTAGTTTTGTTACATTTTACAATTTAATCAAATACTCAACTCTATTATCTTTTATCTTTTCTTCAATATCACAATTATGTAAGCACCACAACAATATTTTTCTATTCGATTTACACGAAAAAGAATCCTTTTAATAAATCAGGGTTCGGGTAAGTAGTTATATCAAATTGTATTTATGTATTGTATTCAAATGTGATAGGTAGAATAAATACTAGCTGGTAAGCGTTACGAGAGTATTTAGCGTTTAATTTAATTTCTATCTACTAAAATATTAACTATTTCGTTTTCAAACGATGATATGGATCCTGCGAATACATCAACGTTGCAAAAATTTTTATTATAAGTTTTAGGCAGGCGGGCCGCATTCTGAAAATAGTTTGTATTTGCTCTATCATTAAGGTTTTAGTGTCATATTTGTTTTGATTGCAATCCCGTTGATATAACAACAAATTAAATTGAAATTGAATTGAAATTGAATTATTTTGAAATTAAATGTACTACATAAATAATTTTATAAGATCAAAATCTGCTTAGATTGCCACAATGAAATGATAATAAAAAGCCCAATTTTATGTCGTGACGCCCACGATACAGGCTATGCCTAGTGTGGGGTCACCGTTACTCAAAGATTTACACATGTTAAATCGTTTACAGTCTAAGCATTGTGTAAGTAACATTTATTTGCCTCTGTGTATTATTCTTTACGATAATAAATATTATTTGATATTTGATTTGATTTGAATAAAATAATTAAAACCGAGTAAATGTGAGTCGGACTCCTACCTGCGACTAAGTGAAAGAAAATACATTTAATTACGTAATATTATTCCGGCTGTGGTTTTGTAAAGTGACGACCGAATGAGAGATCTCTAGTATGTATATGATGCAATGAAATACTATTGCCTCCGAAGCCAGTTTCTTCAGTCTGCGTCTGGTGCCCACGCTTAATGTATCTACCTACAAACGAATTTAATGACAGTTGTATGTAGGAAAAATAAACAGATATAACTTCCACACAACACAATCACTTGTCCTGGTCCGAAACTAAATTCCTGTGGCATTGTTACCAGATAAGGACATCAAAAACATAGAAATACACCCAGACTGAGGCAGTTTGTGCAAAAGTACGACGGCCCCCAGTGGGAAACGAACCCACCTAATAAAACATAGGAGAAACAAGCACGACCCTCACTGAGATTAACAGTTTATCAGGGCCTAGATTCTGTTAATGCATTGTAGTATCATGACAACTGCATGAACATGGCGATTTCATTTCATGGCTGCTTTAAGTCTACGCGGGCACGCGTATCAAACCTTCTAGGCGTCAATGGTATGAAAAAACACGTCACGTGACCCGACAGTGTATCTGTCATTATACTACAATACACTAACAGAATCGAGGCCCAGTTTTTTTGTGAAGTTATCTATACCATAAAGAATATTCTCATATTATCGCATCTTACGACTTATTGCAACCGAAGTCTCGCCAGTAAGCCAACTTGCTTCCGCGCGTGGATTCAGTCCGACTCGCTTAACAAGACAGTTAACAAGTTGAGCCGGAAACTTTGAGGACTGGAAAGTAAGACGTGGTATAAACGTGCGCTATAGACAGCATAAAAAATGTTGTCTCAATATCCCCCTATCTTCCCGGAAAGTGTCAATAAGAGTTGTTCCAAGCCTGTATAAATTTAGTTCTTTGTCCAGGTTTCAAATCCTACAGATTTCAATAGGTACATAGTAGCCTGAAAATAGTTAATGACAGTGAAAGTTTACATTTTATTAGTAATAAAGAAGAGGAGGCAGGCATGAAAATGGCAGAGTAATAGAAACCGTCCGGATTTATTGCGCGCAATTGACCAGCTAGGAGGTATATTGTTATGCTATCACAACATCCGCATATAGCGTAAATACATGCCAATTATTCGTGCAAATATCAGGACGTACGTCACTATCTGAATGAAAATCAGCGCCGTGGCCCAACCATGGCATAAGGCTGAGTGGAGACCTTTTTGGTTCATAATACTCGTACATAAGACTGTAATAATCTTAAGTTTAATTTATTCCATTGTATTTTTATGTGCCAAATAAAGATTATTCTATTCTATTCTATTCTATTCATTATCAAAGTGAAATCGTGCACGTGTTACAGCCAATGTTCTATGTAGAGCGAACGAAATTCAGAGCTATTCGATAAGTAAGTACGGGAATTGGTACTTTTCTCAAAGTACACCCTGGCATTTTCATACCACGGTATTTATTTTATTTATTTAGTAATCCAACAGGCTCTTAAATTTGTAAAATACATTTAGCTTAAATTTATTTATAAGGCCCAGTTACAGTCATTTAGACTATAGAACCACGTAAAATACTTATCTCTTTCCCCTTTCACTTTCAGCAGTCACTGCTTTGTCTTTACGCCGCCGGCCTCACTGTAGGTTTTTCCAAGCCACTACTGATTTTTATATTTATTAAGTACTCTTTATTGCTCACGAAACATTCACAACAGTCACGACACGACAATACATAAGAAAATACATGTACAAAGGTGAGGTTATCTCTCTAGGAGATTTCTTCCAGCGAATCATGGAGAGTCGAAGAAACAATAAAAAGGGGTCTATATACGTGTACCCAATAAACTACTGCTTTTGCAGTGCATTTTTGCCCGCAATACGTTTAAGCTTAGAATTATGGTGGGTGGCTCGGAATAGGTGGTCCGGCCGGTAATCCCACGGCCTATGCGGTCGCAAGATAAACCTGACGCGATGCGCGTAAATCTGACAAGATTGATGATATCCTCTACGTCTCGCGTCCGCCAGAGCGCGCCTGAAAAACCAGTCTCCAATTACCATAGCCTACGCGTTACGCCTACGTAATGTGATTTTATCTTAAGGTAAATAGAGAAAGATTGCCTGATGACAGTTTGATGACAAAGAGAAATGAATTGCTACAAAATATAACAAATATCTCTAGAGCTAGGGTCTGAAACTTGACTCTAGATGAAGATTCGCTGCTAATCCAAAAACGTCATTGTCAATATGAATAAATTGGTTTTTAAGTCTATACAAATTCTTTTTGCCAGTCAGTTATTTTGGCATCGTTTCACAAAATTGCGTAGAGCAATTTCTCGATGGCTTTATAATAATAGGATTGGAAGGAAAAGCAAAACAAATATATATAACCGTAAAATATATTTTTCTGATACCGCGACCGCTTTCAATTTTTTTTGAAGATGTAAATAAATAAGTTATTAAATCATAATAAAATTTGCTCATTAAATGTTTATAATGTGTCGTAATGTTAATTGTAAAAGAATATTTTTACCCAACTGCGGCGGAGGCCAAAAGGAGGGTAATGGTATCATATTCTCTGTGCCAGTCAACTCTATCTTACTGCATCCCCGTCTGGGAAGGAACCCATAAAACGGATATGCTCAAATTAGAAAGAGCACAAAGAGCCGTACTAAAAGTTCTACACTTTAAGCCACGATATTATTCTACGGAAAAATTATATGCAGAATGTCAAGTACTGTCGGTTAGAAAACTGTACGTACTACGATCTATTCTTCGAAGGCACTCCGAATTATCTTTTGATGAAAAACTAACCCTACGTCGTCATAGTCGACCAGTGTGTCCCACTGTGTCATGTAGAACTGCTTTTGCAACACGACAATACAGTGCTCAGAGTGCCAGGATATATAATAAAGTAAATAAACAAATATATATATATCCAAATAAAGGTTTTGAAGTTAAACACAAAATTAATACATGGTTGCAGGTTCTGACGTATAATGCTGTTGAGGAGTTTTTGTGCATCACTAAATGAGAATATTAACTTTCTTACACACACGTACAATCTCTCTCACACACACACACACACACACACACACACACACACACACACACACACACACACACACACACACACACACACACACACACACACACACACACACACACACACACACACACAAACACCCACACACACACACGCGCACACACACACACACACACACACACACACACACACAATGAGCTGAGTGGCTAATATCAGCATACCTTTTTGTTTTTCTGTTTATTTTAATTTAGTTTTCTTTGCATGTGATAGATTAAGTTATGTTTTTGTTGACTGACAGTCGTCCGCTCAATGCTTCTCGACCATGTATGTACGCACTTTTAAAGGCTTAATTTAATTTCACCTTCTCCTAAGATACAGGCTTTTTTGCCTAGTTTAGGAGATAGGATGCAATGACAAGACTATTGTACAATAGATTAGCACCGAACGATTGTTGTCATTTTTAATGTACTTTTTGGTTTAAAATAAACAATTATTATATTATTATTATTATATATATTATTACTTTTATATCGTGAAATGGTTGTGATCTGTTTTGTACACTAAATAAAATAAAATAAAAAATTAGTACATATTTTATTTTGGCACGAACTCAAAATCAAAATTGGGTGTGATTAGTTGCGTTGACTAGTTAATATCCAGCTGTTGGGTTGTTGGTTATTTTTTATTAGTTTTTTTAACATAGATATAGGAAATGTCACTTTTTTTGTAAAACTGTATCTAAATTTATTGCATTATTGACAAGAAGAGTTCGTGTTGGCCGCTAGACTCAGTTAACGTAAGCCAGTCAGGAAAAATCTATTAAGCGATAAAGTTCAAGTGAAAAAGGTTTCCTTACAGGGTGTGGCGCAAAGAATGGATAACCTAAAAAACATTTGTTCAACGTCGATAATAATTTGACCACTTTAAATAAGCAAAAGTATTTTTTTACGCACGAAGCCGCGTAAAATATAAAAATTGTATGAAAATAAAAAAAATGTGTTGAAAACTTGTGGAAAGAGCGGTTAAATTATTAATCCTATTCAATAGTATTTTCTGGTTATATATTAATTATTAACGCCACACCCAGCATTACTCTGGTGAGAACCAAGCGTAAAATATACCGAGTATACTTTTAAATAAGAGCGATTTTTGGGTCAACCCACTGAATGCATTAGACAAGAGACATATAACTGCCACGTCTGACGAACCGTTCTCATCTTGTTGTGAGTAACCAATACCTATTACTAAATTTTTTTATTAATTGAAAGAAAGCAAACAATTGTACAATGCAGTTATAATTCAGGAAAATCTTATATAAATATATAAGTAACTAGCTTTCCCGGCGAACTTCGTACCGCCAAAGAATCCGTTTTACGATTCCCGCACAACGCCATCTATTTTTAAGACACAACGTTTGCTCGCACAACGCCATTTTAAACTTAAAATAAATATTATCCCACGGGAACCTATTACCGGGATGTCAAGTATGCTATGTCTCAATTCAGGTCTTTGTCTATCTGTACGCCAAGTTTCATTTAAATCCGTTCAGCCGTTATTGCGTGATTGAGTAACAAACATTCAAACATCTTCACAAACTTTCACATTTATAACATTAGTGGGATAGGATTGTACAGCCAGTGGAATTTTCTAGAGATTAATACAAAGACATAT
Organism: Yponomeuta evonymella; assembly: GCA_963969515.1. Lineage (NCBI taxonomy): Eukaryota > Metazoa > Arthropoda > Insecta > Lepidoptera > Yponomeutidae > Yponomeuta > Yponomeuta evonymella. The sequence goes on from OZ018346.1 coordinate 8,983,305, forward strand.
GAAAGGACATCGCAGAATTAATCTGAGAACAATAGTCAAAGAGAAAATTAGTTAAGTACATCCAACAGCACATCAACCCCAAAACATGTGATCTAGTCTGTTACGTTACCAGTGACTTTGCAACAGAATTGTAAGGATTGATCAATAGTCTTCTACTCTATTCACCTTCTACATCTAAATTGATAGAAAATCTAGTTGTAGTGTCTAATCTTATGCAAAAATAAATTCAGTAAATATTATTTTAATCTGGTGAAACAGAAAAATGCTATCTATTAGATATTATATATATATAAATTATATAAAAGGAGTTAATGTCACGTAACGAGGGGACATAGCCAGCACACTGGGGACCCTTTCCAGAGGCACCGGCACTTTATTAATTAATTTAAATTGTAGGTTAGTTCATATAATTTATTGTTTACGCAAATTTTTATTAAATTTTAAGAACAGTTTTTTTTTGCCAATCATTGTCATCATCATCAGCCATTTGACGCCCACTGCAGGACATAGGCCTCCTTCGTGGTTTTCATAACCATGAGGGGCTATGCCATAATCGCCACGCTTGGCAGGCGGGTTGGCGATTGCAGTAGACAGTTGGAATCTCAGGAATACGCTGCTGCCCGTCTCCTGGTAATTGATTTCCTTAGCCGCCTTCTACGACATCCACGGAAGGAAATGGAGTGACGCTATTTTTAATCCGGCGCCACACGGATAGCCAATGATCTGCCAATAATACTACAAAATATACCTAACAGAAGAAAAAAGAGATATTATGATTACTAATATCACTGGCATTTATCAGTAAAAGTTTGTAACAAATGCTCGCAAGCTCGCGGCCCTCGCTCCTCCTCCGACAGGCCAACCCTCGGAGATCCGGTAAAGCACGAAGTTGAGCCGCCGCCGCCGGGGACCACGCGTTACTTTACTGCCGATTTGTCATTGAAACCCGACGATTTAAGCGGCCACTTATTTTTTTATTTAACTTACAGATATAAATAACACATCGCCTCGGGGACCCTTTTTATCGCTCTTCTCGATTTCGTAAAACAGTAATTTCATTACGCGACAACTTCACTTGAACTTAAATTGCGAAAGTCGTTGAATAACATTTCGACATATAAATAACTTCCATACAACATATTGACCTAGTCCCAAACTAAGGTACCCTGTGCTATTTTAACTAGACAAGGAAAATGGAAACATGTAAAATTCCCCCTATTGAAAATTTGACATACGTCCTCTGTTAGTAATCGATCGCATTACCACTAGACAAACGAAGCAGTGTTTATTAAACATTTATCTTTTACCGGATAGCTCTCAAAAGGCGTTGCTTAGGAAAATAGGTGGAAAATAAATATAAAGCGAACATCGTAAAAGAGGGGAATCGCAACACCATAAGTCAACACTTCACTCGGGGCGACCTAAATGCTCCGCGGAGTGTGGATAAAGCGCTCTTAGTTAACTCGCACAGCACACCTATACACCGTACTACATAGGATCTGCCTGTATGTAGATAAACTGTTAAACAGGCAAAAAATATGCCTGTCTAGTTATTAGCTGCGGTCTTAAGTCATTCATTTATCTCGATAATAATAAGGGCGTTTGCACCTATGCATAATAATAATATATACCTGCCACACATCCTTTATGCAGCATTTTTTTTAGTATATGTGCTTGAATATTGCTTTTGTCGGGGTATAAGCAAAAACTTTTTTCCGTAGTCAACCTGTCTGTCCGTGGCCTAGCTCAAAGACAATTAGTACGAGAAGGCTGAAATTCCTCATTAATGCCCGGTTCCTATATTTAACGAATCGTTATTGGTAATCGGTAAGTTATCCTTAACAAGCGTGCCGTAACTTGAGTAGCTGGTTGATGGTTAAAAAAACTTTACAAATTGTTATCTCCATACGGTACGTTATTCAAAACCGTTTTTAATAGGAATACTTGAGTAGACATTTTAACCATCCGTAGGCGAAACGACTCGTTCTTGAATATAGGAACCGGGCATAAAACGACTCCTATCAACGGTTTATGTGTATGTATATATATAAGCGGCTTAGAGACGAAACGTTATACCTATTAAAGCATTTTTTCTTGGTGTGGCCAGCTTTGCTACAATAATTGCAGGTCAAATTCTGTCTTCAAACAAATGCTGTGTTGCTACCAGTGATTGCATCAGTTGATCCTGAGCTCTTCCTTTGCTCTTCTTGAAGTAAACGGGCTCTGAGTTTCCCACTAGACAGTGATCTTGACATAAAAGCAGTTCCAGGTTGGAAACAAGCGTGTCGTAGTCCTGTCGGAGCCCTGACAGAAGAATCTCTCCGTCTTCCTGGTCGACCAGGTTTTGAACAAGTATCATTGTGTTTTCTTTGTATTCTGTAACAGACTTGCAGCTGGTAAGCTCGATTCTGTGCAATTTACGAAGTAAAAGGACCTTTCTATACAGGCTTTGGTCTTCAAACACCTTACTCATGTTTTCCCTTGCTTCTCTGCTCTTAGTAGTAGTCCTTACATACTGAAAACAGCAGGACCAGCGAGGACTCGTCCAGATATGTCTCTCCGTGAACCAGCAACGCAGTTCCACAGCCCTTCAAGGGTTAATATCATCCTAATAGCAAACTTCCAAGTGTTGAAGTTTTGAAGAACTTTTAATTTTTTTATTTTATCTTTACTCTAGAAACAAACAATCATTTAGACATGAATATAAATCCTATCATACTATGTTTAATTTAGTGGATATCTGTTAGAAAATATAAGTAGTAGCTAGCAAAGAATCAATGTAAGACCTTTGCGCAAACAAAACCTTATATGTGCAATACTACAAGTGTCAAGAAACAGTCTCGTAACAATTAATAGCACTTCAACAGCAAAATAAGTACAACAGTATGTGTTTGCACATCAATTTGGCGCATCAACGGCGCTCTCTCCTACCAAAAATTTGTATGTCTACAATGACAAAACATGCAGAACAAATATTTATTATTGTACCATCTATGCATACTCATGTTTCACAAATAAATATCTTTATCTTTACATAAGCAGCCTATATACGTCCCATTGTAGGGCACAGGCCATCTCTCAGATAGAGAGTATGGGCTTAATCACCACGCGTGCCCACCGCGGATTGGCGATTTCAAGCGCTGAGGTATGTGAATAGCTCAGAGACCCAGGTTTCCTCACGATGTTTTCCTTCACAGTTAGCGAGTGGTATTGCTACTATAACTTCACAAATGTACATAACTTAGAAAACAAAGACATAGGTACATGCCCGCACTGGCTATCGAACCTGGGTCTCTCACATCCGAGTCCAATTTTCTACCCACTAAGCTACCACCGCACTACCACATCAATTAACGTAATTGCATTATGCTGAAAGATAAACAAAAGGGCTTGTAATTAACACACTCACATGCAACGTGAGAGTTCTGCACTGTGTCTTGTTCCGTCCCCTGGATGTAACATGTCGCCAACATACAAACACATCCACTAACCTTGCTGCTCTCGACCTAAGCGCAAAAACTCCTACAAAGGTTTCACTACGTGGTGTTGCAGACGGTACATACAGTTAGCAGCAAAACGTGTCGACACAGCACAGAGGGGTGTTCCCCCAAATTGTTTCACGAGCCACCGCTGCGTGCCAAATTACACAGTAATTATTTTATTCGAGGCCTCCGCGCCGCATGGCTTTAATTTCATAAAACAACTCTGCTGTTTGGAGTTCCACCCCATGCTTGCAGACGTCATTTGACGAATTCCCTAATTGGCAAAAAAGGAAGTAAGCATTCTCACAAAGTAAAACAGTAATTCCACTTCACTGATGGACATGTTCAGAAAGCAATTTATGGTACAGTCGACAGCACATCAACCTTTACTACCTACTCAGTTACGTTAAGGGTGACTTTGCAACTAAAATATAAAGATTGAAGTGCTGTCACTTTCAGCAATAATATGATTAGAAGGTTTAAAAACCTATTTAGAGGCTAAAAAGTCCACCCATGCCGGGACCTGAACCCGCGACCTCTGGCTAACCGTGCCTCAGCACGGTTGGTTGCACTAACCCGTCCTCAGCACGGGTTAGTGCAACAAAAATAATATAATGATTTGAAGTATTTATAAGTGTAGAGTCGACAGCAGCATAGGAAAATAAAAATGTAATCACAATATCCGTAATTTGATTATCCAGTAATGGTACACATTTTATAAAATTGCAAAAAAAAATATTGATTGTGCGGGCGAGACTGATTAGATTGCACTGTTATAAAGGTTGATGTGCTGTCCACTATACATAAGCGAAGAGCTATATATGATAATAGTGAACCGCTCGACCCAAAGCCAGCCGTCGAGGACAAGACCCGCGCTCTCGAGGACAGTTAGCGACGACTTTACTTGTTATCTTCAGCGAATAGTTTAACTGAAGCATCCTCTGTCAGACCTTAAGCAGCCACTACGTGCCTCGGACGGCCGCCAACTGCCGAGAAAAAAGATCAACAAACAGGAATTAATTATAACGGAATGATTTCGCGAAGCTCCGAGTCGGGGGCCCAGTAAAAATTAATTAATTACTCTCGTCTTTTCCCGTCATTAAAGAAAAGCTTTATATTTTCTTATTTAAATAATGTTACAATGCACCAAAAAAACCTTGAACAAACAACAAATTACTTTGACTTCGCGTGGACGTATATTAGATCTCACTGGCGGGAACACGAGATGTGACTTAAAACTATTTGGACTTTAGTTAAAACAAATTAACAAATAACAAAAATGCTCTTCAGTGTCCATCGAATCGTGCCCGACTGAATAAATTTTTGTTCAAGTTATCTGTCGAGCATTATACTTCGGAAATTAATCACGGATCAAATTCCGCCTACTCTCTCAGGTAATGACGGGTTGGGGCGCTTTGTCATTGTAATCACTCCATCCGTGTAACAAAGTGTGCCACGTCTTAAATTACGTTGCGATCCATCAAGAGAGTGGTGTCGTTGGTTCGTTGGACTTTTCCGTCGCTGGGGGGTACCCACCATGCTTCTAAGTGTAGCCGGGAGTTGCTTACATCTTGCTTTGTGCACTATCACCATATTTATCTTGTAATAAAGATTCATTATCATGATAACTAATGCTTTCTGAACTAAGAATCGTAACGTAAATTGATAAATTGTCAAGATAGCTCATTTGCTATTCAATTAATTCAGTCGATTGAAGTAGAAACTCGATATCTTCAGGGCTGAAATTTCACCGAAACGAAAACTAATTAGCACTGGCTTTTTGCTGGCTTCGTAACACATACTTCGATGTTTTTCCTACACCGCAACAAAAATAAAAAAGGCAATTTCCTTAAAATACATATTCATGAGCATAAGCAGTTAACGAAAAACACCCACATAGGCAAAAAGCTCGACGTAGCAACAGAGCTCGTAATTCGCAGAGTTACGTCGTTCGTAGCAGCTGCTAGGGCGTAGTAACGTTTACAACTTACCAGAATGACATCAACCTTCACTTGCGTGCATTCTGCTCAGGATTACGGATGAGTTTGCAAGAAAAATAATAATATATAAGATCAGCCGTTGAATGCACCATAATATATGTTCTTGTTCTATGGACATCACCGAGCAAAAATTATTAGTCAAGAATTTACGTTCTCTAAACAGTGCGGTGTACAAACTACCGAGTATTCATTCAATAATGCTCTTTTCGAAGCACGTATTCTCTGCATCATTACAAACATGTTTTCAATGAAAAATGCATCGGAAATTAACGGCTTAGGAGCTATTGAGGTTCAAAGTCGCACTTTTCTTTCATATTTCTCTAGAATTGCATCTAGGTAGTATTGTATATAAAAATTCCTTTCCAAGAAACCTCATCAATATTTCAAGTTTTTTTTTTAAACTAATGTGAAATTTCCACGCGAAATTTATTCAAATCTTAGCGAAAGAACCTCTATGTCTCTTAGGCTTAGTGAAACATTTGACTATAGCAAGCTACAAGCCCCAATGTTCAAACAGCCAAAACCAATACCGAATTTAAAGCAATTCTTTATTATTTCTGTTACCCTCAACCCTCTGCCCCGGTGATTGAATCTATCGATAATTGAAGGTGTCTTCTAGAGAGTTCAATGATAAACGACGCGTTGAGGCTGTGCTGGGTGCCTGTACTATTTTACTGCAGAAGTTTCGCTTCAACTGCCCGCATTCCCGAAATTTTAGAAAAACGCATGCGGCTACGATTCCTTCTATTTCATTGCAATTTTAAGGTATTTACAAGGCTAAAAAAGCCTTACTATTTTGTAAGAGTAAAATCTGCAAATAATCCGCATATTATACGTGTTATGTGCAGATAATTCCTTCGATGATAAAACTTCAATTTGGCAAAAGTTATCAACAGGGACAATCCAGGCGGATACACTTCGACCAAATAGGGGATGTATTAGCGAATGGCTACCAAATAGGGGATGTATTAGCAAGGTAAAAAATGCTCAGTGGCGTGCAATAGGAGAGCTCTATGACCAGCAATGGACAAGCGTAGGAAGATGAAAATGAAAATGAAAAAATGTTTATTTGTTCCAAAAACTACATAAAAAAAAAGGATGAAGCCCTAATTCCCACACTAGAATTCCCTGAGTTGTGGAAACTAGTCCCCTCCACTTAATGGATGACAATAATAGAATAGGAACTTATAGTATTAATAAGTTAATTCTTATCAATCTCAGAAGAATAACAAAATAAAAGTATGGAGAATAATGTTTACGCATAGTTATTATATAGAATGATTTAGATCACAAATAATCATGCATGTGTGTGTGAGTACCTACGTATGTGTGTGTTTGTGTTTTGGAGAGTATAAGTGCATGTGTGTGTGTGTGTGTGTGTGTGTGTGTGTGTGTGTGTGTGTGTGTGTGTGTGTGTGTGTGTGTGTGTGTGTGTGTGTGTGTGTGTGTGTGTGTGTGTGTGTGTGTGTGTGTGTTCTGCTCAGCCCTACGACCGTTAGTCTTGGGTTCGGGTTTCAGCCACTGAGCAGAGGGTGTGTAGATGAAGAGTGTGTTCGTGTGTGTGTTACGCTATTGGTAAGGTGCCGCTTGTTAATAGCTTTTCTGTGCTGTCGTAGTTTAAAGTTATAAGCCATTGCTTTAATTGTTCTTTGCAGGCGTGTCTTGTGAGTTTGACGATGTCATGAAACTTAGATGAATAAAGATGATGATGGTGATGAAGGTAAAAAGTACTCCAGCAGCGACCAATGAATGTTGTTGCAGCGAAAGTGGTTTGTCAGGATCGTAGCAAGTGGCAAACCCTAGTCTCTGCTTATCCCTCCGGGTGTAGGTAGAAACCAAGGTTTACGTCAGGCGTGAGGCTATGAAATATAATGTATATATTTCCTAATATGTCTAGACCAAGGACCAGCTGGCCCAAAAGGGGTGGTAGCACAACGGTAGAACGCTCGCCCCACATTCGGGAGGTCATGGGTTCGAATCCCGGCGTTTACCAATAGCTTTGTTTTCTTGGTATTTGTGAATTGGCAGTATAGCAATACCTCTCGTTAAATGTGAAAGAAAACATTGGGACGAAATCAGAGTTCCGAGGTGTTCACATACATTAGCGCCAATCCATATGGCATACCTACGGCATACTTAAAAGGGATAACTAAGAAGGTAAAATCGTACAAAGCTAGGCCTAATTACTTCAAACTTAATTCGTTAAATTTTCATACAAAATCTTGTATAACAAAATCAATTCAATCAATTGTATCTTTGTAATGCATGGTGTGAAATAAAGAGTATTAATCTGATCTAATCTAATCAACTGTCCTCCTCTACTATCCAAAATTAATTTGAGAGTTCCTCGTAATTATCGCCGCAAACCTATAACACTCTTTTCCCCTCACTGCGCAAGACCGTACTCGGCGCCACCACCGTTTCCAAAGTACTGAATCACTTTAGCAATACATTCGATGTATTTTCAGTCAGCATACTTAAAATTTAAAAAAAATGTTCAGACTGACGGACATAGCGAGCATTAATCTTATTCATAATTTATACTTACTGGCATTTAATTATTTGCACGTTGTGATAACTCGTAAGTAGCTTGTGTATTGAGATTGAAGTTGTATCATATCTCCATATGAATGTACGTATATTGATATACAAGCTGCGAGTAATCCAAATAAACAAAAACAAAAAAACAATCCGCGGTGGGCACGCGTGGTGATTAAGCCCATAATTTCTCTCTGAGAGAAGGCCTGTGCCCTGCAATAATACGCATATAATAGGTTAGTTGTGGTACGGATAGCTGGCAAATTACCAATTATTCGTCTTCAACAGTTCAATCCAATTTTGCTTTATGGACTCACTGCACTGATTGTCCAGTACAATTTCGCCAATGTCACGTGTTAGAGTCTTCAAGATTCTACAAAGACACGTAACTTCTGGACTTTTTATTTTGCTCTGAAGGTGCAAGGACATCCATCAGAAACAGGCAGTAATTGATAGCGTCTTAAAGTGCACTGGTGATAGCTCTCAGAAACGTAGCTGGCCACTGCCCTTGTAGATCTTACTGCGTTGGACTTAAGATTTAAAATTGCCGTATAACGTAACACTTTCAGGCAGTACGTTGCCATGTGGAAACACTGGTCGGCGTATTAGATACAATCAGTGTATAGAACAGGAGGTCTCCGTTGTATTGTAATTGTCTTGAGACAATGTGGCAATGTAAATGGGTTGTACTTTTGTTAAGAGAACTTTAGTACTACGTAAAACGTAGTAAAACTAACGTTTCCATACTTTAAGTTGCGTATACCTCCCGCCAAATGAGTGCAGGACTCTAATATTTTTTATCTTATAAGTTTGTCAATTCTGTTCTCCTTGAATAAATAAAATAAAAATAAATAATAATAATAACAAAATCCACAGTTTTTTTGCAAGCTATCTAATGTTAGTACAAGCTATTTTGATTAATGACCAGTGTTTTATTAGCCCTGCCTGAGTCATACATAACGCTCGGCGACTAAGTTTTTTTGGGACGAGGAGTGGGCCAGTTTTTTTTTTGTTTTTTCGTTTTTAAGGACCTAATTTGTATACATTCATACAAACATACACTTACGCCTGTATCCCAGAGGGGCAGAGGGGTAGGCAGAGACCAGGGTCTGCCACTTGCCACGATCCTGCAGATCACTTTCGCTTCCTCATCATTCATTAGTCGTTGCATACACGCACGCCGATTTCGGGTACTTTTTATCTTGCCTTTTGCTAATATATCCCCTATTTGGTCGAAGTCCCTTACCGGCCTTTCCACCAACTGTCATTAAAAGTAATACCAGACATACTTCTCAATGGCCTCATTTTACCGCATTTATAATAATAATAACTTCCACACAATACAATCACTTGTCCTGGTCCCAAACTAGGGAACCTACTTTCTTGATTTTTGGCCAGAACTGCATTATTATGGACATTTTTGGATATCATATGAGTATCACCCACAAGACAGTGCAAGGTACCGTTCACAGAATTTCTCGCTTTACTGTTCTTTCTACACCACTTCACACTTTCCATTTCTCGTAATCGGGCCCTCCAAGTAGACAAACTTTTAAAACCATTTTTTCAACTCTGTAGTTCCAATCGTTACGTTGCACTCATTCATTGCATCATTACTTTTGTTTTAAAAAACATTTTCAACCCAGAAATTTGTAGTGCAAAAATTTTTATTTTATTTTTTCGTTTTCCAACAGATGGCGCTACAACATTAGGGAACGTACCCATACTACGTGACCCATTTTTTACCTTCCTCCCGCCCCTTCGGTAACCACCCGTAATATATGCCAAGGCCCTCTGCCCTCTAGTTTTCACGTAGTAATTTAATTCATTAATATGGTTTTAAATATTTTTTTGTAAAATAGAACTAAAAGAAAAAATATGGCTGACTACAATTATAAAAAAAGTATAAAAACTGTCAGTTAAAATCACGTGTGAGTAAAAAGCGCTGAACGTATTTGAATATATATAGACCGAAAAACCGCACGATTTCCCTGGAGGATATTGAGTACGTGACGAAGACCTAAGCCCCCCACCCCCCTTCATCCCTGTGACCAAGCGTGGTACTTTGAAGAGGCCATTGATTATGAGCATGTACTCAATGCTCCAATGTGTATGGAGTTTTATGATTTAACCTACTCCGAACTATCAAATACATACATCTGTCTGTGAAATACAATCAACCAGCCAAGGACATCACGAACATGGAAACACTCCCAGACTATGGCCATTTGTACAGAGAAAAAGGAAAGAGTAGCAAAATGGTCTGAAAAAATCAGCTTAGCCCTTAATCCTAATGTCAACAGCTCAAATTGACAAAACTAAGGATCGGATAGCCCAGATTGAGTCTATCTGTATCCAAGGTAAGTCGATCGAGCTGATATCTGAAGACAGAAACTTGGGTTTATTGATGGATGGTCAGCTTCGCTTTGAGAGTCACGTCGTTGAAGTTGTAAGCAATTGCTTTTACCGACTCTAAGTATTTCGTTGTTTTGTATTGTGCAGGATACGGGACTGGGGGACTGTGTTGTGTTGTGTTGTATTGTATTGCATTGCACTGTGGTAATGTATTTGTCTGTCTCGACGTTTTGTTCCGTGAGTCACTAGACCAGGCAGAAAATCAGTGCTGTGGGTAATGCTTCGGTCACACACAGCCACTACTAGCCGCGAGTATTCGCTGTGTGTAGCAAGCAAATCGCTGCGAGTAGATTCACTCGCCGTGAGTTGAAGTCGCCGCGACTAGAATTGAGCATGTTCAATTTTACTCGCAGCGAATGCGCACTGACAATGACGGTTGAAATTATCGTGTAGAACTATCTGTGTGTGACAGGCAGGCAGCGAATTGTCGCTGCGACTACTATTTGTGGCGAGTGCACTCGCAGCGACTAGTCGCTGTGTGCGACCGAAGCAATATACACCTGCAGAAAATACTGAGCCTGAGGCCCTTACCGCCGCATGGACATGGCCCGTGTCCCTTTCTTGTTGTTTTTATTTTTGTCTTGTGTTTTGCCTTGTCTGTTTTTCCTTGTTTCCAGTGCCTTTATAATGTCTGTGTGGCGACAAATAAATATATTTATCTACACTAATGTTGTAACATTCTACTTATGTTTTCAATACTTGACTTATAATTACTACTGTTATAGCGCAGACAACAAAACACTCAATTTAAGCAATTTCACATGATGGTATAATATTCACATCGATATCGTAAAATCTCATTATAACATCAATAAAACGCGACCAACTTGATTGCAGGGCCAATCAGGTTGGTCGCGTTTTATTGAAGCGCGCAGCTGCGCTCTCATTGGGTTAAATTTTAATGGCGGCAAAATCACTGTGATTATACACGTACGCGTGAATTTAATTTTTAATTGCATTAGTGAAGATAAAGTAGTGTATGCAACTGCATATAACACGGGTATTAAAACACTCGTTACTATTATGAAACTCGCTGCGCTCGTTTCATAAACTCACACTCGTGTTTTAATACCCTTCATTATATGACAGTTGCATAAACTACTATTCTTCTTCTTCTTCTTCTTCAGATCAAGTACGGCGGCCACCAGTGGGAATCGAACTCACAATCTCTGTTTCAGTAGTCAAGCGAAAAATCTTCAATACAAAAAGGTGTCAACGCAAAATTTCAGTTTTTTCGTGAAGTAAGAAAACTTGTACAACCAAATGTAGCCTCTCAATCGGTTGAAAGTTTACAAATCCACTTAGTGTATAATGCATTTTCGCTGCAAACTTCGCTTCTTACAAGCTACGAGCATTCTGTCACGCTCGCTCAATGTTACATTTTTAGTAATTGTAGTAAAATGAGTACCTTTAATAAATGTGATCTGAGGGCTTAGTAGATAATTAAATTACGGACATTTTAAATACATTTTTGTTTTGTTACAAGTAGTAAATGTAGGTACTCATTTTATTTGAATCACTAAAAATGACAAATTATGCGAGCGAGGCTCGACGTTACATCAGCCTTAACCCTACATCGCTTGCAGTGACATATGAGGCACAACCAATACCAGCTGATTTAGGCATTAAATAATGACAATTAGTGACATCTTTGTTGTAAATATGGAAAGTCAATAGAGTTTTACAGTGCCTGCTCCAGTTTATTTCCGCTTGATGGCGTTAGTTGTATGATAATTGACTTTCTTTCCGAAAATTGTGTGGATCGCGTGCGGTGGTAATTTTCTCGAAGTTTGAAATTGTAAAAAAATACGAAAATAATCTCATTTCCACTTGAAAATAATATTGGTGTGTCGGTGAATCCATGAAAATGTAAGTAATAGTTATTTCTTTTCGTTTTATTTATATTTTTTATTCAATTTGATTGTTTTTTTGTATGTTCCTGATATGGCACTTTGTGCACTAAGTATCCTTTTGGGGTCATACTGTATACACATTGTTTACCTGCTTTTCTATGAGATACAAAAGTGTTTTGATGTAGTAAGTGTTCCTTAGTGCTGACAACTACCCTCAGTTTCGATTAATTTATTTACGAGTATTTCACGGTTCTGTACAACATTTTATTTACAGATAATGTCTGCAAAAAAAAAATATGAGGGAAATAGAAAGATATTTGCTGATACCGTCTGGAAGTGAGGACGAGGAAGAGTCTTCGGGAGAAGAAAGAGGACTTCTGATGACGATGTCAATAAAATACGAGCCGCCATCAATCGTGCGTGTCTATCTTCCACTGATTCAGAAGACAACTCTTTCCCTGTACTACAGCCTTCAGCTACCAAATCCTGTGGCGCAATAATAGCCCACGATACAGATGTTATCCCAAGTTCATCTGGGCTCGAAAGCAATAACATGCAGGCGGATGGTTCAGACTTGTGCTTTGAAACGCCTCCTCAGCCCAGTACATTTACACGCTCAGCTTCTACATCATCATCCGCTAAATTGCCTAGAAAGTCTGCAAACAAACCTACCCACCCTGTCTTCAAAATAAAGAAGAAGAAAATACGTTTTGTTTGGAAGAAGAAGTTATTTTGTTCTCCAATGCCTGAATTTACAGAAAACACTGAGTTGGCATAACCATTTATTACCATAGAAAGCCTCTTACAGTTTTTTTTTATACTTTTTTGACACAGACTTACTGTGTCTAAATAAAGATAAAAATTGCTTCCTTGAATTTCATAAATAAGTAAAGTGTTAGGTATGTAAGGATATTCAAAAGTAGATAAATATATAAAATTATTTAAGTAAAACCAAATATTTCATTTAATAATATTAGTAATGTATAAAGGGAACCTAAGTGTATAATGTGACACATATGGCACATCTGAAAAAAAAATCAATAACTAAACAAAAACAAGCTATCTCTTAAAAATACCTATACACTATAAACCTAAATATTTTAAAGCGTCTGCAAAATTAATTTCGTGCTGAAAAAAAAAATCGAGCGATGTAGGGTTAACTCGGCAAATTCGCTCTGAACTTGAATTGCTTCGCGCGCATATAAGTTACATCTGAATGGAAGCTCAATGGAAGCATCCATTGAGCTTCCATTCAGATGTAATGTATCAGTGCGACTCTTTACACAGCGCTACAAAGTAGTATCAAACGAAAGTAAAAATGTAGCTTTTACAAATTACCAGCCGTAGACCAGAGTAGGATAATTTCGCTCGGTGCAGTTTAACGTGATTTAACTGCCAAAAGTTTGGTTTCAACTTAGTCGCTGAACATTTGCTAGTTTACAAAACGTTAGAAACTTCCATGTTCGCTAACTTGTATCAAAAATGCGATAACATCACCGAAATGTGTCGACCCCGCTCAGTTTCATGCATGTGGGAAGCCATTTTAAATTTAAAACCTACGCCGGGTCCCATGCCGCCCACCACTCCCGCTCGGTATCTACGTGACAGCTGCTAGGAATTTAGCATTTGTTCAGTTATGTTTACAAAACTGCTGAACAAAGCAAAAGGCAAAATGTTCCGACAGCTTCCGCTGATTGTTTGTCATACGCTGCGCGCACAGTATCAGTAAAACTAGTCTCGCTTAAAACAACATTTTAACAGTGAGAACTAGAACACCCGTGATATATGAAAGGAACAGAGACTATTTAGCTCTGAAACTCCTTTGTGAAACAGTATCACGTCCCTAAACTACCAGACCCAAGTAAGGACCCGGCATACATCTTAATTAATTATAAGTGAGACTCCAAACTTTCAATTAAGTACACCCTTCCTTCCTTCCGCGCCTGTATTACGCTATCAAGATTGTGTAATAGCACTTCAGTCTCGCAGACCTACCTTATAAATAATTGAAGCCTCCGAGCAATGTTCTAGTTTTGAAAAGCATGTTTTAAAAACGTACCTGGGCCGATGTGAAGTGGCCATTGAAACGGGATCTCTGACCGTCCTTTATACTCCCGTCGCGGAGAGAGTAGTTGACCGAAATGTCGAGGGGCGAAGGAGGTCAAACTAATTTGGTCAGCGATACGAGGTGCAAGATTATACTGACAAAGAGTGGCTGCCAGAAGTTAGGACAGCCGATAGAAGTTTGCCTGATAGTTTGATAGCGGCTCGGACACAATGGGGCGAGTGAAATTAAAAGCTACTTAGTGAAGTTGTGATTTTCCTACCCTCGCGTAAACACGCTCTATCATTAGAGGGTCAATTTAGTAAACAGTCTTGTAACCAGTAACCTCTGCTTTGAAACAAAACACCTGCATTGTTATTGTAATTTCCTCGTGACTGGAGGTCCCTCAAGCCCACTGCCTAACCTAAACTCAATCTAGAGAGCTGAAAAAACTTTACCTGCAGTTTTACTACTTCACTCTGATAGTGGTCAGAGTGAAGTAGTAAAACTCTGATAGTGGATGGTCGAGGACAGTAAGAAGTGACGGGCCTCAAGAAGGTCTATGACCAGCAGTGGGCGATTTGGACTATTGGATTGGACATCGAAAAGAGTGCTAATTACTACCTAAGTAGAGTAGATATTGACCATAAAAATATTTGACATAGATTTTACCTACTTGGGATAGGCCTTTGTCTATAAGTATAAAATGTAGGCTGATAGATTGGACCAATTATATTTGAAAAAATAATTCGACTGTCCAATAGGTTCTCTGTGACTGAGTTACTAAGCAACTACCAAAGCT
Organism: Yponomeuta evonymella; assembly: GCA_963969515.1. Lineage (NCBI taxonomy): Eukaryota > Metazoa > Arthropoda > Insecta > Lepidoptera > Yponomeutidae > Yponomeuta > Yponomeuta evonymella. Next base: position 8,998,439 of record OZ018346.1, read on the forward strand.
CTCCCCACGTTTTCCCTATAAATTCGTGGAATTAACACATTACTGGACACTTCGGTCAGGTCAGGCCTGGTCCTAGTGATATGACACTTTTTTTCCCATACAAATGACACCGACGTCCTGGAACGTCTTGTCACATAGTATAGATAAACTAACCTCGAAATAAAACGTGGCCAAAGCTTACGCGACAAACGCGTGGGCCTCCGTGCCGTGACACCGGCCGATTGACGGGAACAAAAACGACGTCGGCAAACGTCGTGCGCATTGGGAAGCGTTCGTGTGTACGCGCCGACCATAGACGACACTCACACATTGACATTTAATAATTTCGTTGCAATATAACATATGATTAATAAAAGCCTTGCGATGTGACACTTAATAATAAAATTATATGTTGATGACTCTTATTAAAACATAAATAGATATCAAATTATAAAAACAAGAGCCACTATTTCGACGTGTGTACACGTCCGTCACATCTTGATGTCACCTATAGGACGTCCATAGATGTCGTGTCCAGTAATGTGTTAAGGTACAGTACAACCTCAACTACAGCGGTTCCACAGCTTTGAACTCTAACCACACGTCTTTTATTTTAAGGAACCCCTTTTGAGTTATAATGCATGCAACCAATATACGCCCCACTGTATGGCACAGGCCTTCTCTTAGAGATAGACGTGTGCCCACGGTGGATTGGCAATTTCAAACGCTAAGATTTTTGAACATCTCAGGCGCTCTGGTTTCCATCATAGTTAGCGTGTGGTATTGCTACCGCATATACAACGTATTGATTTGTAAATTACCACACTAAAATTCTATACCTACTGAACAAAATGTATGGAACAGCTGATTTTTTAAAAGATTTTAGAGTTGGTCCCATAGTAAAAGTTGTTCGTATTAATAAGTAGAAAGTACCCTCAGTCGGGCGTTACTTTACAATTTAGCACCTTGTATATCTAACATAGAAAGAAAGTCATTGGTAAATATCGGAGTTCGAACTAACAACCTCTCGAACGCTTATTGAGGCCGCTGTTACGTGTGGCATTCGTATCGCTAGCATATTGTAGCACTTTTAACTATTCGCCAAAAAAGGATAACACTTGAAAAAAAGAACCCAAAATAATATTTGAAGTCAGTCGCGTCGAGGTAAACCAGTTGCCAGGCTGGTCTAAATTGGCAAACCATTTCAGGTGCGAAATACTTGAGCAAAGTAACTAATAGGCTTACGATTTCGTGACAATGCGAACCTCAGTGACTTTCATAAATATTTTATTTCGGGCAACCAGGTCCAATATTGTTTAACATTACTGAACTAACTAAGATTACAAAGGAACTCTTGGTTTCCGCCACTTTAGGAATCGCCGCTATAGGAAACCGCACTCCGTACAGTACGGTACACCACCCTGACACAAGTAAACAAATTCTCGTCTGACGCTAGCTCGTGCAATTTAACTTTTTACCGGGCAACTTCGTCTTTGTCCCCGCTTAATTCGATTACGTGTTCAAATCGTGCCTCTATACCATCTATTTTTTTCAGTTTCTCCGTACACTGATTTTTGAATCGTTCTTTTCATTACTATTAAACAGTATTATCAATTATTTAACCGTAATGGTATAAGAAATATTATTCGTTGACATTCGTGATTTCCGACCTCTGCATCTATGTCTCCGAAACTGTGACTCTAAATTATATGTGGTAGGAAGTACCGTGACGTCAAAAATGTTTTCGATTATTAAAAAAAATGTATGTACGTAAACAAGGGAAAGACGAATTGAGTCAGCCGGCACCGAGCCCACTGATCTCGCATCTGGCTCGGGCATGGCGCGGACAACATTCTGTTTAATTCAAATACCGTACCAAACACATGGTCATGAGGTCATTATTTGAACACACTCAACGGCCTTTCGTCGGACGCCATTTCAGCGCCCACGCCCGATTGCAGTCAGTTGCAGGAAGTTCCTTCGCTCCACGCCTTTCAGTTATGCCCGCGCCAGGTCCGTGCCATGCCACATCAGTCGGCTCCGCGCCTAAGAAGCTCGAACCATAGTTTTTTTAATATCCCTTTAAAACCGTGAGCTAATTCGAAGTCACCAGTAGAGAGGTACGTCTAGAACTAACTGGCTGACAAGTTTTTTTTACTAGTTTAACAACAAAATGTCATGTTAGTAAGTTAAAAGAATGTCACACAATGTCATGTTAGTAAGATTTTCTTTTATTTTCTCTTGCAGGACCAATGCTCATTACTTGGCTAGGTTAAATAGTTTTTACTGTGAAATGTGTTTTAATCACTAACTTTGGCGTCGCTTGTGGCCGTTTATAGATTTTATCAGAATGTAAGTAAGCAGTTACACAGAAGTCCCTCTTTGTCCTTCAGCGAATAAATAAAAAAACGCAATATTTCGCAATATTGTCGAATTTGCTGGTAAAATTTTCAGTCTGTTTTTATTTCACATAAAATTTGCATATTACCAGCCTTTTAAGCTGCAGCGTGAACGTTTATTACAAAGGCTTTATACGAGTGGTACGCTTAACATGAAACGAATTTCATTTGATAACTGCCGAAATATAATGCAAAGTCGTTATGTACTCGACTGTTTAATTAGCCTTGCTCTTAACGTAGAGACGTTAGGATCAAGGATTAATAAACATAAATGAGTAATAAACAAATTATAAGAAGTAAAACGTTGGCACTCAAGAGTTTGAAAACTCTATTCTACCTTCAGAAAGGTATAATATTAAAAACCTATTTAGAGGCCCGTGTGGCGCCGAATTAAAAATAGCGTCACTCCATTTCCTTCCGTGGATGTCGTAGAAGGCGACTAAGGAAATCAATTACCGGGAGACGGGCAGCAGCGTCTTTCTGAGATTCCAACCGCATACTGCGATCGCCAACCCGCCTGCCAAGCGTGGCGATTATGACAAAACCCCTCATGGATATGAAAACCATGAAGGAGGCCTATGTCCTGCAGTGGGCGTCGAATGGCTGATGATGATGATGATTTAGAGGCTAAAAATTTCACCCATGCCGGGACTTGAACCCGCGACCTCTGGCTCACCGTGCCAGCGCTCTCCCAACTGAGAAAATGGGCAAGTGCAAGCATCGATGAAATTTCGAGCCTCTTTACAAACTTCTCTGTATTACGTACAGACAGCGACATCTGACCGAAGTGATTTACATCACTTGCAGCCCCGAGCAACCCACTTTGCAGTTAGGTTTTTACATCGGAATGATATCGCATGGGTGGAATTTTTAGCCTCTAAATAGGTTTTTAAAATTGTCCTCAGCACGGGTTAGTGCCAATTTGCCTAAATTGAGTTCTCTCATGGCCTCTAATCGATTTGACAGTTATGCCTTTCTGGTTTCCTAATTATTTTTATGGCATATTATACCTTATATTCTTTTTGTTGCACTGACCAACATAGAAATTAATATTATGTCTTCCAAACCTCACGCGTTACAATATTCTTTCATTAATAAAAAAAGTCGGGCGAATAAAATCATGGTCACTTTATCAATATAAAGGTAATTTTACATAATTCAAGGCTTTTGCTAGGACCTACTAAAAGTCGCTCCCGAAGCCTGAGATAAGCTGGTACCATTTCTCAGCGATGGTACTTCAAGCTCTCCAACACGGTATATTGCAGTTTGTCCCGCCCCATCTGCCTTAATAGAGTGAGACCGCGCATCGAACCGTCCGTGGGGTCGTGATGGGGTCTATACGAATCTTAGTGCTAAAGGATAGTGTCTCGAAAGCTAAGGACGTTACGTCAAGGCTCGCTGAACCTGTCTCCCTGGAGACGCTCGGTTTTCAACTCGGAGTAAACTGTAGTATGCTGTAGCCGAATATAACACAGAAGATTGCTTTGGATTTTAAGATAATTTGGAGTTTGTACAGCTGCGCCCAGCATTGCGGTGCCAGGTTTCATAAAATTACAATCCATAGTTTATTATGTCGTACTTGGATGATTTTTTTTTTGTTAATCGTGTTTTTTGGAAATTATATTTAGATACGATGAAAAAAGGGAAAAAAAGGAAAAAAACAATCGGACTGGGGACAGGCTCGAACCGGCGTTTTCTAGTTTCGAGGCCGCCCGATTTCCCACCTGGTCCTGGCATGTACCAATGACAATGACAATGAAATGATATTTTTTTTAAGTTACACGGATAACTGTCTCTCTTTCTCTCTCTCTCTCTTTCTGTCTCTCTCTCTCTCTGTATCTCTCTCTCTCTTACTCACTTTAACACTAAGGCACAAGATTGCATTGGTACGTATAAAGGATGCTTATGATGTCGCACGCACAGGTATCTTACAATAGTTGCGGGGATTGGAACTCGCGTGTACAAAAGGAAAGTCAATTTTTCAGAAATGTTTCAGAAATGACTTTTCGACTGAATTTTTCGAACGCGCTCCTATGACGCAACCTCTCTCCCGAACACTCTCCGCCTCGTTAGTGCTTCAATTTAAAACACTTAAAATCAAGCACAAGTTTCTAATTTATTGATTTACCGCCGGTTTCTGGATTGAGAGTTTCACTAAGTAAATAACTACGAGTTATTTCATATTGTGTCTGCAATATGACGCAATAGGAAATATCTCGTAGTTATTGAAGATTTTTTTGTTATTTTGGCGCTGACAGTTTTTCAAATAACAATAATAACAAGTACCGTTCGGTGTCTTCAGATTTCTGAGAAAAGAACGAGACACAACGGTGTTTAAGAATAACTCGTCAAAAAAAATTACAAACTGTAAATTAAACTTCATTTATTAAAATACCGAAAATTCAATCCACTTATTTTTCTTCCTTTAACCGCGAAAATTCTTGGTTTTTTTTTCCAAAATTTTTAAATAATAATATAATTGGCACAAAACAAGTACAAAAGTACCAATCTCATGGACTCTCCGGACGAGGTCGAAACTATCGGCTATCCCGACGCTAATGAAATTAAGTGAAACCGTTAAAGCAAAATATATAAGGTACAAAAGTAGTAAAATTTTTAATAAAAAACTCTAACCGACATGATTCAGGAATTGCGCATTTTAGAATTAATAATCCTGTATGCTTTGGGGCGTGTAGTAATCCTGTGTAATCAAGACTGCAAACGACAAACACGAGTACAACAGACAAAGGTTCCCAAATTGCGGTGCAGACGTCCTGTCCTGCCTCCTTACACAAGAGGTTAGGAGGTCGAAGGGGCAGAAGAATTCTGTTATGATAATGGAGTGCAGCGTGGGTTGAATAACTGATGCGCTGCGTGTTGCCTGCCTCCAGACATTGTAAAACTATTATAAAGTTAAAAATGTACCTAAAGTCTCGTGGTATATTTAATCATTTAAAATGTATTCGAAGTTTAAGCTGTTTTATTGCGCTCAGCGACTCTTTAATTATTTTACATCTCTTAACCTAAGTCTTATGCTGAAAATCAGCGTCGGCAGTAGAGCATGTTCCTTGACGACTTTAGGCTGATTATGTGGCCTTTTTTCAAATTTAGTTTTTGTACGAATTTTCACTTACTGTACTACATTTAATCTCACTTTCACTTATCTGTTACATCTATCTAACCAGCCCAAAAACAGAATCCCAAACTTCCAATGTTCGGCGCACCGTTCTTTCTCTCCCACGGCAACCTTTCCAGTCATTTAAGAGTCCCATGATCCTATTTACTGATTTCTTTTGTGTTTGCATCCGTAACTACTGATATAATAATGCAGTCTATATACGCCCTACTTTAAGCCTTCTATCAGAGATAGGGTATGAGGCTAATCATCACGCGTACCCAACTCTAATAGCTTCAGGAGTTGTGGTATGTAATCAAAGAGCCTTCACTCCGGGAGATAAACAAAAGAGATAAATACAGTATACCTACTTAGTTTTATTCTGAACACAACTAGGCAAGTATATAGTAGAGTGGTAAAAAATCACAACTAAGTAGATATGAACCGGGGAGGGTATTGTCCGAAAACGTTACTGTGTGACGAAATCTTTCTTTCTGAATTATTCACTATAGTCCGCAAACATACTGAATTCATACCAAATTATTTTAATAAAGTTAATAACGGTGTACCTCGAGACGATGTCAAGAGACCGGATGGGATGTCGTTGATCCCATTTAAAATTGGGAGGACCCTGATGTAGGACACAACATGCGCGGACACTGTGGCATTGTTCCACATCCAGGACACCTCCACAAGAGCCGGCATCAAGTGCAGAAGTCACTTATTTGTGCCGTTTGGTGTCGAGACACTCGGACCGTTAAAACCCGAGGCACAACTGTTCTTCAGACTAGTTCAGACTATCGTCGCGCGGCGCGCCTCATCAACACGACCAGGGCTGGCTATTACCTCGGGCAGAGGATAAGTCTCGTCATCCAATGAGGTAACGTAGCCGGCGTGCTGGAGGCCCTTCCCAGAGTCTGCGATTATCCGGGCACAGATTTTTATATTTAGTTCTATTTAATTATTACATTTTAGGTTAAAACAAGTAGTGAATATTATTCATTTATAATTTTTTGCAAATTTAGGTTATTGTCATGCGAGAGCATTCTCCTGCTCATCACTATTCACAACGCAACGCTCGCTATTGCCCAACGCCCGTCACAACCTTAGTGTTTGTGTAGGTAGTACGAAGTGCACACGAGTTCAATTACTGGTTCCTTTATACGCGCCAGTAGTTGAGCACCTGTGATAACACAAAACACTCCGGGTAACACTTTTATATACGCCATAAAGCTAAGGTTGAGAGAGATGCGGTTGTTATACTCGTAGATGCGTCATGCTAGGTTTAGACAGGTTTTGCGAATAAGTTTTCTAGAGGGTTTTTGATAAATTCTATGGATATTCTTTGTAGGTTTCTTCTCAATGATTTATAGATAGTGAATCTCATAACAAGGTTGCAAAAACTGTTTATAATGCGTGCAATCGTTAAATCTATCCACCAATATAATCAGCCAATAAACAAACCCTAATACAAATTAGGTATGTTTTCGATTTGTTAAGTTTTGACTTTATCGAACAAAGCATAGCTTGTTACATCGAGGGAGGATCAATACAGCTTGGCAAGGCCAAATATTGTTAAGTGGCATCTAGTTCCAAGACGAATCGACGAGCGACCGGTAGCCAGGCAACTATGGTAGCCAAGCAACGTCCAGCCGAGGTTGGTGGGGCCTAACTGCCTGCCCCTACTTCGTCTCCCCAACGTGCTTTACATTCACCTACATACTATAAGACTAAAAAGCCTTATTTATGAAAACACGATTCTTTGAATCACTCTTCAAATGCAGTTGGTCACGCATACTATTTAAACTGCAAAAATAAATTATAATATCTTCTATAATTTCATTATTACTTACTTTCTTCGTCAACATTCATATTCATATTAATTTATTGCAGTCATGTTGAACATATGATGGTATCATTACATTACTTGGATCTTCCATCATATCTAGGGCGTGGCAATACATATAAGGTGCATGCTTATAAAGCCACAGTGTAAAATTAATGATAAGTTGGTAAAGAAATAAAATATTTTATTTTTATTTTATTTTATAAATCTAATGTTAATTTTAATTACATTATAAGGCTTATTGACTTAAATTGGTTGTTAATTATGAAATTACATATATATTATCAATTAATTTGCCATATGAAAATTTATTAACAATACAAATTTAAAATAATATCATAATTTGTTTTTAATCTGTGCGGACCTTAAAAAGAGCAATTAAAAACCACTGTTATAGTGGCCCGTTCGGGTCCTTTAGAATTCTGCAGATTAATGATATTTACTGGCTTATTTTGTGCCTACCTAATTAATTAAGATTTTTCTATAGTCAGATAAAACTTTACTAGAGAATAAAACTAATGTTGTCACTGTCACGTCGTATGACTTAGACAGTGATAGCATGCAATTTATTCTCCAGTTAAGTTTTATCTGAGTATTAAAAAATTGGTATGATAAACTACCTATCCCGGTAAACTTCCTACCGCCACAGAATCCGTTTGTACGACTCTTGCACAACGCCATCTATTTTAAACTTAAAATAAATTACCACATTTATTTTAAGTACGCATTACCGGGATATCACGTATGCCATGTCTCAGTTCAGGTCTTTGTCTATCTGTACGCCAAGTTTCATGTAAATCCGTTCAGCCGGTAGTAGTAGGATAAAAAAACATTGTCTTAACATTTTTAAACTATTACAAGCAGTTCAAACCTAACTAGAATATACAGCATAAGCGAGATTGGTGTTTAACATTAGTTTCATTGCATTCAATCTAAGTGAATAGAGGTACTTACGAAACGTCATATTTTGAAAGCTGAAGCACAGAGGAAAAAATATATATATGCGTCGAATTGATAACCTCCTCCTTTTTTGAAGTCGGTTAAAAAGCTGAAGTATTTGACAATTAATGTACTGGACAGTCGCGACTTTTGACATTTAAAACGTGCGACTAGAGTATCTAGTACACTCTTGCAGGTTTTTCCAAATTTGGACATGGCAACTCAAGACTAAAGCGTGTCGTCAGAGGAAATACACCAAGATTTGATGAAGCATTGATCATACGACTGTGTTGGAATATTAAACGGTTCTGACGATTGCAAATTCGGTAACAACGAATATGGGTATTAAGTTCCTCTCTGGATATTTGCAAAAAGATTGCAACTGCTCCACATCCGCCGTTGCATTCATAAATTACCTATATGATTGAGCATCCGATTGTCATGGTATATGATTTGCAAGCTAAAGTTGTACGTAGGATAAATATGATCGAAAATAGGAATGTATGAACATTTCTTTTTATTAATTATTTATAAAATACCGTCTTGACAAAAAATTGGCAACGGGAACCGCGATTATTTCCTTTGAAATCTGTGGAGAAGATAAGAATTTTGAACACCTAGAAGCGTTTTAATGTTAATCTAAGTAACTGTAAGTAACTCGAAGAAGTAATTTCAATAAAAAAGACTAACAAAAACCTTATTCATCATCATCAGCCATTTAACGCCAGCTGTAAGACATAGGCCTCCCTCATGGTTTTCCAACCTTATTATAAAAACAAAAACCAAAAAAAAATAGTATATTAGTGTCTACAAATTGTTTATGGCTTTATAACATTTTGTTTGTTTCTCTCATAAGCTTCTTTATTAATTACTTTTTATTTGCTTTTAGTTCCCTTTGAGACTTTTTCATATATACGAGTCAGTCGACGTCTAACATTTTTATTTTTCATGGCACCGTGTATGGTGTTTCTAGTATCACTGAAATGTTCAAAACCTTTCATATGACATCTCATATGTCAAAATCTGTCAAGCCGGCCTGCTTTCGATGAGTAAAGTGGCCATTCAGACGCCGTAGTACCAGCACATACCTCTGTAAAGGCGAAACCTGAAAACCGTTTTTTTAGTATGTTTAATTAAACTACTTCAACCTTACAGCCCTATCACACTAGCGATTTGCGAGTGATTTGAAAGCGATGCGATTGCGCTGCGAGCTCGCCGCGATTGCGTAGCGATTGCTACGCGCAGCGTCGTCGCGGCGAGCTCACGCCGTGCTCGCCACGTTTTGGACACTCAGTAGCAAAATGGATTTATCTGATGAGGAAACACTACTGGTGGCTTTGTTAATTCTAAGAGTCAGAAAACGAAAGCAGATGCATGTCAACGACGAATCTTGGAGGATTCAACAAAGTAATCGACTGGAAGAGAGCGACTACTATGTATGCCATGTAACGACGATTTTGAATTTTTGTTCTAAATCTATAACCATTGTATCAACGACGATTGTACCTCTAAACGATGCTACGTCCGCTTACACACGTATCTTTCATATGACTCAAGTGGGGCGAGTCGGACTGTCGAACGCGATTGTACAAAATGGCGTGGCATGTCGAACGCAGCGTCGTCGCGGCGTGCTCGCCCCGCATTCGCGGCAAGCTCGCTGCGCAATCACGTCGCTTTTAGATCGCTCACAATTCGCTAGTGTGATAAGGCTCTAAGGCCCGGATTTCTTTTTCTGTGTGAAGTTTGTCATCGTGTATTGGAAGTTCCAATACATAAAAGACAAACTTCACATTCGCGGCTTCGAATCCTGAAACGCGACGCGATTCAATCAATCAATCAGCCCGTACTCGTGCTAGACAAAGGCCGCCCCCGAGGTATGCCAGGCCAACCCCAAGGCACGTCGCTTCTTCCTATCCTCGGCCATCCTTACCCAGCCGCTGCCAACAATCTCGATTAATTTACGCGATAAATAAAAAATAACGTTCGCTCCGGTATGGATATAATTAAACCCCTTCCAATACTAAGTGCCCAGTACCTGAGAAACTCTTCTCTTCAAGTTTTGCCTTATTTCAATAACACGTTGTTTGTCCGTGAATTCCGTCTCTCGCCTCGTATTTCCTTGGAGTACGGCAGCTTGAATAAACAAAGTAGGAAGGCCCTTCATTATTTGGTAGTGTAGCTTTAGGTTAACTTTGTTTTCATTGCGAGTGAATAGATACTTCTCTTCTAAGCTGTAGAGTCAAAGGGTAAGTTGACTATTTACTTCGGTGTTCTAGCTCATTGGACTAACATAAGGTTAGATGAAAGGTGACTCTCCATAGGCCGTACCTACGTACCATGGACCGAAACTTCATAGTAATAACTTTTGTTTGATTGGTATTTTCTTAGATTTCTATGTTTCGAAATATCGGCGCTTACATGATTTTAGTAAATTCGCGCGATACGCGCTCTATCGCGCTTTATCGTGAGGACACTCGCGGCTTGGTTGGCTCCGCACGTATTGACTTGTCTTTCCTGTGGGCTAGGCTGACTAAACTGTCAGGATGGTAGGTATAGGTACTGCGCAAGCGGACTCCATCTAATAAAACAATGTCGTATCTAGTGTGAGTGAAGGTGCCACTGGACGCTGCATAAATCATCTCATTACGTAGATTACGCGCTCTATCAATGCGCAGCCTTCATAGAAGTGCATAGAAGTATGTCCATTCTATTTAGCGCATATGGAAGCATTATCTATCATACAGCGCCATTCCAAAGTAGAAAACCCACGAAAAACCATGAAGAACACAATCAATCATTTTGGAAAAATAGCAAATTGAACAAAAAATATCAAAAGTAGAAGAGTAAAAGTTTTTGTAAACAAACTGTGACAACTTCTTAAAAGTCACTTATGTCGCCAGTTAAATCGACTTTTGTATGAAGAATTTTAGTTAAATCTTGTGTCAGCCACATTTAAGAAACAGGTGCAAGCCACTTGAGTCACTTGGGCAAGTGACATGTTTCAGAAGCAGCGTATTTTAGAACTATCCCTGAATATTTAGACACATCCCTTGAATAGGACCATAATACACAATAAGTTGGTATCATTATGCAACGTGTGACGTAGGTTAACGACGGCTTTCACCGGGCCTAAGAATAACTAGAACATTTTCATTTCCAAGCTGGCCGAACGAAGCTCTCTCTATCATTGTAAAATCCAAAAATAAGTAGGTAACTGTTTATTCAGCGGTCAAATAGTAGGTATGTGATAAGGATCTCAGTTATAAAATGTGACCATATATTTGTTTTCATTTTTTTTTGTCATTATTTTTATTGTTTTGTCATGCTAACGCTACTTTTCTTACTTGGAATTAATTTATTCCTAGAATTAATTGATAATGCAGCAAGGTGAATAACACTACCACGCCTGAGCCATTTTTCATTCTTTCTAGTAAGAAGCGTTAGGTTAACAAAACCATAGAAGGGATAAAAATATATTGTGTTTCCGTGGAATTTTATTAATAACATTTTTATCATATACTACCTGTTTCTCGAAAATGTCGTTGTTGTTTTGTTGTTATACCTATTTTTGTTAGACTCTATAATTATAATTTCCTGACCGAGGTTGACTGTATGATGTAATTATAGCAATAAAAAATCGTCAAGAGAGGGTCGAAGATGACGCGAACTGTAAGTGCACTTTAGTAGTAACATGTTTCTCTGGCGACCTGGCTCTGGTTCCAACAGCTCAGAACCTGAGATCACCAAGCCAGAAGCTTTCACTCGCGTTACAGGGTGTTAGACGTTAATTAAAGGAAGTCACTCAAGAGTTGAAAACTTACGTAATCGCATGTGGAGCCAACTTTAGTCGCACGAGACTACAGCACGCGAGTAGTGCGGTCACGCAGAAGTTTCTACTGACAGCATCTCAGAAAAATAATGTGTTTTCTGACTCCTGAATGCAATGTAAAGGCTGTTGTTACGTCGGGGCTTGCTGTCTCGCTCTCACGATCTAAAATTTTCAGTGTTTGTAATAAAATGAGTATACTTTTGATAAATGTAGTCTGAGGGTTTGAAAGATAACAAAATTAAGAACATTCAAGATATATTTCTCTTATCCTGTACCTAGTTTTCTTTTGAGAGAATTTGATTCCAAAATAAATAATGTTAGTAACAACTTTTCTTCATACAACTTAAGTATAGCAAAAATATGCATATTTAAAATGTCTGTAATTTAATTATGTATCAAACCCTCAGACCACATTTAACAGAAGTGTACTCATTAAAATCACAAAAAAATGATATTATACGAGCAGGACAGCATGCTCGACGTAACAGCAGCCTTAATGTCGCTATAAGATTAGCAAGTTGAAGTAGCAGCAGACTGGTCACATCTGCCAAAGAGCCGTAGTGTACAAAGCTTTTCGAGTGGAGATCACGAACGAATAGTTTTTGTTTGGTAAAGTGTTTATTTAAAAAGTAATTTTAAATTCGCAAAAGAACTGTAGAACAAAAGTTGTACTAAAATGGCAAAGTCTAATTGACGTGTTTCGGAAAGTGCATATTTTAGAAGTCGAGATCGAATCAGAAATGATGAGATTCGTAGACGAACGAAAGTCGTCGACATAGCCCAGCGGATTAGTAAGTTGAAGTGGCAGCGGGCGGGGCACATAGCACGCAAAACTGATGGCCGATGGGGCCGAAAAGTTGTCGAATCGAGACCACATATCGGCAAGCGCAGCGTAGGACAACCAGCCACAAGATGGACAGATGACCTCATCCAAGTGGTAGGAAGACGCTGGATGCAAGCCGCTTCCAACCGGTCTTTTTGGAAATCCATGGAGGAGGCCTATGTCCAGCCTATATTTTAGAAGTACCCTCTAAAAACAAGCGTTGTAAGAATTCCGTGACATGAATAACAATAAGAACCAGCATAGGAAGAGCGAGGGCGCGAGTCACGCGTTTTCTGGTCCTAAAATATCCCGTCACAATTTGAAAATGGAAAGTCGCTACTTTTGACATTAAAACGCGCGACTCGCGACATCGTACTACCCATGTTGGGTAAGGGCCGGGACACAGAAACAAGATACGACGTCATGTCGTACCACGATGAGGCGTCGTTTCACGATGCGACGACGCCTGTGTCAGTGCCACAGTTGTTATTAAATTTTTATATTTTTATTCTTATATTCTTCAGATGTTTTGTCCCATAGTACGGGACGCTGCTCGACTAGCGTTATTAAATGATCAACCTCAATAGCGTCCGTCATCTTTGAATTTTGAATAACAACTGTGGCACTGACACAGGAACGCATCGTGAGTTTCTACGACGCGACGTCGTGCCGTGTGTCATGGCATGTTACGATGTCACGACGTAGTTTTTTACGATGCTTGTCGTAGATTCCCACGACGCGACGTCGCATCATGAAACGACGCCGCATCGTGGTACGACACGACGTCGTATCGTGTTTATGTGTCCCGGCCCTTACTGAGAGAATGCCGATGGCAGCGTTCAAAAAAATCATAGAACTATAGGGAAGAGCGGGTGATCGTGCTCTTCCACTATAAAGGGAAATTTCCCGCCAGGCAGATCGTATGCCTGGGGACGGCCGGTCCGACTGATGTTCGTCGGACGTTATATTTATGATATGTCATGTGAAACATTTTGCTTGCGCGATGCAGGAATGTTGGAGTTTATAGTGCGCGCGCAGAGTTGACATGTGCTCGCCACATCACTCCCCTTCAAGACCGTAGCTACGCATAGCTAGGTCTGATAGGAATCGAAGTCTGTGCTCTAAAGCCTGCAAGTGCCAGGAGGCGCTGAGTCAGTGAGTCGACTAGCGGTTGAGGGTGTTCGGCGGCTAACAGTCACTTCACCGGCGACAGTACCATGGGGACCGCGCATGTGGTAGGAACCGGTGAAGGCTGCTGTACCACTGGCAATGTGCGCTATTGCTGTGTGGCTGCCGTGCCGAGGGGTTGGGGGAGATCACCATCAGTACCAGTAGTCGGTGCGTTGACTGTAGTGGAACTGATGAGGTGAGAGGGAAGAGGTTGCTGGCCTTGCTTTGAGACTAATTGTATGTGGGGTGCTGCAAGAGCGAAGGAAGGTTGACATTGTTCTGTCGAGGGTCACCACTATAGGGAAGAGCGGGTGATCGTGCTCTTCCACTATAAAGGGAAATTTCCCGCCAGGCAGATCGTATGCCTGGGGACGGCCGGTCCTACTGATGTTCGTCAGACGTTACATTTATGGTATGTCATGTGAAACATTTTGCTTGCGCGATGTAGGAATGTTGGAGTTTATAGTGTGCGCGCAGAGTTGACATGTGCTCGCCACAGAACGTTATATTAATCATGTTGCTTATCTACCTCTATTTTACACTTATTATTTATTTGCTGCCTTTTGTGGCAACTTCCGTGGATGTCGTAGAAGGCGACTAAGGAAATCAATTACCAGGAGACGGGCAGCAGCGTCTTCCTGAGATTCCAACCGCACACTGCGATCGCCAACCCGCCTGCCGAGCGTGGCGATTAGGGCAAAACCCCTCATGGTTATGAAAACCACGAAGGAGGCCTATGTCCTGCGGTGGGCGTCAAATGGCTGATGATGATGATGATGATGTGGCAACTTAGACTCACCACAGGCTACATCTATGGTCCTGTTTTACTTATTTGATTTGTCTATTGTGTTTTCTTTGTTTTGCATATTATTATGTAACTTATCTGTTTATTTTGTTTCTGCGATGTATTTTTGGTATAATAAATGTCTTTCTTTCTCTCTTTCTTTCTAGTTGTTTGCATTTAATTTGCAATTTTCATCGGATTTTAAAATTTGCGTCTCAGGGTGACTGAACTATAGTAGGTACTTTTGCTTCTTGTCTTTCTATAGTGGCGAGATGTTGAAAACTTCGCTTATTACTGTAATTATTTGCAGCCAACTAACGTACAACCTGTAAAACACTAACCAACCAATGTTGTTATTAAAAGGGAAATAGGAACATAACGTGACATGAAAATTGTACCGAATTATTCACACGATTTCAGGGAGTTCAAGTCCGTGATTTTCATACTTTGTCGGAAAAATATGGTGCAAGTAGATTCTGATTTCGAGTGTCCAACACCTTCGTGGAACCTACGTTTGTGTTATTCAATTAACATAAGAACGCGAACGGCCCAAACTTGTCTAACTAGAAATAATGGTTGTGTTTCTAGTTGAATAAAAAGTTTCATCTCTTAAGACAATTCTCCAACGGTTAATTATTACTGTGTGGAAAAACTTGTTAGAGCCTTTTGATTAACATGTCCTATTTATTTAGTAACCTTTATTTTGCCTAATTTTGGCATTCACTGTATCGCAGTGCCTAAATTGTTTTGCGGTGTCTACGATGTACCTACTTTAGTTAATACGAATGACGACGAATTTTTCTCGTCAAAGTGAATTTTAATTAAATAGAAAGCCAGGAGGAAAGTACAGTCGACATTTAAAGAAAGATTTAAATTTTCTTTACAAATTCGCCCGTAATGGGCGAATACATAGTGGGCACGTGCTGTGATTAGATTTCTGTGAGCGGCCAGCTTCGGTCACTTCAAACAACTAATTCACATGTTAAACTGTCTTTAGAAGTCCTTAAAAGACTCCTCGAGTGTGGTAAAGGGAAAGAATTTGGCGCAGACTACTTAAACTGCATTTGCGAATGGTCATATAGGAATCATGTTTTGATAAATAACACTGTTAATTTTTTCTTAATGCAAAAAATAGAAAGTTAATAAATCGAAAAATAAATCTTTGTATTTTTACATCGAGGGAACCTTTAGTTGATACATTTTTTCTTTAGTCTAGCAAGTCTATTAATTTTAATTATAAATTATTGATTAACCCAAGTGCTGAATTATTGAAAATTGGAAAATTAAATATCGAAAAGGTACGCTTAGGTAAGGTAGCTTTATACGGCCCCTTAAAATACTACTAACTCTTTTATGCAATCCCAAGTCCCAAGTATTTGCCTGCATGCAAATAGAAATTTCTATGGTTTAAGACTTCTGTTACGTCTGGCATATTGTCTCGCTCGCACAATCTAACATTTTTAATTATTGTACAAAAATCAGTATACTTTTGATAAATGTGTGATAAATGTTATCTATCAAGTTTTTTGATTGATTGATTTATTGATTTATCTATCAAACCCTCAGACCATATTTATCAAGAGTATACCAATTTTATTAAAATCATTAAAAATGCTAGTGCGAGCGAGACAGCATGCCCGACGTAATAGCAGCCGTAAAAGGTGTCGACGCAAAATTCATAATCCCAAGGTCTTAAGCTGATGAAGTCTCAAGAAGTGTAATAGAAAGTTTGTTATTGTTTTATCAAAGACACGAGCGTCAAAGCGACAGAGAAAATATTATCGCCCCTATTACCATTGAATTAAAATTCAATGCTATTACCATTTCACTGTTGACATTAGCAAAGGGGTTAGCGTTGCAGACCCAATAAAACGTAAACAAATCAAACACTTATTCTGACATAGAGGCTGAACTAAAATACATAAACTTCCACTTCAAAGTGCACAGCGGTGACAGAACTAATGAATACCTATGTTTTCAGGTGCTAGCAGCCTCTAAAAGGATTCTCCGCCTTTGTGAAATTGATTGCAAAATAAAAAATCTCGCTACAGCTAGATTGAGTAAGGCAGAAAACTGTTTTAGTGAAAGGTTTATTTTTATCAACCTTTTTTCTTGTGTTATGTCTCTCTGTCCCATTTGTTCGAGCTTAATTAAGAATGTATCGAAGTACGCACCCATTCTAAGCCAAAATATATGTATTTTGTTTGTCGGAGTCAAGAACTAAACAACTAACCTTTTTATTCTACCTACTTTCCTGTTACCTGCTACCTACTTATAATATTGTAGGTGTAGGAAAACCATTCTAACCGACTTAAAAAAGGAGGCCATCAATTCGTCGGAATCTTTTTTTTTCCATTCAGGAATCCGTTTGCGGATGATTAAGCTTCAAAGCTCAATGTTTTATTGGAGTACAGAGAATGATAACTCGAGAACGGTGCTTCATGCGGAAAAAAGTATTGATACCTTTATGTAGAATGCGATCTACAAACTTTATCTCATTTATTTTTCCGGTTGCTCTCACCGTTTCAGAGTTATTTATACGCAGAAAAGAATGGTTCCGCGAGAGATTTAATGTACAGTTGGAAGTATGATTAATTCAAAGGACGATCACTGTACAGTCGACAGCGTATTATACTGTATTTAAAGATTTTACGCTACTCATTTACGTTACGGGCAACTTTGCAACTAAAATGTAAAGATTAATGTGACATCGGTTATAGCATACCGTAATGTCCCGAATTGAGAGGTTATATACCCTATTAGGTATGGGCCTGTAGATATTCCTCTGTTTACACTGGAATGATACTGGAGTTGTGCATTCCACGATACGAGCACCCGAAGAAAATCGTCCATGTACCCCCATTGGTTAATGCGCGTGACCTTCAATAGCTACTTCAATAGCGGACCGTCGTCGGTTATTGTTTTGCTTATCTCTAGCCACGTGCATGGACCAATGGGATGTGAGAATTTGGGTCCAAAGGATTTCGACTCGCGGAACGGTGTAGACTCTATCTTCGCACAGCTCTATGCCGGCTCGTTAACATAACACTGTGAACTAAATAGCGAATCAACGACGTTTAATCAATACCATAGATCAGATAAGATAAAAACCCAGCCAAGTGCGAGCCGGACTCGTCCACGAAGGGTTCCGTACCATTATCTATACAACATTAGACACAAAGATCGAGAAAAAACGGCAAAAAATCACGTTTGTTGTATGGGAGCCTCCCTTAAATATTTATTTTATTTTAAATATTTATTTTTAAAGCGAATATGTAACTAAATATTCTGTGAATATTTCATACGTCTACCTGCTACCGTTATCGAGCAAAAAAACGGAAAAAAAATACGTTTTCGTATGGGAACCGCCTTAAATATTTATTTTATTTTAAATATTCATTTCTAAAGCGAATATAAAACTAAATATTCTGTGAATATTTCAAGCGTCTACCTGTTACCGTTTTTAATATCGAGCAAAAAACGGCAAAAAAATACGTTTGTTGTATGGGATCCCCCATCAAATATTTATTTTGAACTGTTTTTAGTATTTTTTGTTATAGTGGCAATAGAAATACATCATCTGTGAAGATTTCAACTGCCTAGCTATCACGGTTCATGATATAGCTACAGTCTGGTGACAGACAGACAGACAGATAGACAGACAGACAGGCAGACAGTGAAGTATTACGGGTACGGAACCCTAAAAAGTATTTATAGCCTCAGCAAAAAAACAACTTAAAACAAAGAAATCCTTAACTAGCTTATAGACACACTCACATGGAAAAAAATCAGGGCCGAAGCCAGATTTTTTTTCTATGTTATGTTCATTTAAAATTAAGCCTTATATGGAACTCGTAGACGACAAAGTGTTATTTTGTGCAATTTACTGGATTGAATTAAATACAAATTTTTTTTATTATAAAAATATATGATATTTCATATTTTATGTCTCGCTTCTCTTGTGCAATAAAGAATATTCTTATCTTATCTTATTTTTTAAGGATTATAAATAATAATTATATGTTACATACAGAACAGAAAGCTCATTCTGAGAAGCGCGCCTTTTTGTACGCATAACGCCATCTGTTAGCATAATGCTGAAAAAAATAAATCGTGACCTCACACGCACGCATCTGTGCAGGGAGCATAGCGCATCCGTGTTTTAAATTTTCGAGGGACTCGACAGGTAAGCGACCGCGTAAGTCCACTGCATGGAGTTGTCTGATTTAGCCTACACCGAACTGTCAAATACATACATATTTTGACACTTTGGAGTCGTTAAATGCTTAACCCAATAAAGCGGAAAGTTAGGTGATACAAGGACTGGATTTTTATATTATCTCGATAATAAAAAAAAAACTGCGAAACTGAAACTGCGGCCGTTTTTTAGTGTGAATTTTGTAGGGAGAAACACTTCTATGTTTTTTTTATTCGTAGCTTTTTAAGCATTTTCACCCTCAGATACATTTTTATCAATCTGAGTTTTCACCAATGTTTTATTGATTTTCAACATGATTCCCATGATGTTTCCGCAGAGTCAGAGCGAAGTCCGAATAGCTTAGTTGGTAAGAGCGCTGGCCCGGTATGCCAGAGGTGCGGGTTCTAATCCCGCCTTCTGCCCACGATTTGTCTTCCTATGCTTTTTCATTTTCAAAAAAAAAAAAAATATATTAAAACGTTTATTCATAAGTAGTCATCATCATCATCATCACTAGCCATTTGACGCCCACTGCAGGACATAGGCCTCCTTCGTAGTTTTCATAACCATGAGGGGTTTTACCATAAATGCCACGCTTGGCAGGCGGGTTAGCGATCACAGTATGCGGTTGGAATCTCAGGAAGACGCTGCTGCCCGTCTCCTGGTAATTGATTTCCTTAGTCGCCTCCTACGGCATCCTCAGAAGGAAATGGAGTGACGTTAGTTTTAATCCGGCGCCACACGGAATTCATAATAACTTTTATTTAATCCAGTGAACCGGTTGTCACGTTACCGAGGGTTGTGTGAAGGCATAACCCTTGGTAACGGAAGCTAAAGAAATAAAAAGAGAGATTTAGAGATGTAAAAATGTAATCATCAAAACCCCCTAACCTATAATTAAACTAAAATAAAAACATCAAAAAATATGTACAAAAGCAACCTTAGGTCTCAGAAGGGTAAGCAGATCGGAGAGGCAGGCCGTGGAGTCAGGTCGTGGAGACGGGCAGGCAAGTTGCGAAGGCAGGCCGTGGAGACGGATGTTCAAGTTGTGCAGGCAGGCCGTGGAGACGGGCAGGCAAGTTGCGAAGGCAGGCCGTGGAGACGGACAGGTAAGTGACGGAGACAGGCCGTGGAGAGGTAGACAGGAATTCAGGTAAGATTCTTGAAGTATGACTCAGGTAACTCTTCAAACAGGATTCAGGTAACTCTTCGAGTAGGACTCAAGTGAGATTCTTCAAGTAGGACTCAAGTGAGATTCTTCAAGTAGGACTCAGGTGAGATTCTTCAAGTACGACTCAAGTGAGATTCTTCAAGTAGGACTGAAGTGAGACTCAAGTAGGGCTCAAGTAAGACTCTCAAGTAGAACTGAAGTGAGACTGACGTAGGGCTCAAGTAAGACTCTCAAGTAGGACTGAAGTGAGACTGACCCGGAAAGCCTTCTTGGGCGACTTTTATACCCCAAAAATAGTTCGATTCCAATATTCAAACTTGATCTGAATCTGTGTCAGAATTCTTCTGGAAGTTTCTGGATCCTGTTCCAAATCCATAATTTCAAATTCTAGATCTTCTTTCTCTTTCTTCCATTAAATTCATAATTTCGATTTAGAATACGAGTAGTCTTCTAGAAGTCTCCATAGGCCAGAAGTTTCCTTATTCGACCTTCTTAGTACGACGATTATTTGACATAATTTAGAAAAATAAAGAACAATATTCAAATAAAAGAAATATCTGACTACCAGTTGAATCGTTGACAGTAAAGCAAAATACAATATTTACAATGTGAAAAGTGGAAAAATAATTAGAAATACGTATTAGCTTTGAAATAATAGTGAACCAATCTTATGTTTTCATTCGTGATAACATGAAAGTATTGTGAAATTGGATTTCAGTGGTTCAGCTTGGACAAAACGTAAGTCTTTTTTGCATTGATAGAAAGAGTAGGGTGCTAGGCAATAGAATCGCGCTAGACGCGTAAGCTAATCCCTACACGGTATTAAGAGCAGAGGCCTAATTAAGCTCAGCAAATCCTGTCGGAAACCTGACGTTTGCGGTAGCAATTAGTATTGAATTTGACAGTTGGAATCGTTTATGATTTGGCACGCTAGAGCACTCATTAGAACTATCGCACTCAAATTCAAAACAAAGTTGTCTCATCAGAATAACGGACCATAGGACATGTTGACAAACGAAATTGTGCACTGATTGTCTCTAACAACGTGAAATAATTTAGATACCTATGGGGTGCAACGAGCTCGATTTGTTCCCAAATCGTCGAGAGGACATTTTGTCCTCAGTTCTCAGTCCTCATTCTTACAATGCACCGATATAGTTCTAGGAAAGTCGGTCTATTAAAAGTATACACTGGAGGCGAAACTTTCGCGAAATCAGCGTGTGTTGTATTCATTATGGCTGTGACATATAGGTAAATATAATATCTGTGATATATTAAGCGGCAAAGTAAAATTAAATGTGACGTAACTAATGAAGATTCAGCTTCATTGCTGTAAAACAGCAGTTAATCCATCAAGATTGATGCTCCACAAAATTGGCCCCTAGCTCCATACCGTAGACCGTACACCGAAAACGAAACTGCCTGATTGTCAGTAGGAACCAGATAAATAAGATGGTTTGGTGCACATACCGGGCGACATTTTAGGGATCTTTGTACTCGTCAATACAAACAACTTGCACTATGGGGCCAAACAAATCAGAGCAAAAAATTAATCAGCTGTTTCATACATTTGGTGCAGTACTGCTTCTATCTTATGTATGGAACAGCTCATTTTTTTTTGCTCTGATTTGTTTGGCACCATAGTAGAAGTTGTTTATATTTATGAGTAAAAAGCCCCTTTAAAGTTTGGCAGTTGACTAAAATGCCACCCCGTATTATAGATTGGTTGGTGAGATAAGTTCAACAGAATTGATTTTGTAATTTGTCTACCGAGGGTTGAAAGATGTAATTTTTAGGGCTCCGTTGTGGACAAGGAACCCTTATAGTTTCGCCATGTCCGTCCGTCTGTCTGTCTGTCTGTCCGTCCGCGGCTTAGCACAGAGACGGTAAGTACTAGAGAGCGGAAAGTTAGCTATGATGTACATATTTATAACGCCGACAAAACGGTAGAATAAAACCTCGAAAAAAGATTGTTTTTAAGGGACCTCCCCTAAATTAGGGATGCATTAGCCCCCCCCTCCTGACTAAACGGTTAATTGTAGAAACGTGTGTCAGAGTAGTAGCACATATAATGAACTTAAAAGGAAAACTATCCGTTTCGGCCGTTAAGGTAACCGGAGTTTGGAAACCGGTTTCTTAAAAGGATTTTTTTATCCTTCTACGTAACTGGTTTCCAATGTATTTTTTTTATCCTTCTACGTAACTGGTTTCCAATGTATTTTTTTTATCCTTCTACGTAACTGGTTTCCTAAAAGTACTATGTTTATGTTATTTCAGCCACCTACGAAACTAATAACCGGATTGCAGAAGAAATGGTTATTGGAATTGAGTATTGTATTTAAATAATTGTTTTGTAAAACCGTAATTATACCATTTATGTGTGTTTTATTTCAAATATATGAATTTAATAATAACATTTATAATATAAAATCAATTCATTAACAAACATTAAAACAAATAACTACCTTAGTCAGAAATAAAAATAAAAATTAGCACGATGAAATAATTTCAAAAGAGGTATACAAAGGAGATTACTTATTCAGTTACATAGAAGTATAAAAAAATGTTTAAAGGGAACCGGTTACGCAGAAGAATAAAAAAGTTTTTATAGGAAACCAGTTACGTAGAAGGATAAAAAATTTTTTTTAGGAAACTGGTTTCCAAACTCCGGTTACCTTAATGGCCGAAGGGAAACTATCACAACAAGTAGGCTTTACTAGTTAACGAGTAATAGGCAACGAATTTATAAACGTAAAAAATTTCGTACAAAATCCATTGAAAATTACTTCGATAAAGTTTTCTGGAAAACAGATAAGAGCTCTTTCTACGGAACCCTACATTGCGTGAGGTTCGACACCGGTTTTTTTAAGTTTTGATGCAATGTATGAGGTAGTCTAGTGGGTAGAACATTACACTCGGAAGCGAGAGACCCAGGTTCAATTCCCAGTGCGGGCATGTACCTATGACTTTTTTTTCTAAGTTATGGAAGTACTTACATTTTGTGAAGTTATAATAGCAATATTACTCGTCGCTAACTGTGAAGGAAAATTAAGCCCATACTCTCTCTCAGAGAGAAGGCCTGTGCCCTACAGTTGGACGTATATAGGCTGCTTATGATGAATAAACGAAAGATATACCAATTGAAGAAGATAGGCGATATCTCCTTCAGTTGGTATAAAAGGAATCTGCCGAATGCCTCCATTTATGGGCCATAGCCAAGCCATAGCTGACAATGACCAGTAACGTAGCACATTGTCTGCAGTTCTCCGCGTCTGTAGGTGAGTTCTCTGCCGAACTTTTCTCTTTCTAGAAGCAGACAAACATTTTCGCAGAACGCCTATTAACATAAGTTATGAAAAGAGTAGGCGTAATATTTAAACTCGCCGTACATATAGCCATACGTAACCGAAGTAGCGTGTTCATTTAACCAGTGTTGCCAGATGAGGCAATTTGTCGCCATTTGGGCTATGTCGGAATGTGGAATGACGACCAAGTTTTTTTTCGGCAGCTTTTCGACTAATTGGAAAACAGATGAATCATGAAATCATTTTTGCGTAATCGTGTCTTTATTAATTTATACATACATACATAAACTCACGCATGTATCCCAGAGGGGTATGCAGAGGCCAAGGACTGCCACTTGCCACGATCCTGACAAATCACTTTCGCTTTCTCAACATTCATTAGTCGTTGCATGTACGCACGACGGTTTCGAGTACTTTTTATCTTGCCCTTTGCTAATACGTCCCCTATTTGTTCGAAGTATTAATTGATGTTGTGATTAAAATAGTTTCATGGATTCCTCATGGCGCCATAAAGGTTCAATAAATTTCGCGCAAAAAGGTGTTTTCGTATTTTTAGGACCCAATGAGAACAGTCTCTTAAAAAGTCATTTTATTAAGGGTATTGCACGGTATTGGATAAAAATTCAGGCGATTTGGGCTTTGAGAGCTTAGGCGATTTTTGGCCGACTGTTTTTCAACTTTTTAGGGACATTGACCGCCCTGCATCTGGTAACACATTATTAACCACACACTGCATTAAACGTTTTACTGGTAGCAATTAGTTAAAACAATACTCTCCTCGTTAAAACGGTGAAAAACAGGCTATATAAGTAATTGCAAATGCAGGTAATGTGAACGCCATTTTATGGACATAATATACGAGGGACACTCCGGGTAAATTTTGCAAAAATAAAATTATGTATTATGTAAAAACACTTTATGTATTTTTTGTTAAATCTTTTCAAAGTACTCTCAGCCAGCCTCTATACAAAGTTTCATGCGTCTGAACCATTTTCAAAACACTTTTTCTAGACCACCGCTGACACCTCGTCTATAGCCTGCTCGAACGCTGACAGCGCATCTTCCGGCGACGAAAATTTTGTCTCTGAGCAGATTTTTTATTTTCAGGAATAAAAAGAAGTCCCACGGTGCGCGGTCAGGGCTGTAAGGAGGGTGACCCAGGAGTTTATTTGTACTGTGACAGGAGTTTGACCGGCGCGCTGTCTAGGAAGTATCTCGTTTTGAGCGCGGTGTGAGCGTGCGCGTTGTCGTGCTGGGGCAGTAGGCCACGGCGCCATAAGTTTGGTCCCTTGTAGCTCACAACAGAGAAAACTCCGGCCAAGCATTTGGTAGCATACCATTCGGCGTTGATGATTCTTCTCCGTAAAGGAATTGATACCAAATTGCCAGTTAAATTGATAAAGCTCGCGATCAAAATCTTCTCCCCGCTTCTAGATCGCTTCACTTTAATAGGCGTTGATTCGTTTTGAAACACCCAAACCGTCGATTGGCGCTTCGTTTCTGGATCGTATTGATAAATCCAGGGCTCATCACCCGTAATGATGTAAACACGCTGAGATGAGCCTGCTTTGGTTTATCATATCAGGGCACCATTCCACCCGGGCCTGCTTCTAAGCGTCGGTGAGGTTGTGCGGCACCCAGCGTGAAACTATCCTTCTCACGCGAAGATGCACGTGTAGAATCTCGTGAAGGCTTCCCGATCCAATCTGCTGTACCGAATCTCCGGGTACGTAACTCGCCGTTGTCTTTGATTCACTACTAGCACGTTTTCTTCCGTAACAGCCGTCAAAGGGCGACCACTTCTTTTTATCTTCCCCCAAAATTTGTCGACCGCGCTTGAATTCGTCATACTAACGATACACGGTTGCCTTGGAATAGCCTTTCATCTATGAATGACGTTTGAAGTCTATCGTACGATTCATCCGGTTTCAGGCGATACTTGAAATCGTAAAAAATCATAGCGAGAAAATGTTCCCGGTGCAGACCCATTTCTCAATGAAACCTAAGAGATGAGACACTACAATTTAAATTAGCTCGCAAAAAAGGTGAAGGGAAATTTTTAAGTTGGAACGTACTTATAAATAATCATATTTTCAAAATAGATTTTAACTGGCCAGTCTCTCAAACATGAAAACTTTTTTTCGCAATACTTTCTGAGTGGCCTGGTAGATTCAAAAAAAAGAATAGACCGGCCTGTGGATAGAACCTGCAGACTACCAAGTATTGATAGAGAACATTATTGCGAATTTTTAATTTACAATTTTACATGTACATTACGCGTCTTATCCTGAATTGTCGCCAAATCCCCTACTTCGAACCCAGGATTTAATTTTCTTAGATTTTGAAACTGTTCATCAATTTCTAAATATATCAAAATTTTACTTCTAATATCACAGCAGAATAATTTTCGTAGTTCTGTCGCGCGCAGAACCCTCATAGCACACACAGTGCCGTCCACACCACGGCAGACAAAATATGCTCTCTTGTTACATAACTGTACTGGGGTGCGAATACGTAAGTCCTCCATTGAAATTTTCTGATTTAACCTACTCCGAACTGTCAAATACAATACATATTTTGACAGTTTGGAATCGCCTAAATGCATAACCCGATAGAGTGAAAAGTTACGTGATACAAGGGCTGGGTTATCCATTTTCACGATTCCGATGTGTCGAAATAAGTATGTAATGTATCTGATGACAGTTGGGAGCAGAAATCGAATGTATCCATACAGTGGAGATATTATAGCAGTACGACGCGTTGTAGCACTCCTGAGCGCTTATTAATAAAATGAAACGTCATCAGCGACGGATCGTATAGGCAATCGATCGTGCCCGCAATCATTGCCCTACATTACTACGTAACTTTTCCACTGTATGGAGTGGTCCGATTGAACCTACTTCGAACTGTTCATGTTCTGATACATCGGACACATCAAAATGGATAACCCAGTACAGTAGACAGTTATGTACTACAAGGGCTGGATCATGTTGGTGCATGCTCGCGTATCGTCAATACCAGGGGTTTTTTATTTATTTTTTGTACTCAATATCGATCTAAGTACTTCCAATTCGTTTTCTATTTCATTTCGAGGTGTCTGTTTATATCGTAGTTAAGACTCACAAAGTGTAAAGAAGGCCGACTTGCACCACTTTCTTAAATTGGGGCATTTGTCTAAAATTCTTCATACAAAAATCAATTTAAGTGTCAACTTAAAAGAAGAAATGTCAGAAATAGATTTAAGCATACGACGCATAGGTATCTATATAAAATAAATAAGTCCAATTCCTTCATCGCAAACAGTTGTGCAACTCGGTTCCGGTGGCATCCGGAGGGATAAATTATAAGTAACTATCTTATTTTCTAAAGTTTATCTTACCCTCGGACTTTACCTAGGTACTGAGTGCAATGTGCTGTGAAGCAGTGAAGGCACAGGTGAAGGTCCGCGTTAGTTCAAAATAGACACAAAAAGAGCTTCACTCGACCTTGCTAACAATTCGCGCATCGTTGCCCAATGAGCTGCAACTGGAAATAATAAGTAGTACAGTCCCCGTCAAAAGTGACAAAGAAAATGGATAGGTCAAACAATCGACCCCCAATGGGAACAGGACCCACGAGCTCCGGCATGGTAATCAGAAGTGATACCGCTAGGCCAACGAGGCAGCCAAAATTATGTAGGTGCCTATTATAGCTACCATGGAAGTCAGTGGAAAAGGCGCATTTTCCATCTACAAGACGACCACAAGCAAATGCGTAATACCTAACTGTGTTCTGTTTCATAAAACTACAACGCAGTCGAGTCTTCGAACTTGTTAATCTATGGGTTGACCGGCTCTGCAATGTACATCGAATTGTCATTGTTAATCATGAATTGTAGTTGTGTCAATCCTAAAATCTCTCTCGCACGCACGCACGCACGCACACACACACACACCAGCAGCAGCAGCAGCAGCAGATACCAACCAGTTTCGTTCACTTTTTTCTATTTAAACGGTTAAGTGAATGTACATCAACCCTGTAATATCAATAAAGTTATTATTATTATTATTATTATTAGTTATATGAATCAAGCAAGGCAAGCGCAGCGTAGGACGACCAGCCACAACATGGACAGATGACCTCATCCAAGTGGCAGGAAGGCGCTGGATGCAAGCCGCTTCCAACCGGTCTTTTTGGAAATCCATGGTGGAGGCCTATGTCCAGCAGTGGACCCCTTGTGGCTGAATGATGATGACGATGATGATATGAATCAGACCCCTGGTATTAATTTAGATTGTCAGTAAAGACCAATGAGCGGGTGTACGTACAATCAGATACACATTATGGATATTAAAACTCATCATCGCTACTGTAGAATAACTATCGCACGTACAGTGCCTATAAACCTATAAACAGGCAGGCCTATAACAGATCTATAACGCCTGTAGGTACTCGTAAGTACTGACCTGCTATATGGGTCCACCATGGCTAACTCTTTAAGCCAGCAACGTCCTAAGGCGCGAGACACACAGATGGGACTTGGGGCGAGGGCGTGGTAAGATGTATAGAGTCACAGACCAAGAGCGTCCACTGATCTTGCATGGCACGGACCTGTGACGCAGGCATGGCACAGGCATGACTATTAAAAGGCGTGGAGCCAAGGAACTGACTGCGAACTGACCTGAAAATGACTGCAATCGGGCGCGGGCGCCGAAATGGCGTGCAATGTTCAAATAATGATCTTATGACCGTGTGTTTGGTAAGGTATTTGAATGAAACAGAATTATTTCCGTGCCATGCCCGAGCCAGACGCCAGAATAGTGAGTTCCGCGCCATAAAGTGGAAAGTTACGTGATACGCTACGCTGACTGTTGACTTCAAGCGCTGAGGTGTGTGAAGTGGACACTTAGGCGCGAGACACACAGATGGGGCGTGGGGCGAGGGCGCGGTAAGATGTATAGAGTCACACACCAAGAGCGACCGCAGAGCAAGGACTGTGGTCTGTGACTTTATACATCTTACCGCGCCCTCGCCCCACGTCCCATCTGTGTGTCTCGCGTCCGTCGGTTTTCCGGTCGAAATATACCCGAACTAAATGATTTTTCGTTCAGCTATGTAATAATTTAGCCAGCCGACATCCTTCGCGGAATGTTGTTTTGTAAATGAAATTATTTCCTTGAAGGATTTTCTCGGTAACGGTTACCTTATTCTGGTGTTGTCGGTACTTAATTTGGTTCAATGTCACGCGATCATCTGACGTGACCACCGCCATAACTTTTCGTTCCGAATATCTACTATACCTACCCACGTACAGACGGCAGCACAGTGAGCTTTACATGCGCACTTTATTTACGTGGGTACTTGAGTTATGGGTGACTTTTCTATTAAAATGTACCTACTGTACACTATACCTAGGTACAGTGTGTTGCAGAAAAGTCCGATGAAACTTATGGGGGTTTTTTTCTGATAAATTTAAACAACCTTATAATGGTACCAGCTCTGAAAGATGTCAGTGAACTTAGCATATCATTTTCCAGCATATCAAAAATAAATGAGAGTTCTTGTCGCATGCAGCAGCGTTTTATAGTTCCTGATACTAGCTAGAAAAATTCTATCAGTATCACGTATGGATCAGCTGATATTGTTTATTATATATTAAATATTAGTATATTATATCACTAGTTCCATGATAAAAATATGTTTATATTGATGAGTAGAATAGCCCTTTATATTCTAGATTCAGAAACTTTCTACAACAACCCTTATAACTGATCTTTAGCATAGAAAACACCTATTAAAGTTCCTAACGAAACGCTGCCAGCGCCACCATTGTAGACCACAAAATCTTAAAGTTTATTTGCAGTGTGGACGCGTTCGCCCTCTTTTCCAGACATTAATGTTTAAAGAACAGCTAAGTAGGTAACATCTGCGCAGTGTTGTGTTGCTGCAACTAATGGACCAAACTAAGCACCTCCCAACTTTTACAACTATGTGCATTGTGCAGCGCAAGCGAAAACAGCATCTAACTCTCACAGTGAAAAGTTCGAAAACAGCTTTGTCCTGCCCGCAAGCACATTTAACGACCATGGCTCATGCGGCGCTACCATAATATACTTGACACGTCCACCGTCCAGTGGCCACGCTTATAGCGCTCTTTAGTCTCCTCTTCCGATCTAGCTACTTATTTTAGCTCCAGCAAATTGAGTAGCTACATTCGACAGCACCTCAATCTTTACATTTTAGTTAAGAAGTCACCCGTAACGTAACTGAGTTGCGTGCACCCATAAAAAGTTTGATGTGCTGTTGTTAGTATCAAATTAAGTAATCTGAACAGTTTTTAACTGTTCAGAATAGCTAGTCTGACTCTTAAAGCACAGACTTTATTGATAGGTAGTCGAAGCCTTGCGTGCCCACCGCGATTAGACTAAAGCTGACTAATCAGTTTGATGTAAAAATAAATAATGGTTCGATATTGAATTGATTTATTGATTATTTTAGGTGGGCTGGCGGATTTATTTTCAATAATTACATTATTGGTTTTATTATTTTGAACGCCACCTGAAATATCTTTATGTTGGCTGCACTGAGGTTACGTTCCGTTACCTAAAAAATGTGTAGCGAGATGATTCTAAAGTCTCCGTGCTCTAAAGGCAAATAATGATGTAAAATTATTTATGACCAATCGGCTGTTAGTTATAATGATATGTGCAATAAAACATCATCATCATCAGCCATTTGACGCCCACTGCAGGACATAGGTCTCCTTCGTGGTTTTCATAACCATGAAGGGTTTTATATTCGTAAATATTCAAGGATTTTTAAATACTTGAATTAACTGATTTAATAGAACAACGATTATGCATGCACAGCTTGACCCCTGATGCCGCGTCCACACGCTTGCCGTTTGCCGCAAACCGTGAGTAGGGACAAATACTTGGTAAATAATGGACAAAAAAGGGAGTGCCTCCGCAGCCGGCGCCGGGTTCTTAAATCTATGTGATTGGGAGCCGGCGCGGTGACGGTTCACATGGGTATATTGGCAGCACTGCGTCAAATATCCGTCATTGTCCTAATGTCATGTTAAAAAACGGATGTTTGACGTTGGTTTGACTTTGGTTTGGTTGGTTTCATATCGTAGATTTCACATCCTCTCACCACAAATAATTAAGATTACAGCCTTTCAGCTCTTGGGTTCACTTTGGTTGGTTTACGTACAGTGCAGCAGCAGAAGTTTTAAGTAAAGATTTTTTCAAAGTTTTCTCTGAAAGTAACACCATGGCTTGTGCAAAAGTGAAAATAAAAGTAAAAGATAGATTTTCGACGTATAAGAAGTTCTCAGTTTGAAGAAGTTCTCACCAAGTACAAAAAGAAAGCGGTATCAGGAAACTGTTTCGAAGGCTTTGGAGACCTGAAATATTATATATTGGTCTATCGTGTGTTAAGGATGGAAGAAAATTTAAAACTAAAAATGAAAATAGTAGCAGTAAGTGCATCACCCTTCGACAGGAATGTCCACCTTATTTCTAATGATGAGCCCTTGCCAACAATCACTAGTGGTTATAGAAATAACCTTACCGTGCCTCCAGATAACACCTATCATATCCGGCAGAGAAGCTGCGCGATGGGTGCCGTGCCTCCTCTCAAATCTATGACCGGCCCGGTAGCTAGTCCCGGCTACTGAATTGACAGCCGGCACCGGTTTCCAAACTGGTGACCAGCACCGGCTACCAAATCCGCAGCCAGCGCCGGCTGCGGAGGCACTACCAACAAACAAACCTTGTCGTCCAGACGCTTGCGAAGTCGTCGACGGTATGTCGGGAACAAGCAAGCGTGGCAGACGTGTACCTCGTAGACGTGGTTATAATTATGTGTTCTGTGACATCGTGTCAGCTTTTAAAATTAATTCTTAAAATTTAATTATTTTTGGGGTTTCGTAGTCGACAAGGAACCCTAATAATTTCGTCTGTCTGTCTGCGGCCTAGCTCAGGGACGATTAGTTCTAAAAAGCTGAAATTTATCATAGACATAATTAATCATATATTATATCAATCACGCCGACAAAACGAGAATAAAATTCCCCCCTCCTCCCTTTCTCCTGGCTAAATGGTCTATTGAATAAACGTGAAATTCAGGGTAGTAGCACATACTAATATCTATCACGGCTAAGTAGACTTCAGAAGGAAAACTTCGTACAAAATCCATTGAAAATTACTTTAATACAGTTGTTAGTTCTGTAAAGTAGATAAAACCCCCTCTTTCTACGGAACCCTACACTGCAAGGCCTGGCAAGCACTTGGCCGGTTTTTTTATCGATATCGATACTAAACGACCCACAAACTTGTGGATACATTGCAAACCGTTGCAAGCGTTTGCCGCAAGCTTCCTTTGACTTGCGTGCTCACGAGTAGTAACGAGCGACGACGAGCCAATTCAAACGTCGTCCACAAGCTTGAATTTATGATGGCTTGTGGAGACTCTGTAAGCGTATAGACGCGGCATGATACCGCGTACACAGATTAACTCCTGCCCCTATATTACACTCACCAAATCCTGAGCGATTCCAATCGTCTAACTGTCAAATTAGTATGGAATTTGACAGTTAGACGATTGGAATCGCTCAAGATTTGGTACGCGTAATTAGGCCACTGAACTGCCCTCGCGGAATGGAAGGCCCATACCGTTGGACACAGATCTGTGTCGCGGCAGACGAGTGGTTTCAACAGCCAATCAATGCAGCCAACACTCAGATCTAAAAAATTTGTTTGTGTCGGTCGGCAGGGTTGCCGTTTTAGCGACTTTCTCGCCAGATCTAGCGGATTTTAACAATGTTTAGTGGATAAAAAACGTTTTAGCGAGAAATTATTATTTAGGGATTTCTAGCGACTTTTGGGTTTTGGAGATGGTGACTTTTTTATGGAGAACTTCGTTTCAAATACGATAATTAACTCAATTACTTTAATCGTACGCCTAATTTTGTAGTCTACCGCTGGTAACACTTTTATTTCATAAACTTTTGCGGGAATTCCCGACCGTAGACTAACAATTCTTTGTCGTTCGTTCAGCACTTGTTTTGTTCGTTCAATTATTTCGTTCGTTCACTTTTTTCTCGTTTATTTCTACCACTATTGAGTGAGATAAAAATGCTGTTCAAGTAATCAATCATTTATTCAAACTCATTTTTTGTGAATACTCCGCGTGAAACAATAAACAATTTTCAAGATCTGGCAGTATGGAAGCTCCGTTGAAAAAGAAGCACTACACCCAGCATTACAGAAGTGAGTGGGAGAAAAATGAAGAGTTCAAACATTGGCTGAAACCCGTACCAGGTGACTCGAGCAATGCATTTTGTAGTTATTGTCGCTCTGAAATGTACGCCAAATTGAACGACCTCAAAAAGCATTTGGAAACGAAGAAGCACAAAAAACAGTGCGAAATTACTTTCCCAAAATAAACAACTGACATTTTCTTCCACCCCAAAGAAAACATGCAAAGATTGTTCAAGAGCAGAATGCACATTAGCTTTGTACATTGCTGAACATAGTGCAATTTGCCACATTGACCACTTGACTGATGTATGTAAAAAATGCTTCAAGGATTCGAAATCGACTATCGATATGAATTTGCTAAGCATGCTATTAATTGTATATACCCATACTATGTACCTAGGGACATCTAGCGGATTTTAAGACAGAAAACTCCTGTTTCTGGCGGATTTTTTCTGGTCATCTAGAGACTTTAAAACAGTGTGATCAGTATTTTAATACTTTTTCAGTATATTTCATCGATTTTTCCGAACATCAGTATATTTCCAGGTATATTTCCGGAAGTCAGTATTTTTGGGTATATTTTGGTTACGACGTTATGGCAACACCGTAGTGAGTGATTTATCTATGAGCAAAGATGAGTAAGTTACAGATATGACATGAAAGACGGCCGCCCCGCCGGCGTTGTGGTATTCCTTTCGGCCGCTACCGCAACTGAGTTTCGTAACCAGGTGCGAAAGAAGAATGAAAACTCCTTGTTCGCAACCAGTTGCGAAAGAATACCTTTTATTCTTCTTTCGCAACTTGGTTTCGAAAAAGGACTTTGCAAATATGTGGTTGAGAAAAAAGAAAAGCGTAGTCCTAATTCGCAACCAATATCAGTAATATTACATGTTAAATGGCTCTACTTATTAGTTACAAGTGGATTTACTAAGATTTTTTTAAGTTTAAGTGTGGAACACCAATACTACGAGTAGCTTAGCACAATCAAGAAAAACAATCAAATAATAATGAGACTTTATTTTTATATTATCAATCTTAGACGCAGGCCGGCAGGCCTTAGTGGATTAATAATAAGCGTCGGTCATGGTATCGAACTACCATATTACATATGGGCAAATTATTTCGATACAATGACCGACACTTATTATTCCGCTCTTCAACTCTTCTATTGCCGAGGTTATTTCTTTATCAATTTCCTCGTACTCTTTGTTTTTCTTCTTGCTAACTTTTCTGAGGTCAAAGGACGTAGACTCAGTCTCCAAAACGTGAAGCAAATGAGCCAGAGTGGGATTTTTGCGGCCAACGTATTTATTAATTTTTGCATGCCAACCTTCTATATTATTATTAGTTCTAATAGCTTCATCATGACAGCAACATTCTTTCTCTATTTTATCTTTTGAAACCCATTGCTTCTTAAAGTAGGCATTAAATTTATTTATTTCTATACATACTGGACTCCTTGCCATAACATATCGATATCCTGTATTTATGAAATTTTGCGGTAAGCGAGCTAGTCCTATACATCTAGCGACGTGCCCCTTCTTAGGTCTTGTATTGATATTGAGAGCCTTAGCCTTCCTCCAGAGGCATCGGTTAAAATTATAGTAACATCCACGAAAAACAATTGTTGCGAATACTCTTCTGATGGCATGAATAGCAGCAAGTTCAAAATCCATCGTAATTTTTTTCGGTACCCATGTGGATAATGTGGTCTTTATCAAGTTGAACAGTATTTCGTAACTTTTCATTTTCTTATCGCACATCAGACAAAATAATAGTGGCGTTACACACTTGTTTTGTTCATTATACCCATGTATAGTATATAATTGTTTAAATCCTTTTGGACAACTTTTAAACGTGCCGTCGGCAAAAAAATGATGATACTTTCTAATTTGCTCTCTATTTTCTTTGCTACAAAACACAATTATTCTTTGGGAATCATCGTCATAATCCGCCAATAAAAACTCAGTATACTTTGCAGGTACAACAACGTCGCTTGGGTTTACAAACCGTACTTTAGGAGCACCTAATATTTTGTTACGTTCGTTATAGAGTCCAGTTTTCACACTACTGTATTTTGGTACTTCTTATAGAAGTTGGATACCGCTATCGTTTATTTGCTTGACCACTTTGTCGTATTGCTGTTGTATTGATTGAAAATTACAGCTGCTTATCTGTTTCAGTTGATCGAATTCTTTTAGTACTATGTTTTTGGCATGGCTGGCCGTACAGTTTGCATCATGTTCTTTAATTTTTTTAATCTCATTTCGCTGATTCAATGTTAAGTTCCCTTTGCAAATCGTTTCATTACAACACTTCCAAAATGAGTCCCCGTTTACATAAATTTTCTTACGGTGGAACCGGTGCCCGTCGTATAGCAGTTTTGTTCCTCCTCGTTTAGTTGATATAAAATCTAATTTGGTTGAGGTCGGAAAAATATTAGATGAAGACATTATTACATTTAAATGATGCACAGCACAACAGTGATGCACAACATAAATTATAAGTCATTATGGCAGAATTGTCAAGATTAGATAACAACCATTCATTTCAACTAGTACTAAGTACCTACGCACTCGAAAAAGTATGAGGTTGCGAATAAAGAACAGAAAATCCTGCACCGCTACTGGTTGCGAAAAACAAATGCATTATGCCTATAGTTGCGAACGAAGAATAAAAGGTATTCTTTCGCAACTGGTTGCGAACAAGGAGTTTTCATTCTTCTTTCGCACCTGGTTACGAAACTCAGTTGCGGTAGCGGCCGAAAGGGTGGTATTGTAATACTATACAATTATTAATCTATTATTTTCAAAACAAGTTCTAGATTTTAAGTTTTTAGTTGCATGAATAGGTAGTTAAGCATAATAAGATACTTTACTACTAGTGTCAAATCGTCTTATTCGGGAATTTCCCCAAAGTAGGAGGTTTTTGTCGTCAAATGAATAGAACGCGATTTTCGTTGTTTTTATTTACTTAGTTAAAGCATCCATCCGGACAGCATGTCTAGTTTTCAGCAAAGTTAATTAGCTAAGTGGGAACAAATTCCGGAATTTTCTTCGTGGCTTTCACGTTATAAAGATGACAAGTTCACCGCTTTTTGCAAAGCATGCAATGCGAAACTGCAAAGTAGATTAGCATCTATAAAACAGCATGCAAATACTGAAAAGCATAAATAAACCGAACTTGATCAAATATAGACAGTCAAAGGTAAGCATAACTCGCCCTACTTACCTAAATATAAGGAATTTGGATATACAATATTTTAATTATAAAAGTTAATCATCCTAGTTTTGTTTCACAAAACCAGTTAGGTACCAGCTATAAAATGCGGCGCTGTTATTAAAATAGTAGTTTATGCAACTGTCATATAATAAAGGGTATTAAAACACGAGTGTGAGTTTATGAAACGAGGTGGAGCGAGTTTCAAAATAGTAACGAGTGTTTTAATACCCGTGTTATATGCAGTTGCATACACTACTTTATCTTCACTAATGCAATTAAAAATTAAATTCACGCGTACGTGTATAATCACAGTGATTTTGCCGCCATTAAAATTTAACCAATGAGAGCGCAGCTGCGCGCTTCAATAAAACGCGACCAACCTGATTGGCCCTGCAATCAAGTTGGTCGCGTTTTATTGATGTTATAATGAGATTTTACGATATCGATGTGAATATTATACCATCATGTGAAATTGCTTAAATTGAGTGTTTTGTTGTCTGCGCTATAACAGTAGTAATTATAAGTCAAGTATTGAAAACATAAGTAGAATGTTACAACATTAGTGTAGATAAAAGTTATTAAGTTTTTTATTTTTTTATTTCCAGGTTGATACATTTTTCAAAAAGGCCCCATTGAAAGACAAAGTCAAGAAAGCTGAGCTGCGTTTATGCAGTTTTCTGTCGGAACACAACATCCCATTTAGAGCTATGGTATGGACCATCTTAGTGAAGTTCTAGTGAAGTGTTTTACCGATTCTGATATTGTGAAAGAATTTTCCTGGAAGAGAACCAAAGCAGCCGCTATAACTTATAAGTTATAATGTTTTAGGACCCGAATTCGAAAAAGATATGATTGAAGACATACCTACTTCGTACTGCATCGCCTTCAGGTAAACCAGTATATTCAGTTATAATCGATGAGAGTACAGATGTTGCCACAGTCAAAGTATTGGTGATAGCAATTAAATACTTCTCTGAAACTAAATGTACTGTACAAACCAAATTCCTTGATTTAGTTGATTTAAATGGTGACACCGCAGGTCATTTATTTAATTCATTGTCATCAAAATTATCCGAATTAGGTTTAGAAATAAAAGACGTAGGTAATAGGATTCGCTGCTGATACTACGAATGTGATGTTTGGTCAACACTGGCATTGTTGCAAAAATTAAAGAATTAAACCCAAAGTGCTTTTTCATAAAATGTGTTTGTCACTCTGCAGCATTAAGTGTTAGTCACACCTGTAAAATACTGCCTAGAAATTTAGAACAAATAGTAAAAGAAGTATATGGGTATTTTTCTCAAAGCAGCAAGCGTCAAAGAGAATTTGCTGAGTTCCAAAATTTCACAGACACTGAAAATCACAGAATTTTGCGTCATTATGACATAAGGTGGCTATCACTTCAAGCCTGTATTAGTAGAATAATTGAGCAATGGAGGGCATATCAAATGTTCTTTCAAGACCAATATGTCATCAGAATTTTTATAATAATATCATTCTTTTACCACTGATATAAACAAATTGTACTTTTACTTTTTGGACTATATTTTGCCGATTGTAAACAAATTTAATATAATTTTTCAAGGCGACTATCCGTGCATTGAAAGACTGTACGACGATGCATCTAGTATGTACTTGTCGATTTTGGGTTGCTTCATGAAAACTATATCAAAGGTACGGACAACGTATTTACTTTAGACCCAAAGTCTAATGTAAATTATTTGCCATTGAAAGATATTATTATGTACTTAGGTATTCAAGTAGGCCAAGAATTAATCAAACACAGGGGAAATTTAAACATGAAAGAACAGATTTCTGAGTTTTTCAGAAGGTGCCAATTATTTTTAATTGAGTTGAGCATGCAATTGAAATCACGTTTGCCTTTTGAAAATCCAGTTGTTCGAGAACTGAAATTTCTTGACCCCACACACTGCCGTGCCTAAAGAATTTCGCAGTTTACGAAATGTGATAGAAACTTTCCCATGCGAAGTACAGCCAGAACAAATGCAGTTAATTGACGAAGAATATAAAACCCTAAAGTTTGATCGCGAAGTAAATGATTTGTTACAATCTTCAAGAACTGGCTCACCCATCTCATGTGAACAATTTTGGGTGGAAGTTGGGAAAATTTCTAACAGTGATGGCATGTTAAAATACAAAAATATAACTAGTTTCAGTAAATCTCTGCTATGTTTACCGGTGTCGAATGCTGCATGCGAGCGCATATTTTCACAGATAAATTTAATAAAAACGGATCAAAGAAACAGATTTATAAACAAAAATGTGTCAGCAATTTTAAAAACAAAGCAAGGTGTTCAAGATGAAGGAGGTTGTGTAAAGTTTAATCCTACGAAAAGGATGTTAAAATATAACTCTAACATTTATTGTGACTCTGAATAAATAAAACGTGTTAAGAAAATCAGTATTTTTATTGCTAAATCTGTCCTATGTAATGTAAGTCGGTATATTTCAGTATTTTTTTGAGGTGCCTCGGTATTTTCGTAAAACTTTATCTGGTCACACTGCTTTAAAATTTGTAGAAGGGCAACCCTGTCGGTCGGTACCTACCAATGTTTTTGTGTGGGGTCTAACCAAAGCAGAATTGAATCAATATTAAAATTTGAGAAATAGAAGTCACATAGTCACATTCCTTCTTACCATTATACTAGCAAATTTTAGCAGTCATGGTGCGTAGGCAACGAGAACAAAGCACTACAGAGGACGAGATTGTTATGGGTTAGACTACTGTTTGTTTATCTTTCAATAATTTATTTTCTATCTTTCATAATAAATTCTACTTCCGAAATTATTACAGATACTCCCCCTCCAAAGAAGCACAAGCGGCACAAACACAAGAAGCACAAAAAAAGGAAGCTAGAAGATGACTTTGATAGCGACACTTCTATCGATGTTTCCTACGAAGATACTATGGCCAAACCGTACAAGGCAAAGACAAAGCCAGGTAGAGACGTCCCAGGCACCTCAGCCGCGGAACTCCTTAAGGCCCAGACCATGAAGTCATCTTCTGACTCCCGCCGTTCAATCCCTGGGTCGTCCTCGAGCACCCCTCCTAAACCTATCGTAAAGAAAAAGAAGACAAAAGGCAGAGATAGTGGAACCTCTAGCGAAGAAGAAAGGTGGCTTGATGCTATAAAATCTGGCAAACTTGAAGAGGTAACAGTTCCAAATTTAAGCTATTTGTATTTACCTAACAGATTTCCCTAGTTGAATGTTAAACTCTTTGGTTGATCTGCCATCCTATAATTATTCTAAGGTGGTTAAGTGTATGTACCACTTGTACACTATACAGCCTTTTAATGATTATACATCAATGCTGCCATAGCAGCACATCAATAGAATGCAACCATCACCCACAAGAGGCCCAGGGTTTTATACCACCAATGACTTTGTTTCAGTTCTTGAAGTTAAGTATGTACATTGTAAATTTGTGAATTTGCAGTAGCAATGCCACTTGCTAACAGTGAAGGAAAACATCATGAGCAAACCTGCATGTCTGCCTGCATCATCGTAGATATTCACCTCAGCACTTGAAATGGCCAAGCTGTGGTTGGCACGCAAACTTCCCTCTCTAAGAGGCCCGTACCCTGGAATGGGACATAATTCTGAGCTATTTATGTTATTCCCTGAATCCCACTATGGATGCATTTTGGTATATTTTTTAATCTTACCTTTTCATTTTTCCTTTTAGGTAGACGATGAACTCAAAAAGATAAAACCCAAAGATCCAAAAATGATGACGGCTAGGCAACGAGCAATGTATGAGCGAGGTACAGACAGGGAGATCAGCCCAACCAGGGAGGTGCTAATGGCTTTACCATCTGGTTATAAAGAGAAGGTTATGACTGCCGAGGCTATTCAAAAGGCAGCAATCAAGTCACAAAAACGAAAGCAGCTGGCTGATGAAAAAAGGGAAAAGGACAAAAAGAAAACTATGGACCGCCTTCTCAAGAAACAAGAGTCGAAAATCCTCAAAAATGCCTCCAAGGGCAAGCCTATGAAAAAAGCGGAGCCAATGATAGTTTACAAGAACAATGCCAATGAAATTAGTTTAACCTTGCCTCCAGGATTCCCCTTTCCATTAGAACTGCAACCATCTAGAGAACCACCCAAATTTACTAAATGTACAATTGATGACTGTAACAATGTTAAAAGGTACAACTGCTCCCAGACTGGTAAGCCACTGTGTAGTTTGCAGTGTTACAAAAAAAATCTCTCTTGTAATAAATTATGAGTAACGTTATTGTGTGTGGTTTTTCTAATAATTTAAAGGTATGATAGATAGAAATCAAATAAATAGAACCATGTATTAGATAGCTTAACAGTAATCACAATATATTTCTTAAAATAATAAACAGTTTCCTACATATTAACATTTTCAAACAAAAAACCATACATACTTAGAAAAAGAACAGTCTGGTTCTATTACAAAGAAATATTAGCATGTGAAACAAACTTGACTGGCTTTTTCTACAATCACAGTGATCGTAAGATGTATTCACATTCTCTTTGTAATGGAGGACATTGTTTCAATTTATTTAAACTACATTTTACAAAATTCATGACACAATACATAAATCTGTGATATAATAATACTGCATTTCAAATGAGCCTCATATTACTTTCACATTTTTGGGAACTGTTTATAATGAAGTAATTGATAATGCAACATTAATTTTCATAAAAAAGACTAGATGTTGCATCCCCAACTTCTCAGTTTGGGTGAGTTATAACAGTGTTTTATAAAAGACATCAAATGTATCACCAATAATACTACTTTACAGATTGGGTGATTGAAAACAAAAAGGATCCATTGACTTATCACATTATTATAAAACTGATTTGGGCAACTATCATATTCAATCAGCTCGAGGGGCACAACCACTTGAACATTTATTTAGCCACCTTTCGGCTGCAGCTGGGGCACGTTGGCCAGAAAAAAAGCTGTTAAATCACTATAGTCATGCTTTAAATTTCTTACCTAAATCTTGGACAAAGAGTCAGGGTCATACATTACAGTGAGCTTTCAGGAGTAATTATAAAAATTCTGAAACTCCCAACTACCTAGTTATGCAAACATCAATTTGGCCAATCAGTTGAGCTTATGATTTCTATTGTTAAATGGTGTTATGTAGCCCCTACTGGGTATTGTTGAACAAACTGTTAACCAGGCAAGCCTGTCTAACAAGGATTATGTATTAAATAACAGTACTCTACACAACTAGGTTATAAGTTTCGCGTAAGTGCTTTAACAATGATTATATTAAATAGACATTTAATACCTACAATTTAGAGATTAGAGAATTTTACCATTTCAACATCCACTCAAACAAAACAGAACTGAGGATTAGGTTGATATCATCCTCATCATCAGCCATTTGACGCCCACTGGAGGACATAGGTCTCCCTATGGTTTTCCAAGCCTGACACCAAGTCATATAATATACCAGAGACTTGAGGTACCTATAAGGTCAATTAGAAAATGCTTTAGCTTTCTTCATATTTTCTTGAATATTCTCTCTGCCAATTACAAAAGAGAAGCTAAACACTGAAAGAAGTATAGCTTAAGCTGTCTCTTCATTTCAAAAATCTCTCTTCTCTGAAATAGCACAGATGCTACTTGTAGGCAAGTACCATTCTCCCAGTCTAACACACATGCAGTCCCGAGAGAGCTCAAGGAATATGCAGAGCTGCCAATGACACAGCTGAGTACAGTCTAGAGATCAAAACATGGCAGCCAGCAAAAGGGCAGAAAGAAAGCTTTATATCAGATGTTGTTCCTTTTTGAGCTGCGTAGGCGAGCCAAGCCAGACTGTAACCGCTAAGACTGGTTGTTCTGTTTATTAGAGCGCAGTCGCGCGAGGCCGGAGCGCTCCTCCTCCTCGTCACTGGTGCAAGAGAGGCCGCCGACGGCGCCGCGTGACGACGTCGCCTGTATCAGGTCTTGGTCAGGGCCATTTCTGCTCTCATACAGCAAGATACCCAATGTTTCTTCATAAATCCTTGCCTCAGGAAACTCAACTTTCGTATGCTTCCTGTCAGTTGCATAGACAATGGAAGTACAGCACACCTCTGCACACTTCTTCCCGTGACCGAAGAACGTCCAACAGCAGATCTCATTGGAACCAATAACATCCTTGATGAAGAGCACTCTACCACTAAAGCGCAGGGAGAGCTTGTCGAACAGCTCAATGTTCTTTAGCAGATTATCGTCAGAGGTGCTTGTGTACGAATACTTGTTGTTATGTCTGTTTATTAATAACTTGACAACAGGCTGAAAAATAGTAAAGTTAATAAAAGAATAGGCGAACAAGTCAAGCAATACAAAGAGTAGTATTTTTCATTTGGCCCTCAAACAATTCCTTAACTTTAAACTAATATTATTTTGGTTCACTGTAATGGGACAGTGGCTGTGCCTTCAGAACCTTAAACATTGTGTGACATCAAATCTTGAATATAATGAAATAATAGAGGTGTGTTAGTGTTAAATAGTTAAGGGACCGCTGAATTAAAGCACCATTAAAAAGGTCACATTTTTAAGAAGAGGTTTTTACTGGAAGCTGATCAGTGCAAAGTACCTTAGAAGTGGACATAATAAGTAACTGCTCTTCCTTCTGTGAGGTTATCAGTGGCACTCTGCATATGGGCTCTGCTTCACGCTCCTTCTTGGCCAGGGCTTGCTGGCATGACTCTGTCAGCTCCTCGATGAGGAAGTATTTAGCCTCCGCCAGGAGCTCCGTGATCTCCCGGTAGCTGTCTGGAAGAGCCACTGTGCCATCACGCAAATAGTTCAATATTGTACCAAAGTGCTTTCCACACCTATCAATTAGTATCCAACCTGAAAATTTCAAATTATTTATTAATTTTAATCAGTTTTGTGTAAAAGAAAAGCAAAAATGCATCGTATATAGATAGGGGCTGAGATACAGCTAAAACATAAATCACGTAAATAATAATATTACCGTCAGAATCGGTTAGTACTTCCATCCGTCCACTGAACATGGTTCTCAACATGTTATCACTTTTAGTCAGAGTACCTATAGTGGTGTAACAGAGGGTACCGCCCACATTCAGTTTCACATACTCCGAAGGACTACCCTTTAACAGAATTTTGTGATCGCCCGACATTTTGAGCAGCTATACGAAATCAAAACAACGAATAACTATCTACGCTACTTTTCTTCTATAAACCTAAAACAGGGTCCTTTTAAAACCTTTCAACGTGAAATTCGAACGACGTTAAACTTCTTTAGTTATCTTTTGTAAGGTTCGGCTGCTATTTAATTCATAGCCATCATTATCGAATAGGTACGCAAAACTTCACAAACGTTCGGAGCTAAATGACAAAACGTAGTGATTATTTTCTCTGTGCTAAATGAAAATCAAACACCAATCCAAATTTTTTGCTGCGCAACACAGACTTATCTATAACACAGACTAAGACCACAGAACATAAGAGAGAGAGAGAGAACACAGATGACAGACCAAAAACAGTGTTGCCAGACGCTAGCCGTTCAATAACGCCAAAATTTAGAAAAAAAAAAGTCGCGCAAATATCACTGAAAACGACGGAACCTAATGGACTGTATGAATGATCACAATAAAATTGTAGAAATCCCCGTAATATTATGATTTTAATTAACTTAAAATACATGGGCAGCCAGAGAAAACTACGTGACAGTTCAATCTATCGTACAAGAACAATTTGTCTTTTTTAAAAACCTATGAAACCGCAAGGAGTTCGCGACAATCACCTAAATAATCTTGTAGCCCAAATACCCTCAATTTTCAGACATGTAGCCCAAAATGGCGAAAATAAATTGACTTTTTTAAATGGTAAATCTTGTTTTAGTTTTGTACGTTAATAATAACTCCCAATAACTCTTAAAAATATGAAAAAATATATTTTTTCGTAAAATGACTAATCAATTGCCGTTTTTTATGTCCATAGATTGAACTAGGTATATGAGTTACTCTATGGATTGAACCTTATAACGACATGACAAATCCAAAAAACACATTAAATCGATAAATAAAACACGATTTCTTAAATAGGTAAACTTATAATTTGATCTGACATCATTCTATATTTTTATTTTGATCTAGCTGTAATGTGGATGTAGCTGTTTGTGTATTTGCACTTTACGGTTATGTTAAATTAATATCCTAGGTTTATAGTCTTAAGCAACGACACATCGAAGTGAAGAAATACGGCCATAGCTCGTCGGTTTACAGTCAGTCATAATTTTTGTGTAGTCTATTGAAGTCGAAAACAAAATACTAACAAATAACTTTAGTCGTTAAATTACTTCAAGATTAATTAATAATATCCATTAAACTATAGAAATGTAATAAATCAACTATGTATTTTACGTTTTCTTAATGTAACTCAAAACTTGTTTACATGCGTAACTAGCTGTGGGATTAAAATAAGGGTTCCTACAAACAATAAGAATGAGTTGGTTTTCAGCTGCTTATTATTTGATTTTATTGGATGTGGAAGGTATTAAACGGCATTAAAATATGTTCTGTTTAAAATTTAATATCTTTACGGTCAGGTATTTTTTTCTTTTTACCATAATAATATTTTAAAAACTTGAATGATTTGAACTGTTCCAACAATATAATTTCGTTAAAAATAGTTATTTTTATATATTTACTATACAAATAAAATTATTTTTAGTGACGCGAACTATATTAATTATTTATTAATTCGTATTATTATTGTAACAAAAGATGCCTCATATGATATAAATGCTCGCAGGCTTTTTTTACGTGAATGTTAGTTTTTAAGGCTGCTGTTACCTCTGACATCTGTTTCGCTCACATATTCTAGGATTTTTAATGATTATGAAAAAAAATAGTATACTTTTGATAAATATGTTCTGTCTGTTAGATAAT
Source organism: Yponomeuta evonymella (assembly GCA_963969515.1). Lineage (NCBI taxonomy): Eukaryota > Metazoa > Arthropoda > Insecta > Lepidoptera > Yponomeutidae > Yponomeuta > Yponomeuta evonymella. Next base: position 9,043,383 of record OZ018346.1, read on the forward strand.
AAAATTTTATACATATTTTTGTTCTTCGATACTTTTGATTGAAAAGATTTGCCACTAAAATTAATAATTTGCTGACCTAAACTATCTGAGCGTCATAAACTAAAAACTACCTAACAAGTTTTCATATTAAAAAATATAAACCTATCCTATAATATTCTTATCTTATTTTATAATAAGGATCTACACTATTAGAAATTTGTTTAAATATTATAAAAACAAATTTCATATTTATTTGTTTTTATAATATTAAAACTAATTTCTAATAGTGTAGATGTAGATCTTTGTTATAAGATAGGTTTATATTTTTTATAGAAAATCAACTTGAATATCTTAGCTACATAATCTACTCGTTATAATATTAGGGGTTAAAGTATGAAATTGCCGTTTTATTGCAATAGGTTCTTTGAATTGACATAGAATCTTCATGGTTTGAGGTTTTCGAATGAAACTTTTTTCAAATGGTTTCTATGATGTTCTTTTTTTAAAAAATGTGAAACATTTGAATATCGACTTTCAATTGTTTTTGTTATTCAATTTAGACAAGAAAGATGGATACTGCGAAAATTCGAGTGATTTTTGAATACGAGTTCCGACGCGGAACTAACGCGGCAGAAACAGCCCGCAATATCAATGCTGCGTTTGGAGAGGGGTCTACTAATGAACGCACCGTGCGATTTTGGTTTAAACGCTTTCGTGATGGAAATTTCGACTTAAAGAACGAGCCACGAGGAAGACCGCCCACACAGGTGAATAACGATGAATTAAGAGAGATAGTGGAAGCCAACCCTAGTCAAACTACCCAGGAATTAGCGGCATGGTTTAACGTTACCTTACTTACAATATTGACTCACTTGCGTCAAATCAATAAAATAAAAAAATACGAAAAATGGGTGCCTCATAATCACTCGAATTTTCGCAGTATCCATCTTTCTTGTCTAAATTGAATAACAAAAACAATTGAAAGTCGATATTCAAATGTTTCACATTTTTTAAAAAAAGAACATCATAGAAACCATTTGAAAAAAGTTTCATTCGAAAACCTCAAACCATGAAGATTCTATGTCAATTCAAAGAACCTATTCCAATAAAACGGCAATTTCATACTTTAACCCCTAATATTTTAGCCAAACACGTTGCATCGCTATTGTGAAAAAACAAAGATGTCCATGAAGTGTTACATTTTTCGCCTATGGTTTGCTGTCAAAGAAATAAGGAACTTCATGGATGTGCATCTGCTAGATACTAAGTGGCTAAACATCGGCCAAAGAAAATTCTCAAACACTGCAACTTTTACTACAACATCGCTCACATCGAACAGTTTTTTTTGCCATGTGTCAGGCGCCGGTTCGGCTCTTTCATCACTTAACCCGTAAGACAACAACGTCTATGGATTGACGTTGTACAGTAAAAAAATAGTGCAGCAAAGGGATTTTCTTCTGTTTTTATGGCACCACAAAACGACTGTCAGTGCTGTCGTACAACTGTTTGTTACCGTTATGCTTATGACATTATAATGTTGGTACTTGTTTGTTAGCTGAATATTCATATTTATTGTGTGGATAATTGAATCGTGTGATTTTAAAACAACACAAGTCACATGTGTTTTTAAAATAACACTTGCCCATTTTTTTTTTATTAAATTATTTACACCTACCTATTGATTTACATTAGAAAAAAAAATTGTAGTTTATTCATACAGAAATCAATATAATATGCTAAAATATTGCTGTTGTAGATATTAGTATTTGAATAAAACAGTTTTTTCTATTTCCTGCAAAGTTGTAATGAAAGGACATGTGTCGTTTTAAAATCACACGATTCAATTGTACTGTTAAAGAGTGTAATGAACAAAGGATCGTATCTGCATCTACGTAATGAGATGATTTATACAGCGTCCAGTGGCACCTTCACTCACACTAGATGGATGGAGGGACCACTCAGACGCTGCAGTGCCTGGGGTATTTTTAGATGGAGTAGGCTTACTCAGCATCTATACCATTTCAGTCAGCCTAGGCCACAGGAAAGACAAGTTAATACGTGTGGAGCCAACCAAGCCGCAGGTTTCCTCACGATGTTTACTTTCACCTGTTAAAGAGTATGAGAAGCGATAGTGAGATATTTTTATAATAAATTGTATGTGCATAGACCAGTAATGCAAAGATTTTTAGTTGATTTCCTATTTATGCAGAAACCAACCAAATACCTTATAATACTGTCAGTTTATTAATAATATGAGACATTTTTTAAGTTCGCCGATAACAAGCTGAATATTGGATTTTCATTTAAAGATTATTTTTTTAATTTTTTTTTTTCTAAAAGCTTACTATTTTTACAGGATAAAGTCCTAATACAATAGTGAAGCACACACACAAAAACAAGAATAATTAAACAAACACACTACTTACAGCACTTTACTTGTAGCATAAAATAAAAAGAGCAGTCTTTGTGAACTCATTCAGAGAACAACAGAAGATGTCTATTGTTTCACTGACAGAATTGAGTATGCGAAGGGCTCGCGTGAGGGGCGCATTTTGCAGGAGGCAAGTGCGTGCGCGCGGCACGACCAGCAGCGGTACGCGGTGCTGCCGCCACACGTAGCGCTCTGGCACGCGCAGCCCCAGCGACTGCAGATGTTAGTGTCTCAACATTGAAAAAAATTGCCGTTGCATAAGCAGCCTATATACGTCCCACTGTAGGGCACAGGCCTTCTCTCAGGGAGAGAGTATGGGCTTAATCACCACGCGTGCCCACCGCGGATTGGCGAACCTACTGACCGGACGTCCTCCGGATGCACCAAAGACGATTTCGGAGTATGCAATTGAATTACGAAACCGGATTGATGATGTTCACAGTCATGGTCGTGAACATGGAATACAAGCCAGCGAAAAGATGAAAACTCGATATGACCGGAAGTCTAACCAGACGAGGTTTGAGGAAGGTTCGTTGGTGTGGCTGCATAACCCTATGCGACGAAAAGGAAAGTCTCCAAAATTATCACCGAATTGGGAAGGGCCTTGCAAAGTAGTCACTCGGATCAACGACGTTACGTATCGGATACAACGAAACGCGCGTAGCCCCTGTAAAATAGTGCATGTTGATCGACTGGCCAGATACCATGGGTCTAATGATGCTCGGGACGAGCATGTCTTAGGAGGGGGTAGTGTTACGATGGTGGATAGCAGGTAAAACTTTGAACGCGTTTTTCCGTGCCTTGGAGGCGTTTTCAGCAGGCTGAAATACCGTTTCAGGCCGTTTCAGAGGATGCTCTGTCACATACTAGTTTTTCAAAATTTCACCCAATTTACCATGGTTTTCAGGCGCCTCAAACATGTTTTCAGTCCGTTTCAGGCCACCCTCTATCCGATGACGCCATAAACTGAAAACCCGTTTTCAGGCATTTTCAGGACCCCTTATGGGCCCTTGAAGTACATTTCAGTATATGACGAAATTTTCAGTAGGAGTGAAAGAGATAGCACTGTTAGAGAGGGATAGCTATAGTCCGACCATTCCGGAAAGGTGTGACAGAGACATCACGATCGAGCGAGACGGCAGAACCTTCCACGACTTGATGGAGTTTTCAAGAACACCTCAAACGGTATATAAGCGGGGACGACGCGTGCCGCGAGGTTCCGCGGTCACGATGTGACGAGCAGTCCCAAGCGGACGCTCCCTTAAGGAGCTCCGCTGTGCGCCCTCCTCGGCTTCGAGGTGGGTCGCTCATGACGTAGGTTTAGGGGTCCTTAGGACCAAACCAGCCCCCAGGTGGTGTTTAGTGGGTAGGCGCACTTCCTGTGAGTCCCACATTGGCAGCACGGCCGGGTCCGTGCTGTTATGCATGAGCATTCACCACTCCCTCCCCCGTGTCCTCCGGAGGGTGCCCTTTTTAAGCTAAAAAAAAAAAAAAAAAAAAAAAAAGTGCCGCGAGTCAGTTTTATTTTGGAAGCGGAAGTGAAACGAAGTACCTACAAGCGAAGGAAGAAGTACTACGAGTATTATCGGATCAGTGCAGTGTGATTAAGTGTTTGTTGTTAAAGTGTCGTGAAGTTAAGAAATAGTGCGGAAATAAATCGTGTGTTTTCCGATCACGAATCCACCCCTAGAACGTAACAATATAATAAACACCGCGAAGAGTTTTGCTGTTATTACATAACTGTTATATGTTAGGATTGTTGTATTAAATAAACATGTTAACTGACTTGTTAGCTTGCATTTTACTTCAAGCGGTTTCAAACTAATGACCCAAAAATGACAATGAAATAATGAAGCGTCATTATTTCATTGTGTTAATGTTTTATTTGTTTTATTACGAACCTGACTTCATAAACTTACATAATGTATTAGATAACTCTATAAATAATATTATATTGGTGTCTTGATATCTCACTCTCAAACTAAAAACATCTCCAACTCCCTAATTTCAAGGAACACATTTTGACTAACGTAGCAACACTGGCCTGCACTGCTACCAACATAACGACCTAGGAACTCTACGCCAGCGTTGCCAGAAGGTTACTTTTGTAACTTTTTAGGTGATTTTTAGGTAAGTCTGGTTCCATCTAGTTTACACGACTCAAAAGGTTATTTTAGGTGATTTTTTGTAATCTGTAGGATTTCCTTCTTTTTTTAATTGAAACAAAAGATTTCAGACGAAACGCAACGCTCTTCTATTTTGGAATGGTGTCAACTCAGCACAGAAGTTATTCTATTAACTCTCATCGTTCTCGTTTCGTTTATACATGTAGTGAGCGCAACTCCTAAAGATACGTCTTTCTCTCTCGCACTAATTCATACTTACCTAAAGTAAAATTTTATGTCCTTTTTCATGTGCATAGAAATGCCAGCAAGTAATTATAGAAAGAGTGTAAAATAAAACTTATATCGGAAACGCAACTGTGCATTATGTAAGTTATTTCAAGCATTGTGTATACTTTTTTAAGGTATAGTACCTTTTTTATTAGAAAGGTTAATTTTTACACCAAAAGGTTACTTTTTGTCTCTGTCAGGTAACTTTTGACAAGAACCGACTAGCAACACTGCACTACGCTCTTGCTTGTTTGAGGTCACGACGAGCAAAGGGTAGGTACCTATATAATCATGCGACGAGTGTCATGGAGATTTTGATGGCTTTAAAGGTGACTTAGAAAAGAAAGTGGCTGTAACTTGCATTTATCTTCTGTTGTGCAGCATGGCACTTGTATTAGCTCAGAATTTTAATATTTATATACAGTTAACATTTCTATACACATCCCTACACCCTCGTTTGATAAAATGTCATTTATGTACCTAAATAAATATTGTTAAACTATAATGCTACTGTTTTGCTTATTGGTACCCAAAATCATCCCAAACTATGGTCGTAGGGATACCAATCAAAATCCTTGGCCGGTCATATGGAATGCAATGCAACCTTTTGCCAAAGGCGAGCTGCTTTTGGCAAAAGGTCCATGAAAGCCGCCACAAATTTGAATTTCCCGCCAAGCCTGCTGCTATAAAGTTGCTTTGGGTTGCAAACGAGATGGCGCTACTAGGCATGAAAACTGTCGCTTTTTTTCTATGGTGTTGACATTCTTCTCGGGTATATTGTGTTCTGTGGGGCTGCCAGATGGACGATTTTAATCGTACGTGCTCCTACGATTTTTTGTCATTTATATTCACGTATAGTCCGCACAGTGGCTCAATTATGCGCACCAAATCCTGAGCGATTCCAATCGCTTAACTGTCAAATTCCATACTAATTTGACAGTTAGACGATTGGAATCGCTCAGGTTTTGGTGCGCGTAATATAAGGGCTGATCTTTTTGGCGGTAACGTGAACATAGTCACAAATCCTTTGCACATTGATTACGGTTTCTACAGTATAAGTGTGAGTAATTGAGGTAGTGTGATGCGTAGTAAATTACTATTTGGTAATTATTAAAGTAGTCAATTACTCACACAAACACTAAAGACAGTAAGCGATGTGCAAACGACCTGTGACGATGTTCAAGTTACCGCCAAAAAGATTTGTGCGGACTATACGATCGCTAGACCTAGATCGTACGGAAAATGTATAATTTTTATATACCTGGCATCATTTCATAATGAAACGAACATGGCAAAATGGCAAGGCTATTAATTTGAGGGAATTCCCCAACAACCTAACGCGTGCCTAAATTTTTTTATTTGAATGAAGAGTGTTTGTGTAATCATAATAATACCTATAGGGTTTAAGCGACAAAAACCAAATTTGTACAATTTCAGAGCAATTTAAAGTTTGAAATTTCAGAAAAATGGACATAACTTTTTTATTTATTGTCATAACGTAAAGATGGAAACAGCTCTAAACTCAAAAAAATACGACTAAGCTACATTTGGTTTCACATGACTGTTGAATAACTAAAATAGGTAAAGAAGGATATAATATGACGATTCACACCATTGTGACAAAAGGTAATGAAGCACAAGAAACGGTGCTTAGCAAAAACATCGTGAGGATGTCAGACATTAGTGACACCGAAAGTGGGTTGAATAAAAGGTAAAATGGTACTTCCACACATCAAAATTTGTAGGCCAAGAGGAAAACAAGAACATCCAACATATGATATTACATGGGCGATTGGTAACGCGGATTAAACGTCACGTCTTAAAAATTTATAGATTCACAACCAACATGATTCTCCTTTAAAATGAGACTTAAGTAACTGCATACGTTAGAGGAGGCCTATGTCCTGCAGTGGGCGTCATATGGCTGATGATGATGATGATGATACGTTAGAGGATGTTAGTTTCATTATCATCGTTCGTACTAGATTATTTACATTAGGTACGACTTTGTAATTACTATCTCACCTAATTAGGTCAATTGTGCGAACAAATTAACACTAAGATTCGTTTTTTTCACTGTTTATATAAAATAAAACACAATTATTAAAGAAAAAAAGTATTTTTTATAATGTACCTACTTGTTTACGTAGTTACAAAAATAAAGTCGTAACTTAACTTAATGACAATAAGTGAAGTAAGTAGTTAGGTACCTATTCATTACTATTATAAAAATACTGTAAAAGGTACTTTTAAAATAAAGGTTTTTCTAAACTTAATAGGTACAACATAGCACTACCTACGTACTTAGAATTTTTGACATGACAATAAAAGCCTTCAAAGCAACAATAACAAAAGTATTTTGTAATCTAAAGTAAAGTATTTACTCAATTCAAGTCAAACATTTTCATTCATTATAAAAACAGAATGTTTACTTAATGAACGTCAGAGTTGTTATTGTTAAAGTTATTCGTTTCACAATTAATAGATTATGTAGAGAAGAAACTAACAAGAAACTCCACATTTATTCTTTTCAAAACACGTTTTAACTTAATTAACAGAGTTTTCAACTTAAAATATTGGTCATGAATGTGTTGAACACTAGTCACAATGATTGAATCGTCCTGTATTTAATATTAATCTACTGTTTAATTCCAAAAATCTTTGTCTTCTAAATAATCCTTGATGTTAAGATTTTTTCAACACACCTGCTCGTAAAGTAGGTCTTATTACAGCGTATTTACACTGATAATGCAGAATATTACCCATGCCGTGCCTTTTACATTACATTATCGCACTAGTGCCTTTTCATTACATATCTTTTTAAATATTAGCAAGAAGTATTAATGTTTCGAAAACAGCTAAGTAGTTATTTGCGTAAATATAAAATTAAATTCAAAATGTGATAAATAATTAAAGAATTTCATGAAACTGCTTGTTAGCTTGTTGGTATTTATATTTTGACGGTGTATTTTTACCTATAAATACCCAATTTCAAAATTTATAAATATGTGGCTGATTAGCTAATTTGCCGGTGCCCTTATCTCAGACTTGCGCGCGCATGCAGCGCTGAGCGCGCGAAAAAATAAAATTACGGCCGCCATCTTTTAAATGGGTTTCTGTTTGTTAAGTTTATTCACAGTATTGCATTTCGTTAGTGTTGTTTTTTTATTTACTTTTCCTCGCAAGTGTGTTGAAAAACGTCGTATGAAACACGTGAGCATTGGTCATTACACTTCTCGTCTCCATTAAGCCTTCGCCTTCGGCTCAGGCTTAAAAACCGACTCGAGTGTAATGACCAACATACCACACTTGTATCATAATGTACTATTTGCACAGAGTACCTATGCTTAACACATTTTTGAAACCGCCTCGGAGGTAACTCTAATTATATATTGAGGAATCTTGTTTTGGAACCTTTTAAAGGATGTATTAAGTTTTGCAAGTCTAAATCATGGAAATGACAATTTGTGATTTTCATAAATGTATTGACATGCAACTGTTAAGATGTAGGTTTCTTTAAAGAAATCTTAGCGACTCCCTACTACCTAACTTGTTAATAAATCAGATGGCTCTCTTCTGCAAGCCTCAATGTCTGCCGCCGGCCCAATAGTATGGTACCGTAGGTCATAATACTATGGAAGTAACTAAAATAAATAAACCTAACAGTTGCAACGTCAGTGAGTTCCCTATTTCTTTTCACTGCATTTGCAGTCTGTGTTCTAATTTTACGATATGTGGACCCCTTTGTAGTTTTGCATCGATTATGATGCCCAGAAATATAGTATCATTTACAAATTCTAGTTTTTCATGTCCAATTACTGTTTTTCTCAACTAATCTTACGTTAGGTAAGGAAAACTTTATAAATATTGTCTTTTTGGAATTTAGCAGCAGATTATTTGCTGTGAACCAGTCTAATACTTGCGAGAGAGCATTATTTGCATCGTCAGGATTATTTTTTTCTCCTTATTTTGAAAATAAGTAACGTGACATCAGCAAATAACACTATCTTAGACATATTTTGTACCATAAACCGCAAATCATTTACGTAGACTAGGAAAATTAAATCCAAGGATTTAATTCGATTTACATCTGCTTTTTGAACCCTTCCTTCTAATCGTAATCTAATCTTAATCGTAATCTTAAAATATACCTGCACCCTTCATTCCGTAGTGTTTTAACTTTAGGAGTAGCGTTTCGTGGTCTACACAATCAAATGCTTTTGATAAATCACAAAATATGCCTACTGCATCCTTGTGCCCCTCCTACTTGCTGAAAATATGCTTAAGTAACATGACTCCGGCGTCTGTTGTATTCCGCACTTTAGTATAACCGAATTGCTAACTATGAAGGAGTTGGTTGAAATGTGTTATTAATTGATCTAAGATGATCTTCTCAAATATTTTACTTAATACTGGCAGTACTGAGACGAGTCTAAAATGGGTTGGATCGTGTTTATCACCTCTTTTAAATAACGGTACTAGTCTACTATATTTCATGAGGTCCGAAAATACAGGGAGTATCCACACATTGAAAATTTTTGCTAACGGCAAAACTAGGATATGTATCACTGAACTAACAATTTTTACTGACGTACTCCACAAATCCTCGGTTTTTTTTATGATTTAATCATTTACATTTTTTAACAACGTTTTGGGGCTCAATGTAATTAAATGAGAAATCGTGTTCGTACGAGGAAACATGATCTTTTAATAATGTTTCTGAGTCTAACGGAGCTGTAGTTACGATTGAGACATTAGTGAAGAACTGTTCGAATGCTGCAGCGATATCTTCATTTGTCATTATTATTTTGTCATCGATCTTAAGCGAAATATCTCGGTCTCCTAATTTTGTTTTACCCGTTTCTCTATTTATTATCGTCCAAATTGTCTTAATTTTATTAAATGATTGTAAGATTTTATTCTTTTTATGATCGCACTAGATGTTGCCTGCGACATCGTTCGCGTGGTAATTTTGATGTGTGTTTTTCCGGGAATGAAAAATAGTCTATGTGCTAATCCAGATCATAATCTATCTCTGTGCAAAATTTCATCCGGATTCGTTCAGCCGTTTTTGCGTGAAAGACTAACAAACTTTCGCGTTATAACATTTAAGGATTTAGTTTTGTGGCAGACGGTCTTAAACTATTTAAGCCTACAATTTACCTACAACTAATTATGCTACTAACTATGACGAAATTTATTTTGATAATAATAATTATAATATTTCTTAAAAAGTACAATAATCGATCTCAATAATTATGTGGTAGGTACCACATTAAAATAAAGTCACTGCTCGCGGCCGACTGATTTTAGGATAAGCTACTCGCTAAATAGGTACCTGAGTACAACAAAGACCTGAATCATCATCATCATCATCATCATCATCAGCCATTTGACGCCCACTGCAGGACACGGGCCTCTTTCATGTATAAGTATTACGCATACGCTACGATTAATAAATTATCATTGTAAAGTAATAAGGCGTAAGCATTTTATTTGTAAATGGTAGGTAGTAGGGAATAACCGTCAGTTAAATATTAACTAGGTTTTAGTAAGTGCCTATAAGCGACAACTGTAAAAGGTAAACTTGTTAATGATAGTAAGGTATAACCGACAGTTCAATATTAATTACTTATGTTTTAGTAGTTGCCTATAGGCGACAGATGTATTGTAAACTTGTAAATGGTAGTAAGGTATAACCGATGCTTGATTTTTTGGACGACAAAGGTAAAGATACTGTTACGTTCTAGGGGTGGGTTCGTGATCGGAATAGCACTTTATACACCGAAGTACAAGCGAAGGAAGAAGTACCTACTACGAGTATTATCGGATCAGTGCAGTGTAAATAAAAGTGTTTGTTTAGAGAAAAGTGTTGTGAAGTTAAGTAATAGTGTGCAAAAAATCCTACTCTTATTCATCGGTGTATAAAGTGCTATTCCGATCACGAACCCACCCCTAGAACGTAACAATACATTAGTTCCAACTTTCAAAATAGGTACTTATGGTAAAGAACCGTAAGCGCCCAGAAGCTCTACACCAGTAGGAAGTAAAAATACCTTACCGACCTAGAGGCCAAAAGTGATGCCATTTTTATAGAGGTACAAGCGCCTTTAAGCAAAAAAAGGCCTAAAACTCGGTCGGTAACACCAAAACGACATTTAAAAACGTAGTTTTTTGCTTGGGAACAAGCGACAATGAAGTCATTGTAGAGGAGTGGGAGTATGCGCATTCGACGCAGAATTTTTTTTTAAGTCACGTGGCATTCAAAACTCATTTTAGGCCAAAATGTCGCTTATTATTACCTTTTAGCCGTCGATATGAAGGCTGTATTTGTTTGCAATTTTACAAATCGTAATACCATTTGTATCTTTGGGTAATAAGTAATTGAAACTTGGCAAAAATCAGTTTTTCTCATCAGTCTCGATCTTTATGTAGTGATTAACTTTATATACCTACTGACAGTTTTGGACGTCATAAAAAAATAAATTGAAAAATGATAAAATATTGGCTCAATTTGCTTTAAAGTTATGTTTGCCCCATTCTAGTGCAAATTGTGAACGAGCATTCAGCTAAGTTAATTTAATAAAAACAAAACTTAGAAACAGTTTATCCAATGATTGGACTGATTGAAACATTATTAGTCAAGCAATTGTTAAAAATAAACAAAAATTGTACGAACAAAACAAAGAAATGAAAAATATTACCACAGTTTGTACAAGTGTAATTTTATAAATAAATGTAATTTAGATTTTTGAAGTGTAATTTTATTGCATTTCCTTTCTTAAACTAAACGAATTTTAGTAATTTAAAAAAAAATTTTGGTTGTATGATTTTTTTATTTCAGAATTTCCTTCCTACAATTTTTTGTAGTTGGCGCATGATCGCACCTTGTTTGCACCCGGCAGCTCTAAACATAACGCTTTAGCTATCGCGTTAAAACACTTTCGTTTCCTATGTCAAAGATTGCAAACGATATGGTTTCTTCCTTAAAATAAATGTTGTACAATAGTTAGATGCATAAATGCATTTTTACAAAAATCTTAAGCCGTTGAGTTTCCAAGCAGTGGCGTAACTGACGGGGCCCCCGAACTGTGAGGCCGTGAGCTCTGAAGTAACTTAACATTTTTAACAAAAATTTGTAACAATTATAATGTTTATATGAGTACTTCAAATCAATTAAAGTTGGGTCATAAATATAATACAACTAAAGACCATATTTTTTTTTACTGGGGGGGGGGGCATCCAATGAATTTGCCACGGGCCTCAGATGGTATAGATACGCCGTTGTTTCCAGGCATGGTTCCCTGGAAAAAAATGTTTGTGATGATCTTAGAGTATAAATGGTAATGATGCAGATAATGATAGAGTAAGAGCATTTTATTTGCTAAGGCATGGCAATTACAAATTATGTAGGTGGTAACTTAAAATTATGGCACAAGCATGCTCCACCCGTCAGATGCGCAAATATTATTTTTGTTTTAAAAAAAAGTTTGTTTAGCTAAATTAGTTCGTAGGTACAAAAAATATGTAACGCAAATCTTTGCATAGTAATAAAAAATTGCTTAAAATTAAACTGAGATCAATGGACCATTTAAGAAGTCCTTTACACTATACCTAATAAATTTTGTCTATGAGAATTGTTATAATACTGTTTTAAATTTTGTGAGAGGTACCTAGCTCCGAAATGTGGCAAATGAATGAATAATTTTATTGCCATACAATATGAGTTACGCGAGTGTAGAGCTAATGATTGTGCTGGCATATGTAGTTTATTTCCATTCCTGCCTCTTCCGTCATATATTTCGTTATTCTTTTTAAAGATTTTTTACATATCTCTTGCTCTGTAAGCAGTCACTTACTTCCCTGAATGCCAGGGTGTATGGATATCATTACAGCATAGGTTTCAAAACATACCATGTAATGTTAACATTACAGCATAGGTTTTGGAATTTGAAAAAAGAACTGTCATACGCATACTGATGAAATATAAGAATATTTTTAAAAGTTAATATATTTTTTCTCGGTATCGATTATTTACTCGAATCGGAATCGAGACAATTTATATTTGAATTTATGAACATTTTATTTTAAATATCGAACTATTTGTTTCGCAGTCACATCGTATGTTAATTGAAATCGATTTAAAGATCAAACTGGCCAGCACGATTTGACGCGCTTGCGTGCCATAAAATCGTGAAGAGTAAAAAAGTCAGTCGACTAGCTAGGCGCGAAAGTAATTTTTTTTTCGTGTTTTGGAGTTCTTTCTCAAAAGTCCTGCTTTCTTGTTTTTTTTACTTACCTCACAATCAATATGTAAAGCAGAGTGTTTACCTCGGATGTAAGCATCAATTGCATACTCGGGCTAATTAGCGCCCTCGCTGCGCTCGGGCGCCAAAAACCTCGTGTGCAATTGGAGTCATACAGCCCTTGGTTAACAATCTACTATTATTTTATTGGGGATAATAAACAGTTATACAATATCGCATGATTGACAAATAAGGGTATAGTATCTAACTAAGTAACACAAACCGTTGACAAGTTCGATGCAGTCGAAACTGTTATGGCATATGTTGTATAAAGTCATGACTTCCAGCAATTTGCGTCTATCTTCTAGGGACAGAAAGCTGTATTTTTTTAGCAGATCTTTAGGAATTGTGCATGAGAAACATTTATAATGCATTCCCTTCAGGAATTTACGCTGGACTCTTTCGATGGCAGTGATATATTTGTTGAAATAAGGATTTCAGATAGGAACCGCGTATTCCAGTTGAGGTCTGACTATGGTTTTCTCATTCATATCTCATAAATGTAAAGACTAGGAAGTGGTAATATATTCAGAGTTTTGAAGAGTGGTTTACAACTATCTAGGCAACTTGCCCCAGTAAGAGGGCTCTTACACTTTGAACGCTCTTTCAATATCAAGGTTTTAGAAACAGCGTTAGTAAATTAACATTTAGTAGGTATAGAAGGAAAGAGTAATTTGATAGAAATTGGTAAAATACGAGAAGCAGTAATTCCTATCGATTTGTTTGCTCAGCGCATTTATTAGTTTTTAACTGTGTTTGTATTTACAAAACATCAAGGGAAAATCGAAATTAAATAAAACATTACCTACTTTGTAAGCTCGAAACTCAGCGTGTATATATTTTCTATATGCTCCATCATTAAAAGGTTCCGCATGAACTCTATACCGGTACTTAGTACGTAATTCGATAGGGTGATACGAAGCACCTTTTTACATCACGTACTAAAGAGAGAGCGAGGTGGTGCAATATCACTGTATTTAACAGTATCAAATTAATGCTGAGCCAGCGTAAGAAGGACAAAACCTCAGAACACAACACATGTCACGTGGATAAGTGTTATAGATAAATTTTATATAGGTAAGTCTATGATGCCCTTGACTAGTGGCGTAACTACTATCTGGGGCCCGTGGAAAACTCATTGGATGGGGCCCTGCCAGTAAAAATCGTCACGTTATAATTTAATTTTAATAAGTCACACAAGTAGTTACCTAACAGTATTAGTATATTGTGTCCATAATATACCTACAGAGTTATTTAAAAATGGTAGAGTTTGTCATTTACAACAAATTTTTACAAATTTTTAATTTTGTTTTTGAATTTAACGCAACGTGCTCGCCGCGTTTTCGACACTCAGCAGCAAAAATGTGTTGATCTCACGAGGAAATTCTACTGCTGTCTTTGTTAAAATCAATTTTTTTTATTCAAAGTAGCACAGAAACTGCGACTTAATGAACGTTACAAGTTAAACTAGGTGTCCATTTCAAAATCTAGATCATTTTGGAGAAAAAATGGACAAAAAAACTCCAAACTTAGTCTTTTCAAGTTACTTCGAAGACGCAGAAAAAGAAAGCGGGACGAATCTGGGAGGATTCATTATCGACTGAGATAGAGCGACTACTATGTATCCCATGTAACGGGATTTTGAACGTTAGTTATACATAACATTGTAGGTATCCATTGTATCAACGACGATTGTACCTCTAAACGGTGCTACGTCCGCTTACACACGTATCTTCGATATGAATCAAGTGGGGCGAATCGGGCTGTCGAACGCGATTGTACAACATGGCTTCGACGGTGATAATCGTCGAGACGGCAAAGCATCGCAATCGCATCGCTTTCAAATTGCTCGCAAATCGCTAGGGTGATAGGGCTCTAAGATGGCGAAAGAGAGTGACAAATTCATCCCCTAATAGACATAGGTCTCTCCAAGGCATGCCACTTCTTCCTGTCCCTGGCCCTTGTCATCCAGCCGTTTTAGGAGATAAATTTCCGAAAAGTTGAAACAACTAGCTTTTATTTTAAAAGAATCCTACAAACATCTCTTCAGCGAAAATACATACTTTAGATATTTTTAATGATACATTACTTAAATTTAAAAGAAAGCTGTTTGAATATCTATAGCTCATGTTTATTTAAATAGTTTCGTTATTATTCTATACGTGTAATATCCTTACGTAGGTATATTACAGTTTTGTTAAGATTTAGATGCATGCTGAGACATCCTATAAGTGGGTGAGCAATTACCATGTTACGTGTTTTTTTTTCTTTTTGTGAATGTGTTGTTGTATTGCCTGTTGGTTGTCCTAAATAAATAAATAAATAAACACAAATTTTCATAAAAACCTATTCAGAGACTAAAAATTCCACCCATGCCGGGACTTGAACCCGCGACCTCTGGCTCACCGTGCCAGCGCTCTCCCAACTGAGCTAATGGGCAAGTGCAAGCATCGAGCATTTAGCCTCTAAATAGGTTTTTTCATGTTTCTCAGTGGCGTAGCATGGGGGGGGCGGAGGGTGCGGTCCGCACCGGGCGGCACTTTGCCGGGGGCGGCGCTGCGGAGGTGGCAGTTAGAAAAAAAAATTAAAATAAAAAAAAAAAAAAGTTTCTTTCAGTGTTTTTTTCATCTTTTTTTATGTTTCGTTACGTAATGTTACGTTTTATGTAATGGAGGCAATTTCTCCATTATTCTATTACGTTTTCTCTGTAATTTTTCTGTGATATTCTACCTATGTCAAAAAATGTTAATTTCACTTTTCAATTCAATAAATCATTCAATAAAACTAATAAAAGTACTCTTTTTACCATGCCCAATTTTTTTATAATAGATTACAAAAATAAGAGGGCGGCAAATTTGGAATCCGCACCGGGTACTAGTGACCTATGCTACGCCACTGATGTTTCTCACTTCATAAGTGAAACTGACATGTAACTGGATTTACAATTTTTTTTAAAGACAGTTACATGTCAGTTTCTCAAATGCCACGGGTCGGGGTCCCATGCTTTTTGGCACCCCTGCCAACACAGAACATAATTTTCTCTGTTCTGTGCCTGCCACCCTATATTTACGCCACTGCCCTCGACTGCTTTCGAGTTGTCCTCGTATTCAAAATATAGTGTCCTATAGTGTACCTATATCCCAAGGATCACCTGTTCAGTTTTTCCCTCATCATTCATCATCATTCAGCCACAAGAAGTCCACTGCTGGACATAGGCCTCCTCCATGGATTTCCAAAAAGACCGGTTGGAAGCGGCCTGCATCCAGCGTCTTCCTGCCACTTGAATGAGGTCCTGCCACTGGAATGAGTTTTTCCCTATTAAGCATGAAAATCAAAATAAGTAGGTAAACTACTTTTGAGGGGATAATGATAGCAAGATTTCTTATTATTATTTTAATCACAGTCATTGGCAACGTAGAGAACACAATCATTTTCTTCTGTATCTAATTTTCTAGGTAGGAGTCTAATGGATTTCTTCTCTACTCTCCTGAAATTTTGTGCGTCTTCTAATGTTTCAGGTAATGTAGTATTTAATGTTTCTGGAAGCAGTAGCACTAACACCATACCGAGCAAAGAACATCCAGTCAGTATTACATTTGGTAATGTTCCGCTAGTTCTATGTCCCTGAAAAAAAACCATTAAATTAAGTTTAAAAAAAAATTAAGGAGCACAGGTGGAGTTCTCGCCCGCACTATACTACATTTACACGAACAAACCATCTTATGCATTTAATTTTGAAGCCAGTATGGTAAAGGAGTGAAAATTAACCGGGGTGATGGTTATAAAAAATGAGCGGTGCTCGTAACATGATCGAAACTAATATAATTTTCAGGATAATGCTTAATAAAAAGTCACAGTTTTCGGCACTCGATTACCTGTTAGTTTAATAGATCATCAACAGTCCATCAACAGCAGTATGAACTTGAAATAAAGATGGTACCTATAGTAGGTAGCTTGTCTAGTAGACAACAACGAAATAGAACATTAACGCTGCTGTTACGTCTGTTATCCGTTTCGCTCACCCATTCTAATATTATTAAAGATTGTAAAATGTTAAGTACATATGATTTGGCAAATATACCTACTAAAACTATGGAAATTTAAGACAATATAATTTTCATACATATTCTAAGTTTTTGATAGAGAAACATAGCGTAGAAAAATTATAATTTGAGTGGACAATTATCTTAATCAAAAACAAGGTAAGCCCCAAACATTAAAATATAATACCTCACCGTATTGCGGATAAATCACAGGAACTAATTTAGTTTATTGGCAACAATAACTTTGAACGTCATTTATGAATGTTGATGTCTGTCAAACTACAGGTGATTTTGAAATCTTTAGCTACCTATATTTTGAGAAAATGTTCTTTGCATTGTGAAAAGTTATATTATAAGAAATAAGATTTTTCGGTGATGGTATAACATATTTGTAAATATTCCTGATTTCCGACCTTTTGTTCGAAACTGTAAATCCAAATTCAAAATGTTTGGAAGTACCATGACGTTGAAAAATGTTTTCAATATGTTAAACGTATAAGAGTCTGTCCTACGATATGCGTAAACAATTAACAGAAGACGCTCGACCCATAGTTATTTTCTGTTTTTATAATTTATGTCTTGATATTGTTTGTCTATGATTAAGTGAAGTAATTTTGGGTAAATAAAAAAAAAACATTTTTTTTGACTCCCCATTTTTTCAAAACTAGCGCCATATGTTTCTAAATCATGGTTAGAATATCACCTTAAAGTTTGTCAATAGAATTCAAAGTCACCCTGTAGTTCAACTGTTCTGTAAACTGTTAAATTTTTGTTTAGCTTAAAGCTTTTGTGATTTTTTTGGGCGTCAAAATGGCGAAAAATATTCATAGGCGCAAAAAAAAGTTGTACAATATTTTAATGAACTATTCGTCGGCTAGAAAGTCTGTAGGATTGAGCTTTATTCCTTTAAATAATAATACCGACCTAATTGACAACATTAATGATTTGTATCATGCCTAGTTTGTGTAGGTAATAAACATTGGCCACTTTGTGGTTTACTGACACAGAAATTGAAAAAAAATATACCTGGCGTTGGTAGCAGTGAAAGTGAAAGTGACTTATCCAGCCTGACAACTGACCACTGCTATCAGCTGATCGTAAAGATCAAGAAATTTCGTATGAGTCTGTTGATCACCTAATTATATTCTGAATATGATGATTAATGAACGATTGCTAAGATGAACGATTACTGAACATTATTGAATGGTTTTATTTGCTTGATTTAAACCTAATTTTAAATAACAAAAGGTTATTTCCGGTTATTCTTCTTTTAACCTAACATAAATACCTACATAAACATTATACATACCTATATGCCTGATAAGAAATAAAGTGACCTTTTCAAATTGGTATATCTATACTTGGTGCTGGCATATAAAAGAGAAAAGTGGTGCGTTTAAATCGAGTTTTCTATTTTTATATACTTACAGACGTATACAGGATAACAAAAATATGTCTACAATGTCTCTGACTGTACTATTTATAAACAAGTCAGACCACATTAGTCAAAGTGTAATCATTATTTTACAATCATTAAAAATGTTACTGTATGTGTAACCGATAGGTCTGCCAGATGCACAAACATTCTTAAAAACATACATTTTTATAATACTATATCTACTGTAGTGTACCTAGCTAAGTTATTACAGCGTCGTTATTTGAGACAGATAATTACGGAAAAACAATACCTACTGACCTATAGATTTCCTACATCGTAGATTTATAATGACTTTCTTATTGAAACTGTCCTAGTTTTGGTAGATTTTTGTTACTGTAAAAAAAATTCTGAAAAAATCTGATTTTATATTAATTTTTTGTGCGTCTCTCAAACCTAAAATACCTATTATCATGTAATTAGATAAAGAACCTAATATGTTTTATTATGTTTTGGTAGGATAGGTAGGCATTTCATTAAATCTTTTAAAATGTATTCTTACCCAGTACAAAATATATGGTGCCACTGCCGCAGCTCCACTAGAAAATACATTTCCCATTGACAATGCTGACTGACGAAGGAAGGTTGGATATAACTCCATTCCAAACATAGTTATCACAAAATTAGTGACAATGGCAAATAGTCGACATAGCATGTTTATTATAGACCCAACCCACCACATTTGTATCCAGAGGAAATTACCTGGAACCGAACAAAAATAATGAAAGCAATGAAGTATTTAAAAATTTAACGGATCCCATTGCTTTGTAAAACTCTTACCACTTTCTCGTAATGTAATTAAAATGAATATTGTAGCCAGAACACCAAAAGATGCAGATGCGCAGTAACGCCGTCCAATACGATCTGATAGCCAAGCCCCTAAAAAGTTTCCAGGCATTTCAGCAGCAGTTTGCCAGGAAAACTCTAAAAATGGGTTCCCATCTGTTTTTTCTCCAGCTCTCATAACAAGAACTGTATAACAAATTGTTATACAAACCCTGCGAAAAGGCAAATGTGTTACCTATAGAGATCATGTTAAAAATCATTAGATAAAAATAAATGCCAATCGTGATAACAACGATCTTAACTTACAAACACAATAGTTGCAATAACGTTGTAAAGCCTAACGTCCAACTAGAAAACAACGCTAGAGGGCCGTAGGATTGTGCCTTAGTTTTGGTCAAATTTCCATTAAGTTCTCTTTCAATTCTGGCATGTAATGTAGTTCCATTTGTTTTAGCTATGCGTCTTAATACACGGAGGCAATTTTCATTTTTTTTTTCCAACAAGAGCCACCGCGGTGATTCTATAATATCCCTGTGAAAATTTAATTATTAGCTGTGATCGGAATAGGCAGAATTTGTATGCCTGGCAAGGAAACGGTGTTAATAAATCGACCAATAAATTAAATTATTGGTGTTTAACCAGGAACGACATGCTTAGACATGACTCAATAAAGAAGGTGGCTTAATTACTATCTTATCTATTACTACATTTATTTTATTTATTCAAGGAGAAAAAACAGAATTGACAAACTTATAACATATTACCACATAGGTACTTACGTAAAGATCACGATCATGACCTAAAGTTGCTCTAATTACTCCGATAGCCAATTTCACGGATTCGACAGAAAAAAATATTGATGTTTTGTCTCGTCGGCATTTAAATTTTGCCTATTTCGAAATATTACTTAGTTAGGTAACTACTAAAAATCTGCACATCCTAAACAAACTATGTTTTTTTCTTCGTACAAAAACAATTACGGCATTAACTAAACCAGACATGTATCGTAAAAAAATATATACTAAATAAAAAAAATTACTTACACCTTTTTCGAATTTCAAACTCCAGATATTAATTATTATTACTCACCAAGATAACAATAAGAAGACAGCTAATGGTGCTGTTGTCGCAAACATAAATAACTTCCAGCTCTGCAACCACCAGTACAAGAATGGCATCAATAATAGTCCAACCGTCCATGCTGTGGACCTGAATGTAGCTGCCATCGTTCGTCGTTGAGGTGATGAAATTTCTAGTGATATAATAGCTACGCTTTGTATCACTGACCAAGAGGGAAAAGAAGACACCATACATCCAAAAGTAAATAAAATAAACGAATTGCCACCACAAATTGAAATGGTACGCCCAACTATCATTAAGATCATTGATGCTTTGTACGTTAAACGGCGACCAAACCTGTAAAATAATAAAAAATCCATAAGTTTAAAAAGTCAAAGTTTTTATTTTTATTTAATATACCTACTAATCACAAAGAATGTGACTTGGTAAAAGTCACAATTATATCAACATAAAACGTAGATAATTCTGGGGCAGAAATGGAGAAAGAAAATCCATACCTAGTAGGTATTTACAAATTTGGTTAACTCATTAACAGTTTAAAAATGCTATTATTGTGTAAATAATGAAATACTTCAAATTTTCGTAAATTTAAAACACTAGACTAAGATTAATAAATCTTTAGGGTCCAAAATGCAGATATAAAATTAAACATATAAACAGATATGAACCCGCCCCCAACTTTACCCACCGACCTTTTATTGAATCCTTGCAAATGCATATCCGACATACCATGGGATTTATCTAAGAACGTTTTACCCAACGTTTGGCTAAAACATCCTTGGATTTATCTAAGGGCTGTTCCTTTTACCCGTTTATAAAAATTATTTGCCTTTTATGGTACAAAATATGTCTGAGTTAGTATTATATGCCGATGACACGCCTCTTACGTATTTAATTAGTTTGCGCCAAAAAAACTTCTTCTAAATTCAAAAAAGACAAAATGTATGAAGTTTAACTTACTAAAAGTAAAATTATTGTTTGAGAACAACGTTGGATTTAAGCGGACAATTTATAACTGGAATTTGTGGAAGATACACAGATATGGAAGATACCATGTTTCTCAACGTCACATTCAAATTAATCAATCGGCCCACCATCATTCATTGCTAAATAATCAATCAGCCCACCATCATTCATTGCTAAAAGAAGGCTAATTTACCTACAATGGGATCCTCATTTTGTAAGATTAGCACACAGGCTTAGCTCCACACTGTAAAATAATATTGGAACTTACTGACATTGCTCGGCTTGGGTCGGCACCTAATAGTAGATTGGCGTAGATAAACAAAATTTTTGCATCGAGGTTGTGAAATTGAATCCAGAGCGAACTGAGGCGATTCTTGCATTAAAGCCCGAAGAATCGCTGAAGGAGCGAGGGATTCAACACTACCGAGACCAAAAATGATTTGTGTAGAACACTCTGCTTTTCACTACCATCTGAGAGGAATGAAATAAAAGATAACACTTACATACCACTCAAATGTAACTTCTGGCAGGAGGTTTTGAATTGCTTGTGTTGCCTGTTTTTTTATATATTCTGGTATTAAGAAGACACTATCATCATCGCTTGACATTTTTCCGAGAAATTAAGTGAATATAGACAAAAAAGCGCGCCAATGTTATTGATTTTGGCATAGAAAAAAAACTTGCGTTCCAATTCCAAATATTTGACAATTAGGTACTTAAAAGTTTTGCAGCAAAGAGTTTGGTAGTTCAGAAAGTAGTTCCAAACTCTGTTTTAAAACTTATTGCTTGGGTTGGAGCGAAATTGATAGGTCTAGGAAGAATCCTCAAGAGTGAAAGAGAAGTCCGACTTCTTAGTAAATGAGTGCATTAGTATATAAATTCAAAATTGGATTTTCAGTCTATTTACTTAAAGGTACCTAAAGGTAAATAGATTCAAAACCCAATTTTGAGTCTATTTACTTAGATGCATCTTAGCTTGAACAACAATAGCGTGTTTTGGGTCCTAAATTTGGGCATCAAAATGCATCATTTCGAGCAGATGGAGTGAAAAATGAATTTAGTTACTTCCATGGTATTACACAAATATCGCACGGTATACTACTATGGGGTCGGGCAGTGGATTTTGAGACTATCTTCATCTCACAGATAGAACAATACCTAAGGTAGGGATTCGTTAAGACAAGGCGCACGGTACTGGGGTGCCTTGGAGAATAAATAGGGAAGCCGTTAAGCACTCGTGGTTTCTCTGTTCTGGAAACTTAACTTACTTTTTTTTACATTTTATACATAAATCGTATTCTCGTAAATATTTAGACTAGTGTCAGAGTATTTTTTTAAGAAATCTTCCTACTGCCGTGCCTAGCTTATAAATGAATCAGATCGCTCACTTTTGTTAAGACCAAGAAAGATCTGATCAATAAGTGATGCCCGAAGGCACCTTATTATGCCGTAGAACATAATACTACATGGTTACCTGGAAAATGCACCATTCACCACCACGTATATGGTTAAAAGCATTATCTGTGCCATTCCACCGCAAAGCAGGAAAACCGTAAAATTATATTTTTTATTTAAAACGAAAAACATAACATAATAATTCAAAAGTTGTAGAACAAAAGTGGATGTAAATAACAAAATCTAACCGACATTTTTCTGAAAATATGGGCATTATCCAAAAAAAATAGTTCTGTTCTTAATGTTAACAGCCCGCGATGAATATTTCGATTTGGGCTGCTTCAATTCATTTTTACGGTGAAAAACTAGAACCTGAGTCTACGAATCATGCACGGAAGTGCCTACGGCCACAGCTACGACCATCAACTGAGATCCTGTCAGTTTCTAGTGATAACATGACTCAATACAAGAACTCTTTAAATAAACAAAACTTTAAAAACTCTTCATCTTTGCAAACGTAAAAGATACATACATTTGTTTTTTTACGGAATACCAAGATGTTTCTTACTATGGCGTTTTTTATTCAAAAATATTAAACCTACTTTTATCCACGTATAAAAAACGAACGTTAGGAGATCGAATTAATCACATACTTATACTTACACTAAAATATAAGAAATCAGTGAATATATTTGCAACTACCTATTAGAATGCATGATTGTTAAAACCCATCTTAGACCAAAAACAAAAGTTACGGAAAATCAAGAATGAAAAATAAAAAATAAGAATCAAGTTAAAAAAATGTACTGTGTTATAATATTTTTTTACTCACTCTGCTTAATAATATTAAAAGTATGATTTATATTTAAAATAAGGACAAAATATAGGTTTATATAGGTATTTACATATCTCTTGCTCTGTAAGTATTCACTTACTTCCCTGAATGCCGGGGTGTATGGATATCATTACAGCATAGGTTTTGGAATTTGAAAAAAGAACTGTCATACTCATACTGCAAGAAGAATATTTTTTAAAAGTTAATATTTTTTTTCTCGGTATCGATTATTTACTCGAATCGGAATCCAGACAATTTATATTAGAATTTATGAAGATTTTATTTTAAATATCGAACTATTTGTTTCGCAGTCACATCGTATGTTAATTGAAATCGATTTAAAAATCAAACTGGCCAGCACGATTTGACGCGCTTGCGTGCCATAAAATCGTGAAGAGTAAAAAAGTCAGTGGACTAGCTAGGCGCGAAAGTAAATTTTTTTCGTGTTTTGGAGTTCTTTCTCAAAAGTCCTGCTTTCTTGTTTTTTTACTTACCTCACAATCGATATATAAAGCAGAGTGTTTACCTCGGGTGTAGGTAAGCATCAATTGCATACTCGGGCTAATTAGTAACTAGTAGTAGGACTAAAAAACTCGTATGCTATTGATGTCATACAGCCCTTGGTTAACAATCTACTATTGTTTTACATTTTTAAAGTTTTGGGATGAGATGGGTTTTTACAGTCAGACCTAAGCTAATGCGTCCAGTTTTTGCCAGAAGAAGACAAAGTCAAGTTTTGGGACGAAATTTGGCAATGGCCAACAACAGATGATGTCGAAGAAGAAGAAAATGATTGATGTTGTAAAAATATAATAATAAATGAAAATAAGCATAATTAAACATTTTGTGCAAATTTTACTTTGACTGTAAAAACCCACGTTGGTGAGGCTTTGAAATATTCGTGCCTTTAGTTCAGTGGGTTACTTGTATGACCGAATAGTGTGTTTTTAGGCTCAAACGATTTGTCTTGCCATAGCCAAAAGAAGTCGATATTAAACAGGGTTTTCGTAAAAGTGGTCCGAGGTGGGTTTTAACAATCATGCATTCCTATGTGTTTCAATATTATTAGTACTATGGCCATTGCGCATTTTATAGGTAGCCCTGTATAAAAGTAACTAAAATGAACACGCAGACGGGATTCTTTTGAACGAAGTCATCTACGAATAAAAAACCGGACAAGTGCGAGTAGGACTCGCCCACCGAGGGTTTCGTACAAATTTGTTAGGTACATATTCTATTATAAATAGTTTAGTCGTCTCGCAGTTTTTTCCGAGCTTTTCCCGAACTTCAAATACTAATTTTTTATGATTTAATTAAAAATTTAGTTTTCGTATTTTTCCTGTATTTGTAGTTTAAAATGATATTACTTGCCGAATTTCATAGTTCTAGGTCAACGAAAAGTACCCTATAAAGTAAATCACTGTACAACACATCTTGCGCTCATTCTGTGCGCTATGCGTGATGAAGTGAACGTTGATAGGGCGATAGTAAATCACAGCGTAACTTATGCTTGGTTTTATATAAAAACGTCAAACCATTGACTTCATTCATGATGACTGCATAACCCACAGATATCTCAATATGCTCTGAGGTGTAACCGAGGTATAACCTGTCCAAATATCTCGGTGCTTTGCAAGATGGCGGTCTGACGGTGGCAGGTGCATCGAAATAGATTTCTCGTACAAGATCCAGTTGGTTTTTCCTCATCATCATCATCAGCATTTGACGCCCACTGCAGGACATAGACCTCCCGGACCTCCCTCATGGTTTTCCTAACTATGAGGGGTTTTGCCATAATCGCCACGCTTGGCAGGCGGGTTGGCGATCGCAGTATGCGGTTGGAATCTCAGGAAAACGCTGCTGCCCATCTCCTGGTAATATATTTCCTTAGTCGTCTTCTACGACATCCACGGAAGGAAATGGAGTGACGCTATTCTTAATACGGCGCCACACGGTTTTTCCTCAACTCAGCGTTAATTTCAATAATTTTGGCATTTTAAGTGAATAAAGTATGTACACTTTGTCTTTTTTAAGTTTGAGAGTATTTTTTTAGAAGTAAACCAATATTATACATAGGTACCTAGTATACCTACGAGAGAGCGTTATTTTGTTATTATCACAGATTAAGCAAATATGTACTTACTTGTCACCGAACAATCCAAAAATTAATGAGCCTATTATTTCTCCAGCGCGGCTGTAGGCAAACACATTAGCGACAAATATTTCTTTATCGCAAACCCAGTCGTATTCCATGGGTACTGTTGATTTGTACCACAATGTATCGTATTCATATTCGTTGCAATCTAGAAAGTAAGTTTATATGATTAGTCATCATCATCATCAGCCATTTGACGCCCACTGTAGGACATAGGCCTCCTTCGTGGTTTTCATAACCATGAAGGGTTTTGCCATAATCGCCACGCTTGGCAGGCGGGTTGGCGATCGCAGTATGTGTTTGGAATCTCAGAAAGACGCTGCTGCCCGTCTCCTGGTAATGTATTTCCTTAGTCGCCTTCTACGACATCCACGGAAGGAAATGGAGTGACGGTATTCTTAATCCGGCGCCACACGGACTTGATATGATTAGCACCTAAGTATAACGGTAGAGTCGAATGAACTATCTTTATTAATTTGTCTCAAATAAGGCATCATTAACTTGGTTTGTAAAGTTGTAGCAGAGTAGCAGTAACACTCGCTAACTGTGAAGGAAAACATAGTGAAGAAACCTGAGTGTCTGAGTTGTTCACGTAGCTGAGCGCTTGAAATTACCAATTGGCGATGGGCAAGCGTGGTGATTAAGCCCATACTCTCCCTCTGAAAGGAGGCCTGTGCGCTACAGTGAGACCTATAAACGCTGCATTTTATGTAACTTGGTAAGTACAATACAATTATTTATTGCAGAAAATACCATAGTAGCTAGGTAGGTACTTACTTTTGAAATCAGTTCCATTTTCATACAGCAAACAAGCACTAAATATTGTATGATTGGCTGCTCCAGATCCATAATCACTAAACGAAAATATTTCAATATTAGCGAGTTCAATAGTACAAGTGTATAAAAGAAATTATTAAGTACTTAGTACAACAAGGAGAAAAAAAGGTAAAATATATCAAACTTACATTGGAATGTGTTGCAGTTTCCACTCGTACTGACTTATGTTTTCTGGTCTTGGTGGAAGCTGACAATGGTGTGGAGTAATTATAAGAGCCAGTATGATATTCATATAGGACATGCTCCAGAAAGCCATTAACACAAAATTGTACACTAAATCAAAGTTTTGCTGAAATTTTCCATCTCGTCCTACTTCAGATAGGGCACGCTCGTATACGTTATCCATGTTATTCAAAATTTTAAATACATTTTTAGCTGTGAAGGCTTTAGAGCACTGCACTTGTATGTGACTTAATTACTACTAAGACCTCATCATCACCAAGCCAATTATCAAGAGAAGTATACACACTCTAATGAGAACTCCATTTAATTTAGTAATTAAGTTGTTCCGAGATAACAGCTACAACCTGCAACTACAAGCTTTTGAGCTAAAACTTTTTGTTTAATATCTTCTGATCGAGATCTACTTAGGTCTAGTAAACACTGCACTATATACTTACATTATGAATAAAAGCTAAAGATTGATAATTGTCTTGAAGATCAAGTAGGTACTTACTCGGCAAAATATGAACTCGATACAATGAGTTCATGCCTGCTTGCACCTTCTTTGATCTGATTACATGTCAGGTACTAAACAATATTTAAAAATTTATTTAACAATACTTATTGATACTTAAAGACTCATTAAAAAGTGAAGCACTCATTACAAAGTTATTACAAAATGTATTTATAATATTAGGCACTCAAGCAGCCGATGTACGTACCACTGCAAAACAAAGGCTGTCTCTTAAAGAGTATGGGCTTCATCACCACCTCCCAGGTAGCAAAATGACGTCTGCGACATAAAAATGACGTCATCCTAAGGCTGCGTTTCCACCAGAGATGTGCGAGGATGCATAGCGAGGGATGTGTTTGTAAACAACCAATAGAATCGCTTCATTTACCTCGCCTCGGTCAGCACAGCTCTGGTGGAAACGGCTCAGCGGAGCTAGATTTTTGCGCATACAAAACAAGCGCGGGATGTGTGCGAGGGATGTGTACGAGGGAAGTGTGCGAGGGATGTGTTGCGAGGCATGTGTGTTGAGAAAGATGTGTTGCGAGGTTTGCGCATACTGTACCAGCCAGTCCATAGACGGAGTTTGTTGGAAGTAGAAGTGCGCAAAATAGATATGGATAATTGGAAAAAGAAAATACTTTTATATTTAACAATTTGTGATGAAGAAATGGAAGCCGAAGATACGGAGTTTATTAGTTCTATAATTTTGAGCAATAGAAGAACACACAGGTTTTGGATACGTAGGTAACCATTTTAAATATCATCGATTACATGGAGAATTCTTTACCTTTTTTTATACGGCTGATGATGAAATATTCGAAAATTCTTATCGAGTATCTAGAAGTAACTTTTATGAGTTACACAATTTGATTGAGAACATTATCAAGAAAGAAGACACTTACTACAGAGAATGCATCAGCACCAAGGAAAAATTGGCGGTATGTTTAAAGTAAGTAAAATAGTTTGAATCAATTTTGTCTTTATTAAACATATTAATTGAAAAGTACAACATAATCTGCAAAATAAGTAGACAACAAGTTCCTCTTTTTCATGGTAAATTAGGCTCTGTTCCTACTTTGTTTGAAGTATTTGGCGTTTGTAGGTCTGAATGTTGTGTTCCCGGAGATGCTGGTTGTTCAGCTACCAGTTGGCAAGACGAATCCATCTGGCCCGCTGTTTTTTTTGTACTCCTAGTCCCCGGAGATGCTGGTTGTACAGCTTCCAGTTGGAAAGACGAATCCATCTGGCCCGCTGTTTTATTTGTATTTCTAGTCTCCGGAGATTCTGGTTGTACAGCTTCCAGTTGGAAAGACGAATCCATCTGGCCCGCTGTTTTATTTGTATTCCTACCAGAGCTTGAAAAATAACCAAGTTGTTCAGGATCCAGCTGAGGCGGCAAATCCATCTGGCCTGCTATATTACTTGCGTTGGTACCAGAGCTTGAAGAATAACCAATATTTTGATTATACCACGACAGCACGTAAGATTCTTCGGCTTCGCTAATCATATTAAAAAGTTTCCTTTTTAAAGGAACTTGCATGTAATCTGGTAATTTTTTAAATGTTTTCGCCATTGAAAGAAAAAAATGATCAGTATCATCGCAGTCCGTTGGTTTAAAAGTTCTCTTAATTCTTGCCTTTCTTTTCGAAAATCTTCTTGATTTTTCATATGTTTTTTGTATTAAAATTGATAATTAATCGCCTTTTTTCTTCTTTGATGATGACGGGGTGACCAAATCTGTTGAAATGCCTGAAGTTGAGGCTATTTCGTAAAGATTGTTGGGATTGTCAGCTTGATTTGGTGTATGTTCAGTGCTCTGCGAAGAGTCATCTTGGTTTAATGAATATTGAGTGCTTTGCGAAGAGTCATCTTTATTATTTGGTGACGAAATATCCTCTTTATAACTTGACTCTCTATCTCTGTTGGCCAAGTACAGTAAAAGAAATTCCATCAATTTTTGGTATTTCCATTCACGTGTTTTGGTTGTAGCCTGTCCGCTTTTTTTTTTAGATTTCTGCCTCTTTAGCGCGTCCCGATGGCTATCCCGTAGTTGTTTCCAACGATACTTTGCGCTTTTCACTGAAATAATAGAAAATTATGATTAGGAATATAATAATAATAAGGGTGGAAGTGTCATTTTCAAGGGCATAACTACGAGGAAACCCGCTCCGGGTTATTGGGCTAGTACCTAGGCTCGCGATGGTGAAATCGGCGCCGCACCGCTCGACACCCCAAGCCGCTCACGGCAATGTTGCGCCCCGTCGCCTGTATGTTTTTGCCTTAGGCGTACGAATGGGGGGCCCATATAGTGAGTTGGCCAGTCACCGTCTACCCATTTTTCCGTGTTTTACATGTGTATTAGGGTAGGCGACAGTTTGTCATCCATAGTCCCAGATTTCCGGTCAATTAGCACATCAAAACAATAGCTCCGATTTTTAATTTTCATAGATTGCAATAGTCCTACACTAACCGGGGATTGTCCTTGGGTGCACTTTATAGTGTGAACAGGGATAATAGCCGGCTTGTGCCCCATTAAATTTAGATTAAAGCGTTAATCGGGCCTCTGCGCTGTTGGCTTCGGCCCCACTCATGCCTTCCAAAAGTCCGGGACTCCATAGTCCCGTGATACGGAAACGTTAACTACATAATAATAATAAATTATTTATTGACATATAAAATTACAATTACAATTATAAAATTTTTATACCAAGCATATTGTCTTACAGATCGCAAAAAAATCTGTAACAGGTAAAGAGTACTTTTTTATTTGTTAATGAATTATTTTACTATTATTACAAACATTCCTTTTTTTGCAGGTATTTATCCATGGGCTCGTCGTTCACAAGATTGGCAGAAAATTTTAGGATTGGAGTAGCAAGTGTGTCGAGAATTGTGGCAGAAGTTTGTAATGCTCTTTGGCTTGTTTTACAACCTCTTGTTATTCCAAAACCTACCAAAGACGACTGGAAGCGAATAGCAAAGGATTTTCAAGAGCTATGGCAGTTTAAAAATTGTTTGGGGGCTCTAGACGGTAAACATGTTTATATAATGTATCCTGCAAACACTGGGTCCTCTTTTTTTAATTACAAACAAAGATTTTCTATAGTGCTTATGTGGTTAGCTGACGCTAGGAGAAAGATTATAATGGTTGATGTGGGATCCATGGGAAGATTTAGTGATGCTGGAATATTTGATGATAGTGTTTTTGGAAAATATTTGAAAGAAAAAAGATTGAATCTTCCTGAACCTGAACCATTATATGAAGGAGGTGAACCAGTACCATTTGTATTCATTGGAGATGAGGCTTTTCCTTTGATGGAAAATTTCATGCGCCCATATCCGCGGGACCAGTTAGACCAAAAGAAACGTATATTTAACTATAGACTTTCGAGGGCACGTCGCATTGTGGAAGCTACATTCGGTGTATTGGCACGAAAGTGGTATGTGTATCGTAAAGACTTTGAATGCAGAGTGGAAACGGTTGACAAAATCGTAAAAGCCACATGTGTAATGCATATTTTTTTAATTGAAAGACAAACTAATTATTTGGATTCCATTGATAAAACAAATACAAGTACTCTTGTATCCGTTCCTAGCATTTCCGTCGTCGAGTCAAGTGATGGTTATGAAGTAAGAGAGAAATACTGCTCTAATTTCAATAATCAAGGAAAAGTGTCATGGCAGGATACTCGTATTTCGTCACGAATTCATCGCACAGAATAAATACCCAAATATTGTAACTTGTATTTTAATATACCTGATTATTACTTACCATCTTTATATTTTATTTCTTTGACTATTTCCTCCCACGCAGCGTCCTTAGCTTCATTACATTTGTAAAATGACAAAGAAGTGTTCCACAAACACGGAAACTTTTTAACGGCATCAATTAATTTTTCGTCCATTATGCCACGCAACCGTACGACATGCGTACGACTACAAGCGCTTACGACAGCATAGTGAGACGTGAGCGGCAGGCAGCCGTTCGCGTTACTCCGCTCCCTCCCACTGAACCGCACCCCCGTCGACACATTTCACAGCTTCGCAACGCATCCTCGCGCCACACATTAATGCGCATTTTCACAGCTCCGCTACACATCCTTGTAGGCACATTATCATCGCACAGCTTTGGTGGAAACACCCACACATTTTCACAGCACAGCTAGACATCCTCGCACGACACATTTCCATCGCACATCTCTGGTGGAAACGCAGCCTAAGTGTCATTTTAGGGTCAGTACTTTATTCATCGAATATGTACGTCACACTGACGTCATTTCAGCGTCTTGTTGTGATGGTACTCAACAGTATGTTCTGGTGACGTCGATTTAGTGTCGATCTGTGACGTCCTGCGTTGGTTATTTATTGAACGTCCTAGCAACGTCCATATAGGGTCAGTTCTGTGACGTCCTGTGTTAGACATTAATAAGACTCCGTAACAACGTCCATTTAGGGTCAATTACGTGACGTCCTGGTTTGGTCATTAATAAGACGCCGTAGCAACGTCTATTTAGGGTCAATTCTGTGACGTCCTGTGTTGGACATTAATAAGACGCCGTAGCAACGTCCATCTAGGTTCAATTCTGTGATGTCCTGTGTTGGATATTATTAAGACGCCACAGCAACGTCCATCTAGGGTCAATTGTGTGACGTCCTATGTTGGTCACGAATGA
Source organism: Yponomeuta evonymella (assembly GCA_963969515.1). Lineage (NCBI taxonomy): Eukaryota > Metazoa > Arthropoda > Insecta > Lepidoptera > Yponomeutidae > Yponomeuta > Yponomeuta evonymella. The sequence goes on from OZ018346.1 coordinate 9,075,373, forward strand.
TGCGCCGTAGCAACGTCAATTTAGGGTAAATTTTGTGACGTCCCTTATTGGTAATCAAAAAGATACCTTAATAACGGCCATTTAGAGTCAATTCTGTGACGTCTCGTATTGTTCAATAAATAATATGCTTTATATGCTTTTATTTCGGAATACACAGTTCCAGATTATAAATAAATAACTTACAATACAATAGAGAAATACAATAAAATAAAATAAAATAAACGAAATAAACACAAGTCATTTTCGATTATTGTCGCGCTGAACGGAATGCCAATGTTGGTACAGTGAACTGCCCACATCCTCACACAGACACGACAGAATCTCATTTTTGGAGGCCCTTAGTCGGCTCCAAAATGAGGCAACTCTGTTACGGAGAATGGCAAAGAAATCCGGAACCCTGGCCGAAGCGAACATTTGCGATGCACTACAAAATCGAGGCAAACGCATTAGTATACGGAAGGCGTCATTATATTGCACTCTCAGAGTACTGTACGCGCTTCTCGTGTAATTAAACCACAGCTGGCAAGTATAAAAACTTTGACAGTAAGCTTTGAATAGCGTTACTTTGACGTCCTCCGTACACCTTGCAAACCTTCGTGCGATCATGTTACAGCGCACGGCCAGAGCCCGGCGCTCCCGCTCCATGTCGTCATTATCCGTCAGTCTCTCTGTGAGGATGTGTCCTAAATATTTAAACCTCTCTACAACTCTATAAAGTTCAGGTAGAGCTAAATTTGACACAACCAGATAACTTTGTGGTACTGTAAGTTAGAAAGTGACAGAATAGCGCTAGTGAAAGAAAAACCCTGATAAGTGCGAGTCGGACTCGCCCACCGAGGGTTCCATACAAATTTTTAGGTACTTACAGATTATAAATACTTCAGGAATCGAGTCTCGCAGTTTTTTTTTATTTTTTTTATCCCTAACTTCAAAGACTATTTGTTATGATTTAATTACAAATATATAGTTTTCAGACTTTTCCCTGTACTTGTAGTAAGAGTATATGTAGGTACTTGCCAAATTTCATAGTTCTAGGTCAACGTAAAGTATTTCATTCTCTTTGGCGGCATTTTTGCGGCATTAAAACGTTAGATTTTTTCACAGCTTCAAGGACTGTAGACCTGAGTAATGGTTTTAATTTCTACTCAATACCACCACAATGTTCCCGAGATAATAAGTCTTGACAGACAGACGGACGGACGGACAGTCAACAAAGTGATTGTGAGGGAACCGTTTTTCTTCTTGAGGTATGGAACCCTAAAAAAGTGCGGAAATCATGAGAGCAGTTTGTAATTTAATTTTCTTTTATGTTTGTAATTTTATTGTTAATGAGGAGAAAAACTTTTTAAGTTTAATAAAGCACTCAGATCAGTCTGTGTGGGCATCACGCATCACTTCTTCCAATTGGTGAGAAACAGAACGTATTAACCGGTCGTTTTGGAAGACGTTAATAGGACGTCATTTTTATGTTCCTGAAGACGTTTAGTTTAGCGTTAATATGACGTTTTTTTTACCTCGTCAATTGGAAACGTTCTTTATACGTCTTTACAGACGTCGTTAGGTAATGTCAGGTACATAACATTAGACCGTCATTTTGTACGTCTGTGGGACGTCTTTTACAACGTCATTTACGTCGAAAATGACTGTGAATGGACGTCGTCATGACGTAAAATTGCTACCTGGGCTGTGCCCACCGAGGATTGGCGATTTCAAGCGCTAAGATCAACACCTTCAGATACTTTTTCCTTCTCTTTTCTCGAGATTTTTTCTATACCGTTTTCGAATGGTATTGATAAAATGATAACATAAATCAAAAAACACACAACTAATAAATCAAACCACATCAGTCATTGGTACCGCATATGCATACATCGTATTCATGCTGACCGAATGAATACGATGTATGCATTTGCAGTTAATTTAAGTTAACTTAAGAGTTGACCGGCGCCGACCATAAAACGCTCAAAACATTTTTTTATTTTTTGTCCTGATATTATACATACATACATAAACTCACGCCTGTATCCCAGAGGGGTTGCCACTTACCAAGATTCTGACAGATCACTTTCGCTTCCTTAACATTCATTAGTCATTGCATTGCTCTTTGTTAATACATCCTCTAATTGGTTGAAGTATGTCCGCCTGGGTCATCCCTTACTGGCCCTTCCACCCACATTCGCTCGATATATTTGTTTCGTCAATCTTTTTTCCTTCATCCTCTCCACATGTCCAAACTAACGCAACATTCCTTTCTCAATTCTATTCTCTATTTAGTTTAGTCATTCTGTCTATTTATAAGTGAAGTAATTTTGGTCAAGAAAAAAAATATCAGGTCGTCTGCGTAGCCAACTGTGTAGTACCTAGTTTCTGTTGTTCAGTGTCGTGATTAGCTCGCTGACAACAACATTCTAGAGAAGTGGTGAGAGGACGCTCTCCTGGGGGCATCCCCTGGCCACCAGTGCCCTGGTGGGGTCTTCCTTGGATGTCTTGATTACCCTTTGTCTCAGCATGGCCCCGATCCATTCCATTAATGATGTAATGATAATGTGGTGCCTGCTGAGTGTGTGCATGGTTGATCCTTGTGAAGCTGGTTTTGTCAAACGCACCCTCGATACCTTTATTTTGTATGGCCTTCTCCGCCTTGGTGACCACGACGTGGAGAGCTGATTCTGTACACTTGCTCGTACTGTATGCAAGTTTGTTGCGGTGCAGCGGGGTGTTTAGAAGGTCGCCATCCCTCAGTTACCGGTCACATACTCTCTCCAGTGTTTTCAGCATGAAGGAGGTGAGACTGATCGGTCTGAGGAATTTGCGTTAGTGTAATCAGTTTTGCCTGGTTTTGGGAGGAAAATCTACTGATGTATCTGTGTGCCAGGCAGGATTGTAGTATCGCCACCAGCGTTTCTTCCAATTTGACACCTCCCCATTGCAGTAGGATGGGGAAGATCCCGTCTGAGCCCAGTGTATCTTCTTAGGTATCGCCATCGTTTGGGCTATGTCCCAGCAGATCTCATTTGCTGGTACGTCTGTGATTTCCCAATAGGTTTCCTGGACAATCTGACAACCTGGGAAGTGGATTTGGAGTAGTGTCGCCTGAGCTTCCTCGGCGGAGCTATATAGTGTACGTTTTATCTGGTTTTAGCAGAGAGCCTACCTTTTGTGGCTTCCCGGAGGATAGTATTAGATAGTAGTACGGCACGAGTCCGCCGTCGAGCAGGACACTATGTCTGTACAGAAGTTTCGCCAGAATGCAGTGCTTCAAAAGCGTATACGTTTTTGTAGTGCGTCTTGGCTGCCTTGTACTTGTCCCAGTCTAGGTCGTTTCTTGTTTTCACTGCCCTGTTTAGAAACCTTCTTACTTTTTGCCGCATCCGCTGCAGCTCAGGACCCCACCAGGATTGGCCGTCGTTGGGTTTAGCGGGTGGGCCGGTTAGGGGGTAGGTGTCATGGTAACACTGCCTAATTGCAGATGTTATGTTTGTTACCTGTTGTTCGATGTCGCTTACTCCGAGTATTTTCTTAGGTACCTACCTACAGGTGTTCCAGGCTGCTGGCTATAGCATTGCTGTACATTGCCCGGTTGGTTCTTCTTGAGTTCCTTCGGGGTGTTCGATCAGGGGTGTGGGCGCGTAGATAAAATCGGATTCAGCGGTGGTCTGAACACGAAACTTCCTCCGTCACGTGCCAGTTAGATACCAGCTCGGAGGCCTTGTCGGACGCTAGAGTTAGATCGATGATGGTCTTGCATCGTCTTGTGACGTATGTGGGCTTTGAATCTATGTAGGTATAAGATGTTAAGGTTGGTTTTTAAACCGTAGCTAAGAAGCTTTCCTCACCTCTGCTGTTTTCGCGATCCATTCCTCAGAGGGAGTGGTGTGCGTTTGCATCTGCAGCCACGATCAGTTCCAGGTTAAGTCGTTCGCAGTGCTGTATGAGACTAGCAGCTTCGTGTGGTGGTACAGCCTCGCGCCATGAGGAATGTATGCGGAAGCGATTACCAGATTCGGTAATCCACGTGTACCCAACCGTTGCTCGTCTGATAGTCGTCAGGTCTCTGGAACAGAACTCCGTTAGCGTGTGTGTTTGTATGTTACGAGAGGTGTATATGCAGGTCTGGAATCGCCTAGTTCTGTATTATATATGTGCTTACCTCCGATTTTGTTGAGGCCACATATGCGGTTGCTGTTGATCCACGGCTCTTGAATAAAGGCAATGGCCTCGTCATTTGTTTCCTCCAGCCGCATTTTCCGCAACGGCTCAACTGCAACGATGGCTGGAGAAAGTAGATAGATACGTAATAGCGATTGCTATAGGGAACTTGCGTCTAACTTAGCTTGGAGTGACATAGCTTTTATACCATAGAAGTTTTATAAAAACCTACGAAAATTTTAAACATAAAACAATAAAAATATTTTTTTCGGGGTTTTCTTTTCTTAATATATTGTACTAAACTTCATTGTCACATCCGGCCACATCAAAAGGGTAAAGTTTTGCTAAGATTTTGTATCTAATTAAATGTTGTGAGATATTACGGATAAAAATAAAAAGCTAAAACCATTTTGGTTAAATTGCAGTTGAATTTGCGGTAAAATAATTAGTTAGGTACGTTCTTTTCCGTTTTCTACTCTTGCTAATAACCATACCACGATACCATAGCTTGAACCTTGGCAAATTCCAAAGTGTTGTGGGTGGTTGGTCATCCCTTGTACTTTTTTCACAAAATGTTTACTTTCCCCATCTTTCCTCTAAAATATTTGGTATTCACAACCCGACGAAACTGGCAACATTATTTTAGCGGCAGGGTCTAAAGAATTTGGCTTTACCACTTACTTGGCGCCTGTTTTTGCGGTTTTGTAATCTATTTGCGCCAAAACCTATTTCTATTATAGTTGCTTTCATGTAATTTAATATCATGGGTGCTTATTTGTCTGAACCGGTCACCGAGAAGGTATCAAGCGATGAAGTAAGCGAAAAGTTAGAATGCGGCGCTAGCTCTATGCAAGGATGGCGTGTCAACCAAGAGGTAAGAATCATATTGTTGCAAAGTAGGTATCATGATCTCTTAGTAGTAATGAGAAGTTATTTGATAACTTAAAAGCCATTGGTCACAGTTTAACATTAGTAGATTAGTAGTCTATTTTCCACTGAGCGGGCGTTACCTCACATTTTTTACAATCGTCTATAATATAACCTATGTGTATCCTATGTTATGGCTTGTTTCTAACGGATTCTATCGATGTGGATTGATCTTTGTATTCTTCGCTGTAAAATGGTGGATTCATAACCTACGAATTTGTAAAGAGCAATTACTGGGAACACATTATGTACCTACAGATCATCATCATAAGCAGCCTATATACATCCCACTGTAGGGCACAGGCCTTCTCTCAGAGAGAGAGTATGGGCTTAATCAATTGCCCACAGTGGATTGGATTTCAAGCACTGAGGTATGTGAATAGCTCACACACTCAGGTTTCCTCACGATGTTTTCCTTCACCGTTAGTGAGTGGTATTGCTACTTTAACTTCACAAATGTCCATAACCTAGAAAACAAAGTCATAGGTACATGCCCGCACTGGGAATCAAACCTGGGTCTCGCTTCCGAGTCCAATGTTCTACCCACTAAGCTACCACTGCTCATAGCATGCTGCCTCATACCATGCCCCAAATTCTATGTATTATTTTCTATTACAGGATGCACACAACACAATCCTAGACTTCGACACAAACACATCATTCTTTGCTGTGTATGATGGCCACGGAGGGGCGGAGGTTGCTACTTACTGTTCTCAGAAACTGCCCGACTTCATAAAGAACACAGAGGCCTACAAAAATGGGGAACTCATTAAGGCATTGGAAGATGCTTTCCTTGGTTTTGATGCTACAATACCTACTAAAGAGGTTATGGACCTCTTGAAAGAGATGGCTGGTATGTTTGTCTTTATGGAAACACTACATCATTACCTATAATATGGTTTCATTCAGCTTTTATCTGTATGTCTCCACAAGACACTAAAAAAAGATGCCATTTTGTAACAAGAATTCCTCTCTTAAACCAGCTTTAACTCTGTTTCGAGAGTGTTTTTGTGGAATCATGTTTTTATAAATAAGACTACAATTTTTTAAATGCTATCATAGCCCAAAAACTGATAAGGGGTTGATATTTCTTGAATTAATGAGACAAATGAGTGACTGACCTAGAATGAACACACTACTTCATAGACATTATTGCTTTCCATATTTTCATAAGTTCTATCAATGGCTAATGGTTTGTAATCACCAAGCATGCCCACCGATTTCAAGCCCTTCAAGCCCTGAGGTAAGTGAATAGCTCAGGCACTCGGGTTTCCTCACTATGTTTTCCTTCATTTGTATAAAAGTTGAATTAAATTGAATATAGTTTTAGGAGCCATCTAAATTGCATACATAATACTACTGAGTTGTAAAAAAAAAATATTCCACTGAAACACTGTTAAGCCAGATAACGACAGGAATTCCTGTTATAAATTGGCTTTAACTACATCTTTTGAGTATTTTTTTGAGACTTTTGATTAACAAGACTGTTAATATGCATCTCTTTATAGCAAAGGTTACTAAAACATATTTCCTTTATCAGGTGAAATCAACCCACCAGGCGCCAGTGACAATGAAGAATCAGATGATGAGAACGTAAGCAACTTGTACCAAGAGGCTCGGCTACCTCTGCATGTAAGTGCTTCCTAACACCTTATGTTTGTAGTCAACAGAAAGCTTGCATTTTTGATGGCTGAGAGTGCATGCATGTTAAGGTTGACATCAGTGCCAGATTAGGCTAGTGCGGGGCCTGTGGCAAATTCTATCAAGGGAACAAGGGGGCAATTAATGGTACTTTAAGTAAAACAAAACTTGTGCAAAAGAAATAATGGTCATGGTGTAGCAAAGGGTGTGCAAGGGAAAAAACACTTAGAAAAATTTCGCAAAAAAAATTGGCTCCCCGTAAACAATTCTTTTTATATTTTTAATCAAAGGGCGGCATCACAATGAGCAACTTTTCCCCCTAAAAAAAATCTCTAAATTAAATATTTCAGATTTTACAGGCGATTTAAATTTTATATGGCTAAGCACTTAGAAGAAAAATGGACTTCAGAAAACAGGTCCCCGTAGCCCCTTCTTTTTATATTTTTAATCAAAGGGGGTCATAAAAATGAGCAACTTTTCCCCCTAAAAAAAATCTCTAAATTAAATATTTCAGATTTTACAGGCGATTTAAATTCGCCTATCGAACTAAAATCGCCTGTAAAATCTGAAATATTTAATTATTTAATTAAATATGTCGCAGGAGGTGCTGGCAAAGTACGAGAATAAGCTCAGTACACTCCACACACGAAGGTTGAGCGAAACCAATACACCGATGTCTCCGTGTTTGAGAGCCAAGAAGAGTGATGAAGCTGGTGGTTCTTCTTCTGGTAAGACCTGGATTGAACTTCTATGATTAACTTGCATATGCTTCATGTTTGTTTATTACTTCTCGCTCTTGCTGTAATCATCTTCTTTTTTTTTTGTTATCTGGGAGAGTAGGTTATCAGCCATACGGCCATACAGACATACGCATCTCCATACTAAGTCTTGCTGTGAATTAAATGTAAACAGATCACAATGAACTTGCACTGAATGTAGCTTGTGCTTTTTGATCATTTGCATAATTGTTTATTTTGCGGCCTTTGTACATACATAACCACGCGCCTGTATACCAGAGGGGTGGGCAGAAGTTTGTCACTTCACTGCCTCAAGATTTATTACTCATCATAAAATCCCTCTTTCATTTCATCCTCGTTTATTAGTCATTAATTTGTCATTAATTAATTACTTTTTAATTATATTTTACCTAATTTCATAGATCATTATCGACTTGGTGCATAGGGTAGGCACAGCAGATTGAAAGGTCGCCGACTACTTTTATTATTATCCGTACTGGCGATGGCGCAGCGTTATCGCGGCGTCGGATCGCACAGTGCGGTGTTCCATAGAAAAAAGTAAAATTTCGTTGCACGAGATACAGTAAGTGTAATAAACCACATTTGATTATAAATAGATACTGCATTCAATGACACATAACAACAAGTCCATCTATTGGAAACTATAAAGATACCTATGTAGCGTCAAAGTTGGTAGTGATTTATGAATAATTTTCGTTGAGGCGCATAGTAATTAAATTACTCATCCGGAAGACGTTGATTTTACTCATTAATGGTTAAAGTTATTAGAGATCTGCCCCTATATTACGCTCACCAAATCCTGAGCGATTCCAATCGTTTAACTGTCAAATTAGTATGGAATTTGACAGTTAGACGATTGGAATCGCTCAGGATTTGGTGAGCGTAATTAGGCCACTGTACCTCTATTGTCTAATCCAGAGTTGGGTATGTACTTTTAAAATTAATTGTCATATTATTATTTCACGTGAAATGTAATAAAAAAATACGGTTTAACTTTTTATTTAAAAAATAAAGTTTAAAGGTTTTCTAAAAAAGCCCTAAAAAGATCTGTCAAAAAGATGGTCTAATTAAATTAATGTAAACTTTAGGATTCCATACCCGAAGGGTGCCAAACGGGACCCTATTACTAAGACTTCACTGTCCGTCTGTTTGTCTGACTGTCTGTCTGTCTGTCACCAGGCTGTATCTCATGAACCGTGATAGCTAGGCAGTTGAAATTTTCACAGATGATGTATTTCTTCTGCCGCTATAACAACAAATACTAAAAAACATTAAAATAAATATTTAAGGGAGGCTCCTATACAACAAACGTGATTTTTTGCCGTTTTTTATCGATCTTTGTGTCTAATGTTGTATAGATAATGGTACGGAACCCTTCGTGGACGAGTCCGACTCGCACTTGGCCGATTTTCTAAACAATTGAACATGTAAGAAGAGGCTGAAAAGTATTTTGACAAGATCAGTTGTTATTTTTAACCACAAAATGGACAAGTACTAGCAACAATAATCTCTTAAAAAATACCGGTTCTTGAGTACTAACTCTAACCTTTTCACTCGCACCCCCAATTCACCCCACTGACATTAATTGAAAGGGGTGTCATGGCGGCGCAAAAAAAATAAATGACCAGGTTGCCTAAATATCAAATTATTATCTGACCAATGTACGGATTTGTTTGAAATAAAAAGAATTATACTCTAGAATAATTACATTACTAAACAATAACAACTTTATCAAAATTCAGACACACAATTTTTTAAATTCAGAGTACGAAAATGCAATTACTACAAATAAGGGCCTAGTGTCCCAAATTTTTGTGTGTGTGCGAACTATTACGTAACTTTAGGAAAAGATAATTTATGTAACAAGGTGCTGAATATACACCTATTCATTCTATCAAGCTTGTTTTCTCTTCACATATAAGATTTATTACCAAAACATTATCAAACATTTTGCGAGAATGCTAACGTTTCCTATTGAACAGTGTAAGGGGGACAATTTGAATTTGAAAATGTACTGTAATCGTGGGTCTTTACGAAGTGAAAACCACTTTTATTGAATGAAAATACTCTAATCTTATTGGAATCTATGCTTTTTTATAGAAATATTCAACAAAATCTAGTAAAAACGAAAAATATCGACTGCATTATATTTTGTACCAAGGTCACAAATAAATGGGTAAATGGAGAAATAAAACAGTAGACCCATAATGAAATATTTATTTTCCTTTTTTACACTATTTACAATAAATATTCAGACAAAAATAAAGAATAAAACAATAAAATAGTATTTTAGTTGTTTTGTCTTATTTAGGAGGGATGGGGTAAGGAAGAGTTTTCATTGGGCAAGAATCGATAAAATGCGGGGAAAACAATTTGCGATAAAACGCATGCAGAATATTTTATTACCAACTTGCTATTAGTGAAATAAAAAGGTAGCCTAATGCGTCACCCGGCAGCAAAAAACAAGTCCATAAAGCGTCGGAGCTCAAGTGGCGGCGTGTGCCGCGCATTGAGTATCAAGTTCGGCGTCAAGTAGTTTGTTTATACTAACCGCCAGTAAGTAAGTATCTAACCATAACATTGTTTGTAATAGCCTTATTATACGTTGTTAGTGGTGATTGACTTAACAATTACCTATGTCATATTTTATTACAAATAAAATTAATTGTTGATCAATCGTATTGCTTCTGGTGTTAACTTTTACTACACCAACAGCGAATTTTCTCACGATGTTTTCCTTCATGTCTAAAATGTTGTAAACTTGTCATTTTGTCATATATAAGTAGTGATAAAATATACAAACATTTTAAAAGAGTTGAGTTGAAAACATTCGTAATTTGGAATGAGCTGAATTATGTCCTAATAAATTTATTTGTAGATAACAATATTCTATTATTATTAATGCTATCGCGAGTTATACTGATTATAATTTTTATGACTTTTACATTTTAGGAGTATGGAGCTTTGAAAATTTAATATTTTAACAATACTTTTATGGAATTCACGTCGAAATGGTCTCGCTATTAGTACACAAAAAGCAAAACATGACATAGAAAAAGACAAAAGACAAGAACTGCAAGAGTAAATTATTAGGTTAGGTACTTACAAAATGGTGTGTCGTGTGATCTTACCTACCCATCGAATAAATGAAAAATGTTAAACTCCACGTGTTCCATTAGTTCGATAGGCAAATAAGATTTTCACCAATCTAGAAAACAAATTTAGATTGGTCAAACAAACAAGAAAACAGAATGTGAAGGAGCGGACGAAGTATGTCTACTTTTATTATCTACATGCACAAATCTTACATATAAATTACTGATACCCATCAGTCATGCGTCATCCTCTCTCAAATATACAACATAATAGATGAATGGACGACAGCCGAAAACCGTAACCAAACAAAGGCAAGGAAAATCTGAGTGGCGCCGCATCCTCGAGCAGCAGCAGCGGCGGGTCCCGGAGCGTCCGGCAGCTGCTCCACCCGAAAGCGCGGCAGCTCGTCGTCGTGAACAGACCTGTAAAATAAAATTAACCTGAAATCTGTTCCATAGATACACAAAAACATGGCATGGGATAAATATTGATTCAACTTACTGCGGGCTGATATTGCGCAAAATTTCCCTGCGCACTTCGTCATCCTCGCTGCTGCTACTGGAGAGCCTGCTGGAAAAAATAAACAGTTAAAAAAGTCTTACTTCCGCATAGAAGATGGAAAAAAATTATTAAGTATTGTACCTAGAGGTAGAAAGCGGGACGCTTAGTGCCTCCAGTGGCACTAGCTCCCAGTTCTCCTCCTCCACCATGATGTCCATTGCCTGGAAGAAATATAAACCTAAAATAACGGAACGAACAAGAAATAATACAAAATTAATATTTATATTTATACAGCAGTGGTAGCCTAGTGGGTAGAACCTCGGACTAGGAAGCGGGAGACCCAGGTTCGATCCCCGGTGCGGGCATGTAGCTATGACTTGGTTTTCTAAGTTATGTACATTTGTGAAGTTATAGTAGTAGCAATACCACTCGCTAACGAAGGAAAACATCGTGAGGAAACCTGAGTGTCTGAGCTATTCACGTACACGCGCTTGAAATACCCAATCCCCGGTGGGCACGCGTGGTGATTAAGCCCATGCTCTCTCCCTGAGAGAAGGCCTGTGCCCTATAGTGGGACGCATATAGGCCGCTTATGTATGTTATGTAATATTTATATAATTATTATAACATACCATCAGGTTTCCCACCCCAGTCTCCTCCTCCTCCTCCTCTTCCAGCCCGACCTCTAACTCCCCCTCGCTCTCATCCTCTTCCTCGTCGTCTTGCAGTAATTCAAGAAACTCTTGGGGTGCCCGGGTCTCCACATCTGTAAAATAAATAAATAATAATTTTCCTATAAACTACGAGATGTATTAGAATCTAATTGGAAATTTGCGTATTCTCACTAGAAACTTATAGTAACGGTGTATTGAAGTTGATAAAAAATTTATTTCGATAATCAATTGAAATAATCACTAAGCCCATCACTATAGAACCGGATGAGAAGGCCGGAGGTCGTGACCCTAGTGGTCGATTTCCGGTATACGAACTTATCGGAAAACAACGGCAAATGTTTTGTTTTTGTAATATTTTTCACTATTACTTAGTAATTCTACATAAAAATGAATAAAATAACAAAGTACGATAGTCTTACTGGCCAAATATAGTGGGTTTTATCCAAAATACACAAACAATGATCAAAAATTTCGAAAGAAAGTACAACTTTTTTCAAAGTTGCTATATCGAACATTTTCTTGGGCCAAATTTAAAGTATTTATAGCATTCTTTAGGTAAAACTATGTGTAATGATTGAAATAAATGCATAAAGTAACACGTAAATACACTTTTCACTTACCTTTCTAACAAAAAACCTGTTTTTCTCGTAGTTTTCTTCTGTGCTCTCGCCACTTTCCAACAAGAAATTTTCGACTAAGATTGACAAGTTTTTTTTTTAGGAAGTCTTAGAGTATTTTATCACAGATTAAAGGGAATTTCATGCCGAACATGAACGAACATTAACCATAAACCGATATCATAGAACGTCAAACACATTTTAGCATTTTTTTGGTCTGTTGCCTTTTGGGACAACTCTGTCTCAGTTGCGCGTTTGACGTTTCCCGATGCGTTGAGACAGATCTGTCTCTGGTGCTAGTGAGAAGGTTAAGAGTCTAATATTTACATAATGTGTGCTTTGCCAACTCCTTTGACATCTGTTCAAGTTAAGAGACCTGAGTGAGCCCTAATAGTACATTATTGCAAAGGCAGCGAAATAGGCAATTGCAGGTCGAGTATGAGTTTGAAGGCCGAGCCGCAGGCGAGGACTTCAATGATACGAGACAGGCAATTGCCATTTCGGCCGAGGCATATATGGTGCTTTTCTTAAAAAATGCAAGGAATTAAAAAGGGGCCTTTTACATAATAAATTTCTTTTGATTTTGCTGGAAGCAGGTTTTCCATCGCTAATTTAGCTTCCGATTTTAAATCTGGTGGAGTGCAGTCAATGTTCATTTCATTTTCACTTTCAGAATCATCGGAACTCATTTTAATTATTTTATTAACAAAATAACAACGAACTCCGCTTTACCGCCAATTTTTATTTTTACTTTTGACTGACCTACAAGAATTGTTACTGCTAAAAGCTTACTAAAATTACTAATACTGGTTGTTTAAATGATACTGAAAGATTGACTCTTGTGTGTAAATCTGGATTAAACTGCAGATCCGGTCACATCACCTTTCAAGCAAATGTTTTCAAATCCTGAATTGAAAGATGAATATTATTAACCGTGAATTTTACCTTTAATATTTGTAATAAAGATTTTCTTTTTTTTTGTTATTAAATTAAAATTGGTTTTTTATTACTACATAATAAATATACAATAAATAAGAAAGTTACTTCGAATGGTAAACGTGACATTTTTGATATACTTAATTCTTCACCGCAAATTCCTATCATATTTACCTTTATCAATCTAACATTCTAAAATCGAAGAAATTGTCAAAATATGCTCAATACCATTATTTTATTATATTATTATTACATTTTTCCCATTTTCCTATACTACGCTGCACTGTGCGTCGTCGCGGCGAGCTAACAGGGCAATCTCATCGCTTTCAAATCGCTCGGAAATCAGTGTGTAAGAGGGCTCTTAAATAACAGTATTCACACGTACAGGCGCCGGCGCACCCAGTTCCAGCGGCGGATCTTCCGGCTCTGCTTTCGCGGCTGCCGGCTCGAGCTCGGAGACGGCCCCGGACGCGTCCTCAAGCAAAGACGAGCCGGCCGTTGTGCCCGGCAAGGAAGACGACACTGGCGGCGTCTCATCCACCAACTCCAACATTGAGGATAAGGAGGTGAATGGAGAGGTAAGTCGCGGATAAAGGTTGCAGTGGGGCGGCACCATTAAGCTAAAATAATCCTTAAATAGTCATGAAATAAAAGAACAAGTGCCAAAAAAATTTGTCGTGCGCATCGGCAGCATGGGGTCGTGCTTTTTTTGCGCTCCGTGTGGCGCCGGATTAAGAATAGCGTCACTCCATTTCCTTCCGTGGATGTCGTAGAAGGCGACTAAGGAAATCAATTACCAGGAGACGAGCAGAATCGCGTGGCGATTATGGCAAAAACCCTCATGGTTATGAAAACCACGAAGGATGCCTATGTCCTGCAGTAGGCGTCAAATGGCTGATGATGATGATGATGGTTGTAACCTATAAGGTTTATTTCAGTTTGTAATGTTGCGCCCGCAATAGTCTCATTTGCAGCGAGGAAAAAAAGCATTGCATCCTGCATTTAATAACCTACCTACCAGTAACACAGACAAATTGAGTCAATTTAAATGCTGAAATTACATCTGTAATCTATGACAAATTAAAAATGATGAAGAAGTATTAGATGAATGGACCTTTATTATTAGAAGTGTTTATTATGGATAGTAAATATTATGTAATTATGTTACGATGATTTCCAATGATTGGAACATAGGCCAATTTTTTGTGAACAGAAGCTCATCTTTCAGCTATATATAAGTATTAATCGTGGTCTATCTATCTAATTAGTCCGTAAACAGAGTCCACTGTTGGGCATAGGCCTCTTCTCTTTCACGCCAACCCATCCGGTCCTTTGCCAGTCTCGTCCAGTGTTTCCCAGCCGCTTTCACTATATCGTCGGCCCATCGGGCTGGTGGTCTGCCCACCGACCGTCGACCCGTTGGCCACCATTCAGTGGCTACCTTAGTCCACAGGCCGACTTTCCGCCTAACCAAATGCCCCATCTATCTCCATTTTAGCTTTATGATGCGTGTGCCTACGTCTTTGACTTTGTTTTTTTGCCGATTATCGACGTTTGGCACACTATCAAGAGCATGTCCCGCTCCATGCGCGGCTTGGATTTTCTCTATATTGGCTTTATTGAGTGCCCATGTTTCAGCACCGTAGGTGAGTATGGGTAGAATGCATTGGTTGAAGGCCATTGTCTTTTGGCTTTGCGGAATTTCGCGATGCTTAACTTTAATTAAGAAAACCCTATTGTTATGAGACAATGCTATTCTACTCTCTCTAGGTCTCCACCAGTGAGCCTGACGCGAAGGCCGCCGCTGCAATGGAGATCGACAAAGTAGCCTCGACCGCGCCCGACAGTTCAGAAGACAATCACCTGAAGCCCGAGCAGAGTGTGGACAGCGGACTCGCCGCCGCCGCCAGCAACGGTTCCGAGTGCAACGGAGAAGTGACAGAGTCTAAACAGGCTGATGGGGAGGACGCAAATATCACTTCATCGAATGGGTCCACAACGCCCACCAAGGGCAAAGCTAAAGGTGAATTATCATCATCAGCCCACCTCTGCCCATTGCTGGGTATGGGCCTTTTCTCCATCACGAGATCTTTCGCGGTCTCTCGCATCCACATTCTTTACAGAATTTTGTTGAATGTCAATGTACAATGTTGTCTGCTGTATTCATGTAGAGTTGTACAGCGAAAGACAGCGAAGATAGCGAAAAAAAAAGAATGCTAAATGCTTAATATAGTATTAAGTCCGCCACATTGCCATTGTATTTTTTACTTATGTGCAATAAACGTATTTATCTACACTAATGTTGTAACATTCTACTTATGTTTTCAATACTTGACTTATAATTACTACTGTTATAGCGCAGACAACAAAACACTCAATTTAAGCAATTTCACATGATGGTATAATATTCACATCGATATCGTAAAATCTCATTATAACATCAATAAAACGCGACCAACTTGATTGCAGGGCCAATCAGGTTGGTCGCGTTTTATTGAAGCGCGCAGCTGCGCTCTCATTGGTTAAATTTTAATGGCGGCAAAATCACTGTGATTATACACGTACGCGTGAATTTAATTTTTAATTGCATTAGTGAAGATGAAGTAGTGTATGCAACTGCATATAACACGGGTATTAAAACACTTGTTACTATTATGAAACTCGCTGCGCTCGTTTCATAAACTCACACTCGTGTTTTAATACCCTTCATTATATGACAGTTGCATAAACTACTATAATAATACTTTATACTTTATTGCACACATAATAGTAGATTGTGTCTCAAGGGAGCAAAATGATATATTTACGGCGAGGGCGGTATATTGAATCCTGAGTGAAGCGAAAGATTCTACAATAGAATCCATCTTGAGCGTAGCGAGGGATTCAAGTGTTTACGCCCAAGACGGAAATAATTTTGCTACCGAGTGACACATACTGCTTTTCACACCTGCTATAAGGAAAATTTAAATCAAACACAATTAAGATATCGAAAGAAGTTTATGATCGATTGCAACTAAATAAAAATCGAATTGGAATTACATTTTGTGAAAATCTGCACACGGATCATGCTGAGGGCAATAAAAAAAAATTAGAATATCAGGGAAGAAAAGTACAACTTTGATCCCTCATTTGAGGGAATCAAGGGATCTTTTCTGAATAGCAGGTGTGAAAAATCACATGAATAAAACCAAACATTTACAGAAAAATAAAAAGTGTACATGGCGAGCACTATATATTGCAGTTCGGAAAATGATTTGTTAGAATAACAATAATTCCCTCTGAACCTATATTTTTTATTCTTGTGGGAAAGTACAGATCAATTACGCGTTTAGTAAACTCTGTCTTACTATCATTGTCAGTGAAATTTTATACTCAATCTACGTGAGCCGCTGCAGACACAGTTTTATATAGAAGCGTGAAACCACGCCGTCTAGATTGCGGCATATGATTTCCATATTAAGTTGTATCTGCAGGGGTTTGCGGGTGGTTTCCCGCTTCGGGAGAACCGCCCGTGTTGCATTGCCCTTCAATCAATCCACTGCTGAACATTGCTGCCTCGGGACCAAGGCACGCCACTTTCTTCACTCCTCGGCCATCCTCATCCGGCCACAGCCAGCAATCAGCCTCAGATCGTCGGTCCAGCGAGGTGGACAATTCCCTTGAGTCGACCGTAATACGTTGCCAAGGCAAAACCCCTCATGGTTATGAAAAGCATGAAGGAAGCCTATTTCCTGCAGTGGGCGTTAAGGCTGATGATAATACGTTGCCATTTCCCAGACAAATCGTCGCCTGTGTCAAGTTCAGACAAGGCCATACCGGAGCGGCCGAAGAAGGCACGTCTGCGCCGTGCCGCCGCCATGGTCTACGAATCCCTGCTGCGGCAAGCTACTGAGGCCGATGACGATGAGGAGAGCGACTCCAACGACGAGAACTTCGAGGGCGGCGAGAACCACTCCTCGGACGAAGAGGCCGTCAACGGGGAGGACGAGTCGTCTAATGATGGTGAGACTGGGAAATATGTAACATATTTCACGTTGACTTTTGATTTTTTATTGCACAATGAACAACAGCTAATGACTTAAATAAATAACTTCTTCCACACAACCAATTGACCTGGCCCCAAACTAGATTACCCTACGCTATGGTAACTAGGCAAGGACATCACACACATGAGATACGTCCGGACTCTGTATGTTTGACTGAACAGACTGTATGTATTATTTATGTATGTTTGAATAGGAATGAAATATTGTATTATTTATTTATATAAACTTAAAACTTATGAGATCATATTTGAATCGTGTGATTTTAAAACAACACAAGTCACATGTGTTTTTAAAATATCACTTGTCCATTTTTATTTTTTATTAAATTATTTGCACTTGCCTATTGATTTACATTAGAAAAAAATTGTAGTTTATCCATACAGAAATTAACATAATATGCCAAAATATTGCTATTGTAGATATTAGTATTTGAATAAAACAGTTTTTTCTATTTCCTGACAAGCTGTAATGAAAGGGCATGTGTTGTTTTAAAATCACACGATTCATTTAGAAGGGAGGGTTTAAAAAAGCTGACATAAATAGGACTAAATCATCAGGGTCGGAGGTTAAGATGGGAATGCCACAGAGATCTATTTTGGGGCCGTTCCTTTTCCTCGTATATGTAAATGATTTGCCGTTCATGGTTCAAAACATGTCAGAGATAGTATTGTTTGCAGATGACACGTCACTTATTTTTAAGATTAAGGGACAAGAAAATGACCTTGCGGATACAAATAATGCTCTCTCCAAGGTACTATATTGGTTTACTTCTAATAACTTATTATTAAATTGAAAAAAGACAAACTGTATAAAATTCACACTACCAAATGTTAAAATGGTTGACAGCAATGTTATATTGGGGAATGATAAACGAGACCTTGTAGAAGAAACTGTATTTCTGGGTATCACAATTGATGCAAAGCTTCAATGGGGTCCTCATATAGGAAAATTGGCAAATAGGCTCAGTTCTGCAGCATACGCAGTTAAAAGAATCCGGGAACTAACTGATGTCGCAACTGCTAGGCTTGTTACTTCCATAGTATTATGTCCTATGGTATACTACTGTGGGGTCGGGCAGCAGACATTGATTCCCATCTTCGTCCTGCAGAAGAGAGCGATCAGATTCATATACTATAAGCTAGGCAATAGAGATTCGTTAAGAGATTTCTTTAAAGAAACTAACATCCTAACAGTTGCTAGTCAGTATATCTAATATAATATAAGTGACTTTAAAACTGTAGGTAGCCAACACAATGTAAATACTAGAAATAAACATAAACTTTCGTTCCCAAAATTTAGGCTGGCAAAGGTTAATACATCCTTTATGGGGAATTGTATACGTTTCTACAATAAGATCTCTGAGGATATAATAAGCTTGCCAGAATCGCGGCTCAAAAAATGTGTGAAGCACACTTTGTGCCAAAAAAGCTACTATAACATTAAAGATTATTCAGATGAAAATGATGTCTGGAATTAAAGCCAGTTCAATGCATGAGTTTTAGAACATTTATATAAATCCTGTAAATTAAGGACTTGAAAAGATTAAGTTTGGAGTTTTTTTGTCCATTTTTCTCCAAAATGATCTAGATTTTGAAATGGACACCTAGTTTAACTTGTAACGTTCATAAAGTCGCAGTTTCTGTGCTACTTTGAATAAAAAATTTTGATTTTGATTTTATGTTTAAATAAGAATAAAATTGACAACATTACAAACATTACACACTGAGTAGATAATAAAATTAATTTTAACTCATACCTATACGTGAAATATAATAATAATAACTTCCACACAACACAATCACTGGTCCTGAGGGGCGAGTCACTAAAAATTAATAGTTGTGCAACAGAGTCATATTAGTATGGTAATGATTGTTTTATTTACACTATTGGTAGTCTAGTAACCACTCGCATTTCAATAGTATAACCCGTGCAACTTAACTCGGCGCCTCGCGCGATTCGATCTTCTTCGCGAGAGATACCCAGTCGTA
The DNA here is from genome assembly GCA_963969515.1 of Yponomeuta evonymella. Classification (NCBI taxonomy): domain Eukaryota; kingdom Metazoa; phylum Arthropoda; class Insecta; order Lepidoptera; family Yponomeutidae; genus Yponomeuta; species Yponomeuta evonymella. Next base: position 9,094,706 of record OZ018346.1, read on the forward strand.
TTTCACTATTTAGCGCGGGTTATGCCATTTGAATGACACTGTACTGCCATTGCTTAGTTGACTTCCAAATAGATGCAAATGACAGCTAGTGTCGTGCTTATATCATTGTATGGAAAAACTGTGTGTGTATGAGAGTCTAGGGCCTGTTCCCAAACTAGGATAGTCTGTGCTATGGTAACCAGTAATAATAAATAAGGAAGATAATGAAAGAAATTTTGTCAACCTTCAACTCGCCTACAGGAGAAGCCGAAGAAGACGACGAGGAAGACCTGGAGGCGGAGTCGAGCGACGAGGGCGGCGAGGAAGACCTGTCGATGATCGAGGAGCCAGGCAACGACAGCGGGTGCACCGCCGTCGTCGCGCTGCTCAGAGGTACCGTATCAGTGATAGTTAAAAACATAGATGTCTAACCAGCACTAAATACATTTGTGAAAATAATAGGGGTTAAAGTATGAAATTGCCGTTTTATTGCAATAGGTTCTTTGAATTGACATAGAATCTTCATGGTTTGAGGTTTTCGAATGAAACTTTTATCAAATGGTTTCTATGATGTTCTTTTTTTAAAAAATGTGAAACATTTGAATATCGACTTTCAATTGTTTTTGTTATTCAATTTAGACAAGAAAGATGGATACTGCGAAAATTCGAGTGATTTTTGAATACGAGTTCCGACGCGGAACTAACGCGGCAGAAACAGCCCGCAATATCAATGCTGCGTTTGGAGAGGGGTCTACTAATGAACGCACCGTGCGATTTTGGTTTAAACGCTTTCGTGATGGAAATTTCGACTTAAAGAACGAGCCACGAGGAAGACCGCCCACACAGGTGAATAACGATGAATTAAGAGAGATAGTGGAAGCCGACCCTAGTCAAACTACCCAGGAATTAGCGGCATGGTTTAACGTTACCTTACCCACAATATTGACTCACTTGCGTCAAATCAATAAAATAAAAAAATACGAAAAATGGGTGCCTCATAATCACTCGAATTTTCGCAGTATCCATCTTTCTTGTCTAAATTGAATAACAAAAACCATTGAAAGTCGATATTCAAATGTTTCACATTTTTTAAAGAAAGAACATCATAGAAACCATTTGAAAAAAGTTTCATTCGAAAACCTCAAACCATGAAGATTCTATGTCAATTCAAAGAACCTATTGCAATAAAACGGCAATTTCATACTTTAACCCCTAATATTATGTACATTAGAAAAAATATCAGACTTCGAAAATGTTGGTGGCCACCATAATTTTAATACTAGAAATAAACACAAATCGCACCTTAATTTCCTTAACGTCACTAAACGAAATACACACATTTTCAGTACAAGCGTTTAAAGTTTTGATAATTTTGAAAAGGGTTTAAATTAAAGTAGGAGATATAATAATATATTGGTTACATATTTAATAGAACTAATCGCAAAAAATAAAAATCAAATATAACCCTTTTTAAGTAACAAAAAAAATTAAAAAACAATTATAGTGTCATTATTCTGCGCGACACAGAGGCGCTTTTAAAAGTTTTTATAAAATATTAATGACTCAAAAGGCAACAATTTTACCTAAATGTAAGTTAAAATGAATCTAAAAACCTGTTATTTTAATCTTAGGTTGTATTAACTTATCACGACAATAACACTTTGGTAGGCAGTGAGCACAAGTATGTCCTAAAATACTATCAAATCACAACATTTGAGATCAGAATCAACTTAAGTATTAATATAAAATATTTTGTAGATTTAGTTATCCTTGAATTTACAATTATAGATCGTAATATTGTATTAAATGTATTTTTTTCGAAGTAACTAACGTCATTAAGAAAGAATTTGGTCAAAAAAGGATGAGGCGTAGTATTTAGGGATGTGGTTATTGTTAATTAGAGACTTCAAATAATTTTTTTTTCTTTCTGCTAAGGGTATCCTAGAAGTATACAGCGTTTTTAGTTCCAATATTGCAGTACCTGTTGATGCTGACTCTTGTCTTCGTGTTCCGACTTTGGTTTTTTCTAATTTGATCTCCTTAAAATCATTGTCAGCATAAGATGTTTTATACAAAAACTGTATTTTGTCCGATCCTTCGTCATTTTTGATAATTTTTAGTGAAGACAGATATACCTAGTGCGATTACATGCGTTGGTAGCCATGTTTAGCGAATTAATGAATACTTTCATTAATTTAATAACAGGTCGCAATATATAAATTTTAGTTTACGCTATCCTTTAAAGAAAAATATTTGTATGTAAAAACGTATTTGTACAATAGGAACCAATAATATCATAGGTACCTCCAAATCACTTAATGGTTCAAATAAAGACTTAAACTCCAATTGAGCAGCAGGTGGTCTATTTTGAGAAAGACAGCTTTGTTTTTTGATAATTGAGTCATCATTTTAAATACAGCTTTTAGCGATGTCTCCTAGCTTTTGAATTCGATCGGAAGGTAGTGGCATCGTTATCTGTAAAGACTAATTTCATTAGTAATAATAAAAAGTAACGTTTACAATAAATTACCAAACATACTCCAACTTAAATTTATTAAAAACCTATTTTAAATACGTTAAATGCATGTTGTCATAGAAAAGTTAGCAGTTTTCTTTGTTTTTTCGCATAAACAAAATTACTGACTGAACGATACAAAACTAAATTCGATAGAAAAATAACTTTAATCAAAGGAATATGACAAGTTTTAGTGTCTTTACAGCTACTTGTGTCGTAATAACATACATAATCTTGTTTTTTACTGGGTATACCAAATGTCACTATACCAAAAAGTATGTTTGTTAGTAAAGCGAAAACTAAAATTATCGAAAGCATAATGTCACGATGCATTATAGTGTCAATATTAGACACGAACATTCTATATTGACTGTGAGACATAACGTCAGTAAGCGTATTATATCAATATTTATACAAAAGTGATACTACTTTGCGTAAGTCGTAACGACATTTTCAGTGTAGTGTCAGTATGTCATTCATTATTGTAAACAACAACAGGCTATTTTTACTGACTTAACGACACTAACAATATAATGTCGTTATGGCATCAATAAACATAAACAACTTACCGGTTGTCTAACAGCAATAACGGCTCTAAGCATAAAATGTCACTTTTCCTTGAACTGAATAAACATTATCCGTTGACATCCCGTTGCGTAATGGCGAAAGTGTCATTCTTCAGTTAAAACTCATGCGTTCCGCGGGAAAGTACCTAACGACACTATGCCATCTAGGGGGTTTTTAGTGAACTATTCAAACCAGTGTCTTCAGCAAACATAGGCCCGAGATTGTAGGTTAGATGGCGGTACTTACCTCCATTTTGATGATTTTTGTTTAGTGACGTTAAGGAAATCAAGGTGCGAAATTGTCATTTCCACGATTTAGACATGCAAAAGTTAATACATCCTTTATGGGGCACTGTACAAGGTTGTACAACAAAATTCCTCAAGATATATTAGAGTTACCTCCAATGCGGTTTAAAAAATGTGTTAAGCACATTCTGTGCAAAAAGGCTTACTTTAACATCAAGGATTATTTAGAAGACAAAGATGTTTGGCATTAAACAGTAGATTAATATTAATTACAGGAAGATTGTGACTAGTGTTCAACACATTCATGACTAATATTTTAAGTTGAAAACTCTGTTAATTAAATTAGAAGCGGAGACAGATTAGTGAAACGCGACGCGATCCCACCTAACGCGACGCGTGTTGAGTCAAATCAAATCTACTATTTTCTATGATCAGAATCACATTACACATTATGAACATCCTACGCAACGCAACTACTCGTACAAGTAAGTCATGGCGTTGGGTCGCGTCGGGTGGCGTGTTATTAGTGTGTCGAAACCTTTAATGTGGAGTTTCTTTGTTAGCTTCTTCTCCACATAACCTATTAATTGTGAAACTAACAACTTTGACGTTCATTAAGTAAAAATTTTGTTTTTATAATGAATAATAATAATAAGCAGCCTATATACGTCCCACTGTAGGGCACAGGCCTTCTTTCAGGGAGAGAGTATGGGCTTAATCACCACGTGTGCCCACCGCGGATTGGCGATTTCAAGCGCTGAGGTATATGAATAGCTCAGACACTCAGGTTTCCTCACGATGTTTTCCTTCACCGTTAGCGAGTGGTATTGCTACTATAACTTCACAAATGTACATAAAAACAAAGTCATAGGTACATGCCCGCACTGGGAATCGAACCTGAGTCTCCCGCTTCCGAGTCCAATGTTCTAATCACTAGGCTACCACCGCATCTATTAAGCTGCGTATCGACTTCGCGCGGCCGGCGTGCGAGCATCGTTCGACCGCGGCAAACCTATATTTTAGCTCGCGAGCCAATTTTAGCGCACAAGTCGCTGGTAGCAAGGCCGCCGCGCGTGGCAGTCGGTCCATCAACCGGGTGTTCATTTAGTGCGCGGCAACTATGGACGTTGTATGTCGGTAACGTGCAGCTGCTGCTTTTATCATTATATTTATCATCTTATTCTCAAGAGACCGAAGCGAAAAGTTCGTTGGTGGATGAGAAAAATAAATGTAATTAATTCAAGTAAGTACGACACTTGTCGTTGTCTATGTTTTGTGCCGCGCGCATCAACTAAAAATACAGAGATCCGTCCCAACTTCGCGCGCAAAACGCACTGACACTCCTTTGCCGCGCCGTCAAAAACCGACATGAACTGGTTCGTCGCGCGGCACGTTCGTGCGCGCCAATGTTCGAGTTGCTGCGCGCGGCGGTACAGTATCCATAGTGGGCGGCTGCCGCGCGAGCCAATGTTCGATGGTTTGCCGCGCGAAGTCGATACTTGAATTGATTTGAATTAAAAAAAAATACCCCACGCTCAATTGTGGGATATCGGGCGGGGCTTGTGAATTGTGCTACCAGTCGGAGCGAGTTCAGTATTACCCGGCAAAATATCTACGCACCTGCCACCGTCCGACCGCCGTCTTGCGAGGTACCTAGATATTTCGATGGGTTATACATCAATGAAGTCATTGGTTTGACGTTTTTGTATAAAACCAACCAACAGTTACGCTGTCACTTACTTACGCCCACTTATCGCCCAATCAACGTTTACGTCACGCATGGCGCACAGAATGAACCAATCACAGAGTGATTTGTTTTTTGAGGCCATTTTTGAGTGTGAAATTTGTAGGAAGAAATACTTCCATGGTTTTTATATTCGTAGTGCCGTATTCTTCTCGTATTGCTCTTACGGCGTCTTATCGCGGCTTATGTAGCGCGTCAGGAATGTTCACCACGCACCGATGGGTAAGAGAGAGTGGCATATAATGCTTAGACTGCGGGGTGCCAGCAGACTGCTGAACGTTATTGCTGAAAGGGTAGACGGACCTATCCTGCGGCACTGATTACTGATTTAGAATTTCAAATCATATAAACAAAACATCACAAATCTTGCTTTCTAAAAGCTTTTTTGTGTTGTGAGGCAGGACGTTTTCCATAGTTCTCACATATGAGTAGGCAGGTCATTGGTCAGGTTCGGTAATGCATCTCTTTTAAAAAATATAAGTACTTAGGGAAAATGTTTTTTCTCCAGGAACCGAGCTGTACGTGGCTAACGCGGGCGACTCCCGCTGCATCATCTGCCGAGAGGGCAAGGCCATAGACATGTCGATAGACCACAAGCCCGAGGACGCTCCCGAGCTGGAACGCATCGTCAAAGCCGGCGGCAAGATCTCCAATGACGGCCGCATCAATGGCGGGCTCAACCTGTCCCGAGCCATCGGCGACCACTCCTACAAACAGAACAAGGAACTGAGCGACAAGGAGCAGATGATTACGGCCCAGCCTGACGTTAAAACGCTCACGATCGACCCTGCCAAGGACCAGTTTATGGTGTTAGCCTGCGACGGCATCTGGAACTTTATGTCTAGTCAAGACGTGTGCGACTTCATCCTGCCAAAGCTAACCGAAGGCAGGGAGAGGCTTTCTCAGATCTGTGAAGAGGTGAGTCCGGCTGGCCAATAAATATAACAGCCCTATCACACGAGCGATTTGCGAGCGATTTGAAAGCGATGCGATTGCGCAGCGATTTGAAAAACTTTGTGTACATCGTATCAAAGACGATTGTACCTCTAAACGATGCCACGTCCGCTTATCGGAATGTCGAACGCGATTGTACAAAATGGCGTCGACGGTGACAATCGCGGCGATATCCCCACGAGCTCGCTGCGCAATCGCATTGCTTTCAAATCGCTAGTGTGATAGGGCTTTTACTAGTAGGTAGCTTTTGAATTGAAATCCTAATATCATAGATATCATTGTGAAAGTTTGTGAAGATGTTTAGATGTTTGGTACTCAATCACACAATAACGGCTGAACGGATTTAGATGAAATTTGGTATGGAGATCCCGGGGAAGGACATAGGATACTTTTCATCCCGGAAATTACTCATTCCGCGCGGACGAAGTCGCGGGCAAAAGCTAGTAATAAATAAATAAATAAATAACTTCCACTCAATGCAATCTAATTTCGCGCGATTAAAGCGTGGACAACAGCTGTTTCCTTTAAAAAAAACCGGCCAGGTTCGTGTCGGGCCACGCGCAATGTTGGGTTCCGTAGAAAGAGGGGTTTTTTTTTCTGCTTTACAGAACTAAAAAATTCATCAAAATAATTTTCAATGGATTTTCTACGAAATTTTACTTTTATAAGTTGGTTGCCTATTACTCGTTAACTAGTAAAGGCTACTAAGCCGTGATACTTTTCCTTTCAAGTTCATTATATGTGCCCTGAAACAGGGTAGTACCCTGAATGTTTTCATCATCATCATCATTCAGCCACAAGAAGTCCGCTGCTGGACATAGGCCTCCTCCATGGATTTCCAAAAAGACCAGTTGGAAGCGGCCTGCATCCAGCGCCTTCCTGCCACTTGGATGAGGTCATCTGTCCATCTTGTGGCTGGTCGTCCTACGCTGCGCTTGCCGATATGTGGTCTCCATTCGAGAACTTTTCGGCCCCTGAATTTTTTCACGTTTCTACAATCAACCGTTGTAGAGAGAACCATTCTATGAGAGGGGGGGCACCCTACTCGGACAAAAATATTAAGCTTTAAGCGCAAAATTTCGCAAATGGAACCCTAAATCGAAAAATGGTCTTCATACACCCACAATATTTTTTAACGGCCATTCCAACGATACCACATGATGGGGTAGGCGAGTAAAAAAAAATCATCCCCAATTTTCATGTTAGGGGAGGAACAGTAAAAAAAATATTTCTAACATTTTATTGTTTAACTTTGTCGGCGTGATAAATATGTATACACACACCAAATTTCAGCTTTTTAGTAACACCGGTCTTTGCGCTAGGCCGCGGACGGACAGACCAGACAGGCGGACTACGGAACCCTAAAAAAGGCCTCATGGTACAATTCGTCATTTTCGTAATTTTACCAAATATTAACTGATCTATCAACGGATATTAGAAGTCTTAGGTCAGTATGGACAGTTTAACATTAGATTAAAAGCGTAATGATGAACTTAAATTTAGGGATGATGCTTGTAAATGTTCTTGATATAATAGTTATTCATGACAACAAAGTTTTTAATGCATGGCAAGTAGTAGAAAGTAGTGACAGATTCCTAAAATAAAACAATAAACATGTTGTTGATTCGGAATCGCAGAGTTAAGTGATCTAAATTGACTATAGAAAATTAAAAAGTTAAATAAACCGATATTAAAACGTAATATAAATAAATAAAGAATTGCAAAGAGGAAACGGAACAAAGTATACCTGCTCCTTGCAGATGTTCGACCACTGCTTGGCACCGAGCACGATGGGTGACGGCACTGGCTGCGACAACATGACGGCCATCATCGTGCGGTTCAAGGACGGTCTAATTGCCGACGTGGCGCAGGCCGAGGGACCCAAGAAGCGTGCCAACGAGGACGAACCTGCCGAACAGCAAGACTCCAAGCGGCAGAAAGTAGAAGACTCCCTCTCAAGTTCACTAGTGACCTCAAGTGTCTAAGCTAGCCTAACTAGTGTTCGAGCCACATATAGTATTGTGATATGGTGGACTTTTTCTCTTTATTTATACACATACATTTACTATGGGTTATTCCACTGGGACTAAAATGACGTTGACATTTTCAAAACGTCTCGATGGACGAGACTAGTGATCTATCTAAACGCGGGCGTCATCTAATGTTATTCAATTAGTGGACGAGCAGTAATTAATTATGTATGCGAGTAGTGCTGAGATGGCGATGTCAATGACAATGGAATAGGTATGTTTAAATCATGCATCGTAAATGTTAATACTTAGCTTCAGAATGGCATTGCACAGAGGTTTCTTGTTAATTTCGCCCATTTTATTCATCTGTAGTCCACTCAGTTGGAGAAATAGTTTTTTTTTCTATTTGTGTGGAAAGGGGAAGGTTGCTCGTTGTATGAATTTTAGAACTGACTTGTTGATGATAAAATGATTTAGTTGTAAGTTATAATTAAGATACCTTCAGAATATTTGTGTCAAAATAGTGTATTCCTAGCTGCTTCACCTTAATAGTGATGGGAAAACAACCCCAGTTTATTCAGTCATAGAACGCATTTTTTTTCCATATTTGAATTAGTTTAGTTTTCTTTTCAATCAATTATGATTAAGTTTTTTTTTATTTATTGGAGGTGAAGTTATTGAATTGGTGTTTTTTCTGTGGTTTAATAGTCATTCTGGACTACTGGAGTAACCAAAATTAGTTTAAGGTGACCCTTTTGAATTATAATTAATAGGTGTCGATAATGTTATTCAATAATTTAATTTTATCAGAAGAATCAATGGCACACGACGTAAAATAATAACCTACTTGATTTACTGTGTGATTAATGACATTCTTTGTTTCAATATTGTTCAATGTCTATGTGGAAGTTATTGCAAGGCAATGTTGCAATAGCATGTTCCTACTCGACATAGTCTACAGTAATGCTTTGGCATAATTAAATTAAATTGTTTACATAATTATGTCACTAATTTCGTAGTAATAAGTACTATTTTTGTAATAACATGGTAAAATGTGATCAAGGTGATATTCCAAAAAATCTGCCATTCTTTTTGTATTTGAATTTTCACATAGAGTACATGTTTTTCTTTAAACTTCATAATCATAATCTGGATAAAATTAAAAACATCCATTGAATAAAATATCTCGATTGTAAGTAAGTGAAAAGTTCTCAGTTTACGTGTGTTACAATAATTAATGAAAATACATTTTTACAGACTGCACTTGCCTCATTTTTATTTGTATTATTACCGCAGTTGTGTCAAATACTCAATAGTTTCTGTTTGAGTTGCTTCTAATATTTGCAGCGCATCATATTCGCTGTCCAGTTGCTCTAGTACCATTGTCTTTTCACTTATCTCTGCCTGAAACAAAAATAAGTAGGTTCTCATCATTCGATCATTGGGGTAAAAAATAGCATGTTAACTTGGTCAAACTGGTCTAATTACATACTTGTAACTTAGCTTGTTCCAGTTCTCTTTCTTTCGTGATTGATTTCAACAGATTCATGGTGCCGATGGCAGCCATTTTTTGTTTCTCCACGTTATCTCCAAGGTCCTTCAGCACATCTAATAATGAGCTGATGATCCTCCCAAAGTCTTGAACCTCTAGAGATAAGATAATCGGAAAAAACAAACAGTGTTATATTTTCTGCAAGCCATTGACCTAGGTAGTGTCCTAGGTCACTAGGTAGGTAGTGACCTAGGTATGCTGTAAGTGTATGAAGTTAAAATTCTTATATTATAAGAACATTCTTATACCTAATCGAAAATGACAGTATACCGTAAAAGAGACATGGTTCCATTACTAGGTTCACTTACTGGTTTCATAATCTTTACAAGTATCCTTCAGGTCTTCAGTTTCTTTCAAAATTGAGGGCTCTATTATTCTTATTTTGTTAATATCGTCATAGAAGATGTGAGCTTTCAGTAGTTCCTCAGCCATGGCTAGCAAAGAGAATATAACCGTAGTGATTATTTTCTCTGTGAATATAACCACATGGCTAGATATAAGCCACAATCACTTGAAATGTTTACAAAATGTGTGTCTCGTTGCTAGGCAACCATTGAAAAAGGCGCTTAGATTTTTTTCCAGTGGTAACTATAGTGGTAAATAGGTATACTAACCACGCCCGGTGGCGCCCCAGTTAGCTGGGTAGCACCCAAAGAGTAAAATAAGCTTAGGCTCAGACGCCTCGGTGGGCATCAAATCTCAGATTATGAAACGACGAATCAATTATGAAAAGCTTTCGAGGATACTCGAGGTAAGTCGACCTCCCAGATTAATAATCAGGTCTACCTGCACCATAAAGGTAGCATGTGATCCTGTGCTAGGGCTAATTTAAAAAAATATATGTAAAATAAATTGAGGTCATTGCAGGTAGCCCACGAATAATTGGTACCTACCTACTTATACACATCTCACATGATTTTAAGGCCATAGTCATATTATATCCAAAGAGTATAATATAAGCACAACGTTTTGTCATATCAAGGAATTGTAAAGTTTATCCTCGCTTCTATTTTTTTTTTTATTTCAATGTCAAAATAGTTCTTTAAACAACGTTGGTGTCAACGTAGAAAAATTGTGAGTGAATTCTCGTGAAATTTGTTCCACCGATGTATGTTTAGGTTTATTATTATCAGCTGTCTATTTTGACAGAAATAAACAAGAGATCTTTATTTCCTGCTCAAAATTGAATTCTTTGTTCTACTAGTATCAGAATTAGTGCAACAGTGATTACTACAGTACCTACCTATTATTGTCCATGAGTAAATATCGGCGGGCGCTTGTAGGCGATTATGGAGGCTCTATCACAGAACGAGAAAATTATCTGGGCGTGTTGGGAGGAGAAATCTCCCAGAGACGTAGTCCGAGAGGCGGCGGCTAAAGGGACACATATCAATTTAGCCATTCGCTATTTAAAACACAAAAATAATTGGAATGAGAATACTGCTAAAGATTGGTTCTTCGCGGAGGTAAGTAAAACTCTTTCCGCAATGTACTTTCGTTAATTTTTAAATTCGGTCTGTGAATGTCCGTCGGAAATATGTAAGGGCCGCCCGCCCCCAACTTTACCAACCAACATCTAAGGGCGCTTATACACGGGCGGCACACGTGCCAACTGCAGCCGTCGACTTGTGCCGACGGCAGTCTCCGACATGTCAGCATTCGGTATCCGCGTCAGCGGCTGCAGTTGCCACACGTGCGGCTCTTCATTCCATGAACGCCCTTCCAGGTGCAGAGATATTCGACTGGTAGTGCATTGTATTTTTATGTACTTATTATATGTGTAGGTAAAAGCATGGACGGTGCAGCTTCTTATGCGCAAGCAGATTTTCAAAGTTCTTCATATTCTGAACAAAGTCCAACTCAACGCTGAAGAGCATCTCATGACCTTAGCCCAGGAGTCATCGGAAATTGTGTACAGGGACTTCATTGTTGAGCACCTACAGAAAATTGTCAAGGATATGAAGCCTGAAAATGCTGATAAATGGCTAGAGTTCAGAAGACATTGGAATCTTCTGAGGTACCTTGAAAAATCCTTTGAGGTTGAAGGCACCTTCAAACAGAATAAAGTGTTTGGATCAGGAAAAGACATGGTGGTGGTCACTGAGAGTGAAATCAAGCCTATGAACATTGAGAAGATAGTTAAATACCCACCAGAGTGGAAAAGTAAAATTGCTACAGCATTATTCTTTGATTCATTTGGTAAGTCAATATCAAATTATTTGTATTTATTATCTCTCATTACTAAGCATGTAAATATTTGTTTAACATTCATCTTGTGATTTATAGACCTAACACTCCTTGACTTCTCATCATCTGTCGAAGTTTGGAAGTACCTGCTGGACAACAACAAAGCAATGATCCTAGTGCGTTGGATCAACATACAGATGTCTGAAGTGGTCCGTGATATGAATGCACGGTACATCTTCTTCAACAATGAGAGTTTTGTCAACAAACTCCTCACAATAGATACAAAAGGCTTTGACAGCCAAATGATTGATAAGTTAGATGATGTCTTCCGTAAGTGGTCTATTAGCAAAGAAATGATTGAGGCTATAAAGACAAGCAAATGTTTCACTTACACCAAGATGTGCATTTACGACACACTCTGCTCTTATGGTATTGTCAATGAAAATGAACGGAAAGACCTCTACACCATCATATCCAGATTGGCCAGAACACAGAACTTGAAAATTATTGATGATATCTTTACTGAGACTTGTTCCACAATGACCAAAAGAGACTTTTACTTGGAGCTCACTAAGTATTGTGTTAGAAACCAATTGTACAAAGTTCTCACAATATGTGTGGAGGGTGAGCCAGTCTTGGGTTCAGATTTCAGTGATGTAGAACAAGAGGAGAGAGAGTGTATCGAGTTGTGGCTGTCATTTAAGAGTATAGAGTACACAGCAGACAGGCAGAGCCATGTGGTGCCCGTCTACAAGACCTGTGAGCAAATTGCCAAAGATGACATTGACAACTACATCACTGCAAACCCTTATCTAGTCATAGGCATGATCCTCTTGGAGGACAAAGCAAAGCTTTTCGACATATTCTCCAAAGGAGAGTTCTTACAATTCAAAGACTTTAAATTGCCAAATAAAGGTTATGAAGAGAAACTTCCTCACCTGAATAGAATTTTTAAGAAGTTTAACACTTTGACCAATACTCAGGAATCAAGAGATGTGAATGTTTATCAGCTGCTCTCAGGCTACCGTGGGCTGGACGTTGCCAAAATATTCGAGTTTCAGCTTGTCAATCAGAACACTCACAGTGTTAGCAACGAGAAAGCAGAACGGCGGAGTTTGGGCAGTTTGCTCTCCAATGACATAGATATTGATGCGGGAAACATAAAGATTATGTCCCAAAAATTGCTGGAGATGCCACACTTTGCCAATGAGAAACTGATGAAGCGATATGGGCATACCGCGAAGTTGAATCACATTTACTACCTGAAGCAGTATCGCCCTTGCAACGCAAGTCAAGCATTTGTCACTCAGCAGTATCAGATGTATAACAGGCTCCAGGATAGAAGCATTAAAAGCGCCAGTTGTGAGGCGCATGCATTAGCTTTACAAAACTGGAGTGACCCAGCTATGACCGCCTGCGCCATTTCTTTCGTCGCTATGATTGGCTGCAATCCCACCAGGAGCAGGGTCCATATGTCAGCAGCTAAAATGATAAAGAAGTACTTGATGACAGAAAAGGGCTTGACTGAAGAAGTTGCTATTAAATCGGTCAACGAATATATGTCTAGGTTGGTGCAGAACTCTGATGACGTCGCAAAAGAAATCTTGGCAAACTTAGAACAGATCACAATGATCAAGATCAAGCGTCAGGTAGATGCCAATGGGAAAACGGACATGTCTTTGGTGCTTTATGAAGCCCAGACAATGGTGAAATTCGCCATGATTCATAATTTAATTTTACCAGAGACAATCCTTAGGGAATTCATCAAACAGAACTCGTGGTTCAACTTTCTAGTTTTCGGCGACGTGTTTCGCTACCCGCTGAATCAGATGCTGCAGCTGACGCAAGAGTTCGAAAATAAGTCTTTTTCCGAACACATGAAGCACATAATGCTTCACAGGAATGTTGAGGAAGGATCTGAGAAGGATTTTAAGATGGGTGCTGCAACCCAAAGGAGATTGTCAAGGCTGAACTCCATGGAAGTGGTAAGTAACTTTGTTTTTGTAGAAGAAATGATTTCATACTAACTGTCTTATTTATTAACGAAGCTCATACAAATGTGGGTAAATGTGCAACTCTGAATCGTCTACAAAAAAACCGGCCAAGTGCGAGTCGGACTCGCGCACGAAGGGTTCCGTACCATTATCTATACAACATAAGACGAAACATAATGATCGAATTTGAGAACAGCGCCATATATAGAAACCAACAAGAAGCGTTTAACATTGACATTTAACGCTATGACATCGGCGCAGTGAAGGTTAGATAGATTAGACAAAGTTTGTTATATATATATGGGAGCCCCTTTAAATATTTATTTTATTCTGTTTTTAGTATCTGTTGTTATAGCGGCAACAGAAATACATCATCTGTGAAAATTTCAACTGCCTAGCTATCACGTTTCATGAGATGGTGACAGACAGACAGACGGAAAATTAAGTCTTACCCCCAGTTTCTCGTACACTAACACGCTGTAAATCTACTGTTAACAGCTGTCAATTGACCAAAGTGCATACAAAAAAACCACTGACAGCTGTTAACAGTAGATTAACGGCTTGTTAGTGTACGAGAAACCGGGAGTTAGTAATAAGGTCCCGTTTGGCACCCTTCGGGTACGGAACCCTAAAAACCACTTGAACTAGACGTTTACAATGATAAATTAGTAGTGTAGACAAAAAATGATGCAACCGAATTTAATTTGATTTTTGTTTGATTTTGAAATGCTGTTTGTTTTTCTATAGTCTATTAAGATCTAACTTCAAAAAATGTTGATAATTCATTAACGGATCTCACTTTAGTTTATAAGCCAGATAATAATTAGCTTTGTAAGTACTGTCAGTCAAGAGTGTTGTTGCACACCTGTAATTGGGTGTTAGGCCTAAAGTTCTATAATGTGTCTGTAATATTTTTCTAACTTAACATCTGTTCTTGCACTAATCCGTGCTAAGGACAGTTTTAAAAACCTATTTAGAGGCTAAGAATTCCACCCATGCCGGGACTTGAACCCGCGACCTCTGGCTAACCGTGCCAGCGCTCTCCCATCCCAACTGAGCTAATGGGCAAGTCAGGCATCGGCGAAATTTTGAACCTCTACAAACTTCTCTGTATTACCACAGAGCATGTATTACGTTCAGGCAGCGACATCTGGCTGACTTTGCAGCTAGGTTTTACATCGACTGACTTTGCAGTTAGGTTTTACATCGGTTTTAGCTCAGTTGGGAGAGCGCTGACACGGTTAGCCAGAGGTCGCGGGTTCAAGTCCCGGCATGGGTCGAATTTTTAGCCTCTAAATAGGTTTTTAACATCTGTTGGCTGTGTCTATTAACTAAATAAATAAAAAATAATAACACGATTCCTTAAAACACTCCTGTCAGAGTCAGTTTAAATAGTCTATGGTAAAGGGAAAGACGTAACCACAGATTACCTAAACTGCCTCTGAATAGTGTTTTGGAAGACTCGTGTTTTTATAAATAAGACCGTTAGTCTTTGATAGAAAATTATTGCTTTACATCCAATTTCAACTGTCTGTAGGCGTGTTAATCCATATCTGTGTCCACAAAACAGCTTAATTTCCCCAGAGCCCAACACACAGTGCCTCCTTCGAGTTCCCCGACATGGTGGGGCTGAGTCGCGACCTTTGGGAGGTGATGGCGGCGTGCCACGGGCCTGAAGACCCGCCCGGCGCTCTGGTGCGGGCTGCTGGCCTCTACCAAGAGCCCCTGTTGGCACTCGTCGCTACTTGCTATGAGGTGAGTACTGCTCCCATATTATCCGCAAAAAAATCTGGACGATTCCAATCGTCTAACTGTCAAATTTCAAACTAATTGCTGTCGCAAACGTCAGGATTCTGACAGGATTTTGTTGTGCATTTAGATTAGGTTTCCCTTAAATAATTATACATTTAACAGGTTTAATGGTGATTCTTTATTAGGTACACGTGTTACCTTAATTCTCTCGAAAAATCTTGAATGGCTTTGTCAGATGTCCAGACACTAATGTCTAGCTTATTTTTTCAAGCATCATTGGATGGAGCATGGCTTTAGTTTAGGGATGCTTCATATGTTTTATTCTCGATTGCGCTAATTCAGATAATATAAGAACTCTGTAACAAAATTCTATCCGATCTGTATCTACCCAAATATGACTAGCGTTACCATATGACAGGGGTTTCTTAGGACAAAAAGTCCGAAATCTTATTTTTGGATCTGGTAACATGACTCACGTGATGACATAAAATTATGAACTTTATTCGGAATACACTGGATTGTGGTTTTGTCTGGTTGGACTCAATCAGGTTTTGGCTTGATTCAAGTTCGCGTCGGCAGCTTAACAATATATAATGATAGCCTATATTCGTCCCACTCTCCAGGGCACAGGCTTTCTCTCAGAGATAGAGTATAGGCTTAATCACCACGGGTGCCCACCGCGGATTGCCAATTTCAAGCGCTGAGGTATGTGAACACCTCAGACACTATATTTTCCTTCACACTTAGCGAGCGGTACTGCTACTATAACTTCAGAAACGTACGTAACGTAGAAGACAAAGTCATTGGTACATGCCGGGATTCGAACCCACGACCTCCTGAATGAGAAGCCGGCGTTCTACCGCTTCGCTACCACAGCTTACTTAATAATAATAATAATAATGATTTTATTATATAAAAAAATACCAGCACAAGTAGTAATAATGAAAACTAGAATAAAAAATAACCAACAACCCGACTGCTGACCCAACTACTAAGCAGGCAGTATCAGCCTAGGTACCGCGCAATGAGTTACATTGATGAATTTGGGTCCCACCATTGGATATGTTATGAGTAAAGTTATGAGGGAACATAGAATCGGACGTTCTTGAATCGGACACGTACATAGATACACGCCGAACACCTTACCCACCTTTTGGGCTCCGCCGCAATCGGGTAGAAATACAGAGAAATTAACAAAATAAAAAGGTCCCTGGCCCCTGAATTAGGTTTGATGCCTGCATCTCAGGAGTCAGTTAACCATAGTACAAATTTTAATAGTACAATCAATATATTTTGCTGTTTACATAAGCTGTCTTGCATACAATTTGTACTGTTCATATAAAGTAAACTGTTAAATAATTTAAAGGTAGCAACTAAATGCTGGAAACATCTTGAACAAAAAGCTGAATAAGTGCCATGGCACAGTTCATTTAAGAAATGGACTTGTCGAATTATTCGCCTCTCGCTCACACGAGATAGTCGGTAATAGGGTGTGAGCGGAAGGCAAATAGTTTTCCAGTCCCTTCCTTTAATTAACAGCGTTATAAAGAAAGCGTAGCGAGGGATGCAGCGATGTATGCACCGACGTATCAGCCAATCGCGTGGCCGATCCGATCCTCTCCCGCCCCGCGCCACCATCATTTCACCAAAGAGTCCCGAAAATCGGCTACTGCGCATTTTTTAAGATGTACCAAAGCGACATGTACCTTTACTGCGCATTTTTTAAGAGTATTTCGATTACGTTTTCAAATTAAGTCGTCATTGACTGCGGGCGACTCTTTATTCTTCTTGTTTTCGAATTCTTGTTGTCGCTAAGGGTGACGGAAAACATCGTGAGGGAACTTGAGTGTCTGAGGTGCCCACATGCCTCAGCGCTTGAAATTGCCAATCCGCGGTGGGCTCGCGTGGTGATTAAGCCCATACACTCTCTTTGAGAGCCGGCCTGTCCGTATTCTTTTTTTATAAAAAACTAGCTGTGCCCGCGACTCCGTTCGCGTACATTTCGATTTTTACGAAGCAGCATTTGTATGGGGGCCACGTCTTATCATAACTGGAGCTAGAATTTAAATAGCCTATCCTGTGTCCCAGATGTCTATATGTTTTTATACCAAATTTCATCAAATTCGGATAATTGGTTTAAGAGTTATGGAGGAACATACATACATACATACATACACACATACAGAAAAAAATTCTAAAAATCGTGAAATTAGTTTCAGTCTCATATATTGAGCCTATAAACACAATATCTCTGAAAACAAACTAACTTACTCCATGACCGACCCTTACAGATTTATTATTAGTATAGATAGATAGATAATACAGCACAGGCCTGCTCTCAAAAAGTAAGTTTTGCTACTTGCCACGATCCTGACAAAACGCAGCGACCAACAAATGTCGATGAAGCGATTCATCAACATTCGTTGGTCCCTGCCTGCACGCTCGCCGGTTTTTTGTAATAACGTCTCAAACTGAACTAGATTAATGCTTTGGAGAGGCGGTGTCACTCAGTACAGGCATTACATGCTTGAAAGGTGACTCCAGGTTAGTATCTACCGAAAAAAATACTTTTTTTGTCTTATCTTCTATAGCCGAACGCGGTGGGCGTCCTCTGGGCCTACTGGGTGCTGGCGCGGCTCGGCGACGCGGTGCCGCAGTCGTTGCGGGACTCGCTGCAGTGGGACATCAGCCAGCAGCACCCGACCGACGGCGAGCTGCAGCAGATCGCCCAGCTGTGCCTCGAGGCCGGCTACGTGCGGACGCTGCACGAGTCCGTGCTCGTCTTCTTGCCAGTGAGTGTGAAGAGGGTGAGGGGTAGGGGAGAGGGAAAGGGGTGGGACTCCCTGCAGTGGGGCATCAGCCAGCAGCATCCGACCGACGGCGAGCTGCAGCAGGTGACCCAACGTGCGGACGCTGCACGAGTCCCTCGTCTCTCGTCTTCTTGCCGGTCAGTGTTCTTCATATTTGCTTGTTTAACTGTCACTCTGCGATACGGTCGATAGGACCGTGCAAGAGACAATTTTCCCATTGGGAAACAATTTGTACTTTAGGATTGTTTAGGATAAGTGTCTCATTGTAAACAATCCAATAAATTATTTGTATTTGTATAGAGGGAGAGAGACAAAAAGAAAGCTATGGCTCGAGGCCGGTTACGTGCGGTCTCTGCACCAGTCCGGGCTTTTCCTAAAGGTAAGTGAAGAGACGAAGAGAGATGGCCTTTGGCGCTAAAATTCCGTAGAAAGACATAGAGATAGAGATAGCTTGGGCCGGTCTCCTTGCCTGTCAGTGGCACGGGATGGAATAAAATTACCCGTTATCCGACCAGTCAAGCAAGGTTGCGTTGCGAGAAAAGGAGCGATCTGGAATTGAAGCAAGACTTGTACAACTTATAATGCTCTGCCCAGCCATCATGTAGACTCTGTAACTGCACCAAGGATACCAAGACATTGACGCGATGGTATCATCGACAGATGTTTTGTAATGGAAAATCCGTCGCTAAAAAACCTACAGACAATAGTTCTACATATAGCAAAGCTGTCAAATTTCAACTGCATATAACGGTCAAGTATTTCTCCCCCAGGAAAGTCCATTGACGATACTGACGGCCTTCCTATGCCGCTGTATATGGCAGAAGTCGTTCGATGCGGAGACGAGCAAGCTACTCTTCAGCTTCATCCAGCACTGCCAGCGGCGTTACAGCGTGGACAGCGCTATGACCTGGGTGCTGTCCAAGCAGAGTCTGCAGCGGATCGCTGTGGCCTTGGTAGAGATAGCGCTGACGCGGAGCTTCGACAGCGCGTTCCATCAGAAGGAGTTCTTGGCCTGCTTGGTGGACGCGCACTTCGGGAAGGATTTTTCAGGTTCGTACCGGTATACCACTTAAAACTTTGGTGTTTTTACATAGACGTTATTGTAAAAGAAATTGGATTCTTACCATGCGGTGGTTCGAGTAGAACGTAGTATTACGAACTATTTTTACTATGGGGAAAAGTTCTTAATTGAGAAAAAAATACAGCTGTTCTAGACAATTTAATGCCGTAGTACTCACGAAGTTACTACGGCGCGGCGTAAGTACAGTAGTAACTTCAGTATAGAACTCTGACATTTTTTTTCTACTGTAAAGGATAAATGTGGAGTTGCTTTGTTAGCTTTTCTCCATATAATGTACTAATTCTGGAATTAACAGCTTTGACCTTCATTAAGTCAACATTTTGTTTTTAAATTGAATAAAATTTTTGAATTTGACATATATACATACATACATAAACTCACGCCTGTATCCCAGAGGGGTAGGCAGAAACCAAGGACTGCCACTTGCCACGATCCTGACAGGTCACTTTCGCTTCCTCAACATAAATTTATTGTTGCAAGCACGCACGCTGGTTCCGGGTACTTCGGGTATTTCGGGTTTTGAATTTGAATAATTAAAAAAATGGAATTTATTTTAATGTCGTTAACATCGTAAAAGTTGTTTGTATTTATATAAGTAGAATCACCCTTTTTCTGGTAGATGTGAGAATCCCGGCTGGGGACAAGAAAAAGAAAATCTTGGATGTTTACATGTTTGTGATGTCGTTGTTTCTGGTTCCCACGACCGGGATACGACGGGTATCCTAGTGTGGGGCCCGAAGCAATGTATGTGCCTGTATGTAAATTTTTATGTTTTATTTGGTTGCACCTGGAGATGTCCAACTAAAATAAAACCGGCCAAGTGCGAGTCGGACTCGCGCACGAAAGGTTCCGTACCATTATCTATACAACATTAGGCACAAAGATCGAGAAAAAACGGCAAAAAATCAGGTTTGTTGTATGGGAGCCCCCTTAAATATTTATTTTATTCTGTTTTTAGTATTTGTTTTTATAGCGGCAACAGAAATACATCATCTGTAAAAATTTCAACTGCCTAGCTTTCACGGTAAATGAGATACAGCCTGCTGACAGACAGACAGGCAGACAGACAGACGGACAGACGGACAGACAGACAGACAGACAGACGGACAGTGAAGTCTTAATAATAGGGTCCCGTTTGGCACCCGTTGGGTACGAAACCCTAAAAAGTTGCGATAGTATTTATGTAGGAGTTTCTTTGTATGTATTTCAATCAGCTCACATTTGCTATTACAGTTCCATCACCAGATTTCGCGATGATCCTCGAGATCCTTAAAATATCAATGGAGACATCATCTGTCGTCGTGGTCTCCAAAATACTTACGGACGAGTCTGAGCAGTATCTGTCCCAATTGTTAGAAACATACACGGATAACAAAAACTTTGACGTTGCGCTAAAGATAGCAAAACTTGCGGGGTTGCCAGTGAACAAGGTAATGATTGCGGAATGGTCGCACAAACACGAATTGTTACTTATGAAAGAGGATGTAACACTGGATGACAAAGGCCTAACCCTTTTCATAACT
The DNA here is from genome assembly GCA_963969515.1 of Yponomeuta evonymella. NCBI lineage: Eukaryota > Metazoa > Arthropoda > Insecta > Lepidoptera > Yponomeutidae > Yponomeuta > Yponomeuta evonymella. The sequence goes on from OZ018346.1 coordinate 9,115,579, forward strand.
CAGTGCAGTGAGGCATTCAAAAAAGCATCCGTGACCTTCGACGCTGCCGTGGAATTCCTGGCGCACTTTGTCAAAGCCATAAGCGACCCGAAGCAGAAATTCTACTCATACAGAATCATCCTCAGTTGGTTTGTGGACAACTTAGAGTACGGACAGACGAGGGAAGAGATCGAGCATCTCATGTGGGGCGCGTATCTTCAATGCGGGTCTCAAAACGACGTATTCCTCAACGACTACCAAAGCACTTTGCACTTTATTCTCAACTTACAGAAAGACCAAAATTTCGCGAAGAAAATCGGTCAAATCAATGCCGAAAAACCATTCTCCTTGCTCCTTAGCGAGATTGAAATTGAATCGGATATTGCTAATATTGATAATGTTGTGTTGCTCGAAGAGACACGGCTTATAGACGAGTGGCGTAAAGCCCTGAATCACCTTTTGGAGCTGAAACTGATGGTTGAAGCATTCAGATTTTCTGCACTGTTTAGAATCACGACGGAATATCGCTACAGGCCGCCGCCTTGTCCAGTGCAGATTGTAAAGACTTGCCTGAAGCTCGCCGAAGGGCTGTGCTCTCCGTACGAGCTGCCTCAAGAGTTGAGGTTGGTGATCTCATCGCCGCTCTCGAGCAAACTGTCGGGTGAGTAATTAATCATGTTTTATAATTACATTATGTTAGTTGCGCCACTCGGGGCCTAGCAGCTGCAGTAGGTATCAACAGACTGCAGAAGTGTGTTCAAAACTCAACCGTGATTACCCAGTTTCAGAAACTTCAGATGCTAGTTTCGAAGAGCTCGTCTTGATCCAAGAAAGGCAAGACAATATCCCAGAGAACGCCAGCCATTTGGCAGTACGCGAGGACGCAGATCGCCTCTCCGCACTAGAAGCTTTGGCCGCCAGAAGTAGTTTGAGTGTCGCCAAACAAGTGGCCAACTACTTCAGGATCTCACTGCAGATCGGGTGGAACTACGCCAGCATATTGAAGTATCAGAACGACCCCATGGACTTCATTAGCTACGTCAGCGGAAGGGCCCGAATGTCGCTCTCGAATTTGATCTTTAGGACGTTCAATATTTCGTCCAAGCAGGTAAGGCAAAAACGAATCGCTATGTTAAGAGTTTTTTGCTTTGCCAATTTTTTTTCGTGTTTATAGTTTCCAAGCAATTGAATTCGTATATATTTTTATCGGTACCAAATCTTGACGTTGTTCCTACAGATTTCAGAGTTCCTCTGCCACGAGTTGGTTTCGGCTATCATATCGCCGCACCTCGTTAAGACATCTTCGTTCCGACAGAAGGAGCACTTCCAATATACTCTCTGGGGCTACGCCCTCAACTCCGACATCGAAATGTTCCTGAACATGCGTCCGGACGCTTGCAGCCAGATTGGGAGACTCATACTGGACCATCTCATGGCGTTCCGCAAGATCTACAAATGCGGTTCACCTGTCAAACCTTCTGATAATACTGCTGACGAGCAACAGTTGGATATCGACGCTTTAATAGACGAAGAGTACCAAAACGTCGATGAAGAGGAGGTGGAATCTCTCACGAACAAGTCAGCGACAACCGAGGGAGGCACCGTGATGTCTATGGAGTCACAGTCAGTCTTCTCGGTTTCGACTGTCTACAGTATCGGGACCAAACTTGACAGGGAGACAAGGAGGAATCTGTTCGATGTCATCACTAAGAACAAGGTTCATATTCCGTACGAGGTGAAGCATAAAGTCAGAAAGATTACTAAGGGTTGTAAATTGTCTACTAAACAGGTGAGTTCTGTGCTACAACCCGCAAGAGTTATCTTGAGACTTTGGTCGGATGACGTTAGTGCACGGTACTATTAATTTCATCATTATTTGGCGAAATATTTTTAAAATTAAAAAAATCTAATAATATTTTGAATGAGAGGGGTAAGAAGCGCGGGGCGGAAGTGTCAAGTTAACTCTTGCGCGTTGTAAACTGTTAGCGGATTTTCATGCATGCTTTTATTTTGATGCGAACTTACGACATTAAGTGACATAACGTGCGGACTAACTGTCAGGTTCTGACAATAACATGGTAGTATTTTTGTGTATCACAGGTGAACATAATCTCAATAGAGTTGCTGGTGGTAGCCCACGAGTGTTTTTCGTGTGCGTGCGACACAGAGGGCGTGGCAGTCGTCCTGCGCTCCTCCCAAGCGCTGATCGCCCAACTGTTGGCTGCTCGCTCCTGGCGTCTCATGGTGCGCCTTCTCACCGGCCTGGCCCGCTACACCGAGATGGCATACGTCTTCCAGATGCTAAGGGACAATCATCAGTTCGAATATTTACTCGGCCAGTTTGACTACATGTTGGGGCAACAGCAGGATAAAATCACGGAGTTCAAGCAAGGCCTGCTAGATTTCTTGAAGAACCACTGCCCAGGAGACACTGAAACCTACATCATGGTTGCGCTACACTTTAACATGTACACCGAAGCCGCCAACGTGAAGAAAAAGCAAGCGCTGGACCTGATAACTGATTTGGAGAAGATCGCGTTGGACGCCCATAAGTTGACCTCGAAGAAGCCGCCTGAATGGCTGCAGATACATGACAATACGGCGACGAGGAATTTGCTGGACACAGCGTTGAACCACTGTACTGACGCGTCAGAGCTATTCCTTCAAGGCGGCTGCATGGGTTTCGCGGGCGAGATGGCGGACTTGGCTCAACAAATAGCCCTACAGATATCCTTGCTCAACGCTTCACCTACCCGGCTCATTCTTAACAGAACCTCGGAGAAGATGTATCGGCTCGTCAGCGAGTATTTGAGGTAACGTTTCCTTTGTTTATTTCCATTTGCGGTGTTAATTTCGCAGTGAAAAGCCGATACTCCTAAAATGATATTATAAATCCGATCTATATTTACAGTTTAGCATGCGCGGTGATCAAGGAAGATATACGCGGTGGGCATGCGTTGTTATTAAGCCCATACTCTCTTTTTCTCCTGGAAAAGGCCTGTGCTCTACAGTGGAACGTGTATAGGCTGCTTATGTTATCTATATTTTCCATATCTAATCTCAATCTGTGGTCCCATTCGATGTTAGCGTTTCAAACCGACCATAACACTGACCCTCACCACCTGTAGCTTCATGGAGGGACTGGTGCTGATGGTGGGACGTGGCGGGGCGCAGTGGCGCGAGCTCGCATACCGCCGCGCGCTAACCAACGACCAGGCCTATCTCAGAGACATGGCGGCCTACAGGCCCGACGTGGCGGCCGACTTCTTGGCTAGGTGAGTGTCTAATATCTATGTTATTACTAGCTGTGCCGGCGAACTTCGTACCGCCACAGAATCCATTTATACGATTATTGCACAACTCCGCCTATTTTTAAAACACAATGTCCGCTCGCACAACGCCATCTATTTTAAACTTACAATATCTGTGTAAAACTGTGATATGAAGTATCATCATCATCATCATGAGCCATTCGACGCCCACTGCAGGACATAGGCCTCCATCATGGTTTTTAATCGTGAAGGGTTTTGCCATAATCGCCACGCTTGGCAGGCGGGTTGGCGATCGCAGTATGCGGTTGGAATCTCAGGAAGATGCTGCTGCCCGTCACCTGGTAATTTATTTCCTTAGTCGCCATCTACGACATCCACGGAAGGAAATGGAGTGTTGCTATTCTTAATCCGGCGCCAAAAAATGAAGTATGCTATTTCTCAATTCAGATCTTTGTCTATGTCTACGCCAAGTTTCATGTAAATCCGTTCAGCCGTTATTGCTTGATTGAGTAACAAACATCCAAACATCTTCACAAACTTTCACATTTATAATATTAGTAGGATAACATTGTGAAATAAGAAAGGGTCTGGAACGTGAGTCTAATCGCGATTATTTATTTGGTAAGCTATTAAATTATTATGCATCAAACGCATCAGCAATTTCATTGTAGGTGTTAAGTAAAATGTCGCCTTCAGAAATCAGAAATCAACTCAGTATACGATAAACCGCCGCCGTTTACCCATGTTTTAACATTTTTGCAAAATTTTCATAATGTATGTGATTTAGATTCGTGGAACTATCAATAAACTTTTAGTATAAAATAATCAATTCTATAATTTATGTAAAAAGGCTCCAAATATTCTTGTTATAATTGAATAAATTGCCTCTTCTCACACAATATGAAAAGTGTTATATAACACTAACAATTAAGAAAGGGACTGCAAGGGTAGTAAAAAAACTGTACAGTAAATTTGTAGTACCTGGCTAAGGGCTAACGGAAAACCTCATGAGGAAACCTTATTGCCTGAGGAGTTCACTGAACTCAGCCATTGAAATTGCCGATCCGCGGTGGGTAAAGGCAATACGAGTATATACGTCTCACTGTAGGGAATAGGCCTTCTCTCAGAGACGACAAGTGCGAGTCGGTCTCGTGCACGAAGGGTTCCGTACCATTATCTATGCAACATTAGACACAAAAACTGAGAAAAAATCACGTTAAAGCGAATATAGAACTAAATATTTTGTGAATATTTCAAGCATCTACCTATTGCCGTTATTAAGGTAGTTTTCACACTACACCGCGGCGGCAGCGGCATCGTCACCACCGCGGCGCCGCTGCATATATCACCCTAGGATTTATATGGAGCCTTACGCATGGCGCCGCGGCGGCGGCGGCGAGTCTATGAGCCGCGTCGGCGGCAGCGACGAGCGGTGCCGTAGTTCTCTCAACAATGCGGCGAAACGCCGCATCTCCTGCGGCACCGCGGCGGCGAAAAACGCTGCCGCCGCGGTGTCGTGTAAAAGCTGCCTAATATCGAGAAAAAAACGACAAAAAATTACGTTTCTTGTATGGGAGCCTTAAATATTTATTTTATTCTGTTTTTAGTATTTTTTGTTCTAGCGAACATTTCAACTGCCTAGCTATCACGGTTCATGAGATACAGCCGGGTGACAGACAGACAGACGCACAGTGAAGTCTTAGTAATAGGGTCCCGTTTGGCACCCTTCGGGTACGGAACTCTGAAAAGACCTATAAATTATTATTACAGTTATGAAAAATTTCTGAGTACAGAAAACCACAAAGCGACTGCAGCGCCAGTGTCACTCATAGTAGATGAACTGTATCTTGTTGACTAATCAATGAATCATCGTTTGTTTCTATTACAGATACAAGACGGAAAAAAAGACGACCCCGACATCGCAACTGGCGATGTCTGAGCTTCACGTCCTGTGCAGGTGACATATGATATTAAAAATTTAAAAAACCCCCGACACAAAAAAGTAACTCTTAAAAAGTAAAAAAATAATATCATATCTGTTACCGTTTTGTCAGGCAGTTGACAATGTCCATAAACGCCTGAGTTGATTTCCATCAAACATGGCTAAGAACCATCTCGATCAATCTAGCTTTCAATTAAGAAAAACCGCATCGAAACACACACACAGCCCACAGCGTCTGCGTTGCGTCGGGGGTTAAAAAGAGCAACTTCTGTATATTCTTAGGTAAGGTTTTTGTAAGATCTCGTAATCGCGTTTATTCTAAATACTATGTTCGTATATATTACGCAATGGTTAGTGGTACATATGCAAATTATAATTTTAATTACGTTTTTTATTAATGTGGAATTTATGTCAAATATTCTATAGCTCTTAAGCCTAAAATGTACTGTGATATTTTAACGACTGAAGAATAACTAAATAATTTTTGAATTCATATCCTTAAATTTCAATTTATTGCGTGATTGTTTTACCCCAAGTAAATAAAATTAATATTTTTACTTAAATATATTTTATTATAAATTAACACATACCCAACACAGGACATTGGCTATTCTAGTACATAAGTGAGAGCGAATATTAAGCCCTAATTTAGGGTACAAGTGAAAAGAACCTCAGTCCTTCTTAATACTTGAAAAAAATATTACTAGTGGAGCGGCCGTTTAGTCAAATTCATTGCTTTTTATTTGAGTTAACATACCAGGATACTTCGATGGAATAGTTCCTTATGATTTGCTCTTTTGATCGGGATAATGAAAATGCAGAAAGTTTTTTCCACTTTTGGTGGTGTTGACGCCCGGTTATGACAAGCGATTTTTGAAAAATCTGTTCTCCTTTCATGTAATTTCCTACGCCACTATGTGGCATAGTTTTGGTACAGTAACGCTGCATAGTGTCGTGACCGTGGGATTAGTTCTTAGGGGTCCGTGGCCGCTCTACTACTAAACATTAAAACAATAACGGTCTTATTTATAAAAACACGATTCCTCTAAAACTCTGTTTATTTAATCTGTGGCTACATGTTTTCCTTATAAAACCTCCACCACAGACTATTTGAATCGGCGTTTTTGAAGTGTTTTAAGGAACCGTATTTTTATAAATAAGGCCGTAAGTATATAAAAAAAATCGTCGCGACACCATTTTGCACAGGGTGTCATTGTGCTGTATAATGCGTGTCCCTACTGTGTCATTAGAAAACTGTTCATAAAAAAACAAAATACGTATAATTAAAAAAGTGGAGTTTTGGTCCAACAGATCAAAAAATGATTAAACTTAAAAGAGAGAAATATTTCATAAATGCCTTAACTTTAAAATTGAAATTGTAAAAAAAAAAAATAGTCTGACAGTCGAAAATTTCGCATAGTCTATACCTACACCAAGGCACCAACATCAAGGTCTAAGCACCGTGAGCCACTCCTTAAAAAAAACCGTTTTAACCAAAAACAAAGCAGCATTTTGGTCATTTTGGAGCGAGTATGTAAACACTACAATACAAAGGTATAAGTTAAAAAGGAGAGGGACGGGACTGAGGGAAAGATACGAAAATACAAGGAGACGTACGTCAAAATACAAATTGGAATGTATTACGTTATTTCTGTAAATGCTCTCTTCATAAATATTACTCTACGTTATGTTGAGTTGAGTTAGATCGATTCGGCTTTAGCCTATGGTAGGTACCTACACCTACGTCCTTTTCAATACGTTTTACCTACTTATTTGTACATACATTATTGGTTCCCAAATTTTTTACTCTACATCACTTTTTGGAAGTGGTCATGGTTTAAAAAATAAATCTTAAGGTGTTTGGGACTTGCATCACAAAAAACAAGCATTTATATAAATTTTTCATACAAAAGTCGATTTAAATGGCGACTTAAGTGTCATTTAACAAGTGGTGCAAGTCGACCTATGTGAATAGATACTTGTGTAGGTAATAGGTAGGTACGTACTTAAATAAACCTGCATAATTCTTAGCATTAATTGACTCCGGTAACGATCGCTACTCTATCGCCTAATTATTGTACTTAGTGGTAGCTTCAATATCGGGTGTTAACTAACGCTCTCCCCAAAACCCACATGTTGCCTGCATAGTTACGCATTTTTTTCCAAAGTAACCGGCCTGGGACATCGACGGCTTAGAAGATATTGAAGTTTTATGTCGCACTTTATTTTTGCTGAGATGCATCTATTATAAAATTTCTTCGCGAGAAATATTTTATAAATTTCTAAGTGTTCTTAATTTATTCAAAACATCAAATAAGCGCAGCACTGGTTCAACCATACAATCCATGACATAAGAACGCTAAAAGTTATGGGTCCTGTTCGTGGTATTCTAGTAACATCTTTTATATTGATATTTACTCTTTTACTGATTTCCCAGCAAAGTTTTATGAACAAAGTAGTTTGTTTTGGTGACCAGTATGCTTTTGGGTCGAGCGTCAGCTTTTTACAACCCTGTACACTATGAGTGAGCTGTGAGTGCCAGCGGCCAGCCGGCGCCGACTCGACTGTCCCGCGCCTTGTAGGCTACAACGAGAATACCGCACTACAAAACTAATAGAAACCTTACTACATTTCAATCACTGGGTCTTTACTCTCACACATTTATGTAAGATTTTAGGCTTAAAGGCAACTATCAGATCATCCAGGATAAAGCCCGAAACCAAATTATAATATTTAACACACTAGCACATTAACACAAACATAATTGCTTTCAATTTGAGCAAAATAATTTTCATAAACTTTCATGAGTTTTGGATTTCCATTAAAAATAACGACTTGCACGTTTACACTTTTTGGACGAAAATACGTTAAGCTACTTTGTTACAAGGAATATTTACGAATTTGGCTCAATGTGGCTTGAAAAGAGATCTACTCCAGTGTGTAATCGCCAATGATATGTTACCTTAAAACTTGGCTGAGTGAGTCCTTCTAATATAATCCATCTAAGTTGACCGACCAACTATCCATAAAATTCTCATTTACATTTTAACAATATTTCAATCTAAAACATCATCACAGTCTTCTCAAATTATACTTACACTACTAAATACCTAGTTCTTTGCTTACTTCATTTTGACACTGGTTGCCTTTTTATAAAAAGAAAAAATATCTTGTGAAAAACTATGTACAAAAGATTCTTATAAAATATCGAATTGTTCGTGTATAGGTACTTGAAATACAAAAAGTCTCTTTAACAATAAAGGAACAAATAGATGAGTGTTTGTGTGCTTGACAACTGCCATGTCGCGAAAATCATAAAAATAATTGCCTTCAATGGCCACAGTTTCACTTCTCGGTGTCCCAATAGATAGAGATTCAATCCGCAAGTAGCACTAACATCCTTTAGTTCCATTACTAAGAAAAAACCTACACTCACACCCTTTTCATTTTATCCAACACTATCACAAACTTTGGGGTGCAGTATTCTAAGCACTTTGTCCCTGACAGATTAGTCAGAATCGACGAGCGACGTCTTACATAACCAGTGTTTACCATCCACAGTATTTCTACTTGTCATAGTATTCTATATGTGCGTGACGCGGTAAGTTTGTCGTTCATTGAGCACCGTCTCGATTGTTTCGTAGACGTTCTCTGGCAAGTGGTCCAGTAACATCCGCGGCATGACCTGGAGCTCCATGAAATCTTCAGGACACGCCCACCGCATCTCGAAAGTCGGCTCCTGGGTGCGCACTTTTCTGTTAGGGAAACGGAATGAGTGTTAGTCGTGAGTGTGATGTGCGTCGTCATGAATTTGTGACAGGTATATTTGTAACCTTGAGCTTTCTTATGAGGCCCATAGTGAGAGACCACGTTTCAGTGGCATACGTCATGATAACTATGGAAAGGGCTATGCTCGGACTTTTTCTGCGAGATCGAATCAGAAATTATGAGATCCGTAGTCGAACGAAAGTCGTCGACATAGCCCAGTGGATTAGTAAGTTGAAGTGGCAGCGGGGCACATAGCACGCAGAGCTGATGGCCGATGGGGCCGAAAAGTTCTCGAATGGAGACCACATATCGGCAAGCGCAGCGTAGGACGACCAGCCACAAGATGGACAGATGACCTCATCCAAGTGGCAGGAAGACGCTGGATGCAAGCCGCTTCCAACCGGTGTTTTTGGAAATCCCTGGAGGAGGCCTATGTCCAGCAGTGGACTTCTTGTGGCTAAATGATGATGTTGATATTTGTGACATTTACCTTTCCTCCTCAATGTTATCTTTGCTATTGGTTAGACATAGAACAATAAATTTTTGGTTAAAACAATACGTTTGCTACTCTTTCGCTCGGACACTATAACTAACTCGGATTATAAGCATTTTTATTATTAAAAAAAATACCTAGTGTATTTTTGACAAATCTCGTCTAGACTAGAAAATATTTTTGTTGATCTTGTAAATTGTAAAGAAAAAACCATATTTCTCTTACTCCATATTTCTCTCGGATATGAGATTAAAATGTGGAAAATGTCCGTAATTTAATTTTCTAGTCTATTTTCTTTTGCAATCATTATTATTAGAATGTGCGAGCGAAAGTGGAGTCAATAGAAAGTAGGTGTGATATAAAGAGTATCATTGATTTTTGCATAAGCGCGAGTGCTAGCTGTCTCTCAAATAAAAAAAATTACGAGCGGATAAATTGAATCGCCAGTTTATTAATTTATTATTGCGGCCTCCGATATATCAGTTTCATTGCGAAATTGCGAAAAATATTACAGCCGTTCGGTTCTGGGGTTCTGGTGTTGTAGGTATTGGACTTCAGTAGCTGATTGTCTATCGCAATTTCGAATTTGTTGCCATCATCGTCATTATAAGCAGCCTATATAGGTACGTCCCATTGTAGGGCACAGGCCTTCTCTCGGTGAGAGAGTATGGGCTTAATCACCACGCGTGCCCACTGCGATTTGGCGATTTCAGGCGCTGAGGTATGTGAATAGCTCGGACACCCAGGTTTCCTCACGATGGTTTCCTTCCTTCAGTGGTATTGCTATATTGGTGTTGGTGTTTCCCATAGTAAAAGTAAAGTTTAGCAAAACCATTCGAACCTGAGTTTCTCAGGTATCAATCAGCGGGGGGGCCTGCCTGGTAATGGGGAAGATTACGCAAAACTTTGTATGTTTGTTACCTGTCAAAGCTTCGTGACAATAAACAGTTATTTGCTCTCGTGGATTATTGCTATTCAAGAAGTACCTGGACCCCTTTTTTGTTGCAGTTTTACGAGGATGTATTCTTTGTGGCGTTTAGATAGGTTGAAGGAAGAGCTGAGAAAGCGTGGAGCTTCTCTAAAAGGAAAAAAAGCCGAATTCGTGGAGAGGTGATTTTTACGTATTTTATTAATTTTTACACGTTTTCAAAGCAAGTTCATGGCTTAATTTGATCAAATATAGTCTCAACTAAAGGAAAATTGTAAATTTTAAAAGTTACTCATATCGAGCGATAACAACATGACTATGTGTATAACCTCTAAAATTGTGTTATGATTTTAGTTCTTGATAGATTGGAGGCATACGATAGGAATTTCAAATTTGAGAAACCTGTGGAGGGGCGCCCAGAGCCTCACATGTTTTCCACATTACCTGGAAAAATCACTCGATTCAAAGTTTTTCCTTCTCAACGCCCTTTCCCACTTTTTCCTTTGCTTTGGGTTACTGGGGAATTTGTATGAACCCAAGTCTTCATACCCTATTTGCTGCACAGCATCCCATTTTTTATTTACCAACAAAACAGCGCACTTGTATGGAAAATGACAGTTTATTTGTAACAAACACTCAGCGCCATCTGCTTGGAACTAAAGTGACAATTTGCTTCCCCATTGGATGCTGTTACGCAATACTGTATCAAGGACCAAAATGTCTAGGCTACATAAAAAAAGTAAAGTCTTACTTCTCGATGCCCATGCGCTTACGTCGCACGACGTGCAGGATGCGGCCGGCGGTGAAGAGCCGCGCGGAGGAGAAGCGGCGCGCGAACACGTTGCGCGAGAGCAGCGCCGCCTCCTGCGCAGAGACGGGGCTTTTCACGCTCTAGCGGTGGACCGGTCGGGGCGCCGTGTTAGTATGTCGTGTTGCAAGTGAAGGAATTACGTACTAGAATCTAGTAGGTTATAATTTAGTAGACTACGGTGGTGTCACCTTACCTAACCATAGTAGGATAGGGAGGATAACATTTGTCACTTTGCCCAAGAGCAGCGCAGAGACGGGGCTTTTCACGCTCTAGCGGTGGTATATAAACTATAAGGATCTAGTACGTAATCCCGGTGTCACAAATTACTGTCAAAATTTACCATGTGGAGAGGGAGGGTAGGTTTTGGTAAGTTTCGGGAGAGCGCTGCCTCCTGCGCAATAAGGGCTGTTAAAGTCTAGCGATGGACAATGGACAGGCCGGGGCTCCGTGTTAGTACGTCTGGTGTACAATAAAGAATAATCTTATCTTATGTAGGGTTGCAAGTGAGGGGACTACGTTGTATTAGATTACGATTATACACACTGACAAACATAGTAAAGTGGAGAGGGAGGGTAATTTTTTGCACGTTTCGCAGCGCCATCTGCGAAGAGAGCACTGTCTCCTGCGCAGGACGGGGGCTTTTTACAGTCTAGCGGTGGACAGGCCGGGGTGCAGAACTCTCGAGTTCTGTGCCGTCGTCGTTAGCGAACAGGGGAGGGTCAGTTTTATCACGTTGTATGTGAGTGAATTTGTAGATAAATGCGAAGTTAGTTTGCACATTGTTTTACAGTCGACAGCATATCGACCTTTATATTCCATTCCATTCCCCTTTTTCTTGCGTGTAAACAAAACTGTCATTCATTCATATGATTAATTTAAAAAAATATAAAAGAGTATTCTGGTACCCACGACACAGGGTAGCCTAGTGTGGGGCCAGAAGCAGTGTGTGTGCCTGTTTTTTTTATTTCATTTATATATGTTTACACCCAAACAACATTAGTTAAATGTAATATACTACATGTCTGTACTTTGCTCCATTACCTTACGGGTGACATTGGAACAACCAATTAAAGGTCGACCTGCTGTCTATTGACAAAATATTGCAATGTAGGTAGAGTTTACATAACTACACACAAAATAACAAAGTAGTTAGTAACAAATATTAATTAACTAATTATGTAAGCAACAAAAGAAAGCTCCACACCACAACACAGTTCATGAAAGAAATCACCAAACGACCAAAAAATAGATGTCCTGAAAAAAGAAACAAAAATGGGCACACCAAATTAGGAGAAAAATATAAGTTAGTTAAGTTACAAATAAGTATAAGATGAGAAATCCAAAGTACAAAAAAATTAAGAGGAAATTCTGGAGAATTTCGGTTTTGCTACAAGATGATGCTGGTTCTCTTTGTAAAAAATAAACGTTCGATCTCATGAACGCTCTATGAAATAGGCTTTAAATTTGTATCAGCATTAATTACATCGATGGCACATTCGATTTTTAATCCAATGTGCCTTCGATGTAGTGTAGGTAAGTAACGCTAATATAAATTTCGTAGGGACAATAATATTATCTTTTCGATACTATCGAAAAGCGTTTTGTTTTCTTTTGTTTATCTAATGCTTTGTTTATATTGTAAACTCATTCAATCACTATACTGTACCTGTAGAGTGGAATTACATTGCCACTTTTTCCTATAGTATAGGAAAAAAAATTGCTTGTAAACTGACGTTCACAAAGTTTATCAAATTGTACGTAGAGCATGCGTCATCACTCATTTCCCACGGAGAAGACCTTGTCTGCATTGAAATAAGGACGAAAATGTCTTAACTCAAGGAACTTCAGTGGTGGCGCGGAGTCTAGATTTTCCGTCGAGATGTATGTTTGAAACCACCTCAGTACACCCAATCGCCATCTAGTTACAAAACCCAACAACTCCAGACCCCCTAACACGGCAGGCATGAGCATGAGCATGACTAGCCTGCGCTTTCCTAGAGACTGACGGCCTTATTTATTTTATAAAATCACGATTCCCCTAAATGTTTATTTAATCTGTGGCTACATCTTTTCCTTGTAAAATCTCCACCACAGACTATTTTAATCGGCGATTTAGAAGTATTTTAAGGAATCGAGTTTTTATTATAATTAATAAGACCGTAATGGTCTTATTTACAAAAACACGATTCCTCTAAAACGCTCCTCAGAAACAGTTTTTGGGTAAACTGTGGTAACCACACATTATTTAAACTGCATCTGAGGAGAGTTTTAACGAATCGTGTTTTTATAAATAAGACATAACTTTTATCACACAAATATCTCTAGGAAACGCGTAGGAAAAGTCGAGTCCCCCTCCCATGTCAGGCCTACTAGACAGAAACTCGAACAACCAGACGAAAGCGGCACACGTAGAGCAGTAAAGTGGGGTCAACTGACAGCACTCACGGTGGAGACGCTCTGTATGAGAAGCGCGTCTGAGGAGTCGTCAGACTGCTGAGCCTCCAACTCCTCGGGCCGCCGCCAGGTGGACTCCAGGTCGCGAGCAGGAACTCCGAAAAGCGCGTATCCGAAACCGTTCAGCATTATGCGGTACTGGAAGAGGGATTTTTTTTTAGACAACGCATATTTGGTTAGAACTAGTAGAACTTGAGAAACGGGCAACTGTAGAACTGTCTATTCTTTTTAGAGCGCTTGTTTAGAGAGTGTGTTTGTTTTACAGAAAATTGCACAAAAATAATTAATAGAATCTAGGAAACGTCAGGAGTAAGGAAAGCCGTGCGAGGATGACCGGTTGTTATTATATTGTATATACTAGCTAATAATAATAATAACTTCCACACAATACAAGCACTTGACGTCCCAAACTAGGATACGCTGTGCTGTGTAACCAGGCAAGGGCGTGGACTCGGTAAACGTTGTTTTGCCACATTAGTTAGCCTACAACCTATTCTCGGACCTACCAAATATAAGTACACAAAAAAATAATAAAAATCGATAACAAACACTGTGACACGAGATTTTTTATATACATTAGATATCGTCGCTATAGTCGGCTTCACCGATTTTTAAGATTCCGTACCCAAACGGTAAGGGACCTTACTAAGACTCCGCTGTCCGTCTGTCGGCCCATCCGTCCGCCTGTCACCAGGCTGCATCTCATGAACCGTGATAGTAAGACTTAAAATTTTCACAGATGATGTATTTCTGTTGCCGCTATAACAATAAATACTAAAAACAGAATAAAATAACTATTTAAGGGAGGCCCCCATACAACAAACGTGATTTTTTTGCAGTTTTTTGCTCGATCTTAATAACGGTTTTATTCCGTTGAGCTGTACTGAGTTTTGGATAATAAAAAAATTGCCATTAAAAACATAACTTGTAAAAAAATGTCTCGCAACTCAGTTCAGTTGTAAGATCCATGTAATACCAAGTCGGTTAATTTATCGGTCCTTCTGACACGAAACCACAATACATCTCTCAAGTAATACATACTGCCGTGCCCCCAGATGACGTGCGCCAAAGTGACTATCACTGAATGTGTTGACGTCGGTCGTCAAAATTCTATTAATAGGATTTGTATTTCTGTAGGTAATTTTAAAAATACCTACATTCTTCCTAACTATTCGCCCGCGCAGCGCAATAAGTCCAATACAAATCCGTGCGCTCGGAGAACCCAGCCTTAAACGCGCAATTAATCCTGACGTTTGATATCTGAATTATCAAAGAATTGACAGTTAAACGGTTAGGAATCGTTCAGGATTTGGAGAGTAAATAGGCGGCTGACCATACCAGATCCGGATCGAGCCAAGGAAAGACGCACAACAAGAGTATACGAGTGTACAGACAACTAAACAGAGCGTTCTGGCGAAGATAAACAAGAAGACCTGACCCCTGATCCACTGGAAAGAGGGTTGGTTCAAGAACACGGTCTCTCGGCACTAGAAAGAGCCAATTCGCGGCATTAAAGGTGAGCCAATTCGCAGTATTGGCACCGGTGATTAAGGCCATACATTCTTTCTCTGCTCCTCAGGGATAGTATGATATTATGACATGGAGATGGGATCACTGAAATCCTTCTCTGGATGGTAATTACCTTGGGCAGTTTAGTCGCGTGTATGGTCTGTATGACCTTGGTCCTAAGGTTCTCAATGCTGTGCACAGAGAGCCGCATCACCAAGTCGTCGCCCACGCCTATTGTTAGCACGAAGCTCTCCGTGTACCGCGCCGCCTCGCGACTGATTAGACCGGCTGGGGACAAAGAAGGTGATAAGAATGGTCATCATAGGCCTTTGCGTCCGTTAAGGACGATTTAAGCAGCCTAAGAGTTTCCCACTTTTTCGAATGACTAAAAAGTCTGATTCGAGAGCGGCCGGTCCTTCTTCAGGCGGGGGGACTCTTCCTTTATGTCTCCTATATGCAGAGGACACATAAAGAAAGAATCCGAAGTCGGGTTGGTACGGATTCTGTGCCTCCTGGCTTATATACTTAAGTAGTGTAGATGTTGCGTATCCAGCCAGATAAAAAATATAATATTGTATATGTCGTAGGATCATCTGGACCGTGTTACAAAACTTTCCAAACCACAATAAGTATCTCCCGAGAAAAACGCTTTTTGTGTTTTTCTTAACATTTTTTGTTCCATGTTTTGTTCACACGTTTAAAATTCGTAATCACTATAATATTAAACACGTTTAAAAAAATCCGGCCAAGTGAGTTTCTGGCCACGCGCAATATAGGGTTCCGTAGAAAGAAGGTTCTTTTTATCTGCTTTACAGAAGTAACAACTTCATCGAATTCATTTTCAATGGATTTTGTACGAAATTTTACTTTTTTAAGTTGGGTGCCTATTACTCGTTAACTAGTAAAGCCTATACTTAGCCGTGATACTTTTCCTTTCAAGTTCATCATAAAATATGTGCTACTACCTTTTCACGTTTCTACAATCAACCTTTTCACATGACAGCATTACTTTAAAATCCTAAACCGTAAAATTATTGTTTATCATAACCAAAAGAACATTTCCTCAAAATATTGCTAACCGTTTTGTGTCGCGCTTAATTGTTAACATTAATCATTGTTAGTCTCTGTTATTAAATTAGATTAGAACTCTTTATTGTACACACTTACATATCTAAGTTTTCCCGAATACAATTAGTGGTCTTATCGCTAAAAGCGATCTCTTCCAGACAACCTTAGGACAACCAGACAATCTGACAACCTTTGGTTATTTCATCTGTCCGGATACAAACAATGCCGTATCAAGTTTACTCTCCTTCAGAGTGTTGAAAAAAGTGGGGATCGTCCCACTCATCAGTACCTACCAACAATCTCTCCAAACCTGAACTCGGCAGTTTTCATAATGCCCTATAACATTCACTCATCTCGACCGATTTATTTATTTCTATAGACACAGCAATACTGGGAGATGTTTTCGTTTTTGACCAAATAATTAAGGTAGAAATAAATGTTTTACTTTTGTGTAGTGTGATATTTTTGTCGTAGTATGGTGATGAAAGGGTTGGTGAACTGACCTGGCGTCGAGAACGCATACACTTTGAGGTGAGGATACTTTGGTCTTAACTTTAAAGCTACCAATACTGCTACACCTGCTCCCAGACTGTGACCTGAAACAAAAAATACAAGGCCTTATTTCAGTGTGCAAGCTGAAAGAATTGAACGGACGAGTTCAAATATATCAAGAAAATCATTTTACACTTTTTGAATGAAAATTTTGCGGTCTTGTTTTGTTACACGTGTTGTTTTTAGGGTTCCCTACCCAAAGGGGTACGGGACCCTATTACTAAGACTCCACTGTCCGTCTGTCTGTCTGTCTGTCTGTCACCAGGCTGTATCTCGATAAGCGTGAAGCTAGGCAGTTGAAATTTTCACAGATGATGTACTTCTGATGCCGCTACAACAAAAAAAATAATAAAACAGAATAAAATAAATATTTAAGGGGGACTCCCAAACAACAAACGTTGTCTGAAGACAGCGCTCGCCATTTATGTAACCTTCACAGCGCCGATGTCATGTCATGTCATTAAATGTCAATGTTAAACGTTTCATGTACCTACCTAATCTATCTTGTCTCGATCTTTGTCTAATGTTGTACAGATGTACGGAACCCTTCGTGCGCGAGTTAGACTCGCACATGGCCGGTTCTTTCTAAATCCGAAATAACGATGAGTTCGACCGCGTCACCTCAACAATCACAGAATTTCACTCTACGCCTATTAATTACATCCTCGTCTGTGTGTGATTGTGATATTCGACCTATGTACCAAACTTGTCCGTAACCCCGCGTAGTCGGCTTGTTGTCGGTATGAATTTTGCGATTAAGAGCTGTTTTTTATTTGACTAATCTAAACCCCGAAGAATTTTAAGTCACAACCCGTGTCCCTGCCAATGAGACCGAATTATCTCAACCAAAAACTTAGTACAGTATAAGAAAAATATGCCTAAAATATCCGCAATTTAATTATCCATCAAACCCTCAGACCACATAATTTATCAAAGGTATACTCATTTTATTAATCACAAAAAAAATTAAATTGTGCGGGCGACACAGCATACTCCACGTAAGAACAGTGTTAAGCTATGACCATCACAGATCTTTGAGTACCTACTAACTTAAATTAATTGTCAATAAAATTAACACAGTTAATTAATTGCACACCCACGGGTAATTAAGTCTTATTGCAGTTGTCAAGGCAGATCCTTGTTCGTTAGGGTAAAGTGCACGACACGGCTGGTTTAAGTTTTTATTAACCGTGTAAAGTACACATATGTTTAAATTATTAACTTAATTCCGGAATCACTTACTTCATTTTTTGTCAGAGACGAGCAACAGACGTTGCGAGCTCCGTTTACACACCACGATAGCTCGGCGAATATGAGCGGAACCTGGTCGGACTCTTCCGACAAAAATTCAAGTGAGTGATTCCGGAATTAAGTTACTAATGTATAGTGCAGAGTGCTTACGAAAGTTTTAGGTTTCAATTTATAGTAGGGGCAGGCGCTGTTTGCTGTAAATGTAATACAGGTTCCAGTAAAGAGTCATGTGCTTTCTTTACGTACTGTACGATCATTGTCGACTACACTGTTACGTTAAACCAGACCGTTGTAATTGCACTTTAGGAATTGTTTAAGAAATCGTGTTTCTATACATAATACTGTAAGTCACAAAGGTGAATTAAAATAGATATTGTCTTCCCGGAAACGAGTGATCTATACCAATAACTTAAAACAACTTATCTTACAGTTTACACAGGTGATGATGCTTAATGTTAAGTTCAAAGCAAGGAGTATTATACTTCTTGGTTCAAAGCAACACTTAGGTATATTGCCAGCACTTTGGTTTAGTACCTATAACATAGTATGGGGTCATCCATAAAGTACGTCGTACTAATTTCCTGATTATTTGACCCCTTCCCGTCCTTATCACAGTTGGTCACATTCGTGAGACCCCGCTCTCCCTAGTGTGACGTCATATATTGTGCAATTTTACATCTAGAAATTATATGCACTATAAGTAGTGAAGGCGTCTGACCTGTAAGTATAAGGTCGTAATGCGGGAACTGCTGGAAGGCGCGGTCCAATACGGGGTTCAGTCGGCGCAGCAGCTTCACCGCGCCCATCGACATGCCCTTGTGCGCCGCCGTGTCCTCGGGCAGACCTGGAAGGTTGAATATATTACCACTCTGCCCCGAAATTAATTTGGCTACATAACGTGTCATAGGTAAATAAATGATTTATCTATGCGAATATTGCTGAAGGGCACAGCCAGAGCCTTATTTCATAAAACTACAATTCATGGTTTAGTGTGACAGTTCGTTGTACATAGTGAAGTCGATTAACCCACAATTAATCAATTAATAAGTGGCAAGAGTCGGCTACGCAATGTACATCGAATTGCCATAATAGTTTTATGAAACGCGGCCATGCGTAGGGTTCGAACACGTAAGTCCTCCACTGTATAGAGTAGTCTGATTTAGTCTACTCCAAACTGTCAGATACAAACATATTTTGAGATTTTGGAGTCGTCTAAATGCTTTACCCGATAGGCGCAGAGTTGACTGATCTGGCATGGCACGGACCTGGCGCGGACGGGATACCGCCGTTTAGCCAAAGTATTTTTCGCCAAATTTTACTTCGCAATAAACTTATGGCATCAGTTTCATTTCCCAAATGAAACTTTAGCAAGTTTTCATTTCGCATTTTATTCATTTGGTCAAATTATCTTTTCGCATAATTTTACTGCGTCAAGTTTTATTAAGACAAACGTTTATTATGCTAACGTTTTATTTTGGCAAGTGTTATATAAGAGCAAATAATTGTTTGATTAAATTTATATTTCGCATTTTATTCATTTGGTCAAATTATCTTTTCGCATAATTTTACTGCGTCAAGTTTTATTAAGACAAACGTTTATTATGCTAACGTTTTATTTTGGCAAGTGTTATATAAGAGCAAATAATTGTTTGATTAAATTTATATTTCGCATTTTGTTCATGTGGTTAAATACTATTAGGCATAAATACAAGTAATTTAAAAATTTAAGCTTAAGATACATTTATTTGTAGTATTATATTCTGATTTAAAAAAAACTTACGAAAGCAATTTGGTGTAAAAAGTGTGTTTAAAATTTGGTTGTTAGGTCAGTACACATAAGCAAAAATAGGTTCGAAACGCTCCATCCTGAAACTTCGGGTGTTAGTTCTTTCTTTTTATATAAAAGCGAAAAAAAATATTTCACTAAAAAACTTAGTTTTGAGTCAAACAAAAAAATTTTTGTTCTAGTTTACATTTCGCATTTTATTCATTTGGTCAAATTATACTTTTGACTGAATAATGCTTGGTAAAATGAATTTTGACCAAGTATTTATTTGGTAAACAATAACTTGCCATAATAACTTTTGCTAACTGTTTATTTGCTTTAAGTTGTTTTGAGAAATGTTTTTTTGCCAAGTGATAATTTGCGCAAAATAGTTTGGGAAGTAATACTTTGGGAAACGATTTTTGGCAATACATTAGTAAACCGGCGCGGACATGACGCAGGCCAGGCATGGCACGGGCATGACTATTAAAAGGCGTGGAGCCAAGGAACTGACTGCGAACTGACCTGGTACTGACTGCAATCGAGCGCGGGCGCCGAAATGGCGTGCAATGTTCAAATAATGACCTTGTGACCGTGTGTTTGGTAAGGTATTTGAATGAAACAGAATGATTTCCGTGCCATGCCCGAGCCAGACGCCAGAATAGTGGGCTCCGCGCCATAAAGTGGAAAGTTACGTGATACATAAGTAAGGGCTGGAGTGAGAGTCAGCCGCGCGTGCACTACGCTGATTGTCGACTTCAAGCGCTGAGGTGTGTGAAGTGGACACTTAGGCGCGAGACACACAGATGGGGCGTGGGGAGAGGGCGCGGTAAGATGAATAGAGTCACAGACCAAGAGCGACCGCAACGCAGGGGCTGTCCCTCGCCTCACATCCCATCTGTGTTCCAACTCGCGCCTTAGTTTTGATGTAAACATAAACATTTACATACAGGCACATACATTGGTTCTGGCCCCACACTAGGATACCCTGTGTCATGGGAACCAGAAACAACGACATCACAAACATGTAAACATCCAAGACCTGGGGTTTTTTTTTTGTCCCCAGCCGGGATTCGAACCCGGGACCTCTCGCATGGTACGCAGAATTGCAGATGCACTACCACTGCGCCACGAGGTCGTCAATGTGATCAGATAGTCTGAGACTCAAAGTCTCGCGTTCCCTGGCGATGTTTTCCTTTACCGTTAGCGAGTGGTATTAAATAACCACTAGAAATTTACAAGTGCTGGTCGACTATCGACTGTCGACTATCACCATTGCATAAAAATTAGATTTTGTATGAAAATGTTTAGTTAAATGCCGCTTAGGGGGCTCTATGAGGTTCATTAGCGTCACTGTGGCGAAAAAAACCAGATCGTTTTTGCAAAAATTGTCTTTCTATTCTCTCAATCTTGTAAATAGTGATTTTAAGAAAACCCATACAGGTTGCCTCTGAAATGCGCAATTCCTTAAACGACCAAATTAGAGTACTTTTTTGTGTTGAGCAACGAGACATTTTTCTTACATTTCTTTTTAATAGGTACCTATCAAGGGTTGCATAATTTTATTAACCGACTTCAATAAAAAGGTTATCAATTCGACGCGTATATCTATATATATATTTTTGGCTATGCTCCTCCATAACTCCGTCAAATGTTAACCGATTTCGACAATTCTATTTAGTCCCATTTTAATTTGGTGAAGATCTGATGGAGCCTTTTAGAGATGGAGAACGGAACTCTTCAATGGACAGCAGTAAATAAGCCCGAATGGGGCCCATCCTTTAGTAATATCCGTATGTTTCATAAAATAGCGTAAAAGTAGTGCCAAATTAATTTGGTGATGTTCTGGTGAAGACTTTCGGAGATGGAAATTTAGAACATCAAATTTTAAAGCAACGAATTAAGTAGGGTAAATTATTGTTATAAGAGACTTATTTATTTTTCTCCCGCTCTCCCACTAAAAGTTGAAAATTTAAATTTTTAAATAAAAAATAAAAACCGACTTCGAAACACTACAGCACTAAAAAGTTAAAAATAATTTAAATAATTAGAAGTATTTATACATGTAGGTATTGTAGAAGTATAAGCCTGCCGTCGGTGAATCATTGCCTTATATAGAACAATGCCCATTCTATACAACGAATATAGTTTTAATTTATCTACCCAATAGTGAAATTACAAATAACAAAACCCGTAAAAAAATATTACAAACGTTGTGTAATGTTAAATGGGAAATGTATCCATTAAGTTCCAAAAGTCGTATACCAAACGAAAGTGGTTGTAAATGACAAAATCTTACGTTTTGTAGGCCTTTACTGCACTGCAAATAAAAATCGCGCGGTGACATTTCACAATGCTCAAACCAAACCACAGATTTTTTTCGCGCGTAATTTAAATTACACACACGTACACTACATAATTCCATGTGTTACAGAGTAGCGGTCAAAATTCACATTATTGCTCACCATCGGCCTCAAACTTCTCGGAGCCGGCCGTGAGGTCCGTGAAGATGTCTCGCAGAGAGATTGACCCTCTTACGGCCACCACTATGCTCTCGCGGTCGTGATCCGCGATCACGCAGAATGGCAACTGTAAAAAAAACATCAAAGTAGATAAGAATGACAAAAAATATAAGATGATAAAATTTTTTTGTTCTCTAAAAATGAACAGATCTATCT
The DNA here is from genome assembly GCA_963969515.1 of Yponomeuta evonymella. Classification (NCBI taxonomy): domain Eukaryota; kingdom Metazoa; phylum Arthropoda; class Insecta; order Lepidoptera; family Yponomeutidae; genus Yponomeuta; species Yponomeuta evonymella. The sequence continues at coordinate 9,138,049 of OZ018346.1, forward strand.
CTTCTGTACATCTTCGTAGAAAAAATATGACGACTTTCAATGTAATCAAAGGTTTCTAATAATAATAAATATTATTGTGACAAGAACAGAAACAAAAGACGATTTACAGAATAAGAATAAATTAACTAGTAAATACTTTTTGGAAGGTCAAACATCTTCCTCGGCCTTGAAGTTTTAATTTAAAACGATATTGATTAAAAATCTATAGCTATTAAATTTTGTAGTAATAGTTAAACACTATAATGATATATAGCCTAAAACCATGAGGGAGGCCTTAGATGTCCTGCAGTGGGCGTCAAGTGGCTGATGATGATGATGATGATAGCATAAAAACCTTTAAAATATTACCATAATACTGTATGTGCTATTAATTTCATGATTTAGGAGAAGATATTATTATCTACTTTTCATTAAGTAGGTATTAACTGTCAAATAGTAATAATAAAAATAGTACATCCAACTGTAACGTCACAAATTGCTAGAGACAGGTATAACGATTGAAGCATTTATCAATATTTCAATCATATCGCGAAATTTTGTTTTTATGCGTCTACACTACAAATCGTTTATAATTCAATGAGAAAACTTAAGCTAATAAGTTTTTTAATTTGAGAAAGCCTAACTAAATTTTTCGCATTTTTGGAGATCTGTAATAGTAGTTTATGCAACTGTCATATAATGAAGGGTATTAAAACACGAGTGTGAGTTTATGAAACGAGCGCAGCGAGTTTCATAATAGTAACGAGTGTTTTAATACCCGTGTTATATGCAGTTGCATACACTACTTTATCTTCACTAATGCAATTAATCAAACAACAAATTTATTAAATTAAATTCACGCGTACGTGTATAATCACAGTGATTTTGCCGTCATTAAAATTTAACCAATGAGAGCGCAGCTGCGCGCTTCAATAAAACGCGACCAACCTGATTGGCCCTGCAATCAAGTTGGTCGCGTTTTGATGTTATAATGAGATTTTACGATATCGATGTGAATATTATACCATCATGTGAAATTGCTTAAATTGAGTGTTTTGTTGTCTGCGCTATAACAGTAGTAATTATAAGTCAAGTATTGAAAACATAAGTAGAATGTTACAACATTAGTGTAGATAAAATACTTTAAACAATATTGTAATGTTTTCTTTTTCAGTTTTTTTTTAGTTTATGGTACATTTTTTTTGGTGTTTTGTCCTTTATTAACCTCCTCAGTCCTGACCTTGAAAATTTGAAAATAACAATGGTTTTCAATTGATATTTTCAAGGTCAGGACTGAGGAGGTTATGGTATACATACAATGTCACTCCAATCTGATTTTGAGGTATGTTCCCCATTCCAGTTGCTTGCAATCGGGAGGGCATTCCTAGGCTGAGAACATTCTAGGAATGGGACATTGCGTGTCGAAAATATATTTTTATCCTTAGTAAAAAGTGAATGGCCGGCCGCCGAAATTGAAATGGCATAGAAATTGAATGACAATTAATAAATATCTATCAACGACGAGGCACAGCCTACTCACCTCAAAGACGTGGTTGTTGAAGGAGGCAAATATGATGTCATCGGCTAAAAGCTTAGACATGAACTTGAAGCCCGCGAAATGGCACAGGCAGCAGTTATCGTCGGTGACTATCGTGTTCTGGGGCCTGAAATAGAGTTGATGTCAACATTCGAAACCTTCATGTACTTACGTAGGTCGCTGCTTCATATCTATAGGCAACTTTGATCTCGGCTGGTGATGAACAGGGTTAGGTAAGTTCGAATAGTGAGTAGTTCAGTAGTTTCACTACATATATTTTTGTAAATGTAGACGTAAATAATATAAACATGAAAATAACTAACTAAGAACTGCAACTTGTCGAACAAGTCAAAATTATATATTGACAGTTCACAGTCGACAACTGATCAACCTTGATCGTCACCAAATCACCCGTATTCTAACCGAACAGATCGCACGCATTATGAAAGGTTGACTTTCAGAGCATAGGAGTGCTTAGGTAATTGCCACGCGGCGACATGGCGATTTCTAACTCCGAGCTATCTTACGCAAAAGCAATATCCGTCTCAATACTTACTTACAGTTGAGACTGAGAGCAAAGTCTGCCAGACATTTTAATTTGTTTCACTATATTAGGTCAGGCGACAAGATACACTTAAAAAGTACCTACGTAAATTAATTTGAAATTGTAGTAAAAGATACCCTTTTCCTAGATATAGTTTGGCGGTAAGCATTTCGTAGTAAAGAAATGCTTCCGTCTGATTATCGTTTGATCAATAATATTAGGATTCCTCCAATATCTTGTCAAAATGTCCTACCATGTGTTATGAAAGTAAGATAACAAATATAACGAATGTGATCGTTTCTTTGCATACAACGCTACCAAAATTACACTATTTATCAATGAATGACTAAGCACACAATGCAGTACATTAATAAAACAATGGCCAACAGAAAAACAAGTATATGAGCCGGCTGAAATAAAAAGCATCCTGTCACAGATACTTATCGCGATCCTCCTGACCTTTATCATATTACTAACAGTCTGCCTAGGTACAAATGCCTTATAACAGGATGCTTTCATACAGCCGTTCCGGTTAATGAACAAAAATAGCTCTACACTTGTCCTAATAAAGCACTAAATAAAAGTACAAAGGAAACTCCAGGGAATGAAGTTGCGAGCTGTTAATTGACGCAGCAACCGCACACTCGTAGCAACATCGATAGGCTAAAGAAGTTGAAATATGTACCCATTAGGGATAGTAAACAACCATCCAAGAGGACTATACTGGGCGTAATTTATTTGTGACACTTCGGAAATATAATCAATCAATGCTTTTAGTATAAACGTGCGAATTCGCTTGTCACGCGTTTTATGGCGCGCATCTGTAATAATGTGTGACAAACCTGCCATTGTTTTCAGTCGCGCGTTGTAACTACATCTATAATCTACGAGCACTTGTCTAGTAACATAACGCAAAAATTTAAATCAGCTAAGAACTTTCTGAAATAGCCCAGAGCCATCTCTGGGATGCCAAAATGCTTAACCACGAAATGACGAATGACTTAAGCAATTTTAGGTACCTAATGCTTACTTTTATGCTTCCAACAGTTCCAACTCTGTCAGTGTGATTGCAAAAAGTAATGATTACGAAATCTGTAAAGTTCAGCTCATTAGACCGATAGGTAATCGATTACTCGGAAACTTACCTACAACAGCAACATGTGAGATGCCGCGCCAATTTGCAGAACCCCGTGAAGCAATGCCGATACAGCACATAAGGCCAGCCGTACGCAGCTATCGAGAGCCTCAGGTAATGGAACGCGTCGTCAAGGTTCATCCAAGGCGGCGTTTCGGAGAAGATCTTGCTAACATCTGTGGTGTAAATTGGTTCCTCCTCATTGATCATTTGAATGCGTCTCATTTCGCGCGTTTCTCTCTTCTGACGCACTCGCAGAAGTACGCAGCCGGCGACCACGTCAGACGGTACGAGGTCTGTCGACCTGAATAATGCGCTGAGTAGAGCTGGAATTGAATGAAGCCAATACTTTATTAGTAAAGTGTCCTAATCTTGGTGGTGCGTGACGTTGGTGAGCAATGAATATTAAGAAAACGTGATATTTTTCAACGTAGCACCGTAGCAGCTGTGATTGAATTTTTTTTAATCATTGTTCACTGAGTAGCACACAGTTTACGTTCTTCAACAACTGTTTTGCTAAGTATGATATTTCTCATACATTACATGTTTTTATTAATAATGAACCTAAAACGCTAACTTCACAATTCTTACGTAGGTACACTAACGTAGAACATTTTCGGTCGCCCCCACTTTTAGAAGCTAGTGAAAACTCATTCGAAAGAAAAACCAAACTTTTTCTTACTCGGCATTATTCTGACTATCTGTCACTTTAAATAAACCAAAAAACTTTTTTTCATGTTTCGGCTGGTTTATGTCAAAAAAATAATGTGATCGCCGTTCGATGAAAAGAGAAAATATTTTTTTCTTTTAAATCATATTTAATGGCGATACAATTCGAGTTCTCTGCTTGAAGCTGCCAGTGCGCAGGCGAAGATTACTGAAAACAGGTGTTCTCTTCATAATACCTAAAATGTAACCTTCTTATCTTACCTGCAACTTGTTGAAAGGCCTCTTTGCCGTGTTCATCTTTCTTCAGCCAACAAAAGGCCCACCTGAATCTTCGCGACCACAGGCCGGTCACCTTCCTGTGATGCCTCACTTGGTTTGGGGTGTCTTGCATATCACCATAGTTCACTGATCCCAGGGGATCGAACACCATAAAGAGGCCGAATACTGTTAGCCCTAATTGCACCCAGTTAAATAGAACTATACCTGAAAATAAAAAATAAAACATTTTACAGAAGGGCACTGAAAATACTTCAAGATGGTTTTATAGAGTCATTCAATGATAGTAATTTCATTAGTATATTACTGTTAATTAAAGAAAGGGATTGTACAAGTATTTGCCTCACGCTCACACAATATTACCTCTATATGGTGTCAGTTACATACAAATAATTATTCAGTCCCTTTCTCTAATTAACTATGCCCCCAAGGGGTTCGCCATTCGCGACAAGATGAAAATTATGGTAATGTAATGTATTTTCATACGGGATATTCTTATAAATCTTCTGAAATATATTATTTACAGTATAGATAGATCTAACGAGTTTCCTTTTTAAATTTTTCCAATTTCTACCAATATTAAGTTCGCCATAAGTTTGAAGTAAGCGTTTTCTTACTTTGTATAACTATGCTAGAGAATTTATCAGCGACTGAGCACTCGATGACTTCGCAGAACATCCACATGGTCCCCATGGCGTTTAGAGCTACTTCCGGCAACACCAGCAGCACTCTGAAACAAACTAAATCTAGTGAACTAAAGGACTAGGTAGATATTCAGAAAGCGAACGCGATTCTCACATTTCGAAATATTTACTACGTTTCACCAAACTTGACCCTTGTGATGAGGCGAGCAGTAACTCAATTAATGTTTCATTTTGATAATTATTTTATTATATTCTTTTTTTTGTTGCAGTAACTAACCCGTGCCAAGGACAATTTTAAAAACCTATGTAGAGGCTAAAAATTCCACCTATGCCGGGACTTGAACTCGCGATCTCTGGCTAACCGTGCCAGCGCTCTCCCAACTCAGCTAATGGGCAAGTGCAGGCATCGGCGAAATTTTAGAAACTAGGTTAGCCAGAGGTTCAAGTCCCAGGACTTGGATGGAATTTTTAGCTTCTAAATAGGTTTTTAAAAAAGTATTTTATTTTCAAGTAACTTCCTCGTGCATGGGATTTTTTTAGATTTAAATTTAAATTTGGTTTTACAACCAAATGTTCAGAATGTTGGCGTTCTGACTTTTTTATACGTTGTGTATACTCAATAGCTGGTTCCGTAGTCCAACAAGGAACCCTTATAGATTAGCCATGTCCGTCTGTCTATCTGTCTGTCTGTCCGTCCGCGGCTTAGCGCAAAGACCGGTGGTACTAAAAAGCTGTAATTTGGTGTGTGTATACATATTATCACGACGACAAAGTTAAACAATAAAGTGTTGGAAATTAGTTTTTTTTTACTGTACCTCCCCTAACATGAAAAGCGGGATGATTTTTTTTATCTTTTCTACCCCATCATGTGGGGTATCATTGGATTGGTCGTTGAAAAATATTGTAGGTGTAGGAAGACCATTTTCGATTCCTAAATCGGAACCCTAGTTCCGTTAACGAAATATTAAGCTTTAAAGCGCAAATTTTTGTCCGAGTAGGGTGTCCCCCCACACCTCGCCTGGCTAAACGGTTGATTGTAAAAACGTGAAAAGATTCAGGGTAGTACCACATAATATAATGAACTTCAAAGAAAAAAACTATCACAGCTAAATAGGGTTTACTAGTTAACGAGTAATAGGCCAGTAACTTATAAAAGTAAAATTTCGTATAAAATCCATTGAAAATGACTTCGATGAAATTGTTAGTTCTGTAAAGCAGAAAAAAAACCCTCTTTCTACGGAACACTACATTGCGCGTGGCCCGACCCGCACTTGGCCGGTTTTTTTTTGTTATGAATTTTTCTAGGGCGGTCTGCCCGCACAGCCCCGGCTCCTCAAGGCAGTTTGTGGTACCTCGAGGTCTGAGTGTTTGGGTGCATAGGGAGGTCGTTTCAGTCATCGGCAGATACGCAGAATGGTGTTGCCAGTATTCGCAGTCGTTGTTTGAGGATCTTCCGTTAATGAGGAGGGGGATCCGACTTTTAAAATATATCCCGAAGGGTGCGAGGTATTTGGCTGCGGGAAGATTGTCTCAGTTTATTAAGAGATGTGTTCAGTCAAATAGTTCATACTTTTGCATACTCATGCATCAAGGTCCCTTCCTTTGTCGACAGGGGCAGATCTCTAACGTCTAAGGTAAAAAAAAATATCACAGTTCAAAGCTTGGCTGCTGTACTGTCAATAACGAAGCGTCAGCCTAAATTTACAGCCGCGGCAGTGAGGCTTTGGGGTACCTCTGGGGTGCGAGGTGGCCATTCATGCAGGTTGACTGGTAGAAAATGCCATTAGCATTAAGTCCACCTTTTTTACACAGTCTTTGTGCAATAAAGAATTAATAATAATTACGCCATAAATAATTAAAATGTAATGTTTACTGAAGATTATGGCCAGCATCTGGTCTCAAAAACCACAAGCAAAGAGATCTAATAATAAAGAGTTCGTAACATGAATTATTTGCTACTTATCAATTAGTGAAATAAAATAGTATAAGTTATAAATTAACTAGTTGCCTCGATTTTGTTTTGACTACCCAATATCACATCGCTTTTAAATTGTTACCCAATATCACAACGCTTTGTTTATTGTTTTCTAATCTATTTAATAGATTATAGGTATAGATACCTATTTCGGACAAGTAAACAAATTACAATCTATTTATTTAAAACGTGAAAGATTTTTAATATTGATATGGTCACTATTATTATAGTTGTTAGGTTAGCTAATTAATTAATAACTTAAGACAAAATTATCCTTAAGTAGGTACTAAATAAATAAACCAACTTGGTATTACATGGATCTCACAGCTTTTTACCGTAGAAGAACTGAGTTGACAAAGACTTGGTTTTTTACAAGTTATGTTTTAATGGTATTGCAAGGCACTCACTGATGGATCATCAGAAGTCTAGGGTACTTCTAATTAAACTAGAGATTTGAAGTTTGGTATATGAATAGTGTTTATTGAGAAAGTAACGCAAGAAAAGGAAAAAAAATAAAAATATACAGGGTCGTAATTTGAGGGGGATATCATTTTGTAATTTCGGTAGAACTACGAGGTAGTTCCTCTCAAATTACGACCCTATCCGTTGTAGATTTCAAGTTATATTTCAAGTATTTTTTTGGGACGAGAATTTGGCCAATTTTTTTTACATTTATGTTTTGGTCGAATATTGATTACGTTGACAAAACGGTGGAATAAAATCTTAAAATTTTTTTTTAGGGTACCGCCTCTACACCTAAATTAGGGATGCAATTGTTTTACTCGTTGGATCTTTGAATCTGTGGTGCCGTTGTATTTGTAGCTTAATATTTTTAATATATGAAGACCATTTTTCGATTTAGGGTTCGATTTGCAAGATAGGCTTTAAAACGCGTGATTGTGGGACTTATTATACATATATTCTAACGAAAAAACGGCGAAGTGCGAGTACCCTCGATGCGCGAGTCCGACTCGCACTTGGCGGCTTTTTCTATATTGATGAGGAGAATAACTCGCTTAAGTTCTGACTTTCTTGCAACACCCTATAAAACTAGAGTTATCTTGTCCTTGTCACCTTGGTAGGTACCTACTAAAGTTACCATGCACTTAACCTCTCCTTTCCAAAGGTAGTAGGGGTCCAATTACACTGCGCTCTGTGTGCAATTTAACAAAATATGCAATCTATCACAACATTCTGACTTTGCATAAGTAAGTATTGTAAAGAATAGGTACAATATAATTGCACAATGCTCGCAGCCGCAATATTGCCGTCAAACAGAACTGAATGCAGATCATCGCTTAACTGAAATAAACAGGAACCTGTTCCTTACAGATCAGAGAAAGGCTAAGAAGGAAGGATTGTTATATTTATAAGAATCCCCGTTATTTAACGGGGAACACTTTAAGTACAGTAGATAGCACATCAACTTTTACACACGTGCACTCTAACTTTGCGCCAAAAATGTTAAGGTGGACCGGACCTCCTGTCAACTTTACATCTAAAATGCGTACGAAATATCAACCATTATTTGTTTTAGGACTTTTTACAGTTTTCTTTGCTCAATTTGTCATTTAAAAGAGAAAAATGAGGATTTTCTGCATGTCTGTATTGCTGTAGAGCTGTCTGACAGTTACTGCTTAAAACCATTAAGATAGTTTCAATAGAATGGACACTCTTCTGTGCATGACAATAATTTACTGAAAGCTGCTACATGGATGTAACCGCGATTTTCTCAAAACTATATAACCAGGGTCTTGATTTCCCAGCGAAATAGCAGTCTGTTTTGGTGTCCAATATGCGTAGCTTTCAGGTATTACATTCGAACATTTACCTATCATCATCAACCCATTATGTCCCCACCGAGGGGCACGGGTCTCTTCCCTGAGGAAGGTATAGGCCATACTCCACCACGGGGGCCAAGTCCGGATTGGTGGAGGCTTGTAGACTAGTGGCTCGTCTACTGTCAGAAGTTGTCAAGCCGCCCGAAGGCCTCTGACTTGCCTTAACGACTGCCATCTATCGACGGCAGCCGATTTACCTATAATGATTATAAAATACTGCAGCGCAGCGTAGGACGCCCACCAGCTCGATCGTTGCGTACCTTTGGCTTATGTCTAGTAGTGGATGAGTTCGGGCTGATTGACAAATTGAAAAGATTTTAAGCCCTTTTATAATATACTAGCTGTCCCGGCGAACTTCGTGCCGCCACAGAATCCGCTAATACGATTCTTGCACAACGCCATCTATTTTTAAAACACAACTAAATATTATCCCACAGGAACGCATTACCGGGATATCAAGTATGCTGTCTATTTGTACGCCAAGTTTCATGTAAATCCGTTCAGCCGTTATTGCGTGATTCAATCATCCAAACCTCAGAACATCCAAACATTTTCACAAACTTTCACATTTATAATATTATTAGGATAGTAGGAAGTAGGATTAGAAACAGATTACAAGAACTCACTTTATAAGCAGCAGTGGCGCGACATATCGCCTAGAGTCAACGTCCGTGATGGTGCCCCGCGCGGACTGCTGCGCCAGCGCCGCCAGCAGCAGCATCAGCGCCGCTTGCAGCGCCAGCGTGCCGCACAGGTAGGTCCGGACGAACGTGCCGCCGCGCCAGCCCTCTGACTTGCATTGCCACGTCACCGGGAATATCACCTCCACCACCAGCGCGATAAGGACCAGCCTGCGGGGTAAGCCAGTCGACTGATTAGTGAGTTGTTTGTTTGTTGTGAATAACACAAGGCAGTGAGGGCAATTACGGTTTCGGTTGAGCTATGATTAGGGAATGAAAGCCCGCAAGATAATTTCAATCCAGGTATTTGTGGGACTGGACCGTCTTAGTCACGCTGCATCCAGGTATTTGCGGGATCCAGCAGGGTAGACTAAAACCAATCGTAATAAAGAACAAATATAGGTACCTCACTTTCATGGTTTTTAATTTAACCAAAATTAAATAAGCTCTGGTGGCAGTCCCTGGTCTCTGCCTACCCCTCTGGGATACAGGCGTGAGTTTGTGTGTGTGTGTTAAATAAGCTCTTTGTTGCATTAGAACGGGTTTATTAATACTTTTAGATACAAAGATTAAGACTTAAATTGACATAACAACATAAACATCAGAAACATAAATTGACATAAGCACGTAATGTAAACTTCGGACTGCCCCGTGCTTGTAGGGTGCACAGGGTGGTTTTTTAAATATCACAATTATCAAATTGACAAGCACACGCCGCGGCGCACAGATTAACACGTATGATCTACGCTTTTTTGTAATCCCACCAGTCCAGCGAGATCCCGCAATATTTTCGACCAAAATTAGTCCCGCAAAATGTATGCGGGATCCCGGTATTTCGTGATCCCGGGATTGCATTCCCTAGCTACGATGGTAGTAAGGGGGCTAGACAAGCATCTTCGTTAACCAATTATGTGAAGCCAAACCATTAACATAAACAAGAGTGGAAGGGTAGAACGTTGTGGTCACAGAAGACCCTTTCTTTTCACGTACTTTGTTTTCTATGTTACATACATTTGTGAATTAGAAGTAGTCATACTACTCGCTAACTGTGAAAGGAAACATCGTGAGGAAACCCGAGTGTCTGAGGTGTTCACATACGTTTAGCGCCTGAAATTGCCAATGCGCGGTGGTAGGCACGCGTGGTGATTAAGACCATCTCTCTCTCTTTCTCTTTCTGAAAGAAGACTAGTGCCCTGCAGTGGGGCGTGTAATATATCTGCTTATATATACGGCTCCAATTTATTTCTCAATATTGTTGTCAACAATCAAAGCAACATTTATTTTCTTTATTTTCAGTAGTACTGAAGGTAAAGCTGTCTGTTACACCACGCCTCAGATAATCCTGAGAGTCTACGGCTATAGCAGCGTAAGTGATTGCCGGAACCGTACAGGAAAAGCTTTCAGTGGCTTCGCCGAGAATAGATCGCCCGCCGACTGAAATAAGTGGATTACGCTCTATTTCCTTGGTAATGAAATTTATCGCGGCTATTCTCCTCTTCTCTATCTTCTTCTTAACTAATCTGACGGCCTAACATGACTTGGTTTGGACATATTTGATGTTAGATTGGGTGGAAAAGCCGGTAAGAGACATCTCGGGCGGATATACGTCGACCAAATAGAGGATGTATTAGCGAAGGGCAAGATTAAAAGTACTCGAAATCGGTTTGCGTGCATGCAGCTGCTGTTGCACGCCTTATTTAATTTAATTGTCAGTTTACATGTAGACAAAAGCAGAATGAAATGAAATATTATATATGTTAGTTCTCTGAGGCAGGCGCAGACAAAGCCTACCCACAACCTTCCTGTTAAGGGTCTACCGGACTTAAATGACAGGCGCAGATTCGGCTTTTGTTTACGGTATTGCATCTTATTCTTATTTATTTATTGAAACTTTAGCATTAACGTCTGACTTACAAATATACAAAAGTCAAGTCAACCATGTTACTTGGTCGTGTTAGTGCTGTGGCACAGAGGGTGTGCGCGCGTAGACTTGGAGAGGCAGTGAAATTAAATGGACGCGTTCATGCAAAATAATTACCATTGTACTGCGATGCATTGAAAGAATCTAAACCCATGACTATCGATTCGATCTCAGACTTTCCGAGTCCTTTACCTCCCATTGTGGCCGGTCGTAAGTCCGTCTCGTCGGTCAAAATTCTGGCACGTCAGTTATCTAGACAGTCTAGCTACACAGTCTTGAAAAATTTGGCTCGGAATTTTATATGCAATTCCGGGTCTTTTGACGCATGACAATCTGCCCTCGAGGCAGGTCAATAGACCGCGGAAACGTGCAATAGTGTTTTCCTCTTATTTTATACACGACGTTACGGTAATTTTGAGTTCGTGTACGAAAGATTCCATTGTTCTTGTTAGAGACGTACCTACGTCATTTTAATTTCAAAGAGCAATTCCATTATTCGTGCAACGTACGAAACTACGTCATGCTAATTTGAAATAGAAAAGATTAAATTATTCGCTGTATTTTAATAGGGAGCGAGCGACATTATCTCCCGAAGTTGGGAAAACTTTTGACGTAAATGTTCTTTGAGTTCAGTAGTAGGGGTTCACATACTAAAACCAAGGGCAACGAAAACATGTCGCCTCGGCGAGGGCTGTAACTCTGTAACTACGTGTCATGTGCAATTAATGTAGAGCAAAGTAGCCATTACTCAGATGCTCTTGACACGTGCCGCTAGATGGCGCCGACATTGCACAGTTTGTAGCAAAAATTTAACGGTACTTATAGACGTTTCGCGCTAAACCAACGGCCGCGTAATCCGACTATTGCTTGGACCTTGAGGTCCAATTCGTTTTATTAGAATATTCGCCTGTTTTACTATTCAAATAATTTGGACCTTAGTATTCGAATTTTTCGAATATTTCATCTTGCCAGCGGTATGGACAAAATTAAAGAGTGATGATGATGATGATTTCCTCTTATCCCTTATCAGGGACATAGGGCTCGTAGAAGGGATCTCCATTTCTCGCGGTCTTGTGCGGCAACTTCTAACTCGTTCCAATTGAGTCCCGTTGAAGCAGCCTCTTTCTCAACGGAACGCCTCCAGGTAGTACGTGGGCGGCCCGGCCGTCTCTTGCCAGAAGTTTGCCACGTTAGACTCTGTTTGGCCAGCTGGTTGTGGGGTACTGCTAACAAACTTGTCAATGGACGTTTTTTCGTCAAATTCAAATCAAATATTTAATATAGCATCTTTGCAACGATTTCAGAACAGCGTAGTTTTCATCGGAGTTGAAGGGTCTTTCTTAGTCAATAAGTACCGTTAGCAACAACGGTATTATTCGAAAATGAAAAAGAGACTTCTTCCCAACTGATGCGTGACTTTGTTTCTTAAATTTTTGTAGTAGGCGCAAAAGATTGAGTTGAAAATAATGCATCGGATGAGAATACCTGTCATACTTGTCAGACTGACGTTCGTTTTGGTTGTTTGTTTGAACTGTTTGTTGTGGGTAATCTGTGGGTGAAAAGATCGACAGTCGGCCCGAAAATTTTTGTGTTGACCGGTCATAGCGCGATGGAATAAGGTTCACACTGATTTCTATGTTGATCTAGCTGCCAAATATACTATCTTGCAAATGACGTCACAGTCGGTCACAGTGAAAGGCTAGATAATATATCGTGATTTTTTTTATTCAAAATGCCAATATTGATAATATTTCCTAGCTTTAACAAGGGCATTATTGTTATTTGAACTATATTGGCTGCATTGGTTGTTAATTCAGCCCTACAAAAAAAAACTTTACATTGCGAATTAGACAGTTGAAATTTTCGCAGATGATGTATTTCTGTTGCCGCTATAACAAAAAATACTAAAAATATAATAAAATAAATATTTAAGTGGTGCTCCCATACCAGAAACGTGTTTTTTGCCGTTTTTGCTCGATATTAAGAAGGACAAGATGCAGATGCTTGAAATATTTAAATGTTTTATAGATAATGGTAGGGAACCCTTTGTGCGCGAGTCCGACTCGCACTTGGCCGGTTTTATTTTTATTTTAACGAAGTAAGTCTACTATTACTTACGTTTAGAGATCTTCAGAAAACTACAAACTTATGATCTTTGGGGAAATAAAAAGACTCTTTCTTCATAAAATACCAGATATTCGAAATATTACTTTTATTAGATTTATTAGGTTTAGTACCTACTATTCGAAATATTGGAATAGTAAAACCGGCCAAGTGCGTGTTAGGCCAGGCGCAGTGAAGGGTTCCGTATAAGAACGGGTTCTTTAGCTGCCTTACAGTACTAACAACTTCATCGGGAATGAAGTTAGATTTAAATGTAAATAAAAGGTTTCCTTCGGTGTTCCGTAAAAAATTTAATATACAACATTTTTTACGTTTGCACAGATCTGCAGTATTTAATTTTGTTTATTTAAAGAGTTCTTGTATCGAGTCATAACACTAGAAACTGTCAGTTCGTAAGACCTCAGTTAATGATGTTCTTCCGGTTTCTTAGACACTGGTTCTCTTTTTTTCGCTTTATAAAATTATTAAAGCAGCCCAAATCGAAATATTCAGCGCAGGCTCTCAAACTTACCAATTTTCCTGATGAAAAATATAAAAACAGAACTTAATTTTTTTAAGGACAACGACCACTGACAATTCTCCACCCACCATCTCACAATTGAACGTGGGGTTAGTCATTTTTAGGGTTCTGTACCTCAAAAGGAAAAAACGGAACCCTTATAGGATCACTTTGTTGTAGATCCGTCCGTCCGTCCGTCCATCCGTCTGTCGGTCAAGACCCTTTATCGCGGGAACGCGTTGAGATATCTAAATTCCTCAGGTCTACATTCCCTTGAAGCTGTGAAAAAATGGACGGACGGACGGACGGACATGGCGAAACTCAGGGTTCCTTGTTGACTGCGGAACCCTAAAAATGGGCGAATATTACAAGCCTTAAGGCCGAGGGCTAAAAGTTTGAAGGTGCTTCGCTTTTGTGTGGAGTCGCGGGGAGGGATAAATGTGACTGTCTTTGTTGTCTGTTTACACTTGGCGTCTTTTGGGATAGAGGTACTGTGGCACCCCGTTTTGCTCGAGAACTACAACCCTAAATGCTACATGAAGGACTATCCATAAAGTACGTCACACGTTAAGGGGCGGGGAGGGGGTCGACAAAGTGTGACTTTGTGTGACAAGGAGTGATTGGGGTCCTATTTTTCCTGACGTCACATTTCAATAATATAAAAAATCATCATCATCATTATAATCATCCGACATTTGACGCCCACTGCACGACATAGGCCTCCTTCACGGTTTTCATAACCATGAGGGGTTTTGCCATAATCGCCACGCTTGGCAGGCGGGTTGGCGATCGCAGTATGCGGTTGGAATCTTAGGAAGACGCTGCTGCCCGTCTCCTGGCAATTTATTTCTTTAGTCGCCTTCTACGACATCCACGGAAGGAAATGGAGTGACGCTATTCTTAATCCCTTCGCTTTCGCTAATACAACCCCTATTCGGTCGAAGTATACCTGGGACTTCCCTTACCGGTCCTTCACAACAACTTTTACCTTTGGGAACACATCGAAATCACGAAAAACATCACCACCTGTTCCATATCACAATTACCATCACGCAATGGTTTGGTATTTTTTGCGATTTTCACCCTGTATTCAAAGTTGCCGGCCCTAAGCGTTCCAAAGACGTTTTTCAGATAACAGGCATTTTATTTAAGTCGTAGTGTTTTTCCGTCCGGTACCCGTTTAACAAGCTTAATTAAAAACAATTTAGCGGCGGGAGACGTTTCGGAATATTTTTTCACGGAATAGGACGTCCCGCGGGAGCACTGGAACACGAAACTCACATTAAAAGAGGCTATTCGGCCTTTTCATGGAGCTTCAAACACGGTCTTGCCGTCGTGTCATCGGTAGTCACGAGTAGGCTAGACGACTTTTTTTTTGGTCCCATTCGGCAGGCATGATAACATGAATAACACAGCCAGGGCTTGTTTCATAGAACTACAATTCATGGTTTACTATGATAATTCGATGTACTTACATCGCAAAGTCTATTTACATAACATAAGCACCAGCCTATATACGTCCCACTGTAGGGCACAGGCCTTCTCTCAGGGAGAAAGTATGGGTTTAATCACCACGCTTGCCCACCGCAGATTGGCGATTTGAAGCGCTGAGGTATGTGAATAGCTCAGACAGCTGAGGTATGTGAATAGCTCAGACACTCAGGTTTCCTCACGATGTTTTCCTTCACCGTTAGCGAGTGGTATTGCTACTATAACTTCGCAAATGTACATAACTTCGAAAACAAAATCATAGGTACATGCCCGCACTGGGAATCGCACCTGAGTCTCTCGCTTCCGAGTCCAAAGTTCTACCCACCGCTGTCTATTTCTATTTCTTTTTAATAATTTATTTACAAAGTCTATTTACCCACATATTAACAAGTAGTCAGCTAATGGTATGCAATAAAGAGTATTAATCTAATCTAATCTAATTGTCATAATAAACTACTAATAAATAATTGTCGATTTGTAGTTTTATGAAACTCGCCCCCGGTGAACCATTTTCTCAACTACTGATACTTTTCTTATAACGTTAAACAAGCAATTTTTTGAATAGGACCGGTATAACTTAATATTCTATGTTTGCCTAGTTATATTTTTTTTTCTACACACACATCTCCCGTACGTATCTCCGTTAACTTTTATTCTGTACAAAAGTTCAATAAAAGGTAAAATAATACGTCTGGAATTAAAGCCAGTTTAATGCATGAGTTCTAGGTTTTAGAATAATTATGTAAACTCTCTTAATTAAGCACCAAATTTAAAAAGAATTATGCAAAATGATGTAGATTTTGAAATGGACACCTAGCTTTACTTGTAATGTATTTAGTTTTCTTTCTGTTGTTGTGCATATTATGTTACTTATCTGCTTATTTTGTTTCTGTGATGTATCTTGCTGGTACCTATAGTAAATGTTTTTCTTCTTCTTCTTCTTACGTCACAGTTTCTGTGTTATTTTGAAATTGATTTAGATAAAGATTTTTTGAAAATTGCACTTATTTAACTTTTATTTACTCTTAACTTCAACCCTACATAAAATTTAAATAAGCAAATAGTAGCCAAAAATATAACTGGTCGAACATAAAATATTATTGGCAAGTACTATGTATTTAAGAAAATAACTTTAATCAACATAGCGACCAATATAATTCTGCCTAATATGTTAATAATACCTATGTTTATGACAAATAAAAATATTAATTGTTTGATTAAAATTCTAGGTATTTTTTACTGATACAAACATACGTTTGAAACGAGTGCGATGCGATTTTTTATACAAGTTTTTTCGTTAACATCCATCAGTCACATCATCACATAATGGAGGACCTGTTGCTCGCTCATTCATCAATATTAATGATTCACTTCACTCTCGAATCCCATTGATCGAGGGCTTTCAACTCGCGACTCGCGACCTTTGCACTGCGTTGATTGCCGGCTTTACACATATTCTCTATATACCCTCGAAGATTCAACAGCAGCTTCATCTATTATTTTCACGGCTTCATCTTCCATTTTTACAACACATAAGTTACGCGAAAGTACAAGAAAACAAAATACAAAGACAAAGAGTCGTATTAAACACTTACACATTTTTAAATACTTTTTGCCAAGCTTTAGTTTGTCAAGGAGGCCGTCGATGTATACCAACTATTTTATTTTTGTTTTGTCAATCAATCTGTCCATCGGATTCGTTGACCGCTGGATATACCTATGTGTTGCACACGTATGTTAATTTACTGACGACCTCCCCAAAACCCACTAATAGGCCCGCCCACCACTTCCTTCTGTCCTCGGTCAGCCTCATCTAGCCAACTTCCATACTCATCTAGCCAGCATCATTTATTCTATCATTCGTTTGGTAAATGACATTGACCATCTGTAATGGCAAACACTTATTTGTTTTTAATTTATACTGTCATGGTCATGCCAAATAAATATTTTCCTCTTATGATATGAACATCATTGCACACGGTATGTTAATTTACTGACGACCTCCACAAAACCCACGTACCTATTCTCTCAATCAAATTACAAACGAGGCCCGAGGGTAGAAAAATTGGGAATGATTGATCTTTTGACCTAAATTTTCACCTCTCTGTTCTATTGAGTTTTGGCACACATATGTAGTTCTATTTCCTTTCAGTCTGTAACTACAATATGATGGAGCTAATGCGACATAGAGACGGGAGACAGTCGAAGGAACTCTCCAACAGCCATCGTATGAGATCATACGACAGAAAAGCAGACCAATCTTGTTCACGGTTAGCCCTCAGAACAACCTAGGTTAGTTATTATCGCACAACTCATCTTAACCTTGAATAGACGATGTTGAAGAATCACCCAGCCAAGTGGATTAACCGTGCGTGCCGCGGATGCAGGCGGTCTCCGCGACCCACACGACAGCCTCGTTAACCCGAAGGCCTTCGACTCGATAATCACTCGAGCTGGATCATTTACCGGCAACATTCTCGTCAATCAAGCACCATAAAAGTCGGCAGACCCGTCAAATTTCCAAGATAGCATCTTCATCCGGAGGGCGTATCACGAACCGAAGGCTACGCCAGCGATAGCACGGTAGAGACAAGTAGCACTGCGACGACGCTGTGTAGAGTCTTCGGAGGTATTATGGACACCAAATCCTATCGGAGTCCTGACTTCTGCGATAGAAATTATTATAGAATATGACAGTTAGACAGCGGTGGTAGCCTAGTGGTAGAACATTGGACTCGGAAACGAGAGACCCAGGTTCGATTCTCAGTGCGGCCATGACTTTGTTTTCTAAGTTATGTACATTTGTTAAGTTATAGTAGCAATACCACTCACTAACCGTGAAGGAAAACTTCGTGAGGAAACCCGAGTGTCTGAGCTATTCATACCTCAGCGCTTGAAATCGCCAATCCGCGGTGGGCACGCGTGATGATTAAGCCCATACTCTCTCCCTGAGAGAAGGCCTGTGCCCTAAAGTGGGACGTATATAGGCTGCTTATTATGACAGTTAAACTGGAATCGTTCAGGATTTGGTCGCTGCGCGCATGTGTAACAAGCATGCATGTAAGTATGACGTCGCGAGTCGCCTAATTAGTTATAGCTGAGACGGTCCGTAGACAACAGGAAGTTGTAAGCAGTAATATAGAAAATACTATGACGTGTTATTTGCACACGAAACGTCTTATAAAAACACAAATCTTTAAAACTCCTCAGCTGCACTTAAAATTTGTCAATCAAATTGAAAGTCACCCTGTAGAATACTAGCTGACTCGGCAAACGTTGTTTCGCCATATTAATTAGCCTACGACCTATTCTCAGACCTACCAAATATACACAAAAAAGATCATAAAAATCGGCGAAGCCGTTTCGAAGGAGTTCGATAAGAAAAACTGTGACACTACATTTTGATATATTCGACTTAAACTGCCTCTGAGAACAACATTTACAACATTTTATTCTGTTGGTTATCGTACACACAACAGAATGTACCTACCGTTTTATTCCTAGCAATTATTTCGAAACACCCCTTTTGCCTTCCCCATAATGGCGGTCTCTGCCCACATCGTAAACACATGCAAACAAGGCTTTTCGCAACACTGCAGTTGGTGAATCAATTAACAACGCTTAATAAGCGACGACCTCCGTAGAAAGGATGATCTGTGTAGTTTTGCGGTCGCTATGTAAATTTAACATGTTGAGACCAATGTCAGCTTGGGTCGGAATATTATGTCGCAGTTGCGACGTGTGGGCAAATAAATTCTCTTTTAGTTAACTGGCACCAAGAATGGAAAAAATATATATCATCTCTAATAATAGCATTTTTGTACTAACTACAGCCTAGAACCTAGTGTCAATAATCCGGGACTTTAATTGGTTTATGCCATTCACTTTGGATCACATACATATAAGATATTACGTACAGTTAAAATATAAATACAATTGAGGTGACTTTCATTTTACCAACACGTACCTTAATGGTGACGGATCTAGGGCACATTGCCATAAAGGTACACATACAATATTAATTAAATTGAGTCGTCTTAATTCACCCAATTTGTTTGGCCTAATGACCTAATTCACCTAGCTTAACTACTCTAGGTGAATTAAGTGGATCGATCCTGTAGGTAATAATGTCGAGGATTGTTTATATCTGAACGTTTGAATTGTCAAATTGATTTGTAAAAACCTATTTAGAGGCTAAAAATTCCACCCATGCCATTGTAAAGAGGCTCGAAATTTCTTGCCCATTAGCTCAGTTGGGAGAGCGCTGGCACGGTGAGCCAGAAGTCGCGAGTTCAAGTCCCGGCATGGGTGTAATTTTTAGCCTCTAAATAGGTTTTTAAAATTGTCCTCAGCACGGGTTAGTGCAACAAAAAGAATATAAATTGATTTGTGTTTGGGCATTTTGCTATGGTTCCTAAATATTGCTAGTTTTCTTGGTAGAAGGCACCTGAAACCCTGCTGCGTACATTTATTACGGAATTTCCTTTCTATAGGTATAAACTTTAATTAATTGAAAACGATTTCCATAAAGTTTATGTAGAATAAAACGCGACGAACACTAACTTAAACCAAAGGGTGGATGGAGGTTGGTTTGGTTAAAGTTAATGGATAGAATCACATCCAACATTTCTGATTCCTAGCTAGTCGTCGACTGGCTCGTATCCTACTATCAAAAAATATACTAGACGGTTGTGCTGGCCAACCTAAATTTGTGACGTAGCTCTCTACGCCTATATAAGTAGTTGCTTACGAAAATCATTAACGAAATCAGCGATGCAGAAGATGGCTGCGTTGCACGCCCACTCTCAATAAATTAACGTTAGCGTTCGGTTCCATTCTATTTTGCTCCATAATGAGCCCAGCGCATACCTGGTGCAGCCCTATTCAACAACAAATTTAAAACACCTCGCTAATCGTACGTGCAGTTAATTTAAGTCTATCACTTTCACATCTCTAGAGAGACAGCGGTAAAGAAATAGCGTAGTTCAGTCTACTAACTCATCTGAAACCTCCTTGCTCATACGAGTAGAAAACTCAACGTCTATTTTGAGATGTTAATTTTAAAATTGGTGGCGTGCTCCAAGCAGACGATGACGTTGATAGTTCTACATTCAACGTAGAGTCGAAAGTTCCACTTTTGTTTGTTAATTTGGACGGCTAGGAACTATGACATTGTTGCGTGGATTCGGATGGCAAGGGACCGTGACGAATGGCATTTGGGAGAAAAGGTTTATACCTAGCAGTGGGCAGCGGTGAGGTGATCATGATGATTATGATAAGGGACTATGACAGGTGCTAAGGTGTGCCGCTGATGAAACGGTCCAGAATTTGAATAAGATAGTGATGATTGGCGTATAGTTCTTAGGACCATTGACGTAGAGTCAAAGGTCGTTGACTTACCATACAAATCTGAAGAGTAGTTCGAAGATGCTGGGAAACACGAGGTCGTCCGAGGCAGCGAGCCACTTGCGTCCCAGCAGACGCAACGCTGGCATCCTGCAACAAAGGAAAAGGTCGTTAATATCAAGAAGTTAAGGTTCCGCTCTGTATTGAACCTACTCTTCCATCTGCAATGTTTGAAGAAGAGAAAATTCTTGCGATAAAAGTGAGTATTTGCGTAGAGAATGTTTAAACAGACTAAACACGAATTATGTTCAACGTGCTTGGTTTATGTCTAAAGTAGGTATACCATGAGTGGTGGCATTATTGCCACATTTCTTCCCCATATAATTAAAAAAATCGAAATAAAAAATAAACCCATAGAACCACACTTTTGAAATAAGTTTCTGATCTACCTAATACTTGGAATTCGATATCAGCGAAGCCTTTTTTGTATAAAAATATGAGATGGGGTCGTAAAATCCTCTTAGCTATTATGAAGAAACATACAATTAAATAAAGGAGAAAGAAGCGGAAAATAATTTGGTATTTTATGTACACTTGGAAAGGTAAAATATGAAGAAGAAGATTATGCGCCACCAATGAAAAAAAAACATTTATCTTTTTAAGTTACACTTGTAGTTGTACTTGTAGTTCTATTGAACATATAAGAACACTGATGCCTGAGATACAGGTCAAGAACTTAGTTCAGGCAAAGAAGAGAATCGATTTACATATATGTACATATATGCTTTAGTTATCAATGTTTTCATCATCATTATCACTGTAATAATATTATTGCAGGACATAGGCCTCCCTCATGATTTTCCCGGTCTTGTGCTGCCCGCATCCAGCGACTGCCTGCCACCGTAACCACGTCGTCAGACCATCTGGCTGGCCCACGCTGCGTCATCCGGTCCACGGTCACCAGGTCAGAACTTTTCCGCCCCAACGGCCATCAGTTCTTCGAGCTATGTGCCCCGCCCACTGCCACTTCAACTGAGCAATTCTTCGAGCTATATTAGTAACTCGGGTTCTTCTGCGGATCTCCTCATTCCTGATTAGATAACGCAGTGAAATTCCTAATATAGCTCTCTCCATTGCTCGTTGGGCGACCTTGAGCCTTCTTATGAGGCCTATCTCACATCCGTAAGTTATCACTGGCAACGTCATACGTCGCAATTTTGTTCAAATCCTGGTGGTGTTGATTGTGACGCAATTTTTGTTGTTATGATCATGCAGCGCTAACTTGCGGGGATAATTGGAGTAGCCTCATTATATCACAGCGAGGTTTCTCAATCGGGCGCCGCTACTTGTAATACGAGTAGACGTGTTATACGATATGACTGCGACATCGGCATCATCATCATCATTGTACCACCAAAAATAATAAGGCACATCGCACACTAATTAGTACAAAACTTGCGTTCTTATCGACAAAAGAGATCTATTTCCAGACCTTATAAACCTTGTTATCCATCGAAACCTTGTTATCCTTGCCGCCATCAAAAGCTGTCGCCATAATATTACCTCTTCTTTTCTCGCTTATAGCAAAAACTCACTAACAAAATCAAGATGAATCTTTTCTTTTCACAGTAATTTGTAATATCCAGCCAGGATAGAACCTTATTTCGTTATCCCGGTCTGCCCTAAACGATCGTTGAGGGAGGAAACGCTATGGCGTGCAAAGCCTGGCGTATCCCTAATCGGAGCCGAACGGACTCGAAATAGGGATCCATAAGAGACGTTGATGGATCCTCAATGGCTCAAAGATAAAAAAAAACAGCAAAGTTCGAATCGGCGCTTGCGTACTGATAGTGCCACAATAAACATAATATTTTGTACTTATTATGTACTTAAATAATTTTGTTACAAATAGCACTAAATAAGGTTTTTCTTAATCGAAGTAAAATAATAATGAAATGAAATCAATTTTTTTTATTCAAAGCAGCACAGAAACTGCGACTTAATTGAACGTTACAAGTTAAACTAGGTGTCCATTTCAAAATCTAGATCATTTTGGAGAAAAAATGTACAGAAAAACTCAAAACTTTGTCTTTAGAAGTCCTAATTAACAAAGTTTGTATAAATATTCTAAAACCTGGAATAATCTTCATTATATAAAAAAATCGGGTAATACACCAAGAACGGCTACACCGATAGTTATCTTTTATTTGTCTCAGCCCCGAATAGCAGAGTAAATATAAAAACATGGAAAAAAATTATGAAAATAAAACATCAATTTGGTAAGGAACTGCTTTTTTATGATATTGATTTTTTGATTTATTGACTTGAAGTTCGCCGGGACATCGGACAGCTCGTAAGTAGGTACATGAAGTGAGCGAGCAAAAATAAATTGTCGTTGGCTTTCTCAGAAAACTGGTAATATTAAATTTTGCACAAGTGACGGGGATGTTTGCCCCAGGCAAACTTTTCATGCGCTAGCAAATATCGAGGTAGGTATTGACTTATGAGCGACGTTTATAACATAAATATAAACATTTACATACAGTCACATATGTTGCTTCTGGCCCCACACTAGGATACCCTGTGTCGTGGGAACCAGAAATAACAACATCACAAACATGTAGGTAAACATCCAAGACCTGGGTTTTTTTGTCCCCAGCCCGGATTCGAACCCGGGACCTCTCGCATGGTATGCAGATGCACTACCGCTGCGCCACGAGGTCGTCGTATTTACAGGATTATTTATAAATTGCTCAATTCCTGAACCATGTCGGTTAGAATTTGTTCATATCTACAGTCTTTGAGACTTTTTTTTATTTCCGCGTTTCCTTTTTCGTTTTGTAGTAGCGCTACTTGATAAATAATGATTATATGTTACATATAATAGACATTCCTTTAGAACGACAATGATTTAATGAAGGCTGCGACATTGGTAGAGCGCGTAAAGCGCGAATTTAATAAAATTATGTAAACCCTGATATTTCGAAAAATATAAATCTGATAAAAGCTCATAGAGCGCTCATAAAAGTTGTTAAATTTTAGACGCAAACTGTAATTGGTCTTGTGTATCAGGAATTGCACGCATTAGAAGTAATAGCTCTTGAGTGCGCTATCAAGTGGCTGTTTCACTTCGAACAGCGTCTTAAAAAGGGCCCTCAAACGCGACCTCAGAGGTAAGCGTGCTTAGATTCCTTCTTTTCTTTATTCTGGCCCTTTTAAGGACGTAAGTAAGTGGGCTAATACGGCTCATAGGTAGAAAAAAACTGATTATAACATGTGTCAAAAACTATTAATATTTAATACGTAACACCTAATTTCGTACCGATATTGAAGTCCCCAAAGTAAAGATTGTTCGTATTGACGAATAGGGACTATGTTACACCCTGTATAATCTGAGGGTTGCGTCCCAGCTCTGTGCAATTTGCGTTCAACGAATCGATTTCGTTTTAATCTGTCTCGGCACGCTATCTTTACATAAATAAATCACATACAAAAAACAAACTCACACCTTATTACACGGATTTATATTCGCTATACATAATCCTATTTGGTTAAGATTATAGTGGTTATAATCCGTCTCCCTTTCATGCAGCGGTCGTGGTCCATTTCCCTAGGGCACTGCTCTCGAGGAATAAGTATTTCTGGACGAGCTGCCTGCTAGTATGCGTCTTGTCGAGAGGTGTACTTGACCACAAATAGTTGAAGCAGAGCGTGAGACACGCTTTCTTGCTGGGCCGTTAAAACTACAATTCATAGTTTATTATGACGATTGGATTTACATTGCGTAGCCGAGTCTTTCTACTTATTAATCTGTAGTTTAATCGACTATGCAATGTACATCGAATCGTCCTGTTTCGACGGTGGATGGGAGGTAAAACTTTGAACGCGTTTTTCCGTGCCTTGGAGGCGTTTTCAGCAGGCTGAAATACCGCTTCGGACCGTTTCAGAGGGTGCTCTGTCACATACTATTTTATCAAAATTTCAAACAAGTTACCATTGTTTTCAGTCCGTTTCAGGCCACCCTCTATCCGATGACGCCATAACCTGAAAACCCAGGTTTCAGGCATTTTCAGGACCCCTTATAGGCCCTTGAAGTTCAGCATATGACGATATTTTTCAATAGGAGTGAAAGAGATAGCACCATTAGAGAGAGATAGGTATAGTCAGAACATTCCAGAAAGGAATGAGAGAGATAGCACTATTAGAGAGGGATAGCTATAGTCAAAACATTCCGGAAAGGTGTGACAGAGACAACACGATCGAGCGAGACGGCAGAATTGTAGAACCTTCCACGACTTGATGGAGTTTTCGAGAACATCTCAAATGATATATAAGCGGGGACGACGCGTGCTGCCAGTCCGTTTTATTTTGGATGCGGAAGCGAAACGAAATACAGGCAAAGGAAGAAATACTACGAGAATTCTCGAATTAGTGCAGTACGTTATTAAAAGTGTTTATTTAGAGAAAAGTGGTGTTAAGTTAAGAAATAGTGCGGAAATAAATCCTACTCTTATTCATCGGATTATAAAGTGCTTTTTCAATCACGAACCCACCCCTAGAACGTAACAATAGTAAATCATGAATAGTAGTTATATGAAATAAGACTCTGGACTGACGATCAAGCGGTCCGCAGCGGCCGGATTTTCCCTGTCCAGTCAAGCATCGGACCAATGTGCTCTGAATAATTATGATGATGTGCTGGATATCGATGAACAAACGTGAGAAGGCGTGAAACAAGCAAGTCACCTGACCAGAAGCTTTGTTTGTACGCGACCGTGATTTAAAACACAGAAGTATTTCTAAAAACCGCATTTCTTGAAACACCCGTACAAGAGTTTGTGTTTTACAACATTACCACTTTGTTTTATGAGTTTTTTTCCATATTTGTTATTTTTGAAATATCAGGGTTTATATAATTTTATTAAACTCGCGCTGTACTAATGTTGCAGCCTCCGGTGAAACATTGTCATATACAGAAGGACGTTCTTTCTATTTAATAAATATGGTTTTACGCATAATTTATCAAACAAACCCCCATATAGAGAAAGAGAAAAATAGTAAAAACCTTAAAAAACAATGGAAAATTGAAACAACAATTTTCAACAATCGTTGAGAAAAAGTAGTTGTAAGATTATCCACAACCGACATGTTTCATGAATTGCGCATTCAAGAAATATCTCGCTCCCTCGGCATCAACCTTCCCATCTGTCACGTCGCCCAAACATCCGACGGAATGCACCGTGGGGTATAGGTAAGTGTACCAGAGCTCTCTTCTCGACAAACTACTATAAACATCAATCACACTTTCAGTTTACCTGACAAGTGGTGAAATCACATCACATCTAGACCGCGAACCCGCGGTCAACCTGTCATTATAAATCGCGCTTCAAGCTTGGGTTTTTACAAATAAACGGCGTCATTTAAAATAGCAATGGCAATACGAGAAACAGTAATTGACTTAGACCACAGATATGATAATATAAGCTCGACCAGCTTAACTTAAATGCTAGGGAAGCGCGTTAGCGCTAGGTATACATCGCATTCAGTGATAGAGCATACATAAAATACCGCAATTCAGAAAAACTGAAATAAAAATAACCAACAACCCGGCTGCTGAGCAGTATCTCCTAAGCAGACGGCGGGGCCAACGTAGGTACTTCGCAATGAGTTACATTGTTGAACTTAGATTCCGCCTGCTTCTTTTTGTTGCACTAACCCGTGCTAAGGACAATTCTTAGCCTCTAAATAGGTTTTTAATTTTTTTTATTTCTATTTTCCATTTTTGTCTTGTTAGGGTTTTTTTTTTGTTCGCTTTATGCTGAATTCATATAGCCCATGACACTCACGCCAGTAGGACGAATCGATTCAAATCTTGTTTGCCAAAATCTCACCACGAGGGAACATAGAATCGGGAATACATACATACGAGCCAACAACACATTACCCTCCTTTTGAGCTCCGCCGCAGTCAAGAAAAAATCTTCAAAGAATCCAATGACTTCTTAAATGGCGGGTCGAGACGAGAGCCAGTATTATGCTACGCGTGAAGGTGAAGTTAAGTGTGGCAAGGATTCTATGAATGCTTGCTAATAACACCTTCAGCGTTAATTTACTACGATCAAATGCTAAGATGTGAACCGATCACAGTCATAGAAACTGACCTACCTACTCGTATGTTTATAGCTTATTTTATGATCGAATGGTTGGTCATTTATTAACTGTAAATTAAGCTATTAACTTCTATGACAACTGGTGAGCAAGCTTGATTCGTGCATTGTCGCTAAGCAGGATAATTAAGTAAAAATCTCTGGTTATCTTCTTAGTCGGTTTAGCGATCGTCATACGGGCGTATTGACTTCGTATTATTTTTCTCAACAACCTGCTTCATCGTCATTAACATACGTAGATCGGACAACCTAAGCCTCTTGGACTATAGTAGTGCCATCACGCTAATATACTCACCATTACGTGATTATAATATTAGCGTGATGGTGGAGTTTTCGCTAACAACATTTACCATAGCGTCTGTGGGAAACTAAGGGCCCAGGCTCGATAGATTGATGTAAGTGCACGTTCTACAGGGTGACATTGAATTCACCGTATTTTGAGGGAATGTTCTTTTCATTGTGAAAAACTGTATTATTAATTATTTATCAGTAGTAAAACATATTTGTAAATATTCGTAATTTCCGACCTTTGGCTTTAAATTCGAAGTGGTAGGAATTACCGTAACGTTTAAAAATGTTTTGTCGCAAAAACATTGTTTGTATTTTTGTTACTTTTCGTGCTGATATTGTTTGTCTATGCTTAATTTCTTTTACGGACAGACGAGCTCTTCTACGGGCTTCTACGGACAGCTATACACCTCAGTCGCAAAACCTGTTAGCAGTTTGAACAAAGATCCGAGAGCCAAACTGACCCGACATTATACCGAAGATATCCCGGACATCAACCTGTTTGAGATTAGGATGGGCCTGAAACAGCTCAAGAATAATAAGGCACCAGGAGAGGACGGAATCACATCAGAGTTCCTGAAAGCGGGTGGAACACCAGTACTTAAGGACCTTCAGAAGCTCTTCAATTCCGTCGTGCTCGAAGGAAAAACGCCAGAAGCATGGAACAGAGGCGTGGTGACGCTGTTCTTCAAGAAAGGGGATAACTCTCTATTGAAGAACTACCGACCCATCTCGGTTCTGAGCCATGTTTATAAGCTGTTTTCGAGGGTCCTCACGAATCGTTCGAACGCAGGTTTGATGACTTCCAGCCTCCCGAACAAGCCGGTTTCCGAAAGGGCTTTAGTACCATAGACCACATCCACACGCTGCGGCAAATTATACAGAAGACTGAGGAGTAAAATTTGCCATTCTGCTTAGCGTTTGTGGACTATGAGAAAGCCTTCGATTCGATCGAGACATGGGCAGTGCTCGAGTCTCTCCAACGTTGCCGCATTGACTATCGGTATATCGAGGTGCTGAAGTGCTTGTACAACAACGCCACCATGTCGGTCCGAGTACAGGAGCAGAATTCGGAGGCAATTCCATTGAGAAGAGGGGTGAGACAAGGAGACGTTATCTCTCCGAAACTGTTCACGAACGCACTGGACGATGCCTTCAAGCTTCTGGAATGGCAGGGACGCGACATCAATATCAATGGCGAGTACATCACGCACCTTCGATTTGCCGACGATATAGTAGTCATGGCAGAAACGATGGAAGACCTCGGCATAATGCTCGAAGACCTCAGTCGAATTTCCCTTAAAATGAACATGGACAAAACGAAGGTCATGTCGAACGCCCGTGTTGTACCCACCCCAATAACATTGGGGAACTCGACTCTCGAAGTTGTAGACGAATACGTCTACTTAGGACGTTTGTCCAACAAGGCCGGTCCAACTTCGTGAAAGAGGTCAATCGTCGAATCCAACTCGGCTGGGCAGCATTCGGGAAACTTCGATCGCTCAAGACAAAATTATACAACCAGTGTGTGTTACCAGTGATGACTTATGGCACTGAAACGTGGTCTCTCACTATGGGCCTCATAAGAAGGCTCAAGGTCACGCAACGAGCTATGGAAAGGGCTATGCTCGGAATTTCTCTACGAGATCGAATCAGAAATGATGAGATCCGCAGACGAACGAAAGTCGTCGACATAGCCCAGCGGATTAGTAAGTTGAAGTGGCAGTGGGCGGGGCACATAGCACGCAGAACTGATGGCCGATGGGGCCGAAAAGTTCTCGAATGGAGACCACATATCGGCAAGCGCAGCGTAGGACGACCAGCCACAAGATGGACAGATGACCTCATCGAAGTGTCAGGAAGGCGCTGGATGCAGGCCGCTTCCAACCGGTCTTTTTGGAAATCCATGGAAGAGGCCTATGTCCAGCAGTGGACCTCTTGTGGCTGAATTGTGGTTATTTGTAGGTATTTATATTTTCATTTTATTTCCTCGCAAAATACATTGAAAAATGTTGTATGACACGTGAGCGTAAAAGGTTATTCCGAATGCGTGCTACTGAAAACATTCGCTACGCTTGTGTTTTCACTCTGTGGCACTTATTCGTAATAACCTACTTTCCGCACGTGTATCAAAAATAACTATTTTTGACGCGTCATTTTTTCAAAACAAGCGAGTAATCTTGTCCCGGATAGGACATTTTGGTTACAAAGTGTAAATGCTCTCAACATTTCTGCAACACTTTGATATAAAGGCCCTTGATGATCATAGGAGTAATAGAATTGTGACCCAGGAACGTTCAACAGTGGCTTACTATGACATTTCGATGTACGATGTACATCTTTAATTTCAACTCTTTCTCTCCAATATCCAGCCCATCTGACAGTGGCAAAGCCAAGGCGTATCTTGTTGTATAGACGCGGACAATCATCGTGCATAGACGGAGCGTTGCATCACACAATATAAATAGCCGGACATAATGAAATTGCCGCACGAGCGTCTAGATGTCACAATAACCACGCAAAACAAGGTAAAGCGAATTAAGCCCAGATTGTGATCGCACTATATCGTGCGCCATCCATAACGCTAATGGCCTTGCCGGTAATTCCTTAGCTCTGGGAAGTACCGTCTCCCATACCTAGAGCTGTTACTACAAATTGGACAACTTCGTCTCTAATAGACGTACAGGCGACAGGACATTAACCTTTACATCCATACACTCTACTCGGTTAACGTTACCGGTGAATTTGCATGAAAAATGTAAACATTGAGTCGACTGTACAGTATGCACGTTGTCTTTTTCATCTTGCACGTCAAACGCTAAAACTACCTTACAGGGTTTCGCTGAAGGGAGAACTTGCAAAAATAAATCTTTGGATCTCATTGGAGAGGCCATATTTTACGTACGTGTACGTCCCACTGCACGGCACAGGCCTTCTCTCAGAGGGAGAGAGAAAGAGAGTACGGGCTTAATTACCACACGTGCCCAGCGCGGATTAACAATTGCTGAGAGGAAAGCGCTGAGGTGTGTGAACACATCACACTCAGGTTTCCTCGCGATGTTTTCCTTCACAGTCAACGAGTGGTATTGCTACTGTAACTTCACAAATGTACGTCACTTAGAAAACAAAGTCATTGGTACATGCCGGGATTCGAACCCACGACCTTCCGAATGAGAAGCTGGCGTTCTACCGCTCCGCTACCAACGCTCTATGTTACGTACATTTGTGAAGTTATAGTAGTAATACCACTCGCTAGCTGTAAAGGAAAACATCGTGAGGAAACCTGAGTGACTGAAGTGTTCGCATACCACAGCGCTTGTAATTACCGATCCGCGGTGGGCACGCATGGTATTAATTAAAATCTTATACTCTCTGTCTCTCTATCTCTCTGTGAGAGAAGGCCTGTGCCCTGCAGTGGGACATAAATAGGCTACATAAAAAAATCTTTCAAGTTAAACACTACAATTACCACTATTGCAAAAAAAAGCCCGGCGTCGTTCAACTGAAGAACACGTCACGGGAACGGGATTTTTGCACTTATGTTTATTGTAGTCCCTAACTTTATAAGTATGTAGGTATGTAAAAATTAATATAGATTTCAATCGGTCTCCCGGACGTGGAAAAAATATTGTAACGTGGATAAATCTTAAACTCTTATTCGAGTCTTATTTATAAAAACATGATTCCTTAAAACACTCCTCAGATTTCTCGAGTTTAAGACTCGCAGTTTAAAGTGCCTCTAAGGAGTGTTTTAGCGGAATCCTGTTTTGATAAATAACCACGTTTATGTATGAAACTAGATGTCGTGGCGTTACGGTTACCGTCCAGTGTGAAACTATCCAGCGCCAGACGTGGAATATTTCTCAAAGCCGCATTGTTTTAGCATACTTAGGGTGAAATGCAATAACTGGATAAGTAACTCAATTTTCCTTCAGCAACTCTCCATCGTCGGTTGTCTGGGAAAAAAATAGGCAATAAGGCCGCCATTGTACTGTAGCTTTGTAAATATGTTATGTTAGTGCTTTTCCTGGCGTACAATAAACAATATTCTTATCTTATCTTATCTTAAATAGACAGTTAGAGCTTACCCATGGATAAACAGATATATCTATAATCCTATCAGATAGCGTTGGCGCAAGACAGCGTTGGGTACTCATAATGAAAATATTAAGGTTGTTTTTATGTAGAGACAGGAGGTGCACTTAGAGTCAGTAGCGTAGTGATCGTTCGTGACACCCCGGAGTGGATGTCGATGGTGACGGTGACCCAAGAACGAAAAAGATAACATTCTACTACAATTAGATAAATAATAAATTTATTTAAAAATACAGTTTAAGATTTAAGAGACCATAATTTGAGCCCGGATCTATTTACCTGAGTATTTTTTCTTCAGCATTGATAAATTAAACCACTTCCTATAAGCAATAACTTAATTCAAATATTTTTATTCATTACAAACACAAAATGTCAAAACTGCTAATTAATAGATTAATAGATTATCTTGAGAAGAAGCTAACAAAGAAACTCTACATTTATTCTTGTCAAAACACGTTTTAACTTAATTAACACAGTTTTCAACTTAAAATATTACTCATGAGTTGAACACTAGACACAATCGTCCTATAAATATCCTTTTATATTAATCTACTGTTTAATAACAAAAATCTTTGCCTTCTAAAATATATCATTAATGTGATAGTAAGCTTTTTCCACAGAGTGTGCTTAACACATTTTTTAAACCGCGTCGAAAGTAATTCTTATATATCTTAAGGAATCTTGTTGTAGAACCTTATAAAGTGTCCCATAAAGGATGTATTAACTATTGCTCATACATATGCTCATTATATTTTAAAAAATCCTACAAATTGACTGCGTTAATATTTCTTCATGCGTACCTATGTAGAATGCATAAAAAGAAGAATATTAGAAGTTTGCTTATTGGAATTAATTTCAATACAGGCTGAAGAAATATGGGTTTTCAGGTTTTGAGTTCATCATCATCATCATTCAGCCACAAGAAGTCCACTGCTGGACATAGGCCTCCTCCATGGATTTCCAAAAAGACCGGTTCGAAGCGGCCTGCATCCAGCGCCTTCCTGCCACTTGGATGAGGTCATCTGTCCATCTTGTGGCTGGTCGTCCTACGCTGCACTTGCCGAGATGTGGTCTCCATTCGAGAACTTTTCGGCCCCATCGGCCATCAGTTCTGCGCGCTATGTGCCGCGCCCACTGCCACTTCAACTTACTAATCCGCTGGGCTATGTAGACGACTTTCGTTCGTCTACGGATCTCATAATTTCTGATTCAATCTCGTAGAGAAATTCCGAGCATAGCCCTTTCCATAGCTCCTTGCGTGACCTTGAGCCTTCTTATGAGGCCCATAGTGAGAGACCACGTTTCAGTGCTATAAGTCATCACTGGTAAGACACACTGGTTGTATAATTTTGTCTTGAGCGATTGAGGTATATTAGACGAAAAGACTTTTCTAAGGTTCCCGAATGCTGCCCAGCCGAGTTGGATTCGACGATTGACCTCTTTCACGAAGTTGGACAGGCCTAGTTGGACTGTTTGTCCTAAGTAGACGTATTCGTCTACAACTTCGAGAGTCGAGTTCCCCAATGCTATTGGGGTGGGCACAACACGGGCGTTCGACATGACCTTCGTTTTGTCCATATTCATTTTAAAGCCCACACCTTGGGAAACTCGACTGAGGTTTTGAGTTATTTTAATAAAATTTTATTTGCCGGGAAATATATTTTTTTGCTATTTTCAAAATATCCAAACTCCGAGTACCTAGTAGTATATAGTTAAATTATAGCTACAATTTTAAGATTATATTTTTTTCGTGGGTGTCAACCGGTACGGGTGGCACGCCGTACACCCCCACAGCTCCCTTTGCTACACCACTGCTTAGAGGCAAGCTTAAAAAGCATTTATTATTCATCGAACGCGCACTCAACATCAACGGCTTTGTAAAGCCCGGGGCAGCCCTAAACCAAGCCAGGGTGCTTTTGATTAAAAATTTAATCACAATTAGCTCAGTCAAACCCAGATCAAAAGCAGAGTAATGCGAGCGGAAACACAAAAACAGAACTTTATTTCAAACGGAACGGAATAATAATGGAGTGCTGAAAACAGGAATAAACTTTCCGTTCCGGAACGAAATTTCATGAAAACTTCTCTTTGCCGATTAAAATTATGAGCTTCTAGCTGTTAGCCGCGAATTTGATCCCATTCGCGAAATTTTTATGTGCATTTTTTCCGAGATAAAAAGTAGCCTATGCACTATTTAATCCATAAAAGTTATGGCCGAAATAGTGAAAAAGAAATCCGATTTTTTTTCCGAATTTTGATTTTGACGCTCGATATTTTAGAAACGAAGAATGATATCAAAATTTTGAGAAAGTCTCTCTGGACAATTTAGTCAGCTACAATTTGAGTCTAAAACAAATACGATCTGGTTAAGGGTTTGCCCTGTAGCCTAACCTTTTTGAAAAAAGTCAGAACGACGTTTTTCACATGACATTTATCACTCGATTCATTTCCAATGTGCTCGATAGTCGTGTGAGGCACGAAATCTGTGAATTTTTTGGCGCCTATGTGTTAGTTAATTAAAAGCCATAAAGAAAAAATAGGTAGCCGTAACTTTTTTCCTCTGTGCCGTCACCGACGTGACTCTGTTCGCGACAACGCGAATAAATTTATTATATCGTATCGTAGGCATTTTTTCTACGTCACGAGAAGGGTTTTTTAACAATTAAATGACAAATGTTTAAAAAAATCTACGCCATTTTTTACTATTTTATTTTAAAAACTAGGTATTTGTTAACTGGGAAATATAAAAATGTATTCTTCTTCGTTGAAAATCTCGTAGAATTTTTATTTTAACTGATTCAAAGGGCAACATAACGTGATACAAATACATATATATTTATTAATAAGAGTGTACAGGAACTGGGATAAACCTGTTTTATGGGTACTTAAATAGAGAAGACAAATATTTGAATTACGACGTGGTGTACATACTGCTTAGCATAATTATGCTTAATTCTCAATTAATTGTTCACCAATTCTTTGGAAACTTAACGTGTAAACAGTAGGTAAGCCCTTCTCTTTACGTGATACCACAGGCGTAAATATAAACAAAAAAATTATTCTACGTTTCTTCATCGTAATAATCACAGCACCGGTCGCGAGACTCCAAGATTTTTTTCTCTACTGTTTGTGACGTAAATGTATAGAATAGACCCTCTAGGCGATTTAGAACAAGTCAGCTTTGTTCCAGTACCGGGCTAATAACCGTGTTTGTTTTTACACGCCGTTTCCATTTTGCATCATGATGCCGTTGGTCATGTGCTAGTGAAATAATTACCGGCGAGGAGGTTGCGTGGCGAAAATTGTAGGTGTTGTAGTGTAGTTGATAGCTGGACGTGCTCTCGGCTTTCGGAGATACCGAACGTCGAACCGCTCCGTCGCAAAATGTTAATTTCGCAAAAGGACCTTTTCGCAGAATGTCAACTTCGTACAATATCCCCTTCGCAAAATGACCACCGTTCGCGAAATGCTCAGAATGTCTCCTTCGCAAAATGTCCCTTTGGCAGAATGTCCATTTTGCAAAACCACCACTTCGTATAATTTCTGTTTCGCATAATGCCCCTTACACAAAATGTCCACTTTTATTAATTCTTTTCGAAGAGTTAAAGTGAATAAAATTACAAATCACATATTTTACTTTATATTTATTTAGTAACATAATCATCCACTTGTAATTAAAAGAAAGTCCACTTTCTCGAAGTAATTAATGTATAATATGTCTATATATCTATCTAATCAGCCCGTGAACAGAGCCCACTGTTGGGCATAGGCCTTCTCTTTAACGCCAACCCATCCGGACCCTTGCCAGTCTCGTCCAATGTTTCCCAGCCGCTTTCACAATGTCGTCGGCCCACCGGGCTGGTGGTCTGCCCACCGACCGTCGACCCGTTCTTGGCCACCACTCAGTGGCTATCTTTGTCCACCGACACGGTCTTCCCGTCTTACCATAATATGTACATAAGTAAAAATCTCCGGACCCGGAGAGTTATAATGTTAACTACAGTACATCCCTTTCTTTTCCTGATCAAAGTTAGGTAATTGTTTCATTAACATTAATTAGGTATTATTACAAAATAAGTAAATTACAAGTTTAAAACGTGCAGATTTCACATTGTACATTCATTAACAGGACTTTGAAAAGACTAAGTTTGCAGTTTCTTTTGTCCATTTTTTCTCCAAAATGATCTAGATTTAGAAGATTTTGAAATAGCCACCTAGTTTAACTTGTAACGTTTATTAAGTCGCAGTTTTTGTGCTACTTTGAATAAAAAAGATTTGAATTTTGAATTATAACTAACAATTAATTACAAATCACAAGTGTTTGCTCAACTAGGGGCAAACTGAAAACCAGCGCTGTGCGTCTGCAGCTTACGCTGAGTTTTGTCACCCATTACTATTTTGTCAGCATTACCTACATATATTTTTGTTACGTATTTTTACTAGTATTTTTACAAGTTTAGCTTAGTGGTAATAAACGCGCTCAATATCAATTTCAATAATGTAATGTAATATAATCAAGTGATGTACAAACTGTTTTATGTTTTTTGAACAATAAACTTTATTCTTATTATTAATACAAAACCCGCATTAAGCCCGCATAGGTGGCAGCCCTGACTACCGCGCAGCGCAATTTTGATGACGTCAATTTGTCCCAGGAGATGGGATGCGATGCGGACGGAGTAGCTTGTGTGACGTCACCGCGGCCCACTCTATTAACTTTTTGCAAATAATTCAAGTAATAGAACGTTGGACTCGGAAGTGAGAGACCCAGCTTCGATTCCCAGTGCGGGCATGTACCTATGACTTAGTTTTCTAAGTTATGGTACATTTGTGAAGTTATAGTAGCAATACCACGCGCTAACTGGGAAGGAAAACATCGTGAGGAAACCTGAGTGTCTGGGCTATTCGCATACCTCAGCGCTTGAAATCGCCAATCCGCGGTGGGCACGCGTGGTGATTAAGCCCATACTCTCTCTCTGAGAGAAGGCTTGTGCCCTACAGTGGGGCGTATGTATAGGCTGCTTATGAAAATGATGAAATAATTCTTGCAGGGTAATATTTTAATTGCACGATAAAAAAAGTAACGCACATCTAATCAAACATGTACAATATTTGATAGACAATTAGTTTATTTGTAATTTATAGTAAGATTATGCATGAAATTAAAAACACACTTCACAACTTTACAAACAAACCGGTTGTTATTATTTTTCTAGTCCACGTGAAAACTAAAATACTACATGATAAAAATACTAGTTGCCTGTAAAACATATAAATTTTTATAAACAATTTGTATAAAATAATAATATTTCATCATGTGCAACCACCCATTGGTATCTGCTGGAATCGAACCTGTCGAATATGTCGTATAGATGCTCCACTTTGGTGGTACGAAACCCTTGGTGCGAGACACCGGCTTGGAAAGGGTTTTTTTTAACTTCGTGAACTGCCTTGTTATAATAACATGTTTTCTACTAAAAATCTAGGCTGACGATTTGAATGTGTTCAACCTTGATAGATATACTTGTGAGGTGTAGGATGAAAATATAAAAACGGCCAAGTGCGCGTCGGACTAGCGCACCGAGGATTCCGTACCACCACAAAAATTATAATGCGTGTTCTTTTAATTTGAAACCTTTAGCGAAAGTTCGACTCACACTTGGTCGGTGTTTATTATTTGTTGTTATAATATAAGAACTGCACTATAACCACATCAAGTTTCACACTTGTATTTATTGCCGTTTTTGCGATAGAGTAAAAGCAAAAAAAAACCTTACTAAACACGTTTTATTGTGCATACTTCAATATTTTTTTTTTAAATCCGCCATTCCGTA
The DNA here is from genome assembly GCA_963969515.1 of Yponomeuta evonymella. Lineage (NCBI taxonomy): Eukaryota > Metazoa > Arthropoda > Insecta > Lepidoptera > Yponomeutidae > Yponomeuta > Yponomeuta evonymella. The sequence goes on from OZ018346.1 coordinate 9,175,093, forward strand.
AAAATGCAGTAGCTAACTATTACGTTTCAAGAGATAATAACACCCTAGGCTAGACGGCCAGACAGACTGACGTTCGTAGGCGTAGTAATAGGGATTCGTCTGCCACGCACGCTTCTTGTACGTAACCCTAAATACGAAACGTGTGGAAAAGTATCTTATACATATACATCTTTAAGGGCAAGGTGGGAGCCAAAGGTCGGGATTCCAATACGATCGAATTTTTCCATTTCACTAAGCACATATTTAGTGCTTTGAATTCGGCTACGGGACGTGCTTTCACGATTCCCTTATTTTCGTAATACCTAACCTAACCTAACCTACCTACCACAAAATACACTTGATACCACCCTTTTAATAACTACAAAATAAAACTAGCATGAATAACATAAAATCACGAAATTTTTGTTTTTCGTAGCAACTTTGGGAGATGTCAAAACGTACGATTTTAAATAAAGTGTAACTGTCTTCTAGCCCGATACGGGTTTCATTTGACCTAAGTGACCTCTATATTCGATACGTGGTAAAGAAAAAACTTATTTATTATATCCGTCTTGCAACCGGAGCGGGGCCAAAGGGATGAAGATAAACAATGCGATATATCGCAAATTATTTCATATAAATATTTGACATAAGGAGAGACAGATTTACTACCTATGTTATGAGTTTCACATGGATTCATTAAAAACTAGAATTCAACGTAGGTAAATTGTCAATGATGTGTACCAACTTTTAATATTTCTCTTTTGAAACTCAGATCGTGGGTTGGCTAAAACATCCTTGGTAGAAAAAGCCTTTATCTCTACGTAGGTCTATTGCAATTAGCGATTTTGCTACGATAGAATAACTTGCAAATTATTGGCGTTTTCATAAAAACGTCGTCGCAGTTATGAAAAAAATTGTTTATGTCTTCACCCAAAAGACTTCGAACAATTGCTCTACTTGATTTAGGACATTTTCATCAATGGAAGAATATCAGAAAACGTATAGATTCAAAATCGAAGATTTAAACTTTCTATAACTTTGGATAGACAGCGTAACCAATTGAAACCAATATAAACTAGTCCTAATTGAACTGAAATAGTTCTATCTTTTAGGATAGGTAGCGTCAGCAAAATCAAGCTCGATTTTGATCAAGCCGCGGTTCTTACGTTCTCGTTTTTTGTGAAGGCAAATGGAATAACTCGACGCGTCACTTGAGAAATTCAATCGAGATGAAATCATGTCGGTTTTATCGGCGCAATGAACCGTTATGTGAACTACTACTTTGTGTAGAGTAAGCCTTTAACGAAAGTGTGTATGTGTGTGTGTGTATGCGTGGGTATGTAAATAAAACAAGTCGACAGTGTTAGGTTCAAGGGCTCCAAAGTTGTTCTTGTTTATTGGATACGAGAAACTCCCCGCGACTGATCCTTTATTTATTACGCGTGTAAAAAAAAATGCGGCGTGACGAGGCAATATTTGGCCCAAACACCCGCCAACTTATCAGTAGAGTCAACAAACAGACTCTGCAACACCATAACCTACCCTACAGAAGGGTACCGGCGCACTAAGTAAACGTCAGTTAATAACTACCTAAAACAGCTGAGTAGTGTAGTTGTACAGCGGAGAAAATTAATTCTGCAGAGATATAGTCCACAGAATGGGGAACTTGCATCAAACTTAGATTTAAGTGACATTGTTGTGGCAAAGCCCTTCATGGTTAAAAACCATGATAGAAGCCTATGTCCTGCAGTGGGCGTCAAATGGCTGATGATGATGATGATCAATATCTGAGTTATGTCGTAAAATAATGTTTTTATGCACCTACGCCCTAATTAGAAAACTTTTATATGATTTAATTTTTTTTGAGTTTTTCTTCGTTTTCTACGTGTAGTGGGACAATCCGGAATGAAGTTCTTCGGTTTATTTTGTGTGAATTCTCTCTCTCTTTATATCATCAATTTCATGACATTGACCAAATAATGACATGTAAATAATAATTAAGGTTATTTTTATAGAAATACTTATTGAATACATTAATGCATGCTGCAATTATTAATATTATGCAATATTGTACGCGCAAGAGCATAACATAGTGAAGTTATACACTGAATAAACTGAATTGAATCAGTGTATAACATGCCCAGTTTCATGACCAGCACATATATTTGGACACCGACTTCAAATTATACTTCTACAATACCTACATGTATAAATACTTCTAATTATTTAAATTATTCCTATCGTTTTAGTGCTGTAGTGTTTCGAAGTCGGTTTTTATTTTTTATTAAAATAAAAATTTTATTTAAAATAAAAAATAAAAATAAAATAAAAATTTAATTTTTTTCTTCAATTTGGCTTGTCTCAGGTATTTAGAAGGTAAATGATATATTTTGGATGTACATAGACGTATTTTTTACGTGAAAAAACGTTAAAAAATACGTGACGCACATATGATCCACGAGCATGATGGTCCCATTATGACTTTAAGTTCCATGAATCAAATAGGGTCCGACACATATTTGATTCATTGGGCGTATCGAGATAAAATTTCAGGCAATGCGTTCATGTAAGCATATGATTCATGAATTTATAATCTGTGTAAAACAAAACAAAAATTATATTGACTATTGATTGACACATAAAATCAATCAATGTTTGGCTGAATACTGATTATGTTGATATCAACATGTCACGGTGACGAAACGACGAATGTTTCTTCGTGGCTAGGAGAGACATCAAAGCCGGATATGGATATTGATTACAATGATGCTAAAAAAGGGATTGACGTTGCGGATCAGCTAACTACACATTATTCACCTCTTAGAAAAAGTATGACATGTTAAAAGAAAATTGCGGACCCACTTTCCAAGCAGCTATCGTCAACACCAGAGCAAGTTTAAATGATGCCAATAACGCTTCAATTACGGTTTTGTACATACAAAAGGAAATGATTCGTCGCTGGATTTCACCAGAAGTTGCACAAACAAAACAGCAAAACCAACCATCAACAGTGCCAAGGTCTTCAGGGAGACATTGCCTTATCCCAATACCACGAAGGGTTGGAAAAGTAATACGGAGGTGTGCTATCTGGTATGCGAAAAACAAAGCAGAAGATACTTCTCCAAAAACCAAGCAAGTAAACACCGAGTGTCTTGAATGCGGCAAGAGTTAGGTACTGTTTGAAATATTACAATGAATCACACCAAAATCCTAGAAATATATGTCGGATAATCTAGTATTATTTAGTTCGAGCGCAGTCTCTTTGATTATATTTTATTAATTATCAGTGTGCACAGTGGCACGGACGATGACCCCCATAATGGCGGGAAATCGTACTACTGATTCATAGAGTATAGGCACAGCTGTTAGCTGTCTGAGCCATCACAGATTAGCACTGGTCAGGCGTTTACACACAAAGGATTACTCATCCCCCGACATATAAATAATTAGTTTATTTTGTAATAATTACCTAAAAGAAGTATTTTTTCATCTGACTTACAAGGTCTAAAATGTGTGTAAATTATGTTTTTTTTTTTCTTCTTTTCACTATTTACTATGTGAAATTTATAGCCACATTCATATCTTTTGCGAAAATTGTTCAATCGACTTGCTGAAGAAGTAAACATGGGAAGTACGCTAACTCGGATCGATCTCAAGAAAGAGTGATTTTTCCAAAACTGAAAACCGGTTTTGAAACCAGCCAAATGCCCGTTTTTTATGTATGATTCTACCTTCGATAAATTTAAGTTAACTGACCAAAGCACAAAGAAAACGGAGGTGGCGGTTTAAAAATAAAGGGCTTGTGTAAACGTCAGCGTCGCCGACCGCCTGGAGCCGAGTATACCCGATTCAGTGTCACCGACCCGAGCGTGACAGTTCTCTGTCCAGAACACAGATATGGATCTAGTTCAGGGATAGCGCAAAGTAATCAATTTCAAAAAGAAACCCTCGTTCCGTTATGTCTTCACCGCTATAAAGCAAGATAAGACTAGATAAACTGAAATCAAACATACTGACCAGAATTTTAACAATAAGAGTATGGTATAACATAGTATAAACTCACGCCTATATCCCAGAGGGGTAGGCAGAGACCAGGGACTGCCACTTGCCACGATCCTGACATATCACTTTCGCTTCATCAACATTAATTAGTCGTGTATGCATGCAGGCACGCCGGTTTCGGGTAATTTTTATCTTGCCCTTTGCATATACATCCCCTTTTTTGGTTGAAGTATGTCTGCCTGGGACGTCCCTTACCGGCCCTTCCACCCACATTCGCTCGATATGTTATGTGGGTAAAAAAAACTGGCCTTTGCATCTACGTAATGAGATCATTTATATAGCGTCCAGTGACACCTTCACTCACACTAGGTGGGTGAAGGGTCCACTCCAAGGATCTGTCTCGCTCGCAAGATATAACATTTTTAGTAATTCTAATAAAATACTTTTCATAAATGTGGTCTGAGGGTTTGATGGATAAACAAATTGCGGATATTCAAGGCATACTTTTCTTATTCTGTACTAAGTTTTCATGAAGAAAATTTGATTCAAAAATTTATAATTTTGGAAACAACTTTTCTTGACGGACGCTGCAGTGCCTGGGAAATTGTTTGTATGCAGATAGATAACTAGATTATTCTATATAATAGTTAATTCAAATTTAACTACGTACTGAAAGTAATTACCAATAATGTGGTAGGTAATCAACTAGTAACTCGATCGCTGTTTGTTTAACTCGTAGGTCACTGAATTTAGCAAGATTCTTAGGAATAGTAAAACGTTTTTTACATAATTCACGAAACAATGCTAAAGACATGTAGGTATATCAATGCGCAAATTACGACTGCTTCTAAGCATGCTATGCTCTAGCATTGCTAATACATTTGTTATTGGCACTGTTAACAATTGACGTCAAACGTGACTTTTAACCCTGCATTGTTAAGTTTGTAGTTTCTGAACTATAAGTAGGTACTTACACAATTAAGGGGATCCAATGGGCTAACTAGCGCACCCAATGAAAAAAAAACACACATTTTCTTTTATAGATCGTATTTGCAAAAAGTGTCTGTACAATCTCTCAATCACGTTAACAGTGATTTTTGGGACCCACGACAAAGAACCTAGGATCACGAACCTGTGACTAGATAGCATTTATGTCAAAAACGGCCGTTTTTGACGTTAATGCTATCTATTTAGTCCTAGGTTTTTTGCCTTATGTTCGCGGCCATGGGTTCTAAAAGTCACTATTAACATGAGAGATTGCACATACACTTTTTGCAAATTCGATCTGTAAAAAAGATATAATTTTTTTCCTTTTTTTTCTGATGAGGCAATAAATACTTTTTTATCTTTATCTTGTCTTATCATCCTCGGTGGCGCTAGTGCTACTCCTTGGAGCCCCTTAAACGCGCGTGAAGCACGGCTGTGGAAAATTGTCAAGTTACATATTTAACCTTTTAGATTATGACCTTGAAAAGAACAATTAAAAAACCGGCCAAGTGCGAGTGTGACTCGCGCACGAAGGGTTCCGTACCATTATCTATACAACATTAGACACAAAGAACGAGAAAAACCCGCAAAAAAACACATTTGTTGTATGGGAGCCCCCCTTAAATATTTATTTTATTCTGTTTTTAGTATTAGCGGCAACAGAAATACACCATCTGTGAAAATTTAAACTGTCTAGATATCACGGTTTATGAGATACAGCCTGGTGTCAGACAGACAGACAGACAGTGAAGCCATATTAATTAGCCTACGACCTGTTCCCAGACCTACCAAATACGAATAAAAAATTTCATAAAAATCGTTAAAGCAGAGTCGGATAACTTCGATAACAAACACTGTGACTCGAGATTCTTATACATATTAGACGTACTCGTACTTAAGATGTTCCATAAACCTCACAAACTGATTTAATTAGGTAGCCGATATTATAATTAATTTAATTTTTAGAAAACTGTATCTGACAAGGCAATCCGGAGTAATTTAGAAAACTTTGTAATTTTAACTTATTAATATGATCATTCATGTTTTCGGTTTTTCTAACAATCTTGGGTTTTTCAGTTTGTCTAATGTCATGCTTCTGTGTTTAATTATGCTGTTAAACATATGACGATGTCAAAACACGTATTAACGAGTCTCACTAATTATAGTGAGAACACAAATTTATAGCAGGATCATCATCATCAACCCATTATGTCCCCACCGAGGGGCACGGGTCTCTTCCCTGAGGAAGGTATAGGCCATACTCCACCACGGGGGCTAAGTCCGGATTGGTGGCCAAGGCCAAGTCCGGATTATAGCAGGATAAACGAAGCTATATGTGGTATGACTTGTCTTCTGGCGAGACGCCAACCTACCGAGACCTACAACTGTTCCCTAAGGGAGCGATTCCGCAGGTTCAACTGGAAGCGATCCCAACTAATGCTTATTATAATATTTAAACTGAGTAGCATACCTATTTAAGGCGGAATCAGACGGTTCACTTTTTGTTAATTTCTAACTTTCATTCCGCATCTTTCACTCGGAATGATTCATCTAAACACAGAATTAACGTCTAATGCATTTATTAGTGAACTTGTGTTTTTCATGAAACACTAACGTTGTCAACTAAAATGTTTCGGCAATGGAAAATGGAATGTTTTGAGCACCTAATGTTTTTAAAACTTAAATTGTGGTTGCCGGTGTAGGCAAGTACCTACTGTAACTGAAAGTGAACTGAAAACTGAGAGACTGAAAAATTAGAATTGTTAAAAAACGGTCATTTATTCGTTACAAAGTAGCTCCGAGGAAAAAACTGTTTTCGGTTTTGGTTCTGGTCGGCTGATGTGCCACACATGGGTTCGAATCGATTCGCACAGAGTTGACCACACATTAGAGATTTTTTGGGTTCACAATAATATTGCGGGAATTTTTCAAAAAGCGGCGTATCATGAAACCTGTCTATACCGATATAGGATCTACAAAAGATAAAAAAGTCATATAACAAAAAGGCCTTTGTAAGTCTGTTGTTTGCTTATGTTGTGTTTCTTTTCCTCGGCGATAAAGTTGTTAGTTTCACGGACGCGTTTAAGAAGTAGAACACAACGGTTGTTTCCTTTCTCTGTTTTCACAATGGCTTCATTTTTTTACAGCGCTGGATGTTCCCCTTCAAAACCGGTCGCACTCCGGCTCCTCTTTGGGTTCAAACCCAACGAGAGCTTTGTTTAAGGACTTAAAAAATATTAGTATTACAAACAATGTTTTCTCTGAATACCTTCTTTCCATCATCTTTTACGACAGATTCATTGTAATTATAATGTATCGTCAGCGGCACATCCATCTTTCCATGCGTGCACACTAATCAGTAAGATTTACGGTGACTTTGCAACCAAAAAGTAAAGGTTGACCTGCTGTCAACTGTACACAGTTAATTTCTAAAATTACTTCAACTCACAGGACTACGTTGTGGAAACACTGCAAGTCATTCATTACTTAGTTAAAACAGCTTCAGATCGTGGCGCTCTCGCTTCAAATACATCGGAGTGCAAAAAGCTGATTAATTGAGTAGATGTCGATGTCGGTAACTCGACCCTTGCAAGCTCACTGAAACACGAAAATAAGAGTGCAGGCAAAATAGCAACTCATTCAGGGGGTTGATTTCTGTCCTGGTAGTGACACATTTTGGGTCTGTAAAGTGGGATTGTGAAAAACCTTTGCACTGGTTAGGTAACAAGATGCTTATTATCTTCTTTTGGTTGCAGTAACCCGTGTGCTGAGGACAATTTTAAAAACGGCATGGGTAGATTTTTTAGCCTCTAAATAGGTTTTTAACAAGATCCTCCTTTATTATTCAACAAACTCTACATAAATAATAGGTTCACTAGTGCCACGGATGAAAAAAACCGGCCAAGTGCGATTCGGACTCGCGCACCGAAGGTTCCGTTGTCGCGCACGGCCGTTTTTTATTATTTGTCGTTAGAATAAGTGCTAATAAGTCCCACAATCACGCTAAGTTTTATGTCTCTATGTATTTACTGTTTTTACCATTGAGCATAAACAAAACTACGGCGAAAAAACCCGCCGCCATGGTAATCTGTTTTGTAACCAGTTAACTCAACACATTTGTTGTATGGATTTTCCTCCCTTATTTTTAATGATTTTTTAAATTTGATTATTGTTAGGTAATCCGCCGTAATAACACATATTCTGTAAAAATTTCAACGGGCTACCTATTACAGTTGCAAAGATAGAGCCTTTTAAAGGTCGGACGGACGGAAGGACAGACAGACGGACAGACAGACAGACAGACAGACAGACAGACAGACAGACAGACAGACAGACAGACAGACAGACAGACAGACAGACAGACAGCTGGACAGACAGACAGACAGACAGCGGAGGCAGAGTAATAGGGTCCCGTTTCGCACCCTTCGGGGACGGAACCCTAAAAACATCCCTTTTCATCTTTTTTTTTTTAACTTTTTGCATCAGTATAGTAACTTTTCCAAACAGAAAATTGGCGTTGTCACCTCGACAAAGCTGATAACGCTGACTTTTTATTTCATACCCACGTACAAGAGACCAAGATCCTATATACGAAACGGTACGTAAGTGGGTAGTACGTGGCGGGCGAGCGAGATGAGCGAGTACGGCTTTTAGGAGCAATTCCGGTCCGCTGGAATCTAGCGACGTATCAGACAACATCGCCTGCTACTTTCTCTAAACAGCGCTCGTACACGATAAGGTTTGGTTGACTGCCAGTTCTGCTTCAATAGACTGAAAAGTAGATCATGTACGGCAATTGTTCGTTGCATTATTGTAGTGGCGAATCAATCAAGTCGGGTTTACTGCAATGTTTTCAACGGTTCGATTCCCAGTGCGGGCACGTATGACTTTGTTTATTTTCAAATTTACGTACATCTGCGAATTTGTAGTAGCAATACCACACGCTAACTGTGGAGGAAAACATCGTGAGGAAACCCGCGGCTTGGTCATACCCATCTAGTGTGAGTAATGGTGCCTTGGACGCTGTATAAATAATCTCATTGCGCAGATGCAAAGGCCAAAGTTTTTTTTTTTCAACGACAGTAGGTAATTATGAAAATATTGATGATGTTTTTGTTTACTTACTTAGTATATTGAGGGATTTCGGAAAGTAACTTGGCTAAGTAAATAAACTAACTTAGACGGACAGATATTAATGCAGTGCGAGCTCTGTCAATTAGCCGGCGAGTACGGAGAACTGATCTAATTTCCCTACACGTCTGCCTCGATGCCAGCCATTCATCTGTGTCTAACCTGATTCCATTACTGCAACTCGTGTATGGAAGGACGCCTGAGGAAAAAGACGACACTAATAAATTCCGCCCTTTCAGCACAAATCCAATTAGCCGTTATGAACACTGCACACGATCTAGGGAAACGTAGCCATTCGCAAATGTGGTTTAGCATTTAGGAATTCGGCGCTATGCTTGAACCGTAGAAGCGGCACGTTTATGAAATTCTCCGGTAGCTTCGGAGTAGATAATAAATTGCTCCGTGGAAATTTAAAAAGCGTATTTGGGCCATCTTCGCCGAGCGGTGTTTCGGTTTTATTTGCTCGGCACTCATCTCTGCACCGAAACGCCGGAATTTTACACGTTTCGCGCGCGTCTGATTCAAAAATTTCCTCTCCGGCCTGAAGGAAGGCGAGCGTCAACTCTCTTGACTCACTGGCAGCTAAGTGAAATTGAAATAGTTTTGTTGTTATTGATCAATTACGCCCGAGGGACAAGGAAATGTGGTATGGTACTTACTTAATTATTATTAGTCAGAAAGGAAGGATTATTTAGGCATTCAAAATATTCACAAAGCGGACGAAGAAACCGAGTGGAATAATGTTCTCAATTTTACAAAATTTGCAAAATAAATAAATAATTAGTCACTTTAAATAGGTACTCTGTTTTAGACAGACGGCAGAGCAGGCCAGAGCTTGAATAGGCTATTGTAGAACTTTCCTAACTTTGCCGACCGAGTGTACACTGAAGAATAGTTTATTGAACGAGAAAACTAGTGTGGAATTATGACCGGAATTGAAAGTAAATAACTAGAAAGAAAAAAAGAAAACATTTATTTACCTTGCCACAAAAGAACACACTTAAAAATAACCTTACTATATGAATTTCCGCCTCTACAGGTCGGAAAGATTAACTTACCTAGGTAGGTACATACAAAGAGATTTTAAATGTGCTGCGCTCTTGAGATTTACATATTGTGAGTTAAACATTTACCTATGTTGTGTTGAACCTTTCATCTTTCAAGGTCCTAATTAATTACACAATGAGTAGTAAAAATAGTACATTACTGCAGCGGCCAGCAAGAGGCATTGATGGACGAACGTGGAAATGTGGGCCGAGGCGAAGCCGAGGCACATACGTGAGTCCATCAATGCCTAGTTGTGGCCAAGGCTTGTATATGATTTTTCTCAAATAATGCGCGGAAATTAAAACTAAGCAGTAGGTACTAAGGCAGAACTTTTTATTTGAAAAATTCAATAAACTTTCAAAATCAAACGAACCACGAACGAACAACAATAATTTTTGCCGCGTTAGTGTTCTTTTTTTCAATAGGTATATCCAGCTTTCTATCGCAAGCCAGTTTGAAATTTAAATAAAACCTCTGATTACCTCCTTGGTTGTCATTGTTCGGAGTAAAAGATCGTTCCATTTTTAAATAACATGACAGATATGAGTTTAGTATGTAATTTATTTGGCCGCAAAACACGACAGTTATGAATTTTCATAGAACTTTTTCAGGCCGCTGCCCGCGTGTAATTGGCCAGTACAGCAATTTCGATTTATCTCGAAGAAGGTTGTCGAAATAATGCTCAAATTTCCAAGCATGTTTGAGAAAAATAATATTTTGCAAAAATTGTCAAAAGTAATATCGAGATTTTGAGTGTCAACTATTGCAAAAATATTATTTTCTCAAACATGCTTGGAAATTTGAGCATTATTTCATTAGTTACGGGTTAGGGCGCGAAGAGATTTATCTCTTCTATTAATCCTCGCAGAAAAAAATACGACGACTGTTCAATGGAATCATAAAACGTGTTGCTTGCGCTAATATTTTTACAAGAAGAAAAAATAAAAGACGATTTACAGAAAAAGAATAAGTTTGAACTAGCAAGGAGATTGCATACTTTTAGCAGGCGCAAGCACGGGGGGTTCGTTGCACTTTGTATATACCAAAGGAAATGGCGTTTATTTTGTACTACGTCTTCAAGGCAGTCATCCAGACAATTTTGCATTAATTAATATTCCCATGATAATGACCACAATACCGGATCTTCTTCACTTTTGAGACTTATCTTGACTGCCTTGAGAATTAAAGACAAGATAAGAATATTCTTTATTGTACAAAGAAAACACAATATAAAATATTTTAAAAAGTACAGTACAATTGGCGGACTTATTGCTAATAGCAATTTCTTCCAGACAGCCTTAATAATTAAACATAAATATTGCAAATCCCTTAGAGGAATTTTGACGACCCTTTGATATGAATTTAATTAAAGTTTAAGGAATTGGGCACTCGTTAGGTGACCTGTAGAATGTCAACATTGCCTTAGGGCCAATTTCCAAATTGAGAATTTCGCTAAATAAATAGTTAACCGTAGTGCTCTCTTTTATTTTCTCAGAAAAGAGCGTGACAGAACGTTACTCAAGTATTTACTCAGTGAAATTCTTAATTCAGAAACCAGCCCTTAGTCTTTTACGGTCTTATTTATCAATAAAAAAACAAGATTCCTCCAAAACACTCCTCAGAGGCAGTTTATATAATCTGTGGTTACCTACTTTTTCCCTTTACCATGGACTATTTAAACTGCCACCGAGGAGTGTTTTGAGGAATCGTATTTTTATAAATAAGACCATTTGTCTTTGTATCTGTCTGTAGATATATTTTAATCATGTTACTGGTACGTGCAGAGATCTCAAAGAGAGATTTCAAAGATGCATCATAGACATTGAAATCGAGAGAAAACACTTCAATTAGTAGTCCCGTGATTCTATTACGTTTTCTAATTATAATGCACATGACATTAGTACTTAGTACCTAAGATAACGCGCTGAGAGCTTTCTAGATAATTTATCACACATAAAGGACTGTACACATTACAACTAGCTGCCGCCCGCACGGTGCCGGCCCGTTGTAACGTGGATAGACCTTAGCCTGGGTTCTCCGATTTTACCCCTGAATCAGGTGTTTTAAAATACATTTTGTTCTCAAATGATTAGTATTTGAAATCTGAAAAAATACGTATTACTTTTCAATGTTCTATTCAGGACCGTCGGTCACGATTTTTATGACTTTTAAACGTTATTGCTTTAAAAAAATCGCGAACATGAGTTTCAATTATAACTAGAGATGATTTTATTTGAGCTGTATTGAGTTTTGGGAATAAAAAATATACCAAAAGGACTATCACTGATTGTGTTAGTGACGTCGGTCGTAAACATTCTATTAATAGGATTTGTATTTCTGCAATTTCAAAAATGCCTACTTTTTTCCCCAACTATTCTTTGCTCGGAGAACCCGGCCTTAAGCCACTCGGATCAGTTCAATTCGAGTGGCTTATGAGTGCAAAGTTAATGAAATTAAAATTCTTATTGAATTACCTACGGGAATATGCTGAAATACTCTGCGCAGTAATTATTTTTTCGTAAACCCCGGATTGCCGGATTTGCCGGGACTATGCAAATGTAATGAAAGAGTAAGAAAATAATTAATTCGTTTTTAAAAGCTTGTGCTACTCGAAATGCCAACTGAAATAGCATTTTCATGGCGTTCGTCTATTTATAGTTAGGTAACATTATATTGTGTGTTTCGTGTTCCGCAAAATACATGCCACCCGCAATAACCACAGAGTATTTTATACCGGGTGTAATATAATCTCTTTACCTTCCGAACAGGAGGGTTCTTCCTAATAGAAGAATACCGACTATATAAACAACTTTTGCAACGTATCATATCAACATATCAGCTGTTGCTTTTGCATAAAATTTTCGAGTCTTAGAACTTTCAGAATACATTGTGTATCCAGGTTGAAACATCACATATATTTTTAATCTGACGGTCTTACTTATAAAAACTCGATTCCTTAAAATACTTCAAAAACGCCGATTAAATGTGGCGGAGATTTTACAAGGCAAAAATATAGCCACAGATTAAATAAACAGAGTTTTAGATTGGTTTTAGAGGAATCGTGTTTTTATAAATAAGACCGTAAGAGTGTTGCTTTGACAAGTAGAACCTCCGTTTGCTTTTCTACACAATAAGAGGATTATGATACACCATGTATAAAGCATTATCCTTTCACGGCCGCCCACAGCGAGGCAAGCAGATCTTTCAATGGTTACATAGAAACTCTTCCACACATAGAGTAAGTACCTATATATGTAGTACTTATACGAAATCGATACGTGAAGAAGGGTTCGAGGAACCCTCCGAGCCGTCGGAGAGATGCCACTTGAGTTGTTTGTTAAAGGATTGTACATAAAATAAGGAGAATAAATGACAAGTTACACTTGTTTCTAGACAAAACTGACAAAAAATGTGACCGCACTAATGATGTGAAAGTAATGTTTTTCGAAAATTATAAAAATAAATTGAGAAGAATAAAATTAAAATGTTTGTAAAAATTCCAATGGTATAACCCGTGAAACTTACAACTCGGCGCCTCGCGCGATTCCATCTTCCTCTTCGCGAGAGCTACCTATTTTATTTGCACGGATTATACAATTGGAATGACATTGAACTACCATTGTTTTTTGGACTACCAAATAGTGGGACAGGATCACCATTCAATGCTTATTTTATAAAAAAGGTTAAAATATAACCCGACCCTGCGCGCAACTTCAAACAACTAATTCACATAGTTTTCCTTGACCAATCATTTTAATGAAATTAATATAGACACAAGACCATTCTTTCACAAGACTATTGGCGAGAAACCACTAAGAAAAAACCAGCCAAGTGCGTGTCAGGCCACGCGTAGGAGGAGGTTTTATCTGCAAAGACGGGGTTTTATCTGCATTACAGAACTAACAACTTCATCAACCATGAATTTTGTACCAAGTTTTCTTTTTATTATTTTTTCATTTTATTTTTAAGATTTTATTCTACCGTTTTGTCGGCGTGATTGATTTGTATATCTATGCCAAATTTCAGCTTTCTGGATAGGCCGCGGACAGATAGACGGACAGACAGACAGACAGACGGGCATAAGGACGACATGGCGAAACTACAAGGGTTCGAATTTAGCGCGATTGCCCCCGGTCGACTACGGACTCGACGTTGTGACTGGAATCATATTATCCAAAAATGTGTAACAACAATAAGTCACGTAAGAGTATCTTACATTTTTCTATGTTTTATTCAGAAAGAAATCAAATATCTAATAATTTTTCCGTAGTCGGATCACAATGATACAAACTTTTTCCTTTTTGTTAGTGAAACTAAGTGACGGTAGTTAAGTATGTGTTTTATAATAACAAACATGAAGTCCGTGACCTGAATAATGAAAATAACAGCCTCGATCACGCCACTGAGCGCTAAACCAGCGCAGTCGCAGCGTCGGCGGTACCTCACGCAATAATAAATTACATACATACATAAACTCACGCCTGTATCCCACAGGGGTAGGCAGACACTAGGGACTGCCACTTGCCACGATCCTGACAGATCTCTTTCGATTAATGTGTTTAATAATTCATTAAACACATTAATTAGTTCACAATTCAGGCCATTTGGCCTGTTGAGTCTCCATTTTCATTGCGGATTCGATTAATTAAAATAATCGAGGGAAATACTCGTTTAAGAAATCAATTCAGACCTACATTTTACATAGATACTCGTAGGTAGAGACCACTTTATTACTAAAAAACCCTGCGAAGTACGAGTCGGACTCGCGCACGAAAGGTTCCGTACCATTATCTATAGCTCTATACAACCTTAGCCTCCTCAGTCCTGACCTTGAAAATAACAATGGGCTTAAATTGTTATTTTCAAGGTCAGGACTTAGGATGTTATACACAAAGATAGAGAAAAAACGGCAAAAAGGCACTTTTGTTGCATGTGAGCCCCTCTTCAATATTTATTTTATTTTAATTTAATTAATTATTTTTAAAGCGAATAAAGAACTAAATATTCTGTGAACATTTCAAGCGTCTACCTGTTGCCGTTATTAATATCGAGCAAAAAACGATAAAGAAAAATATGTTTGTTGTATGGGAGCCCCCCTTAAATATTTATTTTATTCTGTTTTTAGTATATAGAGGCAACAGAAATACACCATCTGTGAAAATTTCAACAGTATAGCTATCACGGTTCATGAGATACAGCCTGGTGACAGACAGACAAACAGACAGACAGACGGACAGTAAAGTCTTAGTAATATGGTCCCGTTTGGCACCCTTCGGGTACGGAACCCTAAAAAGGTCTGTCAGGATCATGACAAGTGGCAAATCCTGATCTCTGCCTACCCCTTCGCGATACAGGCGTAACTTTATGTAACGTACTGTAATAGTTTCTTTGGTGTTGCTGATGCTCGATCCTATATCCCACTTTTATAAATGCTATCGTACTTATAAGACAAAGAAAGTGGACGTCTTAAGAACGTTTGCTACCTTGAAATTGTCACATAATTTTATAATGCCGCTCGCGCATTGTAATTATTTTATAATGAGTAATACACTTTAACATTTGTTTTAATGCGGTTTGTAGTGGCCAGTAGTGGCGCCAGAATCTGAGTTTAAAATCCGGGACGATATAGGGACGTACGATCTCTCAAACTTTATTCTCGGATGGGAGAGGGTGGCTTAAGACAGGAAAAGTGGAAGATCATAGAGGAGGCCTTTGCCCAGCTATGGGACACAATATTATATAGTGTTTATGTTATTCCTAAGTTACATTAACGTGTTTGTACAACTATTTGTTTTTTCTAATAAATAATCATCATCAACCCATAGCAGTCCACTGCAGGACATGGGTCTCTCCCTGTATGGGAGGTTTAACCGTAATCTCCACACTTGCCAGGCGGATTGGAGATCGCAGTGTTTGGTGGTCTGGTATCACAGGTCAACGCTGCTGCCCGTTCCCTGGTTTCCGTTTTTTAGTCGCCTCTTACGACACCCACGGGAAGTAATGGGGTGGCTCATTCTAGGCCGGAGCCACACGGCTCAAATAAATAATAATAAAAATAAATAATATGTAGCTAAATAAGCAGTTTTTGATTAAGGAAATTGGCGAAAAAAAATCAAGAGCATCCTTACGTCATGTTTCTCTATAAAAATTTAAATGTAGATTTACTTACGTTCATGAAGCGAAAGGGGTTTGTCAAGATCGTGGTAAGTGGCATAACCTGGACTCTGCTTTACCCTCTAGGATTCAAGCGTAACTTTACCCCCTAGGATTCAAGCGTAGGTTACACACGCATTACATACATATTCTCTAGGTACCTACTTATCTACAGTACTCTAGTTTTATATTTGTCCTTGTCACGGTTAGCCGTGACAGTACGACACGACATCATCGGACTGGTAGGTTCATACATTAACTCAGGCCGTTGTGGAAAGTTGTATGAATACTTACTAAGTACGACGATGTCGTTCAGTAACGTTTATCGTCCAATGTGCAACGGGCCAATCTCGTGCTCGAGATGGATGAAGGCACGGAACCGAAATTGAAGGCAGTAAAGAATGTTAACGGAATTGATTGGCGTTTCGGAAACGTTTCCTGTTTATCAGGCCTGGCAACATTCTAGTAAACAAATACCAAAAAAAAATCTATGCAGCTAAATACAAATAATACTTATGAAATACATTTAGAATCATTGTTAAAAGTTATCTTTTATCATTCTTGTTTGTTTTCAGATACGCATCTTTCACACTCGTTAAAAATGGAGGCAGTCTTTAGGTACCTAGACTGTTAAGCTTGTTAAAACTATTTATCTACACTAATGTTGTAACATTCTACTTATGTTTTCAATACTTGACTTATAATTACTACTGTTATAGCGCAGACAACAAAACACTCAATTTAAGCAATTTCACATGATGGTATAATATTCACATCGATATCGTAAAATCTCATTATAACATCAATAAAACGCGACCAACTTGATTGCAGGGCCAATCAGGTTGGTCGCGTTTTATTGAAGCGCGCAGCTGCGCTCTCATTGGTTAAATTTTAATGGCGGCAAAATCACTGTGATTATACACGTACGCGTGAATTTAATTTTTAATTGCATTAGTGAAGATAAAGTAGTGAATGCAACTGCATATAACACGGGTATTAAAACACTCGTTACTATTATGAAACTCGCTGCGCTCGTTTCATAAACTCACAATCGTGTTTTAATACCCTTCATTATATGACAGTTGCATAAACTACTATTAACAAACCCTGATATCAGTGATTCAACCCATTTAGCAAATGTAAAGCCAGCTATTATTGCTGCAATTGTAAGTGAGGTAAAACAATGTTCCTGGGTGTTTGTAAACATCGGTTTTATTTAATTTAATAGAATAAAATCATACATTGTTACATGCATTTATTTTTTGGGTCTAAGCCCGTATCTCAAAATAGGTAAGCAGCAGCACTTAATTACCCAGAGACAGCCCATAGCATTGAACTTGGCAGATCCGAATAGATATCAATACTTCTGTTAGGACAATTTAGTTGTTGGTGATAGGAACCTTCAATCAGAATCATGTTATGCTCATTAAGCTGCTACGTCTACAAACTGGAACAAAATTGAGAGAGTTCATGTAGAAATAGTATGATTTCATGAGTATTATGTTTATATGGTACATAGTGTGGATAATTTTACAACGATTTTCGATGTTTCTGAGTAACATTCTTAAAGTAAATTTAACATTTTATACTTTATAATCAATAAATCCAGCAGAGAAGTATTTAATTAAAGGTGTGCCATTATTACTGCAAGGAATGTTTAAAAAATATTTTTGAGGTTACTTTTGTATTACAGTATGTATTCCTTTCGTGGTATACAAAACTTTGGTTTTTCTGGTTTGGTATAAACGTTCTATGTAGAATTTCCATGGAAAAATCCGAAAATAAGCAACACTTATAAAACGCAACAAACATTCTCGAGGCAAATCTCAGCGGCGCCATCTGCCATCCTCATTTATTTTGTTTTGTTTTGTACTAAATTGACAATTTAACAGTACGCTTTTAATAATTATTTTTATGGGGACTCTCTACAGAGGTTTTTATTTTATTTTATGTTTTTTTTTAGATTTTACAATTTGAGTGGTTCGTTTTATTTGAGTTTTTTTTAATGACATGGAAAATATTGCTTCGGCTGTAAACATCGATTTTGTGTTTGTTTAATATATTTTATTATTTTTTCGTCACAAACCCAACTGCGGGGGCTCCGGCCCGCATATCCGCCCGAATCTCCACTTTTCTAATAGTACATTACATAACTAGGGTCGTAAAATAAAGAAAAGCTGATATCGCAGAAGTTTAAGGCCCGAGCCGCAGGCGAGGGTCATAAATATGCGATAGAGGGCTTTCTATTTTACAGTCCGTGTTATGTACACAAATTTATGACGTCACTTGGCCTCAAAGGGGGTTTTCCCGTACACGTAGCGTGCGGAAAAACCCGCTTTTTGGCCAGGTGTGGCATAAATAATTTTTCATCCCCCCATCTCGGAAAGAGTATTTTTGCTCTTCGATATCTGAGTGCAAAAGCCGTTTGTATCCGCTGGAGGATAAAGTAAATTGAATTTAGAACATCGAGTGCACTAAATTTTTAAATTTAAAACATCATTAAACCTATTTTCTTCTACTCCATGGTGCCGAATTTATTTTTAATTTGTACTATTATATATTGTTTTTATTGTGTATTATTTTTAGTTTCTACTTTTTTTAATTTGTTATAATCTCAGACTCGGAACCTCCTTTGTGTTTTTTTTGCATTTAGTCATTTCCTCGCTGAGGTGGGATGAAAAGTTACGTGTGTGCAACACGTGTGTCGTGGTGCACGTCGAGTGCAAAGATTTTTCACCTCGTGCTCTTTTGATTCACTCGCTGCGCTCGTGATTCAATTTTAGAATCCTTCGCTTGCTCTGTCATCAAAATTGAGCACGCGATTAAAAAGGAACTTTGCACTCTTGTATATAACAAATAACTATTATTTTGCTCGCAGGTGTAGTATAAAGCACTATATATCACTCGGGAAAAAGTTCTATATTTCTGTTCTCTAGTTTCCTTACCTACCTCAGTTATACATACAATAGGTATGTTGTATGTATAACTGAGGTAGGTAAGGAAACTAGATAACAGAAATATATCGTTTTCTCCCCTCGCCGTACAATGTACTATTTTTTACAGAATTTTTTTTGCAAGAAGTATCTGCCTATTCTCTCAATCACGTTAATAGTGGTTTTAGGACCCACGATCTAAAACCTAAGATCACGGACCTAGACTAGATAGCATTTTTGCCAAAAAGACCGTTTTGCTATCCGTCTCCTTTCAACATCGTCATCGTCATCCAAGTTTGAGGACCTGTTGCCTCTTTGTAACGAGGCTCATGGCAGGCTAAGTTACGAAGTAAGGACGGCAATTATAAGTTGTCCGGGCAATCTGAAAGTTAAATGGAGTCGTAGCGAAGCTCCGGGGATGGGTTGCTGTTTTTTATCATGGTTGTAATATGACATGTATAAACAATTTCACAAAAATCCGTTAAGTCGTTTCGGAGATTTTATGCGCTGAGGGTGCACACTTCAGACAAGGCTTTCGGCTTGACTGTCTCATTGGTCTAGTGGTTAACACGCTTGACTACCAAAACAGAGGTCGTCGGTTCGATTCCCACAGGCTGTCGTAGTGCATTTGTACAAATGGAAATCAATTAACGCAATTTATATTGGCTCATCGTGTATGAGTATTCTATCTTGGTTTTATGGCAGTTGTAATTGTAAGATCACGCGTCTACCCGGCGAGCGTGTAGTGTGCTGAACGTGCGCGTGCGCGCCTGACGCGCATATTGATGCGCTCTACCGCGCTGATGCGCTGGCGCATAAAGCTGGTACTGTATTGAGTACTCGATCGATGTCGATACAGAGGGTTATTAGGGTTAACTCGAACAAATGACTTTGACTTTGGACGCGTGGACGTATTTCGGGTCTCATTGGTGAGTTGTTCATCGTCATCGTCATCAGCCATTTGACGCCCACTGCGCCACGACGCCTCCATGGTTATGAAAACCATGAGGGTAATTAATTAAAGTACAAATAAAAACCGAACACTACAGGCAAAAAAACAGGCACCGACTCCAAAATATATTTCTACAATACCTATGTCTAACCTACTTCGAATTTAAAGGTCATATTCGTTTAAATTATTTCTGTGTTTTTACTTTAAAAAAATATTACATATTTTTGTGAATATTACAACGACTCAACCAAATTGTGTTTTCCGAAAGCAAATGCACGAGTCACTGAAAAAAACAACCAAATTGCTTAGTGTGCCTTTAAAATTTGAAGAGTTGCCTTGATGTCTCCAGGATCCCATCATCAGATCCTGATTTGATGACCATGGAACCACCTGGGAAGTATAAACGCGAAAGCTTAGATAGAAGGATGTTTGATGCTCAATTACGCCAGAACGGCTGACTGGATCTGGATGAAATTTGACACAGAGGTACATTAGTCTGGAGTAGCACATAAAACTACTATCCCGGAAAAAATCTATTGTCGCGCATAATACGAACTTGCTAAATTCACAACTACGTCCTTGTCAACGGGTGCCCATTGAAGTCAGCCTAACCTATTCTCTCGTCAAAGTGGCAGATAACGTTCCCCAGTGGTTCAATGTTCAATCGAGCGGATTGGCAGGGCGAGTACGCGTGTCGGTACAGCGCGCGGCGAGTACGCTTGTCGGTACCGCCGTTGACGAGACAGGTACCTATCGAGCATTTCCGTTACATTAGGTACATAAACTCACTCCTACATCTCGGAGTGGTAGGCAGAGACCAGGGTATTTCATTTCATTGTGAGTATTTCCCTTGAGTAACATCTGGGCCGAGAGTTTAATAAACGCATCGTTCAATAGAGTGCAACGACAATGCCTGTTATTTGACTTTATTTAGTAATCTATTAAGCAATAGCATTAAAATGTCATTCCAATGGTGTAACCCGCGCAAATTAAATAGGCAACTCTCGTGAAGGAGATCGAATCGCGCTAAGCGCCGAGTTAAGTTGCGAGGGTTATACCATTGGAACGCGATTGGTTAGCAGACTACCATTAGTGTCTATGAAATAACCATTATCGTACTAATAGCAGACTATTAAACAACTATGCGTTTAACAGACTCGACCCTCCGATACAGGCTGCGAGAATGGTTGCTCTACATTTCGGTAAGTAAACTTGTTAATAATAAAATAACAATAATAACTTATTCTTAAAAACCGGCCAAGTGCATATCGGTCCACGCTCAATGTATGGTTCCGTAGAAAGAGGGTTTTTTAATCTGTTTTACAGAAGTAACAGATTCATCGAAGTTATTTTCGATGGATATGGTACGAAATTTTACTTTACCCATTACTTGTTAACTAGTAAAGCCTACTTAGCCGTGATACCCGAAATGTTTTCACGTTTCTACAATCAAGAGTTTAGCCTTTTTTTGTCCGAGTAGGGGGGAACGCTCTACTCGGACAAAAATTTGCGATTTAAAGCTTAATATGTCTAAAACGGAACCCTGAATCAAAAAATGGTCATCCTACACCCACAACATTCAACGACCAATCCAACGATGGTTTATATGATGAGGTAGACTTGAAAAAAAAATCATCCCACTTTTCATGTTAGGGGAGGTACAGAAAAAAAATTTCAACATTTTATTCTTTAACTTTGTCGGCGTGATAAATATTCAAAAATACTTTATCTACACTAATGTTGTAACATTCTACTTATGTTTTCAATACTTGACTTATAATTACTACTGTTATAGCGCAGACAACAAAACACTCAATTTAAGCAATTTCACATGATGGTATAATATTCACATCGATATCGTAATATCTCATTATAACATCAATAAAACGCGACCAACTTGATTGCAGGGCCAATCAGGTTGGACGCGTTTTATTGAAGCGCGCAGCTGCGCTCTCATTGGTTAAATTTTAATGGCGGCAAAATCACTGTGATTATACACGTACGCGTGAATTTAATTTTTAATTGCATTAGTGAAGATAAAGTAGTGTATGCAACTGCATATAACACGGGTATTAAAACACTCGTTACTATCGAACTCACACTCGTGTTTTACCCTTCATTATATGACAGTTGCATAAACTACTATTATTGCACAAAAGGGGCGTTTGTACAAAGGCGAGCTTAATACTAGTAAGTATTATCTTCCAGCTAACTTTGGGTTATGTGGATAGTGCAAGGGGTAGTGCCAAGAAAGATTTATTGCAAGAATAAAGATAAAAAATGAATAAATATAATAACTATATTACAATAAAATTACATAGTTATTATAACAAGATACAAACCAAATACATATAAAGTACACACTATAACACAATAAACACAACTACATAAAATTAACTTATAAATGTGTATAAGTACACATACCAAATTAAAGCTTTCTAGTAACACCGGTCTTTGCACTAGGCCGCGGACGGACAGACAGACAGACGGACATGGCGAAACTATAACGTATATTGTACAATTCAGCAAAAGCCACCTTACATGTAAACTTTTTTAGGGTTCCGTACCCAAAGGGTAAGGTACCCTATTACTAAGACTCCGCTGTCCGTCCGTCCGGTCGTCCGTCTCTCACCAGGCTGTACCTCATGAATCGTGACAGATAGGCAGTTGAAATTTTCACAGATAATGTATTTCTGTTGCCGCTATTACAACAAATACTAAAAACAGCACAAAATATTATATATTTAGCCCCTTAAAGGCTCCCATACCACAAACGTGATTTTGTGGACGCTTGAAATATTCAAGTGTTGTATAGATAATGGTACGGAACCCTTCGTGCGCGAGTCCGACTCGTAGGTACGTGGCCGGTTTTCAAATCCATTTTTTTACCGACATACAGATACTAAATAATACAATTAATTACAACCATAGTAAGATTTTTACAATGGAAAATAAAACAAAAAGTCAATTAACATAATAGGTAATGTTCGACAGTTAACTTAATCGAATGACCTTGACTTCTGGACATATTTCGGGTTTTATGGCGGTGGACGCGAGATGTGTCTTAGGATTCTTCGGACTCTAGTCAAATTAACATATAATACACAAAAAAAGCTTCTTTCCATCGCAATCTTATCCCGACTGTTCATGTAATATGTCCGGCGTTATACTACGGTTCAGTTTGAAGCGGGCAATAGGAGCTTTTTGCTCTAGAGAGCTGCAATCACATATAAAAGTAATAACATCTCACGCCTGTATCCCGGAAGGGTAGGCAGAGATAAGGGTTTGCCATTGCCACTGGCCACGATCCTGACAGATCTCTTTCGCTTCATCAACTTTCATTAGTCGTTGCCTGCACGCACGTTCCTAGTACTTACTTGTGGCAAAAAAAGTAGTTTGGTTTTAACTTCCAAAATACAAGCCGAATTGGAATGAAAATTTGTGATATATCCAGTGATAAATGTGGAAGTGATTAATGATTGAGGTCTAAAAAAATACTCTGAACAAAATTAATAGAATTTTTGTTTTTACGCCAAAAATCTGTGAATCAGTATAGCTTTTTTGGGGTTCCGTAACTCAAAAGGAAAAAACGGCACTTTGTTGTCCGTCAGTCCGTCTGTCAAGTCAAGACCCTTTGTCTCGGGAACGCGTGGAGGTATCGAGTTGAAATTAAAACCATATGCTCAGATCTATGGGTCTATGGACTCGGGAAAAAATCAAACTTCTAAGCTAACTTAAAAAAGATACGGCCGTGTGTGCCGCAAAAAACGTATATTTCGACACTCAAGGGAATCAAAATTTATAGGATACATTCCGTTGACCTAAAACTATGAAATTTGGCAAGTAATAGCGTCTTATATTACAAATACGGGAAAAATCTGAATACTTTACATTTGTAAGTAAATCATAAACTCAATTGCAACTATTACGTACGGAACCCTCGGTGTGCGAGTCCGACTCGCACTGTTCTGGTTTTTTTTTATTAATGGGGCTGCAATAAAGCTTATTCTGTCTTACGTAGGGGCAGGAAGGGGTCGAAAGTAGTTACAATTTAATGTACATACCCAAATTTATTATATTTCTTTGTTTTTCACGTTTTCACAATAAATTCCGTTTACGAACCTCGACATTCGTTTTGATACAGACATACATACATAAAGTGACGCCTGTTTTCCGAAGGGGTAGGGAGAGACCAGGGTTTGCCACTTGCCACTATCCTAACAAATCGTTTCTGGTTTTCGTCAAACCAAAACCAAACTACGTTTTTACTGAAGCGGTCCAATTAGTCTCTACTTTTCTTGGAAATCCTTTTAACTACCTGTTTTATGTCATCAAACTGCAAACGTACTTATTGATTTTCAATTACCTATTATCGGAACTCATTTTATTGTTATGTGACGAAGAAATGCGCTTTGTGAAAGGTTCTTTCGTTACCATATGCATGGCCATTACGGACGGGCTTTAACAACGCTTTCAGGCTTGCTAAGGGCGCTTATACACGGGCGGCATGTGTGTCAACTGCAGCCGTCGACACTCGTCGACGGCAGGCGTCGACCCGTCGACGGCAGCTGTCGACGTGCCGACGGCAGTCGCCGACATGTCAGCGTCGAATATCCGCCGACGCCTGCCGTCGGCTGCGGTTGGCACACGTGCCGCCCCGTACAAGCGCCCTTAGGCAACAGACCTTAATTCTCTCATTTTCAAATTTGATATGAAAATGAGAGAATTAAGGTCTGTTGCCTAAAGGTTAACCTAAAGGACCAGGTGCCAAGCTGGTCTAAGTTGGGAAACACTTTCAGATGCACCCTACTGGGTAGAGCTCTGAAAATTTTTACAGTGAATAAAATTTTTGGTAACTTTATTAATTAGATACTCAGATATGAAAATGAGACGTCCTTTATTAACGCTTTATTCGGTTGTTTTATTAGGATTACGTAGAGTTGACTCTTAAATAGCCGTCAAGAGCGCGCTGTTTTATTTTCGAAAATACAGGTGGATTGAAATGAAAGTTTACTTTGTACATTTACCGATCTCGTATATTACAAACGTATGCGTCGTCGTAATATAATGGTTTAATGACTGCAGATGGTTTCACTGAAAAAAAAATGTTCGAGCTTTTCGCGGATTAAGTACCTACCTACCGATTTTTGACGAAAAACATAAAAATCTCCAGTTTCTTTGTTATTTTTTTTACACAGCAACCATTTTTGCAAACCTCGATATGTCCCGTTGTTACAAAGTTTATCATTCTAGTCTAATTCGTATTTTGAAAATTAAAACCAAACTACGACCCTTTGGAATACAGAGAACACAAGAGAGTGATCAAAGGATTGATTTTCAGGTCTAGCTTTAGAATTCTGAAAGAGTTAATTATAAAATTAGGCCGAACTGAAACAACCGTTAAGCCAGCCGGGTTGGTGAGCATACTTCGTGTCCATTAGATGAAATCGATAGAGATTTCTAAATTTAGGATGAATAGACTAGAGTTAATGCTGATACGATGAAGGTAATTGCTTGCCTGCCTTGCTTTATTTTCATTTTATTTTTCTATCTCTCTTTCGCTCTAAGAAGAGTTTTGCCCTGCAGAAAATACAGCAGAAATTTATGCATTACCTATGTAGAAATAGGTAGAGTAATCATTTACTTGTCCTGTTTATAAGTTTATACCCATTTACTTTCACGTCTAAACTTCCTAATACAGGGTTTTTTTTCGTTTTTATAATAAAGTTCGTGCCTCATTTTATTACTGTTATCAATTTGTAAAGTAAACGATTTTTTTTTTGTTTATTTTATAAGATCAAGAGCAAGGATGGACGATTCGAAGCAACAATTAATTGTTAATATTCGAGTCTACATATATCGCGTAATACCTACCTACTAGTTATCACATTTGCAGGAAAACTGTGTCAAGATACTCACGTTCACAACAATATGTTCATGTAAGGTTTGTGCGATGATGTAGACCAGTTTTCCTTGGTTTGTGTGTCAGCGGTTGGCCGAGTCGATGCTCCTTGCGATGGCGGGCACTTTCACAAGCCTGCTCTCCTCACAGAGGCACAGTTAATTCAGGTAAATAGCTAGTAAGCGACACATTGGCGCACATAAAACAAAATACCTTTCACCGAATTTCATAAAACGACACCGATGCACCTTTCTCGATACCGAGTTAGTAGACGGAGCTCGTAGACGCCGGCCGACTCGATTTAACGGGGTATTGTGCCGATTTATAAAGCAATCTAGTAGAAACGACTGATATTTAATACTTGCTTTGATTCATGATGAGATAGTTCTGAGTGATGAGAATGTACTTCACTTGTTTTTGTGATAAAGTCAGCTCCGCGCGCCGGAAAGGGGCACAACCCGATAGCCGGCCGGCAGCCGCGCGCCTACACTCCGAATGCGAGAATGGAATGGATAAAGCCACTGTATTTTCATACGAACATAGCCGAAGCCCTCCGACTTCACTGCTCGAATGATACCTCCTGGAAAAATCACCTGCTCTGCTAACTTGCTTCGGTCGGTGTTATGCGTCAGTGCCGTTTGATAGAGTAAGAAGCGTGAACCTTATCGTCTGTTTTTTGGGAATGATCTGGACCGAATCCGGGGGATAACACAAATGGCTAACCGAGAATAGGTGTCATGTGTATATGACGCTAATTTAATGGCTGACCGTTGAAATTACTAAATATTTCTTGATATCCATCACAGGACGCGTTATCCCTGGCTTTGTCTAGCTAATAGAACATAATAATAATGACTTCATGAGATTGATATTGGATCCTTTGTGCTTTATTCAATCTTAATTTTACAGGATTCGATGAGTGGTAGAGGAGATAACGAAGTTGAGTTTTTAACGCTTTACGAATAGAAAAAACCATATACCTACCTACTTTCAAAGGGCTCTTAAAATACATCACTTAAGGACTCTACAGGATGGCATCCACTTCGTTAGCAAACCGTTACCGCGGGCACTGACTGACTGAAAACCAGCGCTAAGGGTTCACACCCTCAGCACAATGCTGTGTCAGATGCTGAGAACTTTGACACACTGACTTTGCCTTGTCCTATTTTGTATTTATGTGACTTGTTTTTCTTTTTCTTGTTTGTAACAATGAGTGGTATGCCTTTTCTTTCTTGTGAAGTGTTAATTTATCTTTCTTTCTTTCTTTTTAAATTTTAAAAGGGAATTCATACCATGATTTAGAACCCTACGGCACTAGTTTACAAAAAATAGAAAATATTTCTTTTGTACCATAAATTGCTTCACTTTATCATAAGCAAACCACACCAGCACAAAAAGTCATTAAAATAAAAATATATGTATGTTTCAGGCGTCTTATGATCGGCACCACAGGCCAATTTTTGTTGTTTCCGCATGTCGGAAATATTTTACACGGCCACGTTAGGTCCCTACTTTATATTGCTTTGGTTTGTGGTTACAGTTTCAAACCAAATTTTAATAGTTTAAGATCGCTTATTACTTACATGTACAAAAATTTGTACTTTTACTTTTGTATCTTCAATGTTATTATTTTATCAAAACGAAACGATCCACGTAAAATATTGCTATAGAATTTCATTTCACCTTTAGATGGAACTACATAACATTGTCCACTGCGGAACTTAATTCCATAAAAATACCAGAATTTTGATGAGTAATTGCTTGATTTTACTATTACCATTTTACTATTTTACCAGGTAAAATTACCTTTCTGATACCCTCTCTGTATGTAACTAAATGTGCAAGTGCAAATAAAGAATTTATCTATCTGTCTATTGTTAGGTTCTGATTCAAGTTTAACATTCTTTTAGTAAATTATAAGGTCAAACGTTCTTGAGCAGCGCCAGTTTTGTTACACATTTTATAACATATTTCTGTAATATAAATTACTAATTCGATTTAAGTATTTATTTATACTTGGTTTATTTTATTAATGTACATATTCGATTCTATATGGTGGCAACACAAAGGCAACAACCACGGATGCAACAGGGAAAAAATCTCGATTTTCCCCGAAAAACCTTGGTTTTAAAGAATAAACTTTTGTTATCCAAGCAATCGGATTTTTATCACACTATCTATCTAATTAATACCTCTGTAATTAACACCTTCGTGTGGAGTCCTACTAATTGTATGCCACAGTTATTTACTACCTAGCATGTAGTTGACGGTACCTACAGGTGTGACGTAAAGAATGGATAACCTGAAGACTATAAATAACCCGTGCTGAAGACAATTTTAAAATCCTATTTAGAGGCTAAAGAGGCCACTTACCCTTTATCTCAGTTGGGAGAGCGCTGGCACGGATAGCCAGAGGTCGCGGGTTCAACACCCGGCATGGATGGAATTTTTAGCCTCTAAATAGGTTTTTATAACCTGAAGACTGTTTCTACAGTATCAATAACTAATCAAACCACTCTCAACAAGCAAGATATTTTTAGTTCCGTACCCAAAGAGTAAGGGGGTCGCTGTATAGCGAGGCTTAACCTTTGACCAAAGTAGGTACCAGCCCTCGGGTCTTCTGAGGCGTCAACTAGGCGCGACGAGATCTCCTTAAAGAAAAGTCGCGTCTCCGGACCCCATGGCCCTGGAGTCTCTACCCCGAAAGGCACAAATAAGTATCCCTGACCTAGATCTGCATATTTGCGCCTCTTATTGGACTCTGCATTTGATGCCGCCGCGCCCGCATGGCAGGCGATCGTTTGGATATGGGACTGTGTAAGGGTATCCACGCAAGTTGCGTCGCAGACCAGCGACCACCCATTCTTCCATGGAATGAGCGTCATTCCGTCGGGCCTCTTGCCATCGTCGCGTGCTATCCCACTCGGGTTAAGGACCGTAGACACGCTTGCGCTGGCAAGGGCCCGACGGATTACGCCATCAATGCACTGAATAATATTTGTACTGAATAATGATAAAAGTATGAAAGTGCTACGGTTGGCATCGTGCTATCAAATCTGCGAAGCTAACAAGCCGGCAAATTATTTAGGTACGCCGTACGTACCTACATAGAGTAGGTACGCGTAACAAATGAAGGATCAATATTCTCTAGGGAACGAGAACTTTGTCTGTCACGTAGAGCAAAAACGTAGGTATAATGGGTGTTTCTTACGTAAGCCGAAATAAATTTAAAAAATAAAAAATCTTTCATTTATAGTTTTTAAAAAAGGCAGTTCCAGAGTGTATCCAAAATTATAGTTTTCAGTATAGTGGTCACGCTGAATTGCCTTTGCAAGGGGTTGAAAATGGTGTGTAAAAGTATGGTTGTGACATTAGGCAGCATGGCTGTGACTGTTGATGGCTTTGATAACGTTTTGGTATCACAGATGAGGCATGGGACGAATAAAACTCTCTTTTTTCAAATAACACTATGACTTAAATTTTAATTAACAATTCATTCAGTGTCAGTGATAATCTCTTATGCTAGATGCAATTAATATAATTTCAAGCTGTGCTTTTGTTGTGTTGTGTTGGGTTAAAAACTGATAAAATCTTATATTTTTACAGATTTCTTAATACAAGATTAACACTAAGTATCAGTTAGGTAATTTAGTTTAGTAGACCTAATGCCTGACTGTTAGTTAAAGTCTGTCAATTTAAAATCATAATAACTAGCTATAACTAATAATGTTCGCAGCAGCCAGAGGGTTACGATCCTCTGCTTTGCCGATGATATTGTTCTGTTGGCCCTTGAAGCTTCGGAACTTCAACAAAGACCTTAGCATCGCGGGACTAAAGATGAATCGGTCAAAGATCTAGTGTATGACTGAGGGCCAGTTTCCGAAATGAAAATTTCGCTAAGTAAATAGTTAACTGTAGTGCTGTCTCTTAGGATTTCTCAGACAAGAGCGAGACAGAACGTTACTTAAGTATTTACTTAGTGAAATTCTCAATTCAGAAACCGGCCCTTACAGCTGGAAAAGTTTCTGGTCCATGTAAGAGCTGATGAAGGGAAAGTTGCCACTTGCCCTGAAGCGAAAACTCGTCGACACATGCATCCTGCCTATTCTACCTTACGGTGCTCAGACTTGGTCTTTGACTAAAAATCAGAAGTCCAGACTCAAGGTTTACCATTGGGCAATAGAGCGCAGCATACTGGGTGTAAAGAGGATTGAACAAATCGAAAACATAACACTCCAGAAGCAAGATTGTCGATGTTGGAGCTACGATCGCTAAGCTGAAGTGGAATTGGGCGGGCCGCGTAAGTCGTATGGGCCCAGACAGGTCAGCAAAAATCGCCACTGTCTGGGTTCCACGAGACGGATATCCCAAGGAGCCCAAGCGATGGTGAAAACATCTGGTGGGACGACCTCACGAACTTACTACCGGATTGGCAGAAGGTGGTCACGAACAGGGAGGACCAGAGAGCTAAAGGCGAAGCCTTTGCCAAGCAGTAGGACGCAATATAGTCTACATAAAAAAAACTATGGCGGATTTGGAAGTCTCTTCGTGTAGTTTGCCTAGGACAGGAGTATCCACTTGGACAATGATTCCAAAGTTGATAGAGAATGATTCCATTTTACTATCGATAGAAGCAGTTTCATCTCCGATCGCGCTTGCGATCGCGATCGTTCCAATCTTAGTGCGCGCTCTGCTAGCTTTTTTGGACGCGTTCACGAAAACAAATAACATCTAGACATAAACCTTGCAGCCTCAGATGGTTAAATAAAATAAATTCACAAGAAGGGGGGCGTCTGACTGGAATCCCTACAAGCAAGCAAATGGGGTCATAAGGCGCCCTTGGGCTTTTCTAGTTGCAGAGCACGCCGAGTTAGCTTTCACCTTAAGGGTCCATAAAGCTCCCTAAGGCTAGAGTGGTTGCACAGCGCGATATGTAAGCAAGAGTTAGCTTTTTCTTTTAGGGCCCACTAGTACCCCTTTGGGCTTAGTGGTTGTAGAGCAGCTGCAAGAGCTAGCTTTCAGCTCCTTTAGGGCTTAAACAGTTGCAGGAGGGTTGCATAGCGCGCTGTGGAGCTGCAAGACTGTTATTTACTCCATGGTAGTTGGGATGTCATTTACTCCGTAGTAGTTGAGATGTTTGAAGGTCTTGTCTTAAATATTTTACAGGTTAAATGCGCCAGGTCTTTTAGTTTTACTCTGGGCCGCGGTTTTAGTATGAAGTTCCTTTGTCGATTGATGTGAATGTGACATAACGAGTATTCGTAACGGTCTAAAAGCCCTAAGCGTGAGACACACAGGAAGGACGTGGGGCGGGGGCGCGGAAAAGACGCAACGCGTTCTATAGAGGCCCCGTCTCTTCTGTGTGGGCTTCATCCCGTCCGTTGAGTGCATTTTGTATGAAAGTGAATTAGGCGCGAGACACACAGATGAGACGTGGGGCGAGGGCGCGATAATATGTATAGAGTCACAGACCAAGAGCGACCGCAGAGCAAGGACTGTGGTATACGCATCGTATTTTCCGCGCCCTCACTCCTCGTCCTTTCCGTGTGTCTGACGCCCTACGCTTTTGTCGTCTCAATGCAGTAACTCTGCTCTTGATTGATTTTGATTGTCGCTGCCTGAATCGAATTTGCTCTCATACATCTATTTTAATATAGAAAGATGACACGTAATCTTCATATTAATAAAATATTAACTGAAGAACGTCTGTACCCAGCGTTTTACGTATCTTAAACTGTTCAAACCATTAAAGTACTGTTTTAAAATACGTGTTTAAAACAGTAATTGTTTGTAGGTGCTTTTGTACGGCCCGGACGATACGATAGTGATCAATTTATTGGAGTTTGGTTCCAAATTCTTCCGTCACATCTACATACCTAGAGTCCTCGGTAACCTCGGTCTCTTCATCCAATCCGATCTCTCATGGGATCAGCATGTGGCTGAGGTAAGCAAGAGAATATTTCCCTCTATGCACTTCCTTAAGCGCTTACAGAACTTTCTCCCGTTTTCAGCCAAGGTTACGCTGGTTAATTCCCTCTTACTTCCTATCACTGACTATGCTGATGTAAGCTATCCTGACATAAGTCAGGAACTACTCAACAAGCTTGATAGGCTCCTCAACTTATGCATCCGATACATAATATTCAGACTGCGTAAGTATGACCACATTTCCCAATTTCGTACCCAGCTTAAATGGCTCAACATCCGGTTCCGCAGGATGCTCATATTCTCACAATTCTATATGGCATACTGCCTAATCAATGCTCCCCCTCCTACCTCAGGGAACGTTTTGCATTTCTCCAAACGGACGGGGCGCCCTCTGCGCTCGTCCCGGACCCTTCGCACCCCCGAGCATAATGCATCTGGATACTCGAACTCTTTCAGTGTGACTGCGGTTCGCCTGTGGAACAGCCTCCCTCTGCGTATTCGACAGGCAGAATCACTGAGAGTTTTCAAAACAGAAGTCTATAATCATTACATTTATTTACAGAATAATAATATTTGTTAACATAGGTATACACTTTTCGCATATTATAATGAAGGATTATCTTAATTTTTAATTTTAGTAAGTTGTACGTGGTTGTTAGGTATGCTTGTATATATACATGTTTATGTGTATGTATTATAATTATTAACGTATGTTTTATAAATGTTTATCGACTATTTATATAAGTATTACCCTACTTCAGTATTTAATCTTCACCCAGCCATTATCCACAAACCAAAGGTTGACTGGTAGAAAATGCTATTTAGCATTAAGTACGCCTTTGTATGAAACATGTGTTTTGTGCAATAAAGAATCTTAATAATAATAGAGCGCACGTAAGTATTTTGTTGTGCTGTTGAGTGTTTTGTTTGCACATTTTGGCAGCAGACACTAAAAGTGAATAAATATAAAAATACTTGACAAGTGATTGTTACGTATCACATGGCTTATCGCAATCACAACATGCAGTGATTGTAACTCATCAGTTGCTTGGCAAGTAACTTACTAACTTTCGGTAGGCAGATAATTGTGCGCTGTTTTTAAACTTACGAACAACTTATTTATAAAAACACAATTTCTCTAAAACACTCCTTAGAGGCAGCTTATATAATCTGTGGTTACGTCTTTCCATTTACCACAGACTATTTAAACTGCGTCTGAGGAGTGTTTTAAGGAATAGTGTTTTTATAAATAAGTACATAATGTAATGCATGTTTTTGTCTTTATCAGTGTTTATTTGTACGGGATTTACCCAAAAACGGCTTAACTGCTTTAAGGTCTAGGTCAATTAGGAGCAAAGTTACCTACGAAATAACATTAAAATGTACATAAAACCACTATTTATGAGAAAGATAGAAAATCTACGGTTTATTTTTACAATAGTAAAATCCATCCCAAAATCGGTTCCCAACAAACTCTATGACAATTCTCATTAAAACTTTAATAGTGTTTGAAATTCATGTTGATGCAAGTTAGTTTATTATTCACTGATCGTCAAGTACGAGTGACTCACTAGTATTGTATTGATTTCATTTGTTTCGAGAAGCACTGCAAAGTTCCGCTTTAAGAGTCTCGCTGATTATTCTATTTAGAGACAATAGTAAATAAATAAATAAAACCGCGGTAGGTTTTCTTTACCTAAATTGACAAACTGAATTAACTATACTTGTTATTAATTAATTTTTAAATTGTATTGTACATACTTTGTAAATCTAGTTAAATGCTCCTAGTAGGTACCTGATACTCTTTACTAGGTCACTGATAGAATATTGGTACAAATGCGAAAGTTTGTATGGATAGATGACTCATTCACGCCAGGAGCTCTATTTTTGAATCACTCGTATCGCGTCGAGCGCTCGATTTCTACTGATTTTCGTTCGACATCTGAAATTCCGTATTATTGAATCACTCGACTGCAACGAATGGTCCTTACCACTCGTCTCGCATGGCGATCGGTAGATTAATTGTCAAAAAACGATAAATGTGTGTTGGTACTGTTTGTCATTCTGAATGTCAACAATCAAAAAGAGTTGACAGTATGTAGTGTTTTGTTTGTAACAAAAGACAAAGATTTTTTATTTAAACAGCCAATAAAACAGTGTTTTACGTTCCGTTTCTGTTACGGTAGTTTCCGGTTTTTTAATTTCTGCGTGGAATGGATAAAATACAATACTTCAAATTGTACTGGCAACACTTCAGGCGAACGATTCAAAAATACGGAAAAACGACATCATGCGACTTAGAAGACGAGTGTGACTTAAGTCGCGTTCGACGATACAATTTCATACGAGTGATTCAAAAATAGAGCTCCAGGAGGGCTGAATGGATCAGGATGAAATTTGGCATTGAGATAGATTACAGTCTGGAATAGCATATTTTTATTCCAGAAAAATACATATCAAAATTCTACGGCAACAGTCGATCTAATCGGAATCTATTCGATTCCATCAGCTCTGACAGAAATGTCAATATAAACACAGAGATGTCAATATCAACATCTGCTGTGTAAACTTCAAGGTAAAGCGTACTACAGATCCGGTGGCGGCGATATGCTACCGGACTTGCGTGACCCACATTGATAGCGCCTTATCGGACATTGTTTTGAAAAGAGTTCAACGTAAGATCGAAACTTACGAAAAAATTCACAGATTTCGTGCCTCATACGACTATCGCGCACATTGGAAATAAATCGAGTCCTAAATGACATGTGAAAAATGTCGTTCTGACTTTTTGACTTTTTTCAAAAAGGTTAGGCTACCTACTACCTACCTACTTCTAATTATTTAAATTATTTCTAACTTTTTAGTGCTGTAGTGTTTCGAAGTCGGTTTTTATTATTTATTAAAAAAAAATTGTGTATTTATAGACTGTATTTTTAGAATGCCTTTGACTCACACAATTTAGACGGCAATCTTGTATGGGCGAGAGATAAATAATTGCCCAGTCCCTTTAATAAATAACAGTGTTAATTAATGAAAATAAATGATGTGTTCATTTGCCTCTCGCTCACACAATACTGCTGTCTACTTTGCGTGAACGAGAGACAAATAGTTTTTGAATTAGGTACTTTTTTTAATTAGTCGTGTTATAGCAACACTAACTAACTAACCGCTTTGTTATGGTAGGTATACATAACAACCGCGATTTTGTTGGTATTGTTATTTATTACAGAAGCGATAGTGATAAATTACTTAACTCAGTTCACGTTACCTAGTTTGTTCCGTTTGACTTTGGGCCGGTTTCTGAATTGCGAATTTTACTAAGTAAATACTTAAGTAACGTTCTGTCACGCTCTTTTCTGAGAAATCCGAAGAGACAGCACTACAGTTAACTATTTACTTAGCGAAATTCTCAATTCAGAAACTGGCCCAATGCCGCTTGAGCCCTGACCGAGAACCTACTGGAAGCTTATCGTGTAACGATCTGCATTGTTTAACAACTTCGTGTTCCCTAGCCTCTACATACAAAGATATGGGAAAGTTATATTTAAGAACACGATTCCTTAAACACTCCTCAAATGCAGTTTGAATAGTGTGCGGTAAAGTCTTTCCCTTTAACACAGAGTATAATATACTGCGTTTGACTGAGTTTAGAGGAATCGTGTTTCTTATAAATATTAATAACTAGCTGACCCGGCAAACGTTGTTTTGCCGTATTAATTAGCCCACGCTTTTAAGTTTTGTGATTTTATGACAAAGCAGGATGATTTGATAAAAATCTTTTTTTTTTTGGATTATTGGCTCTGCACGGTTTGTGCCAGTGTCAAGTTATTGAAGGACTTTTAGGATAAAGGAAGGGAAACGGAACTTAATTTAAAATTTTAAGGAAAAAGGAACAGAATTTGGAAAAAGTTATTATTGTCAGCTGTTAATAATATTAGGAATAAAAATGAAAAAATATATAAAATACAAACTAAAATAAAAGTATTTAAAACAAGGATATATACAAAGATAAAAATCTTTGTGATCGCTCGCCATCTTGCAAACGCAGTTTTATCTATTTTCCGTGAAGGTTAGGCAAAGGCCTTGAAACGTACCATTCAAAAAGTTTAAGTCGAAACGTCATTCGACTTAAACTCTTTTTTTCAGTGTCAGAAATAAAAAGTTTATATAGCCAACATAACAATACTAAGGAAATATAAACATCCTGTCACTTAGTTCCGAAAAGTAAAGATTTGACCCCCATTTGTCTGCTGCTCAAAAAATAAAAATAAAAAAAATGTATTTTAACAAATAAAAACAATATTGAAACACTTTCCATATTTTATGCAAATATAAACTATATGTGATTATTTGTGGTGTTACAGTGTACCTATCTAAAGATTAGAAGAATTATTTTTTGTCCCAGAATCTTATTATGTTTTGGAACGCAACTATCAGGTTTTTTTTTTGTTAGCATTTTTATGTTGGTAATATATTTTTTTTACTTTTGATGATTTTATTCTAAATAATTAATTTCATAGTTCATTCAGTTCTTTTATCTTATTATATTTGTTTTATATTAATTTTAAAAGTGGATACAAATTTATTTGTATTGCATGTTATCAAGATAATTAACCGACATACTTAGTTATAAGAAACTATATCGTCTCGCTCGCCAGTGAGAGCACAGAGAAAAAAATAGTGAGAGGTTGCCATAGTAACCGACTGACTCGGCTACTACCTGGGGCCTGTTTAATGAAACTAAAATTGAAAATTGTATGTACATTGCAAAACCGATTGATATTATACACAGATTAATAAAACAAACCTGCAACGCAATGTACCTCGAATTGTCATAGTAAACTACAAATTGCAGTGTTATGAAATTCGGCCCTGGAAGCTCAGAGGTCATTAAGTATTAGTTTTTCTATAGTGTCGGATAAAATTAACCAGTTTATGAGACTTATGCGTGATGTTATATAGCCTATATGTTACACGGGAATCTGAGCTACAAATCATGGTAAGTTTTATTAAGTAGTTTTTGCGTGATGCGCGCACAAAGAATTAGAGTGAGACAGACGTATATGTCAGACGGAGACAAAATTTATAGATTTATAATATTGTATAGATAATTATGTTTTTATTCGTGAAATTACATTTTTACATCTAACTACATACATAAACTCACGCTTGCATCCCGGACGGGTAGGCAGAAACCAGGATTTGCTTTAATAACATTCATTAGTTCCATGCACGCACGCCGGTTTCGGGTGCTTTTCTTATATCGGCTACTCAAGTACTCAATGTACACCGAATTGTCATAAAAAACTACGTAATGGATGGAGTTTTATGAAACGCGGCCCAGGTTATTCATACGGGTATGGATTTTTTTTTTTGTATACTCGACTCGTAGACTCTAAAATTAGACCTAATTGACCAATAGCTGTATCTCACAAACTAGAGCTGTTAGAGAAAATTTTAAATCAGCTACCTTCAAAATTCCATGCAACAAACAAAGTCTAATTTTGTTCCCTTGTGTAATTGTTATTGTACGTTTAAACTCTACGCCAACGTGCGCAGCATGCTGTGTTCGTTCCGGAGTACACAGAAGTGAAGGATCTTTGCGAGAGCGTCTTTGAGTAAATTCAATATTTGTAAACAAGAGTAAACACTCGAGCACGATCTCCGCTGGCGACGCGCCAAACGTTCGCGGAAAACGCATCTGAAACTATTTGAAAGGAAGTCTTGCACTATCGGCAATTCTCATTGTCGCGTTTACTGTAATTGATACTTCGTTCTAATTTTACAGTACTGCCACCTTGTTGTAGATAGCTAGATGGCCACCTATCTACGATAAATACTGATAGGATATGCAAGTTAATTAGGTATGTATTAAATAGTCTGACTATAAAACTACTTTATTGTGTTGAATACTTATTCATTTATTGTAAAGCAGTATGTATTAAATACATAATTGAAATGTGATGATTAAACAAATGTTTTTATTAGATTAGGTACATTATACTCAGAACGTTTTGACACACTGTTGCTGGTTGAGTCAAGCGGAGCCTGTTTTATGTGACCCACCCGGGTAGGACCACTAATATTTTGTGATTACATTAAATATTGCAAACATTTCATTTTGTAAGTGGCCGATTTCTAAATCTTACATGCATAATGTGTTTGGCGAGCGGCACACCATCGCCACTCGCTAATTAGAGAACAGCGCGGGATTCAGCACAACTGCGCCCGCGCCGCTAAGATACTTACTTGGTGTTGGCGGAGGCAGGGACTCGCTCTTACATAAGCAACCTGTGCTCGTTTCTCTCAGGCGTACGGGCACGCTCACCGCGCTCCTCGTGAACACAATTTCATAATTTTAACACCATATTTTCATTGCGACACTTCACAAGTAAAACACCTACACAACCAAATTCCGCCGTTCGCGTTTGCCGAACTCGAAGCCGCTCGACCGCTTTCGCTCGGACATGGACAGTGCAAACACTTCTATCCACTCTCGGGCACTGGACTGAGATTTCGATCTTGGTTCACTGAACTGCTATTGTTGTTATTGGAACGACGCGCACGGCGAGAATTAGAAAAAATAGTAACGGAGGTTGGATGGCCTGACGAGAGGCGCGGGGGTAGCTTCGTCGCGTCTGCGGACGTGAAACGGGGACGTGCGGCGCAGGCTGACTGACTGAGTTAGCTGCAGCGCGGGTAATCGAGGTCTGCAAGCGCCCCGCCGCTCGCACCGCAGCGGAGAGGTGGCGCGGCTGGCTGTGACGTCGCCGCCTGCGCCCGCGCGGCCTGCCGACCAGACTCGCGCACAGACGGACGTCCTACAACTGGTCTCCGATAGTGCTCTTGCACACGCTTTCACTATCACCGACGGATTTCCATAGCTTTCCTTTGTCAGCCGAAGTAATTTTAAATTACTCAGCCGTCCGACCACTCAGACGACGACGACGACGACGTGATCGAAGCTAAGCTGTGATGCAAGGATTCCGAATGGCACTGGTGTGATAAACAACATTACGAATC
This sequence comes from Yponomeuta evonymella, assembly GCA_963969515.1. NCBI lineage: Eukaryota > Metazoa > Arthropoda > Insecta > Lepidoptera > Yponomeutidae > Yponomeuta > Yponomeuta evonymella. The sequence goes on from OZ018346.1 coordinate 9,214,133, forward strand.
TGGGTGAGATTATAATCATAGCACATCAGCGCTACCGGTTTCGCTGTTGAAATGTGTGTGACCTCATACGTGGATTCTGGTTCTCTAGGGTCGTTTAAACAGCTACGCTATGCTCTAAGAATTCCAAAAGTCGTAGTCGTTCAACAGTAGAATCATGCAGTTTTAGATTCGCACGGAAAGTGTCCTAGTGAAACTCCTGTTACATAGAAACAAAAGTACACTTACCAGGAGTTACTAGGGGCCACGTTCCGGTTATTTGACGATATACAAACAATTCGTCGATGACCGTGTTGTCAGGCAGGATGATTAATGAATTTACTACGCTCATCGATCCGTTAATAGAATTGACATTCTCTCAGCGGATGCACGCAGCCGTTGGTTGGTACCTACTGAGTTTAAACTCGGAGCAATGAATTAATTGAAAACTGTTGCATTCACATCATACGAAGTAGTCTTAAACAAAAATGAGCGGGAATTTTTTTTTTTAAATTTAGTAAAAACCGGCCAAGTGCAAGTCGGACTCGCGCACGAAGGGTTCCATACCATTATCTATACAACATTTGTATATTTCAAGCGTCTACCTGTTGACGTTATTCACTATGAAGCAAAAAACGGCAAAAAGACACGTTTGTTGTATGAAAGCCCCCCTTAAATAATTGTTTTATTCTGTTTTTAGTATTTGAGTCAATAGTAGTTTCCTCTCGGGAAATCTCGCGGTTTTTCGAGCTATATTTAAATAACGGCGAGTAGCGTTCAGCGTTTTTTACTTACAGGTGGCACCACATATATCGGGACGCCACCAGCTGATTTAAAACTGACAGTTTTTATCCTTTTTTTTGTAATTATAGTGGACCAATTATTTTTTTACTTTCTCTTTGCAAAAAAATATTTAAAACCATATTTATGAATTACTACGTGAAACTATAGTGGGAGAGGGGGTCTTGGCATATTATTATACTACGGGTCACGGTGGGGGGTATAAAAATATAAAAAGCAGTCACGTAGCATGGGTACGTTCCTTTAAGGGTGAGTCATTGGCCGTGGTAGAGTCGAGAAATTTTGAGTGTGTACTCTGGATAATTTGTCCTTGTCACTAGCTCATTAGGTTCTTCCCATCATCATCATTCCATTGAGTTCCGTCCCAACCCGGAACGGAACCCCCGTTCCTGTGAACCCAGTCGGAACTTCCGACTCAGCATGTGCTGAAAGTTTAAAAAGAAAACTCCAGCGCTGGTATTCTGCCTTACGTGAACGGCGTGCAGAGCCCAGAGAGGTAAGATGAATAATTAATATAATTACTGAGATACTGTGTACATTGCTAGGTCAATAAATATCTCGGCAGATTTTGTATGTAGAGTTAGAAAATGAAACATGAAGTTTTTTATTTTCTAATTCCACATACAAACTCTACCGAGATACTTTAGGATCAGCCAAACTAAGCTTAGCAATATAAGTAAGACAACCTCTTCGCCGTAGTCTCTAATAGCTTTTCTGGGCTAAAACAGGTACTTACGGCCTATTCAGGACGCCGCCTAAGTAATAATCACAGAGTAATATAATACGGGATCTGAAGTGGTTTGTTTGAAGAAAATAGTTTTCAGAATCTTCTTAGAACCGTTGCAGAGCTGTGTTGCTATGGGGGGTAGTAGTGAGGATGAATAAGATGCAATTAACTTTTATCAAATATAGTCACCTTAGTCAATTTTGGTTTGTCAACATAGTCACCTTTTAGTTGTATACACTTCATCATCATTCAGCCACAAAAAGTCCACCGCTGACTATGTTCAGCCTACTCCATGGATTTCCAAAAACACCGGTTCTAAGCGGCTTGCATCCAGCGTCTTCCTGCCACTTGGATGAGGTCATCTATCCATCTTGTGGCTGGTCGTCCTACGCTGCGCTTGCCGATATGTGGTCTCCATTCGAGAAGTTTTCGGCCCCATCGGCTGTCAGTTCTGCGTGCTATGTGCCCCGCCCACTGCCACTTGAACTTACTAAGCCGCTGGGCTATGTCGACGACTTTCGTTCGTCTACGGATCTTATCATTTCTGATTGGATCTCGTAGAGAAATTCCGAGCATCCCTTCCCATAGTTCGTTGCGTGACCTTGAGCTTTCTTATAAGGGCCAGATAGTGAGAGACCATGTTTCAGTGCCATAGGTCATCACTGGTAACACACACTGGTTGCATAGTTTTGTCTTGAGCGAATGAGGTATATTAGACGAAAATACTTTTCTGTTTCCCGAATGCTACCCAGCCGAGTTGGATTGGACTATTGACCTCTTTTACGAAATTGGACCGGCCTAGTTGAACTTTTTGTCTTAAGTAGACGTATTCGTCTACAACTTCGAGTCGAGTCGAGTCGTAGTCGAGTTCCCCAATGTTATTGGGGTGGGCACAACACGGACGTTCGTTTTGTCCATGTTCATCTTAAGGCCCACCCGTTGGGAAACTCGACTGAAGTCTTCGAGCATTATGCCGAGGTCTTCCATGGTTTCTACCATGATTACTATATCGTCGGCAAATCGAAGGTGAGTGATGTACTCGCCATTGATATTGATGCCGCGTCCCTGACACTCCAGAAGCTTGAAGGCGTCTTTCAGTCCGTTCGTGAACAGTTTCGGAGAGATAACGTCTCCCTGTCTCACGCCCCTTCTCAATGGAATTGCCTCCGAATTCTACTCCTGTACTCGGACCGACATAGCTTTCACTTCACTTCAGCCCCTCGATATACCGAAAGTCAATACGGCAACGCTGGAGAGACTCGAGCACTGCCCATGTCTCGATCGAATCGAAGGCTTTCTCTTCTTTTCTGTATACACTTAGCATCGCTTTTTTCTAAACCTAAAATTCCTTTCTTAAAAAAATCATCATCTTGATTCTCTAAAAACTTTGTACTGCGGCGATCACTGCGTCATCATCGTCGAATTTCTGTCCTCTAAGATATTCTTTCAATCTCGGAAATAGATAAAAGTCACTAGGAGCAAACGCTGGAAAATATGGAGGATGTTCTACCAATTCGAAGCCAGCATCATTGATGGCAGCCATCGCAACTTTGGACTTGTGCGCTGGGGCGTTATTTTGATGAAACAAGTTTGAAACTTTAGCGTTTGCCACGCCGTTTTTTGCGTATTTCATCACGCAATTTTTTTATTTCTTCTGCGTACATATTCCCCGTAATAGTGGCTCCATGACTGAGGTATTCAATCATCACCACCCATTGGCTGTCTTGATCTTGCCGGCGGATGGAACGGCCTTGAATGTCTTAGTGGTCGGTGATGATGGTCCCTTCTAAGTCATGAAATGTTTTTTTGTTTCAGAGTCGTAATGGTCAAGCTTTCATTATGTTTCATCCATAGTTAGAAATCGAGCAAAAAACGGTCAGGACCTTGTTGTAACAGTTCCAAACAGTATTGTGAAATTCACAGCCTGGTTCGTTTTTGTTTGGCCGTTAGCATTCTGGGCACCCAACACGCTGAGTCTTTTTTCATTCTTAAATAGTCATGTATTATATTATGAACACTCCCTATTAAAATCTTTAGTTTTTCAGCTATAAAACGAACAGTGCGACGATCCGCCAAAAATTTTTCAACAATTTTTATCAATTTTCAGTTACTGCAGTCGTAGAGCGAGCGCCCTGACCACGAGGCGTCATAGTGGACGTTCTTCCCGTCTTGCAGTCAGCACACCAACGCGCAACCGCAGACTAAGGAGGAGCATTAACCCCTAACGTATCTTGCAAATCTTGATTTACTTCTTCCGTAATACAAACTACCTATTTAATTTCCGCGCGAACTTCAATTTTCTCCATTTTCGATTACTCGTCGCGACAGCACACAAGTAAGAACCTTCTATGATTGAAAATTCAAAATAGCATCAAACTTTTTGGACTAAATGGGCTATGCCTGCCAGAATTTTCTTTTTCTCTATCCAAGGAGTTTATACTTCGATCTCACTACTTATTGAACACCCCTCGTACTTGCGAGACTTCATCTCAAGTAGAGATAGAGTAAGTAGGCACGTCTTAAAATCGTAAAGATTCGCGGTCTTATTTATGAAAACACGATTCCTTAAGACTGTTCTTATGTGGAGCATGCTGTCTCGCTCGCACAATGTAACATTTTAGTGATTCTAATAAAATGAGTATACTTTTGATGAATGTGGTCTGAAAGTTTGATGGATAATTAAGTAGTGGATATTCAAGGCCTATTTTTCCTATCCTGTTCTAAGTTTTAACTATTTTTCTTTATTAAAAACTATGTATAGGAAAACAAAAATATATTAAAAATGTCCGTAATTTAATTATACATCGAACCCTCAGACCACATTTATCAAAAGTTTACTCATATTATTAAAATATAAAAAATGTTAAATTGTGCGAGCGAGACAGCATACAGAGGCAGTAAACAGTCTGTGATAAAGGGGAAGATGCAATAACAGATTATTTAAACCGCCTCTGAGGAGTGTTTTAGAGGAAGCGTGTTTATATAAATAAGACCGTAAGATTTACGATTTTTTCTCTAACGATTTAACGATTGCTGCGACTAATTAAAAATATGTGTGTTTTGTCGAAAGTACTTACTTTCTGACATTTTAACTACGGACTAAGTCTTAAAATAAGATGAAACGAATGGACAACGAATGGTCTGCCGTTCTTTCAGTACTGTTGACAACACATAAACCTTTAGGTACGAGTACCTACATACCTGCACTCTAGTCAATTACGTTAAGATGGTTCGACTTGATACGGTTACATTAAGGGCGACTTTGCAGCAAAAATTTCAAGAATGGCATGCTGCTGACGTTGTTGCGCTATCCATGGTTGCGCTGTGAATATGGATTTACTGATGTAAAGGAAAAGTGAAGAATGGATTGTTTGAATGCCCGCAGAACTTCTGAAAAAATTATGTCTTGACAAACCACCTTTGTAGAGCACTGAGTATCAAATTTTATGTGCAAATGAAATTAAATACGCATGACTTCCTGAAGCTGTCACTCTGAGAACAGAGACCTGAATAGCCTTAGATACTTCTCTGTGAACAGCAATCTGCTGAGGCTTTTTCATTCGTAAGATGTGAACAAAAGAGGGTAAATGGTTGAATTAGCGTCGGACACGCTAAATTTTTATTTTTATTTTTATTTATTGAAAGAAAACAAACAATTGTACAATATGGTTAAATACATAGAATAATAACATTTACACTATGTAATTGCACAACCAGCAGCGTTTTCTATAGACTAAATCAAAAACATAAAAGAGAAAAGCTCATAGCTATATCGATTTCTAAGAGGTAATTTCTACAACTGTGTAAAGTTTCACAATAATACTTCAACATATGTAGGTATGTACAATAAAGTGTTAACCACCTATCTATTAGCAAGAGTCAACTCAAGATTTCGCTTGGAAGACAAGTAGTACTGATTGAAATTGAAATAGGAGTCACTCGCCAGGAGGTGGGCGCGCATTCCGATCGAGTCTCAAGTTAACTCCCGCCAGCTGTAATAATGGAACAAAAAGAAAAAAAAAAAAAAACACACATAAATTTGTTCTGTGCATGTGCCTATCAATGTGCCAAAACCCAACCAACGAACAAAAAATCGAAATAAAATTGACGTACAAATTTAAAATTAGAAAATTTCAAATTTTAAAGAAAACTTTAAATTCCAAATCTTAAACTTTAAGTCTTAAATTATCCACGTTGAATTTAAACCAAGTTGGGAAGTGTACTAATAACAGACTTTCTAAATAATCCTGGAGAAAGACAAAATAGATCAATATGGTGTAGATGTTCGTTATACGTGCGCATTAACCTGTGAATCGGCGCGCGCTCGCCAGCGTTAGTCCTACATCGCTTAGCCATAAACAAGCGATGGGTGTACCCATCACGGATGCGCTGGGATCCACTGGGTACACGGTAGGATATTTGGTCACTTAAAGAGTTTGTGTCAAACTTATTGTGACATATATTGTAAAGAAGCATGGAGTCCAGAAGTGTCCTTCTGGCCTTTAAAGACAAAATTGAAAATTTATTTAGTAATTTGGCATATGACAAACGAGAATGGTAGCATTTGTAGTTAACTACACGTAGGTACTTACGCTGTACTGATTCCAATTGGTCACTGTATTTATTGTAATGGGGATTCCATATTGCTGTTGCATATTCAAGTTGAGACCTAACTAGGGAGGTGTATAGATATATATATGTTGCAGGGCGTTTAAAATTATTGCATGTACGCATTACGAAGCCATATAGTTGGTAAGCTTTATTAGTAATATGATCTATATGTGCATCAAATTGTAGTTTGTCATCCAACAGAATGCCTAGATCCCTGATTAATGAGGCTTTTTGCAGTGGTTCGTTATTTAAGCTGTATGTGAAGTTAATAACATTAATTTTTTTGGTGAAGGTAATGGTTTTACATTTAGGTATACTCAATTGAAGTTTATTAGAAAAACAGTAGGTAGATAAACGATCTAGATCTTGTTGAAGTTTGATACAGTCCTCATAGTTTGTTATTTTACGATACACTTTAAGATCATCAGCATACAGTAAGTAATCGCTATATTTAAAGCATTTATTTATGTCATTTATATACAGTACAAAGAGCAACGGCCCTAGGATAGAGCCCTGCGGGACTCCTGACGTCACAGTTATTAAAGAAGAAGTAAACCCCCTAATAACTACTCTTTGTGTTCGATTAGTGACATACGAAATGAACCATCGTAGTAAGTTCCCTCTAATGCCATTGAACGCAATCTTTCGTAATAAAAGAAGATGATCCACCTTGTCAAAGGCCTTGCGGAAGTCTGTATATACAGAATCTACCTGTATACGATTATCCATACTATTAAATAAAAAGTTTGTATATACTAAAAGATTACTAAGAGCAGATCGATTTTTAACAAAACCATGTTGCTCGGGAATTATATGAGAGTGCAGGCTCGGATAGATAGCGTCGTGAACAATCCTTTCAAGAACCTTTGACAAGGTAGAGAGAAGGGAAATAGGACGGTAGTTTTCAACGTCATTTTTGCAACCACTTTTAAAGACTGGCGTAACATTAGCAGTTTTCCAAACAGGAGGCAGAGTACCTTCGTGAATACATTTATTATAAAGAAGTACTAAAGGATCAGAAATAGTTTGTGCGGTTAGTTTGAAAAATAAAGGAGGAACGCCATCAGGACCCGACCCCTTAGTAATGTCTAATGACTTCAGAGCTTGAAAAACGGTATCGGATGTGAAAGTTAAATTGGAAATAAGAACGTCGTTGGATGAATCTTCTATAAGGGTTGCATCAAAACTGATAGAATCCGATGGTTCGTAAACGGAGCCAAAAAATTTTAAAAATAAGTCACAGATTTCAGTTGGCTTATCAGATTCAATACTTATGTATTTAACCGCATCTGGTACGCCACACTTACTTTTACGGCTATTTACATAAGACCAAAATACCCTAATATCCTTACGAAGACCTATCTCGATTGAATCTATATATGTGTCAAAGCACTCTTTACACATTTTTTTGAACCTGTGCCGGTATAATGAGAACGTTTCGTAATCAACCAAGTTATTGTATTTTTTCCATTTAATCCAAGCTTTATTTTTGTTTTTAAATATGTGAATAAGAGGGCGAGTAAACCAAATTGGAAATTCACTCGACTTAATTGGTCGACATGGAACCCCATCTTTAATAATTTTGTACAAGCTGTCATAAAAATAATTTACAGAATCAAGTGCATTTAAATCCTTTAATGTATCTGCCCAATTGATAGCACGAAGATCATTGTTAATAGCAGAATAATCTCCCTCAATAAACCGATAACGGGGTGCAGAGTTACTAACCATAGGCTTGTGATGTAAGCGCAGGGGAATCATAGCTAGGAACGGCGGATGATGATTGTCTACCGGCACTAAAGGACCGTTGGGGGGTTCACATGATAAAACTTCAGTATTAGAAAGTAGCAGGTCTAAAATGCGTTGTTTGCTATTCCTTAAGTAATTGTATTGCTGCATATTGAGAACTGAGAAGAAATTTAGTAAGTACCTATCTATAGGGCCGCTGTCCTGGGTGAGCTGTGGCAGCAAGGTGCCCACCCTTCCCACATCCCAACCTAAAGTTGGCTTATTAAAGTCGCCTAATATGTATACAAAATCCACGTCAGGAGCCAAGAGGGTACCTTGCAAGGAGTTAAAAAAGTTTTCGTAGGCCTCACAGCTTTGACTAGGCGGTATATAAAGTGCACACAATATATGACTTTTATTCTTTACTTCAGAAGGGAAGTCAATAATAACATAGTCGATGTTGAGCGGTAGGCCAGTTGGGGCGCCGGCGCCGGCGTCGGCGTGGCGCAGGGCGGGCGCCGGCCGCAGCAGCTGGCGGCGGGCGGCGCGCAGGCCGCGGCGAACCGCCACCAGCACGCCGCCCCCGTCCCGTTTGTCCGTGGCTGCTCGGTCTCTGTCGCACCGGAATACACAATACCTGCTGTCTATAAATATATCATCGGAGATACCAGGAACTAGCCATGTTTCAGTGAGAACTATGGTATCGTAATTCTCCGACAATATATTCATGTATAAGGTATTCAGTTTGGTTCTTAAGCCGCGGCAATTCTGATAGTAAACTGTAATAATGTCATCCATTCTCACTGGTAAAATACAAAAGTATTAACATTAACGCATTGAGTGGTATAAATAGTGATACGCGGTTGCTGTGAATAAAGTCAAATGCTTTTTCAGATAATAGTAGACAGGAGTGACACGAAAAATCAAAGTCGGTATTTATTGACCGGAATAACGGAGAATAAACAAATAACAGACACCGTTTCAAGTGACTGCCGCTTATAGTAAGTGGGTAAATATATTTTAAGCTTTTAACATGGTTACGAATGATTAATTGACGTATGCGATTGGGTAAAGGCACATCCCAGGTTTCTATTAAGAGTCTAAACAAGCGAATACTCATTTTCAGAATAATCATAAATGACTACACATTTCGCCCCGGTTTCTTAGCCGGGGATTTAGGTCACAGATAACCTGAAGGCTGAAGCTTACCGGAAGCGCACAATGGGTCTACCTAATTTGGGGTATAATGCCGTCGCGACCTTCCCCTTTTATGCCCTATTGCTGCGTTTATAGTCAACACTGACCTTTAACTGCCTAATTTCATTTAACTTATACAGGGTTATTTTTAGAATGACAATTTCCTTAAGCACGTCAACTAGGATTTGTTTTTTACAACAACTTTCGGTTTTTGTGTTTTCTCGTAGATTGGTATTTTTTGAAGCGTTTTGTAATTTCGCGCTCACAGTAGGTACAATTTCGCAGCCCCTGGTAAATAATTTCTTTAATATAGCTTATTAAAAAACTGACGCCCCGATCTGGAATTCACGCGTACCTACTGAACAAGACAAGAAAGTACTTTATCTATAAAATTGTGTTAGGAAATCAATTAATTTTGTTGGGTGATTATCAATACGTCGGTTTCAGAAAGACCGTTAGTTATTAACACCCAATAACAAAATATATTTAACACACACCTCTTTATTATTATTATTATTATTTATTAGCTACTCCAACAGTATTTTCACATTTCATCTAAAAACTACTTGTTCTAATGTATAATTCTGCGTGAAACACCTTTACAGAAGTATACAACTTTCAAAATTATGTGTTCAGTAAAAATTAAATTATTTGATCATAGTTCTAATGAAATTTATTATTTAAGAATTCTGATTAAATAAATCAATATTTTAGTATAAATTAGAATTTACAATAAAATTAATATACCTTGCTAATTGAATGGAATCTGTCAGCCAGCGGCAGCTACTATGAAGCAGAAAACCGGAAAATACAAAATACATTTAAAAAATCAAGAAAAATTCAAACATAACGAAGAACAAAAAGTTGTAAATCGTTGACATGTTTTTAAGGTTCCGTACCTTAAAAGGAAAAAAATAGGGAACTCTTATAGGATCACTTTGTTGTCGTCCGTCCGTCCCTCTGTCTGTCTTTCAATACTTTTTATCTCAGGAAAGCGTGAGAGGTATAGAGTTGAAATTAAAATCATGCAGTCAGGTCTGCAGCCCCTTGAAGCTGTGAAAAAATCAATTAGATACCTACCGTATTTCAAGGCATCCACAATCTATTCGAAATTACAATAGGTTCCTCATATTGTAAAACCAGCACAAAGGCTTAGCTCTGCAGCATTATTATGCAGTCAAAAGAATTAGAGAGCTCACTGACGTTGCAACTGCTAGGCTTGTTTATTTTAGTTACTTCCATAGTATTACGTCCTACGGTATACTACTGTGGGGTCGGGCAGCAAACATTGAAACGATCTTCATCTTACAGAAGAGAAAGATCCGATTTATTTATAAGCCAGGTAGTACAGACTTCTTAATGGATTTGTTTAAGGAAACTAACATCTTAACAGTTGCAAGCCAATACATTTATGAAAATATAATGTATGTTAAAAAAAAAAATAATCAATTTGGAAAATATAGGTAGCCGTCATAATATTGATACTAGGAATAAACATAAATTGCTATTTTCACGTTTTCGACTTGCAAAAGATAAAATACATCCTTTATGGGGCACGGTATACGGTTCTACAATAAAATTTCTCAAGATATTTTAGACTTACCACCGAACGCGGTTTAAAAAAATGTGTTAAGTATACTATGTGCAAAAAAGCCTATTATAAACATTATGGGTTATTTTGGAAGTTAACGAGGACGATTGTATCTAATACAGTGTAACTTTAAGTTGAAAATTCTGTTAATTAAGCAAACCTTGAAAAGAATAAACGTGGTGTTACTTTGTTAGCTTCTTCTCCGCATAATCTACTAATTGGGAAACTAACAGCTTTGACGTTCATTAAGTAAACATTTTGTTTTTATAGTGAATATTTTTTTTACTTTGACTTCGAATCTTCTAAGATAAGGTAAAAAAAGATACGGCCGTTTATGCCGCAAAAATAGGAAGGTTAAATTCATTAAAATCCGCATTAAAATTGGAACAATCACTAAAATTAAGAGTATTTTTTTCTGTAATGGCAGTAGAGAACACAAAACAGTTTTTATTCTAATACTAACTCCTAATAATAACTCCTTGTCGCAAATATCGACCAATCAAATCTCGAGGAGTTATTTGCTCAAAGAGTTTGTATGTCGAGTATTTTTTGCGTAAGGAGTTTGTATAGAGTATTTTTTGCGCAAGGAGGTTGTATAAGCATTGAGATGGAGGTCGAATATATTGGTGTGTTCTAAATTCAACCACAAATTAGAGATTAAATGATAGATAGGTAGATAAATAATTTATTCTCATAAGACACACACACGTATACAAAGCAAAGCAATACAATTCATTTAAAAGATACAGTACGAAGAAAGCATATAACAATTGTTTTGTTACATAACACACATAAAAAAGCAAAAGCACACTGGAAATCAGCCATACACGGTACGACAGTGTACAAGAGTGACCAACGTAGGTGTGGCACATGTGAATGGGCTCCGACTTAGCATATGCTGAAAAGGCCCTTTTATTCACTGTTTTCAGGGAATAAAATAAGCTTCTTAGAGTGGGAATGGTATAATAGTAAATTATGCAATTAGTGAATAAAGGACGGATTTAAAGCGAGAGCCATAGATGAATCACGAGCAAGTGAAGGATTGTAACGACTGAATTACTACCATAGGGAGTGATTCGTGATGATTGAATCACGAGTGTAGCGAGTGAGTCAAGTGTTAGAATCCTTCACTTGCGAGTGATTCGTGGCTCTCGATATAAATCCGTTTTATTCAATAGTTGCATACTGTACTTTATACCATGACTACGAGAAAAAGAAAGTTTTAAGCGAAAATACACATTTAATGAAGAAAAAAGGAAGGTTAAATTAATTAAAAAGCACCTTAAAATTAGAACAGTTACTAAAATTAAGAGTAATTTTCTTATTATTAATATTATAAGAATGGTCAATTTGTCAGCAAAGAACACGTTTTTATTATAATTATAAACTCCTTGTTGGAAATGTCGACCAATCAAATTTCGAGGAGTTTTTTTTTGTATTTCGAGTATTCTTCGCACGAGGCGTTTGTATCGAGTATTTTTTTGCGCAAGGAGGTTGTATAATATTGAGATGGAGGTCGAATATATCGGTGTGTTCTAAATTAAAACACCAAACTAGTCATTAAAAGTTATTTTTGATCACTGTTTTCAGCGTATAAACGTATATTTCGACACTCAAGGGAATCAAAATTTATAGGGTACTTTTCGTTGACCCAGAACTATGAAATTTGGCAAGTGATATCGCCTTGTACTACAAAACAGTAAAATATCTGAAAACTATACCTACAATTGTAATTAAATCATCAAAGAAATTGTCTTTGAAGTTCGGGAAAAGCTCGAAAAAATTGCGACTCATTTTCTGAACGATTTATGATATGATATGTAAGTATTTACAAATTTGTGCGGAACCCTCGGTGGGCGAACCAACGAAATTTTTTTAAACATTTTATTCTACACACACAGACACACACACACAAATTGCATGTATTCTTTATATTAGGTTACGTTTATTTTAATTAGTAAGTACCTCATTGTATATTTGTGGAAGAGCGGGCCCTCCTGACACATGTATTTGTATACTTACTGGGCGGGTCCAGCCCCTGTATTTTATTTGTTATAATGAAATAAACAATTTGAATTTGAATTCTACCGTTTTGTCGGCATGAGTAACATGTATAGACATACACGAATTTCAGTTTTCTAGTATGTTAATCGTCTCTGAGCTAAGCTGCGGATAGAAAAACAGACAGGTCCGCCTGTCCGGACGTGGCAAAACTAAAATGGTTCCTTGTTGACTACGGAACCCTAAAAATTCCACCATTCCGCGCCCAACGCCCGCGCGTAGAATTGATGTAACAGTACAACTTGAATTTGACGGACTTTAAGGCTCTTAAAACAGCCGGGCTAACAAATATTTAGCCTGACATGACCGTAGAAATCTAAACTTGACTGAGTTAATCCAGACCCCTAGCAACTCGAAGGACCACCTCTTAGGTCCTTAGGAAAGTTACCCAGTGATCCTGATCTCGTTTCGCCAGAAGTTCGAATTGCGGTTTTCCTGAGATAATTATAAACTTTATTGACGCATTGGGTTTTTTACACACTGTAAAGAACTGAGAATCGATAACTTAGTTGAATGTGATACATCTTTGTACAATCCTGCAATAAAGGTGTTAGCCTCGACAGAGCTAACTATAGACATTCAATGCTATCAATAGAGTAGATGTAGAAATATGCAGAGTGCAGCTAAGGTTGTTTAAATTCGCTGATTGCACATCAAACCTAAGCAACCTAAGCAGCTAAATTCTACTGTTTTACTAGAAACAGGCAGTGCAATCCATTTGCAGCGTAATGTTAGTACAGCTACATCATTATCGTAGTAAGTCTGCATTAGCTTTAGTTATGTACGTCTCTACGTAAAAGCCTGTAAAACGTGTTTTTATAAAACGTGACTGGATTTAAAATTTCAACCAAATGAGATAAAACTACCTACTTAATTTTTTACAAAAAAACACATTTGAAAACGAGCTCTAATGAGACGTCATTAGGGTTTACGTGGAGAGCGGATCGCAAAAATAAAGAGAAAGCGCAAACAGAATGAGTATTTTTTTCCTTTTCAGAATAAATTACTTTTACCGTCGTTCGTTGCAAAACCACCTGCGTATTGTTCTTATTGTTCAATCGCTAACGCTGAAGGAAAATATCGTGAGGACACCTGAATTTCTGAGATGCTCATATACCTCAACGCTTGAAATTGCTAATCCGCGGTGGGCAAGCGTGGTAATTAACCCTTTGACGGACAAAAGAAGACCGTTGGTATTTTTAAGCAAATTATTATAAAATTAGGTTTATTACAACGTATTAGAAATGTATGTATAAGAAAAAAAATGTTTTTTTAAATAGTTTTTTGGAAAAACTCTGGGACAACCCTGTCCCAATATGCGTCAAAGGTCGATTTTCACGTAATTTAAACATTGCAAATTGCATTATTTTTAAGGTATTTATCATATACTATGAAATAAAAAAACATAATATAATGAAAAAAATATAATTTTTATTTAGTTACGTAACATGGTAAGCCGCAAATCAATTTCGTTTGGAAGTAAAACATAGGTGAACATTGTACAGTTCACGAATGTTGGAATGGAAGGAAATTGGCACAATTGACGCATCTCCTCCGGTTTTGGTCTTTTTTCATGACGTGAGCGGGTATTTGTCTTCTGAAACCGTTATTTGGATCCTCTTCCTTGTCATAGACATAGTCGGCAAGGCATTTTTTCGCACAAAAGTCTCCTATCATTGCTCTAGCCACGGCCTGCCGATATACTAATGAAGAAAGCATTGTTCCTTGACTCGATGAGCCTCGTACAATTTCACATAAAGCGTATAGGCGTTATTCATTGCAATATCCTACTAATAAAAAAATACCCTCAAGTAATATTTAATTCTTGATTTTCGGTCGACTTCGTAGGTAATCTTCTTCTGATCCATGAGATCCACGCCGCCCATGAACTTATTATATTTACATATGATATCCGGGCATGTTACATCCAGCTTTTGAGCCGAACCTATTTGACGTCGTTTCACAGTTAGTGTCGGAATTGGTGAAAGAGAATTGGTGAGGAAGTCTACAGCCTTATTATAGTGATTCAAAGCTGCTTGAAAAATGTTATTGAAATGACTTATGTACCACCGGGCGTACTTTGTAATTATGCCCTGTTAAAATTTGGAGATGTCGTTTTCTGTTTATTATTATCACAAAAATGAAGAGTTCTCCTGATTTCTTCGAATCTTGATAGTGGCATTACTTGAGCCACAAAGGTATACCCATGTCAGGTTCAGTGAACCAGTAACATCGCAACGTAGGCAAGACATGATAACCCAAGACGTAGTTTATACCGATAAATGCAGCGGTTTCAGGGATCTCAATAGTAAATACAGATCCATTACGATGTGCATATTATATGTAATTGATTCAAGTAGTATTATGTCTTTGAATAAAAGTTGCATGTCTGTAGCTGCACAAAATATACCTTTCAGAAAATATATAGGGACAATACGAGTTTATTTTTCATAAAAAATTCGGGATGGCGTCAGTGGAAGGTTCAAGTGAAGTGGGAGTACAAGGAGGAGGCTGTGGGTCATTTGCAGGATCAATGATAACTTCCGTTGCACCCGCTTTCACGTTTTGCTCTAGGAATTTAGTCTTCGTCGTCTACCAGTAGAGCATCTTTATAGTCAGTGTTGTCGGCTACGAAATATTCTTCTATTTAATTTTCATTTAGAGAAAACATTCCTAATCCTTGATGAGCCTAAAACAATTAAAACATAAATTATTGTGTAATAACTTGTAAAACAAAACTATATTGTGCGGATAAAATATTTTTAAAATTGACCTATGACGCATATTGGGACATATACGTCCCGACAACTTGAAATGCAATATTAGATGAATTATTTAAACAAATCACACAAAATATGGATAAAAAAAACATTTTTACTTACCATTTCTACGAAATTTAGCACATTCCAATCAATCAATTTACAAAAATCATTCTTTTACTTATGATGAAAAAAACTTGAATGAGCGCGCGAAAATGTCACTCTATATGGTTCAACTTTTTTGTTTTTTTCTTTAAACAGTGCTCCCAATATGGCAAAAAATTAAAGATGCGACCAGATACTAGCGTTTAAAAATAAACATAAGTTTATATACCGATTAATTGAGCCACAATATGCTAATATTGTTTGGGGACACCGGTGTCCCATTTACGTGAAAGGGTTAAGCCCATACTCTCTCTCTGAGAGAAAGCCCTGCAGTGGGACGTATATAGGCTACAATTTAAAAAAATGTTCTTTTTTTTTCAGGAAAAAGCTTTCCACGACGCAGTGAGCAGAGGTAAAAAACTAAAGGAATGGATTTTCTCTTCCTTAAATTATTTATGTCTTTCTTTAAGATCATCTCACAGACTTATATGAGGTCAAAAGTGAAAAAATGCTCCATTGACTTTATGCATTTTAACGAAAGCTTGCGATTAACTGATGTCATTTCGAAGTTCCACCGACTTGTACCTATTTAGCACCAGCAACCTTTATCTCGACGCCCGAATACCTGAGTGGATGGTCAACTTGTTTGCTTGACGTCAACACAACTAGTTTTTGCGAAGTTAATGTCATCACCAAGTTCAGTGATTGTGACGTGTTTTTTGTAAATCTTTTAATAATCCCGACTAATCAAGGAGTCCGGTGTATAAATATCTGAGGGTGTATCCTCATCCAAACCACACGAATTTTCTCTAGAAAGACAGGAGTGCAAGCGTCACCCAGAGCAAACGGCAAATTGTGGATGTCACTTTCGGGGTTAGCTATATGGACTGTCTAGCAGACTTTAATTATAATTTAAGTATAGAGGGTTTCACGGGGTTCAATTGAACCCATTTAGCGTATCTTTTAGTACAGACGTGGCGATATTATTAGACAGTAGCGTTACGACGTTTATTACGATCAGTGGTTTTGTTTAGCCAGAAACAAAATTAAATCCAATAATCTATATAAAAGGTACTTTTGCCAGTTTTACGAATTTTTATAAGTGGCACTACTTATGTTCACGTTCGGGTGTCACCCCTAAGTGGGTGACACCCGGTGCGGGCCGCCCCCTCCTAGCTACGCCACTGATTATGATTAAAACAAAACTTACGAAATATGAGCAAAAATAAAACGTCTTCTGTCAAAACCTATCGACAAGTATGGCGAATTCGACGACTTTTTTCTTCCAGCGTACTTTCGAATGGTCAATAGATTCAAATCAAATGGCTTTAAAACGATTGGCCCACTCATGATTCGGTTGCTGTTAGGTTCAAATGGTTTGAAAACAAACTCAGAGCACTCTATTTCCATGAAGTGGTGGTGGTTACCTCCCTAGATTGTATATAAAAAGCCAGAGGCGTGGAGGGAGGGCAGCCCCCGCCCGCTGTAACAAAGTGCAGGCACCCGTGCGATCCGTAGCGGCTGAGGCTGAGCAAGCCGAATAGGTACCTTCACTTTGTTACGCAAGGGCGAAGGGACTGCCCTTCCCGCAGTGCCGGAGCGTTTGCAGAAGTAAATCCAGTCCATTTACGAAGAGTACCTACCTACCTAATTCAGTAAGCGTGTCAGAGAAAAGTGTTCATAACTAAAAAAAACCATACCTTTCCTGGAGAGGGGGGCTTAAAGAGGGGGACATCCTCTACCCCGTCGCACCCCTATACTTATTAGACATACCCTATAGTTTAACCCACTTTCCTGCTCGCATCGCGGTCACAGATATCGCGGTGCAGGAAAAACCATGGTTTAGTTAGAAGTTTCGGCTGTATTTTACTCCATTGGATGCTTTTCGTCATACAGGAGGATTTCCAGTCGGCTTTCCAGGGAGTTGATAAGTCTGTTTTCGCCCTGGCGCGCAGGTCAAGCTAAATTCTTAAAATAAAATGTGCAGTAAGTTTTTGATCATTGATCTCAGACATATTGTCAGATGATTTAGGGAGAGAGGATTAGCCCCGGTTTCGTGTACACTAACAATCTTTTGTCAGTTCTTTTTTTTTGTAAGCACTTTAGACAATGTTAGCAGAAGATTAAAAGATTTTTGTATGAGAAAAATGGGGTTACTTTTTCCAACTAGGGGTGCACGTTCAAGTCTTATTTTGTTGTGACTGAGGAGGGTCCAGAAAGTGTTTTTAAATTGCCTTGCTAAATAGATGAACAGCCCCTAACAAGTCACCGGGAGGAGTGACGTCAGCAGAGGTCGCGGAAACAGGCATCGGGCGGCGGGAAGGGTCGCAGTGCGAGGTCGCGCGGCAAAGGGCAATCGCGCCATTTGCAATAAGTACCGCGGCCACGCGAGCCCTGGCCCCTGGCCTTGCCCTTACCTAGACTGTCTTGTATTGTCAGGAGGCAAGACTAAAGGCTATTTTACATTGATCTAGTAACTGGATCATATCTATGCGTGTGGTGTGAGGGCCACTTTGTTAACTCTTTGAAATGATCCAGCGCTGGATCGGCCCTGATACTAGATCAGGTGGGCGAGTCTGTACAATGTATAGTGGTTCAGTCTTATTATTTCGGCAATGGCTGTTTCATTGATACTATTGGTGATCTAGTAACTAACTCGCGCAATTCGATCTTGTTCGCGAGAGATACCAATGTAATTGGCGCGGGTTATACCGTTGGAATGGCATTGTACTGCTATTGCTTTATATATTACCAAATAAAGGGAAATAACAACGCCAGTGACAATGGATCCAGCTACTGGATCAATGTGAAACAGCCTAGATACGTCAGAAAGCAATCTAGCCTGATGGAGCGTGATGGACGTAGACGCCCAGGAACGGAAAAGATAAGCAATGGGGTCTACTTTTTGAGCGATAGATAAATAAAAAAAGTGGACTCTCGGTAATACTTGTATTTATTAAGGTACACATGGCCAATCTTCAAATTGCTGTATAATCTATATAAAAATTAATATAATTTTATACATTTCATCATCGCCTTCTGCGGACAAATTACAAAACAATACAAAATATTATGGGCACTTGGGTGCAAAGTACACTTCGCAAAAATGTGTAAATACGCGCAACGTAGGTATTTTGTTCAAAATTAAAGTCTGTTTTTTCTATAGTAATTTTCATACTGGATCAACGAGATAAACCGTCAGGTTCTCGTAAAATGAATTACAAAATATATGTAAAGATTAATCACTAATTACGCGACATAACTAATTTATAAAAAAAATCAATTCCTAGCCTTCTACTTCACATTGACAAACTAATTAAACTTATGTATATGTTTGAAAACTAAAATACAGAATTAAGTAGTTATCACAAGTACGAGAAACTGATTCACTTAACAAACTATGTTCTATTGATATCGCACCGGACATTATCTTATGCTACAATATAGAATATTATATACAACTTGCTTTTAAAACATCCAACCGGGTCTAGGTTGAAAATTACACCCTTTATGCCTTGACCATTTCAACAAAAACTAGAGTCCATAAGACCGGTCACGATAGACATCTCAAGGTCATTTTTGACGCAGAGACAGACTTGTTTTTGTAGTACTTGCCAGACATATCTACCCGCGGTTTTAGAACTCAACATTATATTATCAAGTACCAATAGAGACTAATTTAATACAAATTAAATTATTCAGTCAAGAGATTTTTTTCCAATGAAATAACATGATTCCTAATGTGTATTTTAAAACATATCTATCACCTAATTCTATATTTTAAAGCTTCGTTCTTAAATTTAACGCTAACACGTACACGGAATGTAAGTTGGTTATCTCATGAGGTAAAATAACATTAGGTAAGGCCACTAGGTCACAGTTGTCATTTGTGTCAAATAAACATTAGAGATAGATCATTGTCAATGGCACCACAAGGTACAAAGTACGTTAAAGTGAGGGATTTCTACCATAAACTATGCAAAGTAGGATTTTGTGACTTGAAAGAAATAGAATATGATTTTCTGCAAATAGCAGGCAGAAAATTCAGCACGCCTACAAAAGCACTTCAGAGTTTTGATTGACATAATGATGAATTTACTGAACAAAATTAAGACAATACACAATAATAATCAATGTTAACAATATAGCACATAAGAATACTAGTTAGCTGACGTTCGTCTATTCTTAGAATAACAGTATTTTTTTCTGATGGCGAAGCGTCCGTATTTATAGAATTTTACATAGAAAATTGTCATTTGTCTTGTTTTGGTAGGAAGCTGCCAGCTACTAGAAATGCTTAACGGATCTTGTAAGACATATTCTGATGGCGCTTCTATTCTGGCAGCACAGTTATGTCCTCTGCATGTCCTATGACATGTCATATTATCCTTCACGCATTGGAATGCCCGTAGGTTATCGAACGAAAGACCCTTTTAAAAGTTGCTGATAATCACAGACGGAGACTATAAAATCAGGAGCCACAATTTGTGACTACTACTTCAAAACAGTCACAGACAACATACACAGACAGTACCAAGCGACCGGTAGTAGTTACAGATGACCAATTAAGGCTCAGTTTACTTTTGGCACCCCGCCCGAAAATTTAAAACTTGCCAAACGGGGCGGAACTACAAAAAAAATACGGACATTTTCAACATATTAGTATGTTTTTTTCATAAAGAAAATGCTTCTTACGCCGTGTTTCTCATTACAATGATCAAAAACTGAATATGTTTTAAATGTCCGCAATTTTATTTTCTCGTGCCATCATAGGTCACATTTTTGTCAAAAGTATACCTACTGATTAAGAATGTGCGACCGAGAGGGTTGCCAGAAGTTAAAACACTCTTAAGTTTTCCATAGCGACCCCTTCAGCAATCACTTACAATGACAACCACTTGGAAACCACTTTAGCAGTCACTGGTAACCACTCAAACAGTCAGTAGCATCCACTTTAGCAGTTACTGGTAACCACTCAAACAATCAGTAGCATCCACTTTAGCAGTTACTGGGAACCCAAACAGCTAAGAGGAACATCAGCTATTGGAAAGGCTCTATAAGAAGGTTTAAAAGGTATATATGTTTTATTCATTTTAGGCAACGCCGGGCAGCCTTGAGCAGTAAATAGAACCTCCTTATCAGTTACCTTCCTGTTAATCAATGTTAACTTTTAAAATCTTTTGGTAAGGCTCTTGCCATACGGTTCCAAAAACTAGTCCTGAAAAGTTCTCACTAACGATGCGAGTCTTCAGTGGTAGTGAGACAGTTTGCCAGGCCTCCTGGGAGGGGCGCTCTCATACTCGTAGTAGTTGGACTGAGGTCGCGGCGCGGGCGGGTCTCTACACGAGCGCTGCGAATGATAGCCAGCCGCGCCTACTCGACGGCTGCGGACGGAAAAAATCACAAGTTACGTACAGCACAAACGATCTCACTTTTTCGATGACGTTTCATCCTATTATTTGATGCTGGCGCTTCACTTGCCGATTCGTATTGGCGTATTTGCCGTTGATTTGTAATACATTGCCGGTGCTACAATAACTTTATTTATTGTAAATTTATTAATAAATAATACAAGATTTGGAAATGGAAGGTTAATATTTGCCAAATACGCAAATAAGAGTGGCCAAGCGAGGCGCGTTCAACGTTTGACTCGTGTCACGGGGGGTGAAGTCGATGGATGCGTGAGTTAAATTCTAATATAAAATAAGAAATATGTCGTTTGCATATTTAAAACAATCACTAGAAATGGTTTTATAGTAGTTTATGCAACTGTCATATAATGAAGGGTAATGAGTGTGAGTTTATGAAACGAGCGCAGCGAGTTTCATAATAGTAACGAGTGTTTTAATACCCGTGTTATATGCAGTTGCATACACTACTTTATCTTCACTAATGCAATTAAAAATTAAATTCACGCGTACGTGTATAATCACAGTGATTTTGCCGCCATTAAAATTTTACCAATGAGAGCGCAGCTGCGCGCTTCAATAAAACGCGACCAACCTGATTGGCCCTGCAATCAAGTTGGTCGCGTTTTATTGATGTTATAATGAGATTTTACGATATCGATGTGAATATTATACCATCATGTGAAATTGCTTAAATTGAGTGTTTTGTTGTCTGCGCTATAACAGTAGTAATTATAAGTCAAGTATTGAAAACATAAGTAGAATGTTACAACATTAGTGTAGATAAAGGTATTTAAAACATGGTGAATTTTAATAAGTCACGTGCTACGGACTGTCATCGGTTTTCTTTCGGTGATTTTATCTAGTAAAGTGTATGGTGGATGGATGAGGCGGGAGACAATACAGGATGGGAGGCAATAGAATAATTCTAATTTAAATGCGGATGAATCGAAATTGGCCTCCTGTTGTACACAGAGTGGTAATATGAGACCACCGTGTATAAGTGGAGACTTATAATTGGCCTTCTCTGTGTCTAAAGGTTTGTTATTCATTGTTATGTGCGGTTAGACTTCCTAATAGTAAATAAATAATAAGCGATCTCGTGACGGTGATTGACAAATCTTTTCACAACGAAGACGAACCTCGTTTGCCATCTATACGCTGAAAGAATTTCAGAAAAACTTTTCAGTCAGTCTGCAACACTGTACCATTTTTTCAAATTCTATATGAATACAGTTTATAATTGGTCTATAAGTCAGATTAATCATTTGAGACTACACAACTGTGATCATTTAAATGATTAAATTTAACAGTCTCAAATGATTAAGGACTGAAACACTCCAGTAGCTACATATCACCATCGCTATCCATCGAAAATTACCACCCTGTATACTTACTCTGTTATATCCCAGAGTGGTTAAAAGGTCATACAACGCAGAGATCATGGCTACTAGCCCGAGACGGAAACAGTTTTAAGTTCACGTGAGGTTCTATTCGATATATAGTAAGGAAAAAAAATTAAAAAAAAACCGGCCAAGTCGGACTCGCGCACGAAGGGTTCCGTACCATTATACAACATTAGACACAAAGATCGAGGAAAACGGCAAAAAATCACGTTTGTTGTATGGAAGCTCCCTTAGATATTTATTTTGTTTTAATTAATTAATTTATTTTTTAAGTGAATATAGAGATAAATATCCTGTGAATATTTCAAGCGTCTACCTGTTGCCGTTATTAATATACATTAATATACATACTGTGTAAAAAAATCAACTGCCTAGCTATCACAGTTCATGAGATACAGCCTGGTGACAGACAGACAGACAGACAGACAGACAGACAGACAGACAGACAGACAGACAGACAGACAGACGGACGGACGGACGGACGGACGCACGGACGGACGGACGGACGGACGGACGGACGGACGGACGGACGGACGGAAGGACAGGCAGACAGACGGACAGTGAAGTATTAGTAATAGGATCCCGTTTGGCGTCCTTCGGGTACGGACCCTAAAAAATTACATTGTAACCTCAGTTGTTCCAATATTCTTTTAATCCTTATCACAAATAGTATCAATAGACATATAAAAACATATTTCAGAAAGGACACTTTTCTTTCTGACCGCACTATTCCAATATCCGTGATTTTTTTGTCAGGTAGGTAGTTTTTGCTACGGTAGTTTACCCCATCTAAACTTACCACTCTGTATACGAAAGTACTTCCGACAATACAGTAATTACGTGAGATGTGTGTTGAGACGATGCAGTTGCATGGTTCTATAAATAGTTTACGCTTCAAATGAATTATGGAAATTATTTCAACCTGCTGTAGAATTGTATGGATTTTATCATAGCGGAATTGAATTCAGTGTCAACTTTGTCGGTGACCTTGATTTGTGGTTGAGGCTACGTGAAAAATGATAACTAAGCGACAGTAAGTACCTAATTGAACGAAATAATGCAGCTATGAGGTGTGGTGATCGCCGTGATTTAATTTAATGACGAGTTGTAATTGAACTTCCAAAGAGAAAAGGCACAATCTCCAATGAAGGAAACTAGTTTCAAGTTGATGAGGATTAGTTTCCTTCAATGTGTTTTATTCTTCTGCCGAGCTCTATTTATAGTTAAGTTATTACGAAGCACGGGCATCTTACCAATGTCGCCAAGAACGGAGCAGAAAGGAAAAAAAAAACATTGTTCTCATTATTAAGAAATAATTGAAAGGTATTTTTCTAACGACTAGTCGAGTCGCCTTGGTTCGAGCTTGATACGAGTCATTTTCCGGTTATACTGTGAGAATTGGTTGCATCCCTTTGTTCTAACAAGAGTCCATTATGTCAGTGAGAATTTCAGCAAGATTTCCATGTTGCTACACGCACCTCAAGTTCATTATGAAGGCCGGGGCAGTGGCATTGGCTTCTACGCTTCCACTGCCAATAGGGCAAGGATGCTCATTCCGATTTTTAAGATGGGCCATAACGTAGATTCCATGCCAGCGTCCAGAAATCATGCGACGCTTATTACTGGAGGGGCTGAGGGGGAGTCTGGCCTCATTTAAGAGTCACGCAAGAATGTCATAAAGGGTGTCACTAAAGAGGTGGGCGTTAAAATTTAGCTGAAACTGCTTATTACGTGGACGAAAAATAATTCCGTGAGCCCGTCGTGCCATAAGCTGTCTGTTGTGGTGAAGGAATACGTGGGGAAACCTGAGTGTCTGAAGTGTTCAGATATAGAAATGGGATTAGATCGATTCAGTCCATGCTCCGCCCAGTTCAACAAGCTGTGTCAAAAAACAACTGACCAAGCACACGTCTCGCCTCAGCCTGTTGAGTGTTGAACAGGTGGTAGTAGCAGTACCACTTTCCTAACGGCGTAGGAAACTGTCGTGGGGAAACCTGAGTGTCAGAGGCGTACCTCAGCGCTTGAAATCGTCAATCCGCGGTGGGCTCGAGTAGTGACCAGTATATATATATTTTTTATTTTATTAATAAGAAACAAACAGTCACAAACAAAAATCAAACAAGAAAATAAGACATTTAAACAGACCTGGAGTTTCCTTAGTTAGAATAAAGATCATTACCAATTTTGAAATTCTTACGACGGACAGTTACAGGTGTACAAAACGAACCATTTTTATCCGAGACTTATAGTCCTGTCGAGGATAAAATGGTTTTGTGGACGAGTTATAAACTCTGCTTTTCACTTCGATTGCGAGGAAATAAAATAGTAGTATAATTTAGCAAATTGAAGAAATTAATAAACGCACGAAAAAACAATAGCTGTTTCCCGTCGCTTTATCTGCCTACTATTTAATTAATTTTGTAATAATAATTTTCTTAAATTAATTAAATAACCAACCGTACTTGAATTTAAATTTTAATATCTTTTATGTCTTAAAAAACACATAAGGCAAATAAATTAAAGTAAATATTATACAATGACAAATTCTATCTATGAACTTCTTATTGTGTTTGGCTGTATGCTATGGCTCATTTTGTTTGTCTTAATACAGATACATTTATGAGTAGATACGTTAATGCACTTGTGCAGCCTATATCCTGCACAAATAAGCTCTTTCAGAGCATAAGAATTGAAAAAGTTTCTTATGCATATTATATGCTCTGTTGGCGAACAAGTCCAAACAATTGAACAATAAAATTGTACTGACACTTTTTGCAAAAACGATCTGAAATAAAAGATATCATTTTTTCAGTTGTTGGCGCTAGTGTTACTGCAAGGAGCTCCTTATTAACGGCCCTTACGTGCTATTTAGTGCTAGGTCAGTCATAGGGTCCTTGGCCCCTTCTATAAGAAGCGGACGTTTTCTGCGAAAGCGCTACCTATTGCTAGATTCTTGGTCTTAGATTTTAGGTCCTAGATCACTAAAAACCACAGACCTCTCGGAGAGAGTGGTTTGGCTTAATCACTACCCTTGCCCACCGCGGACTGGCGATTGCAAGCGCTGAGGTACGCCCCTGACACTCAGGTTTCCCCACGACAGTTTCCTACGCCGTTAGGAAAGTGGTACTGCTACTACCACCTGTTCAACACTCAACAGGCTGAGGCGAGACGTGTGCTTGGTCAGTTGTTTTTTGACACAGCTTGTTGAACTGGGCGGAGCGTGGACTGAATCGATCTAATCCCATTTGATAATTGATCAGCTACTTTCTTGTTTCTCTTCCTTCATGTAATTTTGTTTATATCTAAATGGTGTTTATCACCTGTGAACTGTCTGCGTTCTATTTAATTTCCTTCTAATTGTGAAGACTTTTAATTGGCTTAGTGTGTCCTAATTTTTTCAATGTATTATAATAACCTTGTAATAGCTGTTAGTCTTCCTAGAATCTAAAATAAAATACAAATTCGCAAATAAGAAAGATAAGGTACAATGGGAAAATGCACGTTGTGACAATTACGAGTATAGTGACGGGGAAAATTTTGAGGAGATTCACCCGCCTACGTGTTGCAGTGATAACACCCACTGCGACACGTAGGCGGGGGAGTCTACTCGAAATTTGTAACTGTACTCGTAATTGGGTATTCGACAAAATATCAAATGAGTTACTTTCAAAACGGAATTTTGTATGAAAATACTGGTTTATGACGTCACATTTCAGAGCACTCTTTTTATGCTTAATCTATTTCAAAATTGTAATAACTAGTAATTGACTAAAAGAGATACATTTTCCGAGATATTTTGTAATTTTTGGTTTAATCGAGCATATGAAATAATTTATTGTTGTTCGTGTCAAATACCGAATTGTCACAACGGGCATTTTCCGTGGTCGATGTGCGTTAGGCTCACCTCTCCTCCTGCGCCTTAGCGCGCTGCTCGCGCACTGTGCGCCGCATCTGCCCGATCTGCACCTCGCTCAGCTTCTCGCGCCGCGCGCTGCCAACACAAAGCACAGTTTAAATAAGAATCAGTTACCAATCTTCCTATTAACGTCCGAAACGCGCCTGTACAATATACGTAACTACGACACGCGAGATCTCGGTCAGGTTTGGTCCCACCGCGGTCCGGTGCTGTGTTCACCACACGTGAACGCGTCGAATCGGCTAGCTAGACAAAAATGTCGAAATCGCGTCGACCATATTGCACGGATGTCTAAACTCGACAGTATCAAGACCAGAGTTAACTTTTTTTAATTTCTTGCTCTTTTTCCATAAGATTGTATTACAAACTTCGTCTTTCTGTTACATTGTGAGTAGAAACTAGACATATTATTTCAACTTATTAGACTTCATACTAAATAAGCACATAATATAAATAACTACCTACAGCTCTCGAAATACCTGGTAAATGAGACGACAATGTGGCAGTATCGAATTCAAAACACAAGCGCGTCAACCCTGTCGCGCCTACTCCGATCGAGTGAGCGTAGGTAGTTAAATCCAGCGGACGGCCAACATTGAATACTGGTGTTCATTATACTGTGACAATGACAATGATAAAAATGATTTAATATAATCGGAGAAGCCACGTTGAAAGGTAATATTTTTTCTCTGCGACTAATACTTTTCGTAGTATATAACCTGGTGAAAAGTCAATATAGTCACGTGGTACAAAAAGGCGCTATCTTGAGCTATCTTGTAAAATTATGTTTTGTTCAGAATTCAATAAAAAACCAAATCTAGCGAGGTTTTTGTTATTAGAGTAACTTTATTTTTCGCGACTCCGAAAACGCCATAAAGAATATTTTTATTGGTTTATTTTTTCGCAAGTTTTTTTATGTCTTCTATGGTATTAGGGGTTAAAGTATGAAATTGCCGTTTTATTGCAATAGGTTCTTTGAATTGACATAGAATCTTCATGGTTTGAGGTTTTCGAATGAAACTTTTTTCAAATGGTTTCTATGATGTTCTTTTTCTAAAAAATGTGAAACATTTGATTATCGACTTTCAATTGTTTTTGTTATTCAATTTAGACAAGAAAGATGGATACTGCGAAAATTCGAGTGATTATGAGGCACCCATTTTTCGCATTTTTTTATTTTATTGATTTGACGCAAGTGAGTCAATATTGTGGGTAAGGTAACGTTAAACCATGCCGCTAATTCCTGGGTAGTTTGACTAGGGTCGGCTTCCACTATCTCTCTTAATTCATCGTTATTCACCTGTGTGGGCGGTCTTCCTCGTGGCTCGTTCTTTAAGTCGAAATTTCCATCACGTAAGCGTTTAAACCAAAATCGCACGGTGCGTTCATTAGTAGACCCCTCTCCAAACGCAGCATTGATATTGCGGGCTGTTTCTGCCGCGTTAGTTCCGCGTCGGAACTCGTATTCAAAAATCACTCGAATTTTCACAGTATCCATCTTTCTTGTCTAAATTGAATAACAAAAACAATTGAAAGTCGATATTCAAATGTTTCACAATTTTTAAAAAAAGAACATCATAGAAACCATTTGAAAAAAGTTTCATTCGAAAACCTCAAACCATGAAGATTCTATGTCAATTCAAAGAACCTATTGCAATCAAAAGGCAATTTCATACTTTAACCCCTATTATAAAAGCAATGCCACTACAATCTAAGTTAAACGCAAGTTCCCCATTAAGGCCCCAAAAATAATTATATCTGTCAAGAAATTACTAGTTTGGGTTAATATTTTTTAAATGAATGAGATTGAATGACCTAGGACGAGCAAACAAGTCTTTATATCATATACATTACCGCCTTATTTTAGTGATTTCTTTCAACAGTTTGTTTACATGTGGAGAGAATAAGAATTGTATAGTTCGGGTACAGAAAGCCCCCAGTGTTGCTTTCTCTCAAATTGTTGTAAGACTACTCTGTTGATAGGTACTTACTTCAGATTCTGTTGTATCTCATCGTAGTTGACGTAGTGACCACTGGGACCCCACGCGCTATCCATTGACTGCAAACAAAAAGCAGAACCCAAAATTAGGGGCTGTCGGTCAGTCAGCCAGTGATTAAATTAGGTAGTACATCTCTTAAAATATCCTATACTTCGATCGATGACGCTACACTAATAGTAGAATTTTTTTTTTTTCGAAAAAGGTTATTTATGTTGGTATTTTACTATTCTTAATCAAAAAGTACCTACAGTTGCGATGGCTGCCTTCAATGATACTGGCTTCGAATTGGTGAAACATCCTCCATATTCAATTCGACGATGATGACGCAGTAATCGCCGCAGTAGAAGGTTTTTTAGAGAATCAAGATGAAGATTTTTAAGAAAGGAGTTTTAGGTTCAGACAAAAGATATGCTAAGTGTATATAACTAAAAAAAGGTTGTAGACTATGTCGAAAAATAAAATAACATTTGATACAAGTTAATTGCATCTTATTTATTCTCACTACGTATTGAACCCCCCTAGTACTCTGGCACAGAAATAGATCGTTTCCTCCCCTCGGTGTACAATGTAGAATTCCTTTCAATAATGTAAGGCGGTGTCGACGTACGTGGGGCGGCTGAGGCTGGGCGGGGCGCGGGGGCGGGCCGCGGTAGGGCGGCGCGAGGCGCTCGCGCTCCTCGGACTTGTCCGACCGCTCGCCGCTGGCCTGCCGGCTGTGGGAGACGGCCGGCCTGCTCGGGAATAAATGATACAAGTATAATTATGGGGATATGCTCTTAAGGGAATAACAATAAACTTTATTTGACAACATTACAAAGAATTACATGCAGTAGGTAAATAATCACGTTAACAACCTTACAAAGAATTACACACAGTAGGTACAAATTAAGTTAATAATTAAGTTAATAATTAAGTTAATAAACCACAGAACACATTTTAGAAAAATACCTGTAAGTACCTACATGAAACTTAGACACAGAAAGTTGTCAAAAATGGGCCAGTCTCAGCATGATGCCAAAGCAGGGCTTTGGCACAAATAGCTAATGTCCGACCAATAAGTTAATCCAATGACTGACTTCTGGACATATTTCGGCCGCACGCACTTGGCCGGTTTTTTTTTTTTTCATTGGAACACAAGATGATGCAGTACGTACCTCGGCTGCGGCCCGTTCGCCCTCAGTTCCTCGCTGCGGGAGTGGCGGCCCAGCGCGTCCCGCGACAGTGACTTCTCCGACGAGCGGCCGACCTGCGTCCGCCCGTAGACCTCGGGCTCCTTCTTGTGTGGCTTGCCGATCCTGTTGGCGACACAAACATGCAGGTGATGAACTGAATAAGTTTATAGACCAAGGTTTGTATCTACAGTCGACAGCACATCGACCTCGACGTTATAGTTGCTAAGTAGAGTGATATGCTGTCGACTGCAGATAGATAGATAGATAAAACATTTATTTGCGCGTTGACACGCACACACACATTTAGCATGACACAAATAATTCATTATCATAAAATTATAGATTTGTGACAAAAACAAATCAAAGCAATTAATAAAATAGAATTCCCAAATTACATTCAACTTAGATCATAACAATTAATAAAAATAAAATTCTCCAATTACATTCCATCAAATTACATAATTCGTGAACGGTACGGTACGCAATACCCGTACGGTATACCCTGCGAGTTTTGACCTGAAGATTCGTCACATTCTAAAATTTTGGTAACATGGTCTTGCGGCTCTTCTATTCCATTAATAATTAACTTTCACACAACACAATCACTTATCCTGGTCCCAAACTGGGATACCCTGCGCTGTGGACTGGTAACCAGACAAGGACTTTACGGACATTAATTTAGTTTGGAGTTCAGAGTTACTTTATAGAGTTAGTTTTGTTTAGTTAAATAAACATTTTGCATTTCCATTTTCAAACATGGAACTACACCCAGACTGGGGCCATTTGGTACCAATATACGGCGGCCCCCAGTGCAAATGGAAGTCATGGTAATCGCACGTAATAATGCAAGGTCAATGAAGCAGTCATGTCAACGATTCAGTACTTGTCTCGTAATCACCGATCAGGAATCTCCTGCCTTGTAAAAAAAACCCTAAATAATGGGGAGTAGACAGACCAACTTAACTAATGTGAACGAACTTCGTGTGAACTTCACGGTGATAAAAGCGAGCGGAAGGTCGTTCGGACGCATTCAAATAATTATAAAGACACTTAATTACACAAACTCACGTCCGTATCCCGAAGGGGTACTGACAATCTCCAGTAACTATCATGAACTGGGATCACTGACATCTATATACTTACCTAAACATGGTCGACAACGACTTCAACAGGCCAGGTTTCTTGTGTGACAGCGAGGATTGCTGCGGGGAGCCGCGAATGATGTCCGGTCCGTGGTTGTCGTCCGTTAGCCAGTGTTTTAGAGCTGAGACGGAATAACAATACATTAAATAAATAATTCCTCCTGCTGGTTGACTGGTAGAAAAAGCCATTAGCATTAAGTCCATCTTTTGGGCACTCTTTTTGTGCAATAAAAAAAATATTAATGGCTGGCAACGACTACTTAGAACAAAAATCAAATTGTTAAGGTTTTGTTTTCTCGAAATAGAAACGCGAAGTCTCAATGTTCAGATTACCAGAGAAAAGCTGTAGGCAATGGCAATAACCCTGCTTGTAATAAACTGATGTGAGATAGTGAGATCAAAACCTGTTGATGATAAAACTACATTGACGCTGGAATTTTTTTCTGTGTAATTTCCATAATAAAGTGTTCCCTATCTATTTCCATGCAATGCATAGCATAAAAAACTTTGTCGTTAGTAACAACTGTGTGTTGACTTAAATAAATGCATAGGATATTTTGTACATATGTAAGCATAGGTCTTTTTGCGTCAATATGACGTTTTAAGACTACGACATGCTGCAATGCATTCGTTTGACTAGTTTGAACCGGTTTCCGAGGTAAAACTTAGGATACTTACGTGGATTAGCTCTAGCGTAGATGGGCTCGTGTCTTCCGGGGTTCCTTTGCGTTTCCTGTATTGCTGTCTGAAGAGATTCTAAGCTTGACGATTTCCTCATCCCTAGTGACGGTCCGACCTGCATCGCTGCAAAAGATAATGCTGAAGTTAGCACAGAGAAATGACTAGTCTACAGTGGCATTTTATTGTAGGACCTTGATGAACATTAGTCGTGGTCGTAACAAAAACTAACGTTGGTAAAAACAATTTCTAACGTCGTATATTTCACCCGCCATCTTGAAATTCACATAAAACTTTAAGATGGCGGGTGATAATATGTAGGTTCCTATGTAAAAAAACGTCCACTTTCTTGTTTTGTATCAAATCAGTCGAAGGTTGCCAAATGAAAAGGGATACAGACCCCTCTTATCACCAAGAAAATGAGGAGAAAAAAATGTTTTCACTGGTGCAAAGTTTTGTAGCTAATAATAGGGGTTAAAGTATGAAATTGCCGTTTTATTGCAATAGGTTCTTTGAATTGACATAGAATCTTCATGGTTTGAGGTTTTCGAATGAAACTTTTTTCAAATGGTTTCTATGATGTTTTTTTTTTAAAAAATGTGAAACATTTGAATATCGACTTTCAATTGTTTTTGTTATTCAATTTAGACAAGAAACATGGATACTGCGAAAATTCGAGTGATTTTTGAATACGAGTTCCGACGCGGAACTAACGCGGCAGAAACAGCCCGCAATATCAATGCTGCGTTTGGAGAGGGGTCTACTAATGAACGCACCGTGCGATTTTGGTTTAAACGCTTTCGTGATGGAAATTTTGCCTTAAAGAATGAGCCACGAGGAAGACCGCCCACACAGGTGAATAACGATGAATTAAGAGAGATAGTGGAAGCCGACCCTAGTCAAACTACCCAGGAATTAGCGGCATGGTTTAACGTTACCTTACCCACAATATTGACTCACTTGCGTCAAATCAATAAAATAAAAAAATACGAAAAATGGGTGCCTCATAATCACTCGAATTTTCGCAGTATCCATGTTTCTTGTCTAAATTGAATAACAAAAACAATTGAAAGTCGATATTCAAATGTTTCACATTTTTTAAAAAAAGAACATCATAGAAACCATTTAAAAAAAAGTTTCATTCGAAAACCTCAAACCATGAAGATTCTATGTCAATTCAAAGTACCTATTGCAATAAAACGGCAATTTCATACTTTAACCCCTAATATTTATCCCTCTAATTTTATAGAGAGAAGAAGCACTTGGCTAATTGACGTGGCGCCCTACCTATAGAAGAGGCCTGTGGTTGACATGAAGGCGACCTCACTATAAAAGATAAATAGATAGAAGAAGATAGAACGTTCTTTATTCTTTATAATTCAAAAAATCGAAGTACAACTGGCGGCCTTATGACTACAAGCAAACTGTTCCAGGCAACCATAGAGCAAAAGAGGAAAACCAAAAGGTCTCTTAGCATACAACACCGCTCAAGGCGAAAGATTGAACGAGCGATACCATTAGAAAGGTCTTTGAAAATACATAAGTATATATTTTTTTATATTACGGCAAAAGCTAGCTGAAGGAAAAAGTTATTTAACATTAAAATATGCCGAAATCCTTTGTAAATTCACCCCTTGCGATACAGACGCGCGCGCTTTGACGTAATCGTAACTTCTTTCTCAAATTCATTCAATAATTCGTTCGTACGATATTGAGTGTTTCAAATATTTGATCTCTTTTAAATGACACCTAGGGGTCCAAGCAAAATTACCCATTGTTCTTTGGTGGTTCTCATGGTGCAGATTTTAAGCGCGAATCGATCAACCTATAAGATTCAAGCACTCAAGCCTAATCAACGCCGTTATTACAAAATTGTAACACTGTGCAAATATTGTTTTATTCACAAAATTAATTACACTATTCAAAAATAGCTAGTTTAGTCATCGTAAACATGGACCACAATAGCTTTTTCTAGTTGTATGAACAAGTAACTGGCTGTATGATAAAGAAATCGCGCGCGAGCCAAATAAAAAAAAATGTTGTGAATAAATAAAAGAAGCGCCAAGTGGAGTCCATTGTGTCAGACGCTAAAAATGTGGTACAAACGTTCTATTCTTATTCATGAGTTGCAGTTACTTATTTTTTCATAGAGGGTGATTAAAAAGTAGTGTCCATCTCGGGAGCAACACTATTTTAAGGTCGAGTGGTGTACTTTAAATCCCTCGCTGCTCAGGATTCAAAGGAACACTCTCGCCTTAAAAATAGTTGTTTGCTCCCTGGGTATATATATAATCTACTATTTGTACGTAACATCTCAGAAACTGTTTACGAAATTAAAAATTTTTTTGTCACCTGTAAATTAGGGAAAAACGACTTGTGCTTGTTTGCTAAGCGACGAAAAGAAGAGCAGCCGGCTGCGGAGACTCACCCTTGAGCTCCTTGATCTAGCGGTAGGTGTCGGTGGCCTTGGCGTCCATGGCAGCGTGGCGGCTGTGAAGACTCACCCTTGAGCTCCTCGATCTTGTGGCAGGTGCCGGTGACCTTGGCGTCCATGGCGGCGTGGCGGCTGTGGAGACTCACCCTTGAGCTCCTCGATCTTGCGGTAGGTGCCGGTGACCTTGGCGTCCATGGCAGCGTGGCGGCTGTGAAGACTCACCCTTGAGCTCCTCGATCTTGTGGCAGGTGCCGGTGACCTTGGCATCCATGGCGGCGTGGCGGCTGTGGAGACTCACCCTTGAGCTCCTTGATCTTGCGGTAGGTGCCGGTGGCCTTGGCGTCCATGGCGGCGTGGCGGCTGTGGAGACTCACCCTTGAGCTCCTTGATCTTGCGGTAGGTGCCGGTGGCCTTGGCGTCCATGGCGGCGTGGCGGCTGTGGAGACTCACCCTTGAGCTCCTTGATCTTGCGGTAGGTGCCGGTGGCCTTGGCGTCCATGGCGGCGTGGCGGCTGTGGAGACTCACCCTTGAGCTCCTTGATCTTGCGGTAGGTGCCGGTGGCCTTGGCGTCCATGGCGGCGTGGCGGCTGTGGAGACTCACCCTTGAGCTCCTTGATCTTGCGGTAGGTGCCGGTGGCCTTGGCGTCCATGGCGGCGTGGCGGCTGTGGAGACTCACCCTTGAGCTCCTTGATCTTGCGGTAGGTGCCGGTGGCCTTGGCGTCCATGGCGGCGTGGCGGCTGTGGAGACTCACCCTTGAGCTCCTTGATCTTGCGGTAGGTGCCGGTGGCCTTGGCGTCCATGGCGGCGTGGCGCTTCTCGCTCATGGAGCGGCGGCCGACGGCGTCGCGGCTGAAGGCGCCGTCGCCGCACTCACTCTCCGACTCGGGGACGCCGCTGCCGGAACCGCTGCCCCTGCGAAGTGGGCGCGCGTTGTTTTGTGACTGGTTCATTTCATTCGGCTTATTTATGAGTCCATAGCCAAGAAATTGATATTGAGGTAACACTGATTTATTCTCCGACGCGGGCATGCCGCTACCAGACAGCGGGCTGTCCCGATGCGGGCGTGCGTTATGGTCGGTCCACACTATGCTTCATTTCATTCAGCTTAGTATGGGTATTTTTGAAATAATATGAAAGTCGAGAAATTTGTGATAGTGGTCGATATTTTTTTAATTAATGAGATGAATGTATTACATAGACGAGCAAACATGTTGATAGACATTATGTTTGATAGACATATTGTTCACATACGAGTGGCAAATATTAACCATCCACTATCGGGTTTTCATGTCGTTAAAGCCTCAGACACTTAGCCGTTATTCACAAATGTACGTAATTTAAAAAACGTACACGCCGGTGTCGATCCTCTCGAATGTGAGACCAATGACCAATGCGATGCCACCGCTTCTGAATACAACCAAAACAAACGTTATCAAACTCT
This sequence comes from Yponomeuta evonymella, assembly GCA_963969515.1. Taxonomy (NCBI): domain Eukaryota; kingdom Metazoa; phylum Arthropoda; class Insecta; order Lepidoptera; family Yponomeutidae; genus Yponomeuta; species Yponomeuta evonymella. Next base: position 9,249,289 of record OZ018346.1, read on the forward strand.
TACCTCGTGGTGCCATAGTCCTCTTCAATAATAACATTATGGTGTGCGGGCGGCGACCGCGACATGGCCATGTGGACGTGTCCCAAATTCTGTCTATAATCCCTATGCCCGTTCATTGTGGGCGGCTCCATTTGCGTCGCCATATAGTAGCTTTCGTTCCTGAGGCCCGTCAGTCTGTCTATCACAGGGTTCCACCCGTCCAGGCGACTCCATTCGAAGCTGTCCCGTTTGTTGTCGTGGGGTGGCGTATCTTTGTCTCTTTCCAGATAACCTTTACTATCGTCAGACTGGTTTGAAACCCAACTGTTGTTGTTGTTTATCGTAACTATTGAGGCGTGTCGTTTACTCCCTCTGCCGTCGTGGTTATCGTAGCCGTCCTTGAGGCCGTTCTGGTAAGGTTTTGTTTGATTGAAGTTTGCGTCTAACTGGGGTTTGATCTCTTTTTCCGAAGTGGTGATGGAATTGTAGATGACTGTGTTGGCGAAGTTGTTGGAGTTGTTATTTGAGCTGTTGGTGGTTGAGTCGTTTCCGTTGGGCGGCGTGTCGTCCTTCCACCGAGCTAGGCTATCCATGCTCTCTGCAAGAAGATGCAACAAACTTGTTCTTAAGGGTGGAATTGCGCTGGCAATATATGCTGTAAAACTAGCCTTATGCAATGAGCGACGCGACGGCAGACTAAAATTAAACGGTCTTATATATAAAAAACACGATTCCTTAAAACACCGCTTAAAATAGTATGTGGTGGAGATTTTACAATGAAAAGTCATAACCACAGATTAAATAAACTGCTTCTAGGAGCGCATTAGAGGAATCGTGTTTTTATAAAATAAGGTCGTAAGATTTTAAGTGATTGTGCAATTTTATAAACGTATTATGTAGCAAAATAACAGATTCACGGGTCTAAAAAAACTTTTCACGGTTTTGTTCATACTATTTCTTAAAAAATAATAATAATAATAACAAGTTTATCACTTAGTCACTTAATAAAAAATCACTTATAGTCTCATCCTTCTTTCTTATTTCCTAATGCTCCAAATCGTGGCTTCATCTTTAGGGTCACTACCCGGGGAGAGAGTGGCCCTGAAAAGCGATGGCCTCCACACAGAATCCCAATGTACGTATGCAGTAACCCAACATCCTGGGATGGTCTTTGAGCTTGACCTTGACTACGCCAATGAGTCTGTCAAGCAAATATTGACTCACCGGTCCGCCTGGCTATCGTGAGCGATATGTTCCCGTGAACATTCGGCCGCGAGTGCATCAGAGCTCTGCGCAGCGTCTCCATAGCCTCAGCGTTGGACTGCCCCACTAGGGTGACGCCGTTCACGCTTAGAAGCTGGTCGTTCGTGTGTAACCTGGTGAATACAAGTTCGAAATATAACTATGTGTGTCAGCTTGGAGATTTGAAGCATGTAAATTTACTGGACTAACTCCTCTCTCGTTCGAATAATATGGGTAAAACTGTTCTAAAACGGTTAACTACTGTTATTGATATTGTATGGAATCAGGCGTTACTTTGCGCAAATCCATAATAGCATTTTTCACATTTTAATGCTACTGCTATTAAGTTGACCAGATACAATACTGTAGGTATATACTATAGGTAATGAAACTCAAAATTGTATTACATTTAAATACTTGTACGCCTCAGTGGCAAAACATGCTGGAACAATTAATTAATATTTTATAACACCTTATACTAATGTAAACAAATAAATACTCGTAAATCTTATCTTAATCTTATCCAGAAATCAACCGGTATTGATTTAAAGAAAGCGTTGCAGGTAATCTACATTTGGCGCGTTGTACACCGAGAGGATTTAGTACATAACATCCACGCATCACAATCACTGGTTCTGGGAGACAAGTCTACTAATTGCATAGTTGTGCTATAGTGATATTAGCACGGCAATGGCTGATGTGTTGACACTGGTATAACATAACTCGACAATTCGCGTAAGATGCTTATTTAATTCTCCATCTGAGTGACATTGCAATGCAACTGTTTAAAAACCCTTCATGGTTAGAAAAACCGTGAGGGTGGCCTGTCCTGTAGTTGGCGTCAAATGGATGATGATACCAAGATACTGCAAGAAATTAGCTACAACGAGAAGTTTATTCCTAAAAACAATGACGTTTTCAGTGTCTCTACCTTCCGTCTCTGGACGCGGCCCCGCCATGCAGCACCGACTTGATGAAGATGCCGAGATCCTGAGGGTCGGGCCCCACGGTGACCTTGCCCTTTACGCTGATGCCCAGACCGGCCTTCTCCGAGTCGTGGACTGGCACGTCTAGCCTTAGTATTAGACGGTTTCTTAGACCTAGGATCTGGAATTGAGAGTACAGTGGGATTAGTTGTCTTTAACAGTTCTATAAAAGATAGTTCTTAATTCAGCCATTATCTAAGCATTAAAAAAACCTAATTTGACTTCTCATGTCATATATTAAAAACGTATCTGTACTAGATGATTTATGCAGTATCTATTGCCAACCCCTATCCACAGGGTGACTCTTAAAAAATATATTTTGTTGGTGGGTAATGTTTGAAACCATGTGTTACGCCACAAGACCGAGAAGCTTGGAAAACCATGAGGGAGGGTCAAATGGCTGATGATAATGATGATGATATGTGTTAAATAGGATGTACATTATTTTAAATAGGGCAACAATTTACAGGAGGCTGCAAAAGAGGTAATAAATATGAGAGAAATATATAAATATGAGAAAATAAGTTGATGTAAAACAGAAATTTGGAGTTTTTCAGAAATTGCGCAATTTTTAGGTAAGTAAAATTGAACTAAATATTTTTTTTGGGTTAGAACAACTTGTTTTAAATGACAAATTCTAACTGCCGTGTTCCAGGAAACGCGCATTTTATTTTTATTTAATTTAATTGGTAAACTTACTTATTTTTGACGTAACTCTAACTCAATGGACCTAAGAAAGGCCACAAGAAACAAAACTTCGCAAGCACCACTTACAGAATTTGACGACGAATTCAAAGCCTCCTGCAGCAAGCTTTCCGTCGACTGATCCTTCATCAGGTCGTCTTTCGACGAGCTCTTGCTAATCCGGGCCCTCATGGAGCTATTGAGGTTGCTACTCCCGTTGCTCTGGCCTTGGTTGAAAGCGTTCACTATTGAGGATACCCGACCATTCTCCGCACTCCTGTTTGACTGGACTTCGATGGGTTTCACGGATAGGCCGCTGGGCGTGCCGATGGCTTTCTCTATGTACTTGGTTGGGCTCTGCTGGGGCTCTATCCTCTGAAAAAAATGGCAGAACATAACATAAAGGCCCCCATTCACGGTACGATTGGTCTGTACGATCCGTCGCATCAGACCGAATCGAAACGACGAATCGATGGTGTATGTTAAGATCGTTAACGATTTACTTGATCGAAGACGATATCGGAGATCGCAACAAAACCCCATGCAATCTGAATATCGTAACGATGATTCGGCAGTGTATGGCAGTGGATCGCAAAGTTATCAACGATTCGATTTTTGTCTCACTCCGCCGGGTTATCGCCGCCGCACGCGCAGCTCGCATCCCTACGCGTAAACAATACACCGGACATTCGAAACTATTAAAAATGACTTCGTGGAGTAATGATCATTTGATTGAATTCATCGAATTGTTCAGAGAGCAAGAGCTATTGTGAAAAATTAAACATAAAGATTATCACAATAACACAAAGAGAGCAGTGTGTTATGGGGTTCTTTTGGAAAAAATGAAACAAATAGATGATTCTGCAGATTTAAGTAGAGTTAAAAAAAAGCGAAGCGACCAGTCGTTACGATGATCTGAGCGATCCATCGCACCGATGAATCGTTCCGATCCATCGTTCGAAGCGACCGATCGTTTAAGATATTCGTCAGATGGATCGAAACGATCTATCGTACCGTGAATGGCGGCCTACATGTGAAGTTATAGTCGCTAACGGTGAAGGAAAACATCATGAGGTAACCTGAGCGTCTGAGCTATTCACATACCTCAGCGCTTCAATACGCCAATCCGCGGTGGGCACGCGTGGCGATTAAGCCCATACTCTCTCCCTGAGAGAAGGCCTGTGCCCTAGAGTGGGACGTATATAAGTTGCTTATGTATGTAACATCCGCGCCCACATCATAAGACCACAATCACTTGTTCTACTCCAATATTACGAGGCCTGAGCGATTCCAATCTAACTGTCTAATTAGTATGGAATTTGATTTAATTAGGTCACGAACTAGGATATTCTGTGTTTTTTTTTGTAACCAGATTGAGACTTCGCAAACATGGAAAAACACACAGCCAAATTAAAGAACAAAACAATAGTCATCATCATCAACCCATTATGTCCCCACCGAGGGGCACGGGTCTCTTCCCTGAGGAAGGTATAGGCCATTAAGACAATAGTATTTTAATTAAAAAAGTATTAGATATGTTATTTTAGGTATACAATTGGTGGTCTCATCGTTTAGAGCAATCTCTTCCAGTCAACCTAGTCCAATCATCATTTTGCATTTTGATTTCTTTTCCTCGCTTTCTACCCAGCCTCAGGCCTTTCGCACACTGACGTCGCGAACTGCGATACAGGCAAATGTTGGCAATACAAACAGAGATGTAAATAGGAAACCACAGACAGAGAGAGCGAGATGCAACATAAGCGGAATACCGCTGACGTCATGGTAAGAAGGACTGCTTTCTGTGAGTTTCAGCTTTCCTTGTCGTCAAAACAAATGTCATCATTATAACATAAACATCGGTTACCTTGCTGACTTGTCTTTCGACGACGATGTCGACGGCGCAGTCGGCGGGCGTATTCCGTAACAGCGCTACCGCTTGCTGCTGCGTCAGAGTGGAAACGGACACGTTGTTAACGGACACCAGCCGGTCGCCCGCACGCAGCCGCCCGTCCGTCACTGCTGCGCCCTGGAATGGTAGTAAACTAACAATAATGATCGCACACAATACAATCACTTGCCCTGGTCCCAAACTAGGATACCCCGTATACGAAATACACCTAGACTGATTTGTACAAATATACGCCCCTCCAACTAAACCTGTTGTCTCGTACACTAAGATACTAATAATAAAATTAACGGTCTTATTTATAAAAACACGATTCCTTAAAACACTCGATAAACGCCAATTAAAATAGTGTGTGGTAGACATTTTACAAGGAAAAAACCCAGAGGAGTGTTTAAAAAACTCCTCAGAGGCAGTTTATTTAATCTGTGCTTACGTTTTTTTCTTGTGAAATGTCCACCGCAGACTACTTTAATTGGCGTTTATCGAGTGTTTTAAGGAATCGTATTTTTGTAAATAATACCGGTAAGAAGCTGTTAAATGTACTGTCAACAGGGAGGGCTCGCCCACGGATAGCTGTTAACCAAGGATGTTTTTAACCGTAGATTACGTACGAGAAACGGGGGGTTAGTGCATAAGCAGCCTAACGTCACAGGGCACAGGCAGACTTCAGACTCTCATATAGAGTAGCATTTAAACAAATTACACACGTTTTTATTTTTCTTCGATACTCGCACTTATGCTAATCGCGACCAGCTGGTACATTACTGAACTGCCAAAACATTACAATTGGATTGTTTTATTGTAAAGCTAAACATCTATTCGGTTTTCCCGAAGTCTTTCATTCGTAATCAAGGCTAGAAATATTCAGACTATCTCAAAGCTTAGTTACTTAGAGTAAGCGACCAACCAACCTTAGGCAGTATATTCTTGATGTAAATAGGACAGTGTCCGCCAGTAGGGTTATCCCTGGTTGTGATTGTGAATCCTAGGCCCTTCTCGCCTTTTATTAACGTGACAGGTATCGTTTGCGTGCTCCCACTCGAGGGTTTACTGCTTGGACTGACTGGGACTTCAGTGCCGGTTATCGCGCGCTCTCTGTTGCCTACTGAAAAAGAAAAGTGTGTTGGGGCGATTTGGGGCGGAGTTTTGGAGGTGTTCCAGGATGTGAAGGTCCACTTCTAACGATATGGATTAATTCTTGAAACACACAACTTAGTAGGTGGGGGTTGAACTTAGGAAGCTTAATACGCGAAGAAGCGTAACTGATCTACCAGTTAGGAAGTTATAACTATTGATGTACCGTGACCGGGAATATTACCAATATGCCCGGGCACGAATGTAACAACAACAAAAGCTCGTAAGCTCTATGTTCCGCGGGAGGAGTCCGCTTAGCTACAAAAGAGCTGCTGTCAGAGCTTGACCGTGAACTGCTGTTCCTCGATCGGAGGATTCCGGACGCTTGAGGTCCGACCTGTACTTTTACATAGATTAAATAAATAAATAAAAATAAAAAAGGTATTTAATTGCCATTACTTGTTTATATTATTTAAACACTTGCTGACTCCCACACTAGGCAAAGCCTGTCTCGTGTGAGAATAATCGTTTAACAGGTTTTTCAGATTATGCGGTTGTGATACGAGGCATTTTTTAGATAAGAAAAACAAAAAAGAAACAAATGGGTAAAGTAAAATAAAGTAAGGCTAGACTAAAATTAAGACAAGGCCGACTTGCACCAGTTTCCTATACGTGGCACCGAAAGCCCTTTATTTATAAAGCCCAAATTTGATTTAAATGGTTACTTTAACGAAATTCAAGAAATTGAGCTCGTGCAAGTCGGCCCCCTTTAAAAGAACTGTGAAGTTAACATAAAACTTAAAACTAGATTACAATGAAAATTTATTTGCAAATTATCACGGTGTAGTTACCTTCCGGTAAGAGATCAAGCGGTCGCTCCTGCACCGCCACATTGTTGACCCCCGTGACCCATCGCAGCATGTCCTCAACTCGGTGGATGTGGTGACCGCCGGCGGGCGTGTCTTGACCGAGCGGCTCGCGCCTCGCGTCCCGCGGCAGGCTCTTGCTGCCGTACGATTGCACTCGCTCCGCCGCGTCCAGCCACACCCCGCTTCTGGAGAATTCGGAGTGGGGTGAAATGATATGAAATGATATTTATTTGTTTCGTTCACATAACATAACATGAGCCACCACCTAAATAATCAAATTGAACTAACTTAATATTTTTATTTAATTCATTAATCCGCCGGGTAAAGGAAACAGAAAGGGACGGATCTCAGGCTGTACAAGCTCACAGAGCATGTAGCTGCTGGTATTTCGAACCACCCTGAGCGACGCTCGGCATGCAGCAATAATTGTAACTGTATTCACCGCGTCGCCGCCGTCCTCTTTTAATTAGATAAGGAAATAAGAATGAATCCACTTTAAAACAATGCATACCATACATAACGTACGTAAACTCACGCCTGTATCCCAGAGGGGTAGGCAGAGACCAGGGACTGCCACTTGCCACGATCCTCAACATTCAGTAGTCGTTGCATGCCCGCCGGTTTCGATCAAAGATTGACGATTCAAATACTTATATCGAGCGAATGTGAGTGGAACGGCCGGTAAGAGACTTCCCCAGGCGGACATACTTAGCATATACCCAGTAGACCCAGATTCGATTCCCAGTGCGGGCATATAGCTATGACATTGTTTATTTTCAAAGTCACTACATCTGCGAATTTGTAGTAGTAATACCACACGCTAACTGTGAAGGAAAACGCCATGAGGAAACCCGCGGCTTGGTTTGCTCCGCACGTATTGACTTGTCTTTCCTGTGAGTTAGGCCGACTAAACATAAACATTTACATACAGGCACATACATTGCTTCTGGCCCCACACATCAGGATGTTATAGGTGTTGAGCAGGCCTACAACGAGCGTCCGAGTGAAGGCACTGCAGCGTCCGAGTGGTCCCTAAATCCATCTAGTGCGAGTGACGGTGCCACTGGAGGCTGTATAAAACATCTCATTATTCATCAAAGGCCAAAGTTTTACCCCGGGCCAGAGAACTGCATGGAGAGGCGGTTGGTCTGCCGCTGGAAGTGGGGGTGCGAGCCGCGGTCGGGCGGCGGCTCCGGCGGGGGCTGCTTCTGCGGCCGCGCCTCGTCCCGGCAGACCGCCGCCGCCGACCACCGCTTCGTCTGGTCGGTCACCTGCAGGGAGAAGGGCGATTTGGAGAGAAAGTTCAAAGAAAGCAGACACGTAATTCAATAACGCAGACACATAACTCAATAACTCAGACGGTGTTATTTTTAAAAAGACGATTCCCCTACAACACTTCAGATGCAGTTTAAATAATCTGTGGTAAAGGGAAGGACTGCATCTGACAAGTGTTTTAAGGAATCGTGTTTTTTTTTTAAATAGGACTGCGTTAATAACAACAACTAAATCCAAACGTTTTGTTAGTAAACACGCGTGCGTTAGTGCACAAAAATTAAAAAAGAAGAAGATAAAAAGACATTCATTGTTTGTTGTTTGTATTCCATTGCAAGGTTTACAAGGATAAAAATAAAGATAAAATGTTGAATGGCTGCTTTTGCAGTACGGCCTATATTGGGCCCAGCCTAAGCCGCGAAAGTTTGCCTATTAGATGATGAGGGAAGTGTCCACACATCACCGAACTAGACACTTGCCGGGCAGAAATGTTGTATAGGTTCTGTTGATAGTAATAAAACATAACGACCATGCCAGAGGATGCGGGTTCGATTCCCACTGGGCCCCGCCGTACATTTGTACAAATGGTCTCAGTCTGGGTGTATAATCCATGTGATCAGCGCCTCGATTCTGTTAGTGCATTGTAGTATAATGACAGGTACACTGTCGGGTCACGTGACGTGTTTTTTCATACCATTGACGCCTAGAAGGCTTGATGGGTGTGCCCGCGTAGACTTAAAGCAGCCATGAAATGAAAACCGCCATGTTCATGCAGTTGTCATGTTACTACAATGCATTAACAGAATCTAGGCCCTGGACAGGAGTGATTGTGTCGTGTGGAAGTTATAATATAGTTAAGGGAAACGTTATAGTTCGCAACAGTGTCAAACGAACCGTCATCGAAGCGGATCTTCACGAGCTCAGTCAGCGCGTCGGAAAGTTTGTGCATAGTTGTCGATAGAGGCAGAGTTTAAAATTGACAGACAGTAACAATTATTGGTTCATATATCAACTCAGGCGACGCTCTGGGCCGATATCAACGCTTCATTGCAGGGCTGGTAAACAAAGCCATTTTTGGATCACCTTTCAACTTCGAGTTACATTGTCTGGCGAGTCGGTATGTATATGTGTCTAGACTGGGCGGTGCCAAAAGTACTCTGTGGGCGGTGCCCTGCGGTGGCGTGCTGATGGCTCGCTGCAGTGCCGTATCTGAAGCTCCGTCGTCAAACTCCGCGCTCACCTATACGCTTCATTGCCAGTCTAGTGGTGCCACTGCGGCTGTGTGTCCTGATGCAGCGAGGGCTCGCTGCCGCGACGTTTCTAAAGTCCACAGGCTTTGTCGCAGAGCTCCGCGCTCACCTACACGCTTCATTGCCTGGCGGGATAGCTTGTGTTTTACAGACCTGCCGCTGCGGCGGTGTGTCCTGATGCAGCGAGGGCTCGCTGCCGCGAAGCACCTGAAGCCCGCCGGCTCCGTCGTAGAGCTCTGCACTCACTTACATCACGCTTCATTGCCTGGCGGTAGCGGGACAGTCTAGTGGTGTACAGACCTGCCGCTGCGGCGGTGTGTCCTGATGCAGCGAGGGCTCGCTGCCGCGACGCACCTGAAGCCCGCTGGCTCCATCGTCGTGCTCCGCACCCACTTCCACGCACGTGTCGGTGCTAGGCACCCGCATGCTGCCCCCGACGCCGCCACCGCCCTGTAAAAGGAGAAAGAACGAAGGTTAGGTTTATCTTGGTGTAGGTAATTGAGCAAGTAACTTGCGGTTGACCAGAGAGCAAAATGAGCTTTGTCTAGCTAGTCCAAAATTTAAAGTAATATAACATATATTTTCAGGGCTACATTACGATGACAAGGCACCACACATGTTTACATCCAATGTAAGCAAAGAATTTAAATCACTATTACAATTAAGAAATTTATAATAGCGTTATTAATTAATTAAAGGGATGACCAAGGACGGGCAACCTATTTGATAGACATTTCCTACCAGTCGCTTTTGTATTTTAACGATTTCTACCATTCAATAGTTTGTTTTTTACCTAGGTAAAGGGAAAGGCGGAATGACATTAAATTTAGCAGCAGTGATTTCGTTGTACAGGTGACATCGCTATTCAAAAATTTCAATGAATTTCAAGTGTACCTATTTCAAATAATTAGGTATGCGCTTACCTACTGAGCTACCAAGTATGACGTAAAGTGCACTTTATGCGAATCAACATGACCATGACTGGCGGTGTAATATTGATTGAATTGAATGCGCAATGTGTAAACAATTAAGTGCTTCACACACGGCAGCTACAGAAATAGAAATAGAAATAGAAAATGTTATAGTATATATTAATGTACATTACATCCCGGGATGCATAGCTTTACGTTATCTTATAGTATCACACACACAACAGGTACCTAATATAATGTATACGTCTCACGTTCCAGCTGCTAAGGAAGTAAATGTATATTTTCGTATCACTCTGTATCTTAAGATAGGGTAAAAATATACATTATAGCTTTCGTGTGTGAAGTCCCTTAGTAGATATCTACTAAGTAAGTATAGGTGTGCAATACATGTGGATAGTTCTTTCTTGTGGCTGCGTGGCCGCTGTGTTTAATCTTGTTAGCCTACTTTTAGTTTGCCGCTTGGCTTGCGGCGCGGGCTGTTTTTACTTGGCAGTCTTTGTAAGTACTTGATTTATTCAATACTATGGTAGGTATAAAGAGCGACAGATAACATGAACAAAAATCGGGTTGAGTTTGCGTTGGACACGTAAGAGAATTTTTTTTTCAATTAAGTAAGTATTTGGTACTTTGAATAAACTTAAGTCCGAAGAATTCCAGGTCACATCCCGGGCCCCCCGCCAATGATACTAGATTTACGTCCATTCGAAGTCAAAGTCATTTGTTCAAGTTATTTGTCGGGCATTATACTAGACGGCAAAGTGTACCTCGGCAAGATGAGTTCTACAATGTTTCCTAATCAGTGCTAATACATACCTATCTTGTAAATAATTTGGACTTGGGCACTTACGAGATTTTCACAAGTTGGAGAATCTAAAATTAATTCCTGGTTGCCTCATCATCAGGGAAACCGCCCCCAACTTTACCTACCAACCGGCAAACTGACACAAATTATTTCTTACCTTTTTATTTTTTTCCTCGCAAGAAGAACAAGATAAACAACACCCCATGCTGATATTCCTGCTGGTACTGGATGAAAATGAAAAAATTTTGTTACTCGAGAACATGTTTCAACTGAAATTCGGAAACAACTATATTGCAGAAAAACAAGTTTGAACTTGCAAACTTTTTCGTTTTTCACCCGCGCTCGATATTCGACTTTTCTTTAATCTAGTTAGGTAAGCTTACGATAATTGCATATACAGCCAAGTTCTTTTTTTTAATTTAGATAAAAAAGTAGAAAGCAACCTATTTGGTTTTAATCTCCTTGTTTGTTTTTACATTCTGCTGACAACAAACGGAAACGGATATATAGCTTTTTGCGATTCGGTAACAAACTTACCAACTAATTAACTTATTTAGACTAATTACAATTGAAAAAAATGTAATAGCGCTGTTTATTTACTTTTGCATGAAGTGGGCATACATATTGCGTTAATTTCTCGCAATAAATAAAATAATATGTGGAACAATGACCGGAAAGTCCTAGTTTGCGGAAACGGAAACAAGTTATTTTTTCTTCATCGAAACACGAAAAAGTAAGAAATAGTTTTCCAAACTTCGTGGTAGTAACTCTTTTGAAGATTTTTCATCTCATTCAGACCACGGATTAAAAGCCTGACAAACATCAAAGATTAGATTTTTTTAGAGAAACTCACAAATGAGAGATTTTTTTGGAGAAACTTACCCTAAACATGTCAGGAGAGGCTGTCCCAGCTGAGGAGCCGCTGGCCCCGTCCGCCTGCGCAGCACGGGGCTGGGCCGCGGTGGAGCCGCACTCCGCCGTGAGGGTCTCCCGGTCGTCAGCGACGTCTCGCACCCGATCGTCAGGGTCCAGGATCCCGCCCGAGCTGGCCCGCAGCGCCCGCACACCCACCCATGTCTCTGGGCCCTGGAATAATGATGACAAAGTTAGTAGGTAAACATACGATAATTAGGCGCAGGGACTGATTAGGTGTCACACTCTGGTTTTCCGGCTTTAGAAGGAAACTATTGGACGCATACCTACAATTATTGTAAATAGTTTGCTGTATAGACGCGTAATTTATTAGCCTGAGGCACTTAGAAAGCAAGCTCCAAACCGTTACAATGTAGTAGCAAGTGTAAAACGTCTGTGAAGCAGAATTAATTGAAAAGGAACATTTAATGACCAGTGTTATATTATATCCGACTGTTGAAATGGGCAATCGAATAAGCAATCAGACTATTGAAAATCGGCTACAATAATGTTTTTTAGGGTCCCGTAGGGACCTTATTACTAAGACTCCACTGTCCGTCTGTCTGTCTGTCACCAGGCTGTATCTCATGAACCGTGATAGCTACAGTGACAGATGAAATTATTGATGTATTTCTGTCGCCGCTATAACAACAAATACTAAAAACAGAATAAAATAAATATTTAAGTGGGGCTCCCATACAACAAACGTGATTTTTTTCCATTTTTTTCTCGATATTAATAACGGCAATAGGTAGACGCTTGAAATACTCAAATTTTGTATAGATAATAGTACGGAACCCTTCGTGCGCGAGTCCGAGTCGCACTTGGCTGGTTTTTTAGAAGTATCCTGAATGTTATATATTCATTAACGTTATTCTGGCAACATCAGTCTGCTGTCACGTTGACATCTGCTATTGAAAAGATTATACAAGACTTGGCAACTTTGCCTTTCTGGAAAGTGAAGACTTGGCTACTTGGCTTTGTAATGAAAATGAAATAGAAAATATTAATACATATGACAAGGCTGTTTGAACCTTTGCCTGCTGTGACAGGCGAACGAAACAAAAAAAAAGACATCTGCTATTAATCTGTCACAGGTCTGTTCTTTTAATCTATGGTCTGTCCCTCTCAGCAAACATAATATCGTAGATGATGTGTACTTAGAAGCCTCCCGGCTCCCGGTCCATAGATAACGTAAAGCAGGGTTTATTTAAGAAAGGGACTGGGCCACTATTTGCCTCTCGCTCACACATATTGCCGTCTATATCCTGTGAGCGAGAGGCAAATAGAGGTTCTTTAATTAACAGTGTTATATGTAATGAGATCCTCTGTAATGGATAATGCCCGCATTCATTTTTTTTGTTATCGGCGAGTACGCCCACATTTTGATAATGATAGGTTATTATGCAAATTGTATAGCTAAGTACTATACGTACTAAGTTTACATTCAGGCACGCTATACAAGGTGTATCAAAATTCGCATATACAGGGTGTTAAAAACTGACGCCCGACTTGAAAGCTACGCATTACTTTACAGGACATTAAAACAAACTTTATGATTCCAACACATTAAATTTTGAAAAATCAATTTGGGAAATATTTTATTGTGTTATATTTTTGAGGCAATGAAAAAAACTAGCAAAAAATTACTTTATAACATCTTTATTATCTTTATTACATTAAAGGAGACCTGTCATACAACAATTAATGAAACACACATGTTATTTTACAAAAATTAAGCAAACTGCTGTTGTAATTACTTATTTTGTAAGAATAGACCAATAAATAAATGACAATTTGACTTATGTTATTTAGTTCGCCGAGCCTAGAAACGTTAGCACGCACTGGAAACTTTTTGTGTTCTTAGGCACGCTTTCTTTGTTTGAGATCTTGAAGATTGAATCCCACCAAAACAAAAAGGTAAAAAAACTGGCCAACTTACAAACATACATAAACTCACGCCTGTATCCCAGAGGGGTAGGCAGAGACCAGAGACTGCCACTTGCCACTATCCTGACAGATCACTTTCACTTCCTCAACATTCATTAGTCATTGCATGCACGCACGCCGGTTTCGGGTACTGGCCAACTTCTCGTCCAAAAAAATACTTGGTGGGATTTCATGACTTTTTGTTAAGAATGTTAGTCTAATGACTTAATAGTAATATGATCGCGTAATATGATCAGGAGTAGCCATTATAGTGAGAAAATAGTTTCAAAGTCAAAGTCAAAAATTTTTATTCACTATAAAAACATAATGTTTACTTAATGAACGTCAAATCTGTTAGTTTCACAATTTATAGATTATGCGGAGAAGAAATTAACAAAGAAACTCCACATTTATTGTTTTCAAAACAGGTTTGCTTAATTAACAGAGTTTTCAACTTATAGTTACACTACACTAGATAAAATCGTTCCTGTTAACATTATTTAAATACCAGACATCCTTGTCTTCCAAATAATCCTTAATGTTATAATAGGCTTTTTTGCACAGAGTATGCTTAATACATTTTTTAAACCGCATCGGTGGTAACTAATATATCTTGAGGAATCTTATTGTAGAACCGTTCACAGTGCCCCATAAAGGAAGTATTAACTTTTGCAAGTCTAAAACGTGGAAATAACAATTTATGTTTATTCCTCGTATCAATATTGTGATGACTACCAACATTTTCGAAATTGCTGATGTTTTTTCTAACATACATTATATTTTCATAAATGTATATACTTGCAACTGTTAAGATGTTAGTTTCTTTAAAGAAATCCCTTAACGAGTCCCTACTACCTAGCTTGTAAATAAATCAGATCGCTCTCTTCTGTAAGATGAAGATCGTGTCAATGTCTGCTGCCCGACCCCACAGTAGTATACCGTAGGACATAATACTATGAAAGTAACTAAAATAAACAAGCTAGCAGTTGCAACGTCAGTGAGCTCTCTAATTCTTTTGACTGCATATGCTGCAGAACTAAGCATGTGTGCTAGTTTTACAATATGAGGACCCCATTGCAATTTTGAATCGATTGTGATGCCTAGAAAAACGGTATCTTCTACAAATTCTTGTTTTTCTTTTCCGAGTACAATGTTGTTTTCAACTAATGTTACGTTTGGTAAGGTAAACTTTATACATTTTATGTTCTTGGAATTTAGAAGCAGATTATTGGCCGTGAACCAATCCAATACATGCGAGAGAGCATTATTTGCATCGTCAAGATTATTTTCTTCTCTTAATTTTAAAAATAAGTGACGTGTCTCGGACATGTTTTGTACCATAAATGGCAAATCATTTACGTATACAAGGAAAAGGAACGGCCCCAAAATTGATCGCTGTGGTACTCCCATTTTTAGATAAGATCTCATCAGTTCTAAACCTTTCCATTTATTCCGTAATGTTCTAGTTTTAACAAAAGTGTCTCGTGGTCCACGCAATCAAATGCCTTTGACAGGTCACAAAAAACACCTATAGCATACAAGACACCAGCGTCTGTCGTCGACCGCCCCTGCGTGAAGCCGAACTGGTTTAATTTTATTTTCTGTTTATCACACCTCCTACCAAAGCCATTTTCTATCTGCAACGGATTACAATGGTAGCACTTAATGCACCCTGTATAACACGTTCACCCTATAGATATAATTTTTATGATTTTAGCTTTTCTCAGAGTCCTTATATAATATTAATTTATTTTTTTTTTATTTTGCTGTTGACAGTACATGTTTTATTTATGAATTTAGGCATGCATAATATAATATAATACTTATTTTTAAAGTTTTTTCTAACCACTAAGGACTTCAAATGCCGTATCAAATTATGACCCTGTACAACCTGGCCACCCTGCATATGTTAAATTCGTTATTTTTTATTGGTCTGCCTTCACATAATCTATGATTGTCGCTATGAAAGTAAAGTGTTATTTTTATTTTTTTGCTGATAGTACATTTTTTTTTTAAATTCTGTGAATGCAAATGCAAATTTACACAACTTTATTAATTAGGATAGGTCTTCTAACAAACTTTTTCTCTATCAACAAGGGATTAGGTAGTTCCCCTCAAATTACGACCCTGTATAACACGGTCACCTGTATATTTTCACGTTTTTAGATTTTTCCGTTACTTATTGAGTACCTACTCAGTATATTCAATTAGAAGTACAGACTTTTGATGATCCATCAGTGAGTGGGTCAGTGAGTGCCGAAAATTCCAATATCTGAACCTCAGAACACAAGTTCTGAGATTTGGACCCATCCACATCTTAAGTTTAATAGCTGGAAGCATGAAATTTAGAATAATCTTTCAATGGACAATATTTCGAAAAAATATTAAGCTAAAATAAAAAAACCGTTTGGAGATTAAGCTTCACAGAATACAAGAAAAATACTCAAAGATTTTGCTGTAGTTTTGTTTCACGGATAATTGCAAAATTGCAAAATTAAAAAAAAGCCGGCACAGCGGCTCTACAGCGTGGTAGGTACTTACGCCTTGGCCTTTGTCAGCTAAAAAAAAAGTCAAATGTCAACAATGTTGCATATCGTAACGAATTTTCATCTGTGAACGAAATGTGAAAGAAATAATGTTAGCTAGCACATTAATCTGAGGCTAGCACGATCTATTCCAAACAACAAACAGACAACACAGATTATTATCTTGCATGACGTGACAATAACAAGTAACAAGTGACACGTTTTTGTTTTCAAGTAAAGGCACAGGTAGAGGCATAGATTATATTTTTGTTGCTTTCGAGCCTACGTCACTTCCGGTCCTAAAAATCAACTTTCAAACTTAAAAATAACTATTATTTCCGAATAAATACGGGAATGAAAAAATACGTGTCCCCTATTTTTCTCTTTTCTTCTCAAAAAAGCAATAAAATCATAGGGCTTTATTTTTGCACTATTGTCCATTTGATAACTGGCTTCAAAGCGAAAGTGGCTCGAATGGCTTCGTATAAATATATGCACAGCGCGGGCAGGCTGAGAACTTGGCCTGACGCTCTCTGTTCGCCTTGATGCTTTGCGCGTTAACATTCCAAATTAAAAAAAAAAGCTTAAGCATTCCGATAAGGTCTCTTGTTAGCTGCAACTTTCCAATACACACACCTAAATTCAAATCGTATCAATCAAAGTGTGAGATATCCGATCGCTTTTTGCCGGTAACGTAATAACAGGAACGAGTTCCCACGCAAGTTGCGTTTGATTTCGATTCGACCGAGCCATTCACTCGCCTGAATGCTCTTGGTTTATGGACGTTTTGTCCGACCGCTCCACTCTCCTTTGTGTGAGCGTCACTGAGTGATGTCAAAGCGCCTTTTATACGTGATAATTTATCTCCCTATGCGAATATGAGATGAAAGGCATCACAAGGCGTGCTTTGGACTTCGCTGAAATCGTGATTATGTTTGTCTTCTTTTTGGGAGCGGCTCCACAGAAATCTTGTGGTTGTTTTTCAAAGTTGCTCGATGATGATGACATCAGTTTACCCGACAGTATACTTGGATATGTGTGGTGGTCGAAAAAGTTGACAGTACCCTGAGGTAGCGCTAGAACCAGGACGCTAGATAGACAGACGTAGTCGCGAAGTATTGGCACGAAAGCTTTGTAAATACGGAAAGAGCAGTACCGTACCCAAGTGACAGACTTCCGGTCACGCTCCCTGGCAGCAGCGAGGCGGGCAAGCCGCTTGAGCCGCGGCGGAGGCACCGGCCCGGCCTGCAGCCCCGGGGACGCCATTTGCGGCCATCTAGGGCCCCCACGATTCGCACAAGCAGTCACATCACTTTATCCACAATTCACTTTGCCGTAGTGGCTTCTAGTTCAGTCGTTTTGCTCGATGTGGTAGGTTTGACACTTGCTATTTTAGTTGTTGCTAAACTTTGCTTGACAAAGTCGCAAAACTAGGTAGTCACTATCGTCAATAAAATGCCTCAGATAGGGATTTCTGCAAAGTAATTAAAAATGTGGTACCGGTAACAACATTTTGAAACACTGTGGCACTTTAAATTTTATCTATGTACCTACTATACTGAAATGTGTTGGAATTCTGCTTGGCACAGTTACACGGGGATTTATTCCAGATTCACCACAATAAATCGACATTTAAGTCGCAGGAACCCTCAGCTTTGGGCAAGAGCTAAGAAGCGAATCCGAGAGTCAAACGCTGGTCTGCCGTCACTCACTACTGACATAGATAACGTACAACAACAAGGCAATGGTCCGGATGGGACCTTGGCCTTCGCGCGCGACTGACTGCGAAGAACGCGCGCTCACATGCGCTTGCGCTGATGCACTCCTGACTGCACTGGATTTAACTGAGCATGATGCGGCATAACTGTTCACCACCGCACTGTGCTAAATGCCACCTCTCGCGAATCCTAAGTGTGTATACTTTGCAGTTTGCATCAGCTGTTAGCTTATTTAGCTCTGATAATTTCTGGTGTACAAAGTTAACAAAAAAACAAAAACAATGTTTTTATTCAAAGTAGCATACGATGATTAATACGTTCTGCAAGAATATAGAAAAAGTTCGACCCTCAAAATCTCCTAAGCCGTACATTCTTGAAGTATGCGTCCTAGAAGAAATGTTCCTAATTATGCAGGGAATACGTGTTCGAAAAGTACATCTATCTAGTAACACCCGGTATGTAGATATGAGTACCAGGTTCACAATAACCCCCATGAAACACTCGAAGCACAATGGTGTGTTATGAATATTCATGATCTATTATTTAAAGTCGGCTAATTTGTAGATGACCATAAGCGGCTTAGGGCAACGGAAACACCTTACATGTATGTATGGGACGGGCAAACGAGCGCCTGTCTCGAATCGATAATGGACATAAATGCGTCAATACAAGTATAATATGCACGGGTTTTAATTATACCAAAGTAAATGTTTTAAGGAATTGATTCTGTTTTCGTTTTGTTTGTTCTGATGTTTTAAGTAGCACATCGCTGGAGATGTTTCTACAATTGAAACATCGGACTACTTCTTCAGCATTTGTTTGTCCATCTAATATCGGGCTTGGCGTGATGCAATTAGATTACAATTTGGTACAATATTCACTCGAATTTATATGTCCATCAATTAAAACACGGAATAAATTGTCAACACACAGAAAATCACGCGGAATCTCTGAAGAATTACAAAATTATGCAAAGAGCATGTTTTCGAGGCAAACAATCTCCAAGGCGATATTGAATATTAGCCGCGAAATTGTTATGCAAATACCGCGGATTCGGTCGACCAGCACTCGACTGCACCCAAACACTTGTGACTTTTAAACGTCGCGACTTTTTCGCAGTTTGTATCTGTAGTAAGTGGAAAACGCAATGTTTTCCACTGAAATATACATGTCAAGCCATCAATACACAAGCCCATCCATAATTCGGTATTTGACACGATCAACAATAAATTATTACATATGCACGATTAAAACAAAAATTACAAAATATCTCGGAAAATGTATCTCAAATGTAAAAGTCAATTACTAGTTATTACAATTTTTAAATAGAATAAACATAAAAAGAGTGCTCTGAAATATGACGTCATAAGCCAGTATTTTCATACAAAATTCCATTTTAAAAGTAACTCATTTGATATTATGTCAAATACCCAATTCGGTATTTGACACGATCAACAATAAATTATTTCATATGCACGATTAAAACAAAAATTACAAAATATCTCGGAAAATGTATCTCTTTTAGTCAATTACTAGTTATTAAAAATTTTTTTAAATAGATTAAACATAAAAAGAGAGATTTCTGAAATGTGACGTCATAAGACAGTATTTTCATACTAAATTCCGTTTTGAAAGTAACTCATTTGATATTTTGTCAATACCCAATTTCGGAACAACACAGTGCGCAGTGCAACTTGTAAAATAAGTTATTTTTACATTCAATGCCATGCTGCATCTTGGTTAACAACAGATTTCACACGGCAAAACATAAAACCACTTTTAAAGTTATTCTAAGACGTTCGCATAATTACTTTCATAGCACCAACAAAACTCGCGGGGTCGATCGTGACGCAATCTATTTCAACTTCCTACCAAAATACTATCACACGCGTTTGGGCCGTTCTCAGTTTATAGTGAAACTAGATCGCGTATCACGTGGTTATCAGATTGAAGGCAGCAGGCGGCAACGGACAACGCGGCTGTCGGCGCCAGAGTAAAAGTTAAACTGATGAGCGCTCCAGCGCACGCACCAAGCGTAGAGCATCTTACT
Organism: Yponomeuta evonymella; assembly: GCA_963969515.1. Classification (NCBI taxonomy): domain Eukaryota; kingdom Metazoa; phylum Arthropoda; class Insecta; order Lepidoptera; family Yponomeutidae; genus Yponomeuta; species Yponomeuta evonymella. The sequence goes on from OZ018346.1 coordinate 9,269,419, forward strand.
TCATTCACATTACCTTGGATTACCTAAAAAATGCGCAATTCCTGAAACTGAAACCTGTTATTTACACGATATCTTGTCATTTTCAATAACTTTACCTCTCTATGACTCGTGAAAAGCGTGTAAGCCCACCTTTTTAGTTTGCATCAAACATAATCTTATCTTGATGTTTTTTTGTTACATTTTCCATTTTTGTATATTTACTCCGTATGTTATTTTACGGTTTTTCTAATCTGGATTGTATTTTCGAAATGTTGAATTCGAAAAATTCAACGAACTGCTGCAGAAATCAACGGTCTATTCGCTAATAACTGGGGAATTAACCACAAATTGATTTGTGGCCGGATCGCCGAGTTGTATGGGCTACTCACCCATTACGCAATGCCTTTCAACTAAGTCGCTCTCAACCCTTCGTAAAAGATCACGTGTTCGTAGGTAGATGTGAGTCATTTGATCTCAATCTTCTTAAAAAACCAAGCTTAACTGCAAAAATAATAATAAGGCAAAAGTTAACGGATTGTCTAGATACGAATGATGCCGTTAAATCTTGGACAACGATGACCGTGATCTGTGGTGATGCAGTCATCTGACGCCAACGCCTACATACAATCGGTTAGCAACGTTTAGCCGTACACCTATCTACTTTATTGTTGCTAGTGCACCGTGGCCGAACGTTGTTAACGCGTGCTTGGCACTAACAGGTTAATATTAATAATTATAGTGCTTGAGAAGGATTTTATTCAAAAAAACTTTAACTTCGTATGTAAAACTGCCACAGGAAGTAGCTAGCTATTTAATTTCATTCCGCTTTGTTCTACTTGTAAACAAACCGTTGATAAAATCTTCAAAATTCGGAAAGCAATGCTCAATGAGACGAAAATAGATAGGTAAAAAAATATTGTACATCTACACTAATATTATAAAGAGGAAAAATTTGTAAGTTTGTAGGGGGTAATCTCCGAAACCACTCATCCGATTTCAAAAATTCTTACACCAGTATTTAGAATGGTTCTTCAGGCTATAGATTATATTATTAAATTAAAGGACCTTTGCGTAGAGACCAATTTTGCAACGTAAGTCGTCGAAAAAACGACCGAGCGAATGGGTTTCGTACAAACCCTGCCTAAACGGTAAGACATATATATGAACGCTTTTTATGGGAAAAATAAAGATCTTAAAAATGCCTGCAAAAAAGTCCGCGATGACATATATTTATCTCCTAAGTTTAATTCGCAAATCGATAAAAAAAACATTATTCTCAATCTTTCGAAGGGAATTTAAGTATGTAATATTAAAACCTTATCAAAATAAATTCGTCTATCGTCAAGATGATTTCATGTTCAGACGAATAGTTTAGAATCTGCGACCGTGTACAAATTTACAAAGACCAAATAAAAAACATTAATAACATAAATGGACAGGTCAAAGGTAGAAAAATTGACGAAAGAAATATATCGATCGAGCGAATGTGACTCGAAGGGCCGGTAAGGGACGTCTTAGGTGGATATAAGTCTACCAAATAGGGGATGTGCTAGCGAAGGGCAAAATAAAAAGTACCCGACACTGGCGTGTGTGCATGCAGCGCAATTAATGTGTATAAGTTCGGACGTGGTAAGTGGCAAACCCTGGTCTCTGCCTACCTCTCTGGGGTACATGCGTGAGTGATACGTGCATGCGTGGGATGGGCAACGTGCGCACGTGCTGATGTGCCATTCCTTGGAACGCTTTCGGGAACGTTCTCAAGTACTGGGGACAGCGGTAACGGTATGGATTAATTTACATAGTGACCATTGAAAGCTCTGGAAATATTTGAACTTACGATTATGGTCTAGGCCACAATATGATAAAATGTTATCGGGATCTCTTCAACGGATAACACTAGATCCTTTGATATCGGGCTTACTTGATCAGTTTTGATCCGGACTTTTGCAAAAGTTGGTGACCAGGGCCTGACATGAGTTTGAAACTACACGGAGAAATAGAAAAATGTAGAAGGTAGACACTCAAACTTCCCAACGGATAAAATCAGACTTTTCGAGTTTCGGCTTATTCGGTCAAGCTTGATGAGAATCGGCGACCGGGGTCTGATATTTGGATGAAATTTGGATACGGGATCCTCTCACGGGATTAAAGAAATAAAGAGGTAAGGGACCTAGAAGTCTGTCTGTCTGTCTGTCCGTCCGTTCATCTGTCAGTCTGTCTGTCACCAGGCTGTATCGCATGAACCGTGACAGCTACAGTCAAAATTTTCACAAATGATGTATTTCTGTTGCCGATATTACACCAAATAGCAAAAACAGAATAAAATAAATATTTAAGGGGGGCTCCCGTACAACAAACGTGATTTTTTGCCGTTTTCTGCTCGATATTAATAACAGCAACAGGTAGACACTTAAAACATTCACAGAATATTAAGTTGTATATTTACTTCAAAAATAAATTATTACACTTTACATACATACATACATAAACTCACGCCTGTATTCCAGAGGGGTAGGCAGAGACCAGGGGCTGCCACTTGCTACGATCCTGACAGATCACTTTCGCTTCCTCAACATTCATTAGTCGTTGCATGCACGCACGCCGGTTGCGGGTACTTTTTATCTTGCGCTTTGCTAATACATCCCCTATTTATTTTATTACACTTTATTTTACACAAAAAAGAATACAAACATTGTGCCATAGTTTTTTTTCCTGATGCTCCTGTGAATTCCACGCGAGCCGCGGGTACTGCTAGAAAGTGAACGGGTTATTTTAACCAAACAAACGGCTCTAACACACAGTAATAAAATCCCAATTGCGTGGAATCTTATTTGCAAAGCACTCGACGGCAAAGACCTACTCTGGTTCTGCACCAACTTCGAAGTGCTAACACCACAATCTGTATACTTTGAGCGTGTCAATGATATGATCATCGTGGGAACGACTCGGGCAACTCAGGGTGACTCGGATAAATACACCTAATGAGCTTAGTAATAAAAAGCTTGGCGATAAATGTACCCCAATAACTCGATTACCGAGAGTATCTATTATGTACCGATAATTATCTAAGTCCAGAACTATAACATTCTGCTGTAGGTGATGTAGTGCAAGAAATAACAAATCTAGATTCCGTAGTAAAAATAGCAATAATCAGTCAAGTTTCCACGAAACAAGGAAATGTTTTGTACAACAGCACAGCAATCGGGCATGTGCAGGCAGGCTCTGAAGTCATAAAGGTAACCGGAAGTGGTTTGCTCAGAAACAATGGCGGACCGGGTCAGGTGACCGGTGGCACGGTGAACGAAGGTTATGTGCGCGAGCGCAACGGATACAATAGACTAGGTAGGGTAGCAGAGGTTGAGTGACACCAGTTAGTTCTGCACTTATCTAATAGGTGGCAGAACTATCATGGTAGATAAGCAGTTTAGGGTTCAATAAAATAATTGCGCGGTATTCACCAAATCGTTCAAACAGCCTTATCTCAAGGGCTTATGTAAAATAACTTAGATATCAGAGCAAATATTTCAAGCATCATGAATATGACTAGTTAGAATTTCTTTGGACGTATAGTTCAATCGCGGTTTGGAGAAGACTTGAGGAATATCACGAGTTCATTATTATTAACAACTAGCTGTGCCCGCGACTCCGTTCGCGTACATTTCGATTTTTACGAAGCATTTGTATGGGGGCCACGTCTTATCATAACTGGAGCTAGAATTTAAATAGCCTATCCTGTGTCCCAGATGTCTATATGTTTTTATACCAAATTTCATCAAATTCGGATAATTGGTTTAAGAGTTATGGAGGAACATACATACATACACACATACAGAAAAAAATTCTAAAAATCGTGAAATTAGTTTCAGTATCATATATTGAGCCTATAAACACAATATCTCTGAAAACAAACTAACTTACTCCATGACCGACCCTTACAGATTTATTATTAGTATAGATGACGAAGAAAGCTATGTTACCGAAACAAAATCCAGTTTGGCTTCGCATGTATTGTACCATCTCCGATAATCGACATAAATTATTATGCTGATCGAAATCTCTACTACAATGAATATAATCTATGGGTTTTAGATCTCTACCTACAGGTACATATTCTTAACATTTTACGAGTATCATCATCATTATCATCAGCCATTTGACGCCCGCTGCATGACATAGTCCTCCTTCGTGGCTTTCATGACCATGAGGGGTTTTGCCATAATCGCCACGCTTGGCAGGCGGGTTGGCGATCGCAGTATACAGTTGGAATCTCAGGAAGATGCTGCGGCTGTCTCCTGGTAATTCATTTCCTTAGTCGCCTGCTACGACATCCAAGGAAGGAAATGGAGTGACGCTATTCTTAATCCGGCGCCACACGGAATTTATGAGTATATCATCTATACTAATAATAAATCTGTAAGGGTCGGTCATGGAGTAAGTTAGTTTGTTTTCAGAGATATTGTGTTTATAGGCTCAATATATGATACTGAAACTAATTTCACGATTTTTAGAATTTTTTTCTGTATGTGTGTATGTTCCTCCATAACTCTTAAACCAATTATCCGAATTTGATGAAATTTGGTATAAAAACATATAGACATCTAGGACACAGGATAGGCTATTTAAATTCTAGCTCCAGTTATGATAAGACGTGGCCCCCATACAAATGCTGCTTCGTAAAAATCGAAATGTACGCGAACGGAGTCGCGGGCACAGCTAGTACTTTTATAAATCTTTTTGACCTACGTTTTATGTCTGTTTTCATTTGCGGTGTGCATTCATAAACTGACTAATGAATGTTGATGAAGCGAAACAGGTTTGTCAGGATCGTGATAAGTAACAAACTCTAGTCCCTGCATATCCCTCCGGGATTCACGTGTGAGTTTATGAGGTATGTTTTATTTTCGCACTTATTAATACAATGTGAATTTCGGCCTCGTTAGTGTTAACTACCAAAACATAGGTCGTGAGTTTGATTCCTAATGTAGGCCACCGTACTTGATTTGTACAAATAGCCTCAGTCTGGGTGTATTTACATGTTTGTGATGGCCTTGCCTGGTCAGCGTAGCACTGGGTATCCTAGTTTTGCACCAGGACAAGTGATTGTGTAGTACCTATGGAACTTATTTATTTTGTGGCATCCAGAACTTGTTTTTGTTTTACGTAGATTTACTAACATATCTTATAACTAACACGCCTGCAAAATCCATCTATACGAGTGCGCTCTCTCTGCGTATGTTTGCCGGATTGCTCCGAATTGTCTGCCCAGACGGCTAATATTGTTTGACACTGTTCGTTTGAGCAGGTGTTATCATATCAGGCATATGAGCTGTCACGGAGGTACCGAGTGGGGAGGTCGCATTGACTATCGCGGTGGAATGCGAGCGATTAAGTCCCGAGGCCGAATATGATCATTAGTTACGTAGTAACACACTTAAGACATATATGCAATGAAAGGTGAAGAATAGTGTTTAATACGGCCGATTCAAGCCTAATACGGTTGAATACAATCATAAGGAAATGGGCAAATATATTTACGAAACCCTTTGATAATTCTATATCGTAACAGCAAAACGAAGTTGAACGACCTGATTCGCGTGACCATCGACACAATGTTTCCCATTGACGACTTAATTGCACCTTGTACTGAGCTGAATTTATAAAACAGACAGACTTTCCAACGCTTTCAGACGCGAACAAAACACCGCGTGAAAGTAGATACTAGGTACCCATAACAATGGCTCTACACGTCGCGACATACGAAAGTAAGCAATATAAAGAGACCTATAAAAATCATTTTCAATTGAATGCCTGATGGTTGTTGGTTATTGCTCCACCTTCAAGTGCGAATGGAAAGGTCCGTGAATTTATGAAACCATTCGAAATGGCTATATCAAAGCAAAGAACTTGAACGTTTGACTAACAATGTACAAAAGTGCACTGGATTCCTTGGATGTTTTAATTTAAAATTGTATACTTTATATGTGTATTCTTATTATTTCAATTCAATTCAAAAGCACATTGAGCTAAATATAGACGCAGAAAAACTGCTAAACAGTTCATCAACGTGCTCAATCAAGCAGATCTTAGAAGGATTGTCTTCCGACTAGAAAAAGTGGACCCGAACCGAATCTAATTACCATTAGTTACTTTAATATTTATTAACATGGCCAGGGTAAACAGAGACAGCAACTTATTTAAATTAAATGCAAAGTTTGCTAGAAATTGTATTTGTAGTTTTGTAGATAAAATTTACTCTCGAACAATGAACGATGATCTCACAAATTAATCGCATGAAGTAACTACAGGTGGTGATTGAACTAGAGAGAATTCAGAAACCTCGTTGAGAGAAATATTAACGCAAAACATGTGAAGGCGCAGACTACATCAGGGGTAGAAAATGGGCAAACGACGATCTTTATAACGGGTCCCATTGGACACTTACGAATATATACCTTTGTTTGTGTGGGCTTGGGCAGGATATTCTTCTGTAACTTCTGGACTGGGTACGTCTGTCTCCAGCCAAACAGACGGACTAGTTTGTCGGCCACATCCTCGCATCTCGGAGCAGAATCCTTCATCCTGAATTGTGAACTGTAAGCAATGTTCGACCTTTTCCCTTTCTTCATTGAAGTTTAATTTCACTTCACATTTACGACTATTGTTGCACCAAACATAATTAAATTACTTTTTAGGTAGCTAAAATCTCTTTGTTCATGGTTGTTATTATAACACAAACTAATCACCAGCTTAGCTTCACTATCTCTTTAACCAAATCATGTTGACTTTAACCACAGACTTCCACCTGCTTCAAAGTTTAAACCGCTAGCCTGTCAATAGACGAGACAGGCAAAAAATAAACAAGCTAGTGAGCGTAAGAGTGAGCTCTTGAGTCCGAAGCCCCGTGGCTTCCCGCACAGAGTATGAGTAGGACTGTGATAGGCGGCATCGCATCGTTATCGTCAGCCACTTCGTTATCTGCAACTACGTCACTCGCCCCACCTGCTGTGTCAACACCGACTGCAGCAGCGTGCCTCACTTTTTCAAGCACGTCATTTACCTAGTAATAGATATTTGATGTTTAGATAGGCTTTCTCTAAGACCTGCTTGCCAAAAAAAAACAATAGTTTGCCACTGATGACGTTGCGATATCGAAACATTATCAAATTATCAATCTATTACGTAGATAAGTCTAAATATAAATAGAATTGATTGATTTCTTATCTCTAAAGACTATCTGAACTTAGATAGAGAAGATTTTATCGATGTTATCTGTTTTGACTCCTGGAAGCGCCTCAGACTATGACGAACGGAAACGCGTGTGTCAAACAAAAGCAAATAGAAGAAAGGGAATTAGCAACATGGCATGGCGGCTAAGCTAATTAGAGTGGACATGTCACACGATACGCTTCGTGGACAAATAGATCAAAGAATGCCTCGGGTTTGAGTTTCAATTGCATTTTGTGACTAAATACTAAAGCAACATAGATACATTCTTAATTCAGCAACAGGCGGTTAAAGAAGCAGACAATTTGAGATACGGATAGTGCAGTGCTATGAATGCTTAACAGGAGAAATCAAACTCTGTGATTATTCTGTGACCCCTGAATTCGTTATGGTCAAACTGTGAACTAATTTCAACGAATTTCATTACACCAATAGCAGAATAATTTGATAATTGTAAATATAGCTACTTAGACGTTGTCAGTCTGGCGAAAACTCTCTCTGAGAGTTGAAGTAGAGGTTATCAACAATATGGACATTTTTTCTATACGAGATACAAAAGGACGTGCTTTTAAAGGATGCAAGACGTGGCGAATACCTCTTCAATGTTATGGTAATTTCCGATTAAAAAATAATCCGTTTGAGCAACCAAGCGTGATTTCGGTGAACGGTCAACAACCTGTAGGTATTCATAAGGCCTTGCATTATGCAAGAACAACTCAAATTGCTGTAGTCAGCGAGATCATTTTTGCAATAGCTTAGTCCACATTAAGTCGATTCTATCAAGATTTGGCTCGAAATTCAGGACATGGTTAGGCAGCTTCGTCTATCTGATTTCGCTTAGCGATCGGAATGAGGACTGACACATCCAGTAATTCAGCAATATCTGCACCAAATGTGATTTTCGATCGAAACGTGCTTCTCGACTGTGTAAAAGATTGTTCAGTAAATTCTTGTCACAAATATTTTTGGACGGACGGATGCGGACGTGACATTAGAACAGCGAAAAGCCTGTGAATCGCAACCGGATAGTTGACAACAGTACAACGAGCAACGGGGCCTGACAACGAATAGTTGTAATTACCAAACTGCCAGCATTCAAGCCATTGTCAACCGGGTGAATTGTGCCCGTGGGAATGAAGTCTAACTATTTGCAGGCGAGACAAAGGTGCTTACTATACAACAATCCAATTAACATTAATAAGAAACTTTGAAAGTTGTGATAACGTATCTCCAGCGCTGTGGAAATTTAGCACCGCGCCCTGGGAGTTTCAGTAGCGACCTTTTTTTGAGACCGATGACTTGCTGTTTTATCTACGTACTGTGTCTCGTCTGCTGTTTTATTATGTTTATCCCAATAGGTAAATTAAGCCCTAAAACGGTATCTGGGCTGAGAACGCCTCAACAAATGATACAAATTTGCTGAATTTCTGCCTAAGGTCACCATTCTGTTATGTTGATCTACCTCTGAAGATAAAGTCTGGAATTGGGTGTGTGTTTACAAACGTACTTGAATCAACAAAACTTAATACATTTCCAATGTCAAGCAAATTAATAGATATCGTTTATACAGTATTGGAAAGTCAATAGGAACAAAAACCGTCATCGGAGTCTCACGACATCGCAACTTTCTGTCTAGATCTAGGCAGAAATCTAGATCAGTGCCAACTTGCCAAGCAATTCAATTAAATCTCTGCTACCTACCTACTACCCTCTGTTCATGAACAATGTCAGTAGATTTGTATTGCACGAATAACAATGTTTGCCATTAGAGCAAAGCGGTGACTGTGCAAGAAATATACATAGTCGGAATGGATATTGCTTCCTCGTTGGCATAGTTTTAGCATTTAGATTATACTAATAATATGATCATGAGATAAATTTTCTTCAGCAGTAAGTTTACTAGGTATTTTTCATAGTGTTTCGTCAATACACCTGCAAGGTTTTAGTTATGAGTTCACAAAAAATTATTAATTTTAACTAATCCATCAAGATCTGTAAAATCTCGATTTACGAAACATAGCATTATTAGTTATTGCGTGCACGCGCATGCAATGCAACGCTGCACAAAACTTCGTGGACAATGCGGTTAGCTGAAGCAATTTCAGAGTTACATCGGATTACATAAGAGAATCGCGATAATACACGACAATTGAAATTACCACACAAACCAGATACGTTTGAGTAATTACGCTCTTATCTGCAACATAACTGCCTTTCTGACGAGTCCTTGAATTTCGTCTGGGGTGCAAACAGACATTACTTATAAGCTGGTGATTAATTTGAGATTATTTTGATGACACTCCAAAACCTTTACTGAAATATCACACACTCCCGATGTAAAATTGTAGAGCACTGAGACAAAACCTCTTCTCCGAAACTTCAGACAGCTCTGTCTGTTAGATTTATAAACAAACAGGAGGCTGCGCGGCGACTGGCTAAACTGGCTGGCTTCTGCGCGTGCGCTGCAGGCCCGCGCCTCACGACGAGCGAGGGGCAGGTGGGGGGCGGGGTCGGGAGGCGAAGACCCGAGGCTGCCCCGCGCCCCTCAGAAGTAGCCATTGAACAGTCGTTCCCCATGTCAACATGATGCTTTAAGAGAATAGTGGCGCATTGTACCGTTACATACAGACAACCTATAAATAACGAGTAGGTTTAGACAAGTTGTAATAGTTATCAGTAACCCATAGAGCACCAATTACGAGTAGACAGACAATGAATGTGGTGCACTTTAAACTAATGTAACGATACTATTTTAGAGTAAAATTTAGAGTACAAAATGACTCTGATCACAGAATGAAACAATGATATGAGCATTGAGCATTCAGGCAGATAGAGTTAAAATGATAATTTCCTATTTCACACAGCAGGAAGAACAAACCTGACATGGGAAAAGGGTTTTTGAAAGGAGACATGGTCAAGTAAACTGGAGATAACTGCAGTTCACCTTACACTTGCACCTTGCTTCAGGGTGATAGAGTCGAATTTAGAATAGATCTGGAAGACAAATATAGGGTTATCAACAATACACCTGCCTGGAAGGTAATAAAGTGTAGTTTTGTATGTAGGTGGTAAATAATAAGGTGCAGGGGGTCAGTGGCGCGACGGGGCTCGGCGGACCGCGACGGTCACTCCAGCGTGACAACATCCTTGTGCCCCCCGCCATAACGATGGCAAAAGGATAGAAACATGCCCATAGCACGTTCAATCAGCAACCACAAATGTTGGACAAACTCAGTGAATTGAAGACTGTTTTCAAATTTGATGATTATGGTATTCTGAGGAATCTCAGGATAGGTTATTCAATCTGAGCTTTCTAAATGCTTACTAAAATACAAAAGCGAACAAAAGTAGAAGCATAGAATAATGTACCTTCGATACCTTCGAATGATTTCATAGTTCATCAATCCTCATCCAAAAACAAGTAGCGCCATCTACCTTCCTACGGATTAACTTTAACGTCCTTCTGTCTACGATAATACAATGAGCGTTATGTCTATTCGCTTCTATCACTGCCGCCTTGTAGATGCCGCTACTGATGTAAAGTTTGTAAACTACAAGCTGTGCTACAAGTAAAAATACTGCAGCAAGATTACGTTTCCTAAGTTCTGAGTAAAAAAACCGCTACGTAGGCATAATATGAATCCATCAAAGTGCTTTGCTCAACATTTCACTCCGCGCTGCGTCAAAGAAGAGCAAAGCCCTTTTATGGGATTAGAGCCTCGTATCGACGACCGGCTAGCAAAAAAAATAGGTTACTATTTACTACCTACCTATGTATTTTTTCTTACTTATTCTTAAAAACTTAGGGACTTTTCTAGAAGTTAGCAATAATGTACCTACAGCAGCGCACTGTATAAAGTTTTACAGTAAGAGGCACTTAAAAGACAAGATGTCTGAAATTCTTTGTTAGATTCCTCTCCACATTAACTAACAACTTTGAACATTTTATTTTTATTGTAAATAAAAATTGACCTTGATAGATAGCATTTGAGCCCAATAACTATTTTAAATGCTATCAGTTGGCAGCGGTGGGCTGATGACTTTTTTTTAAATTGAATTGAATTACAAATCCAACAAAAACGTGCCCTTAGAAACCGTAATAAATGGCTAGACACAACGTAGTAGGTACCATTTAACAACATGAGCAGAAGAGCACAAGTTTTTAATCGGTAGCTCTTGTTAACGACACACTGAGAATATGCTGATAGGCGAACGTTAAGCACTGTTATAATTACACACTCGTAACACTGCATTAACTTAATTTTCACGAGCTCAGTTAGAAGAGCGTTAAATTCTTCACGGAGCAATGAACGGGGCAGACACTTGAAGTAAAGCATTTACATTCTGCAACACGCTTTTCTCATCCCACTGTAATATTACCAGTAAATGCGAAAGTTTGGATGCATGGATGTGTTTTACTCAATCACCCCAGAACGCTGACCGGATCGGGACAAAATTATTGATCTGGATTGGCACAGGTCTGGATTAGCGCACAACCTCCTCAGTATTGGCCTTGAAAATAACAATGGTTTTCAATTGGGAGGTTAAGCAACTTTTTTTGCCGGAAAAATACACATCAAAATTTCCGCGCTAACGAAGTCGCGGATAACAGCTCATAATAAATAATAATCCACACAACCCAATCACTATGGTTACCAGGCAAGGACATCACAAACATGGAAATACACCCAGACTCGGGCCATCTGTACGAATGAATTAAGCCGGCCTCCAGTGGGAATCGAACCGTCAACCTCTGCTTTGCTATCGTTTATTGTCAATCTAGGCAGTAAATACACATTTACACGAATTCTCCTCTCTGCTCACTTTTGACGTAGTAGGTCGGAGTAGTGTAAATAACTCAGCATTAGAAACTGCGCAGCAATACAGCTTCTCATCCGAGGGTGGGACAGACATCATTGTAGTACGATATTATGGAAGTGCGTTACTCATCTATAACTACCTACCTATATGGTGTTTCTGTCAGTTATTCCATGCTTCCTATCGTCTGTCTCACTTTTTATCAGTTCATTGTTTAACATATAAAATGAAAGTTCGCTATTCTTCCGTTGTTTGCTTGTGCTTCTTAATTACAACAGCTGTGCCGAAAGACATAACTTACATCCACAATGCCGTAAAAGTCCGATCCGACATTAATTTCCAGGTCAATTAGAACGCACGACTATATGGAAATTGGAGACATAAAATCATAATGACCGAGAAGAGTGCTAGGCAAGGAGTGAAGCATTATGATACCTCTCCATGTTTTAAAAGAGATTGGATGCTTGCTAGGTTGTACACGTTACGATACTACAATCCAATTTGGACAGCCAAAAACACCAATACAGTACTTGTCCAGCAAGATGCCGATTATGTCATGAGGTCACTGGCCCAATCGGCTAGCTGTTGCTAATCTTCAGGTCCTGACCTTTCCGCGTACGACAGCGTTCCTCAACCTTGAACTGAACACTAAACGCGACTCGTGAAAACATTAATAAGTAGGTACCTGCATTTATCGATTGTTTTTGAGAACTGACCCCGGTGAACGATAAAGAGCCGCAAAAAAAAAATTAAGACTGCACTCTCTGACACATGTCTGATGTGGAACTAGCAAAAAAGGTGAAAGGTCAGACTACATAGCAGGTTTTAGCGCACACATCATCTCGCCTTAAATATTATGCAGCTGCTCCAATTTTTATCGAAACCAAATAATGGATGAGGTATGAGAATTTCGACTCACCAACAACGGTATTGGCATTGTGGCTACGATGAAACCTATCACAACAACAGCCAAACAGAAAGTATGAGTATAAATGCAAGCAGCACCGAAAACCACTTTCTTTGCTGTGATAATTCAAGCGGAGCGGCCTCCCGCACCTTTACAGCACTTGGGGACCGGAATGTGGGTGAATTTGTGCGTGCAGAAGTTACAATTTAAAATGGCTGGATCCAACAAGGGTGTGCGCCGAAGGGTGACCATCCGTGGGAGAAACCGAGAGTGAAGAACGGAAGCTCACGCAGGAACGGGATTCCCTGGCTGAAGTATCACATTACTCGCGGGCTTTAGACAGTTTCCAATAATGTCTTGGGTTACATCCATGTTACATCAATACAAGTTTCGCAAAATACCGAAGCGTAAAATATAATATGGCATTCAACTACCGGGTGACATCGAATTCATAAGCAATGCAGGGGCATTCAGACTCAGGATTTGAAAAACTTATTACATAGTTTACATTCACAAAAACTACTTCACCTAAACTACTACTTTTTTTAAATTTGTGATTCATTGAAAAACCAGAAAAAAATCCGGCCAAGTGCATGTCGGGCCACGCGCAGTGCAGGGTTCCGTAGAAAGATGGGTTATTTATCTGCTTTACAGAACTAACAACTTCATCAAAGTAATTTTCAATTAATTTGGTACGAAGTTTTCCATTAATAAGTTAACTTGTAAAGCCTTTTAAGTTCATTATAATATGTGCTACTACCCAGAATTTTTTCGCGTTCCCACCTACGAAAAAAAAACTATAGAAATATTTCTTCCTACAAAATGCACACTGAAAAACGGCCCCAGTCCTCTCGATTAGTGAAATGAGCGCAAGATGTCCTGTAGAGTAAATCACTCTGTGATTGGTTCATTCTGTGCGCTATGCGTGACTACGACAACGTTGATTGTGATAGGGAAGATTAAGTGACAGCGTAACTGAAGATTGGTTTTGTTTGACAAAAACGTCAAACCCTTGACTTGATTTATAACCCGTCGAATTTTGCACTATGGCGGTCTGACGGTGGCAGGTGCATAGATATTTTGCCTTGTAATACCGAACTCGCTCCGATTGGTAACACAATTCACAAGCCCCCTTCCCGCCTGCCCGCCTTCCCACAATTCAACGTGGGGTAATTTTTTAGCGCTTTTTAACTATTACTGGTTTCCACAATCAACCATTTAGCTGGGAGAGGGGAGGGGGGGACGCCCTACTCTACTAAAAAACGACTTATCAAAAAAAATTCTACCACTAACGTTAAATCGTTAATATTCAAATTCACCGTGCAAATCCCCAGATTTGATCACTTTTGTCAGCCAAGTCTTGAATATAAAGTTTCGGTGATAAATCTCGTTATGTTACCGCAATCGTCGCTGTTTTCCGTCCTATCGTACAAATTAAATAGGGCAGTAGAGCAGCCACTTGACTGATAACTACGAAATTCTATAGAATAAAATTCAAGTTCTCATTGAACGATTTGAGTGCTTCACCTATTTCTGGCATCCGTTTAAACCGCTCAAAGTACTGGACAACTAGGTACTCGTCGTTTTATCTCAAGTTTAGCGTGAACCGGATTCCCGAAACAATGTTTTTGAGATAAGATAAGACGTTAAATTACGCTGATCGCCCCTTTATCCACGCAAGTACGAATACGCCGTCTATCTACTTGCTTTGGTATTACAGGCACGTCAAACGCGACCCATGTTAGGAATTGTAGGAAGTGTCTCGATGATCCTATTCGTCAGCGAGGTGTCGGTACCCGTGTCGCTACTTCGGGATTACTACCTCCTAGTTTAGTTCATAGTCGGTGCGTAGTTAGGTCATAGGTCTACCTAGCACCAGGGGAACAATGGCAGGGAACGCGGAGTACTGTTTCACATTGTTTCGACTAAGTTAAGTACCCTCTGTTTTTGCTCAGAAAACATAAACGTTTTCCGTCGGAGAGGTATGTTGGATTGAATGTAAATATTTTAAACTCAGCACGCACACTGTTTTTACGTTGAAGTAGTAAATAATGGTAATATGATGACGAAGCGCCATTAAAAGGTCATCAATACAGCATAAGAATCCAGTGGCTTTGCTGCTAGAAAATGAATCGAAATGTGCTAGCTTTGCAAACACTTGGTGAAGGTTCGCAGACGCAGGCGGCATGCAGTGGTTGCCCACGCGCACCCCGAATCACGACCTCTAACACATTGTTGTTATTTACTCCTACATACATTAATGTGCTCCTAGCTCCTACAATGCAGAAAGTGGCCTCTAAGCTCGCACTTACATTATGTCTCTCCATAACAGCTGGTTTGTTTTTGAGACACAAATATACTCTGATCCAAAACCACAGGAATTCCAATTAAATCCGAATCAAACTTTCTTTTATACGATCCATCAATCATAAGTTTAATACGCTTAAAACCCCCAATCACAGCTCAGTACCTCAGTTATATGATATAATTAAAATGGACACAATTTTTGTCCACAATTCGTTTGGGACATAGAAAAAATACAGAGCGGTCTGAGACTAAGATAGGCATTCATGATCAAGGCTATCAAGCAGAGGAATTTAAAATTCACAAGCTAGGGATACTAATAACGATCGCTCATGATAATTGCAAATGAGGGGTCGACATATCGTCGAGGGAAAATTGACCACGTGCCGTACTAACCTAACCTAACCTATATGTTTACCTAAAGGCTTTTGTTTTTCCTGTTCAGGAGGCCGCCTATCTTGAGTTGTACAGGAGTACAGTCCGTGTGTCTTTCTCTGGCCTCAGTCTGGGTGTCTTTCCATGTTTGTGATCTCCCTGCCTGGTTACCATAGCACAGGGTACCCTAATTTGGGACCAAGCCCTGGAGTCTAATTGACATACAGGTTTTCAATAGAATTATACAAGCAAGACAATATTGAAGTCGTCAGTCGCAGTCGTTTGCCTTTATTTGGTAGAGCAGTACAGTAGATCAATAGCAGAACGAGTTAAGTTGCACCGGTTATACCATTGGAATGCGATTGGTTACTAAATTACGAATAGTGTCAATCACAATTCAATGTGTCAATGAAACAACCATTACCGCCTAACATCACGCAGGACAAGTGATGGCGTTGTGTGGAATTATTATAAAATTTGTTATATCGTGGCTCAATCAATTGGCCTAGTGCATCTCTCGTCAACCGAATGTTACGTGTACAATAAGGGCTAGAGACCAGGTAGAGCCGCATTCCATTGAGGGCGGCTTGTCTCGCTCGTAATTACGAGTCGGGTATAAAAACCGTTGCTAGAGCAAGCTACTGGCCAGAGACAATCTTAGGTCGGATGGCCAATGATAGGTAACTCTGTTTCCATTATTAAAGATAGAAGAGGTCGGCGGAAATTAGAGTTTGATAAACGATCACAGTCAAGTGGCCTGCGGTCAAACCAGCCAATAAACGTGGGGTTCGGGAGGTTTATACTTCTGGCTGCTACATATTAATTAGGTATTCATTTTACCAGATTACGCCATTTAACAGATTTATCTTGTCCTAAATCACCTAAAGACATGTCTTAGAGTCCATGTTTTAGAATGGCAAAAAGGAAAAACAAAACCAAATTTCCCAAACTGCGACCGGCGGCGTAACAGTTTTTACTGAACAACCAATACGCAAGTTTTTGTATCCTATAGGTTATTGTTTTATGAAAAAGAGGTATTTATTACTCGTATCAGAATTATGAGTTTCAATTCGGAAAGTTTTTTTTTTCAATGGTAGGTCATTGAAAAAAAAACAGCGCTAGTCTCAATATTGAGAAAAAAATTGCTTTACTCTTTTCATCACTGTAAAACTAGGCGATATACGAGTAGCTCAATTCAAAAATGTTTCTGTACCGGGCTGGAGGTGCAAAGATGGAATCTATCAGTCTCGTAGTCTATTGTTGTTTGTCTTGTATTTTTACGTAATTTCATAAGTTACTAGCTAATTAGGTGTTCTATTTTAAGTAAAAAATACACTAAACTACAAAACTTATCAGAATAGCGATCATTGACGTGAGACAATGGATATGGACTATAACGACCAAGTAATTTAATCGAATTATCTATCATCACAGAACAAAATACAAAAGTATCAAATTATATTTGGAAACTGAGCAATGAACATGCTAAGTAAGAAAGACATTACGTAGGTCGGACAACCCCAACCACCAATCTAGTTGGTTCTCTGGAAAGCAATATGGATTACCTATGAACGGAAGAAATATAGGTAGACGACCTACTAGCATATTACAGTAAATGAACCAATTTGGCTAAAAAATTACTAGATTATAGAAAGTTTTTCATAAGCAGCCTATATAAGGAAAGGTAGTATGGGCTTAATCACCACGCGTGCCCACCAAGGAAACTTTTTATTAGGTACACCAAAAATATATACCCAAAAATATATAACAAATAAATTGTTAGACCTTAAACTTGCTAATCCTTCAAAATAAAATTTGCGAGAACTTCACAGTTTTAACGGCCTTATTTATTAAAACACGATTCCTTTAAAACCAATCTAAAACTCTGTTTATTTAAACTGTGACTACATATTTTCCTTCTAAAATCTCCACCACAGAGTATGTATTTTAATCGGCGGTTTTGACATGTTTTAAGGAATCTAGTTTTCATAAATAAGACCGTACATATTTACCCTTTGTTTTTTGCTAAAGTATCTGTTTTCTACGCCAAAACTGGGTTAGAATGTGGCTTAAACAGCATTTAACTAAAATTCTTCATCTTTTATCTAAATGACGACTTAACTTAAGTGCCATTTAAGAAGTGGTGCAAGTCTTAAGTCTCTTTACAATAACTGACCTTGGAAACTCTAGAGTGTCAACTTTAATTATCTTTATATTGGGTGGGACGCTTTAAAAATTATGAAGCTAGACAGGTTTTGGTGTTTTCCGTTATTGCGCATTGTCCAACAATGCGTCTGGTTTTATTTCTCGGCGTCTAGTCTCGCTCGGCATAAAAATAGATGCCATCAAAAACATAACTTGTAAAAAAAACCATGACTCGCAACTCAGTTCTTCCACTGCAGAAAGTTGTGAGATCCATGTAATACCAAGTCAGTTAATTTATTCATACCCAAGTTAAGGGTCCTTCTGTCTTAAGTTATTAAGTAAATCATGTATATTTTAAATAAATAGATTGACTTGGCCATCGCATGAATACACAATGTATCTCACAAGTAATACATATTATATTAAATTAGATTGTTTAGTGCGATTGCCAAGTCAATCTATAGGTATGGCCGTGCCGCTTTTTTGCTCGACTTGGCGGGGGCACTGCCGTTCCCCCAGATTGAATATAGTTTGTCTTTTTGTTATTGAAGAGCTTCCGATCTCAAGTGTATATTTAATTCTTCGATAATATTGGTAGCTTGGTTTGTGTTACGTCGTACACAATAGAACAATCTATCTAAATAGCAGCACTACATAGTACCTATCTGTAGTGTACTTAGCGCTATCTTTAAATTCTTACAGTTATTAATTTCGTACGACTTCAAAGGGACGCCATTCAATAGTAGCAATCGGCTGGGTAATAAGTATGTGGTACGTACCTACATCATGTATGTTGACTGACAATACTACGACTCGTAATACTCATAGAGGTTCGTACAATAACATAATCCGATCATTTATTTAATAATATCACGAAGTGTACATGATCAGTGCAGTTTGATAATTTCACATTACTGTGAAATTACAGATAGACATTAATGTGAGAAGAACAAGACTCCAGATTCACGTGACTTGACTTGAATAGTTGGGATAACCATAGGAGAAGTCTTGGAATGATGATGCAATCGTTTGCAAATGCAAGCAACTTAAGAGGGTAGGTAGTAGAGGCATATACCATATAAAACAAATGAAGACTATCGGAATATGATCTCAAACAGCATCCTCAGAAGTGAATACGTGATACTCTACACTAATTTGTTAGCGACTGCTCACCTAATTGGTCATGAAGACATGTCAGAATGACACACGAGTGCATGAGTCAACGCGTAGTTCAGGACAATCTGTACTTAGAACCGCAACCAGGCTGCGCCCACGCATCGCTTAAAACAGTCACGTGGTTTAGAAGGCAACATTCCGCACTTTACAACATAACAACCATTGAATACAAACATAAACTCCTGCCTGCATCCCGGAGGTATAGGCAGAGACGTAAAGTTCATTAGTAAAGCGCCGTGATTAGCGAAGTATTAAACCAAAATTATACTTCTATCGAACCAAATATGAAACTTGAAACTCATTATGATTTTGAGAGCATAATCAGCGATGGCAGGGAAGAATTCTTTCGCTAATATACGACAGCCGATTCAGTCTGCCCTAGGTTTAGCCCCGTTCATGCTTACGTAGAAGGAACTGCTCGCATCCTAGTCTGAAATCTAGTCTTATATAATTTATAAAGACACGAATCCTTGAAACACTCTTCGGATGCAGTTAAGTTAAGTGCAGTTATAGTCTGTGGGAAAGGGAAAGATGTAATTTAAACTGCACTTGAAGAGTGTTTTAGAAGAATCGTGTCTTTTAAAATAAGACCGTAGAACTATTGAGTTTTATTGAGGCGAAAATAAGTGCGTAAATTGCGATGCGGTGTTATGTGTCTGAGTGATTAGCCATTGCTCAAAGATTAAATAACATGATTGAAGTATAAGTAAGGTTAGGTTTATGCTTGTCATTGTCTGTACAGAAAATTGCATCCTACATAATAATAATATATCCTTGGATGTACGGCTCTGAAATAAGCTACGGCTCTGAAATAAGCTTGGACCATACCTATTTTGCCAAGTACTTAGAAGTGGGTAAAGCTTAGTGTCTTTGTAATTTTTTACCCCGATATTTGGTTGTCTCCCTGTCAATCCCAAGAGCATAGGGCTTTAGGATCACAAATGAGTCTAGCGAGACTCCGTGGTATCCAATAGCGACTACATACTACAGCTTACTGGGTCGATCGATAAGCACAGCAGCTGTAGAAGGGATTAAACGATCAGCTTTATACGGCATTTCCTTTAGGTCAGACCATCTGATGTGCTCGTAAAAGGCGTTGCATCCGCTTATTGGTTAAGTACCTGGGTATCTACCGGCTAGAATGTAAAATCGCCAGCAAGAGCGCAGGTACGTGAGCCCGGCCCTCAAGTACGCTCTAGCTGGCCGGTGCTTAGTAGATCATTATGTTTTATCCTATTCCTATTGCATGATTTGCTATTTTTGCATTAATATATGCCTTTTTAGATGAAGTGAGAAACTTTATCTGTCATCGTTTCTCTTTCCAAGCTTTCCTATCAGTTTTTAGGGTTCCGTAGCTCAAAAATAAAAAACGGAACCCTTATAGGATTACTTTGTTGACCGTCCGTCCGTCTGTACGTCAAGACCCTTAATCGCGGGAACGCGTAGAGGTATCGAGTTGAAATTAAAACCTTATACTCAGGTCTACAGTCCTTTGAAGCTGTGAAAAAAATCTAACTTGTAAGTTAACGTAAAAAAAGATACGATCGTTTATGCCGCAAAAAATTATATTTCGACACTCAAGAGAATCAAAATTTATAGGGTACTTTCCGCTGACCTAAAGATACGAAATTTGGCAAGTAATATCGACTTATGCAACAAGTGCAAGGAAAAATCTGAAAACTATACATTTGTAATTAAATTATAAAAAAATGTCCTTGAAGTTCGGGAAAAGCTCGGAAAAAACTGCGAAACTCGATTCCTGAACTATTTATAATATCTAAGTACCTACAAATTTGCACGGAACCCTCGGTGGGCGAGTCCGACTCGCACTTGTCCGTTTTTTTTTTGCTCTGAACCTATTTCTATTCGACAAAAAATTTGTTCGGAGGGTTTTTTTCTCTTAAGCACTTGATACATCGCAAAGTAACACGTGCATCGGAGCCATATTGAACAAAAATGTTCGGACAAAGAACTCTCCATACCTTCCTTCGCATTCACAGGAAGCCGAACATATTATGGCGCTTTGAAGATATTTAATGGTTAATGGTTTCTACAATGAACCGTTCCCAAGGTCCGTGTTCACAAGATGATAAAATTGTGGCCACATGTATAGAGTCAAGTCAATCTCGACTGCAACAGTGCCTATAAAACAGTCCTCGCTAAGTAATTTGAATGCTTCATGTTGTGGATCGAGTATTTTTCTCAGAACCGGTCTCCAGGATCCTACGTCACGGTGCGTGGTACCTATAATATCTTCATTGGTCATACTATTATGATTATCAAAGACGTTACAGTGAAGGTCCATTTTCGGTTGATCCCTTTGCATATTTCATCAACTTGGATGATGATTCCAATTTGACTTGGTCGCTGTAAAAATTACAATAAGGGCTGGTTTATTATGAGCTCTCAGAGTATTTCGTAGAATGGGGCTAGTCCACACAATGGGAGTTCCTCGAGACAGACAAACAGCCCGCCCTCGACGCATACCTGCGCCTGAGCCTTACAACGGACCCATTGTTTTGGCGTTTTTAACAGAGTCTTTTACGAGGTTTTTATTGAAGTATCGTACGTGATGAAACAAAGAAAATCATTGCCAAAACATTTGGAATTTTACTTGCCACGAATTTTCATACCTTGTTTTGTATGAAGCGGCAAGTTTGTATTCGCCGTTTCCAAGCAGCCCGACCTTTTCGGATCCAAAACACCTGCTGCAATCACGCAGACTTCTACTTGTGCGCCAAATCACAACGTTCCACTTTTTTACACGTGCAAACAATAATCGCTAGTATTCTATCTTAATCCATAATTCATCGTTGGGGCAACGCAATTCTAGGTGGTCCTGTCGTGAAGAAATATAAGTTTCCGATACATTCCGGCCATCAATTATCAAGTCCGTTTACGAAACCGGGCTAAGTTTTGATTTGGTTTGACCAACACAGCAAAGTGGGCAACACTTTGCTGTGTTGGCCAACAAAGTCTGGACCAGTTTTTCAACTTGGAGTTTTCACAATCGCACGATAAGTCTATCTTCTTTCAGAGCTCAAGTGAGGGTCTTCGAATAATGTTCATGGTCGCACAAAGAGTTCTAATGAAGTGTAGGTTCAACGTAGCTTAGTACCTGTCGGATTGACAAGCAAGGTCGGCCGCTTCCTACGTGCGTGTCTGCAACCTGCAGGTGAATGTCTGTATAGGTTGCCGCTGTTAACGAAGCCCCAAATGGACGCTTTACTTAGTTGCTGTGTCCGTCTGTGGACATAGAACTCTTTTTGCGAGTTCCCTCTACTTAGGACTCAACTGTTCGCTTCTTGTGTTGTGTAACAGACTCAAGTAGTTATTGTACGATAATTTGCGGGTTAGCTGAAGAACCAGTCTCAGTACAAAGTATGTTATGAGTAGAAAGCAAATGACTAGACTTGTCCAGTCCGACCACAACGCAATTCGCACCGGCAACGTTGAATAGGTCGTAGGTGCTACCTACCCGCGAATGTGCTTCTGGCTACACCAGTGCTCATGCGGTACACTCCATGATCTAATGGTTGTTATGCAAAAACTGGACCGGCTATAGATGTTGCAAAACATGAGAGGCAGAGATCATCTCGTATTTGCTGTTGTGTGGCAGTCGCATGTGGGTAAGCACAATGTTGCTGATTATGATTATTTCCTGTGATGATGAAACGGGTAGTATTAAGTACATCATACTCTATTATTATATTTTAAATGTATCATGATAAGATCAGCCCAGCCCAGCAGTGGGCTCTATTCATGGGCGGGATATACAGGTAAGAAGCTCACTTATGGTAGCTGCAGTGGTGACTGGAAGTAAGCGTCTAAAATCGCGCGCGCATTACTTCAGATGCTTATTCATTACTTTTATTTAACTGATTAGGCAATTTTCTTACTTGGGTCGGGTTTATTCTCAGAGCATTGAGATATATGTGGGTTTATTCATTTCTGCAGGTAGCCATCAACTTTGTGTTATAGACCAAAGACGGTCTAGCTAAGTAGCCTAGGGAGTTACGTTAATGGTGTTATTTTATAAAAACACGATTCCACTAGAACACTCCTCAAATGTAGTTTAAATGGTCTGTGGTAAAATCACTCAGCCTTATTTATAAAAAGACGATTCCTCTAAAACCAATCTAAAACTCTGTTTATTTAACCGGTGGCTACATCTTTTCCTTGTAAAATCTTCACCACAGACTATTTTAATCGGCGTTTTTGAAGAGTTTAATTAAGGAATCGAGCTTTTATAAATAAGACCGTTTCCCTTTGCCACAGACTATTTAAACTGCATTTGAGGAATGTTTTACGGAATCGCGATTTTATAAATAAGACTGTTTGTGTTTAGACTTTGTTTATGGAAGGAGTTGCTAACCTGTCCAGTTGCTTTCTTGTAGCGCAGCGTGGCCTCTCGGACCAGGTCCCTGACCAGCAGGTCCCCGGCCCCGCAGGGCACCAGCACTCTCACGGCCCCAAAGCAAACCGTCACCTTCATCTTCGCGCCAACTCACTCACGCACACACTATAACAGCTAGCATATTAGTTTAAACACAAACTAATACGAGCACAACACACTATCTGACGCACATGGTAAAAAGCCTGCTACGAGCCACTCACAAACCACCAACGAAACAAAAAGTACAAAAACACTGGGCCGTCCGTCCGGGTGCTTTCATAGCGCAATACCACCGTCACCAGTCACCAGGGCACCGGTCAACCCAACACTGGGGCACTTTAATTCACAAGAAAGTTGCAGCGGATCGGTATCGCCAGCATAGTATTCCACAATGAGTGCGCTTCGATAAGATTACGCGGAATACGGACACAAAACACGCTCGTTTCAACGGCAGCAACGGTCGCGATGAATAAGAATTCGTTTGGTGTTCGTGCGACGCGCGAGGGGGGCGCGCGCGGCGGGACCGGTCGCCGACCAATGGGAGGCGGCGTCGCGCGCAGCCAGGCAGCAGGCAGCTGTGCTGTGCGTATGCGAGGCGCGGGGCGAGCGAGTGGCGCGTCATACCTGCGCGCCAACCGCCCTTACTTCACTCCGCATACCAGCCGGCACTAGCCGCCTTCATAAGTTGAATATGCCCTGCTACTGCCGCGCGACTCAGTCGGCTGACTCACGGTGAATAACCAAAGCCGCACTACTACAACTGATGACTGTTGTGTTAGCCACTCTCACAATAAAACAGTCAGCGAATTTCGCAGTACAGAATCTGGGTCACTCGCTGCTACTGGTTTTCAAACTAATATACCCATCCAACCACGTAACGTCTATGAGCATGCAAGTTTGTTTGATGTGGTAAATCAATATTGTCATGCCAACCATCTTTTATACTAACAAAGCTGTTATCTACACGTTACTGAGCTATTTATATAAAACTACTCACAGGCGTTTTATTGGAAATCCAAGAGACCAAGATTTGTCTAAATATGTACAAGCATAGCAGTTTAAATGGTTACCTCAAAAATGCGCAATTCCTGAAACACCCAATTAGTTTGTGTTTTAAAACAATCATTTTCTATGAGTCCCCAGATTTATTTTTCAAAATATTAAGGCCTACATAATTTTACGCCCTCTACCACTGTAGCAGCCTCCGGTAACGAAGTTTTTAGACTGGGTTTTAAGGCCCCGTATAAAGCTAACTGCGCGCAACTTCAAACAACAAATTCGCATTGGTTTCTTTAACCAATAATTTTTAAGAAAAATAATATAGATGCATACGAGACTATATTGACGAGAAACCTGGACACAAAATATCAGCGTACAAAAAATCGTTGGATGGCAAAGTGTAAATGCAGCAGTCTCTTTTTTTCTCTAGGGGGGCATTAGTATGCCGACGAGACCTCCACGACCGACACACAGTCGACAACCATACCTGACCGGGATCACAATGGCATATTTTATTTCATAATTCACTCTTCACTATCTCCAATGTTCATTTTAGTGCCCAATCTCGAAGAATAGGAAGTATCTGTTTGGTTTTGTAAAGCCACTTCTTGCAGCATGGTGGCTCTGCCAACACTATTCCAATAAAGAGCCCCAAAAAAAATCGTCTGAGCGTGATATTCAATAGCCACTAAGCTACCCTATGAAGCGGACCGTCTTCGCTTATCTCTAGCCGCGCGCATTGACCAATGAGATGCGTTTTTTGTTCCCTAGGAGTTAAACTCGTGAAATAGATGAAATTACTTCTCCATGAAGCTATACTTACTTTGGCCTTTGCATCTACGTAATGAGATGATTTATACATCCAGTCCAGTGGCACCTTCACTCACACTAGATGGGTGAAGGGACCACTCGGACGCTGCAGTGCCTGGGACATTGTTTTCGTCTATGAAGCTATAATGCTTGAGATATCGCTTGTGTATACCTGGGTTAGCATCCTTCCGGCCACATGTTGACTTGCGTATTTGAGTGTTTTCCCGTGCTCCCTGCTTGAAACCCGAGGGTTGGACAGAACCTAGTTAAGGGGCTCCATGTAGTGGCCAAAAAAATCACTATTAACATGAGTTAATAGTCATTTTTTTTGGTACATGGCCGTCAAAAGAAGATATTTTCTATTGGTGGCGCTAGTGTTACTGCGTGAAGCCCC
This sequence comes from Yponomeuta evonymella, assembly GCA_963969515.1. NCBI lineage: Eukaryota > Metazoa > Arthropoda > Insecta > Lepidoptera > Yponomeutidae > Yponomeuta > Yponomeuta evonymella. The sequence continues at coordinate 9,294,946 of OZ018346.1, forward strand.
TTAAGGGTATCCAGTGGGTTAACTAGCGCCGAAAAAAAAATCATATCTTTTTTTACAGATCGTATTTGCGAAAGTGTGTGTACAATCTCCCAATCATGTTAACAGTGATTTTTATGACTCACGACAAAGAACCTAGGACCACGGAACTGGGACTAGATAGTATTTATGCCTAAAACGGCGTATTTGGCGTTAAAGGTATCTAGGCCTAGGTATTTTTGCCCAATGTTCCTAAAAATCACTATTGATGTGATTGAGATATTGTACAGGCATTTTTTGCAAATTCGGTCTCCAAATAAAGTAATAGTGATTTTTTGGACCCATGGCCTTGAAAAAACAATATTTTCGATTGGTGGCGCTAGTGTTACTGCATGGAACCCCTTAAGGCTGCTGTTTAGCTCGCAAATTTCAAAATTTTGTATTGTAAGAAAATTGTATGTATATATATTTTTACTTTTGATAACCGTTGTCTAAAGCTTTGCTATATTATAAAATTACAGATATTTCTGTTGTCATAGTATATACAGAGCTTTTGATAACGATAAAGAAAATTTGACACAAAAAAAAAAAAAATTATTACTTTGGTAACAGTCTTATTTATAAAAGCAAGATGCATTAAAACTCTCCTCGGACACAGTTTAAATAGTCTGTGATAACGGGAAAGACGTAGCCGCAGTTTATTTAAACTGCCCCCGGAGGAATCGTGTTTTTATAAATAAGATCGTAAGTATATATGATTATCTAGCAATAAAAAATGTTACACTGTACGAGCGAAACGGAATGCTAGATGCAACACCAGTCTTAAGGCTGGATTCTCCGGCTTTACGCCTAAATCAGGTGTTTTAAAATATAATACTCTCTAACGCGTAGTATTTAAAATCTGAAAAAAGTATATATTACTTTATTTTTATGACTTTTTAATAGCATCAAGAAAAATCGCGAACATGAGTCCAAATTATCACTAGATATGGTTTTATTTGAGCTGGTTCCATACAAATCCATGCGCTCGGAGAACCCACCCTTAAGGGGCCGTCCAGTGCTAACTAGCGCCACAGATGGAAATAAAATCATCTACTTTTATAATACGTATTTGCAAAAAAGTGAACATCACAAGTCTCCAGCCCTCGCCACACAAGTTACTTGAGACGAGGGCGCAGAAAAGACGCGCTCCCGCCCCGTCTCTTCTGTGTGTCTTCGTCCCGTCCCTTCATCTTCAGTACCATTTTGTGTGAAACTGAATTGGAAAGACAACGCGTCTTTTCGCCGCCCTCGCCCCACGTCCCTGCTGTGTGGCCAGGCCCTCCACGATGATAGCTATTAGAACCTACAGCATAGAACATAGGGTCAATAATATAGAATTTTAATAAATTTCAGCTACAAACGGCCGTTTTTGGCAAAAATGCCTTAAACTCCTACGTTCTTAGCCCAAGGTTCTAGGTTAAAGGTCAAAAATGTATTATAAAATGTAAAATGAAATGTTTTATAAAATTGGTGGCGCTAGCTAGCACTGAGTAGCTCCTTAACACACCAATAAAAAAAACACCCGTTTTCCGCATTGTAAGTATACTACTTTAATCATAAGTAATATTGCTTAAATTGAATTCAAATAAATAACAATACACAAATACACTATAACTACATAAGGCAAAATACTAATATAATAAAAAATATTCCATGTAGGTAATTATTTTTCTATGAATAAATTATTTATTGATTTAATTTCAAGTTAGGTACGTTACTTTTATTTGGATTAAGTTAGCGTATATGAGGATTTGGTGTCATGAATGTAGTATTTATTATTGAATGTAGGTTAGTAGGCACATACGCCTTGACTAATTTATTTGATTATCAAAAATATAGGTAGGTAATAAGTAGTTAGAGGCATATGCACTACAAACGGTATTGATTTGTAAATTGCAAAATAGAAAAATCTCACGTGATATGGACAGTACATGTATGAAATTAGGTTTCATCTATAAATTTGGTTAAAGAAACAGCTTAAGGGGTTCCAGTAAGCTAACTAGCGCCACCAATGAAAAAAACACATCTTTTACACATCGCATTTGCAAAAAGTGTCTGTACAATCAATCAATCTTGTTAACAGTGATTTTTAGGACCCACGACAAAGAACCTAGGATCACGAACCTGAGACTAGTTAGCATTTATGCCAAAAGCGGCCGTTTTTGGCGTTAATGCTATCCAGTCCTAGGTTTTTTGCCTCAGGTTCACGGCCATGGGTCCTAAAAAAAACTCTTAACATGATTGAGAGATTGTACAGACACTTATATTATACAAATACGATCTGAAAAGTTATGTTTTTTTTTCCTTGGTGGCGCTGTGTTACTCTCTGAAGCCCTTTAAGTTATCAGACACGTGGTTTACTTTAAAATAACTTACCTCTTACGTAGTTGACTATCATACAACAGTAGTCATAATAGCGCTCTACATTAAAGGTACTGGGTCAGAAACTATTTTCAATGTGTACGAGCTAGCAACGTATAGTTCGCACAGATCTCATTGGCGGTAACGTGAACATAGTCACAGGTCGTTTGCACACCGCTTATTGTCTTTACAGTGTATGTGTGAGTAATTGACGTAGTGTGATGCGTAGTAAATTACTATTAGTCAGTTACTAAAGTAGTCAATTACTCACACATACACTGTAAAGACAGTAAGCGATGTGCAAACGATCTGTGACTATGTTCACGTTACCGCCAAAAAGATTTGTGCGGACTATACATCTGTTAAAAGGACGCCGTATTGCTGACATAGCCCTGTGCAACGCGGCGAGAACATTGTAAAGTTAGTCAAATCGAGCCACTCATCAGTAATACACTACCATTTATAAATGTGGTAGAAACAGGTAGAAATAAACGTCTACAAGCTGAACGATCTTTCCATCACCGTCCATCATCTCTACTGTGCGGTAGAGCGTGAGTAGCACACGCTCTCCTCTCTGCCCGTACATTTTGGTCCTTCGAGCCGGAGTACTATCAGATGTACGTTGCTAGCCCGTACACAATGTTTCTGCTGTTTTGAAGTCGTAATACATACTAAATGACAATTCAATTCTGTTTGCCTGATTTTCTAATCAACGTTAAACTGTTTACAATGTAATTGAGTGATACAAAAATCTAAGTCCACGGGGGGGGGGGGGGCGGCAGTTTGCGCAATTAGCAACAGAGATAACCCCAATAGAGGAATGCAGCTTACAAAATTTTGGCACTAAGTGTACGTACTAAAGCAATGACAAAATATAGAAAACTGCAGAATTTAAAAATAAATTCTTTAAGTATCCACAGCAATCACCTTAAACAATATAAGTACCTATCTCATGAGTTTCCATTAGAATAGCACTTGTGAGGTTCCAACAATATTTACAAAGATCAACAAGTTCCTAGCTCTCAAGCAGTTCCTTTCTCAATAAGTACCAATTATTATTTTTATACATATGCAAGGTGTTATCCTGTTTTAATATAACGATTTTAGACTTAGACAACTTCATATTGATGATGATTTACCTATATGTGATATCACAAGCCTGTGAGGCTTAACATATTTACGTGTAGAAAAAGTAATCACATTTTAATATGAAATGAAGGTACATACGATTACACGATACATCCATAATTATACCAACATGAAACATGAAATTGACAAGTAAACTTATGTTAACTACTGATATATTTTTAGACTAAACAATAATCGAATTATCTGATTAATCGAGAATATTCTACAACAAATATTCGGTAAGTAACAAAAAATAATATCTTCAAAAAAACGTTGGTTGTACTTAGTCTCACGGTAAATTGTGTGTTTGTATGAGGTTGTGTAGGTATGCGCGATAAATGAACCTTAGCGGTCTGTATTTACAATCAATTGGATTTAATTAAAATAAATAGCATCCAGTCCGATCGAAGTAGACGATTCTGTAACTCGAACTGTTTATATATGGCTCGTGGCACTGTTAACTTCCACAAAAAAGAGTTAAAAAAATACGCCTCGGTAATTCTACGTAAAAAATGTATTAAGTACTTATGGTCACATTATTCTACTTGACTTCAGAAATGCAAAATTATACTTTTCACTATGTACAAATACTGACGAGAGGTTAGTGTAGATGCAGTTACTTTATAATAACGGGAGCCAGCCCTTACACTTAAATGAACAATAGCTGTCAAGACATACTGTTCGCAGATTGGTCGTTTTAATTTCGAACTCGCCGCCCGTCCTAAACAAAATCATGATTAATTCTAAGTCGGAGCACCTTATAATTGTAGAGATCATTTCTTATCCCCTAGCTAGATGATGCTTGACGCCATCACATGGCACCGTCTCACTGTACATGAATATCATACAAAGTGTAGTATACAAGGTACAATACATAACATAGAATAGCACACACAGCACAATTGTGTTCTATCAATTATAGTAGTCAGTATCCATTGAACAGGCACGTTGATAAGTTGTCACAAGTTAACAACACATATTTCATGATTTGAACAATATAACACAGAAATTACGCTGAAATTCTCGGCCTCTCCTCATCAATGTCACATAAATACATCTTCAAACGCCAATCAGTCCTACGCGCAAAAGTTACTGAGTATTGCACAACTAACAAATATTCGCACTAAAGAGCCATACAAGAGATTACAAATTAAATATTTACTATATTCTTATCTTTGGATTCGCTGTCATGGATGCGCCATTAAAAAGAAGCTACACGTAATTCAGATCCAGACAAACATAATATCACAAATTCACAGTTCCACTTACACGTCACTTTCGCCGTCGGTGACCGGCGCGGGCTGTCCGAAGTTCCTCGTGATAGACTCGCTGACCGTGCGAATGTTGGCGAGATACCTGTGGGCCGGTTCGTCGGAGTCGTATATGGCGCTGAGGGACTCGAGGGAGACGAGGGCTTCGGAGTCGAGGAGGCGGGAGGAAGCTCTGGAGGAGACGTCATCGTCTCTGTCGAAGTAGCAGGAGTTGACGTCGCTGAGGGCGGCCTCGGCGTCTGTGAGGCCGGCCTCGTTGAGCATGGAGACGTTTTCGAGGGCGGGGTCGTCGGTTGTGTAGCCGGTGCTCTCTGGGCGTCCGCCGTCGCCCTCGCCCTCCGAGCACGAGGAACTCCACTCCGACTGGCTCTCCCCGAAGAGCGCTAGCTCTCGGTGGTTGGTCGCCGCCACCTAGAAGGGCAACTTGAGTTTAGGTCTGCCTAGGGGCTCGCAGTTTTGTTTATACCGCGACTCCCTTTATAAGTTGTGGTCTTGTTTGGGCTCACTTGTAAAATATGTCTCTAATCTTATTACGCCGCGTGCCAATGACGTGAGCACACCTATTTGTGATGATCCTGGGACAACGCTGTAGCACCCCGGGGCGTCCCGAAGCACATTTAGGGGAGTTTTGGATCTATGTAGGTACACTTTTTGTGCCTTTGCATTCTAAACATAAACTTCGTCCTGAGTCTTGATAAAAAAACTACTTAAAGGTAAACACTTAGGTTCAAACCTTAAAACAGATATAGTATGGAACTAACTTAAAATAATAAAACCATAAGCAATACTAGAAAGGCTGAGCAGACATTAAATTATTCAAATGGTCGCAAAATCATTTATCTATCTATCTAAATATATTATTTTTAACTCCCAAATGTTGTCATTAAACAAATCAAAATCCCCGTTGTCGATTTGCCAATTCGCAGTCTTGGAATGGCAGAGAAGGCTCAGAGAACCTTTTGTTCGGCGACCATCTCCCACTGAGTCATGATCTGTTTATGAATTTATTTTCTAGGAATTCTAAAAGGGGCTGCAGTAAAAATTGTAGTTACAATTTGGCCCTCCTTGAGACACACGAACCTGACCCGTCGGTGTTAATTTTATAGTTACATGTTACCTGGCTTTGTAGCCTCTCCCGGAGTACCTTCTCTTGTTTGACTTGTGCGGCCTCCACCTCAGTCTTCCTCTCCGCTATCGGATTGCTGTAAATTACAAAAGAAGAAAAATTTTAATAAAAAATAAAAACCGACTTCAAAACACTACAGCACCAAAAAGTTAAAGATAATTTGAAAGAATACCTTTAAATTAGAAGTATGGATACACGTAGGTATTGTAGAAGTATAATTTGTAGTCGGTGCCCAAAATATATGTCCTGGTCATGAAACTGGGCACCGACTAGAAAATATACTTCTACAATACCTAAATGTGTATATACTTCTAATTTAAAGGTATTCTTTACTTTTTAGTGCTGTAGTGTTCTGAAGTCGGTTTAAATTTTTGATTTATTTTTTTTTTCATCATCATCATCAACCCATTATGTCCCCACCGAGGGGCACGGGTCTCTTCCCTGAGGAAGGTATAGGCCATACTCCACCACGGGGGCCAAGTCCGGATTGGTGGAGGCTTGTAGACTAGTGGCTCGTCTACTGTCAGAAGTTGTCAAGCCGCCCTAAGGCCTCTGACTTGGCTTAACGACTGCCATCTATCGACGGCAGCCGGCACCAACAGCTTAACGTGCCTTGCGAAGCACGGAACCGCTCGGAAAAATGCCACTAGCCATTTTTTTTACTTTACAATTTTTTGTGGTGGAGCGGGAGAAAAATAAACCATAGCCTACTTAATTCATTGCTTTAAAATTTGATCTTTTCAATTTTCATCTCCTAAAGTCTTCACCAGAACATCACCAAATTACCTTGGGACTACTTTTACGCTATTTTATGAAACATACGGATATTACTAAAGGGCCCCATTAGGCCTTATTTACTGCTGTCCACTGAAGAGTTCCGTTCTCCATCTCTGAAAGTCTTCATCAGATCATCACCAAATTAAAATGGGACCAATGGGACGTTCTATCTATTCGAACAAAAAAATAATTGTCGATATCGGTTAAGATTTGACGAAGTTATGCAGGAATATTTATATATATATATATATATATATATATATATATATATATATATATATATATATATATATATATATACGCGTCGAATTGATAACCTCCTCTTTTTGAAGTCGGTTAAAAATGCTCAATAATTAAGTGGCTTACAGACAATTACTAGGATTGCAGGCTTCATAATGTTGAGATAACTCACATAACCTGGTATACAATTATACAACAGTGTTTTTCAACCTGTGGGTCGCGAAGTCTTGCTCGGGGGGTCGCAGTGGCCATTGCATTAAATCGTAAGGGTTGTAGATAATGTTGACAGTGGCAAGACATCCAGTTTTTCAGCTGTTACGTCATCGTCAATTTAGTATTTTTAAGGCGCGCTGACACACGTCTAAAAGACATCTCTTGTATTTGCAAGGGTGCTTTTTTACTTTGAAATTCTACCGTCAATTTAGTAAATAAAAAATTTGTAAAACCGTCAATTCAGTCAAAGCAAGTGAATAGAAGTACAAATACTGTTGTATAATGTGTACTGCCAATTAATTCACCTCTCCTCTGGCCTCTCGTGGGTGGGCGAAGGCAGTTCAACCACGACATCGGTAGGTAGGACCCCGGGGAACTCGGTGGGGGCCCCAGGGCGCAGCGGCGAGGGTCCCTGCGGGGCCTTGGGGCTGGGGTCCTGCCTCGCCAGCTGCGTGATGGCTGCGATGCCCACAGCGTGGAGCGGGCTGTTGTTGTTGCAGTTACGGAGCGCATCCAGGGCGGGGTTCTGGCCCCTGCGAGACCAATGACGCGGCGTTTAGGAAGGTAAAAACTTCGGCCTTTGCATCTACGAAACGAGATGATTTATACAGCGTCCAGTAGCACCTTCACTCACACTAGTTGGGTGAAGGGACCACTCTGACGCTGCAGGCTTGCCCAGCACCTATACCATCCTGACAGCTTAGTCGGCCAAGCCCACACGAACGACAAGTCAGTACGGGCGGCGCCAACCAAGCCGGTAATAGAAGAGAAAACTGAGCTTGGGCGAAATTGAGCAAACACAGAAAGGTCAGGTAATTCTACAATACTATCCCGCGGTCTCTCATACAAGTCATACACTAACAATCTCTTAATCTACTGTTAGATGCTGTCCGTTGCTTCTCTGCGTGCACTTTGGCCACTTGTGAAACTGAGGGTAACGTTATTAGATTTTGACGTTCAAAGTCACTATGTTGAAGGTAACCTTGTAGAAAACAGTAACACAAAATCTATCTCATTACTTTCTTACCTAAGTTCAAGCTTCAAATCCTTACGCTCCGGTTTCGGCGGGTTCTTGATGACGCTCTTGTCGTCAAGCAGCCTTTGTATCTCTCTCTCAAAGGGCATCACACAAGCCACGTCTGTGGGGCTCCGTTTTGCGTACACCTCCCTTGGATCGTGGTTTAGATGCTTGAGGTTATTCGGTCGACTTCCTGAGCTCGAGAAGGAATTGGTTCGCTGAGCTAAGCGACTAGCCACATCCTTCTTGTCGGTTTGACTACAACTATCCCGTTTAGAAGACGCTTGCAGCATATTTATAATACTTCTTTGCAACTTATCTTCTTCTTTCTGGAAGTTGACGCTGCCGTCTAAGTATTTATCGTCCAACGAGGACTTTTTGGCCATTTTGTGATGTTTCGAGTATATTTCGTTCGCGTTACTAAGCGCGGGCTTGACGCCTCTTATGGGAGGGTAATCGTAAGCGGGGCTTGGATCAGTCCGTTGCGGCCTGGCCGGGGGCAGCCAGGGGGTGGGGCGCGGCGGAGAGGGGGACGCGTCAGTCGTCCGCGAGTAGCTCTCGTCTGACGAGCTGAGACTCGGTGAACGTGTCAACGAACTCAGTTCGTCGGCCGACGAATGCACTCTGGGACTTCGCGCCAAAGGCAGACTTTCACTGGATCTAGGTCTAGTTAACCTGGCTGGTGGTCTTCTCTTATGCGCTACAGGTGGTCTGGGCTCTTGCGGCCGCGGCCACGGAGGTACGAACGCTCTTGGCGGCGGCCATCTTGGATTGACGCCTATGCCGTGCGGCGGAGGTGGTGGTGGCGTTTCCTCTGGCTCTTTGTTTCTTCTATTTTTACTGCCTTTATGGTTGTTGCCGTTGACCTGATGTCCGTTCGGCAGAAGAGGTTCGCTTTCGGCGGCTACCGAGGACTCCCTGACGGGCGCTAATCGAGGCTGAACTCTTCGCGATGAATTTTGCAGCAACGTTAGCGGCGTCGGTACGCCTCCGTACGCTGTGGGTGGATTTACTGTTGGACCGTTTGATGATGTTGTATTAGTCTGCCCCGCACCATTAGCCGGTCCTCTATCGGTTAAGAAATACGTGGTCATTTCGCCCTTGCCCTTAACTTTCACCATTCCTCTGCAGACGAATTGATAGGGCATGTCTTTTAGTATTTGGTAGACTTCGTGGGTTACTTGGGTGTGGTTCGGTAGCCCCGTTGAGTCCATACGCGATGCGACATTGACTGTATTACCCCATATGTCGTACTGTGGCTTTCTGGCCCCAATGACACCAGCTACAACTGGCCCAACGTTAATACCTAAAAAGAAACACGTTTTACTTTATTGCTCCTTCGAGTCGGCTGAAATTTAAGAGTGAACTTAAAATCGCTACCATTTGGGCATTGTATACTCACCAACTCTAAGCATGAAGTTGTTATAAGAGTTATCGTTGATATCCTTCAGTTTGTCTCTCATAGCAAACACAAACTCGACTAGTGTGGCCATGTGCTTCCGGCCGCTCGCTTCGTCGCACATCTTTTTGTCGGGAATCAAACCCACGGCCGCCATGTACGTTGAGCCGACTGTCTTTATTTTGTCAATTGCACTGAACCGGTCGTCCCCGAGTAGCTGAAAGAATTAAAAAGAAGATGCCCATTAGACGCTTTTATATTTTACCTTTATTAAAGCCCACATTCAAGTTAAAGCGAAAAACGTTTGTATTCCGAATAGAATAAAATATTCCGAATGAATGGGCGCAAGAATATAAACTTCGCATAAGTACTGGAGTTCATGACATGGACTCATTTTGTGTAGAGAAAGAAACAATCGCACGGGATCGCGCGCCCGTGTAAACAAAGCGATATTTTTTACACGAATACCACACAATAGTTTTTCAATGAATGCTAAAGAAAAATATCGAAAGTAGGCGTGAATGAAAATGGGCGATCTTGTTTCTTTTATTCCAGTGTCGCGCAAGAATGCTCAATTTTTGCGCTAAAAGAATTATTATTTTCTCAATGACTTGCCAATGACTCAATTTATGTAAAAATATAAGAAAAATACATACCTCATCAAAATCGGCGATGATCTCGTTAAGCAACCTCAGACACTCCATTCCCTGGTTGTTCCCGTCGAGTTCCATGTAGAACTCGTGGTAGTTGGTGATGGAGGCGAAGACGACGCCGACACGCTGGTACGACTGGTGGTAGAGGTCCTGCCAACCGCGCCTCTTGTGTCAGACATCAGCGAGACAGCGAGCAAGCGGCAAGGCAACGTGGGAACGTGACAGACGAATGAATTGGGGGACTCGTGAGGGTTCTAAAGGTGCGGAGGTGCGCGTTCAACGCGGGCAGTTCGCAAGCGCAGAAAGGTAAATCGCTGCCAATGGAACATTCAAGAATAAGTGAAATAGACTTTGTTTAGCGGTTTGCACTGCACTGCATGCGATAAGACGAATGGGAAACACGGCGGTTGCTGACTATAGGACGTAGTCATTCATCAAAATGTTTTTACACAATTTACTGCTGATTCGGCCTGATTTACTACGGCTCTATTTACTAAAGAGAAACAAACCGATACTGTGACACCATGGTCTAGTGTCAGTCGGCGGTATGCAAATATCTGATTGGTCCATCCGCTGCAGAAAGCAATCGCTCTTGTCGAATACGCACCTCAGTAATAGTTCTTTTCTTATGGCTAAACTCACAGAACACGGGATTGGAAAACATCACTGGTTTGGTACAATACCATGGACACTTGTGTTTGTGGTTACAATTAGTGGGGGTCATTAGGGGGCACGGAAAGTCTGTCATTCAAACCCACGCGTATGTACTGGTGCGGCACAGACACGAAGCGTAGTAAAAACGGTGATTAGTGACAAAAAGTAGATAAATGATGAATGAGTGTGGAATTCATGCTTATGATGCAATGAGATGGTTTTTTCTTTAAGCTGTTATTTCGTATCAAACCCAAAGCAGACGAGAATTGCGTCAAGGTGTGCGTGGTTGATTCATTTTGAAAGCCAGTGGTTGTTGCATATTAATGACTAAGCTTTGCTTTAAATCACTGCGTTATTCTAGGTTTAGAGATAAGTGTATAGTGGCCTTCGCCGCCCCAGAAATCAGAAAGCCCAGCCCCCTTTTGGCTTATACTAGCACTTATGCCATAAACAATAAGAGCTGCTTTTGGGGCGGTAAAGCTCACCATATTTTATGTAACGTCTTAATCGGCCAAAGCAGATGTATAATGAACACCAAATAAATTGGCTTTTACAAAAAATTACATTGCCACTTCAATAAGCCAACGATCATGAATGAAACACCTTTAATCACATATATAAGTCTCACTGTAGGGCATTTGCCTTCTCTCAGTGAGTAGGCTTAATCACTACCCGGATTGTCGATTTCAAGCGCTGAGGTTTTTCACCGTTAGCAACCGCTACGACTACAACTTCCTACGCTTTGCCAAATCATACATTTTTATAACTTAGAAAACAGAGAACTGCGTTCTACCGATGCGATGCTACCGCTCCACCGACGTAACAATCAGTATTTATTACATTAATCGACGTTACGAGCTCCTTACAGAACCCTTATATAAGACAGGTGACCAGTGCCACAATAAATGTCATTCGTTGTTCTGGTTCTTATAATTGACAACAATATATGCAAGAAACTAGTCAACACAAAGACGCAGATAGTGGATCCATAGGGTGCCCCCTTTGGCCTTTATGGGTCGCACAAAGGCTGCATACTTCATGCTAATTGGGTTATACATAGACCATAGTGACGACCCATCTTGGGGTAGTATCGGCGTAGTTAGAATCATCCTACGCGGATACGCGGCCAGTAGCTAGAGGAGGTACTCTAGGCAGCAGTATTCAAAACAGTGCTGGTTCCAAGTAAAACGTGTTTCATTCATAGAACTTGTGGAAACTCCAGACATTATTAATCAAAATTTGACGAAAATATTTTAGTAACAAAGCAGCAGCAGCACCAAGTGGGTATTTACCATATTGGTTCGGAACTGATTGTCCAAGAAATGCGTCGCCACATGTGCTGGCAGCAAGTTGAACAATATTCTTCTGTTTGAAGCCTGAAATAGAAATATTCACGTCATTTTTTTGCCGCTGTAACAATGGTGTGTGAGGTTCCTCGTGAGGATAAATAATAACAACCGTTGAGTGTTAGAGATGGAATGTATGATACGAGATATTTATATGAAACTTAGAAACTACTTAACCAATGAAAATCAATTTAAATAATTTACAAAATATACACCAATAGTAATCCGAGAATGAAAAGCCAATCTAGTCAGCCGCGCAGCGAATGGGAAATCTTGCGTGGCGCGGCTAGCACCCCTGTACGTAAAATTCCAGAACACTTCACACTAATCAAGTCAATTCAAATGAACAGCTCAGTAAAAAATTTGACCTACAATACCGTCACAAGGGTCGAATTTCCAATAAAAGGTAGTACCTATGCAGCACCAACACCGAATGAGGGAGAGCTAGCCTGCAGCGATGGTCACTAGAGAGAGAGTCAGTTCACCTGCAAGGCATCCATATCTATCTTCTCATCCCTGGCCTGCGCCTGCCACAGGAAGTGCACTCGGTCTGCCACGTGTGCAGCAACGCTGACAGAATGAGGGCCGGCCTGCAGTCCTAGAATAACACAAGAGAGAACACCAGCTCACCTGCAAGGCGTCCATATCCCACTTCCCGTCCCTGGCCTGCGCCTGCCACAGGAAGTCCAGCCACGCCGTCCACTCGGTCTTCCTCGTGTGCTCTTCCTCTGCAGCGCTAAAATGCTAGAATGTGGCCAGTGCCTATCAAAGAAAGTCCAGCCGCGCCATCCTAGCCTCCTAGCGAGTATTAGCCTGCAGCGATGGAATTTCACTAGAGAGAGATACAACCAGCTCACCTGCAAGGCGTCCATATCCCTTTTCTCGTCCCTGGCCTGTGCCTGCCACAGGAAGTCCAGCCGCGCCGTCCACTCGGTCTGCCGCGCATGCAGCAGAACGCCCAGCGCCAGCGCCAGCGTCCAAGCAGAGCATACGTACGCCGACCCCACAGGACCTGGCCTGGAAAGACACGCAAACCCTCAATCAGTTCGAAAGCTATTATAAAATTAGGTTAAGACATTTCGTCTCGGATAGTACTCTAAGTAGAGATTTAGAGAGATCTGGAGTCTGGGCTTCTGTTTATGAATAGGGCCCTCCGTGGAGGCCTCCTGTCTTTCACGCCAAACAATCCGATCCACTGTGTGGCCGAGAACGGGCAGCTCGCAAACCAGCAAACCAGCAGCTCGATGGTCAGTCGATATCGTGGAGTCTACAGAGAGTCTACCGATGAGGATGACGAGGGACCATGAGAAATTGAAGGGTCAAAAGGTCCGACCCAGCAGTGGCCAGAAGCGGTAGGCGGATAATGATATCTCGTACATAACAGCCAGTAGCAGTTATCTGTAGTACCTATTGTTACCGCGAATCGCGGGCAGCAGATATTTATAGTCACTATGTGGGGTCAGTGTGGTGAGAGATGGCATTCGGGGGAAAAAGGCCTATAACCAGCAGTGGGCAGCGGTGGGCTGACGATGATGATCTGGAAGCCGAGCAAAGAAAAGACCGACTGGTAATTTACATTAATTTGTTCCAAACCACTTACTCGGTCATCAAATCGTAGCAGTCAAACAAGTCCTTGTGGTACGCCAATATGACCCCCATATAGCCGGCTGTCATCACGGCCAGCAGTACCCCTTTGACCAGTATCGGTAATCTCAAGAACACTGCCACAGCGAGCATACTGAGGCAGCAGCCCAGGGTTATGTACAGAGGTATGGGGCAGGCGCGGTGGTCGTCGCTGCTCCAAAGCCAAGCTGAGACTTCGCCGGTGGCCGCGCGCACGTCCGACATGGTAGTCACGTTGTCCGTTAGGTTTCGGCACACGTTCATTTCCCGACATGTCACCTGCGAAAGCGTAGTTCAGTGTTCAGCCAACAGCGTAAATCAATCTTTTGTTATGAACAAGTTATATTGTTAGAGCCCGCTTATCGTGTTCATGTTAAGCAAATATGGCCCTAAAACCATGTAACTTGACTGTCTGACCCATAGTATAGAACATAGTGAGGCAATAAAAGGGTAGCTATTGACCAGGTTTTGAAAACATTCTTTTTGTTGCACTAATCCGTTCTGATTACAATTTTAAAAACCTATTTAGAAATTCCACCCATGCCGGAACTTGAACCCGCGACCTCTGGCTTACCGTGCCAGCGCTCTCCCAACCGAGCTAATAGGCAAGTGCAGGCATCGGCGAAATTTCGAACCTCTTTACAAACTTCGCTATATTACGTACAGGTAGCGACATATGGCTGAAGTAATTTACATCACTTGCAGCCCCGAATGTAAAACCCGGCTTTGAATGTAAAACTGAATTTGTATTTAAATTACTAGCACATAAGTGAATAGAAAGATATTCAGAGATACCTAAAGTTAGGATATCAGTTTCAAATGAAGGTACTATACCGACTCAATATCTATAATATCACTGTACTCGGGTACCATGTTATTTTCTGTGATATATATGATATTTAGGATCGCGAAACAGAAGAAAACTTACCACATTGACCTGCCCCACGGCGTATCCCAGCACGATGGTGAACGTGGTGATCGCGTTCCTCAGCGCGAACGGTCTCGACACATCGCACGGTATCAGCCGCAGCCGAGCCGCCAGCGTGAGCGCCAGTACCGCCGCCGACCACGCGAACGCGGTCACGAACAGGAGCAACAAGATGGTGGTGCGCGGTAAGATGGCGGCCTGGAGCGCGCCGGCCGCGGCCACCGCGCCCAGTGCTGCGCCCAGCGAGCCCGCCCAGCCGCCGTCTGTCGATGCGCGGTACTGGGAAAGGGAGGACAGGATATTTTGTGTCACTGTGACGAGTATGCTTTGAAAAGGGGTGACGTAGAATTTCCTGCAGGTCCTCGTTCTCAGTACGCAGATTTCTCCACACTTATTCATTCAAACCTCCACGATCGGCTGAACTGGATTTCGACAAAAGTCGATCTCTAAATAGCTCTCCCCCTAGAATCTTATCCAGAAACTCCCTTCGACTTGCGCTAGCAAATGCCTACTGGCCGCAAAAGGAAAGCATACGTGGCCGAGCAAGGCGGAAATGGCGGGTCCTCACAGTCTTCTTACCATAGACAGGGAGGAGTGGAAGGTTAAACGGATCTTTGCCCAGCAGCAGTGGAACACGGGTAGGGCTACGTACCAAGAACCGGCTTCCTTGCTTTCGAGCGCTCACCTTAGCCTCCTTGGCGGAGTCCTTGAAGCACAGCGTGAGCAGATGGACGTGCGTGGCCTTCTCGCGATGGACGGAACGCGCATCGATGGCCTGCGCCAGGAACTTGTTGACGCGGTTGGTGGGCTGGTGGTACACAGACGAGTGACGCTTCTTCAGCGGCCGTTTGAACTTCTCTGTCACTTTGTTCTGTTGGAATATCGACTGTTATAGATCTCTGGTTAGTCATCTGCTCGAAACATCCATGGAGTCGGGGAGGGAGGACTTTGGGGCTCTGTAGTATCAGGGTCACGAATCACGACGTGGATGTGAATACACGCGGGGCCACATTCCATGCTCCATTCTACGGCTTAGACTGACCTTTGAAAAATAATTCCGGACTCCAAAGCAGCATCACATTATTAAATACAATGCAGTAGTAATAAATTAAAGAGGCAAAGTTAAGAGAGAATACGGCTCTGGCAAAAAATATTAGGAAGATATGAGAACATATTCCACATACAAAGATATCTCAGTCAGTAAGATAGTATCAATTGCAGTTGCAAGTTATAACTTAAATAAGTATTAAAGTTAACTTAAATAATGCAATGATCTCTTCTGATAGTTCCGCTCTGATGAGTGTTTGATTAGACTTATATGTAACGTTATCAAGTTGACAACCAGAAAGTACCATCAGCATGAATTATATTAAAGTTAAACAGATCAAGGACAGTCACCATGCAGGTTAGGTATGGGAGGGACATGACATGCCATGCGACTAGTGCCGGGGAGGTCGGGAGTGAGTGAAACACAGTTCGGTGCGTTTGGCTTTATTCATAATCATGAAAACAATATCAGAAAAAAAAACACCATCACAACTTTGGAAGAAAAACAGCGTATCCGATTCAAAGTAGTGGCTGTGACAGGAGATAGAGTGCTAGAGTAATTTAATTTGTTGACGCGTTGTTTAAAAGAATACTAAAATGTTTCTTTCGTCTAGGACCGACCACGAGAATGGAGAGAAATTGTGTCGCAGTTGTTTTGTATTAGTTTCATTGGGTTTGTCGCGTGCACCGTGAAGGCGGCGGTAAACAAGAATACACATGAACAACATGACGGCATCGCTTACTGTTTCAGCGGGTATTTGTTGTGGAACTAATGTCCAAGGTCGGAACATCTGAAAAAACGAGTAACGTCCCGCGTTAATCGCCAGCCTATGATTCATCCACGCACTGTCCTCAGAGACATCTTACAAGTGACAAGAATGAGTTTCAAAATAGAACAACTCATGAGATTATTTACGACCACTACTTCGTGATCATAACAAATTTAGACTGTCTTTATTCTGTTGGAATAGAATTAAAAATGTAGGATGACATAGGCTAGCAACAGAGGCGCACAGTTTTGGAGGGTGTTCGGAGTAAAATATGGGTATCTGTGCGTTGACGGTTCATCATCGTGCTATAGGCAGTAGTGTGTTTTATTTTAATAACAGAAGTTAAAATACCTAGGATCGAGAATATCATAAAAAGCACAATTCCATCGAGAAAAGTTTGGAGGAAAATTCAACAAGACTTGATAAGTACCTATAAAATTTTTGAAACACCTCGCCAAATTCTTCGCATTTGATTGTTTGTATCGAGAAGCATTCATAAAGCGTATTTTAGTTGTAAAACCATCACTCGGAAATATAAGCTTACTACTCGTAAACCATTAAGCGAGATTATCGTTCACACACATATGAAACGCATTTCTCATGTCAATGCATTTCATGTACAAATCTTTAGAAGCATCAAATCATAAAATGGGTGCACATTTGGTCATTTGGACCATTTACGCAATGCAGGCATGTCTAGAACTATCTCTAATAAGCCAGCCTGCATCGCGTTTTGGTACCATTGAATGGGGTAAGTTCACTGGTCTCAAATACAGACTTATCTGTTTCTCCCGGAATTTTTACTTACATTGAATGTGCCTGGATTTAATTGTGCAACTAAAACACTTACAGCAATAGCCACGACCAGTGTTGGGCGTTATTGAGTTCCTTTAGTGATAATATTACTAATTCGATTCCTCTGTTGTTGAATTACATATGATTCAAACTAAAAGGGATTGGGTTGGTTTCTATTGAGTAATTAAATTCTTTAAATTCCAATTAATACTTTGACCTGAGCTAAAATATTTTTTTTTATTTCTTTCGTCTAAAAAGACTTTTTTTTTTACATAAAAGTAAAAGTAACCTTCGCTAATCAGAGAGGCACCATAAGAAGAAGACTAAAAATTAAAGTCAATAGAACTGAAAGATTTGTGTAGCTCAGATCAAAGTAGTAAAAAGAATTGGAATTCATCGAATTTAAATACCAATTCCAACTACATACGTAGTTAGACTTTTGTAATTCAATTCCTTTAATCTGTAAAATTCTAAAGGACCCGATCGGGCTACCATAGCAATGGTTTTTAATTGTTCTTTTCAAGGTAACAGGTAAAAGTAGTTTATAATTGTAACTTGTAAATCCTAACTACGGAATTGGAATTTGTAATTGCAATTCCATTTTACCCAACACCGGCCACAACTAGCTAGATCTAAACTTCTAGACTAAACCTATGTCATGCCAGTAGTTCTTAGACCATCATCAGAACTCCTACACATAGTTTTATCGATGCTACTTGAGCCCAACAAGGCCACTCCCCCTCGCAACTTAATCACAGATAAGTAAGCATCAGCGTGAACAGGATAAATCTAAAGATAATGACTGCCGTGATCGTAATGTGCCTTTGTATATTCGCCCTTATTTCAAACGCGAAGCATTCGATAGTCACACCCTAATGTATACTAGAATCACCGAAATAATGCCGATGATACTGCGTAGAATTTAAATTTTAAAATTTTCCATGGTTTTATTTACCTTAAATAAAAAATATTGTTGATCTTTTTTTTACATTTATACTGATATAATATTTCTTGTTTTACATGAAAATTTTATACTCAATTTAATTCCGCTACAAAAAGCTATATTATATGCAGTTTTGGTACGTTTATTTTATAGCTTATACGTACGCAATTTACGCGCGATTTTACATTTTCATGTGGAAATTGCATTTCATAATTAATAAAAAAGAGCTTAAATTTTCTTACTGAGTAGATACTCATTCTGGTCTTACAAAATAGGCGCTAGATGGCGCAAACATCGCACATCCATCGACCACACCGCCGTCTTTAGTTCAAACGTCAAATGAAACGTCATCGGAAAAGTCAGATTGCTTGTACTGTAGCTACGACTTTCTTAATACATACTGCAAATACGGAATTCCGGAATTCTTTCGGGTCTTAAAAATAGGCGCATATCCATCGACCACACCCCCATACCTAACTTTGAATTTTTGGATTTTTTTGAATTCAAATGTCAAATGAAACGGCATTGACTAAGTCAGATTTCTTGTACTCTTCCCTCTGCCATCCCTCTCGCTCGCGCATTCTAAGTTATTTTAAGAATGAGTATGCTTGGCAATAAAATTACGGACGTTACGGTTCTGAGTTTTTGGTGCGCAGTGTAGGTATAACGTCCACACAACACAATCACTTGCCCTGGTCCCAAACTAGGAAACCCTGTGATCTTGTAACCAGGTAAGGACATCACAAACATGGAAACAAGGTGTAAACAGTTCATAATTTTAGTGAACAATTTTTTTTTATATATTTTTAAATTGTACCACTTCCACGACCCCGATATACCTATTTCGCTTCATCAACATTCACACTGATAAATCGCACATTGGTCACAAACTATACCCCCGTAAATTCACGACAGTAGCCCGGAGGGGTAGGCAGAGGCCAAGGTTTGTCACTTGCTACGATCCTCACAAACCGTGGGCTTACTAGCGAGACCAATGATAAAAAAAAACATATCTGTTACAGATCGTATCTGTAAAAACAAAAACCGACTTCAAAACACTGCAGCACTAAAAAGTTCGAAATAATTTAAAAGAACACCTTTAAATTAGAAGTAAGTATACATGTCTGCTGACATGTAGAAGTATAATTTGGAGTCGGTGCCCAAAATAAATGTGCTGGTCATGAAATTAGGCATCATCATCATCAGCCATTTGACGCCTACTGCAGGACATAGGCCCCCCTCATGGTGGGGGGGGGGCTGCCCACGCTGCGTCGTCCGGCCCGCGGTCGCCAGGTCAGTACTTTTCGCCCCAAATTCTTCGAACTATATCAGTAACTCGGGTTCTTCTGCGGATCTCCTCATTCCTGATACGATCATAGCCCTCTCCATAGTCTACATTGCTCGTTGGGCGACTTTAAGCCTTCTTATGAGGCCCATAGTCAGCGACCAGATCTCACATCCATAAGTCATCATTGGCAACTCACATTGGTTATACACCTTTATCTTGAGACACTGAGGTGTATTGAACGCGAAAATATGCTTTAGTTTCCCGAACACTGCCCATCCGAGTTGGATTCGGATGAAACTAGACACCGACTAAAAATTAACTTATACAATACCTACATGTATACGTACTTCTAATTTAAAGGTATCCTTTTAAATAATTTCTAACTGTTTAGCACTGTAGTGTTTTGAAGTCGGTTTTAATTTTCATTTATTTTTTTTTATTTTTAAATTTTTAGTGGGGGGAAAACAAATCAAGTCCCTTATAACCATAATTTACCCTACGTAATTCTTTGCTTTAAATTTTCATCACCAAATTACCCTGGGACTGCTTTTACGGTATATTTTATGAAACATGGATATTACTAAAGGAGGCCTTATTTACTGCTGTCCAATGAAGAGTTCCGTTCTCCATCTCTGAAAGTCTTCATCAGATCTCCACCAAATTAAAATCGTACCAATGGGCCGTTTTGGCGTTAATGCTATCTAGTCCTCGGTTTTCGCCTTAGGTTCACGGCCATGGGTCCTAAAAATCACTATTAACACGATAAAGTGTTTGAACAGACACTTTTTGCAAATTCGATCTGTAAAAGACATGATTTTGTTTCCACGGTGGCGCTGTTACTCCCGGGTGCCCCTTAACACAAATAAACCACTTGCATTGGTCACAAGGCGCAGCCTAAACGACCCGGCCCGTCACCGGCAAAGGCGCATTACGTCACGGCGGGAGGGTAGGCAAGTGCGGTGCGACCGTGGGGTCAGTGCAGAGGGCGTGCGCGTGCGCGCGGGACTGCATGACCGCGTCGAACGTGTGCGCGTGCGGGGCGCAGGCCGGCGCCCGCAGCGCGGTGCTCACGTCTTCCGCGCGCATCGCGGCCAGCCGCAGCGCCTCCGCCGAGCCGGGCTCCGCGTGCAGCGCGCGCCGCAGGTCCAGTACCTGCGCGACCAATCGTGAGGTTACACGGGCGCTAGCTGTCCGTTCGCCCGTGGTGGCAGAGCTGGGCCTGGAGTCTAATACACGCGCAGTTGTTCGATAGAATGACGTTGGAACGTAAATGGCCGTAGTTTGTCTCTATCTTGTAGTCTACTAAGCAATAGATTTACTTTGTGATTCCAATAGTATAACCGCAAATTAAATAGGCTTCTCTCGCGAAGAGCGAATCGCGCGAGGCGCCGTGTTAAGTTGCACGGATTCTACCATTGGAATTCGATTGGTTAGTCGACTACCAGAGTCATTACTGTACTAATGTTACTCTGAACAACGATGCATTTAAAAGACTCGTCCCCAGTGCTAGCCGGAGTTGACGCATCGTTGCTACGGATCTCGACTAGGTATTATGCTTGGATTCGGATATTTAAAAAAATTATTATATTCTAGAGGAATTGAAAAACACATATTAAACATAACTTGCGTAAGCGCTTTATATTAATTGGTAAACAATCTTCAAACTTATAAGTTGCTATTGTTGGTTGTGCAGATAATGTAAGTAGCCATAATTTTCTTTTTTACCAAGAGCCTGCCGATAAATTATGAGATTTTTCATGTTTATCTTAAAGTAGTAATTTCATTTCTTTGCGGTAAGCATAAACGGCGGTAGCGTATCGATAGAACACTTGCCTCACGTGCGTCAGGTGTTGACTTCGAACCCCGACATGTAACTACTTGAACTTGACTTGCATTTTTAAGTTAATTACTTTCCCGGTGGATAATGTATGTCTGAGCATCGCGAGTCATTAAAAGTTACAAAGCACCAAGCGTTTTCTATTCATCACTGTGTTTGTTTGAGAATCCACTCCAATTTACTAATGGGAAAGAGTTGTTTTTAGGGTTCCGTACCCAAAGGGCAAGGGACCGTATTGCTAAGACTACACTGTCAGTCTATCTGTCTGTCACCAGGCTGTATTTCAAGAACCGTGATGGCTAGACAGTTGAAATTTTTACAGATACTGTGGCCGTTATAACAACAAATACTATAAAATAAATATTTAATTCGGGCTCCCATACGAGAAATGTAATTTTTGTGCCGTTTTTGCTCGATATTAATAAAGACAAGAGGTAGACACTTGAAATATTCAAATGTTGTATAGATAATGGTACGGAACCCTTCGTGTGCGAGTCCGACTCGCACTTGGCCGGTCTTTTTTATAGAACAGTAGACAGACGCATCAACTTAGGCTAGACTGAGTTTAATATTGAGGCGTTTCATCCTGAAATAACTACCTAGGATATTTGTATTGGATCTAACAGCGTAAAGATTGGAATGATCAAAAACTGTTGGGAGGAATAACTAATGCGGGGATTTCTTATCGGGATTTCGACTCGTAGGCTTGCTAGGTGGCATTGACTAATTGATCTACGGCAGAGCTGTGCTTGACTAAAATAAAAAGCTGAACAGAGGCCGCGATGGAAAGGAACTCGATACGTCTAATAGGAACAGCCGCATACCCAATTATGTCTGATTTATGGATGTGTAGTGAATAGAATACCCAAAATGAATTAAAGCTAATAAAATGTAAAACAAGAAGAACACTTACCTTTTCGAAAAAGAAATAATGAAGTATATTCTTCGTTAAAAAGAGTGTCACTTGACCGACGCTGTGCTGAAGGAAGTAGTCGTGGACGGCGCGTACTTGCCGTTTCCACGTGTGCATTAATCTTGCTTTGAAAGTACAACTTCTGTTTATGAAGTATAGTTGAACATCGTGCACTTGAAAGAGTGTCTCCGAGTGTCGAAGAGACAATAAAATAAACATTAATAAAGTAATTTGTGTAAGTAATAGTAGCCCCCACCCAATGCCATGAGTTCGGACGTTTTTTTCTGGTTTTATAGTCCTTGCACAGTTGCTATTTATTTATTGGATGGACAGGAAGCACATTTATTGGATTAGATAGATACACGCTTTGTGTCTATTCAATCGAATTCCACAATAAGCTCCTATTACATTTTCTTCAGGAGTTGATAAAATAAATCCATATTTACATGGTATTTTTATTTACAAAAAAAAAACTTTTAGTTAAACTAATTTAGTCACAATCCCGCAACCAATGTTGTTAGCTTGGATTCGTTCCACCAGGTTTAATTAGCAGAACGAAAGGATTCATGCTTTACCTACAATTTTACGGCTAATTAAAACGGATTTAAAAATACTACCTTTCACCTGTGGCGAATAAGCTGTTTCGAGATCTTTTGATAACATTATGGAAAAAAAAACTCAATTCCGGTTCCGCGAAAACGAATTTACTGCCGCCACGTTGTTATAAGCTGGCGTTTTCTTATACGAATCTTATGGCCTATTAGAAGCATTATAGAGAAGGTAAAGACCCACCTTTCTCGCAGCGTTGGCCTTCAGTTCCTGCGGGGACGCGGCCATGTTGGAAAAGGGCACGTCGACGTTAAACTTGATGGAGTGGAGGAGCTGTACCACGACGTTGGAGACGTTCTTGAAAGAGAGCTTGCGACGCGAGTTCGTTCCCAACCCCATGCCCGCCGTCAGGCATGGCTGGAAGCAAGGTAGAGTTGGTCAAACGTTCTTATTGCAATTGTACGGCGTGACGCGCTGCGTAGAGCCGAATCGGGTTAAGGGGTAACTTTCAATTTAAAATGGGCAATTGCCGAAACATGTCGGTTAGAGTTTGCCATTTACAACAACTTTTATTCTACGACCTTTGAATTTTTTTTTCACCAATTTTACATTTTCCAAAAAATTAAAAATATTTTTTGCTTCGGAATTGCGCAGTTTGAAAGGTAATTAAACCATAATGTGTAAAAAAGAATGGACATTATGATGAGTGATTTACTGAAGGCTACGACATTGGTAGAACGCCTAAAGCGCGAAAAAAGTCTAAAATATAAATCTGAGAAAAAACTCACAGAACAAAAGTTGTGGCTAAACACAAACTCTAATTGGATATGCCCGCAGGCGCCCGGGATTTAAAAACTAAAATCTGTCCGGCTCGACTACTCCACGCCCGTCGCGGGCCGTATCCCCGCATACAATCGACAGCAAATTAATCATTACATTTTAAGTCGCCCGTAGCGTAGCCGATTGGCTGATATGTTGTCGACTGTACTTTGTCAGTAGAGTACCAAAAATGACTACCTCATTCGGATCACCAGTAACTTCCAAAGTATCAGCGACATGCACCCTAAGCCGTAGTATTGTAAGTTTTTCTTTAAAGTTAGCAACATTACAAGTTAGTCTTTCAATGTTCGTATCCACGGCGGCACTGTTGTCACCCGCATTTTGCTAATTTTCACCCTTTAATCATCATCCAATAGTTAAACGACGCATCTCAGTGGCAGTGCACTGTAACCAGGTACTGACCTTTCTTCTTCGCGGCGGCGGAATAATGAAGTAGGTCTGCACAGAGTGGTCCCTCAGGTAGGCGTTTCGCGCCGAGCCGTGGCCCGGTTCCACCTCGTAGGCTCCGCCGAGGCACTCCAGCGTGGCCTGCGTTATGTGGACGCGCCTGCAACGAGATGGAAAGAACTAGTATCGTGAAGTCATTTGCCAAAAAAGAACTGAAAAATTGTATATCTAGTCAGCCCAAAAACACGCCCACTGTTGGGCAAAAGCCTCTTCTCTTTTGCGCTAACCCATCCGGTTCTTTGCTAGTGTCGTCCAATGTTTACCAGCCCGGTGGATCGACGACACGGTGCAAGCGTCTTGCACCGTGTCGTCGATCCACCGGGCTGGTGGTCTGCCCACCGATCGTCAACACGCTCTTGGCAACCATTCAGTGGCTGTATTAGTCCTATAGCTCTCTCCGCCCAAGTAAATGTCCCGTCTCCACTTCGCTTTATCACTCGTGACTAAAAAATTAATTGAAATTAATTCATTGAATAGTAGTTGAAAACTTTTGCTTATCGAAAGAGATTTTAATTAACGATACCGAAGAAACGAATTAAATGTTTTGCGGTAATTCAAATAACATGTTGTAGCGCTGCAAGGTCTGACCTTTTGTCATCCTGGCTTGTTTGCTTTGTCCAGCGCGAAATGAGACCGTACAAACATAATTACGTTCACAATTGGATTGATTGGGCGACTGCGTTCCATTTGCCAAATGAGGCCGCGACATTGCATCTCTGGCATTATCAACTAGGGACAGTACGCGATTGACCGAACCTTTATTTAGGACGTCGCAGTTATTAGATCAAAAATATTTAGTCAAATGATTCGACGAAAAGCGTTTTGATACGCGAATAAATCATGGAATTGTTCAGAATCAATTCAATCGTTCAATCATAGACTTACAACATACAGTGTGAGAGCATTGGAATAGGTGGGCGGGGACTAATACATTTTCTCTTCATTATTATCAATTTCTTTCGTGACGTCACCGTAGGTACGAAAAATTGGGACGCTCGGTTCCCCTACATTTCAGCGCACTTGCGGTGTCTGTATTGGTCTCTGGATAGGATAGATAGACAGAGCATGAGAAATGCATTTTATTTTTATATGCCTGAACTTCGCCTGGCATGAGCTTCGCCGCGATTCACGCTGTCACGAACTCAGCTCAATGCTGAGTCAGCCGCTCTTTGTTCGCTCGCAACTTTGACACACCGCAAGTTGTACGAGTTCTTTTGCTTTCTTGTCTGATTTGTGTATTTTTACTCCCATTAATGTAATAGGGGTTAAAGTATGAAATTGCCGTTTTATTGCAATAGGTTCTTTGAATTGACATAGAATCTTCATGGTTTGAGGTTTTCGAATGAAACTTTTTTCAAATGGTTTCTATGATGTTCTTTTTTTAAAAAATGTGAAACATTTGAATATCGACTTTCAATTGTTTTTGTTATTCAATTTAGACAAGAAAGATGGATACTGCGAAAATTCGAGTGATTTTTGAATACGAGTTCCGACGCGGAACTAACGCGGCAGAAACAGCCCGCATATCAATGCTGCGTTTAGAGAGGGGTCTACTAATGAACGCACCGTGCGATTTTGGTTTAAACGCTTTCGTGATGGAAATTTCGACTTAAAGAACGAGCCACGAGGAAGACCGCCCACACAGGTGAATAACGATGAATTAAGAGAGATAGTGGAAGCCGACCCTAGTCAAACTACCCAGGAATTAGCGGCATGGTTTAACGTTACCTTACCCACAATATTGACACACTTGCGTCAAATCAATAAAATAAAAAAATACGAAAAATGAGTGCCTCATAATCACTCGAATTTTCGCAGTATCCATCTTTCTTGTCTAAATTGAATAACAAAAACAATTGAAAGTCGATATTCAAATGTTTCACATTTTTTAAAAAAGAACATCATAGAAACCATTTGAAAAAAGTTTCATTCGAAAACCTCAAACCATGAAGATTCTATGTCAATTCAAAGAACCTATTGCAATAAAACGGCAATTTCATACTTTAACCCCTAATATAATATTATAAGGGTGCTCTTACGTGGAGGATGCTGTCTCGCTCGCACAATTTTTCATTTTTTGTGATTGTAAGAAAATTAGTAAACTTTTGATTAATCTGGTTTGATGCGTAATTAAATTACGGACATTTAAATTACAACTTCGTTTTACTGTACGTAGTGTTTATCAAAGAAAACTTATTCCCAAAATTATTAATTTTGGAATCAAATTATCTCTATCAAAAACTTAGTACAGTATAAGAATATGCCTTAAATAATAATTTAATTATCCATCAAACCCTCAGACCATATTTATCAAAAGTATACTCATTTTATTACAATCACAAAAAAAAAAACTTAAATTGTGCGAGCGAGACAGCATGCCCCACGTAGGGACAGTCTTAAAAGTTCTGTTGAAAAACCGATAACCAATGGGGTAAAAATGTTCACGCCCACCAGCTCGCTGGACTGCCGATCTAAGGCAGAGTGTGGTAGCGGCTGAACGAGGACGGTCACGGACAGGAAGGAAGGATGCGCCCTAGGGTTCCCCATCGGACAAATAGATGAGACGACCAACTATTTCATAGATCGACAATTCATGGTTTACCATGACAATTCGATGCACTGTGCGTAGCCGATTAACCCACAGATTAAGAAGTAGGAATTAGCCACGCAAGTACAACGAATTGTCATAACAAAGTATGGATTGCAGTTTTATGAAACGCGACCCAGATCTTAGAGTCACATAGATCACACCTCAGGATCACACACATACTCGTAGTTTTTCAATAGAATAATATAAGCACGACAATATCTGTTATTTGCATAGCAGATATTGTCGTAGTATGTGGTAGTCTACTAAGCAATAGCAGTACAATGTCATTCCAATGGTATAACCGCAGAAGATCGAATCCCGCGAGGCGCAGAGTTAAGTTGCATGGAATACCATTGGAGTGCGATTGGTTACTAGTCTACCAGTAGTGTCCATACTAAAATGACTCTCTTGAACAATTATGCATTTTAGGGATTCGCCTCCCAGCTCCAACATTACGCGCACCAAATCCTGACCGATTCCAATCGTCTAACTGTCAAAGTAGTATGGAATTTGACAGTTAGACGATTGGAATCGCTCGGGATTTCGCTGTTACATAGCACTACAATTCGTGGTTTACTATGACAATTCGATGTACATTACAAAGTCGATCAACCCACAGATTAACTTGTAGACGATGCTACGCAATGTACCTCGAATTGTCATAATAAACTACGAATTGTATTTTCACGAAACTCGGCCCTGGTTGCCAACTCACCCCGGCTCGCCGCCTGCCTCCATGTTGTTGGCGAGCGTGACGTCATTGGACCAGACGTCGTACTGCCATTTGCGCAGGCCCAGCACGCCGCAGAGCACGCGGCCGGTGTGTATGCCCACGCGCATGTTCAGCTGGACATCCGTAGCCTCCACCACGGACCTGGGGGAAGAAGACAGAAACTGACACTGTAGACAGAAACACCTAGGTACATCTTCTTATTTAGGGGATCCAGGGGGTAACACTAGCGCCACCGAGGAAAAAAAAACAATCTTTTTTTACAAATCAAATTTGCAAAAAGTGTCAGTACAATCTCTCAATCATGTTAATAGTGATTTTAGGACCCACGACAAAGAACCTAGGATCACGAAACTGGGACTACATAGCATTTATGCCATTGTTACTCCCTGGACCCCCTTAAAGTGCCTCTCCGTCGCTAAATGCTGGCAGTCAGCTCATTGCAACCCTCTCTGTTCTGTGCAACTGAACAACTCTTCCGCGGTTTTAACAATACCTACATAGATACCTACACTTAATTATAAATATGTATCAATATTCAAATTTGCACCGGCTTCCTGACATTTCAATTTCCTTCAGCAACTTTCCATCGTTGGGTTGTCTGGAAGAAATTGCTATTAGCAATAAGGCCACCAATTGTACTGTGTACCTTTGTAAATATATTGTGATATATTTTTTTCGGTGTACAAGAAAGAATATTCTTATCTTTAACTGTTAGATTATGACATTGAAAAGAACAACAGGGCCTAGATTCTGTTAATGCATTGTAGTAACATGACAACTGCATGAACATGGCGGTTTTCATTTCATGGCTGCTTTAAGTCTACGCGGGCACACCCATCAAACCTTCTAGGCGTCAATGGTACGAAAAAACACGTCACGTGACCCGACAGTTTACCTGTCATTATACTACAATGCACTAACAGAATCGAGGCCCTGTTCTACAAACCATTGCTATGGTGGTCCGGTCGGGTTATTAAGAATTCTACAGATTAAGTTTGTATGCCGGAAGGGTGAGTAAACAATGTTTGCCACTTGCCACAATCTTGACACCGTATAATATAAAAAACAGGCCAAGTGCGTGTCGGGCCACGCAGTGTAGTGTTCCGTAGAAAAAGGGGTTTTTTATCTCCTTTACAGAACTAAAGGATAAAACACACCAACGCGGTGGCGGTAGCGGTCCATACAAAATATTACTGCCGTAAATTATTTATGTATAGACCGCCACCCCTACAGCGTTGGTCATCCTTAACAACTTCATCAAAGTAATTTTCAACGGCTTTTGTACATACGAAGTTTTCCTTTGCTAAATTGGTCGCCTATTGCTCTTTAACTTGTAAAACCTACTTAGCCGTGGTAGATTGTCTTTTAAGTTCATTATATAATTATGTGCTACTGCCCTAAATTATTTCAAGTTTCTACAATGAACCGTTTAGCCGGGAGAAGGGGGGACGCCCTACTCTGACAAAAAATTGCGCTTTAAAGCTTAATATTTCGCAACGAAACCCTAAATTGGAAAAATTGTCTTGTTTTAATTACAATATTTTTAAACGACCAGTCCAAGTATACCCCATACTATGGCAGAGGCGAGAAAAAAATGCATCCCTAATTTATGCGTAGAGGAGGTACCCTAAAAAAAAAAATTAGAGATTTTATATGTTTTTATATCATTTCAGCTCTCTAGTGTGTCTCTAGTACTTATCCTCTCTGTGCTACGCCACCATGGACGCTTGCCGTCGACACTCGTCGACGTGTACTAGCTCCCTTATGATTACATTAAAATGTAGAGTAAACAAGTCAATCATACATCATTCAAAGACTACAATGTGAATGACGTTTGCGCTTGCGCGAGATTGAGCTTTTCCTGTATTTATCTAGGAACATGTGCAGCGCAGCTATAAGTCGATATAATAGTGAAGTTATTTATTTGACCAGAGGTGAAATAATAATACCAAGTGAACCTGAAAACGCAGCAAAATAAACCAAAAGCACTAAAAACGTCGGCGCTCTAGTGTTTTACTATCGTAAATCACGACTGGAATCGATAACAAATCTACGTTTAGCTTTCGTTACGAGGCGGAGGAAGACGGATAGCCATTAATTCTGGCAACAGAAACGTTCCCAATACTGCAAACAGGGAGTGTTTAATATTAATTATGATAATGTATAGCTTGGCCTTAATTCAAAACACGATATAGACGTAGATAACAATTTACTCTTGACGCAGCTCCCAGCAGCGGGCGAATAAAATATGCGTAACATGAACATCACTCAGCATTTTTCAATAAACGATTTTGAAAGAAAATAAATATTGATGCTTCAACAAAGCTTTTGTACCTTTACAACCTCTTGCAGGTATGTTGTTTTGAAGACTCTATGTGGCGGTTTTTTCTTTAGTAAATAAGCGAGGATATTTATATTTATAAGTGCTCTCGGCTAGCTCTTGTTGTGGAGCATGAATGGTGCAACGTATGCATAGGCAGAAATACAGTTAACCCCTAATGAGCACTCCGTCCGCGGCAGCAGCTACGTCCCTGCCAATTAAATGGCACGCTTTCCTCCGAGGCAACGCCATTCCATACATTTATTTATTTTATTTTAATTCTTTATTGCACTAATTACATTGTAAATGTACAAATGTGGGGGGGCCCCCCACCCTAAGTCTAAGTTAGTTATTGGAAATTATTATAAACCTACATAAATGATAGTACATAAATAAAAATAAATAAATAGGTAACAACAATAATACGTACATACATATTGAAAATAATTACTAAACACGACATCATCTGAATAAATAAATAATTATTATGAGAGTCCAATGTTCTACCCACTAGGCTACCAACGATTCTCGGAAGCGGGAGACCCAGGTTCGATTCCCAGTGCGGGCATATACCTATGACTTTTCTTTCTAAGTTATGTACAGTTGTGAAGTAATAGTAGCAATATCACTCGCTAACTGTGAAGGAAAACATCGTGAGGAAACCTGGGTGTCTGAGCTATTCACATACCTCAGCGCTTGAAATCGTCAATCCGCGGTAGGCACGCGTGGTGATTAAGCCCATCTCTCTCTCTGAGAGACGGCCTGTGCCCTACAGTGTGACGTATATAGGCCGCTTATAATTATCAGAGTTAGGTGATTTATTCGAGTTACGGAGCGGACGTTATCGGTAACAAATTAGCTCGGGTCTACACGGTCTACAGCTGTTTTACGGCTATTCCGCTGGACGTGCGTGCATAATCCAGGGTCGCAGCATTATTGCGATTTATGTCCTATCGTGATTAGCGTGACTATGAAAAGCGGTGGAAATATCACAGTTGAGATATAGCTGGAGGCATTTGGAGCACTCGTTGCGCGTCACACGAGTTGATTAAGCTATTAACATAATTAAACATTGTTCTGTGTGTTGTTGGCACTAGAAATAATAGCACAAATGTACGTAATTCATTTTGAACATTGAAAAACAAAGTTTTGTTTACATTTCGTGCATAAAGAAAAACTCTGCTCAGCAATTGAATTATCGCTCTATTATCTAGTTTCGAGTCTTTTAGCTGGGACATTATTTTGATTCATTATTCCATACCTTGAGAATAATTGCTCAGTTTACGGCGCATAAATGTGACGACAAAAGCCAAGCAACGGCGGGTTCTGAAAAATAGCCTCGTAATTTTTCATTAAAGAACACAAAGACGTCGCGACACCTGACTTACCGTCACAGGGCTGTACAACATAAACAACGTTTGCAATGAATCACCATTAGCTTTTCATTAATCTCAAATGGATAAGTTGCTTAATATAAGCAGCCTATATACGTCTCACTGTGGGGCACAGACCATCTCTCAGAGAGAGGTACTCGTAGTATGAGCTTAGTCACCACGCGTGCCCACCGCGGATTTCAAGCGCTGAGGTATGTGAATAGCTCAAACACTCAGGTTTCCTCACGATGTTTTCCTTCACGGTTAGCGAGTGGTATCGCTACTATAACTTCACAAATGTACATAATTTAGAAAACATAGTCATAGGTACATGCCCGCACTGGGAATCGAACCTGGGCCTCTCGCTTCAGAGTCCAATGTTCTACCCACTAGGCTGCCACCGCTCCTAACACCGCTTAACATATTATGTCGAATTTGTGGAGTGAAATATGTGCTGCAACTATGATAAAAAAACAAACTTCCACACAACACAGTCCCAAAACTAGGACACCCATGGTAACCAGGTAAGGAAATGTAAATATAACCAGACAGGCCATTTGTACAAATTAAGTACGGCGGCCCCCAGTGGGAATAGAACCCAAGACCTCAAGCGGTTTAAACGCTACATCAACGATTACGAAGACGCAGTCAATTTATAATAGCAAAGCAGATACTTTCTGTATTTGGTTTTAGCAAAACCTTAGAAATGCTTTCATTTTTATTAACCATCTCGCCCGCACAATGTAACATTTTTAAGGATTGTAAACTTTTCTTTGACAAATATAATCTATGGCGACACTAGAATTCAAAAACTTACGGCCTTACTTATAAAAACACGATTCCTCTAAAATCAATCTATAACTCTGTTTATTTAATCGTTGGCTACATCGTTTCCTTGTAAAATCTCCACCACAGACTATTTTATTTGGCGTTTTTGAAGTGTTTTAAGGAATCGAGTTTTTATAAATAAGACCGTTAGTTTTGACCAAAGAAAATTGGCAAGAAATTATTCACCATTTGCACAGTGACATGTTATTTCTTATGTAATGTCCTGTTATGGTACGTATGCAATAAAGTAAAATTAAATTAATTATTAACTTCTTACGCCATTTTTTATATTGAATTCACACTAACCAGCGCTGAGGGCTCACACCCTCAGCACAATGCTGAGTTAGATGCCCTTTGTGGCAACTTTGACACACCACAGAATGTACTCTGACGCTCTGACTCTGCCTTGTCCTATCTTGTATTATTTATGTGACTTGTTTTTACTTTGTATTTATGTTACTTGTTATGCCTTTTCTTTTTTGTGATGTGTCATTTTGTCCCAATAAATTTATTTCTTTCTTTTCTTTACATTGTAACATTTTAAAATGTCTGTAAAATGTAATTTTTGTATCTATCAAAGCCTCAGAACACATTCATCAAAAGTATACTATTTTTTTTTACAATTATTTATTACATATTATGTGCGCCGCCCGTAGCCCAAACTTTTCATCATCATCAGCACACTGCTGGGTATAGGCCTTTTCCTCATCACGCCATTCGCATCCACGGCCCCCTGCCGACCTGACCATCGTCCGACCACAGGGCTGTTGGTCTATTACTGCCCTGGTCCACATGTCGTCTTCCCGCCTCGCCAGGTGTCCCGCCCATCGCCACTTCAGACTTTTTAACTTCCAAGAGATCTGTGATTGCTCTGAATCTGTATTGTTTCATTTAACTTTTAAAAAAATTGTTGAGGATCAGACCAGAATCATGATAAAAACCACTGACTTATGACTACACTAAACTTTGTTGAAATTAAACATATTTTAAGGCCACTTTCTCTTGTTAAAAGTTATAAAGCGCGATTAGTCATTGAAGCTTTATTTTATAGTGGAAACCAGTTATTTTAGGATCGATTAGAGCGACATAAATTATTTTCCAGTTTGATGAATTTTTCGTTAGGGGGTTTATTTTATAACAGTGTACAATACGATTAAAATCAGTTAACGATTCGGCTTTTCTCAGATATCATCGCCTAAATCCCGAGACGGAAATGACACGAAATACATTACCGCGATTTCTTTTACGAAGCATTCAATTTGAAGTATCATAAACGCAATGTATAGCACCTGCCAAGATGACATTACTAACCGGTAGACCTAAGAAATTTATTATGCAGAAGCGAATTTTCTAAAATAGTTTTATACATTATTTACAATTTCAAGAGATTGAGCAACAATTTTTTTACCACGCTTTAAATTAGTTGAAGCCATGATACATAACTATTGTAAGTTAATTTTGATAAAATTTCATAGAATCTAATATTTTCACGAATGAAATTAGCGTTCATAAACATAAATGTATCATATACGTCAAACTGTTTTTATTGACACTAAGAAGTCATACCTATCAAAATAGTCAATTATTTTTCTTATTTCAATATAAAGGTTGTGTTAGTTTTGAGCTACAAAGGAGGTTTTGTTGCTCATATCGTTCTTGTATTGTATTCAATAAGACAACGAGCAATATAATTAAAGGTTATATCTGTAATTTGATAACTCTATGTGAGAGATGAGGGATTCACGACAATTACCGAGGTTGGCCGAATCGTTAACTGATTTTTATCGTACTGTAACAATTTTTTCACGTAGCGGTACTTCGCACTGTAAAAAAATATTTTTCTAGCGATTTCCATTCTTTTTAAAGAGTATTTAACCGCAAATCTAGCCTTAATAAAGAGTTTGCGACCAGCCGCCCGCCCTTCGGTCCGCGAGAGCGCGCCGCGCGCCGCCCGCCCCGGCCCGGCCCAAGCCCAAACAAACTTTTTAACTCCCAAGATTTCTGTGAAGCTATTTACAATTTACGGCTTTCATGCCGCACTTTTACTGCTTGTTACGTAGCACTAGCGTTACATTACCAATTTCACACGCAAGACGTTTTATTTTATGTAGTTTTAATTTGAGTCAACGTTTCTTTCTTGGATGACTTTTATCGTTTTCTTTATGTAACAATTACTGCCTGTTCATAGTGAATTAACCGGTTGTCTTTCTAGAAAGAAGTTGACGAGTTAATCATGATAATAAGTATAGTCCTCACAGATCTTTTTGGCGGTAACGTGAACATGGTCACAGATCGTTTGCACATCGCTTACTGTCTTTACAGTGTATGTGTGAGTAATTGACATAGTGTGATGCTTAGTAAATTACTTAAGTAGTCAATTACTCACACATACACTGTAAAGACACTAAGCGATGTGCAAACGATCTGGGACTATGTTCACGTTACCGCCAAAAAGATTTGTGCGGACTATATTATGCAAAAGCGTGTTTTTAATTTGCCTTACATTGGTTAATAGGCTAGATACCAATTGTTTAAAAAGATCCGTGCTATTTTTGTTCTTAAAAAAAAACCTATTTAGAGGCAAAAAATTCCACCCATGCCGGGACTTCAACCAGCGACCTCTGGCTCACCGTGCCAGCGCTCTACCAACTGAGCTAATGGGCAAGTGCAAGCATCGATGAAATTTCGAGCCTCTTTACAAACTTCTCTGTATTACGTACAGGCAGCGACATCTAGCCGAAGTGAATTTCATCACTTGCAGCCCCGAGTAACCCACTTTGCAGTTAGGTTTTTTTTTGTTCTATTGGACAACTATATGCAATTACTTTCTAAACTTTCATTGTAGTTTCATCTTCCTCTTTTAGTGCCTCTTCACTATTGGAGGTTGGCCGTTAGCTTTGCATATTCCTTTATTATCTTTGCCAAGCGATGTAATCGTTGACGGTTGTACGAAACTCCAATCCAATCAATCTCCAATCCAATGTAACAGAGGAATGTTTTTTTTCTGCCGGCGCTCTCTTTCCCCTAATTTTGCCCATCATGACAATTTGAAGTGTGAAGTCTGTCTATGGTTGTTTAAAGCTTATAATGCAGAACTTGCATAAAATTTCGTACCTCATTGGAGAGGCCACGTAAAAAACAAATAATCGTGTTTTTTTTTTCTCTACGACTAATACTTTCATAATATAACAGGTCGAAAAAGTAATTCCAGTCACGTGGTACAAAAACTCGCCATACAAATCAGGCTCAACTTAGGGCGTCACAAGGTGTTCGTAAAGCTTTATAATTTATGAAGCGTTCCGTTAGTTCATCAATATTTGAGCTATCTCGTAAAATAATGTTTTATAAGTCTACACCTTTATTATATAAAACGTTTAGAGTTTAATGAAAAAATCTAACGTCATCTAAGTTTAAGGCCTATTGCAAAAGAAACAGGATTCTTAGTCTCCGATATTTCGCAGGCATCATGGTCGCGTTTCAACACAGTTTATTGTGACAATTCGATGTACATTGCGTAGCCGTGTCCTTCTACTTGTTAAATGACTTTGCAGTGTACATCGACTTGTCATAGTGAACAATGAAATGTAGTTCTATGAAATAAAGCTCAGCAAGCAGATCTTGACGAATTACAACCGTGGCCTCCGTTAATGCGCTGCGTGACAGCGAGGCACGTCTTCCTGTTATATTAAATCATCCCGACTCGCGCGTGACGCGAATGGCTGGATTATCCCAAACTGGATTATCCGACGCTTTTAGCCTTATTCACAATGAATAACGTTTTCGTCAGATATCTCAATTACAGTAGCAAAACACCAATAGGGTTCCGTTTTAGAAAGAGTTTCGGAACACGAAACCCGAAGCGAGTTATTTTACTCCTAATATTTTGCTCTACCCTCAACACTATTGTTGAAATACAAAGCACACACACGGGAATAGGAAAGGGGAAAGCTCGGTGATAAGCCGTCACATTTAAATATGTTTGTGCACACAAACACATTTCGTAAATAAATAAAATGCCCCATAGGCCGGTTGACCTTTATGATGATAACTTGATAAGGCATACAATTTGTATAATATTACCATAGGACAATAGGTCACGTGGCCTGGCCACCCTTGTTTACGATCGTATGAGTCCACTCGCGCGCGTTCACCTGTACCATTTATGTTACCCAACCTGTACGAGACGGGATACCTATTCGAGTGTAAAATTGTACCGTGAAGAGTATATTCTCGGTACAATTGCAAAACAACAGTATTTTTTTCGAAGGGATACAGAATTTCGTTTAGGGGTCGAGGGGCAATGTTGTGTGAAATCCTGTATTATGATTTCCTCTCTTTCCTTTATGATTTCTTTGGTTATCACTAGTTGCTTACAATTATACAAAATTTTGTAAAACTAAATAAGTCCCCACAATTAACTGAACTGAAACTGAACACTGCGTAGAAATGTCGCCGAGGTAATCACAATTTGGTGAGAATTCATCTAGGTATGTCGGTAGGGACTTAGTTTTTTTCTTTTTTGTAAATTATTGTTTACTGATAATTTATCAGTTTTGGTTTGGCCTCTATACCTTTTTGGTCGAGTTAGGCTGTGAAGTGGTCTGTCCCGTCGATCCGGATCACTAGACACCATTGTGCTCTAGATATTGAGTTATTCGGGTCAAATACACTACGGAAAGGCCTCCAGTTTGTTCTCTAATCCCCGAGGACCGTAAGCGAGGATTATACAAACACTGTATTTTTGGGATCGCAGAAAAGGGATGTAACAAATAAGCTCTGACAATTTTTCTCAGATTAAAGCGGATTTGGATTTGCGAAAAGAGAGCTGGCGAAGTCACATTTTCACGTGTAAAATTAAATTGGCAAAGTTTAAAAGTCTATGAAATATGCATAAGGACGAGAAAATATACGGCAGCTGCTCCAGCAAGTTATATTTAAATAACTGAGCGTGTATGTCTGTATCAGTTGTTCGCAGTTGCTTTAGCAATGATTTATTATGTCGTTGCGGCTTTCGCAAAATTAGAATCTGTCTCGGAATACGTACGAGTATGTAATTTAAAATGTACTGTTGCTCGCTGATCCGTAAAAGACTGCTCCTGCTCCAGCCAAGTGCCGCCCACCTCTCGTCTCGCACACATAAACTATTTGATAAACGTTACATACCTCAGATTCGTCGGAATGCCTATATCTAAACTTAGGAACTCTGCTAACAACCACGGAAAGCGCGCAAGGTTTTCTAATAACGTTTTTGCCGAACAACGCTGGGGTTTCATTCTGCGCATTCTGAATTCAAAAATTGCAGCTTGAGGATAATAGGCCTGGTCTGGACAGAAGCTTTTATGGCGTTGGCAACCAGGGATTCTTTAGGGCTGTCAGTTTGCTTAACGAAACTGTGTATTTTATTTTTGTAGAAACATAACCTAAAATATAAACAGGATACAGAGATACTCGTAGATATTTGTGCAGATTGCACTGAGAGCTCAAAAGAAAAATTGGAATTGCACTTTAATGCTCGCGCCCTTCGAAGCCTGCGGAAGGAAGTGAGAACTAGGGCGGAGAGGACAAATGAAACTCTATACACAAACGCTTCGTGCCTACAATAAAGTTGTCCACGAGGAATGTAGGGATTCCGTCAACCAATACCATGTGTGTTGTAGTGCTGAAACCTACACGCTACAGAGCGCTACATGAGAATCGGAAGTACCAACTATGAACATCAATTTAAAGTTTCAACCCCTTGTCCGAAGTATAGTTAGAATAAAGCCTCTAAGCCAACTTGCAAAGGTGCCCGACTGTACCTCTTGCATCGTTTGTTTGGATTGCTGCGCCATGAGGTTTGTTTTTCAAAGATATTGGATCGAGCAAGCAGTCTGCTCATCTGCTGGCTTAAAGCTACTCGTATCATGGTTGTCAGAAGCACAAAGGTAAAAATAGTTATGCACGGAAAAATCTGCACTAGCTTCTGGCAGCAGAGACCATTTAGTAATCACCGGGATCCCGGATCTTGCTACTCGTTCCAATTCATCATTATTCAAGCGGTGACAACTCATCAATTCATCATTATTCAAGTGTTACCACGCTGTTTTGGGTTGTTTATTGTATAAGACTTACCTTTGGCATTTTGTTATTTACAACATGGCGAGTGCATCAATGTTTGTTTGCGGACACTGAGCGGCGTGGAATCGTTCTAATAATAAATTACGGGCGCGCTTGCCGCCATCACAAGATAAATACAACAGAGGAACCGTGGCATAAGACATTATTAACGTAATACCGGATAAACTTACTTGGTTTTCTTGGCTTGGTTTAGTCAGATACGAGCAACCGACGACGCGAGCTCCGTCTCTACTCACCATGATTAACCTCTGCGAATCAGAGCGGAACCTGGTCGGACTCTTCTGACAAAAAACCAAGTAAGTCTATCCGGTATTGAGTTAATAATGTGTAGTGCTTACGAAAGTTTTAGTTAGAAAAGCATGAGACATTGTTTGCAGAACGACTTTAGTTTGAACTTTAGCAGAACTGACTGATAGCCGCTGGAGCAAGCGAACTTTCGGGACGGAGAATGCATTTGGGCTAACGCAACGCAGCCGCAGGTTGAATACTGGGGTTGCTGGAAACAGGATGCGATGTGGGTCCGGAGGTCTTAAAATGAGACGTTTTGCCACTTCTAAGGAGAGCCTGTTTGGTACCCCGCGACTATGGCTCTACGAGAATAGCACCGCCCATTCATTAATATCCTTATAAATTTAATAGTAATGTAGATTAGATTACAGTACAGTAGGATCCCGATTATTCGGACACCGATTATCCAGATATCCGATTATCCGGACGGACTCATGTCACGACTCTAATTGCCGAATTAAAAATATCATGAAGAAGCAAAAAATAAGTTACGAGTTTATTTCCGCTTCCGACGCGCGCAAACAGGCTCGCCATTACTCTATGCGCGTAACTGTATTATCAAAGTGTGGCTGAATTGCGGTAGTAATGACCATAGTTTTCAAATATTGACTGATGAAGAATTCATTGACGTAGCATTTAAGTGGTTTGAGAGACAGGATGAATTGAATCCTATACAGTTGTTACAACTGAAGCAGATCAGGGCCTTGACTGCATGGAACAGGCCTTAAAATCTAATTACTCACGTAGTTTTTCAATACAATTATATAAGCACGACAATAGTTGTTATTTACTTCTATTTGGTAAATTTACACACCAATAGCAGTACCGCGTGGCGCCGGATTAAGAATAGCGTCACTCTATTTCCTTCCGTGGATGTCGTAGAAGGCGACTAAGGAAATACATTACCAGGAGACGGGCACCAGCGTTTTCCTGAGATTCCAACCGCATACTGCGATCGCCAACCCGCCTGCCAAGCGTGGCGATTATGGCAAAACCCCTCATGGTTTAGGAAAACCACGAGGGAGGCCTGTGTCCTGCAGTGGGCGTCAAATAGGTGATGATGATGATGAATAGCAGTACAATGTCATACCAATGTCAACTCACGCAAACTGAATAGGCTCTCTCGCGAAGAAGATCGAATCGCGCGAGGTGCCGGGTTAAATTGCACGGGTTGGTATCTACCACCGCGGTGGTAGCCCAGTGCGTAGAACAATGTACTCGAAAGCGGAAGACCCAGGTTCGATTCCCAGTGCTGGCATGTACCTATGACTTTGTTTATTTTCAAACTTACGTACATCTGCGAAATTGTAGTAGCAATAACACACGCTATCCGTGAAGGAAAGCATCGTGAGGGAACCCGCGGCTTGGTAGGCTCATCATCGTTATCACTCGTCATCATCGTTTCATGACAATAACATGGTGCATGTGCTACTAATGTCTTGTTGAATCTTAGAGCACAATGCAAGATTCAAGAAAGTCGAATATATTATGTTCGTTCGTTGTATGGCCGCATTTATTTTGTGACGGCTCGGCGTTGCTGCGACAATCGCGCCGGTTAATTGGCGCTTGTCTGCCCAATTAATAAGCACACACTCTGTCAACAGTTGACTCTGACATCATCGGATACGCAGAGTGCATCGCTAATACAATTTGAATACTAGTCTCCAAATTATCTCCGCGTCTTGATCTTTACTGGTCAACGTCCGCATTGTCGAAAAACTTCTTTATCAATTAATCTCTAGTCTTCTGAATAATAAATCATTTCATAGTTATCCCAGCAAGACAGCTAAAGACCCTTGTCAACTGTCTCATATTTGTGTCAAACGAGATAAAATTAAACAAGATTTTTTTACCCTTGAAGATTTGTCGGCCATACAGTACATAAGACAGGCCTAGAAAAATAAAAATC
The DNA here is from genome assembly GCA_963969515.1 of Yponomeuta evonymella. Classification (NCBI taxonomy): domain Eukaryota; kingdom Metazoa; phylum Arthropoda; class Insecta; order Lepidoptera; family Yponomeutidae; genus Yponomeuta; species Yponomeuta evonymella. The sequence goes on from OZ018346.1 coordinate 9,335,288, forward strand.
AATAATCCAACAACATATCAGTCAATGCCACAATGAACAGTTGTTTAGCGAAATAATAATGAACGTGATAATGGGTAAACTCGGAGATCAGTTGTAATTGAATTAATTGACCTAAAACATTCGCGACTATGCAGAGCGCGAGAAATCATCTGATAATACAAATTATACATCTTTGCAGTTACTTCCCAAAATAAAATACATCAAGTTGTCGTGAGAGCAAATTTATGTAAACTTGAATGAAATATGTGCGGATCGTGCGCAGAATAAGCAATTAAGCAGTAAATATACCCTAGAAGGAGAACCAAACGACATGCATTACATACAATTTTAAGGAATCTGTTTCGCATTTGAGAACATTAGCAAAGACAAGTTACATTTGCCTTTTATAGCCGCGCAGAATGTAACGACATGGCAAATGGAGCTAAGTAACTTAATTGATTCCTTGTGTGCTATTCGAATTGATTCCTTATGTGCCTAATTTTATTAAGTACCTTAGCCATTATTTTTTTAGGCCGAAATTTTACGGATACTTACACGTAAAATCTAATATCGAATGTTTTTATTCCTAAATACCATAATTCCTAACTACTATTCATCTCTCTTTGGAATGTTACTACTAAGTTTCCCAAATACGCAATGCACTAAAATCTAATATAATGAAAATCTCGAATCACAGTGTTTCTTACCGAACTCCACAGAAACGGATTTTTATGAAGTTTTTTCTGTATGTATGACCTACTAAACATATGTATGTATATATGTTTAGTAGGTCTGAGAATAGGTCGTAGGCTAAAACAAACTCTGGTGAGAACAAGCTCACAAACATGTCACTGGTGTGAGAACAAAAAGAAATATAGATAGGTGATACGAAGTTCACCGAGTCAACTCGTTATTAACACATTGTCAAATTGAGGAATTGAGGGACCTTCTACTTCTTGGGCATTTGTTTGTCCACTGTTGAACGTACGCCTCTTCATAAGTCCGTCGAAACCGGTTTGCTACTATTGTAGTCCAGGAAGACCATAGATATCTCATTATATACTATTCAATGCTTTGAGACGTACACGATGTAGTAAGTAACCTACCAATAACCATTTTAACCATTTTAATTTTGACAGAAGACTAATCCGGGTTCTCCGGGTCCTGGGTTCTCCGACATTACCCCTAAATCAGGTGTTTTGAAATACATTATACTCTCTAATGGTAAGTTTTAATAAAATGTGAAAAAAATTAGGGATATTACTTTTCAATGTCCTATCTATACCGTGTTTGTCCATAGTTGACAGTAATAAACAAACATCACTCGATAACAAAACATGATATTCCAGTAGAATCAGTTCGTTCTGGGTATCACACTAAGTGACAGACTATACAATAGGCAATAGGCTTATGCACAATTAAAGCATCTAGACAATAGGCTTATGCACAATTAAATACAGTCTAAATTACGATTATATATAGGATTTTTGCGAAAATCGTAATCCTGCCCAAATTCTGAACACATAACAAAACTACACAGATTAGTTTGACATTTCGATGTAGAGACAGGACGAAGTGAATGAAAAATACAGGACAAATAAAATAATATAGGAAAAATACAATGTCCTAATCGCGTTATCACATTATAATTCTTGGATGTTATAAATTAAATGAAAGCGTTTTTTGTGTACTTTGATCTCTAATGATTTTTTCTTAATACTGTCAGTTTTTTGCAATACATTTTTTTTATTCATCATGGCAATACCAACTAGCGTCACTCCCACAATATTAATTAACTATTAAACCGAATCCAAAAAAGGAAGTTCTCAATTCAGCGGGATCTTTTTTTAATTTTTTTTTATGTATGTTCCCCGATTACTCGCAGACGCGTGGACTGGTTTGGAAAATTATTTTTTTCTTTGAAAGAGCAGACTTCACAGGTGGTCCCATAATCACCATCTGGGATCTGATGATGGGATCCTGGAGAAATCGATGGAACTCTTCAAATTTCAAAGGCACACTTGAGGCGATTTGGGTGTTTTTTTATAGTGACTCCTGCATTTGCTTGCGGAAAACACAATTTGGCGGAGTCTTAGTGATATTCACAAAAAATCGTGAAATATATTTTTTTTTATTAGAATAAAAACCGTCTACAAAACACTACAGCACTAAAAACAGAGAAGTAATGTAGTCTAATATGAACTTTTAATTCGATGTAGGTATTGTAGAAGTATAGTTTGGAGCCAGTGCCCAAACTTCGCACTTATGATATGACTTATGATAATAACTAATGAAGAATTATTATTAGGAGTAAGGATCATTAGTAGGAATTAGATTTAGGAATTGTAATTAGTATCGGATCGGAAATCGAAGTACGATTGGCGGCCTTATTAATAAAAGCAATAACAAATATAATTTTAATATTAGCACTTATAATTTTAAAAGAAGAAGAATTCAAGAACGCACTTGTAACCAAGGCATGAACGTACACTTAGTATGTACAAGTGTAGAATAGAAACGCAGTGTTATTGCTATTCCAGTCGAATATATTGCACGCAAAGCGGGAACTTGGTCGGAATTCCTGAACCCTCCAGCTTTACGAATCCGTTCCTGCGCCGCGCAGTGTTGCTAGACGCTAGCCGGCAACTGTCGCCAAAATTTGGAAAAACAGTCCCCTGAAAATCGCCTAAGTTTTTGTAGCCTAAATCGCGCAAATTTTCAGCCACTAAGCCAAAATCTCCTCAGTAAAATGACTTTTTATAAATAGTAGCGGTTGTAGTTTTGTATTTAATAATAAAAAAAATTGTTTTGTTAATTTACAGTTTTTTGTGAATATCACTATGACTCATTAAAGCCAGTTCAATGCAGAAGTAAGACTAGGTTTGGAGTTTTTTGTCTATTTTGAAATAGACACCTAGTTTAATAGTAACGTTCATTAAGTCGCAGTTTCTGTGCTATTTTGAATAAAACATTTTTTTGAATTGAATTTCTTTGAACTCCACCTAATTGTCTTTTCCGAATGTACGAGTCACTATGTCAGAAAACACCCAAATCGTTTCAAGTGTGCCTTTAAAGCGGTTTGGACGAACCGACAACCTTCTCCTTTTTTTAAGTCGGTTAATAATACCTTTTTAATGTAATCAATAGCCGAATTTTAGATTCATCGCACCCTGAGTGCGACACGACAAATCCAAAAAAACTAAAGAAATTGATAAATAACGACACGATTACTTAAAAATATACCTTTGGTCTGATTTCCTAAGTAGCTCAGAAGTCATCGAAAAAATTAATTTTGGGCGCCATTTCACCTTCTGGGATATTTACTCAGATGGCGATAAGTCGCCTCATCACCTCAACACTGCGCCCGCCCGCCTTGGGAACTTACATCCGCATTCACTTTTCACGTAATAGTGCAGCCGTTTTATATCCGCCCGTAAAACTAAATTTAGCTTTTCGCTTTGTGACAGGGAAGGCCTCTGTCAAAGTATTCCAATGCGTGCCTAGCGTAAATAAACAAAACATTATTGTGAATATTAAGGTTATATGTCATGATTAATGTACGATGGCACGCGTAGCTAATGTTACAAAGAGGTTACCTACATAAACACGCCATACATTACCCCGGCACTAAAGTGCACAAAACGGGCTGAAACGTCATACGACTTATGGTTTGAGGCCTGAGGTCTGCGGTCACGGACCGCGCTCGGGTGTTGATTGCCTACCGCAAAACATCTTGTAGACTCGGGAATTATTCACATTATTCCTCCGTGCAAATACAAATGAAACAAAACATGATTAGCGTTCAAAGACACAAAAGTAGCGGCCTTCTCTTTAGAAGAGCGGCTCGGCTCATTTGTCCTAACAATAGCTACTTTAAAAAAAAACAACGCGCACTATAAAGAAGAGTTCATTGATTATATCATATATCTCATCAACACGTGATATTTTATATTTAGACCATTTTTACACGGTTCCGCTCTAAGAACAAAACAACACAGGAAACTAAATTTTTCCCTATAATAATTGTAGTATAAGACGATATTATTTGCCAAATTTCATAGTTCTAGGTTAACGGAAAGTACCCTAAAAGTTTGATTCCCTTGAGTGTCGTTTTTTGCGGCATAAACGGCCGTATCGTTTTTTGGTTAACTTAGAAGTTTGATTTTTTCACAGCTTCAAGGGACCTGAGTATATTATGGTTTTAATTTCGACTCGATACCTCCACGCGTTCCCGAGACAAAGGGTCTTGACAGACAGACGGACGGACGGACGGAAAACAAAGTGATCCTATAAGGGTTCCGTTTTTTCCTTTTGAGGTAAGGAACCATAAAAAGAATTAATGAAATCGGAAAACGAGGTAAGGCACAATCGCTGAGCATAAATCAAAAAATATTTTGACGAATTGAGAATCTCCTTTTTTGAAGTCGAGTAAAAGTAAGGTTTCAGGTGGAATACGGTTAGTAGGTGTGTGGGCGGGGGCGGGGTTGCGCGGGGAGGGGGTGAGGTGCGCATCGGAGCATGCCTAGATACGAGCTTATCTGCTGCTCATCAAAGGACAGCTAAATATATTCTTTGTGATCACGGCGCCGGGACACTGCCTCGTTCACGGGCGCCGACCGCCGCCTGGGGCGAAGCCCCCTCAGCACTAATTGGAGCATGTATTTAACCCGGTCATGTCTAGATAGGACTAAACTGACTAACTACAGTCTCCTCATTGTACCACAATGGAATTTCTAAGAGCAGGTTACTAAGAAGGCCTTCATTATTGTTTACAAAGAGAGCCTGGGGTTATTGCCGCCTTTTCATATACTTACTCGGTAATATGGCAATAAATAATTATTCTTTCTTTCTTTCTAGTATGTACTGATTCAATCAAATATTTTTTGTATGTATGTGAACACCTCAGACACCCAGGTTTCCTCACGATGTTTTTTTTCACCGTTAGCGAGTGGTTTAACTTCACAAATGTACGAAACTTAAAAAACAAAGTCATTGGCACATGCCGATTCAACCCAATTAAGGTTTATTTTACTTCACACAGATATTTAAAAAAAAAACCGGCCAAGTGCGAGTCGCACTTGCGCACGAAGGGTTAGACAAAGATCGAGACAAGATAGATTAGGTACATTGAGAATAGCGCCATCTATAGAAACCAACAAGAAGCGTTTAACATTGAAATTTAACGACATGACGATGCGCTGTGTAGGTTACATAGATGGCGAGCGATGTCTTTAGACAACGTTTGTTGTATGGGAGCCCCCCTTAAATATTTATTTTTTTCTGTTTTTAGTATTTGTTGTTATAGCGGCAACAGAAACAGAATCACCTGTGAAAATTTCAACTGTCTAGCTATCACGGTTCATGAGATACAGCCTGGTCACAGACAGCCAGACAGACAGACGGACAGTGGAGTCTTAGTAATAGGGTCCTTTACCCCTTTGGGTAAGGAACCCTGAAAATACGTGTTTGTGTATCCAGTTGAACACACTAAGTAAATAAAGGAAATGGAAATAAATGAGTAACTGACTATGGGACGATGCGGACTGAAGAGGAAAATGAAATAAGTGACATAAAAGCAATCAACCGTGGCCGTTGGTCGCACTACAATTACCTACTCGAAATATGTCTATGTACTCAGGTTCTGCACAAAAAACATTCCTCGGGCCAGATTGAATAGAGCAATCTCGTTATTGGAAAAAGAGACTGTTAAAGAAAGCTAACGATGAAGTCATTGTTCATTAGCATTGGTCGCAGAAATATCTATGATTATTATTTCATCGGTAACATGCTAGCAAAGATCTTGTGGAATGTCGACAGTTAAAACCACTACGGCGGTAAACTACTTTAGAGCAAATATTATTTAGGTACCATGCTATTTATTGCAGCATGCATAGAGGAAATTTATGACATGTTCAGCCCAGGCAATTTGGACGGTTCTAGGCTGTGAGAGGAGTATAATATTGAGCTTTTCGCCGCGCAGTTGGGAGCCCTGAAAGTAATCCATTAAGCTTGATGTGATTGATCGTGTTACGAGCCGCGGGGTACGTGTCGCCTTATGAATTGGTGCCCTAAAAGACGGATTAAGACGACACTCAACTGATTTGTTGACGTTTGACCTTTTCTTTTTTTATCGCTATACTATAACTATACGCTACGCATGTGACGTGACGTGGGAAGGTCGCTGTGCACACTCTTGTCCTACGTACGTGACGCGTATTTGGCATCAGCAGTGTTTTCACTAGTATTTTGTTCCAACCTCTAAAATATGCCAGATTAATAGCAAGAAGGTACTCACGCAATGGCGTCGATCATATCGAGTCCCATTTCGACAGTGCAGCGGGCGTGGTCGGAGCGCGGCTCGGGCAGCCCGCTCACGCAGTAGTAGCAGTCGCCCAGGATCTTGATCCGGAGGCAGTGGTTATCCTGCGGACAACCGACGCTGGTTCGGTCAATCTAACAAGGTTGTACCCTCGCCTGTCATGTGGAAGAAGACGAGAAGTCGATAAACCTACACGCACGTGTGGATTATACCGATACTAGACTTCTAGTAGTCTAAACTGAGTCCATCGATGCGAAATAGCGCAGTAGAAGCAGTCGCCCAGGATCTTCATCCGGAAGCAGTGCTTATCCTGCGGATAACCGACGCTGGTTGGGTCAATCTAACAAAGTTACATTTATAAAAGTCGTGACTAAGAGGGTGATGATTTCACAAACCTACATGCACGGTTTCTAGACTTGCGGTACGTCTAAAGTAAAATCCATAACGCGTCATCATCATAATATACAGTAACCCAGGATCTTGACCCGTGGGCAGTAGTTATGCTGCGGACAACCAATGTCAAACTTTCTCCTGGTAATCACTCATAGACTTACGTATTGGGGAACCACCGCCAACCATGGTTGCTTTTTCTTTTCAATAAAAATTTTTGTATGTGTACTTGACAGACAAGAGTAAAGGGAAATCGCGGTTTCAAATCAGTGATCCATACCTATAACATGCAAGAGTTTCATGTGTCTAATGAGCAGGCTCTTATGTCTTATCACGCCAACCCTTTCGGCCATTACGATTCTACCACAACTTGAGGAACCACAAAGCTTTGATCATTTAGGCAAATTCGGAAATCATTAGTCAAGTAACTAACAATGCATGACACGATAACCACGAAAGTATTTAATTTTGGGTTTATGCTACAGCTACGCTACCCGATAAATTCAGCAGACATCGCGTTACCACAGAGGAAAAAAGGAAGTGTTAAAAAAGGTTACTGACTATTTACAAAGGATACAAAGTAAACGCTATATAATTCAGGTTAACTTGAGCGTTCGAGGGAATACATTCTAAAGGGTTTGGCAACTTTATTGTGAAATTAGGACACAGGATTACCTTGCTCACTTTTGGAAATTTTCAGCAGGTTCTTGTCAGTTTGTAAGCCAATTGGAAACAAAACAAAAGTTGACCGTGGGCTGATCGTGAGCACATGTTTCTCGCATTAAACATGAATGGGTGGGTGCCTTGTGTTTAGGTAGCGAAAAACCTATTCAATGTAACAAATTAATAATGCAGCAACACCGATCCATTATCGCTTCTCGTAGGCCGCCGCGTGGGCGAAACTTTTTCCTTTCGCAACTCCAAAAAGTTTCTAACTGCCCAAACTTTTTGCAGATACCACCAGCCACAGTCGAACAAACCAAATTAGTTTGGATCGTTTCCAACGCGAACTGACATATTCACGAGTTCCACACCAATCACGCAGGCTCCAACTTTGCTAATGGTAGGTGCAGGTTTCTAATTTGTCCGCTAAAAAGGGCCAGCATTGCCCTTTGCATACGAGGCAGCGAGAATGCGTTGGCTGAGCTAAGATTATGCAGTAGGAGGTTACATTTAGTTAAGCATTTCAGGCAAACTTCGTGTCCACTTTCTTGTATTATGTCAATTATAAACCTGTGTGTGTACAGTAACTTTTGTAATCCATCTTGCATTTGTATGTAAAAGATATTTTTGCCACATTTCTATAAGATCGTGACAAGTGGCGAACTCTCCCGTACCTTACGGGATCAGGCGTGTGTTTATGTAATGTTCTATTATATTTGATAATATTTAGTTAGGGGTTGCATAAAATTATCCCTTTTTACTCTCACTATGTAGTATTAAAATAAAACCTATTTAGAGGCTAAAAATTCCACCCATGCCGGGACTTGAACCCGCGACCTCTGGCTATCCGTGGCAGCGCTCATCCCAACTGAACTAATGGGCTAGTGCAGGCATCGGCGAAATTTCGAACCTCTTTACAAACTTCTCTGTATTACGTACAGGCAGCGATATCTGGCTGAAGCGATTTACATCACTTGCAGTCCCGAGTAACCCGCTTTGCAGTTAGGTTTTTACATCGAAATGATATCGCTGTACCTACATGATTATATTATTTTTGTTGCACTAACCCGTGCTACTGATTATTAGTAGTATTGATTACGTTGAAGTCTATAAACTAATGGATTTATTAATCTTTTGTATGTACCTAGTTAAATTTTAAAATGGGAAAGAGAAATTTGGCTGCGTGCCAAATTGTGGTGAATTTTTAGGATCTCTTCACACACTTCAAAATAACGAGTATTATTAGCTTTATTATACCATCATAAGAAAAAGAAAGAAACACTTTCTGATGCTGCTAACTCTACTAGTACATACTAAACCAGTTTATTTCCTTGTGATGGTAAATAAAAACAAAGGTTTGTGCCTTTGAGGGGAGATTCTACAAACTTACCACCAGGTAGTTTTCCCAGAAAAATGTCCCACTAGGAGGTTCCCATTTTCAAGTTTTATTTTTTGCAAAAGAAATACACGCGAAGCCCGTAAGTACACAGCACTTCAATATTAAAAACATTACTCCGGAAAAAAGTTATTATTTTGTGCAACCCTTAAAGACTATGCAAATTCTTTCCGTAGATAAAGGTAGACACTTTGGTTGGCCGCTTTGCGCTGTTCGTCTGGAGAAATATCTCATAGCGAAGCTTTCGTTGCAGCAAAGGCATTCCGAAGGCTTCTTTCCGTATCTATGCACCAACTTCATTAGAGAAAATGTGCAAGCGGCTGCCATTCTCGGCTGCAAGGTCGCGGCGATTCTCAGAGGGAATAGAAGCCATCTCGTTACGTGCGACTAGCGCCAAGTCACTGGAAAAGTTAGTAAATAGATAAATACGTATCCTGGGATAAACGAATAAATAGCTGATTGACAGGGTTGTCAGTCATGGATAGCTCTGCAAATGTGATGGTGCAAGACGCTTTTCGACTTATTCTTCGGATATAACTACCCCTGGATGAACCCATGTCATATAGATAGACAGTGCTGTCAGATAGCGTTGGCGCAAGTTAAAAGACTTGTCTTTTTTAGGGTTCCGTACCCGAAGGGTGCCAAACGGGACCCTATTACTAAGACTTCAACGTCCGACTGTCTGTCTGTCTGACACCAGGCTGTATCTCATGAACCGTGATAGCCAGGCAGTTGAAATTTTCACAGATGATGTATTTCTGTTGCCGCTATAATAAAAAATGCTAAAAACAGAAAAAAAGAAATATTTAACCCGCCATTGGTGACGTGAATTTGACTTTGTTGTTGGTGACCCCGGTCACACGCACCGGGGTTTTTGACTACGATTTTTTTCTGTAATTTACGGTTTATGCTACTTTTCATTGGAAAGGTTATAAAATTTGATCTTTAAATGTCAATAAAACATAAGTATTTCATAAAACAAATATCTTTTAATAGCATTAGACAATAGTGTTACGACGGATAGCCAATATGATGTAACAATATCTTTGGATGCACTAAAATTCTAAGGGTTTTAACTATTTTTTTTAAACTCAAAAAATAGCTATCATCTTAGTTATTTAACTATAAAATCAGGCTTAGTCAGTCTTATGACATTAGAAACATAAAATAAAATAACAAAAAAAAATTAAATACAATACTAAAATCACTCATCTTCAACAGCGAAACAACGGTGTCCAGTGCGGACGATGTCGAGGAAAATTCTGGGCATTGGGCGATTATGGCCGCTTCACACCACGCCAATGTATTAGAAGAGTGGTGTGAACCGACATCTTGGGTGGACATACGTATACAGGAATAAACAGATAAATAACTGATTGACAGAAGGGTTGTCACTCAAACAATTTGTCTATGGATAGCTCTGCAAAAGTGTTGGTGCAAGACGTTTTTGGACTTATTCACTGGATTGAGCTTACACATGGATAAACAGACAGATATTCCTGTCAGATAGATATTCCACACCACCACCACATAGCTTCAAACATTTCGACACTGGTTAGCTACTTTTCAAAGCCCCACATCGAGTATCCCAAACTTACTGTTAGTTTTATGATTATCACAGCTGAGCTCGCAGCAATTGAACTTGAGCGTGAACTTTCTGGCAAAGACCCATAGATTTTCAAGGAAGACCACGCTTGTCCAACCTACCGATTCAGATCCAACTGATATAAAATCAGGTTGTTGCAAAAGGGTCCGGTAGAACTTATGGGGGTTATTTTGTCATCAATCAATATATGTATAACTGTAGAGCCTTCTATTAGAGAGTAAAGACTTTTTCAACACACCTGCTCGTAAAGTAGGTCTTATTACAGCGTATTTACACTGATAATGCAGAATATTACCCATGCCGTGCCTTTTACATTACATTATCGCACTAGTGCCTTTTCATTACATATCTTTTTAAATATTAGCAAGAAGTATTAATGTTTCGAAAACAGCTAAGTAGTTATTTGCGTAAATATAAAATTAAATTCAAAATGTGATAAATAATTAAAGAATTTCATGAAACTGCTTGTTAGCTTGTTGGTATTTATATTTTGACGGTGTATTTTTACCTATAAATACCCAATTTCAAAATTTATAAATATGTGGCTGATTAGCTACTTTGCCGGTGCCCTTATCTCAGACTTGCGCGCGCATGCAGCGCTGAGCGCGCGAAAAAATAAAATTACGGCCGCCATCTTTTAAATGGGTTTCTGTTTGTTAAGTTTATTTACAGTATTGCATTTCGTTAGTGTTGTTTTTTTATTTACTTTTCCTCGCAAGTGTGTTGAAAAACGTCGTATGAAATACGTGAGCATTGGTCATTACACTTCTCGTCTCCATTAAGCCTTCGCCTTCGGCTCAGGCTTAAAAACCGACTCGAGTGTAATGACCAACATACCACACTTGTATCATAATGTACTATAATCACAACGCGTGCCCACCGCGGTTTGGCAATTTCAAGCGCTGAGGTATGTGAACACCTCCGGTACTCAGGTTTTTCCTTTTCTTCCACCGCGAATGGTATTATTGCTATACATTTCACAAATGTACATAACTTAGAAAAATAACGCATTAGTCCATGGCAGGGTTCGAATCCATGACCTATTGAAATGCCAGGCAAGAGTTCTACCGACCGTGCAATAAACCGCTTATATCATGGGAATCATTCTCACATTGCGATAAAAATATCAACTGTATCATACAATCGCTATAGAACTATCAAAATGTATGGAACAGCTGATATTATTTTTGCGATTTCGGAGTTGGTCTCGAAAATTATGAAGATTTGATATTTCCTTGACATTTTTCTAAAAATATTAATCGATTTTAATTTCTGATATTTGGTTCCTATAATTGACTATTCTTGCCTAACACGTGACATTGGCGAAATTGTATTGGATAATCAGTGCAGTGAATCCATAAAAGTGCACGCACGCAAGCACGCATGCACGCACGCACGCACGCACGCCCGCATGCACGCACGCACCCAGCCTGTAGCTTTTGTAGAGCACATATACGGCGCACTAATTTGAGATTAACGAACCATTTCTTAGTCGTCGAAGGCATCGGATGCATATTCGGCGGTTGTTAGATAAGTTGATTATACCACCTTATTTTAAAGGCATTGGGTGGCGGTATCTTAGTGATAAATATGAGTAAATTAGTTAACAGCAGTTGGACGAGTCTTGAATTGTTACAAGTTTGGTTAGAGCTGGGTAGCCGGAAATTGTTACGGTTACTCGAGACGAGAGAATCGAGAGAATAGTTATGAGCAAACTCTTCATAACGTATACCGTAGACGTTCAAAACGAAGAGCCGATCTTTGGGTTCAATATAGCTTTAATTTTACTTGATCTGAACCGTGTAGGTGTGTTGTCAGTTCGGCCTTGGGTATTTTGAGTTCAGTGTAAGTTTTATTTTACTTGACCTAAACAAAATCGATGTCTGGTCAGCTTTGCTCTGTTGTTTGTTTATGCCATTTACTTACTAGATCATTCTTCGTTTTTTTTTTCTCGTAGAGGCTAAAATCTTTGTGTCTGGTCAGCTTTGCCTGTTGCTCTTTTGGATTCAATATTGGTTTGATTCCACTTGATCCAAAACTGACTAAAATCGAATAGGTATAGTATCCAACTGAAACGTTCAGTCGAGAATTCGTATTATAATACTACGTAGGCCTCTGCGCCGCGCAATGGAATTTTTTTTCGTCCCATTTTTAATATTAGGGGTTAAAGTATGAAATTGCCGTTTTATTGCAATAGGTTCTTTGAATTGACATAGAATCTTCATGGTTTGAAGTTTTCGAATGAAACTTTTTTCAAATGGTTTCTATGATGTTCTTTTTTTAAAAAATGTGAAACATTTGAATATCGACTTTCAATTGTTTTTGTTATTCAATTTAGACAAGAAAGATGGATGCTGCGAAAATTCGCGTGATTATGAGGCACCCATTTTTCGTATTTTTTTATTTTATTGATTTGACGCAAGTGAGTCAATATTGTGGGTAAGGTAACGTTAAACCATGCCGCTAATTCCTGGGTAGTTTGACTAGGGTCGGCTTCCACTATCTCTCTTAATTCATCGTTATTCACCTGTGTGGGCGGTCTTCCTCGTGGCTCGTTCTTTAAGTCGAAATTTCCATCACGAAAGCGTTTAAACCAAAATCGCACGGTGCGTTCATTAGTAGACCCCTCTCCGTATTAAAAAATCGGAACTCGTATTCAAAAATCACGAGAATGAACGCACCGTGCGATTTTGGTTTAAACGCTTTCGTGATGGAAATTTCGACTTAAAGAATGAGCCACGAGGAAGACCGCCCACACAGGTGAATAACGATGAATTAAGAGAGATAGTGGAAGCCGACCCTAGTCAAACTACCCAGGAATTAGCGGCATGGTTTAACGTTACCTTACCCACAATATTGACTCACTTGCGTCAAATCAATAAAATAAAAAAATACGAAAAATGGGTGCCTCATAATCACTCGAATTTTCGCAGTATCCATCTTTCTTGTCTAAATTGAATAACAAAAACAATTGAAAGTCGATATTCAAATGTTTCACATTTTTTAAAAAAAGAACATCATAGAAACCATTTGAAAAAAGTTTCATTCGAAAACTTCAAACCATGAAGATTCTATGTCAATTCAAAGAACCTATTGCAATAAAACGGCAATTTCATACTTTAACCCCTATTAATATCACAATAAAGTATTATACATTTCTATAATCTTTCTGAATTTATATTTTTTATTTCGATACAAAAACAATAAACGAGGTTTATTTGCAAAAATCTACTTCGAGATTTTTGGTTTTCATCAAATATTTTGTTTTTTTTATGAAATTGGTATTTTTTTGTTTCAGAAATGAATTCCTCTATTTACCTAAAAATTATATCAAACTTTAAGCTTTATAAGATATGTGGCGGACGCAATCGGTTCGGAATCACCCAAGGAACAACTGTGCAATGCGGCTTCCTTTAATAAAAATGCAGGGTTCCCATACCAGAGGTGGCACTATTTCCCGGACTAGTGTAACAACTACATACTTACGAGAAATAAAAAAGAAACTGATGGGATGACTTTTTATCGGAAAGTTCTGCAAAACTCTTGATAAAACTAATAATTTTCTCTTTTTTATGCCCTGTCACATCGGCGGCTAATATGGCCGTAATGTCATAGATTAAATAGTACAGAAGTTACAAGCTCACTTACCAACATCATACCAGTGACGCCACTAAAATATTATATTTTTTGTAGATTTCTTCGCTTGGGCGATGAAAGAAAGGAAGTCATGGATCAAATATGTCCAAGACAACCAAAAAAAAACATGGATACCTTTGAACCATACGTACATGTTCCGCGCATTTTAAAGACAAGGACAAATACAGGAGCAGAACAGGACGAAGTTTGATTGACAAAACCGATTGACAAAAAATCTTATCAAGGCTTATAGAACACTTTCCTGTATCCCAGAGGGGTAGGCAGAGACCAGGGACTGCCACTTGGCACGATCCTGACAGATCACTTTCGCTTCCTCAACGTTCATTAATCGTTGCATGCACGCACGCCGGTTTCAGGTACTTTTTTATCTTATCGCCCTTTGCTAATACATTTGGTTCCCTATTTGGTCGAAGTATATCCGCCTGGAACGTCCCTTACCGGCCCTTCCACCCACATACGCTCGATATATTTGTTTCGTCAATCTTTCTTCCTTCATCCTCTCAACATGTCTAAACCAACGCAACATTGCTTTCTCAATTCTAGCCACTACATCCTCTTTCAGTCCACAACGTTCTCTAATCATCATCATCAACCCATTATGTCCCCACCGAGGGGCACGGGTCTTTTCCCTGAGGAAGGTATAGGCCATACTCCATTCTCTAATCAAATATTGCGTATCCTGTCATTCAAAGTTGCACCAGACATACTTCTCAAGCACCTCATTTCTACTGCATTAATCCTACTTTCTTGCTTCTTTTGCCATACCCAAGTCTCGCTACCATAAGTAAGTGTTGGGACCAGCCAGCACTCCATTATGAAAACTTTCCTACTTGTTGAATTAAATTGTATACCACTACTTAGATATAAGAAACTTTTTATAATATCTTTCTAAATTTCTTTATATGAGATCCCATCTGCGGAGATTATCAATTCAATGGACTCGTTTATGTTCTGTTTAAGACTTATTAACAGTCGGATTTTTGATTTTTTTATGTAAGTAGCCCTTATGCGTACCACTGCTGGGCACAAACCTTCTTTCAGAGATGCGAGGCCTTAATGTATTCAATAATAACCGACCTTTAGGTTCGTAATGTACTCACATTGGCAAGCTGGTCGAAACGGCCGAAGAGCTCGTTAAGCAGCCGCACCAGCTCCTGAGCGGTGCACTGCGACGCAAGCACGGTGAAGCCCACGATGTCCGCGAACAGGATACTGTCGACAAACATTCTCTTGTCATTCTCGGTGACGTTTTTGCAAGTGTGGAGACTTATAAGATAGTCTTCTATTTTTTTGTGTTACTCTGTGTTATGAGCTGTCAATGTTCTTTAATATTCAACAAATAATTAAAAGCATGACGATACCTTGGGGTGCCATCCACTGCATAGAGTGGTCTGATTTAGCCTACTCCGAACTGTCAAATACTTGGAGTCGTCTAAATGCTTAACCCGATAGAGTGGAAAGTTACGTGATATAAGGACAGGAACGTGGCACCGTACAGGAGGAAATGAGGAAAGACGCAGATATATAACCTTTTTATATTGTTGGCTCTGATTCGGTAACTAATAGGAGATAATGTGAAGAGATTTATTAGAAAGCCTTCACACCTCCCTGTTTTGTTTTGACCCTTTATTTAAACCAAATAAAAAAGCACCGGTTTAATAACTGATACCTACTTAACGCCCCGCAATGTTAAGTCAATGATATACTGTGAACAGATCAGAAATTTGTCAGAGCTTCCTAAGTAAAATATTATCCTGGCGATATTGGATACCTAACTATAGTAAAACATTGATTAGTTCGTAGGTAGCTTTATTTTTCTGCGACAGGACATATCCTCATAAGGACTCAACGATTCAGCGCGTAGTAAATTATGCCACGATGTGGTTTTATATTATATTCTTGTTAACAATTATACTTAATTTCGAAGTTGACCGATAGCGAAGTTGACTGATCGCGGAGTTGACTGATGGCGAGATAATGGAGTTTTTGCTAAGTTGACCGACTGCTAACAATGGATAAAACACACAAAATTGACCGTTTACGAATTACGTTTATACAATTACAGAAGCACTTCATCTCAGCAGGGTAGCACCAAGGCTGCAAAGGCGGATATCGATCTTACTTCTCCACCTGTAGACCAGCTAGACAGTACGGTCGACGTGCAGACAATCCAATCGAGCTAGCTAGCGACTATAATTATATCCGGTTAGCCTAAAAGGATCAGGCGCGACTGATGTCTCAGGTTGCCGCGTTAATATGACCGAAAGAATGGAATCGCCATCGTAAAAATTAAATGTCCATACATCACAACTTAAAAAGCTCCGCTCGCAGGCTTGAAGAGCTCCTGAAATATGTATCACATAGTATTTTTAATGAGTCGCGATACTCATGCACAATAATGAAACATTTAACTTCACCTAATAACTAATCGATGTTACGCCCGTTAAATGTATAATTATATTATAAGTTAGGAGCTTATTTTTTATAAATAAGATTGTAAATTTTTACCAAATTTCAATAATAAGAAATGTAATGTCTGTATGTTCCCAACTCCCCACAAAACATATCTGGTTGGTGCAGTCTCGTTTGTATTTTTAGGATTCCGTACCTCAAAAGGGGCAAACGGAACTTTTTTCTCAGATACCGGTTATGTAAAAGTTCAAGTTGAAATTAATATGAAACATTAAAGCCTACGATCCGGGAACGATACGGTCGCTTAAAGTTATTAAGTGGTCCCTATGAGGTACACAAAATGAATGGAATAAAAAAACAGAGTTTTAATTTACTAATGCTTTTTCCGAAAACCAGGTATTCTCTACATCAGTGTTCTGCAAACTTTTTGTGCTCAAGGAGGGTACACCTACAAAAATATAATTTCACCACATACGAACAATAAATTAATTAGTGGTCTTTAGAAGGTGTAGACTTACCCCCAGTTTCTCGTACACTAACACGCTGTTAGTATACTGTTAACAGCTGTCAATTGACCAAAGTGCATACAAAAAAACCACTGACAGCTGTTAACAGTAGATTAACAGCTTGTTAGTGTACGAGAAACCGGGGGTAAATGACGCTTTTTTTTCATTCTTTTTCATATTTAAATTTCCCAGCAAAATTTACGGTTGACGTACTTTGTTTTGGTGTCCAGTATGCGTAGCTTCTAGGTGGGGCGACCGTATTTGTCACTATTTTAAAACCCTGTATGACCATTTATACACACAAACACGCTATCAAAATCTATAGGGTATTTCCGGGTGCCCATAAAATTTTACGAAAAGCAGGGTTGAGGTAATATAAATTTAAAAATCCGAATGAAAAAATACTTCACATAAGAAAACAATTACAAACCTATCTTTGCAGTTAAGTTATACTGTAGTATCTGCATACTTTTCCACTAAAAAGTTAACTTTGTGATCGTTTGTTCGGAACTTTCAGGGCGGAATCCTACTCGCACTTTGCCATTTTTATTTTTAATATATTTTCTAGATGCGGACAAATAGAGTTGTACTTTCACTGTACTTATTCTGCGACCATCCATATGACGTAAGGTGATACATCCGATTGTACTTACGCGTATTGAATTCCCAAGCAAAAGAAACGGAACATTTTCTTCTAGGGAGGCCCTATTAGCTTATTGAATTTACAAGCTTTGTATTGCGATGCGATACTGTCTGGAGGCGGATAACAAGCTGAGTTTCAGGATG
Organism: Yponomeuta evonymella; assembly: GCA_963969515.1. Classification (NCBI taxonomy): domain Eukaryota; kingdom Metazoa; phylum Arthropoda; class Insecta; order Lepidoptera; family Yponomeutidae; genus Yponomeuta; species Yponomeuta evonymella. Next base: position 9,353,002 of record OZ018346.1, read on the forward strand.
GATGGAAACATTTTTTTGTTGTTTCAAGATAGCTAAACAAGAATGAAACTTATAATGAACATGAATGAAGAACGTTTCCATGGGCTAGTTTCATCAAATTAAGTGATCCCGGACAAAAGGACATTAGAATTGGTAGGTACAATGAGATGAAGTAGAGGATATTTTAGAGGATTATTACAAACACAAGGGCCTCATTAACCATGGGTAACCCAGAGATTCATCTCATACAGAGCCTCCCGAGCAAAGCCTGAAATTATACCATTTTATTAGGCCTACATCTTTATCAAGTATCGGGTCCAGAATAAAGCTTTTGAAGATAATCCATACCAAATTACTTCGTAAATTATGATGAGGCAAACCCGATATAAATTGCTACATCTTCAAAGATTAAATACTTAAATAGAAAGAAGCTTTGCCGTTATTTGTTGTTAATGGGGCTCCATAGAGTAACGCTAGCGCCACGAAGGGAAAAAAATCATATCTGTTTAGGGTTCTGTACCCGAAGGGTAACAAACGGGACCGGAGACGGTGCGTCTGTCTGTCTGTCGGTCTATCTGTCTGTCCGTCCGTATGTCTGTATGTATGTCTGTCACCAGGCTGTATCTCATGAACCGTGATAGCCGTGATAGCTAGGCAGTTGAAATTTTCACAGATGATGTATTCCTGTTGCCGCTATAATAACAAATACTAAAAACAGAATAAAATAAATTTTTAAGGGGGGCTTCCATACAAGAAACGTAATTTTTTGGCCCTTTTTGCTCATTAATAACGGCAACAGGTAGACGCTTGAAATATTCACAGAATATTTAGTCCTACTTTCACTTCAAAGATAAATAATTAAATTAAAATAAATATTAAATAAGGGGCACTCCCTTACAACAAACGTGATTTTTGCCGTTTTTTCTCGATCTTTGAGTCCATAGATATTGGGTACGGAACCTTTCGTGCGCGAGTCCGACTCGCGCTTAGCCAATTTTTTACCGATCGTATTAGGAAAGTGTCTGCACAATCTCTCAAGCATGTTGGTAGTAATTTTTAGGACCCATGGCCGTAAACCTAAGGCAAAAACCTAGGACTAGTTAGCATTAACGCCAAAACGGCCGTTTTTGGCATAAACGCTATCTAGTCCCAGGTCGATGATCCTAGGTTCCCTGTCGTAGATCCTAAAAATCACTGTTAACATGATTGGGAGATTGTAAGGACAGTTTTTGCGAATCTGTCGGAATCTGGCCGTGTATAATTATGTCATTGAACTATAATGCACTAAAAGAATCGACTAGGTCTTACACCTCCAAGAACACCTAGGGCCAGTTTCTGAATTGAGAATTTCGCTAAGTAAATAGTTAAATGTAGTGCTGTCTCTTCGAATTTCTCAGAAAAGAGCGTGACAGAACGTTACTTAAGTATTTGCTCAGTGAAATTCTCAATTCAGAAACCGACCCCTAGCCTACTACTGACCGCACAGCGGGCGCTAATATTATTCCACTACCACGCTGCTAATCCCTAATCCACGCTTTCGTTGAATTTGGTACATGCAAAGCCAGCGTGACTCCCAACAAAGCAATGTTATTATTGCCATCAGCAAAATTAATAAGATTATGGTGGACAAAAACTACACACAGTAGATTACAATCTACCCTTGAATCCACCCCAAAATGTCAAAACAGTATTGTTAAGTAAGTTATAGTTAAAATATATTATGAACTTGCTCGCTAACTGTAAAGGAAAACAACGTGGGGAAACCTGAGCGTCTGAGGTGTTCATGTACCTCGGCGCTTGAAATTGCCAATCCATGGTGGGCACGCGTGGTAATTAAGCCCATACTCTCTCTCTCTGAGAGAAGGCCTGTGCCTTGCAGTGGGACGTGTATTAGGCTACATAAAAAATCTATGAAAGTTTTTACATATGGAATAAAAGTCAGCTAAGTACCTATAGAGGGAACTCATATCTGTGAAGGGTTTGTAGTGAATGATTGACGTAGATAATAAAATTAATCTTGGCAGTAGAATTATGTTTTTATGCCCTTATGAGAAAACTTTTAGAATTCAATGAAAAAACTAAATCTAATAAGTTTTTATTATTAAATTAATTAAATTTTTATTTTTTTGTGATCCCGAAAACCCTAAAAATTTTTTATGCTGTTATTTTTTCATTTTCCTAGGTTTCTATTTATTAAATGAGTGACATTGCTTTTATACCAGAGAATACATTTAATAAATAGAAACCTAGGAAAATGAAAAAATAACAGCATAAAAAATTTTCAGTGTTTTCGGGACCACAAAAAAATTTGAAAAATTAAATTAATTTAATAATAAAAACTTATTAGATTTAGTTTTTTCATTGAATTCTAAAAGTTTTCTCATAAGGGCATAAAAACATAATTCTACGAGAAAACTCAAATACTGATAAACGCTTCATACATTATAAGGCGTTACGTGCAAGTTGTGACTTCATAGTTTGAGCCCGATTTGTATGAGGCGTGTTGGTATAATGTGACTATATTGACTTTTTAACAGTTTATATATTATGAAATAATATTAGACGTAGAGAAAAAAAAAATACCACGTTTATTTGGTATTTTTGGCACATTTTTTAACATGGCCTCTCTGATTACATTATAACACTTTTTAGTGCAAGTTCTCCATTAGCCGACATTGTGTCCCACTGTTGGGCAAAGGCCTCTGATTACATTATAACACTTTTTAGTGCAAGTTCTCCATTAGCCGACATTGTGTCCCACTGTTGGGCAAAGGCCTCTGATTACATTATAACACTTTCTAGTGCAAGTTCTCCATTAGCCGACATTGTGTCCCACTGTTGGGCAAAGGCCTCCTCTTTAACTCTCTCTCTGTTAAAATTAAATTTAAAAAAAGTACAGTAAATCTTTGACAGATAAGATTATTGCATATTTGGTGAATCTGCGATGCTTGTAAGTCATCATCATCATCGGCCATTTGACGCCCACTGCAGGACATAGGCCTCCTTCGTAGTTTTCATAACCATGAGGGTTTTGCCATAATCGCCACGCTTGGCAGGCGGATTGGCGATCGCAGTATGCGGTTGGAATCTCAGGAAGACGCTGCTGCCCGTCTCCTGGTAATTTATTATTCTTAGTCGCCTTCTACGACAGCCACGGAAGGAAATGAATCACAAAAATATGCAACTATGGTATGATTAAATATTAAAGTAAGTATGGCCTAGTAATCTAGGTTGGATCCTACTATCAAAATTACTCAAATTGATTGTATTGTAAGTCTTTTTGTTAATATTGAATAAATAAAAAGTGATTGGCAATCAGAACAGCAATTACGACACTACCCATAAAGTATAAAGTAGTTAAAACATTAACACCAAGCTTAACCTATTGATTATTTTTGAATTTTTGAGTTTTGACACCTGATTTTCGGACAGTCCATTTTTATTCCAAAGAAAAACTAAAAACCCGGGGATGGTATTTGCACTTAAAAATAAGGCTTTGTCTGTACTTTAGGAAAACAAAAAAAATGCCAACTAGCATGCCAAATTCTGACCACGGAATAATTTTTCTGTTTCACGGAAAGAAAAAAGTCTGATGTTCAAGTACTCATATCTTTCTAACTACATATTTAAGTCTTCCGGTTTATGCAATAAGAATGAACCCGTCCGAAAATCGGGTCTCAAAACACGGCCCGAATTAGACCCAATATGCGTAAAACAAAAGTGATGAATGGGCCTAGTTCGGCGGTTTATTTATTTTGGTGGCGTAACAGGTCGATTAGACACACCCAATAACGCTATACATCGGTTTCATGCTTTCGGCTGATATTGTCTGCCCTTCACGCCTTTCGGCGTAAGTAAACACAATTTTTCCACCTAATTTTGAGCCGTAACTATATGCGTAACCAATATTGGGCATATATCGTTAAGATATCTTTTCGTTAAGAGTCGTTTTATGATTCAGAGAGCTGTTTATAAAACTTTATTGCTTTAACAAAACATCATAAATCCGAAGCCGCTTAAGAGCTGTGGAAATAAACGCCATCAGAACTAAATGAGCTTTGTGTAAGAACTGAACTAGGTAAAGTATCACCCAACCCACGTACTTCATTGTCCGACCAAAAGTGAACGCTCTGAGCATATTAGCCCACCCAGCTCGGAACCATTCCGCAGCCTCAAAATGTAAATTGGAGTGGCTTTGAGCACCAACGCGTCTTACTTGTTATCATAAGTGACATTAATTATTTAGATAGAGAAGTTACACTCCCGCCCACAGCCGTGTCAACTCACAGAGGTTCATGAATATTTATGCCTACTGTAGAAGAGTAGTCAATAAATGATAAACTACGAGTTTAGTTACATCACACAGTCTGTAGCAGAGTCCCTGCAGACTGTTTGATGTAAAGCCAAGCTTTTCAGCTATCCTTTTGACAAACAGTCCCCCAGTCGTGCAATATGTCATTGGCGGAAATTAAGTCGCCATTGTAGGTGGGAGCGAAATTAATCATGCACTGAAAATAATCAATAGTAGTCTTTCGGCTACCGGCTATAGAGATTGGCGGAAATGCAATGGCTAGCTGGCGAATTGTTATTCCAGGTTTAAAACAGTGGCGCGTGCTAACGACTAGCAACAAAGGATCGTTCAAAACCCGACGTCGAATGAACGTCCACATGTATCACAACAGCGCCCCATGGCGACGGATAACACAGTATCAAAGTGGACAAAAGGCGTCTAGATTGTTGCAGTCAGTTCAGCAACTTTCTGTAGTAAAATTCAAAGTTCAGCTAGGTGAGCGAAGTTGGCGTTTGTTTTCAAAGATGTTGCTCAAGTCTTGTTAGAAATTTTCCAATTACTTACTTACAGAGTTACGGGACACAACTGTGCGGTGACAAACTCAAGTAGGAATTGAAGCTGATCGGTGAGACGGAAATTTCCTTGAAAATATTCAAAAGATGTCTTAGAGATTTCCAACACTTTCGAAACACAATTCTTCCGATTGATATACTGTTTCTTAAACTCGGATCTGTATCTCAATTGGAATAAAAGTAATGTAATTTATATCTTTCAGTAACATTTCAGCGCAGGGGGCCCATATAGCTAGCCCACGAATGTAACCGCGTAATTCCAACAAGTAATGAAAACTTCGCAATAATGGCTCGTATCAAGATTTCTAATGTATCCCAAAAGATGACTGCACTCGAGATAATCGTGCGATGCGCTGGCAAACAGGCGTGGTGTAGGAGTAGTAGACGTGAAAGGATCCCCACAGAAGCTCCCTTCCTCCACTTAACTCTGATTCGTTTGACTTAAGGAGGTTTTAATTCACACACGACACGACGGATAGCAATAAAACTTTACACTATCGGAGGTCGGCTATGGGAGCCGACTACATTAGAACCGATCACCCAGTATTTGGGCCAATCTCAATTAGTTAGTGCTTCTATTAGCCTCTTCAAGTAGGATGATTGTATATGAGGATATGTTTGGTACTTCTGTTTTGTGCCTTAGCTTCTGTGGAGTGTGATTCAACAGAGCCTGGACTAGCTGCGATTTACATTAGCAGCTCTAAACCGGGTCGTGTCCACATTCAGTCGATGGATTATTCACCAGTGCGCTTAGCAAGAATTCGACACATATAGCTTGAAAGAAAAACAAACATAACTATATGAACTCACGCCTATATCCCGGAGGAAAGAAGAATAATATAGCGTCTTATTTATGCTAAGTATGCAGATACAAACTCCTATCATAACTCATACATTTAATGCCTGTAATGTTATTAAACCCATCGGTTCTCACCCTTTGAGTGGCACTTGTCCGCAGCGGGCAGGCAACCATTGTTTAATTATTGTCATAATGGACACGACTTGAAGGGCTAACAATATGTTAATTAGGTAACTGACTGCGAACAGTTGTCACTTTGGCATACAACAAAACAATTGACTATTAACAGTAAGTTTACCGGTTTTTAACGAACGACAGACCGGGGGTTAGTTCACGAAATTTTGGTATAGGTGTACAATGACGAGTTCTAATCTAAAGTTACTATTTAAGGTGTTAATTTACGAATTCTCGGACATTTGTAGCTTTCGGGACGGGTGTTTGTTTTTTTAATACGTTGTACGTATAATTAATAGAGCTACATAACACGTCAACTAATTTATTAATAAGTACACCGTGATTTATCTTACATACCTACTACCTACCTGCTGAAATAATGGAAAATACTTGTTGTTCCTCAGAAGTGTAATTTCTGTACGTGAAAGCTTTTCAAAAACCAATTAACAAGCTTCGCAGTGCCTTTGATGCATTTTTCCACGAACACAGCGGAAGCGATCGCCTTTGAAGAGCGAAGGCTGAACTTGTAATTTATAGGCACTAAAATTTTTATTGCCTTCCTACTCGAGAGCTTCTTTGGGCAATTTCACGTACTTTACTTAAAATGCTTTAAAAGTACTGGTGCGGGTGTCATTCTTTGCAGTTCAGTTTCGCGGACTGAAAGCAAAACCTTAGTAATGCTTTTCTTTGATGAAAAGAAAACAACGTTATTGTGTGGAACACGGGAAAACGTTTGCATGAACATTTTGCACCCCTTTTTTCCCCTTTTGTTTAACGTAGCTAGGTTTTTCCTTTGTTTCGTTTCTAACCTTAACAATTAATTAAGGTATAGGTAGGCAATCAACTAAAGGCACCTACAAATTAAAGCGGTCGCAATCGCGGTAGTGGTGGCAGTCATTTACTGCAGAAGCGTTTATATAACCAAAGCGTTCTGACCGCGATTGATTAATTGATTGATTGATTGATCGCTAAACAGATGATTGCTGCGTTCGCGTTCAGAACGTGTTGGTCTGAATACGTCCTTATCAATACTACTGCTACCATGTGGCTGGATGACGATGGCCGGGGACAGAAGGAAGTGGCGTGCCTTGGTGGTGGCCTATGTTCAGCTGTGGACGAGTACGGGCCGATTGATTAAATACTACTGCAGTAAACGACCGCCACGGTGATCGCGACCGCTTTGGTATGTGAGTTCCTGAAGCTGATGATTTAGCAAGAAAAAAATCTTAAATAATTCTTTCCACAAAGCAAAAAGCGTAATTTTAGATAAAGTTAAATATAACACTACCTAGAACCTAATCTTAGTAAGCATTCGGATGTCAGACAGCCCCGATGTAGGCATCCGACATCTGAATTATGTCGGCTCTTGAAATGGTTCGCCCGGCAGGCGAGACAGCCTGTGAAGTGTCAACTGAGGCCCTTCGCTGCGTTGAACACGGCGCGGGCGCTCGCGGGGCGCGCGGCGTGCTGTTTCGGGTCTCCCGTCGCAAGCGGTGCGGGCAACGGGGCACGCTCGTGTGTCGATATTTTTCTTGCCTACGTCGTCCACTGGCTAGTTAGTAAATCAACAAATAATCCATTACTATATCGACCGCGCTTCGAGAGGCGGAAGTAGGCTAGTACTAGACAGTAGGCTAGAGAACGTTACCAGCGCGCAGAAATACAAAATAAGTAATGTGTTATATAGACAAAAATAAGGTTATTTTAATTTCTTAGATACCTGTAAGTAATAAAACAACTTTAAGTCACTTTAAAATCAGACTATTTTCGATCAGGTAACCAATCAAAGTTGAAGAATTATAATGGATTACTTTATGTTGGTAAATTGAACGTCACAGCTTTACTACTCTCACTGTGTAAACAATCAATATACACTCACTTTTTTATTATCCGTGCATTTAATACTGTCCTATGCAATGGCTGGAAACAGCAATGGTAAGTTTTCATTATTATTGGACTGTCAATATGTGAATAAAGTAAGCATGTACATAAGGACTATACAAAGGTTTTAAAAAATGTCACTGTCACTCTGTTATATGGTGTGTTTGTAAGCTCATGATTATGTCTTTCAAATAAATATAAAATCAAGTGCTAGTTGGCGCAATTTTTTTTTTATTTTAATTTTTTCATTTAAAATATGTCTGCCTTTACTATACAATGAAAAGTGGCTTTGTTTAAAGCATATTAGTAGGAATTTAGTTTTAGATGGATTAGTAGACTACGCATAAGCGAAAATAAAAGTTTGTCGGGAAAAAATAGTTTTTTTTTATAAATGTAGGAAAACGGTGGAACCCTTGCAGAAGAAATAAATCAATTTTTTTTTTTACCAAAATTAACGAATACTTGAAACATAATAAATTATATGAAGAGGAAAAAGAAGATAATGAAATTCCAGGACCTTATTGTAGGGTGGGAAGGCCACAGAAAGCTTTTGAAGAATGTAGAAGCAGAACAAACCAAATTACAATTCAAAACTTAGTTGCTACGACTAGTAGGTACACAGGAACTAGCATTATTGCTACGCAAGTTAAGCTAAGAAAGAGAGGTAAGCGGGTGAAGTAGTTGGAGACGTAACTTACAAAATAGGCGACGAAAAAAAATGTAATTTGAACCAAAAGCTTTAGCTTTACTGAAAGTTCCTAGTAACGCTCAATGCACTTATTCAGTGGAATCAAACAGTTCTGGTAGTGAATCACATTTTCACATTCGGGAGGTCATGGGTTCGAATCCCGGCATGTATCAGCGACTTTGTTTTTTTATTTATTTATTGATACTTTTATTGCACTAAAAAAAATCGTACAATGCGGCGGACTTTAATGCCGTAAGCATTTTCTACCAGTCAACCGCAGGAGGTAAGGGAAAGAAATGGAATTAAGCACATTTGTGAAGATGTTATTGCTACACTACCACTCGCTAACTGTGAAGGAAAACAATGTGTGGAAACCTGAGTGTCTGAGGTGTTCATACGCGCTTGAAATTGTCAATCCGCGTGGAGAAGGTATGTGCTCTGCAGTAGCACGTATACAAGGTAGGTATGACAGATAGCCTTAACGATCAAAATGTATTTTTTTTATTGTTGTAATGTACCATAATCATTTACTTTTATTCAAAAATTTTGTTTTAAATTTCTGTAATTTACTCCTTAAAAATATAAATAAAAATTTTGGTTTGACACTGGTGGTTTTGTAATTAAAATTATTATATTGTGAAATTACCCTTTAAATTTAGTTATAATCCATATTGGGGTAATAATATAATAATAATAATAAACCAACCAAATAATTACCATTAACTAAGAATTACTTAAACAAATAATTTCTGGGCGCTAAATCGGCTCTCTAGTCTACTGTGGGACGCGGACGGCCTGAATCGCAGAGAAATTCAGACAGATCGCAAAACTTTACGTAACGTTCAATTATTGAAAAGATATATTCAGCGATAGGACGCGAATTGGAACGGCTAAACTGTGAATAAATTCGTCGTTTCGACAAGCAGGGAAATGACGATGGAAAAACACAAAGTAATTCAATTTCAAAATTCCTGGAGAATATTAATATTGCTTGAAATTAAGTGTGAAAAAGAAAGAGTGGAGTGACGTCAACGCGATGCTGAAACGGGGCGGGTGGCAGCCGACGGAATATATGAACAAAATCACAACATGTCAGATCTCATCACATTCTTGGCGGTCGGATATTTTGCGTATGGCTTCCAAACTATTTTTTAGCTACCGACTAGTCATTGGCCGTAGATAGCAGTGACGTAGTACGTACACGCAGCAAAACTAATATACTTACTCGAAAGCTTAATCGACATAAAATAGATGTCGCACTCTCGAGACACAGGAAACGTAAGAGGTTTTAAAATGCGAGAAGGGATTGTTTACGAGCAATAAAAGCATGTAATGTGAATATTACAATAGAATTGCTCACGTGAACACGTCATTCATATTGTCAATTTTCTAGCCATTAAACTACAATGACACATAAACCTTCCGTAACAAGATTGCCAGAAACAATAACCTGACTCAATGGTCGAGCATGGTTGAAACTCACATTGTGTTAATTTAAAACAATGAATCGTAAATAACTAATGGAAAATTACGTTGTATAAAATGTAGGTCGGTTGAGAATATTGGTGTAGGTACCATGGCCCGGGCATACTGACGAATGACCGACACGCCTAGAAATATTGCCGGCAGCGAGCCCAAAGTGAGAATCTACTGGGATTCTGTTAGTTCGTAAAATATTGTAATTTTGGTAATGATAGTCAAAACATAAAAGAAGACAACAATATTAATGTCACTGCAATAACAAAAAAAGAAGCAAAACAATAAAATTTCTTTTTTTTTAGTCTTACAGTTATAAGTATTATTTTTATAGATGTAACGTTCAATTTAATTTTATGTAATATAATGGAAACTATAAATTATATTCCTAATATATAAAATAATAATAACAATCACATAATAATAGTTAATTATTAACTCCCCTATCCCTTCTCTACTATCTAAGACAAAAATAAGATTTATAAGCTCGTTGGACCCCCCTCCCCGCAAATCGTATTTACGTAAAAAAATATTGAGCTTGGAAGTATTTCGGCAGTAGCAATATTCCCAAGTACAACACTAGCTGCGACCTATCACAAATGTTTACTTATAATATCAGAAACAAAAGACAAAATGTAGTTAACCAATCAGAACGCCCGATTCATTATTCGTATTTGGCTCAAACTATTGTTACTACGTAAAGTACTAGTAAGGGACCCTATTACTAAGACTCCACTGTCCGTCTGTATGTCACCAGGCTGTATCTCATGAACCGTGATACAGTTGAAAGTTTCACAGATGATGTATTTCTGTTACCGCTATAACAAAAAATACTAAAAACAGAATAAAATAAATATTTATTTTTCATATAACAAACGTGATTTTTTTGCTCGACGATATTAATAGCGACAACAGGTAGACGCTTGAAATATTCAAATGTTGTATAGATAATGGTACAGAACCGTTCGTGCGTGAGTCCGACTCGCACTTGGCCGGTTTTTATCGTTAATATATACCTACGAGCTTTGTTTCAATATTGGGTTATTTATACACATGAAAGCTTATCCGACGATTGTCCCAAAAATATTGGTTTTATCAACATACATAACAAACAATAGTACTGCGTAACAAGTGACAAGTGTGTGTAATAGTAATATTCTTACAAGCCATTGATTACGAGTGTTATTTATAGGTTGTTAACGTGGTGCTTTATCACATTTGTGTCACAAAGGACATTAAAGTGAACCCACTACCGGTAAAGCTGAGGGTCAACATTGTGTTACATTATATGACATAAATTCACACTGTGTCCCGGTAGGCAGAGACTTGCCACTTGCCACGATCCTGACAGACCTATTTCGAAAATTTTGAAAACCTATTTAGAGGCTAAAAATTTCACCCATGCCGGGACTTGAACCTCTGGCTAACCGTGCGAGCGCTCTCACAACTGACTGAGCTGACATAGACATCTTTATTCATAATCATTATCATATTCGGATAAAATAATTAAAATTCACAATCATCACAATAATTACCATTATCACAATAATTACAATTAACACAATGAACATTAATTCCACTTACTAATAGTAAGAAAAAAGTAACAAAATAATCAGACTAGCTAATTAAGCCAGCCATCATAGCTGTAGATCGTTTGCTTGACAAGCCACTTTTTTAGTTTAATTTTAAAACATTGCGATGATGTTGAATTAATTATATCACTTATCATGGGCAAGTGCAGGCATCGGCGAAATTTCGAGCCGCTTTACAAACTTCTCTGTATTACGTAGAGGCAGCGACATCTGGCCGAAGCAATTTACATCACTTGCAGCCCCGAGTAACCCGCTTTGCAGTTAGGTTTTACATCGGAATTATATCGCTGTACCATACCTAGGTTTTTAAAGTTGTCCTCAGCGCGGGTTAGTGCAACCAAAACAATATAGACCTATTTCGCTTTAACATTCATTAGTCGTTGCATACAAGCCGGTTTCGGGTACTTTTTACACGGTGTTACAAAACGTAATCGCACTTAAACAGAGGGACTGTCAAATTTTAGTCACGGCTGCAGATCAAACCACTATATACTGATGATGACAATTTCACTCACCCTCTCCTCTAAACGTAAGAACTATTATTGAAGCTTTGGTAAAGACAACTTCTTATATAACCATCTTGTATAACTAACAGTAGGTAAAATATTGTTACCAAGACACAAAGACGTTCAACTCCATGGCAACTGATTAGGGTACCTACGCGTGGAGTGAACAAGTTTAGTGAACTTGTTCATTAGCTCAGAAGGTAATTTAGTCAAAGAATTTTAATCTTTATTTAAGAGTGTTTACGGTTGTAAAATCATAAACCGGGTTGTCATTTGATGGCGGATGGCGTCATTGAGATCGAAAATAATTACTAGGAATTACTACCATATTCCTGCGATAGCTCACAAAACTAACTCAAGAGTCGTTCAATCGTTTCCCGATTTGGACCGAGTCCAGACGACTATCAAATAAATCTGATCCATTAGGGGCCAAATAATCGACGTACCATTACGTCGACGAGCGATAATTGTTATTAAGTTACATTAATGGCTCGTCTACGGCAGTCGTGTACAGTTAACTAAAACAGTGCGCACAATACGCTATTGGTTTTGTACGAAGTTTTCCTTTTATAAGTTGGCCGCCTATTAGTCGTCCATTTGTTAAGCCTACTTAGCCGGGATAGTTTTCCTTTTAAGTTCCTTATATGTGCTACTCCCCTGAATTTTTTCACTTTTCTACAATCAAACGTTTAGCCAAGAGAGAAGGGGGAACGCCCTACTCTGACAAAAAATTTAAAGCTTAATACTTCGTAAATGGAACCCTAAATGGAAACATTAAATACACCTGCGATATTTTTTAAATGACCAATCCAACGATATCCCACACTAAGGTGTAGGCGAGAAAAAAAATACATTCCTAATTTAGTTAGATGTAGGAGGGGTATTTTATTCTATCATTTTGTCGGTGTGATTAATACATGGACACATACATAGACTCACGCCTGTATCCCAGAGGGGTAGGCAGATGCCAGGGACTGCCACTTGCCACGATCCTGACAGATCACTTTCACTTCCTCAACATTTACCTATTAGGTGTGATTAATATGTACGTCTATGCCAAATTTCAGCTTTCTGGGCCGCGGACAGACACTGACGGACATGGCGAAACTTTAAGGGTTCTTTGTCGACTACGGAACCCTAAGAACGCATGAAAAATAGTTTATTCTGTATAATGTTTCATTTTTCAACACGAGCAGGATACCCGGCTTGTAATACACACAATGTGTACTCAGGATAACCAGGCAAGGACATTACCATTAGTCTTAATACGTCAATTAACACTTTATGATAAAAGTCTTTATCTTTAAATTTTATCACAAATATGTATAAATCCTTTACTTTACTAGCTGTCCCGGCGAACTTCGTACCGCCACAGAATCAGTTTATATGATTCTTGAACAACGCCATCTATTTTCAACTTAAAATAAATATTATCCCACGGGAACATCAAGTATGCTCTGTCTCAATATAGGTCCTTGTCTAAATGTACGCCAAGTTTCATGTAAATCCGTTAAGCCGTTATTGCGTGATTGAGTAACAAACATACAAACATCCAAACATCTTCACAAACTTTCTCATTTATAATATTAGTAATTAAACAATAAAAAAATACAAAATAAAAAAGTGTACATGGCGAGCTATAAATATTAAAGGTAAGGTAATGTTCATTATTAAAGGCAGAACTCACCTAACTTGTTCGTGCTTCTGAATGTAGATCTTGTGGAACTGGCCCTCCACCGGCGAGATGATGTCGTTCTTCATCTCCATGGCAACGTGCTGCGGCAGCACCGACAGCAGCAGCCGCTCCTGCCACGCACATAATAAAGTCATCATCATTATGAATTTTGGAACTGAAACTTTCGTAAGCACTACACATTAAGCTCCGTCTATACTCACCATGATTAAGCTCTGCGAATCAGAGCGAAACCTGGGTGGACACGTCCGACAAAAAAATATTAATCTTTCATTTGTACAAATCAAAGTACGGCCCTTACTACAACTTCACAAAGGTACGTAACTTAGGGCCGATTTTACCAAAAAAATAATAAGTCTTACTCGAGAGTAAACAGGAAAATATTGTTTTTACATTTCACCAAGGACTCTCGAATAAGTCACTACTCCGCCGACTTTTATACTATGGATAGGGGTTCAAGATGGCGTATTTTTTCGAATAAATTTACTCTGGTGTAGTGGTGAAATATAAATGAAGTTATCCAAGAATATTATTGAAGAGCAAAATTATTATTGGTATAGTTATTCTCGAGTAAGACTAAGTACGAGTAAGATTGGTGAAATCACACCTTATAAAACCAAGTCATTGCTTGCCGGAATTCGAACCCATGGCCTCCCGAATGTGAGGCCGGCTCTACCGCTGCGCTACCACAGCTCCTTAGCGAGTGGTATTGCTACTACGAATTCAAGTACGTACGTAACGTGTACCCTGTGCCTATTCTCTACCAACCACATATTTTCGGTCACATATTTATGTACGGCAAAATACCGATATTGGATTCAAATCAATTATTTAGGCAGGCTTCTATTGGACTTATTTCTGATGACATTTTTCAGTTAGAGCTATTTACATTTGGTCACACTCGTACTTTAATAATCATGCAGAATAAAACGTTACGTTTTTCGCGTTCCAAAAATGGCCAGCAAGGTATTGCTATTTTTAACTCCCACAAACATAGGTTTGTGAAAAATGGCACGGAGTATATAAGGGGAAATCGCAAATTGTCACCTCTTATTTTATTGAGTTGTAATTGTCCACTTAATGGTTGACACCGGTCCATTACTGAGCAATTCACATACAGCATACATAGTATAATAACTAAATAACTATTTAATTATCTGGTCAAGAACATACGGCACGACTCAGCAAAAACAACAAGGAAAAATATTCGCGTTTTGAGGTCAGGACAATAATACACTTAATGACACTCGTACTTATTGGCAAATCGTTTCAAAAAAGCCTGCAATGACGAAATCAATCCGAAGGACTTTCATTATGCCCAAATGAAGGGACAAAAGAAAACCGTGACAAGAATTTAATTTCACTCGTCTTATTTTACACAAAGAGAATGTTCGCAATTACTGCAAATCATTCCACTCGACAATTCTTAAATAAGTTGAATAATGGCCAGTTTCTGAATTGAGAATTTCGCTAAGTAAATGGTTAACTGTAGTGCTGTCTCTTGTAATTTCTCAGAAAAGTGCGTGACAGAACGTTACTTAAGTATTTACTTAGTGAAATACGGTATTTGACACAATCAACAATAAATTATTTCATATGCTCGATTAAAACAAAAATTACAAAATATCTCGCAAAATGTATCTCTTTTTAGTCAATTACTAGCTATTAGAATTTTTAAATAGATGAAACATAAAAAGAGTGCTCTGAAATGTGACGTCATAAGCAAGTATTTTATACAAAACTCCGTTTTAAAAGTAACTCATTTGATATTTTATCAAATGCCCAATTCCCAATTCAGCAACCGACCCTAAGAAAGTTCGTAAGGAAAACCATTGTATTGGTAGTATTTAACTGCACGCTAAAATAACCCAGTTTTCGCAAACAAAATTTACTAGAATTTTATCTAAGCCAATAATTGCACAGTGACATATGCACAAGAAAATATATCAAACGTAGTATATACACAAGTAGATGTATCATATCATAACCATCTAAATAATAAAGTTTAATGTATTAATAAATGTAACAAAATTAGGAATAGTGACGGCTGGAGAAAAGGGGCACCTGGAAGGGGCGCAAGACCTGCGATGAAGTGGTGCTCAGCACTAGCGGACAAAACAACCAGGAGGCACCAAAGCCGCACCGACCCGACTCCGGAGTCTCCCTTTATGTGTCCCCGAAAAACACTCACCAGTTTCTCATTCTCGTCTTCCATATCGAGCCGGGCTGCGATGCAGTTCCTGGTATCGAGGAAGGCTCGGCGCTGCGCCGTCTCCATCAAGGAGTGCATCAGCGCACCCACCACGTTCACGCACATGAACACAACCACGTTCCCCACCATCTGGTGACAATAATGGCCAATATAAAAATAGTTTTTTTTTATTTTTGGGATTTTTAGGGTTCCGTGCCTCAAAAGGAAAAAAACGGAAGCCTTATAGGATCATTTTGTTGTCCTGGTACAGGGTACAGGGAAAAATCTGAAACGATACATTTGTAATTAAATCATAAAAAATTAGTCTTTGAAATTCGGTAAAAGCTCGGAAAATCTGCGAGACTCGATTTCTGAACTATTTTAATAATATATAAGTACCTACAGTAAGGGAACCCTCGTGGGATATTTTTCGATTTAGGGTTCCATTTACGAAGTATTAAAATTAAACCGCAAATTTTTGGCAGAGTAGGGCGTCCCCCTACCCCACTAAACTTGGCTAAACGGTTGATTGTAGAAACGTGAAAAACTTCAGGGCTTCACAAATAGACGAGTTATAGGCGGCCAACTTATGAAAGTAAAACTTCGTACAAAATCCATTAAAAATTACTTTGATAAAGTTGTTAGATCAGTAAAGCAGATAAAAAACTCCCTCTTTCTACAGTTCTACAGAACCTTACACTGTGCGTGGCCCGACACGCACTTGGCTGGTTTTTCTTCATGATGTCAACAATCTAATTTTGGGGCTTAAACCACCAAACCACACCAAACTGTGATTCAAGCGTTGAATCACGTTGAATGGTACCAGTATCAGTTTTATTTTATTTTTTAGAACCGCCAACAGGACAATACATGATACATTGAAATTTACATTTCTAGGAAAACATAGTAACTACCCTATCCCGGAAAATACGGCGTTCGCTACTAATTAAATTGAGAGCGAATGTTTTAACATTATCTGGCAATTATTTATGGCTTAGCAATTAAATTTCAACGCTTTCGATACAAAAAAGATTCCGACGAATTGAGAACATCCACCTTTTTTGAAGTCGATTAAAAAAGAACGCACCCACAGCGTATTTTCATTTTGACTGGTTACATAGCTTCTCGAGCTAGTATCACGATTAATACATCTGTCTGTTCACATGTGCAGAAGAACCGACAAGCGATAGGGAAAACAAAACCGGCAGACGCAGTGCACGATACCCGGCAGATCATTTGATTGTCGGTCTAAAGCAGATTAAAGCAGATTTCCGATAGCAACTAGATGAAATCACTTGATCAAGATGGTTAATCAATGGGAGATTAATCCAATAAAGTACGTACCTATAAACGTACTCGTAGCAAACTCTTTAGAACAGATTGTCTGTATGGCTTCGTTTTGTAAATCATTAGAGAGTTCTAACACGATTAGCTAGAATACTCGTACCAAGATTACCTAGCGACGAAGGACGCAATAAACTTGTTTAATAATCCCTTAATTACAACTCCTACCCAGATTAGTGGACGCAAATCGTGTTACCGCGTCCACAGCTGAGCTGATGAGGGCGGAAACTCGAACTGGCAACTCCAAATGAACTGTCCAAGAGTTCCCAACGAAAATTCCATTAAGCACACACTGGAAAAACACTCAACCTTTCGAGCTTCAGCGCGGGGCTACGAAATGAGCGGCAACATGATGAGGCTGAAGGGAAGTGTTTTACGAGTGGCGTTTCCACTAAAAGCTTTCAACGTCTGCGAGGGCTTTCGTGGCCCACCACCTCCCGGGAAGAGAGGGTGTCGTCAAGGGCTGGCTCACGTGGTGCTTGAAAAGAGAACATAAACACATCATAAATCACCGCTCACATTCCTTTAATTACGCGCGGCATTTTAATGGCCTGCGATACCATTTAGGGGTTTGAATGTTTGCGTGCAGTGTCGGATAATAAAACTGGTATGGCGAGGCGACAGAAACGAAACGAGTAATTTCGGTCAGCATCCCATCAGCGAGGCTGCAGCTGGTTATGTAAATGAGGCTGGTGTGCCGCCCCCGGGGCGCCCCCGTTACCGGCCATTATCACGGAAACACGTGACACAGAATGCGCTAAATCTAAACAACTTTCACGCATTTAGATACAAAAAATAAGTATTTTATTATTATTTTATGTTGCATTTATGCAACATGGATTTTCGGTGGATTTTGCGGCCGCCTACCTGATGGGTCGATGACATTAAGAATGCGGCAGGAGGAAAATGGACAAGATTGACAGGCGACCGGCGGGGTTCATGTGACGGTGAACCCCGCCGGTTCCCTGTGCCCAACAGTGGGCGTCATTTATGGGCTGAATAAATAGATAATTTTATTACATAAATCCTGCCAGCCACATTTACACATGAAGCTAATTCTTACGAATTTGCACATATTAGAAAATTCCTAAATAGCTTTTCTATATATACTGTCTAATTTATCCAATATAGAACTCAACCCATAATTAAGTAGTTTTCATTACAACCGAGAAAATTATTCGATTAGGTACTGAATTCAGAATTTCACTAAGTATCAACCCAGAAATGTGAAGAAACAAAATTATATTTAGTCAAATTCTCCATTCAGAAAGCAGTGATGTCAGTTTTAATGGAGAACTTGCACAAAAAATGTTTTAAAATAATCGGAGAGACATGTTAAAAGATAAACAAACATGGTTAATTTTTTTGTCTACCACTTACACTTTTCTTAATGTGACCCGACAAAAGTTATTCTAGTCACGTGGTACAAAAACGCGGCATACAAATCGGACTCAAACTTTGACGTTACAACTTGCACGTAGCACTTTATAATGCATGAAGCAGTTATCTGGTTTAATGCGTCTACACTTTTTTTAGAAAACGTTTAGAATTAATTGAAAATACGAAATCTGATTTTTTTTATTATTAGAGTAACTCGATTTTCCGTATATTTTGGACCCCGAAAATCCCAAAAAAAAAATTTTTTTGGTAATATTTTTTTATTCTTTTAGAGTTTTTCTATGCATCCTATCGTATAAAAGCAATGCCAATTCGATCTAATTTAGACGCAAGTTCCCCATTTATTCTCTATTCCACGTAAGATGAATGAAGAGTTCAGTTTCAGTACAAAATAGAAGAGGAATATAAATTCACTCGTGAATAGCATCAGTAGTCATATTGAATTCGAGTCTAGTTTTTACAATTTCAAAGAGGCGCAGGCAGCGAGCATCAATAAAGAACAAGAATGAATAAGTACTATTCTATTCATACACTGCGAAAATTATTACGCCCCCGTTCCCAAGGAAAAACCTACGCTCATAAAAATTCACACCGAAAAGCTTTCACAATTTACATTGGAAAGGGAACTCGGGAACTGGATGTCAGAACCTAATATCGTAGCTTTTCGCAGGCATTGAATATTCTTTCATCTGAAGTGCAATGTTACCTTTTTCTTCCCGACCGACTTCTAAACACTACAGCACTAAAAAGTTAGAAATAATTCAAAAGAATACCTTTAAATTAAAAGTATGTATACATGTAGGTATTGTAGAAGTACAATTATTAATCGGTTCCCAGACTATATGTCTTGGTCATGAAACTGGGCACCGACTACAAATTTACTTCTACAATACCTACATGTATACATTTACATGTATTCTTTTGAATTATGGCAACTTTTTAGTGCTGTAGTGTTTTAAAGTCATTTTTTATTTAAAAAAAAATATTTTTCAATTTTTAGTGGGGGAGCGGGGGAAAAATAAACAAGTCCCTTTTAACCATAATATGTTCCACTTAAGTCGTTGCTTTAAAATTTTAAGTTCTTAATTTTCATGTCTGAATGTCTTCACCAGAACATCACCAAATTACCTTGGGACAATTTTTTACAATATTTTATGAAACATAAAGATATTACTAAAGGATGGGCCCCATTAAGCCTTATTTACTGCTGTCCATTGAAGAGTTCCGTTCTCCATCTCTGAAAGTCTTTATCAGATCTTCACCAAATTAAAATGGGACCAATGGGACGTTACATATATTCGAACAAAAAATTAATTGTCGAAACCGGTTAAGATTTGACGGAGTTATGCGAGAACAAAAAAAAATAAAAAATATAAACGCGTCGAATTGATAAATAACCTCTTTTTTTGAAGTCTGTTAAAAATAATAACTGATTCTCATTAGGGAAATTCTCAATTCAGATAGCGAGTAAGTTCTTCCCTTTTTTAAATTTCTAACCACGACCTTTCACGGCGTAAAATTACCCTCACATGTAGCGGCGCGCATTGAATAAATTTCACGCATATTACGAACAATGTACACTTGGCTAGTTTTTCTTCATGATGTCAACCATCTAATTTTGGGGCTTAAACCACCAAACCACACCAAACTGTGATTCAAGCGTTGAATCACGTTGAATGGTACCAGTATCAATTTTATTTTATTTTTTATCTACTCTGACAAAGATTTAAAAAATAAAAATTTTATTACGATACAGGTCTTGTATGGACACCTGTATCATAATATAACTTTATCTACACTCATATCATAATCTTCAAATTAAGAATTCAAAGGTAAACACATATTGACAGGCTAAAGGTAAAGTGTAATATAAAGTTTAATTAAAGGTCAGATTTTTCACTTTATGTTACAGTTATTTTTTTAAAGTGTTGCTGTGATCACGGAACAAAACTTAAGTTTTTTTTTTTAATGTCAAAAGTTGACTATAAAAAACCTAATTTCATTTTCGTGGTACCAAAAGTGCAACTAAAAATACCTAAAATTGCGCGCGCAAAACTGAATGCAGACGGCTGAATGTCAAGATACTTTTGTCGAAATTGCGCAAGGATAGAGTATCCTTGAAATTGCGCCATTTTGTTTCAAAAATTTCATTATGAGTGTAGATAAAGTAGTGTATGAGACTGCACATAACTTGGTATTAAAACACTCGCCAAGGCTCGTGTTTTAAAATCTCGCTCGTGTTTTAATAACCCTCATTTTGTGATAGTCACATAAACTACTATTTAATCATAACGATACACCTATACAACCTCCAGCTGGACCAAGAAGGTTGAGCCTCTACTTTTCGAAAAAAAAGTTTCAATGAACGAGTCCGCGGCGACGCAACACGCATGCGCATCGATGTTTGCGCCTTGGCGCCAACATTTTACATTTAAAAAAACTTTTCAATATTTAAAGTTAAACAAACTTTGGTTCTGTTTGTAAAATAAATTAGTTTATGTATTATAGTATGAGAGTATGACACTGTACCGAACTTGGACTTATAACTACACTCGTGTGATACTATAAAAAAACTCGCCTACGGCTCGTTTTTCTGTGTAATAATGTAGTCCTGTTGGCGGTCCAACAGGACAATACATTATGCTTTAAAATTTACATTTCTAGGAAAATATAGTAATTACCCTATACTGGAAAATACGGCATTCGCTACTAATTACATTGAGAGCGAATGTTTTAACATTATCTGGCAATTATTTATGGCTTAGCAATAATAACAGATTCTCATTAGGGAAATTCTCAATTCAGATAGCGAGTAAGTTCTTCCCTTTGTTAAATTCCTAACCACGACCTTTCACGGCGTAAAATTACCCTCACATGTAGTGGCGCGCATTGAATAAATTTCACGCATATTATCGAGTTACGAACAATGTATATGATTATATTAATACCAAGTGAGTCGGAACTGCTGAAGGCTCCCCTTTGCTTCTTTCGCAGATTTAATGAGCCTGCCCTGAAAATGTCCATTTTGCAATGATTGAATTCGGAAAAATGTCCTGCTCCTATAATGTACTTCACTGGTTTCAGATAAAAAAAACCTTTATGCAGATGACATTCCCCCTAGCTCGCATATTTTAAGGATTTAAAATGGGTACCGGTACTTTTGACAAATGAGGTCTTTAACGGCACTAGGAAATAGATTACGCGCATTTGAGACATATTTTACAATTACTAAAATCATGTATTCACTGGAAGTGAAAGATATTTTATGACTAGACCATTTTGCAATAAGGACATTTTGAAATAGATTACACACAAATATTAAAATGAAACACATTCGCAACAAACTTCGTGAAACATAAAAAGGGAATAGGAATAGAAAACACGCACAAAAGAAAACCCACACAGAAAACATGGCACTAAGAAAATAACCCGCCCCTGGACACATCAAACGTTGGTGCCATGTTTGCAACTTGTCAGCCGACATCGCCACGAATTGAAAGGAGAGTAAATTAAGAAAAACCGGCCAAGTGCGAGTCGGACTCGTGCACGAAGTGTTCCGTACCAATATTTATACAACATTAGACAAAGATCGAATTTGAGATCAGCGCCATCTATAGAAACCAAGAAGAAGCGTTTAACATTGACATTAAACGACATGACATCGGCGCTGTAAAGGTTACATAGACTGCCGCTAGATGGCGAGCGCTGTTTTTAGACAACGTTTGTTGTATGGGAGCCCCCCTTAACTTTTTATTTATTCTGTTTTTAGTATTTGTTGTTATAGCGGCAACAGAAATACATACATATAACGGTTCATGAGATACAGCCTGGTGGCAGACCGACAGACCGACGGACAGACCGACGCACAGACAGACGGACAAACAGACGGACAGTGAAGTCTTAGTTATAGGGCCCCGTTTGGCACCCTTCAGGTACAGAACCCTAAAAAGAACTAAAATACAAATACTATTCCCATAGTATTCTGATGAATACTATGTACTTACTACTATTACCTGCATTAATAGTTATTCTACTCTTGTAAGAAAAGTAACTAATGTTTTGGTATTTAAAATTACTGATATTCTACTCTTGTAAGAAAAGTAACTAATGGTCCGATCGGGTCATTTAGAATTCTACAGATTACGATGATTTGAGAAACGATGGACAGAGTGAAGTTTTTTTTTCGCTGCCTTTTTCTCCGTCACGAAGCACGAAGGCAGGCTAACGGCTTCGGCTAACATCGAATGTTGACATTCAACAAACAGAATGAAAATTCTTTACGTTGAAATAAAATTTTGATTTCTGGTTTCTGACCACTTTTGATCATCTGCAGAAAGGACATTCGGCGCCAAAACCTCTCACGTACGTAGCCGGTAGACCGTGTCTGAGAGCTTAATTATTTAGAGAACGACTTCAGAGTTCACTAACATGACGAAAATAAAGAAGTTTAAAATAGTAGGCGTGTAGTACCACTAGCAGTCAGCTGGATATTCTGAAAATGAACGATCGCTTCTATTTAAAACCGCAGCGAGTCACAAAGGTCAACTGGGCCACATTTGTAACTGACAAGTGAAAGCGCCGATATTGCATTGTTTCAGGTACAATATTACAACGCCCATTTTGTGGACGTACCTACCTACTTAACACAAAGAGAGATTTTTTCGATTAATTTGTGGCGATTAACTTTAACAGACTTATTTATAAATACACGATTCCTTAAAACACTCCTTAGAGGCAGTTTAAATAGTAAAGGGAAAGATGTAACCACAGATTATATAAAGTGCCTCTGAGGAGTGGTTTAGCTTATTCGTATTTTTATAAATATTGCTGTTATTATGGGTGGAATTTTTAGCTAACTATAATCTTGATCAGATTGGCTAGGGCACAATGAAATTGTCTTCATTAAAGATTTATTTTCACTGCGGGCTAGAAAAAAAATCCGATCGTAATAAGAAACATTATCTCCTTATTTTATTATGAATGAACTCTGAAGCCAACGCAACAATGGAAACGGTAACTATAGAGGTAGGATTCAACGGCCATTTTAATCTTGTAACGCGTTGACACTTTATATGATATGAAAGATACTGTCTGAATCCAATATTTTTGTACTTACGATAAAGAGATTAAGTTTTTTTTTTAATAAACAACACAAATGTGTATACTTATTATACACATATTGCGAGAAAACGTGGAGAAAATATGAAATAAGGAAAGAGCTTTCACTGACGTGGTTTATGTTTCTTTAGATTAGATTCGACTAGAACACTTTATTGTACACACCAGAAAACGAAATACATTAAAAGGCTTACATGTCATGCCGTATACAATTGGTTGTCTTATCGCTAAAAGCGATCTCTTCCAGACAACCTTAGGATGGATAGAACTGAAAGATGAAGAGAGTAGCTAGGTAGGTTTATTGTTTATACAAGCACCAAACAGTCTATAGTCACAGTTTAAACTTTATGTGTTCGGATCGTACGTCCCGCCTGCTTATTAGTTAATGCTCAGCAGTCGGTTATTTTGTTATTTTCAAAAATAATTTTCATTTTTAGCTGTTTGTGAAACACCTCATTACTCGGGTATCCTCACGGTGTTTTCCTTCACGGCCAGGGAGTGGTATTGCTATTACAAATTCGCAAATGTACGTAAAACAAAGTCATTGGTATATTCCGGAATGGTGCCCAGGACACACGGAACATATTCGCTTATCCGGAATAAGAACCACGTACATTACAATTTTACAAATTTAACAGGAGATCATTTCGTCGATATTTTTACAGAAAGTAGAATGAATCAGTTTATAATGCTTAATGCATAATTTGACAGAAATTCATTTGTGATACCGATAGTCAATACGGCAACGCTGGAGAGACTCGAGCACTGCCCATGTCTCGATTTTCCAAAAGTGTAATACCGTCGTTGTCGTCCTGGATGAGGGAATATTTAAAAGCCCCCCGAACTGTTATGTAGCTATTAGTTATCGTGTGAAGAGCCAGCTATGTGCTATGCTAACCATCATTATTTTATAAGAAACAGCCGCATATGGTTCCAAGAGATTCAGGACCTTATTTTCAGGTGTTTAAGAGAGTTACGTAAGGTTCGGCAGTTACGGCAACTGCAGAACAGCCAAGTCGGCCGCCAAGAGGGCAAGGCTGCGACCTCTTTTGAGCCGCCAGTCAAGTACAAGGGTGAGCGGTGCAAACCTTGAACTCCCTAAACAGGCATGATGACAGTAATTGAAAATCACTAAAATTATGTATTTATTTAATAATAATTTAATTGTGGAATACGAAACACGCTTTTTTATTAAGAACGGGATTGATAATGATTACGATAATTAAAATCTACAAAATTCCTATGTCCGTCATGTTAATTTGAATAGCGCATGACGTCACTTTTAAAAACACGCGAGTAAACATAGTATTAGGTAGTAAATATAACTCTAGACTCTAGACATATTACTTTATAATCTGTGACATAGGCAGTCACAACTCTGTTTTATTTAAATTTTTTATTGAAGTTTTACACCACAGATTAATTTTACACTTTTTTAACTGTGACGCCACTAGCGACGCTATGACATTGGCCAGCGTTTCGGTGGAAATTTTAGATCTGAAAACTATTCATCCATTCATTCATTCATCAGAGACCCAAAATGGATCTTGGCCTCCGCAACCAGAAGAAGCCATTTTTCCCTATCCTGCGCTGCCTCAACCCAATCATCCACCTGGAGCTCACGCAGGTCTATTTCCACCGCGTCTTTCCAGCGATACTTGGGACGTCCGACCGGCCGACGCCCAACGGGACACCCTTCATATACTCTTTTTGCAGCAGAAGAACTTAACTACGCATCTATAAGACGGTCAGAAGGCCAATCCTTATGTATGGATGCGAAGCTTGGACGATGACACAAAAAGAAAATTATGCACAAAATCTTTGGCCGCTTAAGTTGCGAAGAAGACTCATGGAGGATCCGCAAGAACGCCGAACTCAAAAACCTGATCGCCGAGCCCAACATAATAGGAGAGACTAAATCCGCAAGACTCCGATGGAGAGAATGGGAGAGGATCTGAAAACTAAAATGTATTTTTTTACTATTATACATTGACTGTGACCAAAAATATGAAATAGATTATAAATAACGTATACAATGTACGTTTTGGGACATTATAGGAAAGTTTTTCAAAAATTATCATCATGCCTATTGTCTGCGGGTATCGCGATACACGACGACTCGAATAGGGTCCATTAGACAGGTAAAAAAATAATAAAATAAACCTGGCTAAACGGTTGATTGTAGAAACGTGAAAAAAATCAGGGGAGTAGCACATATAATGAACTTAAAACGAAAAGTATCACGGCTAAGTAGGCTTTACTAGTTAACGAGTAATAGGCAACCAACTTATAGAAGTAAAATTTCGTACAAAATCCATTGAAAATGACTTCGATGAAATTGTTAGTTCTATAAAGCAGGTGAACATGACAAAAAAGCATTTGAATAATAAAACTATTTGTTCCAACAACAACACACATTAAACATAAAAGTCTTAAAACACAAACACAATACAAAGGTAAAAAAAGAACAATATAACCCTTTCTACGAACATAAGTTACGGTGTGTCCCTGTTGCTGCAAAAGGCAGCTGGCTCAGCATAGAAGCGCTAATTTTCAGCCAGTGCTTGTTCGTCTCACGAGTGTGCTATTCGTTTAATGCTTTTGTAACATTTTACTCGCAATACATATAACGAACGATCCAGCATGGATTCGAACAGCGTTTTCATACGTAATAGGGTCTGCAGATTGTTGAAAACCGCCCGTTAGCGAGTTGTGTAACCCGAAATGTAGTGAATATTCTCGCTCGTTAGTACGGCTGTATTGCGGTGCGGCCCCACGTTGGGCGCCAAGAGGGCAAGGCCAACTCTAACATCCCTCTCCTCTGCAGTGTGAGCGATTTTCACAATTCAATTTAGTTTAAAGTTACATAAGCGGTCTATATATACGTCCTACTTACTGAAGGGCGCAGGCCTTCTCTCAGATTGTATGGGCTTAATCAAGCGCTGAGGTATGTGAACACCTCAAGTATGTGAAAACTACGTACTGGAAAAGAAAAATATATTTATAATTGTCCGTAATTTAATTATACATCAAACCCTCAGGCCACATTTATCAAAAGTTTGCATATTATTACAATATAAAAAATCGGACAAGTGATTTTTAGGTAGTATAAATAAAAATGATTAAATTACAAATGTATAGTTTCAGATTTTTCCCTGTAGTTGTAGTATAAGACGATATTACTTGCCAAATTTAATAGTTAAGGCCATGGACGGGAAACCAGTGGCACGCGTGCCATTAATGGCATGTGACAATATATTATGGGTACGCGCAACGATCGAGAAAATCACAAAGTTCACTAAGAAGAGCAACGAACGACGGCGCATTTATCACTATACTAGCAGTGCATTTTTTTGTTCGTAAATTATGAGATTTGAGTTGATATTATTTAGTTTCCCATTAATCCGTAAATCAAAATTATTTGACGGCACGTTTATGGCGTTATCAAACACTTTTTTGTACAAAAAATGGTACGTTGATACGTTCTAGGTCCACGGAAAATACCCTATAAATTTTGATTCCCTTTAGTGACAAAATATACGTTTTTTGCGGCATAAACGGCAGTATTCATTTTTTTTACGTTAACTTAGGAGTTTAATTTTTTCACAACTTCCAGGGACTGTAGAACTGAGTATACGGTTTTAACTTCAACTTGATGCCTCTACGCGTTTCCGATATAAAGGGTCTTGACAGACAGACGGACGGAAAACAAAGAGATCCTATAAGGGTTCCGTTTTTTTCCTTTTGAGGTACGGAACCCTAAAAATGTTAAATTGTGCAAACGAGACAGCATACTCCACGTAAGAAGTATTTACACTAAGGTTACTTAAATTCTCAATTCAAGCGAAACTGGCGGTATAACGTGGTATAAACAAGTTTTAATTGTACAATTTTTATTAACTGGGCCGCCAATGTATACATAGCCGAGTCTACTTACTTATTAATCTGTGGGTTAATAAATTGTATTTCTATAAATGGGCGCCAGTAGCTAAGTGGATCAACTCATCAGATAGAAACTACGTTTGAAGATACCTAAAAACATTTTGCCAGCATTTGTGCCAGGCCTACTTCACAGCTGCCTTTGAAGGGAAGACCTAGCCGTAAAAAGTCTAATAAAAATCTTTATTAGGCTGTATATATCAGCTTCGACGTCTGTGGGTCTTCAGTCAAGGCCGAGGTCGCGACCTCCGTGTGTGTCGCAGTAAACTAGCGATGTGTCGAGGGAACGTGGAAAAATTCTGACGGGATCCCACACCTGCACGGTGAGGGACAAAAAACCAATGCACTTTCTCCGAGGGAAGTGGCCAAACCACTTATGTAAGCCTGTAAACGTAATGCATACAACACAAATAATAACAGGAATGTAACTATGGAAAAGTGCCAAGTCTTTATACAAGCTAAATTCAGAAGACGCGATTGCCCGGAACAGTCGCTGGCGTCTCATGAAAGTTAAATATGCAGTTTTATTTCGCAAATTTACTACAGCAGAGAGTGCCGCAAAACGATCCATTTCGAAGCCATTCCGCCCATACGTTTACGGTCTTATTTATAAAAAAGTTGACACCACTAAAACACTCTTAAGACGGAGCTATAGTCTGTTTATAACAGGAATTCCTGTCCTAAAACGGCTTTAACTACGTCTAAGAGTGTTTTAGTGGGGTCGACTTTTTATTGAAAAGATTGTTAATCTCTAACCATTTATTTCTGCTTGCAAAAAGAGTCTAGCGCCCGATATGAGTTGTGCCGTCTCGCTCTACGTAGTAAATAAGATCGCTGCATCGGGCGCCAGCGTTCACTGACCTGTTGCCAGACGTGGTAGGGGAAGCGGTGCGCGATAAGGGCCGCCGCGATGGTGTGGACAGTGGGCAGGAGGACGCCGAAGGCCGCAGCCACGGGGGCTCCGACCGGGAGCAGGGCGTAGGCGGCGAAGACGGCCCAGACGACGTGCGCGGCGCCCTCGGCCGCCGCCCCCGGCCCCCAGGCGGGTAACTGCGCCGCTAGCGCTGCGCCCCCGCCGGCCAGCGCCAGCCAGCAGGCGCGCGGCAGCCGCCGCTCGGGCGTCGAGTCCCCGGCGCGCCCGCACCACCACGCCAGCCCGCCGCATAGCAGTGCGTGGGCGCTTAGCACACCGACCTGAAAAGTTTTCTCAACGTCAGCCTGGCCCTGCTAATGTCGAATCAATTCAACTATTGTTATGTGGCTTCCCTATACGAACTCAGCGAATGACGAGTTGCCGTTTGAGTGACGAAACTACATAAAGCCTGACCCAAAGACTAAAAAAAAGATACTAGTCTGACCTTCCCGATGACGTTTCATATGGTGTTTGGGACACTGAATTCATGAGTCCTATTAATACTTTCTGGCGCTCACTTAAAGACCGGGAATTAAATCTATAATATCCTACGTTTATTAATAAGCCAGCGCCGAGCCGGCCACGTGCGCTGCAGCTTGCACGCGTACAGCTCCTCCAGCTCCTAAGTCCGCTTAATTCGAAACTCAAGCTCTCAACCTCCGCTCTAACCCCAACAGCACACATTGAAACGAGAGCATTAAAGACTGCCAACCTGCGGCGCCCGCCGCCAGCCCTTGGTCGCGTCGACGGCCGCGAGTGCGGCAGCCAGCAGCGCCCATAGCGCCAGCGCCGAGCCGACCGACGTGCGCTGCAGCTTGCATGCGTAGCGGGCGTACAGCTCCTCCAGCTCGGCGGACTCGAAGCGGCGCGCAAGCAGCCGCGCCGCCCAGCCGCGCGCGCGCATCGCTTTTACGGCGTGGTCCATGCTCTCACCGGGCGCGCGCTGCCGCCGCCGCCAACCCGCTCACCGCAGGCTTACCGCACATCTGCAAAGAGGCAGCTTTGTAAACATCGTTACCACTAAAATCTAGTAGTCAAACTGCTGTAACCTCCTAATAATAAACAGTCATAGCCGCACAATTTTTCAGTGCGAGAGAGTGCAATCGACGACGTGGCGCTGATCTGTCCGCTACTAATTTTGCCGGCTTATTAAGCCATAGAATAACAATCGTACTCCCATGAGGGTAATTACCCAGGGTCGAAACCTAGGTCGTGAGGGAAGAAGCCTTCGTACTTGTCGAGGTACCTAATTCATGAATCTCGATAATAGGAAGGTAAGCTTGGTGGATCTGAACTAACTAACGAGGTGTTCAATAAATAAGTACTGTAGTGTAGAGGGTCATTTGATATGGCAAATAATTAGGAACCACCTACACCACTTACGAACGGTAAACTCATCATGGTAAGTAAAGTAATATTGCCGCTGGCGGCGAAGTACAATCTTTAGTTTTTAGGGTTCCCTACCCAAAGGGCATAACTAAGACTCCGCTGTCCGTCCGCCCGTCCGTCCGTCTATCTCATGAACCGTGATAGTTAGACAGTTGAAATTTTCACAGATGATGTATTTCTGTTGCCGCTACAACAAAAAATACTAAAAACAGAATAAAATAAATATTGAAGAATAAGAATAAATTTATATTAATATTTATTTTTCTACATAGTCTCCGAGTCTCTCTACACACCGAGTCCAGCCCTTTTCCAAGGCTTCAATCCCTTTCAAAAAAAGTTTTGTCTTGGTCCTGCAAAAAGCTCTCCACGGCATCCATCACCTCGTTATTGTCTTCGTACCTGTTTCCCATTATCAACAGTCATTATATTCTATCTCATTCTCACTACTTTTTGATCCCCCCTCGTATTTCTTATCGATTGAGAATAGGTCAATTTATTTGGATTAAACGTCAAGTCCGCTACAAACTGGACCGTAAACTTGATCGTGTATGGCGCGCTTAACATGTTTAATTAGAAAATACATAATTGGAAAGGCCTCTCTTGAGATAGATAAGAAGTTAAATGTAGTGGAAGCTTGCCGACGGCTGAAGCCTCATTATGGATCAAATTAAACTGGATTTATATTTAAATCTTGTCACATTGATCGCCTGTAAAAGCCTGGCTTAAAATTACCGCATACATTAGAAATATAGAAATAATGAAGGTATATTTTTTGGAAATATGTATTATGTCGACTATGAAGCGACACCAACCGTGCGTTCGAGTAAACACTGAAAAAGACAGAAATTTATTTCAACGTAAAGAAATTGGCACGTGGCAAATCCTACATCTCCGGGACACGGGCGGGTCTTTATGTCATCATCATCATCTGCCATTGACGCCCACTGCAGGACATAGGCCTCCCTCATGTTTTCCAAGCTTCCCGGTCTTGTGCCGCCCGCATCCAGCGACTCCCCGCCACCGTAACCAGGACGTCAGACCATCTGGTGGGGCGCCTGCTTACGTTGCGTCGTACGGTCCGCGGTCGCCAGGTCAGAACTTTTTCGTCCCAACGGCCATCAGTTCTCCGAGGAGATCCTTAGGAGAACCAGAATTACTGATACAGCTCAAAGAATTGCTCAGTTGAAGTGGCAGTGGGCGGGGCACATAGCTCGGAGAACTAGTTAATTTTTATGTAATGTGTAGAAATTCAGATTACATTCCGTTTGTTGAATCTCAAAGAACAATATTTCAGTCTGTTAGTGAAAAGAAAATAGCGAAGAAACTCCACTTACAATCTTTTCTCAAAAAACTTTAACTCCGCCTTAAAGCTGGGTTCTTCGAGCGCACGGATATGTATGGGACTTGTTGCGCTACGCGAGCCAAAAGTTGTAGGAGAAGTAGGCATTTTTGAAATTACAGAAATACAATTACTAACGACCGACGTCACCAACACATTCAGTGATAGTCGTTTTGGTATATATTTTGTTATTCAAAACTCAGTCATCATCATAAGCAGCCTATATACGCTCCACAGTAGGGCACAGGCCTCCTTTCAGAAAGACAGATAGTATGGGCTTAAACAACACGCGTGCCCACTACAGATTCGCGATTTCAAGCGCTGAGGTATGTGAACAGTTCAGACACTCGGGTTTCCTCACGTTGTTTTCTTTCACGGTTAGTAAGTGGTATTGCTACAATAACTTCACAAATGTATATAACTTAGAAAACAATGTCATAGGCACATGCCCGCACTGGGAATCGAAGTTGGGTTTTTTTTTTTTTTTGATACTACAAAGTTTAATAAATCATAAAAATAATAACCGACAGCCCTAGGTAAGATATTGAAAATTTTTTTTTTTTTTTCAGATTTTTAATACTCATCATCAGACAGTAAAATGCATCTTAAACACCTAATTTAGGAGTAATGTCGGAGAACCCAGCCTTAAGAATGTTTTAGTGGGATTGACTTTTTATAAATAAAGACCGTTACATTTTTCTCAAGCTTTTGATTACTTGCTTGATGGTACTTGATGGTGGTGATTAAATGTTAGTTCCTGAAACTGTGTTTTAATTATATACAGCACAAAAAATAACTTACGGTCATATTTATAAAAACAAGATTCCACTAAAACACTCTTAAGATGGCGTTAAGGCCTGTTCATATTAGGAATGGTAAGAAAATCATGAGGGAGGCCTGTGTCCTGCAGTGGACGTCAAATAGCTGATGATTATGATGATGATGATGATGAAGGAACTCCTCCCATAATGATAAGCCATTAAAAACACAACTTTTACATAAAAACAAGTCTCGCAACTCAGTTCATCTACCGTAAAAAGTTGTGAGATCCATGTAATACCAAGTCGGTTAGTTTATTCAGTCCCTACTTAAGGGTCCTTCTGTCTTAAGTTATTACGTAATAAGCGAATATAACAAGATCTTATAGTGACCATATCAATATTATGTTTTAAACAAATAGATTGACTTGGCAAGTTGAGTTGCGAGACTTAGTTTTTTTACAAGTTATGTTATGGCATACCATTTCCTTTTGTAGATAGTCCATCATTTTTCCTTGACCATTTTACAAGATACCTTTGAATATAATTATATCAAAGTACCTATCTGCACCCATTATTCCATGATATTATACATATACACTGATTCATTCACTGCAAATATAACTTTGTAATCCTATATATTTACATGTGATTACAAAGTTATTTATGCAGTTGTTTTATCTAGAAAACTGGACCGAAATTGCAAAAATTTTAGTTTTCCTTGATTTATATACGCTTAACACTAATCGTATTCTAAATTTGAAGCTACTATGTCTGCTAGAAGTGCTT
Source organism: Yponomeuta evonymella (assembly GCA_963969515.1). Taxonomy (NCBI): domain Eukaryota; kingdom Metazoa; phylum Arthropoda; class Insecta; order Lepidoptera; family Yponomeutidae; genus Yponomeuta; species Yponomeuta evonymella. The sequence continues at coordinate 9,385,831 of OZ018346.1, forward strand.
TAGAGTTTTGATGATTGGTCAGTCAGTGAGTGAGTGAGTGAGTGAGTGAGTGAGTAACAAAATAAAGATACTTTGACTAGATATAATTTTTAAACTAATGGTTCGAATTGAACGAAATTTTAAATATACCGTATTTATACAATGCATGCTTGGTTACTGAAACTTCAGGCTGTTAGTTTTATCCACAACGAAGTTATAGGGATTCGAACATGGCCTGAACTGCTTCGAGAAAAGGATGGTACGCCCGTGCCGCTTTTTTGCTCGACTTCACGGGGACACTGCGGTGCCCCCAGATAACTTCCACAGGACCCAAACTACGATATCCTGCGCTATGGTAACATGGAAACATGGAAATACACCCAGACTGAGGCCATATGTACAAATTTGGGGCGGCCCCACGTGCGAATCGAACCCACGACCTCCTCCACGGTAATCCGACGTGATACCGCTAGACCAACGAGGCAGTTCCTGAAACGGTGTTTCAATATAAAATCATTATTCACTCATTCAAGTCTAGGTTATACATTATCGTAACTTCGTGCTGTATTACTGATAATATGTATTCGATACAATACAGAACCCGATGTTTGGCCAGCTGTGTATTGCATAGAGCAAGCCATACATGACACAGATAAGCAAACCTAGTTAGGACATAACTAGGTACCTATTTTACGATTGTCAACGTGCGTTCTACTGAGGACCTAGAGCACGCCGCATCCCTCATGTCACACGGAGAAGACCTTGTCTGCATTTACATAAGGCCGAAAATATCTTACCTCAGTGGTGGCGCGGACTCTAGCTAAAGGCTGCTCTTACGTGGAGCATGCAGTCTCGCACGCACAATTTAACATTTTTTTTTTATATTGTGATAATATAAATAAACTTTTGATAAATGTGGTCGGTCTGAGAGTTTCATTCATAATTAACCTGTACAACGAACCGCTCGAAGAAAAACCGTAATTACGCATTCAAAAAGTATCCATCGTAGAATAAATTATATACCGTTTTAAACTAGATTAAATTTCCTACGCCTATGTTATTCTAAAAGTAAGTCTTCGAAAGTACCTGTTATTCCATAGATGTGATATTTGGTTTGTTCTCCTTTTTTTGACACGGGTCATATTTCACTTCCACGTTTTATCCACTTAACACTTCACAAACACCAATTCTATTGCTTGTACACTGAAAAGCATTATTTCACTAATCACTTTAACCCTTCATAAGCAGCTTATATACGTCCCACTGTAGGGCACAGGCCTTCTCTCAGAGAGAGAGAATGAGAGGTACGCTTTAACCCTTAGCACGATTCAAAAGACATCAAAATTGCGAAAAGACAACAAAACATAAATCAAAAAATCGCGATAACCTAAAAATGGCGGGCGGGCGCACATTATATAATTCCTCATGGCGCGTTCCGATTTGACAATGTCATCGAAAAAGCACATCAACGCAGTACTCATGGAAGTAGTATGTACTACATACTACTTCCATGGCAGTACTAGATTTTCAAGATAACAGTAATTTAGTAATTTTTTGGTTAGCTCAATTCAGAACGATGTAAATCGTCGACCAATCAGACTACTTTGCTTACGGACACATGGTGTCTACTAATCGCGCTAGGTGTCATAAGCTTTTCGGTCAAATGGTGTCCGTTAAGCACTCGTTGCTTAACTTTGTAAGCACTGCACATATTATATATTGGTTTAACGGTTTCACTTACTTTTATTAACGTTGGGATAGCCGACTAGTCTCGACCTAGCCCGGAAGCCTTGATCACGGAGGAGAGTCGATGCTTTCGCCGCGGCCAACGCGTATGTTTCTATTATATGTAGTTTGTTTTTCTATATAATGTATAACAAGTAAGGAAAATTGTGTAACTTTTAAATCTACAGATAATACTTGGCAAGTTTTCATTGTAAAATAAAAACAGACTTCAAAACATTACAGCACTAAAAAGTTAGAAATATTTTAAAAAAGAATACCTTTAAATTAGAAGTATGTATACATGTAGGTATTGTGCAAGTATAATTTGGAGTCGGTGCCCAAAATATATGTCCTGGTCATGAAACTGGGCACCGACTATACAAATTATACTGGGGGAGCGAGAGAAAAATAAACAAGTCCCTTATAACCATAATTTACCCTACTTAATTCGTTCATTTAAAATTTGATGTTCCCAATTTCCATCACCGAAAGTCTTCTAATTATTGTCTCTAATTACTGTTTTTTTTTTTTTAATCTATTTTATTTTGGGAACTTTTGTCACAAGGTGACGATGACAGTTCCATCGTACCCGTTATGAAGTTATATCCTAATTAACTATATACATAACAAAAATAACTTAACTTTAGATAAGGAACATTAGATCAAAAACAAATTTACTCTCTTAGCCTAAAATAGAATAATAATTTAGCTGAGTCCGACAAAGGCTCAGCCAATATACTCTGAACAAGTCCCACGTGTAGCCTATTAAGACAGAACTTATCGACCAGTACTTGCCTTTTCTCTCCGTTCCGAACACATTCCATCAAAAAATGGTAACAGTCTTCTTTGTCTCTAATTACTGTAAAATATAAATTGCAAAGCCATCGAAAAGCTGTGGCAGATTGCTGGTAACGGCAGGCCGAGGACAGAAAAAAGTGCCGTGCCTTGGGGGAGGCTTATTACCATCAATGGACGATTGTGCGCTTCGAAGATTACACAACTTTTGTTCTGTTAGATGACAAAACGGAACGGAAACGCAAATCAGACCAATCAAGAGCAACGCTCCTCCTAAACGCTTCTCTCCTGTGAACCGCAAATATGTCTACCGTGTAAAATATTGTCTCGCGCAAATAAATATTCTAAAGCCTTTTAAAACCCTTCGTATATTATGTACGTTAATGACATTCCATTTGAAATTCTTCGTGTTATTGATGAAAAAATCCGGTTAGATTCAAAAGAGTCTTACGATGAGTGTGTAACAAGTTCTCTTCTACACTGGAGATTAATATGATTGATGACCAATTAATGACCCTGTCCCCCTGATGCAATAAGCGACAGCCGCGTCAACGATGCGCGAACACTTTGTGTAATTGTCCCCCAATGCGGCATTACAATCAAGGCATCACAACCTGGTAAATGTACATGATTAATGCTTTGCTTTAACCCTGTTGAAAAGAAAATTTGGAAGATGAAACCAAAAATATTTACTTACAGGGCATATTTCTTTTCATTCAGTTATTCCAGTGTAAACAATATTTATTTTTGAAATATTGTCACGGTTAATAATTGATAACAGGGGTTAACATTTCTTGAAATGCTATTGTATATACATACGAGCAAAAAACTTGATTGACATTATTGATTTCAGTATTTAACGGCGAATAAAATACATTTACATATTATATTTACGTACATTTTATTACTTTGGACGAAACAATTGTGGATGTATTATTATTATTTTTTACTTATAATTATTAATTTATGTTTTTAAAAATTGTAATAACTAGTAATTGACTAATTTAAGTAATTTCAAAATTGTAATAACTAGTAATTGACTAAAAGAGATACATTTTCCGAGATATTTTGTAATTTTTGGAAAGTTTACGTACATCCCATTACTGATGAGAAAAGAAATGTTTATGGCCAAACATCAGATTATGTGCAGAGGTCTTCGGAGAGGCAGAGCATAGATGTACCCACGTACCAAATTTGATGCAATTTCATCTCCAATCAAGTTATTGAACCAAGCTCAAATGAGCATAGTAGGCAGTTTCACAAACAATCAAGTTATAGAACCAAGCTCAAATGAGCTAAGCAGTACCTAAGTGATAAATCGGCAAAGTGTCGACTTGCAGCAGCAGGGTATCGATCCCTTTCAGGTCGGTGGAGGACTATATCCGGACGGAACAAGCGACAAACAACACGTATCCATCATCAACTTTATGAGTACAAATTGCTATCGATCAGCAAACGAAGCAGGCAGGAATTCCAGAACGATTCCCTTTGTATATGCGATAGACCAGCGTTCTTGTATAAAATGGGCTCGTTGTCCATTTTCAAGTCATTATCTTATTTGACTCTTAGTACTGGGATACTCCGTATTGCCCTGTTTCGTTCCGGTGCATATTGTCCCTTTTTTAATAATGTCCCAAAACAGTAGACAGTTACGTTATAGACAGGCATGTTGTGAAAACCACGTTTGTAGTGACTCAGCAACGGAACACACGTTGGAAACCAATAAAAAGTAAAGGGACACTTCCATCGCCACCCCCGTCACTAACGATTATGCCTCCCTAACCCACAACTAGCACACAGCGCTGTGGAAACGTTTCGGTAAACGTTTGGAATTAACTTTTTTCCGTGGAGCCTGCCGGAAACTGACCCTCTCTTGTCGACGTGCTCATCTAGATAATCCCAACTAACCTACCACGTAAAGAATAGCTTTGAAACAAAACATTCCACCTGTAAACACCAACATTACAGCGAAGCAAAACAATAACATTACAGTCGAAATAAAAGATAAAACCAGATAAAACAGAACAAAGGATACCATCATCATAATGAAAAACATTTCCACGACGAAGGAGAGGAGTACGCTTGCGACGCTTACCGTTTTCTTTGAATTTTCATTTCAGCGACAAACAACTAACAGCAGAAACATTTATTAGACAGACGGGTCCAATCCACGACACTATGTATTTATTGTTCTACTAAATACAAACAACATCGGGTAGTGTTCCAGCACAGTGTTGCAGTAAAAGCAATACGGGGAGCACGATATCTTGTGGGATGGGAATAGAACGAACGATTCGAAGCTTTGGCCGAGGGTCACGTCACGATCTGAAGGAGTTTGTGAGTTTGCAAATCATAGAGACGGGGGGGACATTGGGGGGGGGGTCGTTCACGGTCGCCGAGGGTCAATGAACCTGGCAGACGCGCCGCTCGCACCGCGACCGTCTCAATGAAATGAGGTTCCATTCCATCATTACTTTAGGCTGTAACTGCACCTGACTGCATTCAATATTTGTTGCAATTTTCGAAGTGTTTCCGAGAATAGTTATCGTTCCCAGCGTTCCTGAACTACTTTGTAGCGTAGCTTTAACCACGAATCTACGTAGTGAAAACAAACAGAGCTCATTATTGGAGTAACCACGTGTGTTGGTTAATTCGATAGAGCCATGCTCGTTATGTCGCCTAGCATAACAATTTAATTCCTACTGCCGCTATTTAATTTAATGCCGTATTGAAGGATAAAACGAAATACCAAATTTCGTTCCCAAAATAGCTTCGCTATCAATGTAAGGCGAAAAAAGGGTTACGTTGATTGACGTGACGTTGCATAATCTTGTTAGCTACCTACTTCTTGAACATAACTTTTACGTGTCAAATTATCTAGCGAAGCTCGGTGCCAGACAGCCTTCCCTAAAAAGTAACAATGAACGAGAAACTTGGTATAAAAAACGCAAAAAGAATACAGTTTAGTTTTATGCTCCATTACAGGTGACTTTGAATTCGGGCAACGGGAGGCGAGCGCACCTATAGCGCAGCACTCCCATTTGTTGGGTGTTTGATTTGTGCCCAGGCATATTGGGAATATTCCCGGCCATGGTTCATCAATAGCAACAACCAACAACAGAACTGCTTTTTAAGGTTCCAAAACTGCGTTCCTCCTTGCGCGTGAGCAAAGGCTCCGGACTAATGCATTGCAAATGGAATGCCGAATTCGCAACGCAATGAACGCTTCGCCGACTCAGTGTTGCCAACATTTTAAAAACTCCCTCGCGTTCATTGTTAAAATCCGTCAGAATTCCGCTATATTTAACGTTTTCGGGTTCACTTTTTTCGGGTAATACATCCGTTAAAAGCATGTTGGTTTTAGTTTCCGCAGTCGCTTTAGGATTGATTTCACACTGATATTCTCAGCAGGGGGCTATTCTCTCAATATGTAGGCATTAAGTGCTTGGGGGATCTTGTACTACCAAGACAGTGCTTGGGGGATCTTGTACTATTGATGCGCCATATTTGCTGCAATATTTGCTGATTTTTACAAACCAATAAAACTAACTTAGGAAAGGAAGGAAAAGTGCCAAATTTCTGTCAATCTAACCGCATTATAAATTGATTTCAGAGTAATAATTTTGTAGCTGCCACCAATGCGTCCAATTTACGAAAATTCGTTTCGCTAGATCTGACGCAAAATCTATTAAAACAATTTCCTATATAAACTATCCATGGCCACTGACAGAGAAAAATAAACTGTCGATAGGATCTTGAATACAGGGAATAATGCAATTCCCATACAAATGGGTAAATGGAGGTTTCTACTGGTCTGTGAATATATGAACAACTTTTTCTGTTGAGAAATCGCAAAAAAATATCAGCTGTTCCATAATAAACTTATAACACCTGCGATATGAAAATATAAAACATACAGCTGATATTTTTTTGCGAATTCGAAGTTTTTCCCATAGTGAAAGCTGTTCATAGACTAGTAGAACCCCCCACTTTCGGATGTATTTCGGTTTGTTACAACCTGCATAGAAAACCATAAGCTGCATAAGGTGGCCGACACTATCAGCAATCGCGTCGCCGCTAGCCGCGCGGTCGCCGACGCGACGTTTTGCCGTCCACTCAACATGTGGCGGAAGCCACACCCCGCGACCAAGGCCAAGGCTGGAGGGGCGGCTGTTACTAAACAACACCATAACGACAGCCTTCCACCGCCTTGCTAAGTGCCAAGGTGAACGAGGAACTTGGTGCTTTTGATAGTCAAAATACACTTTTTATTTGTAACAAGAAAAGAAAGGAATTCTTATCACGATTATTATTTTATTCGAGTTCCCAATATTACTCCAGGAGCGTCCCCGCAACAACCACAGAAGATTAAAAAAAGCATAGGATGTTATAGTACAAACCATAATAAGGGAAGTTCATGAGAGCCGATTGGTCGTCTTATCTTCGTAATCATGTGTCATTCTTGTCAGTGTAGCATTACTCCGCGAGCTCCGGTCACTCATAGGCCAGTCCCTTCACATAGCCTAGTACGTCATGCACGCCTAAATTCCGAAAACCGGTACAGACGGTATCTAGCGGTATATTTCGGCTACCGGTATCGTCCCCTTTATGGAAAGGGGTTCCTGTGGCTAAACACCGCCCCTCACGCGAATAGCCGCCGAAAGATACCGAGATAAATACCTAACCGGGCCTACCCGGTATACTTCTGTACATACCGTTATACTTCGATTAAGGTAGTTATTTTATACAAAAAATGCAGCCTATAAACGCCCCACTGGCCTTCTCTCGGAGAGAGAGTATGGGGTTAATTACCGGATTGGCAATATCAATACAATATCGCAATTAGAAATCGCTTTCAGTCCCTGAGCAAATTACCTCGAGTAATATCAAGTCCTTAATCGACAGCAGATGTAAGGCTAGAGCAACTACTATTCGCATTCAGCAGACCAGCCACTTGCTCGACAACATATTGCAGACTCCGGCTCCAATTAAAACCAGCCGATATACCTAGGTAGTTAATCAACGGTCATTATTATCTGTCAGTCGATCAACACCAGCAAGCCTCGACGATTGATCTGACCAAAGATTAACGTTGTCAAAGTTTGAGATCAATGTCAATGGTCAATTATTGATGTCGAACAAACGCATTGATTAAGTTATGAAATAAAGAATTGGTTCACGTTGATCTTGGTTGCGAATCAACGACATTTGAATGACTTTCCGGTATTCAAGCCAGATCTGCATAAATTTCAATACTGATAATGAGCGGAGAAGGAAAAACCGCCCAAGTACCATGCCGCCATAAATTATTTACTTGTAGTATAGCAAATTTTTTTTTCCTTTCATTTAGTTCGTGATCCTTAGCGACGCGGCTTTATTATCATAGAGGTAAAAAAAACCTTAAAAAATTACGTTCCTTGTAGGGACCCGCTTATTTTTTTAGTATTTGCCGGGCAAACGGTCATAATAATACATAATTCCGTGAAAACTTCCACTGGTTATCCATTACTGTACAAGAGATATCAAAGAAATAAAGTTCTTTTTAGGTCAGACAGACGGACAGACGTTTTAGTAGACGAACCGTTTTCTGGTAATATAGACCCGGTACGGAACCTTAAAAAAACAACAGCTCCATCTGAAGACCATCTTTCCCTTCCGTTTTTCATCAAATCCGTATTAAAGCGAGCAAAGCAACCGCGCGTCAGGCAGGTGCAATGTGAAAACAAATACAGAAAGCTCTGTATCCAATTTGTTTTCACTGTTTTATGGAGGAAATTTCAAGCATTGCTCGAGTGCTTGGTTTATTTAACTTTCGTACCTACTCACAAGTACAAGTTGCGGGGCGTGGAGCTTAGCTTTTAAAGTTTTGATTAAAACACTCCTGACCTAGGTTTTAATCTATAATATTCCGGTGGAAATTGGGATTCTATACACATGCTGGCTATTAATACCAGTAGCAAACAGGTCAAGAATATTATTATTGCTAATCTCCATATTGATGAAGTTTACGCATTCTTGAATTTCACGCTTATATAAGAGTCCGTGAAAATGTGTATTATTGCTTGTATTGTACCGTACACTTCGTTATTTTTTTATTTCTTCTTGCCAAAGAGGTCTCCTAAATTGAGTTTGAAATAAAGGTGGACGCAGACCTAGCCGCACCGCACGCGTCGCAGTCGCCGTGTTCAAATTCTGAAGTTCTGTGCAACCAAGCACCCCCGCGCCACGATCGCCTGAAGCGACCGAACTCCCTAAGCCGCAGCTGATGGCGTCATCCGCGCCGGCCCGCCCGCGTCGGACGCTGCGGAAGGCGCGGCGTTAGTTGATCCAGTGTGATGCGTGCGGCGGCGACGGGAACGACTGGGGTGACTGCGGCGCGGACATTTAGGTGTGCGAGACCATTAACAAAAGCGATGACTAAGGCGACTGCGGAGCGTGCGGTGCGGTCAGGTCTACGTTCACCTTTAATGAGCGATCTTGCAGATAACGCAAATATCCTTGGCCAGACGATGACAGGAATACAGGGTCGATCGCTTCCATCCAGAATCCGCCTATAAATGGACGGTTTAAAATTGGAGGATAACGGTAACTGCACATTTTTTTCATATCACAACAAATAAAAATAAAATAAAACAAAAATAAACGCAACAGCCGGCCAAGGTAAATTGTAAATGTATGTAACTAGATGTTATGTCGTTACGGTTATTGTAAAACCGTAGAATGTGCCCTTTTGCTGCGCTGCGAAAGTAAAGGAGTGTGGTTTTTCGCACATATGTACAACTGAGATGACGAATTAAAGAGTGTTACTGGCTATATGACGTCACGAAAAAAACAAAATAGTGAACGCCTGCTGTCATAATATTAATAAAACTTAAAACAAAAAATACTGCTAATTCAAAAGACTAATAGTAAGTCCTAGTTTTAGCAGTTGGGTTTAGTTTTTATCAGTCTCAAAAATTAAATTACGCAATCGTGCCACATAATGATGTCGCGTGCTCTTGAGCTTAGACACTAAAGTTCCTGAATGACAAAGTTGTCACAATCCGACAAAAGTCACGTAGCGGCGCGCGTGGCGTGGGCGGGTTCAATTCAGACGACAAAACCCTCGAGTGCCGCTACGCTTGTTGGTATTCCGGACAATATTCAATCAGCACAGTACTGTACTGATTGACACACTGACAGTTACTCCGTAAGGTACTCCGCAGTCTCCCCAAGCGTCGAGCAAACTTGCTATCAGAACAATCGCTCTTGGAAAGCTTTCGGAAGCTTACAGACACGTCTTCGTTTTACGTCAAGTCAGATTGCTTCATCGCCATAGCGATGTTTCTCTCTTTCCGATATGTTTAAGTGTGTGATTAATGTAACTTTAAAAGTGTATTAAAACTCTGAATTTCGCTGAGCTGAAACGATGGCATAATTATGAGGAATGGAACAGAAACCGGCTTTTTTATAACCAAACCGATTTTAAATGTTGAAACCACAGATATCTCAATATGCTCTGAGGTTGAAACGAATTGTTATTCAAGAATTCGGATCGAGTCCCAAGGCTATCAAGAACATGAGGTCATCTTGAACGTAAGTAAGGTTTTGTAGTTAATGATATACCTTTTTGATCGCAAACAACCAATATTTGCTACAACAAATGCTACAACTAATGTAATTAATAAAACGTAGACACAGACCGGTTTTGTTTATTTAAAAAACCGGCCAAGTGCGAGTCGGACTCGCGCACGAAGGGTTCTGTACATTATCTGTACAACATTAGACAAAAGATAAAAAAACAGCAAAAAATCACGTTTTTTGTACGGGAGCACCCCTTAAATAATTATTTTATTCTGTTTTTAGTATTTGTTGTAATAGCGGCAACAGAAATACATAATCTGTGAAAATTTCAACTCTCTAGCTACCACGGTTCTTGAGTTATAGCCTGGTGACAGACGGACGGACGGACGGACGGACGGACGGACGGACGGACGGACGGACGGACGGACGGACGGACAGACAGACAGCGGAGTCTTAGTAATATAACCTTAACGTACTCCTGACGTGCCGTTTAAACTGGTCTTCCTTCTACCCGGGATTAATGTTTTATAGAAGAAAACTGTTTTTATAATAACACATTCATTAACACTATTCGGGTAATTCCAGTTACTGTAAAATCTAAGCAATAGATACCAATCACAAGCGCAGCAACAATTTGTTCACAAGCAGATAACACTAAAGTGTAAAGGGTAACAGTTTACCGAACACCGACCATGATGTTTTCTCTCAGGTTTATAGTGTTACAATAATTGCAGCCACTATACAATGCAGGTTTATCAGGCACGTTTCTCGAATGTAACAGTGCACCTCAACGGCTCTGATTAATGAATCACCCACCACATAGCACAGATTTCGAAATATCGAGCGTTACGCAGTTTGCCGCTTGCACCAACACGTTCCCATTGTGTTTGTAAATTTTGTTTATTACCATTTAGGCGCATAGCCTACATCTGCTTTTCTGCTTAAATAGGCTTCCGTTTCCGATCACAATTCGATAGTACCGAGAAGCTGTGTTGCACAGCTGTAATTCTTCAAGAACGGGAACTCTCGATCTGAGAAATGAGTCACCGTGCAAAGTGATCCATCATTGGGCTGCCATTTCGAGCTTCACCGCGTTCACGAGAAACCCGTTATGCGAGTCTACGCCCCGCGCCGCCGACGATCATCGAGCTTACATCATCTCTGTGGCCAACGACTTCACTATTGTGATTTATAGGAAGTGCGGCTTCACAGTTCATAGTCTCTGCTCATTGCGGTTTGTACCTCGCCCCACGAACTGTGCGATGTTCGGTAGCCCAAGCTTTGGCTTAATGAGTAGGTGCAGAAGGATTTTATCACATGCTGGTGGTGCAGCTCCCCGGAGCGGTTGGCGTGACGGTAAGATCTATATCCGACGTTAGGTTAGGATACATCTCTAATCATGAGTGAAGTACATGAAAATACTTCCTATTTACTATTTCTGCCTGCTTCGCCCACGTAGTCGCCGACTTCAGACATTTATTTGGGAGTGAACTTCCAAAGTCCTGCATGGCTGGCAAGCGAAATCAAGAATCTTGGCTTAACAACTTGGAAAGAAGGTATACCTAACCCTACATAAACGCTAACTTAATCGTACCTACCTAGCGCAAATTTGGTTAGTCTCCATTCTACTGGTATTTCCTGTCGTATTTCTTTACGACATTTACCGGTAGAATCAAGTAATTAAGCGCAATGTACGTACGTACTACCTGTCTATGTATTGTCACCTTTGCCACAGCAAACATTGCGGTGGACACTTTGGCTGTGCAAACAATGGAGCATCGGACTGAATAAATGTCTGTCTCGGTCTCGGCTCATTTTGTGGCGGCTGCGATCGGCTCTTGTGTAGGAGTCGTAGTCGTAATGGTTCCGGTCCAAGCGAGGGCTGAGCCGCAGCCACAGTTTAAATAAGAACAGTTACCCATCTTCATACTAACGTCCGAAACGCGCCTTAGATACAATATACATGACTACGAAACGCGAGGATATCGGTCCGCTCCGGTTCGGTGGCAGACCGGTGTTCACCGCGCGTGAGTGCAGACGAGACGGGGCGACTAGCTAGACAAAAATGTCGAAATCAAGTAGAATATATTGCTCGGTGTACGGAAGCCTTTATTCGTATTATAGTTAATATTAATAACCTCCTTTTTTGATATAGGTAATTTTTTTATTGCGAAATTTCTTGAAATAAAAATACGGGATAGACAATAATTATACAAATGTGAACCCTATATTGATGCGCATAGGGTTTTGAGGAAACTGCCGAACGCCAAACTAAACTGGTTTGCCTATTTTAAGGTAAGTACATACTTCACTTATTTCTTTTAAATTTTATATTCTCTTTTTTCCATTAGAACGTATTACAAACTTCGACTTTCTGTTACATTGTGAGTAGAAACTAGACATATTATTTCCTATCAACTTATTAGACTTCATTCATACTAAACAAGCACATAATATAAATATCTACGTACAGAGCACAACTCTCGAAATACCTGGTAAATGAGACGACAATATTTAAATGTGGTAGTATCGAATTCGAAACACAAGCGCGTCAACCCAGTCGCACCTACTCCGATCGAGCGAGGCGTAGGTAATAAAATTCGGCGGACGGCCAAGATGGCCTACTGGGTGGTCATTATACTGTGCCGCAGCTGAGGGTAACTAAGTCACATGGCGCTAGGGATGCCCCCTGCCTCCCCCTACCTCGGAACTGAACTGATTAACGCACGAAGTGACGTGGCTCGTGCACCCGCGGCGCGTGCTAATCCATGGGCGATTGGCATGTATAAAAATCGGCAAGTGCGAGTCGGACTCGCGCACGAAGGGTTCCGTACCATTATCTTAAAACATTTGAATATTTCAAGCGTCTGTTGCCGTTATTAATATCGAGCAAAAAACGGCAAAAAATTACGTTTGTTGTATGGGAGCCTCCCTTAAATATTGATTTTATTCTGTTTTTAGCATTTGTTATAGCAGCAACAGAAATACCATGGTTCATGAGATACAGCCTGGTGACAGACAGACCGGACAGTCTTATTAATAGGGTCCCATTTGACAACCTTCAGGTATGGAACCGTAAAAAGGGCACCTACCCCCCCTGCCCGTACCTGGCTACACCCATGGAATGGAAAGAAAGAAGATATTTATTCCATGGCTATGAGGGTTAGCCAGCGGTGAGGTGCACCATAGGTAAGATAAGATAAGATAAGAATATATTGTAACAGCTGCACTACTCATGTTTAACAAATAAACGTTCTTTGTCTTTGTCTTTATTGTACCAGGAAAAACACAAACATTAAATATTTACAAAAATGCAGTACAATTGGCGGCCTTATTGCTTAATAGCTAAGTACCTAGCTATTCAAATAACAATCACACTTATGTACGGCAACTAGCTTTTTCCCGTGACTTCGTTTTCGAGAATGAAAGTTCTTTTAAACAAGTTAATAAGGCCTAATCTAATCTTAGGGCACCCCAAGAGTCAGTCAAGCAGGTATTTTATTTATGTGGTCTTTTTAGGGTTCAGTACCCAAAGGGTAGAAAGACGCTGGATGCAAACCGCTTCCAACTGGTCTTTTTGGAAATCCACGGAGGCCTATTTCAGCAGCATTTCTTGTGGCTGAATGATGATGATGATGAAGACTCTCTGTATGTCTGTCACTAGGCTGTATATCATTAAACGTGATAGCTAGACAGTTGACACAGTTGACCACAAATGATGTATTTCTGTTACCGCTGTAACAACAAATACTAAAAACAGCATAAAATCAATATTTACAGGGGGCTAACACAATTTTAAATTTTAACATAAGAATTTTTTGCCGTTTTTTGCCCTATATTAATAACGGTCACAGGTAGACGCTTGAAATATTCACAGAATATTTAGTTCTATACTCGCTTAAAAAATAAATAATTAATTTAAAAATAAAATAAATATTTAAAGGGGTAAAAAACGGCAAAAAATTACGTTTGTTGTATGGGAGCCCATACAACAAACGTGATTTTTTGCCGTTTTTTCTCGATCTTTGTGTCTAATGTTGTACAGATAATGGTACGGAACCCTTCATGCGCGAGTCCGACTCGCACTTGGCCGTTTATTACAATTTGACGTTACTACTCTTTTTCGGTCAATCTAAGGTATATTATATATAAGCACATACATATTTATTTGGTATAAGTTTCCTATTCACAGATTGATGAACTAAATTGTTGTGCAATAATAATTTCTTTTAGTATGTAGTTCGCGCGACAAAAAATAAGAGACATTGTTCTCTTATTTTTTGTCGCGAGAACTGAAAAGACACCTACGTAGACCCCGAATTTTACTCGTCAAAGTCATCAACCTAGACATGCGTTCCAAATTCTCGTTACAAAAAATGTAGACAAAAAGATGATAAAAGCACAACAAAAACAATTTAATTATCCTAGTTTTATTTTTGTCTCAATTATTTTTCACGAGAGCTTTGAACCGAGATCTATGTAGGTGACTTGACCCAATTATCGTGCGTGCTCCGCGGCTGCACCCCCCAATCTTGCTACTGAAACAAGCTAAACCGGATATTCCAAAGCGACAAGGCAAGGATTCCAGCTTTGTCCTGTCCGCAGAAACCGGCTCGTTTCGTTTACAAATCACCATTCACCAGTTCACAGAGGGTTCAGTAGCAGTGACTAAGGCGGAAGGTAGCAAAACATAAAATACACGAAGCTCCACAAGACAGTGCTTACCTCTTTAGGACTCTTCGAGGGCGACGTCCCTCTGAGTCGCACGGAGCGGGAGGCGCGTTACCAACATAAACACTGCACCAACGAAACAAAACGCTTTTGATACAAGAATGTAAATAACGGTATTTGGCATGCACTGCACTTATGTCACGCGTTTCAATCACTGTAATCCAATTAGTAGCTTCGTCTTTAGTTACAATTTCGAATAAATAGCACTAGTGTGGAGTCCCCAGTATTTTTAAAAGCACAACACAAGCCCGCTGCGAGAGTGCCGCTCGATGACTGGCTGGCGCGCGCCGCGCCGCCAGTGTTGCAAACAACATTTTTGAAATTCCGCCGAGTTTGTTGTGAAAATCCGACAAAATCCCGCTGCATATTTTACCATCAATAAAGTCCTTGACAACTTCTGACAGTAGACGAGCCACTAGTCTACAAGCCTCCACCAATCCGGACTTGGCCTCCATGGTGGAGTATGGCCTATACCTTCCTCAGGGAAGAAACCCGTGCCCCTCAGTGGGGACATAATGGGTTGATGATGATGAAAGTCCGGGAAAAGGTAATAAATGTTACTTTTAGGGGGTGCAGGGTTTACAGATTATTTTTTCAGCAAGTGGCTATTATGAGTATAGCTCACAAATTAAGTAGAGTTATAACTGGCAATTCATTGCTTGGAGTTCGGGGAATCTTGCAGTGATCTACATGTTTGCCAATCATTATAAGCACAAGCCAAGAAAGACACTTAATAACGTCACAACAAGCGGAAGCTGCCAAATTGCGTTGAACTTAACCGCAAAATAAATTTAACTCATAATAATAATTTATAACTGCTATAAATGCAATTTATGAAAATAGTCAAAAGTTTGAAGCCACCAAAAATCCTATATTTTTTCCGCTAATTCTGACACGAAATCTGCTAAGTTGGCAACACTGAGCGCCGCGGTTCGCTGGGCGGGTGTGTTCAAAAATTTGCGCTTTGGCAGGGTGAAACGGAACTGAACAAAATGGACGGACACATTGCTTTTTCTGACAAAAAACGTTAAAACTTGAAAGTCAACATTACTTACACTACAAACAATACAATAACTAAAAATATTGTATATATAATAGGTAATTAGTAGACCAAACAAAAAACTTTACATCATTTTATGCTATTAACCTATGTTACAGGCAACTAGCTTTTGTGCTAGTTAGTCTCACTCATCACATAGGTAATTATTACGTCTCATCACATATTTTTTATGTGATGAGACCGTAAACCTAAACCTCGCGCGGCGGCGCACACGTGATTTTGAAATCATTAGGAATATTTTGAGTCATTATTGTAGGCGATATTACACGGTTCAATCACATTGAAACAATGCCATTGAACATTGGACATTGAACGACTTTACCTATTTAATCGGTTCAATCACATTGAAGCAATTATTATTATTATTAAATCCTTTATTGCATTTAAAACAGGCAGTTTTGCACATAGGTGAGCTTAATGCCACTTACCATTATCTACCAGCTAACCTAAGTTTTGAAGAGAACTTTAGCAGGTATTGCAACTTACTCGTAAAATATTAAATATACTTACTAATTACTTATTCAGACCTAGATATATAAAATATATAGCAATGCCATTGAAACGCATTGAACAGTGGGCATTGAACGACGTTACCTATTTACACGGTTCAATCACATTGAAGCAATGCCGTTGAAAAGATTAAACATTGAAAAATACGAACGATCGTTCAATCTCCGTGTTTACACTTTTCAATCGTATTGAATGATTGTCTGCGTCAATCGCATTGAAAGCGTTCGCCAAGATTTAGCTTTTAATGAAATTGCGCAATGGCATTGCAATGTATTTCAATGCCATTGAAGCAATGAAATTGAAAGCAATTGAACGGAAATTGAACCGTGTAATCTCAGAACTTTTGTGTTCTGAGCGTGTAATATAGCTTGACATCTCAATGCGATTAAAGCAAAGAAATTGAAAGCAATATTGCACCGAAATTGAGCCGTGTAGAGTATTAACAAAGTAAACAGTAATTGTATAACATATTTGTGATATTGTGATTTTCGACCCGTCATGATTTTCTATTGCCTACATTAAATTTGTAAGTTTCCATCGTTCAATATGCGTAAACAAGTGAAACCACAATTGAGTTGGCCGGCGCCGATCATAAGACGCTGGATTTTTTTGATTTTTACAATTTTTTGTGCTCATATTATTTGTTTATGCTTAACTGAATCAATTTTGGGTAACAAAAGAATTTATTTGTTGACGAGGCACTTTTTTTCAATACTAGCGGTTAAAATGTCCCCTTCAAAATAAATTGTCAAACGAATTCGAAGTCGCTCTGAAGTAGATAAGTACAATCGACCGCATATTTACATGCATTATTCAGGTGCATTGCTAGGACAGTCGACAGACCGTTACATTTTAGTAGCAAAGTCACCCGTAACGTAACTAAGTAGAGATACGGGTGTAAAGGTTGATGTGTTGTCTGCTGTACCTACTGTACCTAGGTATTGAGTCCCGTCTATCGTTACGGGTGGTTACGGTTAGGTGTCGGGCTGAGAAGGTCGAAAGGACGATTTTGGCCATTTTCGGCAAAAAGATTTTTGTAAGAAGATTTTTTTTAAATCCAGGGTGGCTTAGGGAGCGTTCCCCTGGGGACCCTTACATACGTAATTAATTAACCGCCTCGTCTTATTAAGTAATCGTCCAATTGTCCGGGAAATAGTGGCAGAACCCCTTGGTACAGTTGTTCCTTGGGTGATTCTGACCCGATTTAGACCGGCAGCCATCCGAAACCTCAGTGCGGGGGAAGATTACTTCCGCCGCGAACCTTATGAAGCTCTCTACCTCCCTCCTTAAAGCTACTAGGGTAAGTTAGTATCAATATTAGATAAATAAAGGACGAGGAATGTATTTCTGAAACAAAAAAGTACCCATTTCATGTAAAAAAACCAAAATATTTGATGAAACCCAAAAATCTCGAACAAGATTTTTGGAAATAAACCTCGTTTATTATTTTACTATCATGTATATCGAAACAAAAAATATATATTCAAGAGGTGCCAGTATTTCCCGGACTACAATGTGAAACCGGCCACTGGCGTAGAAAGGGGGAACCGGGTGGGCCGTCCCCACCCCAGAATGGTCTAAGCCTACTGCATGATGTTGGGTTTTATCCATATAGGTATTTGAATTCGGTATGGTAGGCCATCGCTTTTCGGGGTCTGCTCTAACTGGGAAATTACATACTAATGATAATTGCTATCGCAAACGTCCGGATTCCGATAGGATTTGGTGCGCGTAATAAGCCCTGTAGAATTACCCTAGATACGGCAATGAAAATTGCAGTTAAAATGTTAAGGTCGCGACAGAGCTGCTATCGACTGGATATTGGACAGAGTCACAAATTTTTTGCGTAACCGAGTAGATGCGCACGCGAGTGCTCGTGTGTAAAAATGTGCTTTCGACTCTATACTTGTGTACCTACCTACGACGCGGCGTTCCGTTTCCAGAATCGGCCAATCATCGTTAATAACAACATCCGTTTAGGTACAGGCAAAAACTGAGGTGCTGCTTTGTTTGACATTAACCATCGATTTCAAATATAAATACCCGAGTTGGACGTCATTGCATGCATTGCGTGCATCGCAGAAATGATTAACCCCTGGTGGTGTTTGAATCAGCTTGTGCACTTATGTAGCCATATCTTATTAAGTATCTTTATACAGGGTGTTAAAAGACTAACCCCCGGTTTCTCGTTCACTGAGAATCTGTTAAGCTACTGTTAACTGCTGTCAGTTTTTTTAAACATTTTGGCAAACTGAAAGCTCTGAACAGTTTTTAGTATACGAGAAATTGGAGGTGACGCTTGGCCCGGAAGCTGATTTCTCGCCTGATTACTATAGCACAGGGTATCCTGGAACTTTAACATTGATCTGAGAATTTAGCAAAATTGTTTAAAGGGCTACGTAGTAGGTACTATGTAGCCCTTTCGACGGCAGGTCAACCTGAGTGGAGGCCCCTTGAGTGTTTGTATCGTTGCGAACGCATGTCACCGGCTCTTGTAATGTGGTTAGACCTTAACTATCATATACTTAACCGAACAGAAAATTCGCGTTAACTGATTTAGGACAAGATAAGATACTCTCTCAAATAGAGCCAAAATTACAGGCGTATCACCAGCGTCCTCGACAGTAAGTCAGTCAGTATGACCATCGTGGTAAAGTAAGTCGTCTTCGTATACCTACTATGTTGTCTTTTAGTGTAATTGATCAACCAGCTTAGGAACTTGTCTACAGTCTCCCACGCCTCACATGTTAACTGAATGAATTCGCTAGGAGGGCTAATCGAAAGCAACGAGTGGACTGCTGTTGATTTTCAGATATATTCCCAGCTTTAGTAGTTTCTTCACCTCCACTCTAAAAAAGTTTAGTGGTGGAAGTCTACACCTATGTGCGTGTGACAAAACACGCACTGCGTACGCAGAATCCGTATTTTTTTCGCAAAAATTAAAACAGTTCCGCACCGGTCTTCCGCTATGATCGGCTGGAATGTTGGACCACGTCCAGACCTTCGCCGGAGCAGCTAAATGCAGCACCGTGACATTCGCCGCCGCGGCGACCACCTCGCTTAAGGTTTATTCCCACGGTGCGCGATCTGTGCACCAACACACGCAAACCCGCATCGACAACGCACCTTTGAAAGGGGCTTGCTCGTGGAAGTTCGTGGTAGAGCGCGGAAGCGGCCTATCCACGTTACAACGGATCGTGGACGTGCGGGCGGAACGATATAAACTAAAATAATCCTTAAATACTTACGAATTTGGAGACCACAAAACAAGTGCAAGAAAGCCCGCCCTCGCGCTTTTATTGTTGCTACGTTCGTGGGGATATTGGCAGAATTTCCGAGCACCGTACATTCAGTCGGGCGGGCGGGCGATCTGGTTCTCTAGCCTAGCGTGAACCGAAACACAACTCTACCTATAGGTGGAGGCTCGGTTCGTGCGTGGTACGTGGCTGTCCGTGCCCGTCCGCTTCTCGATACGGTGCGCGGAAATACGCACCATGGGAGTCCAGTATAGCATTTAATAACACCTTTCTTCACATAAGCGTTTGTTTGTCGCTGAAGCTTACATTTTGATATTTTTCATGTATACGCTGCTATTTATTTTTCCTTCATGTTTACTTTGTGTTTCAGTGACAATTTAAATAAATTTCTTCTTTCTATTTATAGCAGTTTTTCTACCTGTACGTTGATTATTTGGAAGATAATACACATTTACACGCGTCTCTCAGGAAGCAGGAAGGCAGAAAAATTGTCTTACGTAATGAAATAGCAGCCCTTTCCAACACTAGTTCAAAATGTGGTATATCATAGAAACAAAAATTTCTACTATAATGTCCGGGTGATAACTTGTACAAAAATCCGCGCAGACCGGATGAGTTCCGCGATCGGCGAGTAAGAAAGTCCGAAATATTCACATTAGTCACATTATCCCTCGTCCCAGAGCAATAAGACCCGAAATACCTACATTTGAATTCAAATTCTTTGGTCGAGTTATTTGTCGGGTATTATACCTACCTACGCCGTAATTTGCAATTCCAGCTTCCCACAGTAATAAATTCGGCACTTCGGCTGGAGCTCTCTCTAATATTAGAACTGGAATATGAGGTAGGTAGGTGAAATGAGACAAAATCACTTTTCTCTTGCGAAAATGTATCGACTGGTGACAACAGATACAGTTCTGCTCCTATAATTATTACCTCATAAACAAGCGGTGGTAGCCTAGTGGGTAGAACATTGGACTCGGAAGCGGGAAACCCAGGTTCGATTCCCAGTGCGGGCATGTAACTATGACTTTGTTTTCTAAGTTACGTACATTTGTGAAGTTATAGTAGCAATACCACTCGCTAACTGTGAAGGAAAACATCGTGAGGAAACCTGGGTGTCTGAGCTATTCACATGCCTCAGCGCTTGAAATCGCCAATCCGCGGTGTGCACGCGTTGTGATTAAGCTCATACTCTCTCTCTCTGAGAGAAGGCCTGTGCCCTACAGTGGGACGTATATAATTATTACCTACGCACACCAAATCCAGAACGATCTGCCAAATTAGTATGGAATTTAACAGTTAGACGATTGGGATCACTCAGGATTTCGCGCGCATAATTAGGCCCCAGAGCAGAGTTTCATAAAACTGCAATTCGTAGGTTATTATGACAGTAAAGTTATCTGTGCGTTAATCGATTTAGTAAGCCATGAATTAATCGATGTAGTTCTATGAAACAGGCCCCTCCTGCCCTCTACTCTCGACGCTAATTGTGTTTGGATTGCGTCACAACAAAATGCTCAAGTTACAAATAACGACTAAGGGGCAAGGGCCAGTTTCTGAATTGAGAATTTCACTAAGTAAATAGTTAACTGTAGTGCTGTCTCTTTAAATTTCTCAGAAAAGTGTGTGACAGAATGTTACTTAAGTATTTACTCAGTAAATTTCTCAATTCAGAAACCGGCCCGAAGTAAACGTTTTAGTTGTAAGAAATGGCTTTAAAGTTATTGAAAGCATATTTTGGCTGAATTAATAAATAAATGCACTCAATTGTTACTCTTGATTTTTGAGGCCTCGTATTCGTTAAGGCAAATAAAATTATCAATTTAAATCCTGTTTTATGGCCCCATTGTTTTTGCAAGACCAAAATAAAGTAAAAATAGGCACTTTCATCTGTCGAATTCAGAATGACCCGATCGGGCCACCACAGGTTGAAATATAAATTAAAAGAACTTATGTGAAAGGAGATAAATAATGACTGAACGAGTCTTGGATACCTTGTTCAGGACTCGTTCAGCCAATCTAGGTTAATTTTAAGAACCTTTTTAATTGTGTACAAGTAAATAAATACATTATATTATGTTACTTATCTGCTTATTTTGTTCTGTGATGTATCTTGTTGGTATAAGGCCGCCAATTGTACTGCATTTTTGTAAACATTTCATGTCTGTGTTTTTCCTGGTACAATAAAGAATATTCTTATCTTATCTTATCTTATAATAAATGTCTTTCTTCTTCTTCTAACTAGGTATAGTTACACGCTCACGCTTACCGTGAAGGAAAACATCGTGAGGAAACCCGCGGCTTGGTTGGCTCCGCACGTATTGACTTGTCTTTCCTGTGGGCTAGGCCGACTAATCTGTCAGGATTCGGGAATGCAATCTCGTTCTAGCGAGATCTCGTTTTTGAGATTGAGATTGATCTCAGATGTCTGTCTTAAGTTATTGGTACGTAATTAGCTAACCTAACAACACCTTATAGTCACTCTATATCAATATTGAAAATCTTTTATGTTTTAAATAAATTGATTGAATTGATCGCACTAAACAATCTAATTTAATATAATATGTATTACCTGTGAGATACATTGTGTTTTCAGGCGATTGCCAAGTCAATGTTGTTGCGTGGCGATTATGGCAAAACCCCTCATGGTTATGAAAACTACGAAGGAGGCCTATGTCCTGCAGTGGGCATCAAATGGCTGATGATGATGATGAAGAATGTTGTTAGGTTAGCAAATAACGTAATAACTTAAGACAGAAGGACCCTTAAGTAGGCACTGAATAAATTAACCGACTTGGTATTACTGGATCTTACAACTTTGTACGGTAGAAGAACTGTGTTGCGAGACTTGGTTTTTTTACAAGTTATGTTTTTAATGTTTTTAAAATTTATCGATACCTACGTGACCTATACTGAAGAAACTTAGAAAATTATGTGATTTGGATTATAACAACTTGCGAAGAAGCTTATAGAACATAAGTTGTAAACAGAATTAACCCTGTACTGTATACAGTAAACATCATGTATAAACCTATACAATGGGAGGAAAAGAGACCGAATGTTAGGCAATGTAGGGAAGATGGCGCAATTTCATGAATATTCTTAAACAATAAGATAGATGGCACTAAGTTTAACCGACAGGATTCCGACAGGATTTGTTGCGCATAATAAAATTAACCCTCTGGGGCTCTATTACGTATCTACCCCACTGTATGGACTCGTCGGATTGAACTTAAGAGTATGGTTACCTACTTAATTTTTTCCACTTCGGAAACGTCAAAATGGATAACCCAATACAGTGGACAGTTACGGAATAGGGGGGATGGGTTTTGTGGTGCGTTTATCACGCAAAAATATCAGAATTCGACAATAAAAATACTGGAAAGTCGTGACTCTTGATATTTTTACGCGACTAGCGTCGTCGTCCTTATGGAAACTATAGGAGTATCATAAGTCGTCAATCTAAGCTGGAAACGTTGTCCGCATCGGCAAACACTTTTCCTCGCATTGGGAAGTGCAAACATTGACAACAGCGAGTGGTCTGTCCGTCTGTATGTCCAGTCACACTTAAGCCGCTTTGACCTCAGCACGTGTTCACTCCATCACATGTCACCACTATATCCGTCCACAATGGCGATCCTACTGCTCGTGAATACTGATGAACGCCATTAGTCTTTAAAGAAGCCAACATGACGATTGATGTTACAATAAAGCGATAGCGATTTAGCTGTGCAGATGCTAATGCATCGTTCCATCCATAGTCTCGGGTTATTGAAGTGGCATTGCCTTCATCATAATAATCCTTCTTCATAATACTAAGCATTAACCGTCTTACGGTTATCCCGGTTTCTCGTATACCAACAATTTGCCGGTTTCCAATAAAACGCCGGTTACTGAATTGAAATTCTCAATTCGGAAACCTGCCCTTAATCTGTCAGTTGCCTTTTTATGTGTCGCAGCCATATCGTATAATACGCCGTATTACAAGTAGGCACGCCCGGATTGAAAAACGTCGCTATAACGCAATGTGGCTACCGCACATTCAGGTGGATTTCAATTTGACTAAAATAAAGTACGCCGCATTGTATGAGCACTTCGCGTTCGTCAAAGCGGCTTTAAACAAACGGGCGCATAATTATATCACGTCTATCGAATATTATAAAGGCACGTCGCTATAGAAATATAAAACTATTTCCTACTTTTTGTTCCTACTCAGACTCCAGTTTCTAATTACCACATTTCACTGTACTTTTAACAAGTCTTTAATATTTGTTACATGATTTCAAAAAACAAATTTTAGTCTGTTTTGTTATAATATATAGTCACTCTACATGGCTTCTTGCTGACAATAAAGCTAAACGTTGAACGCCGCTAACGCCGCCTTGTAGAACGTATCGTCATCACAATCCGGCTGAAAGTGAATATATGAGCCACATAAGTTAAAGACCGAAGAGCGCGCACCTTGAACCTTTACAACCGATGTTACTCATTAGTCAGCAAAGATATAGCGTTTACGGAAGAAACGACTCGAAAACGTCAGTCAGAAGGTAAACGTACGACCTCCCGAAGTGCCTTGAACGTGGCCTTAAGCACACCCATGCTCCCCGAGATATGCCAGATCCAGTCAGCGCTGGAATTTGACAAAGAAGAAGGATTTGATGCGCGTAATACATATTATTATAAAGTTGCTGATCCTTCTGTGTCTACTGTGCTCTGTTATCCATTTTCACGTTTCCGAAGAGTCTAAATATTTACGTATTTGACAGTTCGGAGTCGGTTAAATCGGACGAGTTCTCCACTGGAGAAGTAACGTAGTAGCGCCCCTGGGCAGCTACTGAGTACCTAACTGTCAAATACGTACATTTTTTGGAAACTTTTGAAATATAAAATGGACAACGCAATTCAGTGGACAGTACCGTTATTATAGGGGGGCAGGGGCGCTACTACGTAAGTTCTCCACTGCATGAGTTGTCCGATTTAACCTACTCCAAACTGTCAAATACAACATACATATTTTGACACTTTGGAATCTTCAAAATTGTTAACCCAATAGAATGGACAGTTACGTAATATGAGGGCAAATAGGCTAATGTCGTAATTTTTTTAAAGGAGCTCAAATCGCCTATGTGGTGTCTAAGATCAGCGTCAGATCAATTTTTCCCACGAAAAATTGCATCTTTAGTCCAAAATCAAAATTTACACAATATTGTGGATCGGATCCACTGGTCGGATCAATATTAGCCAACTAACGCAAATTATATCGAGAAATAAGAATAAATTGTAGGGTATTCCCAGTTATTTAATTTACTTAGCGGTTCTCCGATGCATTTAAGGTCAACAGTAATAATTTGAAACAATTTAACTTACTCTTCAGAGTTCCGTACCCGCTCCGTGCCAAATAGGACCCTATTACTAATACTTCACTGTGCGTCTGTCTGTCAGTCAGTCACCAGGCTGTATCTCATGAACCGTGATACAGTTTTATGTGTGTCTGTTGCCGCTATAACAACAAACACTAAAAACAGAATAAAATATGACGAACTTAATACTTTTTAATCTTAACTAAATAGTGAGAATTTATTACTCTCATTTTTCTATGCTGTTATACTACCTACTCTGACAAAAAATTGTGTTTTAAAGCTTAATATTTCGCAAACGGTACCCTAAATAAAAAAAAATCCTACGCCTACATTATTTTTAAACGTCCAATCCAACATCCTTGATCCAACTATATCCCACACTATGGCGTACGTGAGGAAAACAAATGCATTTCTAATTTAGGTGTAGGTGAGGTACCCCAAAAAAGTTCTTTTCGAGATTTTATTATACCATTTTGTCGGCGTAATAAATATGTATATTAATGCCAAATTTCAGCTCTCTAGTACCTACTTGTAGTCACTGTGCCAGGCCGCGGACACACAGTCGGACGGACATGGCAAAACTATATGGGTTCCTTGTTGTAAAGCCAGTTCATAAAATGTTTAAGTGTTAAAATAAAGAGAAAGAAATGTATGCAATTAGACGGGTGTCACTTGCAATTTACACTCTTTGCATGTTTGTGTTTTTCCTGGTACAATAAAGAATATTCTTATCTTATCTTATACTTGAAGTTCAAGTGTCTTTGGCCACTTCGGGGCCTTCCGGCGCTGTGTGAATCACACCAACGCGGTGGCGTTGGCGGTGTCGTTCCATACGTACGTCTATTAAATACTACTGCAGTAAATTACGTTAGTATGGACCGCCACCACGTTGGTATATCCTTGGTAAATCGTTTAGCTGTGCTGTATGCCCGCAGCATTACAGATATCCGGTGACATTGACGCAAAGTCCAAATGGAATATTAATGCAACAAGAAGATACTCTCGAGAATGGATCTATCTTTCTCACATCCGGGCGTTCGCTTTGTTACGGAAGTAACCACAACGTAGAAATAAAACAAAACGTGAAAACAGTTTGTTTAGTATCGATAATTAAACCATTTACAATGACCAAAAGTTAAATTACCAATTTATAAGGTATTAGTCGGGTACACCCGGACGGTGGGTAACCGCGGACATTTCTATTGCTAAGAAACTCGATCATCATCATCATCATCATCATCAGCCATTTGACGCCCAATGCAGGACATAGGCCTCCTTCGTGGTTTTCATAACCATGAGGGGTTTTGCCATAATCGCCACGCTTGGCAGGCGGGTTGGCGATCGCAGTATGCGGTTGGAATCTCAGGAAAACGCTGCTGCCCGTCTCCTGGTAATTGATTTCCTTAGTCGCCTTCTACGACATCCACGGAAGGAAATGGAGTGACGCTATTCTAATCCGGCTCCAAACTCGATGCGGTGCGTAAATAAAACGTTATTGTAAATGTGCGCCCTCTATCTAGAGTAAAAACATCTGCAGTGCAGTTAATCCGTCGTAAGTAAGTTAGACGTGAGTGATTTCCCGCCAAAAAAAATCCTAGAGGAAAATGGTATGAAGAAGGGAAAACAAGATCGAATGCATCATAATGTTTCTTCACATTTGACGAAGGCTGCATTGATTGCCAGAAATGCAGACTGGACCCATGAAGATTGTGTTTTACAGATTTTTATTATATTATGTAAGGCCAAAAAATCGGTTGGGAATTTATTTCCGGAGCTAGCCGCTATTTTCTCCCACGCCAAAAAATAGGACCAAATTGTTCGTAAAGTGATAAAAAAATTAAAGTGATGTCATTAGTAATTTTTAATTAATGTTATTAAAGAAGATATTAATTTAATTTTAAGTAAAGACAGAAATATCGTTCATTGGTTTTTTATTTGCAATCATCTAAGTGTCCGGGGCTACCCGACATTCCTCTACTTATTTTGAATTATACACTTCTTTAATATACAGGGTTGTTAATATACGTGATTCCTGAAAGTTTTCAAACTTTGGTTCCATGAGTTTGTCTGTGATCTGTGCGCCTTTATTCAACTTCACCGACCCGAGCGTGACGGTTCAGTTTCGTTCACCGTACGCATAAAGAAGTTTTCACTTAAAAAATTAAAACGCACGTTTAAAAATAAACCGAAATAAGTCAAAACTTAAGGATTTTTACTTTTAATAATAAACTGAAGTAACTCCCCTCAAAGAATAGGTACAATCCGAGCGCCGAGCGAAACAAGGCATAATGGCCGATTTGGAAGATCACCCCTCTCTTTTTTACTAAAGCGCGCGACAACCCATTTCGTGAGATAGTGAGTCATTCAGTGATGCGACGAACACGGTGTTAGGTGGATGTACACTTTTTGTAACTACGACGTATTAAGACGAAATAGTTCATTATACTTCGCGCATCGTCTTCGAGATTAGTACTTAGATTAGTTATTTCACATATGTAGTAACGCATAGGTACCACCACTCATGCACTCAGTTGAGGGTAACAACAAAAAAAAAACAAGATATTTTATCGAGGGTAGTTATCATATTTCTGCCATCACCCGTTTGCTCCGTGGCTTGTCATTCGCATACAAGTGCCCAACCACTCATCACGTAAAAGTTTTTTCCGAAGTTTTTTCAAGTGTTGTGCTACAATGCCAAAGGCCGCTAAAAGAAAACGGTCCGACTCGGATGGATATGAGTCCATATCGAAACAACTCAAATTACTGCAGGAAAAGTTAGAAGAAAAATATTCCAAACGTCATAGCAACAAACGTGGACGCCGTCGTTTACGAGTCATCGAGTCTTCGTCCTCGTCATCTTCTGTGTCTCGAGACTCTTCACCTATTTCGGATAACCTTCCAGGTAATAACCTCACCCAATTATATATTCACGACGAAAAGTTATTACATTCAACTCGCAATTTATGAACTTACCCTCGTTTATTTATTGCATTACTGGTATTGCGTTGTGTCCTAGGGGGACACGATCTTGCCTTATTGCAACCGAGCTGTTTTTGGGACTGTCTCACCGCAAACATTAAATGGGTTTACGTTGTATCCTAGGGGGATACAATTTTACCCTATTTATGCTCCGCACAAATCTGAATATAATGCTGTATAAAAAGGTTTGCGCTGTATCCTAGGGGGATACAGTCTTACCTAATAATTAATAGAGCCTATTGTCTAAAATACATTAAGCATGGAATATGCAAATAAATCTGTAAAATACATTCCAGGCGGAGAAAACATGGACATCGGACATGTTAATATTGCAACGGAGCCACAAATGATAGACACTAATCCCCAAGACCCTACCCTTGGTCAGATCCTCGACGCAGGCTTAAGCCCTACACCTACACATGACGTCACCGCTCAGAATAATGACGCTCCCGATGAAGATGCACTGGACAGCGACATACTACAAATACTAGGCGACGACCCGACCGCGACCGTTGCTTATGGAAAAGAGATACACAAAGAACTCGTAAACAGGTTCGAACACGCATCAACATCAGGGCTCACTAAAGAAGCACGTAAAGAGCTGTGCGACAAATATCTTGTACCGTCCAACTGCACACGCGTTGGAGCTCCTAAGCTAAATGCCGAGATTAAAGCAGCATTAAATGAATCGCTTGCCAAGCGAGATCGAGTGATCGAGGCCAAACAAAAACAAATCGCCGCGGCAGTGTCTTGCTTGGCCCAGGTGGCTACAGAACAACTAGCCTCCAAGCATACGAACCACGATCTCCTGAGAAAAATACTGGATGCTGGTCGCCTTATCTGCGATATACAATATACTGAATCCATGACCCGGAGAAACTTTGCAGCATTTTCTCTCAAAAAGGACATGAAAGAACACTTATTTAGTACGAAAATAGATACGTCTCTATTCGGTGAAACCCTTGCAGAGACCCTGAAATCGGCTAAAGCGGTATGCAAGTCCGGATCAGAATTAAAAGTTAACACGCCCTCATTTAAGAAGATACGTCCAACAACCTCAGCTCAGAAGCCGCCGCCTTCGAAAAATTTAAACTGGAAGACCCCAGCTCCGGCTCGCAGGCAGCCAGGGCCGCCGCGGGGCCGCCAGCCTGCTCCTCAGCGCAGTCAGCCCGAGACGTCATCGAAGCAGTCGTCGTATCAGCACAGGTCGACGCGCCGGCAGTAGACCCGGTAAAGTACGCTGGTCAACTTGCCCGTTTTCACAAACAATGGTCACTAATCACTAGAAATCGTACCATTCTCTCTTGGATCAATGGCTACAAACTGTCTTTCTCTAGTCCTGTGATCCAAAATTACCAACCTCTAAAACAAAAAGTGTCTTATACTGATAGAGTACACTTTAACGAAGCAATTCATAGTCTTCTCCTTAGGGGAGCAATCTCACAGTGTCAA
Organism: Yponomeuta evonymella; assembly: GCA_963969515.1. Classification (NCBI taxonomy): domain Eukaryota; kingdom Metazoa; phylum Arthropoda; class Insecta; order Lepidoptera; family Yponomeutidae; genus Yponomeuta; species Yponomeuta evonymella. Next base: position 9,415,245 of record OZ018346.1, read on the forward strand.
CCTTGTGAACAACAATTCGTGTCAAACATTTTCCTAAGACCTAAACCAAATGGAAAAATGCGCCTCATAATGAACCTCAAAAGTCTCAACAAACATATCGACACAGAACATTTTAAGTTAGAGGACTTGCGCACGGCAATTAAACTTGTATTTAAAAACAGTTTCATGGCCACTCTGGATCTAAAAGATGCGTATTTTTTAGTAAAAATACATCAAGAATCCAGAAAGTACCTAAGATTCGTGTGGGACTCAAACACGTATGAGTTCAATGTTTTACCATTTGGTTTAAACACAGCACCATTTATATTCACAAAAATTATGAAACCAATTGCTAAGCTTCTAAGGCTGTGTGGCTATATATCAACAATATATTTAGACGACATGATACTAATAGGCAATACATACCAAGATTGTCTAGATAACATCAACATTACGAAAAAATTACTTACGGCCTTAGGGTTTAAAATCAATCACGAAAAATCTAATTTTTCACCTTCCACTTGTTGTAAGTTCCTGGGCTATCTTATAGACACTGAATCAATGACAATAACATTGCCAGTTGACAAACAAATTTACATAAAAAATGAACTACTTAAATTTATGAAACTAAAACAATGCAAAATTAGAAGTTTTGCACAGTTACTAGGCCTATTAATCTCTGCTTGTCCGGCAGTAGAATATGGCTTATTATACACAAAGCAATTGGAACGATGTAAATACTTAAGCTTAAAAGGTCACGACAATTATGACATGACTATGAATATTCCAGACTCATTATTGCCGGACTTGTCCTGGTGGCTAAACGCAATTGATAATTCCACCCATAGAATAAAAGACGATAATTATACAACTGAAATCTATTCCGATGCCTCAACTACGGGGTGGGGTGCAGTGTGTAACGGAGAGACCGCCAGTGGTATGTGGTCCGCTACGGAGGCTGCACAGCACATTAACTGTCTTGAGCTGCTAGCAGCCTTCATTGGCCTAAAAATATTTGGAAACGGATTACACGATTGCCAAATACTTTTACGAATAGATAATTCAACTGCGATATCATATGTTAATCGTATGGGCGGAATTCAATACCCACACCTAACACAAGTGTCTAAAGACATCTGGCAGTGGTGTGAATCCCGACGTATTTTTGTATTCGCAGCTTATGTTGAGTCCTCAAATAATATAGCTGACGCAGAGTCCAGGCGGGTTCACCCGGACATAGAGTGGGAACTCACAAACACAGTTTTTTGTTTTCTTACCGACAAATTTGGGACACCACAAATAGATCTGTTCGCGAGCAGAATAAATAGAAAGTGTGAAAAATACGTATCGTGGCATAGAGATCCTGATGCTTATGCAATTAACGCGTTCACAATAAGCTGGTCACATTTATTCTTCTATGCTTTCCCACCATTTTCCATGATCTTGAAAATGCTTAGAAAAATTAAAACGGATCAGGCTCAGGGTATTGTGGTTGTGCCTTATTGGCCGACACAACCATGGTACCCTGTTTTTTCCAGTCTTCTTATATCAGACATCGTAACTATACAACCAGATGAAAACCCAATAATATCTCATTCCAGCCAACGCCGGAACATACTGGGCGGCCTTACCCTGGTGGCCGGCATATTGTCCGCACGGCATTGATGCGCAGAACCGTACCTGAACCCGCTGCGGACATCATGCTAGCGTCCCTATCACCAAGTTCTTTTAAGCAATACGAAGTGTACTGGAAAAAATGGTTTGATTTTTGTAACAAAAATAAGCTCAATCTGTACGAGACGTCAACATCAATAATTCTTTCTTTTCTAACAGAAATCTATAACAATGGCAGCCAGTACCTACGGCTCACTTAATAGCTGCAGATCCGCCTTATCTCTAATCTTGGGTCCGAACATTTTCGAGAGTGACTTAATAACTCGATTCTTTAAAGGCGTGTTCAGACTTCGACCAACAACGCCAAAGTATGATATTACGTGGGATACTAATTTGGTGCTAAACTTGTTAAACAACTGGTATCCCAACGAAGATATATCATTAGAGTTATTAACTAAAAAATTAGTGACACTATTAGCCCTTGTAACTGCCCACAGAGTACAATCACTTTCCAAGATAAACATAAAAAATATAGAAAACTATACTTCAGAAATTCTCATCAAAATTCCAGATTTTATTAAAACGTCACGCGCAGGAAGCAAACAACCTGTGTTGGCCCTACCTTTCTTTAATGAAAAACCATCAATATGTCCGGCTAAAACTCTTACTACTTACATAAATAAGACATTACCATTACGCAAAACAGACATACTTTTCATAAGTTTTAAAAAACCTTACGCTGTAGTAGGTACACAGACTTTAAGTCGCTGGATCAAATCCGTCCTTAAGGATAGCGGAATTGATACAGCTTGTTTGTTCTCTGCTCACAGTACACGTCATGCCTCATGCGTCATGTCACATCAAAGGCACATAGTGTAGGCGTTAATATAGATTCGATTCGTAAAACAGCTGGTTGGAGTGGAACCTCCAACGTATTTGGCAAATTCTATCAAAGAACAATAATACACGATGATCGTACGGCTCTAGCTAACGCTGTTATGCGTTCCAACTAACCGTAGTTTATTGATGAAACCGTATGATTTAGTAAACATAACTATTTAATTCAATGTGATTCCTAAAATTATATAACGAAATAATAATTATTAATTAGTTATAATTTTTTGTACTTACTTTTAGTTGTTTTTGTTTTCCAATGAAAAATAAATTAATTCCATTTACAATATGCTAGTTTTCTACACTCACATTTCCTGAACCTACTCTGAAAGTCTACATATGTGAAATAACTAATCTAAGTACTGAAATGAAACTCCTTACCAAATCGTTTAAACACTTATGTTTACTTTTTATCACACTGCAACTTTCTTTATAACAATTATTATTTTATCACCATTTGTCACTTGACGCTAGCACGGTTAACCACCGACTGCCCGAGGCACAACGGTTGCCCTCCTTTTGTACCTCCCCGCCATCATGCTGCCTTTTTTCTTTTTTTAAAACTACCCACAAACTTTTTATAAATGACGTGATGGCGGTGAAGGTATATTTCAATATATTTACGATACAATATCAGTTCAAAAATAATACTACTCTTAAAAATCATAACACTCGACCATCCGACTGCGTGCTATCTCCGGAGTACGCAAAAATCATAACACTCGGCAGCTTATAACACAAAGACCTGTTTTACATAATCATACTTCGGTATTAAGTAATTGAGACACAATACACATAAGAATAGTTAATAATTATCTTACTCTGAATGCCTAAATACATTAATAAAAAAAACAGCAATCAGTTAAATATACAATCCTAATGCTTACTCTGTACCTGTACTGTCATCGCAGTCAGAATCAGTTGACTCGGAACCAGACGATCTGTGTAGTTGTAATGCCTGGACATTTATCCAAGGCCGCAACCTGTCAGATGCCACAACTGTCTCGTACTTTCTAGCATTGAACCCAGGTATATTAGCTATTTTATAACGATAATTTCCTAAACAACACATTATTTTGTATGGACCGATGAACTTAGGTAAGAGTTTCTTGCTTTTGTCATCATTATAAAAATTACTCTTTTTTAGTTTAACTAAATCGCCAACTGAATATGAAACGGCTGGGGCTCTTTTTGAATCGTACAACTCTTTTTGTTTTACTTCACTACGTTTGATGTTATCTGAAGCCTCTTTCCTAGTCTCATCAAGCCCTCTGTGAATTCCCTTATTTGGTGATGCGGCTGCGTCCACATCATCTGAAACATGAACGCTCGACGGTGAAATGTTCGTAACATCCCCTATAGAAACCGCGCTGGACAATGTGTGAGGGAGTGATGTTTCGCTTTCAGTCTGATTAGTCGCAACAGCTGGCCTGTCAAGGCTGTTTGACGCTTGTCCATGATCAGTTAGCAATTTATTATCTATGGGACAGTTCAATTCGACTCCAAAAAGTAATCCAGCCGGACTTTTCTTGGTTGTTGTGTTTAGGGTATTATTAATACCCCATTGCACTCGACCCAGTTGCTTGTCCCAATCTCGTTCATTATTTTCTGAATTTTGCGTGGATAAGGCGGTAAGAATAGTTTGATTGTATCTCTCCACCTGTCCATTCGCCCTAGGACAAGCAACAGCGTTGAGGACATGTTTGATACCTATACTATGGCAGAAATCTTTAAACGGGCCTGAGGTAAATGCAGTCCCACGGTCCGTTATAATCCTACGTGGTATTATAAAATCATAGAATAGACTATCCAGGACTTTAACTACGTTCTTTGTCTTCGTATCTTTCACTGGCCTTGCAAACACATATTTTGTAAAGGCATCTACTATTGTTAGAATGTAACTATTCCCGACCTTACTTTTTACAAATGGCCCTAAATGATCCAAGTGTAAGGTATGGAACGGTTGTTCCACTTTTTCTATTGGGTGCAAAAAGCCTGTGCCGATTCGAGCTGCATTACTTATTATTGCATTCTTTATTATACGCACAAGGAATACAAGAGGCCACATATTTCTTAATGAAACGTCTTAGCTTAGGGAACCAGTAACGGCTTTGAACGCGTTCTAAGGTTTTAGCAAACCCGAAGTGGCCCACGTCATCGTGGTTGGCTTTACAAATTTGCCACCTCGCATCCTTAGGAACCACTAACCGCAGACCGCCCTCTACCTTCCTGTGTAAGGTGTGATTCTTAATCACGTAGTTATTTTTAATGTCGGTGGCTTCTGGATCTTGGCCCGGTTTTAAAATACGAAATATTCGTTCTAAATTAGAGTCGGCCATTTGTAATGTAAGGATCCAGTTGTCAGTATTTATATTCAACACGCTAACTGACGGCATTGGCCTGTCTACTTGAGGGTTGCGACTTAGAGCGTCTACGTGATTCATGTGCGATCCCGGACGGTATTCGATTTTGAAGTTATATTCGCTTATCGTCAGCCACCAACGGGCGATTCGCGGGATCAAGTCACGTTTCGTAAGAGTAGTCCGGAGTGCATTACAGTCTGTATATACAGTGAAATCAATCCCCAAGAGGTAAGGTCGGAACTTCTTCAGCGAGCAGACCACCGCTAAAGTCTCCAATTCGTAAGAATGGTAGTGCCGTTCATCTGGTGTGGTCTGTCGACTGAAGTATGCCACAGGCTTTAATACCCTGGGACTCGCTTGCCACTGCATAAGGATGCCACCCAAACCTAGTGAGCTAGCATCGGTATGCACTTCCGTTTCCAGCTCTGGATTATACAGTGCTAAAAGAGGACGTCTAATCAGACATTCTTTCAGGGTGGTAAAACACCTTTCTTCTTCGTTACGCCACTGCCACTGTACGTCCTTTTTAAGCAACATAGTTAGAGGCCTAGCAATCTCTCCAAACCCCCTCACGAAGCGTCGAAAATAACTCGCCAGGCCCAAAAACTGTCGAACTTCATGGACATCGCGAGGCACGGGAAATTCTTGTACCGCGGATATTTTCCGCTGGCTTGGCTTTATGCCTTCAGAAGAGATTTCGTACACTAAGTACTCTATACTCATATTGAAAAAACTACATTTCGATAGTTTAAGCATGAGCCCAGCCTCCTGGATAAGTTTTAGTACATCCTCTAATCTGTCAAAACCTTCGTTAATCGTTGCCGATGGGATAAGGAGGTCGTCCATGTACGCTAGCGCACTCTTAAACCTCCGCGCGCCTAACAAACTATTCATCATTTTTTTTTTTTTAAATACGGCTGGCGCGTTTGCCAACCCGAACAGCATACGTTTAAACTCGTAATGGCCGTCCGGGGTGACAAACGCTGTTAGGTGTCGACTGCCTTCTCCCATCGGTATTTGATAATAGCCGGAAGCTAAGTCCAGCGTAATAAAATATTTATTCCCACTCAGGTTCGACAGCTGGTCTTCAATGAGAGGTAAGGGATATTTATCTTTAGTCGTCTTATTGTTAAAAGCCCTGTAATCAACGCATAGTCGAGACTCTCCGCTCTTCTTCTTTACCAGCAATATTGGGCTGGCATAACTAGAATTCGATTCCTGTACTATATCGTTCTCTACCAACTCGTCAACGATATCCCTCACTTTCTGACGTTCATGATACGATAACCGGTATGGCCTACATACTACCGGCGTTTTATCATGCACCTCAATATTCATTACAGCGTCCTTAGCACATCCTAACTCACCAAGATTCGTAGCGAAACAAGTTCTGTACTTTTGGAGAAGTTGGCGAAGTCTCTCCCTTGTTTCCTCATTAGCCCCCCTCACCTACTCCAATATCTTGGTCATCCAGTGGCATTAGTTCCGCATTTCACAATCGGCTTGCTACAATTCTGATAAATATGCCCGCGTTCATTGCAATTAAAGCAGACGCCATCTAATCCCCTACTGACATTCCTATTGGGAGTATAACCTCGAAAATCTCGTTTTCTTGAAAAGTTTGCTGAATTCTGTCCTCGGGAGAGGTCTTTAGATAAGGAAGGCTATTGAGATGCTAAATAATTCAACAGATCCTCCGGTTCCTCACATTTAAGAGCCTGTGCGCCATTTCTGATGGATGAGTCTGAAATCCCGTAGATTATGCAATCGACTGCTTTACGACTGACAATCTCGCACCTGCTTAACAACGATAACTTCTCGTAAAAATAATCTCTTAATGTTTCGTCAGTGCGAGATTTTCGGTTTAACATTTCGTCTAGCAATTTACCATAGTTTACATCATTCGGGAAAGCTTTCTTTAATTTACTCTGCCATATATCCCACGAATAACTGAGCGAAGGTAAAGATTCGTACCAGCCTTTCGCTAACCCACGTAACTTCTGGAGTGCATAGTGGATCGTCTGTTTCTCGTCCCAAGCGTAGATTTCGGCACACTCGTTTACCTTCCTCAGCCATCGTTCGACATCTTGGGCCTTGTTATTGGGGTCGAATTCGGGAACAACGTTATTAGTTGAAGTACTCTTACTTGATACATTCTGGAGTGTAGACAATATCTTCACCAGTTCTTCAGCTGTCATACCCGTTCGGCTTCTTTTGGAAGTATTTTCTTCAGCTTCATCAGACGACAACGATCTTTTGCGGCTCCGCTTCGGCCGCCTCGGGGTCTCAGTTTCGTCAGACGAAACGGACCTCCGGCGACTCCGCTTCGGCCGTTTCGGAGTGTAACTCTCATTATCATCTGAAATGTCAAACGCACTTTATGTCCTTTCCCAGAACCGCAATTGAACTTGAATGAACTTCGACTGAACTTTGACTTAGAGCTTTGACTTGTTGATTTGAAATTATATAACTTGGAAATAGGTCTTAGAGTTAGGAGTGGAGCTATGACTTGCAACTTAGACTTGCAACTATGACTTGCAACTATGACTTGCAACTATGACTTGCAACTATGACTTGCAACTATGACTTGCAACTGCCTTGCAGCTATGACTTGCAGCTATGACTTAGAGCTATGACTTGGAGCTATGACTTGGAGCTTTGACTTGGAGCTTTGACTTGGGGCTATGACTTGGAGCTATGACTTGCAACTTAAGACTTGCAACTTAAGACTTGCAACTTGGACTTGCAACTTGGACTTGCAACTTGGACTTGCAACTTGGACTTGCAACTTGGACTTGCAACTTGGACTTGCAACTTGGACTTGCAACTTGGACTTGCAACTTGGACTTGCAACTTGGACTTGCAACTTGGACTTGCAACTTGGACTTGCAACTTGGACTTGCAACTTGGACTTGCAACTTGGACTTGCAACTTGGACTTGCAACTTGGACTTGCAACTTGGACTTGCAACTTGGACTTGCAACTTGGACTTGCAACTTGGACTTGCAACTTGGACTTGCAACTTGGACTTGGCACTTCGACTTTCAACTACCCAATAGCACACCTACATGGCTATTCACCCACTCTAAAGCAGCACACGTACATGGCCGCACTCTCATAAACAGCACACCTGCATGGCTGTTCACCTACTCTAAAGTAGCACACCTACATGGCCACGCTCTCATAAACAGCACACCTACATGGCTGTTCACGTACTCTAAAGCAGCACACCTACATGGCCGCACTCTCAAAACAGCGCACCTACATGGCTGTTCACTTACTCTAAAGCAGCACACCTACATGGCCGCACTCTCAAAACAGCGCACCTGCATGGCTGTTCACCTACTCTAAAGTAGCACACCTACATGGCCACGCTCTCATAAACAGCACACCTACATGGCTGTTCATGTACTCTAAAGCAGCACACCTACATGGCCGCACTCTCAAACAGCGCACCTACATGGCTGTTCACTTACTCTAAAGCAGCACACCTACATGGCCGCACTCTCAAAACAGCGCACCTACATGGCTGTTCATCTATTACTCTAAAGCAGCACACCTACATGGCCGCGCTCTCATAAACAGCACACCTACATGGCTGTTCACGTACTCTAAAGCAGCACACCTACATGGCCACGCTCTCATAAATAGCACACCTACATGGCTGTTCACTTACTTTAAAGCAGCACACCTACATGGCCGCACTCTCAAAACAGCGCACCTACATGGCTGTTCACTTACTCTAAAGCAGCACACCTACATGGCCGCACTCTCAAAACAGCGCACCTACATGGCTGTTCACCTATTACTCTAAAGCAGCACACCTACATGGCCGCGCTCTCATAAACAGCACACCTACATGGCTGTTCACGTACTCTAAAGCAGCTCACCTACATGGCCGCACTCTCAAAACAGCGCACCTACATGGCTGTTCACCTACTCTAAAGCAGTTCAGCTGATGAATGTACACACTTTTAACGTATGCTAACGAATGACTTCTCATTAAGTTTCTTAAAATAAAATAATCATTACTTTAACCAACAACGGTTCACCAAGCGACTCAACATTAACGTTTACCGTTACTATTCAAATACTATACTGCATAAGGTGAATATATCATAGCAATTTCACCAAAAGTAATCATGGGATGGCTGAGAGCTGCTTCAATAATGTAATTTTTAGTATTGGTGTGTACCTTCACCACGCAACTAAGTATTTTAAAATTAATCGAAATTACTTACAGTTTCCGCTCGGCATGGCACGCAAGCACACGCCCACTTCTGAATTGAAATGAAACTCCTTACCAAATCGTTTAAACACTTATGTTTACTTTTTATCACACTGCAACTTTCTTTATAACAATTATTATTTTATCACCATTTGTCACTTGACGCTAGCACGGTTAACCACCGACTGCCCGAGGCACAACGGTTGCCCTCCTTTTGTACCTCCCCGCCATCATGCTGCCTTTTTTCTTTTTTTAAAACTACCCACAAACTTTTTATAAATGACGTGATGGCGGTGAAGGTATATTTCAATATATTTACGATACAATATCAGTTCAAAAATAATACTACTCTTAAAAATCATAACAGTACTAATCTCGAAGACGATGCGCGAAGTATAATTGATGATTAAACGAACTTACCTGTGAAGTTCTATCATAATTATACGAAGCGCATCGTCTGAAGAGATTAGTACGTAACACCCGCCCACCCGGCTTATAGGCCCTAACGTGTGCGGCTCAGGAAACATTCATTGTCAAATTGTCAATACACTCTGAACGAAATGACAAGCCACGGAGCAAACGGGTGATGGCAGAAATATGATAACTACCCTCGATAAAATATCTTGTTTTTTTTTTGTTGTTACCCTCAACTGAGTGCATGAGTGGTGGTACCTATGCGTTACTACATATGTGAAATAACTAATCTAAGTACTAATCTCTTCAGACGATGCGCTTCGTATAATTATGATAGAACTTCACAGGTAAGTTCGTTTAATCATCAAGTATATTTGCAAACGCAGGTAAGATTATTACGATCCATTTATTACTAAACAAGCACGATTTCGTTTTATTTCACTTTAGTTGAAAACGGTGTTCTATTATTGCATGAAATATTTAGACATTTTACAGTTTATCTTTAAATTCACTTAAATATATTATAAAAAATTGTGTTTTAGTTCAGTATAGTTTCAAATTAAAAATTAAAATCAGGGAGCAATACAGTCTCTTTACTATGAAATCTATAGTCAGGTATGAATAATATTTGTATTTGATTCTGTCTGTCGTTTAAATGATCCAAAAGTCTAAAAGTACTGTTAAGATTATTACAGTATATTACAAAATCCCGTTTTGTTTTATTTTTTCAAATTAGTAATAAAATTAATTTATTGTTCAGTTTATAGTTCTGGTTTGAAGATGACGTCTTATGCATTGAGAAAGAAGCGGTGCCTAAATCTGATTACGTTGAGTACTGATAAAAATACGGACACAGGATTACAAACAAATTGTACGCCAGCTGAAACCAAAGTAAGTACTAATCATTTTATTAAAAAGTATTCAAATTATATTAACCATAAAAAATACCTTAGGTAAGGTATTTTGTACTATTTCAGAGTTTGTCCAATGAAAAAACTGATGAGCAGCATCCTGGGCCCGAAAGGTCTCCGCTGAAGGAACCCGTTTCTCCTCACAGAGAGTCTAGATCACCACAACCGCAGTCCAGATCACCCCGCAATGAGTCTAGATCACCCGGCCGGGAGTCTATACGCAGAGGCAGAAAATAAGTGCCAAAAAAAAGAAGGACTTGAAAGAATTAATAGCGAAAGGTCTGATTCCATCTTATTACGCTGGATTTTATAACTCAATTTTTAACATTTGATAAGCATTTTTGGAGTAATTTTCTTGTATTTTTTAAGTATTAATCTAATTGTAATCAACAAGACTGATTCAGACTAACGGGTTAACCTACAGTTATGGTGATTTTAATTGTGATAATAATTATAATTGTTGTTTGTTACCTTATCTAGTTCATGTTTCATAAGAAGCTTTCGTTTCATAGATTTTCTAATAAAGTTTAGTAAAGTTAGATCTCAAAAAGCATTCGTGATGCTATTGACTGTTAAGTTTTAATTTGTATTTTTATTATAACATAATTAAAATGTTAATCATATTGATTAGTATGTGTAGTGAAGAACAGTTTACGCTATACTTACCAAATGCCTAAAATATCTTCTTCGACTAGCTTCTGGAGCCTTAGAATACACCCGAAAAAACTCTTCACTATACTTATTTGTGCAAGTTCCTATTACGACTGATTACTTTAACTAAAACTATTATTAAGATAACCAAAGCAGTTTTGATAAAACTTTAAAACTAAACATTATTAAATATTAAAAAGAATAAAGACGTTTAACAAAATATTTCTGTATTTTAATTTTTACTTTAATACATAAGTGTAATATGCAACAAACTTACAAATAGACTTTATAACTTTTTAATAATAAACTGAATTATTATGGATTAGTTTGCAAAGATTTACAAAATGTATCATTTATTTTTATACTAAACAGGCATAAGTCGAAACTTTATAAAACAAATATATTTCTTTAATTTTATATAAATAATTTCATTAAACTGGTTACTCAATTGTGTCCGCTATACATTGACCTACAATTATAGACCAAAAAAATAATGATAACACTAAAAACACGTAAGATACATCGAAACATTTTCAACAAGGCAGAGACTCAAAAACTTTGACAGCGATTTACCAAAAAATATACTTTTTGACTTATTTCGGTTTATTTTTAAACGAGCGAAAAGTTCTAGAACAGAAGTTGATGTAAATGACAAACTTTAATTGATGTGTTTTAGGTGTTTCATTTGTGTTTGTTAGTGCTGCGCGAGGTAATCTGCATAAATTATGGCAGAAAAGAAAACTGACTAAAATTTCCATAAATAAATCACGTTGTAATTGACACCGTTACATTTTATATCTACTTTATATATTACGGTCTTTTTAAATTATGTCCTACGATAGGTCACAGACATTACCTGTGAGGGCAGACTAAAAGTGCCACCCTATACGATATATGTAATATTATGAAAATGGTCGAGTTTGTATCCTCGTGGCCTAAAGCTGGCCGGTGGAAGTTAGTTTCCCGCTAGTGGGACGCGCTGGGAACTGTAACACTGCTATCGTGCGTCGACCTGGCGGAAACGCCTGGCGCTGCTGGGGAGCGCCTGCCGCAGGGTTGCCAGATGCCAGCCTAAACCACCAGCTTAGAAATAATATTGGAGAGAGAATGGACAACTTAGGTTCTTCAAGTTTGATTGCAGTGACATTGTATTTATTACCATAGAGAGATGAAAAACCCAAAAAAAAAACAATAAAAATAGTTTATTATGAACAGGTTATGAAAAGTATTAGTTGTAAAGGAAAATCATTACACGATTATTTATCTTCTAATTTAATACCTGTGACCTCTCCAATGAGATCAAAACTTTTTTTGCTAGTTCTGTACTGATTTGCACAACTGTGCTTTACTTAAGACTGTTCTGATGGAGCAGTCCATATGCTATCTCACTCGCACAATTTAACATTTTTAATTATTGTAATAAAATGAGGAAACTTTTGATAAACGTGGTCTGAGGGTTTGATGCAAAATTAAATTATGGACATTTTAAATAAATTTTGGTTTTCCGATACGTAGTTTTTAGTAAAGAAAAGCTGTTTTCAAAATTTTAGAATAAAATTTCCAAAATAGATTTTTGAATCAAATTTTCTCAGAAAACCTAATACAGAATAAGAAAAATGTGCCTTGAATATCCGCAATTTAATTATCCATCAAACCCTCAGACCACATTTATCAAAAGTTTACTCATGTTATTACAAAATAAAAAAAAAAATAATTGCGATTGTACGAGCGAGACAGTATGCTCTGCGTAAGAGCAGCCTAAAATAAGTATTGGGGTTAAAGTATGAAATTGCCGTTTTATTGCAATAGGTTCTTTGAATTGACATAGAATCTTCATGGTTTGAGGTTTTCGAATGAAACTTTTTTCAAATGGTTTCTATGATGTTCTTTTTTTAAAAAATGTGAAACATTTGAATATCGACTTTCAATTGTTTTTCTTATTCAATTTAGACAAGAAAGATGGATACTGCGAAAATTCGAGTGATTATGAGGCACCCATTTTTCGTATTTTTTTATTTTATTGATTTGACGCAAGTGAGTCAATATTGTGGGTAAGGTAACGTTAAACCATGCCGCTAATTCCTGGGTAGTTTGACTAGGGTCGGCTTCCACTATCTCTCTTAATTCATCGTTATTCACCTGTGTGGGCGGTCTTCCTCGTGGCTCGTTCTTTAAGTCGAAATTTCCATCACGAAAGCGTTTAAACCAAAATCGCACGGTGCATTCATTAGTAGACTCCTCTCCAAACGCAGCATTGATATTGCGGGCTGTTTCTGCCGCGTTAGTTCCGCGTCGGAACTCGTATTCAAAAATCACTCGAATTTTCGCAGTATCCATCTTTCTTGTCTAAAGTGAATAACAAAAACAATTGAAAGTCGATATTCAAATGTTTCACATTTTTTTAAAAAAGAACATCATAGAAACCATTTGAAAAAAGTTTCATTCGAAAACCTCAAACCATGAAGATTCTATGTCAATTCAAAGAACATATTGCAATAAAACGGCAATTTCATACTTTAACCCCTATTATATGATATCCAGCAGGATAGTGCACATTTTGTTCCAAAGAGCCACTGATGCCTAAAAATTCATTTCAGCATACCTCGCGGCCCTTGCTTTATTGGGTAAGCAAAGGCATTATTATGATTATTATTTGATTATTCTTATTGCACAAAAGAAAGTAGAAGAAAAGTAGGTAAGTAAGAAAAGAAAGTCCCGGCATGGGTGGAATTTTTAGCCTCTAAATAGGTTTTTAAAATAATTGTCCTCAGCACGGGCTAGTATATAATCATGTAGGTACAACGATATCATTCCGATGTAAAAAACTAACTGCAAAGTGGGTTGCTCGGGGCTGCAAAAGGTGTAAATTGCTTCGGCCAGATGTCGCTGCCTGTACGTAATACAGAGAAGTTTGTAAAGAGGCTCGAAATTTCGCCGATGCCTGCACTTGTCCATTAGCTCAGTTGGGAGAGCGCTGGCACGGTTAGCCAGAAGTCGCGGGTTTAGATCCTGGCATAGGTGGAAGTTAGCCTCTAAATTGGTTTTTTACAAAAGAAAGTGTTCAAAAGATGGACTTAATTAATGCTAATGGCATTTTCACGATCCACGTTACCAGATATAGCGAGTATTGGAAATTGTAATAAAACCTTAATGTCTGTAGAAGAATAAATATTTTTCCTCAGTAGCAACACTGCGTTTCACTGTCACTCTTGACAGATGACATTTTTAGGGTTCCGAAGTCAACAGCGAACCCTTATAGCTTAGGCTTCCGTCTGTCTGTCTGTTCAGGCTTTGCACAGCTGAAACTTGTCATAGTAATCCATATCTGTGGCCGTGGGGTGCCGGCTTTAGAATAGTACCCCCCCATCTCTTCCCGCGGGTGCCGTAAAAACCGGCTAAGGGACATTACCAGAAGGTGGGCAGCAGCGCCTTCTGCGAAAATACGATATACTGCGCTCGCCAACCCGCATGCCAAGCGTGGCGAGTAAGGCAAATACCCTCATGGCAATACACCAAAAAACCAGGCCCCCAGTCCCCGGCGGCTCCGCTATTCCTGGCTACGGTAGCGGCCACGGTAACGGCGGAGCAAGGGGTGCTAAGAATCTCCGGCAGAGATCTGGCTACCACCCCCAAAAACGAAAAAGACTGGCCCTGGTAACACACAACATTCGCACATTGAGGACAGACGAAAAGCTAATTGAGCTGGAAGAGGAAATGGGTAGGTTACACTGGGATATCCTAGGGTTATCTGAAGTCCGTCGAGAGGGCGAGGACACGATAACCCTGAAATCCGGTAACCTGCTCTACTACCGGGAGGGCGAGCAACAGTCCCAGGGTGGTGTCGGGTTTCTCGTCCACAAGTCCCTCGTAAATAACATTTTGGCCATCAACAGTGTGTCGAGCAGGGTGGTGTACCTAATACTCAGAATATCTAAGAGATATTCGCTGAAGGTCATTCAGGTATACGCACCGACCTCGTCACACTCTGATGAGGAGGTAGAGGCGATGTATGAGGACATTAGTAGGGCCATACATACCTCGGAGACCTATTTTAATGTGGTTATGGGGGACTTCAATGCGAAGCTGGGCACAAGAAGCGAGGGTGAGATGAGAGTGGGGCAATTTGGTTATGGGCAACGGAACCCGAGAGGACAAAGGTTGGCAGACTTCCTGGAGAAAGAGGGACTCTTTATGATGAACTCTTTCTTTCAGAAGCCACCTCACAGGAAATGGACCTGGTTGAGTCCCGATGGTTCCACGAGAAACGAGATAGACTTCATCCTGACCTCCAAGAGACAAGTATTCAATGACGTCTCTGTGATCAACATGGTGAAAACCGGAAGCGATCACCGAATAGTAAGAGGCACATTGAATATCAATGTCAAACTTGAGAGGTCTCGTCTCATGAAGTCTACGCTCCGACCTACTCATGCCCATATCCAGAACCCCGAGAACTTTCAACTCGAATTGTCAAATCGCTTTGAGTGCCTGGAGAGCGCCGCATCGGTGGACGAGATCAATAACAGGTTTGTAGAAACTGTCCGTACAGTGGGCTTGAGGTTCTATAGACCCAACCGTACGAGTAGACCACAAAAGCTCTCAAACGATACTCTCAACCTCATGGCTAAACGTCGCGCGTTGCAACTGCAGTCCTCCGAGGATGCTAAGTCATATAGGCAGCTCAATAGACATATCTCAAAGTCTATGCGGCACGATATTCGGTCCTTTAATACCGAACATATTAAAGAGACTATAGAGCGGAACAAGGGCTCCAAAGTGTTCGCAAAAGACTTGTCTATTGGGCAAAGCCAGCTGACGAAGCTGAAAAGAGAGGACGGCAGTATAGCGTCGACCAAATCAGAGGTGCTGAGGGAGATTGAGAGTTTCTACGGACAGCTATACACCTCAGTCGCAAAACCTGTTAGCAGTTTGAACAAAGATCCGAGAGCCAAACTGACCCGACATTATACCGAAGACATCCCGGACATCAGCCTGTACGAGATTAGGATGGCCCTGAAACAGCTCAAGAATAACAAGGCACCAGGAGAGGACGGAATCACATCAGAGCTCCTGAAAGCGGGTGGAACACCAGTACTTAAAGTCCTTCAGAAGCTCTTCAATTCCGTCGTGCTCGAAGGAAAAACGCCAGAAGCATGGAACAGAAGCGTGGTGACGCTGTTCTTCAAGAAAGGGGATAACTCTCTATTGAAGAACTACCGACCCATCTCGCTTCTGAGCCATGTTTATAAGCTGTTTTCGAGGGTCCTCACGAATCGTCTCGAACGCAGGTTTGATGACTTCCAGCCTCCCGAACAAGCCGGTTTCCGAAAGGGCTTTAGTACCATAGACCACATCCACACGCTGCGGCAAATTATACAGAAGACTGAGGAGTATAATTTGCCATTCTGCTTAGCGTTTGTGGACTATGAGAAAGCCTTCGATTCGATCGAGACATGGGCAGTGCTCGAGTCTCTCCAGCGTTGCCGTATTGACTATCGGTATATCGAGGTGCTGAAGTGCTTGTACAACAGCGCCACCATGTCGGTCCGAGTACAGGAGCAGAATTCGGAGGCAATTCCATTGAGAAGAGGCGTGAGACAGGGAGACGTTATCTCTCCGAAACTGTTCACGAACGCACTGGAAGATGCCTTCAAGCTTCGATTTGCCGACGATATAGTAGTCATGGCAGAAACGATGGAAGACCTCGGCATAATGCTCGATGACCTCAGTCGAGTTTCCCAACGTGTGGGCCTTAAAATGAACATGGACAAAACGAAGGTCATGTCGAACGCTCGTGTTGTGCCCACCCCAATAACATTGGGGAACACGACTCTCGAAGTTGTTGACGAATACGTCTACTTAGGACAAACAATCCAACTAGGCCGGTCCAACTTCGTGAAAGAGGTCAATCGTCGAATCCAACTTGGCTGGGCAGCTTTCGGGAAACTTAGAAAAGTCTTTTCGTCTAATATACCTCAATCGCTCAAGACAAAATTATACAACCAGTGTGTGTTACCAGTGATGACTTATGGCACTGAAACGTGGTCTCTCACTATGGGCCTCATAAGAAGGCTCAAGGTCACGCAACGAGCTATGGAAAGGGCTATGCTCGGAATTTCTCTACGAGATCGAATCAGAAATGATGAGATCCGTAGACGAACGAAAGTCGTCGACATAGCCCAGCGGATTAGTAAGTTGAAGTGGCAGTGGGCGGGGCACATAGCACGCAGAACTGATGGCCGATGGGGCCGAAAAGTTCTCGAATGGAGACCACATATCGGCAAGCGCAGCGTGGGACGACCAGCCACAAGATGGACAGATGACGTCATTCAAGTGGCAGGAAGACGCTGGATGCAGGCCGCTTCCAACCGGTCTTTTTGGAAATCCATGGAGGAGGCCTATGTCCAGCAGTGGACTTCTTGTGGCTGAATGATGAATCCATATCAATCACGCCGACCAAACCTCCCTACACTTAAATTAGAGCTGCAATTTTTTTTCTCGCCTTCATCACAGTGTAGTATCGTTGGATTGGTCACTTAAAAATATTGCGGTGTGGGAAAACTATTTTAAGATTCATCCCTAGACGGTTTTCTCACACCCGCAACATTTTGAAGCGAAATTTTGCAAAACAGGATACATCTATGGTCCTGTTTTATTTATTCGTTTTGTCTGTTGTGTATTTAGTTTTCTTTCTGTTGTTGTGCATATTATGTTACTTATCTGCTTATTTTGTTTCCGTGATGTATCTTGTTGGTAATGAATGTCTTTCTTCTTCTTCCTCTTCTTCAAATATTAAGCTGTAAAGCGTAAATTTTTGTTACATTGGGGCGTCTTTCCCTCCGGGCTAAACGGCTGTAGCAACGTGAAAAATATTCAGATTTTTATGACTACAAATACAATAATTTACAAATACTTTATTTGAAAATTACTTTGATGAAGTTGTTAGTTCTGTAAAGCAGGTAATAAACTCCTCCGTCTACGGAACCCTAAATTGCGTGGAGAGACACGCACTTGGTCGGTTTTTTCTTCTTGTTTCACGCCATTCGGATTCGGACCGCTCACATAAAAATCTCAAACAATCACATAAAAATCTATAGCAGTAACTGTGCAAATAGACTTCCTATTCAATTTTTTACATGTGGTAGGAAGCAGACTCAACCTCCTTGGTGCAAATCAACTCGAGAATATAGTTCGCCAAAAGTATTGTCGTTTTGCTCCGTCCGGCGTCCGCCCCTGTAGTCTAACTTCCAATAACTAGTTTTACCGCATGTGATGAGATTCAGCATCTGGCTGGAAAAAATACTCTTACAAGGACGTCAAAAAGATTCGGTTTGCTATGGGACAACCCTGCTGGATCGAAACAACTCACAACGCGCGCTCCAGGACTAAAATAAACACTTGGTACACGTCCGTGTATGCTTCTAGGCATAGAGCTAAGGTAAGCTGTGAAGTGCGGTGACCTGAAAGTCTAATAATGATGTTGTTGTGTTTATTTAAAACCTTCCCGTAGAAGGCATAGTCATGTAGGTATGCTTATTGAGAAAATCAGCGCAGTCGGGATGACTTTGCGATGGACACAAAAGAGGATTTTTGTTTTAATATTTTTTTAATTTGATTTAATTAAAGTCCGACGAATTCGAAGTCACCTCCAGCTTTCCTCGACAATGTGACTCGAAATACATCTATGCGAAGCTTCGTCGAAGTCAAAGTCATTTGGCTAAAATATATTAATTATTATATTGGCCTATTGTAACAATGCAGTACATTTTACATAAGTTCTTCTCAAAAATTTTCATGTTCGGAGAATTTTCTCGAGAACTTCTCATCAGTAGTCTTGAAAAAAAATCATGATTCACAAAAAATCGTGAATTTTGTTTTTAAATAAAAACACTACAGCACCAAAACAATAGAAATAATTTAAACTAATATAAGGTATTGTAGACGACCTCGTGGCGCAGCGGTAGTGCATCTGCATACCATGCGAGAGGTTCCGGGTTCGAATCCCGGCTGGGGACAAAAAAAACCCAGGTCTTGGATGTTTACATGTTTGTGATGTCGGTCGTTGTTTCTGGTTCCCACGACACAGGGTATCCTAGTGTGTGTATGTATGTGCCTGTATGTTAATGTTTATGTTTATGTTTAAATATATTTTGCAGTCGAGTCGGTGCCCAAAATGTATGTGCTGGTCATATAAATTGGCACCGGCTCCAAACTGTACCTACAATACCTACCATCTACAATGTAGATTCTACATATATATATGTACCTACTTCGAATTTAAAGGTCATATTCGTTTAAACTATTTCTGTGTTTTTGGTGCTGTAAGTGAAGTTTTTTTAATTAAAAATTCTTTAGCAGAGACTGAAACGAATTCATTCGTATGAGTATCAGAAGTAGAGAGTAAGGGCACATACTAGGCTAATCACACGACGTTGTTTTTGCATTAGGTACTTAAGTACCACTATCACACTATAGATCAAACCAATATAGAATTACAGACACCAGCGCTGAAAAGTGTCTATGTAGGCCAAGCGTACAGTAAAAAAATGTTGGTGGTTGGTCATAGCGACTCTTGGGGAAGAAATGAAGTAAAAGCCTTTTTACGAATCTTACAGGAGAAAGAAAACAAAAAAAAAATAAAAAATGCTTTATATTTTTTTTTACTTTAAATGCCGTATTAATGCAATGATTACAGATATACTAAAAATGTAACGATTTTTATAAATATTCCACTTTAAATTCAATATCTCTGGTAGTTTAGAAGTTAGCATGGCTTATACTACAAAAAAGCAGCATCCAATGGCCTTTACGGCAAAAATGTATTAATAAGTTGTACATACATACATAAACTCAGGCCTGTATCCCAGAGGGGTGGGCAGAGACTAGGGACCGCCACTTACCACGATTCTGACAGATCACTTTCGCTTCCTCAACATTCATTAGTGTATGCACGCACGCCGGTTTCGGGTACTTAAGTTGCATTACAAGAAATAAAATTATTGCATTAAGTATAAAAAAAATGTTTTAAGACAAAAATTAAGTAGCATCAGTGTCTTTTACAGCATATTTTATTAAAAAAACTGTGAAGCCTGTTAAAAAATCAAGGTAGAAAAAGCCATTTTTTAGCGAATTTGAGGAAACTAACTATACAGAAAAACTAAGTAAGTAAGACTGCATTCAAAGTCCATTTTTACCAAAAATGGCTTTTACATTTCATCCTCGAGGGGTCCTGCTGAACGGTGCTCCTGTATCTATGCTAGCAAATAAAATGGTAGGTACTTAGAATATTTTAATATTTATCCGACCTTTTCCTGATCCACGAAGTCATGAGGAATTGCTAAATCGAGATCGTGTTTTATATTCGTGAATAATGTAATGAAGTCTGGCATCGCAGAGACTACCTTGTTTTTCAAATTATACCTTTGTTTTGTTAGTCAATTCCTTAAGCTGTCTATCAAAGTTCTAGAATTTATTAGATTATCTACCTACCTATGAACAAACTACAAACCGTTGCAAAAGGTAGTCCGTTCTACAATGCCAAGCGTGTGTAGTTCTCGAATGGATGCTTCAAATGAAACATTTCACTTCTTGAAATATAAAAAATGAACAAGTGCGAGTCGGACTCGCCCACCGAGGGGTTTCTACAATTTTTAGTCTCGCAGTTTTTCCGAGCTTTTCCCGAAATTCAAAGACAATTTTTTTATGATTAAATTACAAATACATAAAAATAAAAAACATGTTTTACCCTGTACCTTGTATACAAGGACGATATTACTTGCCAAATTGCATAGTTGCCGTAACATTTTCTTTACGTTAACTTAGAAGTTTGATTTCACAAGTTCAAGGGACTGTATACTTGAGTATGTATATGGTTTTAATTTCAACTCGATACCTCCACGCGTTCCCGAGGTAAAGGTTCTTGACAGACAGACGGACGAACCGAAAAAATAAAAAACTTTTTATCACATCTATTCGAAAAGACCTAGTTCGTTCCCCGGGAACAGGGACTAAAACGCGTATTTATTCTCTGAGGGAATAAAAGTGATTTGAATTTGGAACGCGCATGTTGCTATTGTTGCTAAGTTCACAGCGCAACATTGTTCAAGAACACGAACAATGTTGCACAAATTGCTGGCTGTTTAAAAGAAAACCGCGTGCGAGCAAAAAAACTGAAAAAGGCGCCTAATGCATTCCGTCTTTCCGTTTCTCTAATTATTGTCATTGTTATTTTTACTAGAGTAAAAATGAGTGCGTCTTCAAGCAGTGATAACGAAATATTAACTCCGGAATGTATCGTATCAGACGCTAACTATGTGATACAAAATAAATAACACTATTCATAATATGGTTGCGTTCACTTATTTTCTCATAGAGGGTGATAAAAAGTAGTGTCCACCTCTGGAGTAATAGTAGTTTATGTGACTGTCACATAATGAGGGTTATTAAAACACGAGCGAGATTTTAAAAAACGAGCCTTGGCGAGTTTTTTAATAGCATTCGCGAGTGTTTTAATACCAAGTTATGTGCAGTCTCATACACTACTACTTTATCTACACTCATGTCTTAATCTTCAAAGTAAGGAATCAAAGAAAAACATGTTTGACAAGCTTTGTACTGTACATAAATCTACGGTTATTTTTGAAACAAAATGGCGCAATTTCGACAAAAGTATCTTGACATTCAATCGTCTGCACTCAGTTTTGCGCGCGCAATTTTAGGTATTTTTAGTTGCACTTTTGGTACCACGAAAATTAAATTAGGTTTTTTATAGAGTCAACTTTTGACATTAAAAAAAAACTTAAGTTTTGTTTCGTTATCACAGCAACACTTTAAAAAAAATAACTGTAACATAAAGTGAAAAATCTGACCTTTAATGTAACTTTATATTACACTTTTTTTTTTCAATTTTCTTTAAAGTTATGTATTGTTTAAAGCCTGTCAATATGTGTTTACCTTTGAATTCTTAATTTGAAAATTATGATATGAGTGTAGATAAAACTATTTTTAAGCTCGAGTGGTGTACTTTTCATCCCTCGTGGACTCAGGATTCTACTCTATAATCCTTTGTGCACTCGCGATAACAAAGAAACACTCTAGCCTTAAAAATGGTATTTTACTCCCTCGGTAAACAATCTACTATTTCATTACTCATACTCGGAAAGTAGGTCTGAAGTTGCCTGAGGAGCGGGTTGAAAGTAATACTTTTCAGCCTATTTCGTTTTCAACTGACAGCTGTCAAATTTAGTAGGCCCGTTTGGACAGCTGTCATTATGATGCAATTAAGGAAGCGAACTAAATATATGATTATCATGACAATCATGGTTTCTTAATTATTTAAGTTTTTGAAAGTTATAGAATGATACACAAAAAAAACCTGAGTTTTGTAACAATAATAAAACTTATCGCTCAACAAGTATTAATTTTTATTCACTTTCGCCAGATGAAGAGCCAAAATTATCTGTTGAGACCATTGAGTTAAAGTACTTAAAGATAATAATAAAATTATGAATTAAGTTATCAATATTGACGTCTCTGTCATTCTTTTTGTATTGTGTTTCGGCCACGGCTTCACCTCGGTCCACATTTACACGTTCGTCCAAGAATGCCTCTTTTGCTGCCCGTTGCAGTAACGTACTATTACATTACACCAAAAAAAACATTAAATATGTTAATATTATTATTATTACGTGATACCAGAGTAGAGGGAGGCCGGATTTGTCTTTAGGTACAAACATTGAAAACTAGACTGCCTGTGAGTCACCTACCCACCTCGCTAAATCAATCAGACATGAAATTAACATCAGTATTCGATCCATGTTGATAGATAGACAACTTAATCACAAAATAAATTATAACAGAAGGAGTTATATTACAGCAGGAGCTATAATAATGTCAAAACGGTAGCTCGAGGTAACGTAGGTTGACAAATGGAAGCTCAAGATAACGTAAGGTTGACGAACGGAAGCTTGAGGTAACATAATAAGGTTGTCAAATGATAGTTCGAATCATGTTAGCATACGAAATACTCGTATTGAACTTCAGACTGACTAACGAAAGAGTGAACGTTAGCTCAAGAAACCCAAGCTCGACAAACCATATTATGGACTGACGAGCTAATGTTTAGATAATATTAATAAATAATAATAACTTCCACACAATACAATCACTTGACCTAGTTCCAAACTAGGATACCCCGTGCTATGGTAACCAGGCAAGGACCTTACAAACATGAAAGTACACCCAGACTGAGGCCAGTAAATTTTATTTGATGGCCAGTTAATTACGTCAGTAAATTTTTCGTTTATTGACCTAACGTTCAGTCAATCTATAGTTTGTCGAGCTAACGTTCAGTCGAGCTACCGTTTTTCAATTAAGTATATCACGTTTTACTGTTATTCGATACTTAGAACTGTAGAGAAAATCTTAAATAAGTGGAAAAACCGACGATAACTATACGTTGGAAACGCCCCGTTCTTCTGCCTTTTTCTAACTCCTGACAAATTGCTACCGGACTAGTTGTCCACGCTCCAGTCAAATACGCTTATCAGCATTTTGACGCCATTCAGACGTCCATCATGCGCATTGCACACACGAGTGCGTTTCGACTCCCTGTGATTGGTTTGGCATAATTTATTGCGCTTTTTATATAGCTCTCTGCCATAGAAAGGCGTCTGATAAAATTCTGATTCGAGGTCAGATCCGTTGCTTGTATTTGTAACGATGTAAGATCAACTCATTGTTGAATAATAAGGACAAACCTTGGATGAGATAAAATTGGATAATTCTCAGACACTCAGGTTTCCTCGCGATGTTTTCCTTCACGGTTAGCGATTGGTATCGCTAGTACAACTCATAGCATAAGCATAATCAGCCTATATGCGTCCCACTGTAGGGCACAGGCCTTCTCTCAAGGAGAGAGTATGGGCTTAATCACCACGCGTGCCCACCGCGGATTGGCGATTTCAAGCGCTGAGGTATGTGAATAGCTCAGACACTCAGGTTTCCTCACGATGTTTTCCTTCACCTCATAAATGTACGTAACTTAGAAAACGGAGTCATTGGTACATGCCGGGATTCGAACCCACGACCTCCCAAATCTGAGGCCTCCGTTCTACCGCTGCGCTACCACCGCTTCGTTAGTTACTAGTCTAGTTAGTTACTACAAGTTACTATCTAGATAAGTCCGGGAAGGATCTGGGGCCTACATAATTCAATAAAATGTCATCTATATCATTTTCTCGGTCGTTTGTCATAAAATGAGAAGATTCTACTTTAACATGTTGTTTACAGGAGCGGCGTGAGCAACGGATAACCTGAAAACCTTCAACTTGAAACTTCAGTAACGACAATTTGACCACTTGGAATAAGTAAGCGAAACTTACCTTTATACATATATATCGAGCGAATGTGAATGGAAGGGCCGGTAAGGGACGACCTAGACGGACATACTTCGACCAAATAGGGGATGTATTAGCAAAGGGCAAGATAAAAAGTACCCGAAACCGGCGTGCGTGCATGCAACGTCAACGACTAATGAATGTTGAGGAAGCGAAAGTGATCTGTCAGGATCGTAGCAAGTGGCAGTCCCTGGTCTCTGCCTACCCCTCTGGGATACAGGCGTGAGTTTATGTTATGTTACTTTTTTTTTACTTTATCGTAAGAACTGACCGCATCAAGTGTCGGTGTCGTCAAAATAGTAGAGTTAAAAATGAAATAGGTGCCTATTGAAATTTTTGTGAAGATGCGGATTTCAGGATAATTACGCATTTCTACGCCACACCCTGTGTACATGCTGATTTCTGGGTGGTTTGAAAGTCGCGGTTATGTAATTAAAAATGGCATCTATTTCAACTATTATAGACTTTTAAGTATAGGCGTAAATAAAAGAAAAAAAGTTGAGAAATATTACTTCGACTTGGGAAACCTTGTTTAAAAAAATGCGCGAACAATTAGTACCGCCTCTCCGTCTAACAGAAAAAATACCCCCGGAGCCGCGGCACGCACGCATCCCTCTGGATAGCTACTATCTATAATAGATTCGAGTTTGTGTCGAGATATTTTTGAAAAGTGCTTTTAAAAAAAAAAACAAACTAGCGTATTCGATAGCAAGTGCCAGATACGTTAATTTTCCTGTCTTTCAAACCACCCAAAATTAATGCAGCGGGTGTAGTACCCGCCGTATACCTACCTAGTTTTTTTAAAATGAACATAATAGTATGACGGACATTTCTTACATCCAAAAAAGTGTTGACCTCTGAAATTATTTTTTTTCGCTATAGTTTCGAGCGAAATGTCACATGAAAGAGGAAAAAATACAGAGTTTTTAAATAAAAATATAGTAAGTAGTCAATCTTACTAACATTATTTTATAAGTTTGGATGGAGGATGTTTGTTACTAAAAAAGCCGACCAAGTGCGAGTGGGACTCGCGTATGAAGGGTTTCGTGTCTATCTATACAACATCAGATACAAAGATAGAGAAAAAACGGCAAAAAATCACGTTTGTTGTATGGGAGCCCCCATACAACATTAAATATTTCTTTTAATTAATTAAATTATTAATTTTTGTAGCGAATTCAGGACTAAATATTCTGTGAATATTTGAAGCGTCTACCTGTTGCCGTTATTAATATCGGGCAAAAAACGTCAAAAAAATTAAGTTTGTTGTATGGGAGCCCCCCTTAAATATTTATTTCATTCTGTTTTTAGTACTTGTTCTTATAGCAGCAACAGAAATACATCATCTGTAAAAATTTCCACTGCCAAGCTATCACGGTTCATGAGATACAGCCTGGTGACAGACAGACAGGCAGACGGACAGACGTCTCAGTGATAGGGTCCCGTTTGGCACCCTTCGGGTATGGAACCCTAAAAACGATGTTTGGCAGAGAGGTATATTAAACATTTGCTTGTTTCCTCTTTAGGTACGGAAGTCGGAAGCCAAATAAACGCCTCACGTAATTGACGGATGTCCCTTTAGCGGAAAGTGGCGCTGTAAACGTAGACGTTCCCCACTCCGCGTCAGCCCAAGCCCCGTTATACTCAAACGTTATTCGATCCTTTCACAGCAACGTCTCCTCGCACTCCATTCAATACTTTTACGACTAAAAATAATAGGTACTCGCTACCTGCCCGTCTACCTACTCGATACTTCGACATCACCCATACTAGGCTATACTCCGTTTCAGATACACTTTCTCTGGATGTAAATAAGACGTTCATAAAAATCGTTAGAAAACGGAAATACTTTAATTTCTGTCGGGTTATTTGCTGGTCCTTGATTTAATTAATATCAGGGTAAATTTTTCAACAGTCAGATAAAACTTAACTGGAGCATATAACTGATGTTGTCACTGTCTTGTCGTATGATTTAGACAGTGATACCATGCAGTTTATTCTCCAGTTAAGTTTTATGTGACTATTAAAAAATTGGCTCTCAGTGACTTAAGATTACGCATCACAAATTGCTCGATTTAATGTATTTGTGATGTTATGTTTTATATATGTCTTTTATATAAGTAAAGTTAAGTATTTAATTATACATCGTGAAACGTTCAGTGTCGTTGGCTACCATTTATTAGTTATTAAAAAGAAAAGGTACTGAATGTTTATTCAGATTTTGTGTTTCATTAATAATACGTTGTAGTTTGTTTATCTCCAAGAATATTGTATGTTGCATTGACGGGTATAAATACAATGATAGATGGTAGATGATGATAGAGAGTGGTGAAGGAAATACAGATAATTATGAAGATTTTTAAAGCAAGGAATGGAAATTCAGCTACGTAGAATATGATGACACTTTAAGGATCGTAGAAAAAAAAAATTGTCACACACACACATACAATATGTTACTGCATTGCGCCCTTCGGTATGAATGGATGTGCGTAACACAAACAACGTACTCGTAAGTACATTATTTATCGTGGAAAAGGAACAACATACCTAACGTCGCCTGTATTGTCTTGCAGTCGCGGGGACAATAGTCCTGAAACTCCAGAAAATAATTACTTTTGTTGGACACGTCGCACATTCAACAAATGAGTGCCTCGTTGGTATATTTGTAAAACATTTGATGCAATGATGTCCTGATGACAAGACAGAGGTCATGTGTTCAATTCCCGCTAGGAGCCGCTGTACTTCGATTTGCGCAAATCACCTCAGTGTTTTTCCTTGTTTGTGAGGTCCTTGTCTGCCATATTACAGGGTATCCTGGTCTGAGACCAGCTCCTACAATACGCGCACTAAATCCTGAGCGATTCCAATAGTCTAACTGTCAAATTCCATACAAATCGCTATCGCAAACTTCAGGAGTACAGCCAGGTATTTGGTGCGCGTAATTAGGCCTCTGAACCAGTTATTGAGATGTGGATGTTATGATTATTCTAACGTTCAAATTATAGTTGCAATATCACCCGTTACGTAGTAGAGAGCATGAAAGTAGGGGCTGATGTGCTGTCGACTGTACGGTAGTGCGTAGGTACAGAACAGAGTGCGTAGTTAACAGACAGACGTGTGCACCGATACGATTTAAATCGCCAGCGTGAGGCGGCGCGGCGGCTTCATACGCTTGAAGTCTGCGCGTCCACGGGGTTTTAGTCTCATAGCGTGTAAGTATTTACAAAAAAATTAAAATTGTAAATGAAACTATAATCGTAATTGTATTTTTAATTCCTTTTAGTAATGTATCATGCTGTATGCTCATTTTTTATACGCATTAAATACGCCGAGCAGTCGAAACGCACACAACTTTACGTAGTGTCCAGACTACGTCCACTATTGTCCGACATCTACATACATAGCTACTACAGCTAAACGACCTGGCTATGTGTGACGTCGGTCTTCACCCTCCTATTGCCACTCTCGGGTCCTGCACTAAACATAACGTGGGCTATAAGCCCTAAGTCTTTATTGGCCCTTGAGGGGTGTTTGTTCGTTCAAGGAGACTCGCCTTGTTTTACAATCTGTCAGCGCATCGATCTTCTGGGGTTGTGATTGTATACTTACGCCGACTACCTATGCGAGTACTTTTTGACCTCAATATATCGAGTTGAAGTAGCTGCCCGTATATGCCAAAGATCCGATAGTCGCTATACAATGGGGTACAATGGTTCTCGAGTGGAAGCCACGAACTGGCAAACGCAGGGTATGACGCCCACCCGCCCGCTGGTCCGACAATCTGAGGCAGACTGAGAGCAGCGGACGAGACGAATGAGGATGGCTGAGGAGGACAGAAATAAGTCGCGTGTCATGGGGGTGGTGGTGGGAGCAGTGGACGAATACGGGCTGATTGATTGATGTCGAGACTTTATTTATTTACGGTCTACCCAAGTCTATCAGGGAGAGTCCATCTGTTGCTGTCTTCAAGGCCAAACTGAAAGAGCACTTCCTTTTCTCATTATCGCAATAGGTTTATTTAGTTTATTTATTTACTTCATTTATTTACTTAGGTATTTATTTATTTATTTATTTACGTATTCTAGTTATTTATCATCTTATAAGTAAGTTTATGTAACTTTTAAATTTTATAGCCATATATATATATTACATATGTATGATTGTACTGGGTTGTAATATAGTACGTAATAATTATTGTTCACTTTCCTCCCTTGTTTATAATGTTCGTATCACCACATCAAGGGTTGGCTGGAAGAGATTTCTGCTGAAATAAGCTCGCCATGTACACTTTTTAATTATGTAAATGTTTTGTTTTATTCGTGTAATTTTATGTGTGCAATAAAGTATAAAGTATAAAGTACTGACGTTCTCCCCAAAACCGAGTATTCTCTACATCATTACGAACATTTTTTCCAACGAAATCCTGCCTGGGAAATCAATGGCTTAGGAGCAAGATCGTTTTAAAGACATTACTGTTTATGAGATATACGACGAGTATATTGAGGTCCCAAGTCGCATTATTTTGCAAAAAAAAAAGTGCACAGTTTCGGAATAGGAAAGCAGATCACCAAGGGAAGTCAGTCCACGCAGTGATCGCTCAGCACTGTTTCCACATCTAATCGTCAGCGGCAATGATCATCATGGTTGATCCCCCATGATTGGGGGACCGACTGATTGCAATGGATGATTTTATTGGCTGTGACTCAGCAAATAACTTTAGAAAGGAAAGGTGTCGTTGTGGGTGTTTTTTATGAAATTACGTCTTTTACGATACAACTTTTTACGACTTGTCTCAAATATTCTGTTAACGTAAGTAATTACTCTAAATGCAGCCTTTTGGTAGACATGAAACACCGAAAGCAGGCTAATGCCAAAGTTAAAATTATAATTAGCTGCATGTAGAGTCATCGAAGTACGAGTTAAAGAAGACGTCACATGTATCAATTTAAAGTATTAGGTACAGGTACCGCTCATAATTTCGACTTCAACGAAAAACATAAAATATTACCAATTGTTTGAACAAGGTTTAAAGTTAGTTTCTCTTCGTAATTTTCTGGTTTATTTTAATACAATAATTTCTAAAATATATGACATCACACTGGGGAGGGGTTGTCACAGATATGTGACTACTGGAGACAAGGTAATTGCTCCAAAAATCATGAAATTGGTGTGACGTAATTTATGGATAGCCCATCATGTGCATACGATTCTTGGACACAACACAAACTTGATGAGCCAGAATTGCAGAATTTTGTTGCCGTGGTGTGGAAATTATGGAGACAATAGTCGAAGTTGCGATCAACCAACAAGGCCAATCGCTGAAATAATTCAGCGAAGCCAAGGTGAAGGTGGTGTGCCTCCGCCCACCGATAAGCAAGCAAGCACTTAGACTCCCAATTTCTCGTACTCTAACAAGCTGTTAATCTACTGTTAATGTGCCAAATGCTAAACTTATATCAAGATGGCAAGGCGGCACAAAGCGAAATACTACTCTAGCACAAAGGGACTCGGCAAGAAGCAAAGACAGCCACTTATTGATTTTAACGGCGACCTTACAGTTAGTTTATTTATTTTTTCCTCATTTCTCATTCAAAACACGACCGGAGTTTTCCTCGCACTAAAGAGACCATCGCCTGAAAAGACAATGTTTCGACTTTAAAATATATGGTAAGTATCGTCCTGAAATAACTTCCCAGCCGGCAGAGTCCGAGACGTACAATTTGACATTGAATCGGAAAACTGAAATTAAGTTGTCGTATGTTCACTTCATACCGATAATGCACGCGATCCGTTAATTTCCAAGGTTGGATAGAAATAGTAGGGAAATTATGACTCCAGGGTCGATGGCAGGCAGCGATAAACTATAATGATGTGGAAATTCTATAGCGGACCAGGTTTTCTCCGCTTTGCCATTTGTTTGGCGGTCGCAGTGGCTGTATATTACGGACGTTTGCACAGTAAGGTAGGTAGGGGATGGTTTACGAGGTAAAGGTCAAGATCAGGGTGAACTTACCAGCGATGCTCGGAGGCCTCGCGTCTGCCCCGCTGCACATCAAAGCTGAATCACACCCTCGGCTGAGCATGGCCGCACGGTAATGATACCATAACTCAACCTTTTCTGTAATAGGCAGCATATTTTTCAATGTGGTTTTGTGTTTTGCGGCGATTTATGTGAATTTGTGGGATTTCTAGTAGATTATAAGCTTGAATCAAATTGATTTGAAAATTCTTTATCACACTAAAAAACCAATTTTGTACAAAGGCGAGCTTAATACTAGGTAGTATTTTCTTCCAGCTAACCTACGTTGATGTGTTGAGTCGATGAGATAGTGCCAGAAGAAAATTATGGGAGTAATAAAAAAATAAAGACATAGTGCGGTTGATACACTTATATAAGATTATTATAATTTAACTACACATGTGTAATAAAATATGATATTATTGAACTCAAACGGACTCCCTGTATAGCGCAATAAACTGTAGTGATGGCTTCATTGTTGAGCTTTCAAGCAGATTACTGTGCTCTTTGATGAGTTGCCGACGTGGCTGAGTGCAAATTGTCTGCATCAACAACATCGGAACAATCTCCTATATCGGGATGAGCTGTTAAAAATACAGGACTTCACATCCATCGTTGATTGACTCTCGTCTATTCTAGCCTTAGTGTATAAAGTAGCTGGGCTAGAAAGCCCAGATTTAATTAATAAGGTTATAGACTATACTACTATTTAGGTTAGAGGGCTATACTATTTATATTAAGACAAAATATTATGTACCACATGAAGCAATAAATGATTGAACTTCACCTAGATTTTGGTAAATTATACACCGATATGAAGTATTGTAGCTACCCGAAAACCATCTCATGAAATCCTTAACACTTACAATATTATGAAGCCATCAATTTATTTTTTTAGTTTTAATGGTCTTGAAACATTACGAGATAAATTACTAGGATAAAAAAGTATTTATCTTTTCCATGGAAGTGGTTA
Source organism: Yponomeuta evonymella (assembly GCA_963969515.1). Taxonomy (NCBI): domain Eukaryota; kingdom Metazoa; phylum Arthropoda; class Insecta; order Lepidoptera; family Yponomeutidae; genus Yponomeuta; species Yponomeuta evonymella. The sequence goes on from OZ018346.1 coordinate 9,446,688, forward strand.
AATCATTGATAGGTACTGATGAAAGTAGTACCTTCCTCTCTTACTATTATCGTTAATTTGATTCCAATCGATGCTGTCGGTAAATACCGAATCCCATTTCGTTGTCAGTCTCTTGAGCTTAGGCAATCGTTTCCTAATCTCGTCTCGGAGCGCAAATTATTTTCGTCGATTTCTTTCCGTTAGGTAAATTGCTTTCAGTCACTGCAATCAAATCACTTCAATTTGGCAAAGATTTTTCCGTTTCCATCAAAATAGATTATATATTTTTACGCCCCATTTTTTGGATTATATTGTCTAATAATATAACTTAATATTTCTTTGAAAACTATTTTAACACCGCTCTGAGTTTTTTTTTCTCATCTTCTTCCTAGTTTGGGAGTTGGGACTAGGATAAGTGTTGTGCGGAAGTATTATTATTAAAAACCCTCAAAATTGATGTTTTTCCAAGACAAATTTCGTCACCAGTGAGGTTTTATTTGATACTAAAAGACCACAGCTAGGTATTTATTTCGTAACGATCTTGTTTAGTTACAAAGTTTGTAACTATGTAGATAGGTTTATAGGTAGGTAGTTATAACCTACTGCAGAACTAATTATAACTTGCAACATTATCGACAACCTCCAACAACTACTGAAGCCCTGGCCACACAGGCAGGAGAGATGTGGAGCGAGGGCGCGGAAAAGACGCGACGCGTTTTTTAGGTAGAGTTCGCGCGCTCTCCCCGTCTCTTCTGTGTGGGCTTCGTCCCATCCCTTCAGTACATTTTGTATGAAAGTGAATTGGAAGGACGACGTGTCTTTTCTGCGCCATCGCCCCACGTCCTTTCTACACACATCAAAAAAAGTTTGTGATCAATAGCATACGCTCCTATAATTCTTTAAATTTAACTTTATCAAGAAAAAATCTATGTTGTATGCTTTCTTTAAATAGGAATACCTTAAAATATAAAACTATTTTTTATTATTTATTTAAAAAAATTGAGCCATTAATCATAATGTAATTGTGATAGAAATTTCATAGAAAGAAAAATACTGTTTAATTAAACTTAAACAACAATTTATTATTAAAAGGTTAAATTCAATATAAAATAACTCCTCCCCTGGCTCGAACACATGCGGAGATCCTCCTGGGCATGCTGAGGATCAAGTTATCCAGCATTTCCTGGGGTAACCTATTCCATTCTTCAATAGCGGCTTCCCTGAGCTCTGGAACTGTCTGGGGACGTGGCTCACGGTTCCATACTGCTCGTTTAAGAGCATCCCACGCGTGCCGCGAGCCGGCAGGCCAGTCTAAACGTGTGATATCGTATTCTTGAAGAGCAGCATTGACTCGTTGAGCTCGGGCGCATTATCATCGACCAGTACAAATTGGTGCCCATGGTTTACTCGGAATGGGCGGTTATGTTATTATGTCGGGAAATAACTTCAAGCCCAGAGGCGGCCCTGACTTCTGCTTTTATTTTAGTGGCGTTGATTGTTGGATCACGGGCTGCCAGCAATCTAATACAGCGCTTTTGGGCAGCTGTCAAAACAGTTGGGCGACCGCTGCGGGGTCGGTCAGCTAAATTCCCCATTCCGTGGTACCTCTGCAACGTAGCCACGACACAGGATTGGGATATAGCAAGTCTGCGTGCTAGTACTCTCGTGGTGTATCCTTCTTCCCTCAAAGTTACTATTCTTGCTCTTAAAACCTCTGATAATCCTCTTGGCAATTTTTCAATCACAACTTTCCGCAAAAAATATCTTGAATCGGTTATAATTGACTAAATCAGATTTCTGAATGAGCGTAAGCTAGGACTGAAAGCCTTTTAATATGAAAAAACAACTGAACGGTGTCATTGTTTTGTGTTCTAATTCTTTATTTTTAAATAAAGAATCTAAAAAGAAGAAAAAATCATAATATGATCTACAGTAACAAAAAAGATTTCAGTTTTTCAAAGTGATCGCAAACTTTTTTTGATGTGTGTATGTACCTTAGGCCTTAAAAGTTCTATGTCTATCGGCTTGCCATACGGCCGGAGATATCCTCACACACAGCACAAGTAATTAGTTATCGCGAGTCCTAAGTGAAGTTGTTGCTAGTTTCTACGCTGCTTGTTGAAAGGAGATATGTCTTGAATTGTCTTGTTAGCTACGGCCGTCTGATCAAATTATAACTTCTAATCAAATTCATGTTGGGAAATGTAGGATCTTGGTAATTTAATATCAGGGGCGGAATCAGATTTCTTTTTTCCCGACTGCGGCGGAGCCCAAAAGGAGGGTAGGTAATGTGTTTGGCTCGTATATATGTAAGTATGTGCGATGCTATGTTCCCTCATAAAGTCATAACTCCTTAACCAAGATTTTGACAAATAAGATCTCAAGGATTCGTCATTTGCGCGAGTGTCATAGGGTATATGAAATCAGCATAAATCCAACAACAAAATAAAAAAAACACAAAAAGAGAAAGATTAAAAAAACTTTAATAAAAAATAACCGGCAACCCGACCGCTGAACATTACCCAACCAGCAAAAAAGTCTTAGATTACGCCTTTTATAAGAGTGGTAGACTTATAACGCTCTTATAATTGTTTTGGAACATGTTATTGCTCTTATATTAGCATTTGACAAGCTAGCATGGACTCAAGAGCTCTCTCTCTTATTACCTTATCTCATATATGTATATAAGCGCATTTTATAATACCATTATAAGCCTCTTACTCCTACAATAACATTTACGAAGACTCATTGCACTTGAGAATAACTGCTCTTATATCCCCATTCTCTAAGTTCATTTGATTTTATAATGGTCTTGATAAATGCTTTTGTAAGAACGTCAGACTAATATCAGCATAACATAAAACCACTACAAGTGCGTGCTTTTCTGATCTTATTTAAAACTGTTATAAGATCAATTACACAAGTTTAGTAAGATATTAGAGTGATATTGGATTAACATACTTACAATACAAAAACAAGATCAATATAAGATGGTTTGAGCTTAAATCGATTTTGTGAAAACAATTGTAAGAATAACATTTAGTTGGCCATTTTGTGAGTAAAAGTTAAATGTTGCAACGTGTACATTTTGTGTAAATATAGGCATGGATTACAGAGATTGGAAAAAACGTTCGAGAAGTGGAGGCTATCGGCGGAAAGTTCAGAAGAAGTACAAACAAATTATAAATAAATCAAACATACAGGTGTTGCCAGGACAAGATGGTATTGAGAAAAATATTTGTGAGGGTTCTGTAGGAATTACTTGCACATAAGAAGTTGATATTGAGGAAGGTGATTATTCAGTCTGTGACATCAATGATTTTAGTGAAAATGAATCTTCAACCGTGGACGAAACTGATTATGAAAAAGATTTGACCTTAAAAAGTGATTTACAAAAATGGGCGTTAAAATTTAATATACCTCATGCACACGTAAATGGATTGCTACTTATTTTAAATAGAAGGCTAAATAATGTTTTACCAAAGGACGCACGAACACTGCTTAAAACAAATGAAGATACAGTACATATTACTGAGTCGCCTCCAGGAATGTATTGGCATAGTAACTGGATGACAAGTCTCAATGATATTTTGGGACGTTTAACGTGCCTTCCAGATATTATTCATCTTAACATCAATATTGACGGATTGCCAGTTTCTAAAAGTTCACGACAACAACTCTGGCCTATATTATGTAATATTTTCGAAATACCTGCTTTGCCTCCGTTCGTAGTTGGTAAATATTATCAAAGTATTAATGTTTAGGACATGACACGATATATTATATATGACACACATCGTAATAATATAATATTATAATGAGGTAAATTCGTTCTGTACTGCAGTGGAGCTTATAGTGGATTGACTTATCTAACGTATGAGAAATTAAAAAAGAGATTCAGCTGCTTTGTTTGATTTTATGGTTTTCATCCATTGAAGATGTTTGCATCTTCTTTGACAGGTATTTACTCAGGAGATGCGAAGCCATTAAATTTAGATGCTTATCTTGGGCATTTTGTTGACGAAATGAATCAGCTTGAAAAAGGATTTACTGTCACAACTAATACAGGAACTGAAAAAAATGTGAAAATCAGAATTAGAGCCTTCATATGTGATTCTCCAGCCAGGGCAATGATAAAAGGTGTTTTTTCGTAATAACATCATAGTAAAAATCAATTTTATTTCTAACTAGCTGCGCCTCACGGGGTTACCCACGTTAATCCGGGATAAAAAGTAGCCTATCTCCTATTCCAGGGTCTAAGCTATCTCCATACCAAATTTCATCAAAATTGGTACAGCTATTGGAGCGTAAAGGAGTAAAAAACATACTTACACACTTACACACTTACAAACTTTCGCCTTTATAATATTAGTGTGATTTTTGTATTGACAGGTCGCAGCAGAGCTGTCACTGACTTATATCATTAAAACTAAGATACAATAAATAGGTAATAATAATAACATAATTTGTGACTCATATTTCAGGTGTTTGCAATTTTAACGGAAAACATGGGTGTCTAAAATGCACAGTGGTGGGTGAATATTCTCATAAATCTAATATAGTGACATTTCCCAAATTCGATTGCCCCAAAAGAAATGACGAGGACTTTCGTAAAAAAAAATACGGAGGACACCATAAGCAAGATTCACCATTATCGAAGTTGAAAATTGACATGGTTGAAGATATTCCCGTGTCTGATTCTCTTCATCTTATTGATCTCGGTGTAATGAAGCGACTATTAATTGGATGGAGAGACGGGAACTTTGGAATCTACCTAACGAAATGGAGGGCTCAAGATATAAATAAAGTCAACAGCTTCTTGATCAATCGTAAAATGCCGAAAGAAATACATCGGTCAGTCAGAGCAATCGACGTCCTTGTGCACTGGAAGGGTTCCGAATTCAGATCTTTTCTGTACTATCTGAGTTTCATAATATTGAAAGATGTATTGAGATCTGAAGCATATGCTCACTTCATGTATTTTTTTTGTGCCATATCAATATGCTCTAACGAGAAATATTTTTATCTTTTGACTGTCGCTGAAGGAATGCTACAATATTTTGCTGAACATTTTAAAGCAATTTATGGTAGAGATTATGTTACAAGTAACATACATAACTTAACACATTTGGTCGACGAAGTAAGAAAATTTGGGATACTCCAAAGTTTTAACGCATACCCCTTTGAAAACAAACTTTATTGCATTAAAAACATGATAAGACAAGGAAATAAAACACTGCATCAAGTAGCCAGACGACTAAATGAGAAGCAGTTATGTGAATTACATGAAGCTTTAATGGAAGATGAAACAAAATACCCATATCTTAAAAAAAAACGTCGAGGGGAGTCTAGTTTCATTTTGCAATTCAAATCATTTGCTTTATCTACAAAATACGAAGACAAATGGTTTTTAAGCAACGAAAATCATGTCGTAGAATTGGCATCAGTGTGTGTGAAAAATTATATTGGAGAAACAATTGAAATATATGGCTACCACATTGAAAACACGCACGATGCATTTGAAGAGCCTTTGAAGTCTTCATATTTACACATATATCAGTGTACATACACAAGTATTAATAAGACTAAGAAGGTCTATAAAGTTTCTGACATAAAATGTAAACTAGTGTGTGTCTTATATGATCAAAATTTGTATTTTGTACCATTATTACATACTTTGAAATAAAAGACAAAAATAATTGGTATTGTTTTAATATCCATTTAACTCAAAAGTGATTACTTTATAAGTATTTTAATTTTAAAAAGTGTTAGTATCCAAATTAATCTTTTAAAAACAACTTTAATCATTTTTTCTAACATACGAAACAAATTAACTTAAACATTGAGGTTGTACTTACTAAACTAAAATTTTTGAAGTAACTAACGAATCACACGAAGTGTAAATGTAAGATTTATTATATTTCAAAACAACTAAACCAAATTTTAACCAATTAACCAAAAAACCAATTTTAAACCAAATTTTAAAACTTAAATCTTAATTCCACTTAAAACGAAGAGATCTATTAATACGTCTTTGGTAGAGTAATTATTATTTTGAATTGTTATTTAGTGATAATCACATTGAGGTAGTACTTACTAAACTAAAATTTTTTAAATAAGTAACTTTTTATCACACAAAAACGTATTATTAAATAATAAAACTTGAACATCTAAGATTGTACATCCATTATCAACTAATCATCACCACCACCTGGAGACTTGGTTTGTTGGTTCTCTTGGAGTAAGGGTACACTATGTAACTGGTTTGTCTCGCTTTCCAAATCTGGCAACTCTCTTTGATTTTGATCTGATGAGGGATTCTCCAAATTATCTGGCAATGAAATTGGAAGACTTTTTTTTGGTTTCAATTTACCTTGCTTTTGTCTTTGACCAGACATCCTCGCCTGTTCATTTTGAGACCGGTAACGGGCATTCCGCAAAATTATCTTGAAAAATTTTATCAATTGTGCTTTAGTGAAAGTTTTATCTGATTCGTGGACGATATCAAAGAAAAAGTTTATTGTTTTTGTAAACCCTTTAAAGCAAATTTTTGTCGCATCTCCTTTTGTAACCCCAGTCCATGAACATAGCGTGAAAAATTTTCTTTCGAACATAGCATCGACTAGGGTGTACGCATTAGTTGTCCCTTTTCCTACACCTTGACTTAAGATAACAGAATGTTGTCTGTACAGTTCATCTCTAGAATCAGGTAGATCAAGTTTTCTCTCAAATTCTTGCAAAGTTTGCTCATTATAAATTTTCTGGATGCCAGATTTATCAGGATTTGTATTCTTTTTTGTGCTAAGAGATAGCTTGATAAATTCTTCCATTTTAATCGAAAGTTCCGAGATTTGTGCAATAACAGTATTTTGATTGCTAGCTAGTACAGCTTGATTTTCAGTAACCGTTTGTATAGTATTTTTAACCGCTCCTATATCATTTTTTAAGGACTTAATCTCATTCAGAATTGACTGTTCAATTTCTGTTCCTGTTACTAGTACTGTTCCAACATTTTCATTTTCTTTTAATTCTTCCTGTAATAAAGCTGGTTGAATAATTAAATCCGTTTCATTTAAATGTATGATTGGAAGATCATTTGCTTCTGCTCCTGAAGCGTATTGATTGATGTTCTGCAAAAATAGTATAATATTATTAATAGAATTAACCTAAGACAAATTCATTGATATAATTAAACAATATTCGCATGCGCCTCTAACAGGGCATGGTGGAACCCACAGCATAGTGCATAAAAATCTTACCTGTGCTTCAGGGCTAGTGGGACGTTTTCTTGGTGCGATAAACTCATTCTGATCCGTGGATTGGGGTGTGGTCTGTGGCAAGGATATACTAGACTTTGAAGCAGCCTGAAAATAATATTCGAAGTAAATTATATCATTTTAATAAAGTAGTAAGTAAGTAAATTAAGCAAATCATCATCATCAGGTGTTCCAGATCTTCGATTTTATACCTCAACAAAAATGCTCATCAGGCTAAACAACTTTTGCTAAGGCGTCATTTTTATATGTATTTGTTATAATTAAGCTGCATCATCTGTTCCATTTTCCAAAATCAATTATATCTTATACAGGGTTATCAGGAAAGGGTATGGTAAGCCGAAAGGGGGTCAACGTACCCATCAATACGAACAACTTTTACTATGGGGTCAACCCCGAAATCACGAAAAAAATATCAGCTGATCCATACATTTTGCCTCCGGTCGATGAACTTTTTGTATGGATCAGCTGATTTTCAGCTGATGAAAGGGTATCCTTTCCTGATAGCCCTGTATAATGCCCAGGCTTAACAGCTATATAACAAAAAAAAAACATTTGAATCCGTTCAGTATTTCCGGAGATTAGCGTGTACAAACAGACAAACAAACACAATTTTACTTTTATTCTTACTCTATTACTCTGTCTCCATCGCGGCAATTATTTTTTTTTTGCAAATAGGTATAATATTCAATACACAAACACAATTTTTTTCTGTTTTATTTTAAGTATATATTTACTTACTTCTGCCATATCATTAAAAGTCTTCTGGGGTAATCGTTTTATTTTATTTGGTGGTTGATGTTCAGTATCAGTCTCCGTTTCTGAATTGTCACTCATGGCGTCGATTTCTTCCTCTGCCTCATAAAATGTCGGTATGTTTCTGCGTTTAACTATGCAGTTAATTTTTGACCATTTATTATAATCCGCAACCGAACTTTCATGTTTTCTCCGTTTTTCTTTTTTTTTTTTCAGGCCAATATAGTATGCCATTATGTTCCCACTGGTCTGGTACTGTAGTTAACTTATTTTCTCCATCCTCAATGGTCTGCACAATCTTAAATGGCATAATTTATCTTAAAATCTGAAACAGCAACAAAATAATACTCACTAAAATAACTAGATATTATCAACAATCCCGGTTCGCGACTATACCTACATACCTACGACGATTTCTAACGTTACAATTTACGTTAAATAATCCTTTACTATATCGAATTACTTGATCCGGCGTGTAAAAACTACGAACACGACATAAACGCGTGAGCCATCAACAAAAGCGGCACAACGACTGTCGATTGTCAAGTCGCGAACAGAGAATGTGAATAAGCAAATGCTCGGTATAGGTATATTTTGTATTTCTGTCTCACGTACACTTAATATAAATGAGCGAGATAAACGATAAGTGAAGTAAACATCTTTAGAAACTTGTCTATAACAGGGGTATTCCCCGTTCTACATCTATAAATTACTTCGTACGTACGTGACAGTGTAAGTGAATCCCCTCTTCAGTCTCACAGGCACCTCTACGGTCAAGTTTAACCCTAATGTAATAAATAAAAATTGTGCACTGACTGCGCTGCTAGTCGATATTAGCCGCTGCCATTTTGGTGCAAATTGATAGATATACCTATACCTTTATATTTAACTAAGGCGAGGGGAATAACCTACTTGGTACTTAATGAGTTGAAGTAACTATTGGTTCGCTGTTGTTGCAAACTTCACATTCGTCCTCCATGTAGTGGTCATAAATTGTGTATGCATAGCAATTATCACACCAAAAAAAGCCGCAGTTTAATAGATTCTTCATATTTCTTGCATTCATAATGAAATGTTTAGGTTTATTATTCATATCGTTATTGCAATGGCCACATCCGTGACATTTCTCACTTAACAAGAAATGTGTTTCGTCCCAAGGCCATTTTAAATACTTCAACATACGGAAGTGTTTCTTTTTTAGAAAACGGTCTATATCCATATATACAACCATTTCAAATCACCAACGTTATCACTTAAATGAAAGTAAAAACATTTAGTACATTTATATTTAAAGGGTCAAAAAGGAAAAGATTAAAAAATTAAGGTTTTATGTAGGTCAATCAACGAACCCTAAATTAATTCAACATGGCCATACCCTTTGCATTTTAGAATGCTAATATTAGCACAAATGATCTTACAATGGTCTAATAGTGCGCTGGCACAATGCAACTATAACAATGGCATCAAATCCATACAATAAAGAAATAAAACATTAAAATGAGGATTGAATATATCATTTTAAATGCTTATTTGATTGAGCGCATGAAGTTTGAAGCGTAAAACAGGGTCTATTTTACAGTAAATAATATGTTCCAAAGGGAATACTTACCGTACAATACAAACACGGTGTGTGTTTGATAACTAACACGTCGTTATTATATTTTTACACAACTCACAGTTTTTCACAATAATATTTTTACAGATAACGTAGGAATACCGTGCTGTCAAATAAAAAATCGGTTAACAAAAGTTTCAAGGTTAACATTCTAACGTTAGACTAATATAAGCTTACATAGGCTTATAATATACTTACGCGAAAGCGATTTTAGCCTAAGGCAGCTTAAAATAGTTTTGGCAAGATTACTATAAGTGCAAACAGCATTCATTAAGACTGATATTAAGACAATATTAAATTAAATACGCTTATAATTTGTGCCCAAATCCAGGCTTATACGATGATATAGGATCAATATAAGAGCGAAAATTTCTAGTCTTGAGACTGTTGTAAGAGGGATTTTTGCTAGTTGGGTAACTACTAAGTAGGCGGGATCCAAATTCAACATTGTGTGTGACTGGATGCTTTGGTCCCGTCCCGACTGCTTATATAGTATTCAGCCGTCGGGTTGTTGGTTATTTTTCTATTAGTTTTTTCAACCGACTTCAAAGAAAGGTTGTTTATGTATTTGTGCCTTTTTATGTAGGTATACTACAATGCAGCCTAACGATATACGTATCTAGCACTGTAGGGCACCCCAGGTTTTTTTCTCAGGCAGAGAGAAAAGGGGGCATAACACTCTTATTTATAAAAACCCGAATCCTTTTAAACAAAAACGTCAAACGATTGACTTAATTTTTTTATAATATAAGGTCAACCGGGGCAAAGACGTCACGTTTCTCAAAAATGTATCTAACCCATGCACTTTTATTTTTCAACACAGCAGAAGGAAGTTTATAGTCCGACGTAGAGTACCTGTTTGTTTGGGTTTCTAATAACAATTCGAATATTTAATATATCTGTAAATTTGTGTGATTAGAATGTGTTTTTCTTAAATATGGGAATTTCGTACGCAAGAGCCCCAAGTAGGGAAAATTCGTCCTTTGCTAATAAAATATCGTGATTGCTAGCAACATTGCAATCCAAGTGAACATGTTGAAAAACATTATTTTTCGCTTGGTGCATCACACTGATAAAAATCTGCCGTATAAAAATAACGCATGCGTTCGCGAGTTGGGGCAGAAACTATGGTAAATTGCTACGGCTATTGCGTCTTTTTGACTCTTTTTTCGCAGACGCATTTGCCCCATTCCAAATTTCTGGTGGTAGGTACTGTACTGAACCATATTCTACGTCAACACATTTTATGACAAGATAAAAAAAACTGTGTGAAACTGAACATTTTAATCAAAAAGGCTTTATAGGCTATACACATATCACATTTTTTCAGTCTGGTTTGTAGTGATACAATTTTTTTTAATGTATGCAAAAAAAATTATTAAACTCCTATTACACTCGATCTGTTATAGTTGTGCGAGGTATATTGTATTTCTTGACCGCTTGGTAAGCAGATAGGATGCAATTTCGCACTTAGTCAAGAGCTTTTATTAAAATAGTCATTGCTGTCCACGGTTTTTCTTTTGTAGTAGCGCCACGTATTGAAAACCTGAAATAAAAAGTTTTCGCAGATTCGTTCTACAACAAGACAGATAGATATCTACTAACAATATGCTGACATGTAATTTTATTACTATAAACGAAGTAATCAAATGTAATCAATATCAATAATTATTTTTATTTACAATGTCAATTAATTAACTTAAACACTCTACAACAATAAAAACCAAAGGAAAAATAAATATTATCAAAATGTCAACCTATTAAAATCAAATTTATTCGCAAAAAGCTTCGTCAAATACAGAAATGTGAAATGTAAACAACAGAAAACACTAAATCATTACGAGAATAAGCCGCCCGCCCCGGGCCGGGACACATCCGACCCAAAGGTTCCCACTACGCTGGCAGCGTTACCTAATAAATACAAAGATACTTGGGGATAAACATTATGCCCTCCAGCTGCTACAAAAAATGTCAATACATTTTTGTACGTATATACATTTAGTTAGTGCTTTAGAAAAAACAGAAAAAAAACGGTTCGAAACCCCTGACTTTGGGGCAAAGGCGTCTCTTAGACGCAATAGCCCCAATCACGCACACGCATAGCGCATTTACCCCAAAATAAAAATGTCAACTACCTATATTTTCTCCATAGCCGATAACTAACTCAAATAATGAGTTAGAGGCCAAATCAAAGTAGGTAACAAGAAGGCAAATTAATTGTGTAATCTCCACTACCGTAAAAAACAATTACTAACTAGTTGATTCCATTATGATTGAAAATCACGTGTGATACATGTCAAGGAACCGAAAAAGTGATAAAATGTAATGTGGCGGTTACTCCTTGAAAATTGATAGGAGAACGCAGGAGTAGTGTCCTCTGTGGCAGTAGGTAGTAGTACTAAGTGACCCTGTTTCTTCGATATTCCAAAGAGACGCCATAGCCCCACTGACGACTTTGCCCCGCTTGACCTTAACCCGTCGACCGAACCCTTCCGGTTTGTTGGTACCTGACGGCGGCAGGTGCATAGATGTTTTGCCGGGCAATACTGAACTCGCTCAGATTGGTAACACAATTGACAAGCCCCGGCCGCCATCCCACAAATAAACGTGGGATATTTTTAGCGTTAGTTAGACATTCTGTGTTTTTAACTGTCACTGACTGTAAGGTATGGGCGCGCGTGCCCACCGCGGATGGGCAATGGTTTAATTCTTTACCACGTTGCACAATTTCATTGATATTTTTTATACAAGCTACGCCCGTCTCATTTAACTCATTCAAAGTGACATATCTGTGGATCTATCCACATTCCAGCCGTTTCACAAAAAGGCTAATTCCGCGCGAGTGCGGCAATCTATTTGCGGAGAAGAGTCGGCCTCGCTGTCAGTGGCAAATCTATTCACCTTCCAGGCCGCTGGGCTCGCCCTTAATTCAGCCGAGGCCTGCAGCACGAGGAAAACACCCGGGCAAATGAAGATAAATGTGCATGATGGAGATGCGTTACGAATAATGCAGTCGGATCTCAGTTGATTTCCATAGGAAAATCGATGCGGAACACGTTTTTGTTTTGACGGAAAAATCAAGTGGCATAACCACAGAGGTAGTATATCTATAGGCATTACAGACAAACCAGATTTTACTGAATTGGTTTTGTTTTATTACACCGAATAAGGGAAAATTCTACAGTATTATCTTGGACAAATTTGGCTTTGAAATCTATTCTTATACTAGATATAACGGAAGGGGTTAACCTGAACAACAATCAGCGAGATCTGACGCCGACTGATCCTTTCGCTGCTAAGCCGGTACCATTTGCCAAAAATACCTGCCGCATGTATTAGGTTCCTAAGATCTATATTTTGTGGTCCGACATTACGCACGTAATCCCGTTCATGACAAATCAAAGGAGCGATAGAGTACGTCTGCTTACAGCTTCGCAATAAGTCGGGGAAAATGGGCGTAGCGTATTAAGGTTCCAAACAGGAGCTAAATAAAAAGGTGCAGATAAGAAATGACGGGCATCCGGCGGCGGCCCACAGACAATATGCTTTGAGCCACTAGCGCTTCGCCGCTATTCACGCAGTAGCGTGAGAAAGGGTTTGTGCCCTCTTTTCAGGCGCGGATCCAGCCCGCAGAAAAGGTTGTGGTTACCGGTCACCACCACCCTAAAAATCGTCCAAGTGCGAGTCAGAGTACGAACTCGCTCATAATCGATCGATATAATGCATTAATGTAGGAGATGTTTACAAACTATAATTGACACCCTCACCAAGCTTTTACGTCTAGATTTTTGCATGTTTGTTAACATTGCTCTATATTTAGCAAGTCTCACAAACCATTATGAATAAAAAAAACCGGCCATGTACGAGTCTATACAACATTAGACACAAAGATCGAGAAAAGACGGCCACAAATGACGTTTTTTGTATGGGACCCCCTTAAATATTTTATTTTAAATTATTTATTTATTTTTGAAGCGAATATAGTACCACATATTCTGTGAATATTTGAAGCGTCTACCTGTTGCCGTTATTAATATCGCGCAAAAAACGGGAAAAGAATTTAGTTTGTTGTATGGGAACCCTCCTTAAATATTTATTTTATTTCTTGTCATAGCGGTTGAAAATTTCAACTGCCTAGCTATCACGGTTTATGAGATACAGCCTGGTGGCAGACAGACAGACAGACAGACAGACGGACAGTGAAGTCTTAATAATAGGATCCCGTTTGGCACCCTTCGGGTACGGAACCCTAAAATCTATACTATCCATTACTGGCTATGCTAAAAGAGCATTGAAACTATAAATTTCCATCTGTAAATTACTAAAACATGGTTACAAATGGGTAATTTTCCCCAACTTCACCTGTCTGAGTCTTCCTCGAAAAAAATAACCGTTCTGATTACAATAAGACAGGCAAAAGTAAACCTCATTTTCACCCTCATAGAGTATATTTTATTGAAAAAAATATGGTAGGCGAAGTTTCCATACAATCGCTGTAATTTTGCTAGGGTTGGCAAAAATGGAAATTGAATGTACCCAACAATTTTAAAGTACCTAGTAGGTATCTCATAAAACTCACAAAAATACAAAAGGCACTCATGATAACGAACAAGCTTTCTGATAGAAACCATATAAAAGAGCATAAATAAGAGCTTTCATCATGATATTATAACATGCAATGTTACTTATCTGTTGTGTAATGCAATAAATAAAATAAATAAAATAAAATAAAACCTCCTAAGGAAGCTTAAGATTTAATTAAATTACAAATTAATACAAACTGACAACCCTAGAGGTAGGCGAAGTTTAGCAACATGATGGCCGCCGTCGTTACGTCAACAAAACTTTGCTAAATAATCACTATTGCTTGTAACTTAGCTTTACAATGAACATTTCACATGATATAGTAAATACATTATTTAATGTCATAAAATCATTCAAAGTAGTGTTGAGTATCTACGCTTTAGCTTAGTGTGTAATGAAAGATTGTGCCGTGACAAAAAGACCTCTGCCCGCAAAAAAGTACAATAATGAACAATAATAGGTATTGAAGTTAGCCATAGTTAGGGCCGGTTTCTGAATTGAGAAAATCACTAAGTAAAATTTACTTAGTGAATTTCTCAATTCAGAAAAGAGCGTGACAGAACGTTACAAATATTTAATACTTAAGTAACGTTCTGTCACGCTCTTTTCTGAGAAATTCGAAGAGACAGCACTACAGTTAACTATTTACTTAGCGAAATTCTCACTTCAGAAACTGGCCCTAAATTTGCAAAATATTGTCGCAGTTAGAAATTGCGTTATATTAGTAGTTTTACGCACGAGCCTCCCTCACAAATATTCACAAAATACCCAGTTATCTAAAATTAGGCGATGTTAGGGGGTTCGACTACAGTGTATAGTTCCAAGTGCGTAGAGCTGTGGGGCAGACACTAGTAAGTTAATAATACTGTAAAATGTTATTACGCTCACGAAAATGACATGTAAATGTGAGTTTACAATGACTTTTAACTACAGAACCGATTTGCATGATTTTTTTTCAACTTCAAATCCCTGTCTCTGCATACCCCTCTGGGATACAGGCGTCAGTTTATGTATATATCATCATCAGCCATTTGACGCTTGGCAGGGGGCTCGGCGATCGCAGTATGCGGTTGGAATCCCAGGAAAACGCTGCTGCCAGTCTCCTGGTAATGTACCTACATATTTCCTTAGTCGCCTTCTGCGACATCCACGGAAGGAAATGGAGTGACACAATTCTTAATCCGGCGCCACACGTATGTGTACCTATGTGTTCAAATCTTATTCGGTTCGGTAGTCATCTATAAGGGTTATGTCCATAGTGCCTACAACGGTAGATCCGCGCTTGACTCCTCTCGCACCATCCACATTCTGCAGGCACAAATACTGCATAAAACCGCCCAAGCTCTAACCAACAGTTCCGTACTACAACATAAATTTATTTGCTTTATCAATCAGTAATAGTAAAAAATCTGTGGTTTTTTTAATCGTAGAAGAATGTTTTCTTTCCGGACCCTTAGCGGGAGTCGAACTCACACTTATTCGGTTTTAATTACTTTGTTATACTTTGCGACGGTCTGCACAATCATCACCATAAGTTTAAATCTTGTAGGCATTAAGTACCGTTTTACGATAGAGCAAAAACAAAAATAAAAAATCTCGTTTCTTGGATTATATGTCGGAATAAATGTCGGATTTAATACGTCCACGGCAAGAAATAACATCTGTAATTTTTTACTAATCAGTCATTATAACAACCTTAAATAAAGTGCAGGCCCTAACGAGGATGAGCTACAAATTACAAAGCAGTGTGTACCAAACCCTCAATATTATCATGTATGAAATTTTCTATTGACCATTCAGCATTTGACAAATTGCGTTTAATAACATGGTTAAGTTGCTACGGAACCATAAAAACACTTTTCTCGCTGCGTACATTGACACATAAATAGTGCAAAATGTATCTAATAGCGTTCGACCTACGTACAAACAAGGTCAGGTTAATGGAAACGAATATGTTCACTAATTACATCTATGTTTAATACATTTAATTAGTAAAGGTGTCGAGTATACCCAACGTTAGTTAATCAAATAAGCCATTTTTAGCTTTCGTCCCTACATGGTGTTAAAGAGATATCTTTGTAAGTCTTGTTCTGCTCATTAGGTACAAGAAGCGGTTAATGGATTTTTCAATGCAGTTGCTCGTAAAGTTTTCTTTTTTGTGTAATAAAATTATGCGGAAACTGACTCTTTATTTCACGCGTGAAATAAAATGAAATCCTTTATTTCACGCATGAAATAAAGTAATTTTTTTAAGTTTTTGACTCTGTGGTGCATGGTGCAAGTTATAAAATTAAAAAAATTACAAAGATGCAAGGAGGTATGCTGTCCAAAAAAAAAAATTATTTATAAGTATGCACGCTCTAGCAATAATTGAATGATGATAAACACCATAACACATAAGATTTGATTATCTCATTTAAAAATACGTGTTTTGTTTCCGCAAACAAAAATATTTTTCACATTATTGGCTGTATGTATACTGTACCTTTGCCTCAAGAAAAAAAAACTGTGTGAAACGCGCGCTCTGCAAAGAAAGCACGCCATTTTTTTGTAAATAGGCTTTGGTGAAATAAAATTACTTTGTTGTTGTTTCCTCGCAAAATGCATTGAAAAATGTTGTAAGATACTTGAGCGTAAAAGGTTTTTATCCGAATGCGTGCCAATAAAAACACTCGCTGCGCTCGTGTTTTCAGTTTGGCACTTATTCGTATAAAACCTTACTTTCCGCACGTGTATCTCAAATAACTATTATTATATACCTATGCAATAAACATTTACAGACATTACAAAATGATTTTAAGCATACCTAATCTCTCATTGCTATCCCTCCTTCGCCAAGATTGAGTTATTTTTTGCAACCATTAACCAAGCTAAAATATCAGACATTCCCAGTGGATTAAATATAGCCTGTGAAATATAGCCAAGCGAATTAATTTCCGAGTGCAGTCCGTAATGAGGCGGGCGGACGGCTACGCGAGTTGTAAACTCTGCAAACTAGCGGAAACCATTCAAAAACATACAACAAAAGTGGGTCTCTGTAGGCCGAAACGCGCCTGGAGCAATGTCCACTGCAAAATTGTTCTCAGATGAACGAGCGACATAATTGAATAAATTTCCAGGCTGATTTTAAATTAAACAAAAGAAGCACAAATGAAAGAGATTGTTAATTTTCAACTTTTTTAATAGGGATAACTTATATAATATGCAAGGGGCAATCCCAAGGATTTCTCTCTAGTGATAAAAGGATAAACCCATTCATAAATGGAGAATCACATTTTATCACCCGCTCAATAAATACAGTCAACAGTAAGCATAATCTTAAACAATTTTAATTTGTAAATGATATTTAGTCATTTTACAACTCTGAATATTAAACTGACAAAGGTTTCAAAACTAAAAAGTATGTCTATTATAAGACTCGAACGAGTTCAGGGCGAGGCGGTCGGCCGCCCGCCTGTGATGTCGGTGGACGAGGCACCGCTCCCGGGCTAGGAACCATCCGCGTTGACGTCACACGTACAAAATAACAGAACCGCACTCGTGTCATGTCACGCACTGCGCCCCCCGCCCGCACCGGGGGGCCTGTCCGTCCACTGGAGTCCGTCTCTTGTCCTGGGGCCGCCGTGCCGCCGGCTAGCGCGCGCGGTGCGGGGGGCGGCGGCGGCGGCGCGGCGCGGCCTAGGACGACGAGCCGGCGCCAAACATGGCGGCGCTGAAGGCATGCGGCGGCGGTGCGGGCGGCGCGGCGCCCGCGGCCCCGGCGCCCGCGCCCGCGCCTCGCGGCTTCGGCATCGGCGGCTGCAGGTACTCGTGCCGCGCCAGCCCGAACACATCGATGCGCTCCTCCTTGCGGTACGCCAGGCACGCGCGGATGAAGCTCTGCGCACACAAACCACATCGTCAGTCTGCGAGTGCATTATTCGTGCGTCTACTAGTCATGCATACTACAGAATTATTTACGATTTAGATAAGAATCCTCTTAGTTGTACACCAGAAAAAAATATAGATAATAGTTGTATGGCGTAAAAGGCACGGTTGGCGGCTTTATTGCCAATAGTAATTTCTTCCAGGCAACCAAAGCCGAAACAACTCAGGAGACATAAATAGAGCTGAATGTATTTTTTATGATCATGTGCATAAGAATCAATAAATAACTTATTTGGTTCTTCATTTAAATAATAGAACCCCTAATATGGCAGGCATAGACCGGGGTTTTGTCTTTGCTTGCCCTAGAAATATCCAGATGAAAAAAAGTGATCGGCCCACACTACAGATCAGAAAATTAAAATAAATCCATTTTTTTTAATTCAAAATTACACAGAATCTGTGACCTCTGAGATTGAACGTTACGTTACGTTAGTAAAACTAGGTGTCCATTTCAAAATCTAGATAATTTTGGAGAAAAAATGGACAAACTTAGTCTTTTCAAATATGTTCCCTAATTAACAGAGTTTACATGTTATTCTAAAAGTTAGCACATACTAATGCATTGAACTGGCTTTAATTCCAGACATCTTTGTCATCTAAATAATCTTTAATGTTAAAGTAGCCTTTTTGGCCCAAAGTGTGCTTTACACACTTTTTGAACCGCGTTTCAGGCAAGCTTAATATATCTTCAAGGATCTTATTTTATTCTAGAAACTTATACAATGCCCCATAAAGGATGTATTAACCTGTGCCAGCCTAAATCTTGGGAACGAAAGTTTATGTTTTTCTAGTATTTTTACATTGTGTTGGCTACCTACAGTTCTAGTTCTAGTTCGACTGAAGATTTCCGCACTTAGCCTTATAGTTGGGCCATTGAACGTAGCAAGTGCTGGGGTATGTAAATACCTCAGACACTAGGGTTTCCTCACGATGTTTTCCTTCACATTTAGTGAGTGATATTAACTATATTAACGTAACTTAGAGAACAAAGTCATTGGTACATGTCGGGATTCGAACTCACGACCTCCCGAATGCGAAGCTGGGCGTTCTACCGCTCCTCTACCACCGCGTCTGCTACCTACAGTTTTAAAGTTACGGATATTTTCCCAGGCGTACATAATATTATCATAGATATACTGACTAGCAACTGTCAGGATGTTAGCGTCTCTAAAAAAATCTCTTAACGAATCCCTACTGCCTAGCTAATAGATTAATCTGATCGTTCTCTTCTGCAAGACGAAGATTATCTCAATGTCTGCTGCCCGACCCCACTTCTGTGGGGTCAATCAGAAATCAATATGTTATTTCAACGTAAAGAATTTACATTCTGTTTGTTGAATGTCAATGTACTATGTTAGCCATATGACAAAATACTATGGAAGTAACTAAAATAAACAAGCCTACCAGTTGCGACGTTATTTAATTCCCGAATTCTTTTGACTGCATATGCTGCAGAACTAAGCCTATTTGCCAATTTATCTATATGAGGACCCCATTGAAGCTTTGCATCAGTTGTGATACCTAGAAATACAGTTTGTTCTACAAGGTCTAGTTTGTCCTTCCCCAATATAACGTTGCTGTCAACTATTTTGGCAAGAGTAAACTTTAAACATTTTGTCTTTTTTGAATTTAACAATGAGTTATTAGAAGTGAACCAGTTTAGTACCTGAGAGAGAGCATTATTTGTATCGTCAAGGTAATTTTCTTGTCTATTCATTTCAAAAATAAGTGACGTGACACCTGCAAATAATACTATCTCTGACATGTTTTGAACCATGAACGGCAAATCATTTACATATACGAGGAAAAGGAACGGTCACAAAATACATCCTGTGGCACTCCTACCTTATCCTACCTAACGATTTAGTTCTATTTATGTCAGCTTTTTGAACCCTCCGGTCTAAATAAACTTTTAGGCTGGTCCCATTTATTCCGTAGTGTTCTATCGACGAACTAATCCATGCATGAATAAATCGACGAACATTTCAAAATACGTCTCTTACCTTAGCCTCATTGCTGACTGTGGGCTTATTGGCGAACTGTACTTCGGTGGCTTTGAGGATAGTGTTTTCCTCCAGAATGGTGGCCTGACTCTGGTTGTGGCCAAAGGGCTTTTTGCCGTAGAGACACTGGTAGAAGATCACGCCCACACTCCAGACGTCCACCTTGCTGCTGATCTTGGGCGGGTTCTTGCCCACCACGAAGCACTCGGGGGGTAAATACCTGCGTGAGGACGACGGGATTACTGCATGTTTTTATGAAGAAAAATGTGCTGTCTTATTGAACTTACGACTGAAAGTAATGCAGAACTTTCAGATATTGTTTTAGTTCGGTTTAGTAATATTGTTTGCCATTGATACCATAAGGTGCCACTTTGTTCTCATGAACAATGCCAAGCACACCAATGATAAATAATCACATTATACGTCCAAAAAAAATTCAGACTAAATTGAATAGGATTGTATAATGCTTGCAGTTTAGCGAATAATATGTGTATTTACAACTCAACGATTAAATTTAAGCTAATAAAAGTAGACTATCTTCTATCTAACAAGTAATAAAAATGCGGTCTCCATTTACCACTCACCAATAAGTGCCAGCACCTTGACTGGTGAGGTCCATTCCATGGTCGGGGTTGTAATTCTCCTCGTCCATGACCTTGGAGAGGCCAAAGTCGGTGATCTTGATCTCCCCGCACACGTTGCCTTCCGTGAGCAGGATGTTCCCTGGCTTCAGGTCATAGTGGATCACCGGGGGCTTGATCTCGTTCAGATACTTGAGCGCCGAAACCACTTGCATCACGATCGAGCGCGCCTCGCGCTCCGGAATTGTTTTGTGCTAAAAATAGAGATGACTGCGTCAGAAATTGCGATAAACAGGTATAAGGGTCTAGACAGACAGGCTGCATTTCAACTGCATTCCGACTGCAAAATTGCAGTTCAGATGCAGTTTGAATGCCGTTGGTACGACTGCAATGAAACTGCCAACCAACCGAGCAGTCCCACTGCAGTCGATGTGCAGTTGGCATGCAGTTCCCTGTTCGATTGGTTGGTATCTAAACTGCAATTTTACAGCCGGAATGCAGTTAAAATGCAGTCCATCTGTCTAGATATTTAGTGGTAACAACTTTGCGTGTCTTGAGAATGTTTGAGATGGAGATTATACAGTTACTTCAAAAATGCTCAATTCCCGAAGCACCTCAATTGGTTAATGTTTAAAAAAACTTTGGTCCTATAAGTTTCTTCTCCGATTTATATTTTACACACTTAAATTCCTTAAATTTGCGCTTCATGCAGCCTTCGGTAAATCATGCCTTAAATGAAGAATTTCTATTCTATTTAACAATATTGTTTTAAGAATTGTCCATCGGACAGTGCCATTGTAGAGCAAAAAGAAAAAACTCAGAAAAAGGTAACATACTCTATCAAGCAAACCCACAGGAATAACCGGGTTGATTCTCAATGTGTCAGAGTAAGGGTTGAAGTCGTATTAGCGACTGTTTTTGCTCATTTATTTGCTATACACACTCAAGTAGACTAAGTAATGGGACAAATGGGATCTGTAGCATACATAATTTCATCACAGCAGTACTGACCCTACACAAATCTTACAGGGGCTGGCGAGGTGACATATTTTTGACAACTTTCGTTTGAACACATGTATGTATTCCGTATGGCGAGACATTTTACGAAAAGTACAACGTTTTGCAGGAGTGACATTTTATAAGATTTCAAAAAGATCGCGCCGCTTTCACAGAAATATTTTCACGCAGCCTACGAGGAAAATATCCGAGACAGAACTTGGACTACAAACTACGTACATAGTACGACACGAGTCACGCGTTTTAAACGACAAAAGTCGCGACTGTCCAGTGCATTAACTGTTAAATTCTGACATTTTACCCCCAAAAAAGGCGTAACGGATGAAACACACTAACACGCTGGCGGTAGCGGTCCATACCTACGTCATTTACTGCAGTAGTATTTATATAGGCTTATGTATGGACCGCCACTTGACTTGACTCACCGCCATCATACCTGTGCTGATTTGCTGATCAAAACTGAATTTGCACGGATATTTGCTTGTTTATTTTTTAATTTTACAATTTTACCATTTAGGTACTTTTGCATGTCCCGTGGTCTCGGTAGACGGAGGTGACAGGCGTATTTTTGAAAGCATTAACTGTTAGTTTACTACACTCGGCAAAAATTACAAAAAAAAATTTATTAAGTTACGTTCCAAAAATATTTTGCCAATTTCTTAAATTTAAATTGGCAAAACAATTTAATTCAATCTACACAACAATTATTTTATATAAACTCAAAAATATTGATTATTAGTTATTAAAATTAAATCTACAATCACACTTCTAACAAGAGGGCCTCATGCATTTAAGCACTGGTTCCCTAAACTAAGTAGCTAAGTTCCAACCACAATCTCAATTGGAATTTGGATGCCGGCGGATCTCTATTATATCTACCGCTCGAAAATACTATGATTTGATGTCTCATGTCCCCACCGAGGGGCACGGGTCTCTTCCCTGAGGAAGGTATAGGCCATACTCCACCACGGGGGCCAAGTCCGGATTGGTGGAGGCTTTAGACTAGTGGCTCGTCTACTGTCAGAAGTTGTCAAGCCGCCCTAAGGCCTCTGACTTGGCTTAACGACTGCCATCTATCGACGGCAGCCGGCACCAACAGCTTAACGTGCCTTGCGAAGCACGGAACCGCTCGGAAAAATGCCACTAGCGTTAGGCATAGACGGCGACCCATCCATGCACTGAACGCGCCCTGTGTTGCTTAACCTTCGTGATCGTTTAAGATCACTCAGGCAGCCGGGGCTACGAGCGATTCTAATCCTTTGATAATAATTATGACGGCGATGAACGAAGTGTTACCTGTTTGAGATAGAAATCGAGGTCGTGCCCGTTGCAATACTCAAGTACTGTGCAGAAGGAGTTGCCGTCGATCTCGAAAACGTCGTAGAGCTTCACGATGCGCGGGTGGTCCAACGCCTTGTGGATGTTGTACTCCCGGAGCGCGTGTCTAGAAAGAAATGACCCAATTATGAGGCTAAATGCGGACAGGTCAAACTAACTACTTATTGACTCTTCATCTGCTAAACATAATCGGACATATATGTAATTTTGTGCGCGTAGAAATTATAATTCAGTTGTCAATTTAACTTTGTTTCATTTAACACTATACTGAGTAAGGCGAGGTGTGTTCCATTTGTAAAGATTTTTAATTGGCTTATTGTGTTATATTACAGTTACGGTAAGTTTAGCAGAAGTTTTCTTTAGCTCAAAATAAATTAAATAAAAATAAGGATCGTAACTAGGTCGTTTCACACTAACCCCAGAGGAAATAGAATCGGGTGAAAGAGTGGCCTTCTTCCCAAAAGATCTTCAGCTATCCATGAATACTTTTCAAACAAGACTTTCGTAACCCAACAGGAATTCAAGTGGACGGTATCGAACATACTTTTATTTAGGAACAATCTCAGAACACAAAAATAAGGAGAAGTGTTATAATGGCCCGTTTGCTAGAAAACCGATGTCGCCACTTACTCACACAGCTACATTGTCCTCATAATCTCTATTTGATTACAACATAAACAACCGGCTCACTATTCGCTGTTTACACAAATGAAACAGCCAATGAGAAGAGCAGCACAACATTAGTGATGGGGACGAAAAAGTACATTATCGATTATACACAAAAACTTTTTTGTACATTATGTCTATTTTTTTCTTGCCATCTATACCTAAATAGTAACTAATTATTTCTCTACGTCGCGTAGTCTGTAACTACTTTATTTCGTTATAGTAATCCTTTGCAAAAGGCTGCCTAAGCTTTTATTTTTACAGGCTTTGCCTACCAATGTGTTAATTCCTAAATATGTCAGTTTTGTTCATACCTACCTATCGTATAATTCGTGAATTCCGTTTCATCGTAAATTCTATAATCATACAATTATTGTAAATGACAAAGTTTAGAGAACATTTGCTGAGTTACCTACAAAATACAGGTATGCAAAACCTACATAGGCGACGAAACGACGTTGGCTGTGCCGCGCCGCTTGAATATAATTCAAAACATATCGCCTGCGTAATTTTTGTTTGAAGCGGCAAGATGCCTGCGCCTTGCCTTCACCTTATGCGCGTTTTTGTATAGCGCACACCTTAAAAAATCTAGAACTACTTATTTTAACTCGTGAATTAATGAGCAGTGACTGGTAGATGTTTCTGAGTTTGGATTAAAATTTTCATTGCCTTGGTGGGTGACAACTGTGATGGGTACATAAAAAACATTCTCAATAATATCACATAAATAATATTTTTATTACATTAGGTAGTAAGAACTCAAAGGGCCGGTTTCTGAATTGAGAATTTCACTAAGTAAAAACATAAGTAACGTTCTGTCACGCTCTTTTGTGAAAAATTCGAAGAGACAGCACTACAGTTAACCATTTACTTAGCGAAATTCTCAATTCAGAAACTGGCCAAAAGCAACTTGTGAAACATAAACTTAAAGAAACTTTCGAAACACATTTACATTAAAAAGATAACATCATCATCCTGCAAAGAATATTTTACTGTTCCCTTAAAAGGTAAATATTTATTTAAAACTTGTCACTTGTTGACATTGTTCAATGTTTTGCGTGATTTCTTTTTTCGAGGTTTTTCTTCAATCGACATAAATCTACTAATTTCTGGGCCTTCGGCAACTCGTTGCTGTATCTAAAATACAAAAAGTATGCATTTGTAAAAAATCTAATATTTTTTTATTTATACAGGGCCATTTTTAAGTTACCACAATTCCTGAAACACGTCAATTAAAGTAAGTCATTTACAACAACTTTCGTTTACGACTTTTGAAAACTCGATGTTATATTTTCAACTTTGTTCACATGATTTTTCGATTTTCTAGTCTGTGGCGGCGCTATATGACCGATAAATTATGTGTTCAATCGAATGGACATTCCTCTATGTCTGACAATTATTTACAGGGGTCTTTGACATTCGCAGCATTTTTCGACAAAAAAATATCCGTTACTTCCAAGGGGATGTAAAATAGTAAATAAATTATGAAATTATTAAAAACATTACCTGGTCACCTGTTATTTCTTCAGGAACGCATGTTTCAACAGTAACAATATCCGAAACTTTCTAATACGGATCTAAAATAGTAAATAAATTATTAAATTATTGAAAACACTTCATTTACTTTATTTTAAATTAATCGAATTTTAGGCTCATAAAAGAGTATAAGAATATTATTTAGTACCATAACCACATCACCTGACTTGTTTCTTTAGAAACACTTTCTTTTGCAGAGTTATGCGTCGTTGCGTCCATTGTCACCTCAAATAGAGAATCAGAATAAAGTAACAATCGAATATTCCACACCATGTAAAATATAATTATGTCGTGATTTTAGGTATATTGGTACCTCAACATTTATGGAACTCCTTATTACTGGTATTTTCAAAGCAGGACCTGCCCACGTTAATATTTTTTCCACTCTTTAGCATCTGGAAACATTTCTCCGTAAAATGGATGAAGCAACAGGTATTTGATTTGAGAGGAAGCCAGTTAAGCAATCTCCCTGTAGTTTCAATCCATTTATCCTTCCTATTAGGGTCTTTGGGAAACCTGAAATTAAATCTTTATTAAAAACTTTTTGAAATACGTGGTGAAAACTAAGCCTGTTTATATTACGACAAAATCTGCCACTAAAGTAGAAGCTTCCTTAGCAACTGAAGTCCACGCGGACGGAGTCGCGGACAATAGCTACCTAGTCGTAATTTTGGAAGTCTGGACGAACGAGTGTAAATGCGACGAAGTATCGATACTTAATCAGTCTGAAAAGAAAGCAACTACCCCATCACTATGACTCCCGCTGACACCTACTGTGACTTTGACAGTTCACGGCAAATACATGCGGCCGTACCACGAAACATCGCAATTCATCGCATGGAACAATAGGTAGTTTCGCGAGACGGTCCATTGCGGGCTTGCTTTTCCATGTTAGAAAACCTCCACGAAAATTCTACATAAAAACAGCAGTGGAGTAAACCCGACGATATAAATGCGTCTCATTTATGTTCTTAGTACTGGAATGCATATTGCACAGGAAAATTATTATAATTATGATTTTTCGTAGTTTAAAGATGGATATAGTGAGTAAAATAGGCTTACCGGTGAAAACACACTGCACTGTTATTTGAATAGCATGTATCACTGCGATTTCTGTAGGTAATCAGGCATTTTTCACATATGTTACGGCGATAGCGGGCGCGAGGCGATTGACGGCCATATTTAAAAGTTTCGCCGAGGTTAGCCCAACCGGGCTAACGTTGAGCGACAGTGCCACGCCCATATGGCACTTCTCCTTCTTTTTGTGTTCTGAGGGAACAATACAACCAATAGCCCTATCCGCTACTTTTAACATATCGGTCATGTCTAACTAATCAAGTGGAAGTTAGAATAGCCCACCGGGCCAGAGAGAAAGCATGTGGCATCTGCTATTGACCAGGTTGTCGATAACAGAAGTAAGTGTTTTGTTGTTTTTCCTTGGCCATAAAAAGTAATTGATGTTTACTTCTCTACGAAATCGCAAATATGGGTATAGCTTGGATATGTTATGAAAACAATGCACATTGTTTATTGTTTGGTCTACAATGAATGCTCTTGCAGTTTTCTGAGAATCTTCAACCCAAGAATTTCTTGTACGTAAAGTGTTCAAAACCGTGACTCCAACATAAGCGATTGTTTAGTTACAAGCTGTTTTCTCATTCCAAGAAATTATTACACCAACAATGGTTTTCTTTTCTTCCATCTTGGTAAATGCCCCGCTTTTCTAAGAGATTTAGTTCTTAGTGTGCCAAACCACGATGCGCTCGACAAAAATAAGTCAATGTGTTCTATAATTTTGGTATGAAAAAAAATGTCCCAGGCACTGCAGCGTCCGAGTGGTCCCTTCACCCATCTAGTGTGAGAAAGGTGTCACTGGGCGCGGCCAAAGTTTTGAGTTTTTACTTTTGAGTTAATTCTACATTAATCTACATGTAACACCGCAATGCAAAAAGTTGAAAAAAAAAATTGTCACTGTTATAGTGGCAAATTTATGTTATGGCAAAACTCCTCGTGGTTTTCATAACCACGGATAAATTGCGGAGGCCTGTGTCTTGCTGTGGGCGTCGGATGGCGATGATGATGATAGTGGCAAGTTCAGTTCAGCAACGTCTCAGGATCTGACCGACATATCTGATAACAGACGTCGCTATCAGTACATTATTACTTTTTCCTTCTATGTAGGTATATTATATTAATTATATCCTTCTCTTACACATAGGTATTATCTTTTTTCCTCTGTAGTATTATAACTTATTTATGTAGTAGTTTATAACAATTATTTAATTAAGATTTATTAAGTTTAAGTACGTATTATTCGTATTTGCACCAACTACCCGTCTCTCTTTCTCCATCGGCAACCTTACCGTCACAAGGTTGTCTAGAAGAAATTGCTGTTAGCAATAAGGCCGTCCATTGTACTTTTTCATTGTAACTTTCATATTGTGTGTCTCTCGTTTCGTGTGTGCGATAAAGAATATTCTTATCTTATCTCAATAGGAAATCGGTGACCAAAACCTTTTTCCACTTTTTGTTGCTATTCATACACAAGTTTCGAATCAGCCCGTTTTACGGTAATGAATAGCCTACTAGTAAAAGCTACAGTGTCATATCTACAATGGGATCTAGATAAGTTATAAAGGACCTAGGTGAATCCTCCCTTGCCGAAAGAGAGGGGGGGCAGCGGTGAGAATAAGGGGTACTCACTTGATGTAGTTCGCCTTTTTGTCCTCCTTCCAGTCCTTATTGAGTTGGTGGACCTTACAGGCGGTGTAGCGCTGCTCGCGAAGGTCGAAGGCCTTGTGCACTTCACTGAAACCGCCCTTGCCTAGCAGCATCAGCAGCAGGTATCTGTTGGAGAAACTGTACACCACTTAGCATACTCATATCCATGGGTCCGATGATAATTCGACGCTGAACCAGTGATCAAATAATCAGTGATTTTAAAATTTATTCCCTTTATTTACCAAAAGCCATAACCGCTCCGATAGCATAGGGAAAAAACTACTGGTTGTCGGGTCGTTAATCACTAAATTAAACCGTACCGTATCTTAACCGTACTAACCACTCCGAGAGCATGTAGTGCTGTGAGAACCGACTCTGCCTGGTCCTTGATGACTCTATTTACTAAAAGCCATATATTGATCATACTAACCGCTCAGAGAGTATATTATGAACAACCACTGGTTGTCTGGTGCTTGCTGACTCTATTTACTAAAAGCCATATGTTTATCTTAATGACCGCTCAGAGAGCATAGGGTGGAAAACCACTGGTTCTCTGGTCCCCATTGACTCTATTTACTAAAAGCCATATGTTTATCGTACTGCTCGCTCAGAGAGCATAACCACTGGTTGTCTGATCCTCGCTGGTTCTATTCACTAAATTGCATATCTTAATCTGAGTTGTGTGTCTAAGTTTTGTTTCGTTTTGTGGTATCCGCTGGAAACCAGCGTCGTGGTCGCTATCGGCCACGCACAAAGCTGAGCGGAGGCTATTTTGGTGCCGATTCCTAGTTTTTAGGGTTCCGTACCTGAAGGGTGTCAAACGGGACGCTATTACTAAGATTTGACAGTCCGTCTGTCTGTATGTCTGTCTGTCACCAGGCTGTATCTCATGAACAGTGATAGCTAAGCAATCCAAATTTTCACAGATGATGTATTTCTGTTGCCGCTATAACAACAAATCCTAAAAACATAATAAAATAAATATTTAAGGGGGGCTCCCATACAACAAACGTTGTCTAAAGACAGCGCTCGCTATCTAGCGGCATTCTATGTAACCTTCACAGCGCCAATGTAATTTCGTTAAATGTAAATGTGAAACGCTTCTCGTTTATTTCTATAGATGGCGCTGTTCTCAAATTCGATCTTTGTCCAATGTTGTATAGATAATGGTACGGAACCCTTCGTGCGCGAGTCCGACTCGCACTTGGCCAGTTTTTTAAATGTTGAGATGAAGTATTAATAAGTTTTATTTTTATAATGATACCAAATAAACATTCCATCTATCTAATCTTACTGACCGCTCCGAGAGAACGGGGTGTTGGGAGAAGCGGCTCTGGTCCTCGTTGTGGATACGCTTGAGCTCGCGTATATGCAAGTTGCGCTCGCGCTCCAGCTTCTCCATCTCCAGCTGCAGGTCCGCATCTTCTTTCTTCAGGGCGCTCTGCCGGAGCTGCAACCAACAGGGACGTTACCTCACAGCCAACAAGCGAACATAAAACATGAAAACTTGGATCTACTGCATGATTTAAGTCTTAATCTGAAATGTAATCTGATGAAGTCCTTTTTTTTGACAATTTTTTTTTTACTCCTATGTAATAGACATTTTGAGGAATTTTTACCTTAGTTAGCAGGCAATAAATACTGATTAGGCGGCTAAATAACTTCGAGAGCTTCCCAAGTGCATGCTGGCACTAAAAATTTAAAACAAACCGAAATCCGCTAAAAACTCTAAACTCGCAATAACTCCAAAACCGCGCAACTTTTACTAAAGTAATGTTATTGGGTATCACTGTGACGTGCCTCTGCGACAGCCTTTATAGAACCTCGCTCACCTTGAGAATCTCGTCGGCCTCGTAGTACTCCTGCCACGTCATGCTCGGCAGGGGGTCCGGTTTGAGGAAGGTGGGGGGCTCCGTCCCATTATGCAGGGGCTGGGCGCCAGGCGTGGTGGGCGCGGGCGCCGGCGCGCTGCCGACCACGACCGCGCTGGCGCCCGCCGCACTGGCGGCCCGCTTGCCGCGCCCCCCGCCGCCCTCGCTGTTCGAGGGGCGCTTCTTGAACAGCAGCTTCTTCTGCCGGTCTATCTCCTCCTTCTCCGCCGTGATCTCCTCCTGCCGCCTGCCGGGATAAAGGGGCTGTTAGACAAGGAGAGTTTCTCGCACGCGAGTGGCGATTTCTTCTAGGCAATAATATGGTCGCGTAGTGTGAACAAATGCTTGACCTCTCGAATACAATCATTGCTACTTAAACTCTCCTAAGCCGCGAGTCTGTGTAAACAAACTATACGAGTTTCTATTAAGAGTTTCGCCATTAAAAAACACGACTTTTTTGTTTAGTCAGGTAGTGTCAGTGGTGGTAATGTCTATAATGTCTTCGGAGGTGGCACAAGGTGTACTTGTAATTGCAGCTCTAATGAGATACCAGATTTATATGTCAAAATCAGAACAGAGTGATTAGTGCGAGCTCGCATGGACACTTGCGATTCTCGCCCGAGCATTGTTTATACAAGTCGAGACACGTATGCCTCTATAGATCTATGATTACTCGCCTGTAGTGTAAACATTTAGAGAAGTGAGCCTCGCCTGTGATACTCGCATTCGAGAATCGCTTGATTGTAAACGTAAACAACCGCAGGCGGGAATCGAATGGAGAGTTTCGCCATGGAATAATCGCATACGATTATTCGCCGCTCGGGTGTAACTCACAAGTAACACTCTCCTTGTGTAACTTCCGCTTAAAGTTACGATCAGTATCAGAATAAGAATAAGTGGCGCCCATAGAGTCGCTAATTTGGAAGTCCTAAAACGCGCCAATCGCTTCCGAAAACTAATGTTAAATAAAACAAAAGAAAATTAGTTATCTAGGGCATGTGTTGCGACACGATAGGTACAGACTTCTTCAAGTAATTATGATGGGCAAGAGTCCGTCCCTGAAGGACGGACGTATGTTGGGAGAATGAAGTCGTGGCTCAAAAACAGCGAAATGTTTCTGAGCCCTGTTTCAGCGCCGATGACCTGTTTCACTTGGCAAGCTAACGGCCAACCTCCATTACTGCAGACATTCCAGTGCCTCTGCATTAATGGAGGTTAGTGTCAGTTTACTTCACCCATAGACATATCTAATGGAGGAGACAACTTAAACAACCGAATCCGGCATGGGTGCAGACTAATAAATGTTGATGAAGTGAAAGACGTATTTCAGAATCGTGGCAAACGGCAAACCTCGGTATCTGCCTACACCACCGGGACACAGATGTGAGTTTACGTTATATATGTTTGTATGAACTCCCAAAAAACCTAAGAAGACCTAACTTAAAAAGTCCCCGTAGTTGAAAGTTCCTATGTTGTCTCATGTTAAATGAGCCAAAATAGGAAAATTATTAAAGCAAAGTAGTAAGAAAAAACAACACAATGGGGATTGTTCATTTTTTTTTACCCCTATTTTTTATTCCAGATATCGAAAATATAGACTAATTTAAGATACCAAATTGAATATTTTTAAAATTTTTGCTACCATAATTTTTTTATTAATTATTTAAAATTCTAAGAGTTTGGTAAGGATGACGTCATTGATGGCATTATGTTGCGTTTTTCATGCATAAACAGTAAGTAATCTGTGCTTAAATACGTAAATACTCACCTCTACTGTCAAGTTGACAGTTGTTTAAGTTTTTTTTATTCTATGGCAATGGATCTAGGCCGAATGATGACGATAGTGACATCATTGAAGTGCAAATGAAGGTTATACAGTTTTTGCGATAAATACTAATAATCCGTCATTATTTTACTTAAATAAATCGATAGAAGTGATCAGTAACCCTATTCCTCGAAATGGTTTTCACTAAACGACAATATAAAAAAAATTAACAATCCCCATTCACTTCAATAAATTAAAATATCTCCTAATTTTTTTTAAATATTTCGATTTCTACAGACTACAGTAACAGTGTACACCCTCTGTAGGCTCTACAAACTTTAATTTAAAACCCAAGCCAGTTTAGATACAGCCTATGTTACTTGGGATGATACAATAATTCATCGGTTCAATCATTCAAAGGTTACGACGAAATAAAGAAACGAACAAACATACATACATTGACCCTGAAAACATACTTATTTGTTTGGACAGTTGCGTAAAAAAAAAAGACAAACAGAAAAATTAAACAAAAATAACTTCCACACAACACCATTGTTCTGGTCCCAATAGGCCAGTCATTAGAATGATTCTACGTTGCAAAAGGTGGGGTAGTAGTTTTTATTATTTTATGTCGTACATATGGTGTGCAACTAATTAAATATAAAAAATGGTAACATGAGATACCTCGGGACAACGTTTGGCAGCTACTGAACCTCGAAATTTTGAGACTTTTTTTGATTTCTCCCTCATAACTTCTTCACGGTGCATGCTAGCGAAAAATTGCTTTTCAACACATAAGAGAGCATAAAATTTTGCGGTTAATGAGTATCAAAACGTAATGATTCGGTCAACCAATATAGTAGAAAACTACGGCGAAAAAAACTAAGTTTTTCCGCAACTTAGTACATAATTGAAATATAGTAGTTTTAAAGCATTCCCAGCTTGCAAATGGTCAGTCTCGAAAAAAACTTACGGAACATAAGTTTTAGAAAATCAAATCCTGCGTATTTTGTGTATATTCGACATATTATGTCGAATTCAGTCAAATACACTAGTCGCAATTGGCAATCTCTCAATTTCCTGCAATTGGCGTTTGAATTTACCAATGATTTACAACGCCTTAATGGTAGGAATATAAGATTAGACCGTTATTATTGCCATTAGTATCATCAAATAAATCATCTAAAAGTGTGAATCAGAAAGGAGCAAATAAGCAAACACAAATTGTTAAAGTTTATTACTACATATAATTAAAAAATAGTTTAAAGGATTAGCTTAATCAGCTACATAAATAGTATATCTTTATCTAGTCATTAGGCTGCCACTTACATCTACTTTACAAAAAATGTTTAAGTAATGGTTAAAAAGCTAATCCAAAGGGTAAAACCGGGAGTAACTTGAGCGATCTTCGCAATGCGGCTAACTAACTATACCTATGTACAATACATGTATATAACAAATGGCGAGACTACTGCAACTATTCAATAAATTAAGCATAAATCGGCAACATGTGTTGTTCACACGGTTGCTCCCATTTCTGTATCGTGCTCTGAAATGCTTCGCAGAGTTATATCTAAACACTTTCTGGTCCAAAATTGTATGTTCCCGGATTCTTTGTTTGTGTGCTAACCTCCAAAATGAAATAATTTATGACTAGATGCAGTGGAAAATAATTAAAGGTAATTAATTTCTTAAGGTAAAAAAATTCTGCTTAGTCACGTAACTATCATAGACAGTTCATTCAAGTTCATACAATTATTGTAAGCATCGACTCCAACTTAACTAAATGATAGCATGTTCCAGGTTATTGTAAGCTACTTTGAACAAAGAACAGATATATACAGTTTCGTAAGTTTCGTATCATAACTTTCGTGGCAAATTGACAACAAAGTTACTGAAAAGGTTAGGGCTGTATTAAAATGGTATCATTTACATATAGAGTTTTAGTATACGAAATAGAGTTAAAATCATGGTAAATTAACTTTTCCGTGCTGCCGCTCGCGCCCTTTTTAACCATTGTTTTTTTTTCTGCTATATTGCTTGAGCAAATTATTAAGTTTTGATACTCATAAGACGCAATATTTCATGCCCTTTAATTTATTACCAAGCAACTTTTCATTACGGTGCACCGTATGTAAGTTACGAGAGAGAAATCAAGAAAATTCCAAAAAAAAGTCTTCTTTTTTCCCAAAACTTTATTTTTCTTCTGCCTGATTCACAATTTCAGATAATTATTTAATAATGCTAATGCTAATATAGCTCTCTAATATTAAAATCATTGACACATTGGAAATTTTGAGTAAATTCAAACGCCGTATCCGGAAACGTCGACGCCCATCGAGAGATTGCCAATTGCGACGAATGTTTTGACCGAATTTGACAAAGTTGGTATTCGGTATACTCAGATTTAAATTCTCTACAACTTAGAACTTACAAAAAGTGCCAATTTCCAAGCTGCAGACGTTTAAAAACCACTATAGTCCAGTTATTCACAATGTTGATGAAAACCCTCGTTTTTCAGCCATGATTTTTTACTATATTGGTAGACAAAATTTTTAAGTTTTAGTACTCATTTAATGCAAAATTTAATGTTCTCTAATTTGTTTGAATGTGATTTTTGGCTAGGATGCGCCATATAGAACTCATGAAAGAGAAACCAAAAAATGTCCCAAATTTTTGAGGTTTAAGGGCTGCCAAAAGTTGTCCCGAGATATCTCATGTTACCATTTATTAAAATTTACTTGGTTGCACCCATAACTATGTGTGTAGAGATAAGAACATAAAAACTACTGCACCACCTTTTGCAAAGTACCGCCGTTTTGGGCGTATAATGATTGGCCTACAAACAAGGATACCCTATGCTAGTCATCAAAAACATGAAATGAACGCATACTGAGACCATTTCTATGAATGCAGCACTAATTCCGCCGGGTTATACGGTGCGCGGGAGGACGCTGTAGAAATAGTTTTTTGTGTTTTTCTTACATGCATTATAGAAACCAACTGCTAACGGACCCCAGTAGGCAGTCTAGCGTATTACAACAGTAACTCGGAAGTTGCGACTACGGCTTGGACTTCGAATATTCGTTTTATTTGAATATTCGCCTGTTTTACTATTCAAATATTTTAGACTTTACTTTTTGAATAATTTAAAAATTTCCGTTTACAAACTATTTTCTACGATACCGCAACCAGAACGTCCAAAATTAAAGAATACTGCCAAGAAACTTGTCAATTACCTATTTTCAGCCACTTTTTCGTCAAAGTCAAGTCAAATATTTGATAATATGGTATCGCTGAAATAATTTTGGAACAGCCCAGGTTTCATCGGAGTTAAAGGGTTTTTCTTATTCCACAAATATAACCACAACAGCAACATTTGAAAAGTGACAGTTGAAGGTTTTTAGGGTTCCGTACCCGAAGGGTGCCAAACGGGACCCTATTACTAAGACTTAATTGTCCGTCTGTCTGTCTGGCTGGCTGTCTGTCACCAGGCTGAATTTCTGTTGCCGCTATAACAACAAATACTAAAAACAGAATAAAATAAATATATAAGGGGGGCTCCCATACAAGTAACGTATTTTTTTGCCGTTTTTCGGCCCGATATTAATAACGGCAACAGGCAAACGCATGAAAGATCCACAGAATATTTTATTAGCTTCAAAAATAAATAATTAAATTGGAATAAAATACATATTTAAGGGGGGCTCCCATACAACAAACGTGATTTTTGCCGTTTTTCTCGATCTTTGTGTCTAACCCTTCGTGCGCGAGTCCGACTCTTACTTGGTCGGTTTTTATTTTTATTTTACCAAAGTAAAATTTCACTACCTACTAGTTATGATTTCAGAAAACTACAAAACTATGAAAAAAAAGACTTCTTCATAAAAATAACAAATATTCGAATAATAATTGTGTTTAGTGCTTAAAACCAGAAAAGTGTGTGTCAGGAATCGTGTCTCGCAATTTTTTCCGAGCTTTTATTTGCCCAGCCGCAGCCGGTTCTACATCAAACCGTACGTTTCTAGGGTTCATGTATGCAATAAACCCTGAAAAGGTGACTCTTGCTCGGAGGCAAACAAGGAAGTTGCGACTGACCTAGTGAGCTCCTGGAAGGCGTAGCCGTCGGTCCAGTTCTCCTGGAAGGTAGCGCCGACGCGCTGCGTGACGAACTGGCCCAGCCGCAGCCGATTCTGCATGCAGCGTTGCCGCGCCTCCTTCTTCTCGATGGTACTCTTCTCGTTGAGAAGCTTCTTCACCACGTCTATGCACTTGTTGATGTGCGACTTGTGCTGCTCTATTACCTGCGGGACGTTTAAACAATGGTCTTACTCATTTTGGAGTTTTATTGGAGGAAAAAATCGTTTTTGCAAAATAAACAACTAATAAATCTAATTATTGTAAAAATTTCGTAATTACAACATTTTAGCAAATAATATAGATTGAACTAAATCAGACGACGCAAGGTAATGTTCTTGCACCGATTTAGTTCACTATAAAACCAGAATTGAGTAAAAATAATCTAATATATGCTTTACAGTTAAAGCTAAGAAAGTAAAAGTTGTTCATGCAAACCTTGCTCTGTGTTTGCACTTGATGCTTCAGGTCTTCATTATTTCTTGTTAATTCTTCTATTCTATTATTTCTTATTTCTAGATCAGCTGATGCTTGAGTTTCTAACTCTTGTATCCTCTGACATGTCAGTTCTGTTTGAACCTGTAGAAAAAAGTTAATCTGTGTCAAAAGTAGTAACACTAGAGGTTTTCAAACGGTTTTAGTTTTGCTTCAATTGTGAAACAGTTTCCTTTTTATTTTGCGGAAAAAAAATCTGTTTCAGACATTAATTGATTGTGAAATAAACCGGTTGAAAACGATTATGAAATCCGTTTTATTTACAATAATGTGTGTTTAAAACCACTAAAATGTTTTTATGCTTCTAAAAAGTATAAGAGTGTTTCAGTTTGTACAATGTTATCACCACTTTAGACTAATACTTTGGCCTTTCCATATATGTAATGAGATGATTTATACAACATCCAGTATGCCTTCACTCACACTAGATGGGTGAAGAGACCACTCGAACGCTACAGTGCCTGGGACATTGTTAGATCCACATTGACCTTAGACTGTTCTGAGGTGAATTCAAATGTGATTAACTTAGACTTTACTTCACACCTTAAGGCAAGGCTGAAAATGGTATAGTCGCTGGGCAAGCCTTCTCATCTAGTAGAAGTTGCCAGTTAAATAAAAGACCTATTATTATCTATTTACCTTATAGTATAAGATAGGACTAAGAAAGCCAGCTATGCACCTGTTTAACAGAAGTGTGTGGTCGGGGCTGCGGCGTGGAACGTAAAAAGTCGGCTCCAGAAGGCAATAACGACGAAGGAGACGGTGGGTACTGTAAGCAAACACAAAGAAAGGTGAATAATCTGTCCAGCATTTATGGTCAAATGCAGTTATAAAGAAACAACATTACATACTTCACAGGGAAAGCTACATTTTACGACCACACTAGTGATAAAAACTGATAACAAACTTTGGAGATAGTGAGCCATGCGAGATTGAAATAACTGTGCTTTGATATACTCATATGTATGGTAAGTTTTGATTTAGTGTGTGTGAATGAATTGAATTTACAGGAAATCTTATGTTTGATGTTTAGAGTTCACAGGTTTGCAAATACTTAGCAAGAATCAAATTATCATGGATATCTTTCGATAAATTATTGTTATTATTGCATCAATTTAACATTATTAAATAGGTATATCGTTCAGAGATACAAAATTAACCTTGACGGTCATAAGATTAGATCTATTGTTTATTGGCGAGCCTATTGACAGATAATATTTGACATAAGTTGTAAGGAATAACTGTCAAATTTTAACTACCAGTAGGCTTATCTAAAAACAGCTCACTGAGACAAAACTAAAAATAAAGTCAGATAGTTTGTTACAACACAGACTGGAAGGAAATGCTTTTGTGGCAATCCCCACAGGGCTAACCTTTAGCTGG
Source organism: Yponomeuta evonymella (assembly GCA_963969515.1). NCBI lineage: Eukaryota > Metazoa > Arthropoda > Insecta > Lepidoptera > Yponomeutidae > Yponomeuta > Yponomeuta evonymella. The sequence goes on from OZ018346.1 coordinate 9,484,336, forward strand.
TTAGCCCTGTGAATCGTTAAAATGACATAGAAATATTAATAATAAAATTCTTATAAAAAAACACCCCGCATCCCTGCATGCAGTGACTAATGAATATTGATGAAGCTGATGTTTTCTAGTGTGTACAATAAAGAATATTCATCTTATCTTATGAAGCGAAAGAGGATGGATGGCGAGGATTGTGACAAGCCCTGGTCTCGGCCGGCCCCGGGGATGCGTGTGTAAAAAAATAGTGTCTCATACCATGGGATAGTTGGCGCCTTGTGGCGAGGGTGACTTTGCCCCTGCGTGCCGCACAGGGCTTGATGAGGGGTGCTTGGTGAAGTACTCCCGGATGTTCTTGTCAGAATTGTGCCTCTGCTTGCCGCCCCCGCCCCCGCCGCCACCTACGCCCTCTTCGCCTGAAAGCCACAATTTAAATTTTATTTTATAGAAAGAGACGCATGTCACAAAACCTCAAAACTGTCTATGCAGGCCATAAATAGAGCACACTTTTTCTAGCTTTTGTCTTGCATCTCTTTCTAGCCAGAACAGAATTTTAAGATTACTTTCCCAGTTAGAAGTAGTCGAGAGTTGAGTTTATCAGAACAGAAAAGCCTCAAAGAAGAAACACCCAACCCTTGGTTGGGCCAAAATGTATGCAAATTAGTAAACAAAATCTGAATGTTACTCTGGTCATACGAATGTAGTAACTACATACATGTACCAGTCAACAGCACATCTGCCTTTAAATGAATACACTATTCAGTTGCAATACAAGCAACTTTGCAAAATGTAAAAGTTGAGCTGACCACTGAACCTGGTTTGAACCAGGTACACTGCAGCTAATATTATAAACTAGATATTATAAAATGTGACATTTTGTCTGTTTAGATAATCATGCATGGATTTGTATGCAGATTTATAGGCTGAACATATTTGTATACTGCACACAACAATATACCTTTTCTCACTCAAATTCCCTGCCAACCACATCACAGGCACAGCTAGTAAAACATAAATTGTAGTAAATGTTCTTTGTTGACTATATCTCATTTAAACTGATTATTTGCTTTTAAACCCCTTGGTTAGGAGAAGGGCAGCAGCGTCTTCCTGCAATTCCAACCACATACTGCAATCGCCAACCCAGCTGCCAAGTGTGGCGATTATGACAAAACCCCTCATGGTCATAAAAACTATGAAAGAGGCCTATGTCAATTGGCTGATGATGGTGATGATGAAACCCCTTGGTGTGAAAAATCCCATGTTCTTTTAAACACAGCAAGGTATATTAATTACCTTTTCGTTTCCGTTTTCTCTCTGGCATTGCAATGGTGGGTGTGGCCCCACTTGGGGGCACCAACGCACTGCCAGGTCCCGCCGTGGAGCCCCGCATTGCACCAGCCTTCTCAGGTGTTAAAGTATCCACTTCCTTGTCACTGTGTGATGACCCTAAAATAATAAAGTGCAATGTTATTGCAATACGTTATTTATAATCCAGTAACTAACTACCATCTACTAGGTTTCACTGCTTATTCACAAAATTATCACTTTGACATGCACTTGAAACACTACTAATCAAATGGATTACAATTATGCTCCACAGCCATTATTATAACAAAATAATCCTCAGAAATGCTTTGTTTTCATAACAATGAATTTCTTTTTTACCTGAGCAAAACTTTAGGGTATCTTTTTTTCTGCAAATAAATAAAAGGAATAGGCACATAGATAGTAACTCACTTTTGGACAAGGAGCTGCTGAGCAGGCCTACTGGGTGTATTATCTGTCTGCTTTTGCTGTTGTGCATAGTGGCATACAATGCTCTCCAGCCTCCTGGGTAAAATCGGCGCTTTCCCTCAGCCTATCTGGCATTATACTTAACAGCGTGACGTCACAATCCTTCGCACAACCGCAGTGCATATCCAATACACAGGAAACGTTAGGTCCTTGCGAGGAGCGAGGTTAGTGATCGACGAATGGCCGGCGGCAGTTAGTAAACACTGGCGTGTTGGTGGCACATAACTCATCACAATACTTCACTGGACAGTCCACACTAATTCACCATTTACCTGTGCTCATATTGGAGTCTTGGCTGTGTACTGGTTGCCCCGTGTTGACAGTAGTTTGTGGAGCCATCTGAATTTGTGATCCAGCTGACATCTGTAAAGAAAGATGGCGTCTTTACATATGATAAAATTCGACAGTTTTAACACGATTCGACTGCAACTCACTCTGTTTTTGCACAATCAAATCTATTCAGGTATTACATTTTTACTATAGTTCATTATTAAACTGATTATTTGTAATTGATTTCGATTTCTGTGAAATAAATAACCTCAAAACAACTGTTTGACAAGTAGTGAGTCGTCGTAAAACGCTTCGCGCGACACTACACGGTCTGACTGACCCGACCCGACCAGCCCGACCAACCGGTCGCATCCACGGGCGCTATGCATGGGGGGCGGGAATGAATAGGTATGAAGTTTTCTCTGTTTTCTTTTGCTCGGCATCGGCAATGGAGATGGCGAGAAGGCGCCAGAGCCAGCAATTTTACAGAGATCTGCTAGCGAAAAAATCAAGGCCTATCTATTAAAATTCAAGAGAGTGTAAATTAAAGCTAGTATTTTGCTAGGTAAATATTTAACTTTCTCTTTTTATAACAAACTTTTGTTGTTCTCCGTGTTGTATCTAAGGACCCACTAATGTAGGTAGGTACTTCGGTGCAACTATTTTAACTTCAACGATTACAAACCTATGATAATCAACAGGTCAACAGCCTTACATAGAATTGTTTATGTTGATAATTAACTAGGACTCAACAAACCTCAATTAGACAGTGAGGACGATTGTAATAACAGTCTTTTAGACTAAGTATTAAATTGGTTGAACTTTAGCACTGAGAGAAATTCTCGCCAACAAGCAACGATGTTGTGCTAATCGTATAAAATTGACCGATTCACCGATTACGGGCACAATGAGGTGGCGAAGGGTGGAGTCGCGCGGGGGGCGGGGGCGGCGCGGCGGCGTGCCACCGGCCCGCAGCGACCGAGAACGTGGTAACTGGTGCTCGTGTCCCACACAACAAACTGCTTACTGGACGTTTTACGTAGGCGCCTCCGAGCCGCAAATGCTGCGCTGCTTTTCATCTGCCACATGTACTTAAGTCTCTATGTGTCTGAGTAACTTAAATACGATTTAAAACGCAGGTAGGTACCTATCGGCTTTAGGTAGGTACACACTTGCACAGAGCGCAGAAAGAAACAGATACCTAATATCGGAAATAAATCGATTGCTCAAGATCAAGATCCACGAAACTGTGTTCTCCTTCAAAATCCTTCATAATCGTCTACAATCGCTTCTACTGCTTTGCATCTCAGAGTATCTATTATTGGTTCCACTATAAATTCGCAAACGCGGATTCTTTATGCGCCAGAATAAACATAACATAAACTCACGCTTGTATCCCAGAGTAGTAGGCAGAGCCCGACTGCCACTTGCCACGATACTGACAGAACTCTTTCGCTTCATCAATATTCGTTAGTCGTTGCATGCACGCACGCCGGTTTTGGGTACCAAAATATTAACTTAATAATCAACAATACTTTTCAGAACAGAACATCATGTATAGAATTACATTAAATAATGCAAGTTACAATATTTTCAACTAGTGATGGGTCGGCCGTACGATTTTGGGAAAATAAATCTTAAATTTTCCCAATTGACAAGAATGTTGACGGAATTAGTGTTTGAATTAATGGCAATGAAAAATTCGGGGAAACCATTCAGATTGTGATAAAACACAAGAGGGAATTCAAAAATGGGAAAATTTTCACCGCAATAAGTTTCCCGGGAAGAATTCATTAAATGCAACTAATCATTCAGTTGCCTCTATTTTGCTTGCTTGCCGCAGCGCTTGCTTATTGTCGCGTCTATTTTTAGCGCACCTTACTTCAGGCGAATGGAAAGTTAGCGAGCTGGTAGCCTACGAACGTATGTGCCTAGGAGAATGAATACATACAACTCCAAACATGTATGTTAAAATTATACTAGCCATGACTTATTTATTGTTATTTTGTTTGAATCGGTTTGCGCAAAAATTACGTAGGTTGCGGGGCGAGTTCAAAAGGGGCCCAGGGGGAGCCTGGGAGGGAGGTAGGTACATGATAGCATGTCGTCCCCTACCGTCTCGAAGCAGGCCAATGCCAACCGGGCGCGAACAACACCGCGGTTATTGATCATGCTGCCACCTCCACCCAACTCCTCTCAGACGCAAAAAGACAATTTTTGTTCACTTATCTAGAGCGGTACTTGCAATGATATTCAAATTATACAAATCGTTTGTTAATATTACAACTGAACAGTGAAATATATAATATTGTAGTACCTTTTCAGGATACCTTGAATAGACAGAAAGATAAATTATTAAGTTAATTAGAATAGGCACTTAGGTACTATTTATTTCGCAATTTCATTGTAATATTGACAATTAGAGATTTGTTTAAAGATATTTTGTTGTACATTTAATTAAATGCCTTTGCACAGTAGTTCGTTATAAACAGAAGTAAAAATGTAGACAAAATACGCTACAACGTACACTGCCTTTGTGCAATAAAGAATTAATAATAATAATAATGGGCTGACCAAAATATATTTCTCTAGCCAAATAAATTAACTGTAAAAAAATTATTTGCAACAAAATAAACAAATGCTTCCGAAAATTAAGTTTTGCTCACCTTACATAAATCGTTCCTAAATGAGTAAACTCTTCCTAAGATAAATTATAGGTCACCAAAATACATTAATCATAAATATTCACTAATGGATAACAAAATATTTAAGAATGGTTTTGTAATTGGTGAGAATTTATTTGTTTTGGTTAGGACTTGGTATTTGTTTGGCGTAGGTACTCGTCGTTCAGAAATCTCCGTAGTTAACACTACGTAAAATTGCGTCTCAATGTTTCCAAGGTAGCTGTGTCGGTCGGTCGCGTAGGTAGGTACACAGAGTGGAGTTGCGTCTCAATGTGGGAGACAATCAATACTCAGTCACAATCACCTCTGTCCCACATTTATATTGCGAAGCGCAGTTCCGCAAACCCGAAATCCCCTCGGGCGGATGGTGCGCCGTGCAACCGTGTGCTCTTTAACCCAATTTTCTAGTGCGAGGGTGCAGGGCCTGGGGCTGGAGGGGAGAGCTCCGCGCAACTTCAGTTGCAAAAGCCACTCGATTGGAACTCGAGCCTGCAATATTGATTATTTCTAGTAATGACTAGATAAGTGCCTATTTGTTTATAAGTAACCGGTATAACTTTGGGATTATTTACATGCGCACTCCACTTTTTGACCCTAATAAAAATACGTTCGCCCCTTAATCTTACTTTAATAATTATGGTGATGCAGCTTGCATGGTACCTACTAAGCATGCATTGTGATATACTAGGTTTTACTATAATATTATGATCTTAAATTCATAGTCAAATACACTGAAAACTATGAACTGGATAGGTACATTGGTACCTTGTCCGATATTGAAATAACCGATCAATGATTGCAGACATATCGCCATATCGCAAAATTCAACTAAGCCAAATGGCAAATTTTGCGTTTATTTAAAAACAATACGCAAAAAAGGAGAATGAGCTCTCATGAGATCAAAGAGCAATCTGTAACATTATATCGACGGGAAGAGTCGAGTGTGGCGGGCGGCGGCCTAGTGGGTCAGGCGGCAAGGCACGGCACGGGCGGGCGGGCGGACTAGCGAGGCGGACCTTGCAATGTCGCGCGCGGTGCGGCGGAGGCGGGCGGAGTGCGTGACGCTCAGCTGATTTGCCGGCGCCGCCGCCCGCCACCGCCGCCGGTTCGTTCATTGCCTCCGCGGCTGCGGATGGGGTCGGACGTTCTGTATGGTCTGTCTCGTTTTTGTATACATCGCTATTTATGCTACTACTCTACACACTGAAACAATGAGAGCTACTTTCTGCATTACAATGGAACCTGCCGATATAGTGAACTGTTATACTGTGAGTGCGTTGTAGATATCATAATATTGTTGAGTGCGGTGACGACCGGTGCAAAAGATCTGCCTGTGTAAAAATAACTGCGGAACCGGGCGGCTAAACGGTGGAATGAGGTTTGACGGCACAATATAGGCGAGGCGGGGCGAGGCCGTGTGTTCCATATTATATTTTCCGTTTGCGTTGAATGTGCACGACAAGAATACTGTGTTAAATTTCTTGTACTTCTCTATCACACTGTTCTCAGTGCAATGTTTCAAGTGAATGTTCGCATAAATACATAAGTTCTTCATGAAGTCCTATGGGAGCCACTGATTGAACAAAATTGTTTCTGTTTTAACGTGACCCGATATATTTGAATTTGCGGTCATTTAAACATTAGATTGCAATTTAACGGTATTCCCATATTTTAAAGGTCTGTCTTTATAATTAAATAATAACGGGAGTAACGCGAGTAACTCGGGTCTGTTTTTTTACATGATGAAACTGGAGAATATCGCAAACAAAGAACAAAATAGAGATGCGGCGGCAAGTATATATTATGTTATGTTATGTACTTATGTGGCCTATGTGGTACATAGTAGCAAAGACTTCATGTAACCTCGGGACGGGGCCCGTAAGGCGTGCCGTACGTGTCAGTGACCCCCGCGGCCCCGAGCTGCTAAAGCCACCTCTCTACATAGAAACTAAGACGCTCTTCCCCACTCCAGCATTTCTTGAATAGCAATGGCGTCTGACTGTCTAAATCTGAAGTAAATATACGAAGTTACTACATTCGAGGTACAGAATCTACACGTTCAAACGGACACTCATATTGGCAAACATAGAAAGTACACAGAACACCGTATTAGAAAGAGATAGATACACAAACGAAGTTATTTGTGACGGGCCAGATACTAATTTTAGGTTCTTTTAGGTACATCGCGTTCAAGCAACTAGTCATTTATACAATACGTATATCAATTGAATGCAAGATCATTCATTTTCGTTAATTGAATTTTTAGCCTGCAAAGGTTTGTACATCCTTTGTGCTTCTACAATAAGATCTTTAAAGATTTATTTAGCTTTAATAGACGCGGTTCAAAGTGTTAGCACACTTTGCACATTGTGCAAAAAGGCATAATATTAAAAATTATTTAGATGACAAAGGATGTTGGCATAAAACCAAAAGTTCAATGTACAAGACCTTAATTAACAGAGTTTAAATTCTAGAATAAGAATCTAAACTCTGTTCATTAAAGACCAAATTAAAAAAAACTGACGGTCTTATAAAAACCTGCGTCCTTAAAACACTTAAAAAAAGCCGATTAAAATAGTCTGTGGTGCAGATTTTACAAGGAAAATATGTAGCCACAGATTAAATAAACAAAGTATTAGAGGAAACGTGTTTTTCTGAAATAAGGACGTAAGTATGTTTGTCCATTTCTCCTTGACGATGTGGACCTTGAAATGGACACCAATATTTCATTTACCAATAACTTTCATTAAGTCTTAGTTTCTGTTCTAAATTAAATAAAACATATTCACTTCGACATTTTAACGGGCTCCTAACAAAACTTGAATTCAATGAAAAAACTCTAGCCGGATTTTACCCCTAATCGTAATATGTAACCAAAAGTACAATTATTGAAAATAAAAGCCACGGTTTATCACAACTTGTTATTGACATTACGTTAGCATGAGATAACTCACCATTTTGCATTCGGAGGCCCGCTGGGTTTCTACTAATATCTCCCCAGCGCTCACCTGCAAAGACGCGATCAATACTCTGAATCGGAAGTAATTCAACCTATTCAGTAGTATATACTAGATACCGATCAGAGCGTTTAGGACTAAAGAATATTGGTCTGCCCAGTACGATATATTGTAATAATCATACTCGTAGTTACTATCTTCAAAACCCCCCGTATGAATTATCGAAAAGGTGTGAAAGAGTAGAAAGCAGAGTATTCATTGGTGAAGTATATAGCTCGGTGGCAGAATATTTATATCCAGCCGCCATCTTGTATCGAGTGACGAAATGACAGTTTCACAGTCGACGCCTGGCTAGGCTGACACGATTGAGTCGATTAGATACAGCGCTACTGACCGGCTTGCTTTAAAAATATAAGTACTAAGTACTGTAATAATATTTACAGCTAAAGTAGCTATTGCTAAGCTAGAGGAATCAATTTAATCGAACAAAATATGAGTTACTCACTTAATCGGTCCGGTGAGCAACAAGGAGGACTAGTGCGATAACGTAGATCATTTGAATTACAAATACGAAAACAAAACAACGTACAGAACTGATGCCCTGGCGCGGCGAAGTGACGCGTCATACATACGGATGAAAGAGGGGCAAGAGGTACGGAGGGACGGGTGCAGGCGAGACACAAATGGAATTACATATCTACTACATAACTTGCTTAGGCGAGATCGCGACGATATAAATGTGCCATGTGCCCAGGCAGGCAGGCACGAATGCTTCACGTCGCGCTGAACGAAAAAGGCTAGTAGCTAGCGGAGGGGCATGAGCAGGCAGGTGGGTTTGAAAGACCGAACGCGACATTATCGACGGTATCACGTGATCCATATTCAGTCTACTTTTTCAATTATAATTTCAAACCTAGCCAAGATCGTGTCCATCAATAAAAACTACTAAAATACAAAGATATACAATACGGAAAGCCATATTGAGGAGTGATTTTTCTTTTATTTCCAATAGTCTCAATATGGCTATCTAATAGACAGATTAATAATATCCTGATTCAATGCATATCTCGTCATACCATCTGCTTCTAAGACAGAAACATTATTATGGATAAGCTCTTTGTCGATAAAAATATATCATTCACAAAATCGTTGCACACATAGCACTTTAAATATTCAGTTATTGTTTATTATTAGCATAGCTTTACCTACATCGATTTAGCGGCCATTTTTCTTTTGAACACGTATCGCGAGCCTGTTTTTGCGGCATGACGTCGCCAGTGATACATGCATAGCAACATCGTCCGATAACTGGTAGCCGTGCACAGGAAACACGAGAACAAAAGAGCGTTCGAAAACAAGATTATTTCATCATGGAGATCTTATTTTTTATATTTACTTCTAGATATTAATACTATGAGGTTATTTTTAAATGCGCAGTTCTTGAATCTTTTACAATAATCCTGATCTTACGTGTTTATACTTCGGGTGACATTTAGATCTACTCTGTTAAGCATGTTCTGTATGTTATTGATTGCTTGTTACCTGTTTTACACACCAATAAACAATAAAATAAAAGCTTTAACTATAGGATTTACATTTTTTTGTTATGGTTTTTAATTATTATCTTTAGTTGTATTTTTCTGCGCGCTCTAATAGACGATGCTTAAGATCATTTATGTTAAATGTTTGGACAATTCAATGTAGTCTAATGATTTACGAAAGACAACTTAATAAGAGACACTAGAAACATAACTGTTGCAAAAACAAAAAAAAAATTAATTTTCGAACTAAAACTTTCGTAAGCACTACACATTAATAACTTAACCTCCTCAGTCCTGACCTTGACCTTCAAGATCAGGACTGAGGAGGTTAACACCGGATAAACCGAGGCCCGGTGTTAAGTTAATAAAACTTTAATTGGCGTGTTTCAGGAATGACACATTTTTTAAATAACCCTGTACATAAGTAATTTTTCCCAGCTCCTCTAATTTCGCAAAAGCGTATGTTTCTGACGATACTAACCTTAGCGCCGAGGAAGCGGGCCTCCAGAAGCTCCTGCTTGCGAGGGTCCAGCGCCGCCTGGAAGTGCTCCATCTTGACGCCAGCGCCTGACAACAAACATAATAATAGTTGTTGAGACTAGACAATCATACTTCAGGTAAAGTTACGCAATGTTAAGTTGATGCAGTTATTGCTGCACGATGACAAAGGATAATGCAACTAGGTAGTATGTGTAACACTTAACTCAAGAATAAATTGTCACATGTAAATTAAATAAATTGTTACGACAAACAAATCAATGTATCCTATTTTAATTCTCGAATAGATCAGAAAGTCCTTTGGTTTTTTGTCTACTACCGTTACTTTATTGCCATACAATTCGAACGAGTTTATATCATTTCATTACATTATGAGGACAAACGCACAGTGCACTCTACTCTGTTACGGACTGTACAAAAATTATTTATATGCATTTCAAACCTATTCGTATCAACTTCGTACAAAATTAATAGATATTTCATTCGCTTTAGCCTACTCCATTAAAAAAGAGCGAGTCAAACTCGCACAGGAAAGGTTCCGTACCATTATATATACATTATTAGACACAAGTGGTAGGAAGACGTTGGATGCAAGCCGCTTCCAGCCGGTCTTTTTGGAAATCCACGGAGGAGGCCTATGTTCAGCAGTGGACTTCTTGTGGCTGAATGATGATGATTAGACACAAAGATCGAGAAAAAGCGGCAAAAATCACATTTGTCGTATGGGGGCCCCCTTGATTTTTTTTATTTCGATTTAATAATTCCATTTTGAAGCTAATATAGAACTAAACCTTCTGTGAATATTTCAAGCGTCTACCTGTTACCGTTATTAATATCGAACAAAAAACGGCAAAAAAATTACGTTGTATGTTGTATATTTATTTTATTTAGTTTAGTATTTGTTGTCATAGCGGGAATAGAAATACTTTATCTGTGAAAATTTCAACTGCCTAGCTATATCACGCTTCATGAGATACAGCCTGGTGACAGACAGACGGACAGTGAAGTGAAGTAGGGTCCCGTTTGGCACGCTTCTGGTATGGAACCAAAAACAATGTCCCAGGCACTGCAGCGGCGAAGTGGTTTTTTCACCCATATAGTGTGAGTGTGAAGGCGCCACTAGACGCTGCATAAATCATCTCATTACGTAGATGCAAAGGGTAAGTTTTTTATGACCTTGAAAAGAACAATAATTAAAAACCATTGTTGTTATGGTGGTCCGATCGCCTAAATCAAAGATATCGAACAAAATGGTACAAAGTTTAATGTACAATCGTAACTGGAGTTGTACCACCGGGGGATATTGTGAATTCCCCGTACTTATCCTTGGATTACCACGTGAATTCCCCCCATTGGAAATAATCCCGTCATATGCTTGAATATATTCCTATAATTTTTACTTTTGCTACGGTAGAATATCACTATCTACGTTTATAATTGGCTCATTATTAAAAGCAACAGTTTTGTCCAAAGGTTTTTTTTTCTTCACTTTTAGTGTATTTTTTCACACGGGTTGAGCACTAATGGGGTTCCCGCTGTATAACAGTCAAATTAAATAATAATCAAATATTGAAAGCAGTGGTAACCTAGTGGGTAGAACATTGGACTCGGAAGCGGAAGACCCAGGTTCGATTCCCAGTGCGGGCATGTACCTATGACTTTTCTTTCTAAGTTATGTACATTTGTGAAGTTATAGTAGCAATACCACTCGCTAATGGTGAAGGAAAACATCGTGAGGAAACCTGGGTGTCTGAGCATACTTCACATACCTCAGCGCTTGAAATTGCCAATCCGCGATGGGCACGCGTGGTGATTAAGCCCATACTCTCACTCTGAGAGAAGGCCTGTGCCCTACAGTGGGACGTATATAGGCAGCTTATGAGGAAAATTTCCGCGAACGTTAGGGGCTCCTTGAGAAAATCAATGGGTAGTCACTAAAACACGTCACAAATACTCAGCTAGCATTGGAATGTAAAAACTGTGTTATATTAATCTTTTTAGTTTCAAGGAGCCTGTAGGAATGTTTGATGCAGATGCAGTACCCTAATCTAGTAGTTTGTCGAGAGCAGACATACGCAGTAGTTATAGTTGCGTTCAATGTACATATCGATCGGCTCCCAGGCACTCGCCATCGCCACTATGATCTCACCTCCATCCTACACAAGTCTCCCGTTACCCCTCTCTCACCCCTGAAAACTGTACTCGATGAACAAAACTTTGTCTATATGGCTCATCAACAAGAAAATTTAATAAGCATTTAATAATTTATTAATATGTCAAAAATATTCATGTTACTTTCTTTTTGTCAACACGACTCAGTTACATTATTAGTTGCAGTTTATGACTACGGGGAAAACATTTACAGACCTGAATTTTTGCTAACTTCATTTGAGTTTCCTTTTTTTGGGACAAGTTTCAGTTGCGATGCGAGGGAAAACAATCAAATATACAACATTCAAGGGACTACCTACATACAGTCACTTTAGGATTATCGTTATTTTATGGCATTAAATGGCACGTTTTCAGATACAACTCTAGTACAACCGACAGCTGATTAATGTTAATGCAAAGTCACCCATGACGGTGCCTTCAACTATCGACTACGTTCACAATACTTTATCAACCTAGTCAAATGTATAGTAGGTAGAGCTCTGAATTTGCACACGAGTAAAAAAACTCGATTGAACAAGTTCATCGTAGCTCATATTCGCAGTTTCGCCTCGCTCACTCTAGTAGCACTAGCTAGCAGCAGCAGTACATGAGTGGCAAGCAAGCCGCGCAGACGTCTCATAAGCACGGTTGTCGGCCCGCGAAGGTATTTCTTCAGATGCAGACCTACCCTTGCAACGGGAGTTGCGGCGGCCGCGCTCGTTCGGACGATCGCTCATCGTGAACGTCTCCTTGAAATGCATCTTCCGACACAACTCCACACCGCATCCACATTCACGTGTAGCATCGGCTTGACAGACAACACACAATCCCACAACTGTCACCATCCAGAGTGATATCACTGAATCCACGACCCTATGGCACAAAAGTCACCAAGACACATTTGCCGGTATAAACAATGACGTGTCGCATTTTCATTTTCAACGAAATCATGTCTGTTGTCTAGCTGTGGAAATGTTTCGTAAGCGCGAACCAGCGATCGACCTCGGGCGCGGACTGGCGGGCGCGCGATGCGAACGGCCGCTGCCGTTGCTGCCGCCTCGTCGCGAGACCGGACCTCGCGTCTCGGGGCGAGGATGCGGGAATCGGCTTCGGCGCAATACCCGTCACGAAAATAATAGGAACAGCGAGTGCACCTCAGAGGCGGAACGCGACGCAGTCGGTGCGAGCGAGACGCGGATAAACACCAGACTGTTTACTTACGGCTCTCGAGAGCGGGGGAGGGGCGCGCGCGCGGCGCGGGGTGAGCTGAACCGCCTGCAATCCGCGCGGTGCAATTACTACTTCTACCTACATGAACAAATTCATCTTTCTTTACCTTAGTTATAATTTGCAAAACTAATGTTAGTTTTTTTAATCATTATATTATGTCATATTTACAGTCGACAGCTCCTTTTCCGAAAGGATCGAATTGAGATTGACAGTGTATATGTCGACGTGTTGTTGACCGTACAAGAGAAAGAGTATCTAGTAGTGCTACCCACAACATATCGAGGGCTGCGTGCTCAAACCCGGTAAGTACCCAAAACATGAAACTGAGATAATCGAGGTTAAAGTTTCAGACTGTCGTAAAATTTTACCATGAAATCCTACGACATCAGTGAAGTTTCACATAGACGCTCAATGTATCTGAGACTGTACTACATTATAACATAGTTGATACTGAGGTCTCTTAAGCACTTATTTTCTTGAAAATAGAACAAAGGCCACCCACTTACTGGTTTTTACCTATGAAATAAAAACGCTATTTTAATATTTATGGGTTTTATTAAGAAAATAATGCAAAAAGAAAAGTTAAAAATAGGCATTCTAATCGGAATCTTCCACGATTTTCGAAGAAACTATCTTGAGGGTATCGATCCAGAGATGCAGTTCTTTGGGGATAATTCCTTTCCTGCACATTGTTGTCAAATCTTTTTTTTTTTGCTTCCGTAATGGGCAGTGGCTCATTATACAGTCGTGGTATGTCTTGGAAATATTCCTGATCATTTTCAGGAAGGTGGGCGTTTCTTAAAGTGTTTGTCCAATCTCTTGGGAGAAGCCATCTGACGAAGTTGACCACCACGGATGGAGTAGTCGTTTCTTCCATACCAGAGGTTCTTTCGGAAGTTGAAAACTTCTACGTTATAGTTCTATCTACGCCAGTTATACGCTGCGCACGCATCTCGGCCTGATCCCGAAAATGAGGATTCCAAAGCTACATTGACACGCCACTATACTGAAGACTTGCCAGAAGTCAGCCTGGACGAAATCGCGATGGCTCTTAGACAGCTTAAAAATGGAAAAGTTCCTGGAGAGGACGGTATTACGACTGAACTCCTGAAGTCGGGCGGTAAACCTGTAATGAAGGAGCTCCGGAACATATTTAATGCTGTCCTCTTTGATGGCAGAACTCCGGAGGCGTGGAGTAAGAATGTTGTCGTGTTGTTCTTCAAAAAGGGCGATAAAACCCTCCTGAAGAACTACCGACCTATTTCACTCTTGAGCCATGTCTACAAGCTGTTTTCAAGAGTCATCGCGAACCGTCTTGCGAGAAGACTTGATGAGTTTCAGCCACCTAAGCAGGCCGGCTTTCGATCGGGCTACGGCACCATAGACCACATTCATAACGTGCGGCAGATTATACAGAAGACCGAAGAGTATAATCGGCCCCTGTGCTTAGCGTTTGTGGACTATGAAAAGGCCTTTCACTCGGTCGAGACCTGGTCTGTTCTGGAATCTTTGCAGCGATGCCAAGTCGACTGGCGATACATCCAAGTGTTGAAAGGTCTGTACAACGCCGCTACTATGGCCGTCCAAATCCAGAACCGGCAGTCTGAGCCTATCCCCATACATCGTGGTGTGAGACAAGGGGATGTTATTTCCCCCAAATTGTTCTCAAATGCCTTGGAGGATATGTTCAAGACGCTGGACTGGAAGGGGTACGGCATTAACATAAACGGTGAGTACCTTTCACACTGCGATTTGCAGACGACATCGTCATCATGGCGGAAACGCTGCAAGATCTGCAACATATGCTGAGTGGCCTGGCTGATTCTTCCCAACGCATTGATCTCCGGATAAACTTGGTTAAAACCAAGGTTATGTTCAATGAACACGTCAGTCCGGAGCCAATTGCAGTTCAAGGCAGTATTCTCGAAGTTGTTCAGGAGTATGTTTACCTCGGGCAAACCATGCAGTTGGGTAAAAACAACTTCGAGAAAGAGGCCAATAGAAGAATACAGCTGGGCTCGGCAGCGTATGGGAAACTACGTCGAGTCTTCACATCGCCAATCCCACAGAGTCTCAAGACGAAAGTCTTCAATCAGTGCGTCCTACCAGTCATGACATATGGTGCCGAAACGTGGACACTCACGGTGGGGCTGGTCCACAAATTTAAAGTCGCTCAGCGTGCTATGGAAAGGGCTATGCTCGGGGTTTCTCTTAAAGATCGAAATCGAAACGAGGTGATCCGACAGAGAACCAAAGTCACCGACATAGCCCACCGAATTAGCATGCTGAAGTGGCAGTAGCAGTGGACAAGCATAGGCTGATGATGATGATGGGCGTTTCTTCTGGTTTTGGTCCTATGACTCTTTACAATTTCGTATACCTGTATAAATCTGAACTCGTCGGACAAGTCGTAATTGAAAAAAACTTTATTTTTCTCGCCCTTCACATACCTCAGTCTTTTTAGCTTCATCCAATTGACTTTTTCATTAAAATTATCTTTGTCTCTGTTTTTTATTAGCTGCTGAGCAAGTGTTTTCAGATCGAGCATCTCATCATACTGGAATTCTCTAACTTTGTACGGTTCTACACTGTGTTTTTTAACTCTTTTCTTTCTGGCCATTTTGAAAATATTTTTCCAATCCGACGCACTGTTTACCGATACGTTTCTAGATGCGTTTTCAATGCTGGCGTGCATGGAATCTACTTCCATATGAGAATGGCCGCTTTCGAGGAACTTTTGTTCTATGATGTCAATGTGGTTTACTGGGTTGTAGCTCTAAATGAAAGCAAGAAAATATTGCTTTACTTTTCGGGTAAAAGAGAGTAATGCGTTTATAGGGATTTTACCACTAAGTCATATTTACATAAAACACCAAATTACTTAGTGGCAAAATCAGTTAACGATTATTGTTATGTTATTGGCAGAAATTTAAAATTTAAAATGACCAAAACATTATGAGCTACATAACTATAACTACACATAAATGAGTATAGTCCGAAATGCATTTCATGTTTTGCTTTTACCGCCTACCTTAACATGACATAAAGGATTTTAGTACAGATTATTTTGTTGATTTGTTCTTTTTATTGGGTTTTCTAATTTGACAAAAAACGATCCAGGACCGCTATGAAATAACGGGTTTTACCTCCAGAAAGAGCGCGAAGAGTACATTACGACCAGTGGGTTAACTCGATTTTGACCTTAACTCGACTTACCGGGTTTGAGCACGCAGCCCTCGATATCATGCCTTCTCGATTTCTGATCATTGACCGTGACCTCATTTTTATTTTAGTTCGTGTTTATAGTAGCCATTAAAACTGCGTATTTTCGTACTTTGAGAAATGAGGTGAGAGACGTGATTAGTTTTAATTTTGATGGACAAATACAACACAAAAATGGGCCAAGCATTTGTTGCCATCCATCATTATATCCCATCGGAGATTGGATGGGCGTGAGTTCCCGTATTCTATATCATAGGTAACCATGAAAAACGTATAATACTAAAATGCTTTGTAGTGTACCAGTAGAGTCGCACAACAGCAAGCAGTGATGAGATTCAATCGAGCCAGTGGTGACTGCATTCCGTCGTCCCTCCCCCACGGTTCCCCCCAGCCCCTCGCCCCGTCCTTCCGGCGGCGTCACGTGACGCGGCGATTAGCCGCAGAGTGCCGGCATAGGCATCACCGCGGTGCGCCGCACCGCGCGCCGCCGACCAAAATAGAACGAACTTACAACAAAATACAATGGCGTAAACTCTCACACTTCAGCAACGAGTTCTACGACACGAGCAACCAATGGCCGATGCTACATTGCTGTCGTTACATGACTGTGCAAAAACTGTTGCTACTATGGCCACCGTAACTTAGACATGCTATAGTTCACAAGATGAAATTATCACAATTATGAAAAACACTACCTAATAAGGGGCTGAAACTATTAAGTATGACACTTTCTAGTCTCTAGCAGTTCTGGGATATTATTCTCTTCATACTAGCCTAGTACCTACCTGTCCTTGTAATCAGGTGAAACTTAATTATTTTGCAAGCTTTGTATAAGAACTAAACTCAATCCACTACATATTGTCAAGATCATTCTGAACAATAAGTATTAGATTCTCAGAGCTTTAGCCTGTGCCATAGCCTGTACTGTAGTCGCAGTGTATGTAGTAATGACATATACAGCTAGATATGTACTATGTACGTGTACCCTACCTACCCACCTATTATTACACTCTGCTATATGCATGGCATGGGTCGATGGACGCAAGGCAACGCCGCAACCAACTGGCAGCTTTTATTTTAATCTAGCTGCACTGTAACCATAGATTTATCTTTGAAAACGAAAGCGTGCATCAAATATTCGATGTGTGTTATGGACTAGACAGACAGATAGAATCGAAAGCATTTAGATTAGATTTATAATAAAATTACAACAAGGCGAAGTCGATTTTTATAGCCAAATTAGAAAACGGACTGAAGACTAATTTGAATATCTTCGTATTCCCGAATACGTAGTACATAAAATATAATAAACGTACAATATTCGTACACCTTCAAATGGCACGCCTCCAACACGCGAAACCAGATCAAAGTGCGATGGACCCGCGGGAAAGAATCCTCACCAAGTCACCACACAACTCGCTAGTGTATGTAACTACCTCCATTTATTGTGTTACGACATGAAAAAATACACTACAATCCACATTTTATAAGGTTGTGAGTTATACTAAGTACAGAAAAAATTCAAAGGTTGAAAAGATGCAGCTATTCAATTTAGAAAGTAGATGATAATATTACAGCATAAACAAAATTGATTAACAACTTGAAAACGAAAACCGACAATCAAGCAGTTCCCGCAAATACCGTCAAGAAAAAGACGCCACGATCAATACAGGCTGCAAAATGTACACGTGATCGCGTCACTATATAACACCCACCCACCCTTAGACCGCACCTCGCAAACACCCTTCCCTTCCCCCCAATGTCGACACTAAAGGATTTTTCTTTCCCCGTCCTTCCCTGCTCATTGGAACCTTGTTCTGGGTACATGATAACTACCATTCCAGCACCAAAACCAATAACAATTGATAAATAAATGTTTTGAGGTATTATTATCATTTACAGATAAAGTTCTCCTAAAACGCTAAAAATAATTAACACTCGTTGACCGCAATGCTATCAGTAGCTGAGTGGACATAACGAGGGACGTGTGAAACCAGTTCCCGTGGGTGCGGACTAGAGCGGCAGCGGGCGGGGAAGCAGTTTAGTACAGTCGGCATCACACATTTATGTCCTCTCAACTTCAATAAACAATAATATGTGGAATAAAAAATCATTATTAAAGAACTACACTAAGTCAACGGAAATTAAGATTGCATTAATTACAAAGCTAAAATAACCAAAACATGAATTTAGCGTCATTGAATTTGCCTACAAATACCAAGGCTTAACGTAAGTACAAACCGATCCAATCCGACACAACGGCACTCCGTTGCCATCCACACAATGTTTCAAGTTCAGTTGTTATTTGCTCGGTTTCCTAACTTGAGAAACAAGAAGCCCAACGAAAGCACTTACAGTAAGTTCAGGGATACAAGGAAAATGTGTTAAAAAAATCTTAGTTCATAGGAGTGATTTTAATTGCCGAGCAGAATTGATATTTTAGGGTTGCCAACCGAGGAGGTGAAGTTGGGCAGCAGTTGTCCGTATCATTATCGTGTTGTAAATAACTCAGATAAGAGTTAAGCAAGACAAGCAAATAAAAAAATACATAAAATGAACAACCCAGGCATAACACTGAAAAATAAATCAGCTACTTAGTAACCTGCCTAAAACTACTGCTCCATTCATTACCATCCAAGATCTTCGAAAAGTAATCGGCCCCACTTTTAAGGGGTTCGTAAGAAGCAAGGGTATATGGTTGTTTGAGCTATTTTTGTCAACACCTCGACACCTCGGAAAGTCTTTAAAACGTAGATTCCAAAGTTCCACCTTCAATCAGCCATTTAAACAAGATCTTGGAAACTTAGGCCTTATAGTCTAACATAGAAATGAAGTTGCGCTTGAGCACGCAACGCGTTTTGATTCAAAACGACTTTCTATTTGCCAAGTAGTCAGTCAACCTCGAATAATTACTGTAACACATCAATACCCAGCTACTTTTCACTCGCTGTGAAAATGAAAAAGTGGCGCATCCACTCGACAGAATTGGCGACTGTACTGATGCGTCGAGCAGTATTTGCAACGGATGCAGCGAAATGAACAGTTCGTTGACCTCGAACGAGCCAGGTTTCACTCGTCGAGTAGGTAGCGACCAGTTCTTCACAGAGCGTCAGGCAACGTAATCCACAATGCGAATCAATTGGCTGAACATAGGACAGACGTGGCAACACCGCCACTACCCCGACCATCGAATACGAACCGTGAACACTCGCTACGGAACGTAACATTTCGTTTTATCCGCCAACGCTTTATTCGCCAAACATGCATGATTGGAATGTTTTTTAGTATACTTTTAACTAACGACGATTCCTTTTAATGGCAAAGTGTAATCTGTGGCTCCTCGATATGCACTAGATACGATAGATATTTGTCTGAACAAAAAGGCGCGACTTTATTTGGATTCGTGCACTGTTCAATTTCGCAAAGCTCGGAGTTGCGGCAGGCATTTTGGTGCCTGTTCCAAGATCGATCCACTTCTTATGTACCTACTCGTTTTACATAAAGCCGCTCGCGCTATATGGGGATCCAACTGTGAGCGGGATGCGTCAACTAATGTACAAGGACCGCGCTGCATTGCTAGCCTCTACACTTTGGTAACATTTTACTTCTTGTGCTAGGCTTAAGTAGACAGTTGGGGAAGATCAGATATTGACAATGTTTGCCTTAGTTAACGAAATTAGGTGCTACGATTAAAATATGGTTAGGATTGTTGAATCCTACGGGATGCTATATCAGACGTATCTATTCAATGCGCCAGTTCTAATCTCAAGAAAGCCCAAAGGATCTTAGAGGACGAAAAACTGTCAACATAATTAAATTAGTCATAAAATCCTTGATTTTGGCGCCAGTGGATATTTTCTCAATCTACAGGGCTGAATGGCATGGTTTAAATGGCCCTTCATACTCAGCACACAGAGCACCCGTGAGGTGAGTAAGAAGGACGAAAGGAGGGACACCCAATCTAAGTCGACATGAGTTTGTCGGGTCGGTTCGAAGTGACCTCGCTCGAGTCTCCTATTGATCCGGCGCCGTCACGCCTGTGACGTCACGCCCACGTGACCACACTCTAACATGGCCGCGGGCCGCAGCGAACTGCGCCACTTAATTACATGCGATCATAAATTCGTATGATGCCCGCACTGTCGATAAACCCGAAAATTGTGCCAATGCACAGCATACACAGTAGGTACTTACTTCCTTCATAAAAGAAATGAAAAAAGTATGTAAACTTACCTTCAAGTGCCTTCAACCTACAGAGTTCCCTTTAAGCTACGCAATTCCTGAGACAGAGTTTGTTCGAACTTTTTCTGTTCTGTCAGTTTTTTCACAGATTTACATTTTTCAATTTCACAGTCCTACATAAGAATGCCGCCAATGCAAAGGAAATAAAATTGCAAATTATAATTGAGCAAAAAATTTTAAAAGACTAACAAAACACAACAGTTTCATAACATGAACGTGTTTCAGGAATATCAAAAATTTCAAGTCCATTTTCATGGTAAGTTCTTAATGTGCCCAAAGGGGTAAGGGTAAGGTAACCCTATTACTAAGACTCCACTCTCCGTCTGTCTGTCTGGATGTCTATCACAAGACTGTATGTCACGAACCGTGATAGCTAGATAGTTGAAATGATGATGTGTTTCTGGTGCCGCTATAACAACAAATACTAGAAACAAAATAAAATAATTAAGGGGGACTCCAATACAACGAAAGTTGTCTAGAGACACCGCTCGCCATCTAGCGGCCACCTATGTAACCTTCACAGCGCCGATGTCATGTCGTTAAATGTCAATGTCAAACGCTTCTTTTTGGACGCTTCTTCTTGGTTTATGTATATAATGGAGCTGTTCTCAAATTCGATCTTTGTCTAACGTTGTATAGATAATGGTACGGAACCCTTCCGCGAGTGCGACTCGCACTTGGCCGGTTTTTTTTTGAGGCTGAATCCAAAAAAGGAAATATTTCTCAAAAGACAACTACTTAGAAAAAAAAATACCTGGATATAAGATCTTCTCCGTCATGCCTGCTGCTCAATGAAGCTCCCCATTTAATGCTGTAAAGAAAATAAAGTCAATGAGTAAAACTGTTTAATTAGTATGTGTTTTTTATGCGAGGAATAGAGTTTTTGTCTCTTTCTGTTAATTTCTATAACTTATATATAAAAATCTAAAGCAATTTCATAAAAAAGTTGTATTGGGCTTAAATTAAGGAAGGAAATGGCATGAACTTTCGGTGAAGCAATTAGTGAAGTTACTTCCGGCTTTTTTTGTCTAGTTCTTGTTCTAGTTGTCTTGCAACAACTCTTAAATTGCAAAATGTCAATATATTAGGGACGGTTGTCCTTGGGGATTCTCCCCAGTCCAGAGAGCCCACACCTGTGTTAGCGCTACCGCGAGGGGGCCAACAAAGCGGCAACCTTCCGCCCCGGGTCGGCAATCATCGAGCAGGTATAAAATGTGCGCAAAACACACAATCACAGAAAGCTACTTAGTTTATTCCTTTGTTGCGTAGTATTTGTAAGGATTTATTACAAATCTTCATAGTACCCGGTTTCAAGTGGATAGGTATTTTTTGTACTCCAGCTTGTACTGTTTAAGATTTCGCAGTAGCAGTCCTTTCCATTAGCAAAAATAATTACGGAAATGTTTAAAATAGAGCTTATTGTCAGGGTGCAAACCACGGGACCTATATCTGTCTGTCTGTCTGACCTATAAAGGGAAAAAAACTGACTGCGGGTTAACAGTAGATGAACAGATTTTTAGTGTACCAGAAACCGGTGGTTAATCTCTTGAACTGTAATTAGGCAGTCAATATTTTTTTTACAGAATATGACATGTGTGTATTATGGCCGATTGCCCAATAAATAAATAATTAGAAAAATCTCGTATAGGGAGCATACGGGATTTTTCTAATGACAAAATAAAACGGGCCAAGTGGGGGTCGTACTCCCCCTGAAGGTCCCTAACTGAAAGAAAGGAAATACATTTTTGCTAATTATAGAACATATTTGGTTTGCAGTTAAAGCAAAACCAAAGCTTTTTATCGCGAACAATTTACTAGATTTTATGTGTTCAATTTACTAGATTTTATGTGTGACACAAATATGAATACATACAAATATGTGTTCATATTTGTGTCAAAAATGCGCCAAATTACAAGTTAATTTGATAGTATATCTGCTCTCAATAGGGAAAATAAATGACGATAGGTTTTGATGTGTTTAAATTTAAGTAACATTTAACTCGTAACATTTGGCTCATTCCACGGTTATCGATACTACATTTATTTCCATATATTTTTTTGTTAAATTTGAATTCATTATATTATCTGCAATAATTACCAAAATTTCATAATTTAACCTATAACTGAAAATAAAATCTGCTGTATTTTGACATCAACTTTAAATTTCTGAAAGGCGATAGGATTTTTCATAAATTCAGTTGATATCTTTAAAATATAAACATATTTATGCCTGTAAATGAATATTTTTTAATGAACACCTTGTACTCGTCATACCCGTTACAATGTTCGGTCACACCCGTCACAGTTGAATTTTGGATGTTAAATGTTATAATAATAATAAACTATAATAATGTTCATAAAAATTATAGTGATGCAGGCAACTTTCGTTCACTAACTGCTGAGCTCTTTCAACAAATAAATATAAATAGATAATTAATTAGCAGAAATACTGTGAATCATGCTTGCAGTAACAAATTTTGTTTAAAACATTTTAATAACATAATAACCTTTGGAGAGACATGTAAATCCCAAAATTTATTTTTTTGTTTTTTTTATATATTTTATGACTAAATATCCTCTACAATATAAATAATATGTCACTTCAATATATTTTTGAGGCAATTTCCCCATTAGTATTTAGCATTCTATGGGCAATGGAGACGTGAGATATAATTGTAGTGGTGTACAGCTGGGAATAATTCCCAGTAGGCGATATTTCACTATTTGGTTATTTTCCCGGGAACATTCCCAATTATAGTATTCTAAAATATTATAAATTCAAATTGTTGAAATTAAAATATTTTATGGTGTCGAAATATACTGATAATATCTAAGGGTTATTAAGAAATATACAAAGAGTCCTACTGACACAGGGCCAGTTTTTATTTTTCTTGTTTTGTTTCGTATTATAGATACTGCATTATAATCACACCAAGTTTAAAACTTGTATAATTATTACTGTTTTTACGATAGAGCTAAACAAACCAAATAACGTTAAAGAACCCTTATCCTTAATTTTTATGATGTATTGGGCAATTTGCCATAATTGCACTTATTTGTGTGAAAATTTCAACTGGCTACCTATTACGGTTAAGAGATAAAGTCCTTTAAAGGCAAGACGGACACACAGCATAGGCATAGTAACACGGTCATAATGGCACCCTTCAGGTGCGTTAGTACTTTGCCTAGATCTGATGCCAGTTGAAATTTTCACAGAAATTACAATGTGTTATGGTAAATTGACCAACAAATATAAAATATTTTAGGTTCCCCATACATACATTGTTTTTGCTCTATATAGGTATACGATAATAATTTGTAAGAGTGTCAAGCTTGGTCCGATTTTCGTGCAGTCCCTAAAGTATAACAAGAAATAATAACATCTGGCAAAATTAATTACATACTTATGCACCGAGGAGTTAAATACAACCATACAATGTATTTTGTGTTACATAACTAGTATCTACATCGGTTTTCTCTCATCCAGTTCAGGATCCTAAGCAAGAGTCTAACTCTCATTTGGCTTTCTTTTTAATTTATTTAGGGTCAACTCAAAACAAGTAAAGCTATTAACGGTCTTATTATTTTTTTATGTAGCCTATATGCATCCTACTGCAGGGCACAGCCCCTTTCTCAGAGAGAGAGTATGGGCTTAATCACCATGTGTGCCCACTATGGACTGGCAAATGCGGTGGCAGCGGAGTGGTAGAACACCAAATTCTCATTCGGGAGGTAGTGTGTTGGAATCCCAGCATGTAACAATGTCTTTGTTTTGTAAGTTACATACATTTGCGGTCTTATTTATAATTTATAAAATACTGTCTCTTATTTATAATCTATAAAGTAATGTCTATCCCTTTACAAACTGACTCTAAGGAGTATTTTAAGGAAACAAGTTTAAATAAATAAGGCCTATTTCTTTACCTATAGGGAGGCTACAGAGACCTGTAGCTGAATAAATTAAAAAGCAGTGGAAATTCTTATAGGGAGGCTACAGAGACCTGTAGCTGAATAAATTAAAAAGCAGTGGAAATTCTTAAACTTGTGCCAGGAAACTAAGCTCACCAAGGGAAAAGGGTCATGGGGTATATTTTTGTGTGTAATAAACATGGGAAACATTCTAACCACACAAACAAATTTAACTTTTGCAATTGAACATGTTCATAATATGGAGAATGGGTACATATTCACTGTCAGTGTGTATATATGTGCACTTCGGAATAAAAGCAGTGACCTGGTACATTTATTGATAGATTACAAACTTTACAGAACGAAACATTTCTGTAAATGATCGAAAAAATTAGCAACACCTTCCGTAAATAGAATATTATGTATCTATGATACAGATAAACGTAAGGGCTAAAAGACACGATTGATAAACTGAAACTTACCGCACTTCTAATATTTTTGAGTATCCCCAATAACTTAACGCAATTAACACTGCAGTTAAAGTATCTCTTAAATCCAACCATAACTTTCAGTCAATAAATGAGCACTATAATAAGACGGAAACAAAAAAATATTATCACTCACTGGGTCCTGTCAATCAGTTGGTGCGAAAATGGCGACAATTTTCATCCGATTATCAAATAAAAAGTGTTTTTGTTCGCTCTACTTTCCAATAAATGTCTTAAAAACTTAACCGAACTTCAACTACCACAAAATCTACACAAATATAGGTATATTATCCTTCGCACGGAAACATCCATTGATATTTCTCGAGATAAATCACGCAAGAACAAAAATAACACATTGTTTTGATGTTGCTGGACTTGGTTTGGTAGTAGGTACCTAGTTACGGTCCGTCACGTTGGCTGTCGCTGGCGGTCCGTCCGACCGATTTTGTCAGACATTAAGACGATCCGGCAAAAGTGAAATCCACAGATAATATTAAATACTAAGATGCATTCAGACTAAGATTGTTACGCGATAAACTAATGCGCGGGTCCATCCGTAGTGTCAAAAAAGTTTATAGGCGAGAAGGGAAAGCGCGACGCGGCCGGTGCTGTTTCATCGTGATCGCTGATCGTCGCTCCATGATGGTGAATGCTAGTCTGACTGAATCACTGATTTGCAGCTTAATGATACCATGAAGCTTAGCATCTAGGTACAAATAAAAATACCAAAGAAGTATTTCTCACTACAAAATTTCCACTCGAAAACGGCCCCTGCCGTCGTGAAATTACATAGGTACTCTTTGGAAAAGCTTAACTTGAAATTGTTGACCACGATTTCCTATGTACATTTTCCACTACCTTGAAAAAGGGTTAAATTCAGTTTTTTCACAATAACCCAGTTCTCCTATAACATACGAAAATTTTGAAACAATACTTTTTTGTTGCTTTTTTACGATGTACAATTAAGGCCTTTACATTTTTAACCTATCGTTCATCGTTATTCAGATATAGATATAGCCAAAAACTAGTTGTTCCGTTATTTGCCTGCATTGTAGTGGGCAAACATGCAACAAAGTCGCCAGAGTGGACATTCTATTGAACGATGACGACGATGGTGAGGATGATGATGTTTTGACCATCAAAGCATCTTTTACTGCGGTTCAAAAGTCTTCACCATTCAAAGAGTACCATGGAGGAAGTGCTTCAGCCAGGACCATCAAAATGACAAAAAATATATAGAAAATGACGAATGAAGGAAACTACCTAGCTCCATAGTTTCTAAATCATGGTTAGAGTGTCCCCTTAAAATACGTTGAACGAATTCAAAGTTACCCTGTAGAAATAAATATAAATTTTCGTTTACAAGATTTGGGCTGACAAAGGTTAATACATCCTTTACGGGGCATTGTAAACGATTTTACAATAAGATCTTGCCAGAAATGCGGTTCAAGGAATTTATTTAATCACACTGTGCCAAAAGGGCTACTAAAACATTAAAGATTATTTAGATGACAAAGATGTCTGGAGTTAAAGCCCGTGCAATGCATAAGTTCTAGGTTTTGGAATATGCAAACCGTGTTAATTACGACCCTGAAAAGAGTAAGTTTGGAATTTGTTCATCCATTTTTTTTCCAAAATTTTCAGGATTTGAAATGGACACATAGTTTTACTTGTAACGTTCATTAAGTCTTAGTTTCTGTGTTACTCTGAATAAAAACAAACCAAAATTTGACACTTATTTTCATCCGCTGAAGAACAAATACTTGACACTTATTATCAGCCAATTCAATCCAGAGTCCGCCATCTTTATTCACCCGGTACAAATTTTTGTACTTCTTTTTACCCTCTTAAGAATCTTTGGAATATTTTGGAAAACTTTGAAATGTGTGTTTTTTTTCAATTGTATTAAAGTACAAAGTTTTAAGAAAATTCACAACTTTTCCTCCTCCCCTTTTCATCCTCTTAGGGTATTCATTTTGAAATACCCTGAAATACGTAGGTGGTCCATTAGTTAAGTTAATGAACATTAATACCAAGTTTTGTATAAATCTCGCTATAAATACTTTACTTGATATCTAAACTTTGAGATAGGAACTGTTTCACCATAGGGTTGAGTTTTGAAAAACTAAGAAATACACACGAGTTATAGATTTCTTAGTTTTTCAAAACTCAACCCTATGGTGAAACACTCCGTCACTCCATTTCAATCCGTGGATGTCGTAAGAGACGAGCAGCAGCGTCTTCCTGAGATCCCAACCGCACATACTGCGATCGCCAACCCGTATGCCAAGCGTGGCGATTATGGCAAAACCCCTTATGGTTATGAAAACCACGGAGGAGGCCTAGAACTAAAACTACAAAATTATGATCTAAGAATGAAATAAATGTACTTTTCACCATATTCGAAAACTTCGTTTTATTCGAATAGTTAGGTGGGGCACTATTCGAAATATTTGAATAAAAAAACGGGCGAATATTACAAGCCCTAAACGTATTGAAATATTTTGACTTAGGATCCACTTACTCCATTTTACTCTCTTTATAAATTTTTGGAACTTGCGCCACTTGCGCCATCCCACTAAGGCCTCGCACACGGCGACTTTTTGTAGTGATGCTGTCGCGCGTTTCGTAAACGCGCAACAGCATCGCTACGAACGCGTTTTAGTCGCGACAGAAGCGCGACGGTATCGCGTTTGCATCGTGTTTACGGTGAGCGAGGGCACACAACTAGCGCCCGCATCGCTACTGCATCGCTACAAAAAGTCGCCGTGGGCGAGGGCCCAAACCCGGAGTTAATCCGTTAAACCGTTAACCCAGTATCGAATTGTACTGGTAACCATGGTAACTCCAGGTTTAACGGGTTTACCCCGGGTTAATGGGATGGCGCAAGTGGCGCTAACGATTTTGAAAAACCGGGAAATATATGTTTACCATAGGTTACCGCATTGGTTTAAATGTGTACAAATTTAAACCAATTCAAGAAAATCCGACCATATTATTATAATAATTAAGTAGGTATGTTATGTTATTCCACGTTCAAACTTTTTTTCACACTATAAAGGCGTGTCTCCTGCGCTGTGCGTGTTTTTTTTAAACATTACACCGAAAACACGAAACAAAAACATTTGTTTCGATGCACAAACCGACTACCTGCTATAGGAAAATGTTTCTGTCAAAAACATTTTGTGTCGTCATTAAACAACTGTACCGCTATTCGAAGCCTCTTAATATGAGAGTGGCATCCTTGCTCCTCTCTTATTTGTAGTTCAATATATCTGTCTCTTTCTAACATCCCCCTTTCCGTCCCTCCAACTGGCAGCCCACTTTTTTGGTTTGGTTGGGGCCATCTGGCTAGCTCATTGGCGTCTTGATTCTCGCACTCAGCGGTCGTTCGCAGGAGCTTTATCAACCAAGTGAGTGCTCGAATAATTATTATATTTTATTTCTGTAAAATTCTGTAAAATATTTCCTTAAAATTTTTGAATTAATTCCTAACGGTTTTACCGTTCGAGATAAAAAATTGTATTACGATTTTTTCTGTCCTTGTGTCTAAATAATTCGTTATTATTGTGTAGTTACTTGAAAATCTATTAAACGTGTGCCTGTGAGTAATATTGATATTTTGCTCTGACGCGACTGGGTAGGTGACAACATGTTATTGTCATCGCCACCCGATTATCATCATCACCGCATGGCCACCCTCGCGGTGCTAAAAAGCGAAAATCATCCTCTTCTAGGAGTGACGAAAAAAATAGATGAATAGAAGAGATTTTAAGTACCCTAACGTCACAAGTAATTGGGATACAATTTTTTTTATCGCAAAGATACCCGGCTCAAAACAATATTCACCAATTCAATAACGAACCCGATAACGGTAACGAAAGTATTATAAACGTACCTAAACGTCAGTGATGATTTGAACAATGATATTGAAATGCAGCTTCCAGACCCGACGCCTGCGCTCCCAGCGCGGCCACCAACAGAATTTTCTCTGTCCGTCATAACCGTTCTAAAAGAACCCGCTATTCCCAAATCGGATCCCGACCGAGTAGATCGCCTAAAAAGGATATAGCATTTCGAGACTAACCACTGGTCGGACGTAAGGTATTCAGACGCACAGAAAAAATATTGTTCCACCCCCGGATCCGGGTACGGACTTAGAATGTAATGACGAACTGAAACCTTACGACAAATTCCCTAACCTTTCATTGACTGCAATCGCTGCAGTTACTCAGGGATTGCTTAATCAACAAGAATCTTTTGAGAAAGGCTTTCAGGACCTAATGACCTATCTAAAAACTGAACAATCTCTGATGATCGAAAGTATTGAGGGTAAAGTTAACGAAATTTTCGCCCGCGGAGAGTATTTGACAATTTCAAATGACCTTTAGCAAATGTCGTGTGGACATCGCGCCGACGTGATCCAACAGCGCAGAGACGCTATTTTGCGATCTGTAAAAGACAAATACGTAAAAGCTAATCTAAAAAAGATACCACCATCCTGTGACGATCTATTTAAGGCAGACCGTACGTCAGCCCTAGAGAAAAATGGCGGCATATCAAAGGTATTTTGGCCCACAAAGCCGCAACTTTCCACGTCTAAAGGCCCTTTGGCTCCGCAAGCCAATCTAAAACATAGCCGAATGACTGCGCAAGGCGCGTTCAATGCACAAACGGGTTATACCGAAAACTTTAATATACCACCAGCGCATGGCACCATTTTGCATCCATACCCTTTTCCTCCTGCGCAAGGAGTAGTTCCGTACTTCAATCAACCAAGAGTCAGAGCCGAGCCGCCGAGGCCAACCCAGGCGTAAGTACTCACATTTCCAAGCGGGCCGTCTTCAGAACTTCCACAATGCCTGGAGAAAGTTATCAGCACCTCCTATGCTGCTAAAGGTAATTTCCGATGGATACCGAATCCCGTTTTACAACAAGGCCCCGCTCCACATGCCAGGAACTAGCAAAGATATTCATACTCCCTACTCAAAGGATATGGCAGACCAAATCCAGGCAATGAAAAAGATGGGCGATTAGAGCAAGCACCACTCTCGCCCAGCTTCCTATCCAGCATTTTCCTAAACGAAAAAGAGGGCGGTTCATACCGACCCATATTCAATTTGCGGCGGCTCAATCTACACGTACGCTTGACAAAATTCAGGCTTATCAACCAGCAGAGAGTGCCCAGCTTCTTACAACCGAACGATTGGCTAGCAAAGATAGATCTTTCCAATGCATATTTTCATCTACGCACAGGCGATACCTCACTCATTTTCGAAGGCCAACTCCTGCAAATGACTTGTCTACCTTTCGGACTGGCTTCAGCACCAAAGATATTTGCATCCCTGACCAATTGGGTCACTCAAGTCCTACGAGATCGAGGAATACGAACCTTGGTCTATTTAGACGATTTTCTACTAGCGCATCAGTGCAGGAAAACCCTAATGTCACAGATAGAACACACTGTAAAGGGGCCGTCCATATATTACGTCATTCTAAATTAGGGGGGGGGGGGGTTGGTCTGCGGATGACGGTAAATGATAGATGGGGGGGGGGGGTGTTTCGAAATTGACGTCATTCTTATTTATTTATTTATAGTTTATTTTTCACGTACAAAAAGATTATTTCTAAAAAGAAATTTCTTCCAGCACACCTATTAAAATACTAGCTGCCCGCCCCGGCTTCGCCCGTGGTATTTACATGTATTATACATATAAACCTTCTTTAAGAATCAGTCTATCTATTTAAAAAAACCGCATCAAAATCCGTTGCGTAGTTTTAAAAATCTAAGCATACATAGGGACAGACAGCGAAAGCGACTTTGTTTTATACTATGTATTGATAATAAACACAATACTTAAATAATAACTACAACATTACATAATTAATAAAAGTACATATTAATACTATACTTATACTTAAATACATGTCTCATACTAAGGAAAGATAATGTTCTTGTGATATTTTCCTGCGGCCCCTCGTCGTAGTGCTCGAATCTTGGGACGGCGAGGAATAGAAGTCCTTCAACAGTTGCATGACGGCGTAACGGGACAGGCACTTGACGTTGAGTGGGTTGAAGACGTGGATGAATCGAGCCAAAACGAATATGGGGAGGATACGGAGATATTACCCGTGATCCAGAATTTAAAAGAATGGGTGAAAACTCCGTGGGAGTTATCCAAAGAAAAGTAAAAAATAAGTAGTTATATTATATCAATGATTATTGCCAAAGTAAAAATAATAAAAGGTGATTCTATAACCAAGTGTTTTAATCATATAATACCCTATTTTTCTCAAATCTGCAATGTTTTATATTGTCAAACTAGTAATGACGTCAATTTTGGGAGAAGGGGGGGGGGTCATTAAGAAATGACGATAGGATGATTATAGGGGGGGGGGGTCTAAAATCTGAAAAAATCGATGACGTAATTTATGGACGGCCCCAAAGTTACTAGAACACCTTAGCATAAGCATAAGCAGCCTACATACGTCCCACTGTAGGGCACAGGCCTTCTTTCAGGGAGAGAGTATGGGCTTAATCACCACGCGTGCCCACCGCGGATTGGCGATTTCAAGCGCTGAGTTATATGAATAGCTCAGACACTCAGGTTTCCTCACGATGTTTTCCTTCACCGTTAGCGAGTGGTATTGCTACTATAACTTCACAAATGTATATAACTTAGAAAACAAAGTCATAGGTACATGCCCGCACTGGGAATCAAACCTGGGTCTCCCGCTTCCGAGTCCAATGTATTACCCACTAGGCTACCACCGCTACCATCGCTAGAATACCTTGGTTGGACAATAAACTACAAGAAGTGTGTATTGGTGCCTCGGAAGGATATTCAGCACCTAGGCGTAATTCGAGACCCACATCGCAATCACAGACAACTTCCTTTACAAAAACAAATAACTATAAGAGAAAAAATATTGCGTATGCTGAACAAACGGAAAGCAAACCTCGGAGAAACCCAAAGTCTGATAGGTTCATTAAATTTGGCAAGCTTAGTAGTCCCTTACGGCCGACTTAATTTTCGCAAGCTCCTAGAACATTCCAATGTTCTTCTCAGGGAGGACCCCCTGAAAGTGTTTCCTCTCCTCGAGTTAGTGATCTCAGAACTTCTGTAGTGGTTAAAAAACCACCACAAATGCTCTTCTATCCACCAGCCGATGATACATATCGACTGATGTATCTGGAAGGGGGTGGGGAGCACAACTAGACAACATCAAGCTCAATGGCTCCTGGAGCCCCCAAGAGCAAGAGTGGCATTCAAACCACAAAGAGATGCTAGCGATTTTAAAAGTGCTGCAAAGTCACAAACGTCTATTAAAGGGGAGTTTGATTTCGATACAGTCGGTGTACGGGCATCGTACACTTTTCTAGGTCGCCGTGTTGCTGACTGTGCCCCGCGCACATTCTAACTCACGGGTTTTGTTGCCTGCGCCAGACAGTTGCCTCTCATTAACAACATACGTCTTCCAACATGTAACTGTGCACAGTATCTAATAAACACCATGAAGACTTGAAACATCAACATCTACTCTTTTCATCCACCATCGCCCTACAATCTACAACTTCTGCTGTGTGACAGAGTTGAGTGGCACACGCTCTCCTCTGCTCGTACATTTTGGTCCTTCGAGCCGGATGCTCGGGGATCATCCTCGGGCATCCCAACAACCAGCGCCTGTGAGGTCTGCGGCGCCCTCACCGTGAGACAGACGACGTTATCGGCGGTGGTGGAAACGAAAAACAACGTGTGCTAACATCGACGCCACGGAGCTGCAAGGCGAAATGAGGTCACGCATCAAGTTACAACATCAGAACATCATCGCTATGCCGAGCGTAGAAGACTTTGAAAGACAAAGGGAGCCTACGGGAACATCGGGCGAAAGACGTTTCGCCACCAACATCTACAGGCTACTCACTGCCTTACAACCAGGAGTGGACCTGCATAACATCGGTAAAAGAGTCCTGCCGGCCGAGGTATATTCGCTGCCACAATGGAGAGAGGTACCTTAGCAACAAACATGGTGCAAACAGTGCATCACAACATTATGTCTCTGCTACCGAACACGAGGTGAGTAACAACATAACATAACAATACATAACATACGCCTCACTATCTGATACGGAGTGGAAACCAACAATGCTGTACAAAGCAACCCAACAAACAAACAATCTTCGCTGCCGAACATGGAGAGGAGAACAACGTTAGCGCACATACAGCGCAAACAACCAACATCGTGGAGTCTGCCTTACAATCAGGGGATAGACCTCTACAGTCGACGGGAGACGTTTCGCCGACCGAGCACAACGCTCAAATGACTAGATTGTCGTAGTGATGAAATAGCGTTATGCACCAAAGATGGTATACTGCTGTGCATTCAACAAACATACAACCAGGCGATGATGAGAACATCGGATAGACCTCAAACAACAACCTGGAGCAGCACTAAACGTGGATCAGCAGTGGAATCTAACGTTTTTACATATTTTTTTACAATTTACCAAGACATTTCTTTTTTTCTTTTTATATTTTTACATTTCACATAGTTTGCTGCTGTTAGCGTCATATATTTTACTTAACATTTAGTCTGTTTCACATTATCATTTTGTTTTCGATCGGCAGGATGTACACTTCCAGCTGTAACGAAAGTAGTATTTTCAAAGTGGGGCCTTCCCCAGATAGACCTGTTCGCATCTCACGGGGCTCACGTAGTCCCCATGTATGCTTCTCTAGATGCAACTGACAGTCGTGCCCGCTTTGTCGATGCGTTCTCACAGACGTGGCAGTTCAAGTTAGCCTGGGTGTTTCCACCCCCATTCCTAATACCAAGAGTCCTGACTCACCTAAATACGGCGATCGGCACGTATCTAATAGTGGCTCCCCGATGGGAGAAAGATTTTTGTCGCCCCGACCTAAAGAGACTGGTGACAGCAGCGCCATTCACGGTAACAAACTTACCAGAAGTGTTGATAGACACAGTGACCGGCAGTGCCCATGCCAAAGTCAACGAGCTGACCATAGAAATTTGGAGGTGGGGGTGGGAATTAGCTCTCGCAGACTGGTGCCAAGAACAAATCCAACTTTTACGAAGTAGCTGGAGAGACAGCACAAAAAAATCATATACATCGGCCTGGAGACGTTGGTGCTCATGGACTTAAAGCTATTCCGTCCCATTCCGATCGCCCTCGGGCTCGGACATTGCTCGTTTCTTAAGTATCTGACCTTTGTCAAAAACACAATTTTTCTTAAAATACAATTTTGCTGCATAGGTCGGTAGTGTCAACCTTATGTGACTCTAATAGGGTAGATCACCTTAGCTCGCATCCCC
Organism: Yponomeuta evonymella; assembly: GCA_963969515.1. Classification (NCBI taxonomy): domain Eukaryota; kingdom Metazoa; phylum Arthropoda; class Insecta; order Lepidoptera; family Yponomeutidae; genus Yponomeuta; species Yponomeuta evonymella. Next base: position 9,518,643 of record OZ018346.1, read on the forward strand.
TGGTTACTCACATCCTAAAAGCTATAGCTCTCCAAACATCTAAGCAGCAAAAACCTCCCATTTGGGACATAGATAGATTGAATTCCTGGTTAGCGAATATTAACATCTCTAATTTTAGCTTATATGAGTGTTCTAGAAACACGGCCTGTATGTATGCTACTACTGTCCTCTGGGCGCAGATTCCATGACCTTACTCTCTTATCCGTAGATCCCAAACATTTCACATTCACAGATGATCATGTTATCTTTTGGCCTTTGTTCGGGTCCAAAACAGATAATGCCGACTACAGACAATCTGGATGGTGGCTCATGATTAACACGGAGTCAAATGCTCTCAACCCTTTATTCTGGATCAAATCTTTGATAAAATTATCAAAGCCCCTAAGAGATTCTTGTCGAGTGTGCAGCCTATTCCTGACAGTACGCGGGACAACCACACGCAGCATCGCGCACAGTGATTGCCAACTGGGTGAAGTCTACCCTAGTAGAAGCGGGCGTGCATGCCTCGGCCGGCAGCGTGCGCTCCGCAGTCGCCTCCAAGAACTGGCTCTTGAACTTCCCGCTGGACGAGATCCTTGCCAGGGGAAACTGGCGCTCGCAGAACACCTTCGCCAAGTTCTACATACGCGAGGTTAAGGCACACACAGACGTGCGATCGAGATTATTTCAACCCGTGCAACCCATCCAGTGAATGAAAAGCATGTGTCAAGTCGGTAAATTTAGTACATAGGTATTAACTAAATAATATAAACCAATCTAATATGTAAATAATTGTCCATCCCCCTACGGGTTGAAAGGAAAATTGTTGAATTGTTGTATCCACGGAAGTAAGTTATATCTTTATTTCAAAATAAGGAAAATATTGAGTTAATGACCGATTGTACAAGTAATAAAAACAATGGTTTATGTGCATTTATATAATATAAACACTAATTAGTTAGGTACTCTTTCATGTTACTCCATTACTTTTGATTTTATTTCAATGTTTCATGGCATAAGAATAAAAATAAGTGATTGAATGTTGATCTAGCATTTTATTCCTTAAAAGTTCCATTCCTTATATCAAGGTTAGTAATAATTATTTATCACATGCTTCGCTAGTAAAATTGTGAGATGCCTCATTCCCTATTGCACGCTAAACTTTTTACACAATCCATGGAACAATCCAAGTTCGTAGAAACCATACTTACACATCGTTAGGGGTAACACTTAGATATCATACATCACATTGGCGTCCCTCCACCAGGCGATAACAGACACGTCTCATATTAAGAGGCTTCGAATAGCGAAGATACTCTATGGAATAGCGGTACAGTTGTTTAATGACGGTGTTTTACCCACAATTAAAACGCTAATTAAATAACTTACCCTATTCGAAGCCTCACTTGTCATGCCTGCCTGGTGGCAATATGAGAATGAGCTAGCCAGATGGCCCCAACCGAAAAAGTGGGCTGCCAGTTGGAGGGATGGAGAGGGGGATGTTAGAGAGGGTCAGATATATTGAACGACCAATCAGAGAGGAGCAAGGATGCCACTCTCATATTAAGAGGCTTCGAATAGGGTAAGTTATTTAATTAGCGTTTTAATTGTAGGTAAAACGACGTCATTATGAGACGAGAGATGAAAGAAATCCTTTCCCTCTCTACCCCGCGCGGGGAATGTTTTTCGTCGACCGCGGAAAACAAAAACATTGTGTTTGAATAGACAATTATGTATAGCGACGCCCCAATGTTTTAAGTTTTTGTATAAGGAATGTTTCGAAAAAACACGCCCAGGAGACGCGGCTTTAGTTTTAAATCTCGCGAACAGATTTTGGTCTACTTCACACTGTCAATCAATGCAGCAAAACCTCAATCTTTGTTAGAAGAAAGACACTCAGATGAAAGTGTCAACTGTCAAACAAAACTTGAAAATGATTATAGTCATTAGTCTGTGATTCTGTCAGGTTTAGTGTCATAGGTAGGCACTGCTGTGCAAAACAATTAAAATTTTACTAAATTTTTAGATATTGTGCTATATAAAATGTTGAAGTCTCTCGGCGTTAGAAAATAAAACTGAAATTATGTCTGGGATAAAAGAACCAGTTCTCAACATCATCGTGGTTGGCTTCCATCACAAAAAGGGCTGCCAGGTATGTACGCGTCGCTGATACGCGAATCGATAATGTTTACGTGATGCAAGTTCAGTTAGACCAGCTTTGTAAATGAATTATTTGTAAGATGCTTGGTAAGTAAATCACCGCAGCCCTGATTTTTGCTATTTTGATTAAGCAGTCACTTAAAAAGGATTCTCGGTCAACAAATTGAATTGACGCATCAGCTTAAGAAATTCTCTGAATTAAAAATTTGGCGTGAGATTCTCATAGAACCAATTTCCCTTTGAAGAGATTTGGTGAGGTTTTGCCTGTTTCCTACCCTCTATTTTAGTGATTTTAAGCTTCCATAATTAGTTGATCATTAATAAAATCAACTAAGTATGTTTCTTATATATTGCATAGGTGGAGCATTGCTATCCTGAGCTGGTCCCAGGGCGGCCTGCAGAGCTGCCGGTGGAATGGCGCCATTTGCCGGCTTTGGCGCTGCCCGATGGCTCTCACAACTACCTATCCGACACCATTTTCTTCAACCTTCCTGGCTTGACAGAGCCTGCTCACACCGTTTATGCTATTTCGTGCTTTAGACAGATCCCACTTGAGGTAATTTGGATTGGAGTTTGCTTTCACAATTATTTATTGATGGTGAATTTTTATACTTTCTCTGATAGTTGCTAATACTTGAAAGTTTTCTATTTTTTTTGTGCATGTTAACAAAATCTCCCAAGTGTCTGTTTATGAAAATATTTAAATAGATAGGTAGATATTCTAAAAAGGAACCTCCATTGTAACAATTGTTTTTTTTTTCTCAGCAAGTGGTTCAGAAAACAGATGACATGACAAGGAGTTCTGTTCAGAAGAGTGTTTGTGTTATATGCCAATATCCCCTCTTTGGTCGATTGGCTGTGAAGATGGAATTGGTGGTGAGAGCTTGGTTCCTTCAGGGGGACTTCTCACAGACAAAGCTATTGGAGGATGCTTACAGGCATCTAAACAGCTGTCCTGTTCAGATTGAGCAGACTTTGGAAGGTAAAACAATCCCTGATTTTTAGTTGTACATGTTTTACATCTGTGTTGTCATAGAAGGTTCAATCATAGAAAGAAAAAAAGACATCTGTTATACCAACAAGACACATCATAGAAATAAAATAAACAGATAAGTAGCATAATTTGCACAACAACAGAAATAAAACTAAATACACCACTGACAAAACAAATAAATAAAACAAGACCATAGATGTAACCTGGCGTGTTTACGTTGCCACAAAAGGCAGCTCACTTAGTGTTGTGCTGAAGGAGTGATCCCTCAGCACTGATTTTCAGTCAGTCAGTAACTCATTATTGTACTATGGAGTGCATGTCGTGGTGCATTTATAAGGAATTAAAACAATGAGGATCATTCAGACATCGAAATATTGGATTTCCAAGTGCTAGGGCGGATGGAGCACAAAAATAAGCATAGTACTTTATAAAGGTATGGTGTGATCGAAACACCAATTCCTCTGCACTACTTCAAGTACCTATCTATCCTACTGGAAGTGTATGCTATTTGTTATCAGCTTAGGGGTTGTTCGGAAGGAAATGCACAGTCAAAGTAACAAATTGTGGATATTTTATTAATTTCTATTTTTATTTAATTCAATAGGTAAACTCATTTAATAACTAAACATGCCTAACTTAATTAACCTAAACACACAAAACTCCTAATATCTAAGTGGCTTTATGCCTCACAAGTTTTATTACTATGTATGCAATTTGTGGTTACCTAATCCTGGGAGAGGAAGATACCCGAGCCCGGCTTGGGGCGACTCTCTCTGAAAGCCCAACTATGGGGTGCGAGGTGCTGGGTAGTGGACGTGGACCAGGGCCCCCGCTCACGCCCGTCTGCGCGCCTGTCAATGGTGGCAGATTCCTGAAGGCTGGCTGCCATGCGCTGTAAGCTGGTCGCATCCGTGCCTCTCGGAGTCTGCGCCTAAGCACAGGGTTCTGCCGCCAATCACCCTCCCGCAGGCCCGCGCACGACTCGACACCGTAGATCGCACTGAGAGCCTGCCTGACGTCAGACAGTGCTTCTTAAATTTAGACTGTTTCGAAACGCGCCCGGCGGGTCTTGATTCCTATTGTGACGTCATAGGATCTGACCGGCCGTGAAACAGAAAAATATTTCTTGGTCAAAATTTTGCACGTTAGTTGGAATATATATTCGTGTTCCTAAAGTTCAAACGAAACCTCTTTTTTGGTGCAAATAGAAAATTCGTACCATCTTCAGAATATCAGTAATTTAGGTTTTTAGGTTTTGGCATTTATTTTTTTTCTTCAACATCCTAGTTGGATGCTATTCAAATACCAAAATATTGCCCATTTTAGGGTTCCGTACCCAAACGGTAAGGAACCCTATTACTAAGACTGCTGTCTGTCCGTCCGTCTGTACCCAGGCTGTATCTGATGAACCGTGATAGTTAGACAGTTGAAATTTTCACAGATGATGTATTTCTGTTGCCGCTATATCAACATACTAAAAACAGAATAAAATAAATATTTAAGGGAGGCTCTTATACAACAAACGTGATTTTTTGCCGTTTTTTGCTCGATATTAATAACGGCAAATAAATTACCAGGAGCAGCGTCTTCCTGACATTCCAACCGCATACCGCGATCGCCTGCCAAGCGTGGCGATTATGGCAAAACCCCTCATGGTTATGAAAACCATGAGGGAGGCCTATGCCCTGCAGTGGGCGTCAAGGGGCTGATGATGATGATGATCAAATCCTATCTTAATATAAAAATGTTTATTTAGTACCAATTTTCATGATCATAAAGATATGCCCCGGGAGAGTCCCGATCGAACTATCCCGGCGTATACTAAAATAAATGAATGACGGGTGCGATTCGTACACTAAAATAAATGAATCGCGTCCTATGCCACCTGGCTACCCATAGCACAGGGAGTTGGGAAGTTTGGGAGTCAGTAACCATTTTTTTGGTGGAGGCTTGTAGACTAGTGGCTCGTCTACTGTCAGAAGTTGTCAAGCCGCCCCCGTGGTGGAGTATGGCCTATACCTTCCTCAGGGAAGAGACCCGTGCCCCTCGGTGGGGACATAATGGGTTGATGATGATGATGATGATGGACCATTTTTTTGTAACCTTTTTCTGAATATTTTTTTTTATTTTCGGTAGAATCTACGAGAAAACAGATTGCGGATGTTATATGTCTCTACCTCCCTTTGTACTTGCGGATGCGGATGTTATATATCTCTAGCTCCCTTTGTATGATTGCTTGTGGTGCTCGTATGATGCCCACACACTCGGCCTGAAAGACGGTGTTGTGGGCTCCGCCGGTGTCGATATTTTAATGTTTAAGTCCCTTATGAAGGCTCCCAATCCCGTACCTTGGTTCGTCTTGGGGCCGTCTGTGAAGACCATTAGGTCCTTGTTGCTGTTGTCTCGTCAAGTTGTATCGTATACTTTTTGTCGACGTTTAATACCTTAGGTATCCTGTCGTTGACCGCTAGCATGAGTGGCTCCTCCGATTGGTTGGTCTAGGATTCTGGTGTGCGGGATTCCATTGTCGCTCCACAACCTAAGCGTTCGCAGGCGTGTCGCTGAGATTGCAGCCTCCTGCTGGATTTATAAGTGGAGCGGCGGCAGGTCTAGCATGATTAAGACTTTTCTAACTAACTAACTTTTCTAACTAACTAACTTTTAAACTAATTACAACCTGCATTCACATGGAAAAGTGGCTAGCGAGAAAAGTGCGATATCTCATGTTTTTTTAATTATTTGAACTACTAATCAATCAACCAATCATTTATTGTTATGTCATGACAATGTTACAGCTGGTAAATGTAATTTGCTAAAGTACATGACACCCTGTAAGGGTACTACAATAATTACTATTATTCATTGCAAAGCACACGGTATCCTAGTTTGGGACCAGGACCAGATTGTGTTGTGTGGCAGTTATATATTTATTTTATTTATTAAGTCATAAACGTGAAGCCAGGGAATAGGGGATCTTAACTGGCAGTTGTTTTTTTGAAATCGTATCGTTAGAGAGTCATTCCTCAGTCTGTTTACGAACGCCTGCAGGCCTGTCCGTGCAGCGCGTGCTGGAGACGTGGCGGCACAAGGCGTTGCTGCTGGTGAAGCTGGTGCTGCTGCGGCGGCGCGTGCTGGTCTGGGGCGCGGCGGCGGGCCCGCTGTCGAGCGCGCTGCTAGCGCTGCTCTCGCTGCTGCCGCGCTGCCTAGAGGCCGGCCTGCAGCGCTCCGCTAACGTTGTGTATGTACTCCTGTCCTTCCTTACCCTATTCTGAGCGAGTGTGTACTATGTTAGAGTTGAGCTGGGTTTCCGCTCGTTGGCGGGGGAACCGGTCCAAAACAGTAACAAAATTATCACTCGTTAATAAAACACTGCTTAATTAATTAATTGGTGAAATAATTTAATTAACAATCATTGTAATAATTAATTCATCATCATCATCATCAGCCATTTGACGCCCACTGCAGGCCATAGGCCTCCCTCATGGTTTTCCAAGCTTCCTGGCCTTGTGCCGCCCGCATCCAGCGACTCCCCGCCACCGTAACCAGGTCGTCAGACCATCTGGTGGGGGGCCTTCCCACACTTACAATAATTTAATCTGAATAATCAAACAATCATGGTGCATTAATCGTAATAAATCAGATCAATAGTGTGGCGCTATTATCTATGTTTTGAGTATCGATAATTAAACCCCTTCAATTTTTTTTCTCATACAAATTGACCGGGACAAGTTTAAAAATTGTGTGGAAGTTATTTATTTTAGTTTTATGGATTTACAAGCTCTATGGCAAGCTGTCAATTTCTAGTTATACCGTAAATAGAATTTTGTAAATAATTATTCTCATGGCACTTTTTGAAACTGCGAGTTTATTTCAATAAAATCTAATAAAATATTTTTGCAGTTTTTTAAAAGTCTACAATATATTAATCCAATCGATTCAAAGGTTGTCTAGAAGAGATCAGTTTTAGTGACAAGGCCGCCGTCTGTACTCTTTGGTTAAGAAATATCTAAGTAATTTTCCTTTTTGTGAACAATAAATTTTTCTCGATCTAACTATATTTTAGTCTCAGATTATGTAGTCTTAGTTAAGAATATTGAATTATATAAAAAAAGAATGAATAACCATTTATTGCCAAGATCAAAGATTTGTGTATTATGAATTATGTATGCATATTCACAATAAATTACCAGGAGACGGGCAGCAGCGTCTTCCTGAGATTCCAACCGCATACTGCGATCGCCAACCCGCCTGCCAAGCGTGGCGATTATGGCAAAACCCTTCGTGGTTAGGGAAAACCATGAGGGAGGCCTATGTCCTGCAGTGGGCGTCAAATGGCTGATGATGATGATACATATTCCAAAATGGTTTTCAGCTTTTGCGTTATTTCAATAACACTTATAAATACCTCAGATATTCAGCTGTGTTCAACTAGCACAAGGCTTTAGTGGTTGCAGAAGAATTTTAAGAGTTACCTTAGTTAGGTTAGATTTAGTTGCCCCTAGGGCCGGCCTAATATGGCCGCCAATTGATTAGATTAGATTAGGTTAATACTCTTTATTGCACACCAAACATTATAAGAAAAATCTTAAATATCTAAGTTACATAGTATACAATTTGAATTTCTGTTAACGTAATTTCTGTGCACAGTAAAGAATAAAATAACAATAATGCAGCCTACATATATACGAGGGCATTCAATGTATTCTCGGTATCGGGGTGATATATACTAATGATGGGGTAATTAAATTATCTCATTAGTTAAAGACACTCTTTGAGGGTATTTTATTTAATTGTCACCATTATTATTCAAGATATCATTACGAAGCATTTTTAAACATTTTTCCGACGATGACGAGTTGGAGGCGGCCATTGATGAACAGTTTTGAGTCAAGAAAGAAAAATATTTTTAGAGGGTATTGAAAACTTACATTCCCGCTCAATATTGAGGTGATGGGGGACTACATTGAAAAATAAGTTATATCCAGAATTTCCTGCTTATTGTTTCATGTCCATACCGAGAACGCCTTGTACGTTCGTAGGGCACAGGCCTTCTTTCAGAAAAACAGAGAGAGTATAGGCTTAATCACTACGTTTCCCCACCGCATTATCAATTTCAAGTGCTGATGTATGAGAACACCTCATATACTTAGGTTTCCTCACGATTTTTTCCGTCACAATTAGCGAGATAACCGAGTTGACGCGGTTATCTCGCTAATGGTCTAAAGAATATTATATTCTAAACTAATATCCATTAATTTACAGACTCTCAAGACCATTGTCCCCGATTCCTGCATTTGTAAATAATAAAGACACGCTCGAGGAAGCCAATGAAGCTAACAATGACGTAGTTGATCAAAGTGAAGCCTTCGAAAATGGTTTGGTTCAAAGTGTCGACCTGCTGTCTGTGAAAGAATCGGGAAATATGATCGACGAAAAAGACAGAGTCAGTCGGCAGAGCTTCGACGAAACCATGCTCTCTGACGTGGATGAGAAGCAGGAGCTGACGTCCGGCCGAGAGAAGTGTCATAGTGTCGGCGAGAAGTATAAAACGCAGAAAGTGTTGTCAGAAGCCCAGCAGAGTCCCACGATGACGCGGGACATGAGTATAGACGGTCTGTATAACTTGACGAGTCAGATCGACCAAGCGGAATGCGGGTTACCCCTGCCGCTATTTCAGGATGGCTACCTTTGTTTACCGTACTTATCGCTACAGTATTTGGATCTGTTATCGGACCCGTCCGTTCAAGGTTTCGTAGTGGGCGCGTCTAACGTGCTGTTCAAGCAGAAGCGGCAATTGTATGACGTGCTGGTTGATTTGAACGAGATGAGGATTGAGACGGCGGACCTGAGCTTGCGGCGGCTGCTGGCGCTCGGGACAGAGGACCTCAGGTTCGCGGATCACGTGGTGCGACATGGGCCGATGCAGGGCGACGCCTGGATACGGGATCAGTTCTCGAGTTACATGATTTACCTGCTTAGGACCTCGCTTTTACCAGGTAAGGCAACATTCATGCTATCTGTTTTTATATGCAATTTTTCTCGCTCTTTTATGTCCATTCAAATTGCCTCTGAAAGAATAGACAGTACTTGAGCCTGTCCTTTTTAATAATTTCTGCATAATATAAGGTCACTCGCTGGCGCAGAGGTAAAGCTCAACGAAGCGTCAGTCGATTTTCTTTCATAGTGCATTGACTCTTCAATTGCTATCGGGATAAAAAAATAAATGATATCGAGCGTCTCCACGCGAAACAAAGCAAATTAAACAAAGTGAACTGCGTCGTAGCATAGTGTTGCGGTATCATCGTGGATCCGAACGAATACGTGTGAATCCGGTAGAATACGAATCAGCGCCAGTGTAATCTAACCTCAACAGGGACCTGTCTCATTGAACTACCATTCAAGGTTTACTATGAAAATCCGATGTACATTGCGAAGTCGATTAACCCGCAGATTAACAAGTAGAGTCTGCTAAGCAATGTAAGTCGAATTGTTATAAACTACGAATTGTAGTTTTATGAAACTCGGCCCTGGTCTTCAACACTAGCTACATCCATCCATTTCCTTATGTTTCTAAGTCACGACTATCTTGTCCATCATAAGAACTTGAAGAATTCAATGAACTATTTATATTCGATTATCTTTTCAGAGGGTAGCCGCGAGATAGAACCTTACAATGCACAGTTTATGAGTGCATTCAAAGCCACTCCCGCTTACGAACAATGGCTCAAGTCCACTAATAATGGCGATATAGAAGCGTTCACGACTCTGGCGCCGGTGCACCCTTTCGCCGGCCAACTGTCTGTGGCTGACATGAAGCTTAAGTTTGCCCAGTGAGTACTAGCATTAGCACTTTAAGTAAAAGTGAGGATTGTTCGCCAACCCGCCTGCCAAGCGTGGCGATTATGGCAAAACCCCTTATGGTTATGAAAACCAAGAATGAGGCCTATGTCCTGCAGTGGGCGTTAAATGGCTGATGATGATGATGAGGATTGTTGGTGCGTAATTCCTTAAAACTGACGTGTCGGTTGCACATTCCTCTGTCTCTTAAGCGAGAAATAGACTTCAATAGCTATACTGACCATCTGGTAAGCTTGTAAGCTTTGCCGGTGCGCAATTCGAGTCTTTAACACCAGCGTCTGTAGCGTGACCCTCTATTTCGTAGGCGAGAAATAGACATAGAATCGCGGTGTCACGTAATGCGTGAATGAGAGAGGGATGGCGCCAGTCTTTGAATATAATGAATAAGTTAGCATGAATCAGTCTTTGATAGGGTTCATGCTAGCTTGAAATCGCCAATGCACGGTGGGCACGCTTGCTGATTTAACCCTTACGTTTGCCAAGTGAGTACCAGCATGAACACTTTCGCTATCGACCATAGAGTAAACCATGCCAGTGCGCAACTCGAGTCTACAAAACCCTCCAGCGTCAGTAGCACGATCCTGTATTCCGTAGGCGAGAAATAGACGTATTGCCACATCACGTAACAGTTTAGAGTAGGACGGCCTAAGTCTTTGCATATTTCTCGTGTGCGGGAAAGGGTTCATAGTAGCTTGAAATTGCCAACCCACCGTGAGCACGCTTGCTGATTATTATTCTTTATTTTGAAATCTCAAAAATGTCTGCAATCAATTATTGTGACAGCAAAGCCAAAATAGATTTCACTATACCACATATCAAGCAGTAGGAACAAAAAATTAATATATTTCAAATTAAGCTGATTAAGAGCAGTGCCCTGCAGTTAGGATTTTATTGATATAGGTTTCTGGACGCCTATGTGGTCCTACACACCGCTTACCCTCAGTTTCTCACTTGTTTGTGCCTTCTTTCTTTCACAGCACAATGTCGACAACTGAGGGCGGCAGGAAAGTGACCGCGGCCGTGGCGAGTACGGGGCGCGCGGTCGCGACCACGTCGCGGGCCGTCGGTGGGGCGCTGTCGCAGGCTCGGGGCGCGCTGACCGGCTGGTGGAGCGCCCTCACCGCGCCCCCACCCCCCGGCGCCTCCGCCCCGCCCTCCGAAACCTCGTCCACCGACGAAAAGCAACCGCCCTCGGACGCCGAAGACGCGGCAGACGCAGCCTGCGCCGAAGAGGAACGAAACGACTCGGAGCCACCCGACAAGACTATAGAAGAAAACACCAGCAGCATAGGCAAAATAAGAGTCGTTTGAATGCGTGTCTAGTGCCCGATTTCACCAAATTAAATTGTTAACTTTGACCTTTCTTCAATATTTATCTATACCCTCGATGTTACTCGTCGTGGCATCCTACGGCTAATTGCTTTGTTAGTAGAACATTCATCTTTGGCTGATGATCATCCTCCTGACTATGGCATTCGTGCACGCACTTTGTGAATCAGACACAGAAAAAACTTTGGCTTTTGCATCTACGTAATAAGATGATTTATACAGCGTTCAGTGGCACCTTCACTCACACTAGATGGTTGAAGGGACCAGTCGGACGCTGCAGTGTCTGGGACATTGTTTTTTGAAGGCTAAGCCCAAAGTCCTAAAGTCTGTACTTCTAATATCTTGGCCCTAAGTTCCAGGCTATAAGTTCTATAAATTGATAACTATTGCTAATATCGTAATTTCTGTTGGTCACTATTGAACACTAGGAATTCGTAGTTAGGAGGACATTAGGGTTTGGTTGGTGGAAACGGGCATAAAAGTGAGATAGTTAAGTTAAAAAGTAGGCTTGTGAATCTTAATAAGCTAGTTTATTGTTTGGTGTTAATTTGTTACGGCATATTGTATTATTGCTTCGTGATGGAGTCCGTTTCCGACTGGCCAGTCGTGCCGGTGCCCCTGTATTGTATTTTGTACAATAAAGAACGTGAGATTAGTAGTATACTAATTATATTATTTGCGAGTTTAACATGTCACTATTATTATTGCACAAATGTAGTAACTATTTCACTCGATTGTTATGGTTGCTGCATGCTCTTCCTTAGACTTGTTAAATATGTGTAAATGAAAATTATAATGTATATTATGTTTGAAGATGTAGATATGGTAGCCTTTGATACAGTTTGTGATCTCTAGAATAGTTTATCGATGTATCTTGCGGGATTGTTTTTATATTTGTATAACTCTTGTGCTGACCACAGAGGTTAATTTTATTTGTCAATTGTTTTTGTAAGTTAAAATAAATCATGAATTTGTTTTTTGGTATCAGAATTTGAAGATATTATCGAATGTTTATTCAGCAAGTGTTCTTATTTATTATCAGTTGTCAGATTGAAGTAATACCACCAGAAAAGCACACAGATTTCAATTCAATGTCATACTAGCAACCGAATTTAGAGTGGTTAAAATTTTTATTAAATTTGCAGCACAGCTCCTCTACTGTTGACGTTAATTTAGCCAACTTGTGTAACAATTTAGTACATTACTTAATAGTTTGGCCAAAACATGCTTTCAGTTTCCGATGCGCTCTGAAGTTCCAAGAAGTTTATTGCTATTTCTTATAACTAAAACTTTTACTAAGTCGTTGAGTTATTGCATTTAGTTATGACGCAATTTACACAGCGAGAGTAAAGGGGCAGATCTGATTTACTCACCTACTCCATAAATATTTTCTGTAAAATGATACAGGTGTAAATATTTTCTGTAAAATGATACAGGTGTTGCAGAAGTCAATATAAATATTTTTTTATTATGAGACCAACTCTGAAACATGCCTTCCATGTTTTTATTACGAGACCAACTCTGGAACAGGCCTACTCTTAGAGAGGCAATATGGGCTTAATCACTTCGCGTGGCCATAGTAGATTGGCGATTTCACGCGCTGCCACTGCAAATGTACTTAGTAATTATTTCAAGTTTACATACATTACATTGAACATGCATTAATCAAACCCAGAACCTCTCGATTGAGCATTCTGCCAATGCGCTACCAACTCTGGAATCGCGAAAAAATATAGCTGTTCCATTTTAGATTAATTTTTCTAGCTAATTTATGAAACTGCAGATTTTTTTTCGCATTTTTGTTAAGAGTAGAAAGTAAGTACTATCAGACCTTTCTGCAACATACCGCAAACATCGATATAAAAAACCTTTTTTTTATCGATGCCCGCAAAGTAATATATTATTATTGTAATCAAATACAGATCTTCAATAATTCTGTTTGGTAGCTGTGAGAGTTGTCATAAATAAATAATTGCAACAATGCATTTCTATTATTTGTACCTACCTACTAACATCCGATGTGGAGCGAAACTCAGTTTATATTTTGAGAAGAAAATATATTCATCTCGGCAGCTTATAGAAATAATACAATATCACAATCGTCATCGGTAATAAAATTATTACGTTTGCAAATGCAATGCTCGTTTGTCTTCATTCGTGACGTAAGTACCCTTACCATTTAAGTACAATCTTTGTTACGTTGCAACAAAATATAAAACTGTAATGCGCATCACACGATGCAAAATAAATTTCAAAGATCAAAGAGTACTAAAGTTGTTCCCTAGAGGGTAGAGAACAATAAATTCGTAGATTCCTCGAGTCTCGCGGGCGAGACGTGTCATGGGGCGGGACGGCGCTCACACCGCGGAGTCGGGCTCCGGGCCGGGCCACGGCGGCGGCGAGTCCAGCGCGTCCTGCCGCCACAGCCGCAGCGCCTCGCTGGCGCCGCGCGACAGCAGCCGCAGCCCGCACGCCTCCGACGCGCCGCCCAGCGACGACACGCTGTCCTGCCGCGCCAGCCCGCCGCCGCCCGCGCGCCCCGAGCTCTTCCCTTCCGGCAGCAGGTCGAAGGCGCTGCCCGAGCGCGGCGACTCCACGTCGGCCTCCGTGCCGTCGGAGCGCGGCGACAGCTCCCCGCTGGCCGACCTCGGGCTGCCCTCGCCGCCGTTCCGCGCGGGCTCGTGCGTCACAGCGACGACGAGCGGCGCCGACTCGTCGTCGCTGGCGGGCTCGGGGTTGCGCTCGCGCGACATGATCTTGTCCTTCAGCCTCGACAGCCGCTCGGCCGAGCCCGCCTTCCGCATCGCGTCGGCCGACCTGACGCTCCTGAGCTTAGGGTCGAGCGGCGGCGAACCGGAGCGGGAGCGCGAGCGCGAGGGGTCGTCGGCGGAGAGCGAGCGTGCGCCCGGCGGCCGCTCCGGGTCGCGGTCGACGGTGAGCGAGGTAGGGCGCGGCGCGCGGGGGCGGGGGCACGCGCTGAACGTGATGTGCCCCTCGTCGTCGGCGCCGTCGCGCTCGCGCTCCACGTTGAAGGTGACGGCGGGCGGGTCGCGGCGGCGCACGCTGCCGCTGCGCAGGCACGGGTCGCGGCGCGCGGGCGCGGGCGAGCCCGGCGCGCGCAGGTGCAGCTCGCTCTCCTCATCTGCGACAGGAAACAGCCTACAGTCGGCGCGGGGCTCGCGGCAGCGGGAGAGTCGACGTCGCGAACCACGTACGAGAACAAGCGAGCATGCTATGCGGATGAGGGCTGAAATTAAACGACTGCACGTAACTAATGTAAATTTATTTTTACACTACACTTTATTTGTACAGAAACAGTTCGGAATGATTGATGTTTAATTTTTTTTTTTATTTTGGAATAGTATAATTCACAGAGATTTCTAGAAATACATATGCAGGTACATATTAGGAATGAATTATCACATTCATTAGGGATTAGTTATGTATCGACTGCCTACCAAATACTTAAAATACTACTAAATTGAACATTAGGATCAATAACAAATCTATTTAGAATTGTATAAGTACAACCACGAGTCTCAAAAATGCATTAAGTATATACCTATAACAAGTTATTTCAAACTTCTTCTCATACACGGCAACAACAACTACCACCTAATAGTATTTGTATTAGTATACTTTGGAATGGAAAACTACATATAATTAGTTAACGTTAACTATAACAAGAAACCACTCAACATCGAGTTCAGGCATTCGTAATATCTTTACAATATTGCTCCATACTAATTGTTAAAAATTAAGTAACACATGGCACAATACGACACGTAGGATTAAATTATATTGATACATGATTCAACAAATGACGCAGTTTTAACTATGATGGAAACAAAACACAACTTTTAAAACGGAATGTTGATTACAAACTTTGTTATACCTATTAAAACCAGTGATGGAAATTGGGTGAATAGTTATACATAATTTCAGTTGGCAAGGAGACATAAACTGTGAAATTCAATTCAAATTCAATTTGAATTGGATTTGAAAGCGCCAAATAATTCCCTTTACCTAATCCCGGAAACCTGCTATATGCTTTATAATATCAACCTGATATGATTTATTGCATAGCCAGTAATTATTAAATTAGTCACTACATCCTACCCAAACATGCATTTCACGACAAACGAGAGCGAAGTTACAGTGGTTCTAAGTTTTAACAGCGTCATGGTGTCTGCTCGCCAACTGTACGCATTTATATTCACCTAATTCTGATCTTTCGTTATTAACAACGACAATAACAAATATCATACTTGATGCTTCCAACAGAAAGTATTAAACATTAACGGACTTATTTAAAAACACTCCTAAAAGTCAGTTTATTTAATCCCCACCACGGACTATTTTAATCGAATCGTGTTTTTTATAAGTCCGTTAATGTAAGTAAAATGAAGAGCTACGTAAAAAATCACACAAAATAAAATTTGCGATATAACAACAGTAAACGCTTTGTGTGAGTGCAGGTGCACACATTGTTTCGAATTTTGACAATAAGAATGGTCTTATTTATAAATGAATAATCCACAGTGGGTGTAAAATTACAACATTGGATCAGCAAGATAAGCGCATTCCGTAAAGGTGAATGATACTCATTAATAAACATAAAAAACACCTGGAAACGAAACTAAATACCGATAAAACAAAATACAGCATAAAGTAGCGATTAACATGCCATGGGATGGACTTGGTGCTTGCAAGCCTAAAGCTTGGTGACGCTAGCGCACATCCTCATCTAATCGGAAACACATGAAAATGAAAATTAATCTTTTATAACATGATCTCCATGTTAGGCTTGATAAAAATATCTTACTTAGAAAGAAAACACGACCACTATACGGTACGCTAGAGGCGCAACTTTGACCCGATTTTTTTCTCTTATGTGAAGCTTGTTCACATAAAAATTCTCCTCATTCTAGCGATATCAATTAAAACAAGCCGGCAGCCCACCCCGCATTCCAACACGTGCAGCATCAAATTAACGCCCGCCCACGATGTCTCCACAGTTTTCCTTATGCTCCACAAAACGGCACTGAGTTGCTCAAAAAGTGAATCAACGCAGATAAAATACAGTCTTGGAGCGATGGTAGCGCCACCTGTTCAGAGGAACACGTCCTCAGTGATATTGACGACGTGTTCGTGTCCGCTGGCTTCGCTGTCGTCGCTGTCGAGCGGGGCGGGGGCGGGCTCGGGCGCGGGTTGCGGATGCTCCCTGATGCTGCCGAGAGTCTCACCTGGAGGCGGCGCGGGCTCCTGCTGCAGTACGTCTTCCAACGCCTCCTCGTTTAACGTCTGCAGCGCGCCGCAGATCATTTGCTCCTCCAGCGTCACCTGGGGACGCGCAGAGAGTAAGAGCTGTGATCGTAAAAACTGGGAACAGGACTGTCTCCGTTTTGTTTACTGACCTACGAATATTACCGACTGAATATTACTACACACCACGAAAAAGTTAATTGTGTTTCATGGACGTCCACATCTCGACAAATATAAAAGATATATTTGGATTAGAAATTTTGGATTTTTTACTGTAATCAGGGGAATCTCAATAGGCGTGTAAAATGGTAACTTTGTAGGTCTCATCGATTTTGTGTGATGTGGGTCAAAAACTAGCTCGGAATAGTTCGTGTAATAATTAATTCCTGCTAGGTAAGCAGGCACGCATGGCAGCCTTTTACTGCGTGTCTAGATTTCAAAAGTATAGAGTAAAAGTCGTGGAGCGCCTTTCCTTGATATTTTTTTTTTTTCCTACGACGCACCGTTTTCGTAATAGGTACAAGCGAAAAGCCTGAAAAAGTGTTAGTAACCTATTACCTCAGAACTTTTAGTGTGTTCACTCCCGAAACACCCTGAACCAGTCAATAAAGACCTCAGTGATTCCTGAGATATATAATTAAACTACCCAACTAAGTAAAAACAAATTTACAAAGATAAACTAACATTTTACGAATGCTTGCAGTGCGTTAATGTTGACAGTTATGTCTATTTCTGTTGTAAATCAGTCTATTCAGTTTTGCTACCGTAATTTTTTCCATGTTTCGCACAAATTCAACTTAGTTGTTTGTGGAAATTCTACGCAAGCTACACCGAATTCATGTGTTCACATCTATCTTATATGACTGGTACAGCGTCTAGTGCCAACTTCTTTTAACATTATGCAGGTGAAGTGACAACCCAGACGCTTTAGGCCCTGGGGTACATTTTACATGGTAGCCGCCAGGGGGAAAATCAAATGAAGGTGAGCATACGAGCCGTGATCGCTAAATAAGTTTATTGAAAATACTACACTTTAGCAACAAATAAGTACGTCACAGATGACAGAGCCCCTTGTTGGTCATGGTACACCTCGTCGGTTCACCTATGTGCACCACGAACCATTTTTTTTTGTTGGTGGTCTACATTTCCTTTCATAAAAAAATAATTGTAAAAACGTATGGTTCTTGGTTCACCTATGAAAAATCTAAAAGTTATGACAAAATAACGTATCTCTTTTTTTAGGAGATAGTGTCATACATAATGCCATAATGTCGTTTGAATTAGTCATGGGGTGTAAAAACAAAAAAAATATACTGATGCTCTATATACATATTTCTCGAAACGTAATACGTAATATCAAATATACGCTTATTGCTCAGTGTGAGTGAGTGTGTGTGATGTGTGCATGTGTGATATGACTGATATGTGTGTAAATAGGTATCTTTTATCTCGCTCAAATTTTTAACGTAATTGTTCTAGGGCCACACCGACGGTAATCTCATCTATCTATACTAATAATAAATCTGTAAGGGTCGGTCATGGAGTAAGTTAGTTTGTTTTCAGAGATATTGTGTTTATAGGCTCAATATATGATACTGAAACTAATTTCACGATTTTTAGAATTTTTTTCTGTATGTGTGTATGTATGTATGTTCCTCCATAACTCTTAAACCAATTATCCGAATTTGATGAAATTTGGTATAAAAACATATAGACATCTGGGACACAGGATAGGTTATTTAAATTCTAGCTCCAGTTATGATAAGACGTGGCCCCCATACAAATGCTTCGTAAAAATCGAAATGTACGCGAACGGAGTCGCGGGCACAGCTAGTTATTAATAAATTGTAACTGAATTTCGCGTATGTCGTCATCATCGTCGTCCATGTAAATATTTTTCCTCTCTTTCCTCTCCCTATTGACAAAATATGTATTTATACCATTACTAGCCATTACTAGCATCATTAATACATAAAAAGATAAGATCGATAGAGCCTGTTGGATTACTAAATAAAGAAATAAAAATAACATATGCAGTCAAAGAAACAGGTCACACATAACCAGTAAAGTGAACCGCGAACAAAAATTTGTGTCCGTGGATCACCTAGGTGGACAAAGGTGGCCCACGAACAGAACGTTTTGTTCGTGGTCCATATAGGTGAAATCACGAGGTGTACCACGACCAACACCCGGGCAGAGCGCATAACGAATTATGATTGCTAATTACTGATGTGGAAATACATTTATGATGTGCGTAATCGTGCATGGACTATGTAAGAATGTGAACCATGTGGGGTGATAACTAAAAACCATAATGGCTATTGTGCGATTTATCTACTTCACACTGTTGAATAATCACCTGGTATTCCGCGAATGGCTGCCAAATACAATAATAACATTTTATTAAATGCAACAGCAAGAAACACGAGTTTAGAATCCGAATAAACTAATATCGGTTTTAATAATAAGGATTAATCTAATAAGGATTATTTTTGGGTGTTAAATGGGGAACTGGCGTCTAACTTAGATTGGAGTGACTTAGCTTTTATACCATAGAAATCATATAACAACCTAGGAAAAATTTAAAAATAAAACAATAAAAATATTTTTTTTCGGGGTCACAAAATGTGCAAAAAATAAAGTTACTCTAATAACGTAAAACTTATTAGATTTAGTTTTGTCATTGAATTCTGAACGTTTTCTTATAATGGTGTACATGAATAAAAACATTATTTTACAAAATAACTCAAACATTGATAAACGCTTCGTACATTATAAGCGTTACGTTAGGGAGTGACGTCATAGTCTAAGGTCGATTTGTATGGCGCGTTTTAGTACCACGTGACTATATTGACTTTTCGACTGGTTATATTATAAAAAAGTATTAGTCGCAAGGAAAAAAAATACCACGTTTATTTATCTTTTGACGTGTCCTCTCCTATTCTATTAAAACATTTTCGTGCAAGTTCTCCATTGGATCACATCTATTTCGGCTAATTTACGCTGAGGTTATTAGATGCACAATGCACATAATATTTACAACTCAATTTGCCATTGTCCAACTCTCGCCTGAAATCCTGTCATCCATCTAAGATTGTTTTATATTATACGCAAATATAACAGGTAGAGGTTAACAAGGCCGACTACTTAAACTGAGGTCTTGGATTCGATTCCTTTTCGAGACCGCCGTTCTTGATTTGTACAAATGACCTTAGTCTGGGTGTACTTCCATGTTTGTCATGTCTGCCTCGTTACCATAGCACAATGGTATCCTAGTTTGTGACCAGGATAAGTGATAGTGTTGTTATTATTATTATATATATATAAAGCTACAAAGCGGTATACTCACTCACTGATTCATCCATACGTTTTCTCCGAAATGACAACTTTTAGAGGAAAATGATGTATGACAAAGTTGTAGGAAATGTATGAATTACAGCCATCCTATGAAGCCGATTTTTGAATTTCGAACGCGTTCTCCTATACAAATGGGCTAACTTTTTTGTTTACCGGCCGATTTGGATGAAATTTGAAACGGGCATTTGTTTTGTGATCTAATTGTGAAAAAACATTTTGAACGTTCGAAATTCAAAATAGGGGCGAGAATATGGCCGCCCGAAAAATCGACCTCTGCGCAAAAAAGTCGGCAGCCAACTGGGCACATGCTGGAGACGTGCCCTAAACGGCATCGGGTTCTCAAAGGACCCAGGTATATGAGAAAAATCGGACATTTTGACATTTCAAGATGGCGGCCGAGATATCGACGATTGAAAATGAGAAAATTTTGTATGGAGAATTTGTACTGAAAATCGACTTTTAGTACAAAATTTGAAACAAAAATTAAAATTTTTTCAAAAAATCAATTTTTCGAGGCCGAAGCGGGGACGAGGAACCCCGTCGCGGCGAGGCCGAAGGCCGAGCTCCGTTCAGGCCGAGGCCGAAGGCCGAGACTATACATTTTCCGGCGAATAAGCAATAACACAGAAGCCAGATGGGACAAACTTGCGAGGCCGAAGGCCGAGCTCCGCGAAGCGGGCACCAGGAACCCCGCCGCGGCGAGGCCGAAGGCCGAGCTCCGTTCAGGCCGAGGCCGAAGGCCGAGACTATACATTTTCCGGCGAACAAGCGACAACGCAAAAGCCAGATGGGACAAACTTGCGAGGCCGAAGGCCGAGCTCCGCGAAGCGGGCCCCAGGAACCCCGCCGCGGCGAGGCCGAAGGCCGAGCTCCGTTCAGGCCGAGGCCGAAGGCCGAGACTATACATTTTCGGCGAACAAGCAACAACGCAAAAGCCAGATGGGAGAAACTTGCGAGGCCGGAGGCCGAGCTCCGCGAAGCGGGCCCCAGGAACACCGCCGCGGCGAGGCCGAAGGCCGAGCTCCGTTCAGGCCGAGGCCGAAGGCCGAGACCATACATGTTCCCACTCAAACAATCCCAACGTCAAGTGTCTAGCGAGGCCCTAGGCCGAGCGCCGCGGAGAGCGAAGCTCGGAGCGGCTGGGGGTTGGCGCGCGTAAGCGCGCAGGGGGTTCACCCCCTAGTTACTAATATATATAGCTACAATCCGGTATACTCACTGACTGACTGACTGATCATCTATAGATTTCCTCGGAAACGGTAAGAGCTACGTGAAAATTTTGTATGAGAAAGTTGTAGGAAATGTACGATATACAGCCATCCTATGAAGCCGATTTTTGAATTTCGAACGCGTTCTCCTATACAAATGGGCTAACTTTTTTGTTTACCGGCCGATTTGGATGAAATTTGAAACGGGTGTTTGTTACGTGATCTAATTGTGAAAAAAAAATTTGAACGTTTGAAATTCAAAATAGGGGCGAAAATATAGCCGCCCAAAAAATCGACCTCTGCGCAAAAAAGTCGGCAGCCAACTGGGCACATGCTGGAGACGTGCCCTAAACGGCATCGGGTCGTCAAAGGACCCAGGTATATGAGAAAAATCGGACATTTTGGATTTTCAAGATGGCGGCCGAGATATCGACGATTGACAATGAGAAAATTTTGTATGGAGAATTTGTACTGAAAATCGACTTTTAGTACAAAATTTTAAACAAAAATTAACAATTTTTCAAAAAATCAATTTTTCGAGGCCGAAGCGGACACGAAAAACCCCGCCGCGGCGAGGCCGAAGGCCGAGCTCCGTTCAGGCCGAGGCCGAAGGCCGAGACTATACATTTTCCGGCGAACAAGCAACAACGCAGAAACCAGATGGGACAAACTTGCGAGGCCGAAGGCCGAGCTCCGCGAAGCGGGCCCCAGGAACACCGCCGCGGCGAGGCCGAAGGCCGAGCTCCGTTCAGGCCGAGGCCGAAGGCCGAGACTATACATTTTCGGCGAACAAGCAACAACGCAAAAGCCAGATGGGACAAACTTGCGAAGCCGAAGGCCGAGCTCCGCGAAGCGGGCCCCAGGAACCCCGCCGCGGCGAGGCCGAAGGCCGAGCTCCGTTCAGGCCGAGACTATACTTTTTCGGCGAACAAGCAACAACGCAAAAGCCAGACGGGAGAAACTTGCGAGGCCGAAGGCCGAGCTCCGCGAAGCGGGCCCCAGGAACACCGCCGCGGCGAGGCCGAAGGCCGAGCTCCGTTCAGGCCGAGGCCGAAGGCCGAGACCATACATGTTCCCACTTATCGAACCCCTACCCCAAGTGTCTAGCGAGGCCCTAGGCCGAGCGCGGCGGAGAGCGAAGCTCGGAGCGGCTGGGGGTTGGCGCGCGTAAGCGCGCAGGGGGTTCACCCCCTAGTTATTATTATATAATTAAATATTTCGCGCCTTTATCTGTTATTTCAATCTAAAATTATAATGTGAGTGGTTGACGAAAAAGGGACGTCAAGGGAAAATAATTGATTTCGAGAAAATCGCGTTTGAAGTTTCGTGTATAAACAGGTTTCAATCACAAAACCTGGTGTACGCTGTGTGTAAGGTGTAATTTTTCCAAAACTGCCTCGGCTCACAAAAAAAATCATAAAAAAAAACTACGGCACCTAAAAATATTCTGGTTAGACAAAGCAACAAAGCTAAAATACCACAGATTAAAAAATTCAAATAAAAAAAATAACGGTTTCCAATCCCTCCAGGTCCCTTTTTGGTCAACCACTCACATTTATGTTTTTCGGGCGTAACTGACCATCGTTAGTGGTTCAAAGTTGATGTTATTATTCTAAGGAAACTCCAGGGTCTGTCAAAATGCCTTACTTTTTCATTTGAATTATTGTTTGCGACTGTTTGTCTCTTGTAAATAAAATTAAAAGTAAAACTTTCGTAAGCACTTAACATTCTTACCTCAGAGATGACGAACCGACAACGCGAGCTCCGTTTCTACTCACGATGATTAAGCTCTTCGAATAAGAGCGAAATCTGGTCGGACTCATCCGACAAACATTCAAGTGACTGATTACGGAATTAAGTTAAGAAAATTTAAAGTTACCTGTTTCTCAACATTGGACGGGCGACTGCGCTGGTGGTCCAAGCCGGGCCGCTTCACTGAGTCCACGTCAGACTCCTGTGTCTTCTCGACGATGACGTTGACAGCCGGCGCGGTGATAGGCACATTAGCTTCGAGCTCCTTCAGGTTGTTTACCAGCATCTTGAACAGTTCCCAGTCGCCGAAGGGGAGGTCTAACACCTGCGGGTTAGAGTTTTTGACCGTGGATACAGCAACTTATATTGACTCTTTTGTAACGATAACACAAAGGTATGCAATGAAGTGGCGGTAAAACGTATCTTATTAAAGGCGTTCTTTCTGACATTAATGGACAATTCAGTAAGGCTTACTCCGACTTTCACGTACGTTAACAAGCTGTCAAACAGACTGTTTTTCAGTCTGTGTATTTCCATGATTGTGATGTCTTTGCCTGGTTACCATAGCACAGGGTATCCTAGTTGAGGACCAGGACAAGTGATTGTTTTGTTTAGAAGTTACTATTATTGGACTGTGCTTATGAGATCTGAGTGGAAAGCTGGTTAAGAAGGGGCTAAAAACTGGGCGGTCAATGTACGGGTGTGCGACTCGCGCTCTGCCACACAGTAGAGATGTTGGACGGTGATGGAAAGATGGTTCAGCGTGTAGACGTTTATTTCTACATTTTTCTACCACATTTATTGATGTTGGTAGTGTATCACTGGTGAGTGGCTCGAGCAGAGTAACTTTACAATGTTGTCGCCGCTTGAGTTGAGTATTGCTTAGGGCTATGTCAGCGATATGGCAACCTAATAACAGATGTACGTTGCTAGCTCGTACAGTCACTCAAAATTCTGCAACAGCTACTCACCGGCTTGAGGTCCTGCATCTGGCAGTAGGCGAGCGCCGCCCCGGACACCCGCAGGCACTCACCGGCTTGAGGTCCTGCAGCTGGCAGTAGGCGAGCGCCGCCCCGGACACCCGCAGGCACTCACCGGCTTGAGGTCCTGCAGCTGGCAGTTGGCGAGCGCCGCCCCGGACACCCGCAGGCACTCACCGGCTTGAGGTCCTGCAGCTGGCAGTAGGTGAGCGCTGCGCCGGACACCAGCAGGCACTCACCGGCTTGCGGTCCTGCAGCTGGCAGTAGGCGAGCGCCGCGCCGGACACCCGCAGGCACTCACCGGCTTGAGGTCCTGCAGCTGGCAGTAGGCGAGCGCCGCGCCGGACACCCGCTGCCGGCGCAGCGCGTCGGCCGCCGCGCCGCCCGAGTCCCCGAGCGCCTCCCGCGCCAGCGCGCACACCTGATCCACGCTCAGCGACGACAGCCGGATGTTCGACACGTCCGTCTGTGGTTACAAGCTTTCGTCACGGTTGCTGTTACGTCTGGCGTGCTGTCTCGCTCACACAATGACATTTTTAATTATTGTAAAAAAAAATATATCATCATTCAGCCACAAGAAGTCCACTGCTGGACATAGGCCTCCTCCATGGATTTCCAAAAAGACCGGTCGGAAGCGGCCCGCATCCAGCGTCCAAAAATATATACTTTAGATAAATATGGTTCAAAACAATTTTTTCTTATTCTATAGCTAGTTTTTGATTGTGAAAAATTGATACTAAAATTAATAATTTTGGAAAAATCTTTTCTTTACGAAAAACGTAACATCCTTTTCAAGCTTATCTCCATATATTTTACTTAAGGCTATTGTTACATCTGGCGACCTCACCCTTTGATTTAACATTTTTAACATCATATTGATTTTTCAAAATTTGATGTCACCCAGACCATAATAACGAATTTATTGACACTTCATTCGTCAAAATCGGATGAGTATTTGGCGCTTTGGCGTGTACAAGGCCAATTTATGTCTGTAGAATATAGACAAATGAAACAGTCTTTTGGACATAAAGAATAACGTACGTTAAAAAAACGAACGAGCAGAGAAATTACGCAGGTTTCGGTTAGGCAACTTTATAGGCGGTGGTGGCGCGGACGGTAAAACACTAAACTCCCATTCAGGAGGTCCTAGGTTCGCACCCCGGCATCTCCGCATGTACCAATGACTTTATTTTCTGAGTTACGTACATTTGTGACTTTGTAGTAGCAATACCGCTCGCTACATACATAACATAAGCAGCCTATATACGTCCCATTGTAGGGCACAGGCTTTCTCTCAAGGAGAGAGTATGGGCCTGATCAACACGCGTGCCCGCCGCGGATTGGCGATTTCAAGCGCTGAGGTATGTGAACACCTCAGACACTCAGGTTTGCTAACAATGTTTTCCTACAATGGGACATAGGCTGCTTTATAACGTTATATGCTCGTTATACTCCAGGAGCGGTGGGGCGCGATTGGCTGCGCTGAACTAAACTAATGACAAAGCAAAACGAGCGCGCTCAATTGGCACAAGTAGTTTAGGCGCTACGATGGAACATCATATATACTATACCCCTCGTTTCTCGTACACTAACAAGCTGTTAATCTACTGTCAGTGCTGTTAGTGGTTTTTTTTGTACGCACTTTGGTCAATTGACAGCTGTTAACAGTAGATTAAGAGCGTGTTAAATAGACTGTTACAATCATAACCATTCCTTTCGGCTCCGCTGTAGTCGACTAAAAACTGAAAGGCCATCGGAAAACTGAGATTGTACTCCAATTAGCAACACTCACCAGTAAAGGGAAGGAGGCCTTGAGCGTAAGGTAGGGGTTGCTATGCGGCGCGGGCTGGGGCTGGGGCGGGGGCGGCGGCGCGGGGTAGTGCTGGGGCAGCAAGGAGGCGGCGGCGCCGCTCCAGCCCACCCAGTAGGGCTGCGGCAGCGGGCCCGGCGGCTGCGCCGAGCTCGGCGGGGACACTCGCTGCCGGAGAAACAATAATTTTATTACATTATGGGCTAAATAGTTATCAACTCCGGTTAGTTAGTTAAAAACTTATAAAGTAATGTTTAATACCGGTAAGTAATATATGAACATGTGACTCGAGTATTAATTCATTGAACAATTCTTTATTGCACAAGCACTACACATTATTAAATTAATTCCGGAATTACTTGAATTTAAGTAGGTTTTTTTTTTGGACTGAACTTTTTCCCGACAAAAAATTCAGTAAGTATTTATAGAATTAAGTTAATAATGTATAGTCTGTTTTTTAATTCGATGCAATAAAAACAAAAGAGATAGATAGAGAACACTTTATTGCACAACAGGACAAAGAATTACAAAGCGTTTCTTATATCTAAGTAGTGGTATACATGTTGCGGCCTTATCACTAAAATACTGTCACTTTGACATGTGCCGGGGTCGTAAACCGTCACAATCCATCACATTTGTTGACGTACTCTATGTGGACATCAATACAAGTCTATTTTTTAAAGGCAGACGACGGCTATAAATATATCGCGCGATGTCTTGTTCCATACTAAATCCGACCGCAATCGTGTGTGGACGCGGGTTGTATGTTGGATATTGTATGGAAAAATATATCGCAAACCGTTAGGTTTGATAGCACGTTGCCTACTATAGCACACTGTCACTTTTATTATTTTTAAATACAATCACAATCCCAACTATTACAAATCGTCGTAAGTGAGATCGCAGTATGCCTAAAATAGCACAAAAAACGAAAACTTTTTATAATTACTAAAGTGGGCATGGTGCGATCTAATGTATGAAGATTTGCAAAAGCTGTCATTGTGCTACCGATTGTACTGAAATGAAATAAAAGTGACAAAGTGCGATAATGGGCAACATGCTATCAAACCATATTAACGCCGTCGTTTGTGACGGCCATAATTGTAAGTCCTAAAGATCTTTTAATTATAATAAAAATCTCTCTCCCATGTTGCATCTCCCCATGTGGACTCGTCGGGTATATCGTCCTCAACATCGTCGTCATCACTTTCATCTTGGACATTAATTATAAAACGTTCTGACCAAGAAAGAATGTTTGAAATTAATAATAACTTCCACACAACGCAATCACTTGCCCTGGTCCCAAACTAGGATACCCTGTGCTATGGTAACCAGGCAAGGACATCACAAACATGGAAGGACACCCAGAAAAATGACGCGACGTCTTGAATAATGTGTCAAACCTCAAACCCAAGGTTGTCAACACCCAAGTGTTGCCAATACGTAGAAACTAAAATGTTATCCCATTTTACTTCCAAGTAAAAATTGTGTGTGCTACTTTGGTGTTTTTTTAAATACTTTTCTTTAATGAGTAATTAAATACCAATAACTTTGATGCAATGTAATGTAACACTGCCTCAATTTTTTGCATCGAATTAAAAAATGAACTTTAGTGCTTACGACATTATGGTCCAAATATTTCTTTCCTGGCACTACTTTCACTATCAAAATATATTATGACAAGGTTAGATGGAAGAAAATACTCATTAGTATTAAGCTCAACTTTGTAAAAATATGTTTATTGTGCAATAAATAATTTTTTAACCAATCAATCAATACTTAAATCACATGTTCATCTATTACCTACAGGTAGTAACTATTGTTTTATAAGTGCTAGGTTTATCTCTAAACCTTACACAGTTACGGTGCTATTTACAAAAACACGATGCCTCTATAACATTCCCTAAATGCAGTTTAAATATTCTGCAGTAGCCTTTTCAGGCCCAGTACAAGTGATTAACACGTGGACGTTATTATTATTATTATTATTATTAATGCCTGGTGTACAATAAAGACCACTCTATCTTTCTGTCTACCTGTTTCCTGGGGAAGAGCTTGGATTGGGGCTGGCGCAGGTGCTGCGGGGTGCCCCAAGGCACCGCACCCCCCGGCCCCACCACCCCCAACTCCTCCTCCGCGCCCGCCTGCAACTGCTCCTCTGTGGAGTTCCGCTCAGGGTTCATTTCGTGTCGAATGCGTCAGTTCGTCACATCCGACCTCCCGCCTGAGCAGAAGATCAAGAAGCAAGCGACCTCGATAGCGCTGGGCGATATATAAGCTGGATAACGCACATGTACGTCCCCCTGCCAGGCATAGGCCTTCTCTTAGAGGATGTGAACACCTTAGATTTCACCACGATGTTACATTACACTTTTGTTGACTAATTATCGACTAAGGATGAAGCGGTTTGGCCGTAGGGTTTGGATATGAGAGTTCGTCGTTTATCACAGCTAGCTCTGCCACTTCTGAACGGTCAGTGTTAAAAATAAAGGATATTGTCGATGATTGATGATTTATGCGCCATAAGTAGAGCGCATAAGCCGTGAATTTCATTTGTAAAAACCCTGACATTTCGTTTTAGTTACCCATGATATTTTATTATTTATCTATTTTATTTTTATTTGTTTGGGAAACTTGCAGCTTACATTATAAATGAACAGAGACTTAGAATAACTACATATAAGCCAAGAATAAGTTTCCGCATATAGTAACTAAGTGAAAAACATGTGGCAAGCATATAGTAACTAAGTGGCAAATCATGTGCAAGTGAATGAAAAATTTAAAGTTAAGTTTACACCACACTATACACTACAACCCCGAGGGCGCGTCTGCCTCTATCGCTAGTGTAGTTAGTGAATAGGACCACGCCATTTCTTTTGTCCTCGGCCCTCCTCACCCAGCCTCTGCCAGCAATCTTCCTCAGATTTTCGGTCTCATCATCATCATCATCATCATCATCATCATCAACATCATCATCATCATCATCATCATCATCATCATCATCATCATCATCATCATCATCAGCCATTTGACACTCACTGGAGGACATAGGCCTCCCTCATGGCTTTCATAACCATGAGGGGTTTTGACATAATCGCCACGCTTGGCAGGCGGGTTGGCGATCGCAGAATGCGGTATGCGGTTGGAATCTCAGGAAGACGCTGCCGCCCGTCGCCTGGTAATTTATTTCCTTAGTCGCCTTCTACGACATCCACGGGAGGAAATGGAGTGACGCTATTCTTAATCCGGCGCCACACGGATTTTCGGTCTAACGAGCATTAATATTCCCACCAGCCCTAATTCCGGCCGACGAAAGCCGTTGGCTTAACCGTAGTAACTAAACCGTAGGACAATACAGAGTGCAAACAGACAGACTGAGTGTATACAGGGTATAGTCCGCACAGATCTTTTTGGCGGTAACGTGAACACCGTCAGAGATCGTTTGCTCATCGCTTACTGTCTTTACAGTGTATGTGTGAATAATTGACGTAGTGTGATGAGTAGTAAATTACTATTAGTCAATTACTAAGGTAGTCGATTACTCACACATGCACTGTAAAGACAGTAAGCGATGTGCAAACGATCTGCGACTGTGTTCACGTTACCGCCAAAAAGATTTGTGCGGACTATACACATACCTTTGATGACCTTCTTGATGTAGGGGTCGAGGTTGATGGTGAAGGGCAGGAAGATCTTGAGGTCGGCGGCGGTGAGCGTGGAGCGGTGGAAGCTGAGGAACACTTCCAGCTTGCGCTCGTCGCGGTCCAGCTCCATCAGAGTGCCGGCCTCACGAAGCCCGTTCATCAGCGGTTTCACCCTGGGGAATTGCGGGCGAGAATTTGATAATTCATCCTTTTTAGCGTTCCGTTGTCAACAAGATACTCTTATAGTTTCGGCGTGTCCGTCTGTCTGTCTATCTATTCGCGGCTTAAGGCTGGCTTCTCCGGCATCAGCCCTAAATGAGGTGTTTTATATTTTACTATCTAATGGTTAGTATGTTAGTATTTAAAATCCAAAAGATATTGTGAATATTATTTCTCGATTTAGAGACCTCTTTGCGAAATATTAAGTTTTAAAGCACACATTTTTGTTAGTACAGTTGCTTCCAAGTTATTTCCAAGTTCCCACAACACAAAACTCATAGCTATAATTCAAAGGGTCTAAGCACGATTGTACCACAACGAACTAACTTTTCATAAATATGTTTGAGCGAAGTGGAGTCATCGATGTGATCCTCGTAGGTCTCGTGGTGGTAGATGATCCAGGAGGTTCGGAAGGGCCACTGCTCCGTGAGGTTGACCCAGGACGCCAGCTGGCACCAGTTGAACTCGATCTGGAATGCCTTCATCAGACGACCTGATAACCAAGAACGTAAAAGTTTAGCTATTACAGAGATTATCTTCTTTTCTTTGCTTCTACACTATTAGAGGGTGGCTGTCAGTTCACCATATTCCTTTGTTTTTCTTGCCTCGGCAGGTTTTGATTGGAGTAGGTTTTTGACAGTGCTGAGGAGCCTATTAACAATTTTAGTGTATCGAAGAAAGGTTATCTCTTTCAAACGGTCGGAAGTTTCGAGCTCATTTAGTTACATGATGAGTTGAATATCTTTCCTCCAGTCCTTTAACTCCAAGGGAAGCATCGGGCCTCAGCCACAGATTTCCACTTCTTACGGCAGCTTCTACTTCAGGCCAGCTAATACCGAACAACTAGGGCTGGATTAGCACCTCTTAAATATCACGAAAGAATAACTAAAAAAAAACTAAGAGTAGTCTCATGTGGAGCCAAAATCTTGGCAAAACATCGCAGGGTGGTAGGTAACAAAGTTATGCATTTCCAAAGTGCCCCGCCCACTGCTACTTCAACTTACTAATCCGCTGGGCTAAGTCGACGACTTTCGTTCGTCTACGGATCTCATCATTTCGTATACATGTAACTTACGTATTTAAGAATTATTAACTTAACACCGGATAAACTTACTTGGTTTTTTTGTCGGTAGAGTCCGACCAGGTTGCGCTCTGATTCGCTAGCGATGTTAAGTTAATAATGTGTAGTGGTTACGAAAGTTTTAGTTCGAGAAAGTATTTAAGAATTTTTATGTACTTTTTTATGTATGGTGTGCAACAGAGAGTTCTAAGCTAAATATTCTTACCAGTGATATACAGCACATTCATAAGCCGCCTCATGCTCCTAGGATTGACGTCGCTGAAGTAGTCGTCCGTAAGGAGCACACGGCCTAAGTCTGCCGCGCCGCCCTGCGATGCTCCCACCCTGGGATGAATGAAATTGAGAGATAGACGGGATGAAATTTTAAAGAGAGATAGACATAGAGACAATTTACTGTACTAATACTATGTTAATATTATAAATATGAAAGTTTGTGAAGATGTTTGTCACTCCAATAACGGCTGAACGGATTTACATGAAACTTGGCATACAGATAAGACAAATATCTGAAATAAGGGAATAATATTTATTTTAAGTTTAAAATAGATGGCGTTGTGCGAGCGAACGGTGTGTTTTAAAAAGAGATGGTTTTGTACAAGAATCGTATGAACGGATTCGGTGGCGGTACGAAGTTCGCCGGGAGATGCTAACACAGATGTTATTTTTATTACATTCTTCGAAGTCTGGTTGGAAGATGATTGCCTAAGAACATAAAACATAACATAAACATTTACATACAGGCACATACATTGCTTCTGGCCCCACACTAGGATACCCTGTGTCGTGGGAACCAGAAACAACGACATCACAAACATGTAAACATCCAAGACCTGGGGAAACCACGCAATCTTGTTCATATTGCTTGTCTACATTCGTCATCGCTTTGCACTCAGACACTAAAAAGATCCGCATTGCCGGCGACGCACAGTGTGTTCTGAGATCCAATTTTCAAAGTTCCAATTTCAAAGTTCGGACTTGCTCATTTTTATTGCATAAACCGAAAGACTTTATCATTTCAAATAGTAGACGAGAACACCCGAGTGCCAAATATGTTTATTTAGAAAGGTATGAGTACCTGAAAATCGCACTTTTTCTTCCCTTCCCTATAATAATCATTTCTTGGTAAAAAAATTACATGGTAGTTGAAAAATTTAGTTGTGTTGTTAAAGTACTTACAAAGCCTCATTTTTACGTGCAAATAGAAACTTCGGACCATCTCCAGAATTCCAGTAATTCAGGCTCTTAGTTTTAGGTTTTTTTCTTTCCTTCTTTCTTTCCTTTCTTTCCTTTTAGTTCCTACCGTAGTACGATGCTATTTAAACATCAAAATACTGCCCCTTCCTAATTCTATAGCGACGTCGTCAAGAAAATCGTACCTTAGAACATGCTGCGTGACGTCAACAACACTCGTGCGTGTCACTGTACCATTGATGTTCCAGTTTTTGCTACGTCAAATAACCTCGTACCAGCTACTGCTCCATTGACGTTCCACAGTTCTTACTGCGTCAAATAGCCAGGTACGCGCCATTAACTTTCCACATATATCATTAGGATATAACATTTACCATTAACGTTCCTCAGTTCATTCTACGTCAAATTTTAATAGCCTCGTGCGCGCCACCGCACTTTTGACGTTCCACGGTTCGCGACGTCAAATAGACTCTTAAGCGCTACTGTACCATTGACGTTCCACAGTTTGTGAATGAAGTGACGAAGGTTTCATATTATTTTTGTATAAAAACACCAAGATGTTGATATCTCGGTACTTTGTAAAAAAAAAAAACATAACCTGCTCTACGTTTGCACAGATTAGGTTTTTTTGTTTTGTTTCTTTTGATAACTTACTTTCATGAATGACGTAACTCCGGTTTCGAAGACACAGATTTTTTTTTCGCTTTAAAAATTACCTAAAGCGGTCCAAATCGAAATATTCGGCCCGGGGTCTCAAAATTATCTATTTGAATATAAAAACGGTATTTTTTCAGGCCATCCCCATCAACAGTGCCATAGTGTCTGTTGTAACTCCAACTTCACTGGACCCTAGAGTGTACCAGGGATGCGATTAATTAACACAACACCATTAAATCACACTGAAAACTATTTATTAGATCTGATGAAATTAACAGATGCACTTAGTATCTAGGCAACAACAACAGAGAGGGAGGGACGACAGTTTATGTATAATCTGTGTTACCACACTCTCCCCACGATTATAATGGAAATACAGAATGTATTGACTTATTTATCTGCCTATATTAATTACCGTACTAAGTAAACTGTTAAAGTTTTACACATTATCTAAAGCTAACACATGTTATATTAGTTAATATACAAAGAAATTATCTTACAAATCTTGAGAGCACTTAATCAACTGATTAGCATGCCTCTTGACCTTTCTACCTTCAACCTCGACTTCGTATGTCACACCAGGGGTTATAACTTTAGAAATCTTTCCGAATATCCATTTCTTTTGGTTTTTCCTATAGTCTCTAGTCATAGCTTTCTCCCCTTCCACAAACAGTATGTTTCTATTCCCTCCACCAATAACTAGTTTACAAAAATCGGGTTCTGGTCTTAAAAAAAGAAAACCTAGTTCTGAGTTCCCTGCCAAAAATCAATTTTGCTGGGGTCTCACCTGTTGCCCTGTGAACACTGTTACGATAGTCAAATAGAAAAAGATTTACAGCATACTGAATAGTATGACCACTTTCTACAATCTTTGTCACGTGACTTTTGAAAGATTGGACAAATCTTTCTGCGGCTCCGTTCGTCGCTGGGTGGTAAGGCGGCGTGAAACTCTGTTTAACCCCAGTCAGTTTGCAAAACTCTCTAAACTCTTGGCTAGTAAACGTAGTACCATTGTCCGTTACCAGGTGCAAGGGAAAACCAAATCTTATATAAAGATCTTTGAAAACTGTAATAGTTTTTGAAGCAGTTATGTTAGGCATCGGAAACGCTTCCGGCCACTTGGAAAAACTATCTATGATAATTAAGAACATCTTCTCATTTAATGGTCCAAGAAAATCGGCATGTAACCGTTGCCAGACTCTTTGTGCAGAAGGCCAAGGAGTCAAGTTGATTTTCTCCGGTGCATGTCTATTTTGTAAGCAGATTAGACATGCATTTGTCACTTCATCTATATCTTTGTCTACCGATGGCCACCAAAAGAATGAGCGTGCAGTCTGTTTCATTCTGTTGGTGCCGAAGTGACTAATATGCAGGTCATTTAAAACAGTGTTTTCTAGTGATTTAGGAATCACTACCCTGTAGCCCCATAAGAGGCACCCCTTGTCCACTGACAACTCATTCCTACGATGATAGTAAGGTTTGAATTCCTCTTTTATGTTTGTTTCATTTGGCCAACCATCCAAACAATAACGCATTACTGTAGCCAATATGATGTCTTTCTTTGTTTCTTTTTGAATGTCTTTCCAGTTAACTGTCTCAAATTGGGACAGAGAAATAAAATGTATGTATCCGTAATCTTCTTTTTCCAAAAGTGGATGCGCAAAAGTACTATTGTCGTTTTGTGGATGTCGCGATAAATAGTCGGCCGGGTTAGCGTTGGTACTAATATGACGGACTGTGTAATCGAATCCAGATAAAAAGATAGCCCAATGCTGAAGTCTGCGACAAGCCATTTTGGGAATACTTTTGTGTGACCCAAAAATTCTGACAAGTGCTGCATTGTCGGTTTGTAATTCAAAGTGAATACCATAAATGTATTCATAAAACTTCGTAACCCCAAAAATGATTGCGTAAGCCTCTTTTTCAATAGTTGGATACCGGCACTGAGTGTCATTTAGCTTTTTGCTAGCGTAACACACAGGTTTGACAATGTTTTCCTTGTCTCGCACAGATAGCACTGCCGCCACGCCACAATCTGAAGCATCACAACTCAGAATTATGGGTAGATTCGGGTCATAATGAGCCAAATTCTTTGAATTCGCCAATTGTTCTTTAATTGTATTGAAAGACAAGTTACATTCATTCGTCCACGTAAATTTATTGTTTTTAAGCGCATCAAAAAGTGGCTTTAACGTTGTAGACATATCTTGTAGAAAACGACTGTAATAATTTATTTTTCCTAAAAAAGATTTAAGCATTTTTGTGTTTTCTGGACGGGGCACATTTAGTACAGATTCAACTGCTTTCTGATCAACCCTCACACCACTACGGTCTATTATGTATCCAAATACCGATATGCTAGTTTTGAAAAAATTGCACTTTGTCAATTTCAACTTTAGTCCAGACTCGGTAAGTCGTTGTAGTACTTTCCTTAGCCTTAAGTAGGTCTCCTCCGATTCTTTCCCAACTATAAAAACATTATCAATGTATACCGTCACACCTTTCAAGTCCGATAGACGCTGGAACATGAGTCTCTGGAAAGATCCGGGCCCAGTACTTACCCCGTAGGGTAGAAATAAGTATTTAAAAATACCAATCTCCGTCACTATAGTTGTCATCTTTTGCGATTCTGAATCTAGCGGTGCCTGCAGATAAGCCTCGCGTAAATCCAGTTCACAAAAGTAGGCTTTGCCCTGAAAATGTGCCAAAATATTATTAATTGTAGGCAGTGGAAAATGGTCTATTTTCAAATGAGGATTGAGGGTCACTTTATAATCCCCACACAGTCTAACAGTTCCGTCTTTTTTTAGTACTGGAACGACTGGCGTACCCCAGTCTGAATATTCAACTGGTTCAATCCGGTTTTCTGAAACTAAACGTTTAATTTCTTCATTCACTTTTTGTTTGAGGGCGAATGGAACACTCCGAGCCGGCAAAAATTTTGGCTTAGTATCTGGTTTTAATTCTAAGGTAATGCAGTTATCTTTAAAATTACCCCAACCCGGACTAAAAACCTCCCTAAAATCTTTTTTTATTTGACCCTCGTACCATTCACATTTTTCTTGTTCAACTTTACAAGTATTCATTTGTTTTACTAACAGTGGCCACATGCCTAATTCACTCAACCAGTCTTTTCCTACTATTCGGGGCTGACCATCTTTCACCACAAACAAAGACAAGATGTGTTTCTTTGTGTTCACAATAACCTCTAAATTCTCCAGTATTCCTATCGGCTTTGAAATTGTTTGGTTAAAATTAGTAAAGGTTACATTTGATGGTTTTATTTCTAATTTGGGCAGTAACCTGTCCTTGTCGCTAACACACAATGTGGTGATGTCAGCCCCGGTGTCTACCTCGAATTTTAAATCATGGCCGTTAACACAGAGGTCTAAATACATTGGTGGTATTGTTTTCAAACCATACACATTTTTAACTGTTACTTTAAATGCATGATACTCATCATTGTCACTATTCTCACTTTCACTTTCTAGCTTCAAACTTTTCAGGTCCTCTTCCACTTTTTGTTCTTCTTTAGATACAGTTTTTACCTGCTTAGGATTTTTCTTACAGACCCTAAAAATGTGTCCTTTCATGCCACATTCACTGCAGAATTTATCTTTCAGCGAGCATTCATTCTTATTATGGCCTTCTTTGCCGCAGCAAAAACAACGCTGGTCTGTTTTGTTCGATGAATACTGCGGCTGCCTCCTTTTGTCATTATACTTGTTACTACCTGTACCTATTTTCCTCTGGAAAGTGTACATTTCTACATCGGCTTGCTTCTTCTGTCCATGAGATATTCTATAAGCAATCTCAACTGTTTCCGCAATGCTTTTCAATTCAGTCAGTGACTTATCTCCTGCTTTCAGCAACTCAAATCTCACAACTTCGTCTTTGACTCCGTTTAATAATCTCTCTTTTATCTGGTCGTCCGTGTCAGTGAAGTTACAATTCTTCGATAACTTACGCAGTTCCAGGATGTACTCGTTAATACTCTCACTTGGTAGTTGGCTGCGATCTCTGAACTTTGCCCTTTGTAGCGTAGGGTTAATTTTGGGGTGATAGTGAGCCGTCAAGATGCAGCATACTTCACTGTATTTTAACTCCAGCGCTTTCCTCGGAGCACATAGGTTTGACAAAATCTCATACACACCTGGGCTAAGCTTTGTGAGTAAGAGCGGTAGTTTCTTATCCTCCGCCACTTCGTTAAGCAGCATAAAACAGTTTAGCTGCTCCGCATAGCTCTCCCAGTTTCCACCATTGAAATTATCCAGGCTCGTAGCAAACATCTTTTGCACCGGGACCGCGTCAGGTTTACTCACAACTTGTTTTTTTATGAATTTCCTTACTTCTTGCCTCAAATTGTCCAAAGTGATTCCTTCCGCAACAGGCAATTGCA
Source organism: Yponomeuta evonymella (assembly GCA_963969515.1). Classification (NCBI taxonomy): domain Eukaryota; kingdom Metazoa; phylum Arthropoda; class Insecta; order Lepidoptera; family Yponomeutidae; genus Yponomeuta; species Yponomeuta evonymella. The sequence continues at coordinate 9,555,526 of OZ018346.1, forward strand.
ATTCTGAGGCAATTGCCTGTAAATCTTCCTTACTACAACCCTGAATCCACGCGGTTTTCCCTTGTTCAATTTTTTGTAAAAACGACTCCATTAATTACAAATGCCGCGTTCTCGATTTCTCATTTGTATTGTTTTACTTTTTTTTTATGTACCTTCACTTTTTTTTCTCGATTAAAATTCAACTTGATTTTCACTGGCCGGTTTTCTATATTTTTTTTTTAAAGGTATCGGAACGCACCCTCTTCTTATCTGTGTCTTGCTTGTATAGGCGCAATCTAAAATGTTTACTTTCTACCGACGCATTTGATTATTTCAGTTCGAAATCAAAGTCCTCGTCGCCAATTTGTTGTAACTCCAACTTCACTGGACCCTAGAGTGTACCAGGGATGCGATTAATTAACACAACACCATTAAATCACACTGAAAACTATTTATTAGATCTGATGAAATTAACAGATGCACTTAGTATCTAGGCAACAACAACAGAGAGGGAGGGACGACAGTTTATGTATAATCTGTGTTACCACAGTGTCCCACCTGTGAAGGCCGGAGGCGACGCTGGAGGCTACGGATTCGGACGGGCGTAGGCGGCGGGCACGGGTGGCCGCGGTGTCCTTTGGCTGACTCTTTATACGCTCCTGGCTCGACATCACCTCGGAGGTGGATGACAGGCGCCGGGCTGACACCTGTTGGCCAGACGTCTCAGTTCAACAGTGCGTGGAACCAGAGGTGGGTGCAGTAATTGGGAACTATTTATAACAACTTCCACACAACACAATCACTTGACCTGGTTCCAAACTTGGATACCCTGTGCTAGGTGACCAGGCAAGGACATCACAAACATGGAAATACGCCCAGACGTGTCCCCAATTTCTCGTACACTAACACGCTATTAATCTACTGTTAACAGCTGTCAGTTGACCAAAGTGGATACAAAAAAAAACCACTGACAGCTGTTAACAGTAGATTAACAGCTTGTTAGTGTACGAGAAACCGGGGGTGAGCCAGTTTGTACAAATCAAGTACGGTGGCCTCCAGTGGGAATCGAACCCTCGACCTCTATTTTAGTAGTCAAGCGTGGTAACCGCTAGACCACATAGAAGTTTTCAACATTAATTGAATACATACAACTGTTTTTTTTTTTGACAACGACACCGGACGAATGTAAAATGTGTCAAGTTTGATGAGCTGGACTCCCCGTCCGTATACTCGGCATGTGTAGACGGCAGGCCTCTGCTGGTTGGAGTTTAAGGTCTCTCCGCGCGTATGGTTTTTATCACATCTATTCAAAAAGAGCTAGTTTAGTCCTCGTAAACAGGGACCAAAATTGCTCTTTGATCCCTAGGGATGAAAAGTGATTTTAATTTGGAATGTGGATTGGATATTCTTAGTAAAAGTTCTAATCACCAAAGATATCTATCGCGAACATTGTATGAAGAAGTAACTGGCTGTATGATAAAGAAACTGCGCGCGAGCCAAATAAAAAAAAATGTTTGTGAAAAAATAAAAAACGCGCGAAATGGAGTCCTTCGCCTTTGTTCGTAATTGTTTACTTAAAGTTGGATTTTACTAAGTTTTTATAAAAAAATTGTGTGACTTCAAGTAGTGAGAATGAAAGTGTTCTATTAACTCCAGAGAACATTGTATCGGACGCTAAAAATGTGGTACAAACGTTCTATTCTAAGTTGCACTTACTTATCTTTTCATAGAGGGTGATAAAAAGTACAGTGTCCCCGAGGTCGGGAGCAACACTATTTTAAGCTCGAGTGGTGTACTATGAATCCGTCGCTACGCTGGGGATTCTTCACTAGAATCCTTCGCTCGGCTCTGGATTCAAAGAAACACTCTCGCCTTAAAAATAGGTTATTTGCTCCCTGGGTAAACCATCTACTATTAGTAATGTCAATCTTCGAACATACCGATCTCTGCAACGACGAGGCCAAATCATCGACGTTCAGCGACTGCATGCGCCTCGCGGCGGCTTGCTGCGCCACTTTAACCCTCCGGAGGGCCGAGTTTTGCAGGTAGAAGGGCAGCTGGACCATGTTCCGTAGGTAGTCCCACCCACCGATGTTGCTCTCGGAGAATGCGCGCCGGCTGTTCACTTCTACTGCCTGGAGTTTGGAGCATACTCGTAAAAGTGAGATTGGAATGTGCACTGCCGAGCATAACTTGGAATGTCTTGATCATTGCAACATTTTTGTTTTGTTCTCTCTTATTATTATTTTTTTTATTACAGCCCAGTTGCATTACATTTTGCTAGCGGTGCGCTCTTGTAACATAAGGTTTTTATTTGATCACTTCGCATGGACATATTTCGGATCTCATTGCGGGATGTGATTAAGAATTCTTCGGACTTTAAACAAATTGAAAAAAAAAATAATGCTCTTTCGTGTCCATCGAAAAAGCATTTTGATTGCGCAGATTTATATTCAAATTATCTGTCGGGCATCAGTACAAAAAAAAAACCACTATAATTGAAAGCGAAAGCTGGAGGTCAGTGGTAGCAACAGAGATTATAGTTTAGCTCGGCAGTGTAGAGTAAAATACGCGAGCGTCAAAAGTTATTGTACAAAATGACATCAAGATCGTAGAAACCCTCATGCAACGTCCAAGAGTATACGAACGAACACCTTGTAAAGCATCCGGTTAAAGAGTTGCTTTGGGAATGGAAGTAGTTTTATTACAAGTTTCACTAGATGCAGTTCTGGGAAAGACTAAGACGGTACCAGAGCAAATCCTCTTCCACAATAAGATAGATAGAGGACACTTTATTATGCAACAAGAAAAAAGAATTACATGTGGTTTCTTATATCTAAGTAATGGTATACAATTAGCGGTCATATCAACTAGCTATCTCTTTCAGACAACCTACCAGACCACTGATTTGTTTTATTTATTTGCTGCGTTCAAAATTACGAACTTTCATATGCGCTTGCCGCCATAATTATGTAATTTCCAGGAAATTGTTGGAACGCTTGTCTATACGTTTCTCTGGCTTGGCCAGGGATTTGCGCCAGTATCGCGAAAGGTTCCTCAGTTAACCATCCTATAAATATTAGATTGTCATCCATCGAACGACATGCATAGTCACAGTAATATTTAAAGGTAAGAAAACAAAAAAAAAAACAGGACCATTTTACAAGAAAAACACAGGAGGCAAACAACATCGCACGGCCACACAGCTAATCGGGCAAATTCATCAAACAGATTAATCGATTTAACTAACCTCCGTCCAAGCCACCTGCACATTATTTTTGTTATTATAGTAGGGTTTTAATAGTGGAAGAAATATAGTAAGCAAATTATTTTTCACTCAGTGAAAAAAGTTTATTAATCAATCGAAAGCAACCGGTTTGCGTACACTATCACTAGATTTAATATCTAGTAGGTAAAAATAAAAAGTACTTGTCCCTTAGGACCAACTTTAGAGACCAACTTTAGACCAATTTTAGAGTTACTTGTATGAAATTTTATGAAACCTCGCTCACCAACGCTGAATCATCATTAACCCATTATGTCCCCACCGAGGGGCACGGGTCTCTTCCCTGAGGAAGGTATAGGCCATACTCCACCACGGGGGCCAAGTCCGGCTGGAGGCTTGTAGACTAGTGGCTCGTCTACTGTCAGAAGTTGTCAAGCCGCCCTAAGGCCTCTGACTTGGCTTAACGACTGCCATCTATCGACGGCAGCCGGCACCAACAGCTTAACGTGCCTTGCGAAGCACGGAACCGCTCGGAAAAATGCCACTAGCGTTAGGCATAGACGGCGACCCATCCATGCACTGAACGCGCCCTGTGTTGCTTAATCTTCGTGATCGTTTAAGATCACTCAGGCAGCCGGGGCTACGAGCGACTCTGAATAGCTGGAGAAAATTAAGGCTCAAAATGGGAGCTCAGAAGGCTTAAATGAAACTTAGTCAATTCTTTCGGCGCGTTCACTTTTAGTGATAAACCAACAACCGATTTCCTTCGTCAAATATCGGGAGATTGATTGTTAGCTTTTATGGCAGATTCTTTCATACAGATTCGGTTATTTCAGTCCAAACCTAAAAACCTGTGCATAATAAACAGGGTCGAGGTAAGCAATCAAAGCAGTCGAGGTAAGCAGTCTTTCTTGACGGAAAGTGCCAAAACTTGTCAGTTTTGCTGCCTTCCGGTGACATAAAATGCGTGACTTTCTAGACTTTAACAAAACAAGTTAGTTTTTTACACGCGAAATATTAACCGAGGGTACATCCCGGTTTCTAGAACACTAACAGTTTGTTAATCTACCGTAACCGGATGACAGAAAAAATAACGAGTTTTTGTCTCTTTCGGTCAAGAAAGCCATAATAATATTGTATTGCTTATTAACAACCCTATTAACTTAATTCTTAATACTTGAATTGTTGTCGGAACAGTCCGACCAAGTATAATTACGGAAGTTTTAGTTCAAAAATCTTACAACCCTGTTGATTACAAGCGGGTTTTTAGTTTCGGACAAATAACTCGACCCGTCTCTAGAGCAGAGGCACCTACCTTGCTGATGATGTGAGGGTCGATGGCCAGTAGAAGGATGAAGGGGCTGCCGGGATCCGAGCAAAGCGCGTGCACGGCATTGAGGAGTGCTAGCACCTTTTCCTGCTCGCAGCTATCCAGAGCGTCCACCACCACCACCAGCCGCGTCTGCTGCCCCGTGAACGCGTCCAGGCAGGATACCTGTGGGGGAGGGGGCAAAATACCTTCATTCCTCAAGACCGCGAAATGGGTTTCACGTGAAACGTCTTTCAGTTCGGTAAGGATCGCCTCGGCGAGGGCTGTAACTCTGCAACTACGTGTCGTGTGCAATTATAAATCGTTGAGTAGAGCAAAGTAGCCATTATTCAGATCCTCTTGTATCGTGCCGCTAGATGGCGACAGTTCCCCGTAACATATTGCGCAGTTTGAGCTAAAAATTACTTTAGGTTACTTATAGACGTTTCACGTTAAACACACACTTTTTTTCTTCAATTTTAATTTAGATAGTGGATGTTCTTTGCAAATACGATGCATCTTCTACAAGACTTTAGAACATAATACGACGATTAGATAATTTTCATCAGCAGAGCAGTTCGCAGGTCGGTTATTGAATGTTAGGCCGGCCTTACATGACTATCAGAATACTAACATAATTTCTAAAAGTCACGAGCTAAGAGTCGTATTCAGGTAGTAATTTGGATTTACCAAACGGTAGCTCCTAGTGAAGTGAATAAATAACCACGAGTGTGAAAACCTTCTTATGAAGCCTTCTTCTTGCCACGCCTGGACGGACAAAACATGTGTGCGATAGAACGATGGTTGTCCACGCTCTCTTCCGCTTGTACATAATGATCTTTCAGTGTCAGTCTCAGCGCATGAGCGCCCGCAATTTTGCCGCAACAACTCACCGTGTGCGTGAGCGCCCGCACATTGGCCGCAGCGACTCACCGTGTGCGTGAGCGCCCGCACATTGGCCGCAGCGACTCACCGTGTGCGTGAGCGCCCGCACATTGGCCGCAGCGACTCACCGTGTGCGTGAGCGCCCGCACATTGGCCGCAGCGACTCACCGTGTGCGTGAGCGCCCGCACATTGGCCGCAGCGACTCACCGTGTGCGTGAGCGCCCGCACATTGGCCGCAGCGACTCACCGTGTGCGTGAGCGCCCGCACATTGGCCGCAGCGACTCACCGTGTGCGTGAGCGCCCGCACATTGGCCGCAGCGACTCACCGTGTGCGTGAGCGCCCGCACATTGGCCGCAGCGACTCACCGTGTGCGTGAGCGCCCGCACATTGGCCGCAGCGACTCACCGTGTGCGTGAGCGCCCGCACATTGGCCGCAGCGACTCACCGTGTGCGTGAGCGCCCGCACATTGGCCGCAGCGACTCACCGTGTGCGTGAGCGCCTGCACCTCGGGGCGCAGCGCGACGGGGGCGGCGTCGCGCGCGAGGCGCCGGGCGAGGCGCGCGCGCGGGCCGAGGGCGAGCGCGGCCAGCACGCGGCCCCACGTGTACAGGTTGGCCAGCAGCACGGCGCCGCCGAGCGCGCACGCGCCGATCAGCAGCCCCTGCTGGATGTCGCGCCGCCTGCCGCGACACCGCTTATTTTAGCACCACCAAATAAAGAAGAGGCCTGGTCAACGATTTGCGTCACGCTCGCACAATATAGACGTTAATATTGTACGAGCGAGAGGCAAATATTTGTACGGTTCCTTTCTTTAAGGGGATCCAGGGTGAAACACTAGCGCCACCGAGAAAATCGTATCTTTTTTAGAGATCGAATTTGCAAAAAGTGTCTGTACAATCTCGTAATCATGTTAAAAGTGATTTTTAGGATTCATGGCCTAACCTGAACCTAAGGCAAAAAACCCAAGACTATTAACGCCAAAGGTTCTTTGTCGTGGGTCCTAAGTATCACTGTTAACATGATTGAGCTATTGTACAGACACTTTTGCAAATACGATCTGTAAAAGAAATGTTTTTTTTTTCATTGGTATCACTAGTCAGCACACTGGGTCCACTTAAATAACGATAGTTTTCATCTTTGTTGACATCCACTCGCTCGTCTAGCACTTCGTTTTCCGATATAGCATACATATCCAAATGCTTTACTGTGTCTTTTACTCGTAAACGCAACGTATTTAATAACAATTACTCATTAAAAAATAAACCTTTACTTACACTTCATGAAATTAGAGACCTTGGTGTCATTATGGATAGCAAACTTATCTTTGATACACACATAAATTCAATTACCAGTAAAGCCTACAAGGCCTTAGGGTTTATTATTCGTTCCTGCAAAAATCTGCGTCGCCTTAAATCCGTAAAAGTTATCTACTGTGCATTTGTCAGGAGCCACCTCGAATATGCTTCACAAGTTTGGAACCCTAGTTACAAAGTATATATTAATAAGTTAGAGAGCATTCAAAAGAAATTTATTCGATATATTAAATTCAAATTTAAACTTCCAAGGCTACCCTATAACCAATTATGCATCAAACTCCACCTACTTCCATTGCATGTACGGCGATACATAACTGACATCACCTATCTGATGAAAATAGCCCAGAGCCTTGTCGACTGTCCCGCCTTGTTAGCTAAGCTTCATCTCCTCGTCCCCTCACGTTCTCAGTCTCGCCGAAGACTGTCATTGTTTGTTCCTTGGGCTCGCACAAACTTTAGACAAAATTCTTACTTTATCAGAGCTATACGATCTTTCAACGACCTTTGTATTGAAAACGAAGACATTGATTTGTTCGCTAGTAGTATTTCCGTTATCCGTAAAGTATTAACCTCTAGGTTTTGTGACTCGGTTGAGGACCCATTACCGATATAACCCACTATAATGGTGTGCCATCTTCCTTCTTCTATTATTGGATATAGTTACCGTGTCTGGTGTTTCGTGTATCGTTTTTCTTTCACCTGTGCTAATTGCTCAAAATATTGCTAGCTGTGAAAACTTTTTGTTGGCTTTCTGTATCTATGTGTATAATTTATTGTGTTAGTGATAAGCTGTTAGTTTTCCTAATAAAATAAAATAAAATAAATATAAAATATATATCTATAACTTAGTATCTTTAAATCTTTTATGACATCTATTATATATATAATATACAGGATATCCTAGTTTGGAACCAGAAAAAGTTTGCTGTGTGAACGTTGTTATTATTATTAAGTATATCTACCACCTGGGCCGTGACCGGGTTAGCTCCGGCGGTGAGTGCAAGCTGACCGAGTCTGTACCCTCCGTTAGGGGTTAAATTTATACGTATTTAGAATAGCAATCACACCAAAAGCGCGGGTCAACACTCCAGTGAGTCCGCTTCAACTTAAACAGCAAGTCGCCGGGACTTATGGCCATTTTCTATCAAGATTCATCAAAAGGTTTGAAATATCCCCTTAAGGGTATTTCAAAATTTCGCACAAACGAAGTAGCGGCTAAAAGGTTATGATGCACTATATGAACTCACTGCGCGTCGCCGGAGCCGTCAGTGAAGTATAGCACGAGCACGCAGAGGCCGACCACAATGCAAGTGAAGCAGATCTCAAACGTCACGATGTGCGGGATGCAGCACACACGGCGCCATCTGTGCACAAAAAAGGTTTTGTAACTTTTGTATTATGTATGCTTGTCCGTTTTTAGGGTTCCGTACCCAAAGGGGTAAGAGACCCTATTACTAAGACTCCACTGTCTGTCTGTCTGTCTGTCACCAGGCTGTATCTCATGAACCGTGATAGCTAGACAGTTGAAATTTTCACAGATAATGTATTTCTGTTGCCGCTATAACAACAAATACTATAAACAGAATAAAATGAATATTTAAGGGGGGCTCCAATACAACAAACGTTTTCTAAAGATAGCGCTCGCCATCTAGCGGCCATCTATGTAACCTTCACAGCGCCGATGTCTTAAATGGCAATGTTAAACGCTTCTTGTTGGTTTCTATAGATTGCGCTGTTCTCAATGTGCCTGATCTATGTTATCCGGATCTTTGTCTAATGTTGTATAGATAATGGTACGGAACACTTCATGCACGAGTCCGACTCGCACTTGGCCGGTTTTTATTCCATCGTAACTTACGAACGCATTAATCAATTTAGAAGTGTGCGGTGTCATTAGAATCCACAAGTCAATCTCATGCAGGTGCGATGGGATGCTTTTCTCAGAAGGTTGCGTGTTCAAATCACGTCGGGGTCACCAACGTGAGGGGGATGCTTTTCCTCCTCAACAATGAAAAGATTCAGAAGACATTTGCAGGATGTAATTTTGTATCCGAGAAAATTCGTGACCACAAGAACGAGAGACTTGAAGCGACTGACACTTGACCGATGAGCTAAAGCCCATGTACTAAAACCCCAGCCATTGATCTGGGGTCAAAATGATCAGCAATTCGCCAATAAAGGGAAGCTTGACGTTTATTTCTAACCAAACCGGTTTCAAGAGGAAAGCGCGAGCCAATCTATCTAATCTAATCTGGCTCTCTTACGTCTCCGCTTAGCTCGCGATCAAGCATGAAAAGTGAAAGATCAGTCCTTTTGTCTGAGTAAGCGATTTACCAATAAGGATGTACCTCCAACCAGTAATTGACGAAACCGGTTTGGGGCGGAAGCCAGCCTCGTGCAGATCCAGCCGTGCTGGTACTCCAAAGCCTCCGCTAAGCTCGCGATCAAGCGAAAAATCTGACATTTGGTCTGAGCATACACAAGCGATTTACCAAAACAGGCTTACCTGCAATCAGACGTAGAGGAAACCGGTTTGGGGAAGAAAGCACGGGCCAGTCTCGTGCAGGTCCGCCCCTTTTGGCACTCCAATGTTTTCGCTATGTTCGTGATAAATTATGACAAGCGTAAGCAAATTATGACCATCGGTCTGAGCACACACACACACGCAATAAGCAATAAGGACTTACCTCCAACCAGAAGTGGACGAAACCGGTTTGGGCCGGAACGCGCGGGCCAGCCTTGTGCAGATCCGTCCGTACTGGCACTCCAGCGCCTCCGCCAGGCTGGCGATCATCTGCACCACCATCGCCTCGCCCTCCTGCCCACCGCCGCCCTTCATACCTTCCGTAAAATGAAACCTGAGGAGTAAAACTATAGTATGAGATTGTTGAACTCGTAGAGGAGCTTGTGCTTGAATTCTTTTTCTCTGCGCCAATCTATCGGTTACTAGCTTGAGTTTATGTGTTCGTGAGTAAATTAACTGTTTGTAACACAAGAAGATGTAAAGATAAGCCATTTTATTGTTGCGGTCGATCGATTCCCCTTCAAATTTGTGATTTGAAGAGGAATCACTTCGTAGTTTTACTTTGTCTTTGGGCGCAGAGGGCCGATTATCTCTAAAATAGCCGGGCCGGTTTCAGGTCCGAGCCCGCCGAGACCTGTTCACGTACCATAGACTGTCCTGGATTAGCCTATAAGCAAATTAAGCAATTGCCTAGGGCATCACATCTCGAGGGCACCATAAACAGCCGAAAATTTTCTGAAATTGAATTTTGTTAGCGTAATTGTGCAAAAATAATGATGTACCTAGTGAGTGCGCAAGCGCGAGCTAGCGAGAGTACCAGTTAACTTAAAATTAATTGTCTTTTGTGATCGGTACAGCATTCTTTACGTCACAAATGGTACGGTCGCACGTTGACCTGTAGTTTAACTGCCCGCACCCAGCTGACAGTACGGCTGCATCCTGGGTGGCTAAAGTAAATACGTTTTTAAGGTCAAAACTGGCTTACTAGTGGTTTAATGAAGGTTTTGATGAAACGACAGAGATCTGTCAGGATCATGACAAGTGGTAGACCCTGGTCTCAGCTAAAGTTTATGTTGTTATGTCACTAGTGGGTCTTTAGGGGAGCATCATGGATTGCTCAGTGCATCAAGAAGGCATAGCCCGGCACTGACCGTATGGGCGTGGCGGGCAGTGCCCGCGGGTCGTGGGGCCCGGGGGGGTGGCAGAACACCACCTGCAGCACCAGCAGCAGCGCGCTGAACCGCCGGCCCAGCGCCGACAGCACCCCGCCCGCCCACCACGACTCGTACCTGTGGAGTTCACGACAATCTCTCGTTTATAGTCATATATTAAACGGGTCATAGTTACATGCCCGCACTGTGAATCGAACCTGGGTCTCTCGCTTCCGAGTCGAATGTTCTACCCACTAGGCTACCACTGCTGTGGCTTTGTTTTCTAAATTATATACATTTGTGAAGTTATAGTAGCAATACCACTCGTTAACTGTGAAGGAAAACGTCGTGAGGAAACCCGAGTGTTTCAGCTATTCATTCATACCTCAGCGCTTGAAATCGCCAATCCGCGGTGGGAACGCGTGGTGGTTAAGCTCATACTCTCTCCTGAGGAAGGCCTGTGCCCTACAGTGTGACGTATATAGGCGGCTTATGTTACGTTATGTAATTTTATTAGACGGGTCTAATCGCGATTATTTATTAGGTGAATTCTTCCGTCGTTCTGTCAACTTATTGATTAAATTTTACCTTAAAATAATCGCGATTAGACCCGTTTAATACGTAACTACATAGTTGGTATGTGAGCATCGCGAGTCGTTAATAAATGCAACCTCTCGTTTTAAAACTTATTAAATGCCTACACAGAAAAATTATTGAAGATTTAAGAATTTTCGCTTTCTTATTTGAACAAAAATAAGGTTAAAATATTTTAATGTTATGTTTTCTTTGATGTTAAAGATAAATTATTTTTTTAATGAAATATGAAACCTTATGATACACTTACGCGACTCATTGCTGTGTACAAATTTTTGGGTAAGTATGATTTTAGTAACTACCATTTGGTATTGAGAAACTCGATAAACGGACAAAATTGAGGTAACTATAATTTTTTTCACATCGAGTTACCTTTAGGTACGTTTATTCTAAGACAGATTTCTCGTCAACACAGTCTTGTATCTACATTAATTTCATTAAAATGACTGGCCAATGAAATTAATGCGAATTAGTTGTTTGAAGTTGCGCTCAGTTAACTTCATATCGGGCTTTAAGTTTTTATTTATAATGAGATATGATAACAATATTCTTTATTGTGCACTCCCTGGTGCACAATAAAGAAGAGGCCCCTGCCTGTGATCTACAATTCATGGTTTACTATGAGCATTTGATGTACATTGTGGGTCGACTAACCCACAGATTAACAAAGAGACTCTGCTACGCGAAGTACCTTGAATTGACATAATAAATTACGAATTTGTAGTTTCACGAAATTCTGCTCTGAGAACAATAATAACAGAAGTTAATGTTTTTGTACAACAAAGCGTAACATAGATAGGCCGAAGCACACGGACCTGTTCCCCAGGTACCAGAGCACGAAGAGCGCGAGGTAGACGGCGGCGAAGAGTGCAAAGGCGGTTTTTTTTGTGCAATCATGTGTAAGAAACAAAATAGATGGACCGAAGCACACGGACCTGTTCCCCAGGTACCAGAGCACGAAGAGCGCGAGATAGATGGCGGCCAAGAGTGCAAAGGCGTTCTTTCTGTGCAATAATGTGTAAGAAACAAAATAGATGGACCGAAGCACACGAACCTGTTCCCCAGATACCAGAGCACGTAGAGCGCGAGGTAGATGGCGGCGAAGAGCGCGAAGGCGACGGCGACGGCGGCGTGCGGCGGCGCGCCCGCGGCGGCGGCGGCGGCGCCCGCGCCCAGCGCGCCGTGCCACGCGCCCCACCACACCGCCCACGACCACGCCCAGCCCGTCTCGCACCACTGCCGCGCGAAGTTCTTCATCTCCTCTGCAACCGACCGGAGGGCTAGTTACGCGCACCACGTCCTGTCGGAATCCCGACGTTCGCGCTAGTGCTTACAATGAAATTGCAATAATATCCCTTTTTGTGAATAGCAAAATGTGAAATGACAATAAAAGGATACATACATCCATTTCTAAATATGCCTTTTATTTAAACTCTTATCAAGTTCCCACTCGTTGATTAGTACCTAAATACAATGGAAGACAATTATTTACACACTCACTGTCCATAATGGCAAAGTTAAATCTCAGCCTGCTTTATTGCTGTCTAAATAGTTTGCATACCTACATTAATATCAACTACATCGTTCGCGCTAGCAACGGGGCAGTCGCGTCGAACTTAGTTTGGCGTGACATTGTTTTTGTACCATAGAAAACGTAGAAAGACTCGGAGAAAATAAAACCGTAAAAATATTTCTTGCGGATTTTTACAGGTCTCAAAAAATGCGAAATATCAAGTTACTGTAATTATAAAAAAACTTATAACATTTAGTTTTTTCATTGAATCCTAAGTTTTCTAATAAGGGCGTAGACGAATAAAAAAATATTCTACCAGATAACTTCAATATTAATAAACTATACGTTACCTACAAAGCGTTATTTTCAAATTGTGACGTCATAGTTAGAGCCCGATTTCTATTGTTTCCCTTATATTAATGTTACAATTAGACGCTACAAGCGGTGGTAGCGGAGTGGCAGAACGCCGGCTTCTCATTCGGGAGGTCGTGGGTTCGAAACCCGGCATGTACCAGTGACTTTGTTTTCTAAGATACGTACATGTTCAAAGTTATAGTAGCAATACCACTCGCTAAATGTGAAGGAAAACATTGAGAGGAAACCTGACTGTCTGAGGAGTTCACATACCCTAACGTTTGAAATTGCCAATCCGCGGTGGGCATGCGTGGTGATTAAGCCCATACTCTCTCTCTCTGAGAGAAGGCCTATGCCCTACAGTGGGACGTATATAGGCTGCATTAGTGTTAAAATTAAAATACAACTTACCCTTAAGTTTATTGAGCAAAAAAGACTTGCCAGAGCCCCATCGAGCGTACAGCCCGACTGTTATAGGCACGGATAGGCTGGGCTCTGACAACATATCCGCCAATGCCGCACTGTATAATTCGTAACCTGAAATTACAATAGAAATAGATAGAGTCTATACTATTACTGAATAAATATGTAAAAGAGATCTGTGAGAAAGAGCATACCACAGATTTTTAATTGTGAAAACTGTGAAAATTTCAAGTGTCTAGCTATCACAGTGCATAAGGTACAGCCTGGCGAAAGACAGACCAACAGACATACGGACACTGGAGTCTTAGTCCCTTACCCTTTATTATTATTATTAAAATCCTTTATGACACACAGTTTTGCACTTAGGCGAGCTTAATGCTTCTTAGCATACTTATACCCCATCGTGTAGGGAACCCTAGTCCGCCGGAATGCTAGAAACAAGCATTACCTAGCATATTCTCGTTATCCTCGTTGGTGTTGAGTTTCCGGGCGCCGAAGATCTGCCCCAGGATGGTCTTGTTGTAGCTCATGTCGATGTTATAGGGCGTCTCGTTCAGCTTATTCGGTTTGTACAGCAGCTGGCTGTTCTTCGGGTTGCGTAGGAGTATCTCGACTATTTGCTGGCGTGGAGAAATGTCAGAATAAAGTCGAAGCGGAATTTCGTTCCGTTATACATACATAAATAAATAGTAAATTTATTTTATTCAGACAACTCAGGTCCGATTAGTAACAGTTGTTTAAAAACTATGTTAGTGTTTATCTAAATATCTGATTCGTATTTTATTTACATTTAGACAATTTAAGTAATAAAGGATAGTTTATAGTAATTAAAATTCATTAAAATTTGATCAATAAATATAAACAAAACAAAACGCACCAAATAAATAAAATCTGACATAATTCATTGCATATCAGTAAGACTCTTTAAAAAACCGTATCGTTATTAATGTTACACATGAAAAGAGTTTTTCTCACTCGACAAGCTTACTTCAAATTCGCACTTCCGTGTGTCCTTCTAAACTTTATGTTTTAAGTTCGAGATAATTTAATTCTCTTACGTCTTATCAGACAAGGGTTATGCGAATGTGTTCCGAGCGGGGCGATCGGTGAACGTGTTCGCTGCGTGTTCGCAACGTGTTCGTTACGTTACCCACTATAGATAGTACTATTACAATTAGTAATACACTTAGACGAAGACTACTGAGCATTCTTTTACACAAGCTTAAAAAATACATCCGCAAACGTCTTGACCAAAATAATAATAATAAAATATACATGGGAAGCCAGATGTCCAGCATAGAAAAAAAAATATACACACAAGAAAACACACAATAAGCAAACCGCCACGAGTCATACTCGACAAGCGCGGATCCACCGTTGTGGGCACGATGGGCACGCCCACGACCCTAATAGAAGACTACTGTCGCGAACTCCTTGCGGTTTCCTAGGTTTTTTAAAAAGAAAAATTGTTCATAATATTACGGGGATTTCATTTGACCAAATGAAATCGACGGAACCTAATGGACTGTATGAATGATCAAAATAAATTTGTAGAAATCCCCGTAATATTATGATTTTATTAACTTAAAATACATGGGCAGCCAGAGAAAACTACGTGACAGCTCAATCTATCGTACAAGAACAATTTTTCTTTTTAAAAAACCTAGGAAACCGCAAGGAGTTCGCGACAACTACCGAACCGAATAACATTGGATGTTGAAAATTTTTTATCAAAAGCGTTTCCGTAGTTAGTGTCTAGGGCCAATTTGCACCACTTCTTAAATGCCACTTAAGTCGACATGTAAGTCGTCATTTAAGTCAAGTCTGCCTAAATGTCACATTCTAAACACACATTTACTTTTGTAACTTTCGTGCGCGAACTAACGTTACAGGCTTATCAACTTACTAGTGTTTGCACCGCGGCTTTGCCCACTGTACAAAATCATGGTCAGGGTGTCAATTATATTTGGTAAACATCTCCTTTGTATGACTGCACCATATCGATAAATGAGCGAGTTCATACAGAAGTCTCATTTCATACTCGCACTTGGCCGATTTTCGGGTGGCTGCGTGTGACCACAAATTTTTCTGAGGGCCGCGCAACTCGAGCCAAAGGTGCCCATAGTAATTTGAAATACATAAGTTGAAATTACAATCTACTCTAACTACAAATTCAAACCACCTAAATAGAGATAGAAAAAAATATTACTTAAATTCCAATTCTTGTTTCTACGTTGATCTGAGCAAAAACTTTTAATTCTAGTCAAGGGAAAAGTAAATATTGTAAATTTAAAGGTACACCTCGACCAAATCACAACAACTTGCACACAACACAATCACTTGTCCACCCTTCCTATTTCGTAGCTGTACAGCTATTCATTTACTGATGTGTCAAAAGACAGTTCGGAGGAGGTTTAATCGGACGAGTTCATATAGCGGAAAAGTTACGTCGCAGCGCCCCTGGTCCCAAAATAGGACACTCGGTAAAGGTCTATCCTCGTTACAAGAGGCCGGCGATTTCCGGGCGGCACGATTTCAATCTAAATCCTTACTAATATTATAAACGCGAAAGTTTGTATGTATGGATGGAAGTTTGTTACTCTTTCCCGCAAAAACGGCTGAACGGGTCCGGATGAAATTTTGCACAGAGATAGATTATAGTCTGGATTAGCACATAGGTTATTTTTTATCCCGGAAAATACACATCAAAATTACCACGCGAACGAAGTCGCAGGCAACAGCTAGTTAATCCTTATGGATTACTTACAAAATTAAAGACTACAATACAACTGCAAAAAAAGCCCGTCCCCGTGACGTGCTCGTCGGCCCACTTGGCCTGGCTTCTTTGCGTTGGTATTGCAGTCTCTAACCTAAAATTTAAGGTTTATTTTGGTTTTGTAACGTCGCCGGTCCGCTGTAATAATGGATAGTCCCTAACGACGGGTAGTGCGATGGCACGAGTCACGCGTTTTGTCGCGTTAAAACGTCAGATTTAATAATTAAGGTATTTTTCTATTTATTTAGCGTCACCCACAAGGTATACATTAACACATCCTATTATTAACGTGCACTAAGGATATAACTAAACGCTACCTTAATTATAGGTGTCCACATCATCATCATCACCATCATTCAGCCACAAGAAGTCCACTGCTGGACATAGGCCTTCGCCATGGATTGCCAAAAAGACCGACCGGAAGCGGCCTGCATCCAGCGTCTTCCTGCCACTTGGATAGGTGTCCACAGCATGCGAAAATTATAATAAAAAGTGAGTACTGAAAAGTCATGTACCTAGCGTTTTTTTTTTTAATTTATTTATAAAGAGTTAATACATGTTTCTCGAAAACTGCCAAACTGCGTGGCAGTTTTTTGGCGAATTATAGCGCACTTCTTATTTTATCCCCTATTCTAAGGCTGACATGCGCCACTCCCCCAAACGTGGACATGGACATACAAGTAGTTGAGTGTTGTTCAATTCAAATGACATCTGAGAGGCAGCGCAAGTCGGATTAAATCTTAACTTCTTAATATGTGACTACCCTCGAGCCCGCCCGTTCGTACTACCTATGCTGGCAAAACGTGAGCGCGTTACCTTCGAGCGCGCCCGGATGGCGATGTGCAGCGCCGTATCGCCGCGCTTGTCGACGGCGTTCACGCGCGCCTTGCGCTCCAAAAGCAGCTGCACCATTTCAGCGTTGCGCGACCGCACCGCACGCAGTAACGGCGTGTCGCCGCTCTGGACACAAATACGGCCATTTAAAAAAAAAAACTTCCACATAATACAATCACTTCTTCTTGATATTCCAACCGCATACTGCGATCGCCAACCCGCCTGCCAAGCGTGGCAGTTATGGCAAAACTCTTCATGGTTAGGGAAAACCGTGAGGGAGGCCTTTGCCCTGCAGTGAGCGTAAAATGGCTGATGATGATCATGGATACAATCACTTGACCTGGTCCCAAACTAGGATACCCTGTACTATGGTAACTAGCCAAGGACGTCACAAACATGAAAATACACACGGATTCAAGAAATCTTGTACAAATGTACGCCGGCCCTCCAGTGGGCATCGAACCCACGACCTCTGTTTTGGTACCTATACCTAGTCCAACATAGGATGATCTCTGACAGCTGTCAGTGTCAAAACACGCCTATGAAGTATCGTATTTTTCGACGGTAAAATGTATAGAGACAATTTAAATACTTTATTGGCAAATAGTGACGTGCTACACTTATCGTAAGACAAGTTATCGATCTTGACTCGAAACATATAATAGAATATTGATGATATTTTGTAAATAAAATAGATTGCAAACAACAAGGTAAATGAAATAGAAATACTATTAAAACAACGATAAAAAATAGCAAACTGAATTTTTAACGAGTGGCGCTTCATGGGCGCTCCACACTCGCGCGTGAAACAATAATGAAATCCCATTCATCCATTCATGCATGTTTCGCGGGCTTTGCGCGTGAGTGTGTAGAGTGGGCTTCACCGCGCCATGCCGCCATCTTGTTTGATTGCATTGCATCTGCCATTCTGCCATCTTGTTCAGTACGAGTGCCAACGCCTTGTATACGCCACGTGTTTTCATTCAGTCTCCATTCGGTTATCGTTATTGTTATTAATTTGTTGAGTTTTGCTGTTATTTGTTTGTTAAGTTTGTTCTGTTTTTGGATACAGTATGCCAAAAAGAACAAAGAAAACTGTTTTAAATAGTGAAAGCCGGGAGTTTGTGATTCGCTTGCGCGAATACTTTGAACGCGAGAGTCAAAATGGCGGACCGTTGTTGCCATTAACACAAGCGTGCAACAGAGTTGCTGATGCTCTGGGAATCGGGATTGCTACAGTGATTCGTGTCAGCAGAGAAAAGTATGGTGAGCAATCATCTGCGACAACGACGACAGAGGAAAACGAAGAGCAAAAACTGTCGACGCCAAATAAAAAAAGGAAGAGGACGTGTCCAATATCAAAAATTGACGATTTTGATGCCGCAGCAATCCGGAACCATATTTATGGGTACTACACGCGTGGAGAGTTACCAACACTCAGAAAACTACAAACATCTCTTGAAGACGCTGAATTATTTAAAGGTGGCCACTCGTCGTTAGCCAAAACACTAAAAAGCATCGGGTTCCGCTACAAAAAAAGTGACAAAAGAAAAATACTAATGGAGCGGACAGATGTTGCGCTCAAGAGAATTGATTTTCTCCGAAAAATTAAAGAGATCTCAAACTGGGACAAAGTGGTTTTTCTGGACGAAACGTGGCTAAACGCAAATCACACAGTTTCAAGATCTTGGACGGATGACACAGCTGAGTCAACTACAAAAGTGCCCGAAGGCAAAGGGCAAAGATTAATTATAACACATGCTGGGACGTCGTCTGGCTTTGTGCCGAATTGTTTGCTGGCGTTTAAATCAGTAAAGACCACCGAATATCATGAAGAAATGGATTTCGAAAGATTCAAAAAGTGGTTTTTAACTCTTTTGGAAAACCTGAAAGAACCGCATACCATCGTGATGGACAATGCATCGTACCACTCCGTACAAAGAGATAAAGCACCAACGTCAAGCAACCGGAAATTGGATTTAATTTCGTGGCTGCAAAGCAAAGGTATAGAGGCCAACGAAAAGATGTTGAAAACTGAATTACTACGATTGGTCCGTATACACAAACCCCGTACTCCAACATACATCTTGGATGAAATAGCAAAAGAAAAGGGCCATACTGTAATTCGGCTACCTCCATACCACTGCCAGTACAACCCGATAGAGCTGATCTGGGCTCAAGTCAAAGGTAAACGTGCTTATGTGTTTCTTTCACCATCGCTCGCATTTCTCTCGTTTGCTTAAAAAAAGTCAATTAGATTAATATTTCTAATTTATTGTACTCACATAAAATTATAATCAAATACATTTTGATAGCATAGGAAGATAAGAATGTAAAAATATCTCATAAAACATCAATTAGCTAATAAAACATCGATTAGCTATTAAGACATCTCTTCCAACAAGCCATGGTGTGTTTTATATGTATTTTATTTCTTTGTTACAGGTTACGCAGCCAGACATAATACAACACCGCCTTTTACAGCAAATAAAATGCTGAAGTTACTGAAGGATGCATGTGACAGTGTCACATCGGACAATTGGAAGAAAGACATAGACAGAACAAGAAAAATTATGGAAGATGATTGGGAGCGTGACGTACGATTCGACCAATCTACCCAGGAACTGATTATAAATCTACAAGACTGCTCCAGCGAGTCAGAATCAGACTTTGATGATAGTGATTTGGGCTGTGAACCGATTTAACAAGAATAAAAACATGTTACAACATCCTTTTGTTTGATTTGCTTGAAACATTCAGAAACTTTGGTTAGAATATCGATAATTTATTTCGACATTATCCCCATGCCTAGTAAAGTCACAGTGACAAGCTGTCAGAGATCATCCTATGTTGGACTAGGTATAAGTGCCTTAAGGGCTATACCAACGAGGCAGTTTTATAACGACGTATTTTGGAACTAAGACTTTCGTGAGCACTACACATTAACAGAGGCCGCCGCCCGCCTCCCCCGCAGTCAGTGGCGAACAACCGACAACGCGAGTTTCGTCTCTATCACCATCTCTTCGAATAAGAGCGAAACCTGATCGGGCTCTTCAGACAAAAATTCAAATAACTTTACTTGAATTTGAAGTAACTTCCGGAATTTCGTTAATAATATAACGACGTAGTCAGTCTTAAATTGGCTCGGATTTGACAAAAAAGAGGGTGTGTGCTTGCAGCGTCACCGGGCCGAGCGTGACGGTTCATTTGGTTCACTGTTCAGAAAGAGCGTAAGGTGTCCACTTCAAAAAATATTTGAAGTAAGATAAGTACTGGGCATCACTGGAATTTAAAACGGTTCATTCGTCTTTATTTTTTACTTTAGCTCAAGCGTACTATAACTTTACTGCATTACTTAGCCAATTACATCTATGCTGATGTGAGTATCTCTTGAAATATTACACACTGTATATTATATTGGACTTCAGCAGCAGCCCCGGTACGACCAGGTGTCCCTTCTCGGTTCCGCGTAGACGGGCGTCTTATTCTTCTCGCCGGGCATTACAGAGTAATTTTTCTAGAGACAGCCATTGTATCTTAAGAAATATTATGCAGTATCGTTGCTAATAACCTATCTAAAGAGCTCCGGGTCCGGGTTGGAAGTCAGCAGCAGCCTCAGTATGGCCACGTGGCCCTTCTCGACGGCAGCATAGATGGGCGTCTTCTTCTGACAGTGTATTTTTTCAAGAGACACAACCTTTACATATCCTGAAATATTACACGGTATCCTCCCTTCAAATAACTCACCGCAGTACATGGCTTCAAGTCAAGGTTAGACGTCAGCAGCAGCCTCAGTATATCAAGGTGCCTCTTCTCGACAGCGTGTAGACGGGCGTCTTCATGCTCTGGCCGGGCCTAACAAAGTACCTTTTCTATCGTACACTGTATCGTCGCTAATAACCTGTCATAAAACTCACCGTAGTACACAGCTCCAAGTCAGGGTTAGACGTCAGCAAAAGCCTCAGTATGGCCAGGTGCCCTTTCTCGACGGCCGTGTAGACGGGCGTCTTTTTCTCCTTGCCGGGCAGGTCCACGTCCACATGTTTCTTAAGCAGCGCCTCCACCACGTTCTTATGGCCGCCCTTCACTGCGTGGATGAGGGGCGTGTCTTTGGAATGGTCCTACAGGACGCATAGTCACATTCGTGGGTGAAAAGAGAGAAAAATTAATTACTGCTCTCTACTACTGCAAGTGCAAGGGTAGGTCCCTGGTCTCTGTCTACGCCTCTGGGATACAGGCGTGAGTTTATGTTATTATTAGAATAAGTATCAGGCTTTAATGATTAAGGGCTTTCCAGTATAGATTCATCAATGCAAAGACTAACCAATTTCCCAAATTTGAACATGTCCCTTATTTGATCACGCATAAAATAATTCCCAGCAGATAGTGGCAGACCCTGGTCCCTGTCTACCCCTCCGAGATACAGGCGTGAGTTTATGTTACGTTGTTTTATAATTCCCCTCATTTGTATCTGTAATTTGGGCTTACTAAAACATTATTGTAGATAACGGTAGATACTTAGAACGAGTTTTTATTTAATAAAGTTACATCTAGCGAAAAACTAGGGAACCATTAACCACTTAAGTGCCGAAAGCATTAAGTTAATAAATAAATTATGGCTCATTGTTGGCCGTTCTGCTTGAGAGATGAGGTGAAGTTGGTTCTAGTCACAAACTCTAGTTAAAGGTTTTTTTTTTCATTACTCATACTTGGAAAGTAGGTCTGAAGTTGCTTGAGAAGCGAGTTGAAAGTAATACTTTTCAGCCCTAGAATCGTTTTCAACTGACAGCTGTCAAATTATTAAAAAAAACTAGTTCTATTTTCACATTTCTGTTGAACCATGTTTCAGATTTCTATACAGCCACTCAATTACAGAGTGATGCAAAATATATATAACATCATAAGTATTTTTTCAATGATGAAAAAGAAAAATAATGGCTAAATAGCCGGCCGGCCACAGAAAAAAAAATAGGCGGGAAAGCGGCGATCCGATCTTCATTTGTTTTTCCGAGTTATGGAGTTTATTTATTTATTTTTACTTTCCTTATATTCGTAATGAAAAGCACTTAACTTATTTAATCCCTCGAACTATTGGCGCCCGAGCGTAGCGAACGAGCCCCGTCTCGGGTGTAAATAAATCAATAATAATTTCTTTCACCCCTAGAATCAACAATGTACTATTGATTCCTTTATAAAATATGGTGATGAATACGTGGCGCCGGAGCATCACTTTCGTGGCGTTAGTAAAATGTGGCGTAACGTAATCTAAATTAGTATTGTAATCTATGACACACATGAAACAAGTATCACCGCGATTATTTTATAAGAGTAGAAACTTTTCTCACCTGAACATTAATATAAGCGCCTGAGGTAATGAGCGCGTTGGCAATGTCGTAGAAGCCTTCTTTGCAGGCAATAGCGAGCGCCGTGAATCCATCTTTGTCTAACGCGTTCACATTCGGCTTGTGTTCCATCAGCATCTGGACTATCTCGAAGTGGTTGCCTGGGAGGGAAAGTTAGGGTTAAAATCCAGTGGGTTACTATTAGAAAGGACGTAATCAACCGATCAAACACTGCTAGATCTGGGGCCAGATTAAGCGCTCCAAATCCTGTCGGAATCCTGACGTTTGCGATAGCAATTAGAATTTGACAGTTAGACGATTGGAATAGTTCAGGATTTGGTGCGCTCAATATAGGAGCTGTTCACTAATAAATTCATTCAGCATTCGAGATCCATTCTATGTTTAGATCGTATGAGATTAGATAATCCAAGTGAAAGATACGGAATGTAAGGCAGAAATTAACGAAAAGTAAAGAGTTTAACTTCGCATTTATATTCTTATGAGCTTATTCATAAGGTTAAGTGGACATTCTGTAGGTACTCTTCCGGGAGCTACACAAGGTATTAGCATCGTGCAGGGCTACTCGCAGCAGTTCCGCATAGGCCACGTGAGCATCTTCTGCGTACAGGTTTGGGTACCAATACCTGCGTAACCTGTAGAAGCAGCGACGTATGTAGCTTACAATACTGACTAGCCCTGCACAATGCTAATACCTTGTGTAGCTTGAAGCAGCGGTGTCCAGCAGTGCACCCTTAGCCGATACCTTGTGTAACCTATAACCTGTAACAGCCAGGTGGCTTGCAATACTGACTAGTGCTGCGCGGCGCTCATACCTTGCGTAGCTTGAAGCAGCGGGGTCCAACAGTGCATGCCGGCAGTGTTGGGATCGGCGCCGGCGCGCAACAGCGCCGCGCAAGCCGCGACGTCACCGGCGCGCGCAGCCCAAGTGAGCGCGGAGGTGGCGTACTTGTCACACGAGTTGGGTCGCGCGCCCGCGCTTAGCAGCCGCTGCACCACGCCGCTATGCTTGCGTCCCGCCGCCCACACCAGTGAGCTGGGGGTTAATCACGTTAGAACTGAGATGCCCACACTTAACTGGAGTATCATTAAATAAACTCACGCCTGCATCACGGAGGGGAAAGCAGAAACCAGGGTTTGCAACTTGCCACGATCCTGAGAGACCTCTTTCGGTTCATCAACATTCATTAGTTGCTGCATATATGCTCGCCGGTAACAATTAATCACACTAACAATATGTTAATTTACCGTCGATGCTGCTGTTACGTCTGGCATCCGTGTTGTTGGCACATTCCAACATATTTAATGATTATAAAATAAGAAGTACACTTTAATAAATGTCCGAGGAGTCACTAGATTAAGTAAAATTATAATATGGCTAGGCTAGAATAAAATTATAGCCATGAATTAATTTTATTGGCGTCAAAAGTGTAGAATTTTAATGTCGAAAAGTATCTCTTTATCAAAAAGTAAGTACAGAATCACAAAAATAAAATATATCTAAAACGTCCCATATTTTACTATCTTGGCCCTCAGACCACATTTGTTAAAAGAGTTGTCTGTTGTTTTTTTTATGCGCTTTGGCTAACTGACATCCTCTAACAGTACCTATATTGACATATTGTTAATGTTCGAGTAACAAGGATTTAGGAAAATAAATATACTCAGACACTCTGATACCTTCACAAAGGTTCCCTTCATTTTACCAAGGCACTGCCGCCGACCATATTGTACGTAATGTGCTGCTGTTGCTTTCAAGAAGTGGTTCAATTTTATCGATACCCAATAAACGGTTCTCGGGTTAATCGTTCACTCAATAACCTGCACATTGTATAACAGTTCAAATCATTAATTAAGAAGCTGCGAATCAAACACTAAGCGGACCGTATCACAGGATTCATTTCTATGTGTTAACGATCCTACTAAGTTTGAATCTTTCAATTGATGTAGAAAAACCCTAGAAATAAAAAGAAACATCCTAGGTGGAATAGAATGTGCCTACAATGTTTTTTTACTTGCTTTAAAATCAGTAAGGTCTTGCTAAATCTCCGCGTTCTCTTACGTCATTATGCTGAAGGAAATTGGTTTATCGCAATGTCAACATTTGCAACAGCCTCGTTTCCAAGAAGGTAAACGTTACAATAATACAAAACATAATATAAAACTCGTGAGTAGATCTAGGTACGTAAACCTGGGTACGATACGGCCAATAGTGCAAGAATCAAATACTTACTACATATCTTAATTGTTATTATACGTGACTGCCAAGTTCACATTAAATACTGTCTAACTACTTTGTATTTTTCAACAGTAAATAAATTATAAATGTACAAACTGTACAAATAACTCAGCAAGTGCTTATGTATAAAGAGTTATTCTCTATTAGCTCACTCGGCAAACGTTGTTTTGCCATATTAATTAGCCTACGACAACGTCATAAAAATCGGTGAAGCCGTTTCGCAGAAGTTCAATAACAAACACTGTTACACGAGATTTTTATATTAGATTGGGTGTTATTCATAAATACAAAATAATACTATTTTCATAAATTAATTTATGAAAATAGTATTATTTTGTATTAATTATAAATTTAATAGATATTTTCTCAAAATTTCGGAGTTGGTCTCTTAACAAATGTTTTTGTTGATGCGTAGAATAACCCCCTTAAGTTTCACTCTGCATAATTTGTCTCTTACTTGATATTATAGTTGCCATGCGCATGAACGTCGGCTCCATTCTCCAGCAGTATCGCGACGACGTCTTCATGTCCTTTATATGCCGCCCACATCAGTGGAGTCCACCCGCCCTGGGGAGTCAGGAGACATTACTTGTGTTACTTGGTGTCCCGAGATATCATGAAAAATTTAAAAATTCGGCGATTCGGGGAAAACTGATTGAAGGTTAAAAGGTGATAGAAATAAGGTGTTTTTATGAAATCATTACCAGTGACGCCTTCTTCCACCAAAAATAACTAAAATGCCATAGGAAGATGAGTAATAACGTACCCACCCTTGTACCAACTAACCTAAGCCATTGGAAAGGTCTTGGAAAACACAGATATTTTTTATTTTACGACTTAACTGGCTGGAGAAAAAAATTTATTTGACATTAAAATATGTCTAAAAAGCCGTTGCGAATTCGCCCCTCGCGCTATCGATTCACGATCGATCGCTATCGATTACCGCTTATTTCGGTCAGCAGAGCAGGTAGATGAGCAGAAACACGTGGTCAGCAAATAAATCTAATATGATCAACAAAGCAATTATTTTTATTTGGTCCCATTTGGAATTTTCCGCTGCTAAATTCGGACTTTTCTACTGCTCAATTTTGAATTTTCTGTTGGTCAAATTAGGATTTCTGCTACTGAATTTGATCTTTTGGGTGCCCATTTTTGTATATTTTGCCGATCAATAATCGCTGTTCAATAGACTTTTATTGCTGATAGATAAGATTTTATTGCTGACCTGAACCTTATAATAAATGTCTTTCTTCTTCTTCTTTTATTCTTTTTCTAATCGTTTAAATTATATCCATATAAAACATGGATAATATTATGATTTTCTCCATGCATTCACACTAGCGCCACCAAGTCACAAATAATAATAGAATAATTTTTTAAATATCTTTTTTGCAAAAATGTCAGCACAATCTCTCAATCATGTTAATAGTGATTTTAGGACCCACAACCGAAAACCTGGGATCACGGACCTGGGACTAGATAGCATTTATGCCAACAACAGCGGTTTTTGGCGTCAATGCTATCTAGTCCCAGGGTTTTTTGCCTTAGGGTCACGGCCATGGTCCCTTTGCAAAAACGATCTGTGAAAAACCGGTCAAGTCCGTACCATTATCTATACAACATTTGAATATTTCAAGCGTCTATCTGTTGCCGTTATTCATATCGAGCAAAAAACGGAAAAAAAACACGGTCCTTGCATGGGAGCCCCCCTTAGATATTTATTTTATTCTGTTTATAGTATTGTTCTTATCGCGGCAACAGAAATACATCATCTGTGAAAATTTCAACTGTCTAGCTATCACGGTTCATGAGATACAGCCTGGTGACAGACAGACAGACAGACGGACAGTCGAGTCTTAGTAATAGGGACCCTTTACCCAAAGGGTACGGAACTTTGCACTCGAGAAACTGTTAGGTATTGTTGCTTTTTAGGGTTCCGTACCCAAGGGGCTAAGGGACCCTATTATTAAGACTCCACGTTCCGTCTGTCTGTCTGTCAATTGTCAATGTCCGAAATTTTCACAGATGATGTATTTCTGTTGCCGCTGTAAAAAAAAATACTAAAAACAGAATAAAACTAATATTTAAGGGGGGCTCCCATACAACAAACGTTGTCTAAAGACAGCGCTCCCCATCTAGCGGTCATCTATGCAACCTTCACAGCGCGATGTCATGTCGTTAAATGTCAATGTTAAACGTTGGTTTCTATAGATGGCGCTGTTCTAATCTATCTTGTCTCGATCGTTGTATAATATTGTATAGATAATGGTACGGAATCCTTCATGCGCGAGTCCGACTCTCACTTGGCCGGTTTTATATCGCATGCACTGCCACCTAGCGTGGAAGACGTGTAACTCGATGAAGCAGTACGCATATTTACAGGAATGAATATATGTTTTGTTTACAATAAAAACACAGCTGTAAGTACTTTAAAACGTTGTACGTACAGCATTCTATTTTATGAATGCAGTTATCAAAGGAAGAAGAGAAACAATAAAGAATAAATTAAAGTTAACGATTGATGATTGTTATGGAATCCTCATTCTAGAGCACAACAATGTAAATTGCCTAAGAAAGAACTACGTATAGTAATAATAGCGGTATTTAAGAGTGTGTAACGGATGTCAGTGACATCTTGGCAGGGTTCCACGTGGCGTATAAATATAACAATTTTGAACGCACTGCACAGGACAAAATAAACATTTTGGTCATTGTTCTATTATAAATATTTGGGTCACGCGTGCATGTGCATTGTCCGCTTTATATAATAGTTGCACTTTTTCATTTAACTAAAGTCTGTCGGATTTACTGACATTCTACGGCATTTTGCCAAGTAGTTTTATTGGGCAATACCGAACTGTAATTATGTCGTTCAACAATGTGCACCGCAATGAATGCGTTAAATCAGTATGGGCAGAATCGTCTTTAGATAGTTTAATGAACTCACAGGAAGTTATTTTAATTAGTGCAGATTTGATGAGATTAACTGGGCACTAATTTTAGAGGATATACATAGAAGTGTTATCTTGCCAAACAAACCGACACCATTATGTGGCGGCTAAATAAAAGCAACTTGCAGCTGTGCGCAAGCTTCACATTGTCACTCAACTAAAGTCATTTCACGATATAAAACAAAAATAACTTCACGATGAGACACTATCGGTTCCGTAGCGTACACACGGAATGCTTGAAGAGGTAGCTAGACACAAAAATGATCCAATTGTAATTCTCTTTAATAAGTTTTTTTATGTGGTGGGGGCAACACAACAGTCCAGTCTATCATTGTTCCTATATAATTATTACTTTTTAGTTTAATGCCATAAAATTTTTAGTTCAAATAATTGCATGCATAAAAAATCAAAATTAATTTAAGTTTTAAGCTGTAGGAAACATTCAATATAGTCAGGATTAATAATTTTATGTCTTAGATTGAACACTAATAGATCTGCTGTGGATTGGCATATTGGCAGACCCGTGTTGACGTTCAGACAGCATGTTTAGACGAAATCACGACCGGTACCGTCGTTGCGTCCATCAACACGAAAAGACCAAAGGTAATTAGTTACAACTCTAACCACTAAGTTAGTTCACAGGTCTGCCAACGTAGGTAATTGTAGGGTTAGCAGCCTTCAATCAATCAGCCCATTTTCGTACACTGCTGGACATAGGCCTCCCAAGACGATCTGGGCCAGATTTCTGGCAGGCAGGCAGAAATAAGTGGCTCTACCCATTGTTTTTGCAAAATTCTAGTACTGTCGCCCCAATTTTACAGTTAAGTTTGTAACCTGTATGTACAAGGACGAGTAAATCATCAAGTTACATTACAAGCACAATAATACTAAAAGTTACACCGTCACTGGAACCCAGCGTTGACTTAAGCGTACGTCGTCGAAACGGCCGGCTCTAACTTAGATTAAACTAGATTATGATTAAGCGGTGGTAGCGGAGTGGTAGAACTCCGGCTTCTCATTCGGGAGGTACAAATTTCTTTGTATTCCAGGTTAGGTACGTACATTTGTCAAGTTATAGTAGCAATACCTCTCGCTAACGCTGAAGGAAAACATCGTGTGGAAACCTGAGTGTTCGAGGTGCTCACATACCTCAGCGCTTGAAATTGCCAATCTGCGATGGGCACGCGTGGTAATTAAGCCCATACTCTCTCTCTCTGAGAGAAGGCCTGTGCCCTGCAGTAGGACGTATATAGGCTACATAAAACATACATAAATACATACATAAACTCACGCCTGTATCCCAGAGGGGTAGGCGGAGACTAGGGACTGCCACTTGCCACTTGACCCGCCAAGCCGGATATGAACAAATTGATGAAATTTGGCGCGACTGCATTTCAACGAAAGCCAGTATTTACACAGTCTCGGTTGTCCACTGGCGTCCCGGCGTCTGGCTACTCCCGGACGACGGCGGCGGCTCGAACGGCGCCCAGCTGTCGTTGTTACATTCTGTACCTACCGTTGAGGTCTCCAGCTATTTTACTTAATACAGATTTGTTTAAAACGTGCAGTGAAGACGTCTCTGTAAAATTGTTGTATTCATTTATTGTTCAATTGGCAAATAAACTATATTTTATTTATTTATTTCTTATTTTGTCAGCAAGGCTTGCGTCGGCGCCCCCACCAGACCGTGCCGTCATGGCCGCACACGACCAAAGTCGCAGGCTCCAAAGTTGACTAGCATCTGACTCAAGGCCGCGCGGCGACCGGCGGCATGCGAAAACGTCCAAATCCATTGAAAACTACGTTGATGAAGTTGTAAGTTCTGTGAAGCAGATAAAACCCCCTCTTTCTACGGTACCCTACACTGCGCGTGGCCCGACACGCACTAGGCGGGTTTTTGAAGTCGGTTTGTGTAAATAGTATCATAGAAGTAACAGTTCTTTAACATTAAGATTAAGAAATATTGCGTAACAATGTAAAGAAATTTCGCCTAAAGTTAAATACGCAGCTCTGAAATAAAACATATTCCATCACTATTTTTGCAAAAGAAATGTCCATAGAAGTAAGTAAGTAACCATTTTGCAGAATTTTTCTAAATGGAAAATTTCAATTAACGTTCCGTTAAATTGAGCACAAGGTTTATGACGTAACTTTTTAAAAGTATACTTTATTACTTGTACCATTAAAATATCGTTTATGTAAAATGCTACTTCTATACTGATATAAACAACGTGGAGTGTTATCGGCACTCTTTCGGTGATTTAACTATAGCACGGCTGAAATCCTGTTACTTACAGTCTCGCGGGTCGACCGGCGCCACGGCGTACAGCGGTTTCCGGACGACGGCGGTGGCGCCGACACGGGCCGCCAGCTCCAGGGGCATCCAGCCATCATTGTCGGCGACGACGCTGGGGTTAGCGTCCCCCTCCAACAGCAGCCGCGCGGCGCCCACCCACGCAACCTCGCACGCCAGCATGAGAATGCACCGCTGAATGAATCCTACTTACACAGTCTCGGGGGTCGACCGGCGCCCCAGCGTCAAGCAGTTCTCTGACAACGGCGGCGGCGCCCGCGCGGGCCGCGAAAGCTAGCGGCGTCCAGCCATCGTTGTCGGCGAGGCTGGCGTCGGCGCCCCCGGCCAGCAGCAGCCGCGTGGCGCCCACCCGCCCCGCCTCGCACGCCAGCATGAGTGCCGTCGTGCCGTTCTGCGTAGGTTTGGCCGGTTGAATGGGGAACACGTCTCAAAATTTTATTTTATCTTAGGCCCTAGGAAGACTAATAATTTATTACAATATTATAAAGCATAGAAAAATACACTGATCGGAGTGACATTGTGTTTATACCATAAAAGAGATAGTAAAACTCAGGAAAATAAAAAAATAAAAATCCGGGGCTTTAATAATAATAATGTTTATTCATGTTTATTTTTGTTTCTATACAGGTCTCGACTCTTCATAGGTAGTAGGTAGAGAAGGCCTATACCCGTTTGTGGCCACTGTCAAATCAATCAATCAGCGCGTAATAGTACATTGCTGGACAGGACTTCCACTAAAATGTACCACTGACTTTGTTTTCCAAGTTACGAACAATAAAGTTGTAGTAACAATACCACTCGCTACCTGTGAAAGAAAACGTCATGAGGAAACCTGAGTGTCTGAGGTGTCCACATACCTCAGCGCTTGAAATTTCCAATCCGCGATAGGCACGTGTGGTAATTAAGCCTATACTATATCTCTGAGAGAAGGCTTGTGCCCTGCAGTGGGACGTATATTATATGCAACGTACAAAAACCATTGCATTCAGAGATATTTTTAGTACGATAAATTCAGTAAGACAAAGTAAGGCAATGATTTTTTTCAAGAGGCCATCTATTGATTCCGTATTATATAGATCAAAGACTTCTTTGTCGATAAATAGCTTGACCCATAGATTTCGTACGAAAGGAAATGCTAGCCACTCATAATAAAAATAAAAGAGTTTAGAGACACTTCAAAAGATTTATCGACCAAGCGTATGGGCGGAAGTCGGCTCAATCGAACTGATTTCCGCTCTCGAGAAGTCCCAGTTAGTTACCTTTGACATTTGATAATTATTCCAAGCACCTTTATATTCCAAGTAAATTTCCTGTCAGCCTTAAACGGTTATATGAAAAATCAACAGGTGGTTGGTACGTACATGTCGTGGAAAAGGACAGAGGTGAAACCCAGCACTGGACAGAGGTTTTGATGACACTAAAATGTCTTCCGATTCAAATTATCGTTGAACCTTAGGCCCACATTAAACGAGCGGTTCTCTTTTTTTATGGAAACTGAAAACCGCGCCGTGTAGTTTGCAGGATACAACCTTCAGTGGCTGTTTACGAGCCGCTGAAGAACCGTTCGTGTAGCCGGAGTCTTAATCTATGGTGGGGCTCACCTCATCTTTGTCGTCAAGCGCTAGACTCTTGTTATTGTCGAGGTAATGCCGCAGCTCCTCGTCGCTGTGCAGAAGCTGCGCCAGCGTCTTGAAGCAGGCGAGCGACACCATCGACTCGCTGCGATGGAGGCTCTGCAACGGCCCAATACACAGCGTCAATAACGTTAATGGTTACAATACAACACAATCACTTCCAGACCACAGGGCACGACCCGGCGACAAACATTGTTATGGCTCGTGAAATAAAGTAAGATGACGGCTGTAGTTGGCACACGTGCCGCCCGTGGATAAGGCCCTAAAGGCGTTTATCGCGGCGTCGTGCCCCGAGGGCTGAGAGCTTATACTGTTAAGACAGAAGTTTACAGAACCTGTGGAACAAAACTGACTTTGACTGATGTTTTTCATACATTGACGCCGCCAACCCGTCGTGTCTATGCTAGCAAATCTAAACCCGGCAATGCAATAAAAACGTGTGTCAAAGGCTGTGAATTTGCAATGGTATCTTGTACGTACTTTTCCATCGACAGATTCGTGTTGGAAGTCCTAAAGTAGGAAATCCTGAGTTATATATATACTGATGTAACCATTGGGGCTTATGTAAGACTATTTGGCCTATCCCACAGAATATCAACGCCTGTATGCGTAACCTAGCGTCACGGGGTGGGCAT
The DNA here is from genome assembly GCA_963969515.1 of Yponomeuta evonymella. Classification (NCBI taxonomy): domain Eukaryota; kingdom Metazoa; phylum Arthropoda; class Insecta; order Lepidoptera; family Yponomeutidae; genus Yponomeuta; species Yponomeuta evonymella. Next base: position 9,587,547 of record OZ018346.1, read on the forward strand.
AGACCGTTCTGTAATCAGGCAAGATCAACTTACACAACACGAAGCTCCTAGTCCTAAGATGATTTGTACAAATATCTAAATATCTACGGCGGCCCTTTGCTAGAATCGAACCCACGACTTTCTTGGTAGACCAGCGACACCGCTAAACGAACGAGTCATTGTAGTTGATCTTTAGAGTCACCGAAGGGCCGCCTCCATTTGCTTTATTTCGATAATATGTCGCCTTGATCTTTGCGTACCTAGAGCAAAGGAAATATGTTGATGTAGACGAAATTGACTTGGATGTTGGTATTAAAGTGGGAAATGTGCACTGATAAGAGATAACATTGAATAAGGTAAAATAATTGTCATTAAGGCCTTTCCAAACATTATACACGGTGGTACGTTAAAAGAGACACACTGAGGTTCATTTATTATTAGTAATTTTAAGTTCATTTGAAACACATGGCGACCTGACACTTCTGGCGTTGTGGCCATAAAATCATGCGGCACATCGTCGTGTTAATTTATTATTGTTCTGTTAAAATTTACGCGTAATAAAATTAATTGCAGGTCCGTCTTGACTCACTCCACATGCATGATATACTCAATTTTAATGTCCCATATAAATTGCCCAAGATATGCTAAGCCAACTATATAAATTGGGCAGTAAAATGAGTTTAGACCTTCGGTACCTACATATGGAACAAGAATTCTCTATGCATACCTCACTATGCTGAATGGTCCAACGAAGCATTGACTACAGATGAATCAATTATCTTGATAGAAGGTAGGTAAGCACAGCAATCTCTATACTATAATTACAGAGTAAACTTTGTAAGTGACAAAATTAAAACAAGGCAAGCGTACGCGCAGCGCGGTGGTTTATTACATACTCAGTTCTTTCTTTGTAGATCCAGCGATAGTGATAACGTATCCTATCACAAGGTAGCCACATCAACAGTTAGTAATAAATGACTCAATAAGAATTTTTTCGCACTAGTTAGGATTAGGATTAGGCTTCCGTGGACCATTCAAAGAACCAACGTATTTATTCTGTAGAATTCTAAATGACCCGATCGGGCCAATTAATAACAAGCGTTTTTAATTGTTCTTTTCAACGTCAGCATCTAACAGGTTAGCGCTTTATAGAGCGAATGAATGCATGATAACAGTAAATTTATTGATTAACCTATTTAATCACATTTGATGCGCAGTCAAATGAGAATATACAAAACAGCCGACCTGTTGCCCATTAGTGTAAATTGGATTTTAATTAAAATTTAATTTAGCTTCGAATAGGTGTATAATATGACGTCGGCATTACTTGAGTTACTTGGTGAAAACATGAAACCTGTGTGCATTAGATAATCCCAGGATATGCATTTAAGCAATATATATTTCTCTGCGAATAGCGAACGTCAGGTATATCTACCCAAATATGTATTTCATAAACATGGTAGTCAAGAGCTGATCAAACTTTATATTTCGGACCATTCTTAATTCTTAAGCTTGAATTCAGATTGATATGGCAATTGTCGATGAGCTGTCGACAATACTTATAAGGACTTCGTTACTCCTTAATTGTGTTAATTTGTGTGAAGTGTTCTTGGAAACTATTACCTACCTAAGAAGTATCCTACAAAGTAAGATAGAAGAACTTAGAGACTAATTATTAACTTATGGTTTAGTTTAAGATTTCGATCCATGCAGCATTTCACAATAAAAGAGTTAGCCGGTTATTTGCAATATTTCACGCAGGAAAACAACAAAACGAACGCTGGAGCAGGATGCACACTCTAGCGCAGACCGTGTTAGAATGTCGACGAAGTGCGAAACCATGGAAACCGGTGAAAGCGTGGCTGTGGCGGCGCGGCTCGCCCGGCGGCGCCGTCACCGTGAAGCGCGGCACACTGAGCCGCGCGCCGGCCGACCTCGGGCCCGCGTGCTGCTCGCCCGCGCCCGTCGCGTGCAGCTGCAGGAACGAGCGCCGCCGCCGCTTCACCAGCGGCGGCGGCGCCAGCGTCGAGCCCGCAATGCTGTTGCTCTTCCCCCGCGGCGCCGGCCTGAGCTCCCCCGCCGCCGGCTCCAGCCGCTCCGAGCCGGAACTGCCCTCCCGCTCCGACGAGGACGGCGACTCCCGCACCACTGCCAGCACGGCGCCCTCCGACCCTCTGTCCGGAGGCCGGCATACGTTCCTCGGCCGGTGTATGTTCGCAATGAGACTCCGGATGTGCACATACTCGTTCTCTTTGGCCGAGACGTCCGGAACCGGGAGATGCGGGTGCCGCGACATGTTGCGTGTCCACTCAGCTGCATAATACGAGTACGCGGGCACGAGCGCGCGCGCCGGCTCCCTGCGACAGATTTGCGGGCGTGACTGGTCTGGCGCGGCGCGGCCGACTAGCGCGGGACGCGACACACCCCGCCACACGGCGACGGGCGGGCGGCCGGCCGTTGGGCGGGGAGACTATAATTACGGCACGCATTGAATCAGGGCGGGCGGGTTCGCTCCGAGGCAATGAATGAACCGATACGTACTAGCGAGTAGTTGCTGTAGGAGCGGCGTGAGATCAGCTTAATGATCGCAGAGGCAGAGCGGTGCGGCTTGTCGGCGGGTAGCATGGTGTGAGAGCGGGCGCACTGTGCGCCACGACTTCATATACCTCCCCGCCACTACTTTTCAACGCATCATCGGCCTCATGTATGACAATAACTTTTGGTGTACATATGAATAAGTATAGGTAATTTATTTAAATGTATGTATATACCAATTTTGTGTCTAGCAGACACTATCTGCCAACATGAAAAAGGCAGATCTGTACCTTCAAGCTATACCTATTCGTGTGCATGAAAAATTAACAATAAAAGGATTTTTTCGTTCAAAAAAAAAGTATAATTTTACTGTTCTGACTCTCCAGAAAAGTACAAAAATATGATCAAAGGTCGAAATAAAATTGATTTGAATAGCAAATATTTCAAAAACTCGTTATATCCGAATAATTAGGTTTGGTAAGCCGGGCTACGGGTTAAGTAAAAAAAAAACTTTGTGATGAGAAGAAGAAGAAGAATACAGAAAACTCTGTCGTTCACTTTTTTGGAAAAATGGATGCAAACGAAGATGTGATTTTTTTTTCATTGGCGGCGCTAGTTAGCCCTTATTAAAGCCTTAAGTCAACGGAGACGGACACTAGTAGAAATAAGTTCTGCTGTTACATAATGATAATGCATGTTGTTGGTCATGGTAGTGGTCTTGCTGGGTGCTTATATGAGTTGTATTCCAGTTAGACAGCTCGCAGCATCCGAGGCACCATGCGTTATAAAAATAAATTAAATAAAAAATGAAAACCGACTTCAAAACACTACACGACTATTATAGCGGAAAGGGTGGATAGCCGATAAACAGAAATGTGGGTCGAGAGAGACGGAAGTCTCTGTAAAATTGTGTACAAAAAGTAGCATAGCACCGCAAATTGTTGCATTGTTGTCACTAACATAGTTATTAAATCACAAATTATGTTACTAACATAGTCTTTAAGTCACCATTGTTACTAACACTATATGGGACTGCCTAAAATAAAAATGAATAATTTAATTTTTATTTATTTTTTAAAATAATTGTTACTACAGCATTAAAAAGTTAGAAATAATTTAAAAGAATACCTTTAAATTAGAAGTACGTATACATGCAGGTATTGTAGAAATATAATTTAGAGTCGCAAAATACATTGTGCTGGTCATGAAACTAGGCACCGATTACAAATTATACTTCTACAATACCTACACGTATACGTACTTCTAATTTAAAGGCTTTCTTTTAAATTATTTCTAATATTTTAGTGATGTAGTGTTTTGAAGTCGGTTTGTATTTTTTATTTAAAAATTTTTATTTTTAAATTTTTAGTGGGGGAGCGGGAAAAAAAATTAAGTCCGTTGTAACCATAATTTACTCTACTTAATTCTTTCCTTTAAAATTTGAAGTTCTCAATTTCCATCTCCGAAAGTCTTCACCAGAACATCACCAGATTACGCTGGGACTACTTTTACGCTATATTTTGTTGCCAAATTAGGCCTTATTTTCTGCTGTCCATTGAAGAGTTCCGTTCTCCATCTCTGAAAGTCTTCATCAGATCTTCACCAAATTAAAATGGGACCAAGGGGACATTATATTCAACAATTCGAACAAAAATAGAATTGTCGAAATCGATTAAGATTTGACGGAGTTATGCGAGAACATGGCAAAAAAAGCAATATACGTCGAGTTGAGCACCTCCTCCTTTTTTGAAGTCGGTTAAAAAGGCTAACGGGATCAGGGTACTGTATAACACTAGCTAGGGCGTCAGGCCATGCGCGATAATGCAGGACGCGATAAAAATAAACCTTGCCAGAGCAGCGACGTTGCAATAACATAACATGGGATAATTGGGCTTCGAAATGATTAGGTGGGCCGGAAGAATAAAGGGAGGTGGCAAAATGCCATTTGTTCCTACTAGTTGCATGGGTTAGTTTCATGATGGAACAGGTGAGAAGTTTTCTTCTAGGTAGTTCCATGGGTTTCGTGAATGGAACCTCTGCAACTATTTTCTTCTCACTAGTTCCATTAAATTGTAGTACGTGTGGGACTTGCGAAATCGGGCCACCCTCAGTGGTCATTTACGAAACTTAAGGAACACTTTATTATTTTAATAATGGCAACTTTAAAAATTTATTAACTTTTTTCTGACTACCCTCAAAATGTATAATCTCGCAAATAGCAGCGAAAGAGGGCGAGGAAAAGTATTATTGTTTTCTGGTTATCAATTTTATAAACACACTGATTACAAGAAGTAGCAGCTTTGGACAGAGCCGGATTAACCATGTCCCTAGGCAATGGGCGTCTCGGCCTCCTTTATCCTTTTCTAACTTTTCTACCTCTTTCTAAAATATTTTTTTTTAACAAATCTGCCCGCGGCTTAGACAGACTGACAGATAGACAGAAACTATGAAACTATAAAGGGTCCTTGTTGACTACGGAACCCTAAAAATGCTCGGGGCGCAGGGCCCTTAGCCAATCGAGGCCTCTAGGCAGTTGCCTACACCGCCGAATGCATAGGCCTTGGCTTTAGAGCTCCTGGTAGAAAAATAAATTATCTGGTTTAGACGATTGGACCAAATTAGGAAGCATTCGTCCAACAGTTTACACACAAATGCTAAAGAAGATCAGGTAGAAGCATAGGACGGAAGTATTTCAGACAGTTTTCAATGAACGATTTAGTATTCTAGATCCTAAGCCTACCTAAAATATAATAATATGCAATTTATACCTTAGCTATACCCAGTAGTGGGCAGCGGTGGGCTGATGATGAATAAATTTCACATAAGACGTAATTTTGTTTTAACTCCACCGTAAAAACGGTTGTACGTACAAATATACAACTTGGTGTAATAAAAACCGGACAAATGTGAGTTAGACTCCCGTTAAGGGTCTCTAAATTAATGAAGGAAAACACATTTTTGCTAAATCAGTAAAACAAAATATATGGTGGTAGTACGGATCCTTGGAAGCGCGAGTTTGACTCGCACTTGGGTATTGTTTTTAACTACCTATGCCCACTGATCGCGGATATACTTGTAATTATACTTGTGTCAATCTAAGAAGAATATTTTAGAAATGCACGGTACCTCCTGACGATTACTGAAACTCCTGATGAACGATGGGGCGCGGAACATTTCAGCGATTAGAAACAAAAACTAGTGAACCAGAACAGAATGACGATCTCTGTTTATCGAATCGACGGAACATGATAAAGAAGTGAGACTATTTTTGGTCGCCAGCTTTTATAGAGTTTAGTGTTTGGATAAGCTTAGTTTTAGAGCAAATGTTTGGTCGGAGAGCTAATCCCTAAACGTTTGCATATTGCCAACTCGATAGTGATAACATAGGAAATATACTGTGCCGTGCATTGTAATCTGTGTGAAGCAATTTGGTAGTTTTGCTTGTGAAAAGATTAAACTAGAATGGATAATATACTGAAGCCCATACTCTCTCTCTCTGGGACAAGGCATGTGCCCTACAGTGAATGAATGAATGATTTATTTCCAGTGGGATGTATGTATGAATAATATATCTCTCTGATCTCTGCCTATCCCTGCGGTTTGCAGGCGTTAGGTTAACAATATATTTAATCACAATAAATATCTGCAACCTGGTTGTGCAATAAAGTATTCTCTATCTATCTATCTATCTCAATGCGAAAGTCTTTGGGAGTTTAAATAAATAAATAACTTCGAACAACACAATCACTTCTCCTGGTCCCAAAATTATTTGTGCTGTATCCGAGTAAGACAGAAAAAATATATTTGAGCAATAAAGATTATTACTAATGGAAACATTTTATAACATTACTTTAAGTTTTAATTTGCTGGAAGAAAGATATAGGTATATTCTTAGAGAGGTAAGAAGTATGTAACACGTACCTACTTACATTTTATCATTCAATCGAAAACCGAATATATTATTATTAATGAAAAGGCTGAAATTGTTTACTTGTCACACTGTCACTACATTTGCAGATATGTTATTACGTATGGACCATTATGGTTTTATGAATAAATTTTATGGAAATTACCTATACAGTTATTTTAAAAATGGCGGAATTACATACATACGTAAACTCATGCCTGTATCACAGAGGGGTAGGCAGAGACCAGGGACTGACACTTGCCACGATCCTGACAGATCACTTAAAATGTACGCTTCCTCAACATTCATTAGTCGTATGCACGCGCGCCGGTTTCGGGTACTTTTTATCTTGCCGAAGTATATCCGCCTGGGACGTCCCTTACCGGCCCTTCCACCCACATTCGCCTGATATAATTAGTTTCGTCAATCTTTCTTCCTTCATCCTCTCCACATGTCAAAACCAACGCAACATTCCTTTCTCAATTCTAGTCACTATATCCTCTTTCAGTCCACAACGGAATTCTTGAAACATTTTAAAATAACCATGTAGAGGTAGAACCACCCATTTTAGCTGGCGATCTGGCTACTTCCTGTACAGTACAATATAGGTACAGTCAAGAGTACATTAACATTGACATGCCTGCATTCTAATCGTTTACTATTTCGATCTTACTCTTTATTTACTCTTTATAAACATCGAACCAGCATCCACCAGTAGACAACGCGAAGAGAACACGATATCTTTCATCAGCAGAAGGGGCGTACTGTTCTGATCCAATAGTGATGAACACTTACAATGAATGATGGAATAGTTGTAAATGTCGGCATCTTGGCAGACGGTTGGATGACGACTTAACACTGCATTCACATGCCTATTCGGGTCCGCCGCCAGAAAGTAGATGATTCATTGATAACTACTCATATCTAACAACACGCTTAAAAGCGTTTAGGTCTGTCCAAATTCATAGAGTGTTTTAGGGTTCACAATTCTATCCGTGATCTAAAAAATTTTTAAATAAAAATAAAAACCGACTTCGAAACACTACAGCACTAAAAAGATAGAAATAATTTAAATAATTAGAGCAGGAATGCTCATATCTTGTCCACTCTCTACAATGTGTTGAATAACACTTGCTCCCCTTCCCCTCCATAATTTACCGTACATGATTCGTTCCTTTAAAATTTGATATTCTAAATCTCCGAAAGTCTTCACCAGAACATCACTAAATTAACTTGGGACTACTTTTACGCTATTTTATGAAACATACGGATATTACTAAATATCTAAGAGTTTGGCTTGAAAAAAGGTTACGGTAACAAGAATATATTATCCCACGGGAACTCATTGCCGGGATGTCAAATATCCTATGTCTCAATTCAGATCTTTGCCTATCTGTATGGTTTCTCGTGCTGTGTGAGGTCTCGCGTTGTCGTGGAGCAATAATGGTGAAGATCGATTCATGAGTCGGGGCTGTTTTACTGCCAGTTTTGTCAACATGGTTCGGAGTTCGGCACAATAGACATCTGCCGTTATCTGATGCGAAAACTATAGTGAATAACACCATGCTGAGACCACCAAACAGTTACCATTACCTTTTTATTGGTAAGTTTTGCTTTAGGACACTGTTGTGGCATTTGACCTGGGGTCAGCCATTGCATTTTTCTTTTCCGGTTATCATAAAGAATCCACTTTTCATCACATGTTACAATTCGATCCAATATTCCTTCATTTCTGTACCGGTTCAACAAGGCAACACAAGTTTCAACACGCGTTTCTTTCTGCAGATCAGTCAAATCATGAGGCACCCATTTTTCGTATTTTTTTATTTTATTGATTTGACGCAAGTGAGTCAATATTGTGGGTAAGGTGACGTTAAACCATGCCGCTAATTCCTGGGTAGTTTGACTAGGGTCGGCTTCCACTATCTCTCTTAATTCATCGTTATTCACCTGTGTGGGCGGTCTTCCTCGTGGCTCGTTCTTTAAGTCGAAATTTCCATCACGAAAGCGTTTAAACCAAAATCGCACGGTGCGTTCATTAGTAGACCCCTCTCCAAACGCAGCATTGATATAGCGGGCTGTTTCTGCCGCGTTAGTTCCGTTAGCGTCGGAACTCGTATTCAAAAATCACTCGAATTTTCGCAGTATCCATCTTTCTTGTCTAAATTGAATAACAAAAACAATTGAAAGTCGATATTCAAATGTTTCACATTTTTTAAAAAAAGAACATCATAGAAACCATTTGAAAAAAGTTTCATTCGAAAACCTCAAACCATGAAGATTCTATGTCAATTCAAAGAACCTATTGCAATAAAACGGCAATTTCATACTTTAACCCCTATTATTATAGTAGGATAATAATATGTAGGTTCATATTAAGGTGTAGAGACCAGGGAGTGCCACTTGCCACGATCCTCACAAATCACATTCGCTTCATCAACATTCATTAGTCGTTGCACGCACGCACACAAGTTATCTTGCCGCTAATACATCCCCTAGCCAATACAGGCGTGAGTGTATATTATGCTATGTTTTTGTGAGTTTATGTTATGCGGACGACCCAAGCGGAGATGGGCGGGACGACATCACTTCCTTTCTACCGGGTTGGCAGAAAGTGCCTACGAACAGGTAGGAGTGGAGACATAAAGATATATAGATAAAACATTTATTTGCATCTGCATACACCCACATATAGAACAACAATTGAAATTACACAATCGGCGCTACATAAAAAAATGTTTTTAGTAAGGTGTATTCTTTAAATATTTGTGTATGATTTACCTATGTATTTTTATCTTTCTATCCGAATCCGTTTCTCTTCTTACATGTACAACGGCTAATTGATCTGATTGGTCATATCAAGGCCGCCAATTTTACTTTGTAGGTATACCGGCCTTATTACTAAAACAATTTTGGAAGTTCCTGATGCAGGTATCGTAAAGAATATTCTATTGATATCTTTCTAATAAGAGTTCCAATTTATTACCCAAGGTAGGCTACCAGTTTTCTGCCTGAAGAAAGCATGAAAGACTCAAGATTTTGTTGAGGCTACAATACTAATGATTTTCGATACAATTTTTTTTTGTTTAATCGAATTCGGACCAAAGAATTCGAACCTGCGCGCTGCGCTGCGCTTTCAGCTCACCATGTGCTCACGCTCTGACCTCTATACCATTGATCACCATTCATTTTTCATGGTACCCAGTATATTTGCAATAAATGAATCATTCATTGCAAATAAATCACTGCAGGACATAGGCCTCCCTCATGATTTTCTAACCAGGGTTTTGCCATAATCGCCACCTTGGCAGGCGCGTTGGCGATCGCAGTATGCGGTTGGAATCTCAGAAGATGCTGCTGCCCGTCTTTGTATGAATATAAATGAATCGTTGCTTCTAATCACTAGTTTTTCGTGGCTCCTGTTGAGAATTTCTTCATAAAGTAAATTAAGGGCCAATTTTTCAATAGTCAGATAAAACTTAACAGGAGAATAAATTGCATGCTTGATACCATGTCTAAATCATACGACGAGACAGTGACAACATCAGTTTTATTCTACAGTTAAGTTTTATCTGACTATTGAAAAATCTGGGAAGCTTGGAAAACCATGAGGGAGGCCTAGGTTCTGCAGTAGGCGTCAAATGGCTGATGATGATTGAAAAATCCGGTCTAATTCTGATACTGATACCGACCACTATTTTGTAAGCCTCGGAGCTCCATTAGCTGAACTAGATCACATTTCAAATTAGGGCTTTAAGACTGTTCTTACGTGGAGCATGCTGTCTAGCCCGCACAATTTAATATTCTTAGTTATTGTAATAAAATGAGTATATTTTTGATGAATGTGGTCTTAGGGTTTGATGGATAATAAAATTACGGACATTTTAAATATATTTTTGTTTTTCTATACGCAGTTTTTAATAAAATTATTAATTTTGGAATCAAATTTTCTCAATCAAAACCTTGGTATAACATAAGAAAAAAATGCTTTGAATAGATATCCGCCATTTATTTATCCATTACTAGATGACCCCGTGAACTTCGTATCACCGACGTCAACCGTTTATTTTCTTCTCACCGTTTAAACCTTCCCTGGACTTCCACAAATATATAAAAACAACAATTAGCCAAATCGGCCCAGCCGTTCTCGAGTTTTAGTGAGACTAACGAACAGCAATTCATTTTTATATATAAAGATAACCTCAGACTACATTCACGAAAAATATACTCATTTTATTACAATAACTAAAAATGTTAACTTAATTTGAAACTTTATCAGTTTTATTTTTGAAGAGAATGGACCGTGATTCGTTTCAGATTGATATTTGTTTCTTCGTTCCATCTTTTATCATATTTATGACAATGCAAAAGAAACGTTATTAAACTTTTACCTAATAAATTATTTATCTATATAATATCAACAAGGTAACAACATTATTTCATCCGAACACGGAAGGAATATATTTTTTACTGTATTATCATATAAATCCACGGTAAAAAATGTTAATAACATACGTATACAGTACATGACCGTCACAGTATTTACCTACTCAACGATAAAAAATAAAGGACAAATATTTCAAACAGGAATGAGTTATACCTACTATATGTTTAGCTACCTATTACTTAAAACTGACGTAAAGTTTGTTCTGTGAGTTTTTTTATTATTCGAAATATCAGGGTTCACATAATTTTATTAAATTTGCGTTTTACGCGCTCTACCAATGTTGCAGCCGTCAGTAAATAGAAGAATGACAATTCTATGTAACACTTAATTGATTCAGGCATTATCTATCAAACAGCACCCAAAAGCACTCCAAAGCAAAAAATCGTAAGAGTTCATATTTAAAAAAAATATAATAAAAATATTTCAAATGCGGTAGAACAAAAGTTCTTATATGTTTTTAGAAATAACCCCGTACATTGACACAGTGGAGAAAAAAAAGTCATCGAGACTGTTTACATTGATCTTAAAAAACCCGATCTAGCGCGGTAAATGTGGGTGTACACCAGGCATAGATACCTCATGCAGCACAGTATCAGAGGCGGTGTCCCTAACAAACTTGTAGTAGGGGAAGAGGCTTCCGTAGCTCCTCGGCACACGGAACGGAAATATCAGCGGTCGGCGCTCCGGCGGTGCGCTCGGGCCGGCCCGGGCGCCCCCGCGCTCCGACATGCCCGCCAGACGCTAGTCCAATAACACCACAACAAACACATTGTCCATAACCATAACTGCATCGACTTCACAATTCAACTTGTCTCACAAAGTCACTCAGTTCCGCCCAAGACACTTTACAATTGCCTTTTTCGGAGAGCAAACCGAGGGTATTCTAAAACGAATGTTTGAAAAGGACTGCGGCAAACCCTCGCTGGCAGTCGGTCTTGCACTGGGCCGACTGGGCACAGCGTTTGTTGATAAGATTTGATTGAAGTACCTACTAATAGACGACACACACACTTATCACAGTTATCGGCCTGTTTGTGGAGTCCTTTGCATGCTTAGGTAAGAAGAAACCTGGTGGATACACGTACAAACTTACAGTAGGAGCTGATTATTTCAGTACGTACCTGAAGTAACGTTCAGGTTACAGATTATTAGAAATTATGTTCGTTATAGTTGTCGAAATGTAAGAAGCCCGTTTTGACAGCTACACAAAAATGCATTTTACTTTGGATTTACTCGAACAAATACATAAAAAGACATTCTCTGGCATATTATTTAACGCTCGAAAGAAAAAACAGACTTTGTAGCCCGAAAAGTTACTCATAGTTTAGATTTTTTATGGTTTTGATCTCAACCTAGGTTAGATTTTTTCCTCTGTGGTTAGATTCCATGGTTTTTGTAGCTGTCAAAACGGCCTTCTTACATTTTGACGACTTTAGTGGGAACTTGAATAAATTATTTAAAAAGATATTTCTTTCATTTTATCGATGCGCCATCTATCAACTCACGATGGTACTATATGCTGTCGTAATAAAGTTGTGTGAGAAGAAACGATGTCGCTTGCGCTCGCGCAACAATATAATCACAAAACGCAAACATAGATGGCGTTCATAGCTTTATAAAAAAAAACTTCACTCAATTAAAAAAAGGAACCTAGCCAACAAAAGAACACGTCGTCGAATCTACACTCTTAAAGCTGGTGTGTAACAGTTTGTAGTCTGATTTTAATCAATTTACTGAGAAGTTATGAGTAGAATTAAATGAATAGGTACGTGTCCAAGACAATACGAACCATTTAATGCCCTTGAGCAATATCGTTCGTGAAAACCACACTTGGTTCAGTCAAAAAACAAACAAACAATACAATTACTTGACCTGTCCCAAACTAGGGACCAATAATTTATTTATAGTATTGTTTATCACACCAAAACACCGGCCAAGTGCGAGTCGGACTCGCGCACGAAAGGTTCTGTACCATTATGTATACAACATTAGACACCAAATAAAGAAAAAACGGCAAAAAATCACGTTTGGTGTATGGGAGCCGCCCTATTTATTTTATTTTAATTTAATTGTTTATTTTGGAAGCGAATATAGAACTAAATATTCTGTGAATATTTCAAGCATCTACCTGTTGCCATTAATAATATCGACCAGAAAACGGCAAAAATATTACGTTTGTTGTATGGGAGCCCCCTTAAATATTTATTTTATTCCGTTTTAATATTTGTTGTTATAGCAGCAACAGAAATACATCATCTGTAAAAATTTCCACTGCCTAGCTATCACGGTTCATGAAATACAGCCTGGTGACAGACAGCCAGACAGACGGACAGTAAAGTCTTAGTAATAGGGTCCCGTTTGGCGTAACTTTTAAACCTACAGATCATACTTGGCAAGTTTTTATTCTAAAACTATTCAGCATCTTCTAAAAACTTGCCAAGTTTGGTCTGTAAATTTAAAAGTTATACAAATTTTCCCTATTTATAATAACACTGCTAATTCCGCTAAGACAAGGAACTTGGCAAGTTCTTATATATGAAGTATTTTTTGGGACGAGAAGTTAGCCTGTTTTTAGGGTTCCGTATCCAAAGGGTAAGGGACCCTATTACTAAGAGTCCGCTGTCTGTCCGTCCGTCCGTCCGTCCGTCTGTCACCAGGCTGTATCTCATGAACCGTGACAGTTAGACAGAATTTTCACAGATGATGTATTTCTGTTGCCGCTATAACAACACATACCAAAAACAGAATAAAATAAATATTTAAGAGGGGCTCCCATACAACAAAAATGATTCTTTTGCCGTTTTTTGCTTGATATTAACAACGGCAACAGGTAGACGCTTGAAATATTGGTACGGAACCCTTCGTGCGTGAGTCCGACTCGCACTTAGCCTTTTTTTATTTATGTTTTGGTGGAATTTCATGATTTTTTGTTAAGAATGTTAGTCTGATGAAGTGCATAATAGCTTAGAAACGAGAATGGCCATTATAGTAAGAAAAAGTTTAATTTTATTGTCCGTCCTCACATCACACATAGGATGTGCAAAGCTTTTTTTCTACCTGTAACGGATTACGTGGTAGCACTTAAGGCCGGGTTCTCCGAGCGCACAGATTTGTACGGAACTTATTGCGCTGCACGAGCGAATAGATGGGGGGAAAAGTAGGCATTTTTGAAATTACAGAAACACAAATCCTATTAATAGAATTTTGACGACCGACGTCACCAACACAGTCAATGATAGTAATTTTGGTATTTTTTTTTTTATCCAAAACTCAGTTCAGCTCAAATAAAACCATATCTAGTGATAATTTAGACTCATGTTCGCGATTCTTTTTTTGATGCTATAAAGTTTAAAAAGTCATAAAAATAACAATCGACAGCCTTAGATAGGTGATTATACTCGTATTCTCTCTCTTTCTGAGAGAAGGCCTGTGCCCCGCAGTGGCACGTATATAGGCTACATAAAAAAATGGTTTATTGGTTGGGGTATAGCAAAGGGGGCGCGGGACAGAAAATTTTTGATGGGGGTGGTGTCATTATGACACCTATTTTTTATGATGCCATCGTATAGAAGACGCTAAAATAAACATGTTTTGTATGGGCAACTTTTCTCTAAACTTGATAATCACCGAGATAAATGACGGATTGTAGACGGGGACGGGTCAAAAGCCGAAAGTACAAGATGACAAAGTTTTATAATTTCTATTAATTTGCAACAACAAAAATATAGGTGCGACGAAGCGCGTAGCGTAGCGGAGCGCGTAGGAGCGTGTTAGGTTGAACATGTAAGACCGAAAACTAACCGAAATTATTAGTGCGCCCCCTTTGCTATACCCTGACCGGTTTATTTCAAACGTTATAGGTAAAATCATTTCAATTGATGCCTTGTTTTTAACTTTATGTAAGATTGATTGCGAATCCCAAGATAATAATACATCGATAAAAAGACATTGGCAATATCAAGACTGAGTGACGTCCAAGTGACACAGCTTCAGATGGATTTCATCGAAACTTGATAGCGGAAATTACGAATCTGTGTGAAATTGTAAGACCTGTTTTGTATTCGGAGAGTAAACAATAATAATTGATTGGCGAATTGACATTGTATGCATTTCAATAAATTCCACCCGCCCACGGACCTAAGTAGGTATGTGTGTTCGTATTCAATTTGAAATAGTATCATTGTCACACGCACACTCCTTTATTTTTTAATTATTGCATGTAAGCATGTTTGTTTGTGGCAATAAATCATTCATTCATTCATAATGTAACTAATAAATTTATCTGTGTGCAGTAGGTAAGCTCCGAAAGGAAAAGTCCTTCCAAACCGTGTCGTTCGCGCGTGGAACAAGCTTCATGTCTGTATCGTTAATGCTGACTCAGTGAACCGTTTGAACCCAAGATAGATAATCTACGTCCAAGAGACGTATAGCACGTATATATAAAATAATAATAACTTCCACACAACACAATCACTATTATATTACTATTTTTTTCTAAGTATAAATCACAGAGCTAACAGAATAAAGCGCTATATTCGAGCAAAAAGGCACATTAAACGCATCAACAAAGCGTTGAAAAATAATACAGAGATTGTCAAGTACATGGGTGTGAAAAAAATTTATGTTAGCTTACAAAAAGACTTATTGAGCAGCGCAATGGAATATGCAGTATGCTTTAGTGACTATGAGGCAAAAATAAAAGACTTACAATCTCATATACACAGCATAGCTAGAGCATTCACTACATGACTTGGGTAGGCAGTTACCGAGGCACAAGAAAAAATGAATGAGTATGCAGCAGAATTAACGGCAATAGGACATTATAATATGGACAGGTTTGAGTCGCTGACAAACAAAATGCCAGCAATGTGTACTTCGTGCAAGACACCACGTGATCATCAACCACCTGCGTCAGCATCACACATCACCCAACTGCTCGGTTCCACTGCGGAAGACACTCCACCTGCATCCTGCCCACCTGCGAGCATGCCTGAAGTGACCCACATCAACACCAGTCTGACCGGTCTTTGCGCCCTCTCAAGGCCCAGCTGCACAGTAAAAAGAAAAACAATCATCTATTCAGATAAAATACGAGTAGGTGTAGGCCTAGGTCCGTTGTTAAACGATAGGCTTACACAGAATGTCCTGAATGAATGTCATCCCCACGCGAGTTTTATTGACATTGTGCAAGAGTTATTAAAAAAACCGCTTGAAAGGGATACTACCTATATATTATTAGTAGGTAATAGCCGAGGCGTCAAAAAAACGGACATTAACAATGTATTCGACTTGTATGCTCAGGCTAAGGATGTCCAACCAGAGACGGGAAAGTTATTTTTTTGCGCTTTTCCTTATTCCCAATCACTTTCTGGAAAGGATAACAGCGACATACATAGCCTGAATATGCATATCCATCATCTGACATGTCGTCATAGTGACGTATTGTTTTTTGACATTAACAAGTTTGTTAAGAATTACTTCATGACGAGAGATATTGTGTACCTCTCTAAAAACAGTCGACGTAAGTTAGCCAGTCTATTGGCTTTTAATATTTTTGACTCTGTTGTTATAGGAATTATAACACAAACCAACGAAAACGACAACCGTGTTACTAGTATTAGTAATAATTTAGGAGCGGGCTCAAACACAGAATCGATGGATTTAAACGGCCATCGCAGACAAAGGAAAACCCTAAGTTAGGTCTAAATTTAGTTGCACAAAACATACAGGGTTTTTCCGGCAAAGACAATTTAATAGAACTATGTTTAAAGGATTTTAATGTAGATATTTTGTGTTTAACAGAGCACTGGCTGAAACAACCTGAAATGTCTTTTACTTTAAAAGACTATTTAGCAGTAAGTACTTTTAACCGACAGCACGCAATAAGAGGAGATTCAATGATATTTGTAAAAAGTAGTTTAAAAATGAAAGAAAGAAAAGACATTGTCAGTCTATCTGTTGAACGCTTAAGTGAGATCTCGTGTGTGCAATTGGATAGGTACATAGTTATGTGTGTTTATAGGCCGCCACAATCGAATTATAATGAAATTGAATTAGTTATGGAAGACGCCTTAAAACGCCTATTTACTAGCAATAAGAGCATAGTAGTATGTGGTGACTTCAATATAGATTTGTTAGTTGATAGTTCACTGAAAACTAAACTCACTAGTCTGTTCAGGTCATTTAATTTACATTATTTATTTACTGAGCCCACTAGGACAACAGCTACTAGCGCTACTTGCATAGATAACGTTTTTTGTAATTGTCAATTTATAGAAAAAAAGGTCATACATAATTTACAGTCCGATCATAGCGGGTTATGGGCAGTTCTACCGTCAGTACTACAAAAACCTTGTAATGAAGTAATTTGTAGGCCAATAACAGAAAAAAAAATTGAATTATTTAAAAGAAAATTAGGCACACAGATAGATTCTTTAAATTTTGATAGCACTGATCCGAATACATTATATGAAGTGCTGTTTTCGACCATATCAAAACAATTTGAACAGATATTTAACGTAAAAAAAATTACAGGGTTAAATCGCGGTTTTTCCGAATGGGCAAGGTTTACATAGAAGTAGGAAAAGGCTTTATGAATTGTATGAAGAGAAACAATTTAATCACGATCCGACGTTCAGAGAGTATGTTAAAAAATATTCAAAAACGTTTAGGCAAACTTGTTTAGCAGCCAAATCCATTAGCATAAGTAAACAAATTATGGCGTCAACTAATAAAATCAAAACAGTCTGGCAAGTAATTAGGAAAGAGACAGGCAAAACAAGACCTAGGGACCAGATATTTGCTTTAAAGGTAGAAGGGAATTTAGTCAATTCAAAGGAAGATATAGCAGAAATATTTGAAAATTTCTTTAAAAACATACCCCTCAAAATAACGGCTAGCTTAAATTCTTCCCCTCAATCAGCCGAAACTTTACTTCTGGAAAGTATAAATACATGCAAAGCTGACTTCCAATTCACCCATATAAGTCCCTTTGCTATTGTCAAAATATTTAAAGAGTTAAACTTAAAAAAAAACCGAAGATTTGTGGGGATTAACGGTTAAACTTATCCACGGTTATCCATATTCTAGCACCTTACCTTGCTACAATTTTTAATAAATGCATTGACCAGGGAACCTTTCCTAATCTATTAAAGTTAAGTAAAATAGTACCCTTGTTTAAATCTGGCGATCCTAGGTCAGGTCCTAAGTAAAGTTTTTGAGAAAGTAATTTTGCATCAATTGCAGACTCATTTTAGTATAAATAAGCTATTTCATAAGAAACAGTTTGGATTTACGAAGGGCCGCTCAACGACGGACGCAGGCATAGCATTAATAAAGCACATCTTTGATGCGTGGGAGGAGGCGCAGGATGCCATCGGGGTGTTCTGTGACCTGTCCAAGGCGTTTGATTGCGTCGACCACGAAACGCTCCTCATAAAATTACACCGATATGGTTTAAGTAATAAATCGCTAGCTCTTCTTCGATCTTACTTAACAAAGAGAACCCTAAAAGTAGATATTAATAGAGTTAAATCCTCAGGATCTAATGTAAAAGTAGGAGTTCCTCAAGTTCTATACTAGGACCGTTCCTTTTTTTGGTTTACGTAAATGATTTGGCCTACCTAGTAGAAAAACTATCGCAGATAGTATTGTTTGCTGATGATACTTCCTTAATTTTTAAATTAAAGAGAGGTTTAGGTAATGTTGACGATGTAAACAATGCTCTATCTACAGTTCTAAACTGTTTCACGGTGAACAATTTGATGTTAGATGCGAAAAAGACAAAATGCGTCAAGTTCTCCTTGCCCAATGTTAAAAATGTTGACACGTGTCTAAAATTATCTGGTGAGAAATTAGAGCTGGTAGAGTCCACACTATTTTTAGGCATAACAATAGACTCAAAACTGCAATGGGGTCCGCATATTGAAAAACTATCGGGTAGGTTGAGTTCAGCTGCATTTGCAGTTAGAAAAATTAGGCAACTTACAGACATATCGACTGCGAGGCTGGTCTATTTTAGTTATTTTCACAGTATCATGTCATATGGGCTGTTATTATGGGGACGGGCAGCAGATATAGAAACAATATTTATTTTGCAAAAAAGAGCAGTAAGAGCAATTTACAACTTAAGCAGTAGGGAATCGCTAAGGGAGCGTTTCAAAGAAATAGGAATTCTTACACTGGCTTGTAAGAAAGCCTATTATAGAATAGACGTGTATATGAACGATATAAGCCCTTGGTAGTAAGCCAATTCCACTGCGATTTCATTGTTATTTAATTATTAATATTATAATTTATTTAGTTTTAAAAACGTGTACTGACGACGTGATTGCACATTAATAACTATAGCACACATTTTATAGCTGACAAGAACTCAATCTGCAGGTTTGCTAAAGGTCATTCGAATGGTGGCGTGGTGGCCGGGTCACCTATCTCCCTCTAAAATGGTTGAGACTGGTGATGGCTGACCCCTGCGTTATGCTCGTGAACGGGTGCTGTTCGTGTGTCTGGCCGCAGCATTAATGTTTTTCCTACTTTTGTAAGAAGTGTTATTTTGGCTTTTAAAGTTATTGGTGGCTATCACGGAATCATATCATATAGGCTTTGATGTATAAGTTTAAGATGATTTAAGAAAAGATGGTCAGAGTGGAGTTTTTTTTCCCGCTGCCTTTTTCTCCACTACAAATACGGCCCGAAGGCAGCGGCTAACATAGTAACATAGTACATTGACATTCAGCAAACAGAATGTAAATTCTTTACGTTGAAATAAATTATTGATTTCTGATTTCTATGTCAACTACATACGGGTCCCAAAAAATGCAAAAAATCAAGTTAATAAAAAACATATTAGATTTTGGTTTTTCATTGAATTCTAAACGTTTTCTTAAGAGGGTGTAGATGCATGAATATCTCTTATTACTGGAATATTGATAAATGCTTCATCATTATAATATGGTGTTACGTGCAAGTTGTGACGTCACAGTTCGAGTACGATTTGTACCGCGTGACTAGAATGGCTTTTTGACAGGTCACATATTGAAAAAAGAATGAAAAGTGAATGAAAATGAAAAGTATAAGGGCGCTTATACACGGGCGGCACGTGTGCTAACTGCAGCCGTCGACGTGTGCTGACGTGTGTCGACGGCTGCCGTCGAGGAGTGTCGAGAGAGAAAAAAAATGAAAATAATTAGGCGTAGAGAAAAAAATAACCACGTATCTTTTAACATGGCCTCTCCGATTATATTTAAACATTTTTGGTGCAAGTTCTCCATTCTGTCTTATTTCCGTTTGTTGTGAATCGGAAAAAAAAATACAGATAAACAATATTTTGCCAGATCTTTATCAAAAAAAATTTTGAAGGCCCTGGCCACACAGAAGAGACGGGGCGAGTGCGCGAACTATACATATAACACGCCCGTCGCGTCTTCTGTGTCCCTTCGTCCCTTCTGTGTGGTCAGGGCCGAAACGGGGAATTTTGTACCTGTTGTGTTTGTCAGATTCAATTCAAGACACAGATGATTGGGTGCAGATAATCCAAGACTGCGCGATAAGACATTGCAACTTTTGTTTATTATACAAATATCTATTTTGCAGATGTTTGTGAAATTCATAGCGACAGAAAATATTCTTTTCATAAGCAGCCTATATACGTCCCGCTGTAGGGCACATGCCCTCTCAGGGAGAGAGTATGGACTAAATCGCCACGCGTGCCCACCGCGGATTGGCGATTTCAAGCGCTGAGCTCAGACAATCAGGTTTCCTCACGATGTTTTCCTTCACGTTAGCGAGTGGTATTGCTACTATAGCTTCACAAATGTACATGACTTAGAAAATAAGTCATAGGTACATGCCCACGCTGGGAATCGAACCTGAGTCTCTCACTTGCGAGTCCCATGTTCTACCCACTAGGCTACCACCGCTCAGGTGGCTACAGGTTATTTCACAAATAGTTTTTTTTTTTAAATTTATTTATCAATTTGTTCAAGTATGTAATATTAAATCCTTATCAAAATAAATTCACTTATCGTCAAGATGATTTCAAGTAGATAAAAATGTCCCTTTACATAACGTTGTTTGGACAAATAGATTAGAATCTGTGACCGTATACAAATTTACAAGGACAAAATAAAATACATAGTGGACTGACGGAGTGACATATGGAGAGGTTAAATGTAGAAAAATTCTATTAATAGAAACTATTATTATTAAAATTCTTAATTGCACCAAACAAAATGTTTGGTACAAAGGCTTACTTAATGCTAAATAGCATTTTCTACCAGTTAACCATTGGTCAACTGGTAAGAAGCGATGGTAGCCTAGTGGGTAGAACATTGGACTTGAAAGCGGGAGACCCAGGTTCGATTCCCAGTGCGGGCATGTACCTATGACTTTGTTTTCTAAGTTATGTACATTTGTAAAGTTATAGTAGCAATACCACTCGCTAACGGTGAAGGAAAACATCGTGAGGAAACCTGGTTGTCTCAGCTATTCACATACCTCAGCGCTTGAAATCGCCAATCCGCGGTGGGCACGCGTGGTGATTAAGCCCATACTCTCTCTCTCTGAGAGAAGGCCTGTGCCCTACAGTGGGACGTATTTCGGCTGCTTATGATAACCATTGGGTAACATAAATCGAGCGAAAGTGAATCAAATAGCCGGTGAGCTAAGCCCCTGGCCTGTGAATAACATTTCAAAATGGAAAAAAAACTGCCCCCAAATATTAAACTGACATTGTTCATGAAAATAAAAAAAACCAAAGAACATCAGCGTTTTTTAGCAGTTCTTAATATGGTGGTCAAGAGTCTATGTACACCTAAAAACAAAGTCACGTCATTGAATTTTCTAATTCTTCTTATTTTCTTACTCTCATTTTCATCGTCATCTTCATTTACTGCAACCATAAGTTTACAAGGTGTTCATATTAGTTATAATTACTATTATAGACCCTGTTGGGCATAGCACTTTCTGAGTAATATTTACAGTTCACTTACAGATTTGGCTTTTACTTAGAATTTTAATTACTTTACTTATTAAATCTTAGAAAATTTTATGCGTCTTCTGACTGTTTTTATTGATTGAAGTAAGTGTTAATTTGGTTTACAAGGTCCTTATGCCAGATCTGACTGAAATCGAAGTACCTCGAGCTGTCACACTGTCTGTCGAGAGGGTCGAACTATGGCATTGTAGGAACTAGAGATGGAATTTCTACTCAGTATTTATCCCCCTGAATTAATAATAAAACTTGGAAGACTAGAACGGCCACTTTCAAGTCTTCTGAGTGAGTTTTTTGTAATTAAGAATTTTAAGAAAGCTCAATGGCGTCACTTTGTTTTTAGGTGACCGTAGCCTTATGGCCACCATTAAGAACTGCTAACAAAAAAAAACGCTGATGTTCTTTTGTTTCTAATTTCCGTAAAGGATGCCACCGTAATATTTAGTGGCCAGTTATAATTAAAAACCCAAGCTAAAAGTTTTACTCCGCTTTGGAATCTTATTCCTCTAGTTGTTTTGAGCAGCATTGTAATAATAATAACTAGGTAGTAAGTCGGCCCCAAACAAACAATGAACGAAAATCATTAGATTACTTTAAAGAAATAATGAAAACGAAATTTCGGTAAAATTTAGTTATACTAACATAAGTTTGAGCTTGTAATATCAGTTATTGAGATTATTACACTAAAAAGGTTTATTTAATTTTTCGCTTTTCACTTTTTTCGTAGTTCTAACTTGTTAATAAAAAATAAAAAATGTTCTTTTAGTGAACCATGCCTTTTTCTATATATAACTTCACTTCGAGACTTCAAAAGTATTCTGAAGAATATTCTGGAGAATTTTTACTAAAGGCATAATAATTAATGTAGTTTGATATACATCCGTACTTAGTATTGACGGAATGACTGATAAAGCCCAGTTTATTCAACTGAATAGGTAGGTATTTCGTTGACAGGGCCTTCTGGAAGGTTATTACGACCATTTTATGCCATGGTCCTTCGAAGATGAAACTAAGTAAATACAGCTTGTTAAGCTTTATA
Organism: Yponomeuta evonymella; assembly: GCA_963969515.1. Classification (NCBI taxonomy): domain Eukaryota; kingdom Metazoa; phylum Arthropoda; class Insecta; order Lepidoptera; family Yponomeutidae; genus Yponomeuta; species Yponomeuta evonymella. Next base: position 9,610,447 of record OZ018346.1, read on the forward strand.
AGCATTTTTTTATTATTATTTTTTTATGGACAAGAAAAGCCATAAAAAAAACACAACCAAAACCACTGTAACCTGTGAGGTTTATGTGTGATTAATATAGTTTTTCGTAGATTTATAGCTGTTGTAGTTATACTTTTTAGTGACTCCAATGTCATTAATTTGAATATTCGTTTTGAGATTTGTTTGTATGTAGAACGACTTAACATGACTTCAATAAAACCATCACAACGATAAACAGCTTATTATTCCAATAGATTTTTCAACAATAGCAAATCGAGAAATTTGCATAGTTGCACCTGAAAGCAGACATCAATGACGTTATCGCCTTTACAATGAACTGTAGTTGCGATAACCTGCAGAATGGATGTTGTTTTTGAAGCGGTTTGACTGATTCAACATAAACAGTGCCTATGCTGTTGGATTAAAACTAGCTGGAATCAGTCAATGCTTGTACAGCCGACAGCACATCAACCTTCATATTATGATTGCAAAATTCCCTGTAACGTAACTGAGTAGAGTGCATGCATGTAAAGGTTTATGTGCTGTCGACGGAATTGATCATTTCACGCGCGGGACAGCTCGTAAGACGTGGATCCAACTTTGTAAGTCTAATAGATTTTGAGTGATGGGCATCGAACAAGCATCCTTGGGGTTGAAAGTACGCAAGGCGCACGCCCGTTGGATTTACGCGTTGCCTATATTTAGCCAACAAAATATCTAGCTTCATAAAAACATAAATGGTTTTTGCATTTACAAATATTGTTGTCGCATCGGGATAAGAAGCGAATTATTAGATTCTATGCTTAACGATTCGAATTTGGTAGGATTTTTAATGGAGAGCTTGCACTAAAAATATTTTAATATAAACGGACAGGCCATGTTAAAAGATAAATAAACACGGTAATTTTTTTCTGTACAACTAATACTTTTCATAATAATATAACCTGTTGAAAATTCAATATAGTCACGTGGTACAAAAACGCGCCATGCAAATCGGGCTCAAAACTATGACATCACAGCTTGCACGTAACGCCTTATAATGTATGAAGAAGCGTTTATCAATATTTAAGTTATCTCGTAAAATTATGTTTTATGCATGTACGTACACCTTTATAAGAAAACGTTCTAAAATCAAAATTTTTTATTCAAAGTAGCACAGAAACTGCGACTTAATGAACGTTACAAGTTAAACTAAGTGTCCATTTCAAAATCTAGATCATTTTGGAGAATAAATGGACAAAAAAACTCCAAACTTAGTCTTTTCAAGTCCTTAATTTACAGGATTTATATAAATGTTCTAAAACTCATGCATTGAACTGGCTTTAATTCCAGACATCATTGTCATCTAAATAATCTTTAATGTTATAGTAGCTTTTTTGGCACAAAGTGTGCTTCACACATTTTTTTAACCGCGTTTCTGGCAAGCTTATTATATCCTCAGGGATCTTATTGTAGAAACGTATACAATGCCCTATAAAGCATGTATTAACTTTTGCCAGCCTAAATTTTGGGAACGAAAGTTTATGTCTATTTCTAGTATTTACATTGTGTTGGATACCTACAGTTTTAAAGTCACTGATATTTTTCCTAACGTACATAATATTTTCATAGATATACTGACTAGCAACTGTTAGGATGTTAGTTTCTTTAAAGAAATCTCTTAACGAATCTCTATTGCCTAGCTTATATATGAATCTGATCGCTCTCTTCTGCAGGACGAAGATCGTCTCAATGTCTGCTGCCCGACCCCACAGTAGTATACCATAGGACATAATACTATGGAAGTAACTAAAATAAAAAAGCCTAGCAGTTGCGACATCAGTTAGTTCCCGGATTCTTTTAACTGCGTATGCTGCAGAACTGAGCCTATTTGCCAATTTTCCTATATGATGACCCCATTGAAGCTTTGCATCAATTGTGATACCCAGAAATACAAGGTCTAGTTTATCATTCCCCAATATAACATTGCTGTCAACCATTTTGACATTTGGTAGTGTGAATTTTATACATTTTGTCTTTTTTAAATTTAATAATAAGTTATTAGAAGTAAACCAATATAGTACCTTAGAGAGAGCATTATTTGTATCCGCAAGGTTATTTTCTTGTCTCTTAATCTTAAAAATAAGTGACGTGTCATCTGCAAACAATACTATCTCTTGACATGTTTTGAACCATGAACGGCAAATCATTTACATATACGAGGAAAAGGAACGGCCCCAAACTAGATTTCTGTGGCACTCCCATCTTAACCTCCGACCCTGATGATTTAGTCCTATTTATGTCAGCTTTTTGAACCCTCCCTTCTAAATATGATCTCATAAGTTTTAAGCTCTTCTTCTTAATCCGTCTATCTGGGTTTACGGCTAAGAGACTTCTACGAGGTTCTTTTTATGAGCTCATTTAATTAATATGTGATTTTCTGAGTCCTAAACCAAAATTAAGTATTTGATGTCATTTAGTCGTTAAACAGCCGGGTGTAGTTTAAAGTCTCTACAAAACTAGAAAAATATAAAGAAAGTCTTTAAATAAGTCTCGATATTGTCGCTCAAAAAGCTAGCCAAACTAATACATTGGTGTGGTGGGGTGTATGATGTCATTGGGGGAGCTAAAATGACGCAAGCGAGCATAGGTCCTTGAGAAGGTTGAGCTATGACTGTGTGCCAACTTTGTTACATTGACTCTTACGATAGTGCCTTACAAAGACAAGAATGAACCTGGCTACAACAATATCGATAAGATAACCAACAAAACGAAGTAATGTTTATAGGTTCTGGCACTGACGATGGAAAACACAAAACTACCAAAACAGAGGTCGTGGGTTCGATTCGCCGGGGGCCGTCGTACATTTGTACAAATGTGAGGCCATTTGTCTGGGTGTATTTTCATGTTTGTAACGTCCTTTTCTAGTTACTATAGCACAGGGTATCCTAGTTTGAGACCAGGGTCAAGTGATTGTATTGTGCGGATGTTATTATAATTACTTACACATGGCGACATGGGTGTGATAGGCAAATAACGAAAGCTATTGTTGCTCAACGAGCTATTGTTGCTCTGCTTATGTAGCTAATGAAATGGAGCTTGTGCTTGATTGCTGACGAATTGTTGCTGATATATTTTTTTATAATAATTTATTATAAAGAAAATCATGGCGCATGACTTAGCTAGAGGTAAAATCATGTCGCGCCAACTCTTATTCGAAACAAAACAATTTACATTTACTTAACAAATATTTTTATATTATAGCCATAATGGCTAACAATTTTTCTAAATATATCAACCCAATTTATTTTTAATTTACTTAAAAAAGGAGTTGATTCTCAGTTTGTCAGTGTATTTTTTATGTACGTTCAGTGATACTTATTTCTTTACCATATTGTCCGATTTCATTAATACTTTTTTTGGCAGAATAATTTTTTATAATTTATTATTTAATTTTTTAATAATTTTTAAAGTACCCGAAACCGGCGTGCGTGCATGCAACGACTAATGAATGTTGAGGACGCGAAAGTGATCTGTCAGGATCGTGGCAAGTGGCAGTCCGTGGTCTCTGCCTACCCCACTGGGATACAGACGTGAGTTAATGTATATCATGTAGTATGTAATAATTTTTTCATGAATTTCATTAACAGATCTTATATAAAAATAAGGGACCCCGCCATATAAATTTGGTCAAGATCTGTTGATGAAATGCATGAGAAAATTATCTCTACTTCTCTTCCTCTTCCTCACTAACTCTTCCATTTCTGCACGACTACGCGCGATGTTTGGGTGAATAATTATTTACCACATTAACCGATTTCGATGACTTTTTTTGTGTTAGAATAGAGTTAATTCGAGGGTGATTTCATATAAATTTTCTTAAGATCTTGTAATGGATTCCATAAAACGGGCCTCTTCAATTCTTATGAGCACATAAATGATACTTAGGCGAGTTTGTTGGTGAGTATTAAGATATTAATTTGATGTTGTTAACGTGTTTTTCTAAAAGTCATACGGTTTTATTTATAAAAAAATACGATACCTTAAAACGCCGACTAAAATAGTCTATGGTGGAGATTTTACAAAGAAAAGTCGTAACCACAGATTAATTAAACTGCCTCTTGGGAGTGCTTTAGACTTTAGAGGAATCGTGTTTTTATAAATAAGGCCGTTAGAGTTCAGCGTCAGTTCAGAAATCGTATCTTAGGACTAGGCACTTCAAGCCCATTTTCAAATGATAAAGAGAAGATCTTCAGAGATATAAAAAAGATAGCCACACAAGAATTCGCCGCCTAAAGCCAAATTTACTCTGTAAGATCTACAAAAACCAACCAAGGTCACCACCGAAGCTAACTAGAGTCAATCGTCCCAACGAATTGAACCAACGTCCATTGTCTCGTGTTTATAATGGACTGAGGTTTTAAATAGCGAGGCGCAATGTGCACTTTAGTTCCTTTGTGCTGGAATTGGAAGTCAACAAGTTGTGAATGCAAGCGATTTCCCTCGGAGGGAGGTGACCGCGTTTGTTGGCATGTTGAAGGCTCGACAGGAAATGGAGAGTTTGCGCGACGGCGAATAGCGAGGAAGTGGCACGCTCTTTGAGCTATGTAGTACATAAAAAAAAATTTACTACTCTTTAATTTACAGCAAGTGCTTAGCTGACGACATCGTTACATCGTCGCGGTTACAACCTAGCCAAGTTAATGTGCCATGGTAAATAGGTAAGTAGCCTGTAGACTAAATCATGTCAAAACTAATCGAATCCATCTGTCGTTAAAGCATCTTTCAAAGGTTTCCATGCATGACCAAACGAACAAACCGTTACAAGTACAAGGGCTTGTCCCGACCAAATGACAATTGACTCACTATCCGACGCGATCGTGCCAAAACTAAATCACGTGCCTGTTTAAAGCCATAAATCGTCAGATAAAATAGTTCCGACAAGATAGAATTCAATTGATACAAATTGTTCGAGACAATCTAGTAAAATTATCGTGGATTGACTTGTCTTTTGTCACCAACTTGGTCAGAATGAGACTATCCCATATTCTAATTGGTCAAGGCCTCATTTCGCTACTTAGCTCTCCATGCAATGTTGGTAAATAGTATCACGGAATTCACGAGTGCAATATTGAGTCTTAGCAATTTCATTAAAATGTACAACGCGCTGCAGATTTTAAAGGCATAGGTACCTTGAAAGACAAGGAAAACGTGGATTATATAACTATGCAGATGTACATTCCAGCAGATATTATTAATAAATGTTCGCGGAACTCGTTGCAATACTAATTAACGAGCCACTACTCGTCGTATTACTATTATGATATTATGTTTAGGTAAGCTCACTACATGACGGTCTGACATTGTGATAACAATTTCATGGACGGCGTCACAATTCGTATCTTGAGTATTACATTATAGTATAGGCCACTTAGGGGACGTTGCCAATGCAATGCAGCAAATCTCGAAAAGCAAATGATCGGTATGGTCGTTGGCTAATATCGAGTACGCACCATGCCTATGCGGTTGCGTGCGCATGAATTATTAAGTGTACGCTCTTCATTATTCATCTGGTTACTATGACACACTTGTGTATCGTTGGATTAGAACTAGGAATGAATTTCATTAATTTTGAACCCTAACGGCATAAAGACCCTTGGATGTCGTGTCGCCTACATTGAACTGTATAATGAGCAATGTTTACTATTCCAGTGTATTCGTATTCTAAAAGCGGTACATATGTTGCTGAATGCTTTCCCAATGACGCAGTTTAAGTCGCCGGTTAATATTACAATAAAATAAGGCTTTTCATGGCACTTCTTCATTCGAGTTAATGAATTAAGCATTATCAATGCTTAATGTGAATGTAGAAACTAGCGAAACAAAGCCCCTGTTAAGTGCTAATCAGTCGCGCATCCGTATATCACACTTCGAACAATGGCTGAGAGTGACACACATTGATAGTATGTACCATCGAATCGTGAAGTCTACAAGGCTGTTTTTCAAAGTAGGATGTTTGTATTTTATTGAGGTTCAGGCGTTTACAGTCTGTTTAGGTAATGAATATGATATTGTTTAGAAAAGGGTCAAATCTATTAGGCTGGTGGTTTGAGGATGTAATTGAACAGTGCTTCTCTATGAATATCAAATATCCTCATACAATTCATCTTTTCTCTACAATTTCTAGCTCGTTTCCTGCCTCCACCAGCATAAAAATATTTTATGAACGTAAACGCAATGCCAAGATTACTCAGATAACTCAGTCTTACCAATGTAAATTGTCAAAGATTATAAAAACATAAACGTAGATGTTTCTAAACGAGGTATGGTACGATTAACGCGACGTTTATCACACGAAATCAAGGCCGTTTTCTAGCAAACGAAATCTCCATGAACAGTCAAATGCCACCAAGCAGAACGCAATAATAAATGGGCAGTCTAAAGTAGAGCTCAGTAACCTCGGTACCTCGTGACCTTTGTGCTGTTCAGAGCCCCAGATATCGCGCCAGTGGATGAGGTGGTGCAGGTGGTTCATGTAGTGGTGCCGGTTGTGTTTCTTGCGGGAGTCGGTGGGCGAGGGTGGCGCCGTCAGCGACTGCCGGCGACCTTGTGCCGCCACCCGCACGGCCGCCGGGATCTGCGCCAGCAGCCGCTCCGTCTCCGGACCCTCGTCCGACGAGATGCTGTCCATCAGACGCTCGGGCCTTCCGCCGCGGTTCGTACTCGACTGTGGGTCTCCCTTTTTCATGATCACTGGTACTGTTATCACAGGTCCAATTGGTTTTGGTATTGTTTTATGTGGCTAGCATCTCGCGATCGCATGAGGCGCGCGGTACGAGAGTTGGCACGGTGTGCGGCGCGGCCGGCGGCGGCGGTGGCGGGCGCAGACTGCGGCGCGGTGTGCTGCGGGCTGGCGGCTAGGCCCGCGCCCGTCGCACGTGGAAATCGACGCCGCCGTCAAAACAACTAACCACGCGTATTCGATTGTTATCAAATAAACCCTTACATGTAGGAAAGCGGCGCCAGCTGAAGTGAGTTTTTAAGAGGGCAAAATATGTGCATGTACAATAAAATTGATTGACACTTGATAAACCTCTGTATTTTCATTGCCAATTCTGTCATAACGTAAGTGATCGGGGGCCCAATTATGCGCAGCAAGGCGCATCCGTGTAGCGCCGGATTAAGAATAGCATCACTCCATTTCCTCCCGTGGATGTCGTAGAAGGCGACTAAGGAAATAAATTACCAGGAGATGGGCAGCAGCGTCTTCCTGAGATTCCAACCACATACTGCGATCGCCAACCCGCCTGCCAAGCATGGCGATTATGGCAAAACCCTATATGGTTTTCATAAACAAGGAGGCCTATGTCCTGCAGTGGGTGTCAAATGGCTGATGATGATGATGATGATGATGATGATGATGATGATGATGATGATGATGATGATGATGATGATGATGATGATGATTGTAAAGTTTGATGTGCTGTTGAATGTAGTATGCTGTGTGCATCCTAATCTATGATAAAAAGATTACTCTTATTATTATTAACAAATTACTTTAAATTTGCATGATAACAAAAAAAAAATACTTTAACCATTTAATTTATTATTAAATTATTATTTTGTGCTTAAATACAATAACTAAACAAATTCATGCAGTTCTCTTATTTCACTGCCATGTTTATGGAAGCTGACCCAGTGTAGATTTTTTAGAAGATTAAATATTAGCTATGACGTTCTAGCTCGTGAAAGCAAATCATTTTGCCTGCAAATTCGAAAGAACATGAGAAGGTTCACTTTCATGTCAATAAATACTACATATCAGTTCAAAACTCAATTTCACTGAGTTGGAATGTATTGAAGTTTTGCCTAATTACTTTCCATTCTACTGAGTCAGTACAAAAACTAATTGTAAAGAATTAATACTATAATCAAACTTATTCCGTTGTCTCTTGAATTGAGAATACAATGGGCAACTAATTACCCTTTGAAAAGAAAAAAAAGTAGCAAGTGGCAGTCCCTGGTCTCTGCCTACCCCTCTGGGATACAGGCGTGAGTTTATGTTATGTTATGTTATGTTAAGAAAAAAAAATAAGAAAAGAGTATTACACAATTCAAAGTGAGTAACTGCCAATATAAAAAAAAATTGTTCTCTACCTATCTAACTGTAGCGATTAATATAATTACTATTATTTACTTAGTAAAATTTTCAATTTGGAAACAGGATGTCTTAGATAGTTTGAAGTTCTTGGACATTTTAAACTTATTTTCATAAAACCTGGATTGTTTGTTAAAATTTGCTGCATAGCTAAGGAATGTCTTATAAATGTATGAAAAAAAATGCTAAATTAACATGACAGTAAAGTATGTATAATAATGATGTGGTCAACTAATCCAGGACAGTAATAAGTATCTATTATTTATTAACATCTATATTATTCCCAATACTTTACCCTGTACTACATACAATCTGAAGGGTATAAAATAGAGATTAAGGAAACGGGACGAACTTGTGGCATTGCACTGAAAGATTCAATTCTTAATTATGGCTACCCTAAGGATTCTGCCAATGTCGAGTTTTGGAGATAGCAAGAAAAGGTCACTATGTTACCTTGTCACCTAAAAGGTGTAAATAATATAGTGATTACATTGCGAAAGTGTAGTGCTCGGGTGTAGAGAAATGCTTTGCATTTATAAGTATAATGACGTGGTGATAGATTTCTTTCAGCATTACTAATTATTTGTGCAACAAAGGCTGGATGAAACCATCTCACGAATTCATTGTTTCATTCTGAATCAAATAGAGGTTTAAAAATCTAGGATACTCACCTCCGGATCAGTTTACTACCCACGAATTTTAAAACACATTTCTTTCCCAATATTTTACACAATAATCAAAGGAAAATTGCAAAATTACAATAGTTAAATTTTTTTGTTGATTTCACAGAGAAATTGTTTTTTTTTCTACTTAGTATTCTACTGTCAAAATTGACAGCTCAAGAACCAGAAAATCATCAGGTGACACGCGTACACGATCATAGAGTATCTTTGTTAACCTGATACACGATCAAATCACGCACTGGAACTGGAGGTGTCACATCATGTGTGATATTGGCTGGCTCTGTAATGTAGGCCTAGTAGGAATAATCACTATTTCGGAGTTAATAAGAAAGTAAAAACTCCATACACAGTTGGTGGTCGAGGTCTGGGTCCTAATCTGTGTTATAGTCGGTGTCCATTCTGCCAGTTGCCGACTCAGGCCACTGACTCAGGCGCACAGAACACATAGTACCCACTCAGGGGCGTGACAAACAGATGGGACGTGGGGCGGAGGCTCAGATTAACCTTAAAATCTGAGGGCGGAGGCGCGGAAAAGACTCGCCATTAATCAAATTCACTTTCATACAAAATTTACTGGAGGGACGGGTCGAAGCCCACACAGAGGAAGGGGCGCGGGCGCCACTGCTTCGATGTCTCCGCCCTTTGGTCAAATCACGCAGATAGGACCCAGCGCTGAATGGACGTCCCACGTCCCCCAGTGTTAAATTTACGAACAAAATATCAAACTTTTCTCGTATGCATTCTAACCTCAAATACATAAAAGATTCTGATGCCTATCAACAAGAGAATCATTAAATAGGTAATAAGTCATCATCATTAGCCATTTGACGCCCACTGCAGGACATAGGTAGGCCTCCTTCGTGGTTTTCATAACCATGAGGGGTTTTGCCACGCTTGGGAGGCGGATTAGCGATCGCAGTATGCGGTTGGAATCTCAGGAAGACGCTGCTGCCCATCTCCTGGTAATTGACTTCCTTAGTCGCCTTCTACGACAACTCCAAAATATATTTCTATAAAATACGTACATCGAATTTAAATTATTTGTCTGTTTATAGTGCTCTAGTGTTTTGAAATTTGTTTTTATTTTTAAAAATCATGATTTTTTGTGAATATCACATCTCCACAAAACTTTCCCCATACACCCTTCCATACTTCCTTCACACGCCTCTCGCACACCCGAACAATTTACTATGGATTTTACTATCAATCATGAATAAGTAGGTTCGTTATGATTGATAGTAAAATCCATAGTAAATTGTTCGGGTGTGCGAGAGGCGAGTGGAGAAAGTATGGAAGGGTGTATGGGGAGTCGGAGGAGCCTTGGAGAGACCCGGGCTCTGCCCGGGTACTCCAAGTGTCACCATCTTACATTGGCTAAGGTCACGACTTACGGGAAAGTTCTCCGGTCATTATAACGGTTTGGGGGGTGGGGTGCGGTTCGGAGCGCAAACCTCCGTACGGGACGGCCCAACGACTGTGCAGAGAGTAAGACGGGTACCTACCTTCCCGATTGTAGAAGCACTACCCGTTCCATACGAGTATGGCTCTCATAATAAGTTACGGCCACACACCGGTGTCGGCAGCTTGTAGTTTGAGTAAGTAGTTGGTTGAATCTATGGTGAAGGAATGTGCAGGAATGTGTGTAACAAGTTCTATGTGTTGTGTGCTATCGACCCACGTGTTATGTTATGCTTCTCTAGTTAGTAATTTGATTATCTTCATCGCGACATTAGCACAAGTTGATTGAACCACTGAACTATGTAAGTACTTACATAAAGAGACTGAATTTATTATGTTCGCAACTTTTATGACTGTGAGCATTGCCGTAATCTTAATCCAGAAACGAGACGACTTTATGATTGAAAAATTGAGCGAGCTTACCTGTAAGTAAAGCTTGATTATAATTACAAAGTCGTCTCGTAGAAGAAATAAAGTCCCACCCTGAATATTGCGAGCGGTGGCGGGAAACTTGAAGCGAGAGACCCAGGTTCGATTCCCAGTGCGGGCATGTAGGTACCTATGACTTTGTTTTCTAAGTTATGTACATTTGTGAAGTTATAGTCGCAACACCACTCGTTAACTGTGAAGGAAAACATCGTGAGGAAACCTGAGTGTCTGAGCTATTATATACCTCAGCGCTTGAAATCGGCGGTGGGCACGCGTGGTGATTAAGCCTATACTCTCTCCCCGAGAGAAGGCCTGTGCCCTACAGTGGGACGTATATAGGCTGCTTATACCAGGGAGAAATAAATATTTAGCGATACCTATCGACTTTTGAACTTTCAAATAAGAATAACAAATGTAGTAAATTACTCTTCCTCGTATTTACAATTTTTAATTCTACAACTAGTAACACTGACGTTGAATATTGTACAGGGGATTAGTCCTATTTTTTTAGGTACATAATTATCTGATATATAAAGATAACGCCCTTATTTATAAAAACACGACTCCTCTAAAGCACTCCTCAGAGACAGTTTATTTAATCTTACGTAGTACCTATGTTTATCTTTTCTCCACCACAGACTAGCTTAAAGGCGTTTATCGAGTGTTTTAAGGAATCATGTTTTTATAAGACTGTAAATATAATAGTAGATTATGCATTAAGGGGATAAAGCAGTGTATTATGTCTCGGGCGATATTTTGAACCCCAAGGACGAGGGATCCTAGGGTTAACTCACGAGCGAAGCGAGGGAGTTACAGAGTTAACTCCCGAGCGAAGCGAGTTCAAAAACGCCCGAGACAAATACACTGCTTTATCCCCAAAATGCATACTCTACTTTATATAAACACTGCGAGGCAATAAAACATAATACAATTAAAAAGAAAAAGTTTTCATTCTAATTTTGAATAAATTCTTCTTGGTGTAGGGCTCTATGAAAAGTTTATATTCTAATTTTGACGTTTGGTCATGGATTGCAAGGAATTCATTGTTGATTGCATTCCAAATTCAAATGTCATAATTCCCTTGGGGATTATGAAATTCAGTACATTTATAATGACCCGGCTAGACCATAGGACATAAATGACTTGCTTTAAGTTGAGTTTGCATGACACATAATATGCCATTGACGAGCAGGTGTTATATAAATATTATTATGTAGTTTTAAATCTAATGTAAAAAATCAAGAATACGGGGTCTACTATTATGACGGCATGTTAGGGTTTTTTAAATTCTTATTTTATTCATGTTGTTTGGCATGGTTTTTACAGGTGGCCGCGTGGTGGTAGCACGATCGCCTCGCCCCAGAGTACTGTACGACATTATATAGGTTACTCTATGCTGTACGATTCTGGTTGATACGCTTTAACGATTTTAATACAACAGTTTGCTTCAGATGCGAATGCGACATCTAGCAGATTAAAAAAAAACTATGGCGGATATTATTAGATTATCTAGGGAGTTTAAAATTTGTAGAACGGCAACCCTGATATCTGGTACTGACTGTGACATACATGGTACATAACTTAACATAACCCCAAATACATAAAGTTAAAGTTCCTTTGGTAATATGTACTATCTACTACTCTTTGTCAAATAGACAATTGTAAAACTATTTAAGCTCGTTGGTTTGGCCTTATTTTTCGGGCCGCTATAGATTAAATTTAATAGTTTGGAAGGTTGCAATGGCTTTGCCCCAAAAAAAGTATTACCGGCAGCGAGCTCATTCCAATCCTATTGCAGACCATTGTTTTGAATAGTAAGCATATAATTTTAGTTGACCCATGCTATAATATTGACAGACTATACTTACACACTGTTCTACTTTAATTTTTCAGCCCAGAACATCCTGATGAGTATGATTGGTCACCATTATACCCTACTTTTAATAATCAGAAAAAACAAGTTCAGTTTCTAGATGTGGGGTGTGGATATGGAGGGCTGCTAGGTAAGATTGTTTAAAACAATAGATTGGTAGCTTTTATTTGTTTTTAAATACAGTAAAGAATATTTTATTTCCTACAGTGACTCTAGCGCCCATGTTTCCGGACAACCTTATGCTCGGACTAGAAATAAGAGTGAAGGTATCAGACTATGTCAATGACCGTATCAAAGCACTTAGAGAGCAGCATGCAGATAAGTACCAAAATATTGCTGTGCTGAGAACAAATGCAATGAAGTACTTGCCCAACTTTTTTCATAAAGGACAGGTAATTTTTAGTGTGTACAGTGTTGTTTATGGTCTACTGTACATAACCATGGGTTGACATCAATAATGTTTACTATTAACACGGGCTAACATACATAAGATAAACAGGGGACTGAGATTGTTGATGTGACAAGGAAGAGGCCTATGCAGTGGGCTCTATTAATGGGCTAGATGGATATGTACAATGTATAATAGAGCAGGATTAAGGAATTCTTGAATTGACTCAGTCCTGACCTGAATACTTAAGTGTTATTTTTTATAAAAACACTAGCTGACCTGGCAAACGTTTTGCCATATTAATTAGCCTACAACCTATTCTCAGACTGTCCAAATATACACAAAAAATTTCATAAAATTTGGAGTTTGATAACAATTTCAACTAAAACATCTTCCCTTTACCACATACTATTTAAACTGCCTTTAAAGGAATCGTGAATCCTGTTTTTATACTCAGGAACTCAGGAATCGTGTTTTTATAAATAAGACCTTAATATGGTAAGCTATAATCTAGTTTAGCGATGTAACGATCTTGAAATTTCTCAAGTAGATCTAAACTGGTTTGATAGTACACACAAACAGACTTGCAAACCGAACTGCAAAAATGTATGGAAACCGAGTTACAAACCGCAATGAATGATACAGTCGATGCGGTGCTGTGATCTGCAGTGTTTGCATCGTCTTTGACCAATTCGGCGCACCCGGGGTTGGGTGGGCTGCGGCAAAGCGGTTTGCACCGATTTGGCACTATCGTTCGGTTTGACGATGTATACCGTGTCGCCGCCGTCCGCGCGACCGTCGCGCCCGCTTACGCTGAATCGGTTTGACGATGATACCCCAATTATTAACTGGTACCTACTGTTAACAGCTGTCAGTGGTTTTTTTTGTATGCACTTTGGTCAATTGACAGCTGTTAACAGTAGATTAACAGCATGTTAGTGTACGAGAAACTGGGGGTCATATAATATCTGTTGGTATCTAGGGTCACGGTAGTGCCCGTGCCAAGACGACCAAGCGAAGCGCAAGGGCACTACTACCTTTTCTAGAAGCGCTTTGTCGTTTTTTGAACCGTATCGCCCCGCGCGGGGCCGCGCCCTCCGCAGCCCGCAACCTCGCGACGCAACGAGCGTGAGCAGGAAAGAACTTTATTTGGCGATATCAACAAACCGCTCGCTCGGCGTGCACTCGACTCAGCTCGTTCAAATCGGTTTGACGTCGGCCCAAACCGACACAGAGAATATAATCACTACGTTTTACAAACCGACTTGCGCGGTTTGCGGCTCAAACCAGTTTCAACTGGGTTAGTATATCGAGTCGTCAGTCTCACATCGCTAATCTAGAATGGATTGAAATATTTAGAGAAAGACAACATCCAAGCACAACTGTCGACTTGAAATATGTTGCATGTTTTCATGCCACAATAATACAATTTACTACTTTGGAAATAAATAGATACCAACTAATGTGTTCCTTGTTTACCAGCTACAGAAAATGTTCTTCCTGTATCCAGACCCACACTTCAAGAAGGCCAAACATAAATGGCGCATTATCAACAAGTGGTTGTTGTCGGAATATGCTTATGTTTTGGCTGAACAGGTAAGCAGAACCAAAATAAGGTCTCTAGTTCTAAAAAGGAGGGCCATTCTCAATAGTTGTTATTTTTCCCAGGCTATTGTGTACACAATAACAGATGTGAAAGAGTTACATGAATGGATGGTGATACACTTTGAAGACCATCCATTATTTGAAAGGATACCAGAGGAAGAATTGGTAAGAAAGTATTATTTGTTCAGTCTATGTACATAGAAATTATATACATTATGTTGTTAATTTATCCTTTTCAGAAAACAGATCCCATTGTAGAAAAGTTATATGAAAGTACAGAAGAGGGGCAGAAAGTAACCAGAAATCAAGGTGATAAGTTCCTTGCCGTTTTTAGAAGAATACCTGATCAAAATAATTAAGATTATCTGCAGTTAAATCAATCACACAATTTTTAATGTACCTATGTTGTTATTTTATTCTCAATATAAACATTATAAAAAAACACATTTCATTGGAAATTATTCATAAATTGCAAGCATTTTATAAACTCATTTAATTGGGTATTGTTTAGTGCAAGCTCAACTTTTTCTCTAAGAAGCCAACCCACCGACTGAGTGGTCTAGATATCTCCCAATGCCGCCTCATTTGGCCAGCAACTGCAATAAGCCAGTCTTTTCTGTAAGCATAGGCATTATTAGCCACTAAAGAGAATACAAGGGCAGCCCACATCTCTGTCTTATGAGGATACATGTGTAAGCCTTCTTTAGCTAGTGTCATGGCTTTTGTTTTGTCTCCAGCTAAGTGTTTAGCTATGCTTGCAGTCGCGAGCATTATGGCTGGCTCACAAGCACAGTTGGTGTGTCTCGTACAGCATAGCGCTCGTCGGGCGCAAGTACTCGCGGCCCGTGGTTTTGCTGTTTTCAAGCAGTACTCCGCCATACAGAACCACAAAAGGGCATTATTAGGATGGTCATGTAAAGTCTCGGTCAGCGATTTCATGGCCTTTTCTAAGCTCTCCTCACATGCCAGCATGTAGGATTTAAGGAATCCTATGTCGAAACTATAGTTAGTATCTTTTTCATATTTCTTGAGCTCACTCAAAGCCAACTTGGATAGGCTCTGATCTGAGTGGAGCAACCCCAGAGAGCAGATTGCGAACAGACTGGATGCAGTGGGTTTCTTCTGTGCCACCTGAATGCTGTGGAACAGCAATGTCTTAGCATCATCAGGTCCTTTAAACTTGTACATTATACCAGCCATGGCTACCAAAATATCAGCCTTTTCTATATCATTGTTACTAAGCCAATGTAGAGCAGTATCATAAGCAGAATATGATTCTTCATAAAGACCTTTCTTGAAGAGGGCCAATGCTAAACCAGATGCGGAGTCCAAGCTCGCTTCTGTAATAGCTTTGTATGTCTTGATAGCTTCATCATATTTCTGTAATCTAAGAAGCATACGGCCCATATTCAATAAAACTACGTTTTTCTTGTCTTTTTCTACAATTTCTAATGCTTTCACGTAAGATTTAAATGCCGACTGAAGTAATCCACATCTTTCCTGTAATATTCCGATCACTGTGTGAGCAAGGGCGTTTTCCGATTCAAAGCAGTTGAACCATTCCATGAGATCTATTGCGTATGGAATCGCATAAAGAGTATTGATGACGTATTTGAATTCTTGATCATCGTTGTTACTGGATCGCAATGTGCGACATACCCAGTCAGCGTAACCGAGCGCACTCTCTGGGTGGTAACCAAGTCTAGAGGCGTGTCTGAATAGATCCATAGCTTCTTCTTCCCGAATAGTTTCCGCAACCAAGCCCTGTCCAATCCAGCTCTGAGGGTAGGAAGGCAGAGTAGATTGCCCCCTCCAGTAGCAATAATTAGCCAATTTATAATGTTTCAGTTGCAGGTACAAAGTGCCTAAGTTACACCAAATATTCGCAACAGACCATTTGCGCGTCGCAAGCAAAGCTTTGATGAAGCAATGCTGAGCTTTATTATACACTTTGATGTTCCAACAGATTTTACCAAGCAGATTCCAGTTACGCCAAACGTTTGGTTTTTGTTTGATGCACGCTATTGTCAAGTTGAATGCAACTTGGCAATTAATTTTGTTGCCTGATGCTCTGTAAAAATAAAAATAACCTGACGCCAAATCATAGGTGGCGAGTTGTTGGTTCTGCTTAGCGATGCGCGAGTAACATGCTATCGCTTGCGGAAAGATTTCAAGTTTATTCTTTCTGATCAATTCCTCATCCTTCAAAGATGGACTAAGGTAAACGAAGGCGTATTTGTTCGGCAATTTCGTGATTAACATCAATGTATCGGCGTAAAGCTTCCAAATGCAAAGGTATTTCTTTTGGCCTGTCAAGGCCTTGGTGATGTAAGTTACAGCTTGTTGTGCACAATCTCTGGCACTGCCATATAAGTTAGCAGTTAATTTCTTTTTTGCAATCCTTATCCACGTTTCAGCAATTCCTTTTAATGCCAAGATCGAATGAGGGTCTGCTTCAAGCACTTTCTTAAAAACTGTAATTGAATCTTCATACTGTGTAAGTAGAGTGTGAATGTAGCCTATTCTCGTTTGGCAGTGCAATGCTTTCTTTGGATCCATTGAGATAACTTTGTTATAGACTCTGAGTGCAGATGTGTATGAGCCTCTGGAGTAGTATGCATCAGCTAAACATTCAAAAGCAGTAGAATCATCCGGATTCTTCTTGATAACATTACGAAAACTGTTAACTGCATTTTCCCAGTCTCTGTTATTTATGTAGTGTAGCCCCAATCGTAAGTTTGCCCAGGATTCAACTGAATTTATGGTGCTCAGCAATTCGAAATCAGCTTCTTTGAGGCCTAAATATAAATAGATATCACTCAGATTCTTGGTAATTTCATTTTCATTTCTTTTGAGGTTGTGAGCTTTCTCATAACATTTTTTAGCTTTTTCAAAATCTTGAGTCTTGTATCTATAGAAATGCCCTAAGTACAAGAATGTTTCAGCATGTTCAGGGTTTAATTTGGCAGCCTTCAGTAGATTGATTTGACTTTTGCTGTACTGTTTCATTTCCCAGTAAGCTTTCCCTAAGTAGAAGAGACACACTGGGTTTTCATTGTTCCCATCTAGTAAAGATACAACTTCATTATATTTGTTTTGTTTTAAGTATTGCAAAGCTTGGAGGGACAAATAATAATCTGTTGCTTGAAGATCTTTTAGCAAATGATCAGCTGGTTCATTTAGTTCAATATAACACTCTGTAAGCATTGCCTTATAATCTATAGTCAATGATTCCTTTGGTACATCTTTGACAGCTGATATTGCCTGTAGCCACTTATATTGTTTGACTAAAGAGACAAATAAAAACAATTTGAGGGCCAGGCTAAATTGGACATTATTTGTTCTGCTAAGAAAATTTAAAGATAACTTTTGTGTTACTGGCCAGTTCCTTAGTTTTATTGTGCATCTTAGCAGGAAAATGGCTTCAGTCATATCAGGTATTTGGTAGTTCACCAGAGGGACACACTGCTTGTATGCCTCCAAATATTCCATTTTTTCGTACCAAACCATACTCTTGAGTAACCCAGCGACTTTTGAGTGTTCAATACCTTTGATAATAGTTGGTATGTGAAGTTCAACATTGAATCCACAAAAGGATTCACAGTCAACATATGATGTGCACAGTTGACTACAGAGCCATTCTCGAAGAGCAGCATTGTTTGAAAAGAAATTTAGCCCAATAATTTCCTCAATGGCTGCACTGAAATTGTTTTTCAGCAGAATTACTTTGGCATATATTAATTCCACTTCACTAGGGAACTTTGGGTAGAGTTCATCGAGTATCTTCAGGACTGCAGGAATATCATCAACTTTACATGTGACTTCATGTTTGAGGAGTTCCAAAAGAAGTTCCTCTGCTGTTTCCTTCAACTTGGATTTTAGCTCATTGTTGTGTAAGTACTTCAGTATGATCGCAACAGATTCATTATTCTTTAGTGAACACCCCAACTGGCTTAC
Organism: Yponomeuta evonymella; assembly: GCA_963969515.1. Lineage (NCBI taxonomy): Eukaryota > Metazoa > Arthropoda > Insecta > Lepidoptera > Yponomeutidae > Yponomeuta > Yponomeuta evonymella. The sequence goes on from OZ018346.1 coordinate 9,628,977, forward strand.
CTTGGTAAGTATTTCTAAAGCCTTTTCTGTTTCTATTTGCAACATGAGGATCTCACCATAGATGTGGAATAGCTTGGCCTTTATACTGGGATCATCTTGGTTTTCATAGTAGTTGGCCAAGCCCTGCCAAGCCAGTGGGTGGTCAGTCTTGCAAGCTATCGCCTTTTGGAAAGCTAAAGGGGCTTGATCAGAATCTTGAAGGGACTTTCCCAGTAAGATTAATGCTAAATAGTTTTGTTTGTCCTTACGTAGTATGTTTTTGCAGCATTCTTGAGCTTCTTTGAAGTTCTTCTCGTCTACCAGTTTCCTGGCCTCCTTCAACAATGTTTTTACATCTGTCATCTGAAATACACAAGTGTAAGTTATTTGGTATCAGAATTGAGTCATAGGTAATGTATTTGCTGCAGAGACAAATGTTGCTTATTCTCACTACATAAATAAAGAAAGTGTTAATGTTACGTAGGTTCGTACCTTAACATGAACCCAAATCTATTTTGAGATGATGCACTGAATTGTTAAAGAAATGTAATATACACGGTTTCACGGCGATCGTCGAACTGGAAAACAAAAATCAATTTCATTACATAAATTTTTTAGGTCTCTGCCATTTCAAACGTCATTGATTTGAATGACAGCACAGATTAAAAACAGCTGTGAATTGTTAATCTGGGGTACGGTAGTGCCCCCGCCAAGTCCAACAAACAAGCGGCTAGGTAGTAGGTACCATCCTTTTCTCGAAGCAGTTCAGGGGCCTTATTACGCGCACCAAATCCTGAGCGATTCCAATCGTGTAACTGTCAAATTCCATACTAATTTGACAGTTACACGATTGGAATCGCTCCGGATTTAGTGTGCGTAATATAGGGGCAGGTCATTTTTGAGCCCCTATAACTTCGCCTGCTTGTTTACTGGAAATTCAGGATTCTAGTTGTGGAAAAAACTAGAAGCCTGAATTTTCAGTAAACAAGCAGGCATTGTATAGACACAGTATATTTAAAATTTCCTTCAATTTGAACCAGTAGTTTAAGAATTATGACTAGTCAAAGTTTCTTAATTTTGTCACTCACTTACTGACTGACTGACCGACCATCAAAACTCTAAGAAACTTCTAGCAGACATACAAGCTTCAAGAATACAATTTAGTGTTTAGAGTAATTGAAAACTAAAATATTTTGCAATTTCGGTTCAGTTTTCTAGACATCAACTGCATAAATAATTTTGTAATTTTCGAAGACTTTTGGAGTGAATGAATCAGTGTAGCTGTATAATATGTATAATATAATGGAATAATAGGTGTAGAAAAACTAAGTCTCGCAACTCAGTTCTTCAACCGTTAAAAGTTGTGAGATCCGTGTGATACCAAGTTGGTTAATTTATTCAGTTGCTACAAGGACCCTTACCCCCGGTTTCTCGTATACTAACAAGCAGTTAATCTACTGTTAACAGCTGTCAGTGTTTTTTTTTGTATGCACTTTGGTCAATTGAGGGGCCTTGTAAAGGTCCTTGCAGCGACTGAATAAATTAACCGACTTGGTATTACCTATATGGATATCCAAACATTTTACGGTAGAAGAACTGAGTTGCGAGACTAGGTTTTTTTCAAGTTCTTTGTTTGGGTGGTTTGATGGCATGGGATTTACACTCTCTCACAGATTATAAAGTAATACTCTCGACATCATGGAGGACAAGTAGCGATTAGACACAAAAGATTATTTGTGGCCCGCATATAATGGTCAAAGAATGCCGACTGCCGTATGCGTGCCGTGGCTTACATGTGGCCGTTGAGGGCTCACCGGCACATCTTCTCCAGACTATTCCGCAACTACTTACCTATCTGCCAGCATACCAGCATATAAGTGCAGACTACAACAGGCGATTCTTTCTTGCACATGGCGCTTAAGAGTGTACAACACAATTGTAGAGGTCGTTACCTCAGTAAATGAATGTCGTTACCCGTGGTCGTTACTCATGTATGCACGCAGCCAACATGGCAAAAAAAATTGTTCTTTTTTTTTTTTAAAAATTTCTAAAGTTTTATTATTTCAAACATAAAATAAGAGACTTAATTAATATATAAATGATAAAAATATACAAATAACTAATTCTATATTTACAAATAAAACACCTGCGATCGATCGATCGATCAAATAATAATCCAAAGAGGATTGATCGTGTAGCTCTGTGTTGTAGGTACGACAGTGAAAATCTGGTAACACTAAAAAAAAAAATAGAATAACAACGGTGATTTTGAAAAAGTTTGGTTTTGTATTGTAAACAAGAATCGAAATGTTTTTTCGGGATTTATTTTCTTCTGATTGTTTTTAACCTTTACTCTGCCAATTATTTACGATCACCACGATGTTTTTGGTAACATGATTAAGTAGTAAAGGCCATGTAAATCCACGAGTCTCGTCTTCAAGATAAAGTTAGCGATGGCCTCTTCAGAGATCCTAACCGCTTACATCAAGAAACTTGGTTTGTGTTAATATTTATGCATTTATTAAGTTTTCAAACAACTAGCAAGCGTGGTACCTAGCTTTAGTTTTATCATGATTAGTGCCAAATACGGCTGCTGGGTATATTTCCAGGACACCCTCTGAAGGAGATCAGGGAGCGAGCCCTTACGCTTCTCGTGGCCAAGTTGCGGCTTGGTTGGGAGCTGGAAGATGAGCTGGACTGCACTAGGCAACTTCTGGATTCTCTGTTGGCTTGGTTTGAAGTACAAAAGCCTTCTCTGCAAGAGGAGGCTCTTCATTTATTTTTGACTATTATAAAGGTAAGTAAGTGGCTCGGTAATAGAGGAAACCTACAAAAAAAAAATAAAGATACGGTAGGAAAATGAATCCTTAGGGGTCTAATACACTGATTCACCATTATTACCCGTAATGAATATTGGCAAAAATTTGCCAAACAACTTTAATTAGCCTATATTTTGTGTTTTACAGACTAAAGGTGGTACCTACATAGCAAAAGAATTTGGTATCAAAGAAATATTGAAAAAACTCCATGCTGCTCAGAGCAAAATCAACCCAGATGCAGTGGAGATATATGATGATGTGATGGAAACACTGCGGTTTCTTAATACAGTGCAGTCAGCGGACAATGTTGCTGTGCCTCATCTGAAATTGTCTTCTGTAGGTAATAGGTATGTTATGCCATTTTACTCTAGCATTTATTCCGAGAGTCTTTTTTTAAATGCATGTTATGATTATGTTATGTTCTCTCTGAGAGAAGGGCTGTGCCCTGCAGTGAGATGCCTAGGCCCTGCAGATCTGTAGATGTCATACTATGCGACTTCTTGGGACTTGGATATGGTAATGTACGATTAGAGCTCACGCTATGCTAATGCTAAATTTTTAGCATTTAATCGGCTGGTTTCTGAATTGAGAATTTCACTAAATAAATACTTAAGTAACATTCTGTCACACTCTTCTGAGAAATTAGAAGAGACAGCACTACAGTTAATTGAAACTGTCAGTCAATTCAGAAACTGGCCCAATGTTTCTTAATAAAAGTTTAATCTTCAATTATTTGGTTTTCTTACAGTTCTGAAAGTGAAAACAGTTCAGTTCAGCAATATGACGGTTTGGGTGTAAATTTTTTGTCATCACAAGCATCATCGGAGACAAACAATGAATTGGAAACTAGCAAGTGAGTTATGTTATAATAAAACAAGTTCGTGTCGAGGGTTTTTTTTTTGTCTGCTGTACAGAGGTATCAGTCATTTCAATAAATTTTGTACGAAATTTTACTTTTATAAGTTGGTTGCCTATTACTTGTTAACTAGTAAAGCCTACAGCCGTGATACTTTTCCTTTTAAGTTCATTATATGTGCTACTACCCTGAATTTTTTCACATATCTACAATCAACCGTTTAGCCAGGAGAGTGGGGGGGCGTGATAAATATGTATACACAAACGAAATTACAGCTTTTTGGTACCACTGGTCTTTGCGCTAGGCTGTGGACAGACAGATAGACAAACAGACGGACTTGGCGAAACTATAAGGGTTCCTTGCCGGACTACGGAACCCTAAAAACAAGTGCGAGTCGGACTTGCCCAGTGAGGGTTCCATATAAATTGGTAGGTACATACTTACATATTTTAAATAATAGGGGTTAAAGTATGAAATTGCCGTTTTATTGCAATAGGTTCTTTGAATTGACATAGAATCTTCATGGTTTGAGGTTTTCGAATGAAACTTTTTTCAAATGGTTTCTATGATGTTCTTTTTTTAAAAAATGTAAAACATTTGAATATCGACTTTCAATTGTTTTTGTTATTCAATTTAGACAAGAAAGATGGATACTGCGACAAAAGAGTGATTTTCGAATACGAGTTCCGACGCGGAACTAACGCGGCAGAAACAGCCCGCAATATCAATGCTGCGTTTGGAGAGGGGTCTACTAATGAACGCACCGTGCGATTTTGGTTTAAACGCTTTCGTGATGGAAATTTCGACTTAAAGAACGAGCCACGAGGAAGACCGCCCACACAGGTGAATAACGATGAATTAAGAGAGATAGTGGAAGCCGACCCTAGTCAAACTACCCAGGAATTAGCGGCATGGTTTAACGTTACCTTACCCACAATATGGACTCACTTGCGTCAAATCAATAAAATAAAAAAATACGAAAAATGGGTGCCTCATAATCACTCGAATTTTCGCAGTATCCATCTTTCTTGTCTAAATTGAATAACAAAAACAATTGAAAGTCGATATTCAAAATTTCACATTTTTTAAAAAAAGAACATCATAGAAACCATTTGAAAAAAGTTTCATTCGAAAACCTCAAACCATGAAGATTCTATGTCAATTAAAAGAACCTATTGCAATAAAACGGCAATTTCATACTTTAACCCCTAATACTTCAGGAATCAATTCTCACAGTTTTTTCCCAGCTTTTCCCAAACTTCAAAGACAATTTTTTTATGATTTAATTACACATGTATGGTTTCAGATTTTTCCCTGTACTTGGAGTGTAAGACTATATTACTTGCCAAATTTCATAGTTCTAGGTCAATAGAAACTACAAAAACTCACGCTTGTATCCCGGAAGGGTAGGCAGAGAACTCTGTTTGCCATTGCCACAATCCTGACAAACCTCTGTAGATGCACTTCCATCTGCCATTTATAATTTTTTTTGCGGAATTATGTGGCATAACTGTTTACAGAAACTACTCAAAACTATTTTTCATGTTGTTTATTTTAGGTCCAAGACTCCACAAGGTATCAAGGTCCTGCTTTTCCCGTGGTGTGAGCTGTGCTCTTCAGATGCTAAAACAATTTTGCTCATAGAAGACGCCCTGAAACTGCTCAAATCAACTAGAAGATGCTGCCGGTTCATACGGGATGTATTTTTGAGAGACTTTCCGCCTGAGATATTTTTGAATAGACCTGCTATAATAAAGGTAAAAAATAATGCATTCCGGAAATGGAGAGAAATGTAAACACTATTAAACATACATTTCTATTTCTTCAGACTTTGAATTTGTAGTTTAATGCAACCTGTTCCAAATAATCTTTTTACAGCAACAAAAATCCTTCCTTTGTTTTAGAATTTACTAAATATTGTAGACAGCAATAATGGGAGCTTATCGGAGCCACTACAGGTCCTTCTGTGCATAACAGAAGCCCTCTGTAATCGCCTTGGACAGCTGTATTCCCCAGAACTGATGCATCAGATTAAATTTGTGAGTAAACACTCCAGCTATATTTCTTCAACATTCTATTTAAATGTATGTAATTAATTTTCAACATGAGCCCCGATTGTGTCCGACAGACCTGTAGATGTCATAGGATCTCTGCATCGAGATATCTTGGGACTTGGAAGCGGTTAGATGGTAGTGAATGGTTAAAAACCACTTATAACCTGCTCATAGAAAGGAAACTTTCGGGCCGAAGTGTTAATCGAACCCGCACCTCTGGCATACCATGCTAGCCCTCTTAATAACTAAGCCATTTAGACTTCCCTGATTAACACAACACTTTTAATTGACTTTAATTGCCTGGCAACAAGTGTTCGTGTTTGTTGTATATGATTTTACACACTACATTACATTAACTCACGCCTGTATCCCGGAGGGGAAGGCAGATACCAGGGTTTGCCTAGTATTTTATATGACTATTTGTGATATTACTGGTAACACACACTGGTTGTATAATTTTGTCTTGAGCGATTGAGGTATCTTGGACGAAAAGACTTCTAAGTTTCCCGAACACTGCCCAGCCGTGCATTATACAACCAGTGTGTGTTACCAGGGATGACATATGGCACTGAAACGTGATCTCTCACTATGGGCCTCATAAGAAAGCTCATGGTCAAGGGCTATGCTCGGAATTTCTCTACGAGATAAAATTAGAAATGATGAGATCCGTAGAAGAACGAAAGTCGTGGACATAGCCCAGCGGATTAGTAAGTTGAAGTGGCAGTGGGCGGGATACATAGCACGCTGAACTGATGGCCGATGGGGCCGAAAAGTTCTCGAATGGAGACCACATATAGGCAAGCGCAGCGTAGGACGACCAGCCACAAGATGGACAGATAACCTCATCCAAGTGGCAGGAAGACGCTGGATGCAAGCCGCTTCCAACCGGTCTTTTTGGAAATGCATGGAGGAGGCCTGTGTCCAGCAGTGGACTTCTTGTGGCTGAATGATGATGATGATATGTGATATCAGTAGTAGTTAGTACTAGTTGATTAGCAGCTTTCATTGGCTGTTTACAGTAATTTCCGTGCCTAAATTGCACTACCTATTGGTTACTCACATCGATACCCTTATATCAAATTGATATCCTTGAGTGTCTGAGGTGTTCAACACCTCATGAAATCTCCATTCGGCGGTGGCTACGCGCCGTCAGACATATACAGAGTTTATCAGAATTGTCATATAAATCCAAAAAGGGGAAAACTTTTACTTTGGGGAAAATTTCGAAATCACGAAAAAACATTCTGCTGATGTCTTAAAAAAAAACCATATACGTCGAATTGAGAACCTCCTCCTTTTTTGAAGTCGGTTAAAAATGACATTCGCGATTTCGAAGTTTTCCCCATAGTAAAATTGTTCATATTGACGGGTTTTAAGTCGTGGGTTTGGGTGTCCTCCCCATTTTCGGATATATCGCACCTTCGGTAGTACAAGGGCACAACTTACAAAAAACGGTAAAATGAGTTAAGTATACATTACATTAAATTCATTTAAAAAGTGACTTTTTAACTGAATCTGATGGGAGTCTTTATCCCACCAGATAGAGGAGTGTTTTCAAGGCATTTCTGCATACTTAACTCATTTTACCGTTTTTTGTAAGTTGTGCCCTTGTACTACCGAAGGTGCGATATATATTTTTCTCTTTGTATCCGTCTTCAGCCCTTATTTGGCTATAATTAGGTGGTTTCTGGGTAGGTCTGGCGTTAAGATGATAGTCTATTGAATGTTGACTATACATTCACAGTAGATTTGTCATCAAGGACGTGTTCGTTTCGGTCGCCTGACACTGTGTCTGGTATCAAGCAGAGCAGCGGCCAGTGGATTCTTGTGATGGGCCAGTCGTTCTTTGTATCTAAGCCCATACATTTTTAGTCCCTCACCCACTGTGACCGGCCACTGTGTGGTCGGTGGTATACGTTGGGTTACTGTGCTATTTTCTCGTCCTTGCAAACGAAATCGCGGGTGCAGTTCATCATAACAATTTTCAGGTCCCAACTACCGCATCTGAGTCTGAGGACCGGATCAATATAGAAATAGAAGAGATAGTGAGTGCCACAGGCCTTGAGCGCGACGCCCGAGCGAAAGCAGACGATGGCCTGTTGGCCCTGAGACAGTGGCCAGCCCCTATCTATGCCTTGGATTCCCTCCACGCCATCTTGGCGGCTGTGTCGCGAAGCGTTGTTCTGGCGGACCCGAAAGAGAAGAGTGAACTTTTAGATATGGTGAGTGCTTAACACAAAGTTTGTCACAAACATAATGACAGATTTTATTATTTTTTTAGAACAATGAATAGTAAAAAAAATGTGGATTATATTTTTTATTTCTTTGTAATATTTTTATCCTATATAGCGCATCTTATAGCGTCCGCTTTAATTCCAGTCAGATGAATTGTGATTGTCGCAAGCTAAGTATTCCTTCGTAGTAAGGAATACTTGGCTTGCGAGTCAGACTCGCACTTGGCTGGTTTTTTAATATTCACATTTTCCCTTTCAGACTGAACTGAACCTTTGCTGGAGTTTGTGTGACTCTCTCATCAGCTTGCTGTTGAGCTGCGTTAACGAAAGTTTCTGGCGTTTGGATCACAACACGAAAACTTATAGAGACATTGCACACAAGAGCTGTATGGCTATGCGACTGTTGGGCGACATATTGGCCAAGTACAGGTTAGTGTTAAACGGTGTTGGTGCAAACAGTTCATAGCAGTCGGAATCACCCTTTTTTTTGTTTAGAATCGATCAATGAGCCCATACTAGTCCTTAGCTGGACATAGGCCTCCCCCACACCACTTCTCATATAGCCGCTGCCAGCAATCTGCCTCTGCCTCAGATCGTCGGTCCAGGTAGCTGGTGGGCGTCCTACGCTGCGCTTCCCAGTTCGTGGTCTCCACTCGAAAATGCAAGGGTTTCCCCATTGACGACTTGGGTTCTTCGGCAGCTGTGATCAGCCCATTGCCCCATCAACTTGCTAATCTTTTAGGCTATTTAGAATCTGAATCAGGATATAAAACTTTTTAACCGCAACCGACTAGAAGCTTAGTTCGATCGGTATCGCGTACAATCAATCGAGTTTTTGTAGTTGCGCTCGCACGTCCCCGGCTGTAATGTGGATAAAACTTTACCGCGGTCCTGGAGATGTCTCACAAAAAGAAAATTATCTTATATAGCCTAACTGTACTAGGTTGTAATTGTGCATACAAATTGTTTAAGTAAACACTAAATCTTGTGAACATTGCTTCAGATCGCAGCCAATCTTAGGTCGTCACGTGCCTGATCGTTTATCAGCGTGTTCGTAAAACGACCTCTTTTCCCAGAACGTCGTTCGTGGAGGACACAAGTCGCACGCACCACCGGGTCGCGTGGCTCCGCCTAGTCTATTGCGGGCAGAGACTGCTGCACTGGGCGAGGGACGCCGCCCTGCCGCCCGCCGCGCTCGGCACTGCTTTGCAGCTGGCGCTACTAGATCCGGCCCTGGATATGACTTATCCGGAGCTGGCTGCCGGCTTATTGCAGACTGTCCAGGTAAGTGAGAAACGACAAGTCTGTTCTTGGAGGACATTTCCGCATATACCACCTGGGGCCTGTTTCATAGGACTGCAATTCATGGTTTACTATGACAAGTCGATGTACATTGCAAAGTCGACCAACAGATTCACAGATTAACAAATAGGAAGACTCGGCTACGCAATGTACATCGAATTGTTATAATAAACTATGAATTGTAATTTTATGAAACAGGTCCCGGGTAGATTAAGAGCGGCGTTGCTAAGGCCATAAACTAAAAATGTTGCAAATAACGTGTAGCTTTTATTTCCACTTTTCTCCTGTCTGTATGTTTAGTAGTTATAGTTTTTATTATTTCATTGACTCAAATGATTATTTCAAGATCTTTAATGTTTTTCAGTCTGCGAAAAGTTCAACCAACACTGAATTTAATAGCAAATACAGAGAGCTAATAAAATTATTCAAAGCCATGGAAGACGCGGCGAAGTTCATGAAGAACAAGCAAACCTGTTCGGCTTCTAAATCAGTCTTAACTCATATTAAGAATTCGTTACCTGTCTTGGAACTTCACTACAACGATACATATTTGAAAGATGTCTCGGATGTGTTGTTGAGTAAGATAAAAGACTGGGATTTAAACGAAGAAGATTGGGCTGAAGTCCGCGGCATTGCTTTAAACCTAATGGCCCACAACTCTGAGTGGGTTCGAAGCAAGTTCTACGTGTCAATGGCGGAAATGGTGAAGAAAGTATTCCTGGATGACAGCTCGAATCAAGCGGAAAACGAGAAATGCCTTATGTTGCTGTGCGATGTTGGACTTCTGACTGAGATTTGTTGTCACGGGCTTCATTCTACAGTTAAAGAGGTAAGTGATCGACTTTACCGGGGTTTTGTCATCAATCAGCCCGTATTGGATCACTGCTGGATATTGGCTTCCCACAAGGCACGCCACTTCCTTCTGCCCTCGGTCATCCTCACCCAGCCGCTAGAAGCAATCTGCCCCAAATCGTCGTTCCAGCTTAATCACTGAATAATAATAAATTAATAAGACCCTCTCATTGCAGGCAAAAAAACATAATCTTGTTTTTTGTGGCAGGTGGAAGGGAGTGCTTCGGAAATAATGATTTTTCTACTGCGCGGGCGCCTGATCCTTTCCGAGAGTTGCTGGTGGCGCATATTAGCGTGCTTGCTGCCAACTTTGCCGCTTCTTCATGCGTACGCGGCTCACGACACGCAACTGGGTAAGAGCATTTAGTTGCTTTTTTTTTGTAAGTGAACCAACTTATGTTTAGTTGAGGGAGGCACCACTAGTCACAATTTCCACAACCCCGAATTAAATTTTCCATGAAATCCTGGTAATCGTCAGTCTTGTCATGTTTCGTTTATTTGAGAGAATTATAAATGTTGTAAAGCCTAATAAACTGTTAAATAATAGCCACACAATTACATCATAGACCCAAAACATGTAGACATGGTCACCGCAACCTTAAGAATCAGGCATAGATATCAATAGACTATATAAGGTGTGCCAGAGTTTGTATTATTATGGTTACGTATTTTACACTTGTTCTCAGGTCAAGCAATATGCAAGTCCCTGGAACCGGACATAGCAAAATGTATGGGAGTGTCTACCTCGGAAGTGATGAGTGGACTTGTCCGTTTACTGTTCATCACGTGCCCTTTAGTGCAAATGGATGCGGCGCATACTTTGTGTCATATTTTGGGTAAGATTTAATGAAGAATTTTCAATGTTATTATGCTGAGTGTAAGATTTATTTTATGTCGCAATTTTTTCCAGATGATTCAAAATTTCTGCCGCCCAAAGAGGCTCTGCGAGCGGATGTACTGATAGGCGCTCTGACGACGGTTCAGCCGCAGGGCTTCAACGTAGATTTCTCGAAGTCTGCTAAATCACCACAGGTAATTAACAAACTGCCTCTAGACTGTGATGGGATCATAAAGATCGGGGTAGCTTTATAAGTGGAGTGGCACTGAAAGAAGAAGATCCATACACCCCTTGAGCCGGTTTAATAGTGCTTCCTACTTTTAACTGCACCAATATGATCTTACAGGACGTGTCTTAAATTGGTATCTTAATTTCGCGTATCGAAATTTGACCAGGCCCATATTATTATGCCACCTGGGCATTCAGTGGGCATAATAAGATTAGATTATATTGGAACTCATTATTGCACACCTTACAAAATTAGTCTACAGACCTACATTTCAACATATATTTTTTATAAAAAAAAATACCTTAACACTCTTTAAATAGTCTGTGTTAAAGGCATTACTAAATCACCACAGGTAATTAATTACTTTTTCTTAACATGCGCGGAAATATTGTCATTACTTTTGAATAAAGAACACGCGAAGTATCATATTTACGTAGACTGAAAAACCAAAATCACTTCCCGGCGCGTTCTTTGAATTTGGAACGAAGAGCGCACTGGCAATGTTGTATGAAACGGTGTGCTGTTTGAATTTAGAACTCTTTCATCTATCGTACACATTGCGTTCTCGTGGCTGTATAGCCACAGATGCGTTTACCCTTCGGCACAAACTGTTAAATAAAAAAAAAATTGGCGGTAAAGCGGAGGTCGTTGTTATTTTGTTAATAAAATAATTAAAATGAGTTCCGATGATTCTGAAAGTGAAAAAGAAATGAAAATTGACTGCACTTCACCAGATTTAAGATCGGAAGCTATATTAGCGATGGAAAACCTGCTTCCAGCAAAATCAAAAGAAAATTTATTATGTAAAAGGCCCCTTTTTAATTCCTTGCATTTTTTTTTAAGAAAAGCACTATATTTCATCATCATCATCAGCCATGTGACGCCCACTGCAGGGTGCGGCAGGACATAAGCCTCCTTCGTGGTTTTAATAACCATGAAGGGTTTTGCCATAATCGCCACGCTTGGCAGGCGGGTTGGCGACCGCAGTATGCGGTTGGAATCTCAGGAAGACGCCTTCTATGACATCCACGGAAGGAAATGCAGTGACGCTATTCTTAATCCGGCGCCACACTATATATGCCTCGGCCGAAGTGGCAATTGCCTGTCTCGTATCATTGAAGTCCTCGCCTGCGGCTCGGCCTTCAAACTCATACTCGACCTGCAATTGCCTATTTCGCTGCCTTTGCAATAATGTACTATAACATTTACAGCAGACTATTTAAACTACATTTGTGGAGCGTTTTAAAGGGATCGTGTGTTAAAACACCGCATTGGTAAGAACGATCTTCTAGCAGCTTCCAATAACTCAATCACGTTGCAGACATCAGGTCTCGTGCAGATATTGGACGTGTTGAAGCAAGACCTCACCTTTGACGCAGAGGGCCACGGGTTATCAGACTCGAAGGGGCAACCTCCGGAGCCGACGTTCGAGCCCTCGCTGCGCCGGGCGACGCTGCAGCAGCTATCCGTGCTCATGCTGCAGCAGGACTTCCACGACACGTTTGTCGAGTACGACGGCATCAGGACTGTCGTGGCGACTTTACGGTAATTAAATTAGTATGTAAGCCTTCTAATGTATTTTGTTTTCTGGTGTGTACAATAAAAAGGTTCTAACCTAATCTATGTAATATTTTTGTTTTGTTTATAATCATTCGTACCACTTGTTATTGAAATGGCTGTCTTATTTGTGTTAATCTGTGGTATAAAAGCGAAAACCTATAATTAGCTTATAATCATTAATCCGAAGTTATTAAGTAAGCCCTAAAGCTGTTGGTTTTCCATGAATGAATATAAAAAATAATAGCGCGAAACCGGAAAACCGTTTCTTTTGTATCCATAATTAAACCACTTCCTGTAGGCAAATTTTTACTCTTCATACAAATGGACCACGGGGTTAACTTTCGTGGTTGTATGAAAAATATTACCGGCCAAGTGCATATCGGGACACGCGCCTTTTAGGGTTCCGTAGAGGGAGGGTTTTTTTACCTACTTTACAGAACTAACAACTTCGCCAAAGTAATTTTCAATGTAAAAGTTTTCCTTTTATAAGTTGGTCACGTATTCGTTCGCTCGTTAACTTGTCAAGCCTGCTTAGCCGTGAAGTTCATTATACATATGTGATACTGATCTGAATTTTTTCACGTTTCTACAGTCATTCGTTTAGCCAGCGGAAAGCTTTTATTATTATTTTATTAAATTTTGCGGTCGTAAAATGGTTTTTCTACCCACAATATTTTTCAACGACACATCTAACGATACTCCACACTATGGTGTTGGCGAGAAAAAATATGTAATTAAAGATTTTATTTTACCAATATGTCAGCGTGAGAAGTTTCAGCTCTCTAGTACAATTCATCTCTGAGCTAAGCGGACAGACAGACAGACGGACAGACATGGCGAAACTATGAGGGTTTCTTGTTGACTACGGAACCCAAAAAATTTATGGTCTAATTTATTAAAACACGTTTCCTTTAAAACACTCCACAGAGTCAGTTTAAATAATCTGTGGTTACGTGTTTCCCTCTATTACGACTATTCAAACTGCCCCTGTTTTAAGGAATCGTGTTTTTTTTTATGAATAAGACCGTGAGAATTTTAAACCTTAGCTTTTTGAAACCGTAATTTATTTATCGATACTGAACAGATACTTTTCAGGTTTCGCTTTATTTCAATAACACGTTGTATACATAAGCAGCTTATATACGTCCCGCTGTAGGGCACAGGCTTTCTCTCAGAGAGAGAGAACATTAACACGTTGTATAATTACGTAACATTACCAATGTGATTACGCCAGGGCCAATAGAGTGTCAAAAGCATGGCTATTTTTTTATAACATTTTGTCAGTCTACGAAGTTTTTTAGAGCGTTCGTGACGCTTCCAGTATAATCTATTTATTGTGTATATTAATGGCCAGTTTCTGAATTGAGAATTTTGCTAAGTAAATGGTTAACTGTAGTGCTGTCTCTTCTAATTTCTTAGAAAAGAGCGTGACAGAACGTTACTTAATAATTTCATCATCATCATCATCATCATCATCATCAGCCATTTGACGCCCACTGCAGGACACATGCCTCCTTCATCGTTTTCATAACCATGAGGGGTTTTGCCATAATCGCCACGCTTGGCAGGCGGGTTGGCGATCGCAGTAAGTGGTTGGAATCTGAGGAAGACGCTGCTGCTCAATTACATTAGTATTTATTCTCAATTCAGAAATCGGCCCTAACTCTCCGATATTTCTAGTTTCCTTATTTAAATTATCTGTCCCCCACCTCGCATTACCCCGTGTATTTCAATTGCGCTTTCAAATAATAACAATCAATTTAATGATAACTAATAACTTTCACGCCATACAATCACTTGACCTGGTCCCAAACTAGGATAACCTGTGCTATGATAACCAGGCAAGGACATCACAGACATAGAAATACACCCAGACTGACTACATTATTTGCGAGTGTGAATTTTAATAACAATTTTATGTTGTTTTCAGGATGTCTCTCTTGGTAGACGATTACTTGGCGTTCCCGGAGTGTGCGATCAGTTGTGTTTCTATACTCAATAGCGTATGCTACGCCAATCGGCACAGTCTAGCCAAAGTACCCGATCTGCAAGCGCTTTTGCTTCGAGGTGATTATCCACTGCGATACCATGTCAAATATTTATGATATTGTGAACTCCAACGATATAAACACGTGAATATACTCACAGATGTATGCCAGATACTTGCCACGTACCGTTTCCGAGAACGATCAAGGTTTTGCTAAAATTATACAGGATGTCCATCTAAATCTGCAAATGGGGGGTTATACTCGTCAATACGAACAACTTCTCTATGGGGAAAACTTCGAAATCTCGATAAAAATATCCGTTGTTCCGTACAAAATTTACCTACTGTGGCATTCAAATGTTTGAAACCATTGATATTTTTTTCGCGATTTAAATGTTATCCGTATAGTAAAAGTTGTATTTAGTAATACAGAATTTAATACATATTATGATAAAAACTTTGAAAAATTTGAACGGATATTTACTCGTTTACTTTTCTATTTCATTTTTTGTACTATGAATTGAAACTTTTGGTGACTGTATCTGCTTAGCCGCTTAGAATGTATTGCATAAAGCCCCACTACTGGATAAATCCCATTGAACTTCTCTGTTAAAATGTTTGCTTTGGTTTATGCCTCTGCCAAATTGGAGAAAGAAGCTTAAAAGGTACGTGTATGTTGGGTTAATAATCAAACCACAATCAATTTGATTCTCACTGGGGGCCGCCTTATTTTGATTTATACAAAATGGCCTCAGTGTGAGTGTTTTTCCATGTTTGTGATGTCCTTATCCGGGCCTCGATTCTGTTAGTGCATTGTAGTATAATGACAGGTACACTGTCGGGTCACGTGACGTGTTTTTTCGTACCATTGACGCCTAGAAGGTTTGATGGGTGTGCCCGCGTAGACTTAAAGCAGCCATGAAATGAAAACCGCCATGTTCATGCAGTTGTCATGTTACTACAATGCATTAACAGAATCTAAGCCCTGGTTACCAAATCCAAGATGTTATGTAACCTTATGCTGCTATGCAGTCTTTACAACGTGCTGACTAAACCCTTCCATCGACGCTATCTACGCAATCGCGTGCTGTAATTACACATTTTTTTTTTTAGTGATACTAATATTCCCGGCGAATGACAACGCTGTGCTGATGTCTGCTCAGATCCTAGCACTGCTAGTATGGGCGGGATTTGCTCTACAAGAGCTGGACTCTGAAAGGTCGCGCGTGCTAGCCCTGCCGGCGAGCGTGGTGAAGCGGACAAATATGCCGTTCGTTGTGCACCCATACTGGACCACCAGTGCCAATACTGTGCATTCCTCTGTCGGTAAGTGCTTCTTCTCAGTTCCACTATAATATGTTAAGCTAGAGTTATGTGTTCAATTCAACTATGCAATGTCTGGCACACATAGCAACCTAGGCTTGCCTCTTTGAAACGTCGACAATCAGAGATTTGGATTTGATATTCGTAATAATCTATAGGGCTGATCCAAAACTCGAATAGTAACTCAAGTCTTCTGAATAGCAGCATTTTTGATTTATTTTATTTTATTTTATTTTATTTTATTTGGTGTACAAAACAGATCACAACCATTACACGATATAAAAGTGCTCTGAAAATACATACTAATTATACCAATTAGAGGGAAGAAACGCCTTTATCCCGCCCTTCAAATCCTTTCATCCCAAGGTATGGAAGTTTGTATGAAAATCCTTCCGACCCAAGGGTGGGAAGTATGTATGAAATTCCATTACATACCCGGTTTTTTTTTTAATTTGTCAGCAGTCATACTGCAAAGAGACTTTAACTGTCTACTAATTAAATTTCAAGTAAATTGTTAGTGGCCACATACAGTTTTTTTTTACCAGTTACCAACCTCCTTGGTGCATACAGAAAATTAAAAACGAAATTATTTTTGTATATAAAACGCGCGGAATCACGGAAGATGTGGCTGCATGACCTTATGATCTTAGCCTACTCCAGAAACGGGCGAATAAAAAAAGGAAAAGCCCGCGCATTTTCGCAAAAACTTCGATTGATTTAGCATTTATCTTTGTGTTTTTTGTAAACATTTCTATGCATTTATGTCTATAATTTTCCTCGTAGGTGTAACAAAAAGCACTATACATACCTCAGGATAAAGTACAGTTCCATACCTCAAATGGTTTGCGCCCCTCGCAAGCTCGTGGCGCAAATGCCATAATCTCGGTATGGAACTGTCACTTTCTTCCCTCTGAAGTAATGTACTATTAGTGTATCATGCTTGCACGCTTCAATAGGAAACCTCACTCAATAGCCTGCGTTAGTTGGCTTTGTTAATCTTTTATTGTAATTTCTCCGGCGTGCGCGCATGCAACGACTTGTGAATGTTGAGGAAGCGAATGTGATCTGTCAGGATCGTGGCAAGTGGCAGTCCCTAGTCTCCGCCTATCCCTCTGGGATACAGGCGTGAGTTTATGTATGTTTTTATGTACTGGGCTACAATGTAACCGCGACTTAGCAATCCGTAAAGTCCGTATGAAGAAGAAGAAGAAGAAGAAAAACATTTATTTAACACCACAAAGACATACATTTAACAATGATTAAAACGGACAAACAATTGAACATGAAAAAAAAGAAACAAAAATAATCCAAAAACAATGAGGGACCCAGGGTATGTCTATGCAGCGGTAAAATGGCCTCGAGCTCAGTATACGCTGCGGTTTTGCCCACAGCACTGATTTTCAGCACGGGCCTTTGGTAAATCACGGAGTTTCAACCGAACGTGAACAAAAAAGTTATACTTAATAATTTTGTTTGTATTTATATGGACCTAAATTGTCTGAAATAAATGATATATTATTATATTATTATTATTATAATATATATAAACATGCATACACTGAAAAATAATTACTAATACACTAGATACACTTTAGTACACATAGAATATGACCTCGAATTGTGCAAGGGGAAGGACAGCATTAGAAGGAGTAGCATTTAATGCTGGAAAAGAAAGAAAGGTTCATGTTTTCTGGATACTCAACAAATAACCCCTAAGTTTGACCTTAAAGGCATATCTGCTGGTAAGGAGCTTGATAGGAGGAGGAATGTCATTCCAGCATTTTGACGCCGCGAATGTATGAACGTATGTATATAATTTCTAAAATTGGGTGTTTTTAATACCGTTATTACTAAAACTCGTTATTTCTAGATTTGTGTGGCTTACACAATTTTTTTCTCTAGAATGGCTTCAAAGCGAAGAGGAATGGCGCGCCGCGATCCGCGTCCGCTGGTCGGCCATCTGGAATGGCGGGCGCTTGCTGCACGAACCTGTGCCGCCGCCCGGGCCGCTCACCTTGCGGCTCTCGCAACAAGACCTTGCGGCTCTGCACGCCGCCTGTCCACTCTACTCGAGTGCTAGAGCTCTACTGGCCCTGCAGAATGCTACGTCTCATAGACAAGTCAATGAGACGCTGTCGCTTTTGGAATGGTATGTTCAGCTTCTTACAAAAACCTGACTATGAATACCCGGACGAGGTACTGTCCCCGGGTACTTTTTTGTTCATCGATATTGATCTCTTATAAATTGTATCGAATAACGCACACAAAGGACTAAAAGTACCCCGCACAAATAGTCCCCCAAATTACCGAGGACACCGAGCGACTGCACTGGACAAAAGTTCGTGGGAGTCCCCGAAAAAAATAGAACTAACGTAACTAGGCGCAACAACGCACACAACAAACGTTAGTCTGCATTGAGCGCTCGATAGTGACGTACGTATCCGGGCAACAAATGACCTCACACCGTATGCGTTGAGTCAGTGACAAGTACTCAGTGGACATTTTTTACACGATTCAGCCATTTTTGTCCCATGGGGACAAAAATCCATCGTCTGCGCAAGCCTTAAGACGGCTTTGCGGGTATCGCAACGAGACCTCTTGACTCTACAAGTCGCCTGCTCGCTCTAGCCCAGCGTAAGAGCACTGCTGACTGCAAACCCTACGTCCCATAGACCAGTCAAGGAGACGTTGTCGCTTTTGTAATGCTATCTAGCTTCTTATAAAAACGGTCCATAAATTCCCGCTATCCGTGCGGGTTTCGCAATAAAACCTAACGGCACTGCAAGCCGTTTGTCCGCTCTACTCAAGCGCTAGAGCATTGCTGGCTCTCCAGAATGCTACAGCTGTATGTTCAGCTTGTTATAAAAAACTATCTTTAAATACGCGCTCGTTTTGTTGGTTATGCCCTGACAAGACATGACGGCTTTGCAAGCCACCAGCCCGCTTTACTCGAGTGCTACAGCACTGTTGGCTTTTTAGAACGCTACGTCCCACAGACAACTCAATAAGACGTTATTGCTTTTGGAATGGTATGTTTAGCTTCTAATATGCGGGGTGACAAAAGAGTGACAAGAACGTAGGCGAGCGTGTAAACAAGTTGTCAAAAGTCAATCGCCTTCTCTAAGTTTAGCTGCAATCACCGAATGGGCAGACGCGCCTTAAGAAATTCAGTGCGTATGACAGTTCTTACTGCGTGATATGGCTTGTTAAGAACGCACATCATTCCAAAGGATTGAAGTAGTCATGCCAGTAATCTGCCGAGTGATAGTGTAATTTGTGTGTTCATGAATTTGCATTTTCAGTTACACGCATCTGCTACGCAAGTCATCAGTGCAGGGAAGCGACTTGACAGCGCTACCCTGGAAAAGCACTCTCTCCCGCTTCCTGACAGCGCCGCCGGCTTCTCCGCGTGACATCATCCTACTGACGAGATTGACGAAGTTTGTCATCGCCTACATGGATAATGTGAATAGCGAAGGTGGGCGAATGCAGCTGTTATCTTAATTAGTAGTTTTCCTCTGTTTTAGTAGTAATTCAATCCTCTTTAAACTTATTTGACTGAAGTTTAGGCCTGTTGCTGATAAAAGGATTGTGGTTACGTTATAGTGGATTGTTTTGCCGTTGACCCTGCTTCCGGATTAATAAGTAAAAAAAGATGCCATAAAACGAATCTGACCAAATCGATACCTCAAGGCAGCGTAATCGGTAGTTTGCTTTTGCTCATTTATATAAATGACTTACCTAAAATTATAGATACACCATGTACTTAATTCGCCGATGATATTTCTCTTATATTTTCAGTCCAAAATGAGAACTTTTAAATTCCACCTTAAATAAACGTGCCCTTAGTGTGCACGGAGTTTCGCCGTGAAGATAGGCTACATAAGCCATCTTCGAGCGCACCAGCGCCTCATCACTGATTAGGGGCCAAAGCGGGTCAAAGGAACAATCATCATCATCATCATCTTGGCTTGGTAAAATTAATTTACCGAAAACTATGTTAATGCAATTTAGACCGTATCAAAAACGCCCCATACTATAGATTATCAGTTTGATAATTCTTCCTTAGAAGTCGCGGATTCACACTGTCTGTTAGGTATAACCCTCGATAGCAACTTAAACTGGAAAGGCCACATCAAAAAAGTCGCCAGCAAACTCTCCAGCTTCGTATACGCCCTCTCCGAACTAAAAAGGACTACAGATTTAAAAACAACCACATGTGCATATTATGCGTGTGCACAGGCCTGGCTTCGCAATGGAATAATATTATGGGATAACAGCACAGTCGCAAATCAATTATTTACCTTACAAAAAAAATGCATAAGAGTTCTCGCCAATATCGACTCCAGAACAGCCACACACACGCCCAGCAGGTTTAAGACCTCAAGCCCTGCTAGCCACAGCTACATCCAAATTAGAACTAGTAAACTCTGGTCCCTTTGCAATGGCTGCTAAAATCTACAACAAAATCCCAGAATATATAAATTATATAAATAAATTACATATTTTCAAAGCTAAACTTACCGAGTATTTAGTAGAAAAGTGCTTTTATACAATTCCGGAGTATTACAATGATAACATAAGTTAAATAAATCAAATAGTATGAATAAGTAAGATGAATAATAAATAGATAGATGGATAGAGAACACTTTATGCCACAACAAGGTGAAAGAAATTATTATATAAGATGAATAATAATATGAATGAAGTAATTTAAATTGTGGATGATAAAATTTAAATTATAGACAAATTGTATATCTGTAAAGTGTTATCTATCTATCTATTTATCTAAATAAGTAGTTTCATGATAATTAGATATAAAAAAATTGTAGTGCCCTTACAGGGTGTCATGCAGAGCATCAATTATTTTTGTAAATATATTATTACCACCTGTATAATTACCATGACATGCAATGAATAAACGATTATGATTATGATTGTCTATGTTTAATAACAGTACAGATAGAAAATAATGAAATCAGTGTTCCTTTTGAAATAAACAATCGTGAATAGATTCGTTAAATCTACCGATCATTGATCGATAAAATGTAACCGATCGAGGCATGATTCTACTTATAAGACTGAACCTCTTTGGCTCTACAAGTTTGAATAATTTCAAAAATCCAAGCGACAAACTTTCAACAAAAATTTTGCGACGAAAGGAAACTTGTTGAACCAAAGTTCTTCGGTTTGATGAGTAAATTACCGCTCAATCGGCTTAAATTTCACACTTAAAATTGCATTTCGTCTCAAGGTGGCACCATGACCTGGGTGAAAGAAGCCTTCATCGACACTAGCTCCAACATGATAACACTCCTCAGCCGCGAGCAGCTGTACCCACAGCAGTCCCTTCAGGAAGGCATCGAAGTCACACAGTTGCACATACACATTGTCAAAGTCTTGCTGAGATGTACAGTCCAAGCGGAGTGCGAGAAAGAGTATGACACTGCGAAGGCGGAGAGTTTGTTGAAGATATTGCTGGCGTGTTTGGAGAAGATCGATTTGAACAACTTTCATATGCTTGGTAAGTAGTAGACTGTCTATGAGCTTTGTCCCTCTTTATTTCGCCCCAAAACGATTTAAAAAGAGCCCACAATTTTACGTCTAATGTTTCTTAGCCATTATGCCTGAGGGAATTGTCAGTGTCCTTGTTTTAAGATAATTTGCAAGACCTACAAGTTACTATTTGTACTATTTTAAAATAGTCTTAAATGCTTGAAACTATATAGAAGTGCATGATATTGTTAGAATTATTGCGCACTTTCTGACATTGAAACAACCCGTCACGCTCGGGACGGTGACGCTGGATCGGGTATGCTGGACCAAGTCGGTCGGTGACGCTGAAGTTTTCACTTCTACCCTGTGGTCATAAGCACACACCCTCTTTCCCGTTTTGTAATAATATCCTTTCTCTAGGTTACCTAAACGAGGTGATGCGCTGCATCCGTTACTCGGTGAACTCTCGCTACTGCAGTCTGTCCGAAGACACGACGGTCCACTGCATGCGGCTCATGTCGCGCACACTGGCGGGCTGTGCTGCGGGCGGCGGCCGCAAGGGCCAGGGCTGCCGGCTCGACGCCCTGCTGACGTTGTTGGCTCTGCTGAGGCATCTTCACGAGGGGCAGATCCCGGTACAGGTAGGTCAAGATTGCCCAACACGTAATAAAAATAGTATTTTCTAATAATAAAATTATTTATATAAAATTATTGTAGTGCCAATTTAAATTAAAAATATTAGTAAAATATCTTTGGAACGTAACTTAATAATTTTTGCCGAGGTTAGTAAACTAACAGTTAGGTACTGCTTTCAAAAAAACGCCTGTCACCTCAGTCTACCGAGACCACGGCACTTGCAAAAGTACCGAAACGGCGGAAAATTGTAAAATGAAAGTATTTTTAAAAGTAAAAGTATCCTTTCAAGTTCACTTTTTATTACATAATAAAAATTACAAAAAATAAAAAAGTGGGTCCCCAGAAATAAATAGCGTTTTATTGTTCTTGCTTTATCGTAAAAACGGTAGGTAATACAAACATGTGTCAAGCTTGGTATGATTATGGGTTTCAATAGGATGCTCCGAAAGCCTGTATTTCGGAGAATACAGGTGTGAGTTTATATTTGTAAAAGTATATTTATTCATCTCGTGCACTTTGTATATATGTTCTATCCTTAGAAAACATGATAATAGATAGGTAAATATTGTTTTTACATAAGACACACACGTATACAATGAAAATCAATACTTGTTTGCGAAACATTGCATTTTATAGTGTTTTTCGAGGCAATTATCCTTATTTCTATAAATGTTTGGCATTAACGATGTATTGTTGTTTAGTTTACATCATCTGCTATACATAAAATTCCCTGACATAAAGTTCCTTCATACATACCGATACATTATGTGAACATTCTAGTGTGCGGCCTTACGCCTTGCCTCCAGAGAAGTAATTCTGCAGTGGTGAAGTCGGTAAAAATACATGTATTGCTCATACAAAACCGATTCGATGCGTTCAATGTGGACACGGTAAGTGGTGTTCCAAATAGGACTACATTTCTCTACAACACCGCGAACTAATGTATTGTAGATGGCACCAGCAACCGGTCTGGTTATATCCAAAAAGTTAAGTCTTTTGCATCACAAACCCGGACAGTTTAGAGTTTTACTTCGTAATAGATAGCGTCAACTTGAGAGTAGAAGCTCAGTGAGTTGTCGATCACCACTCCTATCGATCATCGCGTGTCACTTTAACTTTTATTGTGGAACCAATACCGAAAAAATATTAGTTGTTTCATTTGCATTAGCGAGCATAAAAATTTTGCTGATATTTTTTTCGTAACTACAAAATAGGTTAAGTAACCACTAAGTAGTAGTTACTAAGTATTACTACTTGCGGTGGTTTGCATTAATGTATAGAATAACCCCTTAGTTTTATGTACGAATCAAATGCGTCTTACTAAGCTCGTGTACTATGTAGGTAGGTATATTTGATGTTAGCGTAAGTCCTTTTGGCGACTTCGGTCTACCAGGAAAAATGACTATACTTGAGCCATTACAAACGTGCGAACTGAGTCATAAAATTATTTTTATCACACCTCTCTCTCACACTTATAGGCATATCGGAACTCTCGCTCGCACTTCTAGTGTTGTGTGTAACAACAAAAAAGGGATTTGTCGATAGTCAATAGTAGGCAATAAATGAGGGAAAGGTTAAGGAAGTGATGCAAAATATTTTTAATCATGAATGTTCTATTTCTGCTTCTAAAACATACAATATATGCAAATTTTAATCAATTATTGATCAGCTTAGAATATTAATCTATGTCTATGTCATCTTCTGAGCAATCACTGTCATCTTCATGTAAATTTATTATCAGAGGCTGTATTCTCTGATCTCTTATAATTGCCTTGGCTAAATCCCGATCCTGTAACTCTTCTGCATGCCTCACACATTTGACCCAGTCATCTTTAGATACCTACCGTGTATGTGTACACACATGATACGACCGTGTCTTTAAAGCTACCTGCATCCGAGCGGCATCCCAGCATTTATCGATAATGAGTGGCGCGGCATTGTTCCATTCCTACGGCGTAACGTTTTATGACTCAGTTCGCACGTTTGTAATGGCTCAAGTATAGGTATACAAATGACTAAAACGTGACATTGCCAAGAAAGAAAATTGGAGAGATGTATTATTAACTAAGTATAAAAATAATGAATGAATGTTGAGGAAGCGAAAGTGATCTGTCAGGATCGTAGCAAGTGGCAGTCCCTGGTCTCTGCCTACCCCTCTGGGATACAGGCGTGAGTTTATGTTATGTTATGTTATAAAAATGCCGATATAAAAAAAAGTCGAAGATGATTATTACCTAAGTATAAAAATGCCGACGTTTTAAAAGGTTCAAGATGATTATTACCTAAGTATAAAAAGGTCCAAATCTTCCTGCCTCTAAAGAGCTTATTAGCTATGTTCACGCTGTGCCTTTTTTGTTCATTAAGTGCATGCCTCATAGCGCAGTCAACAGCGCACGTGAGGCATGCCCTTAGCGCAGTCAACAGCGCACGTGAGGCTTGCCCTTAATGAGAGTTGAAAGCGAAGCGCGCGCTGTGTGAATCACGCTATCCGGCGTCGGGTGGATTTCTGTGCGTTATAGCGTTCAACAACAAGATGGCGGATGAAGAAAAAGATTTAACATTAAAATTTATTAACTACGACTGTACTATGGTGTTGCGTTCATTAACGCATTCAATTATTGAAAGCGTCAAACGAAAGTTCAATGGAAAGATGAAGACGAAAGTTGAAGATGAAAATGCACAGTGTGGACATAGCTACTCATGAAGTTGTAGATTTCAGGCGAAAATATATGTAGATTAAGTACCTACTAAACTTAATACCCGTAAACGAGTTTTTTATTAGCTAAGCAAACAGAATACCAGTTATTTGAAAATTTATTTCGTTTTAAGGCTAAATAAAAGAATGTTTTTATGGAACAACGCAGTTTCATTTAATTTCGCCTAAGATTCTAAAATCATGAGCTCATATCGTCTAGAATAGGCCGCTGCTTGAAATAAGTGAATAAAATAACTACTCAGAAAAATGAGTAATTAGCGAAAAGAAAATCGTAATTATCATTTAGAAAAACAAAATGTGTAAGGGATTGTTGACATTTTTATACTCAGACGTTCTGGATCATAATCTTGCCAAAATAATATGCTTACATTTTTAAATATTGGCATTTCTATACTTATACTTTCTGGGCTATATACATTTTTACATATTGACATTTGTAAATATCGTCATTTCTATATCTCGTCATAAATTGCCTTCGAATTAAATTTTAAAATTAAATTTTATAAGTTCGACATTTTTATACCTAGTCGTTTTTCCTGATAGACGTAAGTCGCGTTTGTTAATAGCATAAAAAAAAAGTTCATAATTCCTTTATTTAAATACAGGAATTTGAAATTTAATTATGGTATTATTTACATTGTTTACGTTCAAGTCCTAAAACTCGCTTCTGCAGCTGATTCGTTTGTGTCCAGCGCTGGAGCGAGGAGTGGACCGGGCAAGTGGTGCGCGCGCTGGTAGCCAGCGGCGCCTGCGCCCGCTCGGACCTGCGCGCCGCCGCGCTGCGTGTGCTCGCGGCGTGCGCGCACCACGGGCAGCTGCTGCCGCAGTTGACTAGCGGTACGTTTCTTTGCGCAGTTATTTTTGTTTCTCTCTCGCCCGGCCATTCGAACATTTATCATTTGAAACATAAATAATAGAATAAAAAATGAAGTATTTTACAATACTATGAAATAATACTTTTTAACCGACTACAAAAGGGAGGAGGTTCTCAATTCGACGCGTTTATATATATAAATAACACACACCTTCAGAACTCTGTCAAATCTTAACCAATTTCGACAATTCTTTTTTTGTTCCAATAGATATAACGTGCCATTGGTCCTGGTGAAGATCTGATTAAGTCTTTCAGAGATGTAGAACGGAACTCTTCAATAAAGAACAGTAAATAAGGCCTAATGGGGCCCATCCTTCAGTAATATGCATAATTATGTTTCATAAAATATACCATAAAAGTAGTCCCGGGATAATTTTTGTGATGTGTTGAAGACTTTCGGGGATGGAAATTGAGAACATCAAATTTTAAAGTAAAGAATTAAGTAGAATAACTTATAAGGGACTTAATTTTCTTCTCCCGCTCCCCGGTAAAATATGAAAAATAAAACATTTTAAATAAAAAATAAAAACCGACTTCAAAACATTACAGCACTAAAAAGTTAGAAATAATTTAAAAGAATACATTTAAATTAGTAGTATGTATACTGTAGGTATAGTAGAAGTATAATTTGTAGTTGGTGCCGAGTTTCATGACCAGCACATATATTTTGGGTACCGACTCCAAATCATACTTTTACAATACCCACATGTATACATACTTCTAATTTAAAGGTAATCTTTTAAATTATTTCTAACTATTTAGTGTTGTAGTGTTTTTAATTTTTAATGTATTAAGGTTACCCATAAGATTCACAAGGAAAGAACCGATAAAACCGGAATATAGTAATGAATTTTAAATCGAGGTCAACGTGGGTCTAAGTTATTGTTCCTCTAGGCTTTATGAATAGTCCTTATTAAACAGGTACTAAACCGTTTAGGCATTCATGTTCATGTCTTATATAAGAGGAAATTGTAACATTAGCCGAGTCAACACTTAGTCAAACAATCACTATTTGCGCAGCTTAGCCGCAGGCGCGTCAATATTATCCTTTTTAACAGCTGGGACTTACGTTCATACAAACGTACCTACTCTGCGCATATTGATCTTTCTTATTTCTGTGATTATAACCCGTCATTATGGTGCAATATTTATTCAAATTATATGTTAGTTCTTATTATTGGAATTAGAACCTTTTCACTTCCTACTTTGATCATTGCAGTTTTTCTCCCGGTTTCTGATTTAAGAAAAAGGTATTCTCAGTTTTCACTTCACACTGCTGCTTTGTTGAATGATTATACTTTTTAGGGTTCCGTACCCGAAGTGTGCCAAACGGGACCCTATTACTAAGACTTCACTGTCCATCTGTCTGTCTGTCTGTCCGTCTGTCTGTCTATCACCAGGCTGTATCTCATGAACCGTGATAGCTAGGCAGTTGAAATATTCATAGATGATGTATTTCTGTTGCCGCTATAACAACAAATACTAAAAACAATAAAATAAATATTTATGGGGGGGGGGGGGTGTGGGCATACAACAAACGTTTTCTAAAGACAGCGCTCGCCATCTAGCGGCCATATATCTAACCTTTACAGCACCGATGTCATAGCGATGTGTTTGGTATTTATAAAAATGTGTTTATAAAAATAATAGAAATCACTATTTAAATAATGACCCGTGTGAAAAAAATGTTACTATTAGGCAATATATTCCGTTTTATTAGTGATTTCTATTATTTTAAAAGCTTTAAAGCTTAATATTTCGTAAACGGAACCCTAAAATTTCAAAACTTACGCGTCGAATTGATAACCTCCTCCTTTTTTGAAGTCGGTTAAAATGGTCTTTCTACACCCCGTGCAGGCGTGAGAAAAAAAATGCATCCCTAATTTAGGTGTAGCGGAGGTACCTTAAAAAAAAATTTAAAGTTTTTTTCTACCTTTTTGTCGGCGTGATTAATATGTATGTCTATGCCAAATTTCGGCTTTCTCGTACTAATCGTCTCTGAGCTAGGCCGCGAATAGCCGGACAGACAGACAGACGGACGGACATGGCGGAACTATAAGGGTTCCTTCTCGACTACGGCACCCTAAAAATTCTGTAAAACGTTTTACAACAGCAGCCTCGATCCGTCTGTTTGCCCGCAGCGGTGGGCGGCGGGTCGCTGGCTGGGTACGCTGCCAGCGTGTTTGCGCGGCGGGACGAGGCGCGCGCGGTGCGTGCCGCGGCCGCCGCCGTACTGACGGCCCTGGCTGCACGCCCCTCGCAGCATTCCGACGTGAGTCTACAGCACGAGGACTTACTCTGTAATTAGTTATGCTCTCCAAAAGTATCCTGCTGCGGTGGGCGGCGGGTCGCGGGCTGGGTACGCTGTGAGCGCTGGGATGAGGCGCGCCGGGTGACGCGCGATTGACGGCCCTGGCTGCACGTCCCTCGCAGCATTCCTATGTGTGTTGACATGTGAAGCCGTACTTTGTAACTAGATATGCTCTTAAAATATCCTTCGTCCGCGGCGGGGAGAGGTGTACGCGGCTCGTGCTGCCCTCACGGCCCTGACCCCTCACAGGATTCCGTTGTGAGTTGACAACATGAGGACTCATTTGGCAACTAGCTAGGTTTTCGAAAAGTATTCTCCGTACGGGCGTACCCGGGGCGAGGCGCACGCCATGTGTGCTGTCTGGTGGTGCTCCTATGCAAATTCTCCACAGTGTCGACTCGTCCGATTTAACCTATTCCGAACTGTCAAATACATGCATATTTTAACGTTTCCGGTCAAAATATGGCTAACTCAACATAGTGGACACTCACGTAATAGAAATGCGGGAATTAGGACATTCTAACTGTATCTGTTTCAACCACTTGTATAGATTGGTCAATGAACTAATAATAACCACAAAACCTACCTAAAAATACTTACCGTATTGGTAAATTAATTGGTGTTACAAACAAAAACCCTAATGGGGAAAAATTAGCAGGATTCAAACGTGTCTGTTCTATGGCAAATGAAATTATCTTTCCTTCAACCTTTGTGGGAAGTGTTCTCTATCTACTTAGTGCTAATTGGATAAGACTGAACGCTATTTCATACAGATGAAGAAGGCAAGTTACACTTTAGTTTCATCGAAACATTAGTACGGAAACTGGACATTTTAAACAAAACCTGTTTCTTACATCGTTCGGTGTGGCAATAATTTTTAATAAAATGTTTTTGAAACAAGTGCATTTGCGCGAGGAGTAATATTTTCGCTCTGTGATTTTTAGATTTATGTCCATGTGCAGTCGATAGCATATCAACCTTTACGTTTTAGTTGCAAAGCCGCCCATAGAATTCAAAGTTCGATGAGATGAACGTTTACTGGCGTACAATCTATTTAGATACTTTAGAGTTACGCGCGATTGTACAGTCGACAGCACATCAACCTTTACATATGTGCATTCTAATCAGTTAAGTTACGGGTGCCTTATTAAAATGCAAACGTTGATATGCTATTGACTGGACCTACCTATGAACAAGATAATAAATCAGTTTTATTGGTGGTTGTTGATAAACTACTGACCACCACACTGTGGTAACCTGACCTTTATTAATGTAAGAATAATGTGATGATTATTATAGGTGGGTCGCATAATTGCTGTTCAGGGAAAAGTAAATTCTGTCACGCTAATATGCGGTTCGAATATTTTAATGGGCTCGATTGACATTGATGAAAACATAAATGTTTAATGTACGTATCATATGTTGTTTTATCTAAAATCTTTAATTAATGTTTTTTATTACTTATTCAGTACAGTCACGCAAAGGAACGTGATCGTTAAACGTTATCGTCGACCATTGTTTTTTTTATATGTAGTATTGACACTGAAGTCCTTATAAGTGTAACTCTACGTAAGCATTGCGTCCTTCGCACTGAAAATAAGCTTTTGTTTTGTGAAGTAAGCGCGGTGCGAAGTTCGTGAGAATTTGTCTCACGCACCGCGCAAGCGCGTTGGCACGCTAACCTTGGCGTGAAGTCGGCTCACACGCCGCATACAATAGCTTATCTCGACGCGCTCGGCCGCCGAGCCTCACTCGAGTACCGGCCGGCGCGCTCGCCGAACCCGCGACTACTGCGACCCGATTTGTTTATTTACAAAAAAGCCGGTCGCGCGCCGCCGCTCACGATCAACATTAATGTTTTTATCTCAATCCAAACCGGTTGTCGTAATACAGTGATCATGTCGGTTATTCTGACTTTATTCGCGATTATATTGGCGCTAACACTGTTACTCACCATCTTTCACTACGCCACGGGCGGACGCCACTACTGGCTGAAAAGGAATGTGCCCTACAGGGAGCCGTGTCCTATTTTCGGCAACTTCGGTGCGACGTTAACGATGCGCCGGAGCTACACAACAATGCTGCAATACTTTTACGACAGTTTTTCTAGTGAGAAGTACGTCGGAATATTTCAAGCGCGGAGGCCGACACTGATGTTGCTGGATCTGGATTTGGTGAAGAGTGTGCTGTCCACGAAGTTTTCCAACTTCAGCGATCGTATCTCGGTGGCGACGGACACGCAGCGCGAGCCGCTGCTGCGTAACTTGGCCAACATGAGCGGCGCGGAGTGGCGCGCCATGCGGACCATCGTCACGCCCAGTTTCTCCTCCGCCAAGATGAAGGCCATGTTCCCTCTCATTGCCGAGTGCGCGCAAACTCTCAAAGACGAGCTCCTGAAAGATTCGACTCACGAGGTTGATGTGCCATCCTTGATGAGCCGCTTCACCACCGACGTCATCGGCTCCTGCGCTTTCGGAGTCAACCCGGCGTCGCTGACGAACCCGGATTCACCGTTCCTCAAAATGTCACAAAGAATGTTCAGGACAACCCGCTCCGCCATACTGAAAAGGTACTGCCGCACTTTCTTTCCCAGGCTGTTTAAATTGCTCAATCTCAAAACGTACCCAGAAGACGTGGAGGCATTCTTCTCGTCGATCATCCGCCAGGTGCTGTCGGAGCGTCGCAGCACCGGCGCGCAACGGCAGGACTTCCTGCAGCTAATGTTGAACGTGCAACAGTCAAAGCATGAAACCGAACAAGAGATCGCGATGACCGACGAATTGATAACATCGAACTCATTCATATTCATGCTCGCCGGCCTAGAATCGACGGCGACCAATATGTCGTTTGCTTTTTACGAACTGGCTAAGGACAAAGATTTGCAGGACAAAATCAGGAAGGAGATAGTACAGTGTATGGAGCGAAACGGAGGACTGACTTATGAGGCTGTGACCGCTATGCGTTTGACGACGCAAGCGGTGCTGGAAACGTTGAGACTTCACCCGTCAACGCCTCTCACCACCCGCCTATGCACGTCACCGTGCAACCTGACGCCAGAGTTGGCCGTCAAGTTAAAAGAGAACGTCATAATCCCGCTGTCCTGCATCATGAGAGACGAGAAGCATTTCCCAGATCCGGACAAGTTCAACTTGGATCGGTTCCAGGATGACGCGCATCCTGCCGGCTTCTTGGCCTACGGGGACGGACCGAGGAGTTGTCCAGGTAAGCGATCAATTTTCTACTACCATTTGCTCAGGTAATTTAGAAAGTGTAGTTAAGTACCTACCTATTAGCTAAAGTAAAAGCGGCGCAGTTGCTTTCGAGATAATCACCGTGTGTGAATGGGTGTATCAATCACCGCCCATTAGTCCTATCTATTTGAATAAGAAGCGATGCTCTCAAGCCGTTATTTATTAATTAGTTCAATTGTTTCCTCGGACACTTTTATTATTGTTTGGAAATCATATAAGCAAATTAGCTTATTTATAAACACATTGCGATTGAACGGCGAAAGAATGGACTGATATATAATCATGCACTATCTGTACAAAGTTATGTTTGTCATTAGCATTCATACAGACCCAAGGGCAACGCACTCCAATAAATAGGCCACACACGCCGATCGGATTTTAAAATACAATGTTTATCATCGGTCACTGACTTACATTGATTTTATCAATCTGCGTCGTTACCTCGGTTTCAGGCGATTGCTGTCTCGCTAAAGCTGAGAACACCAAGAGCGAGAACATATTATAGTAGACCCTTCCGGTAACGCGTTTTTAGGGTTCCGTATCCAAAAGGTAAGGGACCCTATTACTAAGACTCCGCTGTCCATCCGGTCTGTTACCAGGCTGTGTCTCATGAATCGTGATAGTTAGACAGTTGAAATTTTCACAGATGATGTATTTCTGTTGCCGCTATAACAAAAAATACTAAAAACAGGATAAAATAAATATTTAAGGGTGATTACGTGATTTTTGCCGTTTTTTCTCGATCTTTGTGTCTAATGTTGCATAGATAATGATACGGAACCCTTCGTGCGCGAGTCCGACTCGCACTGGGCCGGTTTTTATTTGCACAAAACTGCCGTGAAGTGCAGCCCGCTGTAGTTATTGAATACTCAATGGCAGAACTTGCTCAGCAACGGTTGCATGGCGGTGCGAGTCGCGCGTTGTATAGCGCTAGAGTGTCAAAAGTCGCGAGTTTCAAATTCTGACATTACAGCGCCACAAAACGCACGACTCGCGCCAGCATGCTGCCAGTGCTGAAGTTTCTTGCTAGTCACCGCCGAAATGTTGCAGGTCGCTTGGTCTGTTCCCGTCTTAATTGTTAAGTACTCTTACAACCGAACGGGTACTCGACAGGCGACTCTAAATATGAGCTCTGATAAGTTTGTCACAAATTTATCGACAAAAGTCCAGAGATGAAATGCGATTTATTATATCATTGTTTTTCTTCACAGGCGCCCGCTACGCGCAGCTGACGGTACTGGCAGGCTTGGCTGCCGTTCTGAGCGTGTTTGCAGTAGAGCCCTGCGCTCGGACCACGCCGCGCATCGAGTATGACCCCAGAAGCGTCATGCTTAAGAATAAAGGCGGCATATGGTTGCGATTCACGCCTCTTACGGACAAATAACTGCTTGTTTAAGCCCGTATTGGATCTTCGGAGTAGGCCTGGCATGTACATGTACGTGTGTAAAAATTAGGGTCTAAAGCGCTTGTGGGTGCTCTATATGTGTAGGTATTCGCGCCACTAGACGCTGTATTACTAATCCGGTGTCGAAAAGCTCAAGTTTCGTTTTTCTTCATTTCTTTGAACTCCAATATAAAACCACCTATGCAGACGATAGAGTGGAGAAGACATTGATTCTCGCTCGTCTACTTGTGGAACTGAAGTAATGATTTCCGGGTTTTGCGTTTATTCAAACAAATGTTTAACATATAGGCCAAGAATAATTTTACATAGCTACTAAAACGTATGTACCAAGGGAGGAAGGAATGACATCAGCAAGGCGTTCACGAGGCATGTATTGTATGCGAAATCAAGTCCTAGGTTGACATCACTGATAACATAGCACTTAAGATTATCAATTTCGTAAAACTTTTATAGAAGAGTGTGCTGGAACGCGTATCAGCTGATTAGATTAATATTAATTTGATCTGGTATTCCCGCTTACTAAGATTCAAGTGTTTCAATATAATACCAGATAAGGAATATGGCATAAGGGATATTTTCTGTCCTCTGTCATCCCCATCCAGCTATACATTTTGACAGATGAAACAAATCTTGCAAAATGTGTAATAGAAATAAAACTCGTACTTAAACGAAATTTATTCTCGTTAGATTTATCATCTTATTAAGTTATTGTTAAATTAATGTCAAATTTATCTTATCGAATTCCACGAATGCTTAGTCACACGTGAATAAGTACTTAAGATTAGTCTTAAACGTTTTAAACATACATCATAACATTTTATTTTATTCATTCGACGTCAGTAAATAAAAATGTATTGTATTATTTCTGTGTTGAAAGAAATATTTTATAATTTTACGATGTTATTGTCTTTTCATGTCTGTCTAGTCTAGCATCCACACAACTTACCTACAGTGTATTTCAAAGGTACTTATTGAGTTACGAATTAACTCTCCGCAAATTGTGAACAACATTAATGTTTACTGAAAATAAAGAAAATACTTATTTTTTGCGTTGTAATTTTTTCTCCATACTGCGGGTGGTCCCATGTGACTTGCCCACCCAATGGCTCATTGTTTCTTTATGTGAATCGTGCGCGTTTTGTTTTACAGCTACACGAATGTGAGTTGATAGAACAATTGCAGGCGCATAACTTCATCGACCACTGCCTGGACATTCTCGTCGAGTTTTGCAAGAATGAAATTGAGCCCAATAATAATCTTGGTGAGATAATTAAGCAGTCCTAATGCTATTAATAAATGTATTACGTGTAGGTCGTTATAGGAACATGTGCACTTATCATGTACTTGTAAAGGTTAAGGCATCGGAAGTAAAATTGCTCCATATATTGTGAGTTTATACATTGTCCGTGTTTGAGTTGATACATTGTTAGGTTTCCAAGACCTGCCTGGCCTTATATTTTCGGTGTCATTGCTTGGACGTATAACAATTTCAGAGATGTGCTCAGACTAACTTTTTTTTAATTTGATATTTGCAACAAACACGAGTTTTTCTTACCTCTTAAATCTAGCAGGCTCTAACGTAGTAACTAGCCAACACAGTTGAGAAGAACACGTTTCCAAGTTATTCTCATTGACAATCGGCGTGGAGATGAAGCATTATCTTTCTCTGGGAGAAGGCCTTTAACGCTGTTTATATTATACTTACTTTATTGTACAAACATTTACACAAGGAAAAACAACGTAAACGTTTACCTGCTGTCGACTGTAGATAGGCGCGCTTATTTATTTTTTAGGGTTCCGTACGCAAAGGGTAAAAACGGGACCCTATTACTAAGACTTCGCTGTCTGTCTGTCCGTCCGTCCGTCCGTCTGTCTGTCTGTCACCGGGCTGTATCTCAAGAACCGTGATAGCTAGAGCGTTGAAATTTTCACAGATTATGTATTTCTCTTGCCGCTATAACAACAAATACTAAAAACAAAATAAAATAATTATTTAAGGGGGGCTCCCATACAACAAACGTGATCTTTTTGCTGTTTTTGCTCGATATTAATAAAACACTGTAGTTAGACGCTTGAAATATTCACAAAATATTTAGTTGTATATTCGCTTCATAAATAAATAATTAAATTAAAATAAAATAAATATTTAAGGGGGGCTCCCATACAACAAACGTAATTTTTTAAAGTTTTTTCTTGATCTTTGTGTTTAATGTTGTATAAATAATGGTACGGAACCCTTCCTGCGCGAGTCCGACTCGCACTTGGCCGGTTTTTTTATATTGTGGTATATGAAATTTGTAGAGCCCAACGTGCCGATATCGATGCTGGAACGGCGGCCCGAGCTAGAGGTGCGCGCGCGCAAGTGCAGCGAGCTCGTCGTGGTGCCGACTGACGCTGCGCTTTTGGGGCGTCCGCCGCCGACCCCGGCCTTGGTCATTGACTTGGCGAATGTCATATATAATGTCGCGGGGCTCGCGAAGGCTCCACTGCAGTTATGGAATGAGCAAGGGCTGTTCCGGTTGCTATTCAGGTAGGATTATATTAATTCGCACAGTATGTTTAGACCCGACGACCTGAGGCAGATTGCTTCCAGCGGCTGGATGAGGCTGGCCGAGGACAGAAATAAATGTTCAGAAGTCGACAAGTACAGGCTGATTGATCAATAGGAATCATGACAGTAATTGGAAATCACTCAAATTACAGTACGATTAAAATCAGTTAACGACTCGGCCAAATCTCTTACATAGAGTTATCAATTTACAGATATGACCTTTAATTATATTACTCGTTGTCTTATTGAATACAATACAAGAACGATATGAGTGAATAGCGAATGACGTCACTTTGAGGAACACGCGAGTAAACATAGAATAGAACCGAACATATCACTTCGTAATCTGTGACGTAGGTAACTACGTACCTGTACGAAGGTACGTAGTTACCTATGCTGTGTTGACGTTTTATACCACAGATTAATTTTACACTTTTGCACTGTGACGTCACTAGCGACGCCATGACATTGGCGAACGTTTCGGTGGGAATTTTAAATCTAAAAACTAAAATGTATTTTTTATCATTAAACCTTAACTGTGACTAAAATCGTGAAATAGATTGTGAATCTTAATTAAGATTCCGTGTAGCACCGGATTAAGAATAGCGTCACTCCATTTCCTTCCGTGGATGTCGTAGAAGGTGACTAAGGAAATAAATTACCTGGAGACGGGCAGCAGCGGCTTTCTGAGATTCCAACCGCATACTGCGATCGCCAACCCGCCTGCCAAGCGTGGCGATTATGGCAAAACCTGTCATGGTTATAAAAACCATGAAGGAGGCCTATGTCCTGCAGTGGCCGTTAAATGGCCGATGATGATGAGGACAGTTTCTCAAAAATTGTCATGCCTATTGTCTTGTGATGAGTCTTAAAAATGCACTAACTCTTTCAGAATGTTAGGACAAAGTTATACATTCAAATAGGCTAATGGAGTGTTTATTAATGGAGTAAATCCATTATGTTAATTACTGACGTTTCGGCAACGTTGCAGTTATCCATGGTCACGGGTAGACTGAAACAGTACAGTATCGCAACTAGTCATTAAATGATGCGGTAGGACAAAATGGTCCGTAAAGCATTTGTACCCCCTATATACTGGCACTTATACAACGCTCGATGAGAGCTAGTTGACTATATACGAATACAAACTGACGCCTCTGTTTCACGACTTCACAGACTATTTAGCCACTTGCTAATTCTGACACTAAGTAGTTGATTAGCTTTCCTATCGTAGATAAAATAATTGTCTCTTCCTAGTATTGCTAGCGTCTTGTCTAGCTAGACCGTTTGACCACAGAAAGGCATCGGGTTTGAATCCCAAAAGAAGGCGTCATCATCATCAGCCCACCTCTGCCCACTGTCGGGTAAAGGCCTCTTCTTCTTGCCTTTTCCCTATGCCATCTTTTGCGGTCTCACGCCATGTGCATCCACGGGCCATCTTCCGAATTTGCAGCACTGACCGACCATCGGGCGGTTGATCTATCTACTAACTGCGGACCAACTGATAACCATCCACTGACGGTCAGATTACTATAATTTCTTATAGTCACCTCTTGTATATGTCTGTTCCGAGATGTCACAGACTGTTAGCTACTTGCTAACTCTGACAGTGGCTAGTTGACACGTTTTCTCGCTTGCGACTTTCGATGAGTTTAAACGATCTTGTCTGTTTCGTGGAGTTATAGCTTTCTTTTTCTGAGGAGAAGACCGTCTTTCAATCCAAACGCCCCGTTTTGGTGTAGACAGAAGTTGACATTAGGATGCTCTATCGAGCATAGATGTAAAGCCCTTGTTGATGTCTGCTATGGCAGTAGGGCAGAATATAGACTCTAATGAGCCGTTTTCAGTACAAATTCACAAAGCAATTCATAGATGGCGCTTACAGGCGTGGCCATAGAAGAACCGGAATACGGCTGTCAAAATTAATCTGCGCTAAGCAAAATTTGACAGACGTGTCCCTGTTCTTGTATGTGCACGCCTATAGGCGCCATCTATGAAGTGCTTTGTGAATTTGTGCTGAAAACGGCTCATTGTGATGAAGTTTCGCGATGGGGATACGTCAGTCAAACAACACCGCATGGTGGAAACTTATTGTGAATTCACAGGCTTCTGTTACCTCTGGAATTTGGGTATTTTTAGAGTTAAATATAGATGTGTAATATCAAAATACATAAGATTGGCAAAGGCAGATGTAACGCGTCCGTTAAAGTCTAACGGTGTTATTTATGAAAACACGATTCCTTAAAACACCAGATAAACGCCGATTAAAAAAATTGTCTGTGGTGGAGATTTTAAAAGGAAAAAACCCTTTGGAGGAATCGTGTAAATAATGGCGTAAGTGTTTTTTTACGTCTATTTTGCAGGTGCGCATTATCGTCCCACGGCAAAGCGGAGGAGGATGTAGCCTTAAGCGCCGCGGCGTGTCGCGCGTTGGCGCGCGTATGTGATGCGCAAAAATGCGTGCGCGTTGCCCTCGCCAATACCAAGGACTGTCTGCACGAGCTGTTGGCTACCCTGAAGCCTTTGTACGAAGGTAACGTTGGTGGTCTGGTTACTACTCTTTTACTCATTGTTAGTGCATCATTAGTATACTAGCCTCTCATCCGAGATGAGTTTTGGGTGAGTTTTATTT
Organism: Yponomeuta evonymella; assembly: GCA_963969515.1. Lineage (NCBI taxonomy): Eukaryota > Metazoa > Arthropoda > Insecta > Lepidoptera > Yponomeutidae > Yponomeuta > Yponomeuta evonymella. The sequence continues at coordinate 9,666,882 of OZ018346.1, forward strand.
TGTTTTTTAAGTCACGTACATTTGTGCATTTGTAGTAGCAGTACCGTTGTGAAGAACTACTCTCTAACTGGGATAAAAAACATAAGATAAGATAAGAATATTCTTTATTGCACACAAGAAGCGAGACATAAAATATGAAAGTTACAATGAAAAAGTACAATGGGCGGCCTTATTGCTAACAGCAATTTCTTCCAGACAACCTTGTGACGGAAAAGTTTCCGAAGGAGAAAGGGAGACGGGTAGTTGGTGCAAATATGAATAGTATATACTTAAACTTAATAATAAACTTACATAAATCTTACTTAAATAATTGTTATATACTACTACATAAATAAGTTACAATACCTATATGTAAGAGGAGGATATAATGAATATAATATAATAATAAATAACATACATATATACATAAACTCACGCCTGTATCCCGGAGGGGTACGCAAAGACTAAGGTTCGCCACTTGCCACGATCCTGATAAACCTCATTCATCAACTACATTGGCTGGTTTCGGGTATTAAAATGCGTGGCGGACATTAATAGTAGCGAGTAATGTGTGACAGAATGTATGGCACCCATTTCCGAAATACTATTACTTGTCCTGATCCCAAATTTAGATACCCTGTGCCATGGTAACCAGCCAAGGGCATTACTAACATGGGAAACACGCTGACTGGACTGGACCTAATGTTTTGAGCAAATCAATGTACGGCGCCGGCGGGAACTTCGACCCCTGTATTGGCAATCAAACGCATTGCCGCTTAACCAACAATGCAAATGCTTTGCACCATCTCGTGACGAATCCTATCTAAACTGAAGAAAACGTATGTTTTATGCTTTTTACTGCGTCGTAAATGTCAGAGGATTACTAGGAACTTCCCATGAACAATGAAATGCCACTTAACATAAATTATTTATTGGTGTGTTATGTTTGACATTGAAAATAGTGACGTGTTTGTTAACTTCGTAATAAACGTTTGGTACGTTCTACAGGGTGATTTTGAAATCGTTAGCAATATTGTTTAGGGACGGTTCTTTACATTGTGAAAAACAGTATTGTTAATTATTTATCAGAAATGGTATAACATATTTGTAAATATTCATTAGTTCCGAGTTTTGGCTCCAAAATTTGAAGTGTGAGAGAGTACCATAACATGGAAAAATGTTTTCTAATATGTTAAATACTTAAGAGGCTGTCGTCCGATATGCCTAAACAATTAAAAAAAACAATTGAGTTGGCTGGCTTTGACCATAAGGCGCTAGAACCATATTTGTTTTGGCTTTATATTTATATGCTTAAGTGAAGTAATTTTAGGTACAAAAAAATAATTCTTGACGCACCATTTTTTTCAAAACTAGCGCCATATGTTTCTAAATAATTGTTAGAATGCCCCCTTAAAATTTGTCAAGCGAATTCGAAGTTACTCTGTGGTGTGTCCATGGTACAACTTTCCGAATTTCGATGTTATGGTTTTTTCCTCGTTCCTCCTTTACCATAATCTTTATGGTTACAACATGAGTAAAAAATTCAAGCCTATAAATGAAGAGTTAGTTTTTGTTACCTGTAAAGCAACACGTGCCTACACCGATCTATTTTTAACGTTAATAGTCTCGTGAAGAGCCAAAATGGCGCGTAAGCCGCGTTTTTTGACGCGTATCAAAACTAGCACCATATGTTTCTAAAACATTGTTAGAATGCCCCCTTAATAAACGGCGAACGAATTCAAAGTCACCCTGTAGATAAAGTGCAAATGCGATAAACGTTGTGTTATTCACCTAATACTATTACTCTATGCAGATTATACTAGGTATTACTAAAAAAAAAACAATCTTCCGCAATCTGCGGTGAATCTCGATGGACAGCCCGATGGACCTATGATATTGTGAAAGCGGCTGATTAACAGGACTGACAAATGACCGGATGGGTTGACGCAAAAAAGGGCCAGAGCCCACCTTTAGGTGTAGGCTGTATAGGCTATTTTGATAGGTAATTTAGTACTAAATTGATGTTAATGATGAGACCAGCGTTGGCCACTTGCCACCGTCTTGACAAACCTTTATGATAAACATAATAAATAACATGTCTCTATTTCAATAATTTGACAGACGAGTGTAACGAAAACAATTTCGACGCGCACACGCAGTCACTGTTACTGTTGGCGACGCTATTATCCGAGCGAGCAGCCAGCGAGAGCGTGTGGGACGGTCTGACGGATTCATTCGCGGCGGCTTTCTTTCATCTCTTACTGCAGACTGTTGAGGATATTGACTGCACTGGTAAGGCTTAGGCAATTCTTTATTTGGCTGTTAGAAGAAAGATAATTTTTGGGTGTCTGCTACGCATAAAAGACTCGACGGTTGAGTGGGATGGAACAAAGTGTCATCATCATCATCGGCCTACGCTTGTCCACTGCTGGACATAGGCCTCTCCTATTACACGCCACTGAGCACGGTCCTCGGCTACTCTCATCCAGCTCTTGCCAGTCGCCCTGCGAAGATCATCGCTCCACCGAGTCTGAGGACGTCCTACACTACGTTTACCGATCCTCGGTCTCCACTCAAGAACTCGTCTACCCCATCGGTTATCAGTTCTTCGGCTGATATGGCCGGCCCACTGCCACTTCAGCATGCTAATTCGGTGGGCTATGTCGGTGACTTTGGTTCTCTGTCGGATCGCCTCGTTTCGAATTCGATCTTTCAGAGAAACCCCGAGCATAGCCCTTTCCATAGCACGCTGCACGACTTTAAATTTGTGGAACAGCCCCACCGTGGGGCACCGACGGGTAGGACGCACTGATTGAAGACTTTCGTCTTTTAGTAGTTTTAATCCATCCTGCGCAAAGGATGTGGCGGGCCGACGTTTCTCTTAATGTTTTACTCTGATGTGTGCTTTTCATATTAGTAACTGTGGATGTAATAGACATCTAAGTTACTAATAATATGTCTATTATTACGTCTACATATTACGATTTTCTCTAATTAATTTGGTTCTAAACGGCGCCTATATACACACATTTCCTTTCTCTTATCAATGTCTTATAAGATTTGACCAAACGTAGATGTTGAATCTGTAACATCATTATAACCCCCAGAGCTCCAGAAGGCGGGACTCTACTGTTTGACTCAGCTGGCGCAGTCGATTCGAAGCAAGAAGCAGGTGGATGAGTCCAGCGACGACTCCTGGGCCGCCTTGCTAGACGGTCTACCCTCCCCGTACTATGTGGAGCCAACGCCGCGCATCTTCGAAGGCGGAGACGCGACCAAGGGCGACTGCCAGCCTGAGTTCTTGTGCGAGGAGATATGCAAGTGCCTGATAGCGCTGTACAGCAAGCACTCCGTCGAGAAGAAGAAGTGCCACTCCACTCCTGGTGAGATTTATTCTTGGTTGCGAAGTCACTGGATAAGTAAGTAAATAGATTGGTTCCATTCCAGGGATAAACGAATAGCTGAATGACAGGGTTGTCGGTCATACGATTTATCTATGGATAGCTAAATGTGCAAGACGTTTTTGTACTTATTCACTGGTTAGGCCTTCATTCATCATCATCATCTGTGGCTCGAAATAGAGGCACGGGTTCGAATTCCGCTCCGGCCCGGAATTTTTTTCTTTGTGAAGTTTGTCAGGCCTGACATGAGTCTACGGTTGAAAATAAATTAAAAAAAAATTAACCTTCTTGCTAATACGAAAGTTTAATGTTTATGTATTCTTGGTTACGTATTGAGACACATTCGCATACTCGTTGGCTTAACAACCTAGTGCATATTCTTGGTTGGTTGGTGTTTGGGACCGGTTGGGTTAGCAAGCACGCCAGAAAAAAATCGCAAAAAAAATAAATATGAGAGCGGGTCGGCTCAAGTCTTTGTACTTTCTCACCAGCTTCGGTAGCTAGGCGACGCGAGTCGCTTAATTTAACGTAAAAAGTCGCGACCTTCCAGTAAATTAATTGTCAAATTCTGACATTTTAGCGCCACAAAACGCGTGACTTGCGCCTACATGCTACCTGGGCTGGACAAGTGATTGTATTGTGTGGAAGTTATTATTACAGTCAGCAACAAGATGTCTCTTCAACCATTCGTCGTATGATTCTCACTGGAGGCCGCTGTACATTTTTACCAGTGGCTTCAGTTTGGTTGTATGTCAATATTTGCGATGTCATGTTACCATAGCACAGGGTATACTAGTTTGGGACCGGGACAAGTGATTGCGCTGTGTGTAAGTTATTATTATTAGTATTATTATTGCAGAGGCCCTGTGGTCACAAGTGGCGTCAAGCCTGTCATCACTGCTGTCAGTGAGCGGGCGTGCGCGTCGCTACGCCGTACACCGCAACCTGCCGCAGTTGCTGCTGGCGACCCTTCAGGCCGTCCGCGACCATCTCTCGCTGCACGGGAAGCCCGCTGAGCTCATACGGAACACTAACAATGTGAGTCTCCACTAGGTTCAGTGACGCCGATTTTCTAGCTACTCCAGCAGTCAAATACATATTTTGACACTTCGGAAACGTTAAGAGGGATTACCCAACACAATGGTAGGTTACATAACAGGGGGGCTGGTCAAAGTGCTTGTCGTCCCTGGTGCCGGATTGGTATGATTGTAGAAGCCCTGTGCTCGTGCACAACGGCTTGCCGCCGCTGCCGCTGGCGAGCCTTTGGGAAGCCCGCTGCCCTCATACGGAACACCAAGAGTGTGAGTGGCTCTCTGAGGCACTCAGCGCTCTCGTTTTGACACACAAAGATGAATTCGAGTTAAGGTTGTCTTTGTTATGTTGAATCGAATGTGAAATTTCAGCCCGATCAGAGAATATCTCTGGTCGGGCAGCCGAGTGTTTGGGGCGCCGTAGCTCAGCGCCGGCTACGTAGAATGGCCCCACTATGAGGATGTTCGTAAATATCAAGTTTAACTAACTATAAACTGTTAAAAAGTCTATTGTTATTTACACTATATATGTATGATTTTATGAATATATTCTATCTTATCTTATATGCATTGTTCTAGAACCCGGTACTACACACTCTCTATTGGCTGTTGGAGCTGATGACGTGCCTCATGGTGGAATGCCCAAGTGCGAAAGAGAGCCTCGCCTCCAACGGTGTCACCGTCTCGCTCACTCGCCTGTGGCCCTGGTGCATGATGACGGATTTCCTCAGGACGGCTGTCGTGGAGTTTCTTCTGGTCTTCACTAACAACTGCCCTTCAGGTTAGTTGGCGTTTGTAACAGTTATTAGCGTATATCAACAATCAGCAGGGATAATAGCTGTGTTAATTACCCTGTGGTACTTTTATATCACGTAGCAATTAACCTGTGTTTCTCAGCATACAAATTTTAGTAACCTTTCATGGAAAAAATCGCTTTAAGAATTCAGATGTATAGTATTTTTCTTGAAATAGACAGTTTTATTTTTAATAAGAGACTGTTAGTATATAAAACATCGAGGGTAAGGGTGCTTCTAAGCATATCAATTCAAGCGGAAAGATCTCAGCCTATTACGTCCCACTGTAGGGCACAGGTTTTCGCTCAGGGAGAGTGTGGGCTTAATCACCACGCGCGCCCACCGCGGATTGGCGATTTCAAGAGGTATGTGAACACCTCAGGCACTCAGATTTCCTTACGATGTTTTCCTTCATTGTTAGTGATACCACTTGCTACTACGAAATCAGGAATGACGAGATCCGCAGAAGAACCCGAGTTACTAATATAGCTCGAACAATTGCTCAGTTCAAGCGTCAGTGGGCGGGGCACTAGCTCGGAGAACTGATGGCCGTTGGAGCGAGAAAGTTCTGATCTGGCGACCGCGGACCGGACGACTCAGCGTGGGCAGGCCGCCCACCGGATGGTCTGACAATCTGGTTACGGTGGCGGGGAGCCGCTGGATGCGGGCGGCACGAGACCGGGAAGCTTGGAAAACCACGAGGGAGGCCTATGTTCTGCAATGGGCGTCAAATGGCTGATGATGATGATGACGACGACGAATACGAATTCACAAATTTAGAAATCAGTCGTCGGTACATGCGCCGGAGGTAAATGCTGTACGTTGAAATAAATGTCTGATACCGATCGGCAGCGTGGTCGGGCGTATGCGCGTGCGTGGGCGGGCGCAACCTGGTGTCGGAGCTGTGCGCGCTGGTGTCCCGCTCGGCGGCGCGGCCGGACAGTGCGCGTGCGCGTGCGCGCTGCCCGCGCGCGCTGCTAGCCGGCCTGCGCGCGCTGCGCCGCTGCTGCGCGCACCAGCACTGCCGGGCGCTGCTGCTCAAGGCATGTATTGTGCTACTTATATATAGTACTACTCATATGCTCTTAAGGCTGCTGTCACGTGGAGCACGCCTTCTCGCTCGCACAATTTATTTATTTTATATTAAATTATTGAGAAAACAGCTTGTCACTAATTAATTTTGCACAAATTTTTTAAATATTTTAATAATATGAGTAAACTTTTGATAAATGTGATCTGAGGATTTGATACATAATGAAATTACGGAGTTTTTAAATATATTTTTAGTTTTCCTGATTTTACGTGGTTTTTGATAAATAAAAGTCGTTTCCAAAATTATGAATTTTGGAATCAAAAACTCATTACATGACAAGAAAAATATGCCTTGAATATCCGCAATGTAATTGTCCATCAAACCTTCAGACCACATTTGTCAAAAGTATACTCGTTTTATTACAATCACTAAAATTATTAAATTGTGCGAGCGAGACAGCATGCTCTACGGAACAGCCGCCTTAAGGTGCTCCATGAGGTTCACTGGCGTCACCGACGGAGAAAATCATATCTTTTTCACAGACGATTTTGCAAAAAGCGTCTGACTATACCCTCGAAAAGCGGTGGTAGCCCAGTACTCCAGTCAGAATAGACGAAAAAAGCGCTGAGTTTGCGTTAATTCCCAACAAGCTGTATTTTTGTATAGGTCTTAAATATGTCATTACAAATGCTATGTCAAAAGTCCCAATCGATCCCGCATGTGCGTTGTTTTTATCCGGGGTCAAAGGACAAAACTTTTCGGTTTTTGCGTGTATCTTTGAAACGCTTAGAGCTCAGAGCTGCGCGCACTAATACTGCGACGCTCTGCTGCCCAAGGTGACCTCTACTGCTTACTGTCATAACCCGAATGTCTCTTTACTTTGAGACAAGTATCCGGTCCTAAGGCTTGTCTCCGTACCCGCAGAACGACGTCCTCGGCAGCCTGTGCCGGCCACGCGCGACATTCGGCCCTAAGGCTCGCCTTCCTACCCTCAGAGCGAAGTGCTCGGCAGCCTGTGCCGGCCACGCGCGGCATTCAGCCCTAACGCTCGCCTTCTTACCCTCAGAGCGACCTGCTCGGCAGCCTGGGCCGGCTGCGCGCGGCGGAGAGGACTGTAGCGGCGCGCGGCGCGCTTGCGGCGTGGGCGCGGCTGGCGGAGGCGCTGGCGCGGCGCGCGGACGGCGCCGCGGCGCTGCTGGCGCGGCGGCGCGAGCTGCTAGCGCCCGCCGCGCGCGTGCTAATGCTACCAGCGCTTGCGCACGCCGCGCACCACCACCGCAACGCCTTTCTCCAGTCCGGTGAGTGCCTTTCGGGTTTGTCTGTTTCACTCGAAGGGTGCCGAGTGCCGACGGGACACTATAGGCATTTTGTTATGAAAAAAGTTATGTTTTTATGTATTTTTTCGAATGAATAGGTAATTTTGAGAGCCTGGGCCAAATATGTAGAGTAGGGCAATAAATTTTCAAAGTAAACAAAATCTTAAAAAACAAAATCGAAACCGGACGTACGTCATCCACGGAAGTACGTCATCAAAACAATTTTGTTTGTTTTAACTAAATGTTTCTTTTATACACAGAACCAAAATGTCAACATGTTGGTTTTTTCGTACGCAAGTAATTAAACCTTTTTTCGTTTACGTGTGAAGCGAACGTTAGAAGGTGGAATGAAAATCATACACCCGTTCAGAAAATTACGAAATCACTAAATATTATTAATTGGTGTTTGCAGCATTGTATTTATTGACTCTCTCTCTGAGAGAAGGGCTGTGCCCTATAGTGGGACGTATATAGGCTACTTATGATTTATTGAGATTTTGTAACTATTTTCAACATTTAGGAATGAATGCACACGCATCGCACCATCACCGCGCCCGCCTTTCTCAACTCTGATGTGTACACAGCGAAGGTAGAAAGAAGTACACACACACAAACACATAGATGGAATAATGGGAGGTTGATATTTGTGATGTGACAATGACATAATTATGAAGTTTCGTTTTATGATCTAAAAATTACATCAAAGTGAAATAATCAAAAAAATAATGTGAATTTCCGTTCCTTGCAGTAACTTACCAAGTGCAGCGTCATCTATGCAGCAACAATGGGATGATTAAAAAAATATATATAAAAAAAAATCCTTATTGCGAAGTTAGGCAGTTCGAATATTATATTAATACCATCATATTCAAACTGACCTCAAAAACGTTTCAGTTTATTTCTTTGTCGAATGTATTATATGTACGAATGAATTCAGGCTAGTCTCTTTTACTATGTTCTGAAGTTTTTGTCATCTTTATTTTGTCGTTGACGTGACAAGACACGATAAATGCCCGGCAGATAACTTGAACAAAAATCTACGTAGTCGGGATAAGTTGCGATGGACACAAAAGAGCATTTTCTTTTTTAAATTCCTCCTAATCCTAAGTAATATCCCGCATCTCCGCGAATGATCCGCGAAACATCTCAGTCAAGTTATATTTCGGGAAATGTAGGCATCGCGAAATGCCCTGCCGCACAGGCCAATTTTTTATTAAGATTCACTTATGTCGATACAATTCTAATGAATCGTTTCCATTTTTAAAGAGGAGCTGCTGGAATTCCTGTCCGGGACACTGCTGGCTGGCACTATCGCGGAGATTGTCTCCGCGGCACGCGCCGTCTGGGCCCTCGCCGCTAACAATCATAGGGTAATACTACAGGGTGAAGTTTACGGTGTTATTTATAAAAAAAAACAATTCTACTAAAACTGCCCTTAGTGAGGTTTATGTCGGTCTCAAGACAGATCTTAACTAAATTGTGATTTATAAAATCAATCTAATCTCCACGTTAGTCAAGCTTTAAGCCCTCGGCAGCAAAAGTCTCGTTAAATGTCCCTTAAACCTATTTTAAGCAGTGACTTTAATCTGTGGTGTGCACTGTGCACCACATGAGTGAATGAATGTCAAACACAAACAGCTGTTTCTGTCAATGTTCCATCGTGCTTAGAGTTTCTTCAATTCAACTTCGAGTTTCAATAAAAACCTCGCAATAATTCGTCAATTCTTCTTGACCACAAACTTCTTAGAAAATTGATTGTTCACACCCAGTTGAACGAGACGAAATGTACGCTGATGTATGTTTCGGTCTGCAGGCGAAGCTAGCGCTTCGTAGCGCGGGCGTTTCGGCGGCGGTACACACGGCGGCCGAGCGGCTGGCGCGCGAGCGGCGCGGCGCCGCGGCCGAGCGCGCGCTGCAGCTGCTGCGGTACACTGACACCGTGCTGCGAGCCGCGTGACCCGCCACCCCGTCGCCCCCTGCTGGGTGAGCTTGCTATCTATCCAACTACAGCTGCTGCGCTATGCCAATACTGCAGCCCCGTGACGCGGCCACCGCCGCGCCGCTGCCCTGCGGTCTGCTGGGTAAGAGCCCATGCACACGATGCGTTGCAGCGCCGCACTGCCACGAGTCCGGTGGGTGTGAGGTGCGGCGCCGGAGTGCACCGTGTGGTGTACCGAAGTTATTTCTATGTAACACGCCGCTGCAACGTATCGTGTGAATAGGCCCTAAGCTTGCTATCTATCCGACCACAGCTGCTGCGCTATACCGATACTGCACTGCGCGCCGCGTGACGCCGCCGCCGCCGCCGCTGCGCCGCTGCCCCCCGGCCTGCTGGGTAAGATTGCTATCCATCTATCCGGCCCATGAATAAACATAAACATTTACATACAGGCACATACATTGCTTCTGGCCCCACCCTAGGATACCCTGTGTCGTGGGAACCAGAAACAACGACATCACAAACATGTAAACATCCAAGACCTGGGGTTTTTTTTTGTCGCCAGCCGGGATTCGAACCCGGGACCTCTCGCATGGTATGCAGAATATGCAGATGCACTACCGCTGCGCCACGAAGTCGTCACTATAGGAATAGGTCCACTGAAACTGCTGCCGTACATCGACTCCGTGCTGCGCGCCGCGTCATGCCGCCGGTGTGTTTCCTGCCTATCTATTTATCCATCTAGCGGGTACGTTCTGAACCTACGGGTGAAATGTTTATTCTGCGGGAGTAATAGGCTGGCAAAATGTGTAAATGATAGATTATAGCCCATAAATAGAGCCCACTGCCTCTTCCCTGTCACGCCAACGTTCCCGGTCCACTAAAAGTCTCGTCCATAAGCGAGCGTGCCGCCGCCGCGTCGGCAGCTGTGGCGGAGTGCTGTGCTGATACTCTATCGGCCCGCGCAGGTGAAATTCCTCTACAGTCAGCACATCAACCTTTAAATACGTGCACTCCAATGAGTTACGTTAAGGACGACTTAGCAGCAAAATTGTAAAGGTTGACCTGTTGTCGACTGTACACACAAAACTAGGTGTACTTCGTTTCAACCAGCTTTGGTCTTAACGTAAACTGATAATTTAAATCATCATCATCATCAGCCATTTGACGCCCACTGCAGGATATAGGCCTCCTTCGTGGTTTTCATAACCATGACGGGTTTTGCTATAGTCGCCACGCTTGGCAGGCGGGTTGGAAATCGCAGTATGCGCTTGGAATCTCAGGAAGACGCTGCTACCCGTCTCCTGGTAATTGATTTCCTTAGTCGCCTTCTACGACATCCATGGAAGCAAATGGAGTGACGTTATTCTTAATCCGGCGCCACACGGAAATAATAATTTAGTTTTAGTAGTAGAAAAATAATTTAAATACCTGCTGGAAATTGATAAATAGGGGTTTAGATGAACGATGACCGAATGACTTCGAAAGAGCAAACAATAGAAAAAATCATAATGGATATTATTGCCTTTCATATTTTAACGAATATCACCGGTTTGTTTACATCTAGGAAAAAGTTGAATAAAATGAAATATTAAATACCACCAGATTTTATTCACGGCCTTCCCACGCTACGTCGTCCGGTTCGGGGTCACCAGTGTGCCCCGCCCACTGCCACTTCAACTGATGGCCAGATGGTCTAACAACCTGTTTATGGGCGGGCGGCACCGGACCGGGAAGCTTGGAAAACCATGAGGCATGATTCCCTGAGTCCTGCAGTGGGCGTCATATGGCCGATGATGATGATGATTACTACCACTACTGTGGTTAATATACAAATGCAATAGCTTGTTAGTTGTACAATCGGCAGCATACCAACTGTTACGTGCGTGCACTGCACTCAGTTAAATTACGGGTGAGCTTGAACCAAAAATGTGAACTCAAGATCAGATAAGGATATTTATTGTACTTAAAAAAATGTTTCCTCTAAGGGGAAATAAAATACGGAATAACTTCAGTTTTTCGTTTTGAAGTGAAACTTAGAGTTCACTAATTAAAGACAAATTTGAATATATATTAATAATATTCGTAGGTTCACGTAAATATGACCCTTGTTTTTTTACTTTTAGTATTTTTTATCGTAAAGACGGTGATTGTACATACAAATGTATGTATTGCCGTATATTTCAATGACTTGCGATGCTCATACAAAGTTAAACATTTACCTAATAAATAATCGCAATTATGCTAGATCAAAAACGTAAAAAACACGTATCTGGTGTAGCCCCTTACTTTTTACTTTTTTGTATATATAATTTTTTCTCAGGCAATTACAATCACGGCGTACACACATTCTAGCTACCTTTTACGGTTCTAGACATAAAGCCCTTTATAGGACATACATACGGACGTTGTAGATATAGTAATAGTGTCACGTTTGCACCCTTCGGTATAGAATCATAAAAAAGTTATAGTGTGGAATTAACACACGTATTTCTAAACCTGTGTACTTGGTATACTCACATAAAGATATAACACTAAAATTCGCATCATATCGCTCCTCATAGTGAAAACAGCGCTTGAAACCATTAGCGCATTACTTTTAGTAATACGGCCGCCAATTGTACTGTACTCTATTATCTTAAGAGCGTTGGTAGCCTAGTGGGTAGAACATCGGACTCGGAAGCGAGAGACCCAGGTTCGATCCCAAGTGCGGGCATGTACCTATGACTTGGTTTTCTAAGTTATGTACATTGTGAAGTTATAGTAGCAATACCACACGCTAACCGTGAAGGAAAACATCGTGAGGAAACCTGAGTGTCTGAGCTATTCACATACCTCAGCGCTTGAAATCGCCAATCCGCGGTGGGCACGCGTGGTGATTAAGCCCATACTGTCTACTTGAGAGAAGGCCTGTGCCCTACAGTGGGACGCATATAGGCTGATTATGCTTATGCTATTATCTTTTTAGTTTCAAATGTAATAAAGAATATTTTATCCATATATCATACAAAAATACAGATATCTTTATTGAGAAATGCAATTTTCGACAGTGAATTTTGAAGCCCTTGCTTTCGAACTAGGAAAAACTGCGTCATTAGCAAGTGTCTTCCCTTAACTAAGTGTTACAATAGAATGCAAATTATTGCTAAGCAGTGTACCAGTGTACCAGACAAAAAAGTTAAATAAAAGTAAGTAATTAAAGAAAGCAAAAATAGAAAAGCTTGAGCTAAGCATTTCTAAAGAACAATAAGCGTATCATAAGCGAATCATAATCGTATAAGTTATAATAAGTAATGATAACTGACATACAACACAATCACTTGTCCGAAGCTACGCCACCCTGTGCTAGTAACCTGGCAAAAGAATAAAATTTAAAAGTATCAGCTAATAATTCCAATTTGAAATTGAGCTGCCGAATAATCACTAAAGCAAATATGCCGCTCGTAGCAATTGCTAATAGCAACGCTTGAAGTTCGAGTGACTGGGGGTCGTGGGGTCAAACTAACACACTCATTAACTAAAACGCTCGTCGTTGGTTTTCCCTCGCTAGCGGATACGTCAATTAGATATTCCTTTGCGTCATCGGGCGGGGTAAACTTGACTGATGTAGACTTCAATCTCTTAAAGGGGAGGCGCCGAGTCAGCGCCTGACATCAGCCGAGCATCGCCACTCCGAGGGAGGTAACCTCTGCATTGTTATGTCTGCTTGTCATATTGACACATGTTTTTCAAATCGAAACTGGAAATCCCTCATCTTGTAGGAATGCGGCCGAGCAAATATTTTTTTTTTGTTTAAATATGCACTTGTAAACGTGGTTTCAGACTGAATTACGAATCGAAATGTTTTAATTAAATATTCTTATTATTTAATAGTTAATAATAGCTCTGTTTTTATGTCTCGTATAATTAATTACTATAGTACGCTGCCATTCCAGTTGCCAAGTGTTTTCAGCCCCTCTACTCTGCGTTATTATGTCCAAAATTGCGACACAATTAAATGCAATAAGTCAGAAATCATGTGTGAGAAAACGTGTTAGTTGTAAGAATTAGCATTAAACATATTGAAACTTTTATGGTTTGTGCCGGAATCTCAAGGCATTATTGGCTCAATGATTGAACCAATGCATTCAATTTTTAAGCAAGATGGCTGAATAAGGGTTGAGAGTAAAGTGGCTAGGCTAATGAACTAAAATTAGTAGTAAGTATTTGTTCATGCGACGGAAGAATAAAATTGGACACTTAATTAGCGTGACGTTGGCCTTAATTAGACAAGATTATAACAGTAACGTTTATTTTACGTAAATTTCATTGAAATGTTATGTTCAGTTAGTGAATAGTGGGTAGTCGAAACGAGCATTAATTTTAAAGTGTGTTCAACTGTACACAAACAATCAGTATTATTATTTTCATAGTTACAGCGTCGCTAAGCGCTTATGATTTGTTGTATTTTGTTTTGACGTAGTGAATGTATGTTTCTTTACTGTTTATGTTGTTTACTCTATGTTTACTAAAATACCTACAATTAAATTGGAATAATATCCCTTTTTGTGACTAGCAAATGTGAAATGACAATAAAAGGATAATACATCCATTTCAGAATATGCCTTTTATTTAAACTCTTATCAAGTTCCTACTCGTTAATTAATACCTAAATACAACGATTTACACACTGACACACAGTCTATAATGACAAAGTTAAATCCCAACCTGCTTTATAGCTGTCTAAATAGTTTGCTTACATTAATATCAACTACATACGCGCGTATAATAGTGTCTTACCCACGTCAGCGTATTATTTTCAGTGGTACAGGTTTGAGACTGGACGTATATGTAGGGTAGAATCGTGCAAGGATTTCGGTAAAAACAAATCCGTCGGTATATGAGTTTATTGACATTAATGTCTACGTTTCCCCCCGTTCGCAACAGCAACAGTGTTCGTGAGCCGTGTGTGTTGAGCCGGCGTGTAATTGGTTTACAATTCAATCGTTTACACATACAATAGCAGAGGCGTGTAGCGAATCGTCGAATGCGATTGGGCGTTCTGTTTGCATTACTCATTATCGGCGTGGAGGGCGATTATCCGCGTACGCGGGCGCCCCCGCTCAGTGGGCAGTGCGTGTGACGCCGCGCGACTGGCGCCAGCAGCAAGGAGCGATGGGCTGGCGCAGCCGACTGTGCTAGCTTCGTCGCCCTCGCTATGGCAGCTCCGCTGCAGTTCAGTTTCCCGCCGGAGACCTACTCGGCGCTGTACGCCAACGGACACGCTACGGTGAGTACCGTGAGCCCGGCGCGCGGCGCCGCGACGCTAAGCATCCGCGAGAGATCGCCGCATTCTAGTCCATTCAACTCTCCGCGCGAGCCAGATCAATATTTGCTGAACCGGCTCCTCGCTCTACGTGCTCACCTGCACTGCAGACAGACAATAACGTACAAACATCCTGTACTAACGTACATACATAAACTTACGCCTGTATCCCTGAGGGGTTGGTAAAAGCCAAGGTCTGCCACTTGCCACGATCCTGAAACATCACTTTCGCATCATCAACAAGACAATAAGAATGATGAGTGTTCTGCTTTGTGGTTGACTGGTAGTTAATTTTCCTTTTAGGTTGGTTTACCTAATCACGTGTCCTTGTTTTCCTTAAATTGTAATCGATTATATTATTTGGGACGTCGGACGCGATAGTGAAGCGCTGTTTTATTCTTCAAGAGACGCACACATGGTTTTATTTTGTGCTCTCAACAGCTCAAGGGCAGACACTTAGCCGCGTGAGCTGTCATGCTTTGCTAGCTAGGAGTAAGTCCGGCTAATATCTTGTTACTCGCCTTGAATAAACTTCGGTTGTCATTGTATTTAGCTACATAGGTACCGTATTAGATAACGTAAAGTCCACCGAGTGGTCTCCAGCTCTTGCAAGAGCTGGTTTTGGTGTCGATTTGAGTAACATAATAGCCACTCTATCGGGCGGCTAACCTATATAACTTATCGGCGTCACAGCGTGTTTGCAGCCGTCTCTTTGCTTAGAGCGTGCCAATATCGCAAGTCTGTTGTGTGAATTTAATGGCTCGTTTGCAAGTAAGAATAAGAATAAGAATAAACTTTATTTGACAACATTGCAAAGAATTACATACAGTAGGTGCATAATTAAGTTAGCAAACCATAGGACACATTTGGCGAAATACCTGTACCTAAGTACCTACATGAAACTTAGACACACAAAGTTGCCAAAAATGGGCCAGTCTCAGCATGATGCCAAAGCAGGGCTTTGGCGCTGGTTTTCAGACCGAACCATGAATGAAAAAGATGACTTGTTTTACAAATATATTTATTTTGCAATTACTGGTGTGCAATAGAGTTTAAACTATATAATTCTGAAGTTTCTATTATAGCTGAGTACATTTTAATTTCAGTTAAGTTCTTAATTACCCACTTGATACGTAATGACCTTGAGCAAGCAGGTGAGGGTGTATTAATGTTAATGCTTGATAATACAAAAACTTCATTAAAAAGGGAAATCGCCGCTAATTTGCGCGCTGACAACATATTCTTTAATTTTTTGTCTGAAAGTTCCAATGGAAGTGAGATTACGTAAAGGAGGTGGGATGGTATTCCAAATTTTAGCGGCAGTATATTTAAAACATCCTTTATATGCGGTGGTCCTGTGTAAGGGAATAGCAAGTACGAGTGATAATCAGATAAGAAAACATCCACACCGGGTTTAGTCAATTCCACCCGTTTGACCAACGTTTTGACGAGCAAAGCCATGTCGGCAAGGTGTTATGCACGTCTTAACAAACATAACAAACGCTTCTCAACTCAACCGATTTGCTCGGCTACTGTTTTATGCAATGCATGGTCTTATCGCTACGTGATATGACTGCATAACATTATGGCAATAAAATGTGACGTTACTGCTTATTTTGTAGGTATCGAATGAATGTCAGGGGAAGCTGATAAGGGTTCATGCGTGCATGATGTTTATGCTCGAATGTTGGTTGAGTGAGCGGGCTATATATATACCTACTAGTATTTCCAGTAGAGAGGTCGACCTTTATATTTTCGTTGCAAAGCCACCCGTAATGTAACTGGGTAGAGCGCACGCATGTAAAATTTGACGTAGGTGTTTATATAGATACGGAAAAACGGAACCCTTATGTTATGGCCCTTTTAACCGAATTCAAAAAAAGGATTAATGCAGTAGAAATGAGAACCTTGAGAAGTATGTCTGGTGTTACTTTGAATGACAGAATACGCAATAGTGTGATTAGAGAACGTTGTGGACTGAAAGAGGATGTAGTGACTAGAATTGAGAAAGGAATGTTGCGTTGGTTTGGACATGTGGAGAGGATGAAGGAAGAAAGATTGACAAAACAAATGTATCGAGCGAATGTGGATGGAAGGGCCGGTAAGGGACGACCAGATGGACATATTTCGACCAAATAGGGGATGTACTAGCAAAGGGCAAGATAAAAGTACCCGAAACCGGCGTGCGTGCATGCAACGACTAATGAATGTTGAGGAAGCGAAAGTGATCCGTCAGGATCGTAGCAAGTAGCAGTCCCTGGTCCCTGGAACCTACCCCTCTGGGATACAGGCGTGAGTTTATGTTATGTTATGTCAAAAAAAGGATGAGGTTCTCAATTAGTCTGTAATTTTATGTATGTTAATAATTCGTTGTTACGTTGTCCGATTTCATTAATTCTTTTTACCTCTTCTTTGAGGTAATTCTTCAAGAGCTGTTCTGTATAAATTTGGCCAACATTTGTTGATGAGATCCAAGACAAAATAATGGAACACCTCATCTTAAACTGATGGCTCAACCGGACCGGACGTCTCAAAAGTACAAATGAAGGATAAATTCCGAAAGCCGTTAGTAGTTCACACAAAATGAACCTTTTTCTCTGCCTACCTAAACAGGGGTGAGTTTATGCATGTAGGTATTATAAAAAAAACGTTAGAAACGGTGTTAGGTTGTATGGACGCAATCGCAAATCGTTTATTGGGCGTCATTCGGATTTTTGTATGGTTTTCTTGCTAGAAACAATTTAAAGTTTAAAGAGTCTGAAATGAAAGACTGAACCGTCGTACCTACTTATCAATATGCAATTTTTACCCGACTGCGGCGGAGCCCAAAAGGAGGGTTATGTATTTGGCTCGTATGTACGTAAGTATGTCCGATTCTATGTTACCTCATAACTTCTTAACCAGTGGACAGATTTTGAATATTAATATCTCAATCGATTCGTCGTATATAAAATCAGCACAATTTTAATAAAACATAAAAAAAATCACTAAAAAGTAATAAGGCCGCCAATTGTACTGTACTATATTATTGTTACATTCTCATTCCTGGTGTACATACAATAAAGAATATTCTATCTATCTATCTAAAAAGACAAAAATAAAAAAACTGAAATAAGAAATAACCAACAACCCGACTGCTGAGCATTAACTAATAAGCAGGCGGGACCCCAATTCAATAATGTACCTAACTCATTGCGAGTTATAACCTTACCGTTAGCAACTTAAACTTGGGATATAAAATGGTTTCCCTAAAATAGGAAACTATTTTATGCAAGTGGACCCCTCGTCAAAAGTATGCCTAAGTACCAGGGATGCTACGAATGTCGTATTTTTCAACATATTTCATAGTTTTATTCGTTTATTACTCAGGGGTAATAATAATAATGATAGTATAATTATGATGCAAAATGGAAACACTATTTAAATGGAAATATTATTTCTATTATTATATACTTTACCACGCATGCGCGAAAGGACCAACAAGAGACGCGCAGCCGCCGACCGGGCGGCGGCGGCGGCGCATCGCGGCGGGCGAGACGCGACGCGACACGACTTGTACACATTCGCATTCGCATCGATTTATGCGAATGCGAATGTTTAAAATGAGGCGAATCATTCGCATAAGCGAATGCGAATATTCGTAACAACCCTGCTAAGTACTCATAAACTTAAATAGGTAAGTGCGTATCACAAAAAGTAATAACAAACGACTGCCTCGTTGGTCTAGCCGTTAAGGCGCTTAGCTACCTGAACAGAGGTCGTGGGTTCGATTCCCACTGGGGGCCGCCGTATATTTGTACAAATGGCCTCAGTCTGGGTGTATTTTCATGTTTGTGACGTCCGGTCCTTGCCTGGTTTGGGACCAGGTTAAGTGATTGTGTGGAAGTTATTATTATTATTTTTTTTCATTTTATCTCTAAGAAGGGAAATCAGAGCAATACAAAAAAATAAAGTTTAACTCTGAAGCAAAAACTTAGTGGCGGCCGTAACCAACTATGGGTTACAGTAATACAAATCGGACTATTAAACCATAGGTGTCAACTACCACAATGAGTCATAAAAATAATAAGCAGCGTTATGTTCTATTCACATAAAATGGAGAAGTAAGCTAACCGCCGGTTGTAGAACTGATACGAGTAATTTCACGTATTTAAATGCTTTTAGTATATTTGTGCCTCTTTAGATTTCTCAAAGATGAACGTACAGACAGATGATTAAATATTTTTATGGCACCATGATTTAAGTTCTCTATGATACAATCATAATGGATCATAGTAAGTATAAATTAAGTTCTCTATGATAATATCATAACGATTGTAAGTTTTTAATTTCAGAGTGACCCGTTTGACGGGGCGATTTCAAGCGCTGAGGGATGTGAATAGCTCAGACACTCGGGTTTCCTCACGATGTTTTCCTTCACAGTTAGCGAGTGGTATTGCTACTATAACTTCAAAAATGTACATAACTTAAAAAACGAAGTCATAGGTACATGCCCGCACTGGGAATCGAACCTGGGTCTCTCGCTTCCGAGTTCATGGTTCTACCCACTAGGCTATCACCGCTTTTATTTATTTATTTATCTTAGGGCAATCTTGTATCCAGGTAAAATTATAATAAAATGCCAAATTAATGGGATAGATATTACTAAATAATATTACTAAATAATATCTATCCCATTAGTTCAAATTTACACTGTAGTTACTAAAAAAATCACTTATTTTAAGTGATTATGCGATAAACATGTTATATAAATATGAGCAAGATTTAAACATTTCACAAGTTTTTGGCTGAACTTCAAAATTAAAAAACATAGGTAATATCATAAGATAAGAATAACCATTATTGTACACCAGGAAAAAAAAAACAAGCATAAAACCTATCACTTTTTTAAACTGATTTGATATTTGCAAATATTAAATTCTATCTATTCAATTAAATTATTTAAATTCGAAGATATTGATAACATTGTAAAGATTTGACTTAGTTAAAGTAAGTAAGTACCTACCTTAAAAAGTACATACCCGAAACCAGCGTGCGTGCATGCAACGACTATAATGAATGTTTGTTGATGAAGCGCAAGAGATCTGTCAGGATCGTCGCAAGTGGCAAACACTGTTCCCAGTCTACCCCTCCCTCATACCGACGTGAGTTTATGTAATATATGTAGATATGTATGTCAAAAGTATCCTTAGGGCCGGTTTCTGAATTGAGAATTTCACAGACAACCAGACAGACAGACGAACAGTGAAGTCTTAGTAATAGGGTCCCGTTTCGTCCCGGTCCATTAATACCATTCGGGTACGGAACCCTACAGATATTAATTTTCATTGGTAGCGCTCGTACTTGTATAACCAGTCTAAGGGAGTTCGTTTCGTACAGGTGCGGTGCGCGACGCCGACGACGTGCGAGCTGCGCAGTTACGCCAACTCCACGGCCAGCACCAGTACCGCCTCCAGCTCCATCCTCAGCTGCTTCCGATGCGCCGTGAGTGTTAGTTACCTGGGCCGCGTTTCATAAAAATAAAATAAATGGCCTATTTGGATGACAAAGAGAGATTTTGAGAGTACCGACAAGAGTGCTGGCGGGCGGGACACTTTATAAGATGGATGACAACGGGACTTCCCGCTTAGCGGGACATCATTGCCGCATTTCATAAAACTACAATTCATAGTTTATTACGCCAATTCGATGTACATTGCAAAGTTAATTAACCCGCAGATTAACAAATACGAAGACTCGGCTACGAAGTGTATATAGAATTGTCTTAATAAACTATGAATTGTAGGTTTATGAAACGCGGTCATGATGTCCCGCTAAAAGCGGGAAGTCCCGTTTTTCATCCCTCTTATGAAGCGTCATGTCATGTCATCGCGTTATGTCATCTAAATGTCAGTCAACATTTTCGTATCTGTTGAGCCCAGGATTTTGGGTTACTGCGAAAATGCATTTAGATTAGATGTAATTAGGGGGCCAGGCTCACCCTGGGAAATATCCTTTGATGCGCTAATGGATCAGTAACATTTTAATTATTATTGGTTGCCAAACTCCGACAGGAGACCGCACATAAATAAGAAGAAATTATTGCAAAAAAATCCAACATGGCACATGTTGTCAGACTTGTCAGTCTGATGAAACAAAATGCAAACGATGAGCCTCAGCTGTATAGCTACGGGACCGATTTGCCGATCGCAGGTTCTTTTATGTTCGACCCAACATGATGCCGGGTACAGATCAATCGAACAATTGTGAATGGTGAAAGCAAGAGAACTTCAATGACCTCGGATTGGCAATTTCAAGCGCTGGTGTTCTAAAGTACAATCAGGTACTCAGGTTTCCTTTCCAAAATTTCCTCGATATTACACGGTTCAATCATATTGAAGCAATGCCATTGAAAGGCATTGAACATTCTACATTGAACGACTTTGCCTATTTACACGGTTCAATCACATTGAAGCAATGCCATTGAACATTGAACGAATTTACCTATTTACACGGTTCAATCTGGGAGCACAGTCGAGCAAAAAAGCGGCGCGGCCGTACCATCCTTTTCCCGAACCAGGTCAGGCCATTTTCGGCCCACTATAACTTTGTTGTGGATAAAAATAGAAGCCTAATTTTTAGTAACCAAGCAGGCATTGTCTAAACACGGTATATTTCAAATTTCATTCAATTTGAACCAGTAGTTTAAGAATTATAAGTAGTTGCTTTTATTTACAGTATCACTTTTATTTAAGTACTCTATTTATTTAAAACACAAAATATTTTTAATATTGATATGGTCACTATAACATGTTGTTAGGTTAGCTAATTATATAATAACTTAAGACAGAAGGACCCTTAAGTAGGGACTGAATAAATTAACCGACTTGGTATTACATAGATCTCACTACTTTTTACGGTAGAAGAACTGAGTTTTTGCAAGACTTGGTTTTTTTACAAGTTATGTTTTAATGGCTCACATTGAAAAAATGCCATTGAGAAGCATTGATCATTAAAAAATGCGCCCGATCGTTCAATCTCCGTGTTTACACTTTTCAATCGCATTGAATGATTCTCTGCGGCAATTGCATTGAAAGCGTTCGCCGAAATTTAGATTTCAATGAAATTGCGCAATGGCATTGCGATGTATTTAGAGGTTTCAATGCCCTTGAAACAATGAAATTGCAAGCAATATTGCACCGAAATTGAACCGTGTAATATCTAGTCTACCCACCATATTGGCAGGTTTTTTTTGGAAGTTGTTACATCGGGGTTTTCATTATCGTCCCCCCCCCCTCTCCTGGCTAAACGGTTGATTGTAGAAACGTGAAAAAAATCAGGGCAGTAGCACATATTATAATGAACTTCAAACGAAAACTGTCACGAGGCGACCAACTTGTAAAAGGAAAACTTCGTAAAAAATCCATTGAAAATTACTTTAATGAAATGTAAGTTCTGTAAAACAGTCAAAAACCCTTCTTTCTACGGAACCCTACACTACGCGTGGCCTGACACGCACTTGGCTGGTTTTTATGGACTGGATTCTGCTACGTAGCTGCGACGTACAAAACTGTGATGTACGTTGCTGCGAAAGTTCATAGCTGTGATGTACGTTAAAGCAATTTATTGCTAAGCTGTAGTTACGATGGTATTAGTTGCAGTTATTAATAATTAGTTAGGATTCGTGGTTACATACATCAATTTTGAAACTTTACTTTTGCTTTCGCAGCGGGTAAAAAATTACATACACCTACTTTCATAAAAAAATAAAACTCTAGTAAATATTATTATAACATTAAAACATACAGTGTGTTCAATTAATTAAAATATTATTATTGTTATGACGCATTTGCAACTTGTATGTTAATTACTTAGGATATAAATAACACGAGTTCTAACTAACCGCAAGGACAGCTTCGGTTTGCATCCGCTCATCGGTGGAACAAATCAGTGGGCCTAGCATTAGCCGCTCTCCTAGATAGATGAACCGAAATTATGACGATGGCCTTCCCGTAGAACGTAACTTTTTAAGCCGCCGTAGCGAATATTTTCCGGCTCACTTCCGCTAGCTGCGGTGCCCAGGACATGTACCTGTTCATGATAATCCCCAAGTTTTTCACCCTCTCACTGTATGCTATTAGTACACCGTCAAATTCAATTTGAGGTAGCTGCTCCCAATCGACTTTAGACAACGTTCTTGGACTGCCAATCGCAATAGCCTGCGTCTAGGCACCCTAGTCCTTAGTGTGACGGCTATCGTGGAGCTCAAGCTATGTTTTACAGACTATAGGTGGAATGATTACTACACAACGCCAGCGTGGTATGACTTATGTTTTGTCATTCTGACACTTTCGTCACATATATGACATATTTGCATCGATTCCAAAACAGCGTAGGTTTTATTGGAGTTGAAGGTTTTTCGTATTCACCAAGTTTTGTTAGCCACGACGGTGTTATTCGAAAATTAAAAAGTGACCGTTGATATTTTTATCATTTTAACGAAATATTTAATAAGACAGTCTACTACTATGTATAGTGAGGCCTTTCGAAAACTACAAAATTATGGTCTTAGGAGGAAATAAAAATAAGTTTCTTCGTAAAATTCGATTTATTCAAATAGTAAAAATGGACGAATATTACAAGCTCTACATCTGAGAGACAACTGCCTGGCATAGACAAGGACTTCAGTCGACAGCACACCGACCTTTAAATTGTAATTAGTTGCAAATTCGGCCGTAACGTGGCTGTGTGGACTGCGCTAGTGTGGCTGGCTATGGTGTGCACTGACCGAAACCCCAACGACTGACTATAAAATATCTATATTGTTTTATTGCGATACTGACCTTAAATATGACTAACTAACCGAGCCCGAGACTTTGTTCGCGAGGAATTCGGACAAAATAATCTTAAATTGAAAACCAGATTTGATTTGTCTGTGGCCCATTCGATTAAAATTTTTTTGTCGTTTATATGCGTGCGATTGAGCTGTAAATATCACAATTATCAACTTCAGCCTCTTAATACATAACCTCAGCGCTTGTAATTACCAATTCGCCTGAGAGAAGGTCTGCGCCCTGTAGTGGAGCGTGTGTAGGCTGCAATATTTTATTTTATTTTATTTATTTTATTTTTACACTTGGAGATCTTACAGCTTACAGTAGTAAAATACAGTAAGTAAATTAATGACACAAAAAAGCCATGGATTAGTCTCGCAGTTAGCACTAAATTGAAAAAAATTGTCAGTAATAATGGTGAGAGCTGATAGCTAATAATTTCGTACCATTCTCTTTCAGTTCCGAAATGGGAAGAAAATTTTCCGGAAAGAAAAGATATCGAGCAAATCCAAGGTGAGTGAAATAAGATAAGAATATTCTTTATTGTATACCGGAAAAAAATGTTACAGAAACAGCAATGACAAAAGAAAAGATACAATTGGCGGCCTTATTGCTAATAGCAATTTCTTCCAGGCAACCTCATATCGGAGATTTGCCGAAGGAGAAATAGAATATTTCATTTTGAACTAAATATTTTTTTCCCTGCCTTCTAACCTAAATCCTCTCGGTGCGTCAGGTCATATTACCGGAATGTTCAGTATTTGCGTTAGGTCTATTTCCCTCAACGTCTACTTACCAAAACGTCCTCTTCCCAGAATATCCAATCCCTGAACGTCCACTTTCAATAAATCTGTCTACTAATCTAAAGCTGCATTTAAATCATCATCGTCATCAGCCATTTGACTTTTCATAACCATAACCATGAGGGGGTTTTGCCATAATCGCCACGCTTGGCAGGCGGGTTGGCGATCGCAGTATGTGGTTGGAATCTCATTAAGTCGCTGCTGCCCGTCTCCTAGTAATTTATTTCCTTACTCGCCCGCCTTCTACGACATCCACGGGAGGAAATGGAGTGACGCTATTCTTAATCCGGCGCCACACAGACGGATATTGCTTTTGAATATTGCTTTAAATTGGCCTTTATAAAGTCAGTTTCAATATATTATGCTTCTAAGATATACAACTTTCGTACAAACAACTAAGATAAATCAGCCTGTACTCGTCCGCTGCTGGACATAGGACTCCCCCAAAGCACGCCACTTCTATCTGTCCTCGGCCATGCTCATCCAGCTGCTGCCAGCAATCTGCCTCAGATCGTCGTCCAGCGAGCTGTTGGGCGTACTACGCTGCGCAAGTCCACCGATTCAAAGTCGCTCAGCGTGCTATGGAACGGGTATAGGTGTCTCTTTGATAGATCACATCAGAAATTAGAGACAAAACTTTATTAAATTCACTGCATAATTCAAGATAGAGACTCGATTTTTTATATTACTTGCCCTAAACAATGATATCCAATGTTAATAATAGTATGAATACTCGAGGATCGAAAGTCGATTATCATTCGAATCAAGTCTAACATAACAACATGACTCGTATGTGCATATAAAATACCTAACCATGGAAACTTTTTACGGGAAATCCGAACATTATATTTTTTTCATCGATTACCTGCGTGCTTCAATGGGAATGCCAAGCGGTATTACTTAAGGCTACTTAGCCGCGTTACGTCAGGAATTCCGCCTCGCTCTTCTAAATGTTATTGCAAATTAAAAAAAAAATTAGGATTGCAAAAAAAAATTTGTATAGGTACTTTTGATAAATTTAGTCTGAGATATGCCAGATAACACAATTGCGGAAAATTACTTCTTAAATTATTCATTCTGTGAAGTCAACTTTACTCTACTCCGCCGAAAAGTATTGAGTAAATATGTATACTCGATAGAGTCTCGGGATTCCCTATATTAACCAAATATTTGTGGTATATGTACGGAAACTACCTACTGGACGTTGGATTTACTCTTGTTGACTGCTTGAGGAGACATTTTATTTTGATTGGACCTGTAAAATTCTTTTTTACGGATGCTTATAATAATAGCCTAGATGTCTATAAATATATTCTCCAATATGTATTCCTGGGTCCAATAAAATAAATAACAAACGCAGCCTATAGACTGCTTAGCGCTAAGGAAGGTGTTGGCGATTAATAATTTTATAGCATAGGAACTTTCTTTTTATATAAACCTTTATTGCACACATTTCTTATATGTAATACTGGTATTAAAAATGGGCAGTTGTCACGAAACCGACTTTTAAATAACATTGATACCACTTCTGACACCAATGTTATTTAAAAGACTATTTCGTGACAACTACTTATTTTTGTAACAGAAGGTATGTAAACTTTTCAGACACTTAGGTTTCCTCAGGATGTTTTACTTCACGGTTATCGAGTGATATTTTTATTAATTTTCATGCTAACCGTTACATTTGTCTTGCTATCAGATTGTTGTAGCACACATTCATACACGTTACACAACCAGTATTTTGAAGTATTTAACCAGCACAAAATGTAAGCCATCAACCGAAAACATGTTTTTTCTTCTTTCTATTGTTCAAACAGGGGAATTCCGATGCAAATATTAAACGCCGCACTAAGTATTTATTCCACTTATCCTTCAATTGATTATTCACTTTTTGCATTCTTACTGTTTTTCTTTACCGTCTCGTCCTAATATTTGTCGATACGTGGCATGATGGCTTATTCATTATTCATGTGCCCATGGTAGCCCTTATCGTTGCGGCTACTCTAAGGTAGTGTTGTTAGCACTGGCGGTTTTCCTGCCACGCAACCAAGTGCTGGAATCTGTGGCTGGAACAATATTCCTCCCCCCATAAGGCAAATATCATCAAAATTTAGTTTTTAAAACCGGCGTGACCAGTGCGACCAAGCCATTAAATGTAACATGTTTTTGATCATTACAGTAACTTGTATTTGGGACCCCAAAAACTATGTTTATGATTTGTTTTGTTCATTTTTTTTAGTTTTTCTGTGTATTCTATGATATAAAAGCCTTGCTATTTCAGTCTAAGTTTCATTCAAATTCCCCATTGGAGAATTTTATTTTTATTAATTGTTATGATCTAAGCTGAACATTTTTGATAATTCTATTTTTATTAATTGTTATGATTTATTTTTGTCACAAGTTTATAATTTTATGGTAATCAATTATTCGTGTTAATGCCATATGTGTGTGCGTCTCAAAGCACAAATAGTCCAGTAACTTTGTCGCCTGAAAGTATGGAGTAGTATGCGTCAAATCCGGTAGTTATGATTTTTTGCAGACATGTTTATGATGTTGGCCTAATGAATAATCCAAGTTTGTGACCTCGAGCGCCGAACGCAACTTTGTCAAAAATCGTAAAAACTGCGAAATAATCGGTTCTTTTTCAAATTTTGGCGATTATAACCCTAAAGGATTAGTTTTTGGAAAACTTTTTTAGGATGTTTTTAAAGAAGACTAAATTTTCTACAATATGATACTAGAATTGTCTCTGTAGACCCAATAGTTTTCGAGATTAATCCTTTCAAAGTTTTTAAATTTCAAGTACTCCAAGCAGAGGAAGATGCTGATAGGCTCATCATACAGCTGTAACTGCTGCCTCTACCTATGATAGAGTGGTAGTCGTTGGTGAGGACATTGACTTGCTGATCATCCTTACTGCGATCTCAAACCAACGTGAATTATTTTACAATAAATGTGGAAGAGGCAAAGCATCAGATGTCATGTATTCCAGCATCGCTTCTTCAAAATCTTCTTTGAAACCAGAGCTTTTCCTCTTCATCCATGCCTTTAGTGGTTGTGACTCGACATTCTGCTTCTTTGGCTTAGGGAAGAAGCAAATGATGTCCATAGTCGAAAAAAATCCGGGCGTTGAAAAGCAAGCTGCGATTTTTCTCGACACCAACTCTACACCTGACGAGATAGCAGCAGCAGGAGAGCGAGTCATAATTGCTCTATACGGAGGCAACCCCAACACCTATAACCTTGACGAGCTGCGGTACCAACTATTCGCCAGGGCTGCGACGAAAATCAGCTTCAATCTAGCCAGGCTACCTCCTACACGAGACTCTGCTCGATTTCACTCCTTGCGGACATACCATCAGGTAAAAATTTGTCCTTGCATCATTAATACACATTACATATCATTCATCATTTTCTATTCTTATGTACAATCTTTTTACAGGTACAGGCGTGGTTGGGAGTCACACTGAACCCTCTCTCCTGGGGGTGGATATCTACGTCACAAGGCCTCAACCCAAAAATGATGACCAGAGATGCAGCCCCACAACACCTCTTGCGGATGATATCTTGCGGCTGCACGAAGGGTTGTGGGAACGCGTGCAGCTGCAGAAAGGCAGGATTAAAATGCTCATTAGTCTGCAGGCACTGCAGCGGGGCCTCTTGTGACAATATACCTGATGTTGCAGTAGTAGATATCCCAGAAGGCGACGATCTGTCCGATGTCGAAATGAAGGATGACTTGTGGGCACAAGACGTCGACAATTCATCACCATCCCCTGATGGGGATATGCCATCCCAATACGTCGATCCAGATACGGACGAACCTCAACCGGGACCTTCCAAGAGGGCTAAATTAATTTAATTTTTTGATTTTGAATATGACTCAATTTCCTAACAAATAAATTTATTAACTTTTGTAGTACCTATCTTTTTTACTTCATTATTCGTAGCTTAGCTTAAACATCATCGTTCACACTTCTCATTTTCTTTTTTAACATCTGATCATAAAAGTACAGGGCTTCGATAGTATAATCAGGGTCAAAATTCATTTAAAACGACAGAATCGCAAAAATTGTGAAATTCGAAAAAAATGATAAACTTTGGAAGGCTTAATCTCAGAAACTATTGGGTCTACAGAGGTAGTTCTAGTATCATATTGTAGCAAATTTAGTCTACTTTAAAAACAACTTAAGAAAGTTTTTTCAAAAACTAGTCCTTTAGGGTTATAATCGCCAAAATAAAAAAAAAACGATTATTTCGCAGTTTTTACGATTTTTGACAAAGTTGCGTTCGGCGCTCGAGGTCACAAACTTGGATTTTTCATTGGGCCAACATCATAAACAAGTCTGCAAAAAATCATAACTACCAGATTTGACGCATACTATAATGTACAAAGTTACTGGACTAAAATAATGTTTTTATCTAGCACTCTCGGAATAAGTGCCAGTATCAAGAAAATGGTGTAGACCTTAGTTGATTAAATGCCAGGGTATACCTATTGTACGTGGTCATTGGTACAAGGTTGGTGTAGTCTCTGGCAACGCCAAATTAGTAAAAGAAATAGAATCAACTACTCCCTTCACCCAACCTGTCGTATTTATATGATTTTATTTAACTTCTCATGTATTTTGTTCAAATCTTGCAGGTAAATTTTGAACGACTTCCTTTAAGCTCACGACTTTGAAATTTTTCAATTCTGATGACAATACAATAAAATGATAGAAATACCCTCATTAGGTTCATTGGGCCTCAAGATAGCACTCCTTAAGGGTTAGCATATTGATGGATAGATAGAGGTCACTTTAGCATAACATAAACTCGCGCATTAATCGTTGCATACACGCACGCTGGTATGTATTTTTATCATGCCCTTTGCTAATAGGTACATCTTCTATTTGGTCGAAGGATGAGGACCACAGAGGAAAAGAGTTAGCAACACCAACACTTTATTGGACACAAAAAAGGAAGAGTACCTATAGGCTGCGATATACCTAATTACGTTTGATTTTGATCAATAAATACAATCTTTTCCTTGAACTGATGCTGCAGCTAGGATTTTCTCTCATGAGGGCACTTCTCAACGATACGTTGTCTCTAATCTAAAATGTATTTAAGGTTTATTTTAGTTTGCATCGTTGCGCCCGCATGTCGCCAGCGTAACATGTTGTAGGGGAGGGGAGTACCTTGAAAGCTTTTTTTAAAGATTTTCTCCTACTATTTTGTCGCCGTGATTAATATGTACGAGTGTACTCGTATCTATGCCAAATTTCAGCTTTCTAGTACTTGTCGTCTCTGTGCTAAGCCGCGGACATAGACGGACAGACGGACGGACATGAATGATGAAACTATGAGGGTTCCTTCTTGCCCACGGAACCCTAAAAACACACGATAATTGTGCATAGAAACATTCACGCTACTTCTCTCGGTCCTTTACCAACGTTCAAGGCACGTTATAAATTTTATTCAGCCATTTAGACGAACGATATGTAGAATGTAAATATACTAATGTAAACCGCATAAGCATGTGAAAAAGCAGGGATCATGGTGTACCTGCGTCATAGGAAAGGAAGGTTGCGGTGAGTGACCAGAGTAGATATCTCAGTGTGGATTTGTAGAGATAATGTAGGCAGCACAACCAAGTGAATGGAAAACTTGCAAAAAAATATTGATCATGCTAAAGATTAATAAATAAATAAATTATGTAACTTCTAGTCATGTGGTACAAATACGTTCCATACAAATCGGACGTAAACTGTGACGTCACAAAGCTACACCTAACACCTGATCAGTGCTTCATGGGGCGCTACTACGTATGTCCTCCACTGTATGTCCTCCACTGTATGGAGTTGTCTGATTTAGCCTAATCCGAACTGTAAAATACATACATATTTTGACACTTCGGAGTCGTCAAAATAGATAACTCGATAGAGTGGATAGTGATAGAAGGATCCCAAAAGTAAAATTACAGTATTGCCTGCTAAAAATAAAGTAGTTTCTAAAAACAATACCTACAGCAGATTTCAAAATCGATTACAGTAAAATTACAGTTAAACTCAAAAAATATTGTGGGTGTAGTAGGAAGACCATTTTTCGATTTAGGGTTCCATTTGCGAAATATTAAGCTTTAAACCGCAAATTTGATGAACTTAAAAGTAAAACTATCACGGCTAAGGAGGCTTTACAAGTTAACGCGTAATAGTCGACCAACTTATAAAAGGAAAACTTTGAACTAAATCCATTGAAAATTACTTTGATGAAGTTGTTAGTTCTGTAAAGCAGATAAAATACCTTCTTTCCACGGAACCTTACACTGCGCGTGGCCCAAAACGCACTTGGCCGGTTTTATATTATTTGAGTAGCTTGAATTTTCGCGTTTTTTTTGAGACTCGTAAAACCTCGACTTGTTTCTGGATTTAAGAATTCTTTACTTTTTTACCGAATGTTTCTATTTATTCTATGATATAAATACAATTTGACTCCAATCTAACTTTGAGGCACGTTCCCCATTGGCGGGAACGATGGCTGGTCGCTGGTGTACCCACGTCACAGGAGCGGAGTGCCTACTAGATGCGGTGAGTGACCGACCGCGCGGTCGCCCAAGGGGCAGGCAAGAGAGGGACACTTTAGCTTAGGCTTACATTGAGAGGCTTTAAAGGACTTGTTACTGTTATAACGCAAACCTGAAAACTTATTGCTAATTTTTTGTTTCATTTTTTATGTAGCTTATATAAGTCCCACTGCAGGGCACAGGGCTTCTCTCAGAGAGAGAGAGAGAGAGAGAGAGAGTATAGGCTTAATTACCTTGCGAGTCCACCACGGATTGGCAATTACAAGCGCTTAGGTATGTGAACACCTCTGACACTCAGGTTTCCTTCATCATCATCATCATCATCATTCAGCCACAAGAAGTCCACTGCTGAACATAGGCCTCCTCCATGGATTTCCAAAAAGACCGGTTGGAAGCGGCTTGCATCCAGCGTCTTCCTGCCACTTGGATGAGGTCATCTGTCCATCTTGTGGCTGGTCGTCCTACGCTGCGCTTGCCGATATGTGGGTTTCCTTAGATTCCCAATTAAATCAAAATCGTAGTAATCATATTTGCTTGTATCAGTACTCAATTTCCTAGAATTACAATTCATGGTTTGCTATAACAATTCGATGTACATAGCATAGTCGATTAACATACAGTTACAAGTACGAAGACTAATAATTAGTCTAGCATATTGATATACATGGTTTATTCATAGGTTATTATGACAATTCGATGTACATAGAACAAATATCGCATAAATATATTAACGGCGTCGTCTGTGACAGCCATAAATCTAAGGTAGGACCAATGAAGTCTATGCCAAAAAGAAACTCTGTTATCAAAACAAAAGTAAAAAGATATTTTACTTATACAAAATAAATCTCTTTCACATGTTGCATCTACTCATGTGGACTCGAAAAACTAGCCAAAATAGTCGAAATCACAAGGGAACACGGGAAACAACAATCGCGAAACCAAGAAAAAAACCGGCTTTTAATATTTATTTTTGGTATTTGTTGTTATAGCGGCAACAGAAATACATCGTCTGTAAAAATTTCAACTGTCTAGGTATCACCGTTCATGAGATACAGCCTGGTGACAGACAGCCAGACAGACAGACGGACAGTAGTCTTAGTAATAGGGTCCCTTACCCCTTTGGGTACGGAACGAAGGGTGCCAAACGGGACCCTATTACTCTGCTTCCGCTGTCTGTCCGTCGTCCGACCTTTAAAGGGCTCTATTTGTCCAGTCGAAATTTTCACAGAATATGTGTTATTACGGCGGGTTGCCTAGCAAATAATAAAATAAAAAAAAATAATAAAAATGGAGGGTCCCCATACAACAAACGTGTTTTTTTGTTTATGCTCTATTGTTAAAACGGTAATACGTACAGGCATCAAACTTGGCGAGATTGCGGGACTTTACGACAAATAATAAAAACCAGTTAACATATAGGTAGGTACATATACCTACTATAGGTATATATTCCACTGCAGGTCTTTATTACTTTCAGAAATTTAACCCCGGTTTCCTTAACAGTGGTTAACACGTATGGAAAATTTTATTACAGTTTTCAGCAAGGAGCTTTGTTGTCCGTGCCCTGTATTACATAGCTACTCCTATATCTATGCACGTGCCACCGTCAGACCGCCATCTTGCGAGGTAGATACTTAGATATTTCGACGGGTTATACATTATGAAGTCAATGGTTTGACGTTTTTGTATAAATCCAATCGTAAGTTACGCTGTCATTCCCTATCAACGGGCCCAATAAACGGTCGCGTCGCACGCATGGCGCACAGAAGGAACCAATCGCAGAGTGATTTACTCTACAGCACATCTTGCGCTGCGGGGCCGTTTTTGAGAGTGAATTTTGTTGGAAGAAATACTTCTATGGTTTTTTTATTCGTAGTTTATCGTGCATTCTTTGCCAACGTGATTAGTAACTATAGTATACCTACTGTATTTGAAAGTATGAACAGCCACGTCAAACTTTCAAGCAATTTACCGCGTGACTTCGCCCACGAAAGCATGAACGCCACGTGACATGAGCCGGCGCAGGTTCACGACCGGCTCTATCGGACGTCCCGTCTAATGGGGAACTTGCACAAAAATGTCTTAATCTTATTCGGGGGGTCATTTTGAAAGATAAATAATAGCGTTTTTTTGTCTCTATTTCGTAATATAACCTGTCGAAAAGTAGTACTACACAATATCGCACAAAAGTGCGCTATATAAATCGTGCTCAAACTATAGTCACATGGTGCTCGTAACTCGTAACACGATGTACGGAGCGTTTATTTATTGAGTTTTTTTTACCAATATTTAAGTAGGTAATTGTTATGTGTTTGCGGCAACTCCAATTGATAAAGAACAAATGCCTCTTACACGGTACAGCCGTTTAATTGCCAAATGTTTCATAAATAGGCATCCTTCGTCATACAATCTGTATTTTTCATAGCGTATTGTAGAAAATACTATATTTGGCTGAAAAAATGTTGGCAATCCTACTGGAGATGTGCGATGAGAGGCGTGTGCCGTCTGAGGAGAGCGTGTGCCGCGTCTGAGGAGAGCGTGTGCACGCGTGTGACAAAGGGTTGATGTCCTAACGATTATAATATACTTGAATAGATAATTTGAAGGTTGAATAGATGAATATCAATCGACTCAGGAAGTAAAAACATGGGTGGATGACACGATTCGCCAGTTTTAGTATGAGAATTCCCTATAGGTATCTTATTTCAAATTTGGTATTGTAATTAGGGTTTCGAGTTTTTGGACGACTTAAGTAGATCCAGTTTCAACTATAACGCAAGAGTACCTAGTTACCGACATATCTGCGCATTATAGCAGAAACTGTTTTGTTTTCAGCACGTGACTGATAAGAAAAATATCTTCCTACTTGCTTGGAATCCCAAATGAGCATGCGTAATGTTAGATTGAAAATTGGTTGAATACTTGCGGAAGTCATTGGCTAGATTTTTATAACAACGTTGAAATTAGGTCATTTCCCTTTTACGCCAACCCAACTGGTCCTTCGCAGTCTCTTCCACTGTATTCCAGCCGCCTTCATAATGTCGTCGGGCCATCGGGCTGATGGCGGTCTGCCAACGGACAGATTTCTTTTACCTTCGGAAAATGTCCTTGTTTTGATCTTGTTTAACATAGAGCCCCGTGTGTACCTATATTGTTAGGACAAGTTTTGCTTGGAAAGATTTTCTTTTAAGCGAAATATGTAAAACAGGTCCAAAATTTAGGGAACGGTAATTTATTTTGTTCAATAAAAAAATTGAAAATTCTAATTTTAGTCAAAATTACAGAAACTGTAACTTATTGAACGGTACATTAAAACTAGGTGTCGATTTCACAATCTAGATCATTTTGGAGAAAAAATGGACAAAAAAACACTAAAAAACCAATCGAGATTATTACCTTTCTTATTAGAAAAAGATAATCCGATACTAATTACCATTCATGGTCACCTAAGGCCCAGCTCAACATCTGTCAAATCAAAATGCAATCAACATTACCCACGGAGCACAGTAATTGCGACTAAGTTAATGATGAAAATTAAGTTAAGAGAGAGAATACAAAGGTTTTCCGTGTGGCGCCGGATTAAGAATAGCGTCACTCCATTTCCTTCCGTGGATGTTTTAGAAGGCGACTAAGGAAATACATTATCACCAGGAGACGGACAGCAGCGTCTTCTTGAGATTCCAACCGCATCTGTGCGACACAGGTGAACGAAAATTTAATTTAGATCACCTGTCAGCTCTACTTCGAAACGGTGGAAATTTTGTGTGGTTGTAATATGATACGGCCTAACAAATAAACGCAGTATAAAGTCACATCAAGCTTAACATTGGAGTAAGCACTTCTTGTCACATTTTGAGGCTTTTGTAACTTTTAAATCTAGTTTTTTGTCTGGTACATATTGAGTTTAAAATATTTTGCGGAAAACTCTGTCCTCCATTCAATCAACTAATCTACTTATTCTCTTTATCTTTAGGGTTTTCCAATGAAAACTATCAGAGAAGAAGATAGATGTCTTCATCTTGGTCTTGGAAATCGTCTTCGTCTAGGGTTAACCCTATCTGCTTTAAATCCGATTTCAAACGTAGTGAGAAATACATATCGAAAATGGATCATCATAGATGGTGACGGACGACGCGAGTCGCGCAAGAGAGAGTATCTACGACTACGGTAGCTATTTTGTGCTACTGTGCACTCGAAAACACTTCAACCCTTATATGCGTTCTCTAGATGTTTACGCTACAAGTTTTGCTTTATTTCACATTTAATACGTTGCTATAACGCAACTGGAGTTATGTTACAGAGAAGTTTGTAAAGAGGTTCGAAATTTCGCCGATGCCTGCACTTGCTTAGTAGCTCGTTGGGAAAGCGCTGGTACGGTTAGCCAGAGGTCGCGGGTTCAAGTCCCGGCATCGGTAGAATTTCAACAAATATTTTAAACTAACTGACATATCCTATTTCCATAAGTGGACAATTTAAATAAATTTGACAATATATCTCCAATATACTCAGTACATATTAACGTAATACTGAACATTTTGGCTTTTAGTTTTATCAAAAACGAAGTTATAGGGTCGAAAATGGCCCGAACTGCTTCGAGGAAAGGATAGTACGGCCGCCGGCCGTGCCGCTTTTTTGCTTGACTTGGCGGGGGCACTGCCGTGCCCACAGGTATCACTTAGCTATAGTGCTTTAATTTTCTTTAGATATAGAAAATATAAATTGAAATAGAAAGCATCGAGTATGGCACACCCGAAAAATTCATATATTGAAATGTGCACCTGCGGCATTATACGGCAAATGTATGGGATACATTTTAATGGCGCAGGTGAATATTTTATGGTTATTTTAACATATCAGATATTCGCGATTTTGTAGTATTCCCCACGGTAAAAGTTGTTCGTTTGAGGGGTAGAATCCGCCATTGTCGGATGCAGGTACTACACGTCATTCACTATAACTTGTTCCTTGCCACCGTCATGTTTGCACGCTTTGACAGGGGCACAGAGTATATTATTAAACTGGACAGGAGACTTCTTATGGTGAACGCACTGTATGCGTGCCAAATAAGAATAGGACTTTCAAGACGCCATTTTGTTCCGCCATCCTCGCCAACATCATTCTCGATGTGTAAGGTTTGCAAAAAAATGAAACCAGTAAATATATTGTTTTATTCAAATTATTTGGTCACATTGTACACGATTTCTCGAGTTCTGCGATGGAGCACAGGCCCTCTCTTTGTGCTCATAATGAGTTAAAAAAGATCACTCATTAACAAAAAAAAGTGTTTATATTCTTTTTGTTGCACTAACCCGTGCTGAGGACAATTTTAAAACCTATTTAGAGGCTATTTTTTTTATTTATTTCGCACACAATTTCGCCAAACTGCGAAGCAGTTTGTTGGCGGAGCGCTCTATCTCTGTATATTATTTATCTATCCGTGCCTGAATCCGACTTGAATCCGCGACCTCTGGCTAACCGTGCCAGGGCTTTCCCAACGGAGCTAATGGGCAAATGCAGGCATCGGCGAAATTGCGTCTGCCAGATGTCGCTGCCTGTACGTAATACAGAGAAGTTTGTAAAGAGGTTGAGGAGGTCGCCGATGCCTGCACTTGCTTAGTAGCTCGTTGGGAAAGCGCTGGTACGGTTAGCCAGAGGTCGCGGGTTCAAGTCCCGGCATCGGTAGAATTTTTAGCCTCTAAATAGGTTTTTTAAAAAAAAAATTTTGCAAAGCAAAGGAAAATGGTATGGTGGCTTGTTGGTGAGACCAGTACTAGCGTAATAGTGTTTCGTGAACATTTTTTTCCTTTTATTTCCTATTAATTTATGTACTGAATGAATAAACTGTTAACAATAAAATCCAATACTAATTGAAAAACTTTTTTTAGGTAGGTATCGATAGACAAAATAATATTATTTCAAATGATTTTTTTTTGCTGGCAGTACTATTTAGTACTATTTTGGCAGCCGTCATGTGAAGTTAGCAGCAAGTCCGGTCCTATTCTTAGGGGAATTTTTTTACACCGTATTTATTGGGTGTTTCAGAAATGTATGGTATTTATTCTTCACATCAATATATATCTAAAACTTTTACTATGTTCCATACTCGATATTTGTTTCTGCGAATTTATGTTTCACGTGATCTTTCTGAAATACCCTGTGTACAGTTCTGAAATAGTAAGTATTAACTTAACAAAAAACAACTTTTTTTTGTCTTCTGTTTTGCGCAATTTTAGTTAGGAGCAGGATAGAACCTTTGAGTCATGTGTGCATGTGTGTATCTGATGTCGGTATGATTCTTTATGACCACGCTGAAGCCAAACCCTATAGATTAATTTATCTGAGAAATAAACAGCTTTGACAAACGAGGCGTCAATGAAATGTAGGCGACCGCGAGTTAGTGGACAATTGACATATCATAGTTATGACATCACTAAAAATTTAAAATGGCAGATACATGTTAAATGGCATATTGTTAACGAGCCAACATTGAGTTGTTACAGAAAACTGTACAATGTAATGTTTGGGTGAAGGTTGGGTGTTTGTTTTTCGATTACCTACTCAGAAACGGAATGATTTTCAATTTCGGTTATGCATTTTCTTGGGATAATCAAAGACAATTTATTAGAGTTTAGCGTGAACGAGGTCGAGCCAACAGCTATTGTTTTATGGAAATGAAATGTGAGGTGGCGTTTCGTAAAATTAAGGGGGTCCAGGGAGTAACACTAGCGCCACCGAGGAAAAAAACAAAACACTTTTTTTACACATCAAATTTGCAAAGAGTGTCAGTACAATCTCTCAATCATATTAATAGTGATTTTTAGGATCCATGGCCCTGAAACTAAGGAAAAAAAAAAACTAGGACTAGAAAGCGTTAACGCCAGAAACGGCCGTTCTTGGCATCTATCTATAATGCTATCTAGTCCCAGGTTCGTGATCCTAGGTTCTTTGTCATTTTTGCAAATTTGATCTGTAAAATAAGATATGATTTTTTTTTCTCGGTTGCGCTAGTGTTACTCTCTGGACCCCCTTAAGTTAATTAATCGGGTTTAAATCAATGGATGTGTGACTCTAACATTGACTTCAAAATTGCCACTGAACTGAACCACAAAAAAATCACAAACATTTCAGC
Organism: Yponomeuta evonymella; assembly: GCA_963969515.1. Classification (NCBI taxonomy): domain Eukaryota; kingdom Metazoa; phylum Arthropoda; class Insecta; order Lepidoptera; family Yponomeutidae; genus Yponomeuta; species Yponomeuta evonymella. The sequence goes on from OZ018346.1 coordinate 9,704,993, forward strand.
GCATTAGTACACTTGTATAGGTATTTACTGTATTTTATTTTCGCTATATACAGTGTTATCTGTGGTAACACAAACAGAACCGCAAGCTGTGTGAAACAATAGCTGCAGTAACTGGCTGTGGGTGGCGAGTCTGATAGTGCTAAGAGGACATAATGGATGGCTGATATTTTTAATTTTAAATAACATATTCTATTCAAATAAGCGGTCATGCAGTCGACTGCGGGGCCGAGTTTCATAAAACTACAATTCGTAGTTTATTATGATAATTCGAGGTACATTGCCTAGCAGAGTCTGCTTGTTAATCTGTGGGTTAATCGACTTTGCAATGTGCATCGAATTGTCTGTGAAACAGGCCCCTGGTCAATCTTTACATTTCTGTTGCAGAGTCATCCTTAACGTTACCGATAACGAAGAACGTATGCAAAGGTTGATGTACCTACCCACAGTCTACACATTACGTAAAGCAAAGTTTTCATATTAAAAAAAAAAACAGCCCAGAGCTTGCAGGCGCCACCTAAAATCAAACTTTGCTGAGACGATCTTTTAACATCGATCAATTCAATGATACTTGAGTAGACAGTGAGATTCAGGGTCGAATAAAGACCTCCTATTTTGAAAGTAGAGTAGTCCTCTTAAAACACCGCTTAGAAACGTTTCGTTGTCGTCATTACAGAAACATATTGTGTTTCGAAATTCGATTATATTCGAGCATACGTCCCCTTTGATATACAGACTACGCAGCAGAGGTCAGGATTGACGTCAATAGAGTCACGTGACAGTCCTACATAAGGAGAAGCGGTCGGCGTATGCGCAGCTCTGTATGTGGACAAGAGACCCCGCCACTTATTCCACTCCTAGGACCAGTAGTTGTTGAATAGATAACATCATTGTCATCTATTAGGTTATGTAGTGTAGATGCTTTTTACTTGACCTGCTAAAACATGGAGGCGTCGATACATACATAATACGCTATTTGATTTGCGTACGGTTTAACGTAAATATAAATAATATAAGTACGAGTATTTTAAAAAAGGGTTAGAAAACTAAAAAAAATCAATTTTAAATTCAACTTTTCATGTTCAATAAAAACGGTGTCAGCAATGATGTTCTAATATTGCCTCTACCATGACGTCACATGGTTTACAAACAAACACGCTGGTTGTAGTTGAAGTAGCAATACCACTCGAAGGAAAATATCGTGTGGAAGCCTGAGTGACTGAGGTGTTCACATACCTCAGCGCAATAATTGCCAATCCGCGGTGGGCACGCGTGGTAATTACGCCCATACTCTCTCTTTGATAGAAGGCATGTGCCCAGAGCTAAAATGTCAGAATTTGACAATTAATACTCGCAAGTGGCGACTTTTACTTTATTTCATGTTATTTTATTTATTTAACAAAAAATCTACAGCAATACAATTACAGTACATAATACTCGTAGGTTCTTAATAATTTTTACATGCAGCCAATGATGGACATTATATTTTACTTATTTTAACTAATCGTAGCAAGTGGCACTCCCTGGGATACAGGCGTGAGTTTATGTTATGTTATGTTTGTTCTAAAAATGTATTCTATTGTATTGAATATTGATACTTTTGATATTTTAATCGCGCGACTCGCGTCTCCAGATTATTATACTGTCTATACGGTTCGTCAAATGTTGGAATGTGCGAGTGAGGTAAGTAAAAGGAAATTACTTGGTAAAACCGTGACATTTATCCTCAAATGCTGTTTATAGAGTTCCGTACCCATCCAAGGAACAAAACACAAAAACTTTTTCTTGGCGCAGGGCTTCTCGCATTTTCGTGCTTTATTGCCGAACCGGTGACGGTAGTAACACAGCCAGGCAGGGCTACCGTAATGGCACGGGCAGGTAGACGTCGACGAGCTCCGGACCGGGCCCTTCCTCTAGCTAGACCTTGAACGATGCTGGTTCTGTTGCCGATCTCTTCCTCGGCGAAGTTCAGCGATCTCGAGCTTCGTTTCGTTCATCTCGCAAGAGATCGATCTTGTCAACGGCGTCGGTGGAGGTTGCTTGATGTGATATTAGCCATTTTAAGCGCGCGTCGGGATCACCAGATGTGCGGGCCGGTGCGCCCGCAGTTGGGTTTTCGACGGAAAATAATAAAATATATTAAATAAACACAAAGTTGATGTTTGCAGTCGAAGCTATATTTTACAATGTCACTAAAAGGAAAAAAACACTCAAAAAACGAACAACTCGACTTTCTTATGTAAATTTAACATTTTACACTTTATAATCAATAAATCAGCCAATAAAGAGGTATTAATTAAATGCATGCGATTATTTTTGCAAGAAAGGTTTTTTGTGGTTACCTTTGTATTACGGTCTGTATTCCTTTCGTGGTATACAAAACTTTGCTTTTTCAGTTTTGGTGTAATCTATAGCTTTCCGTTTTTTTTGTGAAAAGCATTTCGTGACGTTTTATGTTGAATTTCTATGAAAAAATCCGAAATCAAGCAACACTTATAAAACAAAACGAACATTGTCGGGGCAAATCTTAGTGGCGCTATCTGTAAATAGATACGTGTTGCCATCCCCCATTGGTTATTTTTCATGTTCTTTCACTGTACGACAATTTTTTTGTCCAAAATTTTCCTCGCAATCGAAGTGAAAAGCAGAGTGTATAACTCAGGCCTAAATGACCATTTTTATCCTCGACTATTTTGATCCTCGCTGCGCTCGGACGGACGGGCTACGAATAAATTGCCTCGGATAAAAATGGATTGCTTTAATTAAGCCCTTGTTTTATTTTTTTTATATTTGTATTTTTGCTCTTCGATATCTGAGTGCAAAAGTAGTTTTTATCCGCTAGAGGATAAAGTAAATTGAATTTAGAACATTGTGTGCACTAACTTGTAAATTCAAAACATCATTAATAGTTATTTGTTATGCAAGGCTGCAAAGTTAATTTTTGGCGCGAGTACCTTGTATTGAAACCTGAGCAAGCGAAGGATTCTAGGATTGAGCCACGAGCGAAGCGAGTGGTTCAAATATAGAATCCTGAGCGTAGCGAGGGTTTCAAAGGTACGAGACGCTAAATAACTTTGCTGCCGAGCGCTACACACAACTTTTCACCTCACTAAAGCGAGGAAAATGTTAGGTGCAAGAAAAACAGTTTTAATAAATATTAAATTACTGTTAATTTATATCTTCGTCGCTGCTAGCTTCGCTCATATTTTATGATTTCTTTCGATTTTATCAAAAAACAAACCAAAATAATGGAAGTAAAGTGAATTCAATAAAGAGAAGAAAATTTTAAAGTTTTTTTTTTAAATCAAATTTTCTTGCCGGCCAGTGCGATTCTTTAAATGAGGCTGGCGCATGACATGAAATAAGTATTTGCATTTCAATCATCAATGGACTGGCTGCAGAGAATATCAACTATTACGAAACCAATGAGGTTCTATATATATGTAATTTATTGTACGAAACCTTTATTGAATAAAAATATTCGAATTTTAAAAACACTTTCCACGCTAGCGGATAAAGTGCGATTTTCCACGCAGATTTCGAATGATAAACAGAGCTTTTACGAGCTAGTGAGGTGAAAACCTATTTACTTCTGCCTCCATGGTGCCGAATTTATAATACAACTTTTTTTTAATTTGTTAAAAACTCAAACTTGGAACCTCCTTTGTGATTTTTTTTTTGCATTTAGTAATTTCCTCGCTGAGGTGGGATGAAAAGTTATGTGTTGCACTCGAGTGCAAAGATTTTTCACCCCGTGCTCTTTTGATTCCCTCGCTAACGCTCAGGATTCTAATTTTTGAATCCTTCGCTTGCTCGGTCGTCGAAATTGAGCACACGGTTAAAAAGCAACTTTGCACTCTTGTATAACAAATAAATATTTCAATTTAGAGCTTTGGTTGGTCATCACTCTAATAATTATGCGCACCAAACGCTGTCGGAATCCCGACGTCTGCGATAGCAATTAGTATGGAATTTAGAAAGAAAAAAAGTCATTTATTGGGACAAATTAACACATCACAAGATATAAAAGGCATAACAAGTACAAAAAACAAGTCACATAAATACAACCTAATAATAGGGGTTAAAGTATGAAATTGCCGTTTTATTGCAATAGGTTCTTTGAATTGACATAGAATCTTCATGGTGTGAGGTTTTCGAAAGAACTTTTTTCAAATGGTTTCTATGATGTTCTTTTTTTAAAAAATTTGAAACATTTGAATATCGGCTTTCAGTTGTTTTTGTTATTCAATTTAGACAAGAAAGATGGATACTGCGAAAATTCGAGTGATTTTTGAATACGAGTTCCGACGCGGAACTAACGCGGCAGAAACAGCCCGCGAGAGGGGTCTACTAATGAACGCACCGTGCGATTTTGGTTTAAACGCTTTCGTGATGGAAATTTCGACTTAAAGAACTTCTCACTTCTCCTAGTCCCAAACTAGGATAATCTGTGATTACGCCTTTCATTTTGAAACAGACTATTTAAACAGCCTCTGCGGAGTGTTTTAGGGAATCGAGTTTTTATAAATAAAGTGTTCTCTATTTATAAATAGGACGGGCAGTTTCTATTATCGTTTTGTAGCTGATAATTTTTTTGTGATGTCGAAGCCGTCCCCACAATAAACGTTGTTCACATTGACGAAGTGCCGCTCGTTTTCTTTAGTTGATTTTCTTACAGGCTTTTTAGGAAGCCAAGCTACATTTGTATACATTTTTTCTTTTGACTGGATGAATTGTATGGCACTTGCCGACCTACTATTACTATTCTAATTTTACGTAAAGTGACATTATAATATGAAATATTTTTTTATATTGCACGGTTTTAAATTTTAATTATTTGTACGCCTCGAATGGCAAAACGTTTTACAAATAAACTTCTTTCGGTCTTATTTATAAAAACTCGATTCCCTAATACACTGCAAAAACGCTGATTTAAATAGTCTGTTGGAGATTTTACAAGGAAAAGATGTAGCCACAGGTTAGATAACAGAGTTGTAGATTGGTTTTAGAGGACTCGTGTTTTTATAAATAAGATGTAGCCACAGGTTAGATAACAGAGTTGTAGATTGGTTTTAGAGGACTCGTGTTTTTATAAATAAGATGTATCCACAGGTTTAGATAACAGAGTTGTAGATTGGTTTTAGAGGACTCGTGTTTTTATGAATAAGGCCGTTTATCTTCATCATGCTGAGGCATTATATTCCTAATCATTTTTGGCAGTGGGCGTAGAACATCTCATTGAAATTTAATCTGAGAGATTCAGATGAGGCAGATGTAAACTGTCAAACTTGACAAGTTGTTTGATTCCTTGATGGGCGTCAAAAACAAGGATCATCACCCGCGATGCACTTCCCATTCTACTTCTGATGCGCAGTCGCAGTGTGGTCGGCTGGGGCCTTACTGTTAACAAAGGATGCATAATTGTATAATAAACCAACGCATTTTATACCTAACAACGGAGGCATCCCAACTAAGATGAATAAATTTAAGCGTCTTTGTCTCTATTGGCGTCGCTCCAATACATTACCTGGAAGTTATGACAATGAGATTAAGCCTAACCACGTAGGAACAAACATAAAACGCCTGTAACCCGGAGGGGTAGGCCTGTGCCCTGCAGATACCAGGGCATGCAATTTGCCACGATCCTGAGAAATCTCTTTCGCTTCATCAACATTTATTATTCGCTGTATGCACGCGCGCCGTCTTGCCCTTCATCCCCTATTTGGTCGGTGTATATCCGCCTGGGGCTTCGCTTATCGGGCCGTCCCACATTTGGTCCACATATTTCTGTAGTTTTTTTTTTAATTAAAAAATCAAGGGTGCACCAGTAAATTCTAAGCTGAAGTGGAATTGGGCGGACCACGGTAGCCGTATGGGCCCGGACAGGGGCAAAACTCGCCACTGACTGGGTTCCACTGGGCATCGCAAACGTCGCCGACCCAAGCGGAAATGGCGGGACGACCTCATGACCTTTCTACCGGGTTAGCAAGAGGTGACCGCAAACTGGGAGGAGTGGAGAACTAAAGGGAAGACCCTTTCCCAGCCCCTGCTGGGGCTGAATACAATCGAGGCTACATAAAAACAAAACTATAGAATGTCTTTATTAGAAATTAGAACGCGATGCCAGCATTCTTTTGTGTAACAGTAGAATCGAAGCGGCCTCGCTTTGCTTTGTATGGATCACAATTCGCGCCCAACTGCGCCTGCTTCGATACAAAAGCAACATTGTTTCTCATACCCGCCTGACTTCTCGGTGTTGAATGCCAGGGCCAAGTTTTATAAAACTACAATTCGTAGTTTATTATGACAATTTGAAGTACATTGCGTATTAAAGTCTACTTGTAAATGTGTGGGTTAACCGACTTTGCAATGTACATCGAATTGTCATAGTAAACCATGAATTGTACTTGTATGAAACAGGCTCCCCAGGGAACTGCATTATTGTTGCTTTGACTCTAAATGCTACTAATATTGTTCCTTATATAGCAATGTGAAATGGGATCTGAAACACACCCAGATTGAGGCCGTTTGTACAAATCAAGCACGGCGGCTTCCAGCGGGAATCGATCCCACAACCTTGGGTTGGTAGTCAAATGTGTTACCGCAGTTAAAGTATTACAATAGTTGTTCGTTAAGTTAAGATTGTTAGGATCGCCATAGGGTGTAGATTTCTACGTGTTTCTGTCATCGTTTTTAGGGTTCCGTACACCGTATAAAAAAACGGAACCCTTATAGGATCAGTCTTGCGTCTGTCCGTCCGTCCGTTTGTCACAGCCAATTTTCTCCGAATTTACTGGACTAAATCAGGTGGATGGTAGGATTGGTAGGATGGTGTAATTCTATGACCCAAACACAAATGTGCAAAGTAATTAGATATTTTTTTTAAATAAGGGTAATTTTCGGGAGACAAATTAAGAAATAAAAAAAAAAGTTTTCCAAACCTTACTGTGTCATATATCAAATGAAAGGGCTCGTTATGAGGATCTCCAATATATTGTTCTTATTGTAAAATAAATAGTTTTGATTATATTCATGAAAGAATAAGAAAATTGGCCATTCCCCACTGATCTCCGAAAGTACTGAGCCTAAAATTTTAAAAAAATACTAAATGTAGTTCATTGCTTGTAGATAATAGGAAAACCTAAAAGAATTCTATCAATTGAAATTAAACTGGTAAACTCAATATACGTTCACTAATATCGTAATATCGTTCACTTACGGAAAATACTTCATTAAAACACCACTAGATAGCGCTAGTAGTAGTTAACTCGCGTCTTACTGTGAAGATTTCAAATGTAACACTGTGGGGTTTAGCTTACGTGTCTAGCCCGATTCTATTGCCTAGCACCCTACTCTTTCTATCAATGCAAAAAAGACTTACGTTTTGTCCAAGTTGAACCATTGAAATCCAATTTCACAACACTTTCATGTTATCACGAACGAAAACATAAGGTTGGTTCACTATTATTTCAAAGCTAATACGTATTTCTAATTATTTTTCAGTTTTCACATTGTAAATATTGTATTTTGCTTTACTGTCAACGATTCAACTGTTATTCAGATATTTCTTTTATTTGAATATTGTTCTTTATTTTTCTAAATTATGTCAAATAATCGTCATACTAAGAAGGTCGAATAAGGAAACTTTGGCCTATGGAGGCTTCTAGAAGACTATTCGCATTCCAAATCGAAATTATGAATTTAATGCAAGAAAGAGAAACAAGATCTAGAATTCGAAATAATGGATTTGGAACAGGATCCAGAAACTTCCAGAAGAATTCTGACGCAGATTCAGATCAAATTTGAATATTAGAATCGAACTAGTTTTGGGGTATAAAAACCGCCCAAGAAGGCTTTCCAGCCAGTCTCACTTGAGTCCTACTTGAGAGTCTTACTTGAGCCCTACTTGAGTCTCACTTGAGTCCTACTTGAAGAGTTACCTGAGTCCTACTTGAGAGTTACCTGAGTCCTACTTGAAGAGTTACCTGAGTCCTACTTGAAGAGTTACCTGAGTCCTACTTGAAGAGTTACCTGAGTCCTACCTGAGTCCTACTTGAAGAGTCTTACCTGAGTCTTACTTGTGAAACCTACCTGAGTTACCTGAGTTCCTGTCTACCTCTCCACGGCCTGTCTCCGCAACTTACCTGTCCGTCTTCACGGCCTGATTCCACGATTTGCCTGCCCGTCTCCACGGCCTGCCTTTGCAACTTGCCTGTCCGTCTCCACGACCTGGCTCCACGACTTGCCTGCCCGTCTCCACGACCTGCCTGCACAACATGCCTGTCCGTCTCCACGGCCTGACTCCACGGCCTGCCTCCACGATCTACTTACCCTTTTGGGACCTAAGGTTTCTTTTTGTACATATTTTTGATGTCATTATTATTAAGTTTTTAGTTTAATTATAGGTTAGGGGGTTTTTGTACGCTTGGTAACGGAAGCTAAAGAAATAAAAGGAAAGATTTAGAGATGTAAAAATGTAATCATCAACCCTCGGTAACGTGACAATACCACAATTCAATAAAAACATTTGACTTTGGCACTGTACGGAACCCTCTCCACGCGATTTCAACTCACACTTGGCCGGTTTTTATTAGCTGTTATTTTTTTGCGACATTACGGACATGTACGGACATTACGTGTAGTAATTACCCCCCATTTTTGAAAATACATATTTAGGGAATTTAGTACCACCCAGTGTATCTACAGATACATAAACATGTTATTGTGTCTTTAGAAGGTCAGTAAAGGTCTTGTGAAATCAAAGTTATAATAAGCCACTTCGAAGTTGAGCTGAAATAAAATACAAATGGCCTCAGTCTGGACCTTGCTGGTTACCATAGCACTGGGTCTCCTAATTTGGGACCAATGCAAATGATTGTTATGTTTACGTCGTGTGTTATTTAAAAAACATTTATTTAATTGCGGTTCAAGAAATAAAGGTCTCTTCTCCTACTCCTCATTCTTGGATACTTCAGCTGTGGCTAGCATTTTCCTGAGCTGCAGGCTTTTTCTGTTGTAGCTGTTATGTTTGAACGGTTGTATTATTATTTTTCTTCCTAAGTTTGTTTTATTTTTCTGTAATGTTTCTTTTCGTTACAAAAGATTAAAAAATACTTTCACTTTCTATACTTGATCCTTGGAGTGAAGAACGTTATTTGTTTGCTCGAAGAAGAGAAGAATAGGGTCCCGTTCCGAGCCCTAAGGGTGCGAAACTCTAATAAGGAAACTTTTTTTGAAAGGAATTTTTAAATTTTATCGTCGCAGGGACTCCGTGAAAGCTAAATCAATGCATTGAATTTTAAGTAGGGACTTAAAATTCAATGATCATTATTAGGTACTTCACTTAGGGCGACTTGTGCTGGATACGCTGTGCTGGTCACTGGATAAGTAAGTAAATAGATAAATACGTATCCAGGGATAAATTAATAAATAGCTGGCATAAAATTTATCTACGGATACCTCTGCAAATTTCATGGTGCAAGAAGTTTTTGAACTTATTCACAGGATAGAGCTTACCGCTAGATAAACACATAGATAGTGCTGTCAGATAGCGTTGGCGCAAGCCGGCCTTATTCCTTCGTGATAATTTTACGTACAGATATTTGTTTAGCTTCCTCAAGCAATAAAAAAGCAATTTTACAGATTCACGTGACATTGGAAACCAAATCTCACATATCATTCTAGCGTAAACGTCTCTCTAGCTCTGCCATCGGCCATCGATACAGACATCGATTATACTAAAAATAAGCTTTTGCAATTAGCGAGCCATTAGGAGCCCGTCCGAGTGCGGCGCACTGCCGCGGGTCACGTAGCCCGCGTTGCAGGCGCGTGCCACAAGCGCAACCCTAATGACCACACCACCTTATGCAAAATACCACCAGCCCACGTCGAACCTACACGCGAAGGTTTTCGAACGTGGAAAGGAGGAGCCGCGTTTCATAAAACTCCAATCATGGTTGATTACGTCAATTCGATGTACATTGCGTAGTCGAGTCTTCCTACATTTTAATCTGTGGGTTAGTCGGCTTTGATCTGTACATCGAATTGACATGGCAACCTTTCAATTGTAGTTCTATGGAATAGGGCCCTGCCCACGTCGTACCTTCATACGAACCTTGTTCGAACGTAGATAGGATAAGCTGTGTCACAGTAAAGAAAGTGTACAGTTGCTGTTGCTGTTTTGGCTTGGGGTCACCACGATAATACTTCTTCTTCTTAAAGTTCGTTTCCATCACTGGTGCCTGGAGGTTGGTAATTAGCTCTTTACGAGGCTCTCTATTCAGTGCAACTTTAAACAACTCTTCCGCGGTTTTAACAACGGTCCACTCCTTGCCTCCGGCCTTCTTTTTCCTTCCACCTTGCCCATCGTAATAGTCTGTGGATAATACTCAGAGAGCTGAAAACAAACCCTGTGCGAAACTACAAAGAAGTACACTGACGCTATGTGCCTCAAGAATATTTGTATTGAACTGATACTTTCTTGTAGCTACGTCCTCTTCTGACCCGTAAGAGGTGGTTAACCTTTGCTCGTTAAATATGTGCATCTTGCTTCAGGTTTGCTTACAGGAAAAGTGCCCGCTAGCCGCCCAGGTTCACTGAGCTGAGTAGTTGGATTATGGACACGGAGGGAAAGTTTTCGTCTGAGAATTTTCTCGAGCAAAACTTTTCCTTTCAACTTCATGAAATGATAGTATAGATAGAAATGTTTACATCTCGCATAACATCGTCGCTTCTGAAAATACGTCAATCACTAACGATCATAGTCATTCGATTAATTGCGGTCTCGACCAAATGATAATATAATCATCAGAATTGCAGAATCATATGAGGACGACTGGTGTTTGTGTATTATTGCTCTCATTAACGGGTGATAGTGGGGATCAATTAGTCGTCCGCGTACGTGACTTGGATGAAGTGTGTCACTCCATTAATTGCAGAATGCGGCCCTGGCGGCAACCACCGATCAAATAGGCCGATCGAATAGGCTTTTAATTATATTTAGGTACTATTAGAAATTCTGATTAACGTTTTCCTCGTCTAATCGTCTGCTTGTAAAGTCCTTGTTTGTTCACGCAGGCGGTGGAATTTGAAATTCTTTGGTTGACCTGAAGGAGCGTACTCGTATGTGCCTACGATCGACATGGGGCTGCCGCCCTCCAGCAAGGTTCGATAGTCCGCTGGCCGATGCAAATGAGCAAAGGGCAATGCTTTTTGTCTACTAAAGATGCAGAAACTCCGAGGTAAGCTTCGGGGCAACACACTGGCGCGCTAGACCATGCATTATTCAAGCAGCAGTGCATCAACGCCCTCACATCATCAAATTACAATATGAGGAAAATAATTTCAATTTGTGGTTGAGTGGTATTTTCCTTTCCTTTCCATGAACCATAATTTTTTTTCCTTAACTCTTATTTTTGACTCTGGATTATATTTCTATTTAATAACAAAACATTGCTTACTCATGTAACTTTATGTATGTTTAAAATGGTAATACCTATAGTATGCAAAGGTTTATGTAAGTATATTTTTATTAAGTATAAGTATGTAAATCAATTTTCATATTTGCACCTACTACCCGTCTTTTACCACTTTTCCTGCAGCAACTCGCCATCGTCGGTTGCCTGGAAGAAATTGCTGTAAGCAAAAAGGCTGTAGGTTTGTGTTTTTACTGGTACAATAAAGAATATTCTTATCTTCTTGTCTTATCTTATTGCTTATAAGAGTATTTCGAAACAATGTACTATCATTTGGACGTCCAAGAGTTTCTGAATTTATATTAAGTATGTGTGGGGTATTGGTACAGACTAAGTGCATTTAGATCGCACGAAAACATTCATGTTTCTTTGTTTAGCTAATTTATGGATAAAACAGCCAAAATTTACATTTCAAAAGGCATCACTTAAACCTTATTATGTTTTTGCGTGAAGCCTGTGAAACATTCATAAATAAAAAAAGTTGACGCACATACCTACATATCCGCCAAAACATAACCCTCCTTTGCTTTCGCAGTCGCATAAAAAGGGGCCAAGTTTGATACATGAAAAGGCTTCGCCTATAAAATAATTGTGATCTGAATTTGTGTATGACTTAACGAGCCTCCGTATCGTACAACTTTCTTAAATTAAAAATAATATTAATGTACTCTTAGCTACTGCACATGCAACTTAGAAAGTTTCAACGGTCATATACACATGCAAGTATATTTAATTTCATTAAACTTTTTCCTGGGTGTAAATAAACATTTTTAGGGTTCCGTACCCAGAGTGCCCAAAATGTTAGGGACCCTGTTACTAAGACTGCTGTCCGTCTGTCCGTCCGACTGTCACCAGGCTGTATGTCATGAACCGTGATAGTTAGTCAGATGAAATTTTCACAGATGATGTATTTCTATTGCCGCTATAACAAGAAATGCTAAAAACAGAATAAAATAAATCTACTTAACATGCTCCCATACAACAAACATTTTTTTTTTGTCGTTTTTTGCTCGATATTAATAACGACAACAGGTAGACACTTGAGATATTGAATTGTCGTATAGATAATGGTATAGAACCCTTTGTGTGCGAGTCCGACTCGCACTTGGCCGTTTTTTTTTAAGTACTATCAATTTCATGAAATTTACACGGTTTATACAGTATTTCTGGAATAAATGCGATAAATGGATGACCTAGGACAAGCAAGCAACTTGATAAACATAATGGATTCCCGTATTTTAACAATTTTATTGAACGGGTTGTTTACTTGTCGATAAAAGCTGGAGGAAATGAAAAATAGACACAAATACATGACTCGCAAATAAGTAAACTTGCCATATCACTTAGTTAGTATCCGAAGATGGTGTACCTCGTTTCCAATCGATACGCTACTAATGGCCAGTTTCGGAATTGAAAATTTCTCTAAGCAAATGGTTAACTGTAGTGCTGTCTCTTCAAATTTCTCAGAAAAGAGCGCGACGGAACGTTACTTAAGTATTTACTTAGCGAAACACTCAACTCAGACACCGGCTCTAAGTAATAGTAGATTTTGATCATAATTATTTTGTGCACGAAGCCTTTTGTACCGCATACCGAATTCAACCTTTCTTTCGACATTTATTTTATAGTAAGTTTTCGGGTAATATAACACTGCTAGATTTCCCCGTCTGAATTTCGGGTTTTTCCAAGCAGGTATTTTCCCGTTTAATCTCGTTGCATTTCTAACTTTTTTCATACAAAATTCAATGTAAGTGGCTACTTAAGTGACATAGTAAGTAACGAAAGTCGCCTTTATTATCCTCCCTTAATTTACGCAGTAGAGTTTTTCACTGCTTAAATTAAAGAAGAATGAATTTAATTTTATGTCATTACCTACCTACATAATAATGTATGTAACAAAATGACGTGGTTCCTCAAACATAACATTGCTGTGCTAAAAAATCAATGCATCGGTAGTTTTCGTAGGGATTTATTTTATTTTAACTTGATACTCAATACTCGTGTAGCGCTTGATTTGTGCAGTTACAAATCGTTAACTGTTCAAATCACTCTAATCGAAGCTGTCGGTCCCCTCGGCAACGGAATCTCGAAAGTGAGGCAAGCGATCCACCGATGCGCTGTCGCCGCTAACTGTCGATGATGATAATCTTACCAAATTTTTGAGGCGACTAGTATTCCGGAAATAGGTTAGGTCTACAAATGACCCGAGAGTTGAGTGATCACGCGCCAATTGAGGTTAAAGCGTAATTGGGCGTGACGACACTCAGATTCATAAATAATCACTGAGTTGCGTCTGTTTCATCCACACGGTCTGGACGCGTGTTCCCAAAGGTGGCCGTTCACTGGAGGAGCCGAGAGAATTCTCAAGTACCTAAGTTGAACCTACGAAAACGTAAAAAAAATCCTTAGTTCCTTGCTCGGCCTTTTGATCATTGACGTCAGCGATGAAGATTCCTCATTTGAAAGTATTCTTGGATTTCTTCTGGTTTTTTCGGCGTCAAAGTTCGTTGTGGGGGAGAGTACATTGTTACAGGAATGTGGCGTTGTACCTACGCATGTTAGTTGATAAACATAGGGTATAATACGATTCTTAAAGTAGTTGAAAACTTATTTGCCTCTCACCACCTCTCACCACAGAACTAATAGTGTTGTGTGAGAGACAAATAGTTGGTCAGTTATTTTATTTCATTATACATGCTGATGCTATATTGGAGTATATTTATGGCAATGTGACGCTTTTAGAAGGTCCAAATAATTTTCAGGCGCCACTAGTCACAATATCATAGAAGTAATATACCTAGTTCTACAGTTGTCTACATTCAAGAACCTTTAAAACAGAAACCCTGAATCCCGAATCCCTCGGTATCCCGAATCTCCGAATTTAATTTTCAAATATTTTCATGAGATCCTGATCTATCTGTAGAAAAGCACTAGAAATCAATTTCCCCGCACGCTCTCGATCTCGTCAGAACTACTAGGGAGGTCGAAAGCTTGATGTAGGTTTAGCTTTTCATCCCGCTGAGTTGAATCAATCAGGCTATAAGCGAGTGTCGGCACACGTCCACTGCCCGCCCGTTTCAATTGAAGCACTCGTTTCAATCAGTGCAGATCATATAGCTGCATAGTAGCTGTTTCCACAAAGCGATTACCTCTGCGTCGCGGATCTAGTGCACCCGTAGCTTAGCTAAACGGTTTAGTGAGCGCTAGCTCGTGTAAAAGTGTTGTTAGTTTCGCATTCCTTCTAAATTGATTGTGAGTATTGGTACGAATCTCAATCTCTAGCACCGGTGCTCTACCATTCTTTTCCGTAAAAAAATCCATCGCAAAACCTGATGACTATATTATCGAAGCAATAGATTCGTGGAAGCGTTTGATTGATTTGTTTTGCAAATGCACTATTTGAATTTTATGTCTACCCTACACCCTCGCCTGTCGTTTGTAAATATGCAGCCTTATATGAGGAAGTGTTGGGAGGACTTATGCTTGGCATGTTGTTTGTGATGTATCAGAGTACAACTATTATGATGTAAAGTTTATTGGGCGCTCGAAAGAGGTCGGAGTGGAGTCATCCACAGATTTTAATTGTTTCGTTTTTTTTATGTAACCTCCATAATAGGTGTGTCCTATGGCAGGGCAAAGGCCTCCAGTCGGACATATTTAATCTCATTTAGCTTTTTTTTAATATCTACTATTAAAGACAAGAAATTCATAAAACGGGGCGAGAGCGCGATTTCAATACAACGCGTCGCGTCTTTTCCGCCGCCGATCCAAGCGTCATTCGTCTACGATTCATTTGTTGTCTCCCTGATTGTCTCCATTGCACAATATGTTAACAAAGTCAACATTAATATTAAAGTGCTGTGCGTACATATTCAGTAACGACCAGACGGACGTCGGTCGGTCATTCGGTGGACAGGGATCGAAAGTTCATTGTATCCTGCCTCGCCGACCCTACCACTGACCTTATAACTGAAAGGATCGTAAAACTGAAACAAAAAATCCGAGTGCTGAGCATTAATTACTCATGAGGCACAATGTGTTTAGCAATCTGTTTTTTATTTGTGTTTGTATTTAAGTTTTTTATTTATTGTCTTTTATGTGATAACATCGCCATCTAAAGATTAAAATTTCATCTAGTGAATATGAAGAGACCGTGGTGCAAAATAGATCGGGAATTTTATCATGTTTCCGTTTGGCGAATTTTTGCTGATTTAACATAAGTTAAGCCAAATTATGACAAATCGATGGTAATCTTATTTTTCATCAAAACCAAAGTTTTATAAATGTATATTGGGTTTTAGAAATTTTTTTGAGTTTTAGGAAAACTATCAACAAGAAATAACAAAATAGAAAGTATTTATTTATTTTAATTCTTTATTGCACTAAGTAAATGTACAAGGACGTGCTTAATGCAAGAAAAATTCTCTTCCAGCAATCCTTTGGCATTAAAGAGATTGGCGACGGGTAGGGCAAGAAAAAGGTGAAATACAACAATAAACTTACGTAAACATAGAGAAATACATTAACTTGGACCTAAGAAATTAAGATAAACCTACATAAATGATAATACATAAATAAAAAAATTACAACAATAATACGTACATACATATTGAAGATACTAATCACGATCAATTACATACCAATAAGCAATAAAATAACTCGTGATATGTTACTGCCTATTCTGCGGATCGAGGTAGCGGTTAAAAACTTTCTTTTTGAAAATCTCCAGAGTCAAAGCCTGACGAATGTCCAGAGGCAGGCTGTTCCACAAGCGACTCGCAGTCACTGTAAAAGTACGAAGGGGGACTGTTCATTGTACGTAATACTTAAAATATGCAGTAAAAATATATATACTAAATAGAGGAGATCAATATATATTATACTTATAAACTAGGCAAGGCGCTGGTAACTAACCAGTCAATTACCGACTGCCGTTTGTTTGGGGAGAATGCCTCCATCATCACCACAAGAACACGAAAAATACACAAAAAAAAGAAAAAGGTTACAAAAAAACAAAGCAATGATTGAATGATCAAACGAACTTACCTGTAAAGTGATGTTCGATCATAATTATCTGAACAAATCTCCTCCTTCCATGATTGGTTTACATAGACGTAATATCGGTCCCCCGAACGCGCCAAATTCACGACTTTTATAGCCAATTTACAAAGATAAGATAAGATAATGTTTTATTTACACACCAAAACACACATTTACACACTTGGGTGAAATTAACACATAAAACGCCTAAAAAAATAAAAATATAAAAGAAAAAAGACACTAAACATTAACGGTCCCATTTATAAAAACACGATTCCTCCAATACAAAAAAGAAGCGTCTTTTTTGTGTGATAATTTCACAATAGAAATCTTTCATGAAAATCATAAAAGATTTCTGTTGTGAAATATATCTAATGGGGATGTGCGAGTGACCTATTTTACTCAGCCACCACATTAGTTCGGCAATACGTGACTGAGGAGTAGAGATCAGGGTCTCATAGTTTTCTTTATTCTTTAGAAGTGATATGAATTTGAACCCTTCTAATCGCTTGGTATATAATGTACCAGAAGTGACCACCGGACAAACTGAGACTAGTGTAGGTAACCTATGGCTTTGGCCAGGAATCTGATGCTGTATGGTTTAGGTTTTAGCAACTGTTTTACGAATTGCTTTACTACCTGTATTTTTTCCGGTAGGCTAATTGTCATATTCGATGAGTCTAGGATTCATAAGCAGCCTATCTACGTCCCACTGTAGGGCACAGGCCTTCTCTCAGAGAGAGAGTATGGGCTTAATCACCACGCGTGCCCATCGCGGATTGGCGATTTCAAGTGCTGAGGCATGTGAATAGCCCAGACACCCAGGTTTCCTCATGATGTTTTCCTTCACCGTGAGCGAGTGGTATTGCTACTATAACTTCACAAATGTACATAACTTAGAAAACACTGAGTCTAGGATTATGGGTAAGGTACTTCCTATGAGCTTTGTCCATTGACAATGCAAAATATGCATCCATAAGGTCTATCTACGCCATGAAACAACCATTAGGTTCGGAGGATGGCGTTCGGCATTCGGTGTCAGTAACTCGGCAACCGATATATCGCTGCCCTTTTGCTCTTTTTGTTACGCCAAATCTCGGAGCGGATGTCTGGCCCTACTAATCTGACAAGGATCGTCTTCTTGGTTTCTCCCGCTGCTTACCAAGACGATAGCGATGTCTTATATCTGAGGCGGGATTAAAGGCGATCTTTATCTTTGATGTCACTATATTGGCAACCACATCAGCAACATTCTCTCCAGGATTCTCCGGCTCACCACGGAATAGAAGGAACATGCGGCGGCCCTTTTTGTCGAGGTCATCCACGAGCCGTGACAGGGATGCCAACTGAGTTCCCAGGAGTCCAACCGCCTGCCGCATGATTTCTTTGAATGATTTGAAGTCGTCCAGCAAATGAGTCAGGCTTGACTGTTCCTTGAGAGTGGAAGTTCGCAGTGGAGCAATGGTTTTACACCGCTTCAAATGCTGCCATACCAGCAGCGAACTTTGTATCGAGGTCCTCTAGTGCACGCAGTGGATCAGTAACAGTAGCCCCAGTTTGTTTCTCCGAAGACATGGTGATGTTGTGGTAATGATGTTTTAGTGGTGGTAAAAGTGGCATGTGGTATGTAATTTAATTACAACATGCAATTGTTGTTCAGTAGTAGTGAAACTGTGACTATATAATTAAACATAAACATTTACATACAGGCACATACATTGCTTCTGGCCCCACACTAGGATACCCTATGTCGTGGGAACCAGAAACCACGACATCACAAACATGTAAACATCCAAGACCTGCCCCTATATTACGCTCACCAAATCCTGAGCGATTCCAATCGTCTAACTGTCAAATTAGTATGGAATTTGACAGTTAGACGATTGGAATCGCTCAGGATTTGGTGCGCGTAATTAGGCCACTGGGGTTTTTTTTGTCCCGATGATTCGAACCCGGGACCTCTCGCATGGTATGCAGATGCACTACCGCTGCGCTACGAGGTCGTCGTAGGTATATTATACACTGTAAGTATGGATTTTAATATACAGAGCTACAATAGTAGTTTATGTGAATGTCACATAATGAGGGTTATTAAAACACGAGCGAGATTTTAAAAAACGAGCCTTGGCGATTTTTTTAATAGCATTCGCGAGTGTTTTAATACCAATTTATGTGCAGTCTCATACACTACTTTATCTACACTCATAATGAAATTTTTGAAACAAAATGGCGCACTCAGTTTTGCGCCCGCAATTTTAGGTATTTTTGGTTGCACTTTTGGTACCACGAAAATGAAATTAGGTTTTTTATAGAGTCAACTTTTGACATTAAAAAAACTTAAGTTTTGTTCCGTGATCACAGCAACACTAAAAAAAATAACTGTAACATAAAGTGAAAAATCTGACCTTTAATGTAACTTTATATTAATTTTTTTTTTATTTTCTTTAAAGTTATGTATTGTTTAAAGCCTGTCAATATGTGTTTACCTTTGAATTCTTAATTTGAAGATTATGATATGAGTGTAGATAAAACATAATTATGTAATGGTTTTTACATTTACCCGAAAAAAAGAAAGTGCATTGTTCATTATAGTAGCAGAGAGTCATCAAAATGTTTTCACTTATAGCGACATTGTAATTGTCCAGAATACACGAAAATTTTGCATTGATAATGTGAAGATATGTTTCCTCCACTAAGAATATAGTAAAAGTGATCCAGCTTGCGCTTATCACCTTCCCAACTAATCGATGCACCCCGCCATACTTTGTCGCAGTGATGCCAACCTAACGACCGGTTACTTTTGAATAGTGACAACGACACTTCCGATTTTAAAGATATCATGACACTATTTTATTGAATTCTTTTATCGTGATGTTGAATATTGACCGGTAAAGCAATTGGGAAACAATATCATCTGTTTTCATTAAAATTGTTCAAAATCGTGACATTAATTTATAAAAAAACACGTACTTAATTAACAAAACAGTCAAATCCAACATACATTCCCGGGGCAATAGTTGTTGCTTTGCGGTCTATTACGTTTACTGTGATAGGTCTTACTTATATGATGTTGATACATAGACAATATGTAATTTTTTAAGCAACCAAACAATTTTGTTCTATAACTCACCCTAAGCGAGATCAAAACTTATGTAAAACACTAATATTTCTGACAGGTAGGTATTCAGAACAAATACTCGTATTATATATTAGTACTATTCCTGCTGAGTTGTAATTCGTCAAGTGGCTCATTTCTTATTTATTCATGGATTAGATATTCGGGAGCCCCGGTCAGGTCGACAATCCTGAGGCGCGAGCACACCATAGCATAATGACCTCTAAAATGATACTGCCGTATACATTATTATCTACGAGTACGTTTCATAGCATTAAAATCTACGTTCGTTTCCTGTGTATCAACGCCCAAATTCTTTTAAAGATATTCCTAACTACAAAACAAAGTGATCAAATTGTGCTACGGTAGAGAATTGTTTATTTTTTGCACTTTTCAGGAGAAGTTGAGTGTTATACTTATATTTCATAAGAAACAATTGCAAATTAAATTTGTTTTGCATGTGTTCTGGATAGCATCTTTAAATAGCGCTGACTCAGGGGATCCTTATTATGAAGCGGCGATATGTTCGGCAGGGTCGTTAACGTCGCGCTTGAGCCCGACAATTCACTCGAATGTAGCGACAAATACGGTAATGGTTCGATAATGTCGCATTTTTTATAATAAGGGCCCAGGCTTCAGAACCGATATCAAACAAACCTAACTTTCCTTTTTTTTTGTCAGATGTTAATTACTATTAGGTATCTTTAAGCCCTTCCTTACCTGTGATAAAGTATCTTTGCTGCTTCCAAAGTACCCTTGCTACTTCCTTCCTAGTCTTGATTCGATTAGTGACTTCCACGGTTACTTCTAATAAATCCAGTCTGTGTGTACTTCGTGGGGCACAATATAATTTTATTTTTATTCGTAACTAGATGACCCCGTGAGCTTCGTATCACCTAAATCAATGTTTTTTTTTCTTGTCACCGCTTAAACCTTCCCTGTACTTCGACAAATATAAAAAAAGAAAAATTTGCCAGTCGTTCTCGAGTTTTAGCGAGACAAACGAACAGCAATTGATCTATATAATTAAGATAAGATATAAGATTAAGTTTACTTACTAAAAAATCGGATTATACTTGTTATATGTTTATGCCCTTGCCTATCTATTCCCTTGTTCTTAGTAGTATGGAATTTTATCAGATAAATATTAGTTAGCGAGTGGTATTGCTACTATAACTTCACATATGTACGTAGCTAAGAAAACAAAGTCATTGGAACATGCCGGGATTCGAACCCACGATCTCCCGATTAGAAATCGGCGTTCTATCGCTCCGCTACTACCGCTTTTTGCGGTGCCAAACCGCGGTGGCCACGCGTGGTGATTAAGCCCGTTCTCTCTCTCTCTCTCTCTGAGAGAAGGCCTGTGTCCTGCAGTGGGACGTATATAAGGTACATATATACATACATACATATATTGCTCTCCAATAGTGTGTATAGTATTTTACAGTATTTTTAGATTTAGCTTATGTACTTTTTTATTATGTATTGCATTATATTAATGTGTATGTTTGTCTATTCAATCTTACTGTATATGTATTTATATTTTAAATTGCATTTCTACTTTTTCCCCCTCTTCTTTTTTTGCACGCCTAACAATCTTCCTTCCACCTGCGGTTGACTGGCGGAAAATGCTTATGGGATTGAGTCCGCCATAATGTACATTAGGTTAAGTGCAATAAAATTATTAAATAATAATACTTCCAGTTATGGGTTTTTATCCATTGTTTTGTGAAGTCTTTCTTAGAAAAAAAAAATTCTAAACTTTAGACCCATTGTTTCAACAGTTTAGTACTAACCAAAATTTCACTGTCTCTTGTTTGTCATGCTCATTTCTGAGAATACAAACAAAAAATGCGATGAATGGTGTGATTCAGATGTCGCATTACCGAGGCACTGTTATAACGCTGAACAGACTAAGAATGTGCGAACACTCTCCAAATATGTCACATCCCGGATATGTCAAGTTGTTTACGCTAAATATTAAAACTAACGTCGTCGTGAGGTGAAAACCAAAATACGGAATTATCACAATGTGCACTTTACACTCGGTAGAGTCTAAGGTCTGTGACAATAGCTTTTAATGATGAATGCTCGATCGCATGTTTGTTTGTTCTACGCCCTGTATGGTAGCACCACGTCCCACCTAGTCTCGGTTTTATGTTTGTACTATTTGATGCGATCCTGCCGAAGGAGCGCGCACTCCTGCGCATACCGATGGCCTCATTAGCAGCAGGCACTACTAGAAGCGGACCACCCACTGGGACCTACGGGTTTGTTTTGCAATTCTGAGACTTACGACGCTCCTGGCACCACTTCTTAAATGTCATGTACGTAACTAAACATCCAAAAATTACAATCGCTTGTTCTGGCCCCAAACTAGGAAACGCTCTGTTGTGGTAACTAGATGAGGACCTCATAAACACGGAAAAACACCCAAACAGGTTAAGTAGCCAATTAAATACAATTATTTAAGAATTTTAGTTCAATTTAAGAAAGTGTTGAAAGAGGGTCTAATATTCCATGCTACGCTGATGCCGGTCGCGTACCAATAATAGGCTATTTGATAGGTTTCTGAAAATAATCTCAGACTTTTTGTTTTTTTTTGAGTGATCAGAAAGTGGTAATTTTAAATTCTCTCGTGTATTTCTTCCAATTAAAGCAAATAAAAATTCGCTTTTAAAATAAGCCACCCAAACTCTATCTTGGGCAATATGGCGTCGCACAGGAATCAGTGACATCACTGGTCAGTAAGCAAACAAACGTCAACTCCACAGAACAATACTGCTAGGAAGAATGTCGACTCCATAGAAAAAAGAGGGGTACTAAAATTGTCTGTAACGCCATTTAGTGTGTGCCTCCAGAGCGGGAACTTTTAAATATTATGGCGCGGAGAAGCAAATAGGTGTACTACTATAGGAACCTATAGTCTGAGAAAAATCTGAGAAATTTGGGGTTCCAAACTTGACAGATGCTGACAGCTGGTGACCTGTGACGTCATCATAGATTCGGCTAATCTAGGCCGTTTTCGATAAAATAACTACAGATACAAAATTGTCAGGTTTCAAATAGGCTATAATTTGTTCTATGAAGCACCACACTTTAAGCGTCTTCTTCTAAAAACACAAAACAATCCGTTTTCCGTGCATAAAACATGTTCGTTGCTATGGTAACAAAATACAAGCAATATTATTTTGTGTTTTATTCATGTGTTTTATGTGTGCAATAAAGTATGAAGTATTATGCGCATTGAAACTGTTTTTTTTTTGTACTGTTTCATGAAAACCACGGGCAGGAGGTTACATCATTCAGCTTCAAATGTGATCAGGCGCGGATCTAGCCCTCAAAAAAGGTTGTGGTCACAACCTGGTCATAGCCACCCAAAAATCGGCAAAGTGCGAGTCGGAGTATGAACTCGCTCATGATTGATATAGTGTATTCATACAAAGGAGATTTTTACAAAATAATTTGTTCTACAAACCTGACCAAGGTTTTGTACAGTGTATACTTCCAAGTGGGCAAAGCCGTGGGGCAAAAACTAGTAAGTCAATGAACCTGTAAAATGTAAACCATTAGACTCTTAACTACAGAAGCAATTTTGGTGAAATTTTTTCAACTTAAAATCTTATTCGGTTCGTTAATCTTGTATTAGGGTTGTGGGCATTGCCCATCGTGCCCACAACTGTGGATCCGCGCTTGAATGTGTCGGTGAATAAACTGCATCGAATGCATAATGCGCCTGAGAATGATTGCTTAGTCGATACGGATCATTGTCGTGTTTAGGCGAAACCTTCGAAATCTTCTTCTTCTATATCTAATATATAAAAATGTCGTGTCACAGTGTTTCTTATCGAATTCTTCCGAAATGGCTTCACATATTCTGTGAATATTTCAAGCGTCTATCTGTTGCCATTATTAATATCGAGCAAAAAACGGCAAAAAAATTACGTTTGCTGTATGGGAGCCCCCTTGAGATCCAGCCTGGTGACAGACAGACAGACAGACAGATTAGTAATAGGGTCCCGTTTGGCACCCTTCGGGTACGGAACCCAAAAAATAGCCCTCAACGTATCAGGTAGGTCGAACTTGAGTTGTTGATGTCGTTTGTGCCGAGATAACTTTTTGATAAGTTTTTTTTTTCTTTTGGAAAAATAAAGATGTTTTCAATAGTTGTTGCCTAGAATCTGATTGTGTATGCTAACGAGGTGTTTTGGCGAAGGTATACTGCGTCGTTTTAGGATTCGTTGACTTCGTGCTAGCATAACATTATCTCTTATCCCTGACTACTATCAGCTGTGTTAATATTTAGGAAATGCGCTATCTCTTCCTTTGGCCAAGAGCCAATATTTTTTATTTTTTCTCGACTTAAGAAGCTACCTGGGGCCACCAATGGAAAAAAACGCAGATTTGTTGTAATAGGTTTTTGCTAAAAGTGAACAAATAAATACATAAATCTCAATAATGATGATAGCAATACTTAGAAACTATCGATCTTATTGATAAAAAAACGGTTCCATAAAGCAGCCCTCAAGATAAATCTTCACATTAGGTAGTTAAGCTATAAGCCCTCCGCAACTAAACTCTCGCTAAATGTCCCTTAAACCTACTTTAAGCAGTGTCTAATCCGTGGTGTGCACTGTGCACCACATGAGTGAATAATTATGTCAAACACAAAAAGTTGTTTCTGTCAGTGTTGCCAGATGAGGCGATTATGACCGCCAAATTGCAATTGCACCTACTTTTCCATCGTGTTTTAAGTTTCTTCAATTTAACTTCGAGTTTTAAAAAAAACCTCGCAAGACTTTGTCAATTCTTTTTTAGGAATTTACTACATCAAAGCGTTTCTGACGTAACCACGGATTTCGTAAGAATAAAATGAAATACGTACACGACATTAAAAAAAAAACAACAGTGTTGTACCTCAAACTTTTTATAAATCATAAAAAGTTAAAACGCCCACTAAAGTTAAATAGTGTCTGACTCAAAGAGACACTGGGAGAGGCATTACCTATTTTTTTATAAATAAGACCCCATAATTATAGCCTTGAACATTGGGCCGAGAACCTTGGACTTTAAAACGACTTTTGCCAAAACGGCAATTTTATAATGGAAATTAATTAAAACCCTACTAGCTAACCCTACCTAACCCTACCCTTTTCCCTAGCTTCTAGGTTGCATTACAAAAACTTGGGCTTGTTTCCCGGAGGCAGAGACCAGAAATTGCCACTTACCAGGATCCTGGCATACCTCCTCTAGGCTGTGTGTTCTGAAATGATGAATGACGGATGAATGAAAACGTACTATAAAAGAACATATGATTTTTTTCCATTGGTGGCGCTGGTAAGCTCCGGAGTAGATTCAGTTTGCATGTGTAGGCATCAACTGAAGGAGAAATAAATGAGTTTATTATCCTGTAGTATGTGGCCCCCTATGGCATATGGAATCATGTGACGACGAGCTGTTGTGAGTCAGTCTTGGCGGACTCCGGTCCTCGCCGACGCTCTAGCACAGTACAAATAAAGAG
The DNA here is from genome assembly GCA_963969515.1 of Yponomeuta evonymella. NCBI lineage: Eukaryota > Metazoa > Arthropoda > Insecta > Lepidoptera > Yponomeutidae > Yponomeuta > Yponomeuta evonymella. The sequence continues at coordinate 9,730,140 of OZ018346.1, forward strand.
CTCTAGCGTGTCCTGATAAACTGGTAACTGATCGCAGCCACGTCATAATTGTTGTCATTATTATACCAGGAAATCGGTGTGAAATTAGCTTGACTAACTTTGACCGGTCATAGAAGACGTTTTAAATATTCGAAGGGAAATTTTTACTACTTGACTGTTATCTTTGATAAAGTAACTTTGTTTTCATAGCCATTCAGTTTTTTTATAACTATACATATATAGATGGAAACTTTATTACACAACCAGAAAATATATTGCATTTAATTTATTATATCTAAGTAATGGTATATAATTTATCTCTTCCAGACAACCTTTGGAACCTATGCAAAGTCCTACATGTTAAATGTGCTAATGATCTCTCTTAAAACGAGAAAAATGCTCGAAATCTTAACCAATTATGAAGTTTTTTACACCGTGTATCTATTTTTAAGATAGCTCTGATTGACGTCAATAACTGGTTTAGTTGGAGCATATAACATGGAAATATTTTCGTGATAAAAAAGCGCGTCTGAGAGCCATTTCATCATTCAGTCTAAACCTGGTTTGTCATTAAACGGGTTTGTCATTAATAGGAAAGAGGAAACTTTGTGCGGAAAACATAGTTTTGTGGATGGCTAGATTTTATATTTTTGTAGAAGTAGCGGCCTAAAAGAGCCGGCGGAATTTATTGTTGTGAAAATTTCATTCCCTTTGCAGCTGAGAAAACTGATGTTCTAGCAAATAATTACAACGGTAATTTTCAATAAACATTGTGTATTAATTACGTTTATTTATAATATTAAGGAACATCTCAGATTTCGAATTTTCTTACTGTCCATTCTCACCATTGAAACGCAATGAGATGATTTTTTTTTTAAAAGTGGCTCTAGTTAAGAAATCGTCTATCTATTCTGATCTCTTACAAAGGAACGAGAGAGAGAACGATGTTTAAGTATTTATGAAATACTCAAGTTAGAAACCACCAGAAAACTATTTAGACATTGCGAACTTTATTCGTTGAATTTAACTCAACTTGAACTACAAAATGTCGAGCGCGCAGATCTAGGTATATGTAGAGCTTTACGCTACGGGTAGCATACGGGGTCAACGGCGTTCGGTTTAAATAGTGAAATTGCGATTTATTTGGAGAGCACCACGGTTTCTAAAACACCAATTCAGAAGACTGGTGATTGTAATAACTGTGTGTGGGACTCTGCCAAGATCCTTAATTTCACGGAATTAACAATCTTTTGACGAACATAGAAAAATTTGGCCAGTGTTTAGAGAATGTTGAATAGTTTTCTAATGCTTGACCATTCTGTACGCCTAGACTTTTTGAAATTTTTAGTATATAAACATCCCGTATTACAGTGTTTCTTATCGAACTCTCAGAAACGGCTTCACCCTATAGTGCCCTACAGTGGGATGTATATAGGCTGCTTGTGTAATTAATATTCCCTATTAATATATAATATTCCTTATACACTAGGCTCTTCCGGTCTTATTTATGAGGGCACGATTCCTTGAAGCACTCCTAGGATACGGTTTGGTTGGTCTGTGGCAACGGGAAAGCCTTTTGCCCAAAAATTGTGAGCTTTTGGGAGTGTTTTGGGAAGTAGTGTTTTGTGAATGACGCCGTATGTTTTTTGTAAACTACACTGTTTTTGTTACTTTTCTTGTCTTATTATAATAACATACGGTCGTGTAAGTTTTCGTCTCACATTTATTGTGCGTGTTTTTGGTATACTTAGCAAATAAACTTTTTATCTATCTATGTATGGCAAAACAACATTTGCCGATTCAGCTAGTCATACAATATAAATAGTAATGATGTCACCAGTTCATTTAAAATATTTTCACTACATTTATGAATGTATATTACTTGTAGATTTAAACTCTGCAGCGTGATTTTGAAATCAGCAATATTTTGAGGGAATGTTCTTTTGTGAAAAGCAGTATTAAAATAATTTATTAGTAAATGGTATAACATCATTGTAAATATTCGTGATGTTCGACCTTTGGCTCGAAACTGTAAATTCCAAGTGGTAGGAAGTACCATAACGTTGCAAAATGTTTTCTAATATGTTAGTCCTTCGTTCGATATGCGTAAACAATTAAAAGAACAATTGATTTGGTCGATGCCGACCACAAGACGCTCGACCCATACCTATATTTTTTTTGCCCTAATATAGTTTGTTTAAGCTTAAGGCTGGGTTCTCCGAGCGCACGGATTTGTATGGGACTTATTGAGCTCCGCGAGCGAATAGTTAAGGAAAAAGTAGGCATTTTCAAATTACAGAAATACAAATCCTACTAATAGAATTTTGACTACCAACGTCACTAACACATTCAGTGATAGTCGTTTTGGTATATGTCTTATTATCCAAATCTGAGTACAGCTCAAATAAAACCGTACGTACCTAGTGATAATTTAGACTCATGTTCGCGATTTTTTTAATGGCTATAAATTTTAAAAAATCATGACCTACGGCCCTAGATAGGACACTCAAAAGAATTTATTTTTTTCAGATTATAAATACTAACCATTAGAGTGTAAAATGTATTTTAAAACACCTGATTTAGGGGTAATTTCGGAGAACCCAGCCTTAAGAGAAGTAATTTTGAGTAAAAAAACTTCTTGACGCGCCATTTTTCAAAACTAGCGCCTATGTTTCTTAATCAAGAATGTCCCCTTGTTTGTCCAACGAATCCAAAGTGACCCTGTAGTATGTCCATCGCAAAACTTAAACGAATTTCCATGTTATAGTTTTTTCCTCGTTTCTTTTATACGGTAATCCTTACGGTAACAACATGAGCAAAAAAATCAAGCCTATACATGAAGAGTTAGTTTTTTTTACCTGTAAACCTACACTTATCTATTTTTACTGTTAATAGTCTCGTGAAGGTTTACGAGCCAAAATGGCGACCTAATTTAAATATCCGTAGCGGATTTATGAATATTGCGGTCGTGTCCAACTAATTGTAATTAATTAGTTGAGGAAATATACTAATTCTGATCATATAATTGCACCAACAACGTTCTTAGTTTTGTAATGACTGACGTAAAAGGCTCAAATACTGCTTATATTTCCTGATAAGGGTCGTTTCTGGACGGGACCGCGACTTTAGGCTTGACTAAAGCGCTATTCACATTAAAACGGGTCGGGTAATGGGTAATTCTCATTTTAAAAAACGAAATGCCAGAAGCGTGAACGTTTTTGGACTTTTTTAACTCCAATAATTTACTACCTTGGTTGTTAGAGGTGTTGGATGAAAATACATTCCTGCCCTGCCAGCGATATTTTGCTTTATATCAGCGAACATACATACACAAAAAATACAAACGTCAAACCTCAAAAAGGCTTCTTAAATAGAAAAACCGGTCAAGTGCATGTCGGGCCACGCGCAATGTAGGGTTCCATAGAAAGAGGGTTTTTTTTTCTGTTTTACAGAACTAACAACTTCATCGAAATAATTTTAAATGGATTCTGTACGAAATTTTACTTTTATAAGTTGTTTGCCTATTACTCGTTAACTAGTAAAGCCTATTTAGCCGTGATACTTTTCCTTTCAAGTCCAGGGTATGTCCTACTACCCTGAATTTTTTCACGTTTCTACAATGAACCGTTTAGCCAGGAGAGCGGGGGAAAACGTCCTTGTCGGACTACGGAACCCTAAAAAGAGGTGGGATTATTTTATACTCGATTTTCAATGAAAGGAGGCTGGCAACCCTTTATGCACTACGAAAAAAAAACAAGCGCGGAAATTTGTTTTGTTGTTAAATTTTGTTTTTTACTGAATTGATAATTTAACAGTACGCTTTTAATTATTCTAAATAATTTTATTTCCCTCGTAGGTTTAGTATGAAGCACTATTTATCACTTGAGAGAAAGTTCTATTTCTATTCCCGAGTTTCCTCTAAGCCGTCCGCGCGTCTGGCTTAAACATACTCTCGGACAGAAATAGATCATTTACTCCTCTCGATGTACAATGTACTATTTTATGTAGCCCCGATTGTGATAAGAAATAAATCAACGGTTCTAGAACCAAAGTGGTTATAAATTCCAAACTCTTATTGATGTGCTTTAGGATAAATGAATTGAATTGAGTTTACGTGTTTCAGGAATTATTATTATTAATACGTGTCGAAGTGTAAGAAATGTGGCGGACTCAAGTTAAAGTTAGTTGGCTAATAAGTTTTTCCGAGTTTACGTGTCAAACTGAGTATCAGTGCTGCGCCCGCGCGTGTTCTCACGCGGAGTCAAGGCACCTTCGGAGAAAGTGCAGTGGCCGTCAGCATTGACGTCAATTGATCAAGTTTCATAATCCCACGGTAAGCGATTCTGCGTGTCCGTGTGGCAATCTTCTGTGGCCGATAATCGACCAACATTTTAACCGACTTCGAAAAAGGGGGAGGTTCAATTGGTCTGTATACACGCTGAAATCTGGGTGCTTTGAGAGCCGCGGTTATGCAATAAGTAACTAAAAATGCCATGCCACTTACAAAAATATGCCATTTATTAATAGTCTAACTATTACTTTAAAGCAAAGCCGCAAAATAAAAATAGTTGAAAAAAAAAAAACAAATTAACGTATTCGACAGCTATTTTTAAGACACGTTCATTTTGCTAGGCTTTCAAATTACTTAAAATGCATGGTGTGTATATTTTATTACGGAGGTATTTTTAGTGATAATTCTTCATCACGTTGTAAATTTAATTGTTTTGAGAAATGGGGAAACCTCTAGAGCCCTATTTCATACAACAACAGTTTATGGTTTACTATACCAATTCGATGTGCCTTGCATAATGAATTAGCCCACAGATTAGTAAGAAGATTCGGCTCCGTAATTTGCATCGAATTGCATCGATTTTGAGGATGAATTGTAATTTTATGAAAAGCGGCCCTGCATGGGTAGTGCGATGGCACCAGTCACGCGTTTTGTGGCGCTGAAATGTTGAAATTGACTATTGATGTAAGTACTGGAAAGTCGCGACTTTAGACATACAATCGTACTACTCCTGCAGCAAGATCCTGTTGATGGGATCCATGAGAAAGTCTTCGAACTCTTCTTTTTAGTGCGTAGAAGAAGTAGAAGTTTTTTTAAGAAAGTAGTAGTATTTTCCTAATCATCTTGTTATGATTGTATGCGCGTTAAACACTAAGCCTTATAAAAAAGGGTATGTATGTACATATTTGACTGCACCCCAAAAAATCCTTCTTCTATCAAATATCTTCACCATCCTAAATTAACAGACGACGTTTCGTTTTCGCTATATATCGTTTCCTTTGATTGTATCATAAATTATTAAAATCGCGACTCCTGTGATGAACAAAATTACGACATACGTAACATTCGATAAATAGGTTATAAATTGTTTATTGTACAAAAAATGCAAAACAGGCATTCAATGACAAAGTGACAAAAATGAGTAGTAAACACACTTAAAATAGGCAGAGGCTATACAACATAAATTCAGAAGCATTGTTGGATTTTTATCCCCTAAATTAGGCATAACCTGTATCTTCGGAAATACTGTGAACCCCACGAGATCCACTACACTTATAACATAGACTCTGCCAACCATTTCTGCTATGCACTGGAAAAATACGTAACGGTCGCTTTTTATTATATAAATGTGTTTCTATTTTCTCGACTGTACAATGTTTGATAGACAACGATTTTTTTTTGCACGCCTACCAACTCTTTCCCTTACCTCCTGCGGTTGCCTGGTAGAAAATGCTTATGGAATTAAGTCCGCCGCATTTTTTTAAGTGCAATAAAAATAGCAATAAATAAAATAAATATATAAACGGGAGTCATTATATTATGTGCGTTACTTTTTGATGGGCGGCTAAGTATTTTCCTTTGGAAAATGCCGCAAGTAGAAAACTCGTCTAAAAAAGCAAGTTATCTTAGTAGGTAGATCTTGACCACACATGGTATCGCTGACCTCTGTGCTCGCCACTCTTATGACGTCAATGGTAGCTACAAAACGTCTAATAATGTTTGAAGCCGTCAAATGTTAGATTGCTCTCTTGTTTATATTATGCACAAAATATCTTTGGGTATGCGTATGCATGATATACGTATGACCCTCTTGGTACGGATGTTGTATTTTCTTATTGGTCGCAGTTAATTAAATAGTCTTCGTGTTTTTTGCACTTCCAATGAACACACCAACTAATTTGATGTTTTTTTTTCTAATGGGAAGCATTGACGGTAGTTAAGGGGGTCCAGGGAACTAGTGCCACCGAGGAAAAAAAACGTCTTTTTGTACATATCAAATTGGTCTGCCGTTTTGGCCTATCCCCACTTAATGAGTAGGCAGTAAATCACTGTATGGAATTGCGTAATAAAACAAACAAGAGAAGTTTGTGTTGCAAATCACGTCTACGCGTCTGCTTCCTGGTTTTAGATGTGATGCAGCGCGGCTGCTGATCAGTCTGATTCACGTAATGAGCTCTGTTTTGACGTCACTGTTTCAATTTTGTTTTCGCGAACGCTGATTCTGATTAAACCAAGAAGCCACGCTAAACTTGAATAAAGTTTAGCGTGGTCTCTTGGTTTCAAAAGTAAATCTACATTTGCGGGGTATATCTTTACGATGATCCAAATAGATAAATAACCATTGTTATATTAATACACTTTATATATACATATAGTTTATACGAGACATATACGAAGAAAATATGAACAAAGAAATAAAAGAACATGAAGCTACACAAATAACAACAAGAAAATACAAAACTAAAGTTCTTAGAGAAGAAACATTTAAACTAATAGACGAAAAGCATCAACTAAAAAATCAAGTTAACAAAACAAAAGAACAAAAATTGAAACATGCCGAATTATACAGAAAAAATAGAGGAACAATACAAAAGGACATAAAAAGATACAAAACTAGCATCCTTAAAAATTCTATAATACAAACTGGGTGATTAAAGCAAGGTCAAAAAAGTTTTAAGTTAAAAATAAATACATAAAAATAGATACAAAAATTATATTATAACGAAAGAACGGAAATAAAACATAAGAAAGACTTAATAGATTCCGCAACAATGTTTTATCAAGAGCTATACTGGCAAACTGAAAAATTACGAAGAATTAGATCAATATTACAGAAACAAAGATGAGACGCCGCTAATACTACCTGAAGAAGTAAACCAAGCAATTAAAAGTCTTCAAAGTGATAAAAGCCCAGAAAAAGATGCATCTTATAACGAAATCATAAATATGATTAAAGCCCAAATAACCCCCAACTTAACGCAGCTATTCAATTGCATCATAGATCAACAAGAAATACCAAAACAACGGACATATTCAGAAATAACAATACTATACAAGAAGGGCGATAGAAAAGATGTAGGGAACTAAAGACCCATTAGCATCATGTCCAACATATATAAGATTTTTGCGAAGATTATACTAGATAGGACAACTAAGACAATTGATAAAAACTAACCCGTAAAAAAGGCTGGTTTTAGAAGTATACAGAGTTCAATAAGAATCAATACAATTGTGTTTAGTAAAGTATAAGCATGTTTCCACTCAGTGGAACATGATGGCAAATGGAAAGCTCTTAATAAACAAGGAATAGCGAAAAAATATATATAGACATAATTAAAAATATATACCAAAATAGCACCGCAGCAATAAAACTAGGACGCGCGGGAAGCACTTTAAAAATTCAGAAAGGAGTGAGACAAGGAGATCCAGTTTCAGCCAAAATATTATTAGCTGTTCTAGAGAGTGGAATGGAAAAAATGGAAAGGCGTCAAAAAGGCATAAACATCAATGGCAAAATGCTCAGTCACTCGAAGGAAATGAAAAAAATGCTAAACGACTTGACTACAAATAAATGAGGACAAAACCAAGCTAATGACTAACGCAGAAGAAATACCAATAAAACTAGACCAAACAAAAATAAAATATGTAAAGGAATACATTTATCTTGGACAAAACGTTTCACTAAATAATGGAACTATAAAAGAAATGGAAAGGAGAATACCAAAAACATGGAATAGATATTGGAGTCTAAAAGGAATATTTAAAAACAAAGAATCTCTATTGAGCTGAAAAAAAAATTGCTGAGTCTGTTCTCTTACCATGCCTAACTTATGGCTGCCAAACATGGACGTTAAACGCAAACCATATTCATAAATTAAAAGTCTGCCAAAAAGCGATAGGAAGAAGCATGATAAATGTGAAAAAGACCGAAAAAAAATTTAAATGAATTGATAAGAAATAGGGCAAACTTGCGCGATTGCGTCGAATTCATACAAAACAAAAATGGAGATGGGCTGGACACATTATGAGAGTGAAAGATGATAGATGGACAAAACGTGTAACAGAATGGTATCCAAAAGATGGGAAAAGAAGCATTAGATGACCAAATAGAAGATGATAGATGAAATAATAAAGGAAGCAGGACCGACATGGTCGAGAAAAACTACCAACAGAAGAAAATGGGAATACTTGAGGGAGACCTTCGCTCAGAAATAGGCAGCCGTTTAGATAAAATAAAAAAATATATGTATTATAATAATAACAAAAATTGTTAAATATTAATTCAAATATTGTAAAACATTAACTGTAGTATAATTTATAAATCAATTAAATCAAGGAATACTTTCTCAAATTAATAAGCATAAAATTTAAACTATAAAAAAAGTAAAAAAATTATGTAACTTAATTTTTTAATTGGCATAAAGGCTATTTTAACTTTACTTATATTAAAAACTGCGATTTGAATATTAGCAAATGCAATATTTTTTAAGATAGATAAATAACACTTTATCGCACACCAGTAATCTATCTATCTATATACTAATAATAAATCTGTAAGGGTCGGTCATGGAGTAAGTTAGTTTGTTTTCAGAGATATTGTGTTTATAGGCTCAATATATGATACTGAAACTAATTTCACGATTTTTAGAATTTTTTTCTGTATGTGTGTATGTATGTATGTTCCTCCATAACTCTTAAACCAATTATCCGAATTTGATGAAATTTGGTATAAAAACATATAGACATCTGGGACACAGGATAGGCTATTTAAATTCTAGCTCCAGTTATGATAAGACGTGGCCCCCATACAAATGCTGCTTCGTAAAAATCGAAATGTACGCGAACGGAGTCGCGGGCACAGCTAGTTTATAATAAAGATAACTAACTTATCGAGTGGTCCAGATCACATCATCAGCCATTTGACGCCCACTGCAGGACATAGGCCTCCCTCATGGTTTTCCCCATAGGGAAGGTTATAACCTTGAAGAGTTTGGCCATAATCGCCACGCTTGGCAGGCGGGTTGGGGATCGCAGTATGCGATTGGAATCTCAGGAAGACGCTGCTGCCCGCCTCCTGGTAATTTATTTCCTTAGTCGCCTTCTACGACATCCATGGAATGAAATGGAGTGACGCTATTCTTAATCCGGCACCACACGTGGTCCAGATGTTGTGATCTAATGTGGTTGATCCACATTGGGCCACAATATCGACAAAAAAATGAATTTGTTTGTCATTTCTAGTTCCTACGGTATTTGAAAAGGAAAAAAAAAATCGTGACGATAGTATAGAATGGACATTATTTTGGTGTTTTAATGGTTGGGTGTTTTTGGTTTTAAATCGATCCAATTACGGTAGGTTCATCGAGAAAAACAAGAAACTACAAACCTGTGTCACTGGAATTCTGGGGACGTACTCGTACCAAGTTTCTACTTGCATGTAAAAATAAGTCTTTCTGTGTACTCTAGGAACACAAATCAAATAGTCGAGTGACAATATTAGCCAACGAATATTTTTTTCTGTTTCACGGAAAGAAAAAAGTCCGATTATCAATTACTCGTATTTGGGTATTTGGCATTCGGGTGTTCTCGTCTACTATTCGAAATGATAGTCTTTCGGTGTATGCAATAATAGAACCGGCCAAGATGTTTGTCCACGCGCAGTGTAGGGTTTCATAGAAGGAAGGGTTTTTACCTGCTTTACTGAACAAACAACTTCATCGAAGTAATTTTCAATGGAATTTGTACGAAGTTTTACTTTTATAAATTAGTCGCCTATTACGCGTTAACTTGAAAAGCCTGCTTAGCCGTGATAATTTTCCTAACTTCATTATAAGTGCGAACGCCCTGAATTTTTTCAGATTTCTACAATCAACTATTGGGCCAGGCCCTCCCTTCCGGAGGGGGGCGCCCTACTCTAACAAATACTGGCGCTTTATACCTTAATATTTCGTAAACGGGTCCCTAAATCGAAAAAGGGTCTTGCTACACTCACAATATTTTTAAACGACTAATCCAACGATATCCTATAGAATGGTGTAGGCGAGAAAAAAAATCCCTAATTTAAGTGTAGATGGATTAAGGAGATGGTTCACATTCCTTCACGAAATTCAAATCAGTGACGCAACAGATTTATTTACATACTAACTTCTAAACACTGCGCAGTGAAAACAATTTTCGTGTTTTTTTCCGAATCTATAGATCCAAAATACTGACGTCAATTGGAAATACGTATTTATTTATTGTATTTATTGATCAAGTGGCGCGTTCGCAATTATTATTTTCGCTCTATCCTCTATCAGTACAGCTTAAACGCTATGTACCTCCGGTGCCGCATTGTATAAGCTCTTTCGTACAGCAATAGGTAGGTAGTTGGTTAATTATATAATGCTACCTGCGCCCGCGACGTTCGCGTGTTAAATAGATTAGCCCATAGCCTATGTGCATCCTAAAGGTCCATTCTAAATACTACTAGTGAAATAGTTTTTGAAATCGGATTAATATCCGGAAAAATCTTAGTTAAAAAATAAGTACTTTCAGAGATTACCCCCTACATAAAAACTTACAAATTCTTTATCTTTATAATATTTACATAGATGAGAACCACTATCTGGCTACCCTGTATATTTTTAATAATTTTTGCTGTCACTTACTCCTTAAACACTATTTAAGCTCTAGCTAGATACAGAAATATCTTACACTTTTGATGATTTATAAATCCGTTAGCGAGTAAGGGAATAAGTAACTGACGCGACTGCAAAAAATTGCGAAATCGGCCTCTCAAATCTTGGAAACTATGAGTTGGATGGGTGATGGTTTCAGTTTCTTTTTGGTAACCTTTATCCTTCTGTAAATTATCTGTGCTGGCTTCGAAAGATAAAAGAAGCTCCGTCCGTGTAAATAAATGATCAGTGCGTGCGGGCCAAGAACTTGGCCTGGTGCACTCTGTACGCTTAGACCTAGATCTCTTTGTATCTTCGCACATAATGTATGAAAAATTTTAGGGATCCCGTAGGAACTAGGGTAAGTGTACCAGTGAATGAACACACCCCAGTGAATGAACGAAACGTGGTTTTTTCTCCAAAATAAGAAAACAAGCCATTTCTACCACAAAAACGTTTATTTTTTTCATAGGCAACACTATTTCGAAACTCTCAATACTTAATTCAGGTGCCGTGAACTCCTCAGTTACGAAATATCGACGACGAAAAGTTAGCGTGGGTGAAGAAAAAACTTTTATATGAGAAAGAATTTAGGAATTGGGTAAGACATTGCTTTTCTTATCGAATGATTTGAGTGATATTTTAAGGTTTTGCTTAGGTTTTTGGTAATTTATAGGTTATAGACAAATCAATGCTTGCATTTTGAGACAAATGTATCCATTTTTGTGAGTAAATTTTAAATAAAATAGGGTTTCATGCATTGGTTCAAGAGATTGCCAAAATCCTAGTAAATGAACGGCCGTTCATTCACTGGGACATTGGCTATTTTAAAGATTTGTCAATTATATAACTTCGGCTAATTGTATTAAAATATTTTTTTGCTAAATATGTTCCAAAAACGATTTCCGATCTTTTGGCTAGTATTGGAACATAGTTGTTCATTTATTGGTCTTAAAAATCCAGTGAATGGACTATGAAAAAAAGACTGTTCATTTATTGGTGTTTTAACTTTTATTAGATCATTGAATGAACGTTAAAATTGTTTCTCACATATTTACTAAATTTACAGTTGCATTGTTTTAGGCTATCATAATGGACCCCATCAAAAAAACGTATAGCAGATTTCGGTACACCCAAGAGACACTGGAAAAAGTACTTATTGCTATCATCAGAGGTGAAACCATTATTAACAAAGCGAGTAAAGCTTATAACATTCCATGCACCCAGAGGAGGTCTTTGATACAGTTAAATATTACTTAGACATAAACCAAAGAAAATCCAAATTTACTGATAATAGACCTGGCAAAAAGTGGCTGTTATTGTTTTTAAGGAGACATCAAGATGTAACAAAAAGAAATGCCGAACTAATATCAAAAGCAAGAGCTGCTGTTACTGAAGAAAGCACAAGGAAGTGGTTTATGGAGTTGGACGATTTTTTGTTGCTGATGAAAACTTGCAGGATATAAAAGAATATCCTAGCCATATTTTCAACACTGATGAAACTGGCATCATGACATGCCCGAAAACATACTTGGACCAAAATATTTCAAAAATACTTATGAGATCGCAAATGGAAAGGAAAAGGAGTGCATAACAGTATTGTGCACATATGCAGCAATTGGAGCGGATGTGCCACCTTTTGTAGTATATGCGTACAAGAGGATGCCATCAGCAGTGGTTCAAAATTTTCCAGATTCTTGGCATATTGGTTGTTCAGATAGTGGCTGGATAGTGTCTGCGACATTTTATCTGTTTTACGAGTGGCTGGTACAAAACAACACCAAATTTTCTGTGTTGCTCTTTCTTGATGGGCACAAATCTCATATAAATGAGAAAACATTTGAGTTTTGCTCTGAAAAAAAGATATATTTATGCTGCAAAATTTGCTGGAACGTTCAAGAAAGCTTATGACAGAGCAATACGTTCAAGAAAGCTTATGATAGAACAAACGGCAGCCCTGGTTGCGGATAGCTTATCCGGAACTTTATCTGCAGATTGTGAAACAGACCCTAAATATAATAATTCTTTGCAGTCACTTGATAATAAATAATGTTTCGGTAACTTATAACAACTATAATTTTTTTTATTAAATAAATCTCTTTAAATAAGTACTACTTTTATTGTTGCTCTTATATATATTTGTTACAAAACTTTGTAATAAATTGAGTATCGCAGTTACGCCATGGGTCCGATGCGGTTTTTCATTTTTAGATTTTTAAACATTTTTAGACTGAAACTTTCAGACTAAATAATTAGGTATGTTAATAATTTAAGTGAAGAATTATGATGCTCTGTGAGTTAACTGCTGAAGACTGAAAGTTTAAACTCAGTAATTGTGAAGTCTGGTTACCTTAAGTTACTTAGTTTTTCAAGCAAAGAATAAGTCTTTCAAATCATTTATTAATAATACATGTTGACTCAATGAAACAAAAAAAAGGTTTTTAAAAAATCTCTTTGAAATAATTGTTGTTTTTAATGTTCCAAAACATTTTGATATTGAAATTTTCAGATTTAATAATTATTTTAATAATTAAGTCAAGAATTATGATGCTCTGTCAGGTAATTGTTAAAAAATGAAAGTTTTAACATAATAATTTTGAAGTCTGATTACTATAAGTTACTTATAGTTGTTTTTTTAAGGGAAGAGTGAGTGTTTGCAGTCACTTATTAATTTTAAATTAATTGGTGACTAAACTATAACAATTAAAAATGTTTAAAAATTGTTAAATGTGTTATGACATATGTTTTTAAAACTTTAATAAACATTTTATTTGTGTTCATTTACTGGGTTTTAGAGCGTTCATTTACTGGAAAATGCCGTTCATTCATTGGTGTTTTAGGGTATTTTCGGATATTTTTCCCCATATCTTGATAACTGTGCTAAATACAACTCTAAAATCTTGTTTTAATAAATCCAGAATAGTTAATGGTGACCTTGATATACTTCAGAATGTCAGAGTACTATAAATCAATTTTTTATTAAGTTTCAAAGTTGAAAATTTTCTTAAGGGTTCATTTACTGGTACACTTACCCTATATATTTTGACAGGCGACTGTTATCAAGACTTAATCTATCAATAGAGGCCTTGAAAGACGCCCACTGTGAGGCATTGGTTTTTTCACCGTCACGCCAACCTCGCCGGTCCCTTGCTAATCCATTGTCCTCCCTCCTATTGCATAAATTAATGGATGCAAATATTCATTAGCTAACTCGTCGCACTGGCCGAAAGTCTGCGGGGTGTATGGCCCGCTCGTACTGTTATGTCTAGAACCTTGTCCAAAGTTGTATGTGTGTAGGCTCGGAATAAATAAACAATGATAAATAAGCGAACTCATTTCTATTCAGGCTGGCCAAACAGGTTAGCTTTAAAATAATTTCAAATGTCTCTATATTTTCAGCGCAATGAATAGTTTTTTCGTAGCGACGGCTGTGGTTAAGAAACCTAAAGTAGGAGACATATTTTAACAATGAAAAGAGTTATAGTGGCGGTCGTACTTGTTGGAAACGAGCGTCATTATCTTTATTATCATTCATACCCCGTCCCACTAATGTGCTGAAGACATCTGTGACGCATTTGCCGTTCTTGAATGTCTCTAACTTTTGTAGCCTTTTACAAACCTTCTTATCTACCTACTCTACTCACACATTAAAATTTAAATATGTTTTGTATTTTAATCAGTTGGTCGATATTCTTCTAAATATCTCTATGAAGCCACACGCGACATTTGATGCCAACTACAGCCAGTCACTGCCTGCAATCAGCTTAAAATATGCTTTAACATAATTAATGGAATACGAAATAATAGTTTCCTAGGTCATTTATTCATGAATTGCGTCTTCCAATTAATTATTTGAAAAACAATGAGTCGGTGTTGTGTCGGGCTATTGTTTACGGTATTCAATGAAATTTCCAGCTGCGTATGTAATAAGATGAGTCATACATACACCAAAAGCATTACCTTTAGAGCATATGTATTTTTATACTAGCTGACCCGACATAAGTTCCCCTGTCCAGAATTGTTTGCGGTCGTTTTGTAAAATTCTACAGCAAATCAATCTCTTTTAGTTTTCCTGAATTTTATGATTCTTTGTTTAAGCGGCAGCCTATATAAGTCCCACTGTAGGGCACAGGCCTTCTTTCAGGGAGCGAGTATGAGCTTAATCACCACGCGTGCCCACCGCGGATTGGTGATTTCAAGCGCTGAGGTATGTGGGTAGCTCAGACAATCAGGTTTCCTCACGATGTTTTCTTTCACAGTTAGCGAGTAGTAATGCTAATATAACTTCACAAATGTACATAACTTAGAAAATAGTCGGACTTAGGAATGGAACCTGGGTCTTTCGCTTCCGAGTCCAATGTTCTACCCACTAGGCTAACGCCGCGTTAATTTCTAAACTTTCTATCTCTAAAAACCGTACACGGCCTGTTATGTATATAAAGCAAAATAGCTGAAGCGGTCAAACGGCTGGACAAAAATATAGGTTACTATTATAAGCATAACCCAAGCGATGCGCTTACTAACGAATAGTATTTAATTGATATTTTTGCCTATTATTATTATTATTTCTCTTATCTATATTTTTAATTTAATTTATAAATTTTATGGTATAATGAAATATTCGTTATTTTAATGCAAATGATTAGAATTTATTTGTTCATTACTTCGTTAGCTCGAATGATAACATTTTATTCAAAATATAACTATTACTTTTGTATTATTTCTTTTTCTATACATTTTCGAATCGATGCCACCTATATTTCTCGGAGTCCTGCACGTCACTGTCTTGCCATCGGGTACTGACATAATAACAGCGCTGAGGTGGTCGCCCACTTCAGCACATGCTAAGTCAGAACCTTTTTACATATCATCATCATCAGCCCCTTGACGCCCACTGCAGGACATATGCCTCCCTCATGGTTTTCATAACCATGAGGGGTATTGCCATAATCGCTACGCTTGGCAGGTGGGTTGGCGATCGCAGTATGCGGTTGGAATGTCAGGAAGACGCCGCTGCCCGTCTCCTGGTAATTTATTTCCTTAGTCGCCTTCTACGACATACACGGGAGGAAATGGAGTGATGCCATTCTTAATCCGGCGCCACACGGCGTTTTTACATATGCCACACCCACAATTCTCTATTGTTTTATTGTACGTTACTTTTTTCATGTGTATATTGTTTTATCTTTCAGTGCATTGTTTTACTGTATTAGTTTGGTATATTTGTTTTTTTTTTCTTTGTAGGCTGTATGTACACTGTGCCTATCTTTTGTGTTGTTCCTGTACACGTGTGTGTGCAAATGTGAATAATATTTTTTATCTATCTATCTAATTTTCATTTATACAGAAGGGGTGTCACGTTATCGAGGGTTATGTGAAGGCACAACCCTTGGTAACGGAAGCTAAAGAAATAAAAAGAAAGATTTAGAGATGTAAAAATGTAATCATCAAAACCCCTACAATTAAACTAAAAACTTAATAATAATAAAAACATCAAAAATATGTACAAAAAGAAACCTTAGGTCCCAAAAGGGTAAGCAGATCGTGGAGGCAGGCCGTGGAGTCAGGCCGTGGAGACGGACAGGCAAGTTGTGAAATTGGATTTCAGTGGTTCAACTTGGACAAAACGTAAGCTTTTTTGCATTGATAGAAAGAGTAGGGTGCTAGGCAATAGAATCGCGCTAGACGCGAAAGCTAAACCCTACAGGGGTTATCAATGATTTTACTATTGGTCGCCGAATAAAGTCGTATATAATTTGTCTGATACTCATCAATGCGGGGAAAAAAACCTGGTCGCAGACAGTGCAATGGGTCAGGGTTAAACCAAGGCGCCGTCTGGGTATTACACTTAGCGAAGGCACAGTAACTTGACTCTTCTCTTAAACGAAATGAACCATAGTAGCGAAAGGATTTGTCAATCAGCTTCAGGAGCTTGTTAAATGGGTGCACCAGACGCACAGGAATTAGTAGATAAATCGTTCGGGAAGGCTTCTTTCATGCACCCCAATGACTTCACTGTCTGAACTAAACTGCTTCAGATTCGCAGCATCTAAGAGGTGGAATGACATTCCCACCTCTTAGTCCATACAAGCAGATATGCCTTTGATGCCTTATGCTTAAATTTACAGGTTATTTTTTATGTGGTCAGGATTTATGACGTTATATGTTGTATAATATCGTATTATTTTAATTTAATTTATTTATGAAATTGCCCAACATTACATTGTTAATTATACCCTTTGTCCGTCTCGATGGGATGTTCCCTGAGTCAATAAACCAGGCCCTTGCTGAAAATCAGTGCTGTGGGCAATAAATCTCCAGAAATTACTGATCTTGGGGTAGTTGCCGCATGGATAATGGACATAGCCCGTGTCCCCTGCTTGTTATGTTCTCCCGTGTTTATTTATATTTTTTTTCTATTTGTTCATATAAGTACATGTATCGATAAATACAATCCTTCTTCTAATAATTCTTCTCCTCGTCTTTCTTTATTTATTAAAAATTTAAAACACAAAGATCTTTTTATTTATTTATTTTAGCTCGCAAATCTTCGTATTTCCAATGTCGAGCTTTAGGGAAAAAATATGCATTTCTTACCTCATTTTCCCTGTAACCAGTTTTAAAACTTCTGTATATTCTCATTTACAAGATATCGGCAGCGGCGCGTACTTTGAACGGCGCTTACGCAGATAAGGGGTCGCGCCCTGTCTAGGGACCCGTCTGGCGTAACGTATTAACCGACTCCACTGGGACTTCATCACAAACAATGAAAAATACCTACAGACTTATTTAAAAAAGCACGATTACTTAAAACACTCCTCAGAGGCAGTTTAAATAGTCTGTCGTAAATGGAAAAACGTGACCAAAGATTAAATAAACTGCCTCTGGGGAGTGTTTTAGAGGAATCATGTTTTTATAATTGATAAGACTGCAGTTAGTTTTCATTGTTTGTGATGTTCTTGTCTGGTTACTATATTACAGGGTATCCTAGCACATGACAAGTGATTGTGTTGTGTGGGTGTTATCTATGATGATTGATGACATCCAGGTTCTTCGGGTCCACTTATTTATTGCACAAGACGGTTTTCTTTCAATGGACTGGTTGGATCTAAATCTTTCCGATACACATTTTCGGCCGACAATTTGTAAGCTCCGACTTTAGTTTATAACAGTGTGAGTCGACGCAGTAGATAGCTGGGTAGTCGTATCCTGATCAACTTGTATCACCTGAGAAGAATTTTGTAATTGGCAACACCTCATATAAGTAGTTGTTTGTTCCGTGTAATGTACGAGTAATTACCAACAGCCGCGTCAATGGGTTCACACGACCGCATTGTTGACCTGCATTGGCTGCAGACGGCACAATCGCTCTTGTTTAGGAGGCATCGAGTAAACAGGAAGGCGACTGAGGGAACATGCACTTGATATCTGTTGTTTGCAACTAAATACTGTGGACAGTTGATTTCGTCGAAACTGTGCCAAGAGCGCTCTTTTAGGGTTCCGTACCCAAAGGGTAAAAACGGGACCCTATTACTAAGATTTGGCTGTCTGTCTGTCCGTCCGTCCGTCCGTCTGTCTGTCACCAGGCTGTACCTCAAGAACCGTGATAGCTAGAGAGTTGAAATTTTTACAGATTATGTATTTCTGTTGCCGCTATAACAACTAAAAACAAATACTAAAAACAAAATAAAATATTTATTTAAGGGGGGCTCCCATACAACAAACGTGATTTTTTTGCTGTTTTATTTTTATTTTTGTGTCTAATGTTGTATAGATAATGGTACGAAACCCTTCGTGCGCGAGTCCGACTCGCACTTGGCCGGTTTTCTTATATTGATACAGTGGCCGGCTCAGAGTATTTCATACATTCTATGTACCGCATTTCTATGTATCTATCTATATACTAATAATAAATCTGTAAGGATCGGTCATGGAGTAAGTTAGTTTGTTTTCAGAGATATTGTGTTTATAGGCTCAATATATGATACTGAAACTAATTTCACGATTTTTAGAATTTTTTTCTGTATGTGTGTATGTATGTATGTATGTTCCTCCATAACTCTTAAACCAATTATCCGAATTTGATGAAATTTGGTATAAAAACATATAGACATCTGGGACACAGGATAGGCTATTTAAATTCTAGCTCCAGTTATGATAAGACGTGGCCCCCATACAAATGCTGCTTCGTAAAAATCGAAATGTACGCGAACGGAGTCGCGGGCACAGCTAGTTCTACTATATGCATTTTGTATATCGCACTGCTACTACAAATTTGTAGATGTCGTAACTTTGAAAATAAACAGTCATAGGTGTTATGCCCGCATGTTACGTACATCTACGAATTCGTAGAAGCAATACCACACGCTAACTTTGAAGTAAAACATCGTTAGGAAACCCGGCTCTTTCCTGTGGGCTAAGTCCAGTAAGCTGTGAGGATGATTTAGGTGCTGGGCAAGCTACTCTATCTTAGGTAAAAACAATGTCCCAGGCACTGCAGCGTCCGAGTGGTCCATTCACCCGTCAAAGTTGATCTAACCTAACCGAAACTGGCATTCGTTGGTTTTTTTTTTATATTTTTGTAATAATCAGTTTTTAACCGCTTTATCCAACTCAAATTTTACAATTGCCACGCACTTCGGCTTTCATTTTGGTCTAGACACGTTGCACTGATTGATTAATTCATTAGTCTAGGTCATCCATCCGGTTCTCGACACTAGCACGTTGCACCCTTAAAGCGGGTGATTTGTCCAACGATCGTGTAATTTACTTCTCCTCAGTGATACTTAAATAGTGGCATGGACACTAATAAGCAACTATTATAAATAAGCGTAACTCATACCTGTGGCCCCTCGTGTTTGCAGCCACGTGAGGTCTGCGTCGGATGTTGCAGAATGATCCATCACGACGCTCCTGCGGTTTACTAATGTATTGCCAAAAATCGTTTCCCAAAGTATTACTTCCCCAACTATTTTCCGCAAATTATCACTTGGCAAAAAAACATTTCTCAAAATAACTTAAAGCAAATAAACAGTTAGCAAAAGTTATTATGGCAAGTTATTGTTTACCAAATAAATACTTGGTCAAAATTCATTTTAGTTCTAACCTAACACACTTTTCTGGTAACAGTTCGTGTCTGTGGGGGTCGCAGTTCTAACCTAACCTAACCCACTTTTCTGGTAACAGTTCGTGTCTGTGGGGGTCGCAGTTCTAACCTAACCTAACCCACTTTTCTGGTAACAGTTTGTGTCTGTAGGGGGTCGCAGTTCTAACCTAACCTAATACACTTTTCTGGTAACAGTTCGTTTGTCTTAATAAAACTTGACGCAGTAAAATTATGCGAAATGATAATTTGACCAAATGAATAAAATGCGACATGAAAACTTGCTAAAGTTTCATTTGGGAAATGAAACTGATGCCATAAGTTTATTGGGAAGTAAAATTTGGCGAAAAATACTTTGGCTAAACGGCGGTATCCCCGCTCCTGCACTATTCAAAAATGCAAATTGCTATCGCGCGATATAAATATTTCACTTTACTTAATTTTATTATTCCGATAAAATTTATATACGTGAGGTCAAATTCCATGTAGTTAAGAGACAGCGTGTTTCAGCCGTGTACCGTTGTACTGATTAGTGGTGATTCAATTAATTGCTGTATAATTTGTGACCAGGCAGTGCTCGTTTAATTTTTTTAAACTCTCTTTGGCCTTCGCAACTACGTAATGAGATGAGTGGCACCTTCACTCACACTAGATGGGTGTAGGGACCACTTCGACGCTGCAGTGCCTGGGACATTGTTTTAGATGAAGTAGGCTTGCCCAGTACCTATAACATCTTGACAGCTTAGTCGGTCTAGCCCACAAGAAAGACAAGTCAATACGTGCAAAGCCAACCAAGCCGCGGATTTCTTCACGATGTTTTCCTTGACAGTTTGTGGTGTCGGTCAGTGTGGTATTGCTACTGAAATTTCGCAGATGAACGTAACTTTGCAAAATAAACAAAGTCATAGGTACAAGTCAAGTCAAAAATTTTTATTCACTATAAAAACAAAATGTTTACTTAATAAACGTCAAAGGTGTTAGTTTCACAATTAATAGATTATGCGGAGAAGAAGCTAACAAAGAATCTCCACATTTATTCTTTTCAAAACAGGTTTGCTTAATTAACTGAGTTTTCAACTTAAAGTTACACTACACTAGATACAATCGTTCCTGTTAACATTATTTAAATACCAGACATCCTTGTCTTCCAAATAATCCTTAATGTCATAATAGGCTTTTTTGCACAGAGTATGCTTAATACATTTTTTAAACCGCGTCGGTGGTAACTCTAATATCTTGAGGAATCTTATTGTGTTCTGAGGTAGAACCGTACACAGTGCCCCATAAAGGATGTATTAACTTTTGCAAGTCTAAAACGTGGAAATGACAATTTATGTTTATTCCTAGTATCAATATTGTGATGGCTACCAACATTTTCGAAATTGCTGATGTTTTTTCTAACATACATTATATTTTCATAAATGTATTGACTTGCAACTGTTAAGATGTTAGTTTCTTTAAAGAAATCCCTTAACGAGTCCCTACTACCTAGCTTGTAAATAAATCGGATCGCTCTCTTTTGTAAGATGAAGATCGTCTCAATGTCTGCTGCCCGACCCCACAGTAGTATGCCGTAGGACATAATACTATGGAAGTAACTAAAATAAACAAGCCTAGCAGTTGCAACGTCAGTGAGCTCTCTAATTCTTTTGACTACATGCCTGCACTGGGAATCGAACCTGGGTCTCTCGCTTCCGAGTCTATTGTTCTACCCACTGGGCTACCACCACAGTTATAAGTTAGTTAGTTAATTAATTTTTTAAAGTACCTAATAAATATAACAAAGATAAAGTTAATTATTTTAATGACCTGAAATACATGAGCAAAATAATCCGTGACATGCTACGAAGCTGGCGCGTAGCCGCGTAGCGTCGTAGGCCCTCTGCGCAGCCTGTTTATGTGTGTGTGTGTGTGTGTATGTGTGTTTGTGTGTGTGTGTGTGTGTGTGTGTGTGTGTGTGTGTGTGTGCGCGCGTGTGCGCGTGCGTGCGTGCGTGCGTGCGTGCGTGCGTGCGTGCGTGCGTGCGTGCGTGCGTGTGTGCGTGTGTGTGTGTGTAATTTCCATAGATAACTATTCAATGCTCTTAGGTAATTCATTACCTGTTGGAACTTTCGCGTAGTTTGGGAATTACCTCAGAGCATTGAATTGCATCAGTGTGTTGCGTAAAAAAACGAAACCATCCGTTTTCAACGCGCAAAAATTTGTTTTCTTTTTCGTTTTCCCTAGCAACGAACATTTATTGTGCTTGTTCTGCGCAATGGAAAATCGATTGCTTTTTCAAATTTTTTTATTAAGAGGCCTCTTTTGCAAGCATACAAAACACAAAACAGTGTGATAAATAGGTATTTTGTGGAGAAAAATGTGACTTGAGACACGAAGGCACGAAGTTAATTTGCGAAAATCTTTCTTCTTTCTTATCATTTTAGGTATGGTATAAGATAAGATAAGATAAGATAATTGTTTATTTGAACACAAATAGTTAAATTTGTACCTAATGCAATAAATTTAAATTAAAAATAAATTTGTATAAAATGTGTACCTAATGCTATTTTTGTGCGCTAAAACCAACACCTTAAGTATCCACTTAGGTGTCATTAAATGCATATCGCATTTAGTTTTAGCAACACAAGGTGACAATCTCTCGATGAACCTATTATAATTTACCTACCATACTATGACCTGCTGATCAGTTATCGCTGCGAGTTACATCAGCAATCGAAGTAACCTTCTGCTTTATTTGTGTTAACTATTGTGCGTGAGTGTAGTGGTATAAATTCCCCGGCAGTCCGCCAGTGCAAACCAGTAACGGCGATAGAGGCGCAGTCGAACCAGCCGCCACCCGATAACCCGCGCGGGCGGCGCTTGCGTCGCGACTCGTGCGGCACGGGCGCACGCAGCCAGCGCCTGAAAGCTTGCGCCTGACTCTCTGGCGCATGAACTTTGGTTCACTTTGTACTTGTATTCTGATAAGTGGAATTATTTACTTATCTAGTTATTATAGCAATGTTAATAGCACAATAATTTTTACAAGTACATTGGCCTTTAAGCGATACATTTGTTATATTCATAGCTAGCTTTGCGAGTGGCTGTGTCCCTCGCTATCCGAAGTCAATCGATTATACGCACTATTACGTATCGCCCGTCTATCTTTTATCTCTCGACATCACTGGCGACGAGGATCTGATAGTCGATCTGAAACGTTTATCCTGAGAACTGATCACAAACCCCTGTCTTCAGTCCAGATAAAGGCATTCCAAAAATATCAGCAAACAGGTTACAACGGCATGCTATTTTTTTGGCAGCATATAATTGCAAAATAGAATTTGTAAGCAGCGCAAACAACTCAGCTGATTACTTAAGTCGCTCGGTTATTAATAATCCAGTCCCGTTAAATAGCATGCCATTAAAAACATACCTTGTAAAAAAACCAAGTCTCGCAACTCAGTTCTTCTACTGCAAAAAGTTGTGAGATCCATTTAATGCCAAGTTGGTTAATTTATTCAGTCGCTACTTAAGGGCCCTTCTGTCTTAAGTTATTAGGTACGTGATTAGCTAACCTAACAAAATCTTATAGTGACCACATCAATATTAAAAATCTTTTATGTGTTAAACACAACCATTGATAATGCATCGTACATAAACTTTGTCCGTGAGGGTGAGCGATTCATTACAATGGGACTACTCCGCGACAAAACAGGTTTTGATAGGCATCTCTTGCCAGTTGTTTCTTACACACTAGATGGTTGGCCTAGTAAGTCATCGATAAATGACATGTTAAAATCATTTTACGACTGTCATTCTATGGGCTGGTTGCCATAAAATTAAAAATTGAATTGAATTGACTGTCATTCTGGACTATACGTCTAAAACGAGGGTATAATGAGATTATACAAAATCATTATAACTCAGTCATTGCGCCTTAGGGTACTAAAGGAATTACATTGACTAAGATGAGAGCCGAAGAACGCACCCGTTTCTGGTGGCCAGGCTCAGCGGCTGACATCGACTGCTATGTCGTTTCATGTACAGCGTGCGCGACTCTGCGACCGTAAGCGCATCCCTCTGACGATGGCGCCTTGGCTATTTCCGCCGCGCCCTGGGCGCGGGTTCAGATTAATTTTCTCGGCCCAATCAATAATAAGGTTTTTTGCTCATTCTAAGTTGGTGGAATATTGTGTTGTTTCTTTAGGCTATGGTACAAGAATCGTAATTGAAAAACTGCGAAGTTATGGCTACATTTGGTCTTTTTAATGTTCAATAAAGAATATTCTATCTATCTATCTATGTTCGCATAATGGTACATCTTTCGTATCAAACGAATTCAAAGAGTTTTGTTTGCGTAATGACATCGAACACATAACTTCTCCAGCTTACAATCCGCAAAGCAACGGTCAAGCGGAGGTCAATGTAAAAATAATTAAAAAGCAATAAAAACTATAATTTTATCAGGTAGGTACTAACATAAAAGATTTTATTATAAAGCTACAAGAGTTTCTTCTGCGTCATAAAAAATAAAAATAATACTACGGACAAATCGCCTTCAGAGGTTTTATTTGGTCACTAATTAAAATGCAGATTAGATTTAATAAATGACGACTATTCTTCTCTGACCGATTCGGCACTCGAAAAAATGGTAGAACGTAGAAACAGCCCTTACAGTGTGAAAATTATTCCGGAAGTCGGAAAGTCACTTTTATGGTGACACGCAGGATGATAGAAGAACAATTAGGTTCCGCGTGTTACATCGTTCGAATTTCAGATTTAGGCCGTTCCGTTAAAAAGCATGCTAATCAGTTATTAAAAAATAAAGAGGTGAACTGAATGAGAATACAATTCAGTACGGACGGAGGTCAGCTTACACAGGCACAAGTAATTACAGTCTTCATTCAGCCAGAATCCACGGTGTCAGCAACTGAAGGCTCCATACACTATCCAGCTCTAGAACATTCACAGTACGTGCCTGCACCAGAAGCACCTGAGACCGCAGCGCTACCTGAAGCCTATGAGTCATGCTTTGCGTCCACATGCGGTGCAGAACCAGTCTCGAGTTAGATCTAAGCGCAAACAGAACGTGGTTAATTAAAAGCAATTTTTGTAATAAGGGTGGAGGGATGTTATATTCATAGTTAGCTTTGCGAGTGGCTGTGTCGCTCGCCATCTGAAGTCAGTCGATTATACGCACTATTGCGTATCGCCCGTCTATCATTTATGTCTCGACGCACCAATTTACATGCGATCTAAAATTTTTTCTTTCGTGTATTCTGATGATGCCACTCGTCGGCTTGCCTGCTTAGCATAATTGTCTGAATGCACAAATAGGCCATATGCGTCAGAGCGGCTATAACTATTTTCGGTATTCGAGGTAATGAAATATATTATTTATTTAAAGTAACTTATTGAAATTATTTTATCGTGAACGTATACTTCGTCTATTCGTCTTTGTCACATTATTACGAGAGTACATCTCTGGGGGACACTGGTATTTGCTTTAGAAATTTAGATTTGTTTCTCTGGGCCCTTTCTTTATAGCCCTAATATCCGCTATTATCGCTATAGTTGCGATCTTATTGAGTGATTTTGCCTTAATGTGGACACATAGAAAGAATGAAGGATAAAAGATTGACGAAAGAAATATTATGTATAACGATATAGGGTGGATGAGCCGGTAAGGCTTGTCGGATTCCACGGTTCCACGATTCCACGGTTTTAGTTTTTAAACTTTCGCATGTGTAAATTCTATGTAATATATAAGTCTAGACCTAAAACATTTACCGTCACGCATGGCAACCGTTTATCATAGACCAAATGAGTTGCAGCCAATTGAAATTGAAATTGAAATTGAAAAAAGTGGTCCGCATGTGGAAGTTGTACCTTGTGCTTGGAACTAAACATCAAATTCATAATACAGTAGAGGCTCTTGCCGTCAACGATATAGTTATTAAGGGCGAACCAGTGAAAAGGGTTGTAGAAGCTAGAAACCTCGGACTGCTGCTAGATGGTGAACTTCGCTTCGAAAACCATATCTGCAATGTTGTGAGCAACTGCTTCTACCGCCTTAAGATTTTATATAATATACGCGATTACCTTAGAACTGATTTGCGTGTTAGTCTATGTGAATCGTTGATATTATCTAGATTGAACTACTGTCATGTCGTTTATGGTGGCTGTATTTTGGCAGGACGAGAAGATTAATACAACGTGTGCAAAACGCATGCGCACGGTTTTTTTTCAAAATCTCTCCCAGATCCCATATCACCCCGTACTTGAACGACGCAAAACTCCTGAACATGGAAGCTCGACGACAACTACACCTTGCCAAGCTCCTTTTTGGAGTAGTGCGCACCAAAACACCCTATTATCTATACAGGAAACTTGAGTTTTCGTCGAGGCAAAGCATAGTTCACAGGGATAGGATTATCACCCCTGTGCACCGTACGATGGCTTTTCGAGGTAGTTTCCGTTTTGCGGCGTCCAAGTGCTGGAATGATATACCTCCCCCAGTCCGTGACGCTTCCAGTAGGTATGCCTTTGGGCGCAAGCTCAAGGTATATTTGCTTGAACAGCAGAGACTATCCCGCCCGATTTTCGCCGCTCCTGACTCTGATTTACTTTTACTTCTACTTTTACTATTTAGTAAAATGACCGACTATGTAATCGCATCAATTAAATCATAGGCCACCATTGCGTAATGTCGGGCATGTATTTACTTTTTATTTATTTACTTTGGTGTGTATCCTCCTATCTCTCCTCTCCTCTCCGCTCTTCTCCTTCACTTATATTTACTTATTAAATTTAGTTTATTATGGTGTTCGTCTATATTTCACACATTGATTTCAAACTAATAATATATGTAAGTATTTTATGACGATATTTTATTTATTTTTTTTACTTTATTATATGTATGTGTATGAATTTGAGTTAATTCTTTAACTGCACCACGGCACGCACTCCGTAGTACAATTATGGGTTACCGTAGGCACTGACTGAAAATCAGCGCTGAGGGATCACTTCCTCAGCACAACGCTGAGTCAGCTGCCTTTTGTGGCAACGTAGATACACCACAGGCTACATCTATGGTCCTGTTTTATTTATTCATTTTGTCTGTTGTGTATTAAGTTTTCTTTCTGTTGTTGTGCATATTATGTTACTTATGTGCTTATTTTGTTTCTGTGATGTATCTTGTTGGTATAATAAATGTCTTTCTTCTTCTTCTTAAAATAAAAAACTTTAACAATATCATCGAATGGGGAACTTGTGCCTAACTTAGATTGGAGTGACATTGCTTTTATAGCATAGAACACACATAAAAACTTACGAAAAATTAAAAAATGAAACCATAAAAAAATCCGGTCTTTTTGGGATCACAAGAAATGCGAAAAAATAAAGTTACTCTGATAATAAAAAACTTATTAGATTGAGATTTTTCATTGAATTTTAAACGTATTCTCATAACGGTGTATGTGCATAAATACATTATTTTACGAGATAACTCAAATATTGATAAACGCTTCATACATGTAAGGCGTAACGTGCAAGTTGTGACGTCATAGTGTGAGTCCGATTTGTATGGCGCGTCTTTCTACCACATTGTATGGCGCGTTTTTCTACGGTTATATAAAAAAGTATTAGTCATAGAGAAAAAAATACCACGTTTATTTATCTTTTGACATGGTCCCTCCGATTATATTAAAACATTTTTAGTGCAAGTCTTCCATTGCGTATAATATTTCTTTTGTTGTTTGAAAAAGTTGAAGTTAGGATAAGTTATCGGGTATTGTGGTGTCAGACAAGATTGCAATCGAAACTATTGCGATTAATTACATTAAATACACACTTAAGTGGGAATACATATCACAGTTGGTCGTTTTGTATGTCTGATACACAGCATACGTAAGTTTTAAGATAAGATAAGATATTTGTTTATTTCCTGTGGTGGTTCGTGGTCGCCACTCATGAACCTCTGACGAGCCCACTGCCAAATCAACTTGCTAATGTTATGGACTATGCCGATCAAGATGCGGGCGGCACAATACCGGAAAGCTTGGAAAATTATGAGGGAGGCCTATGTCCTGCAGTGGGCGTCAAGTGGTTGATGATGATGATGGTGATGTCGACCAATTTAGTTCGTTAGCGAATTGTCTCATTTCTGATGTGATTCATCAAAGAGACTTCGAGCATAGCCCGTTCCCGACTTGAATGGTGACACAAACAGTTAATTACTAAATATTTTTTATGACGATAACTTAACATAAACTAAACGTGACTAATCCAGCCTTGGTGTGGTATTCAGATATTTGTGTCAAAACACAGGCGGATCGTCTTGTCGAAAAAAATATGTTTAACTGTGACTTAAACGTTACATTTGCTTGTGTAATATTAGGTACTAACTGTTCTTTTTAGTTTATCTAATAGACGTTGTCATTTAATATATGTTGTCTGTCTTCGCTACCTTATTCCAAATGTTGATTCTATTGTACGAATTCAATTGTAGGTGCAATGAAAAAAACTAATCGTCAATTTGAATGCCATATTAGGTAAGTCCATATAGTTATGTCCCCGCCTGTAACGGAGATCATAAGCACACGGGTCGTCAGTATCTGTTAGTACCTACGACTCGTCTCACTAAACTCAGTTCAAGTTGTCAGCGAGACCACGATATATACCTCGATGAGCCTCGTAATTGGATTTTTTCATCCTCAATTACTATGATTCTTATCAGGCTTTACTCACACAGATTTTACTGACGTACAGTTGGTTGCATAAATAAATACGTTTAAGTGAAACCGTCTCATACATATTTCAAATGCCATGCAAAATTTTGGACGATTAAACGATTGTGGTTCTCACTTCGGTATCTTTCCACGTCCATGGACATTCATTGGAAAATCGGCCCGAAAAGTCTACAAACGTGTTAACCGTTCCAGTAACAACTATTGTGTACCTAGAATTTTTCGGTCAGAGCTTTTGGTCACTAATGGCATGCTGTAAGTGCAAATGTGCATCAAGCCAGTGTGTTTTTTATTGCATTGATGCTAATAAACACCAAGTCTTTGTAATGTCAATATAATGAAAAATATACAAAGGTTTCCGTACGCTTGTATCCGTAGGCTCTCTACAGGTTTGGTACACATTTTTCTTTAGAGGATTAGCAGGTTGTATGACAGACAGACACACATAAAGTTTTTGCATCGAGTAAACTTGTAGAATCAATTCACGTGGAAGTTTTTGCATTAATTTATTGTGGAATCAGCTCACGTGCTGTGCTGACTCGAGGGCGTTTATCTTAAGAGATGGATTGTGTTGTGAGGCATTGACGTCACTGCCGCAGGGTCGTGCCAATAAAACGAAACCATTCCGACACGCTAACTACAGCCAAAAATAGAAACTATTTTAAGAAGTGAAAAAAATTTCAATAAGTAATGCATTTGCCATAATGTCAGAGACTGGTGGAGCGTAACTTTACATTGAGCTAGAAATTACTGTGTCCACAACTAGTTATTACCGCTAAATAGCGTGCAGTTTTTATTTTATTTTATGTAGCCTATAGTAGCCTATCTATAAACAACTTTCTTGAAAAAAAAAATAAACTGAGGTGTTCAAATACCTCAGCGTTTGAAATTGCCAATCCGCGGTGGGCACGCATGGTAATTAAGCCCATACTCTCTCTCTCTCTCTCTCTCTGAGAGAAGACCTGTGCCCTGCAGTGAAACATATCTACTTATTACTACTGTTAAAAAGCGTGTAGTTTTTTCTTTACACTAAGAACGTTGGTGACAGACTATAGATGATTTTCATATCGCAGTAGGACAATTATTGTTAGAGTATCATAACCTTTATTACTCTTGACTTAAAAGTAGATATTTCCAGCTGCTAAACACTCACTCAACCCCACACACACCCACCCATACACACACACACACACACACGCACACACACACACACACACACACACACACACACACACACACACACACACACACACACACACTCACACACATACACACACACACACACACAAACACACAAACCCACACTCTGGTAAACTGCTACTAAAGTACAATAATATCATAACATAACTGGGTTACATTACTAGCAATGTATAAAGAAAAAATATTCTTCGTACAAAACTGGGTAATGTACCAAGAAACCTACCTTCTTTGTTCTGTACAAAGAAATAGCTGTTCCTTGTACAAAACCAAAGAGGTTCTCGTTGACTTCAACAATAGCGATATATTACGATATTACGATAGTATTTCCCTTTTCCTTTGTATACGAGTATAACACATGAATCAATTCATGACAATGAATGCATGATATATCAAGCTTGTAAATATTTGAAACGAAGAACCTCCTTAGTTTTGTACAAGGAACATCTATTTCTTTGTACAGAACCGGGTTGTGTAGGAAGAATATTTACCTCCGTGTACATAACTGGCATTGTAACTGGTAATGTGCGAAGAAGGTAGGTTTCTTGGTAAATTACCCAGTTTTGTACGAAGAATATTATTCTTCGTACATTGCTAGTAAGTAATGTAACTCAGTTATGTACGAAGAACACGGGAATAGTTCCTACTGTGGTTCTAACAAAAATACAAAATATTTTTTCTTTATTTCACTGTCGCCACTCCCTTCGGGTCAATCGATCATTAGTCAATTTTGACAGTGGAATCTTGTCCTTTACATAAAACAAAACAGGAACTATAACAAGCTGACCAAATCACATTTATGTTCTAAATACACATTTTTGAGGCAGTCAATAAAATCTAATATACATATAAAAATCACGTGTTACACAGCGTTTGTTATCGAACTCCTCCGAAACGGCTTCACCGATTTTTGTGATTTTTTTTGTGTATATTTAGTAGGTCTGACAATAGGTCGTAGGGTAATTAATAAACAATGTTTGCCGAGTTAGCTAGTCTCTATAACATTTTTATTATCTTTATCACATTAACGGAGAGCTGTCATGAAACAATGAATTGAACAATGATTGATGTTTTAAAAAAAAAAGAAACCTGCTGTTATAATTACATCTGTTGTATAGATCAATAATTTAATGACAATATTTGACTTATGTGCTTAGTCTGCCGGCCCTGGTTATGAAAAGGGGAAAGTCGCCCGCGTCCCATTTTAAGCAAAAGGACGAGGTGACCACTAACCCAATTCAGGGCTTCAGGCACTTGGCAGTCTGAGTGCTTTAATTATGCTTGAAAATCTTGAAATCCTGGTAAGTGAACCATGCGCAATGAGCATGAGCGTTGCTCATATATGCTTGTACTCGTTTCTGTGTCACAGATCGATGAAGAGTCAATGCCTCGAAATACCAAAATAGTGAGTCAGTCGCAAGTTTGCGACTCGCAATAGAGTAGGTAAATAAATATATTAATACTTGCAAATCGTGAGATTTTACGAATTGCAAGTATTGTTCACATCTCCTTATAAATAAATTGCAGTCTTATTTATAAAAAAAAAAAAACGCGATTCCTTAAAACACTCATAAAATTCATTTTAAATAGGCTGTGGTAAAGGGAAAGACTTTACCACATTCTATTAAAACTGCATTTGAGAATTGTCTTAGTCCTTTTATAAATAACACTGTTACTGTTTCGCAAAAATAATTTATGTAACCTATCTGCGATAGAGTTAATAAACGTAGATCTACCGGGTACTCTATAGATATTACAGCACACATTGAGTCACGCAAGCGCACACTTTTAGCTTAGTTTTGTCGAACGCTCACTTTCTCCAGTGACCGCACTTTAGATTAGACTTCAGAGAGGTTAACCTTGACCTACATTAACATTTTGAACTCACTCGTCTGTTTTAATTATAGTCGAACGAACATGTTGATTGATTTTTATTAAATTCTTAGCTCGGACATTTCAGTAAGTATTCCTAGTATTTATTCTGTACTATCTCTTGTTGCATGTCAGGCAACAGGCAAATTTTCTTTACCCAATGCTTACTTTAGACCGCTTATCGCCGTAGGCCTCCCCAGGACGGTCTCTATAATAAGAATAATATTTTTTACTACAGCCGGAATGTTTCTACAGACAGGAGGGGAGAGAAGGAGATGCAAGATAGAAATAGTTATGCTAATGGCAACCCCTTGTCCGCTAAAATGAATAATAACATTAGTAGTGAAGCTTTCTTAACCTGTTGATTTCGTGGATACTTCTCGGTTCATAGTGTTGTTTGCAGTTGAAATATTATTTGAGAAAGTTTTAGTGTTTGCCGTTTTCATTTGTACAGTTGGGAACTTGTAAGTGATTCAGTTTGTAGTTGTGTGCGGCGTGCTTGCAGTTAAGGTTATGTTGACAAAACCTGCTTCGTGGTCTCAATCCCAAGCCAATGCTGCGGTAAGTATCTCGAGTGTCATCGAGTTTTACTGTACCAAAGTTTAAATGAGTGACTTTATTTAAAGTTTACCGTCAAAAACATAGTTTGTGTTATTTATTTCCTGTCCGATACCAGTCTGGCGGACGTCATCGACATGTTTTCAAAGTAATTTATTTACCTTATTATTTTAATTTCCACAATAAAGTACAGTGTGTCCTAGCAAGTATATTTTCGGTAAATGATGTTTTACGGCCCAGCTCATACAGATTACTTTGGCTCCCAAAGTACGCTCCCAAACTCCCAAATAGTGTCCGTGTTCACATCGCAGGTACGTGCCCAGAGATGACAGGTTTTGAACCGATCCCATAACGCTCAGCTCACAAAATTGATTTAATCGTTCGAAGCTGAAAAATATATCTTCTACATTACAATACATAAACTCTCGTCTGTATCCCCAAAAGAGTAGACCTACACACCAGGGTTTGCCCTTTGCTACAATCCTGCCAAACCTCTTTACTATCAGAACTACGCACCCATAAAAAAAATTTTACTTAATCTTTAAGCCAGTGAAAATAACTTTGTAGAGCAGAATTGCGTCACATAGTTGCTTTGCAAAAAGCGTTCGAAAGAAAACTAGGTCCTTCTCTAGTTATTTTGGATGAGTGGGTGCTGAATATCTATTTACCAACCAACTTAACTAACACAATTTATTTAAAACAATTTTAGCATCAGAGGAACATTGAAGACGACATGTTGTTCAAATGTCCACTCTGTTTTCATTTCAAATTCAGAAATTCACACTCATAAGCGCTGGATACAAAATGTGAACAATTTGTAAGAATGTCTGACGACGAGCGTCACTAGTTAAAGTTTGGTGCCGAGTGAGAGACCTTATTAACCATAATAATTGTTGTTGTCCGTTATTAATTTGAATAATATAATTTAAATAACAGGTTTCTATTAGAAAATGTCATAAGCTACGATGAAAAAGTCACGTAGGCGCTTCCATATATTTTTTATAGAGACAAGGATAAAATGTTGGTAGGTACAGACCTACACACTAATCAGGGTAAAAAAACTTAAAGTAAAATGGATGAATAACAGAATCGTTGAAGTTCGGAAGTCTGCAATGCAGACTCTATTTACTTATTAGATTAATGGCACGCGTCCTTAAGGACTACTTACATATTAATGACAATACCGCTGTAGCAGCCTTCTTGAATAGCGATCATCATTATCAGCCCACCGCTGCCCACTGCCGGGTATAGGCCTTTTCCCCCAAATAAGAGTAAGAACAGTTTTTATTAATAAAATAAGTACACAGTTATGCATTTTAACAGTGGTCTCCACACTAAGCAAGTGGCCTGTATAGTGGCGGTCGGTAAAAATGCCATATCTCACCGTCCCTTGCCATCCACATCCACGGCCCTTCCGTCGTCTCAACTATATCGTCCGGCTGCTGGTCTGCCCACTGACCGTCGTCCTGCTCTCAGGCGGCCGCTTTGTGATTGCCCTGGTCCACCTACCGTCTTCCTGCCTCGCCAGTTGTCCCGTTCGAGACTCTTTCGCCAATGTCGAACTTTGTTCAGCGCCTGATGGCCACATTAGGCACCCGATCTATGAGTCTGAGAACCAACATGGCTCGCTCTATGGGCTATGGCGCTTTGTGCTACTTTAATGCTACTTACTTGAACAGAGGTATCCGAAATTCTATCGCCTGGACATCTCAAAAACAAGTCAATAAGATCAAAATCACGTTGAGCACACCTAGGGACATACTCACATGTAATGTAGAGTTTTGTATGTAGCCGGTTTTACGGAGACGTAGTTCCGCATTGTCTTTATTAATGTTTTGATTTGAGATAGTTCCGATCCTACATATTATGTCTAGCATACATCATAGTTAAATGCTGCAGAAAATAGTTTGCCTAGAATGTAGTCTAGTTGGAAGCATATCGTCGGCTTATTGCAAGAAGTCATTAACTGCAAAAGCTCACTAACCGCTTTTTTTAAAGGTATGGACATAGAGATGTATTGAACAATGATACAATAGTGATGTTTTAGTATCAGGCATTGTTTTAACGATGTTATAGGAAATAAGGAGGAGGAAACACAACCATTACCTAACACGAACTAAAAAGTCCTTTTTCTCCCAATAGTGAATATGTCGGTTAATGAGTTCTTGCAATAAGCCGACGATATACAAAGGAACAATGTCTGGGAAATATTAGGTAACTCAGGACATATTGAGGCTCCAAGTAGAACTTTTCGATTCCATATTTATTGCATAAATGCATCTAGAATCGCACACTGAACATTTCATCATCATCATCATAATCAGCCATTTGACGCCCACTGCATGACATAGGCCTCCCTCATGGTTTTCCAAGCTTCCCGGTTCGTTTAGACAATTTATTTCAAACAACGCGTAATGTATTCAATACATCAGGATCTCAAATGAGCGTGGCGCTGCTGGCTTATAATACATAAAATACTTATATTACGTTCCATAAGAACGCGAAAGTTTACGCGTCGATTGCGTGCAATCGTTTACATGTCCTCGCTTATCGAGGCTATGCATTCTGTGAGATCTTTCTTTACTACATCCATCTACCTAGTTTTGGTCATCTTCTGGATCTCTGCCCGGGAATTGATAGACGTAGCGCTTTGTTACCAGTAAAGTCAGGAGGCTATATTAACATAACATTAATATTTTTTTTATTTTAACAACCCTAAAAGTTTTTCGATTTTCATACAAAATTGTATCCAGGATAAAGTACTTAGTTTGTTTCGGTGTTCCAGTACGCGTGGTTTTCGACTTTGGGCGTCAGTTTATTGACATCCTGTGTGAAAAATTGTGAGTACAAGCTGGATGTCCAGCCGTTTTCGACGCTATGTGGAAGTCATTACGACCCACTATGATATAAAGCCTACAAATTAACCCGATGTTACTGATGTGGCACCTATACACATGGGCAATAAGGCAATAAGGACGGGGTCACACGACGGCATAGTCCACCGCTTTGTACTAAACCAGTCTTCTAACTTGACTCAGTTTTATTAAACTACTTCAAGACTGCATGATAAGATGGAACCTGTTTTATTGTCAATTCGGGCGGACGTTGGACCCGTTTTTGCCACATCTTCGATATGCCTCTGTCTGTGATACCTGTATTGTTTGTTTGTAATCATGAATCATTATCGTTCATCCGAAGTTTATAACATATGTTTTCTAATTGAAATAACACTCGCGGGCTATGTACAGTACACCCGGCAGCTTATCGATCATTACACTTTGGATCATTCTTATTCTAACGGAATAGTTTAAAACAAATTTCATTCTAGTGTTGGCAAAAAAAGGGCATTTAGCTGAAATCATCGAGCGTGTATGCAGCGACTAGTGAATGAAGCGAAAGAGGTTTCTAAGAATCTTGGCAAGACTAAAGTGCCTTTAGTGTGGTGACACCTCCAAGCCCCATTTTGGATCGCCACAACACAAGTAATCCTTACGTAGAGGGTCCAATATACGACATGAAGCTATCCGCACGCGTCTCATTAAACACCACCAACCAATAGCCTCCTTACGTGGCGACCCCGCCAGGCCGGGCTATCAGAACGGCAGTGCCGGATGGCCAAAAAACATAGATATATACTTTGAAATAACAAAAAAATGTAAAGAACAAAATATATACTTAATCAATAAATAATAAGAACCAGCAGAACCAAAAAGTACAGTAACCATCAAAAGTGACACGCTGAGATGATTGCCAGGCGCCCATCATAAGTTCAAAGAAGTGATCACTTCTTTGAAGACTTTCTTCACACATTTGGTTACATACTGTTGTATCTGCCAGATATGTGTTGTAGATTTGATCACTCCTTTGAGCTCACAGTTTTCAAATAGATTTCACAAAACATGGCCGACAATTTGGTCGACACAGTTTACGTATATTATTTATTACACGTGCAAATAAATACATTAAAACAGCCTATACGAAGATGTGAATGGATGTGTGAAATGCAGTGTGCGCCTTTGGTCCCTTTGATGTGCGCTAAAAACCGACACGGAACGGCAAAGCGCACTAAAGTGATCAAATATGTGACATTAGCATGTATCAAAATGCCCGTGCCACATATGTGAACACTTATTTGATCATATTCTTTTTGTTGCACTAACCCGTGCTGAGGACAATTTTAAAAACCTATTTAGAGGCTAAAAATTCCACTCATGCCGGGACATGAACCCGCGACCTCTGGCTAACCGTGCCAGAGGTCGCGGGTTGAAGTCCCGGCATGGTTGGAATTTTTAGCCTCTAAATAGGTTTTAAAAACTTATTTGATCACTTCTTTGAGCTCATGTCTGGCGCCTAAAGATAAAATAATTGTGATTCGCATAGCGACCAATTGAGTGTGAACCAGATAAGGAAGATGCACTTGGAATGTAATATAGAAAACAAAGAATGTAATTACCAAGGTTGAGGAGTGATAATTGGATTGATTACCCAAAAGTTATTTAAAGTCTTCCTTCCCTGAGGTTGTATAGCAGCTGTTAGTCTGATAACCTAAATGTTACAGAAGTAATATGAAGAAGTAAGAAGACGAAAAATAGAAGTATCTATTCAGGTTTGTATTTTGAACAATGTTTAAGAATGTAGTTACATGATAATGTAGTTGAGCGAGTCTGATACGTTAATGTATTAAAGTCATCAAAGAGATACACATAACAAGTTAAAGGTACAGCCCAAGCAGCACACGTCAGCTGCAGAAGAGCTGAACTAAAGGTAATATCGAAACTTAAGGCTGTTTAGCCCTGCTGCACAAAGGCTGAGTAGCCAGCTATACAGACCCTGTAATGCCAAAAGAGGCCCCAAATTAAACAGCCTTGAGCATTTTAAGGGCTGTTCAAAGGCTGTGCAGGCTTTTGCAAGGGCTGGTTTAGAGCCGGTTTAGAGCTTAACCAGCTTCATTGTACAGCTTATGTTCTACGATTCAGCCTTTGTAATGTTTTTATCCGTTCTTAAGCTGGGCTTCGTCTGAATAGAAGTAATACAATTAAGTATTCTACAATTAATATTATGACATCCCCTGAGAAAATGTCAAATATTTAAGACTGTAAATACTATTGTAATGGCGGAGTGTCGTAATGTGTTGTGATAAATAAAACCATTATCAAGGTAATTATGGACGTCTTTATTTTTTTGTAGTGTTTCTTAGTGCGGAGGTCAGTTTACTGTCAATGTGCATACTAGATTACACCTAATTTTTTAGGCGCCATGGAAATAACAACGTTTGAAGAAATAATTAGAACAAATTGATAATACGAGTCCTGTTGTGTGGAAATATTTCGATAACTATACTCCTTTAACTTAATTATTTCTCATTCATTAAGTTGTATTAGTTGACTTATCACAAAGTCTAGTCAAATTAATGCGATTTTGGTCTTAAAATTTCATAAAACATACATTGTTTTTCGAATTATTTTAAATCATGACTGATGTAATGGCGGCGAATTGTTGAGCAGCTTTAAGTTTTTTTTAAATCTTTTGTAATGCTCACGTCTACACGCGGGCATTTACGGCGGCTTTTAATTAGCTCATAGCACTCTTAACTCTGTACAGTGTATGTAAAACTTACCGAAAGCTGCCTAGTGGTTCATTTGATCGTACCTTAGGCAGCTGTTTAGAGATCTCTTAGCGAAATTGAAACCAATCAAAATGTTAAATATTTTAAAGTAAATTATAAAAAGAACAAGAAAAGACGGATTTCCATAAAAAAACAATTAAATTAAATTCTAAAAAATTGAAAATTTGTAGAAAATTGCAACACTTAAATGTTTTGTTTTTGATGAGG
This sequence comes from Yponomeuta evonymella, assembly GCA_963969515.1. Taxonomy (NCBI): domain Eukaryota; kingdom Metazoa; phylum Arthropoda; class Insecta; order Lepidoptera; family Yponomeutidae; genus Yponomeuta; species Yponomeuta evonymella. The sequence continues at coordinate 9,768,361 of OZ018346.1, forward strand.
CGCAATTAAAATTTCGTCCATGTGACTGCGATTCTCAAGAAGACGTAAAACAAAACTAAAACAATTTTTATTGACAGAACAATAAAATAACCTACCTACTCAAGGTGAACCATTTGGTCAACTGCACACAGATAAAAGGTTCCATTCTTTTCGCCTACAGTAAAAAATAAACTTTTGTAATTTGTACTTATTAGCCGTGGGGTATCCACCTATGGATATAGCCGTGGGGTATCATACCTCCTAGATAACATGACTATGTATGATCGTATGACCACGGAACAGAAAAAAACAATGGAAGTGGCATACGCCTGAATTACAATCAGAACCGCTGTCGCCAGTACTCACACTATCACATGGTTAACTACAAATAAATCTTGAACATTATGGGCCGTGGCGTTTTACTTAAGATGAAATTATAAACCCGCATGTTGACATATTTTAAACCATATGAAAGGGCCACGCTGTCAAAATTACGTTGTCTTTGTCTATTACTTATGATGTTTGAAAACAAAATCCAAATTGAGTCAGTGAGTCTTCTGTACGATACTATTGTGTCTTCTGTGCCCCGGTGAATAGTAGCTCCGCCACGGGTTCGATTCCCACCCAAGGCAATCATTTGTGTGATGAACATAGGTGCATTATTCTGTGTGTGATAGATAAATGTCTATATATGTTTCTATATCATAAATTTTTGAGTTGGGGTGTAATGCACTCCTCTATTTTTATTTATCGAAACATCCGTCTAACACCTTTTATACCTAAACTTGAAAACGAATATAATTTAATTTCAGCAACTAAACCATCGGCGAGAAGAACAGGAAATACCAGGATGTAGCACAAGTACACATGACTTTCAGTTACCTAATGACTATCAGATTATTTATAACGGCGGGGATATAGTAACGACTGAGCCATCTAATATAAATACCGAGTCACAAAACATACACATTGAAACCGCAAGCGTAAATTTTGAGGAACTATTGGATAACCAGAAAAAAATATTAGAAAACCAAAAAATTATACTGCAAACTATGCAAGAGTCACAGAAGTTCGTATTAGACAAAAAAGAAAAAAACAGCCGCCAAATATCAAATTTAACAGTACTAATAGATGATTGCTTTACAAGGTTGAATCGCCAAATTGTTCCAACAACTGTCTCGCTCGGTGAAGCGAGTGGGTTTGAAATAGAAAAATTCATAATAAAACCTTTGAATTCTGTGAAGGAATTGGAAGAACTGGAATGTTTGTTATCAGATAAAGCAGAAAAACTTAAGTTTGAAAAACGGTTTGAATTTTTGTGTTCAAAAACATCTGGAAATGGAGTTACTTGTGCCTACAAATTGCTAGATATCCTATTTAGCAGAGAATTTTTATGCAAGTGTTCTTGGTCGGGTGGCAGTAGAGGCAGAGATACTAAAGTCGCATTGAAAGGGTTCAAAAATGTCTTGATTTTTTTTTATAGCATGATTCATTTGTGGGATGTTACATATACAGTAGAAAACAATGAAAAGTTCTTTAAAATTGTAACGAAGAATGCTACTAAGAGATTAGAAATTAAAGATCTCAGAACATCTTCAAAACGAAAACGTCAAGAAAAAACTACAAGCAAGGAGAGGAAAACAGAAACCTCGCATGGAGGTAATGCAAAAAATGACGCACTCATTGATGAAAATGTGACAGTGGCAGCGCAAAATGGGGCGCCTGGTCCATCATCGGATGTGGTGGCAATGGCAGTGCAAAATGAAAGGCAAATTTCTGAACCGTCATTGGATGTTCTGGATGAAGACGAAGAATTAATGGAGTCGCTTCTATAAGTAGTAGAAACATAACTTATGTCTGAGGATTCTACATGAGTTTCCCGTGTGATACTATACAAGATGACTTTTTGATCACCACCCACATGTCATTTTACTCATGAATACGAACAACTTTCATTATGGGATCAACTCCGAAATCGCAAAAAAAATCAGCTGTTCCAAACAAAAGTGTAATACCTGCTGATAATTTAATGGCGATTTCGGAGGTGGTCCTTTAAAAAAAGTTTCGTATTTATGAATAAAATAACATGAGAAATATTGGTTGATGATTAAGAAGGGATCTGTATCTAGATTTATTTGATACTTACGAAATCTCGTGGCTGTGATTATTATGTACCCAAGCGTAGTACAAAAAAGTGGAAGTTTCTTTTAGTTTGTAGACATTTCAAACAGCAAGCTGCGATACCTGCTATGCTTAATTGTTTTTTGACTAATCTTGATACGTAATCTCGTGGTGCTGTGATTTTTTTGAACTTACTAAGTACGAAAATAAAACTTTATCTTTTGAACAACAGCTTGTTGACTTGTTAAACCAGATAATATGTCTAGACTGTGTTACTATTAGATCTTTTTTATCTCTAGACTTGTACTAAAAAACCATGTCAGTTACTTTTGTATGTTGTATTTTTCTCTTTAGGTTTTTACAAAAAAACATGTTACTTACTTTTTTTATCCCAATACTATGATGACTTTTATTTCCTCTATTATTCTAATTTAAACTGTATGTAAAAGTGGTATGAAATACAGCTCTTTTTTATGTTCAATACATACACATTTAAATTTTACTTCTTCGGGCTTCACTGCTCTTTCAATGCGCTCGTCTCCCGGTGGTTTAGATTTAAATATATTAAAGTATAAAGATTTTAGGGGGCGGTTAAAAACTTCTGTTAAGCCTGTAATTTTAAAGCCATGAATTATATTACTGTTTTCATCGATTTCTCTCAGTTCAATGATTTCACAATTGTTTGTCATGAAATACTTATCCTGCGGTTTTTTTGAAAGGATGTAATTGCGGAAATTAATTTTAGTGTGTTTATAATAAGTCTTTGTTAAGAAAGGACCCCGATATAAGTTTTCTTTTCTTAATGCATCGCCTTGTCTATCAATATTTTCACTTAGTCTTTTTGCTACCTGTGAAAGGGGTTTCTCGCCACTTCGCAGCAGCTTTTTAATCAAATTTAGTTTATTTTCGAAGGGGTAAGCACTGAAGGTTTGTAGCGGCCCAAACCTTTCCACTTCTTCAACGACGTGGAGAAAATTGTGCGTATTACTCGTAAGATAATCCAATCCATAGAAATCTTTGTAATGTTCAACAAAGTATTGCAACAACTCTTTTGCCAATGGTAAATAATGCATGTATTCATTGCTAGAACATATTGTTATGCCGCAATATAACTATAAAAAATGTGCAAAGGCATCTTGTGGTAACACATCTGACAGTATTATAATACTTAAGTAATACAAAAATGTTCTATATTCTGATGCTTTCCAGTGGGCAAGACAGTCTATTCCTCTCACAGACCTATGTATCTCTGATGGAAGTTTACACTTATTCAAGAATATCATAACCTCGTCTATTTGTTGCGAACGCCATTTCGTTACTAACTTAGCAAAGTTACCATCTCGCCAACCAATTAACAATATTTTCATGACACCTAAATCTATAAGATGTAAACAATCTGCTACTGGAAAGTCATTGACCATATCTATTGGAAGTTGTAACAGTGGAGAGTCTGACTTATGATGTTGTCCATAAAGTTTTTTTCTAAATTTATCATCTGTTCTCGGAGAACATCTTGAATCAGGGAATATCACGGTATGCGATTTATGGGAATATTCTCCAACAGTGGTACATTTGAGACATCCACGCTTGCCGTTAAAGTTGCATACTCCTGTAAAAAGATAAATATAAACATAATAATTTTATATTTAAAATCAAAAGTTAAGTAACTATAATCTATTTTTTATTAAAATACTAGCTGCCCGGCGTGACTTCCTTCGTGTGGTGTCACAATACCCTACCATACCCCTGCTCTAACCTTCCCTACTCCTACTTTAACTGTCAACCCTACCTTAACTTACCCCTTCCCTACTATAATCCTACCCTACCCTATGTATTACTATTAATACTATGCTACTTTTATTTTATTAACTTGGCTCATCAACAATAAGTACACTATTAGATCTTTAAAGTAGGTAGAATGTAAAAACAATACTTAAATCTAAGCCCCTCATTACTTAGAAGCAAGCTATTCCGTGTATAATCGTGTATAATTTATTCAGAAACTTTTTGGTACGTAAACAAAATTATACCTTTTATATAGGCCCTCGTTGGAGAGTCGCAGATGAAGCATCGTACCATAATAGTAATGATTTTATTGCAGTTTTTCAAAAGAATTCCGTGTTCTAATATATATTTCATTTCTGTAACGAATTGTTCTAAATATGAAACAAGGCTCTTAGGTTTTCCATTACCGTAATATATTCCAATAACAAACGGCTCTAATTTGGGATTTTCAAAAATAGTGCACAAAATCGGCCAAAATTATTTCTTGGAACTTTTGTATATTGGAAGGCCATCAAAATTTATGTTTAAATTGAGAATATCAGGTACACCTATCCACTTTTCTAAGCATATTGTAAGCGAAGTGGTGAGTCCATTATGCCAATATTTACCGTCGTGCTGGATTTGTTCTATACAAATACTTCTAGCGGTGCCAAGAATTGTTCTAGGATCATTTTGTAATGTATTTGGAAACCTATTATTTATAATTTCTGCCAATTCTTTCAATGCCGCTTGACTAATATTTTTCTCTAGAGCCCATTTTTTTATTTTTTCACGAAACAGAATATCCTTCATAAACTGGCTGCTTTCGTCTTCTTCTGTACTTTCGGTATCAGAACTTTCACAATGCGATGGACTCGGGGTCGAATAATTTTCTTCCAATATCGGTAAATTGCCGGAACCCTCGGCTATCACTTGGCTACCACTTGGTTCATTTGTAGAATCGATTATTTTTGTTTGTACGGAACCATCACCGCTACATGAAGCTAACACTTGACATTCTTTGCCGCTTTGCTGGTTGGTTTCTAACTGAACTATATTATCATTATAATTATGGTTTTTATTTGTGTTAGTTAGATGTTTTGAATACTCCCTTAAGAGTTTTTTCTTAATGGCACCAGACCGTTTTCTTGTTTTCCAAGGTTTAACGTCCATGATTGCGAAAAGGTTGAAGACAAACTGCACGATTTCAGTACGGAAACCAACAGCACGGAGGCTGAATAGATACCATTTGGCAGCCTTTAACCGGCATTAAACTTTAATAAAGGTGTATTAGGGTTCAAAGACATGCTTAAGGTTGCACTATGGAAATTTCATCGACTGCTGTACAGCTTGGTTAAGTAAAAGCTGTACAAGAGAGCAAAAATATCGTCGTAGCATTAAATCGGCCAATTTAAACACTACTGTTCAGCCTTTCGTTAAAACTTCTGCTCTTGGCTGACTAACATTTTTAGGCTTGATAATGACTGATGAAAGAGGTAAATTTTACCTATTATGCAGCTTTCAGCAGTACAAGAGTTTTTCCTACCACTCTAGGCTGTTTGTTGGAGTAAACTAACTCTCTTATAATGCCACTCTTGGCAAACTTCACCGTGAAAACTGTTTAAAAGTTTATGAAAAGGGCGAGTATATAATTATGTTTAGTAGTTACGAATAACATCATGGGCCATGTTTTGATACTTCTGCATTCACTATGCTATGATGCATGTATAGCGAAGAGCTTTAGAAGAGGATCAATATATGCTATTAGAGTAATAATACTCCTGGTAACGTCTGCTTTAAAACCTTAAGCTGTATTGAAGCTTAGAAAACCCCTATAAGCATTGGCATTTAATTAGAATTACCATACACTACTATACATCATTAGACATAATATAACTCCCTTATACAAAACGAAGTTGTTTAAGAGTTTTCATGGTGACTGTTGTTCAGCCCAATTGGATAGCATTATAAGAGAATAAGTCTACTCTACCAAGCAGCCTTGAGTGGTATCCAAAACTCTCGTAATGCTGATAGCTGCAAAAGAGTTGAAATTTACCCCTTTAACCAGTCATTAACAAGCCTACGGATTATTAGTCAGCCTTGGGCGTAAGTTATAGCTAAAAGCAGAATATTGGTGTTCAATTTCACCGATATCATGCTGCGACGATTTTTTAGCTCCCTTTTACAGCTCTAATTCAGCCAAGCTGTACAGTAGTCGAAGAAACCTCCGAAGTGCAACCTTAAGCATATCTTGGAACTCTTATACATATTTAGTAAAGCTTAATGCAGGTAAAAAGCTGACTAACCGCTAACCATTCAGCCTCCGTGCTGCTTGGGAGGGTAGATGTGATCCTTGTGCCTGATTATGGTGTCAACGAGTTAACTATCCATTATTATAATATTGTTGTGCAAAAGCATGGTGGTAATAACTCGTGCTTCAATTTGTTTCGAGTCGATCTTGTTTTGTAAAGTACCGCCCGAAGGGATACATAAAAGTTATGTAGCGTGATACATAATCTCCGGTTGATGGTAGGTTTTTAAAAAAGGTGTCGGAAAACCTGCCAATTTTTTAAAGTTCCCAACAAAGTAGGAATACTTGTTCCTTACGTACTTCATCGATTTTGTGTCTTGTGAGTCAGTTCCCCCATCGAGTAGTTATTCACCATAGCCCCCACTCCAAGCGTTCCAATTCGTCGCGCGCCGTCGTTCGTTACGTAGACACTTAGGAGAGCTTTATGCGAAAGCTCAGCCGACGGGATGTCTAGCAAAATGGGGCGATTGCAGACGGCTACTCTTCTATAAGGAGCTTAGTGGCGTGGGCAAAAGCGGGTCAGGTCAGTGGCCGGCGTGGCACGGCGTGGATGGGGCAGGGAAAGTCGCCCGTGCGTGGTTAACGCGTAAGTTTCTTTTTTGCAAGCGAGGCACGGCGCAGTTGTGTGGCGCATGCGCGGCGGGGGCGGTGCGAGTACGTCAGTGTTGCGTGCAGCCGACGCTCACAGCGGACGCGCGGACTCGCGCTCGCGGCAGGAGTCAGGACTAGCCGCTAGCCACCACTCCACCAGTGCCACTGTGACAGGCTTTCAAGCGCCGGCGTCGCCATGAAGGACGCGAACCGGTCGCCACCGCCGCCGCTCCCGCTGCCCGCGCGCCTTTACCTGCGCGCCCTCAAGCAGTATCAGAAGCTGATCGACTTGCGTCGCCTCACTTCCAAAGACAAAGTAAGCGGATGCTAATGTCATTGAACATTAACGCTGCCTTCAAATGCTTTGTTTTTAAGCGCTTAATTAGCGCTGTGCCTCTTTAGTGCAGTACTTACTCGTAGCTAATACTTGTAGACTTGGTAGAGTCGTTTCTCTATTATCTACGGGTTGGCATTTGGGATAAACAAACACTATTAATCTATGTAGCTACAGTAACTATGTACTGATTTTCGACAGTGCAGAATTAATTAAAAATGACATAATATTTTAAGAAGTACAAACCTACTTAGATGTTACGGCTTTCATACTTATTTAAAATGTAGGTAGTGACGCTAGGCAGGTAACATATTTTACCAGTGTAAAAACAAATCGACACAAGTAAAGCAAATTGACGTCAGTAGATCAGAAAAGGCAACCAACGTGTCGTGACTTCACTGCCTTCAAGTTGGCAACTGTATGTCACAATCGGTTAATCAAGCTTGTTATTGAATATATTGATGGCTAACTACTACCTATTATGGAGCAACCAAATATACCTACCTACATAGTATGAAACTTCATAAAATATAATATTGGATAGTTTTACTTTTTACCAAACGGTATCAGTTTGCTTTCTGTAGTGAAGCATGGTAAATAAGCGTGATATTTTTAGAGTTCCGTACCCAAAGGGTAAGAGACCCTCTTACTAAGACTCCGCTGTCCGTCCGTCCGTTCGTCCGTCTATCACGAGGCTGTATCTCATGAACCGTGATAGTTAGACAATTGAAATTTTCACAGATGATGTTTTTCTGTTGCCGCTATAACAAAAAATACTAAAAACAGAATAAAATAAATATTTAAGGGGGGCTCCCATACAACGTTTCTTGCTCGATATTTATAACGGCAATAGGTAGACGCTTGAAATATTCAAATGTTGAATAGTACGGAACCCTCCGTGCGTGAGTCCGACTCGCACTGGGCCGTTTTTTTTACAGTGTACCTACCTACACAACATCCATGATGTAATGATATCTTACGTGTTTAATCTACTGCGATATACCCGGTTATTAATTCAATCATAACAATTATTAACTATCAACAAACAATATAATATTTTTTGTGTTACCTACCTACGTATTTTTATCACGTCATAAATCTGTTCTAGTATTTTACCTATAATCGGATAGTAAGTACCTATAACCACCAGTTATCGAGATTTACTTCAATACAAGTTCATGTAACCGAATATTATGTGCAGATTATGAAAAAGAAAAGTAAAAGCCATGCCGTTAAATCCGAACGCCACTTTTCATGCCTAATATTTTGCGAAAATTTTACTCACATTTAACATTTTTTTGTATCCAAACAGGTTGTGCTGGTACATAGTTATTTTACCGACTTCAAAAATGGATGAGATTGTTCATAACTCTATCAAATCTTAACCAATTTCGTCAATTTTTTTTTGTTCGAATAGATATAACGTGCCATTGGTCCAATTTTAATTTGGTGAAGATCTGATGAAGACTTTCAGAGATGGAGAACGGAACTTTTCAATGGACAGCAGTAAATAAAACCTATGGGTCCTGTTATAGTGGGTAACCTGAAATAAATCAGTCTTTGTAGAATCTACAAGCAAGGTGTTTCACTTACTCAATCATAAACATAATAGGTCCCATCCTTTAATATGCATATGTTTCATAAAATATAGCATAAAAGTAGTGCCAGGGTAATTTGCTGATGTTCTGGTGAAGACTTTCGGAGATGGAAATTGAGAACTTAAAATTTTAAAGCAAAAAATTAGTAGGGGAAATGGTTATAAGGGACTTGATCTTTTTCTCCCACTCCCCCACTAAAAATTGTAAAATAATATTTTTCGATAGAAACGGACTAAAAAAATCATAAATGTGGACTATAAAAATATATATGATTTTTTTTCTATATTTGGTAGGTCTGAGAATAGGTCGTAGGCTAATTAATATGGCAAAACAACGTTTGCCGAGTCAAATTGTTATATATAAAAGTTTTAAATTGTTATATATGAAATAATTTATTGTTGATCGTGTCAAATACCGTATTAATGTTGCCTACCTATACACCTACCTATACACTATACAGTACTGTGAGTCAATTTGATGACTCCGGCGCTGATCAGGTGCGGGATACAAACCTCCTGCTACGCAACGGCTGCATCTTATATGCCGGTTAAAACCCGCTCAAGATTGATTGTCTAAGCAAAAAAAATTACATATTTACGTTATACTTACCTACGAACATTTTGCGATTCGGAAAGACCAGAGAGCGAGCTTAGAATGTGGGAACTCTGACCCAACAGTTTTCCTGCTCATATGGGGGGGGGGTATTACCCACGCATTCCATTGGTTTGATGGATCGTGTGATCATATATAATCTCAAACTTATTTAGAAGATATGTTAAAATTATATGCTTTATTAAGATCTAGCAGTGCTCAGATAAATTAGCGGCATAAAAACTGGAAACTACTGTAATTTAGCACTTGATACAACGGTATGGCAATTATTTCTAATTGTAGTTTTTATATTATAATAGTTTGGGCGTTTATTTACATACATTATATAAACTCATGCCTGTATTCCGGAGGAGTAGGCAGATACCAGGGACTGCCACTTGCCACGGTCCTAACAAACCTCTTTCGCTTCATCAACATTAAATTAGACATTGAATGCACGCATGCCTTTTGTAATATGTATTTCTGTAATTTAATAGTTACTCGTTGTCATATGAACCTAACCTACTGCTTGTTATCGTCAGCCGTCAACAGTTTTATCGGTGAGTTGATAGCGCGCCCGCTCTTCCTGTGATACTAAACAACTATAACTCAGCGGAAACTATAAAAAATATATTTTTAACATCCCGCATTTTCGTGACGCATAATTTGTTTGAATTAAATTTTATTGAGGCCAATGTCTCAATGACAACGAAAACTAGCAATGTGTGACATAGGGACAAAGCAGCAGATATTTTAAAATTCTACCGCAGTTCAGTTTTTACTCTGCGTGTATGCACCTGTTATCCAGTGGCAAATCGTTTAAATCCAAAGTACTAACCATAACAAATAAATAACTTCCACGCAACACAATCACTTGTCCTAATCCCAAACTAGGATTCCCACTGGAGACCGTACTTGATTTGTATACAAGGCCTGTTTGTGATATACTTACTTGTCTGGTTACTATACCACAGAGTATTCTACCAAATAGAGGCAAATAACAACTACTGTCGTGCTTATATTATTATGTTTGTTATAGTCGAGTCCTGTCTACTAGCTTAAATATAATTACTGTAAACCTTGCATGGCAATAAATGATTATTCTTTCTTTCTATTTTAAAACTAGGGAACATTTAACCATTTTTTGTGTTCCGTAACCGAAGGTTGCCAAACGGGACCCTATTACTAAGACTTCACTGTCCGTCTGTCTGTGTCCGTCTGGTCGTCTGTGTGTCTGTCGGTTACCAGGCTGTATCTCATGAACCGTGATAGCCAGGCAGTTGAAATTTTCACACATGATCTATTTCTGTTGTCGCTATAACATCAAATACGAAAAACAGAGTAAAAATAGAGTACAATAAACGTATTTTTTTTTGCCGTTTTTCTCGGTATTAATAACGGCACAGGTAGTCGCTTGAAATATTCACAGAGCATTTATATCTATATTCGCTCATAAATAAACAATAAAATAAATATTTAAGGGGGCTCCTATACAACAAACGTGATTTATTGCCGTTTTTCTCGTTCTTTGTGTCTAATGTTGAATAGATAATGGTACGGAACCCTTCGCGCGCGAGTCCGGTTCGCACTTGGTCAGTTTTTTCTAATTGATTCTGTAGTGGTCCTCAGTTTGCCGGGCTAATGTGTGTGACTGAAATGAAAATAAAAAAGTCTATTTGTAACCAACACCAAGTATTTTACAACCAATAAAATTTATTTCAGCTACTCCGATGCTTATGCTAGGTAATACAATCTGTGTTACAGACATCAGCGTTTCTCAATTGTAACCAACAACCATTTTTATTTATTTTAAGATAAACCGCATACGGATAATCCAGTTGAATAATCGTAGAGTTATGGGCTTAGAACACAAAAAGAAGGTTATGGGTGAAGGGGCTCCAGTGTCCACTGGATTGTCGGTCAGGTCGTGAGGCGAGCCGCTTTCCGCTTGCGCGCTTCCTGCCGCGCCGACGGATAACCGAGCAACCTCACGGCGATGGCGTTTGACACTTCCGTACACACGTGTCGGCCATTCGCGGCGACATTTTTAAGCCGGGTGTAGACGGATGTAACGTGTAATAATTTATGTTAGCTGTTGGCTTAAGAAAGGGACGATGACTATGTAGTTGTTTGCAAGTTTAACGGGTCTATTAGGTGAATTATTATTGTCATTATTGAATAACAATTTGCCTCTCTTTATGAACTTAATTCTAGAATTACTCACTTGAATTTTCGAAAGTTTTAGTTCAAAATTGCCTCTCTCACACAAAATATGGAAGGCATTATTGTAAAAGCGTGAAGCAAATAGTTGTCCAGTCCCTTTCCAATTAACAGTGTTATAACGTCTAAGGTAACGCGAATTTGGCGTGTGGGCGCCTTACTAGCGTTACATGTTACACTGGACGTATGGATCCGGCTTAGTATTCACTGCCGGCGTAGTTGTTTTGAAATAGTCGCTCGTCTATGCAGGGTGTACCGTAGTTTCGAAAAGTTAGACGAATTAAAAAGCTCGTAATTGGCCTAAGATAAGTCTAAGTAAAAAAATCATCTCAAGCTTCTTGTTATTGGATAAAATAAACAAAGTTATGCTTACCATCTTACTAAATTTGTGATAAAATCACCAATATATTCAGCTGTTTCATACATTTACGCATGCTGTTTCATATATGTAATTTTATGTATGGATTAGCTGGACCGCGTTTCATAGTTTACACTACATAGTTTATTATGACAATTCGAGATACATTGCGTAGCCGATTACTAAAATTAGTCTTCCTTCTTGTTAATTTGTGTGTTAATCAGCTATGTACGTAGAAATTTCGTTGTAAGGCATGATAGATAGATAGAATATTCTTTATTGTACACAGAGATTACATTAACATAAATTTAATAAATCGAAGTACAATTGGCGGCCTTATTACTACAAGCAATTTTTTCCAGGCAACCATAGACGGAGACAAGATAGAAATTAGGGACGGGTAGTCGAGTCGGTGCAATTAAAAAATACGAGTTGAAAAGTATATAAACTTCCTTAAACCATAAACCATGCATGATTGTAGTTATAGAAATGAATGTGGCCACAATGGCCCTAGTGTTTGTTTTGCTGTTTTGAAGTTAGAACTCCTCCTCTTCTGAAAGAAACGGTTTGATGCACTCTGTATAACAGATAATTTTTAATCAGGTGTATTACCTACCAGTACCTATTTTACTTAAATCTATTTGCTTAAAGCTGAAGGTAACTTTTCAAGAAGTATTAATTACCTATATGTTTATATAATTTGAATAAATAAATAAAACTAAAAGAATGTGTTAGTAAAACAAAGAACTAAAATTATCTCTTTATAAATCAATTAATGATTCGTCACGAATCTTGGTTATGCTGTTGGTACTGCTATCAAAGGCCGCCATTTTTAGTTTTTTCATTTCAAATTCCTTTATTAAAATTAAAATCAGTGCAGCTAACATTAATACTTACAGTCAACTTTAATAGGTAACCCTTAATATTAGAATTTAACCCTTTGTAGAAATTGGTGACACGAAAAACAATGCTATTATTTTTATACTATTGATAGGTACTTGTGCTAACGACAACCATTTATTGTATGCAAGATTAGAAAAGACGTACGCACTTGTTTCACTTCACATTGCCATTTATAGGGTCGTAGTCCGACAAGGAACCCTTATAGTTTCGCCATGTCCGTCTATCTGTCTGTCCGTCCGCGGCCGAGCGCAAAGAGCGGTGGTACTAGAAAGCTGTAATTTGTGTGTTATATTAATCAACGATCCAAACGATCACGAAGGTTAAGCAACACAGGGCGCGTTCAGTGCATGGATGGGTCGCCGTCTATGCCTAACGCTAGTGGCATTCGCGAGCGGTTCCGTGCTTTGCAAGGCACGTTAAGCTGTTGGTGCCGGCTGCCGTCGATATATGGCAGTCGTTAAGCCAAGTCAGAGGCCTTAGGGCAGCTTGAAAACTTCTGACAGTAAACGAGCCACTAGTCTACAAGCCTCCACCAATCCGGACTTGGCCCCCGTGGTGGAGTATGGCCTATACCTTCCTCAGGGAAGAGACCCGTGCCCCTTGGTGGGGACATAATGGGTTGATGATGATATTAATCATATTAATCACGCCGACAAAGTTAAACAACAAAACGTTGGAATTTTTTTTTTTACTTCCCCTAACATCAAAAGTGGGGATTATTTTTTTCTCGTCTCGTCTCGTCGTCCGTGAGGTACCGTTATTGAAAAATATTGTGGGTGTAGAAAGACCATTGTTCAATTTAGGGTTCCGTTTGCATAATATTAAGCTTTAAAGCGCAAATTTTTGTCCGAGTAGGGTGTCCCCCCCCCCCTCTCCTGGCTAAATGGTTGATTGTAGAAACGTGAAAAAATTCAGGGTAGTGGCACATATAATGAACTTGAAAGGAAAAGTTTCACGGCTAAGTAGGCATCACTAGTTAACGAGTAATAGGCCACCAACTTATAAAAGTAAAATTTCGTACAAAATCCTTTGAAAATGATTTTGATGAAGTTGTTAGTTCTGTAAAGCAGAAAAAAACCCTCTTTCTACGGAACCCTACACGTGTGCCCGACACGCACTTGGCCGGTTTTTTAGCCACTTTTAGTTAAACTCTCCCGAAAATTGCGGCAAGAACGTGTCCCGCAGACCTCGCTGCCGTTGTTCTATTTGCTACCGACGTTTTAGTTGATCATGAAAAGTTAAGGTATTCCTCTAAGTTCAACGGCCTCTAAAGTCAATACGGCAAAACAAAAGTATAAATTACCATGCGAAGAAAGTTTGCGAGAAAGGTAGCTCATAATTTATAGTTCAAATTTTCTTAACGTCGCGGACAAAACCGAGTTTTACAGAAGTTAACTGAATAGAAAAGGTCGACTGGCCCATTGAACAAGTTTTTTTCAGAATGAACAAGTTTTTTTTAAATCACTGTCTAGGATGCCTGCTATTCGTTAACCCAAAGGCTATGTGCGAGCTATGTGCTAGGAATATTTTACTTTTGGTGATAGTTTTATTTTACGTACTTTGATATGAATTCCTCCTTAATGTAATAGGCGTACGTGACATATAAGTACAGGGTGACTTTGAATTCGTTCATCGTATTTAAAGAGACGTTCTAACCATTATTTAGACACATATGCTGCTAGTTTTGAAAAAATACGCGTCAAAAAAAAATACCCGAAATTACTTCACATAAGCATATCACACAAAGAATATCAGGACAAAAAGTAATAAAAATAATAAAAATATGTTTTGAGCTTCTTATGGTCGGCGCCGTTCAACTCAATTGTTTTTTTAATTGTTGGACGTGTCGGACGTCAGACTCTTAATCATTTAACATATTAGAAAACACTTTTCAACGTTACGGTACTTCCTACCACTTCGAATTTGGTTCCCAGTGTAGAGCCAAAGGTTGGAAATCAAGAATATTTACAAATATGTTTTACCATTACTTTGAATCATTAATAATACTGTTTTTCACAATGAATTCCATCAAGATGGTAAACGATCTCACTCGTTCGTTCCCCGTCACATCCGGTAAATCGATGTCGACTTATTTAATTGTGCGCCAGGAATCTATTAAAAAAAACCGGCCAAGTGCGGGTCAGACTCACACACGAAGGGTTCCGTACCATTATCTATACAACATTTGAATATTTCAAGCGTCTATCTGTTGCCGTTATTAATATTGAGCCAAAAACGGCAAAAAAATCACGTTTGTTGTATGAGAGCCCCCCTTAAATATTTATTTTATTCTGTTTTTAGTTATTATATCGGCAACAGAAATACATCATCTCTGAAAATTTCAACTGCTTTGCTATCACGACTCATGAGATACAGCCTGGTGACAAACAGACAGACGGACAATGGAGTCTTAGTAATAGGGTCCCTTATCCTTTGGGTACGGAACCCTAAAAATAAGCTTCTATTTTAAAACACTTGAGCACGATTCCTCTAATCTCCTCCCTCTAATGGTGCCTTAAATCTAATATTTACGTACCTACTGCAATTCGGTATTTTACACGATCAACAATAAATTATTTCATATGCTCGATTAAAACAAAAATTACAAAATATCTCGGAAAATGTATCTCTTTTAGTCAGTTACTTGTTATTACAATTTTTAAATAGATTAAACATAAAAAGAGTGCTCTGAAATGTGACGTCATATGCCAGTATTTTCATACAAAATTCCGTTTTAAAAGTAACTCATTTGATATTTTGTCAAATACCCAATTTAGGAATGTTATAGAGATGTTGTGTTCTTACAAATAACATCGAAAACTTTACAGTGTATAGTCAGTAGTTAAGTAAGAGCTACCTAGTCGAAAAATGTTGATGGCCCTGACTTCCTACATTTTATCTATGCCTATTTTTATTTAATTTCAGGCTGCCTGTTACGGTTCGGGTGGAATGCTAATTAACTGCTGTAGCATGTCTTAATGCTTTTATACTTACAATGTGATTTTTTTTTTTTTTTTTTGTTGCACTAACCCGTGCTTTGGACAATTTTAATAAACTATTTAGAGGCTAAAAATTCCACTTGAACCAGCGACCTCTGGCTAACCGTGCCAGCGTTCTTCCAACTGAGCTAATGGGCAAATGCAGGCATAAGCGAAATTTCGAGCCTCTTTACAAACTTCTCTGTATTACGTACAGGCAGCGACATCTGGCCGAAGCAATTTACATCACTTGCAGCCCTGAGTAACCCACTTTGCAGTTAGGTTTTTACATCGGAATTATACCGGTGTACCTACATTATTATATTCTTTTTTTTTTGTTGCACAAATTTTTAGCCTCTAAATGGGGTTTTAAAATTGTCCACAGCGCGGGCTAGTGCAACAAAAAAAAAAGAAGGAAGGACATGATTGCCCCGTTCTCATTAAACAAGGTCTGTAATCGTTTCAATACAAAAGAAAGCAACGCTCGTTCCACTTTCTCCCGGTCGCAGCCGACGTCAACGTTGTGCCTTTATTTTGATTCATTACTTATGCAGCTCCTTTGTTCTCTCACGCATATTTGCAAATGCAACGCTATATTTAGCAGATGTACATACATACGCGGCTTCATGTATTTAGCACAGAATATGCTGAATTATTAACGCATGACGTAGCCCGGCTCAAACTGAGCATACAAATGGTATGCCTAAGACAAAAATAACAGTGGAGCGGATACGCATGTGAAATAAATATGTACAATAAATAAATAAATATGTAACTTGATAACTTTATTATTAGTTATATTTTTTTACGTAGAAGCGAGCGTCAGCGCACTCGAAAATTGAACCCAATAAAATATGTAATGATACTCTTATAATGAAACAAACTGAATTCGACCTTTTCGACAATTCGAGTATTTAATAAAAATATTTGAATTCAGTTCGATGCATTTCAAAAGACACCGTGATTATGCCACGTAAAAAACATCTAGTAAAAAACTTTTAGTAATAAAGCTGCCAATTGTACCGTACTACCTATATCATTGTTAATTTCTCATACGTAATTCCTGGTGTACATAGAATAAAGAATATTCTATCTATCTATCGATCTACCTACATAGAAACCCGCGATTCGCCAATTTTGGTACTCCGTGGTCAACAGATAAAACAATGCGATGACGTGATTGTGAGACATTACAGAGCTACCCTGCTTGCTGTGCTATTCAATATTAATGACTCTCCATTGACTCAATACATAAGCACAAGTTGATTAATAGTAATAACATCGTGTGATTGTTTGACGTAAGTGGCATTTATGTATATCTAACCTACTTCTTGATAAAGCCATTTTTCCTCAGTCAACCGAAAATAAATACACACTCGCCTATTGGAGGAGCCCATTAGTTAGATAACCCTCGACTTTATGCATTGTCGCGTATCGAGATATCTTTGCATCACATTAAAGGGCTCCACACACAGTAACGTTAGCGCCACCAATATATAAAAGATCGGCCCCTATATTACGCGCACCAAATCCTGAGCGATTCCAATCGTCTAACTGTCACATTAGTATGGAATTCGATAGTCCGACGATTGGTTTGGACGATTCGAATCGTCTAACTGTCGAATTAGTATGGAATTTGACAGTTAGACGATTAGAATCGCTCAGGATTTGGTGCGCAGATCTTTTTTTACAGATCGTTTTTGCAAAACGTGTCAGTACATTCATGTTTCATGTTTGTGTTTTTCCTGGTACAATAAAGAATATTCTTATCTTATCTTATCTTACAATCTCTCAATCGTGCGAATTAGTGATTTTTAGCACCCACGACCGAGAACCCAGGATCACGGACATGGGACCAGATAGAATTTATGCCAAAAACGGCTCTTTCTGGCGTTAATTCAATTTAGTCCTAGGTTTGTTGTCGTATAGTCAAACATATTAATTTTTCAAACACGATCTGTCTGAGAAGATATGTTTTTTTTTTCATTGGTGGCGTTAGTGAACCTCATGGATCCCCTTAAGACTATTCTACGTAAAGCATGCTGCCCCGCTCGCACAATTTAACATGTTTAATGAATGTAAAAAAAAATTAAAAATAAAGACCGTCTTCTAAACACTGCAGCACTAAAAAGTTAGAAATAATTTAAAAGAATACCTTTAAATTAAAAGTATGCATGTAGGTATTCTAGAAGTATAATTTGTAGTCGGTGTCCAAAATATATGTGATACTGGGCGCCGACTACAAATTATACTTCTACAATACCTACATCTATACATACTATTTAAAGGTATTCTTGTAAATTATTTCTAACTTTTTGTTGCTGCAGTGTTTTGTCAGTTTTAAAAATGTTAAATTCGGTATTTGACACGATCAACAATAAATTACTTCATATGCTCGATTAAAACAAAAATTACAAAATATTAATTACTAGTTGTTACAATTTTTAAATAGATTAAACAAAAAAAGAGTGCTTTGAAATGTGACGTCATAAGCAAGTAGTTAAAGTATGAAATTGCCGTTTTATTGCAATAGGTTCTTTGAATTGACATAGAATCTTCATGGTTTGAGGTTTTCGAATGAAACTTTTTTCAAATGGTTTCTATGATGTTCTTTTTTTAAAAAATGTGAAACATTTGAATATCGACTTTCAATTGTTTTTGTTATTCAATTTAGACAAGAAAGATGGATACTGCGAAAATTCGAGTGATTATGAGGCACCCATTTTTCGTATTTTTTTATTTTATTGATTTGACGCAAGTGAGTCAATATTGTGGGTAAGGTAACGTTAAACCATGCCGCTAATTCCTGAGTAGTTTGACTAGGGTCGGCTTCCACTATCTCTCTTAATTCATCGTTATTCACCTGTGTGGGCGGTCTTCCTCGTGGCTCGTTCTTTAAGTCGAAATTTCCATCACGAAAGCGTTTAAACCAAAATCGCATGGTGCGTTCATTAGTAGACCCCTCTCCAAACGCAGCATTGATATTGCGGGCTGTTTCTGCCGCGTTAGTTCCGCGTCGGAACTCGTATTCAAAAATCACTCAAATTTTCGCAGTATCCATCTTTCTTGTCTAAATTGAATAACAAAAACAATTGAAAGTCGATATTCAAATGTTTCACATTTTTTAAAAAAAGAACATCATAGAAACCATTTGAAAAAAGTTTCATTCGAAAACCTCAAACCATGAAGATTCTATGTCAATTCAAAGAACCTATTGCAATAAAACGGCAATTTCATACTTTAACCCCTATTATTTTCATACAAAATTCATTTGATATTTTAAATACCCAATTGTGCGAGCGATCCACCATGCTTCAGGTAGAACAGTCTTAAGGGGATCCATGAGGTTGACTAACGCCACCAATGAAAAAAAACATATCTTAGACAGATCGTGTTTGAAAAATTAATATGTTTGACTTTACTTCCTGTCCAATACTGTGTTCCTGTCTACTAGTTAAGTCAACATAATGTAAGCCCTTAATTGGCCTATGGTTGGATATATTTAACATAACTATACTTTAGAAGTTAACTTGTGCTGTGGGTTTTGTATTAAAATAAAATAAAAAATAAAAATAAAATACGACACCAAACCTAGGACTAGATAGAATTAACGCCAGAAACAGCCGTTTTGGCATAAATTCTATCTAGTCCCATGTCCGTGATCCTGGGGTCACGTAGAACAGTCTTAAGGGGATCCATGAGGTTGACTAGTGCCACCAATGAAAAAATAAATCATGTCAGTTTTTACACATCGATTTTCCAAAAAGTGTCAGTACAAAAGTGTGGCTATTCGCTCAATCATGTTAAGAGTGATTTTTAGGACCTCTGGCCGAGAACCTAAGGCAAAAAACCTAGGACCCCAATGACGGTATAGACGGCCGTTTTTGGCATACACTATCTAGTCTCTGGTGCGTGATCCGTGAAGAACTTGGCCTGGCGCTCTAACAGAACAGAAGAAAGTTTGAACGCGACTGTCTGTCGGTAGAATAATTCTAAGAATGATAAATAAAGTTAATCAGCTGTTTTGACCGCTGCTGACGCAAAAGCTCATGCACTGCGATAGCAGTATGATTTATAAATAAAAACTTCACGTTGCTATATATTTCTCACAAAATTATACGAAACTAACGTCGTTCGGTGCCTATACATAATGTTCACGGCATCTCGATGATAGAGCATGGTAAACATGTTGAAGTAAAAACTACACTAATCATTTACAAGGCACAAGTGGTGTTAATTGATCACGTCTATCATTGTAATAGCCAAGTGACAAAGGTCAAGCCATGGATCAGGCTTGGACTTTGTTGACGACTTATTCAATGCTCCATCTCAAGCTCGCAGGTTGATGCCCGAAGTACAGTCAACAGCAGGATAACCTTTACATTTTTGTTGCAATGTCGGCCGTAACGCAACCGATTAAGGTGCACGCGTGTATAGGTTGATGTGCTGTCGACTGTACTTACTGTAAGATGACAAAACGGAACGCATGTGAGAATCAGACCAATCAGTGGCAACGCTCCCCCCAACCTTCTCTCTCTCTCCTGTGAACCCCAAATATGTCTACCACGTAAAATATTGTCTCGCGCAAATAAAATATTTTAGTCTTGTAAAACTCCCTCTTAGTATAGTATCTTCTATTGTACCTACAAAGATAACGTGTCAATAGTACCTCTTGAAAATATGCGATATAAGTTTTTATTAAGCTTTCCCCTCTGTGATCCTTCTCACATGCACTTTGGAACATATTCTAACATAATATACCTATGTAATGATTGGAAAAATTACGGACATTCTAAATGTTTTAATTTTCATAAATAGATAATCAAGTAGTAATAAATTTATAATTTTAGTAGGATAACAAAATTATATGTAAAATGTAGGGTACATATATGTCTCTACATTTTATGTATAATTTTGATTTTATTTTCTAGTAACGGCTCCGACGTATACTATAATATCACAATATTAAAAATTAATGAACAATCTTTAGAATGTGGGACCGAGAGGGATCCAGAAGTAAAGACAGTAAGAGAAGTAATCAGAAGAAGTTAACAATATATTTGCTGCCTCGTTGGACAAGCCGTTAAGGCCCTTACTACCAAGACAGAGGTCGTGGATTCGATTCCCACTGGGGGCCGCCGTACATTTGTACAAATGGCCTCGGTCTGGGTGTATTTTCATGTTTGTGATGTCCTTGCCTCGTTGCCATAGCACAGGGTATCATAGTTTGGGACGAGGTCAAATGATTGTGTTGTGTGGAAGTTTTTCTTTTTATTTTTTTTTGTTGTTGAAACCACCCATCATCATAAGCAGCCCAGGCCTTCTCTCAGAGAGAGAGAGAGTAAGGGCTTAATCACCAAGCGTGGCCACTTTTGGCGCGGATTGGCGATTTCAAGCGCTGTGGCATGTGAATAGTTCAGACCCTCAGGTTTCGTCACGATGTTTTCCTTCACAGTTAGTGAGTGATATTGCTACTATAACTTCACAAATGTACATAACTTAGAAAACAAAGTCATAGGTACATGGCCGCACTGGGAATCGAACCTGGGTCTCTCGTTTCCGAGTCCAATGTTCTACCCACTAGGCTACCACCGCTTCACCCATCGCCTCATTGTAATAAAGAATATTCTTGTCTCAAGAATATTCTTATCTTATCTTGAAGAAGCTTCCCGACCTGGCTCTAGGAGTTAGCCAATGTGGTATATTTATTTATTTTATTTTAATTCTTTATTGCACTAATTACATTGTAAGTGTACAAGGGCGTGCGTACATATAGGTACGTACTGGGTTTCTTTAGAATGCACTTCCACTACGTCTACCTACAGTTTTTACCTATAAAATTGACAAGTTTATCAACACGAGTGAAGAGGCTGACTGCCTGACCCTGATTTACTGCGAGAACCATTACGGATAACTTCTGATTTATGGCTTAATATTAAATTAATAATTGTGAACACGTGAACGTCACGTATCATCATATCATGTCGCTGGCCCCCGCAACTTCGCTAAGCTGGTATACTTTTTAGGGTTTCGTACCTCAAAAGGAAAAAAAACGGAACCCTTATAGGATCACTTTGTTGTCCGTCCGTCCGTCCGTCCGTCTGTCTGTCAGGACTCTTTATCTCGGGAACGCATGCAGGTACCTATCGAGTTGAAAATAAAACCATATACTCAGGTCAGACCCTTGAAGCCAGTTGAATCTGTGTCAAAGTTCTAAGTTAACGCAAAAAAAAGACACGGCCGTTTATGCCGCTAAACATTCGACAAGGAAATCAAAATTTATAGGGTACTCTTTCTGTGGACTATGAAATTATGAAATTTATTCAAACTATGAAATTTGGCAAGGAAAATCGTCGTATGCAGGGAAAAGTCTGACAACTACACATTTGTAATTAAATCACCAAAAAAATTAGTCTTGAAGTTCAGGAAAAGCTCGGCAAAAATCGCGAGATTCGATTCCTGAACTATTTATAATATTATATTCTTTTTGTTGCACTAACCCGTGCTGAGGACAATTTTAAAAACCTATTTAGAGACTAAAAATCAGAGCTGCAAGTGATGTAAATTGCTTCGGCCAGATGTCGCAGCCTGTACGTAATACAGAGAAGTTCGTAAAGAGGCTCGAAATTTCGCTGATGTCTGCACTTGCCCATTAGCTCAGTTGGGAGAGCGCTGGCACGGTTAGCCAGAGGTCGCGGGTTCAAGTCCCGGCATGGGTGGAATTTTTAGCCTCTAACTAAATAGGTATTTATAATATGTAATTACCTACAAATTTGGCAATTTCGAGCGCTGAGGTATTCTAACACCTCAGAACTCAGTTTGCTCACGATGTTTTCCTTCAGAGTTAGCGAGTGGTATTGCTACTACAACTTCAAAAATACGTAAATTACAAAAAAAAAAAATTAAGTTATTGGTGCATGCCGGGATTCGAACCCACGACCCCCCGAATGTGAGGCTTTCTTGCGCTGCGCTACCACCGCTCATCGACATTTAATTAATTATAATCAGGACTAAAAATTTTTACAAAAAACTGCGTTTTAAAGCTAAATATTTCGCAAACGAAACCCTTAATCGTAAAATGTGGTCTATAAACTTTCATACGATAATTTTAAACACTATTTTATCCCAAAATATTTTTAAACGACCAATCCAACGATAACCCCACTAAGGTGAGGGCATGAAAAAAATTGCATTCCTAATTTTGTTGTGGGGCAGGTACGCTAAACAAATTTTTTTTTCAAGATTTAATCTACCGTTTTGTTGACGTAATAAATTAATGTGTGTTGTGTATGCTACATTTCAGGCTTCCAGTATTTACCGTCTCTGTGATAGAGATAGACAGACAGACGGAGTGACATAGCGAAACTATAAGGGTTCCTTGTCGACTACGGAACCCTAAAAACAGTTTTCAGGATTTGACTTACATCATTACACGTTGTGTTGTATACTTAATAATCTGAATGACTACGTGCGGAAGTAATATTTCTTAGTACATAAGTGACTTCCTCATGAGCACCTCTGACCTATACACATACCTAGCAAACTAATGGGACCCAGAGTGACCCCTTACGTAATTCTCGTCTTCTGCTTGTTTTGGATTTTATAATAAGGAAAAAAAAACGTTCAGGTATGTATGAAATCCTACGTTTCGTATTACAAATCCAAACTTTACCTATACATGAGCGAGTCGTCATACAGGGTGCCCTGAAAATAGGCGCCAGGAATTGGTTTATAAGAGTATTTTAACACTTCAAAGTGAAGCGGTTACATCATATTAAGTTAAAAAGACATGAAAACAGCTTTATTTTTTATCATCAACACAATATTCTAGGGGGTTCAATAAGTAGTGCTTTCTAAGTAGTGCTTGCTGCAGATTCTCTAAAAACCCTTGTACTGCGGCGATCACTGCCTCATCATAATCGAATTTCTGGCCTCTTAGATATTCTTTCAATCTCGGCAATAGATAAAAGTCACTAGGAGCAAGGTCTGGAGAATATGGAGGATGTTCTACCAATTCGACGCCAGCATCACTGATGGCAGCCGTCGCAACTTTGGAGTGGATGAAACAAAACAACTTTAACGAGTTTGCCACGCCGCTTTTCGCGCATTTCGTCACGCTACTTTTTGATTTGTTCTGCGTACATACTTCCCGTAATAGTGGCTCCATGACTGAGGTATTCAATCATCACCAGCCCTCCAGAAATAGATAACCCATGATCTCGCCGGCGGATGGGACGGCCTTGAATTTCTTAGGGGTCGGTGACGATGGTCTCTTCCAAGTCATGGATTGTTTTTTTGTTCCATAGTTAGAAATCGAGCCAAAAACCGATCAGGATCTGGTTGTAACAGTTCCAAACAGCTTTGTTAAATTCTAAGCCTGGTTCGTTTTTGTTCGGCCGCGTTGGCATTCTAGGCACCCAACGCGCTGAGACTTTTTTCATTCCCAAATGGTCATGTATTATATTATGAACACTCCCTATTGAAATCTTTATTTAGTTCTTCAGCTATAGAACGAACAGTAGTACGACGATGCGCTAAAACATTTTTTTCAAAATTTTTTATTATTTGTTCAGTTACTGCAGTCGTAGGGTGCTCTGAGCACGAGTAGTCATTAGTGGAGGTTCTTCCCCTCTTAAACTCCCACACCAACGCGCAACCGTACAATACGGAGGAGCATGAACCCCTAACTTATCTTGCAAGTCTTGATTTACTTGTTCCGCAGTAAAATTTTTCAATTACCGCGCGAACTTCAATTTTCTCCATTTTCGATTACTCGTTGCGACGGAACACAATTAAGAACCTTCTATGATTGAAAAAACAAAAGAGCATCAAACCTTTTTTATTTTATTATGTCGACAAATAAGTGCTCATTTGATATCTTGTCAAGTACCGTATTGTACCTATTGTATAGCTATCTTATTTGCAGAAAAATCTAATAAATAACTTACTAGAAAATATGATTTATGGTTTGCTGAACCGTCATCGGTTTTGATAATCTGCGCATCCTATATAAAATAGTGATAAATCTCTTGTCTCGTTATCCTATCTACAACTTGAGAAAAGACGTATGAATTGATTTCGAGAAGTATCATAAAGTAAAATCTAGCAAGTGGTTGCTGTAGGTTCCATAATCAATCCGTCGGTGGCAATCACCTCAGAAAAATCCGACATGGTAGAGGTTATAATCTGTCATTAACATAATATGTAATGTAGGTATAGACGGACAACAAAGTGATCCTATAAGGGTTCCGTTTTTCCTTTTGAGGTACGGAACCCTAAAAAATCCTGACTAAATGTTCAACTGCACCTGCTTACCTCATTGGCGATGTAATCATGTGATGATGTGAATATGTTAGGCAGGTGTATTTGACAAAATAAAACGGAATTTTGTATGAAAATACTGGCTTATGACGTCACATTTCAGAGCACCCTTTGTATTAATCTATTTGAAAATTGTAATAACTAGTAATTTACTAAAAGAGATACATTTTCCGAGATATTTTGTAATTTTTGTTTTAATCGAGCATATGAAATAATTTATTGTTGATCGTGTCAAATTAAGCATAACGGGCTATTATGAAAATAGCTAAATCACAGTTATTGAAAATTGTGTTAACTTTTTGCAAAAACGTATAGTGAAAAAAAGAGATATGATTTTTTTCCAATCGTGGCGCAAATTAGCACCCGGTAGTGCCATAATAATAATTTTGAAAGCGCTTGGCTAATACAAATGGTTACAAAACAGATTGCTTTCAGACGTGATTATCTCGGCGACTCTATATATATTACGTGGCGGTGTTGTAACAACTCGATCATGTAATATTCGCGTCTCCATTGGTGGAAAATAATGGCGGGAGAGCGGGGCATTGGTCGTTAGCATCTGGCGTTTTAGATTCCCCAGTGAAATTGAATTTCAATCCTGTTTACGCGGTATAGTGAGGTTTCACTACATGAAGGATTTTCCAACAAAAATTTGAAAATTTTCTGTTGAAGATTAGCATTCGATGATTGCGTAGGTACTGCAGTGTTGACAGTTTTTATTCGCATTCGAAGCGCGTGTAATGAGACCTTCTCTATTGTCGCCATGCTGAGAACACGCAAATGTAATTATGCTGTTCTAATTAAGGTTCTAACAATAGGAAACGATAGCGTTAAACAGTGAAAAAGTCGGCTCACAAGGAACTGCTTACCTATAACAGTTGAAGACAAACCTTACACGTTTTTTTTCCTTTCCCGCCAATGCGAAAGACGCCATTTGTGTGCAGAGGTAGCCAACCTCTAAAATTTGGGATTATTTCAAATCGGTAGTGTCGAGGAGAGTCATAAGTACCTACCAGATTCAGTTTTTTTTATACTTAAACAAAAAAATATTGAAATCTGATGGCTATAAAAACGAGATTTCGTATGTAAATATACAGAAGTCAAGAAACTTCACTCTTCTACTGTCGAAATAGTCTATGAATAATGCGAAAAATGACGCTCTTAACAGCCTTGGCTTGAACCGAATTGATGCGCGCAATTTCGCAATTGATTACCGTCGCAAGCGCAGGTTTTGAGGTGTTTCAATAAAAGTCTTTAAAACGTTTTGCAGTTCATAAATAATGTGTAAAGAAAGAACTCTTTGGCTCCATAGAGTAACACTAGCGCCACCTCAGAACACAAAAAGAAGGAGAAGTGCCTTATGGGCGTGGCACTGTCGATCAACGTTAGCCCGGTTGGGCTAACCTCGGCGAAACTTTTAAATATGGCCGTCAATCGCCTCGCGCCCGCTATCACCGTAACATATGTGAAAAATGCCTGATTACCTACAGAAATCGCTGTGATACATGCTATTCAAATAACAGTGCAGTGTCTTTTCACCGGTAAGCCTATTTTACTCACTATATCCATCTTTAAACTACGAAAAATCATAATTATAATAATTTTCCTGTGCAATATGCATTCCAGTACTAAGAACATAAATGAGACGTATTTATATCGTCGGGTTTACTCCACTGCTGTTTTTATGTAGAATTTTCGTGGAGGTTTTCTAACATGGAAAAGCAAGCCCGCAATGAACCGTCTCGCGAAACTGACTATTGTTCTATGCGATGAATTGCGATGTTTCGTGGTACGGCCGCATGTATTTGCCGTGAACTGTCAAAGTCACCAGTAGGTGTCAGCGGGAGTCATAGTGATGGGGTAGTTGCTTTCTTTCCAGACTGATTAAGTATCGATACTTTCGTCGCATTTACACTCGTTCGTCCAGACTTCCAAAATTACTAGGACCAATTATAATGTACGACTAGGTAGCTATTGTCCGCGACTCCGTCCACGTGGACTTCAGTTGCTAAGGAAGCTTTTATTTTAGTTGCAGATTTGGTCGTAATATGAACAGGCTTAGTTTTGACCACGTATTAGGGGTTAAAGTATGAAATTGCCGTTTTATTGCAATAGGTTCTTTGAATTGACATAGAATCTTCATGGTTTGAGGTTTTCGAATGAAACTTTTTTCAAATAGTTTCTATGATGTTCTTTTTTTAAAAAATGTGAAACATTTGAATATCGACTTTCAATTGTTTTTGTTATTCAATTTAGACAAGAAAGATGGATACTGCGAAAATTCGAGTGATTTTTGAATATGAGTTCCGACGCGGAAGTAACGCGGCAGAAACAGCCCGCAATATCAATGCTGCGTTTGGAGAGGGGTCTACTAATGAACGCACCGTGCGATTTTGGTTTAAACGCTTTCGTGATAGAAATTTCGACATACTACCTAATGTATTTTTCACAAGTTAATAAAAATATTATTATTTATGTGATATTATTAAGAATGTTTTTTGTGTTCCCATCACAGTTATCACCCACCAAGGCAATGAAAATTTCAATCCAAACTCAGAAACATCTACAGTCACGCTCATTAATTCACGAGTTAAAATACGTAGTTCTAGATTTTTTAAAGTGTGCGCTATACAAAAACGCGCGGAAGGTGAAGGCAAGGCGCAGGCATCTTGCCGCTTCAAACAAAAATTATGTAGGCGATATGTTTTGAATTATATTCAAGCGGCGTGGCACAGCCAACGTCGTTTCGTCGCCTATGTAGGTTTTCATACCTACATTTTGTAGGTATGAAAACGTTTTGAAGCGGCAAGATGCTTGCGCTGTCCCTTTACCTTACATACCTACGCAGTTTCTGTATAATTCAAGCCTAAGGTTTATCAGCAAATGGTCTCTAAACTTTGACATTTAGAATATTTGTATGATTAGAATTTACGATGAAACGGAATTCACGAATTATACGATAGGTAGGTATGAACAAAACTGACATATTTAGGAATTAACACATTGGTAGGCAAAGCCTGTAAAAATAAAACCTTAGGCAGCCTTTTGCAAAGGATTACTTCAACGAAATAAAGTAGTTACAGACTACGCGACATAAAGAAATAATTAGTTACTATTTAGGTATAGACGGTATAGATGGCAAGAAAAAAATCGACATAATGTACAAAAAAATTTTTGTACGATGTACAATTTTTTTAAAGTATAATCGATAATGTACTTTTTCTTTCCCATCCCTGATGTTGTGCTGCTTTTCTCATTGGCTGTTTCATTTGTGTTAACAGCGAATCGTGAGCCGGTTGTTTATGTTGTAATCAAATAGAGATTATGAGGAAACTGTAGCTGTGTGAGTAAGTGGCGACATCGGTTTTCTAGCAAACGGGCCATTATAACACTTCTCCTTATTTTTGTGTTCTGTGAGCGCCACCAAGAAAAAAAAATCGGTCATGGGGCCTAATAATCACTATTGACACGATTGAGATATTGTACAGACACTTTTTGCAAATACGATTTGTAAAAATAATCATGATTTTTTAACCTTGGTGGCGCTAGTGTTACTCTATGAAGCCTCTTAGTCATGGTAAAGAAGAGTAATCACGTGGCAAGTATTCAGTTGTATTTGTTTCACGTTATGTCGTCACAACTTCTTCAACACACAATAAACTTAAACTCAACTAAAAAAAAAGCTATACGCCTGTAAATATGTCTGACATTGCAGTCCGTTTCGCAAAATATGGCAGTCAGTTCATTCTTCTGCCGCTCTCTCATCTAGTTCACATTATGAAAACGGCACAAAATATACAACGTGTTATTAAAATAACGCCAAATCCAAAAAGCGTTTCTAAAATAACGATAAATTAATTAAGCACACGATAGACAGATGTTTGAAATTCTTAATTTTATTTTATTATTTTTCATACAAATTTAGGGCGTTAAGGTACAAAAATGTGCATCATCATCATCATCATCATCAGTCATTCGACGCCCACTGCAGGACACAGGCCTGGACACAGGCCTGGACACAGGCCTCCTCCGTGGTTTTCATAAACATGAAGGGTTTTGCCTTGTTTTGCCTAAAAATGTGCATATTATCCCCTTATACTTAATCTACTATTGGACTACAATCTACTATACTAACAGCGATCAGATGTTTCTTTTTATCACTTTAGCCAACTGACAGTTTTTAACAGTAGACTGACAAGTTGTTAGCGTACGGGAAACCGGGGTTTATGCCTTGTTCTGCTTATTGTATGTGGTTTCACTTTTACCAATGGGTACTGAAGAAACGCCTTTCAATATTTGCGTTAATTCAATAACTTGTTGTATAAAAGCTTAGCCCAAGTATAAACAGAGCTTAATACAAAGTGGCATGCTTTGGCGGACGTCATTGACGTCACAAACCAGAGTAGGCCATCTTCAAAACCAGTCGCTGGCAGACCGCACCTAAGGACGCTTATACACGGGCGGCACGTTGCGAACGACAGTGCCCACTGCACCCGTCGACACTTGTCGACGGCAGGCGCCGACGCGGACATTCGACGCTGACGTGTGTTGACGGCTGCAGTGGACACTGTCGTTCGCAACGTGCCGCCCGTGTACAAGCGCCCTAAATGTCTAATTCATTGATACAGCCGCGTCAACTCAAATATTCACAATAAAATTGCACAATAAAATCGTAAATCACTACTTTAGTAACAGAATGGACAAGGGTAATTTTCTTAGAGACATACGTTTGTTTTATTTCATTGCTAGGCACTATCCTAATCTGCTTTTATCGCTGATAATAAAAATGAAATGTAAATTGACAGAAAGAATATATAAACGTGCTACCGAAATCACGAAAAACCTAAAAACTATTTCTGTTTGAATTTATTACGACCTATGAACGAGGACTTTTATCCTGAAGAGATGAATGTTTCACTTCATGAAGTCATTGTTGATTCTTTTTGGAAAATCTGTCGGTAAATAAACAAACATATTCAGGCCCGATGTGACTTTGAAATATTAGCAAGGATAAGAAACCACAGAGAAACAAAACAAGTTTACAAAGACAAAAAAGTCTTCAAAATACATTGTACAGAAGCTGTAGTTCGCCAATTTTAACACTGGGTAGCGCTGACTGATTTTCTTTACCGCGGCAACGTTGTGTCCATAATTTGTTGAAGTAGATGAATTTCTCATGGGTCTTGACTAAAGTTATGAGGCTACCGCTTTTACTACAAAAAAAATCAATAAAATAAGACGTAATAAGGAATTATTATTATTAATACGTTTATTGCACATAAGTAAAAAATACAATGGTAATGTGGCGGACTTAATGCTATAAACATTTTCTACCAGTCAACCACAGGTGGTGCAAGAAATTAACTGGTAGGCATACGAAAAAATGAATTACTTTAACTAAAATTACATAAGAAGACGAATACTCAACAATAAATAAGTACATATTTATACTAGGTATAAACTTATAATACATAATGTATTTACATTTATTTAAACATGTATATATAATATACACATATAAACTGTAGCAACATAAGTAGATATAAATATATAAGGAAGGAATATAAATATATAATTATCGCTGAACGTACATAAAAAAAAGGAAACGAACATGAACATCGAAAATTTTGTTCTATTAAAAAATTGCTAAAATATCACGTGATTAATGGACGATAAGTTCGTTCTTTGTAAAAGTTAAGTACGCAAACTCTTTTTAGGAATTACTCTCTAAAAAGCAAATTAAAACTAGTTACTCACTAACGGAGAAGAGTTTTGGTAACCTACCTATTCAGGCGCTATTAACTACCTATTATAATCGAATCAAAGTCTTAGGAATGGCTAAAATAAATAACACGCGTTTTTAAAAAGTAACCTAACTTTCTTTGCTGGTTGTAATGTTATAATACGTTTTAGAACTACAGTATGTTAGTACAACTCTGCCGGCACGACAGCACTGGGCGTGTCTGTCAGTAACATTTCAACAGACAACCGAGCCGGTATAATTATCCAAACGTGTGAGTTACCCGTAGGCAGCGTCAGTCACGGCGAACGATTCTTGCAAGGAATGTGCGAAGGGACCCGAATACCTAAAATACCTTTAGTTCTATCGATTATTTTCCCTCCATGTAACTTTAAGGCCTCTACATATTCGGCGATTACAGACGACTACCCACAGAACAGTTACCCATGAGCACGAACGTGTGGGCTTATTCGCCTGTTATCGTCAATAATTGCCGATGATCGCCAGCGACCGGTGAGTGGTCGGTTTTTAGGCACGCATATAAAGGGAAGTTCGGGTGCTTGTATTTACGGGCCCACACGAACGCAGATTATTCATTTACTGGAGCGAAGCTGTGCATAACCTGCCTCGTTATTGTGCTGTAATGGCTACTGGGTGGTAAAAGCATCTAAAAAATTGTGTCGTCTTAACAATTATTTTATGTTATGAAAGTAAATGCGGCAAGAGGCCTGTTTGACAAGAAAAAAAACCGGCCAAGTGCGAGTCGGACTCGTGCACCGAGGGTTTCGTACTCGCGCTTGGACGTTTTTTATTATTTGTCGTTAGAATATATTATAATAAGTCCCACAATCACGCTAAGTTTGATGCCTGTATTCATTACTGTTTTTACGATAGAGCATAAACAAAAAAATACCTGCCAAGTGTGAGTCGGACTCGCGCACGAAGGGGTCCATTATCTATACAACATGAGACAAAAATTGAATTTGAGAACAGTGCCATCTATAGAAACCAACAAGAAGCGTTTAACATTGACATTTAATGACATGACATCGGCGCTGTGAAGGTTACATAGATGGCCGCTACACGGCGAGCGTTGACTTAGGCAACGTTTGTTGTATGGAGGCTCCCTTAAATATTTATTTTATTCTGTTTTAAGTATTTGTTGTTATAGCAGCAACAGAAATACATCATCTGTGAAAATTTCAACTGCCTAGCTATCACGGTTCATAAGATACAGCTTGGTGACTGACAGACAGACGGACAGTGAAGTCTTAGTAAGTTTAGGGACCAGTTAGGCACCCTTCGGGTACGAAACCCTAAAAACGGCGAAAAAATACGCTTTTTGTATGGAGACCCCCTTACTTCATTATTTTTTTAATTTTGGTATTTGTTTGGTAACTCGCTACCAAAGGTAGAGTCCTTTAAAAGTAGGACTACGGCCAGCCGATCATGTGGATGTTTGAACGATGATCGTGCCGATCATAGACGATCACACGAATGACGATCATCGCCGATCGTGTAGTGGTGCCTTTAAAGTTTTATCCTTAAGAGATATTCCTGCCTGCCGCAGCTTCCGCCTCGAGACCGCCTCTTTGGTCGTTTAGTTTGTATTCGCAATAGCGAGTTTCCGCTTGCCGATATTATTAACATCTGACCCCGCATTGTGCTTGCGGTCCAAAACAACAATCGCAATACTAATTTGATGCTTCGCATGTCGTCTGCCCCGTAAGCGGCAGTAGCGGCAGATCGCTGGCTTAGGCGTGAGACAAACAGATCAAGAGCGACCGCAGAGCAAGGACTGGGGTCTCTGACTCTTTACATCTTACCGCGCCCTCGCTCCACGTCCCATCTGTGTGTCTCGTGCCTTAGATCCTAGGGTTCGATACCGATTTTTTTAAATAAGTAAATAAATTGATTATTATGAAAATAATGATTCCGTGGTGTAGTTACATCTACATTAAGTTATTTAAAAAAAAAAAACTATTGCTAGGCTCAAATGTAGCCTGGTTTATATAGATGTACCGATGACTTTGTTTTCTAAGTTATATTTGTGAATTAGTAGTAGCATTATTACTCGCTAAGTGAAGGAAAACAGCGTGAGAAAATCTGACTGTCTGAGGCGGTCATATACATCAGCGCTTCAGATCGCCAATCCGCGGGGGAACACTGAAAGAAGGCCCGTGCGTGCCTGATAGTGGAACACATATAGGTAATATAGGCAGCTTTTATGTCGTCCGAACTCTGTTGTTAGAGCTCCATTTCGGAGACAAATCTAATCTCTTTAGGAGATACTGACTGCACTTGGACTTCGATTGGCGCATTTACACTGAAGAGACGGTAAAAATAAAATTGTATTCTCGTCTTATAATGTCTAGTAAGCGGCTTATACATGCTTCCTGGTCCGTTCTGCTACAAATGATGACCTATTGTTTTAATTCTGCCAACTGCCTAACATGCAGCCAAATATAGAATTACATTAATTCCCGTTTTACGACTTATTGAAACCGATTGCACATGTACATTGTTGAAATATATTAACAGTGTTTGTGTCGCAGGAGGAAAACCTGTAGTATTTTCCTGGAATATGTTCAGGGATTAAGGAAAATCTTCGTTCAGTATGACCCCGCTGTAACACCGGGATGTTTATAGAGAATGATTCATGTTACTCTCTCAGAGCTGGTGGGCTGAGTACTGCTGAAGCGGCAGCAGCTGCGTCAACACTAACCACATGTTGCGAACCTCCACAAACACCTCTCTGCGTCATGCTGCTAATAATGAACTGTTAACAGCCGCCACTTGCAGAATGCATAGATATACATTACGCAAAGACAGAGTGTGTCGAACAAAATGCCGCTTAAAAGCGAAGCGATACGCACGCATTCACGCAATGACTATTGACTATTTGTAAGCGGCTTGTTGTTGTGTGACGTTCGCAGACACACAAAAACGCACGTTAAGATACTAACGATTCGCCACCAATGAAAAAAAAAACATAACTTCTTCTATATTAATCAGTTTCTTCAAAAAGTGTCAAGACAGAAATGTCAGTAGTAAAGCAATTTTTAGAACATACAGCTTAGAACCTA
The DNA here is from genome assembly GCA_963969515.1 of Yponomeuta evonymella. Lineage (NCBI taxonomy): Eukaryota > Metazoa > Arthropoda > Insecta > Lepidoptera > Yponomeutidae > Yponomeuta > Yponomeuta evonymella. The sequence goes on from OZ018346.1 coordinate 9,802,256, forward strand.
AGGCCAATCACCTAGGCCTTAATTGTCTTTTTACCAATTACCGCAATTAGCAAAAATCAATTTAAATAGGCAGAATTTTCAATAATAGTATATAATAGCAATTTTTAGAACCAATACAGCTTAGGTCAATAACGAAGGGCTTATTTATTTGTAGCTGTAAACGGCCGTCTTTAGCAAAATCGATTTAAGGCCTAACTAATTTGCCCAGACTTGTAGGCTGTATGTAATTTTTGCAAAAACGAATTATGAAAGCAGATAATTTTTTTTGTGGAGAGGATGAAGGAAGAAAGATTGACAAAAAACAAATATATCGAGCGAATGTGGATGGAAGGCCCGGTAAGGGACGACCCAGACGGACATACTTCGACCAAATAGGGGATGTATTAACAAAGGGCAAGATAAAAAGTACCCCAAAACCGGCGTGCGTGCATGCAACGACTAATGAATGTTGAAGAAGCGAAAGTGATCTGTCAGGATCGTAGCAAGTGGCAGTCCCTGGACTCTGCCTACCCCTCTGGGATACAGGCGTGAGTTTATGTTATAATTTTTTTTCATTGAGGACGCTACTTAGTGAAACACTGACAACCGACTTCGCTAAGATTACCAATTCGGCTACCATTTCGTTGCTTCACTTTGAAAGCTCAGACTGCGGTTCTATCCCTTATAATTAATTCTATGACCCAATGGTGGAGCGAGCTCTGCTGAGAGCTGTACTAAATACTAGCGGCTGGCGCGATCGCGACTGTTTTGTACATATGAATGAATTCATAATCAGTTTGTAATGAATTATAAGTAGTTTTTTAACACTGCTTATCGTCTGAAAGTTATTGCAAGCTATCTTAATTGAAACCTGTTTTCGCTAACTCAAATATTCGCTGCTAATCTGAACAAAAATGTCGTTGTTTTTTCTGTAGAGCTCTTGAAGAACTGAAGATGTCTTGATGCCGTGTCAGTAGACTGATCAGTTGATAGTGAAAACAGCATATTTCTCGTGCTACTGCGAATTTGCTAAGGCCGACCGACGACGACACTGACGGCTGCGTATAATCGTTGCAGAAGTCGAAGAACTTATTCCTTGTTAAAATAAACATACTTATTGCTATCTTACGGTGAATGTATCTTTTTGACGTAGTTATAGTGCGTCATTAGTAGCTACGACCCAAATGACTAACTTTAATTTTATGACAGCGAATCCTGACAGCGGTGGTAGCCTAGTGGGTAGAACATTGGACTCGGAAGCGGGAGACCCAGGTTCGATTCCCAGTGCGGGCATGTACCTATGACTTTGTTTTCTAAGTTATGTACATTTGTGAAGTTATAGTAGCAATACCACTGGCTAACCGTGAAAGAAAACATCGTGAGGAAACCTGGGTGTCTGAGCTATTCACATGCCTCAGCGCTTGAAATCGCCTATCCGCGGTGGGCACGCGTGGTGATTAAGCCCATACTCTTTCTCTGAGAGAAGGCCTGTGCCCTACAGTGGGACGTATATAGGCTGCATATGATGCTTATGAATCCTGACACACGTTGGTTCTTTTTTATTTACTAAAAAACAATAAAGACATCATCATTGCCTACATGCAAATTCGTAGAGGAAAGGATTGAAGATGCGACTTTGAAACTTTCGACTAGAAAATATAGGATATTGATTATTGACTGGCATGACAACGTATATTTTCGGAGCTATATCTGAAGCTCCTAAGAAGAAGATAAGAAGCTATATCTGAGTAAAGAAATATTAGACTGTTGCGCGTGTGCTGATCAGTTAGTAACTTGAAGTTGGCGCAATCCATTAGACAGCCTGCACTAAACGTATTTATTTGACCCTCGTACACCTCCGCACTGCAAACAACGGAAAAGTACGATCACTGTCTGTTATGTGTGCTATATGCATCTGATCCAAATGCGTACAATAAAATAAATACTTGCTTTGACCGACATAAATAAAGGCTATCGTTTGACTTCTGCACGTAAATGCAGCATGGAAAACATCTGATTGCGTATTTTGTTATTATTTTTTGGAGCCTTAATACAATCTTTTTAAATCATAGAAGACAATAAACCTCTGAAAGAAGTAAGAAATAAAACTATGAATATATTTTTCGGGGTTTCACATATCTCAATAATCCAAAATGTGTATTTAGTTCTTTCATTGCATTTTAAACGTTACAATTTTCTAATAAGGGTGAAGTCTCCTAAAATAGTATCGTACTATTATAACTCAACCTTTGATAAACGTTTCATACATAACAAGGCGTTACGAGCAACTTGTGATGCCATAGTCTGAGCCCGATTTGTATGGTGAGTTATTGTATCATTTAACTACAATAATAATTACTTTTCCACTTTATATTACGAAAATTATTAGTCGTAGTGAAAAAAAAAAACAACGATTATTTTTCTTTTAATATGGCCTCTCTAACGAGATCAAAACGTTTGTTGTGCCAGTTTGCCATTAGATTTGGTATCGATGTTTCAGCTGCACGGCTGTGCACAAACAACGCTAAATATTTGCATCGGGATCGTGACGAATGGATGCATAGCAAAGTGCAACCTTACTTATGTCTCGCCGCCGCCGTCTGCGCATAATTCCGAGTGGGCTAGTAGGTGCAATGTCTGGAATATACCTACACCGCAACTAGGGTTGCCACCTTTAAAAAAATAGGTCCGGAGATTTCGGAAATGCCGTTTTTTGTATCATTCTTTATTTTTTTGGAGAAATAACTTAATGTTGAAGAAAGTAATATATTATCAGTAAGTATATAAAAAACAGAACCGTATGCAAGTAGTTACGTGTCAAATCACATTTTTATTACAATTTAAAATACGAATTTCGGTATAATTTCCATATTTTGGCTATTGGGAAAATAAAAGTATTCTCCGGACCCGGAGAATTACAATGTTGAACCGTAGCCCAATTAAAAACAAGGCCTTTAGTTCAATAGAATGATATTGGCATGACAATAGCCTCTATTTCGTAGTCTACTTAGCAATAGCAGTATATTGTTATTCCAATGTTTAAAATTTAATAGGCATCTCTGGCGAACGAGTTCGAATCGCGGCACGGGTTATATAATTATATAATTGTAATGCGTTTGGTTAGTAGATTTCCAATAGTGTCGATGAAACAATCATTGCCGTACCAATACGACTCTATTGAGCAACTATGCATCTTAGAGACGCTCCCCCGGCCAATTGATTGTTTTGTGCAGGAAATGAGGATCCTTCTTCCGCTTTAGGTTCCGTTTTTTAGTTTAAAATCTGCGTTTTTTAAGCACTTCTCCTGCATTTTTAATCTCCCCATCTGGCAACACTGCCGTGACCCGACCTACATACGGGCAACCTTCACTTGTTTCATGTATGTCATGTACCTACACTGCAGTCGACAGAACATCAATCTTTGGGTAACTTTGCAATTGAAATGTGAAGGTTGATGTGCTGTGGACTGTACCTAGAACTAGATAGCGTGCATGAATCCTGGTTTGCACTTTGGTATGCAGATAGATACTTACAGTGCCGAGGACAGTGAAGTATTTTACACATAATGTGCAAGTAAGTTGCAACTACTCGGTGACTTTGAATTCGTTGACTGTATTTTAAGAGGACATTCTAACCATGATTTAGAAATATGGCGCTAGTTTCGACAAAAATTACGTGTAAGAAAAAAATGGATTGGGTAAGAATACCCCCCCCCCCCCCTTTATTCTTTTTAATTTTTTTTGTGATTCGCTGGATGCGGGCGGCACAAACCGGGAAGCTTGAAAAACCATGAGCAAGGCCTATGTCCTGCAGTGGGCATCAAATGGCTGATGATGATGATGATTATTTGTTAGCCGTAATAACACATATCAACTGGCTAACTATTACGGTTTCAAAAATAGAACCGCATACCCCGCCAATGAGACCCAGCATACGTCTATGCGGACTCAATTAGTGAAGTTTTTTATCGAGCATTATAGCCTACGTGAAACCGGGGATAAGTACATCTCGTGCATAAGAGCGAATATCCGCGCGCGATTTCCACGTGTGACTGACTGTGCCTCTGAATAATATGCGCACGTTCTCAGAGAGAAAGGAATCGCCTTTGTTGAGAACCAGAAGGATAATGTTCTACGTCAACGTTCCCGTCCGGAGACCGTACACGTCAGAGCAAGCGACCCGAGCCTTCCACATCAGTGCTCGTCGTATTATACACTGACTTACGTCACTGTGTAGGCCATTATGTAATACGCAGTTTGGGGTCATCCATTAATAACGTGATGTTTTTTAAGCCACTTTTAACCCCCCTTCTGCCCCATGGTGATACGTGGTTAGGTTTTAGACTAACCCCCCTACCCAAAATCACGTGTATTTTTTTGGTACAAAGTATCTTTAAAAAAATCACGGGTAAATCGTTGCTAGCAACGGCGAGTCAAGATCACACCGCTTTTTGTGATATCTCACTATTCCCCCCCTCCGTCGTGATATTTCGTGATATTTTCCGAACCCCCTCCCCCTCTTTCGTGCCTCACGTGATTAATGAACGACCAATCTAGAGGGCGTAACAAATCCCTTTGGAGGTAGATCCGAAAATGGGGGGTGTATTCGTCAATACCAACAATTTTTACTGTCGAGCGAAATACGAAATTGCGAAAAATATATCCAAGCGTTCATGTTTAAGTTTAAGCTTAAGTTTCACCGGACCTTTCCGAAATACCCTGAATAAATCAATGAATGTAAGTAAAATGCTGTTTGTTGGTAAGCTTGGAAATAGCTGGACCGAATTGGCAATTTGTATTCGTAATCGCCAACCCGCCTGCCAAGCGTGGCGATTACGGCAAAACCCCTCATGGTTATCAAAACTACGAAGTAGGCCTATGTCCTGCAGTGGGCGTTAAATGGCCGATGATGATGATGATTCGTAACAGTCCGAACATTGTTATTTGGAGAGAAAATTTCAGGAAATAACTGAAAGTATTTTTGTATGGTAGCAAAGTCTGTGAGCTAGTATAATTAATAAAGTGCGTACTGAAATCAGGTACCTATAGGTCCAGCTTTACAGGTTCTCGCGAAAAAAGTGTGTTTCCTACTTTAGGAGAGCAACAGCTGAATAACACAGATATTATTTTGTGACTTTATAGTAAGGTTTCAGTATAACGTTATTATTCCTCTACACGCATCTCAAATGCAGTTTAAATTGTCTGGGGTAAATTGTAATAATAATATATATGTTTGTATAGTATATATTTGTATTCTATGGTTAGTTTAAGTATTTTGTGAATATTGTGTGAATATTAGTTGTACCTAAGTCAGTTAGTTTATGTACATTTTCTTCCCACATATTTCATGTAGGTACACCTGCCTACCTACTATCCTTCCTAAGGTTGTCGATAACACCGCCAATTGTATCTATACGACGAAACTTAGACATGTAAGTCTTTTAATGTATTTTGTTTTCTGGTGTGTACAATATGGTGTTCTAATCTAATCTAATTTCTTTCTCTTTACAACAGAATATTTAAAGTGCATTTGAGATAAGACTGTAACAATTTTACTTCTGTTATTTAAGGACCTGTAAAGACCGAGTGTGGCTTTTTTGAACATTTTTTTCCTTGAAACACCTAACTTTATTTTGTAATCTTCAGTAAGTCGCAATTTCTGCTCATTATTGAATAAAAAATATTTATTTGCCTTTGATAGTTATTTACTTGAAGTTGAATAATCTACAAGCACCGCAACATGCAGCTTAGGTGACGTGGCTTGGCCATACTGAAACATACGGTCTCTATTCTCATGTTTCCTACGTGGAATTTGAATGTTTTACAATGTTTTACCCTATTCGTTAACATTTTAATAATAAATAGAGAACACATAAAAAAGGAAATATGTATGTAATGAACAATTAATGGCGAACTAATAAACCATATTGACGCACGAAATCTTTAGCCGAAACCGACGTGCGTACGCGCAGCTACTAATTAATGATGATGAAGCGAAGGAGGTTTGTGAGGATCGTGACATGTGGCAAACATTGGTATCTATCTACCCTACCGGGATACAGGCGTGAGTATATGTTACGTTTTGTTTTGACGTCGGTACTAATTTGTACGAGTATTAAAGCCAAGTTTTCACGATCTTAGTGCATTCGGACCGAGTGAGCTAAAATGGCTTCCCGAAAGCTACTCGTGTCGTGTACATACACGCGCGATCTTAGTAAGTAGGTGCACTGTGTTGAAAAGAGCATTTTTTTAATTAAATCGCTGGTGTACCTGATGCGAATAGCTTCCGAGTAGCTCAAGTAGGTCACTGTCCGAGCATAATAAGATCGTGAAAACGCGGTTTTTTTGACGACAATGATTCCGATTATTGCAATGAGAACCGTGGAAATGTTGTACCAAGTTATGGCTGAAGAAATACTTGTTCAAGTGCAGGGTGAAATATTCAATGCTTGTGATATCAAAAGGATGTAGGTAGGTTCGTGCTGCTTCATGGTTTGCTTTAAAAATAAAATTGAACAGCTCTTCTGGCGGAAACGGTTTAATGGCTCTAATATTGTAATCACCTCTTTTGGTGTATAGATAGCAGCCAAATTGTGCATTTGTCGGATTCCTAGCGTGCCTACACGTAGGCTAAGAAATAGTTTCGTTCAATTAATGATTTTGGAGAAAGCAGAAGTAATTCGTATTGATGGTCAGATAAGGTAATTAATAAAAAAATGGGTTGACCTTTTTATGTGTCTAACAGTTACATCCTACTACAAGTACCTGCTTAAACGCAAGTTAATGTACCTAAATAAATATGTAAGTCCTGCAATGATCTATTTATATAAAAGAGGAGGTTATGATTGATTTTGTTGTATTTTTTAATATGTTTCATTAAGTACCTACCCGAAACCGGCGTGTATGCATACTGCGTCTGATGAATGTTGATGAAGCGAAAGAGGACAGAATAGTGGCAATTAAAAGAAGAAGAAAAACACATTTATTTAACACCACAGACATACATAGAACAAGTGATTAAAAAACAAACAAAACAATTGAACACGAAAATTAATCCTAAAACAATAAGAGACAGGGTATGTCTAGCGGTAAAATGGCCTCGAGCTCAGTAAACGCGGCTGTTTTGCCCACAGCACTGATTATCAGCAAGGGCCTTTGGTAAATCACAGAGTTTCAACCAAACCAGAAAAAAAGTGATACTTAATAAAACACTGTATAAACTGCATACACTTTAATACATAGGAGAACATGACCTACTATTGTGCAAGGGAAGGATAGCATTGGAAGGAGTAGCATTAAATGCTGGAAAAGAAAGAAAGGTTAATGTTTTCTGGGTTCTCTGGATACAATTGGCAAACCCTGATCCCTATTTTACCCTCCGGGATGCAGGCAAGGGTTTATATATGTATTTATATATATCAACTCTGTCATATCTATGTAACTTAATTTGTGGATGTTCTCAGTATTAAATTATTAAAAAATGGACAACCTACAACCACAACTTCTTATTTGGCTGCAGAAAGATTGAAAAAAATTGAAGTTTTCGCTACACCTTTATAATTTCACTTAATTAGAACCCTAGTAGCAAGGTGGATAAAAAAAGCTATATGTTCATTAATTATACTTTATTGCACACAAAAAGATAATCATAAGTATGACAGGACATTGCATGAGAAATGACATGTACAAAGGCGATGCACTTACATGTTTTTATATACGCTCAATAAGCAATCTTTGGGGCGAAAAAATAACATTAAGGACTTCGTTACTAAACTTTACAATTAACTGAAATTTTCTTGTAGTTACGCACACGTAGAAGTTGATTTATTTCGTTAATACTAGTATTTTAGTACAATAAAGGCATCTGATAAACTGAGTAAATTTTCTGTAAAATTTAATTAAGTACTTAGGTGTTACTTCCGTTTTCCAATTTTGTTCTTACCAAGCTGAGGCCTATTCCCATGATGGAGACGTTTGCAGGCTGGTCATGCTAGATAACAAAAAAAACAAAAAAAAAAAGAAAAAACATTGCAAATTAATGTACATTTTATTAAAATTTGTGTAATGTAGACTATGTGCTAATTAACATACATTGTTGTTCTAATAATTATTAAAAAACACGAACTTTCATATTAAAAATTAGTGGGACTCGTGTTTCATGGTTTGTAAGCTGGTATTGCTATTTTTGTTTCTTGTAGTCGTTACTTACGCTACGGTATAAGAACGTGTAGATAATAAATGCTATTAGTAACTATTGTAAAACACATATTAATATGTATTTTGGAAGAAGCCTGGCTACCCATAGCACAGGGAATCCTAGTTTGGGAGCCAGTAACCACTTTTTTAACCTTTTTCTAAATAAAGTTTTTTTCATTTTCATATTACTTTGACAATTCGGTGTATATTCAGATGAAACAGTAGAAAGACTAATTGTACTAATTGGTTACACAATGTACACCGAATGTCGTAATAAACTATGCATTGTAGTTTTTTTAAACGCGACCCTGGATGTCTTCCGTTATTAGGGCGAATGCACGTCATAAATGACTCATAGCGACTCAAATAGTGTATACAACTAAATGTAACGTAAATTTATACGGAATTTTAAATACAATAAATAGCGAGTAGCTAACCTAACTAACTACTGCAACTATCTTCACGTATGACTAATTCGGTGCTGAAAATTATATATTATATGCAGGTACATATGATAGGTGAAGGAGAAGGTGAAGAATCTTTGTAAAATTATGGGTAAAATTCCGGCAAGAATTTTGCGAGAACGGATTGGTCAAAGGTGGCAAATGACCGAAAAACATGCTCTAAAAGGTAGGACCCATGATGCGGAGGATACATAATTTTTTTTTTGTATAAAATTGGCCGTATTCTTTCAGGGCAGTATTCTTTCTTTCTTAACAAAATACCTACCTATTTTGTACCACATGAAGCAATAAACGAACTTAAACTAGAAACATATAATACGTTTCTTGTGATATTGAAATTCCAATTTATTAGATGGTGTACGAGTATATCTGGGGAATTCTCATGTATTCCCTAGATATACACTAGGGGATTGGTTTTCCAGATATACATACGTGCAATATCTAACGATAAACTCTCTTGGACTGGTTCTTGGACTCTAGCTCTAAATTGTTATCTTCAAAGATTTTATGACGTTGATAATACGAGATAATGCGTGTAGCCTAGTAGGTTTTAACTCAAAAAACAAAAGTCCTGTCTGAAAATCTTGTCTGTTAGATTAATTCGGTTGTATTCGCATCCTATCTCTTCGAAGCAAGAATAACATATTTGATAGATACCTACCGAAAGTAGACATGTGCGCCGCCGCCGCCGCTGCCGTTTTTCAATCGGCGTGACATTTATTTGCAACGTGTTATTGAAACAACGCAAAATTCAAAAAGCCGTCTCAGCGTTGACCATCAACCCAAACAAAAGATCAAAATTTTCACAAATTGAGAATTTTAACTGCGTCAAGTAGATAAACAAAAGTACAAATAAAATCTTTGATTTTGAAAATTTTACTGTGTACAGTTGATTTTTTTAATTTGACTGCGTCAAGTAAACAAACGTTAAAAATTTTCACAAATTTAGAATCTTTGATTTTGAAATTTTGATTGCCTCAAGTTTGAAATGAAAAGTCCAAAGATCTATTTATTGAAAATGGAAATGGACCGACCACCTAGACTTAATAAACTCCTTTCAGGCCCCGGGCGATTTCAACAAAACGTCGTACTTCAGAAAAAAATTCGACGTGCAACCATTTTTTTTTAATCTCTTCAAATCTTTTTTTTTTGCAAACACGCCGATTATGCCGTCGCCGAGTCGAGGCTACGCTTGAGCAGCTGCTGAAGTAAATCGCATCGGCTATCACCCACCTGGGGATACCTTTATTTTGAATGAATAAACTCTACACAAGCGGGCAGTGGCGCCTATGAACTTTAATGAAGTTTATAAAATCAGACCAGTTTGTGAAGAACGCCTGCGTCGCGTGGCGGGAAAACTGGTAGCGTCGGGGGCGTCAGCGGCGAAGCGGCGGGCCGCGGGGGCCGCGGCGCCGACGTCACCGCGATTCCGAGGTCTCTATAAAACCGCCGTTCGCCCTCCCACCAGCATAATAGCTGACTAGTAGAGCCCGCATACTCACGTCGCTCGCTTCTCCTCTATCGTTCCATTCACTCGTCCGTGCTACCGCAGCCACTACTCGTACTTACAAGATGACCGTCTCAAGCAAGATGAACAGCGTATCCCGCCAGTCCGTGCTGGGCCGCCTGGGTCCTGGCGGGCTGCTCTATGCTGCTAATAAAATCATAGCGGTACGTCAGCGCAATCTAATGTGAAAAGTGTTTTTGTCGTGCAAGTGCCATTACTATTGTGATTCCGCTGTGTGCTTCTTACGTGCTAAAGGTGTTGTTTTGGTTGTTCTCAGGTCGCCGCACCTGGCAAAGAGGACGAGCGCTGGCGCAAGGATGATGGTCCCCTATTCCGGCGCTGGCGCCGCACTAGCCCGCCCGCCGAGTCTGCGCCTGCGCCCGCCTCCCCCGCTGTACCCTCGGAGCTTCTCAAGCTCTTTGCTATTGTAAGTACTTTGCTATCTGTAGACCTTTCTAAAACACCCAGACAGAACGTTTTAGAAACGTCCGGTAAAACTTGCAACTCAATAATTTTGTGCAAAAGATGTTTTTATTTTACGATATTACGAAGTTGGTCTCTTGAATATAAAGAATAATTGTTTAAATTCGTGGGTCAAATAACCCTGATAAGTTTCATTGGATCTTTATAAGGCAGCCAGTACAGTTCAAAAAGAATCAAACCTCTTGAAATAAATAAAATTATTATTATTATAACTTTTAACAAAACAAACAAGTAATTAGTCTTTATAAAGTTATTCTACCTTGGCTCTCCAGGTCGTCATTAAACTATCAGTTTAGTTTACCTACGTCATCAAGCATCTGATTCGAAGCCATCAGAAACTAACTTGACATTTGTGTTGTTGCAGAATGCGCTCGAGCTATCGGCGCCCGCGTCGGATGCGCTGCTGAAGTCGCGCTCGTGGTTCCAGCTGTCGGGGCACCCCGGGTCACTGGCGCCGGCCGGCCCCGGCACCGTGTGGAAGCGGCGCGCCGCCGGCGACCACGCGCTTCACAATCCCGAGCGCGAGGCCTACGAGGCGCTGGCCGCCTGCCCGCACATGCGCGCCGCCGTGCCGCGCTACTACCGCGAGCTCGAATACGCCGGCGAGCGCTTTATCGAGCTGCAGGACCTGCTGCACGGTTTCCGCGACCCACACGTCATGGACGTCAAGATGGGCACGCGCACCTTCCTCGAGGACGAGGTCAGCAACGCGCGCGCGCGCCCCGATCTCTACGAGAAGATGCTGCGCCTCGATCCCAACGCCCCCACCGCGCAGGAGCACGCCGAGCGCGCCGTCACCAAGTTGCGCTACATGCAGTACCGCGAGCAGCGCTCCTCCTCCGCCGAGCAGGGCTTCCGCATCGAGGCCGTAAAGCTGCCGGGCCAGCCGCCGCTGAAGGACCTGCAGAGCGTGCGCGAGCCGCGGCAGCTGGCCGAGACCGTCGCGCGCTTCCTAGGCGCCGACGAGCGCGCGCGTCGCGCCCTCGCAACGCGCCTGCGCGAGATCCGCGACCTCTTCGAGCGCTCCGACTACTTCAAAACTCACGAGATCGTTGGCAGTAGCATCTTCATCATCTACGACGAGGAGCGCGTGGGCGCGTGGCTCATCGACTTCGCGAAGACGCGGGCTCTGCCCGAGGGCGTGCGTGTGGACCACCGCGCGCCGTGGGCGCAGGGCAACCACGAGGAAGGCTTCCTGTACGGCCTGGACCGGCTGATAGAGACGGTGGAGTCGGCGCGGAGCGAGTCCGACGTGTCGCGCTGAGCGCGGCGCCCACCCGCCCGCCTGGACTCGCCCGCCGCGGCCGCGCCCGCCCGCCTCGCCTCGCCACGCTTTGCGTCGCTCCGACAATTGAGCTCAGCTGGAGGTGTACAGAACAAAAAGTGCTTTTGAAGAAGAATCGCGATGAATCGCTAGTATCTTGATCTAGTCTTTAATGATAAATAGTGTGATTGTAATAACTAATAAAAGTATTTTTCATGATTTGTACAGTTGTCACTTTTATTGAAATGACTCAGAGTAAAACTCACGTAGCTTCTGTTCATCATAAGCAGCCTATATACGTCCCACTGTAGAGCACAGGCCTTCTCTCAGAAATAACCACGACAGTTAAAAAGTTCTACAGATCTAAGAAAATGACAATAAAAAACTGTCCATTGCGAGTGGGATACGCGGATCGAGGATTCCGCACCACCATTAAAATCATATTACGTATGTAAAATCAATCTATACAAAATAATTTTACGTGTTTAGGAAAAAAATAGTTCTTTTTCCTTTCATTCGGAGCCCTTAGCGTGAGTCCGACTCACACTTGATCGGTTTTTTTAATTTGTTATACTATGCACCATAGTCATGCCAAGTTTGACACTTATTTATATTGTTGCGTATTGTTTTTAAGACAGCTAAAACAATTTTTTTATCTAAAAGAAGCACGTATCTATCAAAGAATATAAAGTAAGTCTTCATTCTTTTTCCTCGGATGGGGCGGCCGTGACCGTGTCGTTGACTCCTCAATTACAATAATTCACTTGACAAGGTTCAGCATAAGAGCGCGCGCGGCTACAGCTTGACACACTCTAGTGCGGCTAAAGCCCGCCACTCACTAGCGTGCCCGCCGCCAGACCCTCTCAACCAAATTGCGCCACAATTAAATGCAATTGTATTAACAACTAAATGGAAATAAATTATACTTGTTAAAAAATATTAGTGTGCAGCGCAAAATAAAGACATGTTTTGGCTAAATGATTAAATAAACGCACTCAATTATAATGCAAATTAGCCAAATTAGCGCTGAGAGAACGAGCGCATGACGCGGCCCATACAAAACATAATATTATTATATCTGGGCCACATTTCATAAAAATAAAATGTATAGTTTATTATTGCAATTCGACGTACATAGCGCCACCGATTAGTACAATTAGTCTTCCTACTTAATTACTTATACAATGTATATCGAATTGTCATAGAAAACCACGAATTGCGGTATTATGAAATTAGCTTATCTAGTTATTTACTTACACTTACTTTATGCATTATTGTAAACAGAGAATGAAATATTTACACAAAACATAAGCGTAACATAGATATGATAAGATAAAGATAAAATAATATTTATTCATAAAATCGTAGGTATAAAGTGTACATAAAGAATTAAACTCAACATAGGTAAGAGTAACTACATAGCCTAAACTAGGAAGAAACCTGTATCATGTAAGAGCTTAAATTATTATAACGATAAACAATAATTCAGGAAATAAATGGTATGAATCAACAGAATCAGTTAGGAACCCCAGTACCTTAGAATTAAACATAGGTTACTATATAAACGAGTACATAACTTTGGCCTTTGCGTCTACGTAATGAGATGATTTATATAGCGTCCAGTGGCACCATCACTCACACTAGAAGGGTGGAGGGACCACTAGGGCGGTGCAGTGCCTGGGACATTGTTTTTTTTAGATGGAGTAGACTTGCCCAGCACCTGCACCACCCTCATAGCTTAGTCGGCCTGGCCCACAGGAAAGACAAGTCAATACGTGCGGAGCCAACCAAGCCGCGGGTTTCCTCTCGATGTTTTCCTTTACCGTTAGCGTGTGGTATTGCTACTACAAATTTGCAGATGTACGGAACTTTGAAAATAAACAAAGTCATAGGTGCATGCTCGCACTGGGAATCGAACTTGGGTCTCTCGCTTCCGAGTCCATTGTTGTACCCACTGGGATTACATATAATTTGATATAATATAATGGGCAGTACATAGGCGAGCTTATTTCGATAGAAATTTCTTCCAGCCAACCAGGTCCGTTGTGAAACAATGATTTACAAGGGTAGGCCTGGCCTTGAAAGCCTGTTGGTCTGCCACACCGAATCCTGCTGCAGTAAGTAATAAATAACCCAACATCCAATCCTGGGACGTCTCTCGACCGTTCTGGGATGGGCAGGGCCCATCCGGCAACCAGAGGTCGTGGGTTTGATTCCCTCTGCCGCCGTACTTGATACGTACAAATGGCCTCAGTCTGGTTACCATGGCACAGGGTATCCTAGTTTGTGACCAGGTTTAATAGCTGTTATCTGCCTCTATTTGGTAGTCTACTAAGCATTAGCAGTACAATGACGTTCCAATAGTATAACCCAAGCAATTTAAATAGGGATCTCTCCTCGCGAAGAAGATCGAATCGCGCGAGGCGCCGAGCTAAGTCGCACTGTTGCATCATCCTCATTTGACGCCCACTGCAGGACATAGGCCTCCCTCACGGTTTTCCTAACCATTAGGGGTTTTGCCATAATCGCCACGCTTGGCAGGCGGGTTGGCAATCGCAGTATGCGGTTGGAATCTCAGGAAGACGCTGCTGCACGTCTCTTGGTAATTGATTTCCTTAGTCGTCTTCTACGACATCCACGGAAGGAAATGGAATGACGCTATTCTTAATCCGGCGCCACACGGCGTTGCACGGTTTATTCCATTGGAATGCGTTTGTTTACTAGACTACCAAAGTGACAATGAAACAACCATTACCGTGACAATATGACTCTATTGAACGACTATGCATTTTAGAGACGCCCCTCAGGACAAGTGATTGTGTTGTGCAGGAAATGAGCACGCGACCCACTGAAGGGCACAGGCCTTCTCTCAGAGAGAGAGTGGGAGTCTGATTTCAGGCGTTGGGTAATGATTGATTAAGATATTGATTCACTCATGTGGTGCCGAGTGCACAGATTAAAGACACTGCTTTAAATAGGCTTAAGGGACATTTAAACACATTTAACGAGACATTAGTTGCGGAGGGCTTATAGCTTAACTAATGTAGAGATTTGACTTTATAAATCGTAATTTAGTTTAGATCTGTCTTAAGACTGACATAAGTCTCACTGAGGGCTGTTTTAGTGGTATCGTTTATTTTTTATAAATAAGACCGGCAGTGGCTAAGAAAGCAGTGTGCACTCAAGTCAGCATAATACACGTTGCATACACCTACGAATATCCTAGGTATCACTGGCCTACACACGAAACTATAAAGTTTGTTTCATCAAGTCAGTATACGAAAAACAAAATGGTGCTTATTAATAATGAGAAAGAAAGATAGGTAGTCGCTAACGGTCTTATTTATAAAAACACGACTCCTCTAAAACACTCCTCAGAGGCAGTTTAAATAATCTGTGGTTACGTCTTTCCCTTTACCACAGACTATTTAATATGCCTCTGAGAAGAGTTTTAAGAAATTGTGTTTTTGTAAATAAGGCTCTAAGGGTCTTATTTAGAAAAAAACACGATTCCTTAAAACGCCGATTAAAATAGTCTGTCGTGGAGATTTTACAAGGAAGAGTCGTAACCACAGATTATTTCGTGTCGTGTTTTTATAAATAAGGCCGTTTATCTTAACTGGTTCTGTCTACCCCGTTTCAAGCAAGTTTCGGGAGACACGATAACTCATTCACCCATTATTTAACTCGTGGTGACATCTATTGCAGGTTAGAGGAAACAGGTTAAAATTTTGTTACATTCAGTGATAATGGAAAGCACAAGCGCCATCTGGTGGAAGTTCTAAATATCAAGCTTTTACAAGAACTTTTTGCTTGCTAAAGCCTGAGCCAGCGGCCACACAGAAGGGACGTGGGACGGGGGCGCGAAAAAGACGCTTCGTTAATACAATCACAGAGGAAAAAAGGAAATACAATTCACTTTCATACAAAATTTACCAGAACAGACGGGGCGAGGGCGCGATTTCTATGCAACGCGCTTCGCGTCTTTTCCGCGCCCCTTCTGTGTGGCCCCTGGCTGAGACACACAGAAAGGATGTGGGGCGAGGGCGCGAAAAGTCGCATTGCCTTTTCAATTAACTTTCATACAAAATGTACTGAACGGACGCACTATGGTTCGTTTAGAACATGCTAGCTAGACAAAATTATCTTTTGCGATATTTTGCTTCATATGGCTTTCTCATAACCTGTAACGACGACCTAATTTAGTTTTAGAGTATGGTGACCCATTTCGGAGGAGGGAGGGGCAAGTGCGGTCATAGGGTAACAAAAAATATATCTTTTACTTAAATAATTAATATAATGCACAAATGAAATACAAAAACAAACAACAATGAAAATTTTTGAACATTTCCAGGAAACAAAAAAAAGGTCCAACCGGTATAAAAAAATTAAAAACAGTGCCTAATCTTCATTATCGCTACTGTCTTCTTCTGATGAGTCATTAGAAATATAGTCCTGCATGTTAACAGTTGGACTGATTATTATTGGACTTATATTTACAGAAGGGGAGGAATTAACAATTCAATAACTTTGGAAGGGAGACTACCTGCCTTTTTTTGGGAACCTCTCGAAGGCCGTTTATTACAGGGTCAGATGTAATCAATAACATATTTATTACATCTTTATTCGTGGTAATACAAGACCGTTTCCGGGTGTTATGTTCTCGGAATCTTCTGCAATCTTTATTGCGAGCTGCCTCAGAAAGCTGCCCAATTGGCAGAAGAGCCGATTGTATAACATCTGTACTGTGTACAAGAATTTTATGCACAGTAGCAGGCATGTAATACCTCGGGTAAAGATTTATATACAAATGTCTAGTGTCCTGTGCTAAAGTTTGAAATTTTATAATGTTGATGTCGTAACCGGAAGCCAAGGCTCGGAGAATGGTGTCAAATTTTTTTATGAGAGTCACATCTATTCCTGTAATATCTTTACTCAACTCAGGGTTCCCAAAAAATCTACGGGCGGTATTTCCATCATTTGTATTCCCAAACCCTGGTTTTGGTTTATCTACAATCAGGCCCATTTCAGTTTTGAATCGTTGTTGAATGTTGGCGGAACGTTGCTTTACAATTTCTTTATCAGCTTGTTCCCGTAGCTGCCATTTTTTAACTTCGAGACGATAGCTAATATGAAGCAAACATTCAAAACAATGTATCCATGCATGCAGTGTAGATAAATCAAATCCAAGGTTTTCCCTGTTCACGACATACTCCCTAGACTCATCATTCATCAGTTTTGGGGTGGCTCCACAAATATAGCACTTTTGTGATGACGTTGTTTCGGTCACAGCATTACACACTTTACCGTCAATCATTGTGAAAAGTAGTTTATGCTTGACTGATATCTCTTTATCATCCAATTTATATATCGTCGGCAACAATTGATTTATTTCCTCCATGACTTTATTCGTTTCAGCAACGGTAAAGTCAGTAGTTTCCTTGGAGAAAATAAACTTAATAGGTCGACAGCACATAGTGGAAGATGGTCGAGGATTCTGCCAAGCAATGTTACCACTTTCATCCCTTAATTGAAGCGGAACAAATGAAAACACAAATAAATATTCATCAGTGGCTTCATTGCTGGAGAATTTTTGTTTGTAATTGCTGTGACCGGAACTACCATCACAACCCCACTTGCTAATTAGAGTAAATGATGCCCCAAGAGAAGATTTTAGAACGTCACGTTGCGCAATAATTAAACGTTCAACTGTTTTATTTAAGACACCTTGAAGTTTAATTTCTGCACAAGTTTCATTGACCAAAAAAATCTTCTTTGGGTGGAAAACATTCACTTTTAGCTTGCCTAAGTCTATAAATTGATGGAAATACCTTATGCCCTGCTTTCATGCTCCACTTCCGCGTGTGTTTGAAGGAGTGGGTTGTTGACTTCGAGTCTACATAATATGCCAAAGCCTCTTCCTTGGTTAAGCCCCTTTGACTGCTGCACTGACACTGTATTTCATGACTTTGCACTTTTCGGGACTTTCATTTGCGTCCCTAATAACAGCAGCCAGACTTCGGTGCCCAGACAATCGCGTCAAAAATTCTGCTGCAGCCACTAACTGATTCATATCGCGTGTACTGAGCATATCTTCAACTCTTCTCCTTTTAGTTTTTTCACTAGAGTCTTCAAATTCTTTGTTTGGACGTCCAGATGTTGAGTATGCAGAGGGTGAAGATGGCTGTGTGTGGCATAGATACACTTTAAATACAAAGTCTTTTGACGTCCACTCTTCATTTTTTGTCAAAAAGACATCGCGACACTTTTTGTGGGAGTACCATTTTTTTTCTAAATTGGCAGAAAATGCACTGATGGTCTTCTTCAGAGCCTTCACGGAATCTTCGGTGATACCGGAGAAATCATATTTTGATGATAAAAAGGTAGACAATCCAGTATTTCGGTTTTCTTTGCCGTGTTTTATCCATTCCTCAAAAAGTTCCAATCTTGGGATTGAGATGAGGTGCTCTAGAAAAAAAATAAAAAAAATTAGTTCCACACTTGTCCACAGCCTAGATTTAGTACTATTAGAAATAAAATGGTTCAAGCTACCATATATATACATTTTAGCCCTGTGACACGCGTTGGCAAGTCTTTCCGGGTCCATAATACGCAGAAAACGTAAAAAAATGGTGATTTTGAACTTTCAGATAACATAACAAAAAAAGGTTTTACAACATGTTTACTTGTTTTGTAAAATAAGATAGTACATACCTTTAGCTCCAATATCCATCATTAAGATAAACCAAAACCACTATTTTAGTCACTGTTATAAGTATTCGCGTCAAATGCAAAATTGTTAATGATGCCTAGTTCACTTACCCATTTTCTTATATACTTACCTGCTACCCTTATCTAGCACGACCAGGTGCGACAAAATTCTTGGAATTTGAGGTTCGTGGGTTTTGTTTGTCACATTATGAATGTATTTCCGGGAAATTCGAGAACGACTTTTGTCTAGCTAGCATGTTCTAAACGAATCATAGTGGGACGGGACGAAGCCCACACAGAAGAGACGGAGCGAGAGCGTAAACTCTATGCAACGCGTCGCGTCCCTTCCGCGTCCTCGCCCCACGTCCGTTCTGTGTGGCCATGGGCTAAGAAGCGCTGCTTGGTATGTTCAATCCCGGTGTGTGGGCATGTTCTCATAATATTTCATAATGATATCATGGGAATACTCTTCGGAACCAGCGTGCTATTAACCTACGCCACTAGCTCTTTCCTATGATAGCCGTGCTGTCATATAGCGGCCGTGATATTACGGACGCAAAAAGACGGCCGTCTATAGGTACGGTGACGACTGACGACATGGGGAAAGTTCCATGGCCGTATTAACAACACACCGTCGGTCATCTTTTTTTTAAGCAAACTTACTTTTAAAGCTAAATCAAGGTCATCCAAAAATGGACGACCCACGTCCCTTCTGTGTGGCCAGGGCAAGGATGTGGCCCGGGCCTAAGCGCTGCTAGGTAATCTCGGTGTATGGGCATATTCTCATAATATAACATAATATGAGAATTGGGAATTGGCAGTATTGGCACAGAGTCTTCGGAACCAGCGTGCTAGCAATCTACGCCACTAGCTTTAAAGCTCTGGTTTCCGAGGATGGCAGTGCCGTCATCATATAGCGGCCGTGATATTACGGACGCAAAAGGACGGCCGTTTTAACGGTGACGAGACATGAGGAAAGTTCCACGGCCGTATTAATTAACAACACACCGCGTCGGTCGTCTTTTTTTAAACTAATTTTTAAAGCTAAATCACTGTCGTCCAAAAATAGACGACCTTGATTTAGCTTTAATGATTTACTTGGAAGATGAACTATCATGAGAAGAGGACAAATAGTTGTAAGGCGGAAGATAATTTATTCAGATCTCGTGGTCAGAAAGTGCATTTGGGTGATTCTATTCTTGATGGAATTTTCAACGGCTCTTCGTATTTCGTACATTGTTTTTAATTTTATCACTATAATTCGCAACCAAGCCTGAACACCTAACTTTTTTCTATTATGACACTGAAAATAAGCTCGATTCTAAAACATATTATACAAAAAATTATACTTTGAAGAGCCAATTTCTCAGTCTCCTGACATGTCTCTTGTACAAAACAAAAGCTTTGATGCTTAATGATAACCCTGTTTTAGAAATAAAATAGATTTTTGGCACTGAAATAGAAATCCTTCATAAATGAACTTTTAACGTATTTGTGTAATTTTGTTACTAGTGTAAAATTTGATTAAAAATACTGCATTATATTTTTGTCTCTTTGCTTTTACATCAGTCTCCTGCTACATCAGAACTTTATGAAATTATCAAAGTGTGCGTAATCTAGTTCATTGGTGTTCTGTTAAAATGAACGCTCGAAGTGAAGTTAGCTCATGGTCGTTTGCCTACGTCTCGCTTGCGGATCGTGCACTCACTGCGGTGAGTTGTTTGACTGAGGTTCGGCCGTGGTCGGTCAGCTCCCCAGTATCCTGCATGTAAGTATGACAAAGACAGTAATTACTAGCTATTTTCTACCAGTTGAATCTAGTAACATATTGAAGTACTTGCATAGATTTGCTTTGATTTAATATTGAAATGGTGTGTAGACTTTCTTATTAATCAATAACTAAAATATTCTCAGTCTCCTGTCCTCAGTCTTCTGCCAATTTGATGGGCAGGAGACTGAGATTGATCCAGAATACTGAGACTTACGATAATTTTGGAGATGGTTATCTATTGAATACTTATTTTTTTTACTAATTATAGCTTGCCTTACTTAAATTATGAAGCAGTCGTTTCCAATAGCAATTAATCTGGTGTTCGTCACTAGGCAAATACTAACACAATCGGTCACTACTGGGTGAAAAATATTTTGAGTACCTACTCTATTTCATTAAAGGGTTATTAATTATTAATCTACGTAAGATAGTAAAACTATTTTCAACAATAAATAAGGTAATAAATTCTGGATGAATTACCAACAAACCTAGAAATTTGCAGTGCCTAAGTGACGGACCAGTTAAACAGTATAGAAATTTGCTTATGTTGTATGTTTTAGCTTGCAAAATTTCAGAACTATGCCCCCAAATCATTAACTGGACGTGGAACACAAAACATAGGAATGGAACTACTCAGAAGCCGACCATGGAAAAGGCGCGTCAGATGGGATTGGAGCTGTTAGCAAGAGAACTGCTGACCATATCGTGTCCTGCGGTGGTGATATATCAAATATCTACGAGTTATGCGGAGCAATTCAAAGCAGATGTTCTAATATAACTGTTTGTGTCGTAACGGATAGGAATATTAATGAAATCACGCGGATATTAACAGAAAATCTACCCGATTTGATAATTTTTAATGGCACTTTGAAAGTGCATCAAGTCCAAGGAACTGCTTTGTTACCAAGATTGCTTATAATGAAATCTCTTAGTTGTTTTTGCGATATTCAGGGATGTGTACACTACAAAGTTTGTGACACTGAAATATACTTCAACATCAAGGCCTTGTGTTGATGATTGCTACTAAAATTCTGACTCCAATCGATCTGAAACTGATAGTACGAACTCCCAACTGATTGTAACTTCGATTTGGCGCATTTCAAAAGGTCAAAAATCGATGACCGATCTGATGTGACTTGCTCGTCGAATAATACTTTGCTCAATCTTGAAATTCCAGAAGTATCTGAAGTACCGGACATAGATAAAGACCCCAGTATTTTCTTTCCAAATGACACTGTTACTGGCAGCCCAACCATAGATCAGACTTCTCAGAAACTTATTTATACTTTTGATGAATCGACGATGAAAATTCGTAAAAGGAAACTTAGTATGTATTAAAATATCATCAGATCTTGTCAAGTCAAAGAAAACAAAGATAAATATGATAATAAATAAATAAATAAATAAATATGAGCAACGAAAGAAAATTGTACAGGCATCAAATTACAAGCAAGCCAAATTGAAGAATCAACTACGAAAAAGACGACAAAGGGTACAAAAACTGGAAAAGGAAAGAGAACTAAAAGAGAAAAGAGAGAAAAGGAAGCAGATGATTGTTTTTGCCTGATCTGTGGTACATCATATAATGAAGACACCGCAGGACTATTCACAAAAAGAATAGTTGTTCTAAGATTGTATTATGACTGATTATGATTGACGTACAGTGAGATTAATGATTAAGTAAACTTAATGATTAAATAAAAAAATATTATAGAAAACAATCATAATAATTCTGCCTATTAATACTCAATAATAATAATATTATTTAAAAAGCTGTGAAAAGGTTATGAACAGTTTCGAGTTTATGTTTCTGTTTTGTTTTTGCGTGAGTTTTGTGGTCTAGTGTATTTCAAATGATTTTTCATTACGTGAAAATGTAACCTACGTAATTTTATTACAGTAAACGTTCGTTTACTATGAGTTATTATTTGAAATCTCAGTACCCTGTTCCCAGCCTCAGTCTCCTGGACACTATTATTTTTTAAAAGGCAATAATAATCACATACTTTGTTTTTTTGATTGGCCCGTTTTAGATCAATATAGAAACAATCTAAGCTATAGTTCAAACTAGGTACTTCTTTTGCCTAAAATGCAAAAAAAAGTCCGTGCCGAAATTAACATGGTTTTCGTCCTTCGTAAATAGAACCACCCATTTATTAAGTAGGTACGTCGCCGTTTACTAAAGAGGATGAAGCGGAATTCGAAAAGAAATAATTTTCATCTAACATTTTGAGTAGAATTCCGAGCGATTTGCTAAGGTTTAGACGTTCTTGAGCGTGTGCATTATGTTTTCGTTTCTTATCGCTCTTAGCTTTACCATCTTTTTTATGACCATTATTATCACATAAGAAATTTCTATTTCCTTAGTGTTTGATTTTGATTTTGCTTAAACATAGGTAGGTACTCTCGAACAGGAATAGTTCGTTTTCTCCCCTCGCTGTACAATGTACTATATTAAAATATTAGACGAGAACGACGAGGGAGGTATGAGTACTTAAAAATCGGACTTTTTTGTTCCCGTAAAACAGAAAAAATAATTCTCGATAAAAATTTTGCATTTTAATTGGAAAATTTATTTGTGCTCATAAAGTACCTACATACAAAACCTTATTTTAACGTACAAAATTACAAATAAAAACTTGGTACCATCTCTAGAATTCTAGTAATTTAGTTTTTTTGGTTTTTTCATATCTTGAACATTCTGTTGTAAACTATTCAAATACCAAAACGTAGCCAATTTTTTCAACTATCGTGATGATTATTTTCCTTACCAAATACGAGCAATTTCGTACTTTTGCAGGTTTTAGGTTTTGGGTAGGTATAAGACCACAATATCTAGACCCCTCGTCATGTTATTTTTACAAATATTTCATTTTCAAATTCTGTGTTTTAATATAAAATGTTTATTTTGTGCAGGCTATGCGTCTCACTGTAGGGCACAGACCTTCTATCAGAGAGGGGTACGGGCTTAATCACCGCGCGTGCCCACCGCGGATTGGCAATTTCAAGCGCTGGGGTATGTGAACACCTCAGGTTTCCCCACGATGTTTTCCTTCACGGTTAGCGAGTGGTGCTATAATTTCAAAAATGTTCGTAACGTACAAAACAAAGTCATTGGAACATGCTGGATTCGAACCCACGACTATGCGGTCTAGCGCTCCGGTACCACCGCTCTAAATGGTTATTTTCCAATTTTATAGAAATGGTTACTCAATAAAAAAAGTTATTCTACCATTATTATTATCTCAGAGATATACCTCGGAGACGTCCCGATCGAACTATCCCGGCTTATTTGGGTGCGATTTTGTACATATAATTTAATTAATCGCGTCCTATTACGGCAGGATCTATGAGAACAAAAAAAAAACCTAAATTATTGGAATCCTAAGAATGGTTCGAAGTTTATAAGTACCTATATTTGCGCGTAAAAAGGAGACTATGTATGTATGAACTTTAGGAATATTAGGTAATTAATTTGCCAACTATAGGGCCAGTTTCTGAATTGAGAATTTCGCTAAGTAAATAGTTAACTATAGTGCTGTCTCGTCGAATTTCTCAGAAAAGAGCGTGACAGAACGTTTCTTAACTATTTATTAGTCAATTTCTCAATTCAGAAACCGGCACATAATGTGCCAAATTTTTATAAAGGTATTGAAGAATTTTCGCCGTATGTCGGTAACCTGAAAAAAAAAAACTTTGTGCGCGCATTTACATGTGCTATCATTTTGGCAAATTACAATAGGTATGTTTTGTATCGCGACGTTATCACCTACATAACGTACATTCACTAAGACAGACCGAGACCACCCGAGATGCTAATGTCTGTGGCGGCAACGAAGCGCGCGGTTCATCGGAACCTGTGACGTTGACGTGTCAAGCAAGCGTATGGCATCAGATCGCACCCGTTTTTTGAACCACTAAAATCACTAACAAATCGATATTTCACAAATATATTGTTTTTGATGTCTCTTAAGACTGCATAGGTACCTACTTGGTTCAAACCGCGAATGATCCTCATTTGGTGTGACTACGGATTTGTTGGGCGCAATTCATGATTACATATTTATTTATTTATAGAATACCATGCGAGAGGTCCCGAGTTCGAATCCCGGCTGGGGACAAAAAAAAACCCAGGTCTTGGATGTTTACATGTTTGTGATGTCGTTGTTTCTGGTTCCCACGACACAGGGTAGGGTAGACCGGGGACAATAGTACCACGGGTCAGTAGTACCATCGTCAATATTTTGAAAACCACCACGACATAAGCTTGTGTAAGTGTATAGGAATGTGACCAGAGCGTGTCCCAACCTGCTCACCAGTCGACGTCGAGCACAGAGTACATGACGTCGAGCCACGGTGCGAAGCGGACGAGTTATTGGACAATTTTTGTTTTCGAGCGCTCAAGGTAAATATTTCGTGCTAATATTTTGGCTTGTTACTCACCCAAAACTACTATTAATGTCAAAGTCTCACTAAATAATGATTAGTTACTTATCGATGCTTCAAATGTTCAGTGGTTTAAGGTGGAGTTTGGTTCAGAAACTGTGTTTTTTTGTTGTTTTTTCTGTTTTTCGAGACTAGCGTAATTGTACCAACACTGTCGGGGTCATTTGTAACGTTACAATTGACCTCATGGTACAAATGACCCCGAAGACGTTAGGTTCACATTTTATTACTTACCTATACTATGTCTTTACTCTTACTTACTTTCTTACATAGGTACCTAATACTAACTTAATAATTTACCTACTCACTCACTCGCTCGCTTGATTACTCACTCACTCGCTTGCTCGATTACTCACTCACTCGTTTACATACTCATTTTCTTCATTCATGCGTTCTCTTGCAGATGCCGAGAAAACGAGAGAAAAAGCAGGCCGCGGTTCGAAGGATCTTTTACTTTACAAATAAGCGCACGAATAGATAGATAGATAATATAGAATATTCTTTATTGTACACAGAGATTACATTAACAGAAATTCAACAAATCGCAGTACAATTGGCGGCCTTATTACTAAAAGCAATTTCTTCCAGGCAACCATAGATGGAGACAAGAAAGAAGTTAGAGACGGGTAGTCGGTACAATTAAGAAATACGAGTTGAAAAGTATATGAACTTACTTAAACCATACATAAATATTTAAACAAATAGATATACATACATACTAATAATCTAATTATATATGGGGAGAGGAAATAATATAATACACCTACGTAATATTGGATAGATTATTAACATATCTTTTATTTCGAGATAGGCAAGTCAATAAGGGTGGCTGTAAGAATGTTTGACATCTGTCACGTATCTTAGCTACTATGCCAATAAGAAAATTACCAATCCTAGTAATAACCATAAGTTATAATCTTAAATAACTTCATAAAAAAATCTTTCATTGTACAAGATTCTTATTTCAATATTTTCTAGACAGGGTCAATTGTACCAGGTGTCAATGGTACCAGATCTTAATTTGTACGGAAACTGTTTTGTTCGAAAATGTTGATTTTAATTAACTTTTAATGATTAAAATTGCTGTAAATAAATGCTATGAGCATTAAATAGCTTCATTCATTAGTTAGATGATGACATAATTTTTTGTTATAAGTTGAGATAATTATATGTGTTATTGTTTACTTTAAGATATCTTTTATTTAGTTGAATAATGTTGTTTCTGATACCTAAGGCTGATTATAACGAAAAGATTGTTTATGCATAAGTATTTAAAAATAAGACTTATTTGGTTTATAAATTAATATGGGTTTTATTGTCTTCTGAAGTTGTGTTACAATTGACCCAGGCTAGGCGTCATTTGTACCAGTAGGAGTAGCTGAACAAAAACTTAATTTTACAGCGTTCTGCTATTATCTGACAAAAACAAACTTCAACTATGTATAGATTAATAATCTATACTGTGCTATGTTTATGCAATTTTACTAAAAAACTTGTAGATTCTGAGCTACAAGCAGTTATATCAAAACTGTTACAATTGCCCCCGGTCTACCCTATCCTAGTGTGGGGCCAGAAGCAATGTATGTGCCTGTATGTAAATGTTTATGTTTATTTTCCTTGTTTACTTATTTTTTTTTTTTTTGTTTAATTTTCCATTTAAAAAAAATAATTCTACTGCTTTTCAGCGGTGGTGATTGATAGATCAAAAACTTATATAGGTATTAAATAGAATTAATATTATTTTATATCGGCCAATGATTTATTGAAGGCTGCGACATTGCTAGAGGGAGAATTAATAAATAAATCCTGATATTTAAGAAAATAACTAGGTACCTATCTGAGGTAACTCGATTTGTAGTCCAAAAAAATTCATTCTGAGTGTCTCAGGATTTGCGCATTTTAGTAATAGCCCTGCATGTTCCTAGTATATCCGCAATTTTGGTAAAATATTTATTTCTTTTCCGTAGTTATCTGCCCCCGACCCTCTGCCGCGGAATAAAGCGGTATCTTTGTGGTGATGTAGAGAAAAAAAAAATTCAATTATGTATATAATGTTCATATCATAACAAAAGACATGGTTGATTATTCAAACACCATTTAACTTTTTTTTATAGCAAGCGAAACTAAAGTAGGTAGGTACAAGCTTTTTTTCATAATCAAGTATAATCTAACTCTAACCTAGACAAATAGTCAAAATGTCAAACTAATTATAATATTACGAAGTATGTAATCAACAACACAATTTTATAACTATGCATGATTATGATGTCTCTACCATTGTTATATTTTTCTTGGCCTTTACGGTTCGGCAGCTGTTTACTTTAGTGGCAAATCTGAGGGAGTTGAGGGTCTCACTGAAGCATTCATCAAATTGATTGATGTTGACCAACATGAGGGTTTTAGAGTTGCCACCAAGGCTGGGCATCAATAGGTGCGTCAGCTTCGAGTTCCTGTAAGGTATGTGACTCTGGTTTGTTTGTAACGATAGAATTACTTTGGAGAGCTCTGACAGAGATCTGTTGATATGCTTGGTCTCGTCCATTCTCTGGGTGGTCTTGCCACTCTCGGATCCAGCCAAGTCGACCAAGTTCAGGTTGCTTGTGAACTTCTCTTTACGCTTCTCATTGATGGCAGCGATCTTGATCTGCGTGACAGAGTGGGAGCGTGAGCTGCGCTCGTTGTTTAGAGTGGCAGCCGTCTGACGGTTGCGCTGGGCAAATATCATCAGCCTGATAAAATCATGTGAGCTTTTTACCTCCTCCTCTCTTAGATTGGAAACATAAACATCAGTTCCTTTAGAATTCACCATTTTGATGTCATGGCTCTGTTGATCTTTGCTTGAGTTGAGAAGATCATAAATGATTTCATTATATATTTCTAAGAAAGATGCTGTAATTGTCAGTTCCCAGCCCATTCGCTTCAAGTCTTCCATGTAAGTGAATATCATGTTAAAGGCACGTGGAATAATACCATACTGTTCAGCACCGCACCCTCCTTCCATTGTAAACGTTTTGCCGGAGCCAGTTTGGCCGTATGCAAATATACATACATTGTATCCATCTAGAGCAGACTGGATCATTGAAGAGACCTCTGCAAACACATCTTCTTGGGATGAATGTGGTGTGAAAATGCCATCAAATGTAAAAGCTTGCTGTTGTTTGCCTTTTCTAGTTGAGTGTGATGCTGAATTCAGTTCAATTTTTTCAACTTCAATGGAACATTCATCCAATACATTCAAGTTGAAAAGTGGTCTGGACGATTCTGATTCAAGTGGTGGTCTGACTCTGCAATACACTCTGATATTGCCTTTCAGGTCTTGAACTGTGTTGCGGAGATCTCTTTGCTCCTTATACATGTTTGCCAGCATGTTCTGCAGTGCTTCAGAATCAGTTTTGGTTTTAAGAATAATGTCTTGAGACTCCTTGTAGTCCAGTTTTAACTTGTCATGTTCAACTGAGATTCTCTTAAGATGCTCAGTCAAAACTCTTAGAGCCTCTGTTTCCTCCTTGAGAGCATTGTGACGCCGAGTCAGGTCATCAAATTGTGTTTGAATCATATCAAACTCGGAGGACTTTTTCTTGAGACTATCTGTAACTTCTTGGAGAAGTTTTGTTTTACGTTGTAAGTCTTCAATTTCATGGTTTTTTATTTCAATGTCAATTTTTATTCTGTCAAATTCAGAAGACTTCTCCCGTAATTCACTGAGTGCATTCAAAAGTTTCTCTTTTAAAACATCTCTCTCTTTTGTACTGCTCTGGGCAGTTTCTTTAACTTTTTCATGTTCATCAGAAATTTCTTCAAATTTTTCTTTCATGTCATTAAATTCATCCTTCATTACTTTGTGCTTTTGTAATAAGTCATTGAATCGAGCCTTGTAGTCATATGGTGGGATTTTGGGTGCGACTACAGCTGGCTTTTTCTCAACTTTGGTGAGTTTTGGTGGGTTGGGAGCAGGGGGCGCGGTCGCAGCTCGTTTCAGGCGAGGTGCGGGGACTGCTGTGGTAGTTGCAGAACCCTTCAAAGGTCTTGTATGATTAAGGATTAAATTCTTTCTGTCAGTTTCACTTAGACTACTTGCAATATTCCTTCCTCGGTTGAGTAGTCCCGTTCTGTTTTCCTTGCTTGTAGATATTGGTAATTTCGGTATCCTCGACATCCTAAAAAATTACGAAACAATTAAATTCGGCTACATGCAAGTTTATTAATTCTTGAACCTACGCCTATGTAGGACCTAACTAAAACAGTGCCATCAACAAAGAGACCGGCGGCTTCTTGATCAGACAGCCAAACGGATTTTTACTGAGGTCTGAAGAGGAAGATGGTTTGTTTTAGTTTTAGAATTAAATTTTTCTATATTACATATTTCCTATTTACCAAACAGCAAGTCTTTAATAAGATAATTCCAAGCACAGTATCTTCACCAACTCCGTACATGACATAAAGCTAAAAAATAGCATCCACGCCAAACTTCTCTCATAGTCGGCAATATTAGGCTCTTACCTTACTGTTTTCGACCACTTTTAGCTTAAAGTAGTAGTATATTTCTTATACTCAGTTTCACTCAGTAAGTTTGATTATGTTTACAATTAGTATTGCTATTTTTATTTTTGGAAAAGTTTTTGCCATCACAAAACGATACACAACACAACGGACATTTTTGAATTTCGAATGAATGGGACGCGTTTGACGTAGACCACAGAGCAGCGGAGAACATCGGTGTTGCTAGGATTTAAAATTTCAAATATTTCTGCACAGACCCACTACCAAAATAAACAAAAGTTACATTCAGACAGAGATTATTACTCGACGCGCCGCGTGTCTGCTCGTGTAAAGAACGGTGTTATTGACATAAATTACAAATCCTCTAAAACTCTCAAATAAATTTGAAATAGCCTGTCTTTGCCTTTACTAGACTATTGAAACTCTATTTGGGATGTGTATGTATTAGGGAATCGTGTTTTGGAAGTGACAATGGGGCTGTATTTCAACTCAAATTACGTGTTTGTAGCTATTACTCTGCCTTAGATCCAGGTGCCCTTGAGCTGGTCATCATCATACTGCTAATTGGTGGGATAATAAAGGTAGTGTATTAAGATAAGATAACAATATTCTTTATTGTGTATTACTTACACAAATTCAAACAGGTGGCAGACGTTTCCTTTTTGAATGCCCGTCAGTGTCTTTTTTCTTTCTAATCTGTGCCCGTCAGTAGTGATTATTTTCTCTGTGGTTATTATACAAATTATCAGACAGCAAGCAACGTAATCCAAATGTATCATTCATTTCACAACTCGACATACCATATAAAAATGTTTCGCAAACCTTACATCTCTTACAGCAGCTTATTTATTTATTCTCAATAAAACAAGAAAAACCACAATTTTCATTAGTTTGCCAAACTGCCAATGCAGCTATTTCTTTCTTAGGGATAAAACACACCAACGCGATAACAGTGGTGGTGACTTACTGCAGTAGTATTTGTATGGACGTATTCACACCAACGTGGTTTGACCGCTGCTACCGCAGCAATAATTTGTTGGGTGTTGTATTAATTTCAACCGTTCCTATTAGAAATGATTATATTACGGAAGCTTTGTATCAGCTTAAAATACTCTATGCTACACAAGCACCATAATATGCCGTAATAAATCAGTTGTTTTGTGATTTTCACGATCATTTATCTTGTCTGTGAATATTATGTTGGCAGCTCTGCGTAGAACTGTTTTCATTGACGAATTCTTTGTTTCTCAATTATCATTGGTGTTTCGTAAGCCAGCCAATGAAATTGCTAGTTTAAACAATGGTTTCCGATGTAGGTATGAGTTACGCATTCAAAACTAACTAATTCAGTTTTTCACTAAAATGTGTGGTGTGGTCGCTCTACCAATTTTTAGAAAATACTCTATGTTTCCAAGTGATTTTGGTGGGTGACTGCAAATAAACCAGACGGGGTGCAAATTTGATTTTCATAGTGATAAATTATGCAATAGATATGCTGCTTAACCAATCCATACGAGTATAACTTGCTTGTTGTTATCATCATTGACGGATGTCCTAGTACATTTCGCAACATTTGAGAACCCTCGTGGCGGCAAATTTGATTATTGCGGCTTGTTTTATAGTATGTGATACTTTCTGAACAACTCTACGTAATGGGTAGCCCTGATAAAAATATATCGGTAAGTGAAAATAAAGTCGACTTCGGCATAACGACAACTGCAGAAACTGCGGCCGAGCCCATACCGGGCGGGGAAGTTGGCGATGCTTCGGAAACTTCGCTCAACGTATCAGGCAGCCAAGCTGTTTGTGAAATAAACACTTCAAAGGAAAGTGATGGCACAGTTGCCGCTAATAAAAAGGGCAAGGGAAAGAAATTTCGTGGTAAGAAAGGATATGCTCTGCCCAAAGACAACCCGGACCGGAACGCTGTGCGGAGGCCGCACTACTCGGGCACTAAGTTTAAACAAGGCCGGAAGAGGACGCAGAGCTTCCCAAGCATCTCCAAATTCTTCCTTCCGTATAAAAGGCCGCGTAAAGATGCCTTCATCCCACCTACAAAGTTTCTACTTGGAGGTAACATCTCAGACCCATTGAATCTTAACAGTCTGCAAGATGAAGACGTCAATCGACGTATGAATGCGGTAACTCCGGAGTCCTCGCCTCTGCCCACGCCACCGAGGCACAAGGCCAAGATTGATGTCATCATTCCACTCAATATTCACGATCCACTGAACTTGATGGAACCACTGGATAACGACGAGTATGAGAAACGTCTGCAGATGCAGCAACATCGTAAGCCACGTAACCGCCCTAAAGTGCGTCGCCGCACCACAGAGACTATCATTCCTCCAGCCGAAGTCAAAGTGGAGGTAAAGGCTGAGAATGTTATGAAGGAGCCTTTGGCGCTAGAACCGTCTACTTCTACTGCCAAGTCACGTAAGAGGTCCTGCAGTGAGAGCGAGAATCAGAAGGGGAAAGACAGTAAGAAACTGCGTCGTATGGACTCATTGGATAAAATTGTGAGCCCAGTAGTTCCCCAGCCGGGGGCATGGATGCGTGCACGGCCGCAGCCCCGCGCGGTGCCGCCCGAGCGGCCCGCCTCGCCGCACCGAGCCAAGCCCAAAACTCAGGCCGAGGTTGAGGCCACCTTGCCAAAGTTTCATCCGAAAAATTCAAGATACCAGTATGGAAATTATGACAGGTACGTACATTTACCGCTCCTCTGACAACTGGAATCTATTCCAAGTTGTACAGTAAATTTTACAAGTGCATGGAAGTGATATACACGCATCAGCTAAAAGCTGCTTGTGTCATCATCATCATCATCATCAGCCCCTTGATGTCCACTGCAGGACACAGGCCTCCGTCATGGTTTTCATAACCATGAGGGGTCTTGCCATAATCCCCACGATTGGCAGGCGGGTTGGCGATCTCAGGAAGAAGCTGCTGCCCATCTCCTGGTAATGTATTTCCTAAGTCACCTTCTACGACATCCACGGGAGGAAATGTAGTGACGCTATTCTTAAACCGGCGCCACACGGATCACTGCTTGTGTATTAATGAATAATAATGATAATAATAATTTCTGCAGAGTAGGCATTAGAGGTACACATTTATTCCACTCAAGTTAGCTATCATTTCTATACTGAAATGGGGAATATATCTATTCCAGTGCTAGTGGAAAGGGTAACTCGTAATAGTGAGCACATAGTTGAATTTTTATGGACAAGCTATTAATTTGTAATTATTATTATTATTTGTAGACGGGCAGGCAGTTGGATTGATACTACTTTCATGCAGTACAAAGCAAATACTAACCAAACAACCATTATTAATTTAACTCTGGATTCACCAACTTCTGATTTTGTTACAAGTATATGTAGAAAGAGTGTGACCAGCTTTTGCAGAGCTTGATTGTGGTGCAACCTGGTTGAATAATTGCAACGTCTTCAATTCCACTTTATTAGTTATTTAAACTGTTGTTGTTTTTTTTTAAAGAGTGAAGTTTCTTCATTGTATGCAGAATTTTAGTTAAATGCTACTTAAGAATCAATTAATAAAGCGCTGCAAATCGTCCTAAGTGAAACTGCACTTAGATCAATAGTGTGGTATTCACGAAAGATTTAGTTTAAACAACAATTTCCTAACTCCAGGTACTATGGGTACCGCAACCTGAACGCCATGATGGATGTGCGCCTGCAAGTGTTTGACCTGCACCGTCATTTGTTCCACAACAAAGATGTGCTGGATATCGGCTGTAACGTGGGACACATCTCCATCGCCGTGGCCCGGACCCTGGGCGCGCGGTCAGTCGTTGGCATCGATATTGACCCAGTACTTATTGGTAAGTACCTACCTAACCAGTGGTTTCTGCTGTACTGGATATTTCATTAACATTGTTCTGGGTCATCCTTTTTGAGAAACTTCTTAAATTCTTAGTTCAGAAATCGGCAGTATTTAGTGTTTATTTTAGTCAATTTCGATGTACCCACAAAAATACTACAAAATCGAAACATACATACAAAAAATATATACAACTCCATACTTCAAAATCACCAGTCAAATAAACCCTTTGGTGCCAAGTCAATACCCACCCAAGGTAGACAGATTAAATCGAGGGATAATTTTTAGGTGCTGAATGCCACAAACCCTTCCGACCCTTAGATATCATTTCACTTTGTAGCAACAATGTATGTGGAGCGTGCTGTCTTGCTCGCACAATTTAACATTTTTAGTTATTGTATGAAAATTAGTATATTTTTGATGAATTTGGTCTTAGGGTTTAATGAATAATAAAATTGCGGATATTCAAGGCATATTTTTCTTATCCTGTACTAAGTTTTTGACTGAGAAAATTTGATTCCGAAATTAATAATTTAGTAAACAACTTTTCTTTATTCAAAACTACCTACGTATAGAAAAATAAAAATATATTTAAAGTGCCCGTAATTACATTACACATACAATACATTACGTAGTACATTTTTGCCCCCTCAAAAAGAACAGCTGCAATAAATTGTTTATTAGGCGGGTTCACACAGAGCGAGCAGCCTCGCGAGGCATTTGCCGCCCGAAGCAGCTCAGTCTGTGTGGACGTGCCTCGGCTGAGGCAAACGCGCCAATATTGTCTTCGTTTATTTTTTTTTTGTCGTCTCTTTTTTATAATCTTATAAGGATAAAAGCAACAGCTGCCACCGCATCACGTACGTGTGGTGCCATGGGGTCTTAACGCTCAACTGAACGAACTTACAAATGACTCGGCCTTGCCTCGCGCAGCAGCCTCGCGATGATACCGAGGCTGCCGCACTCGTTCGGGGACAGTTTCCCCGCGCGGCAAATGCCTCGCGAGGCTGCTCGCTCTTTGTGGACCTGCCTATTAACAAGGCTATTGACCTGTCTTCGGAAGTGAAAGTTTATTTTTTTTACTAGCTGCTTGTAATGTAATGCTCACAAGCGGTAGCGCAGCGTTAGAACGCCTGCCTCACATTCGGGAGGTCGTGGGTTGAAATCCCGGCATGTATTTTGTTTGTTTTCTAAGTTACGTACATAACTTGTAGTTGCAATGCAACTCCGCTAACTGTGAAGGAAAACATCATGTGGAAACCCTAATGTCTGAGGTACCTATACATACTTCAGCGCTTGCTACGTGCAATGGCCCGAGGCTAAGGGCGCTTATACACGTGCGGCACGCGTGCCAACGGCCAGCCGTCGACACTCGTCGACGGTAGTGGCCGACATGTCATCGTCGAATATCCGCGTCAGCGCGTCGATGCCTGCCGTCGAAGAGTGTCGACGGCTGCAGTTGGCACACGTGCCGCCCGTGTATAAGCGCTTTTAGTGTGGAAATGTAAGGTGTAACTAACTATGTAATGCTCTTTTGCGACTAGCTTTTGTTGAGACTTCCTTCCGGGTCATGGCTGTACACATGACAGAATGTCTAAAGGGTTCGAATGTGTAAGAATCCGCCATATAGCTTTATTGAAGTGGTAAAAACATCCACTCAAGTTACACTCTGGTTAAACTTCTTTTACAGCGTTCGTCTGTCCCATTTCATAGTCTGATTTATAATTTTTTATGTCAACTTTCAGTTCATTTTTTATGTATGAAAATAAACGTATGTAAGATTCAGTTTTTTTGTTAGGCATTAGAGCATACAGCACTGGTACAATATTGATTCTCTCTTCCGTGCTGTTGATGTCCAAGTGAATAGTAAACAATTGTTGGGCACCGGAGCTGTTTCGAATGTACCGTCTCCCAACCAAATTTTTTCATCGTCTTTGCAATATATGTAGCTTTGTATAAAATTTGTACCAAATAATAAGAGTTTTTTAACCCCCAACTCAAAAAGAGAGGGGTGTTATAAGTTTAACGTGTCTGTCTGTCTGTCCGTGTATTTGTCTGTGGTGTCGTAACTCCCAAACGGATGAACCTATTTTCGTTTAGTTTTTTTTTTGTGTCATAGATAATTTTATCCCGAGTGTTCTTAGCTATGTTTCATGAAAATCTGTTTTGCCGTTTAAAGATCATCAGCTCTGTCGGGGGGTTTTAAATTTTTTTTATTTTGTTATGTGGATAACCAACTCCATGATAACAAACAATACATTGTGAGTATTAGTCATTATAACATTGATACAAATTTAACATTTTGACACTCATTCGTTTATGCCGTTAAGATTTTATGATTTTATACATTCTGAAACTCTATCGTTCTAACACTTACACTTCGTAACAATTAGTACATTTTGATACTAGCTCATTCTGACAAATTATCTATATGACTAATAATCCATATAACAATCGTTCTTTCAAACAATCGTATTATATGTCGGTTGTGCATTTTGACTCTCATATTATCCAGCATATAGGTAATCGAACAATTTGGACATTCTGTCATGTGTGCAGCCATGACCCGGAATCTTAAATTGTTTGCTTAATTGTGTTGTGACCACATCATTTACCTTCGTCAATTGGGCGACATCTTGGAAGTTTTATGAATAAGTGATAATAGAAAAACCACCAGCTCCAGCTGTACGACACCGCAAAAAAGTTTTATCTTCCTATGCCTATTGTCGTCTTGCAGTACGTAGTGAAACAAAGCGAGATGGCGCTAGTCGATTTGAAGATAAAAATCTTTGTCGCTGTGTCGTGCGTGACGACGAAGTTTCGGGTCCTTTTTATCTTGTCATTTGCTAATACATCTCCTATTCGATCGAAGTATGTCCGCCTGGGACGACATATTACATATTAATATTCCACTAAAAATAACGGCAAAGTATTGTCTTACAAGAATAGAAATAGAATGAGTAGTCGTTTATGCATGACTTACATGTGGTGTTTTAATACCTACTTATACATACAGCTTCCATTTGCCCACTTAAGCGTGGGTGCATTTATTTAAAACTAAATATAGTCCGTTGAAAGTTGTTGCACAGATGTTATGAAACCTACCAAGGCGGTGCTATGAAAATAATTACGGCGTTCTACTTATGTACTTGTGATTGTGACGAACAATATTATTACACTACTGGTTGCAACCGTTGCCTCTACTTCATACTTTATTGCACACAAAGAAAAAAATATTAAGAAAAACCATAAGCGTAATACATAGCTGGGCACCGTTAATCAAATAGTTAACTTCGTTAATCGCCAATCCGTTACTAGAATAGTTAACTTCGTTAAACGTTAAAGCGTTACATTTCGGAAGGTTTAACGCAAGTTAAAGTTAATCGTTAGTTCGTTAAAATGTAATAAAAATTGCATTTTTGAGAATCTTAAACTTCTGCTTTCATATTCAATCAATCTATGGCCTTTACATTTATTGACGACCTCGTGGCGCAGCGGTAGTGCATCTGCATACCATGCGAGAGGTCCCGGGTTCGAATCCCGGCTGGGGACAAAAAAAAAAAACCCCAGGTCTTGGATGTTTACATGTTTGTGATGTCGTTGTTTCTGGTTCCCACGACACAGGGTATCCTAGTGTGGGGCCAGACGCAATGTATGTGCCTGTATGTAAATGTTTATGTTTTATGTTTATGTTTATGTAGATGATTTAAGCAGCGTTTTTTGACAATTAAGCTTGTGACTAAAAGTCCCATCCGGGAGAGGACTTCTCGACCGTAAAGTCGGCATGTGTAGGCGGCAGGCACCTGCTGGTCGGAGTTTAAGGCCTGTGCATGCCTCTTTGCACAGGAACCAGGCTTGGTCATGTGTAGTGAGTCCCTCAGTGATAAGACGCTTCCACCCGTAGCGATCTTCTTATTACAAGTGGTTTAATTGTCGATTAAAGAAACGATTTTCAGGTTTTGCGTTATTTCAATAACTCTTTTATTTACGTATGGATTTACCGTAAAGTTGTTCACGAATGAAACATCTTGATCAGAGACATTTCGGTTATTTAGATACAATCATACTATTGTAATTTTCTGCACTTCCAGGACGAGCGCGAAAAAACCTGCGCTCCTTCATTCCGGTGCCAGCCGAGGCGCCGGAGAGTGTTCAGTCCTTCATTCCAGTCCCCGCCGAGGCGCCGGACAAGTGTGACGACAAGCCAGAGCCGGGGGCTTCCAAAAAGTCCGAGTGCGTGACGTGCACCGAAACTAAATGCGAAGAATGCGCCACTGAAGTAAAGGAAGAGGTGAACGAAGACAAAACCGTGGTTGCCGAAGACAAGAAGCCTCAGGGCCGAAAGATTCGCAAGGCGCGCAAAAACCGCAAAGCGGGGGCGAAGCCCGAGGCGCAGTGCTACTTTCCGATGTCGATGGCGATGCTGTACGGGCCGCTCGGGACCGCTCCCGCCAACGCCAAGCCGCCGACCTTTCCAGACAATGTTACTTTCAAGCAGGTAATTGAAGTGAAAACTTCTTTATCACCCCATCTATTCGAAAAGGACGACTTGGTTCGCCTTTAAGTGCACCCAATGGTGGTCTTTTCAATAAGAAACTTTTAGCGGGCAGTAATGAGTTTTTAATACTTTCAGGGGTTCATGGCAAGCCCCTTCATGTTTAGAAAACCATGACGGAGGTCTATGTCCTGCAGTGGGCGTCAAATGACTGATAATGAATGAGTTTTTAATCCTCTTTATAAGTGCGCCGCAATTATCTTTTTATCACATCTATTCGAAAAGACCTAGTTCGTTCCCCGGGAACAGGGACTAAAACGCGTTTTTATTCCCTGAAGGAATAAAAGTGATTTTAATTTGGAACGCGCATGTTGCTATTGTTGCTAAGTTCACAGCGCAACATTGTTCACGAACACGAACAATGTTGCACAAATTGCTAGCTGTTTAAAAGAAAACCGCGCGCAAGTAAAAAAAACTAAAAAAAGGCGCCTAATGCATTCCGTCTTTTCGTTTCTTTAATTGTCATTGTTATTTTTACTAAGAATAAGAATAAGAATATATTTATTTCCACAAATCGTACAGAGTTGATACAATTTATAATTACAACTAGTTTATGAATCATATACATTATATTAACTTCTGTTGCTATGCTAGGCTGGACACCTGTATTATAGCAAGCAGTGCCAATTCCCCGATGAGATGGGTCAGTTTCTAGTTACAGAAGTGATCGTAGCTATAATCTATTGCTTAGAAAATTAATTTATATAAATAAAAACAAAAGCAAAATCAAACTAATAGAAGTTATTTGTTATTTGTTCCTCTCTTTGTGTGTGTGTGTGTGTGTGTGTGTGTAGGTGTGTGTGTGTGTGTGTGTGTGTGTGTGTGTGTGTGTGTGTGTGTGTGTGTGTGTGTGTGTGTGTGTGTGTGTGTGTGTAGAGAGGGTGTGTTGTTTGTATTATATTATAGGTGTTAAAGTAGTTGGTAAACTAATCAATATGAATTATTATTTTCCCTTTTAACCTGCTGATATTTGTTCTATTTTAAAACCGAAATTATATTTTCTGTTTCTTCGTAAGTCAATTGTTGAAGCCACTTTGAAACCATCCGCTTACAATCAGATTTACTTTTTTGATAGATATTGATCACTTTATTAACCTTATTGTAAACAAAAGGACCCAGGAATTCAATAAATCGTTGACTAAAAGAGGTGCGAAAACGGCGTTTGAATTTGCAGACATTAACATTTCTACGACTTGCAGTTTGTGAAAGGTCGAAAATTAGCTTAGGTCGAAAACTAACTCTAAAGGATAGTAATAAAACTGTCACGATGCACTTTCATAATTGTTCAAATATAAACATTAACCTCTAATCATTTCTATGTTGTCTTAAAAAATTAATAACACTATTCATAATATGGTTGCGTTCACTTATTTTCTCATAGAGGTGATAAAAAGTACAGTGTCCACCTCTGGAGTAAAACAATTTTTAAGCTCGAGTGGTGTACTTTTCATGCCTCGTGCACTCAGGATTCTACTATATAATACCTCGCTACGCTCGGGATTACACTCTAGAATCCTTCGTGCACTCGGGATAACAAAGAAACACTGTCGCCTTAAAAATAGTATTTTACTCCCTCGGTAAACAATCTACTATTGCTGCGCACTTTTTCAATTTGGAACATCTTAGTGTTCAGCGCCAAAGAAATCGAACGCAATTTTTTTTTAATAAAGAGTGGCTGGTACGACGGTCCATGTCGCGCCGCCGGCTTAATTAAAAAAAAAGAAATCAAGAAACGCGCGAACTGCAGCCCGCGTTTTAGTCAATTTATGGTTTTGTTTTGAAAAATGAGTTCTTCAAGTGACAGTGAAAGTATAGAATTGACCCCTGAAAGTATTAGAACTGACGCAAGAAATGTGATGGATAATATTTTTTTACCTGCAAAATCCCGCGAGAAATAAATGAAAGCCTATGGTAATTTTATTGAATGGAGAAATGTAAGAGGCGCCTTTTATTTTCTCATAATGAAATTTATTTTCTCATAAAGGAAAAGTAGAGTGTATCACTCGGGCCCAAAATATATTTTTGGCTCGGGCGACGTACTTTGAATCCCTTGCTACGTTCAGGATTCCTCGCTACGCTCGGGATTTACTCTAGAATCCCTCGCTACGCTCGGGATTTACTCTAGAATCCCTCCCTTCGCTCTGGATTCAAAAAAGCGCCCTCGCCGTAAAAATATTATTTTGCTCCCTTACGATACAATCCACTATAGAAACATAGATAGAGAACACTTATTGCACAACCAGAAGAAAAAATTACAAATGAGGTTTTAAGGTGTATTTATGTTACAACGCGCCGGGACATACGGGTGGCACGATTTCAATCTAAAATAATACTTGAATACTTACGTGTTTAAAAATTATAATACAAGTGCCAAAAAAAACCCGTTCGTTCCCGTGACGTGCTGTTCGCCCATTTTGCGGTAGTATTGTAGTCTCTAACCTTAAATTTATTTAAGGTTTATTTTAGTTTCTAACGTTGCGCTCGCACCTCACCAGCCCGTTGTAATATGGATAGTCCCTTAGGCGCACTTTTTCTGAACAGTGAACAAAGCTGAACTGTCACGCTCGGGTCGGTCGGTGACGCTGATTCATGCATACGCTACTCCAGTCGCTCGTTTACGCTTACGTATACTATAGTTGTCAAACTATAAGAAGCCCGTTTTGACAGCTACAAAAACCATAGAATCAGATTAGATTCTTTGCGATCAAAAACATTGAAACTCCAAAATATGACTAACTTTTCGGGCTACAAAACCTGTTTTTTATTTCGAGCGTTAAATAATATGCTAGAGTAGGTGTCTTTTTATGTATTTGTTCGAGTAAATCCAAAGTAAAATGCATTTTTGTGTAGCTGTCAAAATGGGCTCTTACATTTCGACCACTATAAGCTCTGGGCGAAAAAGGCGGTGGTAGCCTAGTGGGTAGAACATTGGACTCGGAAGCGGGAGACCCAGGTTCGATTCCCAATGCGGGCATGTACCTATGACTTTGTTTTCTAAGTTATGTACATTTGTGAAGTTACAGTAGCAATACCACTCGCTAACGGTGAAGGAAAACATCGTGAGGAAACCTGAGTGTCTGAGCTATTCATATACCTCAGCGCTTGAAATCGTCAATCCGCGATGGGCACGCGTGGTGATTAAGCCCATACTCTCTCCCTGAGAGAAGGCCTGTGCCCTACAGTGGGCCGTATATAGGCTGCTTATGTATAGGTACTAAGCTCCAGTTCTCATATAAATTTATGTTATAAACACTACCTTTTATTTTAACAACTTTTGAATATAGGTACTTTCCGATAGTCGTACATAAGCTCTAAGCTGCTGGATAAGGACACTTATCCAAAAGTAATTAAGACGGAATAGAACTGTCTTCGTCTTGATAGCATTTGTTGTGTTTCTTGAGCCACTAGTAAACACAGACCAGCAACTAACTACTCTTTTTCTAAAAAAAAAACGACATTCACCGCTGGTCTGCTAGTTTTGCTATATTTTCCTTCTTCCTCTGTGCTATATTTACTCCAACCATCGTCATCCGCACGGCCTCTCTGCCGTAAACATATTGTCTCATCGTCTTTGTCGCCATTCGCCAGTTTTCGTCTCGTCATTTTATAAGGAGACACGATGTCTAGGTTTATCCACAGGACATTCAGTAATAGAAAACATTTAGTTCTGTAGTAGGCAAAGATAAACGCCTTATTTATAAAAACACGAGTCATTAAAACGCCGATTAAAATAGTCTGTGGTAGAAATTTTACAAGGAAAAGTCGTAACCACAGATTAGGAGTGCTTTAGAGGAATCGTATTTTTATAAATAAGGCCGAAAATATTTAAATTTTAAGTTGAATAAAGTGTGAAAATCTGTTTTATTTTCTCTCTATACTCTTAAAACGCAGTTGAAGCCGGTTTAAGGCTGGAATTCCTGTTATAAACTGGCTGTAACAACTTAAGGAATCGACTTTTTATGAATAGGACTGATAATGTTTATTTTATAGGTTTGGTGTGTTACACAAAGTGACCATGTCACATTCTTAAGCTCAATAATGGTAGTCTTTCAAAATAACGTAGATATAACCCAATTTTTTTAAATGTAGCCACACTAACATGAAGTGTCCCACTGCAGAGCAAGCGCTTTCCGCCTTTCAGACCAAGTTTTTCGGTCATTTGCCACTCTGGCAAGAACTTATCGAGATCATCGATAAGCCCATCGCCTTCTCGGCCGCCTTCGTTTACGATAACCGCGGCGCCCAAATGTAAAACTTCTCCCATTGTTTGACATAGAATTAAACAAAGAAAACACCTATAATGGTCTAACAAACTTTACATTTCCCACATTGAATGTTCACCCAACATTGCGTTCCTCAGGGCAACTACGTGCCGCGCGAGGAAGTGGCGGTCGGCTCGGGCGCAGAGGCGGCGCAGTTCGACCTGATCCTGTGCCTGTCCACCACCAAGTGGCTGCACCTGAACTGGGGCGACGCCGGCCTGAAGCGGGCCTTCCGCCGCATGTTCAACGACCTGCGGCCCGGCGGGAAGCTCGTCCTCGAGGCGCAAAACTGGGCCAGCTATAAGAAAAAGAAGCGGTTGACGGTGAGCGTTTGGTGGCATTCGTCAGTGATCTAGAAAATTCACTATGTTCACTAAATTCAATGTGCAGCTAGAAATTTCAAAGTCACCGACCTTTCTCCGAACGGACGACCATGTCTATAATAATAATAATAACTTCCACTCAACACTTGTCACTTGTCCTGGTCCCAAACTAGGATAGCCTGTGCTATGGTAACCACACATGGAAACACACCCAGACTGAGGCCGTCTGTACAAATTTACGGCGGCCCCCACTGGGAATCGAACCCACGACCTCCGGCTAGGGAATGCAATCCCGGGAACCCGCATACATTTTGCGGGATCTCGGTCGAAAATTTTGCGGGATCTCGCTGGACTGGCGGGAATACAAAGAAGCGTAGATCATACGTGTTAATCTGCGCGCGGCGGGGTGTGCTTGTCAATTTGATGATTGTAATATTTAAGTGACCATGGCAATTTATGTTGCTGATGTTTACATTACGTGCTTTTGTCAATGAGGATCATTTAGACATCAAAATATTGGATTTCGAAGTACTAAGGCGGTTGGAGTACAAAATTTAAAGCGTATTACATTTTTGAATTAATCAAATCCATCAAGAAATGACAAAGTTTAAACTTTGGCTGTTTTAAAACGCGCCCGGCGAGGCTTGAAAGCTATTGTGACGTCACAGCATCCGACCGGCCAGCCAGTTGGCTGGCGCCAGTGTGTTTTGATACCCGATTTTTTGGGGTGCCTATCTTTATTGCATAAACCGAAAGACTTTATCATTTTAAAATAGAAGGCGAGACTCCCGAGTGAGTGCCAAATATGTTTGGTTAAGAAGATATGAATACTTAAAATCGGACTTTTTTCTTCTCGTATAACAGTATAACGACGTATAACGGCGGAGCTTCGCTGGACCAAACGGACGTGCTTTCTTCTTGAACGTAAGCGGGAGACTGCCGCATGC
Source organism: Yponomeuta evonymella (assembly GCA_963969515.1). Classification (NCBI taxonomy): domain Eukaryota; kingdom Metazoa; phylum Arthropoda; class Insecta; order Lepidoptera; family Yponomeutidae; genus Yponomeuta; species Yponomeuta evonymella. The sequence continues at coordinate 9,845,506 of OZ018346.1, forward strand.
GCCGGCTTTTTAGAGAATTATAAAACGTTGCCGCGTTCCATACTAATTTCTATGTGGAAATCGCACGCAAAATTTGTTCGTCTTTGACTTCCGATTATACAAAAAGTAATTTGGTTTTACCAAAACTAAATCAATCATGCAATTCTGTATGCTTTTAACATTCAGATAACTATATATCCAATTTGACAGTGCTCTGGTTTTTCGTCCACTAGATTTATACTAAGAGCTGTTTTACGCGATTTTCAGCAACTTTAGGATTGTTTTTCTAGCTAGCTATTAATTTCATGCCAAAAATCGATCAGTTACGTGGTTGTACGTACAACTCTTCAACACTATGTATGATTATTTGTGTATCTTAATATTAACATGGTATGTCATAACTTACAAATGCAGAATAGTTATATATGATACACGAGCGGAAAGTAGGTTATTACAAATAAGTGCCACAGAGTTTTTGTGAGTTTTCAGTGGCACGCATTCGGAATAACCTTTTACGCTCACTTGTCATACAAAATTTTTCAATGTATTTTGCGAGGAAATAAAATAAAAATATAAATACAAATAACTCATTTATTTGATGTAGGTAACTTATTACTTTTGTGTAAATTGAATGTGCAGGTCTTGTTCGCTAATTTTATAGTTTGGCTTAGGTTACTGTTATTATGACGTACTTCCTGGTAGTAGTGTTTTATTTAACGCGTGCGGTGCCACAGACCCTTAATGCACAAAATGAGGCTAAGAATGTTTTTTAGGAACGTAAATCAATTTGCCAACTAGTATGCCAAATATTTACCAAGAAATATTTTTTATGCCACACCTGGCCAAAAAGCTACGCGTGCGGGAAAATCCACTTTGAGGCCAAGTGACGACATAAAATTGTGTACATAACACGGGCTGTAAAATAGAAAGCCCTCTATCGCATATTTATGGGCCTTAAACTTCTGCGATATCGGCCTTTCTTTATTTTACGGCCCTAGTTATGTAATGTAATGTATTCTGTTTCAGTGGAGGAAAATAGGCCGATTTAGAAGTACTCATATCTTCTTAACTAAACATATTTGGCACTCGGGTGTTCTCGTCAGCGATTTGAAATGATAAAGTCTTTAGGTTTATGCAATGAAAATGGGCACATCCTAAAATCGGGTAATACATAACGTTAAACCAATTCTTTAAAACTTTTTCGTTGTATGGAACCCGAACAATAGTTTTTTGGACGCGGTCACGGTCGTATTCTTGCATTTTGGCGTAATACAATTTATTTTATTTTTATTTACATAAATATTGCAACATGACAGTAATTAAGTACACCAAAGCGTTACAATATTATAATATGGCGATATTATCACCTTCATAACGTTAACACGACACGCGCACACAACAATTCCCTGAGACAGATCGAGATCACCCGAGATGCTGTGTGCGCGGCCACGAAGCGCGCGGGTCGTCGGAACCTGTGACGTGTCAAGCGTATGGCGCCAGTTTGCGCCCGTTTTTGGAATCCGTGCACTAAAATCGCTATAACTTCGTCATTTCTTGTCCAATTTCGATATTTTTTGACACAATATATTGTTTTTGATGTTTCTATAAAACTGCATACTTAGTTCAAAACGTGATTCATCCTCATTCACTCGTCACAGTTCGTGCACTCGAATAATCCACAGTCACTAGGCTGTATCTCATGAACCGTGATAGTTAGACAGTTGAAATTTTTCACAAATGATGTACTTCTGTTGCCGCCATAACAACAAATACTAAAAACAGAATAAAATAAATCGGCAACAGGTAGACGCTTGAAATATTCAAATGTAAATGGCGACTCCGACTCGCACTTGGACGGTTTTTAATATACATAATATGTAAAAAACCAGAATGGTGACATTTGTTTTTCTTACTGCAACATTAGAATTTCAATTAAAACGAATCAACTAAAATGCATGTTTTAATTAAAAAGGTCTTCAAATAAAAAAAATCGGGCATTGTCCTAAAAAATTATTCTGTTGTTATATATAGTTTTTCGACAAAATAGGTAATTTTGCGAGCCTCGGCTGAATATTTCGAATAAGGCTGCTTAAACAAATTTTTAAAGTGAAAGAAAAAATCGGAGTCCGCGAAACCGGAAGTACGTCATGCACGGAAATACGTCATCGACTGAGATCCTAGAACAACAGAAAAAAACAAGCTCTAACGTAGGTTTTCAGTTCTTTAAATAAATATTCACATGATAGATTTGAAACTGCAAGCGTATTTCAAAAGAGTTTAAAGTCCTCTCAAATTTTGGGGCCCTATTACAGATTTTTTAAATATACAGGATGTTTGGTGTATTGATTGCCAAATTTGATTGACTGAAAGAAGGGATCATTTGCTGAATTCAGCAAAAAAAAAAACATGGTCCTACCGGCTTTTTTATCAGATATTTTTTTTGCAAAATAAGAACCTAGCATTACAAGTAAATAGAAAAAGAGTAGTGTTTAAATATTGTTTACAGTTCTATGATAAAAATTATACTTGCAAGTATTGTTTAGTATTGTCGGCAAGCGCAGCGTAGGACGACCAGCCACAAGAGTGACAGATGACCTCATCCAAGTGGCAGAAGGGCGCTGGATGCAGGCTGCTTCCAACCGGTCTTTTTGGAAATCCATGGAGGAGGCCTATGTCCTGCAGTGGACCTCTTGTGGCTGAATGATGATGATGATGATGATTGTCTAGTTTGTAGGGTTCCGTACCTCAAAAGGAAAACAATGGCACCCTTGTAGGATCACTTTGTTATCCGTCCGTCCGTCAAGACCTTTTATCTCGGGAACGCGTAGAGGTATCGAGTTGAAATTAAAACTATATACTCACGTCTACAGTCCCTTGAAGTTGTGAAAAAATCAAACTTCAAAGTTAACTTAAAAAAAAAAGATACTCCCGTTTATGCCACAAAAAACGTATATTTCGACACGAGGGAATCAAAATTTATAGGGTATATTCCGTTGACCTAGAACTATAAAATTTGGCAAGTAATATCGTCCTATACTACAAGTACAGGGAAAAATCTGAAACTATATTTGTAATTATACCATTAAAAAAATAGTCTGAAGTTCGGGAAAAGCTCTGAAAAAACTGCGAGACTCGATTCCTGAACTATTTATAATGGTCGACAAGGAACCCTTATAGTTTCGCCATCTACGTCCGTCTGTCGGTCTGTCTGTCCGCGGCCTAGCTCGGAGATGATTAGTACGAGAAAGCTGAAATTTGGCATAGATTAATCACGCCGACAAAACGGTAGAAAAACATCTTATTTTTTTTAAATTACCCCCCCTACACCTACATTAGGGATGCAATTTTTTTCTCGCCTATACCATAGTGTGAGGTATCGTTGGATTGGTCGTTTAAAAATATTGTGTGTGTATAAATTTTTGATTGAGGGTTCCTTTTGCGAAATATTAAGCTTTAAAGCGCAAATTTTTGTCTGTGTAGGGCGTCCCCCCCTCTCCTGGCTAAACGGTTTATTGTAGAAACGTAAAAAAAATCAGTGTAGTAGCGAGTGTAATGAATATTGTATGGAATCAGGCGTTATTTTGCGGAAATCCATAATAGCATTAAAATGACAAAATTACTTTGCTAAATTCCGCCAAAATCCCACAAGCACCATGCGGTTATCTAATGCACCGCTCTCCCTCCCACTTTTTCAAGCAGAAGTAATACACAAGTACACCACCAACGACACCAATACTTGTGTGAAAAAATGCGGTCTCTGGTGTTTGACTGCTAAGTATAATGAACTTAAAAGGAAAACTATCACGGCTAAGTGGTCTTTACAAGTTAACGAGTATTAGGCGACAAAGGAAATAAAAGGAAAACTTCTTACAAAATCGTATCTTATTGAAAACTAGGTTGATGAAGTTGTTAGTTCTGTAAAGCAGATAAAACCCACTCTTTCTACGGAACCGTACGCTGCGCGTGGCCCGACATGCACTTGGCCGGTTTTTTTATTAACTCGATAAGTTTATAAATAAAACCGGCTAAGTGCGAGTCGGACTCGCGCACGAATGGTTCCGTGCCATTATCTATGCAACGTTAGACAAAGATCGGGACGAGATAGATTGGGTACATTGAGAACAGCGCCATCTATAGAAACCAAACAAGAAGCGTTTAATATTGACATTTAACGACATGACATCGGCGCTGTGAAGGTTACATAGATGGCCGCTAGATGGCGAGCGCTGTCTTAAGACAACGTTTGTTTTATGGCAGCCCCCCTTAAATATTTATTTTATTCTGTTTTTAGTATTTGTTGTTATAGCGGCAACAGAAATACATCATCTGTGAAAATTTCAACGGTCTAGCTATCACGCTTTGTAAGACGGACGGACGGGCGGATGGACGGACGGACGGCCAGAGACAGACAGACGGAAAGTGGATACCCCTTTCCCCTTTTGGGTACGGAACCCTAAAAACTAGATGGACGAGCACAAAGGTGCAATCGGGGCAATAAAATTACCTGAAACGGCAACACTGAAACCAAACTAAAAAGAATCTTAATCTGTGCAAACGAGATGTGAGTAACGAAGGGAACGTTAGAAGGAAGGAAGAAGCGGACTATATATAATATAGTCTATATGAAACTATAGAATTCCCAAAATAATTATGTATTCGAAGAACACCACATCATCATCATCAACCCATTATGTCCCCACCGAGGGGCACGGGTTTCTTCCCTGAGGAAGGTATATAGGCCATACTCCACCACGGGGGCCAAGTTCGGATTGGTGGAGGCTTGTAGACTAGTGGCTCGTCTACTGTCAGAAGTTGTCAAGCCGCCCTAAGGCTTGGCTTAATGACTGCCATCTATCGACGGCAGCCGGCACCAACAGCTCAACGTGCCTTGCGAAGCACGGAACCGCTCGGAAAAATGCCACTAGCGTTAGGCATAGACGGCGACCCATCCATGCACTGAACGCGCCCTGTGTTGCTTAACCTTCATGATCGTTTAAGATCACTTAGGCAGCCGGGGCTACGAGCGATGGAACGAACGAACACCACATACCATCAATTAAGATGATACATGACGTGCTTTCAAAAATTAGGGAAAAAATTTGAATTTGAATGAGAGTTTGTTACATGGCTGCTGAATTTATAAATTTGCTGAAGGCAAAACTATACCACGATGCAAGAACGGTGTAGCGCCATCTAGTGCAAGACCTAAAAGAAAGTCATACACATATTTACAAAAATACAAGAAATCAGTGAATATTATTAATTGTGACAGTCCACGGCTAAAAGTTACCTTATGCCGTAAGGAGTTTTGAATATCACTGTAATCTGCAACAGATAAGGTCACTCTCCGAAAAATTCAACCTCATAAGATGTAGTTACATAGATATATATTTTTTAAATATTCGTTGAAATAATTATTTCGAGAAACAGCCTGTGCAAGTTTTTTTTTGCAGCCTATATTCGTCCCACTGCAGGGCCGGTGCCTTCTCTCAGATAGAGTGCAAGTTTTATTTAATTTATTTGAAGCCTTTATTTCCTCACACAATATAAATGTCACATTAAAAATATTCCTGCATTATAAAATTATAAAATTACATAATAGTTTTTATCAATAGTATAAATAATTTAAAATAATCAACTGAGCATAAAATAAGTATCAATAAAAAGTAACCAACCATTTATTAATTTATATTGTAGTAGTTATTATTAATAGTTATCATTCAATTAATGAAATTTAATTCAATTCGATTAAGTAATTAATTTAGTATATCTGCCATTTCAATGTATTATTTTGATGTTTAGGTGGGGTACCCATTTTTGGGCATAGGCCTCCTCCAACCCCTTCCATTCTTCTCTATTTTGAGCTCGGCGGCTCCACGTGGGTCCAGCTACTTTGACAATGTCGTCACACCAGCGACGTCTCGGTCGTCCCCGAGGTCTCTTTGAATCGCGTGGGGTATCAGTGTAGAGTCTTTTCACTTCACCTGTTGTCAGAGATTCTGGCGATATGTCCGGCCCATCGCCATGTCGACATGCTTGTTCTATGGCATCTAGTATGTTTGAGTTTTTCCTAGTATCTACTTTTCTTTTTCTTTCATGCCACTTAATACCTAGCATACTTCTTTCAGCGGCTCTTTCATCCATACAGCAGCGTTGTCGGGAGAACAACTGTCATAGCTTTTCTTTGGGATATAGGACTTGAAAATGTTTTTTAGAGACCAATACTTACTCCATGCTTTCTTTATTCTTCGTTCAATTTCACCAGTTGTTTGATCAGTGAATGATATTCTCTGCTCTAAGTATATATATAATAGGGGTTAAAGTATGAAATTGCCGTTTTATTGCAATAGGTTCTTTGAATTGACATAGAATCTTCATGGTTTGAGGTTTTCGAATGAAACTTTTTTCAAATGGTTTCTATGATGTTCTTTTTTTAAAAAATGTGAAACATTTGAATATCGACTTTCAATTGTTTTTGTTATTCAATTTAGACAAGAAAGATGGATACTGCGAAAATTCGAGTGAATTTTTTGAATACGAGTTCCGACGCGGAACTAACGCGGCAGAAACAGCCCGCAATATCAATGCTGCGTTTGGAGAGGGGTCTACTAAAGAACGCACCGTGCGATTTTGGTTTAAACGCTTTCGTGATGGAAATTTCGACTTAAAGAACGAGCCACGAGGAAGACCGCCCACACAGGTGAATAACGATGAATTAAGAGAGATAGTGGAAGCCGACCCTAGTCAAACTACCCAGGAATTAGCGGCATGGTTTAACGTTACCTTACCCACAATATTGACTCACCTGCGTCAAATCAATAAAATAAAAAAATACGAAAAATGGGTGCCTCATAATCACTCGAATTTTCGCAGTATCCATCTTTCTTGTCTAAATTGAATAACAAAAACAATTGAAAGTCGATATTCAAATGTTTCACATTTTTTAAAAAAAGGACATTATAGAAACCATTTGAAAAAAGTTTCATTCGAAAACCTCAAACCATGAAGATTCTATGTCAATTCAAAGAATCTATTGCAATAAAACGGCAATTTCATACTTTAACCCCTAATATATTCAACTACATAGTCTATGCTATGTGTTTCGGTTGTGATTGGTGTTTTTTCACTGTTTGTCATTGTAAGGTCTTCTGCATGTTCATTTAAAGTTCACACTTTTGGCTCACTATGTCCAAGGTGTTGATCATGTATTCTAGGTATTTATGATTATTTGCTATCAGGACTATATCGTCGGCGAATCGTAGGTTATCCAGGCTTTAACCATTTACGTTGATTCCTATTTTGTCTTAACTTAGTTGTCTGAATATATGTTCTAAAAGGGCAGTAAACAGATTTGGAGAGATCGGATCCCCCTGTTTCACCCCTCTTTGGATATCAAATGGCTCTCCTTTGCTCTCTAATTTGACAATGGCTCTGCTGTGTTTATAAATTTCTTGTAAAATCTCTATATATCTGATATCGCAACCCTGTTTTTTCAGTGCCAGTCATAAGGGCTCATGGTGTATGGAATCAAAGGCCTTGGAATAATCTATGAAGGCAATGAAGAGCTTTTTCCCATATTCTGTGTATTTTTCAATAACTTGTGAAAGTGCAAAGATATGGTCTATTATAGAATTTTTTTTTCTGAAGCCAGCTTTTTCTCTAGGTTGATTGCTATTCAATAGGCTCGATACTCTTTCTAATAGTACAGTTGCAAAAATTTTGTCTGCTGCAAGCTTATTGGCCTATAATTTGTTAGGTCCATCGAATCTCCTTTCTTGTAGATTAGGGTGATAATTGATGTTCCCTATTTGATCCTATGAGTTCTTAGCTGTCATCATCAGCATCATTCAGCCACAAGAAGTCCACTGCTGGATATGGGCCTCCTCCATGGATTTCCAAAAAGACCGGTTGGAAGCGGCTTGCATCCAGCGTCTTCCTGCCACATAGATGAGGTCATCTGTACATCTTGTGGCTGGTCGTCCCACGCTGCGCTTGCCTGCGTTTTCAGTCAGTGACTGCGGTAATTGACTTGGTGCCAAACGAATAAACATAAACATTTACATACAGGCACATACATTGCTTCTGGCCCCACACTTTTCACTTTTGCACTTTTCCATTATCACGGTTTAGCAATAATTTCTTGCAATAATAAATTTTTCATAGGTATTAATCAGTCTAGGCCATTAGGATTGGAAGGCTCGGTAGGTAAACCGCAAAACGCTACTTCAATACCACTAAACTACATGAAATTATATTTAAGTAGGTATGTTCTTTATCTGTGTTCTCTGTCGTTTCAGCCAACCATTTATGAGAACTTCAACTCGATCGAGATGTTCCCGAACAAGTTTCGCGACTACCTCCTGTCGCCCGAGGTGGGGTTCAGCAAGTGCTGCATCCTGGGGGTGCCGCAGCACGCCAGCAAGGGCTTCCGGCGGCCGATCCAGCTCTACATCAAGGGCGACTTCACCCCGAGTAAGGCGCGCTGGTCTGACGCGCACGCGCCCTCCTCGCACCACCGTCCCGAGGCCGAGCCCCCGCGTCGCACCGTCTACGCTCCCGTGGAGCCCGCTTACCGGCCCAGCGACGAAACGCCCTCGTGCGGCGCCGCCACGCCCTACTCGCCCAACCTGGACTGCTGCGCCGACGACTCGCCCTTCTACAACCCGCGCAGCGATTCGTACGCGCCCTCGTACGAGCCGCCGCGGCCTACCGTGTACGCCACGCTGGGCTCGCCCATGGGCGGCGCGTCGCCCGCGGCCTCTCCCGCCGCCTCACCGGCGCCCGCGCCCGCCGTGTCGCCCGCGCCCGCCGCGTCGCCCGCGCCCGCCGCCTCGCCCGCGCCCGCCGAGCTCACGGCGCGCGTCTACCTGGCGCCCACGCCGCCGCACCGCGCGCTTGACGACTGAGCTCCGCAAACACAGTCAGTGCACCCGATGATGTGCAGCGCACACACGAACAGTGCTTTTAGAAGATCTAACAATAATGTAAATATCGTTTTAGATTTTTAAGCATTATGTCAACATAAGTTGAGAGTAGTTTATAATAAGTATGTATTATATGTACTCTTGTAAGTATTACTGGATGGCGTGTTTTTATTTCACATTTGCCCGAGCCTGTCTTCGTAGTGTATTTAATTAAGTGTTTTAGCCTGGCTAGTTAATAGCGCGCCGTTTTACTTTACTATCCTATAAAGAAACCCCGATTGCGTCATAAAACACGAGCGCTCTTGACATTATGGTCCATTCACTTAGGTAGGAATCACGTAATCACTATTCCACGTTCAAGAAGATAAAGGAGAATGAACAAAAACAGTATATGTTGCGCTTTAAGCATTTATACCTCAAAATGTTTCTTTTGAAAAATGATTTCATAGTTCCATTTGATAAATTAAAAGAATCAGGGGTTTAAAAGTAATAATTAAAAAATATCTGTTTTGATTGTATAACTAAAAAACTTCAGTCAGTCAATACAGATTACAAACACAGATTAGATTACATTATTGCAAAAATCGCAAATCGTGTAAATATATAAAATGCGAAAGTGCAAACTGCAAACGGGGAGTTTTTGACGGGAATTCAAACGAGCGGTTTTATTACGCTTTTATTTTTGCAAATTGATTCCAGTGGATTTTATACTGTTTAATTAGTGTAGTTTATTGTTAAAATGACCTCTCATTCTTGGCTTAAATAACTATTTGGTAAGAGCACGCATAAAGTCAAGGCATGTCAGTGGACGCACATACTTTGTTTACATTTTGGTAAACCGAGATACTGACACAGCGAACACATTGAGCTCTTTGGTGCGCTATTGCTGCAATTGCATTGTAGGCAAAAGAACAGTAGGATGTTGCGCTCACGTGATGACAGTGGTGTGGTACTTGAGCTGGGGACGATTTAATGATATAAATGCCCCAGCTCCTTTCTTAGATAATATATTTGAAGAGGGTATTTAAATAAAAAATGTTTTATTACTTACAAGACCTCGTTTTATTTTAATTTTTTTTCTTCTTAGACATGCCTATGACTCTTTTTTAAAGATATAATATTGCAAACTGTCGTACAGATATGCGATAATATTAGACGAACCCTATTACTTATTGCATGAAACCTACGGATATTTTGTATTTTATACAGAATTATTACTTAGCACTAACTAACCATACCTACCTAATAATGACCTATGTTTATAATTCAAACTGACTAGGTGCCAATGCCAACCCAAAATAACACCAAACCACCAAAGTTGTCATAATCTCAAAACATGGGCTCAAAATTAAGATTTCTCGAAACTCCCATCTAATATTTTCACAACATTTTTCCTGCATAATCCAGAGCTAATTTCTTATAGTTTACCGTTGGCTTCATCAATGCGCAAGAACACGCAAAAATAGACTAACTCCTATAGTAAATTGATCATTCTCCTTTATTTAATTCCGATTATATGACGTGGCAGATTTTTTAATCACCCTTTCGCTAGGTGATTGTTTTGCATAAATTGCATAGCATGCTGTTATCAATCGACGACCTTATCAGGTTATTTTTGTCGACGAGGAAAAGGTTATTTTTTGATTACGAATATTTAGTTAGGTCGGATGATAAAACTTCATCAATAAACTAAATAAGCTCAATATAATGAGCTCAGAACGAATTCGAACGAACGAATGAACTCTCCGCAGGGCGGCTGGCAAGAGCTGGATGAGAGTAGCTGAGGACCGTGCTCAGTGGCGTGCAATAGGAATGGCTTATTTCCAGCAGTGGACAAGCGTAGGCCGATGATGATGATGATGATGATGATGAATGAACTTTTATGCAAAAACATAACACATTAATTAATTAGGACGGAGATGGAACACAACCTGAGTTTTCGATGCCGTCCCCGGCAATAGAAGATAATTACTCTATTTTTATGCGTAAGTATGTACCTACTTATATTCATATTCTTATTTGCACCGACTATACCCGTATCTTTTTTACTCCAGCAAATATCGGGTTATCTGGAAGAAATTTCTATTAGCAATAAGGCCGCCAATTGTATTCTGTATCTACTTTATTTATATGTTTTATTGACACAGCCAACAGTTATTAAGCATAAAAATACAGAGTTCTTTTACTAATGTGGTACTTTATGTGAGTTACAATAAAAAATATTTTCATCATCATTATCAGAGCGTCAAACGCCCACTGCAGGACATAGGCCTCCCTCATATGAGGGGTTTTGCCATAATCGCCACGCTTGCCAGGCGGGTTGGCGATCGCAGTATGTGGTTGGAATCTCAGGAAGACGCTGCTGCCCATCTGCTGGTAATTTATTTCCTTAGTCGCCTTCTACGACATCCACGGGAGGAAATAGAGTGACGCTATTCTTAATCCGGCGCCACACGGAATTTTTGTTTTAACTTGCAATAATAAATATCACCTACGAGTCGATTTATACGAACGGGGACGTAAAATGTCACTGCTCCCAAGTACATAAAATCTGTTTTTTTAATTCGACGCAAAAGAAGAGGCAGTTTTACCATTATGAAATATATCATTATACTCGGCAGATTTTCTTTATTGTAAAAAAGTAGACTCTATGCCTTATTGCATCAGACATGAATATTTAGTTCTCCATAAAAGAAAAGTGTTTAAAAAATCATTAACGTAGCTTACACAAATTTATTAGGAACTAACGTGGGATAATTAGTTTTTTACGTATTGGCAACACTTGGATGTTGATAACCTTAGGTTTGAGGTTTGATGAAGACAATTTATTTTCAAACATTCTGTTTTTTTCTTGGTTGCGCCATTATTATTTCCCGTGTTCTATTGTGATTTCAACAATTTTGGATAGTTTTTCGAGTCCATATGAATAGATGCAACATGTGAAAGAGGATTATATAGGTAAATAAAAGATCTTTTTACTTTTGTTTTGATAACAAGGTTTTTTTATTGGCATAGATTTCACACGCGACGGCGGGCGTTAATAGGTATATGCGATATTTTTTCCACACAATATCCAACATGCCCCTCCGGTCTAGACACAACTGCGGTCGAATTTAGTATAGAATAAGAAATCGCGCGATATATTATTATGTATAGCCGTCGTCTGTCATGACCTTTAAAAATAAACTTGTATTGATGTCCAATAGAGTACGTTAACAAAAATGTAATGTGTTGTGATGGTCTACGACCTCGGCACATGTCAAAGTGACAGTATATTTTTTGCATCGAACTATTAGAATATAAATGCCCCCCCTATACTTCCGTATTTACAGCTGAAGCAATTGCCATCTTGGAAGCCATTTTGTTCGTAGAAGCACATAAAAATTTCTTTCAGAAGGCTATTATCTTTTCAGATTCACTGAGTTGCCTTCAGGCTATACTTGCCAATCCGTTTAAATCAAAAAATAAATTTCCCATTATTTTTAAAATCAGAGATGCTCTTTATAAATGTAAATCTAGCGACATAGATATAGTAATCGCCTGGATTCCGGGACACACCGGGATTCGGGGCAACGAATACGTGGACTCCTGTGCCAAAAGAGCAGTACAATCTGGTTTAAATACCTATTGCCACAACTATACGCATGACCTGCGCTCTTTAGCGGCCGTTGATTTAAATAACTCCTGGAACTCAGAATGGAAATCCTATCGTGAGTCTAAAAGAACACAGTACAGCACCATCCAGGAATCAATCCCTGCGAAACCATGGTTTTTCTTTTTCCGTAATGCAGATAAAAATGTTACCTCGACAATATGTCGTCTTCGCCTGGGCCATGCCTGCACCCCAGCCTTCCTCGCGAAAATTCGGATTAGAGACAACTCGCTATGTGAGTGCGGTTTGGACGACGGGACTCCGGATCACATCTTTTTTAACTGCTCAAAATTATCTTCTTCCCTATATAATTATCTTCCTTCCAATCTCCCTCTTCCCACAAATTTTCGTTCTCTGTTACAATTGGTTTTCTCTCCATTTATAAAAGATCTATGTAATTTTATAAAAAGCAACAAAATTCGATTGTGATTCTATTACTAATGTATCTGGTTTTTTATGTATTTTATCTTTTTTGTTATTACTACATCACCACAACTAACTTACGGGATTTTGTTAAATATTAAAAAAAAAAAAAAAAAAAAACTTGCTATCTCCAAAACTCGACATTGGCAGAATCCTTAGGGTAGCCATAATTAAGAATTGAATTGAATTGAAAACAGACTTTAGTCCAGTCAAAATAGACGAAAAAACGTGCTGGGTTTGCATTAATTCCCAAGAAGCTGGATTTTTGTCTAGGTCAAATACGTCATTACAAATGCTATTAGTAGGTACTTGGTCGGGTTTGATAGCACGATACCCATTTTATTATTTTTCAATACAATCTGCAGCACAATGCCAGTTATTACAAATCTTCATAAGTGAGATCGCGCCATGACTAAGGGCCCTCGCCCACGGTGACTTTTTGTAGCGATGCAGTAGCGATGCTGTCGCGCGTTCGCATTGATAGTCGCGATGCGATCGCTAGCTGTGTGCCCTCGCTCACCGTAAACACGATTCACTCGCGATGCAAACGCTATACCGTCGCGCTTCTGTCGCGATGCAAATGCGATTCAGTAACGGCACAAAAATGCCTGCGATCGCTACAGTCGCAAGACTGGACTCCGTTGGACAGCAGCACTCTCGATCTGCCTGTGTTGCACTAATCACGCGCCACCCTTCCTCCGTTCTCCTCCCGATGTCTTCCGACGCGGTCGCGCGTTTGCATCGCAATGCTGTAGCGCGTTGGCATCGCTTCTGTAGCGCGTTGCTAACGAAACGTGCGACAGCATCACTACAAAAAACACTAAAAAAGACGCATCACTCGCCGTGGGCGAGGGGCCTAAAACATCATAAGCCAACTATTAGCTAGGGATACAAAAGTATCGATACTATACTCATGAGTAGTATCGAATCAAAAGTAATTGATACTGGTATCGTACCTACTTGTATTAAATGTATCGAGTTACCCAGGTATCGAGTGCTTTTGGCATTCAATTATAGTGTAAATAAAAAGACTTACATTGAATTTAAAAGGATGTTTATTAGAATAAGATTATGTTGTATTACAATCCATACTCATCTTCCGTGCAATCAGATAAAAATAATAATTCGCTGACCATTGAACCCAACAGGCGGTTTCGGGTCTCCGCGATAAGGGCTCCAGCTTTCGAAAATAGACGCTCTGCCGGAACTGATGTCCCCGGTATTATAAGAAAACGGATTGCAAGCTTATATAGTCCCGGGAACACCGTTTTCATATCTTCCCACTGCTGCAACGTGTTTGATTATAATGGGAATACAGGGTTAGCGAGATATATCTCGTCTCTGTCAGTGTCTGTCATATTTGGTGGTGTCCCCAAGAGTCGTCAACCTCACTGACAGTTGACGAGTTTCGGCTTACCGTTGGTGAGGAAGCGGAATCCCTTTCAGAGTTAACTGTCCTCCTGATGAAACTTATCGCCTTAGCGCATGCGTTTGCGTCTTTGAAATAAATAATTTTTGATGAATCGTAGGTAGGTCTAAAATTGTTGAAACAGCTAAAAGGTGGTTGGCTTTGACGTTTGCAAAGCGTCGTTCAATCTCTTTCAGTGCCTTTTCTTTCATCGCATTACAAACTGACAGTTTCACCTATTTCTGACGGGGACTTCCCTTAGTCCTAAACGTCAAGATAGAACTATAATAGAAATGTATAGATACAACGAAAAAAGTATCGAGTACTGTGAAAAGAATCGATTCTAACTCAGTATCGTAATAAATAGTATCGAATACTAAATTACTCAGTATCGTAACTAAAGAATCGAGTATAGGTACTCAGGTATCGATACTTTTTGCGTATCCCTAATATTAGCATGAAGGGTTTGTTTAGTCGGACAATGCACATTTACCGTTACAATACTTTAATACGTACGTAGATTGCCAGTATTGCCACTCAATGTGTACAATACAGTCAACAACAAAAACCGTACAAGTGCGAGTTGGACTCGCCCACTGAGGGTTGCGTACAAATTTGTAGGTACTTACATATTATAAATAGTTCAGGAATCGAGCCACGCATTTTATTCAGAGCTTATCCCGAACTTCAAAGACAATTTTTTAAGATTTAATGAGAAATGTATAGTTTTGAGATGTTTCCCTGTAGGTATATATCAGCCTATATCAGCTCATATCAGCCTACTTGTAGTATAATTTTTTTTTTGTAATCTTTTTATTAATAAGGGACTTTTGTCACCAAGTGACCATGTCAGCCCCATCGTAACTTATAATGACAACATTTCACACATAATTACATTGGAAAACAAAAGAAAAAACTAAAAACTACTTAAGTATCTTATCTAGGGGTCTGAGAGAGCTGTTCTTCTCTTCTTTGACGCAAAGAATGGTAAACGAATTTGTAAACTAAAAAGGACTCTTCTGATAAAGGATTTGCTAAAATAGATTGAAAACTACCGACGTCAAGCAGATTTATTTTAAGGTAAGATAATAACAGCTCCCTCTCGGACCGATTGCGATTGCATTCGGTTAACAAGTGTTGAACGTCTTCAATGGTATCACAACAAGCACAATTTGGACTCTCCGTCTTTTTCATTAAGAATGCAAATTTGTTAAGAGGCATATGACCAGAACGCAACCGATGTACCATTACTACAATTTGTCTATCTATCTCGCGCTGTACAAACCAAGGCACTCGAGGAGGCTCACTCTGGATCGTTTTGTACCAAATACCTTTTTCTGTAGATCTTTGGTCAAAGTAAACTTTCCAAGCATCTTGCACTTTAGATCTATAAGGAGTCAATTTTTCAAAAAAAGCTGGCACCACATTTAAACTTGCACCTTGCTCAGCAGCGAGTTTAGCCAGGCGGTCAGCCTCCTCGTTGCCCGATAAACCTATGTGCGAAGGAATCCATTGTAATTTGACAAATATGCCCTTACTTTGTAGCTTGAGTATTTCTCTAAATATTGAATAGGCTTTTGGGACCCCTCTGACACCATATACACAACGATTGAGGTGTTGTAACCCACTCTTACTATCTGTAAGTATAACTATATTAGAGCAATATAAACGATTAAAGTACCTAAGGGCCTCATAAATTGCAGTTAGTTCTGCAGTCATTATGCATATTGGTGTCGTAATCCTAAAACACATACTGTTACCGGTATTGAGTGGATCATAAAAGGCAGCTCCAATTCCATTACTATCTTTGGACCCATCTGTATATATTTTATGCCAATTCGTATATATTAAATCTATTTCGCGAAGAACTTCATATTTCAATAATATTGTGTTGTATTGATCTTTTGAATTTGTCACACAATCGAGGCTAGTTCGGATGATATTTTCAACGGGGATAGCGGAAAGCCAAATGTTTAATGCAAACATTTCTAGAGGATCACTCGAAGCGACAACAAGCGGTTCTACGTCTGAAAAAATTGTGACTAACAAAGGGAGTTTTTTATCACGCCAGTATGCATTAGAACAAAGGGCATTCAACTCTTGCAATAAAGTTATAGTTAGGTTATTACCCCATGATTTTGACTTCAGATAAAATTTATAAGCTAGGTATTTCCTACGAACGAACAAAGGTGGCAAACACAACTCGCTTTCCATTACATGAATGGGTGTGCTTCTAATAAATCCTCCTATGATCCTTAAGGCTTGGTTTTGCACCTTATCTAGTTTGCTAAGATGAGTCTTCGTGGAATTGTCGTATAAGAAGCAGGCATACTCCATTCGGCTTCTTAATAATGCTACATAGAGCCTCCGTATATGCTTTGGATGTACTCCCCAATTTGACCCGGCTAAAACTTTTAATAAACTCAAAAACCTCTGAACCTTATCCCAAATTTCATTAATATGTTTGCCCCACCTCAAACCTTTATCCAACCATATTCCCAGATATTTGATATTGTCGATTTGTTCCAAAACCCTCCCGTTTACATTTATATTTATTAAATGTTTTTTACGACCACGAGTGAAGTTACAAACTTTCGTCTTCGTACACGACAACTCCAAACCTAAATTGTTTAAAATTATAACCATTGTATCAAGGGCATTTTGAATGTTTAATACACTGTCTGCCAGGTTGGTACCACTAACATATATCACAAAATCATCAGCATATTGGGCTATCATTGTGTTTGTGATTGTCTGACAAATTTTATATGTAACAATGTTGAACAATAGAGGCGAGATCGGATCACCCTGTGCAATACCTCTGTTAGTCCATCTGGTGAATCGTGTCTTAGTTGTGTTTCCCAAGATTGTCAAGTGTCTTTCACTCAGGAAGGTCCAAAGATATCGACAAAACCGTTCGCCAATATCAAGATCACTTAACGTACCTATTACTTTTTCCACCAATATGTTATTATAGGCGTTATCAATATCTAAAAAACACGCTAATGTAGATTGGTTTTTAGAGAATCCTATTTGTATTTTACATACTAGGCGAGCCAAAGCATCCAGACAAGAGTGACATCTCCGAAACCCAGTTGTATTTTTAGATAAGATTTGTTTCTTTTCTACAAACCACTCAAGTCTCTTATTAAGCATGTGGTGGAATATTTTGCACACACAAGAAATAAGCGAAATCGGTCTAATTTTAGGTTCAGTACTATTAATTTCCGAGTTGCCTTTAGGTATAGGGATGACTTGAATTTCTTTCCATTGGTTTGGGACATAACTTGTAATAAAGATTTCGTTGTACACATTTAATAGGTATGATAGAGCATTGTCAGGGAGATTGTGAATCATAGAATAAGTTATCATATCACTGCCTGGGGCTGTATCCTTTTTCTTAACACATCGTTTTAACTCTGCTATCCCAAATGTATCTTCAATGATATTATGACATGTCTTCAATTGTGGGCTACGGGTTGTCACCGTGTCCGGCGTCAGGCTCTGCAATAGTTCTATTCGCTTTTCATCAGATACTGTAAAACTAGCTGTGGAGCATCCTTTGACCCATCGCATGTGGCGCCACATCTCTGAAACTGATGTGATAGCGTTAATACCACTACAAAAAATTTGCCAATTGTCTGATTTAGCCTGTCTTAATAATGTTTGACAAGATTTAATTTCTTTCTGTAATAATTCCAGATTCAAAGGTGTGGGGTTCTTCCTAAAACTACTAAGTGCAAGTCTACGTTTAGCTACTGATTTTGATAATTCGGGGGTCCAGTAGGGTTTAGGTTTAAAATTACTTGTAGGATCATTACATATTTTGAGCATAGGAATGCTTTTATCAGCGGCATACTCTATTTGACTAACAAAAAAATTATATTTTTCCTGCACCTGACTTAACATTGGTAGATTGAAGAAACGTTCTGAAAGAATTTGCTTGTACAAGACCCAGTCAGCTTTTTTATAGTTTCTTTTTGAAGTAAATGTTTTAGATGATTTAAAGTTATATTTAATTTTTATTATCAGGTGGTCACTGCCTAAATTTTCATTTAACACATCCCAAGAGAAGTTAATTACAATATCACTAGAAACGAAGGTAATGTCAGGAGACGATTTTTGCAATATTCCATTCACTAGTTTAATTCTAGTTATTTTACCGTTATTTAGTGCCATGTACCCATTATCTAGAGAAGAATCGTACAACTGCATGCCTCTTGTATTGTTCTTGTAGGACCAATTTCTGTGGTGACCGTTGAAATCCCCTGCTATCATTGTTTTTACCTGAAAGTTACTAAAAATAACATCCCAGTCTGCCTGTGTAGTTCTAGCTGTAGTTGAGTTGCAATAGACCCCAATTACATTCTTCAAATCGTTACAGTTTAGTAGCTTCACATGTAATAGTTCAATTTCTAGGTTATTGGATACCAAAGGGCAAACAAAAGCCTTAATAGACCGATGTACTAGTATTACCACTCCCCCATATGAATCACACCTGTCGTTCCTAAATACATTGTAATTGCTAAAAGCTATGTGGGACTCTGGTTCTAGCCATGACTCAGTAACAATCGCAATGTGAACTTTTTCCCGATTTAAGTGACTATCGAAATCTATAAACTTGGGCCTTAAACTTTGAGAGTTCCATTGATGTATGTTCAACACACTATTCTTTGAGTAATTATTAGCCATTATTTACAAATAATTTTAAAAATACATTGACCCATTCACAATTTGTAAACACCCGTAGTAGTATGTCTTTCACTTCTGTTATCACTAACCTGCACACACTAGATATTTTTTCTTCAAATCCTACCTCCATTGTAATTATATCCTTCATTTTTTTCAAAAATACCTTAAATCCATAGTCACCTTTCTTGTCGCTAGAGGACGATAGTTTTTTAGTAACGTGTTGATCCTCACTTTGTATAGTTTTGACCTTCTCTCTGTCGTTTTGTCTAGTTTCTTCCACAATAATTTCTTCTTGTCTTATTCTTTTTTTTGATTTCTTTGTCATATCTTGCCTTTGATAGGTCTTATTTATATTTTTATCTTCATACCTTGTGTCTTTTGTTTGTCCTCGTCCTTGTATTTCCATATTTTCTCCCTCACTTCCTTCATCTTCCTGAGCTATTGTGTGTATTTGAGCCTTTGTCATAATAATTTCACTATTAGCTGACAAACTACGTACGTTGCTATTAGGTAACTCGGGTTCATAAGCCTTTTGGTCTTGTTTTTGTTGGGTCATGTATATTCGAAGTGCGTTTCGATAGTTGCAATTTTCTTTGCACATAATATTGCGTATTTCCTTTTCCTTATGAAATGTTGGGCAACTTCCCTTGTTTAGAGCCATATGGTCACCCTTACAGTTAGCGCATGTATAATGAACTGTTTCACAATTTTCGTGATTCTCCGTGCACTTGGGACACACAACTTTCTTGCTCGGACAAAATCTGGAAAAGTGGCCGAACTTCCAGCATTTCGCGCACTGAGTTACTGGAAACTCGTACGGCTCTAGTTTGAGCCGACACCCGTATCCGTATATATACGGGGGCAAACCAGAGCCATTGATACAAAGTCGGACCGCTTCACTCTCCTTCCATTCTCCTTCGTCCGTCAGCCTCCTGAGTCTTTTTGCGGCTCTTATCTCAAACCCGGAACAGGTGAATTCCTTCAATATTTCGCTTTCTGTGATCTCCAAATCTACTCCTTTCACAACTCCGTATGATACACTAACTTCGCTTGTTATTTGGCATCTAAGACCCATAGACTGTAGCTTTTCATTTTTCACCAATTTATCGGCCTCTTCCTTTCTCTCGAACTGTACCAGTACTTTGTAGGGCCCCTTGTATTTAATTCTAAGTATGTCTTTTATATTTTCCGCACGCAATAACTTTGCGAAAGCCATCTGCTTCGGTAAAATATCTTTCGAAATTACACAAACTTCATTCGTTGGCATTGAGTCTTTCTGGTTTTCAGGTCCATCGCCGGTAGGTATCCTACGAGGTACTTTTTTAGGTTTTCTCATTACTGTTGTAAAACCGTCATCATCTGGACTATGTTGCTCATCGCTATCGCTTCTCATCCTTTTTTCCGCCACTTTGCCGGTACTCACGGGTAAACTACCCTCAACTTGGTCACACTCCGATCCCTTTGAAAAGCATTCGTCGCAATTCATCTCTTCCTTGCCCATTCCATTTCCATCACTCTCACTTGCAAGCACCAACAACACTACCGAGTCCGTATCACTCATTGTTAATTACGTAAACGCAATCGTAAAATACGATCATAATAGCTATACTAAACGAAATCGTGTAGTATAATACGATATTACTTGCCAAATTTCATAGTTGGAGGTCAACGGAAAGTAGGTACCCCATGAATTTTGATTTCCTTGAATGTCGAAATATACGTTTTTTGCGGCATAAACGGCCGTATCTTTTTTTTACGTTAACTTACAAGTTTGATTTTTTACAGCTTTAAGGGACTGTAAACCTGAGTATATGGTTTTAATTTCAACTCGATACCGAGATAAAAGGTCTTGACAGACAGACGGACGGACGGACGGACTGACAAGAAAGTCATCCTATAAGTGTTCCGTTTATTCCTTGTGAGGCACGGAACCCTAAAACGACAACTTTTTATAATTAAAGAAGATTTGTGGCGGCCGAGAACTTGGCATGGCACACTATGTGCGCCTTGATGGAAAGACCCTCATTTCTATTGATCTATAAAGTAAAGTTGCTATTATCATCTGCACAGAATTCGGGTAGGGGTTCCGAAGTTGACTACAACTTGTGCAAGTAGTAGATAGATCCATGTCGTAAGTTCTGCAAGTTCTGTAAAGGCCGCCTATCTAGTTCAGTCCGGTATATTCAGCCACATCCCGAATCGTTATCAGCCTCAACATTCACCACTCTCGCTCCAAGTTTTGAACTTATAGTGCGTGCTTCTTTCAACGTTGTGGGTACAATCGACAGCATATCAGCCTTTACACTTAAGCACTCTAATTAGTTAGTTACGGGTCGGGTCACTACATTAAAATGTAAATATAGTGAACCTTGACTGTACACTAACTACCGTCGCGTCGTCAGCAAGTCGACCTTTACATTCGTGCACTCTAGTACTCAGTAATGTTACGCGGGACGCAGAACTTTGCAACGAAAATGTGAAGAAAGTGAAACTGAAAGTCAGCCGAATTACGTATAATAATAAATAGTAAATAAAATTTGTTTATTTTCAGTTTCAAACTTAATGTAGGAGTTTAGGTACTTTTAAGTAAGAATTACCAGCGCTAGGAAAACTCTCGCACTTCCTTATTGGTTAGCATTAATTAAGTTAATGACAGTTGACAATGGACCCAAATTCAGCGTGCAATAAAATAACATAAATAAAGTAATCGTACGGGGAAGTAATCATATTTGAAATGTTACCTACCTACCTGCGACATCTTTAATTAACATTAAATTAAATTGTAGAAATCTCATGCATGTTTAGGTACGTTTCAGAACACCATTGAGTCGATGTTTAAGTAATTTGTTATTGATTAAATTTAATTGGATTTACCAGTAGGTACCCACCTACCGTTTGATGGAACCGAGCGCTAGATGAAAATGGCTTCCGTGGGATTGAGAAACGACTGGACGACTAATTTCGATGAAAATTTACGTCTAGTCATTGAATTTTGAGTAATTCAATGGTAAAGGTAAACCATTTAATATATGTTAAGGGACATGTTCTGAAACGATGAAGGTACCTATTTATTTTCCAATTTGGGCAGAACTTCGCCCTACGATTTGAAATAATAACAAAATCGATGCATTTCTCTCATTGCTACGAGCATTCAAATTCAATGCTACGAGTTTGTATACTGGCGTCTTCCCCACTTTCGCAACCGGCTGGCGCGAAAAGGGGTTGGCGGGGCGGCGTGCGGTGACGAATGCTGACGTCACGGCTAGGCTGGCATGGCTTTGGCTGGCTGGACACACGTTGGGCTTGACTACGCATTACACATAGAACATAAAGGGTACTTAGGCTAGCAGTAGGCGTAGTAATAGATTTGGTACGTATAAGTGTTTACTAAATAGGCTCCTTCATAGACAGGACTTTAGTATCTACGAATAAAAAACCATAGATGTATTTCTTCCTACTAAATTCTCACTAAAAAACGGCCTCCTCTCGATTAGTCTTTGCCAATGCCAAAGATGTGCTGTAGAGTAAATCACTCTGTTAATGGTACATTCTGTGTGCGATGCTTGACGACGTAAACGTTGATTGGCTTTATACAAAAACCGTCAAACCATTCACTTCATTGATGTTTAACTCGTCAAAATATCTAGGTAGGTACCTCGCAAGGTGGCGGCATGTCCATGACATGAATATTTTGCCGGGTATTTCTTGTATTCATTAATGTAAAAAAGAACATGTTATATTTGTTATAATAAGGTCCCGCAAAACCAAATTGCTTGGTTTGTTAGTAAAGATAACTTAATTAAATTCTTGGATTTATTAACAGTTCCAAGCATATACTATAATGCTATAATATAGTACTTATTATGGTATTACATAGGTATTACTTTGCACAGATTTATATAGTAAACAAAGGGTAGTAGTTAGGTACTGAACTCGCTCCGATTGGTAACACAATTGACAAGCCCCGTCCGCCTTCCCACAATTGAACGTGGGGTAATTTTTTAGCGCTAGTTAGACATCTATATTTTTAACTATCACTGGCTAGTACGTATTAGTAGACTTTTATATTAATATTTCTAGCTTTATTTCAAAACCACGCCGCACCAGACCATCAGGTTCTGATTATTGTGTAGATCATTGGCGAATTTACAAATTTGCCGCTAGTAGGCTATTCAATTTTTGTCGCCCTTACTGACCTTTGAAATTCAATACCTACGCTACGCTAGTTTAGTTCACAATTATATTTATTCTGAAATTGCAACTTTATGATTTGTATTCTAACGTCCTCATTACGTCAGCTTTTTCCCGTTATTAGTATGATTGTGAACTAGGGGATAAGTTGTGTCAGTTTCTAGATTGTTTTTGCAACCCACGATTTAATGAAGAGTATACTGTTGACCTAAAACAGCAGCATGTAAGGTGGGACTCCACTCCAGGACTCCAAATTTGGAGAAAAAAGCCCACATCTGGCAACACTGTAACCGAGGTGACTTTTCATTAGTTTTTTTTTAAGTAATACGGGACGGGACTTCCTCGCTTGTATCGCCGCTCTATATCTATCTCTCTTGCTCTCGAACTCAACGCACTCGTGCGTGGCTCGTGCTGTGCTGTCAACTCGTCCAGACACTTTTAGCGAACGGTCATGCATGTCATTCGTTCCCGCGCCGCAACCCAAAAACGACTACGCAAATACATACGTATCTAGTAGAAAATAAATATTTAAATGTTGAAACATATATAAGCAGCCTATATACGTCCCACTGTAGGGCACAGGCCTTCTCTCAGAGAGAGACACATGTTACACGTTAAATATAATTTTTATAGTTTAAATGGGTAGTCCCATTTAATTGAAAAAGTGGGTAAAAGTTACGAAATTTAAATTGTAAATAATATTGAAACTAAGTTGAAAATAAATACCTATATTTAACAGTGCGTTTAGTAATCTTTATTTTATCATACGGTTTACCGACGTAAGAGTTTTCAGTATACTGTGCATTACTAAAATATTAAAATTTTTGTCACTCGTTTCTTTGTGTGTATAATAATGTTTTTTAAATTGTGTAAGATAAAAAAAAATTGGGCTAAATTTGCCGCCCCCTAAAATCTGCCGCCCTATAGGCTCCAGCCTACTCAGCCTACTGGTAAATCCGCCACAAAGGTATAATCAAAGCCATCATGTTTGTTTAACGCGAAAAAAGGCAGGACAAAAATACTTTCTAACGTCAACATAACATTGTGTTTACTGTTTCCCTTTTGTACGAAATTCCTTGTTAGCTTTTATTTGTATCAGCTAAAAATATACGCATTGTCTATAAAGACCCAAAGTTAAGATAACAACAAGAAAATATAGAACAACGCCATCACAAAATAGTTGGTAGTACAATACAAGTTGTTAGAGGTGACATAACTGACAAACTCAAACATGTCCGTTCTTTCAAGAATTGCGTGTTTTGGAATTAACCCTGTATAGCCTGTAGGATGTTCCTAGAGGTACACTTGTCTACCCGAGCCTTGGTTGGCTCCGCACGTATTGACTTGTCTTTCCCGTGAGCTAGTCCGACTAAGCTGTCAGGATGGTGCTGGAGCAGCCTAAAAAACAATGCTGGGGCACTGCATCGTCCGAGTGGTCCCTTCACCCGTCTAGTGTGTGAAGGTGCCCCTGGAATCATCATCTCATTACGTATGCAAACGTAAAGTTTTTTACACTTGTCTAGTGGAACATGTTTCCTCTTTTAGTGGCCAAATTCAATTTACACGTAAATACGAAGTCAGCAAAATTGTAGACGAGGGGAGTTTTTCTTTTTCCTCAGCTTTTCGGGCCGGCCGCATGACGTGGCATGAAGGTTCATAAAGATTCTGGCTAATGTGGGGGGGCCAGGCATTTGAACGCGTTATAAGACTTCAATAGACGTCCCTTCAAAGGCCATTAGCATAACACAAAGCCGTTTTACGGCTTGGCTCGATGTACTGACATTAAAGAGAGTAATAATCGAAAAACTAATTTCGATTATCCGGCACCACATTGTAAATAAAGTAAATCAAATATGAATTCATGCGAACGAAGTTACTGGTTTTGCCAGTGGCAATTAATGTATAAATTCAACAGGTACGTGGACCGAATCAAAATAGTTATCAAAACACATGACAATTATGATTTTAGTTACTAGTTTTAGTGTCTCGATTTCTTACACAAGAACTTTGTGTGGCCTACGCCTTACAGTGTTGCTGTCACAGAACGACTGTTTACCCAGTGGTTATGACATTACTCAAGATATTTTTTGCAGCTACACATGATGCAACTACAATAAAAAATTGGAGAGAAATATAGTTCTATGGTTTTTTTTTATAGTACCTATTCTGATGTATTTTTGTGGATCAGTGTATGACTTTCTTTTAGGTTTTGCACTAGATGGCGCCACACCGTCCTTGCATCGTGGTATAATTTTACCTTTAGCGATTGTATAAATTTTCTAATGTCAAAGTCATTATGAGTACTAATTGGGAGTGTCAAAAGCTCCTTAGTCACCACCGTTGAAGCCCCCGACTTGCCTTATGCGCTCTCCCCTGGCCGCTTCGACTGCACAGACAAGATGGATAGCGCTGTAGAATCCCTCACCCTTTTGGTCCAATCAGCAATTCGTGAGGGCGAGCGTGTAGTACCGGTCCACGACCGGAAACTGCCTCTCGCTATCAAGAACCTGATTAGGGCCAAAAGAGCCGCCCTCCGGAGGGCCTCCCTCTACCCAACTCCTGCCTACAGGAAACGCGCCAATGATCTCCAGCGGCAAGTCAGGTCCCGTCTCTCTGATTTTAACAACGCCCAATGGGGCGATCTCATGGAGACCATCTCCCCCTCCCACCAGGCTTACTATAGAGTAGCCAGGGCCCTCCGGGCAGACGCGATCACTCACACACCACCTATGGCCCGCCCCGATGGCTCTACAGCCTTCGAGGACGTTGAGAAGGCCGAGTGTTTCGCCGACAGCATTGAGTTCCAATGCTCGCCCAGCACTCAGCAGTGCGACCCAGCTCACGTCGGTATGGTCGAGGAGGAGGTCCGTAAAAAGACCTCCCTCCCTCTTCCAACCGACGAAAATCCCATTGCGGTTTCCACGGACGAAATTCAGTCTTTCATCAAAAGACTGAAACGTAAAAAGGCCCCAGGGGCGGATGGTATTACCAACCTAGCGCTCAAGATGTTCCCCACCCAGGTGCTAACCCTGTTAGCACTCATTTTCAATGCCTGTTTTGACCACTGCCACTTCCCACCCGCGTGGAAGGAGGCGACGGTCATAGGCATCCCCAAGCCGGGAAAGCCCCTCAACCTCCCCTCTAGCCATCGCCCCATCAGCCTCCTCAAGGCCATGGGCAAACTCTTCGAGAGAGTCATCCTCACTCGTATGAGGAATCACCTCTTCCCCTCAGAGGGCCCCCCCCTCATCATCCCTCACCAATTTGGCTTTCGGGCAATTCACTCTTGCCCTCAACAAGTCCACCGCATAGTAGAGTACATTCTGGGCGGGTTTTTCCCCAGGCGCGAAAAGACGGTAGCCGTCTTACTCGATGTCGCCAAGGCCTTCGATAAGGTCTGGCACGCAGGGCTCATTTTCAAATTGTACGAGCTGGGTCTCCCCGACCGACTTGTCCGCATCTTAGCTTCCTTTCTGAAGGACCGCTCCTTCCGCTTTAGACACGAGGGCATTCTCTCTTCCCTCCGCCCTCTCAGAGCCGGGGTCCCGCAAGGCTCCGTGCTCTCCCCCCTCCTGTACATTTCGTACACTAATGACATCCCCATCCCCCGCAATGGGGTCCAACTGTCACTTTTCGCTGACGACACCGCACTCTACTGCAAGAGTCGGAAAATGTCAGTCATTCTTAATAGGCTCCAATCCGCGGTCGATGAGCTAGGTGCCTGGTTCAGGCTCTGGCGAATCGAGGTCAACCCGGAAAAGAGCACCGCGATCCGCTTCGACCATAAGGTCCGCCGCGGTCTCTCCGACCGACCTATCCGTATGCTAGGTACCCCAGTCCCCTGGCGATCCACCGCCAAATACCTAGGTGTCACCCTGGACAGCAGACTGACATTTAGGCCTCACATCCGGAAGGTGACCCGGACCGCCCGTTTCTACCTAGGCCGCCTATCCTCCATGATAGGCCGACACAGTAGGATGTCCCCTAGGAACAAGCGAACACTCTATAAGGTTTGCATTCGTCCCGTGCTGACTTACGCGGCACCCGTCTTCGCCCACGCGTCTCCCAAAGTCCTGTACGAACTTCAGAAAGTTCAAAATCTTTTTATCCGTAGAGCTCTGAACGCCCACTGGTGTGTCAGAAATGCCGACCTCCATCGGGATATGGAGATTCCAACCATCCAACAATTTATTAAATCTCTCTCAGAGACTTTCTTTAGCACGGCCGAAGTGCACCCCAACCCCCTTATCCGCCAAGCAGCGGACTACACTCCCCCCACGACGAACCCCCGTTACCTGGTGCGCAGGCCCAGGAACGCCCTCGTCGACCGCCCCGATAAACTTTCAACTGATCTGGACCGCCTACTAGAGGCCCAGTCCCAGTCAGACGTAGCCCCCGCTCCCGCCCCCGCCGGTGTCCCCGCCGGCGTCCCCACCTCTCCCTCCTAGCCGCGGTCACGATGTGACGAGCCGTCCCAAGCGGACGCTCCCTTAAGGAGCTCCGCTGCGCGCCCTCCTCGGCTTCGAGGTGGGTCGCTCATGATGTAGGTTTAGGGGTCCTTAGGACCAAACCAGCCCCCAGGTGGTGTTTAGTGGGTAGGCGCACTTCCTGTGAGTCCCACATTGGCAGCACGGCCGGGCCCGTGCTGTTATGCATGAGCATTCACCACCTCCCTCCCCCGTGTCCTCCGGAGGGTGCCCTTTTTAGGGCTAAAAAAAAAAAAAGTCATTATGAGTGATCAGGCCCATTTCGATCAATCCGGTTACGCAAATAAGCAAAATTATCCCTGGTGTGCTGTTTACGCTGGAGGAGTCGTCGGGCCATTATTTTTTCGAGAACGTCGCGTGTTAAACGAACGTCGCGTACGAAATTATGACAAAAGTGATGGAAAATGCCATAAAACGAGCCCATAGATGACCCTCTGTTCTGACGGCCACTTGGCCGAAATAATAAAAAAAATATTCCTAAAAAAATTGCAGCAAAACAAGATCGAGCTGTCCAGGTCAATTACTTTTTCCCCACCTTTAAACGTTCTTTTGTCATATTAATTGAATCGTGTGATTTTAAAACGACACATGTCCTTTCATTACAACTTTGCAGGAAATAGAAAAAACTGTTTTATTCAAATACTAATATCTACAACAGCAATGTTTTAGCATATTATATTGATTTCTGTATGAATAAACTACAATTTTTTTTTCTAATGTAAATCAATAGGTAGGTGTAAATAATTTAATAAAAAAAAAAATGGACCAGTGTTATTTTAAAAACAGATGTGACTTGTGTTGTTTTAAAATCACACGATTCAATTAGCCAGCGACCTCTTCTCAGACCTATCAAATATACACAAAATAAATTATAAAAATCGGTGAAGCCGTTCGAAGAAGTTCGATTACAAACAACTAGATTATTGTAAAGATAACTGAGTATAATCATGTTTTTATGAAGAACCAATAGAAAGATCAAATGCAAAAAAGTCTCAACCAAAAGTTGTTCGGCCGCTAACATAAACTAATCATCATGGGTCGCGACTTCGCGAGCATTGCTACGCCGTAGCATGGGGACAGCCAGCATCTCACGCTCGTAGCAGATCGCGTTACGGCGGCGTAGCGCACCATATTTTTCTCATTTTTAGCCATTAGAATAATATCGGTTTCAGTCCAGATTTTACTCGGTTGCATTTTTAGGGTTCCGTAGTCCGACAAGGAACCCTAATAGTTACGCCATGTCCGTCTGTCTGTCTGTCTGTCCGTCCGCCGCCTAGCGCAAGGACTGGTGGTGCTAGAAAGCTGTAATTTAGTGTGTGTATATATATTTATCACGCCGACAAAGATAAACAATAAAATGTTGGACATTTTTTTTTACTGTACCACCCCTAACATGAAAAGTGGGGATGATTTTTTTTTCTCGCCTACCCCGTCTACTCGTTGGATTGGTCGTTGAAGTTGTATTAGTTGTCGGTTGTACTGATATTAAAATACAACAAAAAATTGTTCGTTAGCCAAGCGATAGATAAAACCGACCAAGTGAGTGTCGGGCCACGCGCAATGTAGGGTTCCGTAGAAAGAGGGTTTTTTTTCTGCTTTACGGAACTAACAACTTCATCGAAGTCATTTTCAATGGATTTTGTACGAAATTTTACTTTTATAAGTTGGTTGCCTATTACTCGTTAACTAGTAAAGCCTACTTAGCCGTGATACTTTACCTTTCAAGTTCATTATATGTGTTACTAGGGGGGACACCTCATTCGGACAAAAAATTGCATTTTAAAGCTTAATATTTCCCAAACGGAACCCTAAATTGAAAAATGGTTTTCCTACACTCATATTTTTCAACGACCGATCCAACGATACCCCACATGATGGGGTAGACGAGAAAAAAAACATCTCCACTTTTGATGTTAGGGGAGGCACAGTAAAAAAAAACCAACATTTTATTGTTTAACTTCGTGGGCGTGATTAATATGTATACACACACCAAATTACAGTTTTCTAGTACCACCGGTATTTGCGCTAGGCCGCGGACGGACAGACAGACAGACAGATAGACGGACATGGCGACACTATAATGGTTCCTTGTCGGACTACGGAACCCTAAAAACAGCCCTTGTCCCCGCGATCAGTCTTTACCAATAATATGAACGCAAGATGTGCTGCAGAGTAAATCACTCTGTGATTGGTTCATTCTGTGCGCCATGCGTGACGTGCATGTTGATTGGGCCATAGTAAGTGACAGCGTAACCGATGATTGGTTTTATTTAAAAGGTAAAGCAGTCAAGTAAGTCACTAGTGTGACGGGAAATTTAAGTTTTTCTACTTTGTAGCCAGATTGGATTGGTCCTAATTGATGAACTCTATAAAGAGCATGCAGTGCTGGTTCCAGCCCTAAATCAGGGCGCCCTTTGATAGACATTACATGATATATAATTAATATTACATAAGACTGAAATTATTAACCTCTGGATCATTTAACATAAACATCGGCGCACACGCCCCTTTGTAGCTTCGCCTTTCCTTCACTCATTTTAGCGCCCTTTGCCACAAGGCACCTAGAGCGGCTCCTCTCGCTCTACGCTAGAACCGGCACTGACAGCATGCACTGCAGTAAAACAGTATTATTTAGTTGCGTAGGGACTTTTGAGAATGGAATGCAGTGGCATTAAGCGGCATTTATCTTATCTAATCTTATCTTATCCAGTAATAACAGTCGCTAATGGCACAAGAAAACGAGGCCGACTGGGTGTATTCAAACATCTTAGTGCTTGAAATCCGTGGTGGGCCTTTAGTCTTAAAAATCGGCTTCATGAGAGATGGCCGTAATTCACACATTTCATACAACTTTCTCATACATCACTTTACCTTTAGAGTGATAGTTTCCGAGATATCATGTTGTCCATTAATCAGTTAGCCAGTCAATCAATCCAATCAGTCAGTGTCTACATCGGGTTGTAGTTATACATTTATATCAGTAATTAGAAATAATAATAGTAGTAATACACTCCCCAGCATTGCATCCAAAAAAACGGAACGGCCGTTGACAATCATGCTGCGTAAATCGTTGTAATGCTTCGTAAGAAAAGTTATGTGTGCTTAAGGCCGGCACTGGACACCATGTATATAAAGCTGAGTGGTCTATGATTATATTGTTTTCACGATCAGTTTTACTCATAACTTCCTCGGAGCTCAAGCATGCTTGCATTGCATATCACCATTGTATGACTATGAAGTAAGATTTTTCTGACAAGGTCAAACAATTGCATTCATTCACGTATAACCCGTCGAAATATTTAGGTACTTCGCAAGATGGCGGTCTAACGGTGGCAGGTGGATAGATATTTTACCGGGTAATACTGAACTTGCTCTGATTGGTAACACAATTGACTAGCCACGCCCGATATTACACAATTTAACGTGGAGTCATTGCTTAGCGCTGTCACTGCTCGTAACTATTTTATTTCATTATTATTATATTATTACATAATATAAAGTTTGTTTTTATAATGAAAAAAGTCTTTTGAATTTGAGTTATGCTTAAAACATTATTTTTGCTATTAATCAGGGCATTCCACAAATGAAGCTGTTTGTCGAAGCAATTTGTGGTCGTTAAACAGGTTTTATAGACTGCAGCGCACGTGTCAGGGAAACAAAGGATGCAAATTTTAATTAAACTCCCTTTTTAGCTGAAACAACTTTAAATGTCCTTAATATTTTTTTCGTGCTGATATCAAAATATAATTATTAATGTTTCACCAGATAAAACTTAATTTGAATAATTGTAGCGGGATTCCTGTATCCGCCTTGGATTTGTAGCTGTTACGAAAATTGTAGTTCAAAAATATCAAAATTATCTCAAAAAGCGATTCTGCTTCACTTAAAAATGTTTCGAAGTTGATTTCATCATAAGCAGCCCATATACGTCCCACTGTAGGGCACAGGCCGTCTCTCAGAGAGAGAGAGAGAGAGAGAGTATGGGCTTAATCACCACGTAGCCCACCGCGGATTAGCGATTTCAGTATGTGAATAGCTCGGACACTCAGGTTTCCTCACGATGTTTTCCTTCACGGTTAGCGAGTAGTATTGCTACTATAACTTCACAAATGTACTTACATAACTTAGAAAACAAAGTCATTGGCCCGCACTGGGAATCGAACCGGGGCCTCTCGCTTCCGAGTCCAATGTTCTACCCACTAGGCTACCATCGCTTTGTGAAGCCGAGGTTGATTTAAATAAGTTTAATAACACGATTTTTAGGGCTATTTCCATTGTGCCGTTTAGGTCTTGAAAATCAGCAATAAATAATTATTCTTCAAACTTTAGACTTCTTTTTTTACTTGTAGGAGTTAAAAGTGGAAGTAAGTTCTAATCAACTTTAAGTATTTCAATTATTGATCTAGTAGTATTGATAGTATTGATCTAATGGTAGTATAGGCAAAGTAAAGTTATGAGTAATACTTATCCTAGTTTACACCAGGAGTGAGTATAATAATTTACGGCCACGTGCAACAGTAACGTTGTTATTTTTTTTACTGGTTGATAACGGTACTTAGCTACTATAAAAATGTTTCACCAGTTAGATGCTCCTTGTACCTATTAGTCGGGTGCATACGTCAAGCTACATTCACTCACGTGAACCAGCGTGATCAATGGTTCACTACGCCACTTCAAAACACGTTTCACCGAATTACATTTCATGTATGACGATTCATCGACAGTTTTTTTGTTCGATATTTCAATTTATCCAATGTTAGATTTTATGAATCTCGTTTGTTCGGTAATACGTTTCACCTTTAAGCAGTAAGCGCCAGTGCACGCATCGTCTTGAAACAATTCGAAGCAACATAGCTCAAATCATCCAGCATACATTTGAAATTAGTACAGTCGACACATCAACCTGTATAATATACTTGCACTCTAATCAGTTACGATAAGGACAAATGCAACACAAGAGGAAAAGGTTGGCCAGCTGTCGGCTGTACTAGGCTGCGCGGCCTATATAAATTAATACCATTGATTTTTTGCGATTTAAAATTAAATTAAATTAAATATAATTTTATACGATTTTGATCAAATAAAATGATACTTATTTCGATTTAATTTAAAGTCAGTCAAAAGAAGTTTTTACCTTACAAAAAATAAGCCATCGATCTTTTTAGGATTCCGTACCCAAAAGGGTAAAGGACCCTATTACTTAGACACCACTATCAGTCTGTCTGTCTGTCTGGCTATCTGCCACCAGGCTGTATCTTATGAACCGTGATAGACAGTTGAAATTTTCACAGACAATGTATTTCTGTTGCTGCTAACAAATACCAAAAACAGAATAAAATAAGTATTTAAGGGGGGCTCTCATAAAACCAACGTTGTCTAAAGGCAGCGCTTGCCATCTAGCGGCCATCTACTCGTATGTAACCTTCGCAGCGCCGATGTCATGTCGTTAAATGTCAATGGTAAACGCTTTTTGTTAGTTTCTATAGATGGCGTTATTCTCAATGTACCTAATCTATCTTGCCTCGATCTTTGTCTAATGTTGTATAGATAATGGTACGGAACCCTTCGTGCGCGAGTCCGATTCGCACTTGGCCGGTTTTTCTAAGTGAAATGTACCAGCGATGTATGTCATTTAATAATGAATTCTAGCATAGATAAGCTGCCGACGAGTTATCATAGGTGAAATGATATAAGAAGATATGTGTTTTGGAGTTGCGTATTAGGCAGTTTCCGCCATAATTATTATGCGAACCAAATCTTGAGCGATTCCAATCATCTAACTGTCAAATTCCACACTACTTTGACAGTTAGACGATTGGAATCGCTCAGGATTTGGTACGCGTAATATAGGGGCTGACCAAGCGTCCATTATTCGACGAGTTGGCGGAGTGAAATCGATTTTATTACGAACTTAGCGACATGCTAAGTAGTTTATGATTGTTCGAGGATATTTGTTTGTTGGCTATAAGCTATCTATAACGCTGCCTCAACTCGACATTGTTCAGTGAGCTCGCTCGTTGATTTGTGAGATGTAGATACGTACGTCGCAACTACCGGGGCTCTGAATAATAGTGGTATTTACTTATGGTGTAGCTTACACGGTACATCTCTATTAAAATCGTAAATATGAGCTGCGTTTATAGCAATAAATTATTCATCATCATCATCATTCAGCCACAAGAAGTACACTGCTGGACATAGGCCTTCTCCAGAGATTTCCAAAAAGACCGGTTTAATAAATGAATGCTCATCTCAAATACCAACATAAAAAAATATTATAACTCTCCCAAAAAAGGGGTGGTAACAAGTAGATTGAAGAGAGCTTGTTCACATCTTGCATATAACAAAAAACGGGGTCATAAAAAATGCTACACTACTTTCAGTAGTATATTGGAGAGCTGTTGTGCCAAAGTTTCAAAGATAAGTAACAATAAAGTAAGTAAGTAGTAATAAGAATTTAAAGGTTATGACAGACTGTCGTAAGTCCCTGGTCCCTGACTCCTAAACTAGGGCAACCTGTATCCAGTTCCTTCCTTTTTACCTCGTTGGTCTAGCGGTATCACATCTAAATACCGTGCCAGAGGTCGTGGGTTCGATTCCCACTGGGGTCCACCGTACATTTGTGCAAATGGCTTCAGTCTGGGTTGCATTTTGATGTTTGTGATGTACTTGCCTGGTTACCATAGCACAAGGTATCCTAGTTTGGGACCAGGACAAGTAATTGTGTTGTGTGGAAGTTACAATACTTCAGCTGAGGTTTTTTTGCGGGATTTGTTTATGAGAGACACGTAAGAACATTTCCCTATACAATTGAACATACATTCAGTAGATGTTAAGTACTTCAATTATTCTCACAAATAATGCAGCCTATTTACGTCCCACTGTAGGGCACAGGCCTTCCCTCAGGGAGAGAGTATGGGCTTAATCACCACGTGCGCCCACCGCGGATTGGCGAATATTTAAAAATAATCTTTAATATTTTGTTCTATAGGGTGACTTAGAATTAATTCTAACTAGTTTTTAAAAATATAGCACCTCAAAACATATATTTTTTGTTACCCAACATTGCTTTACATTGCGTAAACAAACAATATCAAGACAAAAAGGAATAAAAATCGAAAAAAAAACTGCGTCGAGTGTCTTATGGTCGGTCGGTGCCGGACAACTCCATTGTTCTTTCACTCTTAAACATTTAACATAATAGAAAAAAAAAAATCAACGTTACCTATCACTTTGAATTTCGATTCACAGTTTTAAACCAAGGGTCGTAAATCACAAATATTAGGGGTTAAAGTATGAAATTGCCGTTTTATTGCAATAGGTTCTTTGAATTGACATAGAATCTTTATGGTTTGAGGTTTTCGAATGAAACTTTTTTCAAATGGTTTCTATGATGTTCTTTTTTTAAAAAATGTGAAACATTTGAATATCGACTTTTAATTGTTTTTGTTATTCAATTTAGACAAGAAAGATGGATACTGCGAAAATTCGAGTGATTATGAGGCACCCATTTTTCGTATTTTTTTATTTTATTGATTTGACGCAAGTGAGTCAATATTGTGGGTAAGGTAACGTTAAACCATGCCGCTAATTCCTGGGTAGTTTGACTAGGGTCGGCTTCCACTATCTCTCTTAATTCATCGTTATTCACCTGTGTGGGCGGTCTTCCTCGTGGCTCGTTCTTTAAGTCGAAATTTCCATCACGAAAGCGTTTAAACCAAAATCGCACGGTGCGTTCATTAGTAGACCTTTCTCCAAACGCAGCATTGATATTGCGGGCTGTTTCTGCCGCGTTAGTTCCGCGTCGGAACTCGTATTAAAAAATCACTCGAATTTTCGCAGTATCCATCTTTCTTGTCTAAATTGAAAAAAAAAAAACAATTGAAAGTCGATATTCAAATGTTTCACATTTTTTAAAAAAAGAACATCATAGAAACCATTTGAAAAAAGTTTCATTCGAAAACCTCAAACCATGAAGATTCTATGTCAATTCAAAGAACCTATTGCAATAAAACGGCAATTTCATACTTTAACCCCTATTATTTACAAATATGTCATGCAATTACGATAACAGTCAATTTATTAATAATACTCTTTAATAATTGCTGTTAGCAATAAGGCCGCCCATTGTAGATTTTCATTGAAACTTTCACATTTTATGTCTCGCTTCTTGTGTGCAACACAGAATATTCTTATCTTATCTTAATAATGAAAGGAATATTCCCCTTAAAATATTGCTAACGATTTTGAAAACCACGCTGTAGGATGTAAGTTACTATATTGAAAATAATGTTACTAATTTAGCATATTGCAATACATAGCTAAGTTACTGAGTATTCTGTTCTGAGTCTTGTACATTCACTAAGTAGTAGCATGTAGCAGTAAATATACTAACAGTTCGATATTTCACTACAGATCGGGAGACCCGAATCTATTAGCATAATCTGGACCTTTTCGTTGAAATTATATTCAGCGTCCCTTTAGAGAGGTAGGCAACTATACGAAATTGAAGTGGCGCCTCTCTGTGCATTCGTGAATTGTAAATTCAGGATGATGGACCTGCCCTCTGTTATATTAACGTTTTAGAAATTCTAATCGCATTTCGTAAACAAAATCCAGAGGAGACCTATGTTAGGTAGGTAGGCTAATTGTGTTGTAGGTAGTTACCCCTTAATGCTCAGCCTATTGTAATACCTAAGGCCCCAATATTTAATTTTAAGAAATATATGAATTATACTACATGTAAAGTTCATATATTTCTGAAATTATTATTTTCTATATTCGTATGTACTTCCTTCTCCAATGTATTAGTCTATTCCATCTAGTGGTTTTCTGGAAGAGATCAATTTGCTTCGGTTACACACAGCGACTAATCGCTGCGAGCTGTGCGTGACAGGCTATTCGCTTCGAATAGATTCACTCACAGAACAGAGATGTTCTGTGGATTCACTCGCCGCGAGTTGAAGTCGCCGCGACCAGAATTGAGCATGTTCAATTTTACTCGCTGCGAATGCGCACTGATGACGGTCAAAATTCTCGTGTAGAACTCGCTGTGTGTAACAAGCAGGCAGCGAATTGTCGCAGCGACTAGTATTCGCAGCCAGTGCACTCGCAGCGATTATTCGCTGTGTGTGACCGAAGCTTTAGTGGTGAGGACGCCGCCGTCTGTACTTTTAGGTTAAGAAATATCTGTGTAATTTACTTTTTTACGTACAATGAAGTATTCTCTAGATATCTTTCTAAAGCCGAGTTTTCACAATCTGACCGAGTGACCTAAATTAGTCACTAGCTACTGAGATGCTATTCGTATCGTGTGTACCGGCGATTTCAGTACACACTGACGAAAACGGACCATTAGTGCACTCAGATCGTGTTCTACTAGTCTTAACCATAGCTGAATAAACAATTCTACAATGCCCAACAAAAAAATTAAACAAAATACTTTGAGTTCGCATGAACGTATTTCGGGTCTCACTGGCGGGGGACGCGGATGTGACTTATAAAAACGAATCAAACTAGGAGATTAGTTTCATAGTACCTATTAGATATATTCACAATCAGATAACACAACACTCAACATCGAAAAACCACCGATTCGCCGCTCTAAAATATCAACTGTCACAATGACAGACTGTTCCAGTATTGCCATTTTCGAAATTGCTAACAATTGCCCATCCTGAAACCTGCCTGTCCTCAGGCATATCATTATTATCACATAGATGGGTAGGACGTACTAATTAGATTCTTAGTACCAACAGTACAGTTTTGATTTCATGGATTGCTTAATTGATGTAGCAAGAAAGGCACTGGTCGACAAGTGGATACATGAATAATTGTTTTCAACAAGATCTCTCAAGGAGTCCTTCATTAAAGTAAGTATTTAACAGGCAATTCTGGAACGAAACTAGTCCACGTCAATAATTTATATTGCATCTGAAATTTCACTTAATTTCAATACACATTACTTAAATTGAGGTACTTAAGTATTTACAATTATTGTAACTACCTTCCTTCAGATAAATCTCAAAATCATCAACCCATTATGTCCCCACCGAGGGGCACGGGTCTCTTCCCTGAGGAAGGTATAGGCCATACTCCACCACTTGTAGACTAGTTGCTCGTCTACTGTCAGAAGTTGTCAAGCCGCCCTAAGGCCTCTGACTTGGCTTAACGACTGCCATCTATCGACGGCAGCCGGCACCAACAGCTTAACGTGCCTTGCGAAGCACGAAACCGCTCGGAAAAATGCCACTAGCGTTAGGCATAGACGGCGACCCATCCATGCACTGAACGCGCCCTGTGTTGCTTAACCTTTGTGATCGTTTAAGATCACTCAGGCAGCCGGGGCTACGAGCGATTCAATCTCATAGTAGACTTTTATTCTATAACAGACCTATTGATAACTCTTTTATAAAATAGTCCGGGAGGAAGGGGAGGCTCTGGCAACAGAAGTTGCGGGTTTCCACTAGAGTTGCAGTACTTCTGGTACAAATAGCCGCACTCTCATGATCATAATGTCCCCGCCCGGCAACCATAGCACAGGGTGTCCCAGTTAGGGACAAGAAGCATTGAGTGTCAAAGTTATTAATGACAAACAAGTCAATGTCAAAACTTTTTATACTCATGATTTGTAAAGGCTTTGTCACAGAGTGACTTTACCTCCAAGCTTTAACTCAGTTACCCTCCATAGCATCCCTAGGATTCTAGTCAGGTTTGTTAAGATAGGACATGCTTATTATTATTTATTGAGAAACTACGTTGAGTCTTCACATCGCCAATCCCACAGAGTCTAAAGACGAAAGTCTTCAATCAGTGCGTCCTACCCGTCATGACCTAAGTACGGTGCCGAAACGTGCACACTTACGGTGGGGCTGGTCCACAAATTTAAAGTCGCTCAGCGTGCTATGGAAAGGTCTATGCTCGGGGCTTCTCTGAAAGATCGAATTCGAAACGAGGTGATCTGACAGAGAACCAAAGTCACCGACATAACCCACCGAAATAGCATGCTGATGTGGGCCGGCCATATCACCCGAAGAACTGATAACCGATGATCTTCGCAGGGCGGCTGGCAAGAGCTGGATGAGAGTAGCCGAGGACCGTGCTCAGTGGCGTGCAATAAGAGAGGCCTATGTCCAGGAGGCCGATGATGATGATGATGATTATTTTAAAAGAACCAGTGCAGTTTCATTTTTTTTCAACTATCAACGTTATCGTTGATATGATATTGATTGTATTTGTGGAAATGTTCTTCACCGAGGATGCAGCGTAGGTACACTTAACTGCTATTTCATCATCGTAATGGCAACCTTTCTAGGGCGTGGATAATTCACTTTCGCGCCTCTGAACTAAAACGAATCAAACTATATAGGGGATTAGTTTCACACTATTAGATACTATATTGATTTAGTTGCACTAACTCGTGCTGAGGACAATTTTTAAAATCTATTTAGAGGCTAAAAATTCCACCCACGCCGGGACCTCTGGCTAACCGTGCCAGCGCTCTCCCAACGGAGCTAATGGGCAAGTGCAGGCATCGGCGAAATTTCGAGCCTCTTTACAAACTTCTGTGTATTCCGTACAGGCAGCGATATCTGGCCGAAGTAACTTACATTACTTCCAGCCCCGAGTAACCCACTTTGCAGTTGGTATTAGATATATTAACAATCAGATAACATAACACTCAACATCGAATAACCACCGATTCGCCGCTAAAAAACATCAACTGTCACAATGGCTGACCGTACCAGTATTACTACTTCGGACCTAGTTAAATCTACCAACAATGGGTGTGGCAACTGTCAAAAAATTCAAAATGGAGGATGTCCCGTTTTCATGACTATCTGTATGGGAAAAGCGCAATATTTGTAATTATATAAGCCCCAGAGATATGTGTGGTCTCTTTTTAAAAGAAATCAGTGCCTACGCATTTACTGCTCAGTTTGCAGTAGAAAAATTGTGGCTCCTAAACAATTTGGAGGAAGTAAATCTATTATCACGAAGTTTATAGGTTATAATTCTAGTAAAAAAATACAAAAAAAAATTTCTATGCAGGTAAATGCAAATAATATTAATGAAATACATTCAGAATCATAGTTAAAAGTTATGTTTCACCTATTATTATTGTTTGTTTTTAGGTCCGCATCTTACACACTCGTTAAAAACGGAGGCACTGTTAAAACTAACTAAAAACAAGAAATTCAAGCCTTGATATCAATGGTTCAACCTATTGAGCAAATGTAAAGCCAGCTATTATTGCTGCAATTGTAAGTGAAGTAAAACAATGTTCCTGGGTACTTTTAAGCACCGGTTTTATGTAATAAAATCATAATCATACATTGTTACACGCATTTCTTTGGGCCTAAGCCCGTATTTCAAAATAGGTCAGCAGCAGCACTTAATTACTCAGAGCCAGCCCATAGCATTGAACTGGGCAGATCTGAATATATATCAATACTTCTGATAGGACCATTGGTGATAAGAACCTTCAAGTAGTACCTAGTCTCTCAGCATCATTTTATGCTCATAAAGCTGCTTCGTCTCCAAACTGGAATAATATTAAGAGAGTTCATGTAGAAATAGTATGATTTTATGAGTAAGTTTATATGGTACATAGTGTGGATAATTTTACACCGATTTTCGATGTTTCTGAGTAACTAAAGTAAATTTAACATTTTGCACTTTATCATCAATAAATCAGCCAACAAAGAGGTATTTTTAATCAAAGGTATGCGATTATTTCTGCCAGAAATGTTTAAAAAATGTTTTTGAGGTTACCTTTATATTAGATACAGTCTGTATTCCTTTTGTGGTGTACAAAACTTTGGTTTTTTAGTTTTGGTATAAACTATAGCGTTCCCTTTTTTAGTGAAAAGCATTTCGTGACGTTTTTATGTTGAATTTCCATGAAAAAATCCGAAAACAAGTAACACTTATAAAACAAAACAAACATTGTCACGGCAAATCTTAGTGGCGCCGCGCCATCTGTAATTACATTTGTGTTGCCATCCCCATAAAAAAAATTTTGCTATTAAATATTCATCGCAAACTCATTCCGACTGCGTGAATTTTTATTCAACTTATTTGATACGCATTATATGTACTTGAAAGGTATAAAAAAAGTTCTGAGTGTCATTGCATGTCGTAGAGTATTATCATTCACCAATATGAGGCTACGCAGGAAGTGAGAAATGAGCGTGCGTGTGGTTACATGGTTATAAATAAAAATGTGTGAGCCTAGGCTTATAATGCTTGTTCTATGTAATGGAAAGGGAAACTGTATAAAACACGTAGTAGGTATTTACTGGACGTGTCTAGTGAATGCTTCAAATTAAGCACTTCACTAAAACAATACATTCAGTTATTCACTAAACTTAATATTACTAATCATTAAACTTAATATTACTAAAGTTTGCGCCGAAAGTGAAGTCGCTTGGTAAGGTCCTTAAATCCAATGCATTGCGAACCAAAATTCTTTAACTTACGGGACTGCTCCTGTAATTCTTTATCTCGTACTAGACAAAGAGCGTAACGATATTGTAATTTAAGCAATTTAAGTTCATCATCTAAGGACCATATTTTGTTAGTCTTTCATCTAACAAATCATTTATTCATGGTCCCTTGCGAATTATTTTGAAAGATACGAGAGCTGGAACGAAACGTGAGCCAATGAGAAGAAAAAGACCTGCTCTGAAGGAAATTAACTAAATCTCTTTTTTTTAATGAAGCGTTTGGCGCACGGCTGTTTTTATTTAAACAACAAGTCCAATTACTGTTTCAATTAAATACAGACAAGAGTAGACTTCGGCCGTTTTTGTCAAAAAAAAAACAATAACATATTTTGTAGGTATACAATTAAATTCAAAGCATTTCGTAGGTTTCAGTGTCTACTCCGAATCACAGAGGAAGAAGTCCGAATTGAAGAAGGGACGGGACCTGAAAGCTCCTATTTTTTGTTTTTGTTTTAAATAAATACAAATTAGGCTTTCGTCGCACACGCCCAATCGGGGGATAGAGTTATCAAAACAATTTGTTTTTAACAGCCACTCCAAACGTAAATGCGTAGGTTATTTA
Source organism: Yponomeuta evonymella (assembly GCA_963969515.1). Taxonomy (NCBI): domain Eukaryota; kingdom Metazoa; phylum Arthropoda; class Insecta; order Lepidoptera; family Yponomeutidae; genus Yponomeuta; species Yponomeuta evonymella. The sequence goes on from OZ018346.1 coordinate 9,887,332, forward strand.
AAAGGGTAGCTATGTACAATAAACTACTAAATCGAAACAACTGCCGTAACGTCGTCAAGTCATCCATCACTCAGCAACTCGACCTTGCGTTCGACAGCGCGATCCCGATAAACTTTTGAAAGTGATTTACATTCAGGCCGGAGTATTTTTTTAATTTGGTCTTGAGGAGCGGTCTTGTATTGTGTGGCAGTGAGCCACACTGCGAGTGCGCTCAAGGACGCACTAGGGCGCTGAATGGTTGGAATTGCGTGCTTGTCGAAACTGAAGTCTCGGCCTGGGATTGCGGGGCGTGAAGAGGGACGGCTGCCGGCGACCCTTTGGAGGACTTATTGAGTTGTGTCCTCTTGCCTTTTCCTCTGTGTCGCCTGTTACCGAGTTTTTGTAGTGTTTAGAATATTTAGTACGGGAGCACGGACCTGCGAGATACGTGAGCATTTCAACAATATACAAATCTACAAAATGGTATACTCACCACAGACGATATAGGGATACTACGTATATATGCACTGACTGACTGATTGATTGATCATATATATGTTGCTTGGAAACTATCACTCCTACGTGAAAATAATGTATGAGAAAGTTGTAGGAAATGTATGAATTGCCGCCATCCTATGAAGCCGATTTTTGATTTTGGCGACCCTTCGGGGAACTTATTAAGTTGTGTCGTTTTGCCTTTTCCTCTGTGTCGCCTGTTACCGAGTTTTTGTAGAGTTTAGAATTAGTACGCGAGCACGGACCTGAAATATATGTAAGCATAGTAATAGGTATATTAAACGGATCTAACCGCGATTATTTACCAGGTAATTTTTACCTAATAAATAATCGCGGTTAGACCCGTTTAATATATTGCTATGTATGTAAGCATGTCTCGAGAATGTTTTTACTGAGGTAGAAATAGTTAGGGACACGTAGAGGCAGATATTGCCTAAGCTACCGTTCACGTAAGGTACATGACAAGACGCGGGGAACATTAATTTCTGTTGCTATCATTCGATTTCGCATGCAATGTACATCGATTCTTTAATAATGCAGCCTGTATTCGTCCCACTGTCTACGTTGTACGGATCCCTAAAAACGTGGTCACAAAAAATACTACACTACTTTCAGTAGTATATTATAGAGCGCTGTGCCAAAGTTTCAAAGATGTAGATTTATAAAGGCGAATGAAACTCTTTGACAATTAAGTAAGTAAGTAAATTAGTAAGTAGTAACATTTTAAAAGTTATATAATATTATGTTCACACTGTCGTACGTCCCTGACTCCTAAACCAGGGCAACCTGTATCTTAGGAGTTCCTTCCTTTTTGCCTCGTTGGTCTAGCTAGCGGTATCAAAACATATCATCATCAGCCATTTGACGCCCACTGCAGGACATAAGCCTCCTTCGTGGTTTTCATAACCATGCGGGGTTTTGCCATAATCGCCACGCTTGGCAGGCGCGTTGGCGATCGCAGTATGCAGTTGGAATCTCAGGAAGACGCTGCTGCCCGTCTCCTGGTAATTGATTTCCTTTGTCGCCTTCTACGACATCCACGGAAGGAAATGGAGTGACGCTATTCTTAATCCGGCGCCACACGGAGCGATCATATCATAATATCAAATCAAATATATTTTTTTTAATTCAAAGTAACTCATAAACTGCGACGTGAACGTTACAAGTTAAACTAGGTGTCCATTTCAAAATGTAGATCATATTGGAGAAAAAATGGACAAAAAACTCCAAACTTAGTCTTTTCAAGTCCTTAATAACAGATCACCCCCTATATTACGCTCACCAAATCCTGAGGAATTGCAATAGTCTAAATGTCAAATAAGTATGGAATTTGACAGTTAGACGATTGGAATCGCTCAGGATTTGGTGCGCGTAATCAGGCCACAGATCTGATTATCGTGCCGGATGTCGTGGGTTCGATTCCCACTGGGGGTCGCCGCACATTTGTGCAATTGGCCTCAGTCTCGATTGTATTTCCATGTTTGTGATGTACTTGCCTCGCACAGTATAACTTTTCGCCAAAAAATCGGTGCCTTTTTTTGTGAAATCTTATACAGAAATGTTTTATAAATTAATGAATACCATATACATGCGCCTATTTCTCATTAAAGACAAATAAAAACACTTTATTATTTTTTATAATAATAGTAAATCACCCATAACTTTTGAATTATTTCACAAATTGTCTTCTTGGTTTTTTCTAATCAACAACAATCTCACAACACACAATACTAATTAAATTTTATATTTTTTTAAATGAGTTTCAGAGATTTATATTTACAATTTATGTTTTTTAAATTTTTTTTATGGTCTTATTTTCAATTATTTGGATTTTATTTTCTTACAGAATTGTTAATAAAATGTATTAAATTCCTTGAAAAAAAAAATCAGATCAAAATAATGAAGGATCTCAAACTTATAGGCTTCTACAGTTTTCTATGGTAATTATAGTTTTAGGGTTGTCAATATTTCTGTACAGAATTTATTGTACATGGTAACTTTTTATTCGTGACTAATACTTTAACTGGAGGTTGAGGCAAGTGAATGGGGTCACTTTATAAAGAAGAATATTTCTTTGATGTAGTGAAATATTTTTAAGAACCGAAAAACAAAAAAAAAAACGATTACTTTTTATTATCTTTTTGATTGAGCTAGTAATGTAATACAGTTTTTCCATACGTAGTTAGATGAAAAAGCTCTCATTTTCATTTTGACTTGCCAATCCTGCCATACTAATTTAGATTTTTTCGAACATAATTACCTAGTTTATTATTTTCTGTTGTACGTACCTACTACTAATATTATTGTTCTTCACCCTGACCGGATGAAAGAGTCAAAAAACTGCCATTTGCATTAGTAATTTTAAAATAAAATAATAATATTCGCCTAGAAGTTGTAAACTGTTGTTTCCGATGTGAAAGAACGAAGGAAGGTTGAGATAAAAAAAGTAGGGCCATAAGCAATGTATGAGACGGACAAGAGTTACAGGATTCTAAATATTTTTTTTACGCAAAACCACAATGTTTTGTTTTAATAAGCAAATTAGTAGCAATATAATGTATTCAGATAATATTATGTTGGATAAAGTAACAGATTTATAAAAAAATCTTGAAATATTATTAAATTATGAAGTGACAACCCTATCCAAAAAATACGAATTTTAATAACTCCGAGATCCTGCTTAGTTAGGATCCCTTTTTTTAGGATCATAAGCGTAAACAAAAAGAACATTTTAGTCCTAGTTATAAATCCAAATATGTAATAATAAAAAATAAAACATAAATTTTCAAAATCAGCTATAAATGTGTTATCTTGAACAAATGAAGCCTGGATTTTTTTACCGCAGAGGGATTTTAAAACACTATTCAAAGCAACTAATAAAATTTTAAAAGAATATCAAACTTTTGAGCTATAACTGTTTCTATGGGTTTTCTAGAAACTATAGATTTTTTTTTTCAATTACTATTTTTCATTCTTTTATAGCAAACGGGCAATCGGGAGTTCTCGTCTCGCATTTATAATTAAAAATCCTAAGAAATTAGATAATAAAAAAGGCTTGTCCGATTTTTTGGCGAAAAAATATACTGTGCCTCGTTACCATAGCACAAGGTATTCTTGCTCTCAGGGAGAGAGTGTGAGCTTAATCACCACGCGTACCCATCGTATATTGTCAATTTGAAGCGGTGATTAGTTTCCTTACGATGCTTTCCTTCACAATTAGCGAGTGGTATTGCTAATACAAATTCACAAATGTAGGGGAGGCATGCTATGAAAATAAAAATAGTATAAACAAATATTTTTTAGGGTTCTTTAATCAACAAGGAATCGTTATAGTTTCGCCACGTCCGTCAGCCTGTCTGTCTGTCTGTCTATCCGTCTGTCTGTTCGCGGCATAGCACAGAGGCGACAAATAATAGAAAGCTAAACTTTTTTATAGATTAATCACAGCGACAAAACGATAGGTTATAATACTTTTTTGAGGGTACTCCCCCTGCACCTAAATTAGGGTAGCTTCTTTCTCGTAATTATTTTTTTGTCGTCTACACCATCGATGAATTGGTCGTTTAAAAACATTGTGAGTGTAGAGAAAGAGAGAGTTAGCGATCCGATTTTGGTAGTTTTTCATACAATCTTAAAACTTGACACCTTTGGAATTAAATATGATATGAAATACAAATTGGAGATTTTTAAACTTCTGAGATTTTGCAATTCTCAAGAAACCTGTTTTCAGAGTTTGAACTATTTAACAGGTACTTTTACACGTTTACAACATTTATGACTTCAATAACGTTAAAATTAAGCTCTTCATCAAACAAATTGCCAAGAAACTCCCATAATTACATACACTTTAAAGCTAGAACGAGGCAGGCGTACATTCTTTAACTTATTCGTATTGCGGCATTTAATAAACGTGTGTGCTCGCACAAAGCGTAGGCATGTGGCATCATTTGGAATAAGCATGTAAAGTAATGACTCTCATAAAGGCAAAGAACAAAATTTTAGCACCTGCCTATGTATAAACGTGTAATAAACGTACAAGTTAAAATAAAGCCTCCGCAAGTCGGCACTCAAGTCCCGACCCTGTGGCAGGAGCGATTTAGGGTGTTTGGCGTGCGTGGCGCGATTGCCTACGGTTCTGTAGCCATTACGGAGTTGGCTGGGTATTTTTTAGGGTTCCGTACCCGAAGGGTGCCAAATGGGACCCTATTACTAAGACTTCTCTGTCCGTCTGTCTGTCTGACCGTCTGTCTGTCGGTCACCAGGCTGTATGTCATGAACCGTGATAGCTAGGCAGTTGATATTTTCACAGTCGCTGTATTTCTGTTGCCGCTATGACAAGAAATGCTAAAAACGTGATAAAATAAATATTTAAGCGGGGCTCCCATAAAACAAACGTTGTCTAAAGACAGCGCTCGCCATCTAGCGGCCATTTATGTAACTTTCACAGCGCCGATGTCATGTCGTTAAATGTCAGTGTTAAACGCTTTTTGTTGGTTTCTATAGATGGCGTTAAACGTTTAACACGTTTGTTGTTGGTTTCTATAAATGGCAGTTCTCAAATTCGATCTATGTCTAATGTTGTATACTCGTAGATAATGGTACGAAACTCTTCGTCCGTTTTTTTATACAGTCAAAGCAGATCAACCGTTACATATTTGTTGCGAAGTCGCCCTTAAAATAACTTATTAGAGTGCAGGTATGTGAACAAGGTATGCCGACTGTGTATGCCGCACGGAACGTGTTATACTTAACGACGACCTTATCATATACTTTCTTATTACATTATATAGTTGGAGACAGGAGTCCTAAATAGGTTTATCCTGTGCTATTGTGATTGCTCCTGTTTCTAATACCGAGGTCAGGAAGTGTGTATAACTTACACTGTTCTTTAACTAATAAAAACCGGGTTCCGTAAAAAGAGGGGGTTTTATCTGCTTTACAGAACTAACAACTTCATCAACGTAATTTTCAATGGATTTTGTACGGAGTTTTCCTTTTATATATTGGTCGCCTATTACTCGTTAACTTGTAGAGTTCTTAGCCGTGATGTTCATTATATGTGCCACTCGAATCAGAAATTATGAGATCCGTAGACGAACGAAAGTCGTCGACGAAGCCCAGCGGATTAGTAAGTTAAAGTGGCAGTGGGCGGGGCACATAGCACGCAGAACAGCCCCTATATTACGCTCACCAAATCCTGAGCGATTCCAATCGTCTAACTGTCAAATTGGTATGGAAATTGACAGTTAGACGATTGGAATCGCTCAGGATTTGGTGCGCGTAATTAGGCCACTGATGGCCGATGGGACCGAAAAGTTCTCGAATGGAGACCACATATCGGCAAGCGCAGCGTAGGACGATTAGCAACAAGATGGGCAGATGATCTCATCCAAGTGGCAGGAAGACGCTGGATGCAAGCCGCATCCAACCGGTCTTTTTGGGAATCCATGGAGGAGGCCTATGTTCAGCAGTGGACTTCTTGTGGCTAAATAATGATGATGATGATATGTGCTACTACCCTGATTTTTTTCACGATTCTACAATCAACCGTTTAGCCAGGAGGAGGAGGGGGGGGGAACTACATCCCTAATTTAGGTGTAGGGGGGAAACAAAAAAAATTACTACGATTTTACACTACAGTTTTGTCGGCATGATTAATATGTATTTTAGCGTTCTCGTATTAATCGTCTCTGAGCTAGGCCGCGGACAGACGGACAGCGGACGGACAAACAGACAGACAGACGGACGGACATGGCGAAACTATAAGGGTTCCTTGTCGACTACGGAACCCTAAAAAGGATTTCTTTACTGGTCAGGGAATTCCGTCTGGCAATAATATTTTATCTGAAATATTTTACCTACTGTTCTTTTTAAAAACCTGTTTATCTATTACTTATTTATTTATTATTTTATTATAACCTATCTACTATTTTTTTTTTATTCACAGAACAATATTTTCTCTCGTATCGATGGCAAACGAAGTTACGTTAAATGAAATTAGGTTAAATTAGGTTACTCATTTGCTCCTCTGACTGGCAAATTATTTCACTACGATGGCGTTCGAAGCATAAACTTCAAAATGGACAACACAACACAGTGTACCAGAATAGGAAAGTTTAGCTTACAGATTATTGCATAATCACAGATTAAGGATCCAATCCAATCCATTCAGTCGGACCTTCAATGCTGAGGGTCGTGGCCGCTATGATGAGGATGAGTGTAGTGCTTTCCATCTGGACCTGTAGTTAGCTGTGTGGACTGCCTGGTGAAAGGATAAAGAGACCGAAACATACGTCGTTCGGAAGAATCCTTTCATGCACTCCAGATACTGACCTCTATGGAGGTATAACACTTTTAGTGATAAGGCCGCCATCAAATATCTTCCATGAAAAAAGCGCGGGAAACGTTCAACTTGGCGGTCGTATTTTTTGGTCCAGAATTTTAAAATTTATTTAGTATAGGGTTTTAAGATCAGTTTCCTTTTATTTTTGTAATATATTGTAGTTTAGAGTTTGTTTTATCTGTTTTGTATATATTTCCGCATATCTGGTAAGTTATATTATCTTATTCTTCTGGTCCTATGGAGGAGCCGCCCGACCCGGGGGGCACAGTCCCCCCGGTCGGTGTTAACATAACGATTCCACTAGTAAGTAGTATTGCTAATGACTCCACTGGAATGGAAACCGATGGTTCCATTAAATCCGACAAAAGGAAAAGGACAAGAGCTCAGCGTAAAGTCTGCAGACATTGCAACAAAAGGAGGAAGCATTCTAAACACAATTCAGATGATGTTAATTTATGTGGATGCGACAGCGACGACAACAAAAAACCTATTCTTAGTGAAATGCCTGGCACACAAGAAACTTCGTCCCAAGTGGACGCTGGTTCTTCTGTGTCGCGTTCCCCGTTACCCGCGACTCCGCCCCATCAGTCCCCGCAAGTCGGCAGGACTCGGTACGAATCAACTGATGCCTCCCCATACGTTATCCACATTCAAAAAAATCCAACCGAAACTTCAGCTTCTCCCACACTCCATCCAGTATCATTTGGCCATTACCTCAAAAGACGTGGGTTTAAAAATATTATTAACGGCAGTGTCAAACGACTAAGCAGAAGCAAATTGAGTATTTCGTTTTCGGACTTCAATGATGCTAATTCCTTTCTGTTGGATCCGGACTTGACCAAAAATAACTTTAAAGCCTTCATCCCGTCTTTTAATATCACGAGGATGGGAGTCGTTAGAGGAGTCCCATCAGAGTGGACCCCTGAAGAGGTACTTGATAATATCTCTGTACCAATTGGCTGTGGTAAGGTCCTCAAAATTAGACGATTTAACTATAAAATACATGGCCCCATCCCTACATGGAAACCCTCACAGACTGTAGTATTAACTTTTGATGGTCAGGTTTTGCCCAAAAGAGTTTTTCTCTGCTACAATGCACTTCCTGTTGAGCTCTATGCATACCCTACAGTTCAATGTTTCAATTGCTGCCGCTTTGGACATACTAAGATAAAGTGTAATTCTACACCGAGGTGTTATAAATGTGGCCAGGATCATTCAGGCGACTCTTGTCACCTTGAGAATGATGATGCCGTGTGTGTATCTTGTAATGGCAATCATTTCGCCACAAACAAGACTTGTCCAGAATATGAACGTCAAACCCGGGTAAAATTATACATGGCACAAAATTGTGTCTCATACTCAGAGGCTATTAAGTTACATCCTCCAGTCAATAAGTCCTACAGTGATGTATTATCCTCTGCCCTAATGTCTAATCTCTCTTCTCATCCCATTCCATCATTGATACACCCTCCACAAAAAACCACCTCAAATTCACATAAAAAAACAGTTTTTCGCAAACCTTCCGCCCCAAAATCCTTTGTTAAAGGATACGATCGTGTTGCGCATAGATCACTCACTTGTGACTATGATCCCCCATCTCCTCCAAATGGCTGTGCCCTTCAAGACAAAGTTAGGGATACAGGGGAGAATACAAACATCTTAGAATTGATCTCAACTTTAATTAGAGTGATCTCAACATCTTTATCTAATAGCAATAACTCATTACCGTCCAACGCTGCCTCTATTATCCAAATCGTAAATTCCTTAGCTAACAATGGCCAATCTAGGCAAGATCCTTCAGTGGAATTGCCGAAGCATAATTAGTAAAAAGTCTGACCTGATACATCTACTTAATAAGTACAAACCTTCTATATTTACTCTTTCAGAGACTTGGTTGAAGCCAGGTATTTCCTTTAAAGTACCTGGTTTCTCTTGTCTCAGAGAAGACCGAGATGATGGGTATGGTGGAGTGGCTATACTCATCAATAAGTCTTTCTCATTTTCGGAGTTTCCACTCCCTTCTCACAGCAACGATATTTCTGTTGCTGCTGCTATTGTAAATAATATTTGTATAGTTTCTGTATATTTTGCTCGTCCATTTGTAAATATTTTAACTGAAATTAGTAATATAATTCGTATTCTCCCAAAACCCTTTTTGATTATGGGAGACTTTAACTGTCAACACCAGGCATGGGGTAGTTCTGTTACTACTTGCTATGGGGAACAACTGCTTGACATCATCCAATCCCACAATCTTTGTATTTTAAATACTTGCTTACCAACCCGTCATACGAAACCTGATGAAGGACTTAGTGCACCTGATTTGACTTTTTGCACTCCTGATCTTGCTTTAACTTTAAATTGGTACCCTCTTTCCTCATCATATGGCAGTGATCATTTTCCTTTAATTACTTCGTTCCCAAATAGTAAACCTTCTGTTCCAACATTCAAGCCCCGTATTAGGCATAGATTATGCAATGCAGATTGGAGTGCTTTTAGGGAATGCGTTGAGCAAAAAGTCAGAGATTGTGAATTTCAATGTGCCTCAGATGCTGAAATGTTTGCTAGGGTTTTAATCGAGGCTGCAGATCAGACATTTCCTATTAAAAATGGTGCTTCTGGGAAAATCCCTTCTCCTCCTTGGTGGGATGCAGAGTGCTCAGAGGCTGTAAAAAAGAGAAAGGAAGCTGAAAAAATTTATAGTGATGAAATGACTCCAGACAATTTTGACAGTTATTTAGAAATATCTCGGATAACAAAAAAACTTTTGAAACAGAAAAAATATGAAGGTTGGCAAAAATTTTGTTGTTCCATTTCACCTAATACTCTCCCATCTGTTGTTTGGAAAAACATAAAACGGTTTAGATCAGCCTTCAATAATGCTGACACTCCCAAAATGTCCCTTTCCCTAGCTGATGAGTTTATGGACCACCTAGCCCCTCCCTCTGTTCCGGACCAAACTTCTATTTCCCCCGTTTGCCATATTTTGAATAGTCGGTCTGATTTAAACTCGCCTTTCACCTTAGACGAATTAAAAGGGATCCTCTCTCATGTTAGGGATTCTGCCCCAGGAGAAGATGGTATTCCTTACTCTTTCATCATTAATCTTAGTGATTCTACTCTTGTAACTTACCTAGAATTAATTAACTCCATTGTAGCTTCAGGTGTTATTCCTCTATCCTGGAAATCCCAAACCATAGTTCCAATTTTAAAATCCAATAAGCCTTCTGCTGACCCTTCTTCTTACAGACCCATTGCCCTATCGTCTGTTCTAGTTAAAATTGCTGAATACCTTGTCAAAATTCGTCTTGAGTGGTTCATTGAGAGCAATAATCTTTTATCTCCTTCCCAGTACGGGTTTAGAAAGGGCAGGGGTACTATTGACAGCCTAAGTGTTTTCACCACTGACATTCGTATAGCTTTCTCAAATAATAATTCAGTTCTTGCAGCTTTCCTTGATATCCGTGCTGCCTATGACAGTGTTCTTGTGTCTGTTCTGGAACAAAAGCTTCATTTATTAAAAGTTCCCATCTTGCTTATAAACTTTATTGTAAATATTCTTTCAGAAAGGTACATTAATCTGTATATAGATGATAACAAAATATCTAGATTAGTTTGGAGAGGTTTACCGCAAGGCTCGGTTCTCTCTCCTTTATTGTACAATATCTATACTCACGATTTAGACTCTGCTCTTGGTAATTCTGTAGTAGAGGTCTTGCAATATGCAGACGATATTCTTATTTATACTATAGGTCACTCAATAGACTCAATGTCTTCTTCTTTAACTGCCTCCCTCTCATTACTTCAGGACTGGCTTTACACTAATGGTCTTGACCTTTCTGTCAACAAAAGTGCTGTGGTCTTGTTTTCAAGAATGAGAAAGAGACCAGATGTTTGTGTTCAGTATAATTCCACTCCTATCCCTGTAAAAACACAAGTAAAATTCTTAGGTGTTATTTTAGACAGTCATTTTACAGGACTCCCACACTGTGAATACATTGCTGCCAAGTGTGACCGCTTGATAAATATTATCAGATGCCTCTCAGGGGTTTGGTGGGGTGCTCATCCTTTTTCATTGAGGTTGCTCTACAATGCTTTAATCAGGAGTGTTCTTGATTATGGAACCTTTTTGTTGGAGCCTGGTAGCGCTGCTGGTTTCAGGAAATTGGATGCAGTGCAGTCCAAAGCTTTGAGAATCATCTTAGGAGCTATGAAATCGAGTCCTATTAATTGTCTACAAGTTGAGTGTGGAGAGCCACCTCTAAGGTTAAGACGTCAATATCTTTCTGATAGATTCTTGGGTCGATGTCTTCAGCTCTCTGATCACCCTTTGCATGGCAAATTACAGCGTCTTTCAGAGTTGGCTGTAACATCCAAGTACTGGTCTCACAGAGGTATCCCTTGTCTAGTTAAAAGTTTCCTGAAATTTAAAGCTATTGAGGCTCCATGCCATAATTCCAACTTACTTCCTATTTTTCATTGTCCATATAATTCTCTTGTTCAAGTTCCAAACGTCAGTATTAATTTAGGTGTTGCGAAACATGGCTTATGTCAAAATAGTGAGTTCAATAACCTTTTATATGACCAATTCCAGGGGTATCACACCATCTTTACGGACGCTTCAAAACACTTAAATAGTTGTGTAGGTGTAGGTGTGTTTCATGCTCAGTATGCTATTGTTCAAAAAATTAAACTCCCCCCTGAATCTTCGGTATTCACTGGAGAATGTTTTGGGCTTTTGAAGGCAGTGGAATATATACTATTGATGGGTCTTCGAAATACTCTGGTTTTGTCAGATTCCTTAAGCTCTCTCCAGGCCCTAGTAAAATTTCCATTTTTCCGTCAAAATCAGCCAATAATCTTTTATATTCGTAAATTATTACTACAATGCTCTGAGAGAGGTTTTACTGTTAATTTTGGATGGGTTCCTTCCCATTCCGGTATAGTTGGCAATGAAAAAGCAGATAAACTTGCCAATGAGGCTGTGGAGTGTGGGGATCTGTTTCCGTTTCAAAACTACTCTACCGATCTCACCGCTCTTCCCAGGGTTTATCTCCGGGAGTCCTGGGATAAAGTCTGGGCAGAAGATTTCGCAAAAGGCAGGCATTACCACACAATACAACCTGTTATTTCGTCAAAGCCCTGGTTTTGTCGCGCCGATGCCAAGTTCAGTAAGAAGGTTACTACAATTATGATCCGCATGCGTCTGGGCCATACTTCAACTCCGGCCCACCTTGCTAAGCTTGGCATTGTGCAGAGTCCGGCCTGTGCTTGTGGAGCTGAGGTGGGAGACATAGATCATTTGCTGTTTTCCTGTCCTGATTTTGATCACTCCTCCTTTTTTGCTTCCCTGTCTTCCCTTGGTGTCTCTTTTCCTTCGTCTGCCTCCTGCCTGTTATATAATTTTGATGTAAATATTTATAAATGTATTGCTAAGTATTTAAGTAAAAATGATATTAAAATTTAGTTTGATTTTATTGTACATTTCTTAATTTTTGTTTAATTATATTTTATTCCTAATGTTATTATTACCTGATTTTAAAGTTCCTTTTTCCGTTTCATTATTCCTTTTGTAAAATCTGTTCCGTTTCCCTACCTTTAATTCCAATAGTCCCCGATAACTTGACACTGGCGTAGGCACAAATCGTGCAAAGCCATAACCCAAAAAAAAAAAAAAAAATATCTTCCATTCCATTTTTGTGTACAATAAAGTGTTCTCTATCTATCTATCTATAACAGAGGTCAGTGATTCCAGAAAAAAAACAATCTTTAAACTATGCAGAACTTTACTTTTTATAATGTTAGTTTTTTAAGGTATTATTGCGTCGTAATAAGGTATTAGGTATTTATTTATGAGGTGCTACTAGAGCAAAATGTCTGTTAAAAGATGGCAAATTGTTTTTGGCTCTTTGTATGGCCCTTTGAAAGGCCCATTCATCTGCAAATGAGAAAGTGTGGTCTACTGTGTATCGCCATAAGCTCGAAGTTTATTAAAGTAAAGCTCTTAAAACAGATTGTTGCGCTCATTAAGTAGGTATTAAATGTATTTAAAGTTTAAATAAACTACGAGTGGCTATTAAACACTGAGGGATTCTGCCGTATACACTACATAGATAGCGCCCAAAACGTTCTTGCGCCCACTCCTTGCTTGTGGCTGGTTAGATGAAACATGTTTTGTAAAGTAGCAAGGCGTATCGAGGCTTAACTTAATTTGTTTCTGGAACTCGGATGAGGTGGAAGTTTCCTTTGTGCATATTTAATAACTGCACGTAGGGTTGCCATCTATAAAAAAATGTGAAGACATTTTGGGAAAGTAGTTTTTATATTAAAAAGAGACCACACGTTCTTTTTATTTTTACCAAAAAATTCACTTCTTCGATAAAACATTTAAATACCTACTATCTTTATTGAGAAATCTTTATGATGCACGTGTCAATTGCGTTACATATTCCAAGACGCGCAGCGCAGGGTAGTGTGGTCAATCCGAGCCACTAAGTAGGGTTGGGTTGACAGTCATGCCGGAAAGCATGAATTGACTCTCGATTAGCCAAAACCACACCGATGGACTTTCGGCCCCGAATGGTGGGGCGCGTACACCAACACGGCATAAATTGCTTTCGTCTCCGTTGCTGCTTCTTGCCTGATCTGCGCCATTTCGCCCCATATCGAACTCGGGGTCACCAGTGCAGAATCTAGGTTAAAGATGATTATATTTACAGAAACGACTTTATGCTATATTCATTTTAATATGCGCGTTTTAATCAAGACCTAACCCGAACGTATTTACATAATTTTTTGAAGCGGCGGATTTGCTTAAGCTCTGAGGGCAATATTTTTGCTATAGGGAGCGATTGCCGGTTGGATGCGCCCGAAACTGTACTTACCTACATGCGCGCTAGCCCATTTTGCGGCCTTGGCGAGGATAATCTCTCATAAATACGCAAGATGCCGCCACAATATTATGTATTTTAGTATGCGTTCAGTCATTCTTTAAGTTTAAAGTGTGCAATCAACACTTCACTGAAGTTAGCTTTCTGAGATGTGCCCAAAAGTTAAAATAAATGCACCTGAAAATATAATTTGTAAGCATAAGCTTCAAGGTTTTCTTGGGCCAAGACCTTTGATGAACAGCATATTTCCCCAGAGTTAGGGATACTTTGTTCTGTCGATGAGCATATAGATTATTGCAAAAATGGTTATTTGGGCGGGGATTGCTTGACTTACAATAGAAAAGACCAGCTCATGAAAGCCGATTTCTTTAAAATAAAAAAGGCGAGCAGAGCGCGCCCAAAAAATTACTAAAAATAAAAAATGTTGTGAGATTTTTAGCAGTTTATGTACGAGTCTTAGAAGTAAAATGAGTGCTTTACTGAATCATGATTAAAGCGCGGCGACGACGGCCGACAGTACGCAATACCGACAAGACTGAGGATCGACATTACTCAACCGCGAATAAAATGCGGACTATCCCTCCTTTAAGGCTGGGTTCTCCGAGCGCACGGATTTGTATGGGACTTATTGCGCTGAGTGAGCGAAAATTTGGGAAAAAAGTAGCAATTTTTGAAATTACAAAAATGCAAGTACTATTAATAGAATTTCAACGACCGACATCACTACCACATTCAGTGATAATAATTTTGGTATATTTTTTATTATCCAAAACTCTGTACAGCTTAAATAAAACTAAATCTAGTGATAATTTAGACTCATGTAAGCGTTTTTCTTGATGCTATAAAGTTTAAAAAATCATAAAAATAATGACCGACGTCCCTAGATAGGACATTTAAAAGTAATATATTTCTTTTCAGGTTTTAAATACCCAGTAAACGGCTGCAGTTGGCATGCGCCGCCCATGTATAAGCGCCCTTATGAGTTCAGTTTCAACCAAATATCATGGTCACCCTACCGAAGCAGACTCAGGTGAAGTAAAACCGCTGTTGCGTTGACTTGACCCCATCTTAAATTATCTAAATTCACACAATATGGCGGCTCTTCATTCAGCCTTTTAATAAAAAGGCTACTTTTCGGTCAGCCAAGTAGTGAAACGTTTTAGACAATGCTGTATTATAACTAAAAGGCTAGCCATGTAATTGAATGCCACCGCCTCATAAACTTCCTAGTCGTTTAGATGACTGATTTAATCAGTTGGCGGCGACATAAATATTTTGTTTTTGCTTGCATGAGCGAAATAGTCTCGTTTTTTTAAACAAAAAAAGTGCTGTTGTTGACGGGTAGTGCAAGAAGATAACTATCGTATGTAGAAACGTTAATTTGTAGTTTATTTTATTTTTATTCTGCTGCTGCTCCGGCTGAACGGCCGGTTTTTACTGTGCCGTTATTAAACCTGCGCGAGCATCGAAAGTGCGCCATTTTCCGTAAATATTTGGTAAAGTTGCTGCTGTGTGGTTAATTACTATCAAAAACGTCTACTTCAAGTTACTGACAATACAAGTGTTTGTTTTTTCCTCGCAATTGTATTGAAAAACGCCTTGTGCATTGATCATTATTATCCGGTTCAAATGCTGTTAGGATACGACCTTTTGGAGTTGCGTTACGCGACAGTGATGACTTGTAGGGGCAGAAAACCAATCAGATGAATAATATTAATCAGTTCATTTATTTTTATGCAAGTATCAAGGCGACTAATAGTAGATTGTTAACCAAGGGCTGTATGACATCAATTGCATACGAGGTTTTTGGCTAATTAGCCCGAGTATGCAATTGATGCTTACACCCGAGGTAAACACTCTGCTGCGCCTTGGCTCGGTTAGACATTTATCGGAACTCGTAATGTAATATACTATTTTTTTTTATTGCCCTCAGCATGATCCGTGTGCAGATTTTCACAAAATGTAATTCCAATTCGATTTTTATTTTGTTGCAATCGATCATAATTGTCTTCCACGGCACATAAATAATTTAATACCAATCCATTTAAATTTTCCTTATAGCAGGTGTGAAAAGCAGTATGTGTCACTCGGTAGCAAAATTATTTCCGTCTTGGGCGTAAACACTTGAATCCCTCGCTACGCTCAAGATTCTACTTTAGAATCCCTCGCTTCACTCAGGATTCAATATACCGCCCTCGCCGTAAATATATCATTTTGCTCCCTTGAGACACAATCTACTATTATGTGACTGTCACATAAGGAGGGTTATTAAAACACGAGCCAGATTTTAAAAAACGAGCCTTGGCGAGTTTTTTAATAGCATTGGCGAGTGTTTTAATACCAAGTTATGTGCAGTCTCATACACTTTATCTACACTCATAATGAAATTTTTGAAACAAAATGGCGCAATTTCGACTAAAGTATCTTGACATTCAATCGTCTGCACTCAGTTTTGCGCGCGCAATTTTAGGTATTTTTAGTTGCACTTTTGGTACCACGAAAATGAAATTAGGTTTTTTATAGAGTCAACTTTTGACATTAAAAAAAAACTTAAGTTTTGTTCCGTGATCACAGCAACACTTTAAAAAAAATAACTGTAATATAAAGTGAAAAATCTGACCTTTAATGTAATTTTAAAGCCTGTATTGTTATGTATTGTTTAAAGCCTGTCAATATGTGTTTACCTTTGAATTCTTAATTTGAAGATTATGATATGAGTGTAGATAAATTTACTTTCGCGCCTAGCTAGTCGACTGACTTGTTTACTCTTCACGATTTTATGGCACGCAAGCGCGTCAAATCGTGCTGGCCAGTTTGATTTTAAATCGATTTCAATTAACATACGATGTGACTGCGAAACAAATAGTTCGATATTTCAAATAAAATCTTCATAAATTCTAATATAAATTGTCTCGATTCCGATTCGAGTAAATAATCGATATTCGATACCGAGAAAAAAAATATTAACTTTTAAAAAATATTCATCTTGCAGTATGAGTATGACAGTTCTTTTTTCAAATTCCAAAACCTATGCTGTAATGTTAACCAGGCCCTCGTCACTCCATACAAAAAATATTATGAACGTACTTTTTGCCAACAATGAAACAAAAAATATAATCCTGCTAAAACAAAAGGCATTAACTCCGCAGTGAATCACGTAGATGTATCATGATTTAAAATTAAGTCGGGTTATATGTGAAATCTAATGTTGGTAATGTTGGTATTACGTATTTTGCAAATGGCCGGTAATTTTGTTCGTTTGTTGTTTTTGTGTGGCATTATTTTATTTATTTTAACTTTAGCAATAGGTGTAGTGCGTGAAAAGTGATTAAACAAGAAATATGGGAGGAAAAGCATTGAGGAAATGTGAAATTTGTGGCATTAGAAGAGTCAGAAATTAATGTACGTATGGCATATTCTTAGCCAGATATCCACTGGAGCCAAACAGGTAAAATTAGCAAGTTTATCATAATAAATGTACGCAAATTTTGATATTTATTTAATGCGCTTGGATAAAACAACTGAATTATTTAGAACAATTTACGATTTTGACAAATTTAAATTAACGCTGGTTGTAGTGCGGTACACATGTGGTACATTTTTTTATCGATATTTTGGACGATTGATTTCTGCCAGATATTTCTACATGCTGTCTAAAATTGATCACAACTACTTAATTTTAAACGTCGAACACCACACAGCAAGAACAGAAATGATTTATGTTGTTTCATTTTGCTCAAAGCATTCAGTTTTGTTTTATATTTAAAAAAATACATTGCACCGCTTTGTTATGTATTCTAGATGCCGCTTATGGGTTAAAGCGACAGGCAATGAAGATTTGCATGGTGGAGCTGTAATAGCCACCGTTATATGACGGAGAGAATGATTGCCTTAATTGAATGAATGAAAGAATGAAAGAATGAAAAAAACTTTATTTAGAAAAAGGTTAAAAAAGTGGTTACTGGCTCCCAAACTAGGATTCCCTGTGCTATGGGTAGCCAGGCTTCTTCCAAAATACATAATAATATGTGTTTTACAATAGTTACTAATAGCATTTATTATCTACACGTTCTTATACCGTAGCGTAAGTAACGACTACAAGAAACAAAAATAGCAATACCAGCTTACAAACCATGAAACACGAGTCCCACTAATTTTTAATATGAAAGTTCGTGTTTTTTAATAATTATTAGAACAACAATGTATGTTAATTAGCACATAGTCTACATTACATAAATTTTAATAAAATGTACATTAATTTGCAATGTTTTTTTTTTTTTTTGTTATTGTGGACCTGTATCTGAACTAAGGATACCACTAAGCAAAATACTCAAAAACATCAGTTCATCCCTTCAGAATTCCCAAAAAAAAGAACGAAGCAAAGATCACTTAAACGATCACTTAGTAAACCCAATGAGACTCCCATTCCAGAAACCTGCGGTTTGTGTTTGAACGTAGCGTCATAGTTAAAAAGGAACAAAAAAAGCCTTCGAATACTTATATACTTATTGGAGGTAGTTGGTATTTTAGCATACGATTGTAAAAATTGTAAAAAAGTTTATTCGAAGACAATGTCAAATATATAATTTTGATTTCATAAAGGCAGAAGAAATTAACGCGAACGCAAATAAAATTTTGCAAGCTCAAAGTACAGCAAAATAGTAAACAGGCGATACAAACGTTCCTTGACATTATTATTATTAGCAGTACCTATACCATATTTATTTGGGGCTGAGACAAATTGTAAACAACTTTTCAGTACTCTTTAGACTTTAGACTTTTCATTGTCGAAAAATGTTATTTCGGTTTTTACACTAAGAAATTAGTAAATTAGATTGAATAAGATTTAATACTTTATAAAAAAATTACGTATACAACATTATTAGACAGTATCATTTTAAAAGTATTAAAAAGTTTCATTTTGTCTCAGCCTCAAATAAATATGGTATAGATAATATTTTTTTTGATTTATTGTTTTGTTTGTTGCAGACTCCAAAGATCTGAAATTCGACCAAAGTGCAAAGTTTTGATAGCGACGTGACGCATTGGTGACATTAAGTTTTCTACACTTGATGCTAAATAAATGATTTGATTTAAAAAAATGCCTTTTTCATTATGAAAGTAAGCGATAATCCATTCACACCATGTCATACTCGAAATAATTGAGTTGACCTACTGTGTTGGGATTTATCGCCTACTTTAATTTCCAAAGCATGAAAATGAGGTAAGAGAGACGTCTCAAATTTTTTTTTATCGATATCGATAAGCAGTCCATCACTAATGTTTTGCAATTTCATTCTCATGTTGGTATTATACTATTTTTTGTTAGGTTGGTACAAACTACGTTCATAATTTTGAAAACGTGTTGTTAGCAAGTGCCGACTCTTATAACGTAGTGATTACATACTCTTTGATGTTAACATTACATGGTATGTTTTGAAACCTATGCTGTAATGATATCCATACACCCCGGCATTCAGGGAAGTAAGTGACTAATTACAGAGCAAGAGATATGTAAAATATTAAATAAAGCTAGTACCTACCTAGAAGTACGTCAAAGGTACTAAAAAAACTATAGAACATTCTATCTCTTTCTAGCATAGGTCTATCTCTTTCTAGCACATAGATTATTCTGGAAGGTTCTCTTGTCTCTACATACATAAGTACCTGTCACGTAATCTATCTACACCTAGCGTCTACATTATTCTCCACAGTTCGACTACACTCTCGCCGTCCGCCGTGTCGCGTATTCTTTATTGATGCCCAGGTTCCCACTATTAAATATCACGGCGACAAGCGACAAAGATTTCTGATTCATGATGATTTTAAGGTGACAGTGAAACAAAGCTTTCTTTTCCAACTCAATTCAACTTCGGTTGAGAACGTGCACTTAATGCCACACGTTCTCATTCATTTGTAGGGAATCCTTCTGGTTCCCCCAGGACCTCCTCACACACCCCTACAGTCCTGCCCTTATTCTCCACCACGTGCTAGGCACATTCAGCTCGTATTTCATATTCATTAACAACAACATTCTGTGCCATTTCGTTATTAACTTATTCGGAAAGCCCCGCTTCACTTCTCCTCAGACATATTCAATACAGTCAAGAGTTATTAGTTCTGAAAACTCACCGATATTCCGGTTACCGCCAGTCTCTCTTTTACCTCCTTCTCGCCATCTTCCTTTCTTCTCGCCTCACCTTCTCCCGCTACCCAACCCGTAAGCACAGACCAAACTGCAACTTCAACTTATTTATGCAAGTGCATAATCTGTGGGAATTTGTACTCACGGTTTGACGTCTTCGTGATGATTCGCGACACGCCGCTCGCCGTAACAATTATAATTTAAAAAGAAATACCTACTTCCGATGAAGTTGTATTCGTCATTCACATGTCACGCGCTTTACCGACAGCGTTGCTAACGGCGTGTTACCGTCACAGAGTGGTTGCTGTCATATGCCGCTCCATTCCAAAAGGTCTTATTGTAACAGCTTCGAACCCGATAATACACACTCAGCTTCCTTACCGCGCTCGTCTACGGCTCGCGCTTACAATAATGCCTCGTGTGCAAAGACCATCTTAGCGCACTTGTATCATAATGTACTATTATTAAATTGTTAATTTTATCTGCTTAACTGACGTGATTCCGTGTATTTCTTATTAACACATTTCGTATGATGCCAAGATCCACTTCGGGTCGCTGAGCCAGCTGGGTCAGTAAGTAAGTATGATACTACATCCGGCGAAACATCATGAATCTATAATATATTATTTATAGTACATATGGTGCTACATTACCGCACTAGTGCGATAATGAGCACTTTACGTGCCTATGTCGAAACTTCAAAGGGCCATATGTACTATAAAACGTTGTACGATACACGTGCGAATAGGTAATTCGTAACTCGTGTCGATATAAAACACTCCCTTCGGTCGTGTTTTAATTTATCGCCACTCGTTGCGAATTTCCTACTTTTCGCACTAATATCGTAATGTACTATTAATACATTTTGTAAAAGATCTTCTGATTGACTCCCAACCGTCGATCGGTTCGATCGGAACCTAGTCTATCCTCTGAAGAAAAGGACATGTATTTAGTAAATCAATAAGGGTGACTTGCGCCAACGGTATCTGACAGGAATATTTATCTGTTTATCCATGGGTAAGCTCTATTCAGTGAATAAGTCTAAAAACGTCTTGCACCGTGACAGTTGCAGACCTATCCGTAGACAAATTGTATGACTGACAACCCTTACCATCAGATATTTTATCTATTTATCCCTGGTTACTATTTACTTACTTATCCAGTGATTTCATGCAAGTCTCTCTGAATAGAATTGTTGGTTAATTTCAAACGTCTGACCTTACTCCGGATTGTTTTCCATAAACGTATCGTAACGTGCACAGATATATTTTTTGTTGTAATTAATAATAAGAGCAAGGTTAGAAAGTTTGGGTTTAATTTTTACTACTTGGGTATTTATTCGTATCAAGTTTAATATATTACGTTGGTACTTCAAGTGAATAGCTTTTCGCCATTGAAGAATCAATCAACTTCTATTAGATCAGTGACCCAGTTACGTGTGGTCGACCATTCGAATCATATTAGGAAGCCTCCTGGGTCCCATTTAAAATTAGAATTGCAATCCATTGTTTACTATTACAATACGATGTATATTAATTATAGATTGTATAGCCGATTAACCCACGGACGTGTAAGTGGGGCGAGTAGGTAATTGTACTAAACAGCTACGCAATGTGCATCGAATTATTAAAGTCGAATTGTTGTTTCACGAAACGTGGCCCATGCATTAGAATTCAATCAGGAAAGATGTCATAACAAACTGTTAACACAGTCGATGAGTCCCGAATAGATCAAAGCAAATCGTTCAAAGTGGAAATGCTGCATAAATGAAATTGTTGTGCTTTAATGGCGGAAAGATATTAATAAGTTCGAATGAATAGAATCAAACAGTACCTACCTACCACCCTGAAATAAAACGTTCTTCCAATTAATTTCGGCACCGTAAAACAAAACGAGGAACTTTTAAGAACTCTTACATTTTTTGTAACGAAACTGCGTTCATTATAATTTTTCTTTGTAAGTAAAGTTGGTAGAACTTCGTCAGTGCTTTGTTACAATATATACCTGGGCCTCGATTCTGTTAGTGCATTGTAGTATAATGACAGGTATACTGTCGGGTCACGTGACGTGTTTTTTCGTACCATTGACGCCTAGAAGGTTTGATGGGTGTGCCCGCGTAGACTTAAAGCAGCCATGAAATGAAAACCGCCGTGTTCATGCAATTGTCACGTTACTACAATGCATTAACAGAATCTAGGCCCTGAAGTGATAAAATGAAGTCGGGGAGGTATATTAAAACTTATCCAGTTGTTTTGTGACGCGATGCTGGTGCTTCATTTGCTTATTCGTATTCGCGTACTTTCCGACGATTTTGTAATACACTACGTTTTACAAAATCCGTACTAAAGATTCGTCAGGAAATGAATGATTAATATTTGTGAGTGGCGAAATGGGACGCCGGCATGAGATTCAACGTCAGCCGCATGAAGGTCTATCCAAATTACAACGGGGTATTTCATCATCATCATCATCCATCATCATCAGCCACTCGACGCCCACTGCAGGACACAGGCCTCCTTCATGGTTTTCCTAAACATGGGTATTTCAATATCATTTAATTTTTATATTAAAAAAACCCGGTGGTAGCGGAGCGGTAGAACGCCGGCTTCTCATACGGGAGGTCGTGGGTTCGAATCACGGCATGTACCAATGACATTTTGAAGTTATAGTAGCAATACCACTCGCTAACGGTGAAGTAAAACCATGTGAGGAAACCTGAGTGTGTGAGGTATTCACATACCTCAGCGCTTGAAATTGCCAATCCGCGATGGGCATCTCTCTCTCTGTATGACAGAAGGCCTGTGCCCTGCAGTGGGACGTATATAGGCTACATAAAAAAATAAAAACCCAAAACCCGACTGCATTGATAAAAAGACATATTTTTAAATGAGAACCTCGGCTCAGAAGAGATAGTCCTGCTTCAATCGAGTGAGCAAATAATATACGTTTAGAAGGGTTATTTCTTTAATAAACTGTTATAAAGAACTTCTTAAAAATATGGCAGTCAGAACTCATTACTGTTAATTTATGGTCGCCTAATATATGATGTAAACGCAATATCCTCATTTTGGGCTTCGCAGCAGTCGGGTAATGGGGAACTTGCGCCTAACTTAGATTGGAGTGGCATTGCTTTTATACACCACAGAAGACACATAAAAACTCAGGAAATACTTAAAAATAGAACCAGTATATATTTTTTGGGGTTGCAAGTTGTGACGTCATATCTTGAGCCCGATTTGTAGGGCGCGTTTTGGTAGCACGTGACCATATTGACTTTTCTACAGATCATATTATGAAAAGTGTTAGTCGTAGAGAAAAAAATAACACGTTTATCTCCGATTATATTGAAACATATTTTAGAGCAAGTTCTCCATTATTCTTAAATAATAACGCCCCTGTTTATAAAAACATGATTCCTCTAAAACCAATCTAAAACTATGTTTATTTAATCTGTGGCTACATCTTTTCCTTATAAAATCTCCACTACAGACTATTTTAATCAGCGGTTTGACGTGTTTTAAGGAATCGAGTTTTTATAAATAAAACCGTGTGTAAGTTAGAGACTAAAATGTCCGTTTCAGTGTCGTGCTCATCAGACGCCCGTCGATCGTGCATGGCCGGGCTTTTTAGGGTTCCGTAGTCAACAAGGAACCCTTATAGTTTCGCCATGTCCGTCCGTCTGTCTGTCCGCGGCGCAGAACAGAGACAATAAGTACTAGAGGGGATACCGCCGTTTAGCCAAAGTATTTTTCGCCAAATTTTACTTCCCAATAAACTTATGGCATCAGTTTCATTTCCCAAATGAAACTTTAGCAAGTTTTCATTTCGCATTTTATTCATTTGGTCAAATTATCATTTCGCATAATTTTACTGCGTCAAGTTTTATTAAGACAAACGTTTATTATGCTAACGTTTTATTTTGGCAAGTGTTATATAGGAAATAATTGTTTGATTAAATTTATATTTCGCATTTTGTTCATGTGGTTAAATACTATTAGGCATAAATACAAGTAATTTAAAAATTTAAGCTTAAGATACATTTATTTGTAGTATTATATTCTGATTTAAAAAAAAACTTACGAAACCAATTTGGTGTAAAAAGTGTGTTTAAAATTTGGTTGTTAGGTCAGTACACATAAGCAAAAATAGGTTCGAAGTTCCAGGATGGAGTGTTAGTTGACTTCGGGTGTTAGTTCTTTTTTTTATATAAAAGCGAAAAAGAAATATTTCACTAAAAAACTTAGTTTTGAGTCAAACAAAAAAATTTTTGTTCTAGTTTACATTTCGCATTTTATTCATTTGGTCAAATTATACTTTTGACTGAATAATGCTTGGTAAAATGAATTTTGACCAAGTATTTATTTGGTAAACAATAACTTGCCATAATAAATTTTGCTAACTGTTTATTTGCTTTAAGTTGTTTTGAGAAATGTTTTTTTGCCAAGTGATAATTTGCGGAAAATAGTTTGGGAAGTAATACTTTGGGAAACGATTTTTGGCAATACATTAGTAAACCGTACTAGAGAGCTGAAATTTGGCATAGATATACATATTTATTACGCCGACAAAACGGTAGAATAAAATCTGGATTTTTTTACACCTACACGTAAATTAAGGATGCGTTTTTTTCTTGTCTTCACCATAGTGTGGGGTATCATTGGATTTAATATTACTGATTTAAGGTTCCGTTTGCGAAATATTAAGTTTCAAAGCGCAATTTATTGTCAGGGTAGGGCGCCCCCTCACTCTCCTGGCTAAACGGTTGAATGTAAAAGAAACGTGAAAAAATGCAGGGCAACTATGATGAACTTAAAAGGCAAACTATCACGGCTAAGTAGGCTCTACGATTTAACTAGTCTATTACTAGATCAACTTATAAAAGGAAAATTTCGTACAAATTTCATTGAAAAATACTTTGTTGAAGTTGTTAGTTTTGTAAAGCAGGTATACAAATCCTTTCTTCTATGGAACCTTACACTGCGCGGGGCCCGACACGCACTTGGCCGGTTTTTTACGCTAGTATTGTAGTCTATAATATTTAAGGTAGTATTTAAGCTTCATTTTAGTTTCAATATTTGGGCTCGCACGTCGCCGGCCCATTGTAAGACAGACCCAGCCACGTCTTCGCTGGGCCATTAAACCGAGATGTGCCAGAATAGCAACACCTGCTACTGTTCGTCACTTTTGTTTTTGTTTCGTTTGAACGTGATTCTTTTAAACGGCTTCCCTTTGCCGTTTATTTGATTTAAATTGGGATTCTTATCGTCGTTTCGTTATTCGATGTCCACTTAGGCGTTGGATATACAGAAAGGACGTGTGGCAAAGAGACTCACAAAGAGACTGGGCGCGAAGTCTATAAAACGCGTCGCGTTTTTTGCGCGCCCTCGCCCCACGTCCTTTTTGTGTGCCTCAGGCCTTACATGTACATATTTGCAATATACACTTGAATTACTTCGTTAGACGACTTTGATTTTACGCGGTTATTTAAAAAATGCAAACGCAATTCCTGAAAAGCTCCTGTGATTTACATCTATTTTTGTTCTATTTCTTTTTCTCCAAATATTTTTTTTAATATCGGTATTTTTATTATTATTGTTAAATTTGCACTTTACTCCTATGTTGTAGCGTTCAGTAAATCATTGTCTTTCAAATAAAAGATTATCTATCAAATAGCGCTGTAGCGCTTCAGGTGGTGCTTTGCAGCGATAAAGCAGAAAACCGTGAAAATCATAAAACAATATTTGAAAAAATGAAAAATTGTACAAAAAAAATTAAAACTAGCACAATAAAAGTTGTAAGAACAAACTGTCAATAAAGAATTGCTCATTAAAAACAACCCTGTATAACCCATTAAATTGAATAAGCGTGTATTTGATAACAACCCACCTATAATACTACGAGTATACCTTAGAGCCCGTACACAAAACTGCGATGCGACGTCGCATCGTAAAAATGTGCGAACTCGCGCGACGCATCGTAAAAACTTGCGAATTGATTCGCATCGGCGTTCATAATAGTAATAAATGGATGAACCCAAAATCTTCTTTGTTTCTTTTTCCTGAATCTTCTTAGCAATAACAGAAGTGAGCACTTCTTTTTACAATCCATGTCACGACCTAGTTTACAAAATACGTTCGGTGCGGGTGACGGTCGTCGAAGGAGTGGTCACCCGAATCTTGGAAGGGAGATGCCTTGCGCCACGAAATCGCATCGCAGCAATTCGTGTCGCAGTTTTCTGCTTTGCGAATTCGCATCGTGCCGATTCGCAGTTTTGTGTACGGAGCCTATATGAAGGAACCCGCAGCCGGGCAGCGGGGCAAAGCTTAAACCACATCCATTAAGCAAAAGTTGAATGGTTTTATTAAGGCTACTGTTACGCCTGGCATGCTGTCTCGCTCGCTCGATCTAAGATTTTTGATGATAGTAAAAAAGTGAGTACACTTTTGTTAAAAAATGTGGTCTGAGGGTGTGAAAGATAATAGAAATACGTGCTTTCCTCCTGGGGCTGGGGTTCCTGGACGAGATATTTAGTTTTTGGTTGAGAAAATTTTATTTTAAAATTAATTATTTTGGAAACAACTTTTCTTTATCAAAAACTAAGTAAGGGAACTAAAAATGTTTGCCAAAATACAAGAAGCGTTTAACATTGACATTTAACGGCATGACATCGGTGCTGTGAAGGTTACATAGATGGCCGCTAGATGGCGAGCGCTGTCTTTAGACAACGTTTGTTGTATGGGAGCCCCTCTTAAATATTTATTTTATTCTGGTATAGGGAAGAGCGGGTGATCGTGCTCTTCCATTATAAAGGGAAATTTCCCGCCAGGCAGATCGTATGCCTGGGGACGGCCGGTCCGACTGATGTTCGTCGGACGTTATATTTATGATATGTCATGTGAAACATTTTGCTTGCGCGATGCAGGAATGTTGGAGTTTATATTGCGCGCGCAGAGTTAACATGTGCTCGCCACATCACTCCCCTTCAAGACCGTAGCTACGCATAGCTAGGTCTGACAGGAATCGAAGTCTGTGCTCTAAAGCCTGCAAGTGCCAGGAGGCGCTGAGTCAGTGAGTCGACTAGCGGTTGAGGGTGTTCGGCGGCTAACAGTCACTTCACCGGCGACAGTACCATGGGGTCCGCGCATGTGGTAGGAACCGGTGAAGGCTGCTGTACCACTGGCTACGTAGGCTGTTGCTGTGTGGCTGCCGTGCCGAGGGGTTGGGGGAGATCACCATCAGTACCAGTAGTCGGTGCGTTGACTGTAGTGGAACTGATGAGGTGAGAGGGAAGAGGATGCTGGCCTTGCTTTGAGACTGATTGTATGTGGGGTGCTGCGAGAGCGAAGGAAGGTTGACAATGATCACGTCGGGGTCACCACTATAGGGAAGAGCGGGTGATCGTGCTCTTCCACTATAAAGGGAAATTTCCCGCCAGGCAGATCGTATGCCTGGGGACGGCCGGTCCGACTGATGTTCGTCGGACGTTATATTTATGATATGTCATGTGAAACATTTTGCTTGCGCGATGCAGGAATGTTGGAGTTTATAGTGCGTGCGCAGAGTTCACATGTGCTCGCCACACTGGTTTTAGTATTTTTTGTTATAGAGACAACCGAAATACATCATCAGTGAAAATTTCAACCGCCTAGCTATCACGGTTCATTTGATACAGTCTGGTGACAGACAGACAGACAGACGGACAGTGAAGTCTTATTAATAAGGTCCCGTTTGGCACCCTTCGGGTACGGAACCCTAAAAAGTTTACTAATTTTATTAAATCACTGAAAATGTTAGAATGTGCGAGCGAGACAGCATGTCAAACGTAACAGCAGCCTTAACTCTCATTTATAAAAACACAATTCTTGCAGACACTCTATAAACGCCGTATAAACTAGACCGTGGTAGAGACTTCAAGGGAAATACTTTACCACATACTATTTATGCTGCGTTTATTGAGTGTCTTAAGGGAATCGACATTTTATCGATTTACCGCATGGATTTTTTAAAATGTATCAAAAAAATATATGATACTCTTTTCAGTAAGTAAAGACTTAGGAAAAATCGGGTTTATATTTATATGTGTTCCAGGTGTGGAACTTCTTGCAGTGCAGGTTGTGCACGACAATTTACTTACATAAAATTGTTACGAATATTTGTATTTAAGACAGTTACATTACTAATATATATAGGAATTTTTTTTACTTGAAAAGATAATAAAATATTTTATATTTTAAATGCGTAATTTTGTTTACATTTTCCTGTTCTTACGTGTGTATCTTTGGGTGACATTCTAAATCTACACTGTTAAGCCTATTCTGTATGTTATTGATTGTTTGTTACCTGTTTTACACACCAATAAAGGAAAATAAAATAAATAGAAAGAACTTACTTAAGTATCAAAATCATTTATCGCTAATGTCAGGTACAATTGATATAGTGCGAGATCTTTATATTTGGTCTACATTGAAAATATTTATTACTAGATGACCCCGTGAACTTCGTATCGCCTACATAAATCTTTTTTTTTCTTCTCACCGTTTAAACCTTCCCTGTACTTCCACAAATATAAAAAAAAAAATTGCCAAATCGGCCCAGCTGTTCTCGAGTTTTAGCGAGACTAACGAACAACAATTGATTTTTATATATATAGATTTATTAACCCTAGACACCTAACCTTCTCACATATCCCATAATACCTAACCATTCGTCAATTCGACGACTATTTTGTGAAGTGTTAAGGTTTAAATAAAACTTTTTTGTTTTTGGTAGGTAGGTATTATTCTTTAATGACTCGCGATGATCATACATGTGAGGGGTCTGCTATTATTTACTAGCTAAACTTAATTACGTACGTTTAATTTAGTTAATTAATTCCCGACGTTTCGGCAACTTTGCAGTTGCCGTGGTGACGGGACCCGTTAGACGAGTTAAGGGTAGGAGGGTAATTGGAGAGGGTGTTAACGGGCCAATCTTAACTACGAATGTATCTAACTAACCTGCCTATCTATCAGACATCCCACAGAACAGATGTTCTGTGAGAAATCCAGTGATAAATGTTACAGAGAGGCCTCAGTGGATGTTAAAAAGGCTTTTATGGCACGAGCCTGTTGAATTCTCAACCAGGCGGGATCCCTCATTCGATTTCTTGTAGGTAAGTTTTCTTGTGTCCCGCATCTTAACTTGAAAATTCAATAGATACCTAATATGTATTCTAACTTTTCAGTGACTTTTTACCAACAAAAAGACAGCGGGCGTCACCATTTTATTTTTTCGTTACGTCTATTTCTAGCCCGTAATACTTGCGTGGTTAATTTTTCATTATTTGAGATGTATTTTTTTATCTGTCTAGTCGTTTATAAATCATACACCTCCGTTACTTTGCAGTCAGGTAAAAAAACAGGTATTCTTCAATTGTTCTCAAGAATTGTACATTTTGTCGAAAACACTTCAGGTAATTTGTTTGAGAGTTGGTTAAAGGAGGAAGGGCGAAGCTTAAATAAATTGTGTAATTACGTTAAATTCCTGCGCCTTTTAATAATTTATTGTACGTTCACAGTCAGACTTCCGCCGGAATTAAAATTTTACGAAAATTATTTTTTGTATTCATGAATCAGTTTAAAATGAAAAAAAATAACTTGCCAAAAAAGACTACTTATCTAGATTGGTTATACTAAGCTTTTTGAGAAAGTCTACACAGGTTAATTCGTAAACAAGAAGCTAAGGGCAGCTTGCGTCTTGTCATTGGATAAACAAGTACCTAAATAGTATCCAAGGATAAACATATAAATAGCTAATTGACAGGGTTGTTAACATGTTACTCATATAGTTGAATTAAATTTTCTTTAGTAGGGACAACAAACAAAAGTTGGTACAATGGTATCTTGAGTTATCCACATTTTACAACTGTATTTTTCTCAAACATGCTTGGAAATTTGATCATTATTTCGACAACCTTTTTCGAGATAAATCGAAATTGCTGTACTGGCCAATTACACGCGAGCAGCGACCGGAAAAAGTTCTATGAAAATTCATAACTGTCGTATTTTGCGGCCAAATAAATTACATACTAAACTCATATCTGTCGTGTTATTTAAAAATGGAGGATCTTTTACTCCGAACAATGACAACCAAGGAGGTAACTTATCAGAGGTTTTATTTAAATTTCGAACTGGCTTGCGATAGAAAGCTGGATATATACCTACCCATTGAAAAAAAAAAGAATTATTGTTGTCGTTCGTTCGTGGTTCGTCTGATTTTGAAAGTTTATTGAAATTTTCAAATAAAAAGTTCTGCCTTAGTACTACCTAGTTTTAATTTCCGCGCATTATTTGAGAAAAATCATATACAAGCCTTGGCCACAACTAGGCATTGATGGACTAGCGTATGTGTGCCTCGGCTTCGCCTTGGTCCACATTTCCACGTTCGTCCATCAATGCCTCTTTTGCTGGCCGCTGCAGTAATGTACTATTTATTAAGTACTACATGACCCCGTGAACTTCGTATCACCTACATCAATCTTTTTTTTCTTCTCACCGTTTAAACCTTCCCTGTACTTCCACAAATATAAAAAAAGAAAAATTAGCCAAATCGGCCCAGCCGTTTTCGAGTTTTAGCGAGACAAACGAACAACAATTAATTTTTATACATATGATTAATATTAACAGCCGATAGTAAGTCGGCGGTTTTGATTAAGCTAAGCGGATATATGATATCTGCGGATATATAAGCGGATTTGATGCCAATTTGAGCACATACAGTAGATTAATTTCTCAGTTTCGCTTCCGTTTGAGAACTCAAACAATGCGCTGCAATCGGGAACTCTGCATCGAAATTCTAATAAATAGTAGATTGTTAACACTCTACTTTTCATTACGAATACGAGGAAAGTAAACACAAGCCAGTTAAAATCAAAATTATTTTATTAAAAAACAAAGTCACTTGAAATCAAAATTATTTTATTAAAAAACAAAGTCACTTGAAATTAATATTAACGTTTGTACAGTTATTGAGCGTTAGAGAAATATTTTTTCCAGGCATATTAATATTTGATACTTGTTGTGATATTTGAATATCATTCACAGGAGGCTGGGCTGTAAATGTTGGAGAAGGCATTATTTCGTTCGTAAAATTATTTGGCTCTTCTTGTTGCTCGTAATTGTCTTTAGAGGTTCCCGGCTGAGGTGAAGTTGAGCGCAAATTTATAGTCTCCGTTATTTTGTTAGATAACTTCGACTTGTTTTCGACGGAGTCCTCGATATAGCCTTCAACAGTGGCGCTCGATTTCCACCCCCCGTGTCGTTTCAGCATAGTCAAGTCGGCGCCAGAGTCTGCTAAAAGTGTAGCGGACGTTCGCCGAAAGCAGTGGCCAGTATACAAATCCGGATTTGGCAGGTTTAGATACATTGCGATTTCTTTAGGCATGCCTGAAATTTTATTTCTTCCAATTACTTGCCTCACACATCTGGTTGTTCAGAAAAAATCTGTTGGTTTGCAAATTATCGGGCCGGAGTTGTTGGTATTTTTCCACCACCAGAGCGAATTCTTCACGCACCACAAATGTTCTGTCAATCTTTGTTTTGGTATTTGGAAGTTTTATTAAGTGTAATTGGCCGTGTTTTTCCATGTTTTCTATGGTGAGATTTGTAAGCTCGATGCATCTACAGGCGCCGCTGATGCCCAAAATGAGTGCAACCTGCAAAAAAATACGATAGCATTAAATATACCTTACGACAAAAATATTACGATGAGCCCAAATTTAATTAGATTACGTTATGTGGGGTACATACGTCAAGTTAACAATAGTTGTAATCTTTCTCTTACCTTTGTTGCCAAATATATTTCATCGGGGGCTTGATTTAAGAAGGTTTCTACTTCTTTTGCAGTAAAAACCTTCGACTTTTTGCATTTAAATCCATCCGATTGCCTCTTCAAAAATGATATGAGCTTGGTGTAGTTTTTTATATTGACGTCGTGTTTTGTATTTATTACCGATCTCAGAATAGAAAATATGCTCCATAAAGTTGAAGGCTGAAATTTCTTTGATAGTTCACTGAAATACGTAAGGAAAACACTTTCCGATAGAGATTTTACCCTTTTCTTGGCCCGCCACTTTATGAAATCATTATACGATTTCATATATCGTTCCTTAGAATTGGCAAAAGGTTTTCTACGACAGCTTGAGCCTCTTCTCTTATAAAATCAGGTGTTAATTCAATTTCAGAACCGCTAGAACTCATTTTGTTATATTAAACTCAATTTCGAATATCACAAACACAGTGTAATGGAACTTCCATAGAAAAAATTGCACTTTTTTATTTAAGGTTTCCCGCCAGTTACTTTTTACTTTTTTAATACCAACGCACACCCTGCACGGCTAGCACAAGTCGGCGCGTGAGCTAACTCGCTGAGAGATAAACTATCCGCCCTTTTAAACGACTGCTCAAAAATTTAATTTTTTAATTGGTATTTAAAAAATTAAATAATATAAATTAATTATTAATGTTAATCACTAAAAGATAAAAACAAGTTTAAAATATAAAACTTAAGGAAATCACGCCGAAACAGACGGATGGTCTAGCTCGCGGCGAGATAGCTCACGCGCCAACTTGTGCTAGCCGTACATCACAATAAGCAAGATGGCGCGCGACCGCGATAGACGGCCATTTTGAATTTGCGTATTTGGTGGTTTTATCTGTGTCTTAAATATATTTTTTTAATACTTTTCTGCTTTAGAGCAGGCATGTACCACTTTCAGCACGGTGCCTGGATGAACAATGACCCCCTTTCAGAGTATGAGTAATGAAAACATCCTTGAATAATACTGACAATGCTATTTATCTATTACACATACAGAAGAATACAGAGTCACGATTAGTTTAATGTTTGCCAATCTCAAGTATGATACAGTCGAAACCAGGTTACAAAGTCGTCCTGATTACTGATTGGAGTGCACGTAATGTAAAGGCTGATATGTTATCGACCAGGCCCAGTCTGCAACCGTCTCGGGATTTTAGAGATGAATTTTGTTAATAAATTACTTCCAAAGAAGCTCACTGCTTTAAGCTACCTTATTAATTATGTCCTGGTTATCGAAATAAGTCTTTTTGTACTGTTTATGAAAGGATATAAATTATCAGTTTCTATCTGGTATTTCGGAGTGGAATGGAAATGAAGTGGAATCCTAGAATTTCCTTTGAAACCAATATAGTATATCGCGATGCTTTTTGTATTAAAAAGCAAAAGAAAGTCGACGGCCAATAGGTCACCCCGTCCATCGGGGATTTGTCCGATTTCAACGTATGAACAGACTGTGTAGGTACGACCATAGATCAATTATAAGTTAATATCCTCGTTGCAATATCGCCAGTAACTAAGCAGAGTGTATTTGTACACTTGCTTTACTTGCGTAAAGATCGAAGATTATATTGTCGTCTGTACTACACACTCTCTGATTTTCATTCGAAAGGTGTACCCAGTAACGATAACTCGCTTGTATATCATAATAAAAATGTCGTGGTACACATGTTACGCCAGCGTGATGTAATATGAAATACTCCTATGTTTTACGTGAGTCCCATTTGCGCGCACTTTCAGGAGGCTGGGTTTAATAGAACATTAACAACTTACATAACGTATTACTTTGTTACTGAGACTTGAAATAAAGAGAGGTTAAGGCTAGGTTCTCTAAGCGCACGGATTTGTATGGGACTTATTGCGCTGCGTGTGCGAAAAGTTGGGGGAAATGTAGAAATTTTTGAAATTACAGATATACAAATTGTATTAATATAATTTTGACGTCACTAACACATTCAGTGAAAGAAATTATGTTAGCGACGTCACTAATATAAAACCATATCTAGGGATAATTTAGACTCATGTTCGCGATTTTTATTATGTTTTAGAGTTCTTCTCATAAAATCATAAAAATAATGACCGACGGCACTAGATAGGACATTGAAAAGTAGTAGGTATATATTTTTTCAGATTTTAAATACTGACCATTAGAGAGTAAAATGTGTTTTAAAACACCTGAATTAGGGCTATTGTCGGATAATCCAGTCTTAAAGTTGATGATAAATAAAGAGAAGTTAAGGGGGTCCAGGGAGTAACGCTAGCGCCACCGAGGGAAAAAATTATATCTTTTTTACAGCTCAAATTTGCAAAAACTGTTAATAGTGATTTTTAGGACCTATGGCCGTTTTTGGCATAAATGCTATCTAGTCCCAGGTTCGTGATCCTAGGTTGTTTTTCGTGGGTCCTAAAAATCACTGTTAACATGATTGAGAGATTGTACTGACACTTTTTGCAAATTTGATCAGTAAAACAGGATATGATTTTTTTCCTCGATGGCGCTAGTGTACCTCGATGGCCCTGGACTGCCTTAAAGCTAAAAGATGAAATTAACTTAGGATTTTTTTGTAAAATTTCAGCAAAACAAGTTGGCAAAATAGCACTTTAAATAAATATACCGTAAACATTAATAAGCAACCTAAGCACATACACAAAAAAAAAAACTTTTTTCTATTCTATTCTAGTAGACTTTAAAATCACAACTCAAGAACTCAACGGCAAAAAACTCAGTGCGTTGAATGCGTCGAATATCAATGATATTGGAAAAGAAACTCTTTGATATTGTGCACAAGGCAAACCACAATAAGCCAAAATGTCAGTTGGCTTATTGTGGTTTGCCTTGTGCACAATATCAAAGAGTTTCTTTTCCGATATCATTTCAATTCTATTGACACAGGAAGTTCTGTGGCGTTATGGCGCGCCCGATAACGGCAAGTGATTTTGCTGGGTGGAAGTAATAATAATAATTATAACAATAATAAGTTCCACACAATCACATGCCATAGTCCTAAACTAGGAGCTGTGCTATAGTAACCAGGCAAAGACATCACAAACATGGATATACACCCAGCCTGAGACCATGTGTACAAATTTAAGGCGGCCCCCTGTGGGAATCGGACCCGCAACCTCCAGCATGGTAATCAGACGTGATACCCCAAGACCAACGAGGCAGGAAAAGTTATTATTAGGTATTATGTTATAATTTCTATATTACAGAGGTATTCGAGAAATTTACATATTTAAAGGCTCTTTAAATTCTTAAAGATATGAGTAAGTTGTTCTACTTCGCACTGTGAATAAAACTGCAATAAAATAAACCGACTGTAATTTAAATCAAGCTCTAAAATAATTGGTTTCTACTAAAATAAAATAAAGCTTTACAGTCTTATTAATAAAAACACGATTTCTCTAAAACGCGTCACAGAGGCAGTTTAAATAATCTGTAATTAAGTTTTTCCCTTAACCGCAGACTATTTAAACTGCCTCTGAGGAGTGTTTTAATGATTCGCGTTTTTAGGGTTCCGTAGTCAACAAGGAGCCCTTGCAATTTTGCGATGTCCGTTCGTCTCTCTGTCTGTCCGCGGTTTAGCACAAGGACGATAAGTACAAGAGAGCTGAAATTTGGCTTACATTTTAACTAGGCCGATAAAACGATAGGTACTATAAAATTTTCAATATTTTTTTTGTGTACCTAAATTAGGAATGCATTTTTTTCTTGCCAATACCATAGTGTGGGGTATCGTGGGATTGGTCATTTAAAAATATTGTGGGTGTCGATTTAGGGTAATTTTTTTTTTAGATTAGGGAGTCTCCCTCTCATGGCTAAATGGTTGTTTATAGAAATGTGAACAAATTCATGACAGTAGCACATATACTGAACTTAAAAGCAAAACTATCACGCTAAGGAGGCTTTAAATTATGTTTATAAGGGACTCGATACTATTCTCCTGCTCCCCCACTAAAAATAGAAAAATATTTTTTTAAAATAAAAATCATAAACCTACTTTAAAACACTACAGCACTAAAAAGTTGGAAACAATTTTAAAAGAATACCATTAAATTAGGAGTGCGTATAAATGTAGTATTGCAATTTGTAGTCGGTGCCCAGTTTCATGTCCAGTACAATATTTTAGGCACTGACTTCAAATTATACTTCTACAATACCTACATTTATACGTACTTCTAATTTAAAGGTACCTATTCTTTTAAATTATTTCTAAATCTTTAGTGCTGTAGTGTTTTGAAGTTAGATTTTTTTTATTAAAGTTAAGAGTAACAAACCTAAGCACGTCTTGTTTAAAGTTATAAAATTATAGACAAACTATTTTAGTTGAAAACCTCTTTTTTAAAGTACGTTTAATATTCTCCTTATAGACATTGTAATATTTCCGGGTGAGTTGAATTAGTTAGTAGTCGTCATCGCTTTACACTAAATACTGTCCAATATAAGACAGTCTTTATTTACACCGGATTTATTTTTTTATATTTTTGACATTGTGGACGAAAATGTAAATACTAGAAATAGACATAAACTTTCGTTCCCAAAATTTAGGCTGGCAAAGTTTAATACCATCCTTTATGGGGAATTGTATACGTTTCTACAATAAGATCCCTGAGGATATAAAAAGCTTGCCTAAAATATAGTAATTTTTCGAATTTTTCCTCTTCGAGTTATCGCCATCGAGTCCTTTGGGGGCCCCCGGAGGACTTAGTCCGCCACTAGTGTAGGTATAATACTTATAATACCACATTTTTGTAGTAGAGCCTATTTTTGGATTTTATTCGAATCTCGCTGAGGCACAATTGAAACACAATTCGTTTCCTTTCCGTCACCTAGAAATAGAAAATTTTTATTCGTCTTCAACATAGTAAGGAACGACAATCACTCGGAGCTGACACGAGAATCGCTATCTCGTTGCCAAGTGGCTGCACGGAAGCTTCTTGAAAAGAGACGTTTTATACCCTTCCCGCTATTTATAAAGCTCCGAGTCTTAAGAGTTCTATTGTTTTTTGTTCTCGCTGCAGCTTAAGTGGCAATAAAGTAAATGCGTTTGTTTTCATTGACATCATCGGTCGGCGTCTCTGAGGAAATCTCTGGCTCGCACTAATGTGCT
The DNA here is from genome assembly GCA_963969515.1 of Yponomeuta evonymella. NCBI lineage: Eukaryota > Metazoa > Arthropoda > Insecta > Lepidoptera > Yponomeutidae > Yponomeuta > Yponomeuta evonymella. The sequence goes on from OZ018346.1 coordinate 9,924,169, forward strand.
TTGTGTGATGAAGAGCGTCCCGTGGGGCAGCGACAAGCCTTGGGCGGCGACAATGCTACAATATACCGCCCACTCTCGCGCCGCTCCTTGCCACCCCCGCGTCACGGCCGCCCCGGTACCGTCGCGTACGCACGGGAAGAATTTCTCGAGGGAAAACCTGTGCAGGGATGTAGACATTTTCCACAAACGGAACAATAATTATATCAGCCCCACATAGAATTTGGGTAGCAGTGGAGACACTGGATAGTTTAGTAAAGTTTCACCGGACTTTTCTAGTACACCCTGTCTATTAAAGGAAAGATTTTCGCTTTTTAAATTAATAATAATAATAACTTCTACACAACACAATCAATTGTCCTCGTCCCAAACTAGGATACCCTGTGCTATGGTAAACAGGCAAGGACATCACAAACATGGAAATACACCCAGACTAAATATTCAATAAATATTTGCCTAAGAGAAGGTAGGTACCCTCAACAGCACAATAACATTTATATTTCGGTTGCAAAGTCACCCGAAACGTAACTGAGTAGAGTGCACACATGTGCGACCTATGAAATGCTGGAAAAAATATTTTTATGGCTTTACATTTTAGTTTTTTTATGAATTTCTCTATGCCCTTCCTTTTTATGTAGCCCCGATTGTGTCCCACTGCTGGGCAAAGGCCCCCCCTTTAGTTCTCGACTCATCCCTGTTCATGGCCACCTCCTGCTAACCCGGTAGAAAGGTCGTGAGGTCCTCTAAGGAGTAAATATATTTATTGAGCATTTATACTGGTAACCCTGTATAGTGTAAAGAAGTGGCATACATAACTTATTTCGCGAAGCTAACGATGTCGGGCAGAGGAGACCTTGCGGATATTACCGACGGAAATTTCTATAACGATTGTTATTTACAAGTTCGCTCTATAGTAGCTGTCATCTCTCCGAGTTTTGGTAGGTGGAGTCGCTAATAGCTAAGAAACCGTAGATAGTATTCCGAAGAAGCTTCACCAATGTAAAAAGATACTAAGTAAAATCTATCGTTCTTATTTATAAAAAAAACGCTTCGTTTAAAACTCTCCTCAGAAGCAGCCTGAATAATCGGTAGAGACGTATTTTCCATAACCGCGGAGTTTTTAAACTCACTCTGAGGAGTCTTTTATATAAGAAATTGTGTTTTTATAAATAAGACCATTGGAATGTGTGATTCCTACCCGAGTGATAACAGTGACAGATAAACCTTTTGTGGTTTTCGCCCGCTGGTAGAACGTTTTTAAGTTACTTTTGTGTCTATATGAAAAAAATTGTGTATCTGTTACGGCTAGAACCCGATGTGCGGTAACGCCTAGTTTTAACTATTTAGAACTAGGTGTAGCCACTTAATATTCGTTAAATCTAGTGTATACCGATTGTTTTCGGATAAAACTTGGTCTAGCTGGTATCATTCCGGCTGTAATTAGGTCCAACTAAACTCTAGTGGCTGATACTAGGCCTAGCCGATACCATGCTGGCTACAATTAGATTTAACCAAACCCTGGAGGCTATTACTAGGAATAACCTATACAGGTTGGTTCCTTGGGTGGAAGTTGTTCTACTAACTCGATTATTTTGTTGTCCGTCCGTCCGTCTGTCTATCAAGGCCCTTTATATTGGGAACGCGTGGAGGTATAACATATCGATGGGATAGGTAAAAACATATATTTTTAAGGGATGTATTTTTCGTAATAAATGAACACCATTGGAAGTTTAAGTCACTGTATATTCTTAGTTCACCCTTATGCTATTTGGTTGGTTGGCACACAGTACGCGTCCGGGAAACGACTGGCTAGCAAATCGTGCATCGCTACTCACTAGCTATAAAACGCTGACGCTACATATTCACTAAAAATTTTATTAATTAAATGTCCCTGCTTTCAGAGCTAGGTAAAATTCCTGTGTTACAAAGATCAGAAGTGTATTCGTTACAAATTACTTAAATCAGCTCAGCTTAATTTAAATCATAACTTGGAAGAGAAGACATTTTTAAGTAAGCTTAGCACGAAAGGAATTTCAAAATTCTCTAAATTTAGTCTTGTTTTGCTTATGATATAATAATTTTTTTTATAGCGTAAGAAGTTCATAATATTATTGGCTAATTCTCTTTATAAAAAATAAGAATATGATTACAAAAATACTTCTAAAATGTACCTGATTTAACTTTCTGGCAATATCTCGGAGCTATAAATTTTCTCAAAAGTGTACACAAAATTTTAAAATCATCAAATGGTAGAATATGCCAGCAAAAGAATGTCAGATGTAAAAGTAGCCTTAATACTTTTTCATTTATCTAATTGTTTTGGCTCGGTTGACAAGGATACAAAAAGCTTTTCTTAATTTAATTTGTTTACAAGGATAATTAAAATCTTTTGGAGTTTTCTTTCAAAGCGGGTGTTAAATCTTTTTCACGGGGACTAAATATAGTTCTTAGGTAAATGCTAATAAATGATCACAAATGAACTCCTCATTTGGATCCATATTCTATTATAATGAAAATATACAGAAAATATAAGCAATAAAAAAGAACAACTAAATCTAAAATACATTTTGATTTATAAATGCGATGCAACACTAAAATTTATTTTTAACATATTTTATAATTATAATAAAACATTTTTGAAGATGATAACTATTCAAATAACCGTTCAATATTGTGTGCCTACCTTTGAACATAAAGGGTGGTGCACAATCACTCAAACCGAGGAGTTCAAGTGGCTGAGTAGAGTGCACGCGTATAAAGAGCTGTCGACAGCATACATTCATATTAGCAAAACATGCGTAATGCGAATGTCGATGCTAATATTTAAGTTTAAGATGACGCTAATCATTCGAATAATAGGTAAACGAATCTAAATTACTCGTAATACTATATTATTGTAATATTACTCACGATATTTTCATGTTAGGTTATGACTTAGGTTTAGACGCTCCTCAAGGCTTCCATTTATTATCCAGCCTACTGTACCATCGAGCCCCTACCTCTGCAACTGTTGGTGATTTGAAAGATGTCCGCAATAAATCTTAGTTAAGTGTTAATTTTCTACGCAACTTGATACTAGAGGGTGACTTAAAAACATCCCTTTGCCGTCTTAGTTTGGACCTTCGCTTTTGTTCTCAGGTTCAAAGCAGTAATAGTGTTATCCTGCTCAAATCATAGCAATTCGTCCGTATGAGGCCGTTTCCTTTTTCCGTTATTGTGAAATCAGACTATTTACTCTGATGAACGTACACTCCAGTTATCGGCAAATAAAAAAGCAGTTGAACAACTACTTGTTTTTATTCATACATAAGATAATTATTGTCGTCCATATGTGTGAGCGGGAGGCAGATACAGAAATAATTTCTCCATCAATTCCAATTTACCGTGTTGTACAAAACGAGGGGCAAAATAGAATGACGTAATCCGAATTTATGTTCATTCTGTGTTTAGACGTTATTTTGAAATAATAAAAAATGTTGAATGAACCGATCCAACATTCTTGAATCTGCACTCCTATCACGTAAAGCTTCGGTCACACACAGCGACTAGTCGCTGCGAGTGCACTCGCCGCGATTCCTACGTCGCAGCGACAATTCGTTGCCTGCCTGTCACACACATCGATCGTTCTACACGAGAATTTCGATTGTCGGTACGCATTCGCAGCGAGTAAAATTGACCATGATTAATTCTAGTCAAGGCGATTTCAACTCGCGACGAGTGAATCTACTCGCAGCGATTAGCTTATCACACACAGCGAAAACTCGCGGCGAGTAGGCATTCGCAGCGATTAAGCGCTGTGTATGACCATAGCATTACTGTCTGTACATTCTATTGGGTAATTCATTTAGACGTTTGTTTTCGAAGTGTACGTATTTGATAGTTCGCTGTAGGTTTAATTGAACGATTTCTTAGTGCACGTTACGTAGAAGCGTCCTTGTTCACTAATGAATTCGTTCGGCATTCAAACAATTTGTGTTTAGAAGAAAAAAGAAATGAACGAAAAGGAAACCGTCTTCTGATTACACCTTAGCAATCTCTTAGAGTGGAACTGGAAAACAGGAATAATGTCATTTGCGTGGGTTAACACGGGTCGGTCGGTAGTGTTGACAACCCAACAAAGCATAGTAATTTTTATGTTATGTACCTGTACAAACATTGTAATTTTTACCCTTCTCTGTGTTGCCGTTGAGCTATGATTTGTAATACATTGTTAATAGGTATGCGAAATCTAGCGTTTACGCGCTCCAAATTCTCGACAATCAGTCCGGACCGCTACATAATTTGGTCTTTGGTAGGGCTAACATGGCAGGCATGGTTCAGCTTTTCTCTCGCTTGCTCCTGAAAGTACGAACATTAAATAGGGTTAAAAACCCACTTAATAATAATAATAACATCCATACGATACAATCACTTGACCTCGTCCCAAACTAGGATACCCTGTGCTATAGTAACCAGGTAAGGACGTCACAAACATGAAAATACACCCGGACTGAGGCCATTTGTACGAATGTACGGTGGCCCCCAGTGGGAATCGAACCCACGACTTCTGTTTTGGTAGCTAAGCGCCTTAAAGGCTAGACCGGTAATAGCTTAAAAAGGAGTGTTTTCGTAATATTCAATCAAAATGAAAATGTTTTTATTCATAGTAACACAGAAACTGCCACTTAATGAACGTAACAAGGATAAAGTAGGTGTCTATTTCAAAATATGGATGATTTTGTTGACAGAATGGACAAAAACCTCAGCAACAAAAGCAGTAGAAATTATTGCAGTATAATACCAGGCAAGATAGAAAGTACCCGAAACCAGCGTGCGTGCATGCAACGATCAATGAATGTTGATGAAGCGAAAAAAGTCTGTCAGGATACTGACAAGTGGCAGACCCTGGTCTCTGACTACCCCTCCGGAATACAGGCGTGAGTTTATGTTATGTTATGTTAACGTAATGCCCTCCTATAATATCCGTTATCGTGTAAAATGCGCGGATATAAAAGTAGGCAGACCGATTTTTGGGTGTCATTTGAAAGTGTACGTCCGTTTCATTTATTTCAGTGTCGGGAAGCATCATCCGGCCGACTTGGCAAAGTAATAGCGTTCGTTGTGCGCCACGGCTCGCCTTTATTTTACGTCGTTTTATAGGTTTTTGGACGGGAAAATGTTAATGAATTGCATGTTTTAAACGAGAATCTAAAATTAGCAACAGGGCACCGAATCGAATCAAACTCGGCTTTGTACAAACCGTTAAGATTCGTGGGAAGCAAAATGTCATGTTATACCTTTAAGCTAATATAACCTACATCCATAGTTTACGTTAGATTTTTATGGCGCGTTTCTGTTAAAGGTAGTTAATATAATTTTTTTTAAATTTATATTTTTGACCTTCTCTCAGGAATATTATGAAAATTATAAGTCATCAGAAAAATCTTTGTCGCCATTGTTTATCTTTTAACAACGCCGGCCTCTTGAATTAGATAAAATAATAGATTATTTATCTAGGGAGCAAACAACTATTTTAAGGCGAGAGTATTAATTTGAATCAAGAGCGGAGCGAAGAATTCTTACCCTCGGGATTCTATCTGTCATCTTTAAAATTGCTACTTTGAACTTTTAAAAAATCTATCAACATTAAAATGAACAGATTGTAACCGAAAACGGATAGTTTATTACTATTTTGCTATAAAGACGTAATGTTACTTCGGTAAAATTAAGCAACACACTTTAAGGCCACTTTCTCTTGTTAATATCGAGAAAGCGGGATTAGCCGTTGAAGCTTTATTTTATAGCGGAAACCATCTATTGAAGCTGTTTATTAATTTAAAAAAACGTAAATTATTATTATTGATTGAATGAATTTCTATTATTTTTATATTTCACATTGCGAAGTAGAATTATTAGCCTTTGAGTATCGTTTTTGAAGTGATTCAAACAAGCAAAGCACTTGGAAGTTTACTGCGCTGTAGCTTCGCTTTCGTTGTCCTCATATACCAGGTAAGTATTTATATTATTTCTAGCTACTTCGGCAAACGTTTTTTGTTATTTCAATTAGCCTACGACCTATTCTCACACCTACAAAATATACACAAAAATTTCATAAAAATCGGTGAAGCCGTTTCGGTGGAGTTCGATTTCGTTTGTGATGTCGTTGTTTCTGGTTTCCACGACACAGGGTATCCTAGTGTGGGGCCAGAAGCAATGTATGTGCCTGTATGTAAATGTTATGTTATGTTATTGTGACACGAGATTTTTATATGTTCGTTTATTCAGGGCAGCTTTTAGCTGAGGCGTGTTTATCACTTTCATATCCAATTTCGTAAAATGTGGAAATATGGATAAATATTTTGCAGAATATGTTGACGAAGCGAAAAAGGTCTGTTAGGATCGTGGTATTGGCAAACCCTGATCTCTGACTACCCCTCCGGAATACAGGCGTAAGTTATATTGTTGTATTATTTTGCAGACTTCTGAAATAAAACATAGCAAGTAGCCAGTCAGACGTTCCATAAATGCTGCCAATTAGATACGCGAGAAAAGCCTTCCGAGAAAACCTTCATCCGATTTCCTACGAGCCAACAACAAGTTTAGTAAATCGTAATGAAAAAAAATATAGTATAATAGTAAGTTTTATAAAATAGTATTTAAATAAATTTGGAGAACACCTTTGTAATTGTAATCGAAATCCCACCATAAAGAATACTCACCATCCGTTATTTATTTCACTATATTTTTGTTATTATTGTGCCTTACTATTTTTGAAGATAAATAAACCTTTTCTGTGTCTATATCGATAAAACGAAGTAATGGAACACATCACAATAAACTTAAAAATATTGTTGTTGTACCTACCTACCTATATATTCTATTAAGGGGATCGTGTGGGTGAACTAGCGCCACCAATGAAAAAGAAATCGTATGGTTGCGTTAACAATAGCGAGAACAAAACAATATTCAAGGTACCCCGGGAAAAAGAAATGTAAGTACCGTAGATAGTTGTTTGTAGCAAATTTGTAACGTAATCTACATGAAGGTAGAAATAAATAGGTTAGTTATCAACGGTAAATTACAAATAAAAAGAACGGTTCTAACATAAATAATGAATGATACTTCGGACTGTGAAATATTGTTACACTGCAATAAAATAACTCAGCACAAGACTAGGTAAGGTAGCCTTTAGGGGCAGTTTCAAGTACGCTGCATCAAAGTGCTGGAATAACCTTTCTCCGCCCCTGAGAAGCATTGAGTCAAAGCATAGTTTTAAATCACAATTACAGATGTATCTTTTAAATAATCAAAAGCTTGCCACAGTTAACATGCCCTTAGCCCAGTGTAATATGCCCTAAAAGCCCAAATAGCCCTATATGGAAAATTTGCACAAACATGTTATGTTTTAATATATGTGAAATCGGAGAGACCATGTTAAATGATAAATAAATAAGCTAGATACATATTTTTTTACGACTAATATTTTTCATAATATACCTAACCTAGCGAACGGTTATTGATGGTTTATTTGTTTGCATCCGGGCGAGAGCGGGATGAGGTTAGGCAGGTATATTGGTATTACAATGGATCTGTCTGCCGTGTTTCTTGTTTTGTTTCCTTTTATCTGCATGTTGTGATTTTGTTAACAGGTTACTTAAAAAGTAAAGTTTCTACATAACTGTCTTAATGTTTGCCTAATGTAATTTTTTATATATTGGACTTGCAGGCCTGATCAAAGAGAAAGGTTGTTTTGCTTTTTAATTGAATGTGAAGAATAAATTATAATCTCTGTTGTTAATTTTCATAAGACACAAATTTTTGTTTTCCATTGTACATTAGGAACAAATAATATATGTGCAGAGACAATAGCTAAAAAGGAAAACAAAATAATAAAAAAAAACAAAATACAATACATAGACATAATAATAATAATACATATTTTGTATAGTAGGTGTAGTTTATTAAACCGTAACTTTAATATAATTAGGTATTCGCTGTACTTTTGCTTACTTTTTTAATTTTCTGCTTTTGTTGATTCTCGTGAGTGTCACCCAGAATACCAGAATTATGGAAAAACCCGTAACACATGCTGTGTAACACATGGGTAGCAGCCCATTTATTGCCACCTCTGTGTCACGACACACAGTATCACATCCGGCTAAATATATAAACCCCTAGTTTTAAATATGTTATGTATTTCTTTGGTTGAATCTGTGTTAAAATTCTTTTGTGTGTTTTGCGTCCATTTTTTTTGCATAAAAGGTTTCTATTCTATTCTATTCAGAGATTGAAAAGACTAATGGAAAAAAACCGAACAAGTGCAAGTCGGATTCCCCCACCGAGGGCTCCGTACAGATTTGTACATACGTTCATATTATTAAATAGTTAATAAATCGAGTCTCGCTGTTTTTTTTAAACTTTTCCCAAAATTCAAAGACTATTTTTGTATGATTTAATTTCAAATGTATAGTTTTCAGTTTTTCCCTGTTCTTGTACGATATCTTTTTTACGTTAACTTCGAGGTTTGATTCCTTTAAGAAGCAATGTATGTGCCTGTATGTAAATGTTTATGTTTATGTAGTACAGCTTCAAGGGACTGTAGATTTGTGTATAAGGTTTCAATTTCAGCTCGATACCTTCATGACACTTCTCGCGTTCCCGAGATATAAGGTCTTGATAGACAGACGGACGGACAACAAAGTTATCCTATAAGGTTTCCGTTTCTTCCTTTTGAGGTGCGGAACCCTAAAAATGACACCTTTTGCAAAAATGGTCTGTTTAAGAATATCTATCTATAGTTTTTAAGCTTTTGCTCGTTCACTTGTTTTCGTATCCACATTGACACAACACCGATAGTTACGTTTAAAACACGTGTGACAGCCTCTTAATTATTTTGAGTCTAAATAAGCGTAACTGTTCAACCATGCCTCTGCTTGCCCATTCAGGAACTTAGGAGGTTCAATGGAATATATAAACTAAGAAAGCATCCACTCATCAGAAAATTGCTTGAGCACACACTTGAGCCGAGGTATTATTTAATTAATTTAACCCCACAAGATGCCACGTCAGGCGCATTACACGCGCCTCAACCACTTACGGCTTTGTCTTTGAGATTAACCGGTCTTAGAATAAGTCGTTTAGCTATGTTTCCTCTTAGACGAATCGTTTCGTGGCTTCAGAGACAAAGCAAAACGTATTTCGTTAGACTTAGGTATACCTTTATTCCATTGGCACTGAACCCAACCAAATGTTGCGAGACCAATTTGAAAGGACTTTAAGATAGACAGTCTGAACCGGCACAGATATAAACCTAAAAATATAGACTTTAGGGACTATAAGATTAAGTTTCCTTTTTTAGGGTTTCGCGGTCAATAAGGAACACTTATAGCTTTGCCATGTCCGTCCGTCTGTCTGTCTGTGTGTATGTCCGTCTGTCTGTCCGTCTTTTTGTCCGTGGCTTAGCACAGAGATGACAAGTACTAAAAATCTAAAATTTGGCATAGATCTAGGTACATATTAATCATGCCGACAAAACGGTACGATAAAATCATAAAAGATTTTTTTTAGGATACCTCCCCTGCAACTGAATTAGGGATGCATTTTTTTTCTCGCCTATACCATAGTTTGGGGTATCGTTAGATTTGTTGCTGAGGGATCCGTTAGCGAAATATTAAGATTTAAAGAGAATTTTTTTGTTTGAGTAGGTTGTCCGCCCTCTGCCGGCTAAAACGGTTAATTGTAGAAACGTGAAAAAAAATCACGTTCCGTTGACCTAGAACTATGAAATTTGGCAAGTAATATCGTCTTATAAAACTAAACATTTGTAATTAAACACAAAAAAAGAAATTGTATTTAAGATTCAGGGAAAGCTTTGCGAGAAAAAATTGCGAGACTAGATTCCTGAACTGTTTATAATATGTAAGTACCTACAAATTTATACGGAACCCTCGGTGTGCGAGTCCGACTCGCACTGGTCTGGCTTATTGTCATTTATTTCCATTTGAATTATTGATGAAAATGTGTTAAAACGAAAGTGGAATCCACTTACGAGCGTTTTATTTGATTCAATAATGAGGGAAAATTACTGACCTTTTTAAGGACCCTCACATTAAACGAATTTCCATATACCTTTGTTTACTCTGCTGTTGCCTGTATTGTGCGGAATTTTGTTTGTAAAGGACAAGTCACAGTTCCGCCATTCGTGTATAATTCACGGAAGTGAAAAAATACATAAACTTAACTGCGTAGAGGCAGTATTTTGGGATTAAGCCAGTCATAGATAGATAGACAGAGAACACTTTATTGCACAACCTGGAGAAAGAATTACAAATAGTTTCTTATATCTAAGCAGTGGTATGCGGTATTTGCGGCCGGTCATGGTCAACCCAACGCGAACGTAGTCATGGGCACGGATCATCATCATCATCATCATCAGCCTATGCTTGTTCACTGCTGGACATAGGCCTCTCCTATTGCACGCCACTGAGCACGGTCCTCGGCTATTCTCATCCAGCTCTTGCCAGCCGCCCTGCGAAGATCATCGCTCCACCTTGTCTGAGGATGTCCTACACTACGTTTACCGATCCGCGCTCTCCACTCAAGAACTCGTCTACCCCATCGGTTATCAGTTCTTCGGATGATATGGCCGGCCCACTGCCACTTCAGCATGCTAATTCGGTGGGCTATGTCGGTGACTTTGGTTCTCTGTCGGATCACCTCGTTTCGAATTCGATCTTTAAGAGAAACCCCGAGCATAGCCCTTTCCATAGCACGCTGAGCAACTTTAAATTTGTGGACCAACCCCACCGTGAGTGTCCACGTTTCGGCACCATATGTCATGACGGGTAGGACGCACTGATTGAAGACTTTCGTCTTGAGACAGACGGATTCCAGTATTCCAGTAATTGCAAAAATGCCTCCTTTTCCCTCAACTTTTCGCTCGCGCAGCGCAATAAGTCCCATACAAATCCGTGCGCTCGGAGAAACCAGCCTTAAGCGTGATATTATATAGGGTATATGTTACACGGGAATCTAAGCTATAATCATGGCAAGTTTTATTTAATTCCCTTCAGTGGTTTTTGCGTGATCCGCGCACAAAGAAACAGAGTGAGAGATACATATAACAATATAACAGACAGATAGTACAACATTTACAGACTTGTTATGTATAGAGGATTTAATTTTAAATTGACCCCATTAAAGGTCAATTTGTGTAAAAGCTCTTTATGCTATTTCAGCAGCCATTTCGCGAATTAGGCATTCGTCGATTAAACGTAATTTAATAGGCCATACCCACAACATGTTTCTGATTCGTTCGCTTTTTAATTTAGCTAAGTACCCAAAGATGTTGTTGCTGTAGTAGACTATTGAAACACGGTTGTCACCGTTGGTTTGGTCGAATCGTATTACCACAGATATACAGGGTTATTTTTAAAATGCGCAATTTCTAAAACACCACAATTAGATTTTATGTTTCACAACAATTTTTGTTTACTCAGATTTATATTTTTTTAAATATATGGGCTCATATAATTTAATTTAAATCGCGCTTTACGCTCTCTACCCATGTCGCAGCCTTCAGTAAATTAAATCATTGTCCTACATAGAAGAATTTTCATTATATGTAACAATTAATCAAACTAGGACACCAAAGAAAAGCCAGAAAGAACAACCAACAAAATATTTTATTCCTTTTAAAAAAAAATTCTTGAAAAAAAAATGAAGTGGTAGAACAAAGGAATGAACTGTAACCGACCCTTTTTAGAAATTACGCATTTTTTAAATAACTTTGTTACATACCCACTGTTAAATAAGTACAGCACGTAGGTATTACTTGTAATAAATTGAATGGTGAAAAGCTACTTCTACATACAGAATGTGACGGTTTAGGTAGCAATGTTTTCTGTCAGTATTTTAAAAATTGAACATCTGCTTCAATTAATTTTCGAGAAAGTTTTGAGTCAGTTACATCACATTGAATTTGTAAGTTGTAAATGAGAAAGGCAGTGTTGTACGAGTGTTTCGTACCGCTTTTGTGGATTGCATGTTTTGTTACACAATGGTCACTATTGAACATAAAATAAATGTTATAAACCAGAAAAAATAACAAATATATTTTTAGAGTCGGAATTATTATGATCATTTTCACTATGAGATTAGAGGTTAGAATGACTTTTCAGAATCGATACCCTAACTTCAACTGACATTTACGTGATCGATTTTACTAAACACACATAAGCACCTAGGTCTAGCGCTTAGGTCTCTCGCCGCCTACCTAGTCTAGAAGCGTGGAGAAAAGTATAGGCACAATTTATCAGCTCCATGTGTAAATATCTATAGTAATAAGGTATTAAAACAAAGTATTGGTATATAATTATTTAATAGTCTTAGTTTTTAAGGAACAGTGGTTCTCACTAAAATGTCGTCTAAAAAGGGAGCAGGTCGTGTCATACCTTCGTGACAGGCAAACCCCAAATACCAGACGATGCTCATTACATGGGAGCAGCATCCTACTGTCCTGAGCCCGACAATGGCTCGACTCGGGAAACAAACAATATACAAGCGTCTTTTCGCGTCATTCACTGGAGTCTTTTTGCATTCACAAACCACCATCTAAATACCGAGGAGCGTGGCTCGACTCACGCAATTATGGACAAGATTGGAATCAAATGCAAGACCAAGACTTACAATTAAAAACAAATCAAACCAATGAAACTCAAACAAAATCAAACAATTCGATCGGTTGATTCTCTAGTGACTCACAGATTTGTTAGACTGACTGACACTTAGTGTTGCCAGTTTTATGAAAATCAACTAAAATAAAGTAGCACAAAACTCGAAAATATCATTTTGTTTAGATTTTACAGACTATGCTATGTACATCGTGTTCCAACGTACTTTTAATATCGAATGATTCAAGATTGTTGCGTAGTTAGATGATTTTAGAATCGATTTATCGTATCTCGATCGTAACTCAACTTTTAGCCTGGCAGCCCCATATTGGTTTAAGAATGATTGCGTTTAGTGTCTCCATACTATTAGCGTTTTGTTTTTAATTTCGGTTTTTCTTTCCTCCAACTTAAAAAAATGTCTCACTACTGGATTTATACCGTCATGATGAACTTAATTAATTGTGTAAATATGACTTCAAAACATTTTCTCAGTAGGCTGTACGCCAGCTGCCTTTCTCCTTTAATTTTGGTCAGCTAAGGAGCGGATTACTTCATTGGTTACAGTGAACTTCACTCCTCATAAGCAGTTTAAATAATGTGTGATAACGTTGTATTCATGTTCACTAGAGACTAATTAAACTGCACCAATGTTTTAGAGGAGTCGTGTTTTTATAAATAATCCGATTGTCTCTCAACATTTACTCTTAGTTGTAGATCCTTGTAATATTATTGGTCAATAAACTATTATTATTATATTATATTATTATTATGTTGTCTCAGTATGAAACGAAAAATATTCCTTAGGATCGTGGCAAGTGGCTCTGCCAATCCCTCCGGCCTACAAGCGTAAATTTTATGAGTTTACGTACCTATGTATTGCGTTATTGATTTCTCGTGTTGATATCACACGTGTTCATTATAATGCAACTTGGCAAATGTAAAATTTAAGGGACACACCCGTATTTCCCTATGTTTGACTATAGAAATACTGGCAGAGGTACCTATTTGAAATAAAATACTTAATAACATACTCACATTTCTGCTGAAATAAGCTCGCCATGTACACTTTTTAATTCTGTAAATGTTTTGTTTTATTCGTGTAATTTTATGTGTGCAATAAAGTATAAAGTATAAAGTGCACATTTATATTTAAACTTGTCACATTGTCAATTAGTTAGATTTACATAGTGAATAACCCGCTGAAGCTAATAAAATTATTAGGTACTCGCGTAATTTACTTTGCAAAATTACTACTACGTCCTTCCCACCAAAAACACGACAACGAAGATGGCGCCTCCCTTTCTCTTTTATAGTGACGTCATCACATGAAGGTTTCATACCTTCATGTATATCTATCTAGATGGCCAAGCAAATTTCAGTACTAGTAAATTAGTCAAATTGAATGCTCTAAGTTGTTATGAATACAATAAAAACCACTATAATATTAACAGGTAGGTATTTAAGTCCCAAAGCGTCGCTGACATAAATGGAATGGTTTTTACAAAAATAAGACAAATAAAAGAAGAAAAAGAAAAGAAAGATTTAAAAGATTTTTAGATAACCGGCTCGGAAAGAGTTGAAGGACCTCATCTCCAGTCCAGGCATCATCACTTCTTGCGCCCCCGTCGGTCGGCCCTATAATACTGCTATGAAATTGTTTCTATCGTGTGTCGTTAAGGTAGGTTAGTCAATTTTTTTGTAAATGTTGCAGTACAGTCAACAGCAGGTCTACGTATATATTTTTGTTGCAAATTCGTTCTTAACGTAACTTATTACAGTGCACGTATGCAAAGGTTGATGTGCTGTCGAGTGCACGTTTTCGTTCGCATTAGTTCTGAGTGAAAATTGAGCATTTATCGTAGCCCTAAAACTGATTTTATAAAAAAAAAATACAATTTACCGTTACAAACCCATTAACAGTTTTTCTTGATTAATTTGTGAATCAGAATAACTTTCATCAGATTCCATTACGAATATGGCAACGCAAATCTGAATGGCAGTGAATATGTTTGACCTTCGATTTGGTTGCTCACACAAACATAACACCATCAGTTAATAATACCTGAAAGATATTATTGGAATTATGATCCAAATCCAAAAGAGACAATCATAGAACCATAAAAACCATTTAATAGAACCTACCATTGTTATCAGGATTGGCACTTGCAGGATTCTCTACTTTAAATGTCAATAAACCGTTTACGTCAATTTATCTTTATCTATTAAACATTCACAAATGAGTTGACACATAAATAGTATCAGATAGTGATAATATGGCATGGTTAGTCATACAATTTATCATGGTACGACTGTCAATCATGTCGCAAGAAGTTTGTGAGTTTATTTACTAGATGAAGCTTACCCCTGGATAAAGGGATAGATAGTACTGTCAGATAGCGTTGGGAAAAGCCAGCCTTATAATATAATGTGGGAAACAAAATATGTTGTTTGAGGACATTCGACTACTACCTACAGGGTGACTTTGAATTCGTTCGACGTTTTTCAAGGGACATTCCCGTAACCATGATTCAGAAACATAATGCCACTAGTGAAAAGAATGGCGTGTCAAAAAAAAATATTTTTTTGGTACCAAAAATTACTTCACTTAGGCATAAACAATGTCAGGAAGAAAAGTAATAAAAATCTAAAAAAAAAACTATAGGTCGCGCGCTTTCACTTGTTTACGTACATGGGATGATAGACTCATAAACATTTACTAAAATAGAAAACATTTTTTAACACTACGGAACTTCTTACAACTTTGAATTGGGACTTAAAGTTTCGAAGTAAAGGTTTCGGATATCACGCATTATTACAAATATGTTGTGCCATTACTGTTAAATAATTAATTCTGATTATTATGGTGAAAAGAACATTCCCTCAAAATATTGCTAACGTTTTCAGAATCACTCTGTAGTTCCGCCTGACATCCCGGTATGTACAGTCCATAGCACCTTACCCCTTTAGGTTAAGGACGACTTTGTTACTAAAATGTATAGGTCGATATATACAAACAACAGCACATCATTATGATTGCAAAGCCGCTCATAACATAACTAAGTAAATTGAACGGACGCATTGATGTGTTCGCAGAGTTGACATGTGCTCGCCACATCACTCGCCTTCAAGACCGTAGCTATACGCATAGCTAGGTCTGATAGGAATCGAAGTCTGTGCTATATAGCCTGCAAGTGCCAGAGGACGTTGAGTCAGTGAGTCGACTAGCGGTTGAGGGTGTCTGGCGGCTAACAGTCACTTGACCGGCGATACAACCATGGGGAGCCACCGCGCATGTGGTAATAACCGGTGAAGGCTGCTGCACCACTGGGAACGTGTACTGTTGCTGTGTGGCTGCCGTGCCCAGGAGTTGGCGGGATCACAATCAGAAAGAAGTTAGAAGAAAGGAAGAAATGCCTGAGGAAGATGCCAAACAAAATCTAGCCGAATCGAGTTAAGTAATAAAATAAACTAAAGATAAGAATACGAATCAATAAACTGAATATTAATTTTGATCTCAGATTAAAAAATTTTATTAATTAATTTTTATACAGACTTCTCTGTATTACGTAGAGGCAGCGACATCTGGCCGAAGCAATTTACATCACTTGCAGCCCCGAGTACAGAGAAGTTTGTAAAGAGGCTCGAAATTTCGCCGATGCCCGCACTTGCCCATTACCTCAGTTGGGAGAGCGTTGACACGGTAAGCCAGAGGTCGCGGGTTCAAGTCCTTGCCGCTTGCCACGATCCTGATTTTATATTAAATATTCTTCTAACAGACTGAAGCAGATGTAGCTGATTATTTATAATAATAATAATAATGATAATAATAATACTGCCACACAACACAATCACTTGACCTGGTCCCAAACTAGGATATCATGTGCTATGGTAACCAGGCAAGGACGTCACAAACATGAAAATACACCCAGACTGAGGCCATTTGTACAGGAATTTGCGGCTCCCAGTGGGAATCGAACCCACGACCATGAATTTATTATTAACGACCACTTTTCACAGAGGTGACTTTTGACTATAACACAGAACAAAAATTTGTTCTGTGGACTATAAAATGCTTTATCTAAAGGTAACGGTTATTGAATGTCCAGCTAATCAAACAGTAGTTGACAGAGTAAAAATTTATTTCATTTTATTATTTTGATGTGCAACGATTTTTCATAGGTACAGGTACATTCAACAGATATGAAGTATGCGCAGGTACGAATAATAAAAAAGTAGACATAGTTTTATTCGCAAAATATAACATTACAATTATGTGATTGTTATTCCTAAGTAGGTACAGTCGACAGCACATCAACCGTAACACGCGTGCACTCTATTTGGTCATGTTACGGCTCATTTTACAACAAAAATGTAAATTGACCTGCTGTCGACTGTACCTACTTATAATTATGCTTAATACTAGTCGTGGCTGAGTAAATTGACGAGAATTTTTCACTTATCTAAGTACGACATTCTTACAATTTCTTGGACCCTATTCGACTTAATAATATGAAAAATGTTTTATATTAAAATCTAGAAAAAACTTTACATAATTAGAATGTGTACACACCATTGAGTTTATGAGTTTATCTAGATTTTGCGTCACGGCTCAATGAACGCAAAAGCTAGATGAAGTCGCTAAGGAATCGACCTGTACAAATATTGTCCTCTGACGTAAATAACAGTTAACGACCTCGTTCTTATTGCCCGCAGGCCCGTATCCACCATGTTTTAGACTTAGGGCAAAAACTTCTGGTTGGCGTCCCCCTGCACTAACCTATTTAGCGCAACAACCAGTTCATACAAAATTGTAAGTTTTCGAATGGAAATACAATTTTTCTGGCGAAGGCCCTAATTATTTTTCCGCGATGTAAGGAACGCGTTCATGAATTTGGCGCCCCCTTAGCCCTCTCGTCCCCCTAGACCTGGGCATGATCACCGAACACTAATAGTAGTTTATGTGACTGTCACATAATGAGGGTTATTAAAACACGAGCGAGATTTTAAAAAACGACCCTTGGCGAGTTTTTTAATAGCATTCGCGAGTGTTTTAATACCAAGTTATGTGCAGTCTCATACACTACTTTATCTACACTCATGTCTTAATCTTCAAAGTAAGGAATCAAAGGAAAACACGTTTGACAAGCTTTGTACTATACATAAATCTACGGTTATTTTTGAAACAAAATGGCGCAATTTCGACAAAAGTATCTTGACATTCAATCGTCTGCACTCAGTTTTGCCCGCGCAATTTTAGGTATTTTTTGTTGCACTTTTGGTACTACGAAAATGAAATTAGGTTTTTTATAGAGTCAACTTTTGACATAAAAAAAAAAAACTTAAGTTTTGTTCCGTGATCACAGCAACACTTTAAAAAAATAACTGTAACATAAAGTGAAAAATCTGACCTTTAATGTAACTTTATATTACACTTTTTTTTTATTTTCTTTAAAGTTATGTATTGTTTAAAGCCTGTCAATATGTGTTTACCTTTGAATTCTTAATTTGAAGATCTACACTCATAGATAAAATAAGTAACTATTGTGGAACAAAGAGTTCCCGGGTCAAATATAACGGTCCTTGGTTTGGGCTTAAAGAAGTATACAGATAGGGCGAGTATTCCTGTTTAAATAATTGCTGCCTCTGTTTTACTGTATTAGAGATACAGCTTGAAGTAACAAATAATTATGGAGCTTATACAATACATATTATTGTGAAACAGCAGCGAATTAAATGCTTCTCTACAGGTATATTAGGTTTTTTTTATTATAATTTGTTAGGTTGAAGTGAACAAGTACCTTCACGTAGTCTATTTGCCAATTACTTAATTTCTGACTGTGGGTAGCATCACAGAACAAAAAAAAATGTTCTGTGGGTAGCATAGAGAGCGTTAAAGGCGTAATCACGCGTGCGCACGATCTAAATATTTGTGTAGATCTCATCCTTAAGGCGCGCGTCCTGCTAAAGACCATCCGTTTTCCTTTAGCAAAAAATATACGAGAGGTGGGGAGGGAAACAAATGTTTTGCGCACTGAAAACGGATGTTTTTGTTAATATTTCATAAAAAAACATAAGCAGACTCTAGCGACACACAATAATGGTTACTATCCTATTACATTGACACTATCAGGTTCTTACAACGATGGTAGTTTTGGCTATTGACACACTACAAAACAATTACAAAACAAGACAAAACACTTTATACAGTAATAGCGTTTATGTTACAGTAATAAGAAAAATAAAACGAGTTGACTATTCCTACTCCGCATTATGTACAACAAAAACCACTTCGCTTAGATTTACGATTAGTTACTTATGCACTTAAACTAGCTATACTATACCGTAACCTAAGTACTTATAGTATGACATCGCGAAGCTGTAAAAGAAAGAGGTATGTTAGTGCAATGAAAGTACAAAAACCCGCTTAATGCTAATGCTTCGTGTAAAAGCTCTCCTGCACGGTCGGCGATGGTCGTTAGTCATGAGCTCGTCTATGCTAATGGGCACGATCATCGTGCAAGCGTCCACCTAATCGGTAATAGTGATTCGTTGTGTGGCAAGCATCAGAGATGGAACTTGCAGCTGCTACTATTTATTTAGTTCCGGTATTAAGTCTGAAGTCAAACATTAACGCTCGCTGACGGTGAAGGAAAACATCGGGAGGAAACCTGAGTGTCTGAGCTATTCATATACCCCAGCGCTTGAAATCGCCAATCCACGGTGGGCACGCGTGGTGATTAAGCCCATACTCTCTCCCTGAGAGAAGGCCTGTGCCCTACATTGGGACGTATATAGGCTGCTTATGCTTATGCAAACATTAAGTCTTTTTCAGTCTTTTCATGCTATGCTATGCTGATTGATTGATTTGTTAGGACATAGATTCCATACAAGCTTTGACCACCCAGTAGCAATTATGTACGCAAAATGAAGCAGGCAGGTGTACACTGCTTTGCTGTTCTATATAGTGAATGAGTGATCGTGTAGACACGTGAACTTTAATGCATGCCTGAAAAACCGACAATTCACCGATCACGGTGAACATCGACGATTATTGATAGATGAATAAGCTCTCCTCACGATTGTGTTCGCCGGTAATTGTCAATAATCCCCAAACGTGTAGAAGAGCCTTTACGGTATATTGTTGCGTGTACGTAGATAAAAATGCGGAATTGAGTCCAATCGGCCTCCATATAACGCAACATCAAACTAGTGACGATCTTCATGGAGCCGCCCTGCTAGTAGAATAAAATCTTGTATGCAGTCTGACGCTGTGGCGATGGCGTACCTTCGACAGCACATCAAAATTCCGTTAGGATTAACGACTAACTTAGTATCGGCACCAACAAAGTTGTGCTACAATGAAATAATATAGCTCAATTTAAAGTACTTAGAACTTTAAAATACATTTGTTAGTATTAAAGTAATTATCCGGACGAAGATGTAATTAGATCATGAATAATATCTAAAAACATGAATTATGGACTCTGAAAACTTGTGACACTATTTAGATTTTAGCGATACTGCTAATGGGCCAGACCCTTTGACCCACACTTTGACCGAAACTGAGATTTCGGTCGGACCTTACTTCATATTTATTTTAATAAATTAGACATGGCAGTAGTTAGGTAGGCTCACCATCAGTCTATATGACGCTCTCTTCCACCACCCCGCAAAGGGCGGGGCTGTGTCGCTATAGGGGCCCCGTGACCTGTAACAAAAAGAAAGATGTATAAGATGTCATTGTTCGATGATATTTCGATGACTTGTCTTCGTCTTCGTTAGACTTGGTAGAGCTACCCTCCGTTTTCCCTACACTAATAATCTATTAATCTACTGTTAACCACTGTCACTTGACTAAAGTGCATGAAAGACTCAAAAAAAGCCGAACTATTGGTTTATACGTGAAATTGAGTTCTTGGAGGAGAAGGGCGTAGTGGATTTCATAAAGATCATGCCAGTAATACACCTTATCACATACTCGCACTTAAAAATAAAAAATCGGCTAAGTGCGATTGGACTCTCGCACCGAAGTGTGTGCAACTAGTGAGTATTATCGTTTTTACGACGGATCAATAAGTTGGGCAATCCGCTATAAATATAATATAACTTTAAACGCTGTCGGTCTTATTTATAAAAAGTCAATTCTACCTTGATTCTACTGAAAGACTCTTAAGACGGACTTTTAGCCGGTCTATAAGAGGAATTTCTCCCATAAACCGGCTTACACTCTATCTTAAGAGTGTTTTAGTGGAATCGACTTTTTATAAAAAAGACTGCTTAACTTTTGTGATTTAAAAAAATCTAGCTAATGCGCTCATTAATTTATGTGGGATGTGTCAAAATAATGCTTTTGTTGCTGCAACTACAAGACAATAAATTCTTTATAGTCTGAGATAAATTCTCCGATACTTCTTTTTTGCTCGAATTAAAGTTATTTCTCGACATATCATCATCAGCCATTTGACGCCCACTGCAGGATATAGGCCTCCTTCGTAGTTTTCAACCCCATAAGGGGTTCTGCCATAATCGCCACGCTTGGCAGGCGTGTTGGCGATCGCAGTATGCGGTTGGATTCTCAGGAAGACGCTGCTGCCCGTCTCCTGGTAATTGATTTCCTTAGTCGCCTTCTACGACATCCACTGTAGAAGTGTGAAATAGAGTGAAGTTATTCTTAAACCGGCGCCACACGGAACCGACATATAGCTTGTTTCTATCCACAGCATGTTGACTTACCTACGCATAGATCCTAGGTTGCGGGATAATCCTAGATTGCTCTAATATGTGCTACAGTACAACATTATCGGACCGCCAAAAGTTACTTTTATGGAGGGGTAATAGCAGGAATAACGTGTAGATTTCACTTTATAAATCATGATTTATTTAAGTCCTGTTATAAACAGGCTTTAACTTCGTTTTAGGAGTGTTCTAGTAGAATCGATTTTTATATAAAAAAACTGTCAAGGTAAGGCAGACGAGCGGATGGACTGATGAACGGACGGACAGTCAGACAGAGTAAGCGTTGGCTCCAAAACAAGTTCCCGCTCGCAGCCTTCGAATACGAAATTCTAGAAATAAAGTAAATTAAAATGACAGCGTATTGGCCCTCTGAGAATATACAGCCTTTAATTAAGGGTTAATTAATACTCACTAATTATTACGAAAATAGATTAGCAATAACAATTTTCGAGACAGCCTTACGTACACTATAATGCGGCCCACGAAGCAAAGGCCCGCGGCCTAATAAATTGGCGTGCTTGATCCGGGAATCGAACCCACCAGTCGTCTCGTTTTAGTTTTTAGGGTTCTGTACTCAAAGGGTAAGGGACCCTATTACTAAGACTCCGCTGTCCGTCCGTCCGTCCGTCCGTCTATCATCAGGCTGTAGCTCATGAACCGTGATAGCTAGACAGTTGAAATTTTCACAGATGATGTATTTCTGTTGCCGCTATAACAACAAATACAAAAAACAGAATAAAATTATTATTTAAGGGCGGCTCCCATACAAAAAAGTGATGTTTTTGCCGTTTTTTGCTCGATATTAACAACGCGAACAGGTAGTCGCTTGAAATATTCAAATATTGTATAGATAATGGTACGGAACCCTTCGTGCGCGAGTACGACTTGCACTTGGCCGATTTTTATAATTTCGTTCAAAAGAATCCTGAGATTTAACTACTAAGCAAACGGGACACAAATTAAAAATTCACAGATTTTGTGCCTCATACGACTATCGAGCACATTGGAAATGAATCGAGTCATAAATGTCATGTGAAAAATATCATAGTGACTTTTTCACCTTATTTCAAAAAGGTTAGGCTACAGGGAAAACCCTTAAACCCGATCGTCTTTGCTTTAGGCTCAAATTGTAGCTGACTAAATTGTCTAGAGGAGTGTTTCTCAAATTTTTTATATCATTCATCGTTCCGAAAATATTCGGACAAGAAAGATTTTTTTTTCACTATTTCGGCCATAACTTTTTTCGTTTTTGACTTTCTCGAATAATTTCTGCACCTGCATCTTACAGCTTTTGTGAAGACGCGTCTTTTTTAATTATAACAATATATCTTCACAACTCTCCGAGATAAAAGGGGATCGCACTTTTTCGAGAAATCGGAGCCTACAATGGAGCCAATGTGAAAACATTAAAAAAAATTATTCTCGAACTAACACTTTTGGAAGCACTACACAAAAACAATTCGACAAACACCCAAGTAAATGTACTCTTCAGCATGAGTAATACGATAACGCGAGTAGCGTGTTTAAATTTCAAAAGTCGCGACTTTCCAGTACATTAATTGTCAAATTGTGCTGTCATACTATCTATGCATAAATTACTCAATACCCGCCCTGACCTTTAACTTATTCATAATAAAATACTTTGTACCTAGTACACTAATAATACATAGTATTACTTAGTTCGATTCCCACTGGGGGGCGCCCCATCTTTTTTATCATCTAAGTTTAGAATAAGATGCATGTTGCTGCAATAGTATTATTGTCACACGCACACTACTTTATTTTTCAATTATTGTATGTAAGCATGTTTGTTTGTGGCAATAAATCATTCATTCATTCATTCAATATCTCTGTATTATATAATTTAGTGATTCCGGAATTAAGTCGATAAAGTCTTATAAAGTTTTTCCACGGGCCGCAAAGAAATACATGAATGAGAAATGGATTATTAACGTTTGTCTAAATACCGTAAGTAAATATAAAGAACAAAGAACAAGGTCGAGGGTCGGTAGGCGCCTCTGGCGTTACACGGTACCTGTTAGCTAGTATTTTTGTTATGTAACTTACAGTAAATTTTAAAAAAAATCTTGATTTTAATACTCGACTTAGCTGTCTTACGCAGATATCAAGGTATCTACTGCTGGTACCTACTCTTCTGAGAAGGACTTACCTCGGGTGATTTCTGTAATAGTTTTATTAATTTGTTGTTAATACTTGTAATTTAGACAATACTTACTAAATTACTCTTACCTTATACCCACAACATTAATTCATAAATCAAACGAAGTCGTAAGCCAAAGTTAGAAAAATAAATATTTAAGCGAGTAGTTTTAAAAATACGCTTTCATCAGTAATGGTGCTCATCATCATCATCATCATCAGCCATTTGACGCCCACTGCAGGACATAGGCCTCTTTCGTAGTTTTCATCACCATGAGAGGTTTTGCCATAATCGCCACGCTTGGCAGGCGGGTTGGCGATCGCAGTATGCGGTTGGAATCTCAGGAAGACGCTGCTGCCCGTCTCCTGGTAATTGATTTCCTTAGTCGCCTTCTACGACATCCACGGAAGGAAGTGGAGTGACCTTATTCTTAATCCGGAGCCACACGGAACGGTACTCTGGTACTCCAATGGTACTTAGAGTAGAAGTATATTTCCGAGCGTCGTAATGTTCACAGGCATAACGAAAAGCGTGGGGCGCTTTGTCTAAATTAATTAAAAGTTGAATCACGAAATTGACTGAACGATACGCTGATGGGCTTACCCCTTATTTCCCGTACACTAAAACTTTGTTAATCTACCCGTAACAGCTCTCAGTTAGCATTACGAAACTCGGATTTTTTTCGTTCTAGCGGCACCTTGTGGACAACATACTACATGCTGTTGCTGCCGTTAAAATGTTCTCCACGTTAAACATTGACGTACTAGAAATAGATGGCGTAGTGCAGTGTTGAAGAACTCCACTATCCACACCTGGCTTCATCATCAAATCAGCTCGTTGATATTAAATAGATAGATAGGGAACACTTTATTGCACAAGCAGGTAAAAGAATTACACATAGTTTCTTATATCTAAGTAAGTCGTATACAATCGGCGGTCAAATAGTCAAGCCCAAACTTTGCCCAACTTCAAGGCTCGCGTCACTGAGATTTTGCAACATCTGTTAGATTTCAAGAGGTTACAGGGCAATCAAGATATTGTCAGCCAGAGTAATTTTACCGCTGTTGGTGACAGAGGAAAGTGCATAATTATTTCCGCGGCGGGAAAACAAGGGAAATAAAATATAGGTTTTACTTAAGAATGTACTTAATGACTGTAACAATATAGCTGCGTAACGCCTTTTCATAAGGTCTGGAACCCAAGGAACGAAAAAACCTGGGAATATGTCGTCTTAGGAGATATTGAGATGCATAGTCGCCCTATTCCTTGCATATTTTTGCAAAAGAAACCGTATCGATTTTTGCAAGCTTTTGTAGGTACTTTGCTCTATTTATTCTGAAAATAACAGCTTTGACGTTCATTAAGTAAACATTTTGTTTTTAAAATGGATAGTTTTTTATTGAAATTATAAGCATCGCTTTTAACTGAGAAAAAACGTATTTTTAGTGTTTTTTTAACTAAAATTGGGGAAAATAAAGACGTGCTGTCTTATCGTGTCGAAGCTCTTAGGAAGTTTTATTAGGTTGTCTAGCTTGTGTAAATTAAAGTATGAATTAAAATAAATAAATTAAAGTAGAAAGTTTTTTATTTTTATTTCATTTGTTTAGGACAACCAACAGGCAATACAACAATACATTCACAGAAAAAAAACACATAACACGGTAATTGCTGACCCAATTACAGGATGGCTCAAGCACCTATAACTCAGAGAAACTGTAATACGATGTAATCTAATTTAAAGATATTAAATAAGTATAAAGATTAATAAAGACAAAATTTAGATTTGTCTCTATACACAACGGATTAGGCAAACATTACGACGACGTATGACCCGATCGACGTATTTTTTTAATTTCCGTGATTCTTCTTCTTTCCTAGTTAAAAAATAATCACAGGTTTAAAGGCGGCTTAGGCCAACACTATTTGATAGCACTATTACATTGTTATCGATGGGTGAATTCTAACTATTGAATAACTTCACCATAACATTTGCAGAGCAAGATAAATTGTATGACTGACAAGCCCCGCAATTAGCTATTATCCCTGGATATATATTTAATTATTAACTTAATTATCTTCCTTTTCTCTTATCCTCTCCAGAAACAAGCGTGAGTTTATGTAATGTTATGTATGTAAGTATTTCCGTGTGGCGTCGGATTAAGAATAGCGTCACTCCATTTCCTTTAGTGTATGTCGTAGAAGGCGACTAAGGAAATAAATTACCAGGCGACGGGCAGCAGCTTCTTTCTGAGATCCCAACCACATGCTGCGATCGCCAACCCGCCTGCCAAGCGTGGCGATTATGGCAAAACCTCTCATGGTTATGAAAACCACGAACGAGGCCTGTGTCCTGCAGTGGGCGTCAAATGGCTGATGATGATGTATGTATTAGAGAGCAGCGATATTATATCTAAAAAAACAAGAATCAGAAGAAATAAGCATTGAAAGTTAGTGGCCCCATTAGAGGGGAAGAGCGTCCGCACTTTTTGATAAGTAAGTTATGTTCTACTTACCGGTGAACTACTTATCACTCAGACAGCTCACCTATACTTACAATAACAAACTACTAGGACATAAAATAAAATGTCGGCATTACGCTTTATTGTTCAATCCAGGACGTAGAAGGAATAAAATTGATGTGGACGAGAAAATCCAATAGATATCCAGTTCGATAAGCTCGGCATCGTAACATCAAACAAAGGGGGTGCGTTGAAATTGACGCATAAAGTATATATCGGGGGAAGATAATAAAAGAGACGTGAAAGGGATAATCAGCAAAGTAATGAAAAGATACTCAAGAGTAGAAATTTACAAAATGTAGATAAAGTGAATCCTATGAATAATAAAAAGGCAGTTAATAAGGCAATAAATAAGAAACAAGATCCGTAGCATGACACCGCGATAATTGTTTTTGTCGCCCAATCGACTTTATGTCACCACGTGAAGCAAGATGGCGCTACGCGACCGCGTAAAAAGGTTTGTGGCTCTGTCGTGGTAGAGAGAGTATTGAAGAAGAAAATGGGAATAATTCACACCGTACAAGTACCAAACACTTCACATTGTTGTCGGACGGTTAAACGAAAGTCCTAATACGATTTATTTTATTGTTGTCAATAATAATGAATTGTAAACACTTCTGATGCTCACTGTGAACACGGAGAAACTCATCAGGGCCTAGATACAGTTAATGCATTGTAGTGTACAATGACAACGGATGAACGTGGTAATTTCATTTCATTGCTGCTTTAAATCTACTCGCGCACACGTATTAAACCTTCTAAGCATCAATGGTATGAAATAACACGTTACGTGACCCGACAGCCGGGTACTCATCCGCGAGCCGTAACTGTAACTGTTGCATGATCTGTATCAAAAAACGATAGTGTGTACGTGGTTCGCGAACCTTCTGCGAGCGGTACGTGTGCCGCTGGCAGTGAGCCGTGAGTACTTGGCTCCTGTCACGCTGTATCTGCTCTGTTACAGTTACGGCTCGCAGATGAGTACCCGGCTGACCGTGTATCTGCCATTGTACCTGCTATAACGCACTCACAGAATTGAGGCCGAGGTTAAACTTAAGGAGTATAAATGCCCCCGTTCACGATATGACCAAATAGCGGCATCAAAATTTCAAGCCCACTGACGGTGCATCCGCCGGGACGGCATCCGGCCGTTCTTCAAGTGAAGATTGATCAAAGACGCAATCTTCTTTTTGACATCAGCAATTGCATTTTCGTCTTTCGCCCTGAAAAATAAATTGTAGCCTCCCACAAGCGGCATTTCTCTGATATTTATTGTGGTAGTCGGCGTCATTGATTTTTCCACAAACAAGGATTTTTCCTGTACATTTCAATGAATGCCCAAATAAATTTTTGACGTTGACATAACGATGGCATTAATAGCATCGATAAAATTATTTTATTATGGTTTATAAACACGACTGATGCGGTCGCGCAGCAGCGCGGGATGAATGAATGGAAAATGGACGTCGTTTTGGGCATTCACGAGCCAGTTGGACGGCATCCAGCGTGCGTTTTTGACGCTGACGGTCAATCCCACAGAACATTTTTCTATGGTCAATCCACTAAACCTATGCGTCCATTTGGCGTGATGGATTTACATAGGATCTTGGACGTCTTATAAACGGACGGCGTTTTCTACATTGACGAGAGGATTTTGGAATGCGAGCAGTCTGAATTTGGAGTGTTGGACGCATCGTCAATGGGGGCCTTTACAACCTGCGACTCGAAGTCGGCTTATTGTATGAAAACTCTGTTGAAAGGTAGCCGTGATTCGTCCCGAGGCGGTGCGTCAGATTTGAAAGGAAAATGCGACTAAATATTGTGAACTGAATGGGTCGTTTTGTGTTCTGAGGGGTCGACGGTATTGATTGGATCGACGACATTGTGAAGGCGGCTGGGAAACATGGACGAGATATGGCCTAACAGTGGGCTCTGTTTATGTTGACGTATTAATTTGTTTATTGGAACTGGTATTTAATACTGAAAAACTATTTACAGGTTCTGCACATATTTCCACACACATTGCGGCACTGTGCAATCTACTCTCGACGTTATTGCGTTGTATAATAGAAAAAAAAACCAGCCAAGTGCGAGTTGAACTCGCGTGGGGAGGGTTCCGTAGAGTACCAAAGTCAAATGTTTTTACTCAATTTTGGTATCACATTTAAAATCCTCACAGTAAGACGCGAGTTAACCACTACTAGCGCTATCT
Organism: Yponomeuta evonymella; assembly: GCA_963969515.1. Lineage (NCBI taxonomy): Eukaryota > Metazoa > Arthropoda > Insecta > Lepidoptera > Yponomeutidae > Yponomeuta > Yponomeuta evonymella. The sequence goes on from OZ018346.1 coordinate 9,952,444, forward strand.
AGTGGTATTTCAGTGAACTATTTTCCGTAAGTGAACGTATTATATTAAGATAAGATAAACATAAACATTTACATACAGGCACATACATTGGTTCTGGCCCCACTCTAGGATACCCTGTGTCGTGGGAACCAGAAACAACGACATCACAAACATGTAAACATCCAAGACCTGGGGTTTTTTTTTGGCCCCAGCCGGGATTCGAACCCGGGACCTCTCGCTTGGTATGCAGATGCACTATCACTGCGCCACGAGGTCGTCAAGATAAGAATATTCTTTATTACACACAAGAAGCGAGACATAAAAATTAAGTTTACCACTTTATTTTCGATTGATAGAATTCTTATAGTTTTTATGTAATCTACAAGGAATGAAATATATTTTGTAATTTTTTTTTATTTTAGGCTCAGTAGTTTCGCAGATCAGGGTGGAATGCTCAATTTTCTTATTTATTTTACAATAATAACAAAAATATATTTGAGATCCTCACGACGAGCCCTTTCATTTGATAAATAAATGACAGAGCAAGAAGGTTTTTTTTTTTATTTCCTAATTTGTCCCCCGCTAATAACCCTTATTTAAAAAAATATATATTTACTTTGCACATCTGTTTTTAGGTCATAGGATTACACTATTCTACCGAATTTCACCTGATTTTGGTCCAGTAGATTCGGAGCAAATTGGCTGTGACAGACGGTCGGACAGACAGACGCACGAGTGATCTTATTAGGGTTCCGTTTTTTTATACGGTCTAGGGAACCCTAATAATGACTTCCATGAGCAGCATATATATATACATCCCACTGTAGGGCACAGGCCTTCTCTCAGGGAGAGAGTATGGGCTTATCAACATGCGTGCCCACCACGGATTGGCGACTTCAAGCGCATGTGAATAGCTCAGACACTCAGATTTCCTCACGGTGTTTTCCTTCACCGTTAGCGAGTGGTATTGCTACTACAACTTCAGAAATGTACATAACTTAGAAAACAGTCACAGGTACATGCCCGCACTGGGCATCGAACCTGGGTCTCGCGCTTCCGAGTCCAATGTTCTACCCACTAGGCTACCACCGCTATGACTAACTTTAGTTACAAAACAATTGCATTAAACGTATTTTAACTGCCTCGTTGGTCTAGCGGTATCACGTCTGCGATACCATGGCGGAGGTCGTGGATTCGATGCCCACTGGGGGCCGCCGTACATTTGTACAAATGGCCCCAGTCTGGGTGTATTTCCATGTTCGTTGATCCATGATTACCATATCACAGGGCATCCTAGTTTGGGACCAGGTCAAGTGCAGATTAGGTTGTGTGGAAGTTGTATTTTTATTTAAAGTGACGCTGTTTGGGGGGCGGATTTTGTCTAAATTATAAAATAAACAGTTGGCCAAATTAACTTTGAGAGTACGGGGGTTGGGCATCGTGACCTGCTAGAACTGTCATAATAAAGTAAAGTAATAACCAAAATGTAAGGTTCCCCAGAGATTTAGTTGACCCTAAAACTGGCGTCCACTAGCCATGCCGTTGCCAAGTCCAATCGCAAAAAAGTGGGTGGGGCTGTGTCGGGTGATACGGCCGTTGGTTTACCGTGAAACGTCTATAAGTAAGCGTTATTTTACAGCTCAAACTGCGCAGAGTGCTACGCGGCACTGGCGCTGACTAGCGGCACAAGTCTAGAGGATCTGAGTAATGGCTACTTTGCTCTACTCAACGAATACTAAATGAATTGCACACGACACGTAGTTACAGAGTTATAGCCCTCGCCGAGGCGATATGTTTTCGTTGCATGCGATTTTAGCAAGTGACCAGTAATAGACGTTTCACGTCAAAAAAACCACAATAAAACAGTTTTCTTGTTGAAAAAATGACAGGTAAAAATTTATCAGCTGTCAACTGCAGGAGCAAGACTACGTGATGGCGTGAGCTAGGCACTCCTCAGCTGCGTGTGCGCGAACTAGCAGCGGAAATGCCGTCTACTCACGCTGCGTGTAGTTTTTTTTTTTTTTTTTGTCAGCACCACCTAGCACCCACTTCTAAGACCACAAAACACATCTATAGTTTCCGTAGTTGTAAAATTAAAATTCATACAAATAAAAGTTCTTCTTATAAATTAGGAAGCGTTGCGTACAATCAATCGAATTCCACAAGAAAAATAAAATCGCGCGTAAAGTGCACTTATTGTAAGTATGGTACGTTACAGCTCTGAAATAAATATACCCCATCACTACTTTTTAAACCGAAAAGTCAAATTGATAAATGAATAAACGTAAATTTGATTCAAAACCATAAATATGTTATTTGTATCAGTAGGTATAATAGTAACAAGTAAAATTTTTCTATTGTAACTCGTTTTAAGGTAATTTAAATCGCGTAATCGATTGAAAGAACTGTTGAGGCGGCCGGCACCGAACATTACGGTTATCGGCCAGTGTAAAATCGTCCATGCTTGCGTGGTCGGCTCGAGCTTATTAGTGAGCCTCGCGGACTCATCGGACGCGACCAGCAGCCGGCACGCCAGCCGCGCGAACGTGCAGCGGAACTGCCTGCTTATGGTGCAGTACGGCACGAAGTTCGCCGACGACGTGAACAGCGCCATCACCATTCTGCGTCATACTGTGTGCGTTTAGGATGAAGGGCAGAAGGCAGGACGGCCACATTGCACATCATCATCATCATCATCATCAGCCATATGGCGTCCACTGCAGGACATAGGCCTCCCACATGGTTTTCATAACCATGAGGGGTTTTGCCATAATCACCACGCTTGGCGGGCGGGTTGGCGATCGCAGTATGCGGTTGGAAACTCAGGAAGACGCTGCTGCCCGTCTCCTGGTAATTGATTTCCTTAGTCGCCTTCTACGACATCCACGGAAGGAAATGGAGTGACGCTATTCTTAATCCGGCGCCACGCGCTACATTGCACAATAACAGATAATTCGCCCGAAACGCACGCAGCATGACCGCTGCACGTTCGGTAGCCCTGAAGATAACGGTAACCGCACGACATTTTTTTCAGGCAACGGCCGCGAGGGACCTGTCTCATAGAACTACAATTCATAGTTTCATGATAATTCTATGTACATTACAAAGTCGATTAGCCCACAGATTAACAAGTGGGAAGACTCGGCTACGCAATGTACATTCAATTGTCATAATAAATTATGAATTGTAGTTGTATGAAACGCGGCCATGCTGACGCGTCATCGTTATGTTTAACATGGTTATCGTCCAGCCCATCCATACCTGAGTTATGAGTTACCGACGGCATAGACTTAAAATCAGCGCTGAGGGCTCACTCCCTCAGCACAACGCTGAGTCAGCCGCTTTTGTGGCACCTTAAGACACACCACAGGCTACATCTAAATTTTTTTATCTGTTGTGTATAACGTTTTCTCTCTGTTGTTGTTAGTATTGTGTCACTTATCTATTTATTTTGTTTCTTTTATGTGTTTTGTCGTTGTAATACATAGATATATTTTCTTTCTTTCTTACCTGCGTGGTCGGCTCGAGCTTGTTAGCAAGCTTGGCGGGCTCGTCGGGCGCGACCAGCAGGCGGCGCGCCAGCCGCGCGAATGTGCAGCGGAACTGCCGGCTCATGCTGCAGTACAGCACGAAGTTCACTGACGACGTAAACAGCGCCAGCACGTCCATCAGGTCGCCTGCGGTCAATAATGATGACATTACAGCATGTTAAGCGCTGGCTCAGGGAGTAGAAGTTGCCAGACGCTGACTGGCCAATATCGCCTGAATGTGGAAAAACGGTCAACCAAAAATCGCCTGAGTTGTTGCAACTCAGTACATATAGTACTTGTGTTACCATAAACACAACATACCCTTAGCATGTCCATTATAAATTATTAAGTAGAATTATATTGAACCTGAGAACCTCTTAAGAACTACATTGGAGCTTTAGCTCCGCTTTTTTAGCTAAAATTGTATTATTTGACGGTAAAATTGACATATCCATATTATGTGAGCGAACAATATTTATTTCTGCGCACATCTAATGACTCATTACGAATCCATTTATACTACCGTAGCATCATTTCCAAATACGCTACAAATATTGTCAACTCATTGTCTATCAAATATTATCAAATATTCAATAGGAATTCAACCTTTACATTCGTGTACTATAATTAGTTACGTTAAGAGCGACATTGCAACAAAAAAGTAAAGATTAACCTGCAGTCGACCGTACAACCAAGTTGGTAACAAACGAATATGTAGTCATTCAACACAGCAAAGGGCCACATAATACACTGCAACGACTAATGAATAATGAGGAAGCGAAAGTGATCTGTCAGGATCGTGGCAAGTGGCAGTCCCTGGTCTCTGCCTACCCTTCTGGGATACAGGTGTGAGTTTACATATGTATGTATTTTAGGTTCTGCGGGTTATTGTTATAGAAGATATTAAAATATTTATAAAAAAAAATTGTTACAATATTCACAACTGCTACAATATACAACAAAGAATATGGTTAAGAAAGCAAATTGTCCCCAAACGAAACTAATTTGGACGTGTGAATATGACAAAGGGAATATATCTGTTTGATGTATTGTGCTGCTTCTATCGGATTTCGCTTTTGTCACCGTATCTTTGTTGTGTCTGTCTTTGATGAATGGTACCTTAGTACGCAAAAAACTCGGTTTTAAGTTATTCATCTAAGAAAAGTGCGTGTCGGCCCACGCGCAGTGTTGGGTTCAATTCAATTCAATTCAATTCAAATATTTTTATTCATTGTAAAAACAGAATGTTTACTTAATGAACGTCAAAGTTGTTAGTTTCACAATTAATGGATTATGTGGAGAAGAAGCTAACAAAGAAACTCCACATTTATTCTTTTCAAAACACGTTTTAGCTTAATTAACAGAGTTTTCAACTTAAAATATTAGTCATGAATGTGTTGAACACTAGTCACAATCGTCCTTTAAATAATATTAATCTACTGTTTAATGCCAAACATCTTTGTCTTCTAAATAATCCTTGATGTTATAGTAAGCCTTTTTGCACAGAATGTGCTTAACACATTTTTTAAATCGCGTTGGAGGTAACTCTAATATATCTTGAGGAATTTTGTTGTAGAACCTTATACAGTGCCCCATAAAGGATGTGTTAACTTTTGCAAGTCTAAATAGTGGAAATGACAATTTATGTTTATTTCTAGTATTAACATTATGGTGGCCACCAACATTTTCGAAGTCTTTGATATTTTTCCTAACGTACATAATATTTTCATAAATGTATTGACATGCAACTGTTAAGATGTTGGTTTCTTTGAAGAAATCTCTTAGCGAATCCCTACTACCTAACTTGTAAATAAATCGGATGGCTCTCTTCTGCAAGATGAAGATAGTCTCAATGTCTGCTGCCCGGCCCCATAGTAGTATACCGTAGGACATAATACTATGGAAGTAACTAAAATAAACAAGCCTAGCAGTTGCAACGTCAGTGAGTTCCCTAATTCTTTTCACTGCATATTCTGCAGAGCTAAGTCTGTGTGCTAATTTTACAATATGTGGACCCCATTGTAGTTTTGCATCGATTGTGATGCCCAGAAATACAGTATCATCTACAAATTCTAGTTTTTCATGTCCAATTACTATGTTGTTCTCAACTACTCGTAAGTTAGGTAAGGAAAACTTTATACATTTTGTCTTTTTAGAATTTAGCAGCAGATTATTTGCTGTGTACCAATCTAGTACTTGCGAGAGAGCATTATTTGCATCGTCAAGATTATTTTCTTGTCTCCTTATTTTAAAAATAAGTGACGTGTCATCAGCAAATAACACTATCTCAGACATTTTTTGTAACATAAACGGTAAATCATTTATATAGACTAGGAAAAGGAGCGGCCCTAAGATAGATCTCTGCGGGACTCCTATTTTTACAAGTGAACCCGAGGATTTAATACGATTTTCGTCTGCTTTTTGGACCCTTCCTTCTAAATACGATCTTAAAAGATCTAAACCTCCGTAGAAGGAAAGGTTCCGTGATTGCTTTACACATCTAATCAAAGTAATTTTCATTTGAATTTGTATGATTTTTCTTTTTATAATTACTTGTAAAGCCTTCTTAGCCGAGATAGTTTTTCTTTTACCTTTATTGTATGTGCTATTGCCCCGAATTTTTTTTATTTTTTTCTACCGTTTTGTCGGCGTAATAATATATAACTCTATGCAAAATTTGAGCTGTCTAGTACTAATCATGTCTGAGCTAGGCCGCGGACAGACAGCCAGACTATAAGGGTCCTTTGATGACTACGAAACCCTAAAAAATTTAATAAATGTCTTGTGTGCAATAAAGTATAATATTAAAAATAGTAATAAAATTTACTTAGTACAGTCGAAAGCAGCTCGTTCTTTACGTTTTTGTTCGGCCATAATATAACTAAGCAAGTGTATGCGTGTACAAGACTATCCGGAGACCGCGAGTAAAATCCGCGCGTCGTGACGCGCGTTCCAAAATCAATCGTAAGTTTAATCTATGTTGTAATTAATCGACCATAGACAGATAGAGAGACGATGCACGTGGAACGAGCGGACAGAAAAGAGAAAAAGGAATAATACAGGCGGGAAAAAAGGAACGAGAAAAACGGGGCCTTGGCGGGAAGGCAACGAGGAGGTAAGGCGGGAAGCTGGTGAGTTGCTTGATATTATTTTCCTTGTTGCTGTGAAATGAAGTAGTTTAAAGACCCTAAAACCATATTATGTCCTCCGGGTAAATTCCGTTGTATGACTTTGCAAGGATAACTTCACCATCAAACCGATGCCCAGTTGAGCTATTTTGGAGCTTTGCCCTGTCGAGCATGCTCAGTCCAATTATACTTACATAATAACACACAGTTGAGCGTGAACTATGCCCAGTTGAGCTAGTTCGGACCGTTGCCCTGTCGAGCACGTTCAGTCCTGTTATATTTACCTAATAACGCCCAGTTGAGCGTGAACTATGCCCAGTTAAGCGTGAACTATGCGCAGTTGAGCTAGTTCGGAACGTTGCCCTGTCGAGCACGTTAAGTTTTATTAGATTTAACTTATAACACCTAGTTGAGCGTGAACTATGCCTAGTTGAGCTAGTTCGGAGCGTTGCCCTGTCGAGCACGTTCAGTCTTATTATATTTACATATTAACGCCCAGTTGAGCGTGAACTATACTTAGTTGAACTAGTTCGGAGCGTTGCCCTGTCGAGCACGTTCAGTCCTTTTATACCTACTTAAGAACACCCAGTTGAGCGTGAGCTAGGCCCTGTTGAGCTAGTTTAGAACTTTGCCCTGTTGAGCATTATGATATATAAATAGAGACCGAGGTCTATAAGATCAGAAAGGCAGAGAGGCGGGCTGTGACGGGAGCTGTGACCCTATGGTTGCCCGGAAATAAAGAGTTGTGTCACACTCTATCAGATAAGTAAATGATCACCTACCTAATTATGACCCTTTAAGTCTATATTGCTATATGTAAGTAGTTTCTATATGTTACCCATATCGTCATGGAAGTATTCGTAATGATAGCGAACTCAATTACTTTCATCTCGCGACTGATGTTTTCTTATGTGTACAAATATGTCACGATTAATCTACACCCCTAATTCGTGGCGACAATAATACTAGCGCAAAAAAAAACATTTTTTCCTCGCCTAAAGCACATAATAGTGTGGGGTATCATTGGATTGGTCGTTTAAAAATACTGTGGGTGTAGCAAAACCACATGCTCGGAGAGCAAAACCAATTTTTGATTTAGGGATCCATTTGAGAAATATTAAGCTTTTAAGCGCAAATTTTGTTAGAGTAGGGCGTTCACCCTTTCTCCGGATAAATGGTTGATTGTAGAAAACGGTTGATTATAGAAACGTGAAAAATTTCAGGGCAGTAGCATATATTAACCCCTCTGAACTTATAAGGAAAACTGTCACGGCTAAGTAAGCCTTACCAGTTAACGGATAATAGGCGACCAATAAGCGGTGGTAGCGGAGCGGTAGAACGCCGGCTTTTCATTCGAGAGGTCGTGGGTTCGAATCCCGACTTTGTTTGCTAAGTTACGTACATTTGTGAAGTTATAGTAGAAATACCCCTTGCTAACGGTGGAGGAACACATCGTGAGGAAACCTTAGTGTCCGAGGTGTTCACATACCTCAGCGCTTGAAATTGACAATCCGCAGTGGGCACGCGTGGTAATTAAGCCCATACTCTCTCTCTGATAGAAGCCCTGTGCCCCGCAGTGGGACGTATATAAAATATATAAAAAATAAAAGGCGACCAAGTTATAAAAAGAAAACTTCGTACAAATTCCATTGCAAATTACTTTGATGAAGTTGTTAGTTCTGTAAAGCAGGTAAAAAGACCCTCCTTCTACGGAACCCTACACGGCGCGTGGCCCGACACGCATTTGGCCGGTTTTTTTGCGACTTCGAGATCGACCCCATAATAAAAGTGGTTTTTGTTGATGAGAAGGAAGCCTAAGTCAGGCTTAACTTTACAATAAAATACTTTGGCCTTTGCATCTAGGTAATTAGATGATATATACAGCGTCCAGAGGCACCTTTAAGCACACTAAATTGGTAAACAGGTGACTCGGAGGCGGCAGTGCTTTGAGCATTGTTTTTTCTATGGAGTAGGCTTACCCAGCACCTATACCATCCTGACAGCTTAGTCGGCTTTGCCTACAGGAAAGATGAGTCAATACGTGCGGAGTCAACCAAGCCGCGAGTTTCCTCACGATGTTTTCCTTCACAATTAGCGTGAACACACTCTAAATACTTTGTATTATTCGTGGAGATTAATGGGTAATCTTGATTGGTATCTTAATAACAATGTGTAATAACAACGGTCGCATAAGCCGACGCTTAGGTAGGTCCAAAAGCGGGTTAATTAACATTTCCGGGTAAACCGGGTAAAGTACAGTAATATAAATTTGGTTCTGTAAGTTTTTTTTTTCAGATTTATATGTAGATATTTATCTAATATATAAAAGTCTTTTGTCACAGGGTTTGTCATTGACCTACTCCGAAACGGCTTCACCGATTTTTAAGAAATTTTCTGTGTATATGTGGAAGGTCTAAGAATAGGTCGCAGGCTAATTAATATGGCAAAACAACGTCTTCCGAGTCACCTAGTTACTTATAAAAATACAAAAATTAAACAGTCCATAAAGGGTAACGGGGACCCATTCCTTTAAAAGGGTGGTGGTACAGCCAATTAGCAGCACGTTGTGACTCTTGACTGGATTTAGGAAAGGAACTACTAAAGACTATCTTGTGCTGCGTCAAAGAAAATTAAGCATACATTCAGTTATAACATAGTCACGACGCATTAAATACATCATCATCATCATCAGCCGTTTGACGTCCACTGCAAGACATAGGCCTCCCTCATGGTTTTCATTACCTACCATGAGGGGGTTTGCCATAATCGCCACGCTTGGCAGGCGGGTTGGCGATCGCAGTATGCGGTTGGAATCTCAGGAAGACGCTGCTGCCCGTCTTCTGGTAATTTATTTCCTTAGTCTCCTTCTACGACATCCACGGGAGGAAATGGAGTGACGCTATTCTTAATCCGGCGCCACACGGATCGCTATTCTTAATCCGGCGCCACACGGATGCATACTGAGTTTGAATTAAGTACCTAATTAGTTTTTTTTTTTAAAACTGCAAGTGTTGTCGTACAAAAATACTGAATTAATTTCTGCCAAAAATAACAAAATCTAAAATTCAGTTACTCATAAGTGGTGAAGGCGATATTACTCGGCTCAATTTCGGTGCAATATTGCTCTCAATGTCACGACTTCAATGGCATCGAAACGTGAAGCTATATTACACGGTTCAATTTCAGTTCAATGTTGGTACCAATTTCATAGCTTCAATGGAATAGAAACGTCTAAATACATTGCAATGTCATTGAGTAATTTCATTGAAAGCTAAATCTCGGCGAACACTTTCAATGCGATTGCCGCAGACGATCATTCAATGCGATTGAAAACGAATTGAAAGTGTAAACACGGAGATTGAACGATCGGGCGCATTTTTTTATGTTCAATGCTATTCAATGGCATTGCTTCAATGTGATTGAACCGTGTAAATAGTAAGAGTCGTTCAATTTCCATTGTTCAATGGCATTGCCTCAATGTGATTGAACCGTGTAATGCCTTTCAATGGTATTGCTTCAAAATGGGTGCCTTATGATTTGACTGATCTGCAGAAAGAAACGCGTGTTGAAACTTGTGTTGCCTTGTTGAACCGGTACAGAAATGAAGGAATATTGGATCGAATTGTAACATGTGATGAAAAGTGGATTCTTTATGATAACCGGAAAAGAAAAATGCAATGGCTGACCCCAGGTCAAATGCCACAACAGTATTCAAAAATCACTCGAATTTTCGCAGTATCCATCTTTCTTGTCTAAATTGAATAACAAAAACAATTGAAAGTCGATATTCAAATGTTTCACATTTTTTAAAAAAAGAACATCATAGAAACCATTTGAAAAAAGTTTCATTCGAAAACCTCAAACCATGAAGATTCTATGTCAATTCAAAGAACCTATTGCAATAAAACGGCAATTTCATACTTTAACCCCTAATACCTACATGTAAGTATATGATGATGATGATTTCCTCTTATCCCTTATCAGGGACATAGGGCTCGTAGAAGGGATCTCCATTTCTCGCGGTCTTGTGCGGCAACTTCTAACTCGTTCCAATTGAGTCCCGTTGAAGCAGCCTCTTTCTCAACGGAACGCCTCCAGGTAGTACGTGGGCGGCCCGGCCGTCTCTTGCCAGAAGTTTGCCACGTTAGACTCTGTTTGGCCAGCTGGTTGTGGGGTCTTCTCAAGGTATGTCCAATCCATCGCCATTTTCTTTGCAGGATTTCCTTATTGATGGGCTTTTGGTCTGTCAGTTCCCATAATCTTGCATTAGATATGGTTCGTGGCCAATGTATACCGAGTATGCGCCGTAGACATTTGTTTAAAAACACTTGCAGTCTATTAGTTACGTGGTTTTTGACCAGCCACGTTTCACATCCGTACAGAAGAACTGACTTGACATTGGAGTTGAACATGCTGATTTTGGTCCGCCGAGTAATGACTGAGGAAGTCCACACGGGCTTCAGTTGCGCATATGCTGCACGCGCTTTGTTGATGCGCGCCTCCACGTCAGCTTCTGCACCTCCCAGACGGTCCACAACACTTCCGAGGTAGGTGAACTTCTCGACTTGTTCGACATTCTCACCGTTTACGACAATGGGCGTGACGTCGTGAGTGTTTAGTCGCATGTCTTTCGTCTTAGCGCAGTTAATGCGTAGTCCTTCTTTCGCAGCGACATCGGCGAGGTCATTCGTCTTAGACTGCAGTTGGTCACGTGATACCGCAAGCAAGCAGAGGTCATCCGCGAAGTCGATGTCCTCCAGAGTTTTATCATTCATCCACGGGAGTCCTCTTTCTCCTGCACTTGTTACCCTGCGCATCACGTCGTCCAAGACTATTAAGAATAGTAGCGGAGATAGTAGACAGCCCTGTTTCACGCCGGCAGTGACTGGGATCGGTTCTGTAAGCTGGCCTCCATGTAATACGCGGCACGAGGAACCATAGTAAAGAGATTTAATTAAATCGATGATCTTGCCTGGTATACCCCGTCGCTTCAAGATCCGCCAAATACTTTTCCATGTAACCCTGTCAAAAGCTTTTTCAAAGTCTACGAACAGAGTATAAAGTTCATTCTGCATTTCATTGCACTGCTCCAGGATCATTCGCAGAACGTTAATCTGGTCAGTGCAAGATCGCCCCTCCCTGAATCCACTCTGTTCGTCTCTCAGCTTTCCGTCGACAGCGCTCTTCATTCTGTCTAATAGGACCCTGCAAAGAACTTTAGAGCAAACAGGCAGTAAATTTATTCCCCTCCAGTTACCACAATTAGACAGGTTTCCTTTCTTTGGCAGCTTGATGATGATACCCTCCTTCCAGCTTTGTGGTATCTGTCCCGACTCCCATACAACTGTCATCAGGGGCAACAATACATCCGCCGCTACTTCCGCGTTGGCTGTAAGTGCGTCAACTGGGATGCCGTCATTACCAGGTGCCTTGCCATTTTTTAGACTTTTGATGGCCTTCGAGATTTCTGCAATGTCAGGTGGGTCGATTTTGATGTCTAACACCTCCATTCCATTTGCAACATCATGTTCACTCTCTTCCTCTTCATCATCAGCCATATCCTGGAAGACTTCAGCAAAATGCTCATGCCATCTTTTTATTTGCTCTTCAGGCGTGGTCAGCAACTTCCCTGATTTATCCATGATTGGCCGAGTGGCAAGCATTTTACTGCAAAGTTCTCTTCCAGCACGGTATAGCTCTCTGGTGTTTCCGGCTCTTGCCGCTGTTTCTGCTCTTTGGGCTATGGTTGCTGCTCTGACACGTTTATCACTACGTGCGCTGCGTTTCACGTCACTTTCACATAGGAAGTATTCGTAGGCTAAACTTTCTTTGGCGCTTTGGTCTTTAGCAGCATTAAGCTTCTCTTTGATGGATTTCCGGTGCAGTATTTTGTTCCAGGTGTCAGTTGAGATCCATTCCTTCCTATTAGGATGCTTGTACCCTAGAAGGCTTTTGCAGCAGCTCTGTAGTGCGTCTTTAACAGTACTCCACTCCTCCTCCACCGAAGCCCCCATTTTTCTGTGGGTGTGGTAGTTATTATGAAGTTCTTTGCAAAAGTGTTGTTTAAACCCAGGATTTTGTAGGCTAGAGACGTCAAATCGCCTAGGTGTAGTGCTGGCTTTGCGCAAAACCTTCGCTGTTTTCAAACTTACTTTAGCCACAATAAGGTGATGATCACTGTTTACATCAGCTCCTCGCCGGTTTCGGACGTCTAGTAGCGAGTGCCTCCACTTTCTACTGATCATCACATGGTCAATCTGGTTTTCCGTTCGTCTGTCAGGTGACACCCACGATACTTTGTGGCAATCTCTGTGGGGAAAGATGGAACCCCCAATAATAAGGTCGAATTCACAGCAGAAGTCCACTAGCATATTACCATTGTCGCTGCGATTGCCGAGTGCATGTTTGCCTACCCATGATTCCAAACCCTGGTTGTTATTCCCAATCTGAGCGTTAAAGTCACCCATACATATAACTATGTCTCCTTTTGGTATACTATGTACTGTTGCAGTGAGCTGTTTGTAGAATGCTTCCTTTTTGTCAGGGTCGGCCGCATTGGTAGGTGCATAACATTGCAAGACTGTGATGTTCCTCACTTTGGACCGAAAGCGTGCCATGATAATCCTGTCTGACACTGGTTGCCAATCCAGGAGACTAATTCGAGCATTACTGGAAAGCAGGAAACCCACTCCATATTCGTGTTTTTCTGTTTGGCCCGAGTAGAGCAAGGTGTGGTTGTCTACTTTGTGTTCACCAAACTCTTTCCATCTCGTTTCAGAGATGCCTAGTATGTCTAATCGATAGTCTTTCATGTATTTCAAGACTTGGAGCACTCTGCTTTCTTCTCTCAACGTGCGAACATTCCAACATCCAATCAGTGTCCGTTTTTTCGCGCCAAAGGTCGGTTGTTTAAAATCGGTCCGGTTTTTCCTTCTTTGAGTTTCAGTAATATTATAGTTTTCAGATATACAGGTTATTAGCCCATAGTATCCTAGACGGCTAGCAGGGCTGCTACTTCAAAGCGTACCGTCACACTCGGTTTGTTCTCAGAGTTCCTTCTCTTATCGTCCTTTTTGGAGGTATTTAGACCCCCAAGGCCGCCGCAAGCCTCATCTAGCCGTAGCCAGGTATATGGTTATACCGCCATTGCTCGGTCGCCATCGCCTCGTCGGTTGTCTAGCAGGGAGTACCACGGGGTCACAGTGACCACCGCCGCCTTACGGCGCGTGCAGGTGAGGTTGACAGTTGGGTCGGTCAAGATGTTTTTGACCGTTCTCCCCTTACTCCCCTTACTCCCCTTACTCCATGTAAGTATATAAGTAACAATAATTTAAAGCGCAGATGTCACCAATAAATTGGCAGCGGCATTACCATTCAATTTCCTTTCGAATGGAAAATAAGGTAGCAATATCCTTTTTTGGTTCATCGTCATTGTCATAATATTTCCATAACAGAGGGAGTGTAAACACGGTCGGAGCGATGTTTTTACCATTTTGTTCTTTGGTTTGCTTTGCGTACGCAATTACATTTCAGATTATATGCGATGCAGCCTACATGCTGCCTTGGCTAAAAGCGGTGGTAGCGCGGTAGAACTCACAGAGAGGTGGTAGGTTCGAATCATGTACCAAAGACTTTGTTTTCAAAGTTACTTTGGTTACTACGTGAAAATATTGTGAGGAAAGAGTGAATGGTCTTCATTTAACTTTTTATTTTCCAAAAAGTCAACCTGAAATCTGAAACTTCTCCGGCAGTAGCGATATCCCCAGATGTACGCCACTAGCTAATTGCAAACGTATTCAACACGGAAGCTCAACACCGCCGCCTCTGCTGCATTGAGTTTCGAATGGAATGTGTAATTGTGACAGTATACTATGCAGGCCTCGTCAAACTGCTCCAAGGCACAAACGGTAGTTAGGTAAGGTTAGGGCGAGGAGACGGAGCCCCATTTCATAAAACCTTCAAATTAAACCTTTTGTTGATCGACTGAATAGCAGTTCTGCTTCTGGTCAAATATCCAATGCTCTGAGCCTTGCCCACTTTCCCGTTACACGGGCATCCTGTTGCAGTATAGTTTTGGAAACCGCCCGAATACATTGTTCAGGTTACAGATCTGTGTTTATTTAATACATTTTACGTCGGTAGTGGAGAGGAATTTATGTGTTACAATATTACACTATTGCGTTACTGTTATTAAAACTAACATCATAATACTCCTCAATGACCTGATTGCTACTGCATTAACTCCTGAACTGACCTCGCGGAATGGAACGTATAGGTGGCCCATACTAAGTTGGACACAGATCTGTGTCGCGGCAGACGAGTGGTTAATCTTACTTTTTTGAATCTTCTGCCATATCCAAGTCTCGGCACCATAAATAAGACTGAGTCGAAATAAGAGTAAGTTAATTCAATGTTTCCTATGAATGAACATTTGTGTTCATGTATATTTTGTAATTAGCTAGCTCTCTAACTGTAGAGCACTTGCTCACCCCACATCTACGAGTAGACACTTTCCTGTCTATGACAAGTTAGAGAAATCTGAAGTTTGGTATCT
This sequence comes from Yponomeuta evonymella, assembly GCA_963969515.1. Classification (NCBI taxonomy): domain Eukaryota; kingdom Metazoa; phylum Arthropoda; class Insecta; order Lepidoptera; family Yponomeutidae; genus Yponomeuta; species Yponomeuta evonymella. The sequence goes on from OZ018346.1 coordinate 9,967,635, forward strand.
ACCTGATTTCAACTTAAACGAACCGTCTTCGTGCGATTGGTTGCACGCTCTAAGTAGAAAAGTTAAAGCTAAAGTGCCTTATAGACTTGATACCGCTAGACCAATGAGGCAGTAAACGAGAGACAACAAACTAAAAATATAACTATACATCGTGAGGAAACCTGAGTGTCCGAGGGGTTCACATACCTCAGCGCTTCAAATTGCCAATCCGCGGTGGGCACGTGTGGTAATTAAGTCCGTACTCCCTGAGAAAAATAGGGCCTGTGCCCTGCAGTTGGACGTACGAGTATGTAGGCTACATACGAAAATACCTAACTTCCTCTCGGTTGATGAAATATAAAGAACGGCGTGAACGATCTTCCCATCCTTGACACGAGCTTTGACCAAAAGCCCACAGGTTGGTTGGCAGTAATAGGAAAAGGTCTCCGCCAGCGTCGTTCCCCCACTGCAGTCTTTACTGTGATTACAGAGAAGCCTTTCTATGTACCGTGGCTCGTAAAGGTAAATTTATGACTGCCTCGAGCGCGTTCCTTAATGTTTGTATAGTCTGAGCAGAGATCTCAGCTTTTATCTGTCAGACAGGAACTTTTAAGCGCCCGCGTGTAATCTTACTATTTTTGGTACTATTATTTTTTAAGTAAGTCACAGTTAGAAATGGTTAAAATATGGGCCACTGGCCTCTCCCAAAGTACTTTTTTTCTTTTGTCCTCAGCCATCCTCATCCAGCAGTGGACGAGTAGGTATGGGTTAATTAATTGACTGATTGAATGATTGACTGATTGATTGATTGATAGGGCCATAGACCATATTGAATAGCTCCAGCTCAGAGACGGGTAAATTAAAAAAAAGAGAAAGAAAGAGAGAAAGACATTTACTGCGGGTGATCGTACTCTTTCACAATACAGTGTGTAACCAAATCCTCATATACTTCCGAAAATGGAGGGTTGTCAATACAAACAACTTTTATTGCGACAAAAGTTTAAATCGCGAAAAAATTAAAGCAGTTCCTACACATATCATTGCCGCAGCAGGTGGTAACATAGGTATGATATAGCTGATGTTGTCGCGATGTCGAAGTTTTCCCGGTGGTAAAAGATGTTCGTCGTACTGACGTGTATTTATATGTCAATTTCGTTTCGTTTCCAAATTCGTCGCCTGGACGGTTTTACATTGGACGATAGCTGCACGACAACTTGGACTAGTATTCATACATCGACAATCTTTTGCACTGAAGTCCTCCTAAAAGTATGAAACTAATACCTAGTCCGATGATGTATAGTGTCCTTACATTTATCGTCCGATGTGAGACTATTGTCTGTCGGACGTCGTACGTAGCAATAGTAGAGTTGGTAGCGTGTGTGCATAATAATTGACATATACGATAAGAAGAATACAAAAATATAATTTGAACATATCTACCTAAAACCACCACTGGGGGCCGTACAAATGGCCTCAGTCTGGCTGTAGTTCCATGTTTGTGATGTCCTTGCCTGGTTACCATAGAACAGTTTGGGACGAGGTCAAGTGTTTGTGTTCTTTGGAAGTAACTTATTTATTTAAAACACATTTGATGCCTGTATGTATTACAGTTCAACTGGATACCTATTACAATTTCAAAGATAAAGCCCTTTAAAGGTCGGACGGACGGACAGACAGACAGACAGCCGGACAGATAGACAGACAGAGGAGGTAGAGTAATAGGGTCCCGTTTGGCACCTTTCGGGTATGGAACCCCAAAAACTTTCCTAATGTAAGTGTTACGAACTCAATTATCCCCGGCTGTCATATATAATTTGGCAGCAATTTCGGTCTCCCACATCCAAACTAATGCGAGAGTGCTAATCGACATCGTTACAGCGCCAGACCGCGCTACTACCGCTTATAGAGCCACACAAACGGTGGTGGTGCGGTCGGTTAGACACTTGCCTCACATTCGTGAGATCGTGGGTTCACACACATGTAACGAATAAAGAAATAAATAATTAAATTTATTATTTATACGAACATCTTACATACTTTAGAAAAGTTAAAGGTAATTATTACGGGCATAGCACGAGCGCCAATTTGTCTATTCTCAACTGTCATTTTAAACTCTCCAGAGTATTAAAATGACGAGACGGGCGGTTTCTCTACGCATGCGAACATATGAAGACGCGCAAGCTAACTTTTCCCGCGCCTTTAAATTTAATTATATTTCGTACATTTTTTCTCAGATTTATCTCCGCCGCGAACACGACGGTATTTTTTCTCGCAAAATGGCCGCTTACTGCGAGTATATATGTCTGCTAGTATCGAGGGTGCACACAAAGCTTTTTCACACCTGCTATTCAGAAAAGATCCCTTGATCCCCTCAAATGAGGGATCAAAGTTGTACTTTTCTTCCCTGATATTCTAGTTTTTTTTTATTGCCCTCAGCATGATCCGTGTGCAGATTTTCACAAAATGTAATTCCAATTCGATTTTTATTTTGTTGCAATCGATCATAATTCTTCCACGGCACATAAATAATTTAATACCAATCCATTGGCAATTTACATTAAAACGTACAATTAAACTTACAGCCATAGAGCCATAAACAAACTCGCTTCGCTCGGGATTCTATTGTATAATCTTTCGCTTCACTCAGGATTCAATATACCGCCCTCGCCATAAATATATCATTTTGCTCCCTTGAGACACAATCTACTATTGTAGGCGCATATTTTTTTTATTTCTGCGTACTGCGTGCTATTTTATTTGACTCCAAAAAGTTTTGTTAACTTATTATTAAATAGATATTTGTGTTTAAAAATATCTGGCGGAGAAAGAAGGTCTGTAAAAGAAAATTATGTTTTTTTTTCATTGGTGGCACTAATGAACCTCATTGAGCCTCTAAACGATTCCAGATTCATGTAGGCAAAGGCTGAAACACAGTGTATTTATTGTACCACTTGGTACTTGTAGCCTACAATAATAAAAATAAAACATTTATTTCGGATAAAGCAGAGATCCATAGTGTTGTTAGAAGCCTTAAAACCTAAAACTAAACTAAAGGTAAAAACCAGCCAAGTGCGTGTCGGGCCACGCGCAATGTAGGGTTCCGTAGAAAGAGGGTATTTTTATCTGCATTACGGAACTAACAACTTCATCGGATTTTGTACGAAATTTTACTTTTATAAGTTGGTTGCCTATTACTCGTTAACTAGTAAAGCCTACACAGCCGTGATACTTCTTCTTTCAAGTTCATTATATGTGCTACTACCCTAATTTTTTTCACGTTTTTACAATCAACCGTTCAGCCAAGAGGGGGGGATGACGACACCCTACTCGGACAAAAATTTGCGATTCAAAGCTTAATAATAGGGGTTAAAGTATGAAATTGCCGTTTTATTGCAATAGGTTCTTTGAATTGACATAGAATCTTCATGGTTTGAGGTTTTCGAATGAAACTTTTTTCAAATGGTTTCTATGATGTTCTTTTTTTTTTTAAATGTGAAACATTTGAATATCGACTTTCAATTGTTTTTGTTATTCAATTTAGACAAGAAAGATGGATACTGCGAAAATTCGAGTGATTTTTGAATACGAGTTCCGACGCGGAACTAACGCGGCAGAAACAGCCCGCAATATCAATGCTGCGTTTGGAGAGGGGTCTACTAATGAAAGCACCGTGCGATTTTGGTTTAAACGCTTTCGTGATGGAAATTTCGACTTAAAGAACGAGCCACGAGGAAGACCGCCCACACAGGTGAATAACGATGAATTAAGAGAGATAGTGGAAGCCGACCCTAGTCAAACTATCCAGGAATTAGTGGCATGGTTTAACGTTAGATACCTTACCCACAATATTGACTCACTTGCGTCAAATCAATAAACAGCCCCGACTCATGAATCGACCTTCACCATTATTGCTCCACGACAACGCGAGACCTCACACAGCACGAGAAACCATTTTGACCCTTCAGGAACTGCAGTTAGAAACCATTCGTCATCCTCCGTATTCACCAGACCTTGCTCCAACGGACTACCATTTTTTTCGTGATTTGGACAATTACCTACGTGACAAGAAGTTTCTTCTCAGGAGGCAGTACAAAATGCTTTCACACAGTTTGTGCAGTCTAGATCGTCGGAGTTCTATCGCAAAGGCATTAATGACCTTCCCATTAGATGGCAGCAATGTATAGATAATAAATTTGTTAAAAATTTAAAAAATAAACAATTTAGATTTTCAGTACAAATCGGCAATTTCATACTTTAACCCCTAATATTTCGCAAACGAAACCCTAAATCGAAAAATGGTCTTCCTGCACCCACAATAATTTTCAACGACCAATCCAACGATACAACCCCACATGATGGTGTAGACGAGAAAAAAAATCACCCCACTTTTCATGTTAGGGGAGGTATAGTAAAAAAATTATTTCCATCATTTTATTGTTTAACTTTGTCGGCGTGATAAATTATACACACACCAAATTACAGCTTTCTAGTACCACCAGTTTTTGCGCTAGGCCGCGGACGGACATACAGACAGACAGACAGACATAGCGAAACTATAAGGGTTCCTTGTCGGACAACGGAACCCTAAAAACAATTTTAAACAGTACTTATTTGACTTATTTACATTTTACTTAATACAATGATTTGTGGTACAATAAATAGTCTGTGGTAGAGTCTTTATAAGGATATGACTTTACGACAGGCTATTTATACTGCGTTCATGAAGTCTCTTAAGGGAATCGTGTTTTTATAAATAGCACCGTAAGTCTGTATTACAGACTTGATGAAACTTACTGGGGCATTATTGTTAAGGAAAACGTCGTGAGGAAGCCTGCCTCTTAGATAGCTCCACGGGCTTTTCGTCTCTCCCGTAATTAGGTAGGCTTTAAAAATCTGTTCCAGGCAAAACAAAAATATTATGTATAATAAAATTCAATCAACTCACAAAATTTCTTTCTCGCTGATCTGTACACCACATCGTAATAAAAAAATGTCTTCTCTTCTTTGACGTGTCTATAGCACCGGTTTATCTTAGTTTCCTAACTTCGCTGTGATCCATCTTGTGTAAGATGTTTGTATTTGTAGTTAGCGTAAAGCAATCGAACGCACCGCTAGGCGACTTTAGCCAACTGGGAAATATTTTTGGACGAACTATATTTAAATTCTATTAAATGTATGGTGTTTCATTTCATTGTTTTTCCCATACTTAAAGTTGTTCATGGGGACGAGAAGAACTTTCTATTTTTGGGTATATATGGGGAAGCACTCGCGTTGTTGTGTTCGATTAATTAGCTATAAAGCTAACTAAAAATTATTCTAGCTGATGTTGGATTTAAACTGACAAATAATGGTACAATGATTACCGTGCAATGAGGGCTTTTCAATGACAGCTGCCAGTTAAGTTTCATTAAAAAAAAGTAGATGGCGTTGCAAGGAGAACAAATGTCATCATACGTTTGAAATGTGGTGCATCGTTGTTAATCTGTGATAATCTAAACATCTCTTTTCTCGTCAACGAAACGAGCGAGCAACGTGATAGAAACCATTACATCATTTTAATCTATGATAGAAACCACAGAGTAGGTACCTACAGTGATGTCATGTCAATTTTGACATATTATGTGACGTCAGCACCATCTATCGGTAACTTGCGGTACCTACTGTATTTTTTTTTATTGACGCTTTGAAAAGCCCTCATTGGGAAAGTAGTTCGACGTCCACCAGCTCGCTGGACCGAAGATCTGAGGCAGATAGCAGGCAGCAGCTGGATGAGGATGGCCGAGGACAGAAGGAAGTGGCGTGGCTTGGGGAAGGTCGGGTATGGCAGTAGGCGAGGACGGGCTGATTCATTGGTAAAGTCTTACAGGCAATAAACCAGTCTTATATCGCGCTCGGTGTGTTTCACTGAATATCTAACTGCGGCAAGCTTGACGTTGGCGTACTTATGTTTTCTATGCATGAATTTGGCGCCCTCCTTAAATTGCCGCCAGGGGCAGGTTCCTCGGAACGCCATCCAAGATTCGGGGGTTTTCTTTCATCTTCTCTAATAACACGACTCTACACCTTATATTTACTTTACTCCGCATGCTACGTATATTGCCTTCTTGGCAAAATTTATGTAAGAATATTTTTAGTTCCACTTTTCGCCGACTTTTGAGTGATTTTCCTCGTATCTAAGTGTAAAAGCGCTATATATATAGCCCATATACGCCCCACTGCATGGAACAGGCCTTTTCTCAGAGAGAGGATGGGCTTAATTACCACGCGTGCCCACCGCAGATAGGCAATTTAAGCGCTAAAATCGTAGTTAAATTCATTTTACTTGCTTATTTTTATTGCAGTGTTATACATATTTTTTTACAGCGTGAAGTAGACTTGTTAATAATGAGTCTCTCGGCGTTTTCTTGAAGCTCAGTCTCCAATCGCATAAAATATAAATGTATCTACTTTGCAAAGTTTTCCTTATGGAATTCGGAAGTAGCTCGAATTTGCAGGGATACACGATTGCCAGCGCTTTATCTAATTTAATATTAATGGAGGATCCTCTCCGGTACCCGACGTACACTGATAAGTAATTTACTCAGATAGGCCTGAATTTATTAAATAGTAATTAAATTAAAAGAAATTAGTAAATAGGTGATAATTTATCCATCAAATCTATCCGACCAGATCAGACTGTCTCGTTGATCCAGAGGTAATACGCTTGACTACAAAAACAGAGGTCGTGAGTTCAACTCCCGCTGGAGGCCGTCGCACTTTGATTTGATTTGTGCAAATGGCCTCAGTAGATATGGGTGTTTTTCCATGTTATTGTGATGTCCAGGGCCCTAATTACGCGCACCAAATCCTGTCAGGGTCCTGACGTTCGCGATATCAATTAAATACTATGGAAATTAACAAGTTATACGATTGGAATCGTTTAGGATTTGGTGCGCGTGATATAGGAGCTTGGTTACGATATCGATAGCACAGGGCATACTAGTTTAGGACAGAAAAACTTATGTATTTATCTGAATAAAAATCTTCAATCTTCCTTAAACGTGTCATAAGTATTAAATGTCACTTTTAATAATTATTACAATTATTTATATAAAAAAAAATATTTTTGGGCTGTTTTAGCGACCTCTACTTAGAAGGTGCAAGTCGCCCTTTTAAGTGTTTAGGCATTGATCACGTGGGTACAACAAAAACTAACACCCGATCCGCAAGGTAAATCAAAACAAAACTAAGTACTTTATCCATATAGTAAGTTATAAGTTGTAGCACTTCAGTGATTGTGTTGTGTTAAATTTATTGTTGTTTTATAATTTTGCTGGAATATCAATGTATTTTTTTGTGTTATTAATACATCAAAAATGTAAAACCCATGAGCTTCGGCGAAAACAGATTACAAGTTCGTGTTGGTGGGTGTCAGTCCAATGGTGTATATTGCTTGTATTAAATTAAGACCCTTGGCAGTTCGGGGACGGTTCGCACACCATAAAACATATTACGGTGCTAATACGAAAATGCTAATTGCACATGGAATTCTACGCACCAAAAGAAATTATAAGCTAATTTTTTAAGCAACTGTTGCTTTTTCAAATTTAATGAGTAAGCAATCTCCCCATCGTCGCGTGAAACCATATCAGATGTGTATCGCTTAGATAGATTTTGTTATCTCTTAGGCCTCGTACGCACTGCGGCTGCCCGTCCGGCTAACCGGAAGTCCAAGATTGTATGTAAGCCGTATTCGCTTACATCTATTTGCACTGCGATGCGGCTGCCGGCCAATTGCTCCGGTCGCTCAGAGCGCTGCGGCCCGACTGACGGCAAGCCGGACGGTCTCTATACGCACTACGCGGATGCACTGCGCTTTGCTAGTTTGCGGTTTCTCACCGTTGAAGGCGCACTCATATCAACGTTACTGACGCTCGCGACTGATAACATAATTTTCAGCTATGGATTTGACCAGACCAGCTTATGGATCAGACTGACAATCTGGAATACGAAATGGCTCGATCAATCCGCAAACCACGAGTTTTTGCTACTTTCTGCTACTACAACTGCAACCAACATGCGTATGTTCCGGTTGCAGATACGGCTAGCCACCCACCATCCGGTTAGCGGCAATTGCAACCGCTTAAAGTGGCCAGCGGCATTGCCAGCCGCACTGCGCACTGGCCGTCCGGCTGGCAGGTTTATGCGGTTGCAATTGCGGCTAACCGGGGGGCGTCTAGCCGTAACCGCAACCGGAACATGCGTATAGAAATTGTCGTGGTTTACGGATTGATCTAACTATTTCGTATTCCAGATTGTTCGCCTGTTTTGAACTTCAGTAATTAACCGTTCTGTATCGAAATCCATAGCTGAAAATTATGTTGTCAGTCGTGAGCGTCGGTAATGTTAACACCTTTAACGAGCAACCGCAAACTAGCAAACCGCAGTGCATCCGCGTAGTGCCCGCAGTGCATCTGCGTAGTGCGTGTAGCGACCGTCCGGCTTGCCGTCAGTCGGGCCGCAGCGCTCCGAGCAACCGGAGCGGTTGGCCGGCAGCCGCATCGCATTGCGAATAGATAATACGGTTTACATATAATTTTGTACTTCCGGTTAGCCGGACGGGCAGCCGCAGTGCGGCTAACTGGACAGTGCGTACGAGGCCTAGGTTAATTTACACGTTTAACGGATATAATCGTGATTATTTATTAGGTAAAGGGTAAAGTTAAATAATTAGTAAAATAAGGCTGACTTGCGTCTACGCTATCTGACAGTAATATCTATCTGCTTATCCATGGGTAAACTCTAACCAGTGGATAAGTGCAAAAACGTTTTGCGTCATGAAATTTGCGGAGCTATCCGCAGACAAATTATCTATATGACTGACAACCCTGTTAGTCAGATATTTATCTGTTTATCCCCGGATAAGTATTAATGTATTTATTTACTTATCCAGTGCTTTGGCGCAAGTCACTCTAAAAAATCGCGGTTAGACTTGTTTAATGTAGGTATATCACGGGTCATAAAAAAACCCTTTTGAATGCGTAGAAAATTGCTATCATTTTGCTTCCCTAGCAAGGAAAATATTTTGCGCATAGAAAACGGATTGTTTTCATTTATCAGTAAAACAAATTATTGTGAGGATACAGAGAAACAAATGCGCCGAAACTGGCAACCAACACAGAACTTTTTTCTACCTTTCCTCAAATTGTACAAAAAAGGGCTTTTTATAAAAGGTATTCCTCTCAACGCTTTGAGATCAGTATTAATATTTTTTACGTTCCTCTTGCCGCGCTTTTTCCATTAACTTTAATTTCCCTCTACCAAAACGATTTTCGACTGTCATTGTTCATTCATTCATTTGTCAGCAGATCCAGCCGCAAGGCTATTTACTTTTCCTTTTAGCACTATAGGAGTGGCACGCAATAACGCGACAAAACAATGAGCATGACGTATAAAACTAGTAATCACGGATATGGCGTGTAAGTGATAGACCAGACGCCGCCCGTAGCATCTCGAAAGTACACAATAAATCTACCACGGTTCATGAGATACAGCCTGGTGACAGACAGCCGGACAGACAGACAAACGGACAGTGGAGACTTAGTAATAGGGTCCCTTACTCCTTTAGGTACGGAACCCTAAAATGGTCTTCATACACCCACAATATTTCATCATCATCATCATCAGCCCTTTGACGCCCACTGCATGACATAGGCCTCCCTCGTGGTTTTCGTTACCATGAGGGGGTTTTGCCATAATCGCCACGCTTGGCAGGCGGGTTGGCGATCGCAGTATGTGGTTGGAATCTCAGGAAGACGCCGCTGGCCGTCTCCTGGTAACGATTTCCTTAGTTGCCTTCTACGACATCCACGGGAGGAAATGGAGTGACACTATTCTTAATCCAGCGCCACACGGGCGCCACAATATTTGTAAACGACCAATCTAACGATACCCCACACTGTGGTGTTGAAGGCGAGAAAAAAAAATTAATCCCTAATTCAGGTGTAGGGGAGGTACCTATCATTTTTTTTCCAATTTCTATTCTACCATTTTGTTGGCGTAATCAATTTGTATAGTTATCCATGCCAAATTTCAGCTTTCTAGTATTGGTAGTCTCTGTGCTAAGCCGCGGACAGACAGACAGACAGACGGTCGGACATGCCGAAACTATAAGGGTTCCTTGTTGACTACGGAACCCTAAAATGGCAGCGAAAAAACTTCACTTACCATATTTTCTCAAATCATAAATTATTCGGTACATACCTACACAATAAGATTCCATGAGTGCCATGAATTAAAGCTCTCTCTGATATAAGCATTCCTTTGGGCGCAGAGCAGACTTGTTACGTGAAACTTCGATCTATTCAGTATTCAAGTCAGGCAAGTGATGACTACGAATCTAACAGGAAAACTACACGAGGAGGAGCGAGTACTCACCGAACATGCTGTAACAGCTCTTGAAGAATTCTGGCGCCAGCGCGCTGACCAGCCCCAGCAGCCCCTGTGGGACTTCCGTGGACAGGAATAGGCCGAGCACGGCCAGCAGCATGCGCGTCGTGCGATCCGTGCGGCTCGACCGCCGCGCGCACTGCTCCTCCTGCAGGCATTGCTTCTCCGGCTGCAAGGAACGCCTCGAGCGGTGTGAATGCGGCTGCAAGCGTGAGACGCGAGTAGCCGGTTTCACATTGGAAAATAATAGCAACGACACGTCATCGTCGGTCTGAAGCCTATTCCATAAAACTACAATTCATAGCTTGCTATGAACATTCGATTTACATTGAACATAGACATAGATGATGATGACAGAAAGGGAACGAAGGGCGGTAAGAGCGAAAATGGTTGCCCGTAGGTTTGCTAGATGCTCAAAGGGTATGGCTCTAAAATGCTCAAACTGTATGGCTCTTCTTTCCATAAGTGCAGCCTATGGGTTAATCGCACGCAGCAATCATATGGCGCCCTTCGCGTCCAATAAAATAACGCATCAGGGACGCTTACTGAAGCACGTCTTACGCCAGAGTGGGTAATGGTGGGTCTACGCAATCGCCGATCGTCGATCACCCGCGGATACGATCGTGTAGAGGGCCTAATTTGTTGTAGCCGCCGATCATCGTCTATGATCACCAGAGCGATCCGTGACTTGTCGGTTTTTCGGGCACGCATCAAGGGGAATCGCGGGTGATTACGTTGATGTGTCCACATTATCGCCGGCGGAGAGCGAAGCATTACATACCTACGTGTTGGTTTTTTTAATATGCCCGTCATTTCGTTTATGCGAAAGATTATATATTTCTATGTATAGATAACATCCACCACCTTCTTCGCCCCCATTTTTTTCACCAAACTTTTCTGATATAGATTCAAATAATGATCGTATGCCAAAATTTAATAAACAGCGGCAGCTGCTTTAGTTTCGACATCCATGTTGGACAGACAACGATTGACGAATGACGGCTGCACGATGATGGTGGCGATCATCGCCCTTTCCGTGATCGCCCATCGTGCCCGATACTGTAGAGGAGCAGAGGGTACGGGCCAGCACCAGGGCCTGCACAGGGCCCGTGCCCTGAGCATGATCGCGGACAGACTTGACTGTGTGTGAGGCCACGAAATGTAAATTGTATTAAAGGTGGTTTTTATACAGCTATAAGAACCATTGTTACATATGGGGCCATGGATGCTTTAAATAAATGTATTATTATTATTATTATTATTAAGGCCCATCAACCCACAGATTAAGAAGTAGGAAGACTAAATTATACTAATCAGCTTCGCAACGCACATCGAATTGCCATAAAAATACTATGAATTGTGATTTCATACATTACGGCCATACCTACATAACGCCCAACAGTGGGCGTCTTCCATGGGCTGTATAGATAGACAGACGGCCGTGGTGTGAAAGTTTTGTGAACATTATATGAATACCAGTCCAAAGATGTCGTGCAGTCATGGGTGTCGTCCAATGTAAAAACGGCACGTGCTCCTGAATAGACTGCATACGACACCGTTGCTAAAAGGCTTTTATCGTGCGTAGCTCTAATGTTGCAAAGGGTGTGTTACAAGTCGTGACTCTGTGTCAAAGGCTGCTTTTACCGGTTACACCCTATGCTTGAGGCTAATTACAACTCGGGCTTTCGACGTGCGGGTACAACTATACAAACTAAAATAAACCTTGTAATAATTCAATACTAGCGAACAAAACCCGGTGCCGTGCGGTGCGGCCGACCACTCGTTACGGCGACGGGCTTTATTTGCATTTTATTATAGTCTCTAACATTGTTAGTATTTTAGGATTATTTTAGATTGAAATCGTGCCGCCCGTTCCTCACCGGCTCGTTGTGACGTGGATAGGCTTTTAGCAATGCCGGAGTTGATATTCAGAATGCAGTCTATTCGGGAGTAGGAGCCATAGAAGCAGCTTTATTAATTCGAATCTTCAGCAGGCATTAATCAATATGCCAACCCCTTCTCGAACTGTCAGCTGGAAAATGAGTCGTTAATCACTCGACCGAGCCGTAAATTGGCTGTGACATTATAATTTAATATGTACGTATAGCTAATATAGTTGCACCTTCAAGTGTTAATTTTCTGGTTTTGGTATATTTTCATTACTAAACTATAGCGACTATAATAAGCATTTTTTTTAATAATCTAAGTTAGATAAATGATCGACTGAATTTTATAAAAAGCTAATACGTAAGTATTTAATACTTCGTATGATATGTGGATAAGACGTAATGGGTGGCATAGCTAAACACACAATGGAGAACTTGCACAAAGAAAATGTTTTAATCTAATCGGCGAGCCCATGTTAAGCGATAAATAAACGTGGTCAATCCTTTTCTCTACGACTAATACTTTTAATAATGTGACCTGTCGGAAAGTCATTCTAGATACCCACGTGGTACAAAAACGCGCCATACAAATAGGATTCAAGCTATGACGTCACCACTAGCACGTAACACCTTAAATGTATGAAGCGTTTATCAGTATTCGAGTTAATAAGACTTTTTAGAAAATGGTAAGATTTTTGCTCGATATTAGTAACGGCAATAGGTAGTCGCTTGACATATTCACAGAATATTTAGTTCTAGTATATCACTTCAAAAATAAATAATGAAATGAAAATAAAATCAATATTTAAGCGTGGCGATTATGGCAAAACCCTTCAAGGTTAGGAAATCCATGAGGGCCACCTATGTCCTGCAGTTGTCGTCAAATGGCTGATGATGATGATGATGATTTAAGATGGGCTTCCATACAACAAGCGTGATTTTTTGGCGTTTTTTCTCGATTTTCGTTACTAATGTAGTATATAGATAATGATAACGGAACCCTTCGTGCGCGAGTCCGACTCGCTTATGGTCGGTTTTTATTATTGGAGTAACTTGATTTTTCGCATTTTTTAGAACCTCGAAAACCCGATGGTTTTAGTTTTAAATGTTTTTGAGTTTTTCTATGTCTTCTAAGGCTTAAAAGCACTGCAACTTAGATCTAAGTTTGACGCAATTTCCCCATTATTAAGATGCTCAAATGGAATTCTTCAGGGACAGATAGCGTAAAAGCTTTTACTGACGTGAAAATCTTCGTATTGAAGTGTTACATAGGTCTAGCGGTCTTAGGACTGCCTCGTGGGTCTGGGGGGGGGGGGGGGGGGGTATTACGTCTGACCACCATGCCGGAGTTAGTGGGTTCGATTCCCACTGGGGGCCGTCGTACGTTTGTACAAATGGCCTCAGTTTGGGTGTATTTCCATGTTTGTAATGTCCTTGCCTGGTTACCACAGCTCAGGGTATCCTAGTTTGGGACCAGAAGAAGTGATTGTGTTGTGTGGAAGTTATTTATTTATAGGTAACTATATACTAATCTTGCGAAACTTTAAAGCGTATGTTGTGTGTTTGGAAGAGATTTACAAAGACCCGATCCGTAGCTTATTATGTCCCCGTCCAATTATGCTAATGGACGTTTAATGACTAACACATTTGGCGTGTTCAAAGCGAGTCATTAAATATAAAGTAAGTACCTAATTGTATTTCCTAACACCTGCTAATATTTTTGCTGATTTCATGTTAGTATACCTTTCCGACTAGTTTGATTAAACAGTTCGATAATACAACTAGTACGATCGGAAAGAAGAAGGCGTGACCAAAGAGAACATCGAGTTTGTTCTATTACCTAATTACATTGAAACGAGAAAAGCTACCTCGTAATGAGGTAGAGGTCGTAATGGTCCAGTTACAATATTAAAAGCATTGAGGTATTACACCACGAATTTTGGGTGCTTTGAAAGCCATAGCAAAATGAACGTGCTTGTTTTGTTTCTGTGATGTATCTTGTTGGTATAATAAATGTCTTTCTTCTTCTTCTTCTTCTTCTTAAAAAAAGCTATCGAATACACCAATTTTTTTTTTAGTAAGGCACTTTTCACTAATATCTCGACATGTACTCGAATCTGTGAGAACCATTAGATATATAAATAGAGAATACTTTATTCCACAACCAGGAGAAAGAATTACAAATGGTTTCTTATATCTAAGTAGTGGTGTACAATACCATTAGTAGCCAGCCAGAGCGGTGCTCGTAAATAGGTTGCATGTTTAATTATATAACCGCGGCTTTCAAACCACCCAGCTTTCAGCGTGTATACAACGGTCGCCAAGTCAGAACTTTTTCTCTCCAACGGCCATCAGTTCTTCGAGCTATGTGCCCCGCCCACTGCCACTGCCATAATTTATTTCGTTTTTAATTTTTTTTGTTATAGCGGCAACAGAAATAAGTTATCTGTGAAAATTTCAACTGCCGAGCTATCACGGTTCATGAGATACAGCTTGGTGGCAGACAGACATACAGACGGATAGTGAATGGAGAAGTCTTAGTAATAGGGTCCCGTCTTAAAGCCCGTCGTCGTCGTGAACGGCTCGTCGGCCGAACGTAGCCGGGCATTTTCTGCGCTAGTATTGTCGTCTATTATTTTGAAAGTGTAAGCTTTATTTTATAGTAAAGTTTGTATCATTGCACCCGCACGTTCGCCGGCCCATTGTAATGTCGATAGTCTTTTAATGCGAACGTTTGTATTTTTAATTAGATCATTGTTCATGCAAGGATCACTTAATTTTTTCGGTGGTTAGATTGACGCGAATTATAAACATTATTTTGCACGCAGGATATAAATATGTTACTTAAAATATTTATTCTATCTCATTCTTAGCCCATTGTTTTAAGAGTCTCCAGTTAGGCGCATTAATGCTGCAGGACCAATTCCCAAGGCTTCCACGGGTCGCCGGTTGGTCTGGTGCCCACCCCATAATGTCTGGTTACTGCAAATGCATAAGAAATCTGTATTTATGCATAAGGATTCGGTATGATAATTTCCAGGAACAGGACGAAGGCAGACTAGCAGCCCGATGGTCGGAAGATGTCGTTGAGTTCACGGAGGGTGCATGGATGCGGATGGCAAGGGATTGTGAGAGATGAGAGAGAGCATTTGGAGGAAAAGGCCTATAGCCAGCAACGGAGCACTGATGATGATGATGATAGATCCATTCGACCTTCGCTTTCAGGGCTAGGATAAATTCATAATCCTAGACATGGCCATGGTTACAGCCAAGAATAGCAAAATAAGATACTTTTACAAAAGTTTTTTATACATTACGAAATTGTTCCTCTAAGACACTTTTTATCCAAATCTCACGGGAACAAAGTCGCTGCGAGTAAACGCAAAAGTTTGCGTTAAAATATTTACAAAAGCGTTCAGATTCACCTGTTCATAGCGGCGAAGAGCAATAGGAAGGAAGGTTCTCAAAGAAAAGTTTTCTTTGCATACTTACCTGCCTTAAATGTTAGGCAAAACGGAGATTTTTGTATTTGGACTGTAAAAAATAGGCTTTCCTTTTTTTGTTTAGCCACATAACGAAAATTTTCAGGGTAAGTAGGTATTTACTTACTAGGCAAGCATGTTAAAATTTTGATTATTTGGTAAACTTACCAAAATTTTTAACAAAAGCTTCATAAGTTAACTCATTAAGGTTGGAATACAGGCTAACTAGCGCCGCCTTGGCGCGTATAAAAAATAATAATGCGTATTCGCAAAATATACCAAAAATTAGTAAAAGCTGATAGCTTACCTCGTTCGGGCCCACCGTCGACCGTTTTAGAAGCTTTTGTCTCCTCCTTTCCGTCGTCGTTAGCTTAGAAATTAGACAAGTACTTAATATTGACAACGCTATACATGGCACAAGTTTCAGTATGACACTGTAAATCCACATAATTGCTGTCACTAAATGAACGTTTTTTGACATTTGAAGGACGTAAACGGTCCGATTGTGCGGTAACGACAAGTCCTCCGCGAATTCAGTGTTATTTTCTGAAGTCACTTCACTGTGCACTATGTTCATGGCAAAATAAATTGGGAGACACAAGATTGGACAAATCACATAGGCACTTACGATAGCTAAAGTCGTATTCTTTTTGCTACACCAAGTTCTATTTCTCTGCGGGTAGGCGATGGCGATGTACCGCCACACGGCCAGCGTCACCGCCAGCCATATAGAGATCGTGTGGAAGGTCTGACTGAAGATGGAGTGGAAGTAGACAAACACGGCCCAGGAGTAAGTGTTTTTGTTTATCTGCGGGCCGATCTTTACGTTCATGTGCAGCGCGTAGGGGATGTACTCGAGCATGACAAGCAGGTCGGCGACGGCCAGCCCCGACAGGATGGAGTTGGTGGTACTGGTCATCTCGCGGCGGCTCAGCACGGCGATGTTGATGGAGTTGGTGGCGGAGCCGACCACGCAGATGACGAGCGCTATGTAGCCGTGAAGGCGGCTGTAGGCGCGGTTAAAGTCGTCGGCGCCCGGCACGCAATACGCGTCTGTCTCGTTCGTCATAGCGCTGCCGCAGCTCGCTCACTCGATCTCTCCGCCCAAGCCCACAGTCTGACCCACGCGCTGTCATTTGCGCCCTCCGTGTCTCAATGAATCGCCGTCGGCAGCGTCGAGACTTATTAATCGTTCCATAGTTGACGCTGAAACAAATAAAAACATTGATTTATTGTTAGCAACTGCGACGTTACGTCTGCGGGTTGTGGATGGTTTTTCGAGCGTAATTCATTACTGTCAATGTCTTCATAACATCTTTTAATAGCGACAAGGACGTTTACTAGTATCGTAGTATTGCGTATTGTCTCACGGTAGTAGTCTCATCAAAAAAATGGGTCACATTCACATGTATGCAAGGTCGCATAAATGGAAAACCTTTATTCAGTTTCAGTAAAACAAACAACTACCTACTACTTTACAGATTGCACAGTATGCGTAATGTGGCAAAATAACGGGCCACTTTAATATGGATGACAGTTCCGAGTTTATGATTTATTGCTTCAACTTTGTCGACAGAGTCCATAAAGTTGAATGTAGTGGAACAGTGAAATGGCCAACCCGAGGCAGCGGCTGCACGGCAGCCAATAAAACAATAACTTCGCGTAATAAAGACGAAATGTTTCAAGGTAGGTACCTAAAGGTCCAACTATGGAGACAGCCAGAGCAATGTGGAGAGCCTTCGAGGCAGTTCGCCTCTCTTATATTTCCGTGTGAAATATACTCTTCTTGAGGAACTCTCTTTATTCACCCGTACAGTCGACAGCAGGTCAGCCTTTACATTTTTGTTTCGAAGTCGCCCTTAAAAAAACTGAGTAGAGTGCACTTATGCAAAGGTTGATGTTCTACCGACTGTACTGTACAGTTATTAAGTGGTTCATTTGTGTGCACTTAATGTATACAACATGGTGTACCCGTAAAGGGTGGTGCACACATAAGCAAACTGACGCACTTAAGCAGCTTATACAGCGTGCCATTGAATAATCGCAAAAATTTAAAACCGTTTCTTCAGTATCAATAATTGCAATAAGCAAAAGTACTAAACTCTTCATTCCATTTTTCTACTTAATATAATCTCGTTAACTGTGAAACCTGAATGTCTGAGGTGTCAGCATACTATTGCGTCAGGCCAATCTGTGGTGGGCACGCGTGGTAATTACGCCCATACTCTCTCTTTGAGAGAAGACCTGTGCCTGCAGTGGGATAGGCTACATTTTGGCCTTTGCATCTACGTAATGAGATGATTTATCTCTGTAAATATTAATTTTGTTAAAATGTTGACATTTGCATGCCTCTTCGGGCAAACATGCTGAAACTTTAGTATCTATTAATTTAATAATTTTATTTTATTATTTTTTTAATTTATAACAACCTTTACGTACACGCGTGTTTTACAAATAAACGAATTTGTATTTGAACACAAAAAAACTTGAATGAAAAATTAAAACAATAAATTAAGAATTTTTTTATATTTTGCTCCTTGGATGTCTTTGAATATTAATTAACATTATCAATAATGAAGTAACGGTTTTCAGGTTTAGCTTTATTTCCATGAAAACACGGTGTTACGTCCTATTGCAGGGCACAGGCCTACTACCAGCTGTCTGTACTACAATAATTCATGGTTTACTATAACACTTCAGAAGGTGGTTGCTCAGTGGGTAGAACGATGGCCTCGGAAGCGAGAGACCCAGGTTCGATTCGAAGGTGCCACTGGACGCTGCATAAATCATCTCATTACGTAGATGCAAAGGCCAAGGTTACCAATTCAATGCACATCGCCAAGTCGATTAGCCAACAGATTAACAAGTACTAGATTCCGATACACAATATACGGGCTCTAATGCCCGGGCTACACGAGGCAAATTTTTCAAGGTAGGATGGCAAGCTAGTGTCAGTAAGCTACTCGCATACGTACAATGGCCCAACCATGTGGCTAAGTGCGGAAATCTCAGGTCTAACTAACTAACTAAGCTACTCGCTTCTGGCTTCGTGTAGACACAACTAGGTAATTTCTAAGCTAGTTTACAAGCCAGGACAGATTTTTATAGGATGGAGTTCTTTTTTATAGGCTAGTAGCGCCCGCCGCGCCCCTCGCCACTGATTTCACTATCCTGGCTTGTATACTACATTTCATTACTCCTTGCATGCACGCACGCCAGTTTCTGGTACTTTTTATCTTGCCCTTTGCTAATACATCCCCTATTTGATCGAAGTATGTCCACCAGGGTCGTCCCTTACCGGCCCTTCCAACCACATTCGCTCGACATATTTGTTTCGTCAATCTCTCTTCCTTCACCCTCTCCACATGTCCAAACCGACGCAACATTCCTTTATCAATTCTAGTCACTACATCCTATTTCGGTCCACAACGTTCTCTAATCAAACTATTGCGCACCTATCCTGTCATTGATTTATTCCGACTTCGTCAAGCCTAATTAGTCCGGTTTGGTCATGCCTGTAAATGACAGCGAAATTTGTCCGGAATGGTCAAGGCGTCAAATTAAAACACATTAGGGTTGTCATAACATAACATAATATGTTTAATAAAGAAATAAAAGATAACTCATCTTGAGAAACTAAATCATAGGTACCTAATAAATCCTAGTAAATCCAGATAATTTAAATTAAAGAAAAAAAAAACAAGAACACTCATGAACATATTAATAAATTTCGTCACAGACTCACAAATATAATATAGGTACTACTTTATTGTAAAGCTTTTTTTAATTATCCATGATCTAGTCAATGGATCTACTGGGTAAAATTTGGTAACCCTGTGATTATTGACCATTCCGGACAAATTTCGCTGTCATTTACAGGCATGACCAAACCGGACTAATTAGGCTTGATGAAGTCGTAATAAATCCTATCATTCAAAGTAACACCAGACATACTTCTCAAGGCGAAGGCTAGACAACGTTTGCAATAAAACGCGTTACAAACTAAGTCAAAACTCTGGTGTGTCAGGGTACACTGCAGTTTTAGTTTACTGTGTACGGTACAGTCGACAGTAGGTCAACCTTTCCAATTTTGTTGCAGAGCCGTCCTTAACGTAACTGATTAGAGTGTACCATAGATATATATTCAATGCTCTCAGGTGTGTACGTATGTAAATCCTGATGTGCTAACGACTGTACTTTGTCCGAGCAAACCAACCAAACCTAACCACTAGTATACTTAGCAGTTTTAATCTTAAAAAACGTATTTATCGTTGATCAAATACGAACAAGCGATGGTAGCCTAGTGGGTAGATAGAACATTGGACTCGGACGCGGGAGACCCAGGTTCGATTCCCAGTGCGGGCATGTACCTATGACTTTGTTTTCTAAGTTAAGTACATTTGTGAAGTTGTAGTAGCAATACCACTCGCTAACCGTGAAGGAAAACATCGTGAGGAAACCTGGGTGTCTGAGCTATTCACATAGCTCAGCGCTTGAAACGCCAATCCGCGTTGGGCACGCTTGGTGATCAAGCCCAGAGTATGGGCTCTCTGAGAGAAGGCCTGTGCCCTACAGTGGGACGTAAATAGGCTGCTTATGAACCGTGAAGGAAAACATCGTGAGGAAACCTGGGTGTCTGAGCTATTCACATAGCTCAGCGCTTGAAACGCCAATCCGCGTTGGGCACGCTTGGTGATCAAGCCCAGAGTATGGGCTCTCTGAGAGAAGGCCTGTGCCCTACAGTGGGACGTAAATAGGCTGCTTATGAAATACGTATTTTTTCAGAGCTCCTTGCCCAAAGGGTGGTAACGGGACTCTTTTACTATGCATACGACGGCCGTTTGTCTAACCTATATACTATATAGTATATAGGACTTAACGCTTTAGAATCGCTCTCTAGACACATTATTCATTATTTCTTGGGTCTTCGTCACGTAGTCAATATCGGGGCACCTTGCGGTTTTCCGAGCTATATTTAAATTCTGTATTTGACACGATCAACAATAAATTATTTCATATGCTCGATTAAATCAAAAATTACAAAATATCTCGGAAAATGTATCTCTTTTAGTCAATTACTAGTTATTACAATTTTTAAATAGATTAAGCCAGTATTTTCATATAAAATTCCGTTTTAAAAGTAACTCATTTGATATTTTGTCAAACACCCAATTATGGCGCGCAGCGTTTAGCGCTTTTTACTCGCAGGTGGCACAGGCCATAATTACACCGGGACGCCAGCTGATTAAAAACTGACAGTTTTTATACTTCTTAGGGTTCCGTACCCAAAGGGTAAGGGACACCCAGGTTTAAAACACCCAGGTTTTAAGTACGTATAAAACACCCAGGTTTTAAGTACGTGCAAAATATTCCCGTATTCGGCTAATATTGGATGTGCATTGCCGGGATAAAAGGTATCTCTTATTTTATTCAGTTTATCTGATTCTTTAACAGACATTGAAATAAGTTATGGCTCCAGATACCAAGAAATTATGTGACTGTGATACAAATTGTTTGCTCGTCCTAGGTCATTCATTCAGCTGATTAATTCGGGAAATATCAACCCCAGTTATCAATTTATTACTTAGGTAGTAAGTATTTAAAAAAAAGTTTGTTTACACCCGGACAAAGGCTGAAATGAGATATATATAATTCTACATTGAGCGACACGCAATTACACCCACCCCTTTTAATTATAACCGAGTTAACAATGTAGTATCATCAAATGAAATATTCGCGACCTACTTTAGCCATTAACAGTGAAAATAAACCCACACTTCAAAAACATTTCGCTAAGACATTGCTGTGCGCAGTATATAAAAATGACACGCTTTTCCAAGAGCTTTCAGCACGAACAAACATTGAGCGCGGGAAGATAGGAAAGTAATGAAAATCTGGTAGTCTTACGTTAAAAACTAAGTGGTGGCGATACTTTGAATAACGAAAGTAGGCAAATAATCTCATGTCTCTTTTCCAAGCTAAGTAGTAAGTACATAAAATGAATTGGACAAAATTAATACAACACAAAATGTGTTAATATAATAATATAAAAGTTTGTCTGCAAAATCCTATCCCTAGGTAGATAGTTCTGCTCTTTGAAGTCTGTCAATTTGAGTTAAATTTGCAAAATACAAGCCAAAAAACGGACTGTAATTATAATGTTGTAAATATGTTACAGCTAGCTGAAGCTCGGAGCTTACGTGGAGGTTAACTAAGGTGATATTACACGGTTCAATCAAATTGAAGCAATTCCATTGGAAAGCATTGAACATTGAACGTCTTTATCTATTTACACGTTTCAACCAATTGATCATTTATGACATTCAATATTCATTTTAGCGATGTCGCACCAACAATGCGCGGGAGTGTCATTAATCTCCGACTATTTAAAAGAGTTTAGGTATTAATAAAAAAGTAGTTAAATATACCCTTTTGTTTTCAACTTTATGCCCTCTTCCGTAAGACCTTCAATATTTCAATCTTCTTTTAAGACCTTTCATTCTTACGCTTGTTTCTGACCTTATAATTTTGTGATTTTATTACGCAACCTGTCATATATTTGGAAACGTTCCAAAAATTGCGCCACATGACTGCCACACCACGTAAATACAATTTCAAAACAAAAAAAAAATCGCCCGATCGTTCATTATCCGTGTTTTCACTTTTCAACCCACAGATCTGGGGTGATCTGTGTTTCAACCGCATTGAACGATTTATCAAAACTGAGTCAATTTCATTAAAAGCGTTCGGCGATTCATAGTTTTCCATCAAATTGCGCAATCGCATTGAAATGTTTTTAAACGTCTCCATGCAATTGAAGCAATGAAATTGAAATATGTTTATGTTTATAACATATGCGGTAAGGCCTATTGCTAACTAATATTTTCCGTCTAATAGCAAACATGCAAAACACCCGTACTAAGTTACAGTATTTGGTGTAAAAGCCGTTATGAGATCCCATTTGACCAAACACTGCAGAGAGGGCAGATTATAATACGAGTATATGTTAAGGTGTATATGTGTAGGTGAGAGCAATCGATGCTCAAATGCCGGATAATTATGCAGGATTGTTGGAAAATCTACTCCAGTTGGAAAATCTATATATATATATATATATTAAAAAATAAAAAGACCGGCCAAGTGCGAGTCGGACTCGCGCACGAAGGGTTCCGTAACATTATCTATACAACATTAGATGAGAAAAAAGGCATAAAATCACGTTTGTTGTATAGGAGCCCCCTTACATATTTATTTTATTTTAATTAAATTATTGATTTTTTAAACGAATATAGAACTAAATATTTTGTGAATATTCCAACCGTCTACCTGTTGCCGTTATTAATATCGAACAAAAAAAAGGCAAAAAAAAATACTTTTCTTGTATGAGAGCCACCTTAAATATTTATTTTATTCTGTTTTTATTTGTTGTTATAGCGGCAACAGAAATACATCATCTGTGAAAATTTCAACTGCCTAGCTATCACGGTTCATGAGATACAGCCTGGTAGACCTCAGAACACAAAAAGAAGGAGAAGTGCCATATGGGCGTGGCACTGACGCTCAACGTTAGCCCGGTTGGGCTAACCTCGGCGAAACTTTTAAATATTGCCGTCAATCGCCTCGCGCCCGCTATCGCCGTAACATATGTGAAAAATGCCTGATTACTTACAGAAATCGCAGTGATAAATGCTATTCAAATAACAGTGCATTGTCTTTTCATCGGTAAGTCTATTTTACTCACTATATTCAACTTTAAACTACGAAAAATCATAATTATAATAATTTTCCTGTGCAATATGCATTCCAGTAGTAAGAACATAAATGAGACGTATTTATATCGTCGGGTTTAGTCCACTGCTGTTTTTATGTAGAATTTTCGTGGAGGTTTTCTAACTTGGAAAAGCAAGCCCGCAATGGATCGTCTCGCGAAACTGACTATTGTTCTATGCGATGTTTCGTGGTACGGCCGCATGTATTTGCCGTGAACTGTCAATGTCACCAGTAGGTGTCAGCGGGAGTCATAGTGATGGGGTAGTTGCTTTCTTTTCAGACTGATTAAGTATCGATACTTTCGACGCATTTACACTCGTTCGTCCAGACTTCCAAAATAACTAGAACCAATTATAGTGTACGACTAAGTAGCTATTGTCCGCAACTCCATCCACGTGGACTTCAGTTGCTATTGAAGCTTCTATTTTAGTGGCAGATTTTGTCGTAATATAAACAGGCTTAGTTTTCACCACGTATTTCAAAAAGTTTTTAATAAAGATTTAATTTCTGGTTTCCCAAAGACCCTAATAGGAAGGATAAATGGATTGAAACTACAGGGAGATTGCCTAACTCGCTTTCTCTCAAATCAAATACTGGTTGCTCCATCCATTTTACGGAGAAATGTTTCCAGATGCTAAAGAGGGGAAAAATATTAACGTGGGCAGGTCTTTCTTTGAAAATACCAGTAATAAGAAGTTCCATAAATGTTGAGGTACGAGTATATCTAAAATCACGGCATAATTATATTTTACATGGTGTGGAATATTCGATTCTTACTTTATTCTGATTCTCTATTTCACGTGAGGGAATGGAGGCAACGACGCATAACTCTGCAAAAGAAAGTGTTTCTAAAGAAACAAGTCAGGTGATGTGGTTATGGTACTAAATAATATTCTTATAATCTTTTATGAGCCTAATCTTATAAATGAAATTCGATTAATTTAAAATAAAGTAAATGACGTGTTTTCAATAATTTCATAACTTATTTACTATTTTAGATCCGTGTTAGAAAGTTTCGGATATTGTTACTGTTGAAACATGCGTTCCTGAAGAAATAACAGGTGACCAGGTAATGTTTTTAATATTTTCATAATTTATTTACTATTTTAGATCCCCTTGGAAGTAACGGATATTTTTTCTGTCGAAAAATGATGCGAATGTCAAAGACCCCTGTAAATAATTGTCAAACACAGAGGAATGTCCATTCGATTGAACACATAATTATGGTTACAGGCATTATCGGTCATAAAGCGCCGCCACAGACCAGAAAAATCAAAAATCATATGAAAAAAGTCGTAAACCAAAGTTGTTGTAAATGACTTATTTTAATTGAATTGTTTCAGGAATTGTGTTAACTTTAAAATGGCCCTGTATAAAAAAAAAATATTAGATTTTTTACAAATGCATACCTTTTGTATTTTAGATAGAGCAACGAGTTCCCGAAGGCCCAGAAACTGGTAGATTTATGTCGATTGAAGAAAAACCTCGAAAAAAGAAATCACGCAAAACATTGAAAAATGTCAACAAGTGACAAGTTCTAAATAAATATTTACATTTTAGGGGACTGTAAAATATTCTCTGCAGGATTTCAGTGTGATGATGATGTTATCTTTTTAATAAATGTGTTTCGAAAGTTTCTTTAAGTTTATGTTTCACAAGTTTCTTTGAGTTCTTACTACCTAATGTATTTTTCACAAGTTAATAAAAATATTATTATTTATGCGATATTATTAAGAATGTTTTTTATGTATCCATCACAGTTATCACCCACCAAGGCAATGAAAATTTTAATCCAAACTCAGAAACAGCTACAGTCACTGCTCATTAACTCACGAGTTAAAATAAGTAGTTTCAGATTTTTTAAGGTGTGCGCTATAAAAAAACGCGCGTAAGGTGAAGGCAAGGCGCAGGCATCTTGCCGCTTCAAACAAAAATTACGTAGGCGATATGTTTTGAATTGTATTCAAGCGGCACGGCACAGCCAACGTCGTTTCGTCGCCTATGTAGATTTTCATACCTACATTTTGTAGGTATGAAAACGTTTTTAAGCGGCAAGATACTTGCGCTGTCCCTTAACCTTACATACCTACGCAGTTTCTGTATAATTCAATCCTAAGGTTTATCAGCAAATGGTCTCTAAACTTTGTCATTTAGAATATTTGTATGATTAGAATTTACGATGAAACGGAATTCACGAATTATACGATAGGTAGGTATGAACAAAACTGACATATTTACGAATTAACACATTGGTAGGCAAAGCCTAAAAATAAAAGCTTAGGCAACCTTTTGCAAAGGATTACTACAACGAAATAAAGTACCTAGTTATAGACTACGCGACATAGAGAAATAATTAGTTACTATTTAGGTATAGACGGAATAGATGGCAAATTTTGAAAATTTTGATACGATGTATGATTGATGAAAAATTTTGGTACGATGTACGATTTTTTTAAGTATAATCGATAATGTACTTTTTCGTCCCTATCCCTAATGTTGTGCTGCTCTTCTCATTGGCTGTTTCATTTGAGTTAACAGCGAATCGTGAGCCGGTTGTTTATGTTGTAATCAAATAGAGATTATGAGGAAAATGTAGCTGTGTGAGTAAGTGGCGACATCGGTTTTCTAGCAAACGGGCCATTATAACACAGACAGACAGACAGACGGACAGTGAAGTCTTAGTAAAAGGGTCCCGTTTGGAACCCGGTACGGAACCCTAACCAACAAAACAACGAACATCTTCTTTAGTGTTGATTTTGTATTGTTGCATAAAATCTTTGCTAGTTATGTGTTGTCGTAATATATTTGTGACAATACACGTATTTTTAAAGACTCGCGATGCTCATACGTAGTTATGTATAATCACGATTATTTATTAGATAAAATTTAATTAGCTTAATTCCCCAAGTTTCGGCAACCTTGCAGATGCCGTGGTCACGGGTAGACTGAAGTGCCGTGAAGTCAATTATTGTAGTGAGGACAGGTGGTCTACTGTCAAGCCACTCTTAATTTTTCGCAGCGGGCTGACACACAACACTCACTACGTCTGCGGACAGGTCCGGTGATAATTTAAGGCGCGAGATTTGTATTTGCTTAGCACTGGATTCTACGTGCGTAAAAAATAAGTACTATAAATCTGGTTTGTTATAAAGCTTATACTGAATTAACTTGGCTAGGATACGCTTTAAAAAGCTTACCAGCAACGCAATATAAAAATGTGCGAAACACACTTCGTGCAAAAAGGGCTATAAAAATACTATAAAATACTTGGTAGAAGGTGTCTGGCATTAAAGCTAGTTCTGTGCTTGAGTCAAAAAGGGCTATAAAAATACTATAAAATACTTGGTAGAAGGTGTCTGGCATTAAAGCTAGTTCTGTGCTTGAGTTCTAGGTTTCTGTTAATTAAGGACTAAATTTGAAAAGACTAAGTTTGGAGTCGTTTGAGTTTGTTGTTTGTCCTCTTTCTCCAAAACGAGCTAGCTAGATCTTCCTTGGATGGTACACTTCTATTTAACTTTTAGCATTTATTAAGTGCTATTTTGAATAACACTTAATACTTCGACAGTCTAGATATAGTTTTAAGGGTTTCGCTAATGATTTCTTTGTCTTTCTTCTTCTTATTGTTTGCCGAGTCAGCTAGTTATTACATAAATAAATTCTTCTGTACGTGTGTTTGTCACCTAATTCCTTCTAAACGGCTGAACGGATTTGGATAAAATGTTGTGTGTATATTTGTGTAGGTCTTTGGATGGTTCGAAAGTACGATTGGACTCGGTAGATGGCGTCATAATCGCGTTTTCAAGAAAAAACTAATTTGCTGAACAATTGGCAACATTTAATTTTGAGGGTTCCGTACCCGAAGGGTGCCAAACGGGCTGTCAGGCTGTCTGTCACCAGGCTCTATCTCATGAACCGTGATAGCTAGGCAGTTGAAAATTTTCAGATGATGTATTTCTGTTGCCGCTATAACAACATATACTAAAAATAGAAAAAAATAAAAACTTAAGGAGGGCTCAGGCTCGAGGTAACAGGTAAATGCTTGCAGTATTCACAGAATATTTAGTTCTATATTCGCTCCAAAAATAAATAATAACATTAAAATAAAATTAATATTTAAGGGGGGCTCCCCATACAAGAAACGTGATTTTTGCCGTTTTTTTGCGATCTTTGTGTGTAATGTTGTATAGCACTTGGCCGGTTTTTTTTATTACCTAGCTAGACAGAATAGAAAATTATATTTATATATTACTAAAGAAGTGCAATGTGCAAGAAGTGTAATGCAGTATTTCTTTAGTTATATTTTTATTACTAAAGAAATACTACATATAGTAGAAGTACAAAATCATACTTACGGGTGATTAGAAATATTAGCCGTTTTGTTGAAGTAGTTTTTACAGAACAACACAGCGCGCTTCGTCATATTTTTGCACTTTTTTCTTCTCGTTTTTCATCGAAAGTCTGATTTCACACTGACAATAAAAATTCAGAACCATAGTTCATTCAACCACGATTTAATGGCACGCGGGGTATAGGTGAAAACATCAAATGTGTCGCGTCCATTGAGTAAAACGTTATTGCTATTAAACCATGAGAAAAATATACAAAACAAAAATATTATGATGAAAATTAATTTTCTTACATTTCCACATTTCACATTTTGAATTGAAAGTCTTTTTTATGATGTCTGCGTAACCGAACAATTATTGTTTCTGAGGGGGTAGTTAGTTCGCCGGGACAGTTAGTTGTTTTTATTATATACGATTCGTATTCTTAAAAAGGTAGGCACGTTCACGACACGTGTAAGGTGTACCTATTCATGAATCTATGTCGACATAATATCTACAATAGCTACACTCAGTCTCCCTTTGTCATAATATGTTTTTTACAGAAATTGCCTTCTTCACCTATAAACATATTAAGTGATGACAAGTTTATCGCTTGGCGTGGACCGCTTCACGCCCTAACTCATAAAGTCGGGTAACTCATAAAGTTCGAGGCGGGTATTTACCATCCTTACTCAAATACACTGGGTTAATACGTTATAAAGGGTAGGTGTATAAGTGTAACGACACATTAAAACTCTATTTCAAAGCGTTCGTAATAAAACAGCTTTAATCAGAATAAAGATCGGATATTTTGGGACGTTTGAGCCAACTTTATGCCTAAAGGTGTAAGATTAAACTAAACTTCATTTTATGTTGTTAAAATATCTTCTGCATTACATTAAAGCATATGTATACAAATAACTAAGGGCCAGTTTCTGAATTGAGAATTTCGCTGAGTAAATAGTTAACTGTAGTGCTGTCTCTTTGAATTTCTCAGAAAAGAGCGTGACAGAACGTTACTTAAGTATTTACTTTGTGAAATTCTCAATTCAGAAACCGGACGTAAGAATTTAAATACAAAATTGAGGCCAAGTTGAGGCGGCCGTCAGCCGGCATAAAAATGACAGTAAGGTTGGCAACATTACCCCGGTGATTAGCGAGGCTCAGCCGCCGCCGGAAATAGCCACCAGCCCTCGGGTCACCTGACACATCGAATACCCGCGACGAAATCTCTTTAAACATAGTATACTTTTATCCCGGAGAAATATGAATCAAAATTTTTGACAATTTTTACGATATTTTTCTAAAACAAAAAAGCTGGGACTTAATTTACCCTAGATAGATCGGGTACACTTTATTAAGTAAAAATATAGATAAAATTCAATAACTGAATCATATAAATACAGACCTTCATTAACCCCTGCACTACTCTCGCGGAATGGAACGTATAGGTGGCCCATCCTATGTTGGACACAGATCTGTGTCGCGGTAGACGAGTGGTTAAGAAAATAAAATAATAGTAGGTATGTTTAAAAAAAATTTCCCATGTCCGAAAAAAATAAGTTTCCTGATCGGAATCCAGAGCTGTACTCTGAACTTCTTATATTCTTAGCATAATTCACTTATCCGTATATCCAAATTGTACATAGTTATACTTTACCTTTTGAACCTAATTATACTCTACCTTTTGAACCTACCTACACACGCATGCACTAGTTAATTCTTTGAAACTAATAGACTTTCTTTGGAGGATATAATTACGATCACTTATTAATAAAAAAAATATATAATAACAGCGATTCAACCTTTCTCTCTCTAAAATTAGAGATATTATGTTGTTTCTTCAATCGGCAATCATCATAGAAGGATAATTCGCTCTTTTAAAGATTTTTGGTGGCAGTTATTTAATGTTACTGTCCAAATAAAAGCTAATAATGATTTGTAAACAATCTTTCTGCCAATATTCTCATTCCGATGATAATGCTCACACAGAAATCAATATTTCAATGGAATGAATTTACATTCCGTTTGTTGAATGACATTGTAAATCTAATCCAATATAAGCAGCTTTCGGGTTGATTTTGCAGTGGAGAAAAAGGCTTTTCTCAAATTGATTGGTTACTGTGGCCTAACTATGCGCACCAAATCCTGAGCGATTCCAATCGTCTAACTGTGAAATTCCATAATAATTTGACAGTTACACGATTGAAATCGTTTAACTGCGCGTAATATAGGAGCTGATATTATATCATTCACTATTCAAGATAAGTTCCGGTTACTAGAAGGCACATCGTGCATATAGCCAGAAAGGTTATTAGAACCTAAGAAAGTTATAATACCTACCCATCAACGCAAACAACTTTCATCACGAGACCAACTCTGAAACGGCGAAAAACAATATCAGCGGTTTCATAAATTCGCTACAAGTTTTTCTTTCTAGGATTGGTTAAAATTCCGTTTCCATGTTTATATTACAATAAAATAACATAATCTTCAAGCCCCCAGCAGCTAAAGCCAGTAAGCATTTCTTAATTTATGGTGCGATAGTACAGTCAACAGCAGGTCAACCTTTACGTTATTGTTGCAAAATCGCCTTTAACGTAACTGATTAGAGTGCACGTATGTAAACAAGTTGATAAACTGTACCAGATGAACACTAAACAGGCTATGGCTCTCAACCTGATTAGAACGATTCTTTTCGTTTGCCGGTCTTGGGCCAGTACCTATAAATGGTCTTTGCCTGTAATAGATAGTACTATTTTTGCAATTTCAAAAATAGTCTCATCATACAGGCTGTGACGCAAATCATTGGTAACCTGAAAACTGTTGCTTCAGTTTCGATATTTTTTTAATACTTTCAAAACGCGAAACTTTTATCATTTTCAATTTTTCACACGAACAGACCGCATGATGGTATGGAAATTAAAATACTAATTTTGAAAATGTTATTGGACGTGGTCCGATTAGCGAAAATATAATATAAATACGTTGCTTTGCCATATTAATTAGCCTATGACCTATTCTCAGACCCACCAAATATATGATTCCAGTCATGTCGCTGTCAAATTCCATAATAATAATTCTGTACCTCAGTGTCAGATGTAAGAATCCTTTCGGCTCACAATGTTGAATTCTTAAAATGTTGAATTCCTAAAATGTTGAATTCGCAAAATGTTGAATCCCAAAATGTTGAATTCGCAAAATGTTGAATTCATTGTTATCCCAAAATGTTGAATTCGCCAAATGTTGAATTCGTTAAACCGCCGTGCTACTTTGTGGCATTCACATAACTACGATAAATATTATTGTGTAGAATTTAGTCATATTTTTATCGAGATATACGTTATGCTCAATTCAACCCAGTTTTCGCGCAATTTTACACTGTTTCTGGCGAAAAAAAAATTACGTACGCCCTCTAAACGCCGTAATTAATTGATGCCCCCTAAGAGTCTGTCCTCCGATATGCGTAAACAATCAAAAGAACAATTGAGTTGGCCGGCACCGACAATAAGACGCTTGACCCACAGTTATTTTTTTTTGTTTATAACTTTTCCTCCTAATATTGTTTGTCTATTGCTTGTGGAGTAACTTTGGGTAACTAAAAAAAATTTTTTGACGCCCTATTTTTTTCAAAACTAGCACCACGTGTTTATATATCATGGTTAGAGTGTTCCCTTAAAAATTGTCAATCGAATTCAGTCTCCCTGTAGATACAAAAAATGTACTTAGCCCGCTGCCACTGGGGGGAGTTTCCAAGGCTTCCTTGCCGAGTTTAAAGCCCAATAATCTATTTCAGTACCATTATTATAGAATAAATACTTTTGCTATTTTCACTTTTCCTATCTCTACCGTGCAATCCATTTGAAATGAAATCAGCGCCAGTTAGCGCTGTCGCGGTAGCGTATACGTAGCCAGATGTTTTACGTTTTGTTCACAGCGAGTGAGGCAGGCTTAATTTGACTAATTAGGATTTTATAGTGTTTGTTCTTTTGAATTTAATCAGACGATTATAAAGTGGACGGCCTTTTCCGAAAACAAGTTAGAGGTATGTTTATGCCAATGTGATAAGTGGGCAAGATTGTGACATTGCTTTTTAGGGTTCCGTACGCGAAGAGTGCCAACCCTATTACTATGCTTAGAACGTACATCTATCTATCCATCTATCTGTCTGTCTATATGTCTCTCTATGTCGTCCTTCCATCAGTAGGTCGGTCCGTTTTTAGGGTTCCGTACCCAAAGGGTAAGGGACCCTGTTACTAAGTCTCCACTGTCCGTCTGTCTGTTTGTCTGTCTGTCATAAACCGCGATAGCTAGACAGTTGAAATTTTCACAGATGATTTTGCCGCTATAATAACAAATACACACAGAATAAAATAAATGTAATTACGGCAACGCGTAGACGCTCAAAATATTCACAGAATATTTAACTGCATATTCACTTTAAAAATAAATAAATAAGTTAAAATAACATAAATATTTAAGGCGGGCTCCCATACAACAAACGTGATTTTTTTGCCGTTTTTTGCTCGATATTAATAACGGCAACAGGGAAGACGCTTGAAATATTCAAACATTGTATAGATAATGGTACGGAAACCTTCGTCCGACTCGCACGTGGCCGGTTTTTTTTTTTTGTTGTGTTTGCTCTATCGTAAAAACTGTTTTCATTCCTGCTATTGTATAAAAACAAATATTGAAAACTAGCCAAGTGTGAGTCGGAGTCTCACTAAGGGTCCCAAACTGGACTTAAGAAATCATAATTTTTTAGGTGCACTTTTCCTTATGATAATAACTTCATACAAAACCCAATCACTTGTCTTGGTCCCAACCTAGGATACCCCGTGCTATGGTAACCAGCGAGGATATCACAAATATCAAAATATACCCAGACTGAGGTCAGGCCAAATGTACAATTGTACTGCGGCCCCCAGTGGGAATCGAGCCCACGACCTCCGGCAAGGTAACCACACGTAATACCGCTAGACCAAGGATGTAGTCTTAACCTTCAGTGCGTGAGTCCGGCTGGCTCTTGCCGGTCCTTCAGTTTTAGCTGTATCGTAAAAACAGTAGTAATACACACAAGAGTCAAACTTGGTAGAAAGTGTAGTTTTACTAACAACAAATCTAAAAACCGGCTAAGTATGTGTCGAACACCCGTTAAGGATCCGGAAAACACTTTTTTTTGTTTGCTAAATGTCTAATAGAAATATATTATGTAGTAAGTACCTTTGATATATTAGTTCAATTCATTTTTAGGGTTTCGTACCCGAAGGGTGCCAAACGGGACATTGGTAAGTTAAGCAGTATGATAAAGCATATTTTTATATAAAAAAGGAAGTTATTTAATAAGGGCAATTAGTTAAAAGACATATTTTGTCTCCTTTCATCAGCGAGATCTACCTTGCTCGAATAATTTATGAAGGTGAGTCAGTAACGTAATAATTGAGCTTGTAATTACAGTTAATCTAAATTAAACCTGCTACCTCATTACTTTTCGCCGCGATGTCAGAAGTGTTATTAAATAAACAATAAAAAACCGACTTCGAAAGACTACAACACTAAAAAGTTAGAAATAATTTAAATAATTAGAAGTATGTATACATGTAGGTATTTTAGAAGCATAATTTGGAGTCCGTGCCCAAAATTACATCGGTTTTTATTTTTTATTAATATTTTTTTTATTCAAATTTTAGTGGGGGAGCGGGAGAAAACTAAACAAGTCCCTTATAACCATAATTTACCTCACATAATTCGTTGCTTTAAAATTTGATATTCTCAACTTCCATCTCCGAAAGTCTTCAAACATCACCGAATTACCTTTTACGCTATTTTATGAAACATACGGATATCACTAAAGAAGTTAGTGATTATTATTTACTGTTGTCCATTGAAGAGTTCCCTTCTCCATCTCTGAAAGTCTTCATAACATCTTCACCAAATTAAAATGGGACCAATGGGATGTTATATCTAATCGAACAAAAAAGAATTCTTGAAATCGGTTAAGATTTAACGGAGTTATGCGAAATTATGCGATTATGGCAAAACCCCTCATGGTTATGAAAACCACGAAGGAGGGCTATGGCCTGCAGTGGGCGTCAAATGGCTGATGATGATGATGATGATAATGATGATGATGATGGTGATGATGATGCGAAAACATAGCCAAATATATATATATATATACGCGTCGAATTGTTTACCTCCTCCTTTTTTGAAGTCTGTTAAAAATGAGCTCCACTCCAGCGTAATCTTGAACTAGGTAGGTATATTATACAGTGTTCCACGTGGAAATGTGTTTGGATTATTGCATATTTAATGTGGTTATTAAATCTCTATATGTGCTGTTTTCATCAATAAGTACCTAATGAAATGAATAAAATAAATGGTTTTCACTTAATTTTACGAATTGTTACTACAAGCTGTTAGCTTGATATTTTAAAGACTACTTGATATTCGTGCCTCGAAAAGCTCTTTTTAATTTAGATAATTTTTTAATAATTTTAAAATGAATAGTTGGGAACCAAACCCGAATCCTCGGTGTAAGAATTTTAACACAATACCTACAGCGTTCCTGCTATCAAGACCTGTTAGACTGCTGTGAAATTAATCAATTCATTTTAAATTCACTTTTTCTTGTTATTATTCACTAAGCGCGTTGAGACATAAGTGGCTTCATAGTAGTAGTGTTATGAGTATTTTTTTATTTAGTCTAATAATCATCATCATTCATCATCATTCAGCCACAAGAAGTCCACTGCTGGACATAGGCCTCCTCCATGGATTTCCAAAAAGACCGGTTGGAAGCGGCCTGCATCCAGCGTCTTCCTGCCACTTAAATGACGTCATCTGTCCATCTTGTGGCTGGTCGTCCCACGCACGCAGTCTAATAATAATAAGATAAAAAATATTTTTTAGTTGAATGTGAACTGTGATGGAAAACACCGTGAGGAAACCCCAGTGTCTGAGGTGTTCACATACCTCAGCGCTTGAAATCGCCAATCCGCGGTGGGCACGCGTGGTGATCAAGCCCATACTCTCTTTCTCTCTCTCTCTGTCTCTCTGTAAGAAGGCCTGCGCCCTGCAGTGGGACGTATAAAGGCTAAATAAAAAAAAGTTAAATTTTTAATATTTAACGTAACCAAAGGGTAAGGGACCCTATTACTAAAACTCCACTGTCCATCGGTCTGTCTGTCTGTCTAACTGTTTGTCACCAGGCTGTATCTCATGAACCGTGATAGCTAGACAGTTGAAATTTTCACAGATTATGTATTTCTGTTGCCGCTATATCATCAAATAATAAAAGCGGAATAAAATAAATATTTAAGGGCGGCTCCCATACAACAAACGTGATTTTTTGGCGTTTTTTGCTAGATATTAATAACGGCAACAGGTAGACGCTTGAAATATTCAAATGTTGCGCAGATAATGGTACGTAACCCTTCGTGCGCTAGTCCGGCATTGCATTTGGCTGGTTTTTACCTATGGTTTTTACATAGTGCGAAGTAGCATTGTTTATAATAAAACCATCGTTTTTAAAGTGATTTCCATATTTTTTATGTGCCATTATATGTGATCTTTGTAACTTTACGTGTGATTTTCAACAAGGATTAAAGATCGACCTGCTGTCGACTGAACATGTTTTGTTAGGTTTCCGAACCTATAGAAACGGATCCTATTACCGAGAACACGTCCATCTGTCCGTCCGTCTCCGGACGTCCGTCAGATTGGTCTGTCTATCTGTCCTATCGTTAAACGCCCTTATCTTTTGAACTGTTGCTATTGCCACTGAAATATTCGTGTTCTCCTTGTGTTTGTGGCAGATATACTACAATGCAGCCTATATACGTTCGCAGGACACAGACCGTCTCTCAGAGAGAGAGTATGGACTTAATTACCACGCGTGCCCACCGCGGATTGGCAATTTCACGCGCTGATGTATGTGACCTTAGGTTACCTTACAATATTTTCCTTCAGCGAGTGGTATTGCTACTATAACTTAACAAATGTTCGTAACTTAAAAAACAAAGTCATTGCTTCATATCGGGATTTGAACCCACGACTTCCCGAATATATTACCGAACCACTGCCTAGATATACTTAATAAAAATAAAATAAAGTAAAAAATGTCTTTTCTTTTTGCTCTATCATTAACATTAACCTGGTCCCAAGATAGATAAAAAAGTATAAAAAAACCGAAGTAAAAAAAATACATATAATATCTGTTAATTGATTCATATATCTGTTAATTAGGTAGCATCAACATTGTCCCACCATCTGTGTCGGTTTAGTAGGTATGTAGTGTAAGCTCTACAGTAAATTAGCAAGTGATAAATAAATAAATAACTTCCACACAACACAATCACTTGTCTCTGGTCCCGAAATAGATATCTTGTGCCATGGTAGCCAGGCAAGGAAATAAAACCAGAATACCTAGAACAGATAAAACTAGTCAATCTTGCGTCCACCATACGCTACATACGCCCGATCTCTGTTTTATCATTCAGACCGTCTCTTAGGCTGGCTGGTAGAAATTTCTTTTTAAATAAGTCAAAATAAATTTCTTCCAGCCAGCCTAAGACAGGTTCTGAATGGTAAGTGAGATCCGCCTTTGTACATCTACACTTACCTGTTATTTAGGTTTTTAATTTATTTTGAAATAAGTCAAAAGAAATTTCTTCCAGCCAGCCTAAGAGACGTTCTGAATGGCAAATAAGATCCGCCTTTGTACATCTACACTTACCTGCTATTTAAGTTTTTAATCTTTTTTTTTAAGTTTTTTTCAATAAAGCGTAACAAAGAAACAAACGCTAAGAATGACATACCGAATGAAAGAAAACACCATGTTTTTCGGTTAACAACTCATAAACGAATAAAAATATTTCTTTCGGTTATATCTGATGGTGATACTTTGTGGAACCTGTGGTGGTACAGACAGAGTGCGGGAGTTTGAATCTACTGACCAAGCCAAGATAAAAAAACTTTGGCCATTGGGCCGGGTCCAATGGCACCTTCACCCACGCTAGACGCTGCAGTGCCTGGGACATTGGTTTAGATGGAGTAGGCTTGCCAACACCTATAAGATCCTGACAGCTTAGTCGGCCTAGCTCACAGGAAAGACAGTTCAATACGTGCGGAGCCAACAAAGCCGCGGGATTCCTCACGATGTTTTTCCTTCTCCGTTGGCGTGTAGCATTGCTACTGCAAATTCGCATACGTACGTAATGTTGAAAATAAACAAAGTGATAAGTACATGCCCACACTGGGTCGAATCTGAATCAAACCTGGGTCTCTCGCTTCCGAGTCCACTGTGCTACCCACTGGGCTGCCACCGCTTCCAACGTTTTGATAAGATCTCAATGAAATTCTGCACTTTAAAACAGGGTATATAATGTGCCAGACAAAAGCTATTAAAGAAAAACAGCCTTATTTACAAAAAGTCGATTATGTCCTATGTATTACTGTGAGGTCGGGCAGCAGACATTGAGACCATCTTAGTCCTGCAGAAGAGAGCGATCAGATTCATATATAAGGCAGTAGAGATTCGTTAAGAATTTTTTTTAAAGAAACTAACATCCTAACAGCTGCTAGTCAGTATATCTATGGATTTCCATAGATGAGTGACTTTAAAACTGTATTTAGCCAACACAATGTAAATGCTAGAAATAGACATAAACTACTAGAAATAAACATAAACGTAAATGCTAGAAATAAACATAAACGTTCCCAAAATTTAGGCTGGCAAAGGTTAATACATCCTTTATGGTTCATTATACACGTTTCTACAATAAGATCCCTGAGGATATAATAAGCTTGCCAGAATCGCGGTTCCACAAATGTGTAAAGCACACTTTGTGCTAAAAGGGCTACTATAACATTATACATTATTTAGATGACAATGATGTCTGGAATTAATGCCAGTTCATTGCATAAGTTCCAGGTTTTAAAATATTTATATAAACTCGGTTAATTAAGGACTTGAAAAGACTAAGGCCGACTTGCACCACATTCTTAAATGTGGCTTAAACAGCATTTAGGTAACTAAAATTCTTCATAGAAAAGTCGATTTAAATGGCGACTTAAGTGACATTTAAGAAGTGGTTCAAGTCGGCTTTAGTTTGAAGTTTGTTTTGTCCATTTTTTCTCCAAAAGGATCTAGATTTTGAGATGGACCCCTAGTTTAACTTGTAACGTTCATTAAGTGCTACTTTGAATAAATTTTTGATTTTGAAATTGATTTGATTGATTTGATTCCACTAAAACACTCTTAAGACGGAGTTAAAGCCGGTTTATTACAGCAGTTCCTGTTGAAGGCTGAATTAAATTCTTCAACATAGAAGACCGGTCTTATTTATAAAAATATAAAAACACGATTCCTTTGATCAGTCCTCAGAGGCAATTTAAATAGTCTGCGGTAAAGGGAAAGACGTAACCACGGATTATTTAAACTGCCTCTGACGAGTGTTTTAGAGGAATCGTGTTTTTATAAATAAAACCGGCATAAAGAATCGTCATCATCATCATCAGCCTATGCTTGTCCACTGCTGGACATAGGTCTCTCCTATTGCACGCCACTGAGCACGGTCCTCGGCTACTTATAAAGAATATCCTTATCTTATCTTACCGGACATGCAAGAGCTTCGTCCATATCACGGAACATATACATCTTGAGGGAGAAAAAAAAAAATGTGACGGAATAAAACAGAAAATGGAACACCCAGTGACATTCACATATGGAATAACGTGTAAACCTAAAAGCCCTGCTACGAACCTACTTAAAAATTAGGTAAGGATAAGGATCTAGCTACAAGTAATATAGTGGCAATTTGTTTTAAATACCATTTCGCTGGAGTTACTTACTTAGTAAGTTCTTACTAAGCGACGAGCATAATCTTTCTACTAATATTTTGAGGAGCCTAGACCTTTGGTTTTATGCGTAAATTTAAAAAGAGAAACAAGTCAATAAAATTTTGTCTATTGAAAAATTCTTGGCATGAGATTTCAGATGATCGCTAAGTGGGATCAAAATAGTTTCAATAGAAGCTCGCTTTCATACCTACAACAATAAAAATAATGCACCCCGAGACATTTTATTTTTAAAATACTTATTAGTTTTATCAACATCAGAGTCGCATATCGTTTATCGCATTTGCTGTAAATAACGATATCATCATAATCTTTTATTCTGTTCTTATATTTGATGTTGGACATCACTCACGTTTTCAAAAGATTCTATCAATGGAACCGAGAAGAAAACGAAATCTTAACATGTTACTAAGCGACAAAAGGAATCTCAATATCAACATACCAGAGCCGGACAGCAATCAATCAACTAACGATTACTTACTAATAAAATTGACTGCGTCGGTGGTCCAGCGGTGACGCGCTTGACTACCGAAACATATGTCGTGGGTTCGATTCCCGTTGACGGAGGCAGCCGTTCTTGATTTGTACAAATTGTCTCAGTCTGGACGTAATTCTACGCTTGTCATATCCTTGCCTGTTTACCATAGCACAGGGTATCCTAGTTTGGGACTAGGTGGAAGTTATTATAATTCATCATCATCATCATCATCATCATCAGCCCACTGTTGGGTATAGGCTTTATCCCCATCACGCCATCTTTCGCGGTCTCTCGCCGTTCGCATCCACGGGCCCCCTGCCGACCTGGCCACATCGTCCGACCATCGGGCTGTTGGTCTACCGACGCGCCGCACGGTTCTCGGTTATTATAATTAAAATGTATAAAATCCGCAACACGCCCACGCCCAAGGTGTACACCAAACCTTTTCCCAGGAAATATTCCGCACAAGTTTACCTGGCAAATCTTGAATAAACAAAGTGGCATCCTTTGTTCAAAGTGCAAAACGACTTCTAAAAAAACAATTGAATAACAAATGATCAGTTGATTAGTAAATTGACTTACCGGTTATTGAGCATCAAGTGTCCACTTGTCGGAAATCATTGTTGTCAGATAGAACCGAGCACAACTCCGACGGGATCGCGTTCATACGAGTACCGGCACGGGTCGGCGAATACTGTATTCGAGCACTTGAGGAGCGGGAACGGGCGTCCGCGAGAGCCGACGACGGCCAAGCCACTGACTGCCGCCCGTGACGACATCGCCGGAGGCGACGTGCAAATATTTGAAATATTTCGCTTTCAGTCCGAGCATGAATGTGTAAACTTTGTTATCGAAATATAAACATGAATTATGTTTTGTCAGGAGTACATATTAACAGGACAGGAAACCAGATAAAGTAATAAGTCTAATATATAAAAATCTCGTGTCACGAAGTCCTCCGAAACGGCTTCACCGATTTTGATGTATTTTCTTGTGTATATTTGGTAGGTCTGAGAATAGGTCGTAGGCTAATTAATATGTCAAAACAACGTTTGCCGAGTCAGCTAGTATCTATATAATATATTCTGTGTTTTTAGTACCTTCCTTGATAAGATTTATGCCGTCCGCTCCGTGATAGGGTTTTTTATTCGTAGCATCCAATTTATATTTATGCCTTAGCTGGACAAATGTATTCTGAATAAAATTTACGAAACCGGCCAAGTGCGAGTCGGACTCGCACACGAAGGGTTCCGTACCATCTAGACACGTGGTAGCGTTTCAAGCCAAGCTCTCAATTTATAACAGAACTGGCGAGCAGCACCGTGTGTAATATTACACGAACCATTCGAGGCCACTTGTGACCCCCTCAAAACTCAAAAATTATTTCACATAAATATGTCAAATTTGGCTCATATATTGAGACCTGTGAGATACATATGTGATCCAAATTTCATAAACAGACGTCAAATGGTTATTTAGATGTTAGTGTTTAAAAACCTATTTAGAGGCTAAAAAATCCACCCATGCCGGGATTTGAACCCGCGACCTCTGGCTAACCGTGCCAGCGCTCTCCCAACTGAGCTAATGGGTCCTCATGGGCTAAAATTGTCCTAATGGGCTAATGGGCTAAAATTGTCCTCAGCACGGGTTAGTGCAACAAAAAGAATATAGATATTAATGTCCAAAAATTGTATGTTTTATCACTGACTGACCTATAGATCAAAACTCTAACACAGTTACAGATGACCTAGAAAGTCCAAATTTGGCATCCAGATTGAGAGTTGGGTGAATGCAAAGAAATAAATCAGAAACTAATATTTTTTTATCATTTCATTATAATTTTTCCATTAATTGATTCTATTAGGCACACTTAACTTACTTATAGTGCCTGTAATGTTATGTAAGAATCAGCAATCAAAATTGGTCTTTATGTAGATTTTAAGGTCTTCACGTAAATATATAACGAGTGGAATACCGCTCCTATTTTTTTTATCGAAACATATCACTTTTAGTACTTATAATAAAAAAAAAACCGGGTACTGAATGGGCAATTCACTCGAACATTTCAAAGGTACAAGAAAATATAGAAAATAACACAAAAAACACAATTATACCCCATAAACGTAGGAAAATACAGTACAGTATTTTCTGAGGTTACACGAGCACTAGATATAATAAAACTGAATTTTAACGGATATTTACTTGTTTACTTTTTCATTTTACAATTTTCCGACGTTTCGGTACTTTTTCAAGTTCCGTGGTCTCCTAAACTAACAGTTAATGCTTTCAAAAAGACTCCTGTCACCTCAGTCTACCGAGACTACGGCACTTGCAAAAGTACCGAAACGTCGGAAAATTGTAAAATGGAAGAGTAAACGAGTAAATATCCGTTAAAATATGGTAGTTTAAAAAAACCATTTGGTATAAATTTTATTATGAAATAAGTACCTACTAAAAGTAATGATATCTCATCCAAAACATAAATTTCAAATGAGAGCAAAGTTCAATATCCTACTATTTATAATATGATAAATGTGAAAATCAATAGATGGCGTTGCACGAGCGAACGTTGTATTTTAAAAATAGATGGCGTTGTGCAAGAATCGTATAAACGGATTCTATGGCGGTATGACTTTTGCCGGGACAGCTAGTCTTCAAGGACAAAAGAAGTGAGATCGAAATGGGTGCCAAGTTCAATGGTCAGTCCTGAAATTTATTTATAGCAACATAAAATATCTTATAACGACTTAAAATATCATTTCAATAATAACTTAGATAATATATTAAAGCCTACGGTCTGACTTTGCTAGTTTTCATACAAATTATATCATAGCCTTCACAAGTTCTAAAGCTGTAAGTTTTTATTTTATTCTTCCGAACATTAGGCTTGCTGGTATTCTTGCTACCAACGAACATAGGACTCTTCCATGACTGTTTAGAATTTATAACATGAGGACTCTAAGGAAATAGACGAAGATGATGAATCTAATGTTTCTGTTTCCCGATGTCTCCGACACCCCTGCTTTTTCAACATTTTGTCTTTCGACTTTATTTTTTCCATTTTGGGTGTAGTATCGGCACAATTGGCACAAATTCAGTTTTGGATTATCTGCACCCAAGCATCTTTCCGATTTAAAATTCGCGGAAAGCTGTAATTATAAGAACGACTTAAGGTTATTATTTGATTTGACAAATGCGACAGGTACAAAATTCCCCGCTTTTAAGGAAATTTTCCCGAAAAGAACTGGAAACATATTTTTTATTTGTCATTATTTTACTCCGTTTAACACCAAAAGTAAATAAAACAGAATTATAAAAACTAATCAGAAATCCTCAAAACTTACGCATGGTAAGGCCCAAGGAGTTGCCCAAGAGTTGCCCTTGGACCTTACAAAATTTTCCAATGCGGTTTTTGCAGCACTTTACCGCATAAGATGGCATTTTTACAAATATTTGTGGACACAATATGCATGTGTCATTGACGTCGATGCGCGCAGAGTAATGGGGCTAGTATCTATTTGTAGTCTGTGAATGGGGCCCATAGCGCAATTTAGTGTATTTGCGTAGAGGTCCTAGTAAAGTTTACTTCGTACCATTTCTATGCTACGTAGAGTTTATGTTTTTTATGAGTCTGTGGTTTCAGCGCGAACTTTTTATAAATCAAAAAGTTATACCTTAGTTATACGGCGTTTTACTTAAGGAATCTCTGAGAGATTCTTTCTTATTTTTTTTATATATAAGACCTTAATCTTTTACCCATTGATGCCCACCAATCCTGAAAACCAATTACAACATCTCATTTTTTTCCGGAAGCATGAAGGTAGAACGAACGGTTCACTGTGTTCTTTGAATTGCTCAGATTCTGTAGTTTATGTATGTTTCTAGTGATACGCATACCTATACGCTTGGTCGGAAAATTTCATATGAAATATAATGATACAAAACGAACGTGCACAGTGAAATAAGCCGGGTTTCTTCACATTTTCTAGATTAAAGATAATTGGGCCAAAAGCCTCCTGTACCCGAGATCTCGACTACAAGGAGATTGCACGTCTCTGAAGAAGCTTACACGACGTACTCAAGCTCAAGCGGGGAAATTCCCGTCATATTTCTACCATCCTAACATTTTTGCGTACCAACTTTGTCCCAAATTTACCGTCGACATTAAACGCGGCTTATCCTTAAATTTTGTTCAGAGCACATTGCAGCCTAGCATATGCGAACGTGGGCGGTCGCGGTAGTGATGGCGAACATGGCTGCTTACCATACAAAACATAAAACATCTGGGCCCCGCTTCATAAAACTACAATTCATGGTTTATTAATTAAGATAATTTTGGACGTAATTAGCTGATTAACCCACAGATTAATTAGTAGGACTAATTGTTATATTCTTCTTTTTTTTTGTGTTCTGAGCACTAACCCGTGCTGAGGACAATTTTTTATAAACCTATTTAGAGGCTAAGAATTCCACCCATGCCGGGACTTGAATCCGCGGCCTCTGGCTAACCGTGCCAGCGCTCTCCCAACTGATTACAAATTACTCTGTATTAGGTAAAATGTAAATTGTAAATGTAGTGATGTAAATTGCTTCGGCGAGATGTCGCTGCCTTGTAATGCAGAGAAGTTTGTAGAGGCTTGAAAATTCACTGATGCCTGCACTTGCCCATTAGCTCAGTTCCCTCATGATCCCGATAATGGGTGGCTCGTTTCCACAGCGAACGGTTTTCCGCCATGTGGACCGCCAGGTACATGCTACCACCGACTATCGCTTTTATGACATCCGACTATCTTACCGGTGGTCGGATGTCATAAAAGATCCTTAGTCAGCGTCAAGTTTTAAGTATACAAAAATACAAAATGTATTTTTATTATCGACACCAAAAAAAAACTGTTTTCATAATTGCCGTTATTTCAACAGCACGTTGAATACGAGGTATTTAAAACATTTCATTGTCATTTGAGATGACCTGTCGAGTATTTTTTTTTTTATTGTGAATTTCGGTTTTTGACAATCTCTTTGTTGGAAAAGCTCGATTTTCCAAATCATTCAACGATTTGTCGATAAACATTGTAAAGGAAAACGTTGCAAATTATTTCCAGTCCGTCCGGCTCGGTAGTTTTATCTTCCTACAAACTATATTGAAAAGACCGGCCAAGTGTTGTCGCACGCGCAGAGTAGGGCTCTGTAGTTGGCCGTTTTTTATTGATAGAAATTAATCTTTTTTATGTAGCCTACACGTACGTCCCACTGCAGGGCACAGGCCTTCTCTTGAAGAGAGA
Source organism: Yponomeuta evonymella (assembly GCA_963969515.1). Taxonomy (NCBI): domain Eukaryota; kingdom Metazoa; phylum Arthropoda; class Insecta; order Lepidoptera; family Yponomeutidae; genus Yponomeuta; species Yponomeuta evonymella. Next base: position 10,012,128 of record OZ018346.1, read on the forward strand.
GTACGGAGAGAAAAAGAGAGTATGGGCTTAATCACCATGGATTGCCAATTTCAAGCGCTGAGGTATGTGAACACCTCAGATACACGATCCTCACGATGCACGATGTTTTCATATTAATCACATCGACAAAACCGTCAAATAAAATAATTGTAGGGTACCTCCCCTACATCTAAATTAGGGCACATGTAAAGGATGTGTGGAAGAGACCACTTTTAGTGATAAACCTCTTAGGTTAAGAAATAAGAAATAATAAGAAATTTATTGTGTTACGAACGTCTGTACAACAAAAAAATACATGTCTTGAATACTTTGAGCTTAGTAGGTAGGCGTGTAATTGTATTATTATGTTTTCACATCGAAAACCATACTAGGCGAGCCTGTATCATGGCTTTCGACGCCTCTCATCGAGTCTTGGATACATTGCAATGTTGGGGGTATGTCAATAAAATTAGTTGTGCCGAAACATGATAAAGTTTATGATTATACTTATAAGGGTTGGTTCAATACAGACCGAATCAGATCACTATACCTACAGCATACGTTTAAGCACTAGTAGAACAAATATTGTTTGGGGTTGCATGCGTCCAAACTAGAATATTAATTGTTATCAAACCTATTCACTACTATAGTGCTACAATTAAGCTGTGAACTTGGAAAAAGTTTAAGGTTTATGCGCCATAGCAAATACCAACGTAGGGCCGACATCACACCAACCCCCACACACATTCCAGCTACTCAGCTGTTGAATAAAGTGCACACATGCAAAGGGCGACGCACCGTCGACCACACCACCACACAATGATAATAATTTTAATATTTTATTCTAAAATGACGAGACAATAAGAGCGTGGAGTCGAGTTGGGTTTAATACCTGTGCAATTTCCGTTTTTGTGTACAATCAAGTGTTATCTCTACTCTCTGTCTATACTCTCTCTCTGAGAGAAGACCTGTGCCCTACAGTGGGACGTATACAGGCTGCTTATGTTATGTAAGTGTTATCTATCTATCTATAAAGAAATTCAAAGGAAAACTATCACCGCTAGAAAACTTTACAAGGTTACTATCAGTAATAGTGGACAAACTTACAATAGAAAAACTTCGAAAAAATTCAATTGAAAATTACTTTGATGAAATAAAACTTATTAGTTAAACCATAACTAAAAGAGGTGGTAGCGGAGCGGCAGAACGCTTCGAATCTCCGAACTTCTCATTCGGGAGGTCATGGGTTTGAATCTCGGCATGTATGTACCAATGGTTATGAAAACCACGAGGGAGGCTTATGTCCTGCAGTGGGCGTCAAATGGCTGATGATGATGATGTACCAATGTCTTTGTTTTCTAAGTTACGTATATTTGTGAAGTTATAGTAGCAATACCACTCGCTAACTGTGAAGGAAAACATCTTGAGGAAACCTGAGTGTCTGAGGTGTTCAGGTTTTTTTCTTTGAGTGTGGAATCTATTTATTAATTGATCCGCGGCACAAAATGGACCGGTCGTCAGTTGTGTGTTTTTTCTAAACATTAAGTTGGCATATTTTTAATACGAGTACATGCACCTTCTTACATGCATCGCACTTAAAAAACCTACCCGGAACAACCTAGCGACAGCAATAAAAACAAAATTGTTTTTGTTGTTTTATAATAATAACATGTTTTGCAAAAAGTGAATATCATAAATCTCGATAACGGTAATAGCTATTTTAGAACCTATAACCTAGGGCCAAGAAAAACGGCCGATTTTAGCTGAAATCAATTCAAGTCATAGGCTATATAGGTATAGGCTGCAAGCTCTTAAAATAGCTATCGCCATTATTGATGTTCACTTTTTGCAAAAACGTTTTAGAAAAGAAGATAATGATAGTTTTTTCATTGGTGGTGCTAGTTAATTAGTGAATTATATTAAAACTTCACATTACACACCGGCTTGCTGCGTTGTGTAACTGGTTGCTTACCAAGTCGCGTCCGCTATACCATCTTTAATTCCCTTGTGAAACCCTATATTGAGTATCTAATAGAGATAGGGGGCTCAGCGGCAGGCGGTATGCGGTATGGCATGTATGCGGCGGCATACATACCATATAAATGATTTACAAATAGCTCAAGATAAACTTATTAAAGTACTTTTCTGTTACGATTTTCTTAAACGATATACCAAGACATAAAACCAAGTTCTCGCATAAAACTCACGAACAATTGAATATCTATCAAAGAAGTATCCTTATTTCTAAAATTACACAAAATCCAATCCAATCTAATACAGAATTCAAGGCAAAGCACCACAGATATCAGACTCGCACTAAAAATCACTTACTACTTTTTGCACCACGAACACAATACGGAAAAAGGCAATTCTGTTTGAAGGAGCACTAGTGTTTAAAAGACTACCGAAAGATATAAGATTTAAGCTCCGATTAAGATGCCACATCAAAGAAAAATATAACATTTAATATAATAACTGAAATTGGTATGAGGTGTTGCCTGTTCATTTTTGTATTTACTTAGATTATAGTCCTGTGTTTCTCATTTTAAGTTAATGAAATATAGTTCGTTCTTATGAGAAATAAATACTCAAAACCTGAAAACCTAGCTGCCGGTAAGGGAGGCTCGTTAGCCTGAATCTCACTCCAAACTCGAATCCACACTCAGTTTCGCAAATAATTTTCATCAAACCAAACAATTAGAGCATGGAGATTAGGGCATGCAGTACCGGTTTACCGGTTTTAATTTTTACCGGTAAACCGTCAATTTTGGCAGCCGGTAAATTACCGGTAATGAAACAAAAAGCCGGTACATTACCGTTGAAATTGTTCAGCTCATTAGTGTTTATTTTGACTGCGTGCACCGTTAGTCTGTGTAAGAAATGTCTAACAATTCAATTCAAATCTATTCAATAAAGTTATTTCAGAATTTATCTAAATAAATCCATCTGATTTATACAAAAATAAAACAAAACTTCGCGCGGGAAAGTGCGCGCGACCGCGAGATCGGGAACGTGCAGGCGGAGGGTGGGGTGTCCGATACATGCGCGCGCAGTGAGTTCGCTACTCTTTACTCGCTTTTGTTAGTAATGAGGGTAGTTTTTGTCTATGGTTCTCTTATGACATTATCCAAGGTGACAACTTATTTTCGGCGGTTTATCATAATACGTTTTTTCACAATCTTGCTTCGAGTGCAACAAAATGGCGGACGCAAAAATGTTGACCTTACTGCTCCACGACAACGCGCCCGTTCATTCAGCGTGTGTGGCCAAGGCTGCAATTCAGGAGTGTGGTTTCCAAGAAATTAATCATCCACCGTACAGCCCAGACCTGGCACATAGCGACTATTTTTTGGTCCCTAACCTGAAAAAAGAGCTTCGTGGAAAGCGATTTTCGGACGATGAAGAGCTCAAAGCGGCCGTAAATTTTTCAACACAGAATTGGTTAAGTACAGCTGCAATTATAATAGGGGTTAAAGTATGAAATTGCCGTTTTATTGCAATAGGTTCTTTGAATTGACATAGAATCTTCATGGTTTGAGGTTTTCGAATGAAACTTTTTTCAAATGGTTTCTATGATGTTCTTTTTTTAAAAAATGTGAAACATTTGAATATTGACTTTCAATTGTTTTTGTTATTCAATTTAAACAAGGAAGATGGATACTGCGAAAATTCGAGTGATTTTTGAATACGAGTTCCGACGCGGAACTAACGCGGCAGAAACAGCCCGCAATATCAATGCTGCGTTTGGAGAGGGGTCTACTAATGAACGCACCGTGCGATTTTGGTTTAAACGCTTTCGTGATGGAAATTTCGACTTAAAGAACGAGCCACGAGGAAGACCGCCCACACAGGTGAATAACGATGAATTAAGAGAGATAGTGGAAGCCGACCCTAGTCAAACTACCCAGGAATTAGCGGCATGGTTTAACGTTACCTTACCCACAATATTGACTTACTTGCGTCAAATCAATAAAATAAAAAAATACGAAAAATGGGTGCCTCATAATCACTCGAATTTTCGCAGTATCCATCTTTCTTGTCTAAATTGAATAACAAAAACAATTGAAAGTCGATATTCAAATGTTTCACATTTTTTAAAAAAAGAACATCATAGAAACCATTTGAAAAAAGTTTCATTCGAAAACCTCAAACCATGAAGATTCTATGTCAATTCAAAGAACCTATTGCAATAAAACGGCAATTTCATACTTTAACCCCTAATATTACCCTGAAGAATTATGCGGCAGCACGCACCGCGCATGTTCAAGGCGCCCCAAAAGCTTTCCGGTATCTCTGTGCACTAAACAATGGCACACCGTAATTTATGCGGCAAGTAAGGCAAGACTCAACCAACACCGATGTACAGTCGAGAGCACACCTTCCTTTACCCGCATGCACTAGTCAGTTACGTTACGGGCGACTTTGCAACAACAATGCAAAGGTCGCGCCGTCGACTGTTCCTACTTAAACAGCGACGCTCTCGTGCAAACAGCAAATCAATTTCGCCGGAATTGAGCGAACTTCAGAATGACAGGTTGTGTAGCAATAATTTTCCTTAGGGTGATAAATTAAATACGTGCACAGAATTGCAGCAAGCAACCTATTCGTTTAATGAAATCAAATTACAAAATTGACTTATCCGTACTTATACTTTTTGCTAGGTTGTGTTTTTTGTTAAACCTCCCTCAGATGACATAAAGTCACCAGCACATGAAGCTTTACATACGTGCAATCTAATCATTTAAGTTACATAATATCTGTGTAATTTCCTTTTCAGGGTTCCGTACCTGAAAGGTGCCAAACGAGACCCTATCACTAAGACTTCACTGTCCGTCTGTCTGTCTGTCTATCTATCTGTCACCATGCTGTATCTCATGAACCGTGATAACTAGGCAGTTGAAATTTTCATAGATAATGTATTTCTGTTGCCGCTATAACAACCAAAAACAAGATAAAATAAATATTTAAGGGGGGTTCATATACAACAAACGTTGTCTAAAGACAGCGCTCGCCATCTAGCGGTCATCTATGTAACCTTCACAGCGCCGATGTCATGTCGTTAAATGGCGCTGTTCTTAAATTCAATCTCTGTCTAATGTTGTATAGATATGAAACCCTTCGTGCACGAGTCCGACTCGCAGTTGGCCGGTTCTTATGAACAATAGTATTCTTTATCCATCTGCGTTAAGGGCGACTTTTCCAGAAAATGTAAAAGTTAACCTGCTATGGCTGTACTGAGTGAGTCACGTAGGTATGTCATGTCAATGTCACAATATCTAATAGCAATCATAGGGGTAGATAGCAACAAGAACTACGAGTATCACGCTGAAACTAGGTTATTGTACGCGCGCGCCTGCCGCAGTATCAATAAGTAAATACAGTCGAATACACGTCTAAGGTGCAAAGTAACCTGCAAGGTTACTGCAAGGATGTAAAGGTTAACATGTTGTCGAATGTACGTTGGTAAATTTTTCGGTTGCTAACAGGCTGTAGGAAGATCATCGTTTGAATAAAGTCGACACAACAATCTTTACATATGTGGACTGTACTCTGTTAGGAGGTGTTTTTAGCGTTCCGTAGTCAGCAAGGAATCCTTATAGTTTCGCCATATCCGTTCGTCAGCCTGTCCGTCTGTCTGTCCATCTCTCCACGGCTTAGCTGAAAGACTATTAGTTCTAGAATATTTTAATTTGGTTTAGATATACTTACTCATTAATCACGCCGATAAATCGGAAGTATATAAAATGTTTCAAAATCTTTTTAGGGTACTTCCCTACCCCTAATCCACTTAGGGAGCTCCAATTTTTGATAGAATAGGGTTCCCTATTTTGTGATTCGCGTTAAAAAAATTCAACGTTGACGCGTTTCTTTTTCAAATCCTTAATTATTTGTTTCATATCATATAATCCTTAATTATTTTCAAACTTGACGCAACTGAAATGTATAGGTTACTATGCTATCGACTTTAGTGCCCGCGACTTAATTTGGATAGAAAATATCTCATGTATTGATAGAGGTGTAATAAAAAGTATTTATTAAAATACCCACAAATTGAAAGGCACAGGTGAGAAAGTGAAAATATTAAAAGTAGTTGTTGCACAGATGGAATAAAGTTGAGTTATCCATTGGTCTCCACGCTAGATTTTGATTTGAGTTGTGGAGGCCTAGGCGTGGGATACATAGGAAGGGCGTGGGATGAGGGCGCGGAAAAGACACGTCGTCGTTTCAATTCACTTTCATACACAATGTACTGAAGCGATGGGACATAGCCCCACAGCGCGAACTCTATCTATACACCGCGTCGCGTCTTTTCCGCACCCGAGGGTGCTTCTTGTGTGCCCTAGGTCCTAGACGGGTCATGGTGTATCTGTGTATCACATTTCTTTCAAACCCTTAATGTGCTGATTGGCAAATTTTTGCACTACTCGGTATTCTAAGTAGTCTAACTAGAAGTAACAGCTTAAATGTGAGATACCTTCCTAGATCTTTAACATTTTGTAACTATGGTAACTCGATAACTAGGCCAGCTAGGGGAGCACATCGTCACGATAAAAGTTTTATCCAATTACCGGCTAGCGCCATCTTACTTTATTTCACCGCGTAAAGCGAGATGCTGCTACCCTATAGTGGGATAAAACTTTTCTTTTCTTGCCCTTATGTTAGCAGGTATCTTCATTTTGCCGTAGCTGGGGAATAATAAGGAGTCATTTTCGAATTCGTTTTTTATTTCATATCTACAATAGGATACCATTGCCGTTAACTACTCCTGGAATTACAGGCGGTAATTAAGAATTTATTTTTATCAATTCTGTCCCTTCAGATCTTTAAATTTAAAAGAATCGGCCACGCGCAGTGTAGGGTTCTGTAGAAAGAGGGGGTTTAATCTGCTTTACAGAACTAACAACTTCATCAACGTAATTTTCAGTGGATTCTGTGCGAAGTTTTCCTTTTATAAGTTGGTCGCCTATTACTCGTTAACTTGTAAGGCCTACTGAGCTGTGATAGTTTTCCTTTTAAGTTCATTATATGTGCTACTACCCTGAATTTTTTCACGTTTCCACAATAAACCGTTTAGGAAGGAGAGGGAGTGGGACGCCCTACTAGGGCAAAAATTTGCGCTTTAAAGCTTAATATTTCGCAAACGGAACCTTAAATAAAAACAATGATCTTACTACTCCCACTATATATTTTAAACGACCAATTCAACGATATGATAAAAAAATGCATCCCTAATTTAAGTGTAAGATTGTTTTTAGGGTACCCCCCACCCTAAAAATTTTTTTTCCTACTTCTTTCTTCCGCCTTGTCGGCGTGATTAATATGTATGTGTACGCTATTGTAAATTTCAGCTTTCTCGTACTAATCGTCTCTGAACTAGGCCGTGGACAGACAGACGGAGGGATATGGTGAAACTATAAGGGTTCCTTGCTGACAACGGAACCCTAAAAAGGACCGCTACGAGACGAAATTCTCAATTCAAAACTTACAGACAGAATATCAATTTTCACCGCGAGCTTAATGTTATGTTGCTAGTTGAATTTTCATGGATGTCTCGAAAGCTTTGTTCTTATTTTTTAGGAAAATTGTAATTAACAGAAAATAAGGGCGAAACCTTTTATTCTTTACCTCAAATACCTAGCGAACTAATAGCGCTATTAAAAGCTCTTGATAATGGCAGTTATTAAATATTTGACTTTTTAGCAACGGAAGTATTTTGGCAAAGCCTTCTCGACAAGATTTCAGTGAAATTTTCTTGACAAAAAGTAGTGTAACTTTTGCTCAATCACTGGCTAATCGTCTGCCAATCGGCCACACAGGTTTACAACGACTTTTTTTTTATATAGGTACCTTGTGGCTGAGGCGGATTTGCAGTTTTAGCCGCCCTAGGCCGGTCGTCTAGAACCAGTCGCCCCTTCTCAGCTAAGTAACTGAGATATGACATGAATTTACTCGTAGGTACATTCTTGACATTTTTTATCCAAATCGGTTTAGAAGTTAGGTTGTAAAGAACTAATAAAAGTCAAACAATACTACAGACACACTTTTTTTAATTGGATTTAAACTGTTTTTTCTGTATATACAGTCGAAGAATGTGTTTTGTTAGTTGCCTTTGTTTAGATTATATGGGCGTTTGAAAAATAAAAGAGGAATTTAAATAAAATCTAATGCGACAAGCTATGTTTTTTTAGTTCATTCTATTGCCTTTCATATCGTTATTTCGAATGTATCAAAACATTTTTACAATCAAGCCAAATGTAACGCGCAGCGTGAAAATCCCAGCCTTCAATTGCTAATGCCAACAATAGCCTACAGATGAAACGTTGTTGGACAGTCCTTATGGCTGCGTTACGTCAGGCATTTGACGTTTGAGTCACTTTTGTGCACTTGTTCGCCAGAGCCGATATAGAATTTACGATTGACAACAAAAGGTGTGAGTTCAGCATGTGCTGCCAGAAAAAAGACATACCTGTTGATTGTGCTGTTTTTCAGCACTAATCTGCTTAAATAACTAACTACAAACTAGTTCCTAATCCTAAATACGAACTAGTAAGTATGACATAATTAAGTTGTCGAGTGATATAAACTAACAACACACACACTGGGGTCAAGTGACAACCTGTCCTAAAACATTGAATCGGTAAAGAAAGCCGCGTTGTGTCGTTAAATGAAGTACAAAGTAACGACCCGGGATTCACCAATCAATCGAAACCTCTGAAAACAGTACGTAAGTCAGTTAAGTTAGTTTCTTCACTCAGTGATAGCTAGGCAGTTGAAATTTTCACAGATGATATGTATTTCTGTTGCCGCTATAACAACAAAAACTAAAAACAGAATAAAATTAATATTTAAGGGGGGCTCCTATACAACAAACGTTGTCTAAAGACAGCGCTCGCCATCTAGCGGCCATCTATGTAGCCTTCACAGCGTCGATATCATTTTGTTAAATGTCAATTTTAATCGCTTCTTGTTGGTTTCTATAGATGGCGCTGTTCTCAAATTCGATCTTTATCTAATGTGTTATCTAATTGTGTAGATAGTTGTACGGAAGCCTCCGTGCGCGAGTTTGACTCGCACTTGGCCGGTTTTATTCTGAAGTCACTTTATTTGCTATTTCCAAAAATATTTCGACACAAATTCGAACTTGTGAGAACCATTAGTAGCCAGCCAGACCGGTGCATGCGCGCCGCGGGATAGCTGGTCATTGTTCTAATAGATGGAGAGGAGGTACCTACTAATTGCTTGCGAATTATTGGAAACAAGATTTCTTAATCTAATATTTTTTTATATATTTACTAAAAAGTGAAATAGATGGCATTTTTAATTACTCATTACACACCTGCGACTTTCAAACCACCCAGTTTTCAGCGTGCATCAATGTATATATCTAATAGTTGAACAGTAATTAAACTATTATAGTTACGGTATCACTTAAAGACAGGCATTTACGTAATGTCGACATTTTGAATTTGAAAAACATTATTTAATAAAATGGTAAAGAAGCCAACATAGTACTAAGAAAATTACGTGTAATTATATTTTTCACTTAGGCAATTGTTAACACGTTAAACGCAATGTAGGTCACCATTGCGTCACAGCTGAATCGAATGTGAACAAAAATCACAACTAGATATTTAAAACCCCCTCTCTCCTTAAAATGCTTCTCTCTCAATGCCGTAAAACAGGTTGCATAGGTGGCAGTATTGATTTTTTTGCCTTCTTGTCTTATGAATAAGCCACCAAATTAATACCAACCGAAAGTTCACTTGTAGCAACCATAGACCTGATAAACCAACGGTTATATTATAACCCCGTAATTCTGTGCATTTAGATAAATCTCTTGATCCGCTCATTTCTGGTTGGATTGTCTGGTTGCTGATTTTTAATTATCTTGAGGATTACAGTGATCTCAAAGCAATTAGAAGCGACTTTACTTTGGCATCGCGCGGAGCATTGGGCCATGGGCTAACGACTACTCGTAAAATATATTATATTGGCTCCAATACCTCTCACCTTTTCAATTTTTTTGTGTACTGTTAACAGCTGGCTGTTATTTTTTGTGTTAACAGTTTAGGAGAAACTGTTATTTTAGGGCTAGGGTGTTATTTTAGCTCAGAAAATGTTTTCGCATGAGGAAAACTTACAATTGGAAAAGATGCAAATTATTTATTGAAACAATTTACAATAACTCAGTACTTATATTTGTAGATTAACGTGCATAACTGAAAGGTATTAAATTAAACGAAGACATTGTTTTTAGATCGTCGTCGTCATCGTCACTCCATTTCCTTCCGTGGATGTCGTAGAAGGCGACTAAGGAAATAAATTACCAGGAGACGGGCAGCAGCGTCATTCTGAGATTCCAATCGCATACTGCGATCGCCAACCCGCCTGCCAAGCGTGGCGATTATGGCAAAACTCCTCATGATTATAAAACGATGAGGTTATAAAACCATGAGGGAGGCCTATGTCCTGCAGTGGGCGTCAAATGGCTGATGATGATGATGATGATCGTTTTTAGGGATCCATACCCGAAGGGTGCCAAACAGGACCCTATTACTCCGCCTCCGGTGTCTGTCTGTCCGTCCGTCCGACATTTAATGGGCTCTTGGATCTTTGGAACCTTAATAGGTCAGTTAAAATTTTCACAGAGTGTGTTATTACGGCGGATTACTTCACAAATAATCCCATTTTAAAAATACTAATAAATAACGAGATCTCCATGCAACAAACGTTTTTTTTCGCCGTTTTGGTTCCGTAGTGAACAAGGAACCCTTATAGTTTCGCCATGTTCGTCTGTCTCTCTGTCCGTCTGTCTGTCCGCGGCCTAGCTCAGAGACGATTAGTACGAGAAAGCTGAAATATGATATAGACATACATATTAATGACACCGACAAAACGGTAAAATAAAAACTTAATTTTTTTTTACGCGACGTCCCCTACATCTAAATTAGGGATGCATTTTTTTTCTCGCCTACACCATGTATCCAGTGTCCACCAGTGTGCGGTATCGTTTATTCAAAATATTTTTTTTTATTTAGGGTTCCTTTGTGATTAAGTCCCCTCCTCCTGGCTAAACGGTTGATTGTAGAAACGTGCAAACATTCAGGGTTGTAGCACATATGTATAATGAAATTAACTTATAAATGGAAAACTTTGTACAAAATCTATTGAAAATTACTTTGTTGAAGTTGTTAGTTCTGTAAAGCAAAGAAAAAAAACCTCTTTCTACGAAACCCTACACTGCGCGTGACCCGACACGCACTTGGTCGGTTACACGGACACAGGCATCAAACTTGGCGTGATTGTGGGGCTTACTGTACAGGGTGGTCCAAAAAGTAACGTCAAAATATTTAACTCCGTCCATATTTTGACGTCTCCCTGAACCACCCTGTATATTCTAACGACAAATAATAAAAAAACGGCCAAGTGCGAGTACGAAACCCTCGGTGTGCTAGTCTGACTCGCACTTGGTCGGTTTATTCATTTTATAAGTTCTCGTTGATAAATTAATTACGGTAACTATATAATAGCAATACATGTCTGTTTTTCTTTCTGTCAAGTCTTTTTTGTTAAAATGCAAAGAATCGCAAATTATGAATTTTTATTTAATCTGGTTAAGATATTAAAAGATATTACGTGGGGCATACTGAAAGTTTCTGGATCTGGCCACTTACATTGAAAAAACAATTATGGAATTCGAAAGTGGAACTCATTGGAAACATATTACATTTTACTTTCAGAGTGTCATTTGTTTTTTCATTGTGGCGTCCTTTACAAAACTGTGTGTCGATATAAAATAAATAAAATTCAACTCGTGTTCGTTCAATATTTTTTATGATTTTCGCTGTTGCTTAAGTCAACAAGAGAATTAGGAGAGACTTCAATTGGCATTGAAGTGAAGCACCGTGTAGCAGGTCTGTGTCTTTGTGGTTTGGAGAATTTAGACCTAAACGTGATCATCTCTATGACGAGGTACGTGAAGGTCGGCCAGCGACGGTGGTTACAGAATCTAATATTGACACCGTCCGATAACTTATTGAAACTGACAGAAAAATTACTTGTCAGCAAATTAGTGTTTTGTTAGGCATAATTCAAGTGCAACACATTTTACATGTGCATCTGAAGGTTCGGAAGCTTTGCACTCGATGGATACCACATGACTTAACGGAGAACCAGAAACGACTACGGAGAACAGTGATTGGCTGTCTGTAACGTCGTGACATTTCAGTATGCCCTCAGTACATCGTCATAAGTTTCAAAAGGTTTTTTTTAAGAATTAACTATAATAATTGTGCAAAGGCCAATAAAGAAGGAACGTATTATAAGAATTAAGTAGTATTTTTTTTATGTTTCTTAGTAATTGTCAACGAATGCTTTTGAAATTAATATCGTCTGTAGAGAAGTACATTTTGTTACAACACAATTACTTGGATTGTAGTTACTGTCATTTGTTCTCGTTTTCATAAAAATAATTAATTATTTAATTGCGTTTTATAATTTCATAGCATTTTTATCTTTTATCAGGTTTTGTATTTTTAAAGAATGATGAGTCATTACATCGTACCTACCCTTGTAGCAACTTGAGACCTAGAATACTATAAGAAAGGTTTTTGAAAATATTTATATATTTTTTATATTATGGTAACTTTGTAGCTTGCTGAAGAAAAAAGGTTATTTAACATTATGTCACTAAATAAGCCAAAACCCCTTGTGAATTCACCCCTCCCGACATAGACTTTGACGCAACGTACCTAACTTCTTTCTCAAATTCATTCATTCATTTGTTCGTTCATTTTTGAGTGTTTCAAATATCCCTCTTTTAAATAACACCTAGTTTATAATGCTACAAGGGTGGGTACGGGGTCCATACCAAAATCACAGATTGTTCTTTATCTAGTTTTTGTTGGAAGTATTTAAAATGTTATAATTATACTTATATTTTAAAGAACGCAATTAAAAGTAAAATAAAAACCGGATCGGACACTGGAATTTGAAATAGTAGGAAACAATGTTCTTTCGAAATACCTAAGTAAACAAAATGGTTACTTCAGAGCAATCTCCCCCAGAGTAAACTAGAAAGTTGTTACTCCGTTCATGAAAATAATTAGATTGAGCGGATGTTAACGCCAGCGGTTGTTAGTAATACCCGCGTGTTTATTGCTGGCGATGGGCGAGAATGTTCGTAGAGAAAGTTCTCGCTTCACAGAACTTTAAATTGGGAAAAGCGTGGATTTATCTTTATTGAAATAATTATAAGAAATAAACAACCACAACTTCCACAACACAATCACCCCTTCTTAACCACGGTCCAACTCTTGAGACCACCTGGGTGAACCAGGGGATTTTTTTTACAATGGACCACCTTTGTTCACCTGGGTGTTCCTTGGGAAATATTTTTTTTCCGCCGTACACCTTGATATCGAAACTCTCGAAAGTCTGAGGTGGACTGTCACCAATAAAAAATTAGAGCCGTTTAATGTTTTATCAGAGAGGTGAACCGTTGTAAAAAAAATCCCACAGTACACTCAGGTGGTCTCGGGAGGTGGACCATGGGTAAGAATGGAAAATCACTCGCCCTGATCCAAAAGTAGGATACCCTATACTATGGTAACCAGGCAAGGGCATCACAAACATGGAAATGTACTCAGACTGTGGGCAAAATTAATAACTGCCTAACTGAATATAACCAAATAAACGACTGCTACAGTGAATAACTTGTAACGGTGTAAACGTGTAAACCTTTTTGCACCATTTTTGTTATTTCCTTCATTCTGTCTTATCATTTTAAACTCAAAATTTAAAATTACGTCACACATTTCCAGATTTCTTTCGGGTTTAGATGATTACTACTTTACCTTTTGACGAAAAACCACTACTAACAAAATAACCTGTGAATTATCTGTTTTCCTGTTTTTACTCTGTATTTTATCGAAGTTTTCTGTTTATCACTGAAATAAAACCACAATATTGAAGTCCTATACATCTTTATTATAATTCTATAATTTACATCCAGAACCCTACATCCTATACCAACCCTCGCTTTGAACTAAGCAGAAAAAAATTAATGAAGACTTTTTAGGTCTTGACGTGCATTCTCGTTAGCGAGAAAATTCTCGGAGAGTATTCTCCACGGCTCATACCTACTGGTATAATAGGAAAAAGTAAACTTTTTGTACCATAGCAGGTACCGTGCACTCTACCCAGTTACGTCACGGGCGACTTTGCAACGGAAATGCTCCCGACTGTAACATTAACCTAGCAAATTTTATGCCGCCCAAGATTACAGGACATCCAACGGCGAGGAAGGTTCACCGTACGAGTACCAGCAGGTACTGAGAACAGCAGGTCAAACTTTACGTTTTTGTAGGTCAACAGCAGGTAAAAGTTTACATTTTTGTTGCAAAATCGTCCTTAAGAACTAGAAGAAGAAGAAGGAAATAGCATTTATTTACCGCCACAGAACTTAGTTACGTAATTGATAATAAGTTTGCACCTGACGACTGTACAATGGAACGTTAATACATACATATGCATACATACATACATAAACTCACGCCTGTGTCCCAAAGGAGTAGACAGAGACCAGGAACTGCGACTTGCCGTGGCAGAATCGTGATCCTGACAAATCACTTTCGCTTCCTCAACATTCTTTAATCGTTGCATGCACGCACGCCGTTTTCGGGTACTTTTTATGTTGCCCTTTGCTAATCCATCCCGTATGTCCGCCTGGGTCGTCCCTTACCGGCCATTCCACCCACATTCGCTCGATATATTTATTTCGTCAATATTTCATGTGCTTTACACGCATATGCATGTGCTGTTGACTGTACCTAGAGAATATTCTCCCGTGACCAGTTCTAAAAATTGCTTAGTTATGCCTTCGATTAGATTTTGTAGTTAATCACTGCAATCTACAAATATACTGAATTTATTGTGAATAATAAAGATAAAGCGCGGTGGTATTGGACTCTGAAGCGGAAGACCCAGGTTCGATTCCCAGTGCGGGCATGTACCTATGACTTTTCTTTCTAAGTTATGTACATTTGTGAAGTTATAGTAGCAATACCACTCGCTAAAGGTGTAGGAAAACATAGTGAGGAAACCTGGGTGTCTGAGCTATTCACATACCTCACCGCTTGAAATGCCAGTCCGCGGTGGGCACGCGTGGTGATTAAGCCCATACTCTCTCTCTGATAGAAGGCCTGTGCCCTACAGTGGGACGTATATAGGCTGCTTATGAAAAAAAGATATCATTGCAGATTATATCTTCATGGTTTACAATTAAAATTAAACAATTGCAACTCTCTCCCTGACAGAAGGCCTGTGCCCTACAGTGGGACGTACTCGTATATAGGCTGCTTATACATATTATACAATTGCAACACTTTTTTCCAATTTTCAGTTCTCGCGATGCAAGTACATTCTCGCCCGCCCGCCCCAGTAGCTTCAACCCACATGTTCAATGTTCAATATTTTTTTATCTGGTTTTTGTTAGGGTTGCGTAGTGGAAAAAAAATCAGGATAGTAGCACATTATAATGAACTTAAAAGGAAAACTATCACGGCTAAGTAGGCTTTACTAGTTAAGGAGTAATAGGCAACCAACTTATAAAAGCAAAATTTTGTACAAAATCCAGTGAAAATTACTTCGATGAAGTTGTTAGTTCTGTAAAGCAGATAAAAAACCCTCAGTCTGCGGAACCCTACATTGCACGTGGCCCGACACGCACATAGCCGGTTTTTTTTTGCAAATAGTAGCAAACGATCTACTTTTCCCTCTGAGCTCTACGTCACAGGTGGTCACAGTACGGTTTTCAATAAGTAGATACGGCCTGCTTTTAATCGCTTTTTACGCTTTATTTCAGGTTTTGCGTCATGGTCATGTTTTATGGAGATATTTTCAAAACTATTTTCGTGCGTGCATGCAACGACTAATGAATGTTGAGGAAGTGAAAGTGTTCTGTCAGGATCGTAGCAAGTGGCAGTCCCTGGTCTCTGCCTACCCCTCTGGGATACAGGCGTGAGGTTATTTATGTAGTGTATGTATTTTCATCTTGTAACGATATACATCACGCAACGAGCTATGGAAAGGGATATGCTCGGAATTTCTCTGCGAGATCGAATCAGAAATTATGAGATCCGTAGACGAACGAAAGTCGTCGACATAGCCCAGCGGATTAGTCAACCAGGAGACGGGCAGCAGCGTCTTCCTGAGATTCCAACCGCATACTGCGATCGCCAACCCGCCTGCCAAGCGTGGCGAGTGTGGCAAAACCCCTCATGGTTATGGCTAATGATGATGATGATGATGTTAAAGCGGCATCAGAAGTACATCATCTGTGAAAATTTCAACTGCCTAGCTATCTCAGTTCATGAGATACAGCCTGGTGACAGACAGACAGACAGACAGGTAGACGGACAGTGAAGTTTTAGTAATAGGGTCTCGTTTGGCACCCTTCGTGTACGGAACCCTAAAAATGCAGCGTGGGGTGCAGGGACCGGTTGTGCACTTTTGCAAGTGTTTGTGTTTGCACTTATAAAGTGGTTTTGTCACAGTGGAGGTATGTCCTTGTCACAAGTTCACAAAGCATGAGATCGAGAGTCGAGACGATGAGTAGGTAGTTGCCATTATTTGCTTAGGGTCGTCCTTGATCCTTGGGAGCTAATAACGTTCACTGTCACGTCGCCGTATTTATTAAATGTGGTAATTTGATCGGAGCTGTGTGACTGATAGGAAGGTAGCCTAATTTGTCCCATTATTGTTGGCTTTCACGTCGGGCCGTGCTGTAGCGCCCGAAAGTAATTAACTTCGCCGTTATTAATCATCAGAGAGTTTTAGGTGTTCTGTCCTCGATTTAACTTCCCCATCAATCCAAGGCAACGACCAATGCGCTTGTGTGACACTTTGTTTAAACTGCCCCGAGCTTGTGATTGCTCAAACCAACGTACTTACCTCTAAAGGTCTATCTACAGGGTGACTTTGGATTCGTTCACCGTTTTGTAAGAGGACATTCTAACCATGATTAAGAAACATATGATGCTATACTAGTACTAAAAAAAATATGAGTAAATTTTTTTTTACCTTTATCCTTATCAGGACGAAAAATTATAAAAAGAAAAACCAAATTGTTTGAGCGTCTTATGGTCGGCCCGGCCAACTCGATTTGTATCGTTGTACACGCATGTTGCCAGCCCCAATGTGGATGGTCCCTAATACCATCTCTAGAACAATTCACACCCTTCAAACTAATGAAACGCAATCAGACAATCGACAAAGAGTACCGTGGGAAGCATTTTATAGACCATAAATTGCAATCACTATCTAGCTCATTTTCCAGATGACGTAATAAGTTTGCGCGATTGTAATGGATATCAATAAAACATACAATGGAACCAATCCTGACGTGCTTGCGATATCATCAGTATGTAGGTACATATATTTTGGTAAATAGTTTTGACAGGGGCAGATTGATTACTCCGTGACCAAAACTTTGTATCTACATTTTTGTCGTATTGTTCGAGTTGTAGAGTTAATAACCTAAGCCAGACATAGTCGATATAAAATATGTGTAAAATGATACAAAACTTTGGCCTTTGCATCTACGTAATGAGATGATTTATACACTAGGTAGATGAAATGACTACTCGGAGGCTGCAGTGACTGGGACGTTGTTTTTTTTTTGGATGGAGTAGGCTTGCCCTCTGGGCGAATATCCATATCATCCAGACAGCTTAGTCGGCCTAGCCCACAGGAAAGACAATACGTCCGGGGCCAATCAAGCCGTGGCTTTCCTCACGTTTTTACCTTCATAGCAAGCGTGTGGTATTGCTACAACAAAGTCACAGATACGTAACTTTGAAAACATACAAAGTCATAGGTGCATGCCCGCACTGGGAATCAAACCTGGGTCTCCTTCCGAGTCCATTGTTCTATCCACTGAGCTATCACCGCATCTAAGGGCCCTCGCCCACGGCGACTTTTTGTAGCGATGCTGTCGCGCGTTCGCATCGATACAGTCGCGATGCGGGCGCTAGTTGTGTGCCCTCGCCCACCGTAAACATGATTCAGTCGCGATGCAAACGCGATACCGTCGCGCTTCTGTCGCGATGCAAATGCGATTCAGTAAGGGAACCAAAATGCCTGCGATCGCTACAGTTGCAAGATGGACTCCATTGGACCGATGGACAACAGCACTCTCGATCTCTCTGTGTTGCACTACTCATGCGCCACCCTTCCTCCGTTCTCCTCCCGATGTCTTCCGATACGCTCGCGCGTTTGCATCGATACAGTCGCGATGCTACGCGTCGCGTTTACGAAACGCGCGACAGCATCACTACAAAAAGTCGCCGTGGGCGAGGGGCCTAAAATGACAGCTCAACGGTTGTTACCAAAATGCATTGCAGGTCTAGACCTATAGTGTAGCTCTTAGATCTCTTAGAACCCTCAGAAACTACACTAGGCAGAAATTTGCGATGGCATACGTTTCGTTAAGCGAAATGGGATAAGCTTGGGTATTGAGCGAAATGTGGATACACTACTATAAACGACAATCTCGCAAACTTCCGACGATGACGACGACTACATAAAGTGGTAAGACATCTCGACCCCGAGACATCTCGACCGGGCCTAGAGTCTACACACATAGTTTTTCTATAGAATGATATTATAAGCACGGCAAGAGCTGTTATTTGCCTCCATTTCGTAGTCTGCTAAGCAATAGCAGTACAATGTCATTCCAGTGGTATAGCCCGCGCAAATTGTGGCATCTCTAGCGAAGAAAGACTAATCGCGCAAGGCACCGAGTTAGGTTATACCATTGGAATGCAGTTCGATAGTAGACTACCAACAGTTTCAATAAAACAACCATAACTGTGCTTATGTGAATCTATTAAATAACTATGCATTTTTAAGACTCGCCCCACTGGAACAATCGGCCTAGATAACTCTACCCGGATAACTGGATTCGGACAAGTCGAGTTGTCCGGATGTCCGGGACGAGTTGTCTGGGTGGAGTTGTCCGGAAGTCCGGGATGACCTGTCCGGGACGAGTGATCCGGGTCGAGTTGTCACAGGGTCAAGATGTTATAGAATCCTAGTTATGTAATGCACGTATGCAATGCTTCACAGCCACTTCGAAGAACCGCTGTTTTGCCAATAGGTTGGTATACTCGTATCCGATACAGTTATAACACAACTGTTATTGCTATCGCTATCGCCTAAACAAACTAAAGGTTGCTAACGATAAATACAGGGTGGATTTTTGAGACGGATCAGTAGGGGCAGTTACCTTAATCGTTATAGTTACAGGAAAACGTTCCTAGGAAATCATCCCCAACTTTCAAGATATTATGAACTGCATTCACAGATTTTGGAGAAAAAATCAGCCAGCGAAAGTGTGCGTGATAATGGCAGGACCACAGCTGGGATTTTAAAACTGTCTATTTCATTATAAGGTATAAACGTTATTCCTACTTATTCCTACCTACAATAAAAAAAATCTACCTCTTGTAAGTACCTTACCTAGAATTTAACAAAATGTGTGGTCCTGCCATTATCACATGGAAAATGGCGGGACCATGTGAAACTACTGAAGTTTATGAAAAATATGAAAATCAAAGCTTTGTAGGTTTTAATACCTTTTTTTTACTTCCCTAATATCACTGTCTTTTAGTTTTACAATCAATCCCGTGGTCCCGCCATTTTCACGGCTAAGTTTTTTTTCATACCGAAGTAATGGTGGCCTTTTCTTAAAGTTTTATCGATTCAATATTTAATACTCATTTCATACCTTTAAATAAGTGCTACACACTGTACAGTTAAAACTAACAACAACATATAAACCTTATAACTTTAGTTACAGAGTTGGCGTTAACCTAACTGTATAGAGAGCTTGTAGCTATGTATTGATTGGCGACTGCTCGTGAATCGTTAGTGGTTTTAGGTACCTACGCCATCTCCAAGACTTGGACCAACTTAGTCGGCGTGAACTCGGTGTGGCTATTTAAGTGTAACAAAATCCTCATATTCGTCCAAATATGGGCGGTTTTACTTGTCAATAGGGTCAAATTTTCCAACTACAAACAAATTAAATACACATAAAATAAATACAACTTTTACTTTGTAGTAACTTCTCGCAAGAATAATATCAGCTGTTCCATTCTAAAGTCACCACTTGCGGCATTTTCTGATATTTTTCTTGTGATTTACAATTTTGATCTATAGTAAACGTTGTTCGTATTGACGAGTGGAACCTCCTATTTTCGGATATATAGGGGAGACTTTGTTATAGAAATACTAAGGAGCAAAGCGTCCTATGCCCTTACGCACGCCAACTTCAGACCGCACTGAAAGAGCACTTCCTTTCTTCACTATTACAATAGATATATTATGTTTATTTATGTATTCATTTATTTATCTATTGTAGTTATCTATTATTTTATAAGTAGGTCTTTGTAATATAAAACTTTACAGCCAATAAATATTTAAGTATATATATATATATATATATATATATATATATATATATATATATGTATGTATTGGGTTAATATATAATACTTTCTCATTATTGTACACTTCCCCCCCGCCTCGTTTAGCAGGAAAATTGTACCTACTCAAAGTATCTGAGAAAATGAAAATCAACGAATGAGTAGGTATTCAAATAGATAACAAAAAGTTTGCTGGCTTGTATAAAGCACAGGTGTTGAGCCATTCAGAATACCTTTTAGAATTTATGTTGCACAACACTCCGTTAACAATGAAGGCAACTGGGCATCGATTGCAGGACCACGGTAAGGTAAGTAGTAGATTATCAATGTGTCTAGTAGTTGGATTCGGCAGACGAGACGATACAGGCAATCTTGCGTAAGACTGAATCGATTGGATGGACTACCGTCGGATTTATATTTCGCACAGAGCAAAATAGTAGGATTTGAATTTATTGAATGAATTTAATTGTCCTAATGTTGAAAGATTTATGAAACCATCTGATCATATTTTGATATTGAGAAATGGAAGTAATGTGCTGCATTCGGTTTTTTATAATAGTTTTTGTTGTGTCAAAATTCTAATTTAATTATAATTATAGCTGTATTATCGCGTCCCCCCAACAAGATCCGCTTACATGTGTTAGGGCTACCTGCCATTTACTTGTGGTTACAGCGGTGGTGATGCCACATTCCGGGGTTATTTAGTAAAGTTGGCCCAGCCTTAAGAGTACCAGCCATGAGGCTTGCCTCAAGGTTAGGATTAACTTTATGATAGTGAATTAGACTGTTACATTCATCATTATCATTCAGCCACAAAAAGTCCATTGCTGGACATAGGCCTCCTCCATGGATTTCCAAAAAGACCGGTTGGAAGAGGCGTTCTTCCAGCGTCTTCCTGCCACTTGAATGAGGTCACCTGTCCATATTGTGGCTGGTCGTCTTACGCTGCGGTTGCCAATATGTGGTCTCCATTTGAAAACTTTCCGGCACCATCGGCCATCAGTTCTGCGTGCTATGTGCCCCGCCCACTGCCACTTCAATTTAACGACTTTCGCTCGTCTACGGATCTCATAATTCCTACTTTATTCCGAACATCCCACCGCTCCGGGCTGAGAGGCTCAGGCCGCTAGTCTAATCAACCGGGAGACGAGAGAGCGTTGCTACGGCTCGTCGCAGAATCGAACCATCGACCAACACATCCGCGACGCGTGGAGTTCCGTCCTCCCCAAATAGCAACTTTAAAATGCGCCCCCGGCGCCAAAACAAGGATGGCCAATTGGCCTCTTTCAAAAGTACCAAATCCCCTTCCCTAGGGGGCTCGGTCCTGTCTGTCCACTTCACCCTTTGCTGCAACAGATGCAGGTATTCAACCGATCAACGATTCCAAAAGTCCTGGCCCATTTGTTGCAACATTTGAAAACGTGACAACTGTGACGTACGTTCATCCCTCCATGGGTATTCTGGCAGCGCAGTAAGTGGCTGTCCAATCAAAAAATGGCCAGGAGTCAGGACCTCTAGATCGTCTGGATCAGAGGACAGGGGACAGAGAGGACGAGAATTGAGGACCGCCTCTACTTTACAAAACACAGTAACAAGCTCCTCAAACGTCAGGACAGTCTCTCCGATCACGCGGCGGAGGTGAGTCTTCGCTGACTTGACGGCAGCTTCAAAGATACCTCCCCAGTGAGGGCAATTTGGGGGACTAAACCGCCAAGTTACCCCTTTCCGGGCGAGGATTTGACTTAAACTATCACCATTATTTTCTAAAAATACATTAACATCCTTTAGATAGTTTATGGTACCCTTGTAGTTTGAGCCATTGTCGGAGCGAATAAGTGAGGGCAAGCCTCTGCGCGACACGAAACGATCCAACGCGGCGACGAAGGCCTCAGTAGACAATGCTGAAACTACTTCCAAGTGGACAGCCTTGGTGGCCAAGCATACAAACACGCATAGGTAAGCCTTCACAACCCGAGCGTTGCGAAGGGTGGTCGTTTTTACTGAAAACGGCCCCGCAAAGTCCGTTGCGACTCCCTCAAATGGCCGAGACTGATTAACTCGGTCCGGCGGCAGATCTCCCATCTGCGGCTGCATGAGTGAAGCCTTCACTCTGTAACAAGGTACACACTGAAAGAGGATGCTTCGAATGACTCTTCGAGCAGACAATATCCAAAACTCCCTTTGTAGGATAGCTAATAATGCCCCACATCCGGCATGGGCATTACGAATGTGTCGATCCGACACCAAGAGCTTTACCAAAGGTCCATCCTTTGGTAACAACAAGGGGTGGCGGCTTCCGTAAGGCAGGTCAGCTTTCCGAAGCCGACCCCCAACACGCAAAAGTCCCTCCGAATCCGTAAAAGGATTTAACCTGGCGACCGCTCCCTTGAGTTTGGTGCGACCCTCGCGCAGGATCCGAAGTTCAGCCTCGAAGCGGTCCACCTGCACGATGCGAATCCAGTGCAGCAGCGCGTTCCGACGTTCCTCTGCACTCACAACTGGGGACAAATGTTTATCACTCGGATTTCGACAGTTGCGAACAAATCTTTTAATCCAGCTGGTAACCGCCAGCAGTTTATCCAGACTGCTATACCGCCCAGGCAGCCAGTCGGGATCCAAGGCCGTCTCCACAGCCAGGGCATGCACCCGCACGCCAGGCAAAACTTGAATCGACCTGTCCACCTGCTGGACAGGCCACGAAGTCTCTGGTTCCTCCAACCAGGCTGGTCCCCACCAAAGTGAATGAGACACCAATTCCGGAGCTGTGCAGCCCCGGGAAGCACAGTCAGCTGGGTTCCAATCACCTGGGACGTGTCTCCAGATGATGGGGATGCCAATGTTCTGTATCTGGGAAACCCGGTTTCCCACGAAAATTTCCAAAGTATGTGGCGCCGCGCGCAACCATGCCAGCGCGACTTGACTGTCTGACCATGCAAAGACATCCCGGATGTCAATGGTGGCAGCCAGCTCACGAGAGACGTGGCTTAACAATCTGGACAACAGATGAGCTCCGCTCAACTCTAGCTTAGGTATGGTCAGACGAGTTCTAATCCGACCCTCGGAATCAACCGTACGTAGATACACTACCGCAGCGTACCCCCGCTCGGATGCATCACAAAACCCATGCAGACTTGCCTGATACTTGCCCGGCGGCAAAATCCGACGTGGCAGGGCAACCCGGTTGACCTCCTTCATCGAAGATATCAGCGCAAGCCAGGTGTCCTGTGGAGGCCCGATGAGCGGCTCGTCCCACGAGACGCCCATAATCCAGAGCTGCTGCAGCAGACACTTGGCCAGGAAGATCACTGGGCTAATCCACCCGTTCGGATCAAACATACGAGCTATGGTGGACAGCACTGTCCGTTTACTCCAGACCCTCTGGTGCTCCAGGTCCACCTGGAACGTGAAAATATCGTTAACGGGTTGGTATTGCATTCCTAACACCGCTATCATGTTGGGATCTTCCACGTCCTCAAACAAATTAGGGTTCTGTTGGTGATCCTCCGGGATACCCTCCAACAGACCCGGCTCGTTAGACAACCATTTCCGCAGCTCGTAGCCTCCGGCTGCTAGAATGGCAATCAATTCATCCCGCAGTATGAGAGCCTCCTCGATACTTTGGGCCCCGGTGCACACATCGTCAACATAAAGGTCGCGTGCCAACACGGCGGCTGCGCGGGGAAAGCGGCCCCGTTCCCGCTCTGCCAACTCTAACAAGCAGCGAATGGCAATATAAGGGCTGGACTTCAACCCATATGTGTTGGTGTTGAGCTCGTAGACAGTCACCGGGTCCTCCGGGTGTTCACGCCAGAGAATCAGCTGGAAACGCCTGTCATCTGGGTGGATAACCGTCTGCCGAAACATCATCCGGATGTCCGCTCCAAACACCACCTGATGTCTTCTAAAGTTCAGTATAATGTCCACGACATCCCTGTGCAACTTGGGACCGGAATGCAAGCACTGATTTAATGACACCCCTGTCGACGTGGGGGCTGAGCCGTCAAATACGGTCCTCAGCTTACCTGACGACGCCTTCACCACCGCATGGTGAGGCAAGAAATAATGCTCAGTTGAGCTCCAATCAACTCGAGCCGGAGACATGTGGCCCAATGCCTCATACTCGCGCATAAACTCAATGTACTTATCGCGAAGGACGGGGTCACGCCGCATGCGCCGTTCCATGGCCAGCAGTCGTTTCTCCGCCAGTGCCCTGGACTGCCCTAGAACAGGAGAAGAAGCAATGAACGGTAACCTAGTTACGAATTGACCGGACGTCAGCCGCGACGTATTGGCTTGATAAAAGGCCTCACACTCCTCGTGGTCCGGATCCACCCTTGGAACCATGGGAGGCTCCTCAACTTCCCAAAATCTTTGCATCGCCTTGGCAAGAGATGCAGACGCAATGACCTTCGACTCGTCCGGAGTCGAGTCCTCAAAGACTGGCCCCATTACAGAAAATCCAAAAATTGTCGACACTGCCACCAGTGAAGAGGGCCCCAGAACCTTCTGGGTGCCTAGTAGGACCCATCCTAATACATCCGAGCCCAGGAGTAGATCCACTGGAGCGGGATGGTGGAAAAGTGGATCGGCCAGATCCAGATCCGACGTACACGACCTTACACCTGAGGGAAGATCTGTAGATGGCTGCCATCCTACAATGGTATCCATTACAATGGCCATGGCCGAAATCCTCAGCGTAGAAGAGTGTACCGACGAAAAGGTGAAGTGCGTCTGCCCCGCCAGACGCGGAACCTTCACACCGCCAATTCCCAAGAGGGGCACCGAAGGGGCACCCAGCCCTAAACCTAATTGCTCGGCCACTCGTGTTGATAATAGACATCCCTGGGCCCCCGAATCTAGCAGGGCCCTAACCCTAACCGAATCTCCCTGGGGGCCCCATACGCGGACCACCGCGGTGGGCAGCAGAACCGTCCTCGGTTCTGCGCTTGCAGAGGGGCAGGCTAGCTACAGACTCCCCCTCCCGTAGGGGGGCCCCTGCTGGTAATATGGCTGGCGAGTGCACATCGCCATCCTAGGCAGGGTATACCCTGCAGCCCTACCGTACCTGTAATACGGCGGGTGGTACTCCAGCCGTGGGTACTCGTGGCACGGCGGAGAGTAGCGCTGTGGCACCTCTGAGCCGCGCTGCTCCACGCCAGCGCGCGCAGGAACCGGTGCGCAGAGGGGAGACCCTCTCCCCTTGTCAACCATCGGGCCCCCGCCCGTAGGGGCCCAACTCACACTCGGGCCGGCTGCATGGTAACCCGCAGGTGCGGGGCCCCCCATGGGTCCACGCGCAGGTACCTGGCTCAGCTCCCGGTGTGGGGGTGCGCCTCGTGGAGGACTCCTCCTCCCATCGGACGGGGGGCCTCGCCCTGAGGGGCCCCCGCCCGTAGGGCGCCGCTGTTGTGCTTTCGGAGAGTCCGCTCCCGACCTGTTGGCACACAACATTAAGTGGTGCGGCCCGCCGCATGCACGACAACGCTGGGGCCTGGGGCAGTTCCGTTCAAAGTGGTCCCCCAGGCAGCCAAAGCACAGGCTATTGCGCTTCACCATGCGCCGCCTATCAGCAACTGGCAACCCTTGCCAGTCGTGGCACTCCAGCAGAGTATGGCCCGCGTGCCCACACTGCAAACAAGCCGAGTCCTTCCCGGCCGCCGCCAGTGCCGCCAAGCGCGCCGTAGTGCGTCCTCGCAGCGGCTGCGCTGGCTGGGACGTACTGCGCGCCGGTGAGGCGCCGCACTTACACTTCGGCGCCGCTGATTGCCCTAAGTCCGGCTGTGAAGTCTCCACGACCCTAGCCTCATACTCCAGGAACTTCATTAAGTCCGTGAACTTGGGCAATCTATCGCCATCCCTTTCTGCCGACTCCCGTTCAAACCGTACGCGGATGTCGGCCGGTAGCTTACTTAAAATTATGTGTACCAATAAGAAGGACCACTCATCCACGGGCAAATTCAGCGTTCTCAACGCGTTACATGCAACGGTGACCGGAGTCAACAGCTGCACCCGCAAATGTGCCCGGTTGGTGACCTTCGGTAGTCCCAACAACTGACCTGCATGTGCGTCTGCCAGCAGACGAACGTTCTGGTACCGCTTATTCAGCAGCTCCCAGGCAATGCTGTAGTGGTCGTCCTCGACCTTGAGATGTTGGACGATTGCCCTCGACTCGCCCTCGAGAGTCGATAAAAGATAGGCCATCTTTTGCCCCGGTGACAAATCCTGCCTGGAATCCACCAGCGAAGAAAACATATTCTTAAAAGCGACCCACTCCTCAACAGCTCCACTGAAATGGGTTAGCTGGAGAGTAGGAAGCCTGCCTGTGACGCTTACTAAATCCTCCCTGGGTGTATGAGTAGGTACAACATGACCCTCACGTTGTCTCCTGATGTCCGATGCCCTTTGGACTATGGAGTCACCAATCTCCATGATCTGGGTGAAGTCCTGCTCATAACCTGCCCAGACCTCGTGGGTGGGTGCTGGAGTACTGCCTGACAACGACTTCATGGCCCCTTCCGCCTCAATGAGACGTTGAGACACCTGTTCTGCACGTTCCAATATGGCATCGTCACGATCCCTACGTGACAATAGCCCCTGGGCATTGGTAAACCAACGCAATTCATTGGCCAATGACGCCCTCGCCATCGCGTTAGAGTAATTAATATTGACAACAAATATTAATTTATTGATAGCTCCCCGCTAACAAAATACCAAAACTCAACAATGGCCCAATGTAGATGAAATTATATTAAATAGTACAGTATATATATATAGCAACGGGTACCCTACCACAGATTACTAACATACATCTTTCCAAGACACAAAAGACTAACAATTTTATTAAAGATAAAAGATTAACAAGAGCCGTCTTGTACAAGAACAATATAATTATGAACAAATATCTGTCCTAGATATTACAACAAGACAAGTGTTTTAACAAGAGCCGTCTTGTACAAACCGAACAAATTATAAAGTAATATCTGTCCTAGATATAATAGCAAAAACAATACATATCAACTTTTACAAAACCATTTGTCACCGATTAACATACAACAATTGTATATGAAAACACATATAACACTTGCAAACAACAATTGCAACTGTTAGTATAGTCGTAAGTATACAAAGTTTATCTACAAAATATGCGAAAACAAAGTTAACCTACAAAGTGCGGGTTTGGCCCCAGGGTTATGGGATAAACCACGCTCTGCTACCAGAAAATGTTGGGTATAGGACCCGCTCTGCTACCAGAGACCAAGGAGACAGGGCCGCCTGCCTCCTGGTCCCAAATTAAACACTAATAAACACGGAAACACAAGTAAAACACTTACAGAATATACAGTCCTTTGTCGACGTTCCTCGTCGACTAGGCAGCCGGCGCCTCCCGGGATGCCTGCACCGGATCGCTAGTGGGAGCCCTAGTCTTCCCCAGACTACCCCAAGAGCGCTCTTCCCCAGAAAACTGCGTCTCAGTGCAGGTTCTCGACACCACGACCTCGCAAATCAACACCACAAATCGTCAGGAATGACTCGGGAACCTTCCCTCCTTCTTTATAACTCACTCCACGCGAAGATATAAAGCCGGCAATCCAATTGCCTCACAATTTTTAACCAAAATCACGTTGCCCGCGGGCCACCACGACAGCAAACGTATAATTTGCTCAACCACGAGCCAACCAAGCAAGAAAAATTTTCAAGTGCAATAACCTCAAAAGTAAGTGTCATCTGTCACAGACAATGTTGCTACTTTATTCCGAACATTAGGTACTTTAGTTTTTTCTTTTATATAAGGAGACCTTTCTACCGGAGTCACGGGAGGTGGCCACGAACAGGGAGGAGTGGAGTTAATGAGAATAAGAACAAGTTATGCTTATTCTTAGTTCAACTTATAATATACACTGATTATCCACATTACATTGCTGTGAATTCACTAATCTTAAATATAGTGGGATCAAAGATTACTGCATTTCACCCTTTGTGGCGGTGGCGTAGGTAGTGGCGGAGCGGCGCACAGATGTACCTTTAGTACTTAGTACGTTCAAGAGGACGTCAATCATTACATACAGGCACTCTGTATAGGTTACCGGCAACTTTGCAACTAAAGTTATAAGGTTTATATGTTGTTAACTGTACAGTGTGTAGCACTTATTTAAAGGTATGAAATGAGTATTAAATATTGAATCGATAAAACTTTAAGAAAAGGCCACCATTACTTCGGTATGAAAAAAAACTTAGCCGTGAAAATGGCGGGACCACAGTTTATGACCAATATATGCGTTACTATTGATTGTAAAACTAAAAGACGGTGATATTAGGGAAGTAAAAAAAGGTATTAAAACCTACAAAGCTTTGATTTTCATATTTTTCATAATCTTCAGTAGTTTCACATGGTCCCGCCATTTTCCATGTGATAATGGCAGGACCACACATTTTGTTAAATTCTAGGTAAGGTACAAGAGGTAGAAATTTCTTATTGTAGGTAGGAATAAGTAGAAATAAGGTATAAAATAATGAGATAGACAGTTTTAAAATATTACGGTTTAAAAATTATGGTCCCGCCATAATCACGCTCACGAAAAAATGCTAAATTGTAATACTAATTAATAATTAATAAATTAAATTTTTGAGCAGTCGTTTAAAAGGGCGGATAGTTTATCTCTCGGCGAGTTAGCTCACGCGCCGACTTGTGCTAGCCGTGCAGGGTGTGCGTTGGTATTAAAAAAGTAAACTGGCGGGAAACCTTAAATAAAAAAGTGCAATTTTTTCTATGGAAGTTCCATTAGACTGTGTTTGTGATATTCGAAATTGAGTTTAATATAACAAAATGAGTTCTAGCGGTTCTGAAATTGAATTAACACCTGATTTTGTAAGAGAAGAGGCTCAAGCTGTCGTAGAAAACCTTTTGCCAACGATATCTAAGGAACGATATATGAACTCGTATAATGATTTCATAAAGTGGCGGGTCAAGAAAAGGGTGAAATCTCTATCGGAAAGTGTTTTGATTTCAAGTGACTTTGTTTTTTAATAAAATAATTTTGATTTTAACTGGCTTGTGTTTACTTTCCTCGTATTTGTAATTAAAAGTAGAGTGTTTTACTCGGGTGATAGCACCCATTTCTGCCTCGAACTATTGGCGCTCGAACGAAGTGAGACGAAGTGAAACATCTCGTCAGGAATGGGTGCCTTTCAGCCCTCGGTTAACAATCTACTATTGGTGATATCTGTCATTTCTAGTACTCAAACCTTAAATGGTCTCAAAGAGTCTTTTAATCCCCACACGAAATAGGATCGTTTGGCATAAACATATTTTTTTTTGTAATTTAGCATTTACTCGCTGACTGTACATTTTCTCCAAAATCTGTGAATGCAGTTCACAATATCTTAAAAAGTTGGGGATGGTCTCCTAGGAACGTTTTCCTATAACTATAACGATTAAGGTACCTGCCCTTACTGACCCATCTCAAAAATCCACCCTGTATATTATGGAAGATTCAGTTTCCAGAGCTAGATTAATTATGTATTTCTTTTTTTAAACTCAACAGTTTTTTAAGCTCCAAACAGTGTTGTCGTAAAAAAGATGATGTGTGTAGCTCGGCAGGTGGCCTGCGGATGCAAATGGCGAGAGACCGCGGAAGATGGCGTGATGGGGAAAAGGCCTAAACGCAGCAGTGGCCAAAGGTGGGCTGATGATGATGGGAAGTGTTTTTGTTGGATTTTTGTATGTTGTATTTTTATAGTCTATACAGAGTGATTCCTAAAATGCGCAATTTTTGAAACACCCCAATTAGAGTTCGTGTTTTACAATAAATTTTGTGAGTTTTGTCTAAGATTAATATTATTCGAAAAATTTGCGGTTGACACGATCTTTCAACGCCGCTAAATTCAGTACACCATTAAATGCCCAATCTATATATTACGCACATGGTTCTAAGCAATATCATGTATTAAACAACGTCACTACAATGCAGAAAACCATGAAAATTAATTCAAAAACAGCTGTGTCGGGTTACAAGGCCGTTGGTTTAACGTGAAACGTCTATAAGTAGGTAGAATATTCTTATCTTATCTTATGCTTAAATTTTCAGCTCATACTGCGCTGTGTTACACGGTACTGGTGCCATCTATTGGCACGAGTCAAAAGGTAATGGCTACTTTTTTCTACCCAATAATATATAAATGAATTGCATACGATGACACGACACGTAGTTACAGAGTAACTACCCTCGCTGAGGCTAAATGTGGCATGCGGTTTTAGCAAGTGAGTACTAGGTACCTACCGAGTACGACTACCGAGATGAAAGACGTTTCTCCTCAAAAAATCAAAAAGAAACAAAATTGTTGTAAATGACAAACTCTAGCCTAGTTGTTACAAGAATTGCGCTTTGTAGAAATAAAATAACCCTGTAGTGTCTGTCGCCCTCCAGTGTAGTTTAAATGAAGACGTCAGAACTTGGTTCTGGAGTCAGAACTAAAGCCTGTAGGTTGGTGAGTAAAATATTTTCCCCATAGGTAGATGAAGTGACGCCGCGGGGCGACTTCGCCGCTGCACGCATTTGCGTAAGCCAGTGGCTACAAAGTACTTTTTGAGTGGTAAACTCTGTTAAGGTTTTGTTGCAGTTTTCCCCTCTTATATTTTCTTTCCAGCCAGCTATGGATTATTCAGAAAATCCGAATGTTTTGGATGCGGCTTATATTTTCTATACAGCCAGCTACGGATTATTCAGAAAATCCGGAAGTTTTGGACGTGGATAACTTATTAATCAATTTGGCAAAATTTTCAAACCGTTTCATTAAAATGTAATTACTTAAATGGTTCGGTTTCATGAAAATTTTAGTGAATTTTATAGATTCCTGATCTACCACAAAGTTTATTAATTGCTCAGTTAGGCTTTACGTATAGTACCTACCTAGGTAAAGTAACTATTTGTTTAAGACTTGATTTTAAGAGAAACTTTTAAAATCACAATTTTAATACAATAAGAAAGTTGCAGGCTTCGTTAGAAAATACAGTCGGGCGTCGACTGTAGGTAGTTTTACTTTGTTCTAAAGGTTGATCATTAGGTGTTGCTTTAACAACGCTTTGGGTCTTTTGTTATAGAAATAGATTATTTTTTAGCGTCTTAGTAGCTTAGAATTAGTTCTTCAGAATCGAATTTTAGAGCATTTTACTACCTACTGTTCATAGCTAAAACTTAACTAATTTCTCTCATCTTTGAAATTTATGATCAATGTTTGTTGTATGTAGGGCGTTCAATAAGTAGTGAGAATTAGGTATAAACTCCTTGGACAGAGAAAAAGAAAATGCTGTCAGGTATAGCCCACTTATTTGTCGACATAATAAAATAAAAAAAGTTTGATGCTCTTTTGTTTTTAACAGACTTCAAAAAAGAGGGAGGTTATCAATTCGACGCGCGTAAATATAGGTATATTTTTTTTTGCTATGTTTTCGCATAACTCCGTCAAATCTCAACCGATTCTTTTTTTTTGTTCGAATAGATATAACGTCCCATTGGTGCCATTTTAATTTGGTGAAGATCTGATTAAGACTTTCAGAGATGGAGAACGGAACTCGTCAATGGACAGCATTAAATAAGGCCTAAAGGGGCCCATCCTTTAGTAATATCCGTAAGTTTCATAAAATAGGTAGCGTAAAAGTAGTCCCAAGTTAATTTGGTGATGTCCTGGAGAAGACTTTCGGAGATGGATATTGAGAACATCAATTTTTAAAGCAACGAATAAGGAGAGTAAATTGTAAAACCCCCGACTAAAAATTTAAAAATAAAAATTATTAAATAAAAAATAAAAACCGACTTTTGTAACCGGTGCCCAGTTTCAGGACCAGCACATAATATATTTTGGGCGCCGACTCCAAAAATTTACTCCTACAATACCTACATGTATACATACTTCTAATTATTTAAAATATTTCTAACTTTTTAGTGCTGTAGTGTTTCGAAGTCGGTTTTTATTTTTTATTATTTTTTTTTATTTCTATCATAGAAGGTTCTTACCTTCTGTCGCAACGAGTAATCAAAAACAGAGAAAATTGAAGTCCACTCGGTAATTAAATAACTATGTTGAAAATTTTTACTAAGGAATAAGTAAGTAAATCAAGACTTGCAAGATACGTTAGGGGTTCATGCTCCTCCTTATTCTACGGTTGCGCGTGGTGTGTTGAGTTTAAGAGGGGAACAACATCCACTAATGACCACTCCCGCTCAGGACGCCCTACGAAATAAAAAAATTGTTTTGGCAGATCGTCGTACTACTGTTCGTTTTATAGCTGAAGAACTATAGATTTCATTAGCGAGTGTTCATAATATAATACTTACAAATGACCATTTGGGAATAAAAAAACTCTTAGCGACCCTGAAACAAAAAAATAATCAATGACTTGGAAGAGACCATCATCACCGACCCCTAAGAAATTCTGGGCCGTTCCATCCGCAGGCAAGATCATGCGTTCTCTTTTTTGGGACAGCCAAGGGGTGGTGATGATTGAATACCTCAGTCTTGGAGACACTATTACGGGAATTATGTACGCAGAACAAATCAAAAAGTTGCGGGACGAAATAGACGAAAAACGACGTATGGCATACTCGCTAAATTAAAGTTGTTTTGTTTCATCAAGATAACGCCCCAGCTCACAAGTCCAAATTTTCGATAGCTGCCATCAATGATGGTGGCTTCGAATTAGTAGGACATCCTCCATATTCTCCAGACCTTGCTCGTAGTGACTTTTATCTATTGAGATTTAAAGAATATAAGAGACCAGAATTTGACGCCGATGACGCAGTGATCGCCGCAGTACAATATATTTTAGAGAATCAAGATGAAGATTTTTTTAAGAAAGGAATTTTAGGGAGTGACTATGTTGAAAAATTAAATAACATTTGATAAAAGTTAATTGGATCTTGTTCATTCTCACTACTTATTGAACCCCCCATTAGTTGAAGATGAAGATTTTTTAAGAAAGGAATTTTAGGTTTATAAAAAAGATATGCTAAGTGCTAAGTGTATACAACTAAAAGGTGACTGTGTTGTACAATAAAATAACATTTTCACCTCACTAGCTCGTAAAACCTCTGTTTATCATTCGAAATCTGCGTGGAAAATCGCACTTTATCCGCTAGCGTGGAAAGTGTTTTTAAAATTCGAATATTCTTATTCAATAAAGGTTTCGTACAATAAATTACATATATATAGAACCTCATTGGTTTCGTAATAGTTTATATTATCTGCAGCCAGTCCATTGATGATTGAAATGCAAATACTTATTTCATGTCATGCGCCAGCCTCATTTAAAGAATCGCACTGGCCGGCAAGAAAATTTGATTTAAAAAAAAAACTTTAAAATTTTCTTTAACTTTCAATATTACCAATTGTAGTAATTTTACTTTTAATTTTTGAAATAAATAAACAGTAATTTAATATTTATTAAAACTGTTTTTCTTGCACCTAACATTTTCCTCGCTTTAGTGAGGTGAAAAGTTGTGTGTTGCGCTCGGCAGCAAAGTTATTTAGCGTCTCGTACCTTTGAAACCCTCGCTACGCTCAGGATTCTATATTTGAACCACTCGCTTCGCTCATGGCTCAATCCTAGAATCCTTCGCTTGCTCAGGTTTCAATACAAGGTACTCGCGCCAAAAATTAACTTTGCAGCCTTTCATAACAAATAACTATTGATAAAATTTAATTGCATCTTATTCATTCTCACTACTTATTGAACCCCCCTAGTAAGTAGTCTTGTGAAACTTACTTAAAGCGTCAATAGCCTTGTGAAAAACGCCACCTCATGTACGCCGGATTAGTTTTCGACAAGTTATATTAAGCCACAGTATTATGCTCACCAGCTCGCTGGTCCGCAATGATCTGAGACAGATTGCTGGCAGTAGCTGGATGAGAAGGAAGTGGTGTGCTTTTGGGAGGCATATGCCCAGCAGTGGAGCATACTGACTGATTGATTGAAGTTATATATGTCCATGTTTGTGACGTCCTTGCCTGGTTACCATAGCATAGGGTATCCTAGTTTGGGACCAGGTCAAGTGATTTTGCTGTTATATTGTGAAAGTCTTCGTTGTAAAGAAAAATATTTATCAAGATAAATATCTTTCAACAACAAGATATTATTTTTTTGCAAGTTCCTCATTTGGAGCACAGTAATATTGAGAGGCCTGAAGGTGCGCCTGGCAAGAGGCCACGATATTGTTGGAGTAGTATTCATACAACGTTCGCACAACGGCCGTAGTAAACATGTCCTAATATGTCCTGACCAACAGCCAATACAATAATACATTCAAGGAAAACAAACACACATAACACGGTAATTGCTCACGCACTTATATTATATCTGAGCACGCATAACTCAGCAAAACTGTAATAAGCAGTAATATAATGTCAAGATATATCAATTTAAGACCAATAAAGACCACATAAAGAAACTAGGTATTTAAACAATAAAGTAAACAATAAAGAACTCCAAGCAGCTTTCTTTCTTTTCTTTGATGAAACTGCCAGTGCGATGATGTCGTGTCGTTGCGGATGTCTTCCAGTGTGAAACCGGCCATTGTCGCGAACCTCGATTACCATAAATTCCTAAAGTGGGTTCAGCAAGTTGCACGTTTGTTATGAAAACACCTGCGGAAACACTTTGGTCTGGAATATAAACTTAATAAAAGTCGTGAATCTGAATAAATAGCTTTTTTGTTTCGGGTAGTTATCCAACATCGGAGCCTTCCGTATCTAAGGGAGTGAAAGCACTTGCGGGGACTTACGTACCCAATTTCACAGTACGGCGGCACAATTTCAATCTAAAGAAATCGTTAAATACTTGCCAAGTTACATAATATCACAAGTGCATAAAACCCGTTCCTATGGCGTGCCCGTCGGCCGCGTGTGGCTGGACTCTTTTACACTAAAGTGCGTTTCAAGTTTTTTTTTCTACGCTTGGCAATGCATGGGACTGTGCTTATGCCAGTATCAAGTTAAAGGAAGGAAACAAGGTTGTCAAAATAAACATATACAATAGGAACGGAATTTGGAAGGAGTTATAAACAGTTCGAATTTGAATAGGAATAAACAAATATAAATATACTTAAACACATGAAATCGTAATAGATTTAAATTTTAATATCATATTTACTGAAAAAATTTGCAATACAGTTATAAATATTTACATTAAAATTGAATAAAAGGCAGAAAATGGAAAAAGGTAGAGGAACTTTGATGGAAATGAGGTCCGAAATAAAGGAAGAGGAATCATAGTTAGGGCAGGAAAAAATAATATGATTGACATCGCAAATCTCCGCGCCGCAGGTGCCTGCAGGGCTCTGCAAGATACCAAGTCTGGCAAGGTGCGCTATAAGTTGAAGTTTTCAATTTAGTTACTATGCCGTTATGTTGGCAGCAATGCATGCCAGTGTTGCTACGTTAGTCAAGGTGTGTACCTTAAAATTAGGGAGTTTG
The DNA here is from genome assembly GCA_963969515.1 of Yponomeuta evonymella. Lineage (NCBI taxonomy): Eukaryota > Metazoa > Arthropoda > Insecta > Lepidoptera > Yponomeutidae > Yponomeuta > Yponomeuta evonymella. The sequence continues at coordinate 10,048,061 of OZ018346.1, forward strand.
AGATGTTTTCAGTTTGAGAGTAAGATATCAAGACACCAATATATTATTCAATGACAGAGTTATGTAATAGATTATCTTATTTTATGAAGTCAGATTAAATTAAATATGATGATTATTGTTGAGAATTTATTGACGAAGGCTTATCTACAGTATAATTACATTGGGGTACTAGTTATTTAATTGTTTTAGGACAGCTTTTATTTGCATGCAACTAATTCCGTTACCTCCTGTGCGATAACGAAACTACGGTAGGTAAAGTATTGGCCTGACTAAAAATGGTAACGTACAGGAACCTATTAATATAAGATTATGTGTTTAAAAAAGCAATACATAGCTAGTGTTATACATTTTAAGATTTGAAACATATTAATATAAGATTATGTGATTAAAAAAGCAATACATAGCTAGTGTTATACATTTTAAGATTTGAAATCTTTTAATCTTGTGATAAGTACCTTTTACTTAGTGTTACCCAAACTTTATGGCGTCATGTACGTTACTGACAGGTCATGATACGTGACTGTCCCCTATTAATACTTATAGTTTCTTACTTTTCTTGTTTTAAAAACGTACAATTATCAATGATATTAATACGTTCGGATGTGTAGTTTTAAGTACTAATTGCTCTAAAAATGTTACTGTATCACTCTGTGATTTCAAAGTTTATTGCAAAGTCAAATGAAGTGTTTTGCCAAAGAGCAACGGAGATGATAGAAATTACAAAAAAAATGGCTTAGCTATAAGCGATTGCTTTGATTGTGTGTGTTACTTTTGCTATGTATCAAGAAAACTTTTATTCTAATTATCACTGATCACTTTTGGCAATGAACATGATATAATGTGTCTCCTATTTCACAATTTTCATTAATTTGCTGATAAAAAATCCATTTAATTGAAATCTATCACTTGGTTATTACAATACAATAAATATAGGATCACACTAGCATCAAAGATTTCAAGATTTCAGCATAAAATATCTGATCATAATTTCATTGCTGGGGGTACAAAGTTTGGCGGCCACGCCCATTAACGCTATTCACCGAGTAGCGTTAATGGGTATAGATTTAAAATTAAATTTGAAATCCATGCCGAAAAGAATTTAAAATTAAAGGTTTGAAGTAACGGAGGCTTGCTTAAGGTTTAACAGAACAACTATAAAGTACTTATATCCTAGTTAAAAAAGGGTCATAGGAAATATAGAATTCAGGATTCGTTCGGTAACCGTGAGTGCGTTTAAGCCCTACACGATAGAGTTGACAGAACATAACATACACCTTCACTTTTTAGGGCTCCGTAGTTGACAAGGAACCCCTTACACCTAAACTAGGGATGCAATTCTTTTTCTCGCCTACATCATAGGTAGGGTATCGTTGGCTTGGTCTTTAAAAAATATTGTAGGTGTAAAAAGATCATTTTTTGGGTTACGTGCCCAAAGGGTAAGAGACCCTATTACTAAGACTCCACTGTCCGCCTGTCTCTCTATCTATCACCAGGCTGTATCTCATGAACCGTGATAGCTAGACAGTAGAAATTTTCACAGATGATGTAATTTTGTTTTATAGAAAAACAAATACTAAATACATACATAAACTCACGCCTGTATCCCAGAGGGGTAGGCAGAGACCAGGGACCGCCACTTGCCATGATCCTGACAGATCACTTTCGCTTCCTCAACATTCATTAGTCGTTGCATGCACGCACGCCGGTTTCGGGTACTTTTTGTCGTGTCGTTGTATTTTGTTGAAGTACGTCCGACTGGGACGGCTTACCGGCCCTTCCATCCGATATATTTGTTTCGTTCACTCGATATACTTCCTTCATTCTCTCCACATGTCATCTCTCATGTGTGTCTGATTATGGTTTTGCCATAATCGCCACGATTGGCAGGCGGGTTGGTGATCGCAGTATGCGGTTGCAATCTCAGGAAGACGCATCCTGGTAATTTATTTCCTTGGTCGCCTTCTACGACATCCACGGAAAGAAATGGAGTGACGCTATTCTTAATCCGACGCCACACGGAATCCGACGCCGACGACGAAAAATAAATAATAAAATTAAAAGAAAATAAATATTTAGGGGGGCTCCGATAAAAAAAAATATATTTTTTGCTATTTTTTGCTCGATATTAATAATGGCAGCAGATAGACGCTTGAAATATTCATATGTTGTATAGATAATGGTACGGAACCCTTCGTGTACGAGTGCAACTCGCACTTGGCTGGTTTTTGATGGAGGGTTCCGGTTACGAAATATTAAGCTTCAAAGCTACTTTTAATATTCATAAGACAGAGCATTCATAATAATAATACATGTACAGCCATCTACCGACCGGATGCGGAACAATCAGTTGAGAGAAAATTTCGGTGAACCTTCCTCTCCTCGCCGAGTGAGCGCCCAATTTAGTTCCTACTACTACCACTGCTCGGTTTTGTTCTACATAGAACTGTTTTCTATCAAAGAGTACCAGTAGCTCTGTAGTTTTGCCTCCGGTTTCTCGTACACAAATAACCTGTTAACCTACTGTTGCCATTTATTTTTTTGTGTTAGGTATTAGAAAAAAAAGGGGTGTGTCGTTCAAATAAATATTGCCAACTCCTGTAACTTTACAATATTTATTTGAGCGAGACAATATTTTACGTCACAGACATATTTGCGGTTCACAGGAGTGAGAGGGTTGAGGGGAGAATTGCCCCAGATTGGTCCGAGTTTTGCTTGCGTTCCGTTTTGTTATCCAACAGTATGAACTTCAGCCAATCGACAGTCGTTAAACGTAGACAAACAGGTGGTTAACGAACGAAAAACCGGAGGTGGATATGTTATGCTTTAAGGCAAATTAGGCGAAATGATGCATGGCTAAGCTCTACATGGTGGTAATTCGAGACGGAAGAGCAAGTGGAACTTCCTGAACCTTTGTAGCTACTGGTTAAGCTAATTGCTTCAAAAGTTAGCCGTAAGGTCCTACCGACCGGCTACCGTGCTACCACCTATGACTTTGTTTTCTAAGTTAAGTAGGTACGTACATTTTTAAATTTGTAGAAGCTCTCTTACTAACCGTGAAGGAAAATATCATAAGGAAACCTGAGTGCCAGAGGTCTGAGAAAATGCCTCTGCTCTAAAAGTGGGAAGTAATTATAGGACGCATTATTATTTAGACGTAGGTAGTCTAAACCATATATATACTTTATGATGTCCAATCGATAAGCTACTTTTAGGATCAAAGGTATGTAAATAAAAGAACAGAAATCGAAATCAGTTCCTGCAGCGGGAACCACGGTAGATGTAAAGTCGACATAAGCTCGACGAAATATGAATGACCATGAAACGATAAATATGAAATACTAGCAGTTGCCCGCGACTTTGTTTGCCTATGTGCTATTCCAGACTAATATAATATAACCTATCTCTGTGCCTAATTTTACCCAGATCCGATCAGCCGTTTTGGCGTGATTGAGTAATAAATATCCATCCATCGAAACATTCACATTAATTTATAATATTAGTAGGATTTCTTAATTCCTAAATCAACTAGGCACCACAATGTATGTACAAATGCTAGGTGCATAATATTAGGGGTTAAAGTATGAAATTGCCGTTTTATTGCAATAGGTTCTTTGAATTGACATAGAATCTTCATGGTTTGAGGTTTTCGAATGAAACTTTTTTCAAATGGTTTCTATGATGTTCTTTTTTTAAAAAATGTGAAACATTTGAATATCGACTTTCAATTGTTTTTGTTATTCAATTTAGACAAGAAAGATGGATACTGCGAAAATTCGAGTGATTTTTTAATACGAGTTCCGACGCGGAACTAACGCGGCATAAACAGCCCGCAATATCAATGCTGCGTTTGGAGAGGGGTCTACTAATGAACGCACCGTGCGATTTTGGTTTAAACGCTTTCGTGATGGAAATTTCGACTTAAAGAACGAGCCACGAGGAAGATCGCCCACACAGGTGAATAACGATGAATTAAGAGAGATAGTGGAAGCCGACCCTAGTCAACCTACCCAGGAATTAGCGGCATGGTTTAACGTTACCTTACCCACAATATTGACTCACTTGCGTCAAATCAATAAAATAAAAAAATACGAAAAATGGGTGCCTCATGATTTGACTGATCTGCAGAAAGAAACGCGTGTTGAAACTTGTGTTGCCTTGTTGAACCGGTACAGAAATGAAGGAATATTGGATCGAATTGTAACATGTGATGAAAAGTGGATTCTTTATGAAAACAGGAAAAGAAAAATGCAATGGCTGACCCCAGGTCAAATCCCACAACAGTATTCAAAAATCACTCGAATTTTCGCAGTATCCATCTTTCTTGTCTAAATTGAATAACAAAAACAATTGAAAGTCGATATTCAAATGTTTCACATTTTTTAAAAAAAGAACATCATAGAAACCATTTGAAAAAAGTTTCATTCGAAAACCTCAAACCATGAAGATTCTATGTCAATTCAAAGAACCTATTGCAATAAAACGGCAATTTCATACTTTAACCCCTATTATTTTATGTGTAATTGCAGTGATCGGAGTAGGTATATTGATTTTTCGTACTTTCATCATGGTATTATAACATAGACATGTATTTTTTCTTAAATTCTTAAACGTCATCGCCATTGTCATCATTACCATTTCTTTTTTGTAAATGGTGATAATAAAATGTAAACGGTAAGTAATAATTTTATGTGTGTTTTACTTACATTATATAAATTCTGTCTAAATCGGATATTTTTATTTAGTGAAATTTAGTTTAACACATTATAAGTGTTACACGACGATAATAATATAATGAAAAATTAGTAATAAGTGTATGTCCTAATTTATGACATACACTTATTGCTCATAAAACACACATTACATTATTACCGTTTACAATTCATCATTACCTTTTACAAAAAAATAAATGGTAATGATGACAATGCCGATGACGTTTAGAACTTTAAGAAAAATGGCGTATCCGTGCTATGATGCAAGTGCGACAAATCAATATACTTACTCCGATCACTAATTAGTCAAAAGATGGAGCCTGAACTAGATGAGTAACCAGGCCTTCTAGCTTAAAATGATTGGTAAATTTCTAACGAACAGTCTCTGAAGAGAAAAGATAATCCAAAAGGTAGGTATTCAATTTAAGAGTTATCGCCCGCGGCGACTTTTTTCTAAGCGTTATAAGTGTGTTTTGTGACACCTTTGAGAAGCGATGTAACGCGCTACAGCGTAATAATATACTTATTATAATGCTTAGCTTTAGCTTCCATTTTTACGGAAGCGCCGCCGTGCCCGCGCAGGTACGTACGGCACGTTTGAATCGCCTCTGTATTTTTTAACAAAATGACCCGGCAAACGTTGTTTTGCCATATTAAGTAGCCTAAGTACAACCTATTTTCAGAGCGCCCAGACATACACAAAAAAGTTCATAAAAATCGGTGAATTCGTTTCGGGGGAGTTCGATAACAAACACTGTGACACGAGATTTTAATATATTAGATTATATTATTCTACCTCAGCACGCCGTCTCCCGTCAGCACAGCTCATCGCTCGCTAAAACTCACTCCAGGTGGAATAGAACTCAATATAAAAGTGATTTGTTATTTTAATCTGTTTGCGAACTATTGACAAACGCAGCAAAGGACGCCATCAGCTCACTGAACCGACGATCTAAGGAAAATTGCTGGTAGCGGCTGGATTAGAATGGCCGAGACCAGATTGATATGGCGTGCTTTATGAATATTCGGACTAGAACGATAGATTACATTAGACTGAGCCACCCAAAGATATTACCTTCGTACGAAATATCATTTGACGCACAATAGGGCACAGGCCTTCTCTCAGAGAGAGAGTACGGACTTAATCACCACGTGTGCTCACCGCGGATTGGTGACTTCAAGCGCTGAGGCATGTGAATAGCTCAGACACCCAGGTTTCCTTACGATGTTTTCTTTCACCGTTAGCGAGTGGTATTGCTACTGTAACTTCACAAATGTATATACATGACTTAAAAAACAAAGTCATAGGTCCATGTCCGCACTGGGAATCAGACCTGGATCTCCCGCTTCCGAGTCCAATGTTCTACCCAATAGGCTACCACCGCTTATAATGCAAATATAAACTAAGTGTGATTATTTGTGGTACTTATTTACAGTCATACCTATCTAATGAGATAACGATTTTTTGTCACAGAATCTTATTATGTTTCGGAACGCAACTATCACTTTTTTTTAAGTTACCGTTGTTATGTTGGTTATATGGAGGTTTTAATTCTGATGCTTTTATTATTAGTGATAAAATTCACAGTTCATTCAGTTCTTTATGTTATTAAATATGTTCTAACTAATTTTAAAGAGGATACTAATTTATTTGTGTCTCACTTAAAAACAAACTTTATCGTCTTGCTCGCCAGTGAGAGGTTGCCATAGCAACCGGGGCCTGTTTCATGAAAATAACAATGCTTACTATGACAATTTGATCCCGTTTGATACACAGCACAGGTCAATAAAACGAATCTGCTACGCAGATTGCAGAGTTATTCGGCCCTGAAAGCTCAGAGGTCACTAAGTATTGGTTTTTCGATAGTCTCGGATACTATTAAACAGTTTATAAAGATATTTATAGTGATTTTCTAGCCCCCTGTGGACGTATCATCATCATCATCAGTCATTTGACGCCCACTGCAGGACATAGGCCTCCTTCGTGGTTTTCATAACCATGACGGGTTTTACCATAATCGCCACGCTTGGCAGGCGGGTTGGCGATCGCAGTATGCGGTTGGAATCTCAGGAAGATGCTGCGGCCAGTCTTCTGGTAATTGATTTCCTTAGTCGCCTTCTACGACATCCACGGAAGGAAATGGAGTGACGCTATTCTTAATCCGGCGCCACACGGAACGTATGCGTATGCGTGTGGACGTATGCGTGATGTTATATTATAGCCTACATGTTACACGGGAGTGTGAGCTATAATCATGGTAAGTTTTATTCATTTCCTTTCAGTGGTTTCTGCGTGATGCACGCACAAAGAATGAGAGTGAGACAGGCATATTTTATATGTCAGACAGAGGAGACCAAATTTACAGATTTATTAAAAGTATAGATGGATGAATCGCGATTTTTAGCCACTCAGCAAAAAAGAGAGTTTGGCTGGGAGGTATTAATGCATCCGCCATATAGCCCTGACCGAAACAGGTGAAGGTGCAACCTTCAGATTTCCACCTGTTTCGGTCTCTTCAGAATTCTTTAGGCTACCATCAAGAGAGGACTGCCAAAACTAAAGGGTTTTCCAATGAGAGGTGTTATTTTGGATAGCCTGCTATTTCGGTAGATGACACTTTTGAAACTGTCATTTTTTGACATTTGACAAGTAACGATACACGCTTCACTTATAAAAATGGTCACAGAGAAAATAATCACTACGTTTTTAAAATGGTAAAAATTTGGCAGAGACGGTTCGTAAAACTCGAACATTATTGGGTCGTCGTGAAGCACCTTGTCGGACCGCAATACAGAAATTGGTGGAAAAATTCGAGCTGTTGGGACAAGTTACTGATGTGAAGAATAAAACCCGTGCACGTCGCTCAAGAACAACCGAGAATATTGTTGCTGTAGCCAAAAGTGTTGAAGAAAACCCAGGTTTGTCCATTCCTCGTCGTTCTTTGGAATTAGGCATTCCACAAACGTCATTACACCGTATTTTGCATAAAGATTTGGGTCTTAAGGCTTATAAAGTTTAGTTAACACGAGAACTCAAGCCGGCCGATTATCAACAACGTCGTGTCTTGGTGATTGGGCCCTTGAAATGCATGAAAATTATCCGGAATTCCATCGAAAAATCATCTTGAGTGATGAGGCCCATTTCCACCTCGGTGGCTTCGTCAACAAACAAAATTGTCGCGTCTGGGGCTCGGAAAACCCAAGAGTTATTGTTGAAATGCCTCTCAACGTGTGACTGTTTGGTGCGGTTTATGGTCCGGCGGAGTCATTGGACCTTACTTTTTCGAAAATGAGGCTGGAGCAACAGTTACAGTGAATGGATTGCGCTATCGAGAGATGATTAATGATTTTTTATGGCCGGAATTGGATGGTATTGATCTGGACAACGTTTAGTTTCAACAAGACGGCGCTACGTGCCACACAAGCAACGAAACCATTGATCTTTTACGGGAAAAGTTTCCGGACCGTGTTATCTCTCGAAGAGGTGATCACAATTGGCCACCGAGATCCTGTGATTTAACACCTTGCGACTTCTCGCTGTTATTTGGGACTTGTCGTGATTTTTTAATCAGAAGTCCCAAAATCCTTAAAGCCCCAAAAGAAGGGCTACAAGATGGCAAAAAGTCATCGAACAAAATGGCACATAGGGTATATACTGTAATTAACTGTAAATAAACTTTGGAAAAAATATCTTGAGTTTTCATACACAATACGAAGAAAATTTTTACCCAACTAAATAAAGAAAATGAATCGCTAAGGGGGCGTAGGCGATGGCTCTAATTGTTACAGTATATTTGCATCAGAAATCAAAAACTTCTTTTAAAGAATTTACATTCTTTTGAAGCTCAATATACAATGTTATCCACTGTCTTCGGGTCGAGTTATAATGGAGAAAAAGACAACGAAAATGGAATATTTTGAAACTTGCTAGCTCGCACCGCTGAGTTAACACGGGGGTTTAACTCGTCCACTTGCTGAATCACTGAATAAGGAAGGATACAAGTTACAAGTGAAGTGTAAAATAAGTAGGTAGGTAGACAGATACATATACCAGTCAGGCGCGTGTGCAAAGGAGTTGGCAGCTAACTTGGTGTACTAGATTAGCCGGAGTTGGCCCGACCGAGTTGAGTACATTCAAAACTTCTCCGTATCTTCATAATCTATGAAGGTAGGGAGAAGTTATCTTCATAACTTGACTTGAGAGGGTCTTTCTGAGTTCCCGAGTAAGACAGAAAGTGCGAAAGTGCATATGACGAGAACTCCTAGGTATTTTACGGTTAATAACTACAATTATTACCTAGGTAATTTATCTCCGGATTCCCCGGATGTACTTTTTTTAAAAGACTTCGATTAGGTTACCTTCGGATTCACAGAGCTTATTCAATAATTAAGTAATCAAAACTTTCGTAAGCACTAGCTTAGCACTAACTTATTTCCCCTCCTCTGTTATTCTCTAATCACCATGATTATGCTCTTCGAATAAGAGCGAAACCTGGTCGAAAGCTCTGCCGACAAAAATTCAAGTACCTAAGTGATTCCGCAATTTAGTTAATTTACTGAAGGATTTAATTAAGTGAGTGAATCCGGATCCGGACATACATTCTTAATGTGCAGGGCTAAAGAGCGTTATGGATAGTTAAAAAAATATTATATTGTATTTTATCGCGAATAGGTCTTTTTTCGATTAGTCAGATTTTTTCTTTGTTTGTACATCTACTTTCTTCTCCAATATATTGGTCCAGCCCATCCAAAGGTTGTCTGGAAGACATCACTTTTAGGGATAAGGCCGCCGTCTGTACTCTTAGGTTAAGAAACATCTGTGCCATTTCCTTTTGATGTACAATAAAGTGTTCTCTATGTATCTATCTATCTAAGTTGTTTCTTGTTGACTACGGAACCCTATAACTAAAACAATTTTTGAAGGGGAACTCTCTAATTTTTATCCAAGCCCCTTTCGATTTATACGAAATAAACTACTGTAATAGTATACTGTAATGTATATATTACACCTAATAAACCCTATAAGTCAATATTTTAATAACATTCGTTTAATCTTAATGAACGATCTCATATATTTTGTAGCTCGAGTAATAAGATTAGACAATGGCGTAATGAAGTAAATATTTTACCAAAATTATGATGGACCGTGCGTAAACCCGCTGCGATTTTGTTAGGGTAGGAAGTAATCATTTGATAAAGTGAACAGAAAATGGGGTACAAAGATTCTCGAGTGGAGACCACGAACTGGCAACGGCAGCGTAAGATCCCCACCAAGCTCGTTGGATCGACGATCGGAGGCACATTGCTGGATGAGGATGGCCGAGGACAGAAAGAAGTGGCGTGCCTTGGGAGAGTCCTATCTCCAGCAGTGGACGAATGCGGGCCGATTGATTGATTGAACAGAAAATAATAAACTACTTTTCTATCAACAATTTAAGCCTATGTACATAAGTATTATGCCAATTATTAACTTTGACCCCATACCCAAAGGGGTAAGGGACCCTATGACTGACTCTACTGTCCGTCTGTCTGTCTTGCTCTCTGTCACCAGGCTGTATCTCATGAACCATAATTTCTGTAGCCGCTATAAAAACAAATACTAAAAATAGAATAAAATAATTATTTAAGGGGGGCTCCTATACAACAATCGTTGTCTAAAGACAGCGCTCGCCATCTAGCGGCCATCTATGTAAACTTTACAGCGCCGATGTCATGTCAGTAAACGTCAATGTTAAACACTTCTTGTTGGTTTCTATAGATGGCACTGTTTTCAATGTACCTAATCTATCTTGTCTCGATCTGTCTAGTCTTTGTCTAACTAATGAAACCCTTCGTTACTCGCACTTGGCCGGTTTTTTGTATTGTTATACGTTGGTAGCAAATAATGTTTCTTGCGTAGTTAGATAGGATGATCCTCTGAGGGTACAGCTTAATTAGGCTGGCTGAGACGCAATCCACCCTCTAAAATATATCTATCCCAGGCACACAGTGTCATAGAATATGTTTAATTTTCAAGTATTATTGAAACTACGCAAAACCGTTGAATCTCCTCGTAAGTATCGATTTATTATGCTACTTTCACTTTAATAAGCAATGGTGTAACATAATTTATTTTTACATTGAATCTTGGAACCGGTTGTGGTGGATTAATATTATATATTTGTTTACATTCTTTATACAAAAGAAACTATTTTCGATTTTTTTCAATAACACATTGTCTATAGGTACTTACGAGAAGGTTGTAGGGGTAGTAAACTTTTGCAAACTCAAAATGAGAGAAGATCCGTTAGTAACTTTACTGCGAATAACGAAGTGACGTTAATGATAGATTTAATTTCACTTATACGCCACATAAAAAACAAAAGAAAACATTAAGTATTGTCTTACTTGTAATATCTTTCAGCTTTCTATCAAAGCCCTGCTCCGGGGGCGTCCGCGGGCGAGCACGTACGTCTGCGGTGGATGTACTCGTAAGTCAGTCATTTTAGGGACCGTTTGACAGATTATCTTCTCTTAAATCGGCTAGAGCTATTTATCGGTGGCTTTATGAGTGTTAAAACATAACATAAACTCACGCCTGTATCCCAGAGGGGTAGGCAGAGACCAGGGACTGCCACTTGCTACGAGTGTTAAAAAGGCACAGGAAAAACCGCGAGCGGCAACGTGAAATGTATGTATTATCATGTAAATTATGTATGTATGTATTATCAACTAATGTATTAGCATGTAAATTATTGAATTATAACCTGTTAAGACTCACTATGTAGTGGAGATAGAGGCATTTTTGTCACGTTATAAGTTTAAAAGGGATCCCTACTTCTCCTGTACAATTAAGCATCGTATAGTATATTAAATGGGTCTAACCGCGATTATATATTAGGTAAAATATATTGCTATGTATGAGCAACGCGAATCATTTTAAAATACAATTAAGCATCTTATCCAAACTTCAAGCAAATCTAGAAAAATACTCAAAGAACAAAATTAATCAAAAAAAAATCCTGTATGCTTGTACCTACAAAACTAAATTTATTTGGATTTCGACTGAGTCGTTGGTCTAACGGTATCACGACTGTTTACCATTCTGGAAGTCGTGGGTTCGATTTCCAGTGGGGGCCGCCGTACATTTGTACATGTGGCATCAATCAGGGTGTATATCCATGTTTGTGATGTGCTCGTCTATTTAACATAGCACAGGGTATCCTAGTTTGCGACTAGGACAAGTGATTGTGTTGTGTGGAAGTTAATTTATTAATTATGATTTTTTTAATCTCACCACAGACTTTTCGAACTACGAGTATACACAAGTACGCACAAACCACTCTCAAATCACAACAAGTGCGGCGTCAACACTCAAAAACAAGCCACGGGCAATTGAACTTTATCTTGCGTTGATACGCGTTACTGGTTTTTTAAGACCTTAGTTCTCTCGAGGATCGGATATTTCTCCTCGGTTAACCCCAACAAAATCGTAAGCAAAGTATATACTGTGTACTCTCTCTGAGCGAAGGCCTTGTGCTCTACAGTGGGACACAGCTCTATAGATATCACAGACCGGATGATAACTCTATAAACAAAGCTTACAATAGACACTACACCAGCGGCTAGTGAATGGTACACCATCCTACACTAATTTAGGGTGGTCTTTAAGTATTTAACTAGCCTGCATTAGTGTTTCCACTCTGAAGTATAAAGGTCTTATTTATAAAAAGTAGATTCAACTAAAACGCTTAAGATGGAGTTAAAGCCAGTTTAAAACAGGAACTCGTCCCATAAACCGGCCTTAACTCGGTCTAAAGTCTTGTTTCAGTGGAATCAACTTTTTATAAATGAGACCGGAAATATATATACGAGTAATTGAATCGTGTGATTTTAAAACCACACATGTCCTTTCATTACAACTTGTCAGGAAATAGAAAAAACTGTTTTATTCAAATACTAATATATACAACAGCAATATTTTAGCATATTATGTTAATTTCTGTATGAATAAACTACAATTTTTTTTCTAATGTAAATCAATAGGTAGGTGTAAATAATTTAATTAAAAAAAATGAGCAAGTGTTATTTTAAAAACACATGTGACTTGTGTTGTTTTAAAATCACACGATTCAATTATGGGTTTCTACGAGAAATCTTCAACTTTATGTCTAAAATTTCTCCATGTGTATGAGGTAATTTTTCTATCGGAACAAAGAGTATGCCAGGTGAGTAGTTTGATGGAAATGTATGATATGATGTACGAAACTGAAATCAGCCTATGCACCTGGACCAAATGTATCCGTATCCCCGATGTAGGTATATTTATCCCGGAGAGGTAGAGATCTGGGCCTGCCATTACCTGACCAACCTGTTTCGCTTAATCAACATTTATTAGTCGCTGCAGGCAGGAACGTCGGTTTGGATACTTTTTATGTTGGCAATTACATCTCCTGGTTAGTCAATCAGTGGTTGTCTGGAAGAAATTACTTTTAGTAATAAGGCCGCCAATTGTACTGTACTATATTATTGTTAAATTGTCATATGTAATTCCTGGTGTACGTACAATAAAGAATATCTATCTATCTCCTATTTGGTCGACGTATCTCAGGCATCCCTTACGGTCGGTTGGGACGCCCCAGGCGGACAGCCTAGAGCGACCTTTTAATCAATCCGCCCGTATTGGTCCACTGCTAGAAATAGGCCTCCCTCAAGGCAGGCCACTTCTCGGCCATCTTCATCCAGCCGCTGCCAGCTATCGCCGATTATAGGTCCAACGAGCTGGGGTCGTCCTACGCTGCGGTCGCCAGTTCAGTTCCATTTTGTTCAGTAGGCCTCCACTCGAGAACCTTTGAACCTGTCGGTTCCTTGTCAGCTGTGACCAGCCTACTGCCACTACAATTTTGAGTGACACTCTTGACCACTTCGATAGCCTTGGGCTTCCTTTACCAGCCCTCAGTAGGTACTTAAGAAATGGTGTTCAGGTTTCGCTTTATTGTAATAACACTTCGTATGTACAGGGTACAGCAAAATCCCTATATACCTCCATCCAAACGGAGAGGGTTCTACTTACTTGTCAATATAAACAACCTTTTCTAAAATGCATTCGTTACATGCTGACTGTACGTAAATTACATTCAAAATCTAGAAATGCCTATGTATCAATCGCATGTTCTATTGCTTCGTGTTCCTCTGTGTTAAAATATGACCTCCTCGACTCATCCCTTGGGTGATATAAAAAGCTACTAAGGTAAATCCTGGACAGCTCCTTGGCACCTCTTGTGTAGTAAAGTAAACCTTCACTGCGCCAACAACCCGCCTGTTCAGCATAGTGATTTAGTGCAAATCTCTCCACAGCAAACAGCGTGCCCTGGGGTTGGCCTATGTCAAGCACTGGACGAAAATTGGTTGACAACCGCACGTGTCTTTTAAGAAAGTTTATAAAACTGTTTTTAACTACCTATCACATGCTTTTTATCCGGAGTCCTAGTTTAGGTGAAATCATCATCATCATCAGCCCACCCCTGCCCACTGCTGGGTATAGGACTTTTCCCCATCACGCCATCTTTCGCGGTCTCTCGCCAATCGCATCCACGGCCCCCTGCCCGAAAGGTGAAATGTTTTTTTCGAAATGTAGGTATTTAACAAATATTTCGAAATAAAACCTCTGTGCCAGATAGAACTTCTCTGACATAATTATGTAAACAAACCTTTGATAAAAATCGTCGAACTAGGGAAAAAATAATATGTATTCTGTTGTTAGCTCATTATCCAACCTTGTTTTTTCGAGAAATAGGTACCTACTTGTAACTATTATCTATATATTTTCTTTGATGGTATTATTTTTAAAAATATTCAAATGTAAGGTAAAGGCTAATCTGATACAGTACAGTGTTAGAAAAAAATCGTTAAATATACTAAGTTGGCAGCACTGTCTGTCGTAATTTTTTTTCGAGGCTATGTCTTATCTTGCAGTTATAAAGTGTGATTTCCGAGAATGACGTCACCGTATGAATTTTGGATAGCGAAATATTTTTGTACGTATCTAATTTGTACGAAATTGGACATTTTACATTAGATATTATTTTTTATCCTTACTGCATGACGCAATCACAAAAAATCGAAACATTGTCGAAGGTATGCTCTCTACTATCGGTAAAAAAATGTAAAAGTTATATTTACTTCAACTAAATTAATCATAGCGCATTACGTATTTCATTAAACCTACCCACTGTTTGGCGTCTGACACATTTTGTTGGAAAATATCAAGGTTAATAGAACAAACACGACTGTTACGATTTTACGAGTCATCCGGTGCCCTGAATTTGCGGCTTAATTCTTTGCTTTCACTCAGGGGGATAATTTCCGCCCCATTTCATTAGCGATGCGACAGCATTCACATTCATTACTTAAACGCGATTGTGACGTAATCACGTAAGACTAGAAAGGTTACCCGTTATTTTGTTTACGTTTTACATTACACAAACTTACACTTGTATTACGGAGTGGTAGGTAGGTGACTTGCCACGATCTTGACAGACCGACCTCTTTTAACATGTTTATAAAACACTTCATTTCATTTATTATGTAAGGCTTCATTTCAGTATATTATAGAAGGCTTTTCCAAAAACTTACATACTCTCCAAGTAGGTGAATATCAAAACTATGCGTCGTATTTTTTGCACAATTTTATTTTAATATTTAGGCAGTGATGCGAGAAATGCTCTAAAACATGCTGGTCGCTCAAGGATGTTTTGTGGTCGCTGGATCGAAAGAAAAAAACCTTAATGAAAAAAATTCACAGGGTTAACATATAAATCTGAAAACGGGTCGTTTTTCTAATCTGATATTTTTTTCATATTTCATTATTTTCTCATAGTAAAAAATGTACGTATTTACGAGCAGAACCTCTTATCTTTGGATGTCCTGTATCTTTCACACTTGTTTGTGTGTCTTTTTCTTGCGAAATAGTGTAGTAATAGATGTAACAGATTTTTAAGTATTAATTTTACAGGCTTGTACATTACAAATACATGCTTTTAGATTTCAAAATATGGCTGACTAGAATGCACTATGACAGACTTGACCGTAGGTTACTTTCACGTCGCCGCCGCCGGGTCTGCTTGTCTATGCCACCATGTGCACGAACATAGTTGTGCGGATTTTCTTACCAGTACACCATAATTATGTAACCTACCCCGTAACACATCCCCTATTGCTCTGCAACATTATCCTGTCCACCGTGGGCGTCTCTTACCGGCCTCTCCAACCACATTCTCTCGACATATAGTTTTCATCCATCTTTATTCTTTACTTGTACCTATGTCCTAACCACTGTAACAATTTTGGCCACTACATCCTATGTCAGTACAAAACGTTCCCTAGCCGCATATTGTTACAATATACCGCCCCTTATCGCGTATCCTGCCTGTCATTCAAATTAACAACATGCTTATTTCTGAAGGACTTACATATAACTAACACACACAGATCTGCTGTTTTTCCTTCATGCGTGTGAAAGTTTAAAAGTGAGTTTTAAAATTTTGACCTTGATTCAGTGAGTTGGTACTGTCGACAGCCACATAAACCGTTACACGCGTCCACTCTACGGAATTACCTACATGTAAAAAATAAATAAATGTAAAAATAGACGAGCAGTCAACTGTACATGTAATTATCCCTTTCAGGAGTATGGGCGTCTAGGGGATTTTATCCTAATAGTTAGATACACTAACGCTTCGTTGTTTTCGCAGTCGGGTAAAAAATATTATTAATTTATATTCTTATGAATCTAGGTAGGTACATTATTAAATATTCTATTTTGATTATTAATTATTGTTCTAGCGGCCAAATAAATCCGTTGGAAAGGCCGTTGTGGATTTATAGCTGGCTATCAGAGCCAATGATAAATGGTGTCCATATTTCAAGCGCTGCTTGTGCAATTTCAAACTTCTAAATTCAGACCGTTTTAAACATCTACCACTTTACAAATAAACATGGCATAAAGTTAAATCAAGTTTAAGTTTGAAATTAGACCATTTTTGTGTGGACATGGAGGTCTTATTTCAATCTTACTAATATTTTAAGCCAATGTGACACTGTTCATGAAGCCGCTCCAGGGAGAGTAATACTAGCGCCACCGAGAAAAAAAAACATATCTTGTTTTACAAATCGAATTTGCAAAAAGTGTCTGTACAATCTCCCAATCATGATAATAGTGATTTTTAGGACCTGTGGCCGCCGTCGCTGTGAACCTAAGGCAAAAAACCTAGGACTATACAGCCAGAAACGGCCGCTTTTGGCATAAATGCTATCTAGTCCAAATTTCGTAATCCTAGGTTCTAAAAATCACTGTTAACATGATTAAAACCAAGTAAGTTTATCCGGTGTTAAGTTAATATTATGTTATATTACGTTTGAGATGAATTTTTCCCAGTTGTACCCAAGGCGTTGATAAATCTTATGAAAACCCTAACTCTTTCATTCATCTCAATATGCAGTCGACAGTAAATCTGAACAGTTGTCTGGGTGTATTTCCATGTGGGTGATGTCCTTGCCTGGTTACCATAGCACAGGGTATTCTAGTTTGGAACCAGGCGCACCAAATCCTGTCGGAAACCTGACGTTTGCGATAGCAATTTGTATAAAAATTGGCAGTTACACGATTGGAATCGTTCGGTGTGCGTAATATAGGGGCAGGACAAGTTTTTGTGTTATTTTAACGTACAGTCGACTGCTAGTCGACCTTTATATTTTTGTTTCAAAGTCGCCCTTAAATTACCTGATTTTCTGACCATCATCACCGACCCTTAACCAATTCAAGGCCGTTCCATAAGCCAGGAAGGTCATGGGTTCTCTTTTTTGGGACAGCCAATGGGTGGTGTTGATTGAATACCTGGAGCATAGTCTGGAGCCACTATTACGGGGAATATGTACGCAGAACAAATCAAAAAGTTGCGTGACGAAATACGCGAAAAACGGCGTGGCAAACTCGCTAAAGTTGTTTTTTTTCATCAAGATAACGCCCCAGCGCACGATTCCAAAGTTGCGATAGCTGCCATCAATGGCTTCGAATTGGTAGAATATCGTCCATATTCTCCAGACCTTGCTCCTAGTGACTTTATCTATTTCCAAGATTGAAAGAATATCTAAGAGGCCAGAAATTCGGCGATGATGACGCAGTGATCGCCGCAGTACAAGGTTTTTTAGAGAATCAAGAAGATTTTTTTAAGAAAGGAATTCTGGTAACCGAAAAAGTTATGCTAAGTGTAAACAACTAAAAGGTGACTATGTCGAAAAATAAGATAAAAGTTAATAGCATCTTATTCTCACTACTTATTGAACCCCTCTTGTATGTATAAATAAATAAAATAAAAGAAGTAACTTCCGCATAACATAAACACTTGTCTTGGTCCGAAACTAGTAGGTATACCCTGTGCTATGGGAACCAGGCAAAGACACTATAAACATGGAAATACGCCCAGACTGAAGCTTTGTGTACAACGGCGGCCCCCAGTGGGAATCGAACCCATGATCTCTGGATGTAGTAGTACATGAACGGTCTGATTTTATTCTACTGCCGCTTTAAGTTATACGCCCGCATATATCTAGGCCCGTCTAGACGTAGACACAATGAAAAAACAAGCACCTTGACCCGACCGTGAATCTGTCATTGTACTTTTTTGCAATAACTTAACAGAATCGAGGTACATGGGCGCTACTATGTAAATCATCCGAGTTGTCTGATTTAAATTTTAAATTTTAAGGAGGGCAACCCTTCTATCACGTAACTATCGGGTTAACCATTTTGACGATTCCGAAGTGTCAAAATAAGTTTGTATTTGACAGTTCGTAGCAGGTTAAATCGGACAACTCAATACAGTGGAGAACTTACTTAGTAGCACCCCAGGTCAACCACTAAATTTTTATTGTAAAATCACCCTTAACGTCACTGACTACAGTGGGGTTATTCCACTAATCCCCACTGAAAATCCCCAGCACGTAAAGATCGATGAAATATTGGCTGTTCACATAACACATAATAACCTAGCACTGAGCTTTGACGTTACGAATTCACACTATGTGAGTAAACTGTTTATCGTACTCCGGCTATAATTTGCAGCAGAGTCTACATCCGTCGGCGCAAAATTAAACGATTAATTGGCAGATTCTTTCGTAGTTCGTGATGTTTTATAAAAATGTCTACTATCTTTGTAATTTTGTGTGATTACGATAAAAATAATCCTAGATTCTGGTCTACCTCTGTGCTGAAGTAGTAAATGATAATAAAATAGGGTGTCTTCTATGCTAAGACCAAACTATAGAAGGAAAACTTATTATTTCAGCATCACCGACCGACTAAAGCCGAGTATAACCCAAAAACCAATTCGACCTAAAAATTTAGTTCCTAACGGATTCCACATTGGTTTTGCTAATCCTAACCTCGGTTAGGTTAGGACTAGCAAAACCAATGTGGGATCCCACACTAATACTACCAACTACGATAAATTGTAGGTACACTCAAGTAAAAAAGAATTTCAATCAGGCAAACCAACACCAACGCCCTTACTACAATAGATTTGTTAATACAATAGCACACTTTTGCACACTCTGATCGCCGAGTAGGCCGATAAGAAAATAAAGTTTCTTATCCTTCACACTGATGTGACAGAATAATGTGAAGGTAAGTCTGGCGTGGAAATTTTAGAATAATGTTCAAGAGGTCCGTATTGGTACACAATTAAATTCAGTTTTAATGCTTCGAATCACAAACGCTTCGAATACGTTTATTATTGGTAGACAGAGGATTGACTTATTTTTATCCTACTTATAAAAATTAATAAAATTACAACAGTGAAACAAGTGCATAGGTACTCATACATTATATTATTAAGTCTCCTACAAATCTTGCCACAACCGGGTAATAAAGTAAAATACTTCCAAGAATTGTAAGTAGTTTTTGTGTGTAACTGTACCAAAATGTGACTTTTATGTTCTCGTGCAATCGGTTAGGATTTTAGGAACAATTTTTAAGTTTTTAATTCAACTTAGGTGGAATCCGTTAGGTACAAAAAAAATATAGAATTAAAAAACTGATCCCATGTGGGATTTCTTTTTGGGATCAGAAACGACACGAAAAGAAGAAAAGTTTGAAAAGTCATATATTTGTCACAATATTTGAATCAATCAGCCCGTACTCGTCCACTGCTGGACATTGGCCTCTCCCAAGGTACGCCACTTCCTTCCGTCCTCAGCCATCCTCATCCAGCCGTTGCCAGCAATCTCCCTCAGGTCGTTGGCGTCGGTCCAGCGAGCTGGTGGGCGTCCTACGCTGCGTTTGCCAGTTCGGGGTCTGCACTCGAGAACCTTTGCACCCCATCGACCAGAATATTCATCATCGACTACTTGAATGTGCATCAAACTTTAAGCATTATTTACATCTCACGACGATTGTTTGAGTGCTCTGTCATTCTAAACCCGAAAAATAAATCTCAATTTAACATACAAATGGGTTTTCCATGCTAATGTAAAAAGCTAATTACTAAGGGCGAACAATTTGCGGGACCGCGTGGCCACATTAACCCAATCTGTCACTAATCTTTGTGTGGAAAGCTTGCTCGTGTGGCCTCTGCCTTTTAAGTTAATTGTACATAAATGAAAGCTCGAACGAATAGCACACGTTCACGAGCGTAACGGAGGGGTCAGCCATCACCAGTCCCAACCATTTTAGAGGGATTTAGGAGACCTGGGTACCACGCCACCATTCGAATGACCTTTAGTAAACATGCAGATTGATTTCTTGTCAGTTATAAAATGTCTGATATAGTTATTAATATGCAATAACGTCGTCTGGACACTTTTTAAAACTAAATAAATAATTATAATATTAATAATGAAATAAAAATTAAATCGAAGTGGAATTGGTTAACTGGAAGAAATTGCTATTAGCAGTAAGACCGCCAACTGTATCTTTTCTTTTATCATTGCTGTTTCTGTAAAAAAATTTTTTCAGTATACAGTATAAAGACGGTATAAAGAATATTCTTAACTTGTCTTATGTTATCTCTCTTCATGTTACCATTACCATTAGCATTAGACTATATTACAGTCTACGTGTTGGCAACACCAACAAGAGATTTAACGATTTCCGTTTCCATCGAAACGACAGATGTCATGTTAATTATTGGTGGTGCAATACTTTGTAGTGTTCCTTTCTGCTCAATTAAATAAAAAAACCAATTAAACTACGAGTGCTTCTGATTTTGTGCCCACCAAGCAACCAACCAAATACAGTCTATAAGCTACGCACACTACGATTTGCCATTTATCACAATATTTGCCATTTATCACTATATTTACAGAAGACTAGCGGCGGCTGCAAGACTGAAAGATGGTTTTTTTCTTTAGTATTTTATCTTATATATGTTATGTTTCTTTAACGTAAATCTATCGAATTCAGACCTCTACGCGATTTAGGACAAGTCGGTTTTATTCCTGAACCGGGCTAAAAAGTGCACAATTTATCGTACGGTACGTATAATATTGAATTGGGTAGTTCACAGCTCTAGATTTTAGATAAGACGAGACGACCCATCCACAAATGGAATCCCTTGTCTGCCGTCCACCGCTCCTCATATGTCCGATGACGACCAACTCTACGTTGTTTTAGAGCCAAAAATACTGAAACACAAACCCGGTTGACCCATTTACGAAACTTTTAGTTTGGACGTTCCCATAGCTACTGTATAACTAGGTACAATACCTAGAACCTATTGTGAATTCAGAAGGGATAAATGCTCGTGATCTCCCATACCAGTTAAGCTTAAAGTATTCAAAGCACTGCTCTAATTACAATACACAAGTATAGTCGAGAGCGCATCGACCTTTACAAGCGTGATCCTTATTCAGTTGCGTTGCGACTTAGCAACTAACTGACTAAAATGTCCGTAACTTATAAAACAAAGTCATTGGTCATATTCAATAATAGAAAAAACATACTCAATACTCAGTAATTTATTACATTCCACAAGCATATACAGATGCCATTTGAATATAATATGGAACTTTGGGGACCCTGTCATAATACCATTAAAGCTGATCATGACAGCTCGTTTAATTTAAGAAAGGGACTGAATACCTAATTACCTCCCACTGTGGATAAGAGCGAGAGACAAATAGTTTTCCAGTCCCTTTCTTTATTTAACAGTATGGAGTATACGAAGATTCATGGTCATTCATTGTCCATGTATACACATACATAAAAGCAGTGAATGTGATAAATAATAAATCTAAGGACACTAACTACGCCTTTTACAGACACAAGTAAGTAATTATTCCATCCGTAATATCCTTCCTACCATGTGCAGAAAATGGAAAACACTGCGAATGGAAGGTCAAAGATGAAACAACTTTTCTTTTCCTGTATCCCAAACTATACTTACGAACCCTTTCTTCTAGCCCTTTAGAGATTAGGCGTTGTTTCAAGAAGACTTGAACTATCAGCGGAACGCTTTCTGGCTTAGCCATAGTCAACAAATCAATCAATGTCTGCCTACTAATATTACTCGTTTATTCGAAATAAGCTCTACACAGGGAGAGTAAGTACATTCAGTTTAAAAAGTAACTTAAGCAATACTTTTACTCTGCGTAGGCTAAATTAACAAAGCAGAGGGTGTAAAAATATCTTTCAAAATGAGGGCGAGGTTCTCTCGTCAATATGAACAATTTTTCTAAGGGGATAACTTTGCCATACATTTTATCGCCGCGTAATTACGGACAGTGTAGTACTCATAGTGTATAAAAAAAACTTCTAAACACTGATAAAACCATACACTCCTCTGTGGTAAAGTATTTCGCTTTACCACAGAATATTAAAATGGCCTTTGGACTTCGTGCTTTTATAAAAAAGGTTGATAGTATTTACTTTCAGTGTTCATTTTTTATTTCATTTTTATATTATGTGTCTGTGAATAAGATAAGTGTATTCATGATAAAGTGCTTAAGGTACTTACTCTGGTTTGTTCGTAAGATATGCTTTGCAACGTGTCTTTTAGCTGTTTTTTAATTCAGACTTGCTGGCGTTAAAAATGTCTAAGTCGAAGAACTTGGTGTTATAATTTATTTATGTTTGTCCGTTGAAAGTGTATGGTATTTTTATTTGTGATTATAAAGTAATCCAAAGTTCGAGCTGCCAATTTAAAATATTCCACACTAATAATAGTGAATAGAAAATACCAGCTCGATAGCCCAACTAATTTTCCGAACAGTGTGAACCTTAATGGATAAGTGATTTACTTTGAAGAGGAAAATACACGTGTTTCGTGTAGAAGTCAGTTTCAGATTACATTAATGATGGGGATGGGACAAGTACTTTATTTTTCAGAACTTGATACTTCGTTCAAAACTAAATAAATAGGTACAATATTCTTATATAAGTGCGTTAATATGTATCATTTAAACGATTATCAAAATAATACGGTTTTGGTGAACAATCAAATATTTTATGTCCGTAATTGAAATCTTTTTAAGCAGCAACTTTTGGTTGGCAACAATTACAAAATTGAGAAGCGAAATAATCAAATATGTAATTAAGTATCAGTAAATTCAAAATGTTTACGAAAAATTCTAAATTTCTTCTTTCAAGCTCCTTGCTTTCAAGTTGTTGTGTTTAAATTTACATAATTGTTTTGCTCACCATGCATTGCTGTTCATTTATCTAATCTGCTGACCAAAATAATCGTCGCTGATCCAGCGACTTTTTTGCTGATCTTTATTGCTGATCAGACATTTATTTCGGTGACCATTTAATTGGTTCACTTTTTGTCTACAAATAAACTGCAACATAGTTTTGTAAGTATAAAAACTGTTAAATGCTAGAAGGTTCACTTACTATATGTTGAAGAAGCTAGCGCCATCTATCGATGTTCAGAAAGATCTCTCTGCACCCTCGACAGAAACCGATGGAACAAATTTTTGACGTTTTAAAAAAATTATTCCAAAATCCTAACCGATGTACACGTTGCTCATCTGTTATTTTACGATTAAATTATATTTTTGTTTTCTAAAGTAATCAACATATTCATTTTCGTCGTGTACGCATTATTTACACCGAGAAACCCAGAGGACTGATGAAATCCACACAAGAAAAGGACTAGACGGGACCTGCCTGGCAACCACTACACAATAACGTACAAATCGAGTGATAAGACCCCTGTCAGTCCGTCAACCTTGGCGTGTCAACCGAGAGCGAATAACTTCCTTACTCGACGCCACGCACGTCGCTTCGACAACCTACAGAAGAAGATTGAGTTACTGTCTCTTAATTATTTCAGTCCCTCACAAATGATATGATTAACTTGGGCTCTCTACTGAATAACGTTAAGAGGACTTAGCGCTCACTCGGAATTCATAATGATTCTCTGGATGCGACACAAGTGCCGAGGCTTAGGCGCGTCGTTTCGTCATAGATTGTTAGGTATAAGAAACCTCAGTGTTTACCTAAGATCATCAACGGCTACTCTATTATTTAACTATCTACTGTGTTGGGTTATCCATCTTAAGGTTTCAGAAGTGTCAAAATAAGATGTATATTTCACAGTTGGTGTGACTTAAAAAAGTTACATCGTTCAACTTAGTAGACACTTACATAATAGGCTTTCTTTTATGATTAGAAACGCCTTACATTATTTTTAAATTTTGGGCGAAAATAAACGTTTAAGAAACAAAAATATTAGGAGACTTGAAAATGAAGAAAACAGAGTTTGGACTATTTTTAAACTATTTTTACGTGGTAAAACCAGACCAAAGAAATATTATGGCTATTCTGCGCCGTCTCTTGGAATGGTCTCTTATATTTCGTTCGTTGATTTTCGCTGTGGACGTACAAAGAAATTCAGTGAACCACTGAAATGAAACCAAGCGCCCAAGAAGGCAATTGAGGTTACCACTGAGGGTATGGTAAATAAAATCCACGATATTATTTTGGCTGGTCGTCGAGTGAAGATACCTGAGATAGCCGATGCTGTGCACATCCCGACTAAATGAGTTCATATTTTGCACGATATTCTAGGCATGAAAAAAATCTGCAAGATGGGCGCTTCATTTACCGACAGATAACCAAAAAATGAAATTCTGAGACATTATTGGCCACGTAAAAACAAATCGAATGATTTTTTACTTGGGAACGTGACCTTTGACGAAATGGGTCCACCACTATTCACCAGAGACCAAGCAACAGCTAAGTCTATGGTATAGGATGGATCCATGATGCAGGGGGAACATGCCACAAAAAAGGCTAATACTGTTTGGTGGAAAAGTGATGGTCATTGTCTTTTAGGACAGCCAAGGGGTCAAGTACATCGATTTTTTTGAGAAAGGCAAGACAATTGAGAAAGGTAAAGAAACAATATCATAATGCCTAGTATGTTCTATACTCGTCTGCAATCGCGATATCAAAATTTGTCTAATTCTTGCCACATCCTTCAGATTCTCCAGATTTAGCCCCTGTGAGATTAAGCGGCTTGGTGGCCACATATATGTTTCAAACGAGGAGGTTTGACAAACAAAATTTACTCAATAATTTGACGATTCGAGGTTGAAGCGTCGTTGGATATATTTATAAATGATTTAATCAATTCACTGAAATATTACTTTCACCAATTCAACATTACCCTACTATGGGGTAGACTATGTAGTAAACCAAAAAAAATATTCCTAATTTAAGTATAGTTAAGTAACCTCAAAGAATATATGATATTAATTTATCGTTATGGAGTGAGTAATACGTATATCAGTGCAAGCTTCAGCTTTCTAGTACTAAGCGTCTCTGACCTAAGCGACTGACAGACGGATGGACAAGACAAAACTATAAAAGTACCTTGTTAACTAGGAAACCCTAAAATACGGTAAAAAAAATTGTTTACACACGCTAACGAACCAACCGCAAAATTCGTGGAAAATTAAATTATCAGACTCGCTCCAGTGTTTGAATGGACGCCCAATCAAAACATTGAACATTGCTAATATCGTTTCGATCTCGTTTCCCCATTCGAAACAAACGAGGCTGTTTGTACAAAGTTCGGTAAATACATTGCATCATTTCGGTATGCTGGATTTGTTTTCTTCTTTACATTTCGTGCTGTTTCGTCTCTTTATTTTACAGAAATTTCAATTCGTAGAAGAAACGCATCTTTTGCAATCAAGATTTTTTTAAGTAATTAGAGCTTTTTGATAGCGATGCAGTGCGCTGTATTTACTTTTATGCATTACAAAATGATTAAATATTAGCGTTGCTCTTATGAATTTTAAGAGTATCTTAAAACACTTCACAAACGTATTATAAATAAAGTCTTACTTTGTAAAGTCTCTACCACAGACTATTTCACTATACAGTGTTTATGGAGTGCTTTAAGGACTCATATTTTATTTTAATAAATAACGTATGTATGTATGTACTTTTTTTATTGTGTTATTAAGATAATGGATGTATGGTGGAAACTTTCTGCGGGGCAGTAAGGGGAAGAGTACCTTATTCAAGATAGCGCTCCACCACACAACAGCCGCAGTACGCGTTTTAATATGAATCAACAGTTTGGTAACACATGGTCCTAATTCTTGGCCAGCGTGTAGTCCAGATCTGACGCCTCTAGATTTCTTTTGTGCGGCTACTTGAAAACTGAGATTCACGAAAAGCAGTATAATAATGTTCAAGAACTAAAAGTCTCACTAACCACAATTTTGTTTGGGATTCATCCAAATGAATTGTCAGCAGCCGCTAGGTCGGTACAGAAACGAATCAATCTGTGTATTCGTAAAAATGGCGGATACTTCGAGCACCTGATATCGCAGGGCAAAAAACAGCAAGATTAAAAAAAAGAATAACATCATCACGTTAGGTTTCAACACTAAAAAAAATTAAAATAAGTATGATTTGTAGATATTTTTGATATGTGTAAAATTACATACTATCTGCGTGATCATTTGTCTATTATTTAATTTTTTGTGTTTACTCAAATTCTTTCTTAGGACCATTAATGATTTGCTACGAAATATCTGAGAACAATGGTTGGCAATATAATATAAGTTGAAAAAAAAAAGTGTAATATGGCCATTTGCTAATTTTACATCTTTTTAAATATATGAGTGGGGATCAAAATTTTGTAAAAGCTTATGGATAGTCTCCTAGACCATTTTCGTGTAGCTGCAACGGATAAGGTACTGCCCCTTACTGCCCCGCTGAAAGTTTCCACCCTGTATACTTACTCTAAAATCTGTAGGTAGGTAATAAAATACCGTATCGCCCAAATCAAATAACGTTGAAGTATGTACCTCTAATGTTTGCACTATTGATTTTTTTATATTATTATATGAAAATGGTACAATAAATAATTCATCCGTGTGGCGGCGGATTAAGAATTTCGTCACTCCATGTCCTGCCGTGGATGTCGTAGAAGGCGAACTAAGGAAATAAATTACCAGGAGATGGGCAGCAGCGTCTTCCTGAGATTCCAACCACATACTGCGATCGCCAACCCGCCGGCCAAGCGTGGCGATTATGGCAAAACCCCTCCTGAAAACCATGAGGGAGGCCTATGTCCTGCAGTGGGCATCAAATGGCTGATGATGATGATGATGATGAAAATGGTATGGGTTATTTCTCAAAAATCCTATAAGCCGTGAAGAGCTAAATAGGGCTAAATAGGTTTCAAGTAACACGCCACCTACCATTACAATAACATAATAATTCAACTGACAAAAAACCCCATAAAGCCATAAAAAGCTTTAAAATAAGAGTTTTAAAAGTTTTCAGTATTTGTTGTTATAGAGGCAACAGAAATACATCATCTGTAATAATTACAACTGTCTAACTATCACGGTTCATGAGATACAGCCTGGTAACGGACGGACGGACGGATGGATGGACGAACGGACGAACGGACATCGGAGTCTTAGTAATAGGGTACCTTTGGGTACGGAACCCTAAAAATGAGGTGCAGAGAAGACAAACTAAAAAAAAATAACATTTTTATTCTACCGTTTTGTTGGTGTGATTCATATTGATATCTATGCCAAATTTCAGCTTTCTAGTACTAAGAGTTTCTGAGTCACGAACAGACAGACGGATGGACAATTGGACATGTTGAAACTATAAGGGTTCCTTGTAGACTCGGAACTCTAAAAATGGCAATGCCAATATGACCGCTCAAAATTGGAGCATTTTTCAACCTCCACGTAAAAAGGTCCGCAGCCAACTGGGCAATTGGGCACGCGCTGGGGCCGTGTGTAAGGGGGCTTTGGCCCCTAGTCAACATCTGTAAAGCTAGATCACAGGTCGCATGAAGACGCGAGTCGCCCATTTTGAGGCGCTTGAAGTGTCAAAATTTTGCAATTAATGTAATGGAAAGTCGCGCCTTTTGACATTCGAGACACGCGAGTCGTGTTTTAAAAGCTACCTATGTTGCCGTTGATGCTTGTGCTAGTGACATTACGTTATTATTTGGCTCCCCCCCCTTCTTCTTAATAGTATTTTAATACATCAGGTCGCGTCTCAATAGAGGTGCAAACGATCGGGGGATCGTTTTAGATATGACTCAATTTACTGCTTGGGCGGTTACCATTCGATCTGACACTTCGTTTTGGTCTACACATTCATGTTGTCAGATTACCACGAAAATAAAATGTAGACCTCCTTCGGCCGCGACAGCTTTGTGATGTTTATTTATATCAGCGAGATATGTTTTGCTCTACAAGCACAGTCAAATGAAAAACACGTACTTTGCCAAAGAAAGAACAGCAACTGGGTAGACATTACCAAAACATCGGGAATTAGGGTTTAACAAGGTAAATTTAAACACTATTAGATCACTTAATGTGTAGTGTAGATAATAGGGGTTAAAGTATGAAATTGCCGTTTTATTGCAATAGGTTCTTTGAATTGACATAGAATCTTTATGGTTTGAGGTTTTCGAATGAAACTTTTTTCAAATGGTTTCTATGATATTCTTTTTTTTTTTTAAATGTGAAACATTTGAATATCGACTTTCAATTGTTTTTGTTATTCAATTTAGACAAGAAAGATGGATACTGCGAAAATTCGAGTGATTTTTGAATACGAGTTCCGACGCGAAACTAACGCGGCAGAAACAGCTCGCAATATCAATGCTGCGTTTGGAGAGGGGTCTACTAATGAACGCACCGTGCGATTTTGGTTTAAACGCTTTCGTGATGGAAATTTCGACTTAAAGAACGAGCCAAGAGGAAGACCGCCCACACAGGTGAATAACGATGAATTAAGAGAGATAGTGGAAGCCGACCCTAGTCAAACTACCCAGGAATTAGCAGCATGATTTAACGTTACCTTACCCACAATATTGACTCACTTGCGTCAAATCAATAAAATAAAAAAATACGAAAAATGGGTGCCTCATAATCACTCGAATTTTCGCAGTATCCATCTTTCTTGTCTAAATTGAATAACAAAAACAATTGAAAGTCGATATTCAAATGTTTCACATTTAAAAAAAAAACATCATAGAAACCATTTGAAAAAAGTTTCATTCGAAAACCTCAAACCATGAAGATTCTATGTCAATTCAAAGAACCTATTGCAATAAAACGGCAATTTCATACTTTAACCCCTAATATTACAAGAGCAGTAGCACTGTTGAATACAAGAAATGTGCAAGACTTTGCAATATGTATAATCTCGGACAATGCCTCAGTCCTACAAGCACTTACAGCAATCTCACAAACAACAGCCTGGTACTAGAGTGTTACCAAGAGTTGGAAAAACTGTCAACAAACAACCGAGGTAGCTTACAATGGATAAAGGGTCATAGAGGCTCCTTGGGCAATGATGCTGCGGATGAACTCGCTAGAAGAGGCTCGGAAACTACAGTGGAAGGACCAAAACCCCTGCTCCCACTACCATACAACCAGTTTAGGAAATGGTTGAGGTCGCTAACAGAAAGCCAGCATGCTGAACTATGGAGAACAGAAACCAAATGTAGACCAGCCAGGGAGGCTCTACCAACAATCTCGAAACGTCGTTCACGTAACCTGCTGCGCCTGAGAAGGGACAATCTGCGCAAATCTGTGGCAATCCTAACAGGGCACTGCTCACTAAATATACATTTCCACAACATTTCTTTTTTTGAATATTTTAATGGGGGTGGCAACTGTCAAAAAATTCAAAATGGAGGATGTCCCGTTTTCTTTATTATTTGTGTGGGAAAAGCACTAAATTTGTAATTATATAAACCCCAGAGATATGTGTAGTGTATTTTTTCAAAAAAATCAGCGCCTACGCATTTCCTGCTCAGTTTGCAATAGAAAAACTGTGGCTCCTAAACCATTTGGAGGAAGTAAATCGATCATCAAGAAGTTTATTCTAGTAAACAAATACTTAAAACATATTTCTATGCAGGTAAATACAAATAAATAATACCAATGAAATACATAGTTAAAAGTTATGTTTTATCATTCTTGTTCGTTTTCAGGTCTGCAACTTTCACACTCGTTAAAAACGGAGGCAATGTTTAGGTACCTAAAGTTAGGTACCTAAAACTAAATAAAAAATAAAACGAGAAATAAAAGCCTTGATATCAATGATTCAACCCATTTAGCAAATGTAAAGCTAGCTAGCTATTATTGCCGCAGTTGTAAGTGAAATAAAATAATGTTCCGTTGATTTTTAAGTTTTGGTATAACTATAGCTTACCTTTTTTAGTGCAAAGCATTTCGTGACGTTTTTATGTTGAATTTCCATGAAAAAATCCAAAAAAATAATCAACACTTATAAAACAAAACAAACATTATCGGGGCAAATCTCAGTGGCGCCATCTGTAATTAGTTTCGTGTTGCCATCCCCATTGAGTTAATAGTTTTAATCGAAACTATTACAAAAAAGAACCGCATTTGTCGCTAGATTCGAATGAATTGTCGGGCTCAAGCGCGACGTTGCGACCCTTCCGAACGTATCGCTGCTTCATAATATGGGCACTGAAATTGATCAATTGTCACTGCACATCGCATAATTATCCTACCTACTCTAAGCTATACGTTGACATTGATGAATGTAGGATATCGCTCAACAGATACATGTAGATTGTCAATCAACCTCTCTAGAATGAAATCCCTCGGATTAAATTAAGACTTTTTAATCTGTAAGTAGGTAATCTCAATTAGCTCAGTATCAATTAAAATAAAAATTTTAACATTTATTTCAAACAAAATTTGTAGCAGTAAAAATTTTACGCGTCCAAAGTTAGAACCCTAGTTATATCTGCGAAACTAACAGATGCCTTTTTTCTGTAAATCGTTAATATATTGTGTTTTCTTCTTTCTTACTATAAACTGTAAAATATCCAAAAGATTCAATTATAATATTTTTTTAGCATTTTAATATCTCGGACAACAATCATCATCATCATCAGCCATTTACTTGACCAATGAACTAAACCTAAAAATGTCTACAACCCTTGGCACCCTGAACACAATTTTTCAGGCAGAATGCATAGGTATAACAAGAGCAGCCGCACTGTTGAATACAAGAAATGTGCAAGACTATGCAATACGCATAGTCTCGGACAGTGCCTCAGTCCTACAAGCACTTAACAGCAATCTCACTAACAACAGCCTGATACTAGAGTGTCACCATGAGTTCGAAAAACTGTCAACAAACAACCGAGTCACCTTACAGTGGATAAAGGGTCATAGCGGCTCCTTGGGCAATGATGCTGCGGATGAACTCGCTAGAAGAGGCTCGGAAACTACAGTGGAAGGACCTGAACCCCTGATCCCACTCCCATACAACCAGTTTAGGAAATGGCTGAGGTCACGAACAGAAAGCCAGCATGCTGAACTTTGGAGAACGGAAACCAAATGCAGACAAGCCAAGGAGGCTCTACCGACGATCTCGAAACGTCTTTCACGTAGCCTGCTGCGTCTGAGAAGGGATAATCTGCGCAAAGCTGTGGCAATTCTAACTGCTCACTAAATAGACATTTTCACAACATGGGACTAACCGACAGCCCGCTTTGCCGGGGATGCCTCAAAGAAGAGGAAACACCCGCCCACGTGACCATTAACTGTGAAGGCGTGGAAAAGCAACGGACCGCCATCATTGGGAACCTGGGATCCCTTCAGGAGGCCTGTAGTGCCATCAGAGCACTGCTGGCCTTCTGAAAAGAGATAGGCTGGCTGGAGTGAGCTCACAGCTTTGCTACGTACAATGGCCCAACCATGAGGCTAAGTGCAGAAATCTCAGGTCTAACTAACTAACTATCAGCCATTTGACGCCCACTGCAGGACACAGGCCTCCCTCATGGTTTTCCTGACCATGAATGGTTTTGGCATAATCGCCACAATATTAAACAAATAAAAATTGGTTAGAGCCCTTGGTTATACAATTCGATAGATGTATCCAGAATATGGAGAAGTATTTTTTTTATTTGTCTTGTGCCCGGCACCAGTCTTTTTGTGAATATTGTGATAAATCGCAAGTACATAAATTTAAATTAAAAATAATTTCTGAATTATAAGAGAAATCATTTCAAAAGGATTCGTGGACCGAGAACTTAGCAAACTTGTACAAAGTGCAACGTAGGTATTACTTACTAAGAAAGTGACGAAGAATAATTCTCTATTAATTAATTAAACAAATCCTGTTGACTCTTGAGAATTTGGCAAAGTTGTAAAAAGAGTTATTTAGAACTGAAAAAGTTTCTTTTGATATAGATATTTCTTAAAAGGTTAAGAGTTGTTTCTTTTTAGTGGTTATTTCCTTTCGTTCGTTTGTTGATTTTAGGCGTATGTAATGGTTCCTGCACCTGGCTCGTAAAGCTAACTTTCTTTTTCCAAGAAAAGATGTTTCAAAACACAATAACACATTTTTTATTTCGCTGTAAATATATCTTTACGCAGTGCAGTAAAAAACCAAAAGCGAAAAAGGTTTTTTTAACGTCAAAAAATAGCAGCAATTAGAATTCCGCGGAACAATATCTCGAATATAAGAAATTTAGAACATCAAAAACAATGCTAAAGGCCAAAATAACTTGTCCGTAGCCCGACAATGCGTATTTGGAGAATTCTAATAATACTGGCAGAGTTAGGTTAGTCGCTATGAGCAAGCGATTCTTCACGCCAGACCGAAGGTAAGTATGAATACGGTTTTTGAATAGTTTAATTGAGTTAATAGTTTTAATCGAAACTATCCAAAATAGAACCGTATTACTCACTAGATTCGAGTGCATTGTGGGGCTGAAGCGCTACGTTGCGACCCTTCCCAACATCGCTGCTTCATAATAAGGGCCCAGGAGACCTATTTTTGAATCACTCGTATGAAATTGTATCGTCAAATGCGACTTAAATCACACTCGTCTTCTAAGTCGCATGATGTCGTTTTTCCGTATTTTTGAATCGTTCGCCTGAAGTGTTGCCAGTACAATTTGAAGTATTGTATTTTATCCATTCCACACAGAAATTAAAAAACCGGAAACTACCGTAACAGAAACGGAACGTAAAACACTTTGTTTTATTGGCTGTTTAAATAAAAAATCTTTGTCTTTTGTTACAAACAAAACACTACATACTGTCAGTTTGGTTTGTGTTTGTTCTAAAAATGTTGAAACAAAAAATTAATTCCGCACAAAAACACAAACTGCTGGATTTGCTTTGACTCTTTTTGATTGTTGACACTCAGAATGACAAACAGTACCAACACACATTTATCGTTTTTTGACAATTAATCTACCGATCGCCATGCGAGACGAGTGGTAAGGACCATTCGTTGCAGTCGAGTGATTCAAAAATACGGAATTTCAGATGTCGAACGAAAATCAGTAGAAATCGAGCGCTCCATGCGATACGAGTGATTCAAAAATAGAGCTCCAGGAGGAGTTCGATAACACACCCTGTGACATGAGATATTTATATATTAGAATTCTTGTACTTTATACTTTAAAATGACGTTTTTCCAGCAGCTGTTGTCCACTATTTTATTTTTATGTTACGTCGTACAGTCAATAACACTTGCGATATCAATAACTTTGATTTGACACTTTCAAAATCGTCAAATTTGTCAAAATCGGTAAAGTACACATACGCACAAAATAACCCTCAATATAACCAATATAACCCTCGTTTGCTTTCGCAGCCAGGTAGAAAAAGTTCCGTACATTTCTATTCAAAATGAGATGGACCTTTGTCGAACTAAATTCGATATTCGAATTTTGGGGGGCAATAATGTACACAACCAGGTAATTCAAGACCAAATAAAACACCGCCAATAATGTGCGTTCAATATCCTTGTACACGAGATATGAATTATTTGCCGTATGTAATTATGTGTTTATGTAATTCCCGGTGTACAGTAAATAACATTCTATCTGTATCTATCCACAGCTGCTTAGTTGGCCTAGCCTACTAGGCCAACTAAGCTGTAAGGATGGTATAGGTGCAGGGTAAGCCTACTCCATCTAAAAAACAATGTCCCAGGTACTGCAGCGTCCGAGTGGTCCCTTCACCCATCTAGTGTGAGTAAAGGTTCCACTGGACGGTGAATAAATCATCTCATTACGTAGATGCAAAAGCCAAATTATATTTTTATCTATATACGTGGTCAGCAAAAATAAGTGGTCAAATACTGGCTGTGCAAGCTCGGTATGGTTGATGATAATACAACTCTCGTTCCTTGTAGAGAGTCTAACGTTGTATGTGGAGTACATTGATTTATACATTTATTAATACTTTATTGCACTTAAAGTAATCGTACAATGTGGTGGACTTAATGTTATGAGCATTTTTTACCATTCAACCGAAGGAGGTGAAAATGTAAAGGTACATTTTTAATGCAAAGTTGCCCGAAATATATCTGAGTAGAGTTCACGAATGTAAAACTTGAGGTGCTTCTTCTTCTTAGCGTGTCGATGGCAGAAAAACTTGAGGTGCTATCGACTGTACTCGGACAGCACACCAAGCTTACGTAGCGAATATTTGCCGATAACGTAATAAGTAAAGTCAATAATTCATTTCCCGTGTACACAAATATTAGACGTACATTACGGCTGGAGGCAAATTATCTGCGTGTACATATTGTGCATTATTGACTCCCTTTTCAATTCACTTC
This sequence comes from Yponomeuta evonymella, assembly GCA_963969515.1. NCBI lineage: Eukaryota > Metazoa > Arthropoda > Insecta > Lepidoptera > Yponomeutidae > Yponomeuta > Yponomeuta evonymella. The sequence goes on from OZ018346.1 coordinate 10,082,873, forward strand.
CATAAAGGTTCGATATTCCATTCTGATCCACATGGATACCATTAGTAGGTAGATAGATAATCATTAGTTAACATGGTAGGTAAGTACATAAGAGATACGCAAAAGAAGGTTCCCAATTTACCGATTTTACTCTACAAAATATAGCAACGAGCAAACTCTCCTGAAGCAACAAAAGAGATTGAAATAGATGTGTAAAAAGGAATACATTCGTTGATCAAATACACACCCAAATTATATCAGATTTTAAGCATAACAAAATGGACCCGCATCACTTGATTCAGTAATAAAAACCAGTGTAGTCTTTTTCTTGGAACTCCCGGTCCCTGGGCCGCCCTAGGCTTCCCTTTCCCCAACAACGAAGCCGTCAAAATCAAACACGACAAAATTAAAATTTATTGTCGCAGGCAGAACTCCGTCAAGGACTGCCTGACTGCCAGTTCATTTGCGAATTACACTCACAACCATACGAACCATGAAATTGATCTACAGCAAAAAGGTTCTTAAGAAATGGCAAAAAAATTGTATCAAAAGACTAACCCGCGGTTTCTCGTACACTAAGAAGCTGTTGAACCGGTCGTCGACCGGTCATGTGATACTTGTGTGACCGATTGTAGACGGTCGACGGGCGCATTTTTCAATGTTCGATCCTTTTCAATGGCATTGCTTCAATGTGATTGAACCAAGTAAATAGGTAAAGTCGTTCAATGTTCAATGATCAATTCCTTTCAATGGTTTTTTGCTTCAATGTGATTGAACCGTGTAAATAGGTAAATTTGTTCAATATTCAATGCCTTTCAATGGCGTTGCTTCAATGTGATTGAACCGTGTAATATTGCTTGATGATTGTAGACGATCACACTACTAACGATCATCGCCGATCATGTGGAGGAACTTGAACACTTTTTTTTAATAGTCCACTGAATTTGGAAATAAAATAGACCGAATGGAGTCATGGGTATATCTTCAGCCACAAAAAAAATCCTGGCCCCACCGGTTTTTTTATATCATGATTTTTTTTTTGAGACATCCGAAATCTATTAATTTCAAATTAAAAGAAAACGTTATTAGTATAGCCATAATTTTTAGGCTTCCGTAGTCAACAAGCAACCCCTATAGTTTCGCTATGTCCGTCCGTCTGTCTGCCTGTCTGTCCGCGGCCACAGAGTACTAAGAAGCGGAAATCCTGCTGAAAAAACAGGAGCATACAATCTTTAAAAAGCTAAATTCTAATTCAAATAATTTATATGGTGCTCGTAAATCACCACCTAAATTAAAGATTTTTTTCTCGTTTACCCCATAGTGTGGTTATCATTAAATTGGTGGTTCAAAAATAGTATGTGGGTGTAGGAAAACCATTTTTCAATATGGGGATCCGTTTGCGAAATAAATAGATAGATAGAGAACACTTTATTGCACAACCAGGTGAAACACATTACAAATAGTTTCTTACATCTAAGTAGTGGTATACAATAGGCGGTCTTATCGCTTAGAGCGATCTCTTCCAGCCAACTTCAATATTAAGCTTTAAAGTCCAATTTTTTGTTTTCTTAGGGCGTCCGTCGTGAAAAAATTCAGGGCATTACCACATATAACGAAGTTAAAAGAAAAACTATCATGGCTAAGTAAGCTTTACAAGTTCCCGACTAATAGTCGACCAACTTATAAAAATAAAACTTTGTACAAATTCCATTGAACTTTAATGAAGTTATTACTTGTTTAAAGCAGTTAGTTAATATAAGTAAAATAAAACCCTAATATTAATCAGAAAACCCTCCTTCTAAGTTCGCATATTTTTAGGACTAATTACGGAACCCTGTAAAGCGCTTGGCCCGACACGAATGTGAAAGCGCATGGCCCGACACGCACTTGGCCGGTTTTTTTATGTGTGATGTGGCGATTAAGGACAGAAAGGACAAGATAATCCGTATAAAAACCGGCCAAGTGCGAGTCGGACTCACTCAGGAAGGGTTCCGTAGCATTATATATACAACATCAGACACAAAGATCGAAAAAAAACGGCAAAAAAGTTTTTTGTAACGGAGCACCCTCTTAAATATTAATTTTATTTTAAACCTACATTTCCTGCTAACATTTGTCAGTTCAGTAAATTTCTTCAAACGTTCCTCTTCAAAAAATCTCCATCTTTTTGCACCCCACGAAAGTGTGGCAATAAGTAATAACAATAACGACTTGAACAAAACTACTCTTCTACAGAAACACTGTTATCGGTCATATCGGATCAGTTTAGTTTACTATTGTATGTATTTTGTGTGTTTATTTCAAATCCAAATGTGTGTGTTATAATAGGAATACAATTCAGCTCTTTGCTATGGCATTATGACATTTCAAACGGGTCTTGTTGCGGTCACTTTCATAAACCTCAACCCAAACCCGAGGGGCACGAACAATCCTGCAAACTTAATTGTTACCTTAAAAGAAATTTCCTCACTCGAATAAGCGTTATCAAATGCCTGTTAGTCTACCTTTTCTGTAATTAAAAACCTCTCTAGGGCTTCTCCGTTAATTAAGACTACCACTTGCCAAGAACAAATCAGTCTGGTAAATATATCTTATTGAATATTGTGAAAAAACCGTGGAGGCGAATTCAAACATTTCAGTTTTTGTTAATATCTGTGTTTCTTACCATATATTTCACGCGGAATGAATCAACTGAAGACAGAATTAATGTCGGCGTATGCCGAATGAATTCATCAGTGAACAGGGGCGTTACTTCTCCACTACATGGACTCGTCCAATTTAACCGAACTTACATACATAATTTGAGACTTCGGAAACGTCAAAATGAGTGGAAAAGAAGTTCCAGCAATTTGTATTGGAACGGTGCATTCGGAATCTTTCAATTTTCCAGAATGAAAGAAGACCAAAGTGTCTAAGCAGAGAATGATCGTACCTAAATTCGGAACCTAAAGACATTCAGTTTTACTCGCATCTACAGAGTTAACTAGAAATGTGCTATTCCTGAAATTCAAATACAGTTTGTATTTCACAACGACTTTTGTTCTATAAGTTTTTTCAGGATTTATATTTTTATAAATAATAGGGGTTAAAGTATGAAATTGCCGTTTTATTGCAATAGGTTCTTTGAATTGACATAGAATCTTTATGGTTTGAGGTTTTCGAATGAAACTTTTTTCAAATGGTTTCTATGATGTTCTTTTTTTAAAAAATGTGAAACATTTGAATATCGACTTTTAATTGTTTTTGTTATTCAATTTAGACAAGAAAGATGGATAGGTACTGCGAAAATTCGAGTGATTTTTGAATACGAGTTCCGACGCGGAACTAACGCGGCAGAAACAGCCCGCAATATCAATGCTGCGTTTGGAGAGGGGTCTACTAATGAACGCACCGTGCGATTTTGGTTTAAACGCTTTCGTGATGGAAATTTCGACTTAAAGAACGAGCCACGAGGAAGACCGCCCACACAGGTGAATAACGATGAATTAAGAGAGATAGTGGAAGCCGACCCTAGTCAAACTACCCAGGAATTAGCGGCATGGTTTAACGTTACCTTACCCACAATATTGACTCACTTGCGTCAAATCAATAAAATAAAAAATACGAAAAATGGGTGCCTCATGATTTGACTGATCTGCAGAAAGAAACGCGTGTTGAAACTTGTGTTGCCTTGTTGAACCGGTACAGAAATGAAGGAATATTGGATCGAATTGTAACATGTGATGAAAAGTGGATTCTTTATGATAACCGGAAAAGAAAAATGCAATGGCTGACCCCAGGTCAAATGCCACAACAGTGTCCTAAAGCAAAACTTACCAATAAAAAGGTAATGGTAACTGTTTGGTGGTCTCAGCATGGTGTTATTCACTATACTTTTCTCCGATCTGGTCAAGCAATAACGGCAGATGTCTATTGTGCCGAACTCCGAACCATGTTGACAAAACTAGCAGTAAAACAGCCCCGACTCATGAATCGATCTTCACCATTATTGCTCCACGACAACGCGAGACCTCACACAGCACGAGAAACCATTTTGACCCTTCAGGAACTGCAGTTAGAAACCATTCGTCATCCTCCGTATTCACCAGACCTTGCTCCAACGGACTACCATTTTTTTCGTGATTTGGACAATTATCTACGTGACAAGAAGTTTTCTTCCCAGGAGGCAGTACAAAATGCTTTCACACAGTTTGAGCAGTCTAGATCGTCGGAGTTCTATCGCAAAGGCATTAATGACCTTCCCATTAGATGGCAGCAATGTATAGATAATAATGGCAACTATTTTGATTAAATAAATTTGTTAAAAATTTAAAAAATAAACAATTTAGATTTTCAGTACAAATCGGCAATTTCATACTTTAACCCCTAATACAGTAGAACGTTGATCATCCGAACGTTGGTCATCCGAACGAACGGTTACTCGAACAGGCTACGAACCTTGTGACCCGTTTTTTTGCCCCTACTTGTGCCGAAGCAGAGGATCAGCAGTGCATGAATGTCGATCGAGGTAATTCAGGGTAGTGAAATTGTAGAACTCGTGACAGACGCCAACAGTAATTAGTCAACTAGTAAGTCAGATAATGAATATGAAACATGAGTACCTGATGCTTCTAAAGCATTTACATGCTCAAAAAAGTGCGTGACCTAGTTGCTCGTAAACGGGTAGGCTTGCTTTGGCAGAAGATTTTTTTTTTAATCATTGGTTGCTCCTATTATGTACGACATTTATGTATGCTATTAACGGGCTGTCTAGTTTTAAAAATAAATTTAAATTATTATAAATATGGGTTTTCTTGGTAAATAGATAATAAAAGTACGTATATGTAGTTCGATTATCCAAATAAACCGGTTTTCCGAACACCCATGTCCCTCAATTAGTTCGGATAATCGACGTTCTACTAAACTTAGATTAACCCCAACTATTCCTTATAAAGTTAATAGAAGAAATTGCTAAGTTACAAGAAATAATTTTCAAGATGACTTGTTGATAGTTACTATTCGAAAAATTATAGAGCAAATCATTTATGCATTTCAAAAGTCATAAGTTTCCTCGTTTTTTTAAAGTACATTTAAATATTGTAGAAGAGAATTCATGTGCATTACTTCGGACTCCAAAGTAATCCATTATAACGTTATTATTTTGTGAACTTTTTTGCATCAGAAATCTATGTGAGTATGTCATAATCATAACCTCCGATTTCTCGTATACTAACAGTCTGTTCACCTACTGTTAAGATCTATCAGTTGTATTTTTTTATATTTTTATAACAGTTGATTGAAAGATTGTTAGTGTACGAGAAACCGGGGCTACCTATTTTATTTCAAATAGGGACATCTGCTATTTCCGTAGTCATACAGGAGAATACGGCTGTCTTTCTTACAGTATTTTCATGACTTAGAGTTTGGATGGATCGACAAAAGCTTGCTCATGCTCAGTTAAACGGTTTAACTAGAACTCCACCGAAACCCTTTTTATTTGAATTCTAGAGCGAAATTCAGCCGACACTCTACTCATCATCTTCGGGTCGCTAGGTGGCAGACGCAAGTACAGACGACAGCAACCTTTACATTTTAGTTGCAAAGTCGCCCGTAATGTAACTGAGTAGAGTGCACGGACGTAAATGTTAATTAATTTGCTGTCGACTGTACAGGCAGAGAAAACGTATCCGGAATGGAATAGCTGTACTAACTGACCCGGGAAACGTTGTTTTGCCATATTGATTAGCCTACAAACTATTCTCAGACTTACCAAATATACACAAAAAATTTCATAAAAATCGCTGAAGCCGTTTCGGAGGAGTTCGATAACTAACACTGTGATACAAGATTTTTATATATTAGATCGATATGTGACTAAGATATTTACGATTTCTCATGTACTTTTATAATGTATGATGTGCGATAAGGAGTTGGGATCTGATAAAATAATATCATCATCATCATCACCCACTGCAGGACATAGGCCTCCCTTATGGTTTTCATAACTTATTTTTAATAAAAAGTTAATTTTAACTTTATAAAACCTTTCTCACGCTTTCGTTATTTTATTTTATCTCTCGGGTTAGGAGTCAGCGGACCCCAGGTTGGGAACCCTGGATTAGAAAATCCCCAAGGATGGATCTCTTGTGCCTAAGCGCCGGAATCAGAAACACTGAGAGCCCATTGTCTCTGCCGGAAAGTTGTAGGTAACAATTGCGCTGGCAACTGGAAACTTTTAGCAATTAGGCGAAAACAGGTTCAGAAGGGTAGTTTTGGCCTTAATAAAATTATTGTTTGCAGTTTGCCCAAGTGAAACTTTACTTAGTACTTCTACTTGCGTAAATATATTTTCAATTAACGTTGTTTCAATTAGATATTCTAGAGCGGGTTTGAAACTTCCACTGAAAGTTGGGGAACAGTATAGTTGCTTAAGGCTTACTTGTTTATCCTATTGTGTAAGTGCTGTTTTGTGTGAAATCTATCCCAACCCGTTATGTTTTGAGAAATCTGTATAATGGTGCCCTTATATATATTACGGAATATTAGGGATTATGTCGCAGCCTTCAGTAAACAATTTAATTACAAAGAATAATGTCAATCAAATCTACTAACAATCATTACCTATCTATCAAGCAACGCGCCACCGTTTTTTTTTTTTTTTCAAAGTCTTAGAAGAACAATTATTATAGGTTAATCACAAACTCTAACCAACATGTTTCAAGATTTGCGTATTTTAGAAATAACTTTAAAAAAATGCCCCGTGACTGAAAAGAAAAGTCTTGTTTGGTATTGTATTTCCTTGATCAGAGATTATACACATTGCACTGACTCCATAGTGTCTATTTACTACAGGTAGTAGATGGGCTCTAACCTCTAACTTTTTCGGAAATCTGAGAATAGTACCTCTTCGAACCGTTCTGTGGTACCTTCTTGGAATAAATTACTTCTTCGAACCGTTCTGTGGTACCTACTTGGAATAAATTAATCTGTGCTTCTAATGCTAAAAAAATTGTCTTTTTGTCTTTTTAATCTGTGAGCCACAGATTAAAAAGAGATAGCCTGAGCCAATACCTACAATAAAAGTATTACCTATGTAATAACTGTATTTTCTCTTCAACACTGGCATCACCACATGATGCCAACCAAGCAAAAACTGGACATCGTTACGTTATGATATGATGGATTCTTCTATTGCTCGGTATCTTTGGGGAATCGGTCAGCTAGTGAGTGACCCTTCGGCAGATTTGCTCCAGCAATTTATCGGTGTATTAAGACGAGATTCGTGTGATGCATTCAGTCCCGCAGTGCAGCTCGGAGCCATTACTAACAGCGCAACATACCATAACGTCGTTAGCAAACTCGAGCATCGATCAGTTGAGACTCAGGTCAGCGGATACATTGCAGGGTCACGACACATATCTGTACAATGCTCAAGTAATAATAAGAAGTCCGCCCACACTGCAAGCTCGGATATCACTCAGAGATACGACATAAAAACAGGTCCTTCACTGTTAATGTTTAAAAAGGACGCTGAAACATTTACAGGTACACAAAAAGTTTGCCGTAAACATCGCCAAATTTTCTCGAGGCTTGAAGAACTGACAATACCAGACAGAGGTAACCATTCGATTCCCACTTTATTTAAAAATATATTGAAAGAAGTCGTGTGCTTTTTCAGCATGAAAAAGATAGAGATAGTGCCGAAATATGACTATGGTTCTCCTAAAAAAAAGTATAAATTATATCGTCCTGCAAGTACTGAAATTACCAAGAATAAAATGTGAGCTTATGACTTATTTACTTATCTTCTATCTGTAGCAGATAGCAATTTCACCAATTGTAGAAAAATTGTTGTTTTACTTTCCTTAATAGGCAGCGGTAGTTGCGGAGCGGTAGGACGCCGTTCTCATTCGGGAAGTCGTGGGTTCGAATCCCGGCACCAATGAGTTTGATTTGTAAGTTACTTATATTTTTCAAGTTACAGTAGCATTACAACTCGCTAACATTGTGAGGAAACCTGAGTGGCTGAGGTTTTCACACACCTCAGCGTTTGAAATGGTCAATCCGCCGTGGGCACGCGTGGTGATTAAGCCTTTACTCTCTCTATCTAAGAGAAGACCTGTGCCCTGGAATGGAATGGGACGTATATAAGTATACATAAAAAAATAAAAATTGTACGTGACGAGAGTCTACTAAACTTGGTTATTTGCAACAGCAAAATCAATGTTGACTTTTCGTTCAACCTCTTAGAAAATTTAATGAATAATTGGGTAGTCGGTAAAATACTTTTCATGGTGGTAATTGGTATTAGAGAATAGGTGCCTACAACATATTGTGACGACCAAGTTAAAAAATATAATGTTGGAATATTTTTTTTTACTGTACCTTCGCTAACATAAAAAGTGGGGATGATTTTTTTCCTTGTCTACCCCATCATATGGGGCATCGTTGGATTGCTCGTTGAAAAATATGACCGTTTGCGAAATCTTAAGCTTTAAAGCGCAAATTTTTGTCCGAGTAGGGCGTCGTCGTCCCTCCACGCACTTGGGCGGTTTTTCAAATGTATCTACATCTAAGAAATACTAAGTCAGAGGTTCCAAAACGCTTCTCATTTCTTCTTCCCCGGAAACTAAACACACAGATTGCCTTATTTTAATTTATTTTCCGATTGTCATTGTTCGTACACATGTTTTGACCAGAGCGCCGTGACGATCTGACAACATACTAAACCTGTAAGTGCGCCTCAAACTGAAAGAGTTTGGGAACCCCTATCTAAGTTTTAAGTAAAATAATATGAATAGATAAAACTAAAGTTCATCATCATCATCATCATTCAGCCACAAGAAGTCCACTGCTGAACATACGCCTCCTCCATGGATTTCCAAAAAGACCGGTTGGAAGCGGCTTGCACCCAGCGTCTTCCTGCCACTTGGATGAGGTCATCTGTGCATCTTGTGGCTGGTCGTCCTACGCTGCGCTTGCCGATATGTGGTCTCCATTCGAGAACTTTTCGGAAACTAAAGTTACTTACCTAAAATTTTTACTTAATCCTCTATTAAGCAAAACTTTTATCTGATCTGCATTACCTTAAAGGGTGTTAGAAGTTAAAAGTCAAACTTTAGTCGCAAAGGTTTAAATTGTCAATTAATGTTTTACGATTAGTCTGCAGCTCTGTTCATATAGGTATTACGCGCACCAAATTCTGAACAACGATTCTAGTCGTCTAAATGTCATATTAGTATGTAATTTGACAGTTAGACAACTGAAATCGCTCAGCATTTGGTGCACATTATTAGGCCCCTGCTTGTCCTATATTACGCGCACCAAATCCTGAACGATTCCAATCGTCTGAATGTCAAATTCCTTACTAATTGCTATCGCAAACGTCAGGATTCCGACAGGATTTGGTGCGTATAATTAGGCTTCTGACCAGTTCAGACTATCTGGACTAGTCTGCTTTGATAAATGCTGTTAACTGAACAAAAAAAACGACAATCAGCGGGATTAACCTGTGTTGTCTTAATCAATTATAACGCAAGCTGGCTACAAAAGAGATAGGAGGCACGACTCCGGACTCTTCCTTTTTGTGTTCTATGCAGAAGGGCCAGCCGCTCCCGAATCGAACATTTTTGAATACGAAAATATGTAACTCTTAGGCACAGTTTAAATCGTTTTTAACAGACGCACAGACCTATAATGATGGCTAAATTAGCATTAGACAGAAGAGGGATTGAACGACGTCAAACAAAGTCCTCTCCGATTACAAACGCCGCAGGGGCCGGTAGAGGGGTTAAAAAGGCCCCTTTTTAATTTTTTCCGCTCGTAACTACCCGTCATTTTTACACAAAGTGATTCAGAAAAAAATGAGTTTACTGAATTTATTTTATTATCATTATCATCAAGCACAGCTAGATAAAATAGCTAGACATTAGGGTACTACGGAGCAAAAGGCAACGGGAAACCACTTCTCAACATTCCCAAATTTTGTTGCATCGAAATGTCAAATCACTGAATTACTGTTTATTACTTGGAAGATGCTGCACCGACTAGAGTCAGGCCTCCGTTTTCTCATATACTAACAATCTGTTAAGCTATAATTGTTACCAGTTGTTAAATGTTTTTTCGAATGCACTTTGGCCAACTGACTGGTAACAGTAGAACAGCTTGTTGTGTACGAGAAAACGGGGGTGACTCGTTAATGTAATTTAAGCCTCAACTGTTTTAAATCGCAGATAATTAAGCTCAATCGTTTAAAATCGCAGTTAATTAAGCTCCAAATTTAGTAAGTTAGATCGTTAATTTTTTATTGATAAAACTTTAATTAGCTTCTTTATTTAATTTATTACTTATTACGGAAGGAGAACTTGGATTCTTTTGCAAAAGCGCATCAAGCTGCACATACTGCAGTTAAATAAAACGAATGATATGTCGTAGGTATTTGAATATATTATGTGGCTTGATGTGTTTCGGTTCTCGTCCATTTTTTAGCACGCTGTCATCACAAGTTAAAGATATATGTAACTCGATTATAACTTTCACCATGATATTATAACATACAACGTGTTGCCTAACTGTTGTGTAATGCAATAAATAAAATAAAATAAAATTAATAATGATCGTCATCATCAACCCATTGACAACACTGCTATCTAGGCCTCTTCATGCTCACGCCACTTTACTCGGCTTACACAACCTCTTTTTGCCAGCTACTCGGCCTATATTCTCGGACTATCTGGATTATTATTACACTATGCTTAAAACCGGACTATCCAAAAATATTTACGGTAATATTTCTACAGTAATGTTTTTTTTAACTATAAGTAACAACAAAAATGGGATCCCTCTTTCCAGAACGAAGTTAGGTTAGTCTTGTTACAGAAAAGTATTGTTGTAAATGTAGGAAAGCGAATAACTTTTAATGATTCGCAACGTACATGATTCCTAAACGTTAACCCTATCCCATAATTCTGCGGTAAAATAATAGACGAATTTTATACTCACCGTAGAATACCAAGCGGTAACGCAATGCCTAAAAATATTTTTCCAATATTCTCAAAACAGTTTCAATTAGCAAAAGTTTCAATTTCACTTTTTTAGCTTAAAATTAGTGAGGGTAGTAAAAATCTTGTGAACATTAAAAAAATAATATGAGTATTACAAATATTGAGTATTGGAAGTGGCTAAATTAAAACAACCTTACAACAGGTAAAGGTTACGTTTTTATAAATAAAAACGTAAGGTTTTTACGTTTTTATCAATAAAAACGTAAGGTTTTTACGTTTTTATCAATAAAAACGTAACCTTTGAGTCACGTTTTTACAAACAAGCTTCGCCTGTTTGCCATCGTAATGAAAAGGAGATCATTGATTGTTGCTCGCCAGATGTACAGTTCGTTAGGCTCAGTAGGTACAGTCGACAGCACATCAACCTTTGCATACGTCCACTCTAATCAGATAGGATAAGGGCAACTTTGCAACAAAAAAAAAAGTAGACCTGCAGTCGACTAAACCTCGTACGTCCTTTCTTGGACCTCTGCTCCAGGTCTCAGCTGTCCACTGCCCATCTGCATTAGCTAAAGTATTCCTGGAATGCTCACACTTACACCTGTTAAATAATTAATAAATAACTTCCAATAACATCCATTAGCAATAAGGCCGCCAATTGTACTGTATCTTTATAAATATTTTATGTTGTGTTTTTCCTGCTACAATAAAGAATATTCTTATCTTATCTTCTTATCTTCCACACAACACAATCTCTTGTCCTACTCTTATATTACGCTCTCCAAATCCTGAACGATTCCAATCGTCTATCTGTTAAATTCCATAATATTAATTTCTATGGCAAAAGGCAAGATAAAAAGTACCCGAAATCGGCGTGCGTGCATGCAACGACTAATGAATGTTGAGGAAGCGAAAGTGATCTGTCAGGATCGTAGCAAGTGGCAGTCCCTGGGTTCTGCCTAGCCCTCTGGGATATAGGCGTGAGTTTATGAGTTTATGAGTTATGAGTGAGCGTGAGTTTACGAATATGGCCAGAGAGTTTGGCAGTCAATTCTGCCTAGAGTATTGAATAGATTAAAGAATTAGTTAGTAGAATAGAAAACAAAACTTGTCAGCAAACAAAAAATATTATTAAGCGGCACTTGTTTAAACCTACCTCAATAAATGTAAAAATATAATGAATATGTAAATTTATGAATAAGCAGCTCCTTAACTCAAAAATCTTTAAATATTAAGATTAGAAGTTAAGTACATGCCATGTAATATATATAATTTTTTGAAATAAACAGCTTAAATTTTAAAAAAAAAATTTTTTTTTTTTATGTTATGTTTCTATCGCAAACGTCAGGATTCCAACAGGACTTGGCGCACATAATTAGGCCTCTGGTAAAGGCTACCACAACCATGGATGTACACCCAGTTTGAGGCGATTTATACAAATCGAGTAAGGCGGCCTCCAGTGGTAATCGAACCCCTCTGTTTTGGTTAACAAATTATATTCACAAAAACACTACGGTCTTTCTGTAAATATAATTTATGTGCTCACCTAGCACATAAATTATATTTGCATCTCAACAATTTCACAGGAAAATATAAATCGGTTTTTCTAGAGTTCCATTCTAGCTTGGTATAAAATAAATTTATTCGTTTATTTCAATGCAGGGTTTTTTTTTATTTCTAATTAATTCACAGGAACATTTTTCGACACGTAAACTAATTGAAGTAAGTACGTCACATACTTGTCCTCAAGTAAGTACCTACATACATTAATAGGGTCCCGCTTAGATACACAGAGAACTCAAACGGTGTTATTATTTATAGTATAGGTAAGGAATCGGCTTTTTATTAAATAAGACTGTTAATGTTTAACGCTTTTATAAAACTCCAGGCTCCCTTATATTTCCTATAGAAAATACAGTCGTCACTCGAATATTAAAAAAAATGTCTTCAATTTTATTATTTAATATTCGAGTGACGACGGTATTTTTCTTTGATTACATTTGATTATAAGCTTTTTGAGAAAAAGAAAGCAGTCTTTTCAGCATCAAGGTCCGCGGCGCAAAGCAAAATTTGATTACGCGCTTCGGCGGGGCCGTTACTTTATTTCAAAAGTAACTCAAATTCGGACCTCGCTGCGGATAACGTAATAATTTACATTAGTAGGTATTTAGAAACACCAGTTTTCGCTTGGAGATCGGTGTGGGTTTTGGCCATTCAGCAATCATAAATATTATAAACCCGACCTTTTTGCTTGCCATGGGGCGCCGAGAACCGGTTTTTCAAATTTGGTAAATTCCAGCGGATGTGACAAATTTTGTTGGCCTGAATTGATCTTGTCTGTAACTTTTCATATATTTTTTTAAATGTTTGTTATTTTTGTATTACTAGCAAATAAATAACAAACGAAATTAATTTGTCTTGAAGACCAATGATGGCATTTTATTAACTTATCTTAGTCATGCATAATGTTGATCTATTATTCCTGAAACAGAAACAGCGTTATCGTCGATAACAAGGGGTTACGGGGCAATTACGACAAAACAAGTAAGTTTTAGATTCGAAAAAAAGTAATTTTTACTTACCTTTTTACCTATAGGAATTAGTGGCTTAATTTTATAAATAATGAAGAGATTGTTTTCAGTAGCACAGGATTTATTCAATTACACGTTATATAATGTTAACTGTCTTTCGTTTCAATAAAGAGTTTTATTGAGACTGAAAATTAACGAGACCAAAGATTTCATGGCTACACAACTTAAGACAGTGCGTGGTTTGAACAAAGTACCCGTCCCTTGTTTGTACTGGCAGCCTTGAAACCTGAGATAGCAGATAGCACATAAAGAAGAAAAAGAAAGATTTTTTGTTTGAAAAACTATATTCTGCTGAATCTAGCGCAAAATAATCTGACTCGGTTCCGCGGTCACGGATAGTCACGATCATAAACTACAGGGTTCGAGACGATTGAACCAGGCTTCGCATAAAATTTTGGTAGCTGTAGAGTATCCTACCTACGATTTGCATTTGTGAAATCATATACTTTAAGATCATATTCCGCGTGGCGCCGGATTAAGAATAGCGTCACTCCATTTCCTTCCGTGGATGTCGTAGAAGGCGACTAAGGAAATCAATTACCAGGAGACGAGCAGCAGCGTCTTTCTGAGATTCCAACCGCATACTGCGATCGCCAACCCGCCTGCCAAGCGTGGCGATTACGGCAAAACCCCTCATGGTTATGAAAACCATCATCGTCCTGCAGTGGGCGCCATATGGCTGATGATGATGATGATGATACTTTAAGAGTAAATTGATGAAAATACAATGAGCAAAAGTTTAAATTTTCGTGTTTTAAAATACTCAGAGAAATAAAACAAAAATATTGATAATTTTAAACTTTTGCTTTTTGGGAGGGTGATACCAAAAAAAACGGTTTCCATTCTTCACACTCCGTATATAATGACACCGTAAATAACCGTAGTAGAGTTCGTGATGCTATTTGGCGCAAATCGTTGGGTTAAATAAAGAAAGACACAAGGCCAACACGGCTCCATCGGACAATGCGCTCGTGCGACCACGCTGCCGCCGCCACCGCCCCCGAGCCTTCGACACGTCTTTTTAACCGACTTCAAAAAAAAGGGGGCTATCAATTCGACGCACATACAGGGCGTCCCACGGTTATGCTACCTGGAGGGAAAGTACCTTGAATATTGTAGATCGAACATTTTACTGAAAGAAGACGTTATTTTAATTTTAAAACAATTTAAACTGTATTCATAGATTTTTAAGATTCTTCCTTTTATTTCTGACACTATGTTATTTAGCAAAAAATAATCCGTACGATGAAGCCTTTCGATCGGTATGATAAAGCTTCAGGGTATTTTTTTTTCTCGTGTAGCGGGTTCGATTTCCGGTTCAACCATGTAATTATTTAAGAATTTAGAATGCATATAAATTGTTTTTTAAATTAAAATAATATTCAATATTCAAGGTACTTTCCCTCCATGTGGCATAGCCGTGGGACACCCTGTATATATATAATTTTATTTTTGCTATGTTCTCGCGTAACTCCGTCAAATCTTAACCGATTTCGACAATTCTTTTTTTGCTTGAATTGATGTAACGTCCCATTGGTCCTATTTTAATTTGGTCAAGACTTTCAGAGATGGAGAACGGTACTCTTTAATGGACAGCAGTAAACAATGCCTGGTGGGGCCTTAGTAATATCCTTATGTTTCATAAAATAGCTTAACTACTCCCAAGGTAATTTAGTGATGTTCTGGTGAAGACTTTTGGAGATGGAAATTGAAACTTCAAATTTTAAATCAACGAATTAAGGAGGGAAAATTATGGTTATGAGGGTCTTGTTTATTTTTCTCCCGCTCCCCCAGTAAAAATTAAAAATATTTTTTTTATAAAAAATAAAAACCGACTTCAAAACACTACAGCACTAAAAAGTTTGAAATAATTTAAAAGAATACCTTTAAATTTGAAGTATGTATACATATAGGTATTGTAGAAGTATAATTTATAGTCGGTGCCCAGTTTCACGACCAAGACATATATTTTAGGCACATGTATCATCATTCAGCCACAAGAAGTCCACTGCTGGACATAGGCCTCCTCCATGGATTTTCATCGCCACGGATTTTGAAACACCATGAGGTCATCGGTCCATCTCGTGGCTGGTCATCCTACGCTGCGCTTGCCGATATGTGGTCTCCATTCGAGAACTTTCAGCCCCATCGGCCATCAGTTCTGCGTGCTATGTGCCCCGCCCACTGCCACTTCAATTTACTAATCCGCTGGGCTATGTCGACGAACTTTCGTTCGTCTACGGATCTCATCATTTCTGATTCGATCTCGTAGAGAAATTCCGAGCATAGCCCTTTCCATAGCTCGTTGCGTGACCTTGAGCTTTCTTAGGAGGCCCATAGTGAGAGACCACGTTTCAGTGCCATAAGTCATCACTGATAACACACACTGTTTGTATTATTTTGTCTTGAGCGATTGAGGTATATTGGACGAAAAGACTTTTCTAAGTTTCCCGAATGCTGCCCAGCCGAGTTGGATTCGACGATTGACCTCTTTCACGAAGTTGGACCGGCTTAGTTGGACTGTTTGTCACAAGTAGACGTATTCGTCTACAACTTCGAGAGTCGAGTTATTGGGGTGGGCACAACACAACACGGGCATTCGACATGACCTTTGTTTTGTCTATGTTCATTTTAAGGCCCACGCGTTGGGAAACTCGACTGAGGTCTCCGAGCATTATGCCGAGGTCTTCCATCGTTTTTCCCATGACTACTATATCGTCGGGAAATCGAAGGTGAGTGATGTACTCGCCATTGTTATTGATGCCACGTCCCTGTCATTCCAGAAGCTTGTTGGTATCGTCCAGTCCGTTCGTGAACAGTTTCGGAGAGATAACGTCTCCCTGTCTCACGCCCCTTTTCAATAGAATTGCCTCCGAATCATGTATACGTACTTCTAATTTAAAGGAATTCTTTTAAATTATTTCTAAGTTTTTAGAGCTGTAGTGTTTAGAAGTTGGTTTTTATTTTTTACGTAAAATTTTAGCGCCTCACTCTCGTGGAAGATTTACGACTATTTATTATAATAATAATGGCATCTGTTGACTACTGTGCTGACGCTCAACCGATTTCCATACCGAACGCTCTTTGAATTCTTATGGATTTTTTTATTGTTATCAGCAACGGAACGTTCCGCTCATTCATAACGCTTTGGTCCTCGCATTCTGCTTATTTGTTCGCTAGAAGGTAGACACCGTAATAACAAGGAATCCCTCGATGAAACTAACGAGTCAGTTGGTAATTGGGATCTGTACTCTAGTTTAAATTTGAATAGAGCTTATAAGGTGACTCTTTCAACCTGTGACTTTGAGCTGATAAAAGTTGAAGTTTTTAGTACGAAATGCAGAGAATATTTTGAAACTAATAGGCACTAAAGTCTCCACTGAGAAGCGGTGTTTTATATACCAGTCCTTAACAGCAACTCTAAAGACTAATAATATATTATTATTTATAACAATGTGTACAGGCTGAGGCAACCAATCACCTACTCTAGGAAGGCGAAAAAATGCAAACTTGAGAAAACTACATGAAAATCTCCAAAATACCTATATACTTAAGTAAAAAAAGCTATGACTATCGTCATTGAATTTAAAATTCAATGCTATCGTCATCAGCCCACCGCTGCCCACTGCTGGGTATAGGCCTTTTCTCTCACGGTCTCTTGTTGGTTATTCTCATCCATGGACCCTCCACCGACTCAACGACATCGTCCGACCAACGGGCCGCTGGTCTGCCCACTGACCTTCGTCCTGGCTCGGCCGCCACTGTGATCACCCTGGTCCACCTGCCGTCTTCCCGTCTTCACACCACAAGATGCACTCTGACGCTCTGACTTTGCCTTGTATTATGTTGTATTTGTGTGACTTGTTTTTCCTATGTAATTGTTTACGTTACATGTTATGCCTTTTTTCTTGTGATGTGTTGATTTGTCCCAATAAATGTCTTTCTTTCTTTCTTCCAATATTATACGTATTGTAGGACCAATCAATAAAAAAATAATATATCAAATCAATGTATTAATGTCAAGATGACCCTCAACCCTTTTCTTGCAAGAAATGGGATTATACCTACGCAACACAATAATAATCTAATTTAATGTTGCCAATAACCTTTTTTCGGTCAGAAAATATCCATCACAAATAGACTTAATGCATATAGACCGACATAATATACTGCTATATTGCGTATCGGGGTCTCACTCGGTCTTAGGGTACAAAATCATCTGTAATGTAATCATGTAGAGTGCCCTCCACCTAATATTAGTGAAAAAGTATGAGTAAGGCAATTAGGTATCATCATCATTCAGCCACAAGAAGTCCACTGCTGAAACTACGCCTCCTCCATGGATTTCGGCAAGCGCAGCGTAGGACGACCAGCCACAAGATGGACAGATGACCTCATCCAAGTGGCAGGAAGACGCTGCTGGATGCAAGCCGCTTCCAACCGGTCTTTTTGGAAATTAGGTAAGTGTTTTCTATAGTAACATGATATCAACATCATCAGCCATTTGACGCCCACAGCAGGACCACAGGCCTCCCTCATGGTTTTCCTAACCATGACAGGTTTTGCCATAATCGCCACGCTTGGCAGGCGGGTTGGCGATCGCAGTATGCGGTTGGAATCTCAGGAAAACGCTGCTGCCCGTCTCCTGGTAATGTATTTCCTTAGTCGCCTTCAACGACATCCACGGAAGGAAATGGAGTGACGCTATTCTTAATCCGGCGCCACACGGATAATAACACGATATATAGTATTACTAATCCCCACCATTAAATTACGCCCTTTTCTTACAAAGTTCGTTCGACCGTTGTATCGTTCAGTTAACTCTTTCAAGTTTGATGGTAGGTCCCTATGTTCCGCAACATATCTGAGTAGTGTATGTACCTTGTATAGTTTTAAATTGATTTACGTTACATAAGCTCACGCCTGTATCCCGAGGGGTAGGCAGAGACCAGGGTTTGCCATGATCCTGACAGACCACTTTCGCTTCATCGATATTCGTTCACACCATGTAAGTACTTATAAAAACAATATATATTCACAAAATATAGGTACATACCTACCATTCTATCCAGTTGTTTGCGCGACCTAGGTCATTACATTAACCGACTTCAAAAAATTCGTCGGAATCTTCTTTTTACCCGACTGCGGCGGAGCCCAAAAGGAGGGTAATGTGTTTAGCTCGTATGTATGTTAGTATATCCGATTAGTGAAATTCACCAAAATTCGTGAATTTTTTTAATAAAAAATGAAAAACCAAAGCAAAACTCTACAGCACTGAAAACAGAAATAATTTCAACGAATATGATCTTTAAATTCGAAGTAGGTACATACTTGCATGTAGGTATTGTAGAAATATATTATGGAGTCGGTGCCCAAAATTTGGAGCCAGTGCCAAGTTACATGACTAGCACAGTCATGTAACTTGGCACTGGCTCCAAATTATACTTCTACAATACCTACATGTATGTACCTACATCGAATTTAGAGGTCATATTCGTTGAAATTATTTCTGTGTTTTAGTGTTGTAGTGTTTTGTTTATCTCATTGATTCAAGAAATATCAATCCCTATTTTCAATAATAATTTTCTTCACATCCAAACAAAATCTGAATGGAATATTATGTGGGTACTTATGAATTGTAAGTGTGACGTTATTCGAATCCGTTAGTTAGCATTTCAAGCTTCGGACCGTTCTTATAATAGAGATAGAGATGTACTGTCATGTCTACAATCGACAGTAGGTACCTATATCAACCTTTACATTCTGTGCGCCAAGGACGACTTGCAACAAAACCTGCTGTCGATTATAACGTATCAGGGATTCAGGGATTCACCCTTATTATGAAGCAGCTATATGTTCGGAAGGGTCGACAACGTCGCGCTTGAGCCCGACAATTCACTTGAATCTAGCGACAAATACGGTTCTTTTTAGGGTTCCATACCCGAAGGGTGCCAAACAGGATCCTATTACTAAGACTTCACTGTCCATCTGTCTGTCTGTCACGAGGCTGTATCTCATGAACCGTGATAGCTATACAGTTGAAATTTTCACAGTTACTGTATCATTTCTGTTGCCGCTATAACAAGAAATACTAAAAACAGAATAAAATAAATATTTAAGGGGGGCTCCCATACAACAAACGCAATTCTTTTTGCCGTTTCTTTAATTAATAACGGCAATAGGTAGACGCTTGAAATATTCCCAGAATAATTATCTATTTTCGCTTCAAAAATAAATAATGAAATTATAATAAAATAAATATTGAATGGTGGGCTCCCATACAACAAACGTGATTTTACGTCGTTTTTTCCCGATCGTTGCGTCTAACGTTGTAAATATAATGGTACGGAACCTTTCGTGCATGAGTCCGACTCGCACTTGGCCGGTTTTTGGAATAGTTTCGAAATTTCAAAATTACTTTGGGATAACTGCAGCAAATTTCGAAGCTATTCAAAAAAAGAACCGTATTTGTCGCTAGATTCGAGTGAATTGTCGGGCTCAAGCGCGACGTTGACGACCCTTCCGAATATATCGCTGCTTCATAATAAGGGTCCTAAATATAGTTACGCGTGACTTCGTAACTAAAATGTAAAGGTCGATATGCTGGTGACTGTACCTAGTTCTTATTCTCGGAAGTTTAAAGTTTATTTTCGCTTGATTTACGAAGATGTTGTCCGTGAATTTCAAGAGTTATGGGCTCATGCTCATGAGCCCATGAGCAAGGAATGTTCGCTCGTGTATACACAAACATTCCTTGTTACACAATTCGGTCGTTACCACGTAGGTACGTAGTTGAAGAATTTTTACAGCTTTCCTCCATTCACCATTAACACTATTATCATATTTCTTTCAGCTGAATATTATCGTGAAGTTCCGTTACTTACTAATCGATTAGTCCTACTCTGAGCCGGTTACTTTACAAAATCACTCTTCGTATACTCATAGTTCCAACTATACAGCGTGTTATCAAAATAAAGCAAAACCGAAAAACTGTTTCTTCAGTATTGATAATTAGATAAATATTCTTTAAAATTACCGTTTCACGACGAATCTGGTTGGCTGGATGAAGTTTCTTTAGAAATAAGCTCGCCTATGTACTGCTAATGTTTATGTTACGCTTGTGTACATACATACATAAACTCATGCCTGTATCCCAGAGGGGTAGGCACAGACCAGGCACTGCCACTTATGCCACGATCCTGACAGATCACTTTCGCCTCCTCAACATTCATTAGTCGTTGCATGCACGCAATGTTACGCTCGTGTCTTGCGTAAATATTTCTTTCTTTGTGTACCTACAATGGAGAACTTGCACTAAAAATGTTTTGTGGAGAGAACACGTTAGAAGATAAATAAACTTAGTAGTTTTTTTTTCTCTGCGGCTAATACTTTTTATAATATAACCTCCGATCGAAAAGTCAATATAGTCACATGGTACTAAAACGCGCCATACAATGTAACGCATATAATGTATGAATATTTGAGTTATCTCATGATATAATGTTTTTCTGCATACACCTTTATAAGAAAACGTCCAGAATTCAATGACAAAACGAAATTTAATAAGTTTTATGTTATTAGAGTAACTTAATTTTTCGCATAATATTTTGTGACCCCGAAAACCCCGTTTGTTTGTTTGTTTATTGCACAAGAAAAAATGTTAACAAAAATAAAACTTAAATAACAGGCTTGTGATAAGAAAAAATTGTGCAAAGGCGGACTTATTTCAAAAGAAATTTCTTTCAGCCAGCCTAAAAATTTTTGAAAATTAAAAAAGTGAGCGGGGTAGGGCAGATAAAGTGTAAACAAAACCTTTTGCTACCTACATTTCAATATAGAATAATACTTAGTAATACATACAACTTTCACGAACATAAATATAAAAATGAGCGAAATATATACCTAATTAAAAATTCAATGCTTTGTTGAAGTTGTTAGTTCTGTAAAGCCGATAAAACCCCCTCTTTCTTTAGAACCCTACACTGCGCGTATAAAATAGATGGATAGAGAACACTTTATTGTGCATAAAAATGGAAATTACACAGATATTTCTTAACCTACGACGGCCTTATCACTACAAGTGATCTCTTCCAGACAGCCTTATTGTATCACTTCCAATTTGTAAGCAGATTTTTTTTTATTACTTGGGTAGTACCTTTCCAGGGCCTCTGTGCGCCTAGATGAGTTTTGAAATAAGATTTATGGTCGTTGCAGGATAGAGGAAGTTTAACGGAAAATTATTAGTACTCTATCGGTTATGAAATAAGTTTTACTATCGTAGCAGGATAGCAGAGTTCATTGGGCAAACAACCGTTATTGTTATTTTATGGCATTTTCTTTACGTGTCTAACAGCTCTAAAAGTGGATATGAAACGCGAAATTCTTACCCGTGTGGCTTTCTTATTTCACGGAAGGCACTAAAACTTCTCGTAAGTTCCTTCGTTGGTTTGGTAGAAAATATCGCTCTCACGTGCATCAAGTGTTCAGGAAAAATATTAATTTGAACCTCATGAATATTCAAATACATCACGGATACTCGTAACTAATGATAACAACTGTGACGAGGCCCTTTTAATGTAGCAAAATTTTATGCTAGTATCGTAAAACGTGGAATTTTCAATCTGCAATTTAATTGCTAAAAATATGGAATTTTGCGACTGCTATAAATGGTATTTCGATGACTTATTATTACTTTTATGAATAAATCTTTAACTAAGAATATTAACTAGCGTGTAATCATGCCAAGAAAAAATAATACGATGTTTCAAAAACCTATTTAGAGGCTAAAAATTCCACCCATTCCGAGACTTGAACCCGCGACCTCTGGCTAACCGTGCCAGGTTAGGTTAGGATAAGTTTTTAAAATTGTCCTCAGCACGGGTTGGTGCAACAAAAAAAAATATAAGTAATACGATGTTTTGTTCTTTTTTTTAAGGACAACTGGAAATGTTATAATATTTTCTTGTTTTACTATGGTTTACATACAATCTGTATTGGTTTGTAAGAAATAAAAAAAATACCTTAAATGTAATTAAGTATTAATTTAATTCGGATTTT
This sequence comes from Yponomeuta evonymella, assembly GCA_963969515.1. Taxonomy (NCBI): domain Eukaryota; kingdom Metazoa; phylum Arthropoda; class Insecta; order Lepidoptera; family Yponomeutidae; genus Yponomeuta; species Yponomeuta evonymella. Next base: position 10,105,482 of record OZ018346.1, read on the forward strand.
TATCTGATCAATGAAATTAAATGATAAATTATTTTTATCTGGTCAAACGAAAGTTATACTATAAGTAATAATAATGCCCCATAAAACTGCAAATTAAAACGTAATGGATCCATACGGACGTAATGGATCTATACATAATGCCCCATAAAACTGCAAATTAAAACGTAATGGATCCATACGAACGTAATGGATCTATACATACGTCCAGAGCACAGGCCTTCTCTCAAAGAGAAATACATTAAAATTTATAGGCGAACTTTAATTGCGAAAACCGTCTAAGCCGTGCTTCACTGTACTTCACAATGGATAGTCATATTTGTTTCCACGCTCCCACTTTTTTATTACGCTACTGGGGATTATAGAAATTAATTACAATTCAAGGACCTGTTTCATAGAACTACAATTCATGGTACATTGCCAAGTCGATTAACTCACTGATTAGCAAGTAGGAAGTGTGGCGCCGGATTAAGAATAACGTCACTCCATTTCCCTCCGTGGATGTCGTAGAAGGCGACTAAGGAAATCAACTACCAGGAGACGGGCAGCAGCGTCTTCCTGAGATTCCAACCGCATACTGCGACCGCCAACCCGCCTGCCAAGCGTGGCGATTACGGCAAAACCCCTCATGGTTATGAAAACCACGAAGGAGGCCTGTGTCATGCAGTGGGCGTCGACTGGCTGATGATGATGATGACGATGATGAATTGTAGTTTCATGAAACGCGGCCCAGATTGGCAGATTGAAAACATGGCTCCCACTCTAATAAACCGGCTAAGTGCGTGTCGGACCACGCGCAGTATAGGGTTCCGAAGAAAAAGGGGGTTTCATCTGCTTTACAAAACTAACAACTACATCAGTTTTGAATTTTAAGAAGGTATAGTCCCTTCTTAAAATTTAATGATGAAAGTAATTTTCTACAAAGTTTTCCTTTTATAAGTTGGTCGCCTATTACTCGTTAACTTGTAAAGCCTACATAGCCGTAATAATACGGTATTTGACACGATCAACAATAAATTATTTCATATGCTCGATTAAAACAAAAATTACAAAATATGTCGGAAATGTATCTCTTTTAGTCAATTACTAGTTATTACAATCTTTAAATAGATTAAACATAAAAAGAGTGCTCTGAAATGTGACGTCATAAGCCAGTATTTTCATACAAAATTCCGTTTTAAAAGTAACTCATTTGATATTTTGTCAAATACCCAATTTTCCTTTTAAGTTCATGATATTTGCTGCTACCTTGAATTTTTTCACGCTTCTACAATTAACCGTTTAGCCAGGAGAGGGTGGGGAGGACGCCCTATCTAATATTTCGCAAACCTAAATCGAAAAATGATCTTCCTTCACCCATAATATTTTTAAATGACCAATACAACGATACCCCACACTATGGTGTAGGCCAAAAAAAAAATTGTATCCCTAATTTGGGTGTAGGGGGTAGGGTACCCCCCACCTGAAAATTAAAAAAAAATAAAGATTTCTACCGTTTTGTCGGCGTGATAAATGTATATGTTTATGCCAAATTTCAGCTTTCTGGTACGAATCGTCTCTGAGCTAGGGCGCGGACAGACAGACGGAAGTCGGACAGACAGACAGACAGATGAACAGACATGGCGAAACTATATGGGTTCCTTGTCGACTACGGAAACCTAAAGAAACCTTCAAACCCACGTTATCGCTCAGTTTCAGTGGCGAAATATGGGGCTAACTGATCAAAGTACACCACTCGAAGGAAATTGAAACCATTTATTACTCCTAGATTAGAAACATCGGTTTGTTTGACACTATCTTTGTCAACGGGCTTTGGACTTAGCTACACCTGAATTCACCCTAATCTAATTTAAAGAATCTGAATTCCTTTCCGTACCTTAAGATAAGGAAATGGTTCAAAGCCGCGCCCAAAATGTGCTCTAATCAGTTTATGTATATCATGCACAGTTTTCCTTAAAATGCCCTATTCCTGAAATATGTCACTTAAAGCAACAACAACAACTTTAAGTCTACGATCCATTTGACTTTTCCATTGAATTTTCCGTATACAATATTAAAATAGAGTTCTGTTTAGGGACAATTACAACTGACACGACACGACAATGACGTGTTAGATGATGTCTGACTAAATAAGCCTTTATCGTGATATTTTAACACGTAACATCTGTTGTGTCAAATTTTGCAAGACAACTTTTGTATGAATTTGAATTAGTTAGTTTTCCCTTGCCTTTCCTATCCGCAAAACAATCCTCGATACGCTTGTCCGCTTGGAAATGCAATCTTATCACATCGCCTTAATTTACTAACTTATAAACACAAAGGCTGCGCGTTTACTTATCTATCTATTCTCATCTCGATCCTATCCAAACCCCGTCGTAACTAGGAATAATTGACATTTAGGTACTTAGGTACACAAACGAAGCCGGATCTAACTTTGAGGATAACTAATCTTTGAGCACTTCGTTGCATGAGAAACCATACTCTAACACCAAAACACAAGCAAAGATAGAATACCTACTTACGTACTTATAAGTTTTGGGACGCCGTATTTGATTACAGCATACATTCTCTGAACGTGACTGGAAATATGGAAAAGTAAGTTTCCAAAGCTCATCATCACCAAACGCCCGCGAGATAGACTGAAATTCAAACAAATTCAATGTCACATCAGAGCTATATTTCAATGGAACTATGACATTATTTATTTATATGATAATTCAAACATATATGTACTTAACCTTCTATGTATACCGGTTCGGTGGTTTACCGGCGGTAAAAGAGGTTATATTCTATATGATTCAGGTACTGAACGTAATGAACCCCGGTTTCTCATTCCTACAAATAAGTTAAACATGTGACATCGTATTATCGTTTTTTGGGTCTCTATGGCGTGACTAATAATTCCTATGACTTTAGTTTAGTCAAATTGTAAAATGATAAAAAATCCATCAGAGACTCATCCTGATTGCGCCAATTTTTATTCAAGTTAAATGTCCGGCGTTATAACAGCTGATAGTTACTTTTTGCATGCGCTTTGGCCAACTGACAGCGTTAACGTGTTAACACACTAGATGTACGATTTCTTTAAGTGCGACAAAAGTATTAATAAATAACAAAATAACAGGTTGTATTGGACCGAAGGACCTCTTAATGTGGCTTAGGCGCGAAACACACAGATGGGACATGGGGCGAGGGCGCGGTAAGATGTATAGAGTCACAGACCAATAGCGACCGCAGAGCAAGGACTGTGGCACAGATGGTCTGTGACTCTATACATATTACCGCGCCCTCGCCCCACGTCCCATCGGTGTGTTTCGCGCTTAAGTAGCATAATAATATAAGAGATGCGCCTCCCTGTTGCGGCGGGAGCGGGCCAGCGCCAACAGCGTCCAGAGGCCTAGGTATTCCCACCAAATCCTGTCCGAGTCCTGACGTTTGCAATTAATGTGGATTTTGACAGTCAGACAATTGCAATCGTTCAGGATTTGGTGCGCGTAATATTTGCTTTCAGCAATAAAGATCTGTGGCAGAGTGTAAAGTTGCTTTTTAACCGCGTGCTCAATTTTGATGACCGAGCAAGCGCATAGCGCATCAAAAGAGCACGAGGTGAAAAATCTTTGCACTCGAGTGCAACACGCACCTTTTCATCCCACCTCAACGAGGAAATGACTAAATGCAAAAAAAACACAAAGGAGGTTCCGAGTCTGAGTTTTTAACAAATTAAAAAAAGTTGTATGATAAATTCGGTACCATGGAGGTAGAAGCAAATAGGTTTAATGATGTTTTGAATTTACAAACTTAGTGCACACGATGTTCTAATAGTAGATTGTACAACAAGTGCATAAAACGCACCATTTTACTCGAGACGTTTATCCATCCGAGCGAGCTTGCGAGCGAGGATAGATATAAAGTCGAGTGTAAAATGGGTTTTATGGACGAGTTGTACACTCTACTTTTCACTTCGATTGCGAGGAAATGAAACAGCAACATGTAAATATAGTAAATGCTAATTTAATTAAAATTGAAAGTTACATTAGAGCAATGAGAAAATAATTATGGTTCCCGCCAATTAACTTTTTTTTCTTTTTTTTTCTGTAGGGACGTGACACCTGACTTAAGGTCGTTACATACTGCTCAGTTATAAAAACATTTTCTTTTTATAACTATGATAAGTTGTTGTTATGGCTTAAATACTATACTGATCTACTAAATTGAAAAATAAACAAATATAAAAAATAATAAATGAGACGAAATACAAATTATAAGTTTATTTCATGAAGTTTTATTGTGTACTTTGGCTGTTGGTATCTTTGCCTTGGTCTTAGAATACGAACGAAACGAAATAAAATAAAGAGGTTGTTGTATGAAGTTAAAGATGTTCGTGTGGCTGTTGCAGCGATTGCCTTGGTCTTCGACGAAGATTTTACTTTATGCTCTAGAGCATAAAAAGCGACTTTATGTCGCCTACGCACGACATAAAGACGAACTTTTAGAGCATGAGAAGTGAAAATTTAATTTACTTTATCGTCTAGACTCTAGCGGATAAAAACGGCTTTTGCACTCAGATATATATCGAAGAGCAAATATGCTCTTTTCGAGATGGGGGGATGAAATAGTTTTTTGTTATACATGAGTGCAAAGTTGCTTTTTAACCGCGTGCTCAATTTTGATGACAGAGCAAGCGAAGGATTCACGAGCGAATCACTCGATTCAAAAATTAGAATCCTGAGCGTTAGCGAGGGAATCAAAAGAGCACGAGGTGAAAAATCTTTGCACTCGAGTGCAACACGTAACTTTTCATTTAAGATTCTAAGTTCATCCCACCTTAGCGAGGAAATGACTGACTACCTAAATTAAAAAAAAACACGTAAAATTCTAAGTTTATAACAAATAAAAAAAAGTTGTATGATAAATTCGGCACCATGGAGGTAGAAGTAAATAGTTTTAATGATGTTTTGAATTTACAAACTTAGTGCACTCGATGTTTTAAATTCAATTTACTTTATCATCTAGCGGATAAAAACGGCTTTTGCACTCAGATATCGAAGAGCAAAAATACTCTTTCCGAGATGGGGGGATGAAATACTTATTTGTTATGCAAGGCTGCAAAGTTAATTTTTGGCGCGAGTACCTTGTATTGAAACCTGAGCAAGCGAAGGATTCTAGGATTGAGCCACGAGCGAAGCGAGTGGTTCAAATATAGAATCCTGAGCGTAGCGAGGGTTTCAAAGGTACGAGACGCTAAATAACTTTGCTGCCGAGCGCAACACACCACTTTTCACCTTACTAAAGCGAGGAAAATGTTAGGTGCAAGAAAAACAGTTTTAATAAATATTAAATTACTGTTAATTAATATCTTCGTCGCCGCTAGCTTCGCTCATATTTTATTGATTTCTTTCGATTTTATCAAAAAACAAACCAAAATAATGGAAGTAAAGTGAATTCAATAAAGAGAAGAAAATTTTAAAGTTTTTTTTTAAATCAAATTTTCTTGCCGGCCAGTGCGATTCTTTAAATGAGGCTGGCGCATGACATGAAATAAGTATTTGCATTTCAATCATCAATGGACTGGCTGCAGAGAATATAAACTATTACAAAACCAATGAGGTTCTATATATATGTAATTTATTGTACGAAACCTTTATTGAATAAAAATATTCGAATTTTAAAAACACTTTCCATGCTAGCGGATAAAGTGCGATTTTCCACGCAGATTTCGAATGATAAACAGAGCTTTTACGAGCTAGTGAGGTGAAAAGTGAAAAGTGAGGTTATCTAAAGTCCGTCGAGAGGGCGAGGACACGATAACCCTGAAATCCGGTAACCTGCTCTACTACCGGGAGGGCGAGCAACAGTCCCAGGGTGGTGTCGGGTTTCTCGTCCACAAGTCCCTCGTAAATAACATTTTGGCCATCAACAGTGTGTCGAGCAGGGTGGTGTACCTAATACTCAGAATATCTAAGAGATATTCGCTGAAGGTCATTCAGGTATACGCACCGACCTCGTCACACTCCGATGAGGAGGTAGAGGCGATGTATGAGGACATTAGTAGGGCCATACATACCTCGGAGACCTATTTTAATGTGGTTATGGGGGACTTCAATGCGAAGCTGGGCACAAGAAGCGAGGGTGAGATGAGAGTGGGGCAATTTGGTTATGGGCAACGGAACCCGAGAGGACAAAGGTTGGCAGACTTCCTGGAGAAAGAGGGACTCTTTATGATGAACTCTTTCTTTCAGAAGCCACCTCACAGGAAATGGACCTGGTTGAGTCCCGATGGTTCCACGAGAAACGAGATAGACTTCATCCTGACCTCCAAGAGACAAATATTCAATGACGTCTCTGTGATCAACATGGTGAAAACCGGAAGCGATCACCGAATAGTAAGAGGCACATTGAATATCAATGTCAAACTTGAGAGGTCTCGTCTCATGAAGTCCACGCTCCGACCTACTCGTGCCCATATCCAGAACCCCGAGAACTTTCAACTCGAATTGTCAAATCGCTTTGAGTGCCTGGAGAACGCCGCATCGGTGGACGAGATCAATAACAGGTTTGTAGAAACTGTCCGTACAGTGGGCTCGAGGTTCTATAGACCCAACCGTACGAGTAGACCACAAAAGCTCTCAAACTATACTCTCGACCTCATGGCTAAACGTCGCGCGTTGCAACTGCAGTCCTCCGAGGATGCTAAGTCATATAGGCAGCTCAATAGACATATCTCAAAGTCTATGCGGCACGATATTCGGTCCTTTAATACCGAACGTATTAAAGAGACTATAGAGCGGAACAAAGGCTCCAAAGTGTTCGCAAAAGACTTGTCTATTGGGCAAAGCCAGCTGACGAAGCTGAAGAGAGAGGACGGCAGTATAGCGTCGACCAAATCAGGGGTGCTGAGGGAGATTGAGAGTTTCTACGGACAGCTATACACCTCAGTCGCAAAACCTGTTAGCAGTTTGAACAAAGATCCGAGAGCCAAACTGACCCAACATTATACCGAAGACATCCCGGACATCAGCCTGTACGAGATTAGGATGGCCCTGAAACAGCTCAAGAATAACAAGGCACCAGGAGAGGACGGAATCACATCAGAGCTCCTGAAAGCGGGTGGAACACCAGTACTTAAAGTCCTTCAGAAGCTCTTCAATTCCGTCGTGCTCGAAGGAAAAACGCCAGAAGCATGGAACAGAAGCGTGGTGACGCTGTTCTTCAAGAAAGGGGATAACTCTCTATTGAAGAACTACCGACCCATCTCGCTTCTGAGCCATGTTTATAAGCTGTTTTCGAGGGTCCTCACGAATCGTCTCGAACGCAGGTTTGATGACTTCCAGCCTCCCGAACAAGCCGGTTTCCGAAAGGGCTTTAGTACCATAGACCACATCCACACGCTTCAGCAAATTATACAGAAGACTGAGGAGTATAATTTGCCATTCTGCTTAGCGTTTGTGGACTATGAGAAAGCCTTCGATTCGATCGAGACATGGGCAGTGCTCGAGTCTCTCCAGCGTTGCCGTATTGACTATCGGTATATCGAGGTGCTGAAGTGCTTGTACAACAGCGCCACCATGTCGGTCCGAGTACAGGAGCAGAATTCGGAGGCAATTCCATTGAGAAGAGGCGTGAGACAGGGAGACGTTATCTCTCCGAAACTGTTCACGAACGCACTGGAAGATGCCTTCAAGCTTCTGGAATGGCAGGGACGCGGCATCAATATCAATGGCGAGTACATCACGCACCTTCGATTTGCCGACGATATAGTAGTCATGGCAGAAATGATGGAAGACCTCGGCATAATGCTCGACGACCTCAGTCGAGTTTCCCAACGTGTGGGCCTTAAAATGAACATGGACAAAACGAAGGTCATGTCGAACGCTCGTGTTGTGCCCACCCCAATAACATTGGGGAACACGACTCTCGAAGTTGTAGACGAATACGTCTACTTAGGACAAACAATCCAACTAGGCCGGTCTAACTTCGTGAAAGAGGTCAATCGTCGAATCCAACTCGGCTGGGCAGCTTTCGGGAAACTTAGAAAAGTCTTTTCGTCTAATATACCTCAATCGCTCAAGACAAAATTATACAACCAGTGTGTGTTACCAGTGATGACTTATGGCACTGAAACGTGGTCTCTCACTATGGGCCTCATAAGAAGGCTCAAGGTCACGCAACGAGCTATGGAAAGGGCTATGCTCGGAATTTCTCTACGAGATCGAATCAGAAATGATGAGATCCGTAGACGAACGAAAGTCGTCGACATAGCCCAGCGGATTAGTAAGTTGAAGTGGCAGTGGGCGGGGCACATAGCACGCAGAACTGATGGCCGATGGGGCCGAAAAGTTCTCGAATGGAGACCACATATCGGCAAGCGCAGCGTGGGACGACCAGCCACAAGATGGACAGATGACGTCATTCAAGTGGCAGGAAGACGCTGGATGCAGGCCGCTTCCAACCGGTCTTTTTGGAAATCCATGGAGGAGGCCTATGTCCAGCAGTGGACTTCTTGTGGCTGAATGATGATGAATGATGAGGTGAAAAGAATATTCTTATCTTATCTTGTAGGAGCTGAGCACTGACTAACACATGTATAAGAACCATCGTTACTAACCTTTTGGACCACGAATTCCTTAAATATAAAATGTTTTATTATTATTATTATAAATAAAATAAAAATTTATACTTACAAAATTAATTTTCAAACTACTTAAGAAGTGGTGCAAGTGTACTGTAAAAAACTTTTAGTCTTGCGACCGCCTGAATAACACGATTATCCTCAAATTATTTTATTTTAATTAAATCTGATATCACCAAGAGAGGGGCATTAATCTACGTTATGAATTTCAAAAGGATTCGTTAACAATCAACTGAGAATTTAGCGACATTGACAAAAGGTCACTTAATGCTAAAATGACTTGGTTATTATTAAATGTTTCATAAATAAGACAAACACGTGGTTTAAAAAAAAAGCGAAACGTATTCTCTAACAAGGAGTTTAATAAGAATTCCATGTCACCAAATAAATAAAATTTAAGTAATCAGATATATTCGATTCCAAATACGCTTTCCTGAATGTACACAATATCTTCTATAATTGTTATCTTAAATGCCTACGATCAAAGTCAAAAAAGCTAATAGGTAGGTAGACATCAATTTAATAAATAATAAAATAATAAAGCTTCATTACTGTTCTGACATTCTCATTTAGTGTTTGCTTGCTTACAAGCGGCGAAAGCGTATCTGGATGAGTTCGTAAGTCTAAAGTAAATCTCTTTAGGTCATGTGAAATTATATACATATACAATCTACTCTATCATGATTTTTTATAATTTGGTATTCAAGTTAACGCCAAAGGTACTATATTTTACTCCCATAATTGTGAACTACCAAACTACACATTGTATATTTAAAGTATTTACAGTACCTAACTTGATGCAAAAATCTTAATATCATTAGATATACATTAGGTTATCTATGTACTCATGTACATGCTTACTTAAATTATTTCCTGTAGTGAGTACTTATTAAACGCTCCTCCCACAAATTGCCTCTTCCTGCTACCAATTACTGTACTTAAATACTTTATTGAAGCACCTTCCTCGGGATTCTTTCTTGGAACTAAGGAACACCGGACCTGCAAGGAGAAAACTAATTTTACTACAATTTATTCTCAAAACTTACTTCATAATAACTCGCACAGCACCTTTGTAAAGAAAATAATGAGTGCACTTAACCGCTAAACCATCCAAGACTATCAGAACTTCGAAAACATTTATCATCAGCGCAACCAAGAATAAGCAGTCGTAAACTTTTTCTTAGCATCGATTAGCGCTTTGAGGACTAAAGTTATCCGAGTTTGAACCACAAGCAAATGTTTATTAAGCCTATCGTATTTTATGTTAAATCAAAGGGAAGCCACGGCTTCATACCGGCGATTTCTGAATTGAGAATTCCTCTGAGTAAATACGTTAGTATCAATAAGAGATCTGAAGAGATACATAAGTATTTACTTTGTGAAATTCTCAGTTCAGATGCTGAGGATAATCGTACTGCTGATTTCTGAAATTTCACTAATTTTACGTTCTTTTTGAGAAATCTGAAGCTGGTTTCAAAATCTGAAAAAAACGGCATTTCAAGGCAAGCTGGACATATTTTAATGACACATTATAATGATGAGAATAATAAAAACTATCCGGCTCGCCGCATAAAAAATCTCAGCGCACATATTAGCCTTGTACGAGCAGAGGAGAGCGTGTGCAACTCAACTCTGTCTCACAGCAGATTCGATGTTGTAGATTGTAGATGTTTCAAGTCTTCATGGTGTTTATTAGATACTGTGCACAGGTACGTGTTGGAAGACGTATATGTTAATGAGAGGCAAAAGCCAACTGTCTGGTGCAGGCAACAAAACCCGTGAGTTAGAATGTGCGCGGTGCATAGTCAGCAACACGGCGACCTAGAAAGGTCGTTTTTAGGCTCACTAAATAAAGTATAATTATTATTATTCACCAATTCATTAACAGTTCAAATTAAAATTGACTAAAATTGTGCTCTGTGCTTATAAAGTAGATATGATGCACGCAATCAAAGTTGTGGTATCATCGCTGAACGTGAACTTATAAATTAGTTTGGTCTTTAGGTCACACTAGGCTGGCCTGTGTGTTGAAAAGATAAAAACTTAGATCAACATAAATCCATACGCACACAACGAGCTTGCGCAGACCGGGAGCAGCAGCCTGCTTCTGTCGATTGGTCAATCATAATTCAAATATTGCCGAATTAACGCAATGTTCGACTAATTCGATTGTTTTTAGTAACTGTTGGCCATCGCTAGTCAAGGCTAAAACTAAGTAGAAGATGATATAAAGGTTCATGCTACCAGATGTTCAGAGCTGCGCGACCGGCCCGTGAGCGCAGGCCGCGGTAGGTTGGCGCTACGTGCGCGACAGCTCGGTGAGCGGCGCGGACGCCGGGTCCTTGGGCACTTGCAGCGGCAGCAGCTTGCGCGCCAGCCGCGCGAACGTACAGCGGAACTGCTGGCTCATGCTGCAGTACAGCACGAAGTTCACCGCCGAGCCCACCAGCGCCATCAGATCCATCACCTCGCCTGTTGAGTTTAATGCGCGTAAGTTTAGCCTGACCATTGAATTTTAACTAGTAAAATTCAATGGCCTGTCACAATACCCCCGCTGCATGGCACCTCGACAAACGTAAGCTCCTTTGTGAAATAAAGCCAGATAGCGCTAGTCCACAGGGAGATAAAAACGTTTATTAAGGTCTCGTGCTGCGGAGACTGCGCCTCAAATTGTGTATATCACAGCATACTGCGAAAATTTACTTCTCTCTATCGTATAATTACATGGCGTAGTATCAGTGTCGCGTCACATAATGCACAGTAACGGGAACACCATTAATTTGTGTTCGTGTGACAGTGCTCATAATTATATTAGATGGAAGATGGCTTTGACCTAATTCAGGTTATTTGTGGTATTTCAGCACAATGAATATGACATACACAATTATATAGGGCCTAAAAAAATAACCAACGTACTAAAGTTGAAATTAAATAGTATGAAAATATAAAAAAATATTGACATTATGGACATATATTGTTATATTATTAGTCATCATATTTCTGATCAAAAATAAATTTTGATGATAAATTATTAATAATGTTGGTAAATATAGGCCACTGGTAATTTGTCGACAACTACAAAAACAATTTCTAAATACGTTGTCCATCCTCAACAGTCACTCGCACCCTGTATAAATAAATAATAAAAACTTTATTGATACCTTGTTACATGGTTGAATGTACATTCACTTTCAACTGTTATAAAAGAGAAAAACGCGAACGAAGGTACCTGCTGCTATAGCTAGGCTACCCGATATTTCATAGATATTTCAGCACTGTAGGATTTTTAGTCATTCCATACAAGAGTTACAGTTTTGAAGCACGCTCAAGCGCGCAGCGGGCTTAGCCACTAGTTTTTGTTTATACAAATGTTTGCGATAAATTATACATGATTGTAGCTTTGTTGGTCAGTGTGACTACACAATACAATAGATAATAGAATATATTGTAGAACAGAATACAGAGGAGAGTGGAATACTTTATTGAATCAGGTCGCACGCACAAAATAAAGTTCGAAAAAAACGTTCGTGATAATCCCAAAAATACGTAGGCATTCAGTTTAGGAGGAGCGACATTAACTAACACCTGAAGGGAAAAAGTGAGTTCGTATGGTAGAAATTACTCCGCTACGATAAGCACGTATCTTGACTCTACTAAACGATCGCTGAGGCTTTCGATCTAACAATAATAAATTAATAAATAACTTCCACACAACACAATCACTTGTCTTGCTTCCAACCCAGGATACCCTGTACTATTGTAAACAGGCAAGGACGTCACATATATGGAAATACACCCACTGAGGCCATTTGTCCAGATGTATGGCGCCCCCCAGTGGACAATCGACATAGTCATCGATCAAAATGTCAATTGTCAATGTATTTTCATTCAATATGGCAATGGCTTAGGGTATCCGTGAAGGGGGATCATGTGCCCGGCAGTGCCTACCTGTAAAACGCAATTCCTGAAATAAGTATGTCAGTTACAGTTTATCCTTTGCAACCTTTCTTCTCTTACTTTGAACTTTTGTTCTACGACTTTCGAAAATAATATTAGGTTGGCAATACAAAATATACATATGGTTTACGCTTTTCCAGCTTTGTAGCAGTGCTATTACATAGATAAAGCTTAAAATCATATCTGTTATATGGAATGGGCATTCTTCTATGTAGGACAATCATTTACTGGAGGCTGCAACATTGGTATAGCGTGTAAAGCGCGTATTATAGGGGCTTCATGGAGTAACAAGCTGTTGTTGTTGCCACCGAGGAAAAAAAATCATATCTTTTTTTACAGATCGAATTTGCCAAAAGTGTCTGTGCAATTCCTCAATTATGTTAATAGTGATTTTTGTGACCCGCGCCTGAGAACCGGTCAGATCACACGGACCTCGGACTAGATAGCATTCATGCCAAAAACGGCCATTTTTGGCGTTAATGCTGTCTAGTTCTAGGTTTTTAACCTTAGGTTCACGGACATGGGTCTGAAAGATCACTATTAACATGATTGAGAGATTGCACAGACACTTTGCAAATTCGATCTGTAAAAAATTGTTTTTCCTCATTGGCGCTAGTGTGGGCTACGGAGCCCCTCGAGGAATTTACATAAACCCGTACTTTGAAAAATATTCATCTGAAAAAAACTCATAGAACTCTAATTGACGTGATTCAGGTATTGTGTATTTTATTGGTAAACTACACCGATGTTATTAATTTCCTATTCTATCCATTATTTTTAAAGGAATTAAACGCTTTTTTATTTTTAAACGCTTCTACGTTATCTTAATTCTAGGATTGAATTAATATAACACAGAAAATACTAGAAAATAAAATAAATATTTAAGGGGGGCTTCCATACAACAAACGTATTTTTTGCCGTTTTTTTGCTCGATATTAATAACGGCAAAAGGTAACACGCTTCAAATATTCCATTGTTGTATAGATAATGGTGCGCAACCCTTCGTGCGCGAGTCTGACTCACACTTAGCCGGTTTTTTTTATTTTCTAACAATCTATATGTTTCGCAAATTGCGAATTTGGAACTTTTGCTTATTGCAACCGGTTTTATTCATCGATATGGAATAAAATGTTTTCAGCATAACTTTACATAAACTCACGCCTGTATCCCGGAGGGATAGGCAAATGCCAGGTTACGCCACTTGCCACGATTCTGATAAACCTCTGACAGGATGGAAAACATTTCTGAAGGTTTATTTGACTTTATTTATTTAATACCGAGATATTACAGAAACATGCCACTTATTCTTAGATGGTAAAATTTTTTTTTGTGCAAATATTGCTATATTTCACGTTGTGTACCTACACTAAACGTTTAACGAGATATGTAAAAGACCTAGAGCTAATTTAGCCATCCCGAGAGATTTCCCCGGTGTACAATTTAAAGGGCATCATTTAAAAGTGTGCAATAAGGGAATAGGAATCCTTAGGCAGTCGACCGCGAACTACTACAAGGTGACATCGAAGTCGTTAGCAGAACTTTAAGTGTATTATTGTAACTATGATTTAGAAACAATGGCACAAATATACAATTTTTTTTTTCAGACAACTTTTTCTTCTTCAATACCTACTTGCATCACTTCCTTAACTAAAATTATTCTTACAATTTTCGATGTAAACGGATATTTGAGAGGCGGTGCAAGTTGCTCTTATTCATAAAAAGTATCAGCAAGTAAAACCAGCTGCCAGCTGCGTTCCAAATGTCTTATGGTCGACTTGTTCTTTCATTTATTTACTTGTATCGAAGGCAGACTCTTAAACATTTAACAAATAGGGAACATTTGTCAACGCTACAATACAATACAATAAATACTTCGAATTGAAACTCACAGTTTCGAACCAAACGGTTGAGAGCACAAATATTATATTTACAAATATTATGTGTCTGGATGGTGGCAAGCGGCAAACCCTGGTCTCTGACTACCCCTCCGGGATTCAGGCGTGAGTTGATGTTATGTTTGTTGTTATGTTCATTTCTTTTTAAAGTTTATCATAGTTTTAAAAACCTGTTTAGAGGCTAAAAATTCCACCCATGCCGTGCCCGGTGGCACGGTTAGCCAGAGGTCGCGGGTTCAAGTCCCGGCATGGGTGGAATTTTTAGCCTCTAAATAGGTTTTTAAAATAGAACATTTTGAACTCTAAAATTGTATCTGCTTTTTACTGTATTTCCTATTACTAAATTATTATGAATGTTTATGTGGCATGAAATAAGTGGTTATTTTTCTTTGCTATTTCCTTAAAAAAATACTAACAATATCAAATTCAGTCAGCTGTAATGTTTCCAACAAAGGCGCTCGACTCCCACAACTTTTATTTAAACCATTTCTTCAAGTTTCTGAAAGTGTTTTGCGGGGTTTCGCAAAGTGGCAAACCCTCTCTGGCTACTGGCGTGAGTTTATGTTACGTTATATTAATTCAATACCTAGGTACTCCTCACGCTTATGGGGCAAATAGAATGTAGATGGTTGCTTATTAGGTTTGCTTAATTTCGCCTAGCGTTCAAAGAGGCTCTAAGTAAACTTTATTTCGTTCCTTTGTCTAGAGAAATCTTCTGGGACTTGAGAGTCAAGAGTTATCATGAACTTATCTTGAGCTCATAAGTAGGGCGGTACGCAGATAGCAACCATTGCTAAACTTTTCCCATCCGGTATTGTGTAAAATACAGAAATAAATCTCCATGATATCATCGTCATAAGAATCTCTCAATACCGCAATCCATTGTAGAGAGTTACAGCCTACGAATAGAAAAACCATAGAAGTGTTTCTTCCTACAAAATTCACTCTCAAAAACGACTCCGGTCCTCTTGATCAGTCTGTACCTATGAAATGAGCACAAGATGTGCTAAGTAAATCACTCTGTGATTGGTTCATTCTGTGCGCCATGCGTGACGACGTGAACGTTGATTGGACGATTGTAAATGACAGCGTAACTTATGATTGGTTTTATACAACGTCAAACCATTGACTTCATGAATATCTAATCTAGGTACTTCGCCAAATGGTGGTCTGACGGTAGCAGGTGCATAAATACTTTGCTGGGTAATACTGAACTAGCGCTAGTTTAACATCTATATTTTAACCGACTTCAAAAAGGGACGAGGTTATCAATTCGACGCGTGTGTTTTTTTTATTCTTTTTTTTTTAATTGCCACTGGTTACAGCTAACGAAGCGCAAGTTTTTATGACTCCACTTCACGTGGTGAACGGCGGTTAACGAAACTCTTTTACTTATTTAGTTTCGTTGATAAATCACCTTACCGGCATAGATACAATACTCACAGGAAGAGGTCCTAAGTTTGTTCGTGAGTTACTGTATTAATCGGCAAACTTTCTATTAGCAACATGTTTCTCTAGATTAGAGCGCTTCATCGATTCAGACCACAGTACAAATAAAGATCCATGTGTAATTCCTGGTGTATATACAATAAAGAATATTCTATTTATCTATCTATCTATCCAGACGGCGCGTCGTTAGTGTATTACGAGGAGTTATGAAAATTAACTTACTTTTTCAATGTTTTTTAGGGTTCCGTATCCAGATCGTGCCCATGACACCTTATTAGTATGCTTACAATGTCTGTTTATCGGCCTGTCGGACCAACCTACAAAGGGCTTTTGCTCATTAATCGTGACAGGTTGAAATTACACACAATATATGTTATTATGGGGGATAAAAGGGTATAAATACAATACTTACAGGAAGAAGTCCTAAGTTTATTCTTAAGTTACTGTATTAATCGACATACTTTCTTTTGGTTACAGTTAACATTTGCTAATTAATAGTTGCTAATTAACATACATTGTTGTTGTAGTAATTATTCAAAAACACGAACTTTCATATTATAAAATTAGTGGGACTCGTGTTTCAGGGTTTGTAAGCTGGTATTGCTATTTGTGTTGTTTCTTGTAGTCGTTACTTACGTTACGGTATAAAAACGTTTAGATATTAGATGCTATTAGAAACTATTGTAAAACACATATTATTATGTATTTTGGAAGAAGCCTGGCTACCCATAGCACAGGGAATCCTAGTTTGGGAGCCAGTAACCACTCTTTTCTAAATAAAGTTTTTTTCATTTTCATTTCAGTTACTCTAGATTAGAGCGCTTCGTCGATCCAGACGGCGTCGTTAGTGTAATTCGAGTAGTTATGAAAATAATTTACTTTTTCAATATTTTTTAGGGTTCCGTATCCATACGTACGCATCGTTAGTGTATTTGTTAGGATTTATGAAAATTATTTACTTTTGGTGTTTTTTAGATTTTTGTATAGAAATGGTGCCAACGGGACTCTATTAATATGCCTACAACGCCTGTGAGTCTGTCTGTCATATCTACCCACAAGGAGGTTTATCTCATGAATCGTAATAGGTAGCCAGTTTGATATGTTCGCTGAATAAAAAATGTATATTATGCTAAGTTTAGCTGTAAGATTTCCTAAAGGTTAAAACAAAATCAAATATAATTATAATGGATCGACAAAAAAATCATAAAAAGCATAATAATAAAGGGCCCTGATAAAAGAAACGTAATTTTTTACTCCTTTTAGTGTTCCGTACATAAAGGGATAACGGATCCTATTACTAAGACTCCACCGTCCATCTGTCTGGCTGTCACTAGTGATAGCTAGACAGTAGAATTTTTCACAGATGATGTATTTCTGTTGCCACTATAACAAAAAATACTAAAAACAGAATAAAATAAATATTTAAGGGGGGCTCCCATACAACGTTTCTTGCTCGATATTTACAGCGGCAATAGGTAGACGCTTGAAATATTCAAATGTTGAATAGTACGGAACCCTTCGTGCGCGAGTCCGACTCTCGTTTAGCTGTTTTTTTCTCTATTGTACAAAAGGTAATACTTACGTGCCTATAAGTATCTAACTCGGTGTAATTATATTACAGTTAGACTGTAGAGCAAGAAACAAAATAAAAACCGGTCGTAAGTGGGGTGTGGAATGTATAGGTGATGATGCAAACTTCCAGTGGTTCTTGATAGCTGTTTATTTCTTCCAGGTTCAGAGTGGTGTAGAAGCTAACTCAAAGCTCATGCTAATACAGAGAATGTTCCGACTTATATACAATTTGGGCCAGCCGTTCGACCAATTACAGATCTTTATGGAATTTTCCACTGGTCTTAAGCAATATTTACGGATTTTACATAATATTTAAATGGCCTCGTTCAGCATACAGCTATCTGCGAACCTACCTAGGTAAAACTAACACATTTAGGGGTTCGCTACATAATGATCTCCAGCGGCAAGTCAGGTCCCGTCTCTCTGATCTTAACAACGCCCAATGGGGCGATCTCATGGAGACCATCTCCCCCTCCCACCAGGCTTACTATAGAGTAGCCAGGGCCCTTCGGGCAGACGCGATCACTCACACACCACCTATGGCCCGCCCCGATGGCTCTACCGCCTTCGAGGACGTTGAGAAGGCCGAGTGTTTCGCCGACAGCATTGAGTCCCAATGCTCGCCCAGCACTCAGCAGTGCGACCCAGCTCACGTCGGTATGGTCGAGGAGGAGGTCCGTAAAAAGACCTCCCTCCCTCTTCCAACCGACGAAAATCCCATTGCGGTTTCCACGGACGAAATTCAGTCTTTCATCAAAAGACTGAAACGTAAAAAGGCCCCAGGAGCGGATGGTATTGCCAACCTAGCGCTCAAGATGTTCCCCACTCAGGTGCTAACCCTGTTAGCACTCATTTTCAATGCCTGTTTTGACCACTGTCACTTCCCAACCGCGTGGAAGGAGGCGACGGTCATAGGCATCCCCAAGCCGGGAAAGCCCCTCAACCTCCCCTCTAGCCATCGCCCCATCAGCCTCCTCAAGGCCATGGCAAACTCTTCGAGAGAGTCATCCTCACTCGTATGAGAAATCACCTCTTCCCCTCAGAGGGCCCCCCCCCCTCATCATCCCTCACCAATTTGGCTTTCGGGCAATTCACTCTTGCCCTCAACAAGTCCACCGCATAGTAGAGTTCATTCTGGGCGGGTTTTTCCCCAGGCGCGAAAAGACGGTAGCCGTCTTATTCGATGTCGCCAAGGCCTTCGATAAGGTCTGGCACGCAGGGCTCATTTTCAAGTTGTACGAGCTGGGTCTCCCCGACCGACTTGTCCGCACCTTAGCTTCCTTTCTGAAGGACCGCTCCTTCCGCTTTAGACACGAGGGCATTCTCTCTTTCCTCCGCCCTCTCAGAGCCGGGGTCCCGCAAGGCTCCGTGCTCTCCCCCCTCCTGTACATTTCGTACACTAATGATATCCCCATCCCCCGCAATGGGGTCCAACTGTCCCTTTTCGCTGACGACACCACACTCTACTGCAAGAGTCGGAAAATTTCAGTCACTCTTAGTAGGCTGCAATCCGCGGTCGATGAGCTAGGTGCCTGGTTCAGGCTCTGGCGAATCGAGGTCAACCCGGAAAAGAGCACCGCGATCCGCTTCGACCATAAGGTCCGCCGCGGTCTCTCCGACCGACCTATCCGTATGCTAGGTACCCCAGTCCCCTGGCGATCCACCGCCAAATACCTAGGTGTCACCCTGGACAGTAGACTGACATTTAGGCCACACATCCGGAAGGTGACCCGGACCGCCCGTTTCTACCTAGGCCGCCTATCCTCCATGATAGGCCGACACAGTAGGATGTCCCCTAGGAACAAGCGAACTCTCTATAAGGTTTGCTTTCGTCCCGTGCTGACTTACGCGGCACCCGTCTTCGCCCACGCGTCTCCCAAAGTCCTATACGAACTTCAGAAAGTTCAAAATCTTTTTATCCGTAGAGCTCTGAACGCCCATTGGTGTGTCAGAAATGCCGACCTCCATCGGGATATGGACATTCCAACTATCCAACAATTTATTAAATCTCTCTCAGAGACTTTCTTTAGCACGGCCGAAGTGCACCCCAACCCCCTTATCCGCCAAGCAGCGGACTACACTCCCCCCACGACGAACCCCCGTTACCTGGTGCGCAGGCCCAGGAACGCCCTCGTCGACCCCCCCGATAAACTTTCATCTGATCTGGACCGCCTACTAGAGGCCCAGTCCCAGTCAGACGTAGCCCCCGCTCCCGCCCCCACCGGTGTCCCCGCCGGTGTCCCCACCTCTCCCTCCTAGCCGCGGTCACGATGTGACGAGCCGTCCCAAGCGGACGCTCCCTTAAGGAGCTCCGCTGCGCGCCCTCCTCGGCTTCGAGATGGGTCGCTCATGATGTAGGTTTAGGGGTCCTTAGGACCAAACCAGCCCCCAGGTGGTGTTTAGTGGGTAGGCGCACTTCCTGTGAGTCCCACATTGGCAGCACGGCCGGGCCCGTGCTGTTATGCATGAGCATTCACCACCTCCCTCCCCCGTGTCCTCCGGAGGGTGCCCTTTTTAGGGCTAAAAAAAAAAAAAAAAGTTCGCTACATTCACACAATATAAAAATGCCTGGTTCAGCCTACAGCTAACTGCGAACCTAACTTAACCTAATCCGTCTCGGTGTCCACAGCAGGTCCCTCCTGAAGAAGCGTGGCTTCGGCGTGGAATACGTGCGGCCCATCCACGCGAGACACGGAAGGCCCGGCTGCATCTTCTTCGCCCAGGTGGAGAGGACCCCCAGCCCCATTCCCGGTATATATGAGGTGTGCGAACTCCTCAACATGCCGGGGGTGAGGATCGAAGCCTGGCGCGGGAAGAGGGGACCCGCGCAGTGTCACTGGTGCCAGCAGTTCCGGCACTCGTCGCACCAATGCCACAGGCGGCTAGCCTGCGTGCGGTGCGGCGAGGAACACGCCACCCGGAACTGCCTCCGCCCTCTGGAGGACCTGCCGACGTGCGCCAACTGCCATGGCGCACACACGGCGAATAGCACAGAGTGTCCCGTGTTCCGCAAGGAAAGGCGGAACAAGAGGGCGGGCACCACGGCGCGCACCACCGCCGTCGCGGAGCCCCGAGATTGACGCCGGGGAGCAAGATGCAGCCGGTTCGCTGATGGCGGCCGCCAACCACCCGGACGCCCCAAAGCCCCCTCGCCGTCGCCGGCGGAAGAGGGGCAAGAAGAACGCTACACCGGAGGAGCAGCCTCAACCCCAACGAGCGCAGCAGCCCGCGCCCGTGGCCCTCGGGGCCTCTCTATCAGCGGTCGCCGCCCCGACCCAGGGGAAGAAGGCGAAGCGAGAGAGAACCCCGGAAACCCAAGACGGGAAGGACAAAGTCCTCGCGAGGGCCATCAAGGTCCTCCAAGAGGTCTTGGTGGCCATCCAGGATGGCCACAACCCCGTCCCCATCATCCTCAGAGGGATGGCAGACCTCTGCGCTTAACGCGCGGGGGCCCTCTGGGGACGAGGACGTGGACGAGCTGCTCCCCGAGTGACGTCACCGCGGCCGCCACCCCCCTCGGACCTTCTACCCTGGCGCTGCCGGCTGATGGGCGCCCGCTGGCCCGCTCCCTGGGGCCGCCAGTCAGGCTCGACCTCGCCGGCGGCGTGAAGACGACCTAGACGAGACACCGAAGAGTCGCCGGCTGAGCATCGCCTGCTGGGCTTCTCCCAACGGAGTCCCACCCGGCAGTGCTTGATCTCGCCGGCGACGGAAGAACTTCGAGGACCCCGGACCCGACCACCGGAGCCGAGCTCCACCGTTCAGGACCCGTCCGTTTTAACGGACGGCGATGCTCCCGCGCAAATAGGCCAACGCCCAGAAGCCGCCTCCCCGTCTCGCCCTTCGGGCGAGTCGAGAAGACAACCTCTGCAGGTCCCTCACAGTTCGTTTGCTATAGCGTCGAGAGCGACACGTCTCGCTCTCCGCTACTAGACCCGCCCGCCCGCTTACACAGTGCGTCCGTGTATTGCCGGCGAGCTCTTACCGAATTGTTACTAATCTTGCTTATCTTTATTTCAGTGTTCGGGCTCTTCAGCCTGCCGCAGTCCAACGAGTAAGTCTAGCTCCCGCTAGACTTTTTTCTGCTTACTTTGCTCTGTCCCCCCTGCCTTTCCATTCTGGTTTTTACCCGCGCTCCCCCCGCCCCCCTGCCGCTGGCAGGGGTGCCGCCAGCCACTATGGCTCAGCCCCTATGCTCTCCTGAGCAGTTTATCTCCTTCATAAAAGAGCATGGCCTCTTAGATGCCCTACAGGCATACTGTAGGACCCCGACCGCCGCCACCGCGACCCCGAAATCTCCTGACTCTGATGTTGACACGTGTCTAAAATTATCTGGTGAGAAATTAGAGCTATTTTTAGGCATAACAGTAGACTCAAAACTACAATGGGGTCCGCATATTGAAAAACTATCGGGTAGGTTGAGTTCAGCTGCATTTGCAGTTAGAAAAATTAGGCAACTTACAGACATTAGTTATTTTCACAGTATCATGTCATATGGGCTGTTATTGTGGGGACGGGCAGCAGATATAGAAACAATATTTATTTTGCAAAAAAGAGCAGTAAGAGCAATTTACAGCTTAAGCAGTAGGGAATCGCTAAGGGAGCGTTTCAAAGAAATAAGAATTCTTACACTGGCTTGCCAATATATATTCGATAATATAATGTATGTCCGTAAAAATATAACAATGTTCAAATTAAATAGGGACGTCCATAACGTAAACACTACAAATAGAAATAAGCTTGCTTATTCTGAATTTCGTTTAGCCAAGGTAAATACATCGTTCGTAGGCTATTGCGTTCGTTTTTACAACAGAATTCCAGAACATGTTCTATCCTTGTCTGAAAATAAATTTAAAACATTCATTAAAAAAATCGCTATGTAAAAAAGCCTATTATAGAATAGACGAGTATATGAACGATATAAGCTCTTGGTAGTAAGCCCATTCCACTGCGATTTCATTGTTATTTAATTATTAATATTGTTACGACGGTGGATAGGAGGTAAAACTTTGAACGCGTTTTTTCCGTGCCTTGGAGGCGTTTTCAGCAGGCTGAAATACCGTTTCAGGCCGTTTCAGAGGGTGCTCTGTCACATACTAGTTTATCAAAATTTCACCCAAGTTACCATGGTTTTCAGGCGCCTGAAACATGTTTTTAGTCCGTTTCAGGCCACCCTCTATCCGATGACGCCATAACCTGAAAACCCGTTTTCAGGCATTTTCAGGACCCCTTATGGGCCCTTGAAGTACATTTCAGTATATGACGAAATTTTCAATAGGAGTGAACATTCCGGAAAGGTGTGACAGAGACATCACGATCGAGCGAGACGGCAGAACCTTCCATGACTTGATGGAGTTTTCGAGAACATCTCAAACGGTATATAAGCGGGGACGACGCGTGCCGCGAGTCAGTTTTATTTTGGAAGCGGAAGCGAAACGAAGTACATGCGAAGGAAGAAGTACCTACTACGAGTATTATCGGAACAGTGCAGTGTGATTAAGTGTTTGTTTAGAGAAAAGTGTTGTGACGTTAAGAAATAGTGCGGAAATAAATCCTACTCTTATTCATCGGTGTATAAAGTGCTTTTCCGATCACGAACCCACCCCTAGAACGTAACAATATTATAATTTATTTAGTTTTAAAAACGTGTACTGACGACGTGATTGCACATTAATAACTATAACACACATTTTATAGCTGACAAGAACTCAATCTGCAGGTTTGCATTCGAATGACCGAATGGTGGCGTAGTGGCCGGGTCACCTATCTCCCTCTAAAATGGTTGAGACTGGTGATGGCTGACCCCTGCGTTATGCTCGTGAACGGGTGCTGTTCGTGTGTCAGGCCGCAGCATTAATGTTTTTCCTACTTTTGTAAGAAGTGTTATTTTGGCTTTTAAAGTTATTGGTGGCTATCACGGAATCATATCATATAGGCTTTGATGTATAAGTTTAAGATGATTTGAGAAAAGATGGTCAGATTGGAGTTTTTTTTCCCGCTGCCTTTTTCTCCACTACAAATACGGCCCGAAGGCAGCGGCTAACATAGTAACATAGTACACTGACATTCAGCAAACAGAATGTAAATTCTTTACGTTGAAATAAATTATTGATTTCTGATTTCTGATCTCTGGCCCCTCGCGCCCGCGGAAACGCTCCGTCTCTCGCGGCTCCGAGTCTCCTGACTCCGCCGCAGTAGTATACTCCTGCGCAAGCACCACCGCGGCCGAATTCTCTTCGGATGAAGGCCACGGTTTTAAAACGGTTGTCCCGAGGAAGAAGCTCTTGCGTAAGCAAGCTTCTTCCCCCAAGAAGGGTAGCTCACTCCCCCCCCCCCCCACTCGACCCCCGTGACCGCCACGGTGACCACCCCCCACCCCCGCCCCCTTATGTCCTTAGACATCCCCGCACTGCCGTCGGCAAAACCCGTGAAGCGGCCTCCGAAGGCTAAGTCCCCCCCTCCCGTCTTCTTAAGAGACAAGTCCGCCTGGACATCAGTGTCCAAATTATGCCTGGACCACAAGGTCCAGTACACAAAGGCCCAAAACTGGGGCGACTCGATTAAAATCGAGGTTCCATCCACCGACCACTTCAGGAGCCTTGCTAGGCTCCTCACTCAAAACAAGGTCCCGTACCACACCTACGCGCTCCCCGAGGAGCGCAAGATACGGGCTGTACTTAGAGGCGTTCTCTCCGAACTCCCTCTCGACTCCATCAAGGATGACCTTATCGCACAAGGTCATACCGTAGAGGCTGTGCATCCTATGCACAGCAGCCGCGGCAAAACCTTCCCGCTATCCCTGGTGATTCTCACCAACACCCCCACAAGTAGGTCCATTTTCTCCGGAGAGCTCACCGTCTGTGGGCTCTCCTGCATTAAAGTAGAAAAGCCCCACAGGCGCGGCCACCCTGGCCAATGCCACCGCTGCCAACTCTATGGCCACGCGTCCGCTAACTGTTCCGCCCCCCCTAGGTGCGTGAAGTGCCTCGAGCCTCACGCCACCGGGGACTGCTCGCGCACTCGCGAATCGGAGGGTCCTCCGGCTTGCGTGCTGTGCAAGCAGCCCGGCCATCCGGCCAACTACCGGGGGTGCCCGCGTGCCCCCCGCTCCTCTCCCCCTAAGGCCCCTAAGGCCCCAAAGGCGACTCAGCCTTCTCCCCAGAGGAGACCAGTGCCACCGCCGGCTATCACCCCGTCCAATTTTCCCTCCCTCGGCCGCCTCGGCCGCCCCACCACCAATTCCAACCCCCCCCAGGTCTCGGGCGAACACTGTCAGTCAGGTTGGCGGGATGTCTGTGTCAGTGTCAGTCAGTGGATCATTGGACCTGAGTGTCTGAGGTGTGGACATGTGTGGTATCTAAGACCATGCTCTCTCTCTCTCTCTCTCTGTGTGAGAGAAGGCTTGTGCCCTGCAGTGGGAGGTAAATAGGCAATATATGAATAAATTCCTGAGAGATAAGGTTAGGTAAAGTGTCATTTTATTTTTGACATTCCAGCTATTTTTAATTTTAATCTATTTAACTTAAATCAATGCAACTGACATTTCAATTATTTAACTTGGACATCGTATTATCTTAATTATCATCATCGTAGATTTAGTACCTGACAGTAGATTTGACATTTGTATTTCACAATGGTATTCTGACATTTTAATTACATAAATAATTTTTTAATACATATTTGCATGTTAAAACATACCTAACAGAATGTGGGCTCATATTTAATAACATGTCATCATAATATACCATGTTCTAATCAAATAAATTTCACTTTTATTTTATTTTTCTATGAACAACATTTGCATAAAATTTATTATAACTATTATTGATTATCACAATTAAAAAATAATAATAAAAAAATGGTCCACATGTGTTTGTGATGACGTGCCCAGGGCCGCATTTCATAAAACTATGTATAATAATTATTATTATTACAACAGTTCGAAATGCAATGCGTAGCCGTTAGCCTTCCTACTCGTCATAGACATGTACATCGATTTGTCATAGTAACCGATAAATTGAAATTTTATGAAATGGGGCCTTGGAGTGGACGAACAATGGCTGATGACTTTCTGCAATAATCCTGTAGGTATAATAATTGAATGGAAAATTCATTTCCATTTTTTAACAGTACAAAACGAAAATAGGTTTTTGTAAATATACGGTTTGGACCCGGAGTCCTATTGGACTAATTAATCATTGTAAAGGTCACGAGTCGGGCAACTCCATTACATATTATGTAATGGGGTTGCCCGAAATTTTCATAGGAATTTGTACGAAATTTTCCTTTTATAAGCTGGTCGCCTATTACTCGTTAACTTGTAAAGCCTATTTAGCCAAGATAGTTTTTTCTTTAAAGTTCATTAACGTGCTACTGCACTAATTTTTTTCACTTTTCTACAATCAGCCGTTTAGCCAGGAGAGGGGGAGGAGACACCCTACTCTTACAAAAGTGAGCGCTTTAAAGCAAGCTATTTCAAGATATTTCGCAAACGGAACACTAAATCTAAAAATTAAAAATCCTACACCCACGATATTTTTAAACGACTAATTCAACCATACCCCACTCTATAACGGAGGCGTGAAAAAAAATTGCATGCCTAATTTTGGTGTACAGAGGAACCCTAAAAATAATATTTTTAAAGATTTTATCCTACCGTTTTGTCGGCGTGATTAATTCTTTTTACCATTTGAGGTTCACTGGAATTATAGGTTTTTTTTATATGACACAGATCGTGGCAGTAAAAGTTATTCTGATGTTAGTAAATTCTGTACAGGTGAATATTAAGGTAAAAGAAAAATTACCATGTATTTACTCTTTCATATTGATCGATAAATATACTCTATCGTTTTTTTTATTATTTAGCCTATATATGTCCCACTGCGGGGACAGGCCTTCTCTCTGAGAGAGAGAGAGAGAGAGTATGGGCTTACTCAGCACGCTTGGCCACCGCGGATTGGCAATTTCAAGCGCTGCGGTATATGAACACCTCAGACACTCAGGTTTTCCCCACAATGTTTTCCTTCACAGTTAGCGAGTGGTAATGCTACTGTAACTTGACAAATGTATGTAACTTACGAATCAAAGTCATTGGTACATGCCGGAATTCGAACCCACGACTCCCCGAATGGGAAGCCGGCGTTCTAACGCTCCGCTACCACCGCTGCTTGTTAAGGTAGGTAAAACAACAATTTTCTTACAATTGGTGAAATTGCTGTTTGCTACAGATAGAAGATAAGTTAACAAGTCATAAGCTCATTATATCGTACGAAATAAAAAAATCGTGTATTTCTTTGCTAAATGTACATACATACATAGACTCATGCCTGTATCCCAGAGGGGTAGGCATAGACCAGGTACTGCCACTTGCCACGATCCTGACAATTCACTAAATGTACTGTAATGCTCTATTTATTGAAATTCAAATTACGGGCAATATATATTTTTATTAGTCTTTTTTTATCGATGCCCTAGCCTAGCTGGGGATCGACTGACATCCAAAACAAAACGTAACGATTCCCTTCAAAATATTCAAAATAAGACGAGAAGGCTCTGCCAGCCAGCTTCTATAAAGGAGAATCGTTACAGTACCTACTCATTATTGTTTACATGGCACATTGACAAACTAAATTTTTTACATATAATTTACTTTGCTTCGCACGGCTCTGTGAATATGGGTGTAATTAACCTCTTTCTTGGAGACCTAATGATAATGGCCAGTCATTAAAGTTTGAAAACTGGAGTGTACGATATAAAAATTGGTGCAGCAGTTTGTAGGGTTGCAACTAAGTAAATATAAAAAATAGTAACACGAGATATCTCGGGACAACTGTTAACTTCTACTAAACCTCGAAGGTTTGATACTTTTTTTGGTTTGGTTATCTTACGGTGCATCTTGGCGAAAAGTCACTTTTAACAAATTAGAGAACATTAAATTTTGCATCTAATGAGTACCAAAACTGAATAGTTCGTTCAAGTAATATAGTAGAAAAAAAAAACATGTTTAAAAATAGGCAATGGCGGCAACCGTCAAGTTTAGACATCCGTACAGCAAGCAATATAATCGTCGTGATCAAGACCAGATTCGCGGTGGTAACCTAGTGGTTAGAACATTGGACTCGGAAGCGAGAGACCCAGGTTCGATTCCCAGTGCGGGCATGTACCCATGACTTTGTTTTCTAAGTTATGTAGATTTGTGAAGTTATAGTAGCAATACCACTTGCTAACAGTAAAGGAAAACATCGTGAGGAAACCTGAGTGTCTGAGCTATTGATATACCTCAGCGCTTGAAATCGCCAATCTGCGGTGGGCACGCGTGGTGATTAAGCCCGTACTCTCTTTCTGAGAGAAGGCCTGTGCCCTACAGTGGGACGTTAGGCTGCTTAAGACCAGAGTTAACTTTTAAATTTTCATTTCAAAAGAATGTATTACTGTCACAGTTAAATCGTCTTTCAGTTACACTGTGAGTAGACATATTATTTCGTATAAACTTATTGGACTTCACACTAAACAAGCACATAATATAAATAACTACCTATAACTCTCGAAATAGGTACCTGGTATTTAAATGAGACGACAATATTTAAATATGGCAGTATCGAATTCAAAACGCAAGTGCGTCAACTGAGGCGTCAACCCTGTCGCGCCTACTCCGATCGAGCGAGCGTAGGTAGTTAAATCGATTTGGGCAATAGCTGTCACATTCTAAATTAGTCAATTTTGTTTTAGGTTGTATTCTGAAGTTGTCATTTTCAGATTTGTGCCAATTTCGGTTCAAAGTCAATTTCTGATGAGGTTAGATCCTCAGTAGGGTGGTCACAGTGTCACGTCATAATACAAATAGGTTTGAGTCGCAAAAAAGCAGTACAGTCATGTCATTATATGATTATTGAAATAGATACAGGCCACTTGAAATTCATAGATAAACGATAAGTAGATGAAGTATGTCTGACATTGCCAATGTCATAAGTAAACAATATTTGAGCACAGAGCATATAAATTTAAGTAAAAAATAAGTGAAGTAGAGACCACTTTTTACTTTGACTGTACTAAATTCCTGACGTAGGCAAAATAAAACGTAGTAATATTTCAACTCAGCAACAATCTAACGTAATCACTTTTCAGACTAACTCATATTCCGAAGAAAATACCATTCTGACCTACTCCGAATCCAAATTATACAGAATCTAACTAATCAAGATTTTGTCACAGATACGCAATAGACTTATTAGAATCTGACAGCTATCGCCCAAATCGTTAAATCCAGCGGACGGCCAACATTGCCTACTGTGTGTTCATTATACTGTGGTTTTTATACTCATTAAACGTAAAATTTTATGCTCTCTAATTTATTTATTGGAAAGCAATTTTTCGCTATGATCCGTGTAGAAGTTATGAGAGAGAAACCAAAAAAGGTCCCAAAATTTCGACGTTTAGTAGCTGCCAAAAGTTGTCTCGATATATCTCATGTTACGATTTTTGATATTTAATTATTTACACCCATATGTACTAGATAAAATAATAAAGACTACTACACCACGTTTTGCAACGTAGAATCATTCTAGTTACTGGCCTAATAGACAACTGATGCGGCACTGTGTACTTCACGACTTTTCAAGCTTGTAACGAGATATTACTTACACATTCTAAAATATAAAACATTTACGTCCATTGTCGAATTTTCTTAGTATCAAACAAGCGATAAATTTAACAGCGCCAGTTAGCGAAATCGTTTGGTCCAATTAGATGGGGGCATAAAATATTCGGTGGGTACTTTGGGCTCCATGGGGTCACGGGCGAGCAACGGTAGCCAACCACCAAGCAAACTGCTCGTAAAACCTGCAAAATTCAAGCAAGCCTCGGATCTCAGGCTTCATGACGGTCTTTTTTACGACGTTAGAAAAGAAAATTAGGTTTTCAAACTGACCGTCCACAAAGATTCTCGAGTCTACCCACCTGAGCGTAAGAATTGAACAATCTAGTTAGAGACTGCCAATACAATCCAATCCATCAACCCATGTTTGTCCACTACTGGACATATCCTACGAGAGGCGAGAATCTTATTTACTCACTTTATTCGGCCATCGGCCATCCTCATCCAGTCGCGCCCTACGAGCTACGCTGCGTTTGCCGTTTGCCCTAGTCTTTATACAAATACCTGAAAAACGTCAATTAGAGTACCATGTTATGTACAACAACTTTTTTTACTGCTTTTGAATTTTTTCATTAACGTCCCATTTTTGTTTTTTAATTTTATGTGACCTTACGGGTTTTCTGCTTTGTTACGGCACTGCGTGATCGGTAATGCTTAAATATTTCAATAAAATAGACATCCACCTAAGTAGACAATCATCGGAGACAGCGACATTGATAAAGCGCGAAGTTCATAAAATTATGTAAATGTAAACAACAAAAAAAAAAAACGAAAATAACCTTTTTTTTACCGAAATTGCGTAAGCAAAAGAGATCTGTCAGGATCGTGGCAAAAGGTAAACGCTGGTATCTGCCTACCCCTCCGAGATACAGGAGTGAGTTTATGTTATGTAATGTATCCAAAAACTTATAGAACAAAAGTAGTTGTAAAACGGAAACTAATTGCTTCAGGAATTGCGCATTTTAGAGGTAATTTTCTATATTTTCTGTGTGATATCCGTTGCGGGTTGAACAAGACGTATCTTGATATTGATTGAGTAAACCCGCAATTGATATCACTTAGGATCCCGCATAAATGGTAGTGTAATACGGGCCTAAGGCCTAAAGTTTTCTTACCTCTAAGATCGTCCTTGACTGGCCATTGTTATGCTCGACACAAAAGAGCAACTTGACAGCGCACTCAAGAAGTCAAAACCGATCTCAGAGCTACAGTTCAGTCACCCTGACCAATGATGTTTTACATACATTACAAAAATTCAATAAAAATTGCGAAAGTAAAACTATATTGTTGTTTTTAGCAATACAAATATTATAAGCTACTGTGTTCGCGACTTCGATCGCGTTGGATTAGAAAATGAAGTGTCCTTGCCCCTAATCAACGTTAATAATTTCACAGTTAATTTAGTTTCTTTCTTTTAATAAATAACTCAGTTTCTTTATCACGTTGTAGAGTATATAGATAGATAGAGCACTCTTAAAGAACACTTAGAGTACTAATTTTAAAGGAGAAACTACAGCGATGTCTTTTAAAAGGTTGATTGTGTTTTATCTGTCCAGTAATCTATGAATGTGTTGAATTATTGACCCGTACATCCTAGCCATACTTTCATTTAAATCGGAAGTAATATATAATAATAAATTTGCCGATAATTCGGCTATTTTATTACTTAACTTTTTAATCATATTAAATTTATGATCGATATTAAATTAGCCATAATTTTTATATCGCATGTTATTAAGATAATTATCAGACATAATACACTTAAAAAGAAACTATATCGTCTCGCCAGTGCCTGCAGTAGTATGTTTACAGGTTGCCATAGCCAACGATTCATAAAACTAAAAGTCATGTTTACTATGACCATTCGATAGGTATACATCGCAAAGTCGATTGATACACAGATTAACAAAACGAATCTGCTACGCAATGTACCTTGAACTGTCATAATAAACTGCAAATTGAAGTATTATGAAACTTGGCCCTGAAAGCTCAGAGATCATCGAGTATTTGTTTTTCTATAGTGCCGGATACAATTAACCAGTTTATGAACATATTTATGAGCATGACGTTATATAGCCTATAATAAATATGATAGATAGACAGAATATTCTTTATTGTATGTACACCAGGAATTACATATGAGAATTAAACAATAACATAGTACAGTATAATTTGCACTAATATGTTACACGGGAATCTGATAATCATGATAAGTTTTATTCAATTCCCTCCAGTGGTTTTTGCGTGATGCGCGCACAAAGAAACAGAGTTAGACAGACATAAGAGTATATCAGAAAGAGACAAAATTTACAGGTTTATTATATTATATGTATAGATAATGGCGTGACTTGTAAATGTGTGTTATCTTTATCAAAGACTGGGTTATTTAACAACTCAGCGGGTTTACATAATGAAATTCTCTCCCCAACAACCTTCCAACATTATAATTCCACTTTATAATGACGAAGGAAATGTTCCTTTTTACCTTTCATAATGAAATTGCGAGGCTAATATTCATAATATAATGTTCAACTCTACCGTCAAGAGGTATTTAATAAAACGTAGTTGATATTTCACTTTATTGGGTGTACCTACGTATAGATTAAGATTTTCTCTCTCTTTCTGTTTGTGATTTTTTTACATTCACATGAGTTCTATAAACACTTCGATAAAACCAATATTGTTGAAATAAAATAGTTGGCGTGACAGAAAAGAGACCTACGCCCACCATTGGCCTCTAGCCTCTAGGGCTTGATAGACAGATTAGATAGGGCAGTTAGTAATTCAGACAGAGAGAGAGAGGGAGAGATAAATCAACCGTTAGTGTAATGGTTTCAAAAAGCACAATTACACACCACAGATTAAGTTTAAATTAAATCTAAATTTAAAGAAGAAATAGAACATTTGAAACACAATAAGCAAAATTTTGAAATGAAGTACATAACTTACTTGGTAGATCAGGCTCCGAGGGCGAACACAACAAAAAAGGGCCGGTCTACCCACTAAACGTTATCTGCCTATAAAATACACCCTACTTGAGCCCCCTACCTAGCTCAAAAGCACATGGCATCTTGAACAATCACAGACAATATCCTGTCAAATAGAAGTCTTTCTAAAAATATTAACAAGTAATCTTATTACTTATCTTAATTGTCTTATGTAGAGTTCATATTGTTACCGATAAACATATGTCTGAATAAATTATTTCCCAAGTAACTCTAAAAATCATAAAGAATAACACTTTTTGTTTAATAACGGAAATAAATAGGCACTGGTATCAGTTGGTATTGATTAATAAATTAAAATTCAATTACAAATTAAATTATTGTTTCTCAAATGTAGATCATAAAAAAATCAGTGAATTGATCGATATCCTGTGACATGCATGCAAAGACTGATGAATATTGATGAAGCGAAAGAGGTCTGTCAGGATCGTGGCAAGTGGCAAACCCCCGTCTTGGCCTACCCCTCCGGGACACAGGCGTTAGTATAAACTCATCATCATCATCATCAGCCATTTGACGCCCACTGCAGGACATAGACCTCCTTCATAGTATAAACTAACAATCAGAAATCGGAACTAGACATTTTTCTGCTTCTTTGCTAGGATATCCATGGACATTGTATAACGCTTTTAAATTTAAATAACATACAGGCAGGTACACTAATTATTATCATATTCATGCAGTGAAGGCACATAACAAACAAAAATCTATCGCCAAACAGCAAAGGAGAATCCCATTTTCGCCATAAAATAAATAAGATTAAAGCTGGCTGCTACGTGAATATAGTGTGAAATTAAATGTTATCAGAGACGGACGGGCGATCACCTCTGATATCTTTTTTCCAATATACCTAGGCTCAATCTATGTTCGCGATGGAACTTAATTAATGACGTCAGCGTTCAAGTATCCACGGTATTGTTCTATAGGAAGGGATTATGTAGTCTGTAGAGCTCTCGCTGTACTCTATTATATAATGCTAAGCCCATTTAATTTTGAAGTGTGTTGCTGAAAGGTCTGGAGAAACTTAAACGGGCTAATCAAGTAATCAATACAAACATTTTTTTATGAGAGCAACGCTAAAAATGCCTATAAAATATCACCTCATGCTACATTCTGAAAATTTAAAAATATATTTAACGTAAAGAATTTATATCGTGATTGTTAAATGTCAGTAAACAATGTATTGTAAGCCTTAGGATCACTTTTGTAATGCAGAAAAAGCAGCGACCATCCTCCAATCTGACCATCTTTTCTCAAATCTCATAAACATAACATAGCCTAAACTCACGCCTGTATCCCAGAGGAGTAGGCAGAGACCAGGGACTGCCACTTGCTACGATCCTGAGAGATCACTTTCGCTTTCTCAACATTCATTAGTCGTTAGATGCACGCACGCCGGTTTCAGGTACTTTTTATTTTGCCCTTTTCTATTTGGTCGAAGTATGTCCATCTGGGTCGTCTCTTACCGGCCCTTCTACCCACATTCGCTCGATATATTTGTTTCGTCAATCTTTCTTCCTTCATCCTCTCCACATGTCCAAACCAACGCAGCATTCCAAATCTCAATAAATATAATACTCGTATATTCGATTAGTACCATCAACAACTTCAAATGCAAAACTTAAGTTACTCTTCTTACAAAAGTAGCTCTGGCCAGACACGACCAGCACCCGTTCACGAGCGTAACGCAGGGGTCATACATCACCATTCTTAACCATTTTAAACCGGACCTGGTCACCATGCCATCATTCGAATGGCCTTCGACAAACTTGTGTGATTAAGTGCTTGTCAGTCATAAAATTAATAATAGCAGTTCATCATCATCATCAGCCATTTGACGCCCACTGCAGGACGTAGGCCTCCCTCATGGTTTTCCAAGCTTCCCGGTCTTGTTGCGCCCGCATCCAGCGACTCACCGCGAACGTAACCGGGTCGTCAGACCATCTGGTGGGGGCCTGCCCACACGCTGCGTCGACCGGTCCGCGGTCGCCAGGTCAGAACTTTTTCGCCTCAACGGCCATCAGTTCTCCGAGCTATATGCCCCGCCCACTGCCACTTCAACTGAGCAATTCTTCGAGCTATATTAGTAACTAGGGTTCTTTTGCGAATCTCCTCATTCCTGATTCGATCACGCAGTGAAACTCCTAACATTAATACGAGTTTTTGTCAAAATGTAAACAACTGCTGGCGAGAATCGAATGGCGAGTTTCGCCATGGGATAAACGCTTACGATTATTCGCCGCTCGCGTGCCAGAAACTCTTCTTGGGTAACTTCCGCTTTAGACTTTTATGGTATTGAGTGGAACTAGTGGCGAAACACAACAAAAGGGTTGTTAAATAAATAATTAAATAAATTATTCGTTTTAAAAACCTATTTAGAGGTCAAAAATTGCACCCATGCCGGGACTTCAACCCGCGACCTCTGGCTAACCGTGCCAGCACTCTCCCAACTGAGCTAATGGGCAAGTGCAGGCATCGGCGAAATTTCGAAGCTCTTTACAAACTTCTCTGTATTACGTACAGGCAGCGACATCTGGCCGAAGTAATTCACATCACTTGCAGCCCTGAGTAACCCTCTTCGCAGTTCGGTTTTTACATCGGAATGATATCGCTGCACCTGCATGATTACATTCTTTTTGTTGCACTAACCCGTGCTGAGGACAATTTTAAAGACCTATTTAGAGGCTAAAAATTCCACCCATGCCGGGACTTGAACCCGCGATCTCTGGCTAACCGTGCCATTAGCTCAGTTGGGAGAGCGCTGACACGGTTATCCAGAGGTCGCGGGTTCAAGTCCCGGCATGGGTGGAATTTTTAGCCTCTAAATAGGTTTTTAAAATTGTCCTCAGCACGGGTTAGTGCGACAAAAAGAATAAAATTAATCGTTCTCCACATATTTTTTTGTAATATTTACTACCCACTTGTCTGTCTTGAAATTAGATTGACATTTTTATGAGTCACGGATTTGCAATAATTATATAATAGGCGCCATGACTTAGTTGTGGGTTAAGTAAGTAAGATAAGTACCTACTATGAAATTATCTGTCAAATGAGCTATCCAACAATAATAAGCTATCGTGGTAGCGCGGTCAGTAGAACACTAGCCTCACATTCAGGAAGTCGTGGGTTCTCACCCCAGGCACGTTCCACTTAGTTTTTAGGGTTCCGTACCTCAAAAGGAAAAAACGGAACCCTTATAGGATCACTTTGTTGTCCGTCTGTCCGTCCGTCCGTCTGTCAAGACCCTTTTTCTCAGGAACGCGTGGAGGTATGAAGCTGAAATTTATATCAATTACTCAGGTCTATTGTCCCTTGAAGCTGTGAAAAAATCAAACTTCTAAGCCAACGCAATCAAAAGATACAGCCGTTTATGCCGCAAATTTTCGACACTTGCAAGGGAATCAAAACCTACAGGGTGCTTCCCGTGAACTCAGAATCTTGAAATTTGGTACGAAGCAATGTCTTATAGCATAAATAAAGGAAAAATTACGAAAACCATAAATTTTTAGTTACATCACATAATATATTTTTTTTTATAATTTTAAACTTACTACCCATTTCCTCATAAACGCGTAGAGGTATTAAATTGAAATTCATACCAAATACTCAGGTCTATAATACCTTTAAGCTGTAACAAAATCTAACTTCTATGTCAACGCAATCAAAAGAAACAGCAATTTAAGCTGCATATTTTGAAACTCGCAAGTACTCGCAAGGGAATCAAAACCTAAAGGGTACTTCCAGTCGACCTAGAATCTTGAAATTTGGCATGAAGCAACGTTTTATAGCACACATAAAGGAAAAATTCCGAAAACCTTAAATTTTTAGTTACATTACAAAATATATATTTTTTAATAAATATAAACTTATTACTTTTTTCCTCATGAACGCGTAGAGCTATCAAGTTGAAATTCATATAAAAATACCATAGTTATGACTCGATTGTCGTAATGAACGAACTTTGTAAACCTTGCAGGTTTGTACGGAACCCTCGGTGCGCGAGTCCGACTCGCACTTGGCCGGTTTTTTTTTAATCTTTTTTTATTTATGGAGGGTTCAGTACACTTTGAGACCATGTCACCCGACTTAGTTTTCTAAGTTACGTACATTAGTGAATTTGTAGTAGCAACACCACTCGCTACCTGTGAAGGAAAACATCGTGAGGAAACTTGAGTGTCTGAGGTGTTCACACACTTTAGCACTGGGAATTGCCAAACCGCGGTAAGCACGTGTAGTGATTAACGGCGAGGTATGTGAATACTCAGGTTTTCTCACAATGTGTTCTTTTACCATTAGCGAGTGGTATTGCTATTACATTTAAAAAAATTGTAACTTAGCAAACAATTGGTACATGCTGGGATTCGAACCCACGACCTCCTGAATGTGATGCGGACCTTCTACCCCTGTGCTACCGACCGCTTTGGAAAACATGTAAATAATTTATTTTCGTATTTGAGACTAAAGCAAAGTGTTTCAGTCAGATTTATTCTACATGTTCCTAATGTACACAAAAGCCTTCTCCTCCTATTAATATTTAGGATTTTCTTTTTATTAAATCATTAACACTTTTTTTCAGTTTTTAGTGAAATACCTATGCCCCTCAGGAAAGTCCCAATGCACCAATCTGAACAAAAACCGCGCACGACTAAAAACCAATGTCACAGCTTTCAATGCAATCTACACTTACAATGCTGAACGTTACTTACCGAATGAATAATAGCATATCTGGAAGAGGTGCGGCGCTAGAGCAGTAAGCAGTCCGAACAGCGCTTGCGGCAGCTCCGTGGCCAAGAACAGCCCCAGCAACGCGACCAGCATGCGCGTGGTGCGGTCCGTGCGGCCGCCGCCGCCCCGCCGCCCGCCCTCCCCCTTCGGCCGCCCCTTCACGCCCTGACCCGGGAAATCACACACATTACTCACACTGACTGAATCAAATGGAAGCTCTAGTAGGGCTCGGAAGTCCCGGACCCGATTGAGGACGTAATGCCGAAGCACATTAATATTGATATCTCATTTTCCACAAATTCTGCCCTTAATTCATTCACCAGTTCAATGGGTTTTCTGTATAAATTAGCAACTGAAGTTGGGAAGGGTACTTGTATCGAGACAATGACAGATATAATGCCAGGATTACGGGTGAATGTCTAAAATCCAGAGCAATAAATAAGGGTCACTGACGAAATCGTTCATTCTTAGCAACGAAGTAGGTACTGAGAAGCTTAGCATAGTAAAGACCATTATTATACAATTTTTTATGTATCGTAAGCGAGAGACCAAAGTTCGATTCCCAATGCGGACATGTACCTATGTGTTTGTTTTTTAAGTTATCTACATTTGTGAAGTTATAGTAGCAATAAAACTCGCTAACGTGAAGGAAAAGATCGTGAGGAAACCTGAGTGTCTGAGCTATTCACATAACTCAGCGCTTGAAATCGCCAATCCGCGGAGGACACGCGTGGTGATTGAGCCCATACTCTCTCCCTGAGAGAAGGTCTGTGCCCTACAGTGGGACGTATATAGGCTGCTTATGTATACATATTTTTATACACATGTTACTTACTAGATTGGATTGAGTGTCACTTATGTATATTATATGTTTGTGATATCCTTGTATGGTACATCACAAGATATCCTAGTTTGAGGGTGTGGCAAGTGATTGTGCTGTGTCGATGTCATGTTGTGTAATTAATTTATAAATAGTATTTGTTGTGGTTTTTATTTTATTAAGCTAGCTCCTTTCATTGCCGTGAAAGAACGATTTCACCATTTTTACTGCACTCAAGTGTAGATTGAACAATTCGAATCACAACCAACTTCACTTGTAAAGTACTAGTAAGTACTTGCCGTCGACAATCGAATTTCATCCACTGGCAATCGGATTGTCTGAATAAAAGAAAGTACTTAACTCGTCAAGTCACCGTACATTTCCGAAACTGAAATAAGCGAGTTCCGACAGCGGCAGCCTGAAGTTTCAGTTCGTTTTATACTTTTTCGCGATAGGCGAATGAATATGAATGAGATCATCCGAATACATGTTTTTCTCGACATGTTCTGCCAATTCTCATTAGTGGCGTTCAAATTATTTGGCGCAGTCATTGCGAACTCGTTAAAACTTCACCTAGTCTGCGTGGTTACTCGCGTAGTTTTTGCAGCGCCAATTTAGTATTCCATACTTTTAAAAATAAACGTCAGTATGCATCATGGAAGTAGTATGTACTAAACATACTACTTCCATGGTATGCAGAGAAATCTATACAGAATAGGAAACTCATAAACTTTACCTCGTTTGTGGTTATGGCTGATTTCTTTAGCAGTTTGATTCTCCTTCTGTCACTTGATTTCATTTTCATTATCAAACACACACTGAGAAACGACAGCACTATACATGGAATTAATTTTATAAAGACACTGTACACCCAAAATATTGCCGTCAATAACTCTTTATTGTCAGTCATTGTAATTGCGTAAACTAGTTCTTTATTAGTTTCGTTACTTATAGTCCTATTTGTTACAGTTTCGTTCATCGTTCCGGTGATAGCAGCCGAGGGATTTACTTCCTTTATGTTCATAGCGAAGTATATCGGGAGACAGAGCACTGGGCACACGATATACGCCATAGTGATGGCGACATTGGTGTTGCGTTTGCTGCATAGCGTCATGTTCTTCTGCGGGAACTTGATCGCGATGAACCGCCAGACGGCCAATGTTATTGTTAACCAGATAGAGACGGTGTGGAAGGTCTGACTGAATATAGAGTGAAAGTAAACAAAGACCGCCCAGCCGTAAGAGTTGCGATTGAGCTCGGGGCTGAGATCGGTGTAGATGTGGAGCGCGAAGGGAATGTAGTCGAGCATGACGAGCAGGTCAGCCACGGCCAGCGCCGTGAGTATGGAGTTGGTGGTGGAGACCATCTCACGGCGACTGAGCACGGCGATGTTGAGTGAGTTAGCGGCTGAGCCCAGCACGCACAGCGCAAGCGCGATGCAGCCGTGCACCTTCACGTACACGGCCTGGAACTGCTGCCCGCCGGGCACACAGTACGCCTCCGAAGCCTCCATTTCTCCCGCCTCCGCGCCACCGCGACTCAGTGCACACTCACTCGCATTGCCCTCTGAAACAATATAGCCTCCCTTAGTGGCAAACAGAAGTTGGGCCCTTATAAAGGGCCCGTACTATAAACAGGGTGTAACAAAATTCTTATTTACATCCGAAATCGGGGATGTCGGTTCGTCAATACGAGCAACTTTTACTATAATATGTAGTTTATGAGTTTCTATGACCACCTTCATCATCAGACCATGAGCATCACACAAGGTTTTTACCCTTATAGTTTTGTCAAGACAAATCAAACAAGCACGAACATGTCGGGGTTATCTTATTTCATTGCAGAGTTCCTATGACTGAGTACCCTCCGACTCAGACCAGCTCTATGGTGCCATAATATTTTATTGTCATCGAAGTTACGCAGGTATACCAATTTTCAGCTCAACCGGTCCCCGGAAAGTGGTTAAAATCTTCCTTGCGAGATTTGTTAACATACATAGAAGAGTAAAACTAAATAAAAGCTTGTAATTATTTAACTGCACATTTGTATCATGTATGATCGGTATTCATATAAAAATATACAATGATAAAACTTTAACTACCGTCACGGTCACTTACCATGACAAATATGTCGAATACAACAAATTGTCATCGGTGTTAACCATGTTTTTTTTTAGTAATCGATTTTTTTGCAATTCAAAATAGCGACCATTTGTCTATTTTCCACCTGCCACAGTCCGACAAATAATTCAATTTTTGAAATAATTATGGGTAAGCCGGATTGTCACTTTAATGCAACAGTGCCCTGGACCCCATCTTATAGAACTACGATTCAATTCGCCAATCTAATCTGATAAACATTGCATATCATATTAACCCACAGATTAATAAGTAGGAAGACTAATTGTATTTATCGGCTACGCAATGTACATCGAATTTTCATATTAAAGTATGAATAGTAGTTTTATGCAACGCGGCTCTGGAATAACATACAAGGCAACATTTTATCTAAATCTCACGTAGACGATGTCGCAGACCCAGCTAAAGGGCCAGAAAACCCTTTTCTGAAGCAAGCCAGCTTCCATTGTTATAATAAAGACTTCATAGAAAATAAGCTTCCCATTGTTCGTAGGTGTTTACCTACGAAATATGTTTATGTAATGTTATTATCTCTCATCATCCAGGATTCAGGATTGGTACAAGGACCGGTTATTCTGCCCTACTTTTATTTCACTTTACAGCTAGTGTAAAAAATGGGAAATAAAACTGACAAAGCTACTCTAACGGCGCGCCCCTTCTGCTAGATAACCTCAGGTACACAAAACAATCCATTATCAATGTGCAAAGTATGTTTTCAATGTCGAAATAAAAACATTTTGGGTATTAAAAACGGATCCTTTTGTGTAACGTTCAGTGATTGGAATAGGCACAATATAAATGCCTGTAGCTGGCGTGGATACCTACGTAACACTGCTGTTAAAATTACCAAATAGATTATGTTGAATTGATTTTTGCTTGAACCGGGTGTATGACCTAGTAATAGCTAATTTAACTTATACCGGCTATACCGTATAGCAGTTGAATTTCAAATATTGTCTCAAACAGTTGAACAAAATATTAAACGAACTCCGTGCATGTACTAGAGACTTTGTTTCCTAAGTTAAGTAAATTCGTGAATTTGTAGTAGCTATACCACTGGCTAACTGTGAAGGAAAACATCGTGAGGAAACCTGAGTGTCTGCGGTGTTCATGCGATTTCCAAAAAGACCGGTTGGAAGCGGCTTGCATCCAGCGTCTTCCTGCCACTTGGATGAGGTCATCTGTCCATCTTGTGGCCGGTCGTCCTACGCTGCGCTTGCCGAAAAGCATCTTTATTTCTTTATGCATTAATATTGTGCTTTCCGTGTTTTTTTTTTCTTATAGCAAAATCTTTTATACAATTATTATTATAATGCAGCCTATATACGTATATACCCACCGTAGGGCATAGGCCTTCTCTCAGAGAGAGAGTATGGGCTTCACAACTACGCGTGCCCACCGAGGATTGGCTATATCAAGGGCTGTTCTCTTCAATCGCCTTATATGATACGATTTTATGGTCGGCTTAGGTACGAACCATAAACCTACTAATTCTCACGCCTCCTCCAGTGATATCTAGCTCTCTAACGAAGTTCTATTGAAGGCTGCGAGACTAAATTAATTAAAGCGACTTTACAAACTGTAATCTGAAGTTGTTAAACTTGTTATCTAGCACACTTTTAACCGTGAGAAGAGCTCAAACAACGAGCGGGACATCTGCAGAATCTTGGCTGCCTCAGCATTCTTAAAAATGTTTTTTTCCCGGACAGATTTTTCTGCTTGACGGACTGCAATAATTTAGAAGTGTTTTTCGGGCTCCTTTATTTTTCACAATAAATCTTTCTTAGAATTTCACGAATTTTGTCTTAAGATTTTTGTATAAGCGCATGAAGGCACTCTAGGTGGATGCTCCTCACTCGCAAAGCTTCTGAGTACCTCCCGGCATGAAACTGTGCCGCGCTCCTAAGCCCCGGGCCACACAGAAGGGACTTGGGGTGAGGGCGCGGAAAAGACGCGACGCCTTGTATAGAAATCACGCCCAAGTCCCGGCCCTTCAGTACATTTTGTATGAAAGTGAATTGGATTAACGACGCGTCTCTTCCGCGCACTCGCCCCACGTCCCTTCTGTGTGGCCCGCCCTAACAGCGCGATCTATGCAAGAATTTTATTTTCGTAAACTAGGTGAGCACTTCTTGTGCTCAATAAAGAGTTCTCCATCAGGGTAGATCCCTAACCAGTTTTAGATAAGTACAAATCATTGTTCAAATATAAGTAATTATACATAGACTTACATAGACTTACCTAGGTAAATTTAATAATGCAGCCCATATACGTCCCACTGTAGGGCATAAGCCTTCTCTCGGAGAGAGAGTATGGGCTCAATCACCACGCGTGCTAACCGTGCATCTCACGATGTTTTCCTTCACTGTTACCGACTAGTATTGCTACTACAATTTCACAAACGTACGTAACTTAGATTAGTACATGCCGGGTTCGAACTCGCAACCTCTTGAAACATAAAAATGTGTAGTGCTTGTGAAAGTAAGCGTTACAAATTATTGAATGATTCTACGTTGTCCCCACAGTTGTCACACTAAAAGTCCCAGTGCCTTGGCAATATCCGGGAGCCCCTAACACCTTAACATCATTTATCAACTTTGCTACTTCTATGGAGCGACAGAGGAAAGCAATTTTCGTAACAAAATTTCGCACTGCCTCTTAACCTTACAAGCTCTGACTGGTCGAGAATAATCGCTAGGATTCGTATCGTTTACTTATCTATCCAACAACGCATGCTTTGCTTTCGCTGCCTCGAGAAGTGATTATTTGTTTGGAATTCTCGTTTATAGTTTACAGAAGCCAGTTTAAATATACTTACGCTATTATTAGTAACAAACATTCAAATCTATTGGAATGGAAATGCCCATCGCCAAATGGAAAACTTGCACTGGTAAAAATGTTTTAATAGAATAGGAGAGAACACTTTAAAAGATAAATTAACGTGATATTTTTTTTCTCGGCGACTAATACTTTTTATAACGTAACCAGTCTAAAAGTCAATATAGTCACGTGGTACTAAAACGCGCCATACAAATCGACCTTAGACTATGACGTCACTCCCTGACGTAACGCTTATAATGTATGAAGCGTTTATCACTATTTCAATTATCTCGTAAAATTACGTTTTTATGTATGTTATGTATGTATGTATAAGAAAACGTTCAGATTTCAATAACAAAATGAAATGTAATGAGTTTTAAGTTATTAGAGTAACATTATTTTTCGCATATTTTGTGACCCCGAAAACCCCAAAAAATTTTTGTTGTTTTATTTTTAAATTTTTCCTAGGTTTTTATATTATTTCTATGATATAAAAAAAATAGTCACTCCAATCTAAGTTAGACGTAAGTTCCCCATTATAAGTATTGGAGCCCGAGTGTTTCAGGTATTCATATACCTTAGCACTTGATATACGTTTTATCTATCTATCTTATGTTCGCCAATCCGCGTTGGGCACGCGTGGTATCGTCTCATCTTACATTTCATACCCTCTCTCTGATAAAAAGTCTGGCCCTCCAGTAAGACGCGTAGGCAATTTATGGGGTAATTGTAAGTAAAAGTTATTGAACAAAACATTTAAAATTCGATAATTAACAACTGATTTACTCTGATTACCCATAACTACATCGGAATATACATTTAATGTTGGATTTAAATAAACTTTTAGAAATGTATGAGCAATTCTTAAAATTACGAAATTAGTGAATTTGTTGGACTTATTCGACCTTAGCGTCTATTCCACATTTTGAAGGTAGTTTAAAAAACCTTCCTATCCGCACATATGCGGGTGATTATTTGCTACCTTTATGTTACCAATTTACGACTAAATGAAAACTGTTCTAACGGTAGGTACCTACGTTCAATTGTTCAACTTTGAGGACGATAGGGTGAGGAAGAGTCACGTTTAAGTAATCAATAATCATAAGCACAGTTAATGTTTATTTATTTGTGTATTTATTTCATTATCTGATCATCAAATATAATGATTGTATTGAAATACAG
Organism: Yponomeuta evonymella; assembly: GCA_963969515.1. Lineage (NCBI taxonomy): Eukaryota > Metazoa > Arthropoda > Insecta > Lepidoptera > Yponomeutidae > Yponomeuta > Yponomeuta evonymella. The sequence goes on from OZ018346.1 coordinate 10,149,324, forward strand.
TCTAGGTAAATTCAGGAAGGTAACAAAAAGTTCGGGAACAATTTGAATTTATATTAAAAAAGTAATTTTACATAACTCGATACTTAGAAAGATGTTTTGGGTAATTCCGAGCTGGAATCTGACAAAGGCTGCTGTAGGTACTGTTTGTTACAGACCGAACCAAAGAATGTTTCAATATGCCTCCGCTTTCTTTATAAAAATGCTTTTCTGCTACGTTCTGAACACAAGTTGCCCAGTCCTCTCCATTCTTATTGCGTACATAGGACGTGTATGTTACACATATTACGAATGCTAGGTAATATAATAAAGCGACCGAGGGGTTTGGCGAGGAGTGAAGCCCATGAATTGAGCCAGCAATAACATTTCTTTTGAAACAATTTTAATAAGCGACTAAACATTTTTTGAGTACAATTGCAAAGTGACCCGTTACGTAAAGCAATGACAGTTAAAGAAACGGACTGAATAACCTATTTGCCTTTCGCTCACACAATATAGACGGCAATATGATATGAGCCAAAGGCAGTGATTGTCCAGTCTGTCTCTTTCTTTAATTAACAGTATTGTACCTGAGTAGTGTGTACTTCAATATTACATATTCTGTGAAAATTTCAACTGGCCACCTCCTACTCCTACTTCAAGACAGTTCAAGAGATAGGTAAAGGTCCTTTTAAGTAAGACATCGAAGGCTTAATACCAAAGTAGGTAGGTAGGATCCGGTTGGCAACCTTTGGATATAGAATACGAAATAATTGAAATAAACCTAAATGACCTTTAAATTCGGAGAAATTATTGAAAAACTGTATAGGTTGTTATTGGTTAGCTCAAAAATTTCCAATTCCAGAAACAGCCCAACTAGAGATTATCTTTTAGAACATCTTTTTTTCGTGCGTTTTTACATTTACATTTTTTGAAATTTTTTACGACATTTTTTACATAATTTTATTAAATTCACGCTTTACCGATGACGCAGCCGTCGGTAAATCATTGCCCCACACATGGCAGAAGAAAGTCTATTCTATTGAACACATACGAAGCGCCGCCACTATCAAGCAAAAAAACTGGCCAAGTGCGTGTCGGGCGATGCGCCGTGTAGGGTTCCGTAGTTCAATTAATTTTATATTTATTAAAATAGAACAATTGCACAATAACGTTACAGGTATTGTTATTGTACAACCAGTGGCGTTTTAACCGACTTTTCTATGGATTACTTAATATAAAGAAGAAAAACTCACAATAAGCTGGCCAACTCAGAAGTTAGCCATCGAAATATGCGGACTGGTTGATATGATGAATATATTAATTGAGTTCATGGTTCAACTAATAAAGTTAACTTCATCAAAGTAATGTTCGATGGAATTTATACGATATATTGCCTTTATAAAATTGTCGACCAATACTCACCTAACTTTTAACTTAAGTTTAACTTCGTTATAGTGATATCGCCCTAATTTTTTTCACGTTTCTACAAACAACTGTTGAGCCGGGAGACGCTTCGCTCTACCAAAAATTTGCGCGAGTCGAAAAGTTCCCGTACACCCACAACATATTTAAACGACCAATTAAACGATACTCGTACTTACAACATGGAGTAGACCAGAAAAAAATCATGAGGAATTTAAATGTAGGGGACACCGTAAAGAAAATTTTTAAGCACTTTATTTACTCTTTTATCGGCTTTATTATTATGTAATATGCACAGCTTTTTAGTTTTTTGTACATTTTTTTAACGTTTCAAAACTTTAACGTGACCAATACAAGTTGTTCCCCACGGAGTGTCAACAGTGCATCGACTTCACCAACAATCAATGTGTCGGTACCGAAATACAAGAGTAAATACACTGATGGATAGAGAATCGATAACGTATTAGGGGGTCGACGTTGATCTAGGTCACATTGTACTATCAGTCAGAAGACCTTTAATGTATTCCTAGCAAGAACCGCACCCTCTACAAATATTGTGGCGGAGTCAAGCCAGCTCGCCCTTGCCGTCGGCGCTGTCCTGCCGCTACGGTCGCCCGCTGATCGGAACGTCTTGTAGCGCCGCAAACACATTACTTTTCATACTATTTTACTCGTCAGCATTAATTAACACAAACTTTATTGTATCGCCTGCGGCAGTCTTCCATTCAAACGTCGAAAATCGAAGTCCCTACTTCTTGTGATCTTGAATGAAAGTGAAAGTGAACTACATTTATTGCCAAAAACATACTTTGTACATAAATATAGACATAAGCTAGAGGAGACGCAGAGAACCCCGCGGCTCCAAAGGTTTGTGCCACAGGACATCACGGAAGTTCATGGTGTATTAATCATCATCGCATTAGTATCATCAGCCCACCTCTGCCCACTGCTGGTTATAGGCCTTCGCCTCAAATGCCATTTCTCATCGTCACTTCCCTTGGTGACCTTTCGCCGACTAAACGATCCAACCATCCAACCATCGAGCAGCTGATCTGCCTAGTTCTCGGCCACCACTCTGTGATTTCCCTGGTTCAACTGCCGTATTCCCGCCTCGCCGGATGTCCCGCCCATTTCCATATCAATCTTGAGACTCTTTTACAAATGTCGTCAACATGGTTAGCTTCATAGCTTCATGTACTACTTATTACGCATGGTGTCATAATGTAAAGTGATTAAGTATCATCAATAATAAAAATAAAACCAAGCGTGCAACGGCTTGGCAATTACAGAAGTTATATCCTCGTGTACAATAATAGTAATACTTAATGATAAGTAATTGCATTTCCTTGGTTTTTTAATTAAGATAATGCTGACGATGAATTTCCTATGCAAATAGGTCGCAGGTCCATTATAGGAACTCTTTGGTTGTACATAAGATTTTCCACGCGTGACTCGATCAAACGCGAGAAAAAATTTAAGCCCACTTAAAAGCTTTTATGTTATCCGAGTAGGTAAATACAGTATGTGAGTGGCTATCAGACAAAGAGGTTGTTTATTATTAAGGTAATTAATTAATAACATTCGATTACCTTACCAACGAAATACTTTACAAATACACACACTCTCGCCTTTGCAACTTTCAGTAGGCAACACCAACGATATCTATTCATATTAAATTTTCCTTTGAAACATCAAAGGAAATCTGAAGCGGGCTGATTATTTTTCTATGTAATTGGACACAATTATTTCCTTTATAAACAAACAAAAATGTTATTTACTAGGAGTAAAGCAATGTCTCGCTTAGGACTCGAGTAAAACAATACAGTTCTAGAAATATAACAATAGCAGTTGCTTCTCAACTCTTCACCAGTGCCTCAATTATGTGGATAAGTCTGTATTGTAACGCATAAAGTAAAACGAAAGGAAAATACAATCCTACTTCCTACTATCCTACTAATATTGAAAACGTGAAAGTTTGTGAAGATGTTTGGATGATTGTTACTCAATCACGGAATAACGGCTGAACGGATTTAGATGAAATTTGAGTGTTTGAATCCCGGGGAAGGACATAGGATACTTTTCATCCCGGAAATTACACGAAGTCGCGGGTAAAAGCTAGTAAAAAATAAAATGGCATACACGATCGCGGTACAGCGGATTCAGATATCTGAGGTCTATTTATGCACACATCCACCAAAAATCCACCAAATCCTGAGTAGAATGAGGTACCACTTTACAGTAACAGCATAAACAAACCTTTGAGAAAAACTTCTTGTATGAGATGAGGGCTTCCCATTTTTTAGGGTTCCGTACCCGAAGGGTGCCAAACGGGACCCTATTACTAATACTTCACTGTCCGTCCGTCTGTCTGTCTGTCCGTCTGTCTGTCTGTCACCAGGCTGTATCTCATGAACCGTGATAGCTAGGCAGTTGAAATTTTTACAGACGATGTATTTCTATTACCGCTATAACAACAAATAGTAAAAACAGAGAAAAATAAATATTTAAGGGGGGCTCCCATACAAAAAACGTATTCCTGTCTAAAAACAGCGCTCGCCATCTAGCGGCCATCTATGTAACCTTCACAGCGCCGATGTCATGTCGTTAAATGTCAATGTTAAACGCTTCTTGTTGGTTTCTTTAGATGGCGTTGTTCTATAGATAATAGTACGGAACCCTTCGTGCGCGAGTTCGACTCGCACTTGGTTGCTTTTTTTTATATTTTACAACTGTTATTTGTCAAGGAATCCGCAATAACAGGGGCAAAAAAATGACAATTTCGCTGATTGTTTTAGTTGTGTTGGTTATTGTCTGGTCAAGGTTTGTGTGGCTTACCTGGACACCCGTTACAGGCAAGCTAGTTTAAAAAAAAATGTTCTAAACCCAGTTCTAATTACATATTTATAAATAATAATGTCTATTTTCAGTAATATTGCTTTACTTCTATAATTCAAGTACTTTTCCTCCGCGTCACATAAGCGTTGCATAGTCTGTGTAACATGTCGTTCATAAGAGCAGCTAAAAGTAGCACCGCAACGCAACGTGCTGATGTGATCCTGCCACGAACAAAGACAGATCATCCTGAAAAATACGCTCGCGAAATGTTTGCGCCCACAATAAAGCTATGTAAAGGCGAAATCAGATGGTTCACTTTTCATTCGTTCCGCGTCTTTCACTCGGAATACAGCATCTAAACACAGAAAGTACGTCGAGAGCCGTATAAATTCATTAATGAACAGGGCTTAAATTCTGTAAGGGCATTGTGGTTCCTGCAAACATCGTGAGGAAACCTAAGTGAATGATGCGTTCACAGACCTCAATGCTTGAAATTACTAATCCACGGTGGGCACGCTTCGTAATAAAGCCTAAACTCTCTCTCTCTCTCTCTCTCTCTGAGAGAAGGGCTGTGCCCTGCTGTTGGTCGTATATAGACCACATAAAAAAATTGAGGCCCAGATCCAATCATGTTGAATCGGTTCATTCGCCATCTTTTTTTTTTATATTAAATAACAATTAAATGTCCTAAACACTGAATGAACGAAGAGTATTTTATAACACGGTCAATAGAAGAAATCTATTGAGCTTTTATCTGCATCTCACTCACAAGATATGGACGGCAATTTGTATGAGCGGGAGGCAAATAGCTTTTTTATTGAACCTACATAGTTAGAAAAATTAACGTACATTTTGAACACGTCAAGGAATGAAAGAAAAAATGAACGATAACTCGAGTGAACGTTCATCTAACTGAATAAATTTTTATTTTTACTTTATTATTTATTTGTCTTCAACATAGTAAGGCATAATAGTCACTAACAATATACAACATGATGTGTTATCATAATATAAATAATAAACAAGTAAGAATTGAAAAAGAAAATAGGTACCTAACTAATCATTTAAATAGAAAATCGAGGCCAAATCGCTGCCGTCGGCCGGTAAGGTCCCTAGAAGGCTGCCAGCATTACCCCGCTGAATAGCGAAGCTCAGCTCAAATTTCAGATCGAAAAACGGCAATCATAGAAAATATTTGTTATTTGGAGGTTATTTTTAGAGTAAATTTAACTCGTCAAGTACAGTTTGTTTTGTATAAATTAATGTTACCGATAAGATCTATAACGTGTTATTAAAATAACGCAAAACCTGGAAACCATTGCTGAATATATAAATAGCTATAGTCTCAAGCTATTTTTATATTTAATACCTTGAGACTACGGCTATCAGCTAATAAAAAATCTATTTTTTCTAATCCTACTTCCTGTATGAAATTTTAAGCGAATTTTATCATCCACTGCTGAAAAACCATCCGATTGTAGTAAACAGTGATGGCATTAATTTGATTATCTGCCAAACGAAAAAAAAGTGCACTTTACTGCGACGTACCGTCAAGACCAATTAGGGGATGTATCAGCGAAGGGCAAGATGAGAAGTAGGTACCCGAAACCGACGTGCGCGTAAGCCCTGATCCCTGCCTACTCCTCCGGGATACAGGCGTGAGTTTATGTATGTTGTGTATCTGTTCAAGCATTATGTACCATAAAATGTCACGAAAAACAATATTTAAAAAAAATTAAGTAGTTGTAAATGGCAACTTTATAATAATTTACCGGCCGAAATAAAGGACATAGAAAATATGAATGCTTTTAAAAATAAACTTAAACTAAATGTCTCAAATTATACCTTAATGCATGCCATATAAATTTAATCTAATTTTAAGTTTTATTTTCTCATTAATTAAGCGAACTGTAAGTTCTTTATGAGAAATAAATATCTTTGAACCCAACTAGCGGAATTGGAATAAGATGTAATTAAATTTTCTCCAGCTAAGAAAGACCCTTCGTCGTTTCCTATTCGAATCCCTGTCGGATATTTCCGACAGTAAATTGAATGTAAATATTGTTTTCACAGAGAAATTCGTACAATTATCTCATAAAGAAGACCGTCGTTTTATTTATTTTATTACAATACCGCATTAAAACAGTCCTAATTTAATAACATTTCTAAACAAATTTATTTAAAAAAAAGATGATGACGTGATCTTTTTTTCCATATTTCTTTATTTTAAGTTAACATTCGGTTACCGTACAAATAGGTTCGGAAAGAGGTTTGAAACAAACTTGGTGAGTTGACCACATAAGCATTATTCAGCATTTTGCTATAATTATTATCTAACATAAACTTATCTATGCAAAAGAAAACTAAGCAAAACCTGTGATAATGCATATGCATACTTTTTAGCTGTCCAGTCTGGCGCGTGTAAATAAAATGAGTGAGAGGAAAATTGGAGTGTTTGCGAGTAAAACAACCGTATAGCGCTGTAGCTAGTTTATTACTGGTTGATGAACCGTCACAATGGTGTCGCTAGGCACGCGCTTATAAGTACATACACACCAATTCTCCCTCATTAATTTATGACTCTGAGAACAATACAAAAGAAACATTAAAACTAAAAGAACGCCTTATAATTAACTTTCTTTCTTATCCTAAGACTACGGCCTTCGCCCACAGCAGGGAGCGGCTCGACCTGCGTGCACGGCTCCGGCGCTGCTTCCTCTCGCGCCTCCGCCCACTCATCCTCTTCCCCCTCAACATATTCTCGATCACACATCCGTCACTTAGCTCTATCTATTCTACCTGACCTCCATGAAATGACGCACCTGGACGGGTGAGGACGGCCCGGGTGAAGACGGCCTGGGCGGGGACGCGCTAGGCCCAGGCGGGGTCGGCAGTGGCGGCGGGGAGGGCGGTGAAGTCGGCGCAGCGACCATACCATCGCTACCCTCCAACAAAGGCACCGCCCGAATATCTTATAAGCTGATCGAGATGTCGCCTGCAGACTACATTCGTGTCATGAACTAACACCTCGAACATTCTATTGCCTATAACCTTAACAACCTCTCCTGTAGTCCAGGTTTCTTTTCTTGAGACGAACCATCTCAACCAAACCTCATCACCTATGTCAAGTTGTCTACGTTTACTCAAATAGGATTTTTTGTTTTCAACAAGTAGCCCCTTTTCAGGCAAAACTAAATCTAACCTGGATCTCAAATCCCGCCCTAGCATCAGCTTAGCTGGTGTTTCGCCCGATGCACAGTGAACAGTATTTCTGTAATGGAATAAAAATCCTAGTAATTTATTAGCGACACTCTCGGGTGACGCCGTTGAATTTTCTATTAAAATGCACTTGCGCATTTTTTTACAAGTCTTAACAGAATTCTCTGCTAGGCCATTGCTAGAGGGATGGTAGATGGGCGAAGTCACATAACGGATGCCATTATTAGCGCAAAAATCCCTAAATTCCGATGCCTCGCCGATTCGCCTTCCGATTCTCGCGCCTCCGCCCACTCATCCTCTTCCCCCTCAACATATTCTCGATCACACATCCGTCACTTAGCTCTATCTATTCTACCTGACCTCCATGAAATGACGCACCTGGACGGGTGAGGACGGCCCGGGTGAAGACGGCCTGGGCGGGGACGCGCTAGGCCCAGGCGGGGTCGGCAGTGGCGGCGGGGAGGGCGGTGAAGTCGGCGCAGCGACCATACCATCGCTACCCTCCAACAAAGGCACCGCCCGAATATCTTATAAGCTGATCGAGATGTCGCCTGCAGACTACATTCGTGTCATGAACTAACACCTCGAACATTCTATTGCCTATAACCTTAACAACCTCTCCTGTAGTCCAGGTTTCTTTTCTTGAGACGAACCATCTCAACCAAACCTCATCACCTATGTCAAGTTGTCTACGTTTACTCAAATAGGATTTTTTGTTTTCAACAAGTAGCCCCTTTTCAGGCAAAACTAAATCTAACCTGGATCTCAAATCCCGCCCTAGCATCAGCTTAGCTGGTGTTTCGCCCGATGCACAGTGAACAGTATTTCTGTAATGGAATAAAAATCCTAGTAATTTATTAGCGACACTCTCGGGTGACGCCGTTGAATTTTCTATTAAAATGCACTTGCGCATTTTTTTACAAGTCTTAACAGAATTCTCTGCTAGGCCATTGCTAGAGGGATGGTAGATGGGCGAAGTCACATAACGGATGCCATTATTAGCGCAAAAATCCCTAAATTCCGATGAATTTATCTTTACGTCGTTATCTGACACTATGACATTCGGTATGCCAAACCTCGAAAATAAATACTTTAATTTAGAAACGCATTAAGAACGCATGAGTCGAGGTGCCACAATTCATAAGTATGCACTCCAACCACTTACTGTAGGCATCGATCACTACCAGGTACACTTGCTGGCCGACAGTCATGTAGTCGATGTGCACGCGCTGCCAGGCACCGGCGGGGCGCGGCCAGGGAGCAGGGGCAAGAACGAGCAGGGAGCGCGCGCGGCGGGGCTGCCCGTGCGACAGCACATAGCGCGCAGGCCCCGATCCAGTGCTCGATTTCAGCATCGATTCTGGGCCACCACATCCGACTTCTGGCTGAAGTTTTAGTTTCCACTATACCTAAATGGCCCGAGTGCAGTTCCTTTAACATTGTGGCCCGGAAAACTAACGGAATCACCACCCTATGGCCTCTGAATAGGCACTCGTTTTCCACCTCTAAATCGTTTTTACAAGCAAAATATGGTTTTATTGAATCGCAAGAAATTTTCCGGGGCCAACCTTGCTTTATGTATTTTATTACCGTTTGTAACACAGCATCCTTCTTCGTGGCCTCTTTTATGGTTTCAAATGATATGGGAACGACATTTGCGTCCAAAAATATCAAAAACGATCTTTCTTCTACCCCCTTATCATTGTTGACGTGCGCGGGAAGCGGCGCCCGCAAGAAATAATCAGCAACTAAATTGTCGGCGCTGTTAATATTATACTGCATAGTATAATTATATGCTGACAGTATTATCGCGTACCGCCGCGTAGGCCGCCATAACAGATATGCCTACCTTTTTACCGAATATAGACAACAAAGGGCGGTGATCCGTTTTTAAAATAAACGGCTCTTGACGCCCGTACAGAAACTGGTGGTATTTTTTTACCCCGAAGATTGTCGCCGTCTCCTAGCATTAAGATTGTATTGTATACTAGACTCCTTAACCCATAAAATCTTTCTAGTTTAAGATTAACAGTTAAGACTGGCATGTTATTGTTTATCTTTATAAAATAAACAGTTAAAATTTTTTTTTCCTTCTGAATTTGGCTGTAGTTACGCTCGCTTGTTGATAACGAGCGTGACGCAAACGATAGTGATCGCTCCTGGCCGTCTGGCGTGCGCTGGGCCAGCGCGACGCCAAGTCCTCCTGGGCCAGCGTCCACGGCTAGCACGAGCTGAGCGGTCGGGTTAAAGTGCGCCAGCACTCGCTCCGAATTCAGCTTACTCTTGACCGCGTCGAACTATGACATACCCTAAGTAGGTCACGCTGTTTTGAAAGAATGAACATTTTTCCTTCTGCAAGAGTAAGCCTGCGTCGCGCATTCGAGTTAAAACCTCGCGTAATCTTGCAGTATAAATGTCCCTAGTGGGGCCCGTTACACACACGTCGTCTAACCAGCAGCTTACCCCGTCGATCCCCACAAGCAGTGCCTCCATTGCCCGCTGAAAAATAGCGGGTGCGTTGGCCAGACCGTATACCAGCCGCGTATATTTAAATAGGCCCTTTGTGGTACTTATAGTAGTCAACTGTTGCGATGATTCTTCCAGTACAAACTGGTTATACGCATTGCTAAGGTCGATTTTTGTATACTGTTCGGCATTGCTGAGGTTCGCAAATACCTCCTCTATGCGAGGCATTGGGTATTTATCTATATATAAGTCTTTATTAAGTGTGAGCGAAAAGTCCCCTGCAATTTTCACCTTTCTGTTTTCTTTAAGTTCCGGAACTATGGGCGTGGCGTACCTGTAAAAATTTACCGGAACCAGTATTCCTAGTCCTACAAGCCTCTCTATCTCGTCGTCAACTCTGTCTTTAAGGGCAAAAGGAACCGAGCGCGGTTTAAAAAAATTCGGTTCTACCCCCTCTTTGAGCTGTAGATTAACTTTGAACTTATTAAACCGGCCTAGTTCATCATTCCACAGCTCGGAGAACTCACTCAGGAATTGTGGCATCTCACTCTGACACGGCTTTGCGCTGATGATGTTCATATTGTCACACACTATTTTAATATTGAATTTGTTCATGAAATCACGCCCAAGCAGCGGCGGTCCGCAATTGTTAACAACGTAAATTTGTAGCTCTTTTAATAGCCCAGAATACGAAATTCCCGCCAAAAAAAATCCCAAGGGTGTGATTTTGTGACCATTATATAAGCACATTTTTATATTGCATTGTTCTAAGCGTAAATTGGAAAAATTCTCTCAGAAATCACCGTGGTTCCTGAACCTGAGTCGAGCTCCATGGAGATAACAACATTGTTTACCGTTACGTCTACAATAATAGGTGCATAACTGACATACCTCATATTAAATACTTGGCATTCCTTGCAATCGCTTCCTCCGGAAGCCTCCGAATCGACCCCAATGCAGTGAATTTTGGATGAACACGGACTTTTTGCGGCTCACACCTTCTTTAAATGTCCCTTCTCACCACAACTTTGACACCTATAACCTCTATAACGGCACCTCACTGCGTCATGATTTTTAAGACCGCTTTGCGCGGATGCACTAAGTTGATCACCAGACGGTAGGATTCATCCGAAAGATGTGTCAGTAGCACTGCCCTTTCACTTTCCGCTGGTATCTTGTTTAGCTTCAGGAATTGCGCTAAACGGCCATAAAAGATTTGCCAATCCTGCACTTTATAATCAAAAACTGACAAATTTCCAATAACGGCAGCCATTATTTTGCACGCGCGGGTAGACTCGTCGCCAATGGAGTGTTTGCGAGTAAAACAACCGTATAGCGCTGTAGCTAGTTTATTACTGGTTGATGAACCGTCACAATGGTGTCGCTAGGCACGCGCTTATAAGTACATACACACCAAAAATACTTCCTATAGCCGCTATATTTATTCCCTAATTCGGTTATCCAAAAAAATATCGGATGTCTCTAATTAAAAAACATTTCGAGGAATAAGGTTTGTTAGCAGATTTAAAAAAATAATGTATTTTTAAGAGTCGTATTTTGTTACATATACGAAAAAAACCCTATAACCTTGTTTGATCTTTATAACGTCAAAGAAATTGACAGTTCCATGCTAAAACCATGTAAAGTAAAATTTATTATCGTGAAATTAACGCAATAAAATGCGTGAAATAAAATTTATTTATCAAGCCAATTATCTACTATAACTTTAGAGTGTGCTTTGATAAAGTTACGTATTATAGTTCCATTCAATTCAATTCAATTTATTATTATTTAGTTATTTTATAACTTGACCTTAAAATAGCTTACTTGTATTTTTGCACTTCTGTGTTTTCAATATGTCAAGATGCCGACCTTGTGTTGCCAGATTTGTTAAAAATCAATTATCACTTATAAATTATTAGTACAATCTAAGTATTAAAACTAGAATAACCGAGAAAAATAAAAATTATACAAAATATAAAAAATTGCGGCAAGATCATCGGTGCCCCTGAGGTAAGTTCTCATGAAGAATCACGACAAACAAAAATTATGTTCCTAATTAGAAAATTTGTGATGGCCACACCACACCGATGTCACAGATTATCACACTTGTTTCGTTGAACTATGAAGACTATGAAGTTGACAGATTTGACATTTACAAAACTGACAGCTTTTTTTATTCTGGTGGGGATGGATTTGCTACTATTCAACCTGGGATGGTGACGTCACTTCCGGTAAATACTAAAATATTAATATAATATTAACAAAAGCAAGGAAAAATATATTAATGACAGTTTTTCTGAAATGGCCTATATTTTCTAAATAATATATAAAAACAAACACTTTTTTTATTTTTACCTACCCCATTCAATCTAATCAGAACAAGACCTAATGCCATAAAATGGTCCAATATTTTTACTGGGGTTGAAATAAGATATTAATAAAAATATTTCGGGCCTCTAAAATTAACAGCGTGACATATTTATAACAGGTATAAAACATATTTTTAGCTAAGTACAAGACACGACAGTAACAACCACAGATTTAAAAAAAATGCATTAATCTGAGGGATCAACATTGCCAAAAAAATATACGGCAGACAGTGCTGCCAACCTAACTTATCTAACGACCTATTGTCTAAACTGGTGCCAGATAAACATTCTTATATTTATAATTTTGGGGCGCCGTTTTCCAAAACTATGTTTCTAAATCAATGGTTAGAATGTTCCCTTGAAAAAATCACTCGTGCTTAATTATTTCGTGCCTCACACGACTATTGAGCACATTGGAAAGGAATCATATCATAAATGTCAAGTGAAAAATGTCGTTCTGAATTTTTGACTTTATTCAAAAAGGTTAGGCTACAGGGCAAATACTTAACCCGATCGTTTTTGTATTAAGCTCAAATTGTAGCTGACTAAATTGTCCAGAGGAGTTTTTCTCAAATTTTTGATGTCATTCTTCGTTTCCAAAACATTGAGCGCCAAAATCAAAAATTCAAAAAAAATTAAATAATTTTGTCTATTTCGGCCATAACTTTTTTTGTTTCTCTGGCATTTTTTTGCACCTTAAATCTCTCGTAAATACGTGTCTTTTGGGCTTTTTTGGATGTAATATCTTCACAACTCTCCGAGATCGCGCTTGTTCGTGAAATCGGAGCCTACACTGAAGCAAACCAAAAGACATTTCCAATGTCAAAACGTTGAAGGAATCCGAAGTCACCCACTGTAGTCCGTGAAAGGAATCAAGAGATGCATTTTGACATAGATGACTTACATTAAATTACTCGATACGCCCTCCACCGAAAGCGGGCATGAACTTAATTCGTAATTTTGCTGTTTTTAGGACTACTAAGGGGTTACGCGTTGTACACGCGTGCTTTTTTTCTTCAGAGAACCAGAAAAGCATATTTAAGCAGATCGAGAGGCAAAGGGGATGTGACAATCGGATACGCGGAGCGTAGAATAACAATGTTTAGGTATCTGAACATCTATGAAGAATTAATTACACACTTACGGTCTTATTTATAAATACTCGATTCCTTAAAACACTTCAAAAACGCCGATTAAAATAGACTGTGATGGAGATTTTACAAGGAAAAGATGTAGTCACAGAGTTTTGGATTGGTTTTATACGAATGGAACAATGGACCTTAATACATTACACTAACTCAACCGTTATTGGTGGCCGTCTAACTTTTTTGGCTAACTGACCGCTTATGGCAATCTAGACACTACCTAAAACTACATAATATAAACAACATCTTTGTACCACCAAGACAAGTAATTACGTCACTTTCAACAAAATGTCGAGTCAAAGTTTAAAATTAGGTTAATTGTATAAAATAAACAAATAATAAAGAAATTGGCCAAAAAATGCATTAAGATAAGATAAGATAAGATAAGATAAGATAAGATAAGATAAGATAAGATAAGATAAGATAAGATAAGATAAGATAAGATAAGATAAGATAAGATAAGATAAGATAAGATAAGATAAGATAAGATAAGATAAGATAAGATAAGATAAGATAAGATAAGATAAGATAAGATAAGATAAGATAAGATAAGATAAGATAAGATAAGATAAGATAAGATAAGATAAGATAAGATAAGATAAGATAAGATAAGATAAGATAAGATAAGATAAGATAAGATAAGATAAGATAAGATAAGATAAGATAAGATAAGATAAGATAAGATAAGATAAGATAAGATAAGATAAGATAAGATAAGATAAGATAAGATAAGATAAGATAAGATAAGATAAGATAAGATAAGATAAGATAAGATAAGATAAGATAAGATAAGATAAGATAAGATAAGATAAGATAAGATAAGATAAGATAAGATAAGATAAGATAAGATAAGATAAGATAAGATAAGATAAGATAAGATAAGATAAGATAAGATAAGATAAGATAAGATAAGATAAGATAAGATAAGATAAGATAAGATAAGATAAGATAAGATAAGATAAGATAAGATAAGATAAGATAAGATAAGATAAGATAAGATAAGATAAGATAAGATAAGATAAGATAAGATAAGATAAGATAAGATAAGATAAGATAAGATAAGATAAGATAAGATAAGATAAGATAAGATAAGATAAGATAAGATAAGATAAGATAAGATAAGATAAGATAAGATAAGATAAGATAAGATAAGATAAGATAAGATAAGATAAGATAAGATAAGATAAGATAAGATAAGATAAGATAAGATAAGATAAGATAAGATAAGATAAGATAAGATAAGATAAGATAAGATAAGATAAGATAAGATAAGATAAGATAAGATAAGATAAGATAAGATAAGATAAGATAAGATAAGATAAGATAAGATAAGATAAGATAAGATAAGATAAGATAAGATAAGATAAGATAAGATAAGATAAGATAAGATAAGATAAGATAAGATAAGATAAGATAAGATAAGATAAGATAAGATAAGATAAGATAAGATAAGATAAGATAAGATAAGATAAGATAAGATAAGATAAGATAAGATAAGATAAGATAAGATAAGATAAGATAAGATAAGATAAGATAAGATAAGATAAGATAAGATAAGATAAGATAAGATAAGATAAGATAAGATAAGATAAGATAAGATAAGATAAGATAAGATAAGATAAGATAAGATAAGATAAGATAAGATAAGATAAGATAAGATAAGATAAGATAAGATAAGATAAGATAAGATAAGATAAGATAAGATAAGATAAGATAAGATAAGATAAGATAAGATAAGATAAGATAAGATAAGATAAGATAAGATAAGATAAGATAAGATAAGATAAGATAAGATAAGATAAGATAAGATAAGATAAGATAAGATAAGATAAGATAAGATAAGATAAGATAAGATAAGATAAGATAAGATAAGATAAGATAAGATAAGATAAGATAAGATAAGATAAGATAAGATAAGATAAGATAAGATAAGATAAGATAAGATAAGATAAGATAAGATAAGATAAGATAAGATAAGATAAGATAAGATAAGATAAGATAAGATAAGATAAGATAAGATAAGATAAGATAAGATAAGATAAGATAAGATAAGATAAGATAAGATAAGATAAGATAAGATAAGATAAGATAAGATAAGATAAGATAAGATAAGATAAGATAAGATAAGATAAGATAAGATAAGATAAGATAAGATAAGATAAGATAAGATAAGATAAGATAAGATAAGATAAGATAAGATAAGATAAGATAAGATAAGATTATTTCTGTTAATGTAATCTCTGTGTGTAAAGAATATTCTATCTATCTACCTACCAGGAAAAACACAACATAAAATATTTACAAAGATACAGTACAATTGGCGGCCTTATTGCTAATAGCCATTTCTTCCAGACAACCGTATGATGGAAAACGTTCTGAAGGAAAAGAGAGACGGGTAGTCGGTGCAAACATGAATATTAAAATACACACTAGGTAAATGATTAAATTATCGAGTGGAAAACGCCTTGATCAGGGTAACCGAAACCTCGCTACGCTAACCGACTTATTAGAGGTAAGCACTAAAGCTAAACACATCAAAAGCTTGTCACACACCGGTAATCTAATACTGGCTGAGGCAACCGCTACCGGGTGTTCGTTACCGCTGATACCCAATTACCAATCAGCTTTTTTCCCCATCCCTGTCAGATACCCGTCAGAGTTTTCCCGCTGCGCCTGTCATATCTGTGGGTATTACTGGCATTGACAGAGGATTACTGGCAGATTCAATGAGTTTACGGTATGTGGTAACAAGAGGTCATGGGTTCGAATTTCGGAATATATCAACGGCTTTGTTTTCTAAGTTATGTAGCATTATAAAAGTATACTATACTCTCTGGGATGAGGCCGGGTCTCTGCATTAGGTCTACAGGGTTTGATTTGGATTGTAATGGGTTTTACGCGTCAATGCGAATAATTCTTACTAATGGCCTCGTTGATTTAGCGGTATCACGTCTGATTTCCATGCCGGAGGTCGTGGATTCGGTTCCCACTTGGGGCCGTCGCACATTTGTACAAAAGGTCTCAGTCTGGGTGTATTTCCATGTTTTTTATATCCTTGCCTGGTTACCATAGCACAGGGTATCCAAGTTTGGGACCAGGACAAGTAATCACAATCGTGTTGTGTGAAAGTTATTATTATTTATTTATTATTATTATAAATAAAAGTTCATATTTCAATAAATATTACTCTCAGAACAAGCTCATGGAAGTTTTTGCCCCTAGGCGCTCTCTAAAGCGGCTTCAGAATTTTCTCCCTTACTCTGCTAAAGTTACTCTTGTCAACTCTCTTCTCCTCCCTATTATCGATTATGCTGACGTTTGTTATCCCGACATTACTGAGAAGCTGCTCACCAAACTCGACAGACTGCTGAACCTTTGCATCCGTCTTATATCTGGCTGCGTAAGTTTGACCATGTCTGTTCCTATCGTAATCAGCTGAAGTGGCTCAAAATCTGTTCCCGCAGGAATGCTCACATTCTCGCCACTCTATATGGTATTATTAACAGCCCCTGCTCCCCCTTATATCTCAGAGGACGTTTCGAGTTCCTCCTTAGTGAGGGTCGCCTTCTGCGACCTTCCCGAGCATTGCATCTCCGTACCCCCGAGCATAATACGGCTGGTTATTCACGCCTTTGGAATAGCTTGCCTCTAGACATCCGACAGGCCCTATCGCTTGAAATATTAAAAACAAAAGTTTATCGTCACTACGTCATGTCTAATAAAATAAATAAATTGATTAATTTTGTTTGAATTAATTAAAATTGTCCTCAGCACGGGTTAGCGCAACAAAAAGAATATGATATAAATAAATACAAAAAATAATAGAAACATGGAGAGAAATAGTAGATTGTACAACAAGTGCATAAAACGCACCATTTTACTCGAGACGTTTATCCATCCGAGCGAGCTTGCGAGCGAGGATAGATATAAAGTCGAGTGTAAAATGGGTTTTATGGACGAGTTGTACACTCTACTTTTCACTTCGATTGACGACATTATTTATCGTTAATCAAAAAACAATTTTAAGTTGTAACACAAATATTACAATGAAAAAATAATTATGGTTCCCGCCAATTAACTTTTTTTTCTTTTTTTTTTCTGTAGGGACGTGACACCTGACTTAAGGTCGTTACATACTGCTCAGTTATAAAAACATTTTCTTTTTATAACTATGATAAGTTGTTGTTATGGCTTAAATACTATACTGATCTACTAAATTGAAAAATAAACAAATATAAAAAATAATAAATGAGACGAAATACAAATTATAAGTTTATTTCATGAAGTTTTATTGTGTACTTTGGCTGTTGGTATCTTTGCCTTGGTCTTAGAATACGAACGAAACGAAATAAAATAAAGAGGTTGTTGTATGAAGTTAAAGATGTTCGTGTGGCTGTTGCAGCGATTGCCTTGGTCTTCGACGAAGATTTTACTTTATGCTCTAGAGCATAAAAAGCGACTTTATGTCGCCTACGCACGACATAAAGACGAACTTTTAGAGCAAGAGAAGTGAAAAATAATAAGTACTTCGCAGATCTAATTACAATTCAATAATTTGCATTTACAATCACTTAATCCAACCGTAAGATTGAAAGAAAAAAAACGTTTTTATGTTCAGTTAACGTAAATCTATCAAATTGACCTTCTAGGCGTTTGGGTCAGTTGAAAAATGTTCCCGAAGGTACCTGGCTAGTAATGCTTATTTAACCCTATCACTAGCGAAATACGTAAGTAACTTATTTTTCTGTTAGAGCTTTGAATCTTCGAATGGAGTTTGGTTAAAAATCCTACACATGTAGCCTCGCTAGTTATTAGATGGCTGTTGGCTAAAGAAGAAAGTCTAATTTAATAATTTCAAGACATATTTTTTTATTAATCTGGAAAACTTTACTCCTATTTTATCACTAAAATTTCTTTTTGCTCGTTTACTGTACAATATGTACAAGAATGTTATCAAAACTTGAATATTTTACTACTTGCGTCAAACTTAAATTGGAGTGCCGTGCCATTGATTTATACCATATAATAAGACACAGAAAAACTCATGAAAAATAAAAAATTAAACCAGAAAAATATTATCTTCGGGGTTCTCCGGTTACCAAAAAATGCGAAAAATCAAGTTACTCTAATAATAAAAAAACTTATTACATTCAGTTTTTTCATTAAATTCTAATAGTTTTATAAGAAGGTGGTATTTGCATAGAAACATTATTTTACGAGATAACTCAAATATTGATAAACGCTACATACATTCCAAGGCGTTAGGTGCAAGGTGTGACGTCATAGTTTGAGTCCGGTTTGTGTGGTGCTTTTTTGTACCACGTGAGTTTTGAGTTTTCGACATTATATCATGAAAAGTATTAGACGTAGACAAGAAACAGAACCACGTTTATTTATCTATTAACATGGACTCATCGATTTCGTAAACCGGTGCCTATTTTCATGCAAAAAACATAATACAGCAAATAATAGGGGTTAAAGTATGAAATTGCCGTTTTATTGCAATAGGTTCTTTGAATTGACATAGAATCTTCATGGTTTGAGGTTTTCGAATGAAACTTTTTTCAAATGGTTTCTATGATGTTCTTTTTTTAAAAAATGTGAAACATTTGAATATCGACTTTCAATTGTTTTTGTTATTCAATTTAGACAAGAAAGATGGATACTGCGAAAATTCGAGTGATTTTTGAATACGAGTTCCGACGCGGAACTAACGCGGCAGAAACCGCCCGCAATATCAATGCTGCGTTTGGAGAGGGGTCTACTAATGAACGCACCGTGCGATTTTGGTTTAAAAGCTTTCGTGATGGAAAGAACGAGCCACGAGGAAGACCGCCCACACAGGTGAATAACGATGAATTAAGAGAGATAGTGGAAGCCGACCCTAGTCAAACTACCCAGGAATTAGCGGCATGGTTTAACATTACCTTACCCACAATATTGACTCACTTGCGTCAAATCAATAAAATAAAAAAATACGAAAAATGGGTGCCTCATTATCACTCGAATTTTCGCAGTATCCATCTTTCTTGTCTAAATTGAATAACAAAAACAATTGAAAGTCGATATTCAAATGTTTCACATTTTTTAAAAAAAGAACATCATAGAAACCATTTGAAAAAAGTTTCATTCGAAAACCTCAAACCATGAAGATTCTATGTCAATTCAAAGAACCTATTGCAATAAAACGGCAATTTCATACTTTAACCCCTAATAGTTATTGTAAACTGTCTGCGTGTGTGGCACCTAGCTACCTACGCGTTTTATAAATAGCTATATAATTAATGCATCACACACATCATAAATCACGGAGGAACACTCAGGTCGTGAACCCAAACTATACATTACTTAGATGTTAACCGCCGATTTCTGAATATATAGTTTTACTAGGTAAACACTAAAGTTTTCTCAAAAAACACGATTCAAAACGGTACCTGCTTAAGTATTTACTTAATGAAATTTTCAATGCAGAAAACGGCGGTAAATGAACGAAATGTACAAGTATACTGAAACAATGGACAAACTAAAACCCTAAATTAATTAAAATAAAACAAATAAGACTAGTACTTACTCGAAGTCAAAGATAGAAGATAACATTCATTCCTCTAATATTTTACTTTAACACCACTTCTCTTATCACCTTGATCACGGGACATAGAAAATCTCAACTTTACGAAAAGTTCGTTTCCTTGTTTATTTTTTATGTTGTAATATTTGTCACAGACACGTATTTCCCTGGGGATTCGTTAACAAAGTACAGAGAATGCAGGTGAAATTCATGAAATCCGATTTCAGCGACGACTCCCGTTTTCAGAATAAATTACGGGTGGCGAGTGCAGCACGGAGGCTCGTGTGCAAAGTGCGAACGACTCGCTCGGCCGTCGCTCTGAGGAAAACTGCCGTGCCGTGCCGCATCTTGCCGGGCGGCTGCTGTTTCTCCGCACCTGCCAGACATCGCTACTCCTACGTAGTTACGCCTTTGAGTGCTACGAAGCTCTACACGCGCCCACGGCTATGGAGTTAGTTACACCAGGGCGTCGTTCCTATTGCAAAAACGATTATTGTTTTTTCATAGAAATTGTATAAAAAATTGATTCTGCCACACGTGCAAGAAATCGTAATCCTCGGTCTGATTGGCTGTTTATACTATTATGACTTAATTTTCTTCTAATTTACTAATTGTTATACTATTTCGATAAAAAAAAAATCGTATTTTTTTGACATGTGATATTTTGCAATATGAACTACGATGGACTACAATTTAAACACATAGTTAATCAATAGAATGATGATAATAGCACGACAATAGCTGTCATTGCCTCTATTTCGTAGTTTAATAAGCGATAGCAGTACACTGTCATGTCAATGGTATGTATGTATGTAGCCTATATACGTCCCACTGCAGGACACAGGCCTCGTCTCAGAGAGAGAGTTCGGGCTTAATTACCACGCGCGCCCCCCGCGGATTGGCAATTTCGAGCGCTGAGGTAAGTGAGCACCTCAGACACTTAGGTTTCCTCACGATGTTTTCCTTCACAGTTAGCGAGTGGTATTGCAGCTATAACTACACAAATGTACGTCAATGGTATAACCGCGCACGAATTAAATAGGTATAGTTGCACTAGCAATCTATTAATGCACTGTTAACAGCTCTCACAAATTTTTGTTGTACCTATCCACTTTGGGCAACTGATTGAACTGACGGCTGTTAACTGAAGCTTAAAAGATGGTTGGTTAGTTAGTTAGTTGTTTTGTTATACTTGGGTCAATGTATATTGTATATAGCAAGCGCTGAGGCTTGTGAACACCTCAGATACTCGGGTTTCCTCGCGATGTTTTCCTTCACTGTTAGCGTGTGGTATTGCTACTACAAATTCACAAATGTACGTAACATAGTAAACAAAGTCATTACAAGTTGGGATTCGTACTCACGAACTCACGCATGTGAGGCAAGCGTTCTACCGACGACTCTCTGCAACGGGTTCCCTACTGTATAACAACAATTGAAAATGTCAACATTTATAATACAAACACAGTTTGATCAACGTTTTACTAAAGCAAATGGTTAATATGTCAGTATATCAAAATATCAACAATTTACTAGAACAACTGTTTACGTAGTCAACGGTTCAAAATGTCAACACTCAGTTTACCAACCAATTGAAATTTCGGTTTCGGGCAGCAGGCATAAAAATTTTGATTCAGATTCGAGGCTTTTACTCAAGAACAACACCCCGCTACAACTGCTTGACTGTGCAGCGCACAGACCAAGATCTATATCTGCGCTAGATCTATATCTAGATCTATATCTGTGGTGCAGCCCATTCCATTCACCACGGTTATGAATGGAGATGGCTGCAATTCATGCACGTTTATGACGCCCGTGAACCATTACGCTTGTTTTCTATGGAAACTCGTCCGTTCAGAATAATACAGGGTGTTAAGGTCGAGTTCTCCGAGCGCACGATTTTTATTTCTATAGAAGCTCTGCGAGCGAATAGTTCGGGGTTATCCCCTAACTATTCGAAGGTATTTATTAGGGGTTAAAGTATGAAATTGCCGTTTTATTGCAATAGGTTCTTTGAATTAACATAGAATCTTCATGGTTTGAGGTTTTCGAATGAAACTTTTTTCAAATGGTTTCTATGATGTTCTTTTTTTAAAAAATGTGAAACATTTGAATATCGAATATTGAATATCAACAAGGCAACACAAGTTTCAACACGCGTTTCGTTCTGCAGATCAGTCAAATCATGAGGCACCCATTTTTCGTATTTTTTTATTTTATTGATTTGACGCAAGTGAGTCAATATTGTGGGTAAGGTAACGTTAAACCATGCCGCTAATTCCTGGGTAGTTAGACTAGGGTCGGCTTCCACTATCTCTCTTAATTCATCGTTATTCACCTGTGTGGGCGGTCTTCCTCGTGGCTCGTTCTTTAAGTCGAAATTTCCATCACGAAAGCGTTTAAACCAAAATCGCACGGTGCTTTCATTAGTAGACCCCTCTCCAAACGCAGCATTGATATTGCGGGCTGTCTCTGCCGCGTTAGTTCCGCGTCGGAACTCGTATTCAAAAATTACTCGAATTTTCGCAGTATCCATCTTTCTTGTCTAAATTGAATAACAAAAACAATTGAAAGTCGATATTCAAATGTTTCACATTTTTTAAAAAAAGAACATCATAGAAACCATTTGAAAAAAGTTTCATTCGAAAACCTCAAACCATGAAGATTCTATGTCAATTCAAAGAACCTATTACAATAAAACGGCAATTTCATACTTTAACCCCTATTATAAAATCACAGAAAAGCACATGTAATTAATTCAATTCTAACGATCGACGTCACTAAGACATCGATTAATTTTGGGATATTTTTTTTATTCAAAACTCAGTAAAGCTCAAATAAAACCATAATTAGATTATCATGTTAACGTTTTTTTTTTGAGGAGTAAAGTTTAAAAAAAATCTTAAAAATAATAACTGACGGCCCTAGCTAGGTCATTGAAAAGTATATATATATTTTTCAGATTTTAAATATTAACTATCAGAGAATAAAGCTCTCTCTCTCTCTCTCTCTCTCTCTCTGAGAGAGTCGGACTGTCGGACGTATACCTATAGGCTGCTTATGTATGTTTCCGTGTGGCGCCGGATTAAGAATATATAATATAAGAATAATAGCGTCACTCCATTTCCTTCCGTGGATGTCGTAGAAGGCGACTAAGGCAATCAATTACCAGGAGACGGGCAGCAGCGTCTTCGTGAGATTCCAACCGCATACTGCGATCGCCAACCCGCCTGCCAAGCGTGGCGATTATGGCAAAACCCCTCATGTTTATGAAAACCACGAAGGAGGCCTAGGTCCTGCAGTGGGCGTCAAATGGCTGATGATGATGATGATGATGATGTACGTTATGTATAATTTTTTTTTCAGATTTTAATTACTAACCATTAGAAAGTAAAATGTATTTCAAACGACCTGATTTAGGGGTAATGTTGGAAAACCCAGCCTAAACGAATGGCATCAACTAAAAAAATTCGTGAAGGTTCCTAAGAAATGTTCAGTATATACGATATGCATTTCTGCAAAAATGTGGACAAAGAAGTGCTAATTTGAACATAAAGCCGTTTATGGGATATCAACAAGGTTCAGGCATGGTTCTTTCGTAAAGATGGAAATATTCGTAATAATACAAGGAATTTCTGAAAGAAATTAGCCGGGGAGTACGTATGTAAGTCTATATTAATGTGTAAGTTTATTCTGTCCATCTTGTGGCTGGTCGTCCTACGCTGCGCTTGCCGATATGTGGTCTCCATTCGAGAACTTTTCGGCCCCATCGGCCATCAGTTCTGCGTGCTATGTGCCCCGCCCACTGCCACTTCAACTTACTAATCCGCTGGGCTATGTCGACGACTTTCGTTCGTCTACGGATCTCATCATTTTTGATTCGATCTCGTAGAGAAATTCCGAGCATAGCCCTTTCCATAGCTCGTTGCGTGACCTTGGGCCTTCTTATGAGGCCCATGGTGAGAGACCACGTTTCAGTGCCATAAGTTTTCGTTGTTGGGGTTGGTAGCCAGATCTCTGCCGGAGATTCTTAGCACCCCTTGCTCCGCCGTTACCGTGGCCGCTACCGTAGCCAGGAATAGCGGAGCTGCCGGGGACTGGGGACCTGGTTTTTTGGTTTACTGCCATGAGGGTTATTTGCCATACTCGCCACGCTTGGCATGCTGGTTGGCGAGCGCAGTATATCGCATTTCCGCAGAAGGCGCTGCTGCCCACCTTCTGGTAATGTGTCCATTAGCCGGTTTTTACGGGGGGTACAATTCTAAAGCCGGCTCCCCACGGCTCGTTTAATTAGGCCGTTTGTAATGTTTGTTAAAAGATTAGAATACGAAGTTATTGAACTGTAAGAAATAGCATTATGGAAACACGAGACCGGTCGGGTGCACAATATTTTTTCTGAGATGAAATTTATGCAGTAGAGCAACGACGGCGAACTGGGCATACCATTTATGGCACGCGACAAAACAATTCGGATGGGCCATAATATGTTAACGGTCAAATATAGATTGGAAATAAAAAAGATTGAAATGGATCTTATTTCCAGTGTAGTTCAAAATTATTTAAAATATATAGAAACGTAAGGAAATACTTGGAATTTAATTAAATCGGAAGATTAATGGTAAAATGGCTAATAATAAAATTTATGGAAACTTGGGACACATTTAGCTGTCATTATTAACGTCAGTAAAACCTTTCGTATTTTACTAATGTTTACAAATGTGACCAAACTCCGGTGTAGTTCGTTTTCAGACGCGAGACATGCTTTTGGCACATCGCGTCATGGCCACATATTGTTTTATGAAAAACTGGTCAAGTACGTCCGAGGCCTCGCGCAGTGAAAGGTTCCGTTGAAGAAGGGGCCTTTTACCTGCTTTGCAATAATAACAATTTAATTAAAGTAATTTCAGTGAAATTTGTATGAAATTTTTCTTTTATAAGTTGGTCGCCTATTACTCGTTACCTTGTAAAGCCTACTTAGCCGTGATAGTTTTCCTTTTAAAGTTTATTAATATGTGCCCTGAATTTTTTTCACGCTTCTACAGTCAACCATTTAGCCGGGAAAAGGGGGAAAAGCGCCCTATTCTAACAAAAAAATTGCGATTTAAAGCTTAATATTTCGTAAAGGGGTCCCTAAATTGAAAAACCGGCCGGACTCACGCACGAATGGTTTTCCAACACCCACAATATTTTTTAACGTGACGTAACTTTGGGAAACTAAAAAAAAAAATGTTAACGCCCAATTTTAGGGTTCCATAAACGAAGGGTGCCAAACGGTTTGCCCTATATTGGCGCTATAACAAAAGCAACTAAAAACAGAATAAAAGAAATATTTAAGGAGGGGCTCTCATACAACAATCGTTGTCTAAAGTCAGCGCTCGCCATCTAGCGGCCATCAATATAATCTTCACAGCACCGATGTCATGTCGTTAAATATCAACGCTTCTTGTTGGTTTCTGTAGATGTCTAATGTCTAAAATTCTGTCTTTGTCTAATTTTATGATGGTACGGACCCCTTCGTGCGCGAATCCGACACGCACATGGCCGGTTTTTTCAAAAATAGCGTCATAGCATCTAATTCATGGTTAGAATTAGAATGTTAAAATTAGTCGAATTCAAAGTCAGTCACCCTGTAGTACTTGTCGTCTCTGTGCTAAGCCGCGGACAGACAGACAGACAGACGGCCAGACAGACGAACAGACAGACAGACAGACGGACGTAAATGGTGAAACTATAAGGGTTCCTTGGTGACTATGGAACCCTCAAAATGACATGAACTCTGATAAAGGTTTGCAATCCCTACACTGGAGGATACAGCTGGCTACCAAAGGTTTCGTCCGATTTAACAAGCAGGACCCTGAACCTACGATGTTAATGCGAGAGGCAAAGGAAATCGGACGTATGTCTTATGATGGCCATATAATCGTAAAAGCACTCATAACACTTTATTAGACAATAATACAGCACGTTAACGACCACACGGATTCTGAAGTTATTGCCCAAAGCAAAGTGACCGCGTGCGCGAAATGATGTGATAAAAACATTAGTGAAGTTAGGTTTTAGGGTTCCGTAATCAACAAGGGATCCTAATTGTTGTCTTAAAATTCAATGGCTATGTCTGTACATCTGCGCGTCGCTCCGTCTGTATGTCTGTCTGTCTGTCTGCCCACGGCTTAGCTCAGAGACGATAAATTCTAGAAACACATATACATATAATTCACGCTGACAAAACGGTAGAATAAAAGGTCAAAAAAATTTTTTAGGGTACTAGGCCGTACTCAGTACCCCAAAGAAATATACCTAAATAAGCCATTTTGTTTTCTTATACCCCATGTAGTACAGTGTCATTGAATAAATTGATCGTTTCAAATATTGTGGGCGTAGGAACATCATTCTTGCGAATTTTTTTTCTTAGGCTTCAATAAATAATCGCGGTTAGACCCGTTCGACGGTCCCTAAGTACAATCGCGTAGGTGTCAGTTACGCGATTATACGTCTAGGCCATTTTCGTAATTTCCGTACCCGAACGCATCTATAAAAAAAAAATATGTTTAAAAAGTCTTCACATGACAATTTTAGGTTTTTTTTTTCTTGTCGTAACTATACTTTCGTTCCCAAGTTTAACCAAGCATCTGCCAGTTCCGTGCTTATGCGCCGGACGTGGGGAGCGGGGATCGGACGGAAGTGATCTTTACTCAGTTATACGCCTCAGTTTTCACCTTAACAATTTAATTTTAACTAAATATACTAAATATAATGAGTCTAGAAGACATATTTCATACAGATAAGATGGATAATACTCCTTTACTGTGGAGATACGTTTGATATTAATGAATAATTTTCTCAGGTAAATGGCAGTTAGGTTTTCAGATTTCTCAAATTCCCACTTGACCGCCCGTAACTGCCACATACGATTTTCGTAATTAATGTATCTAATAAACAAGACAATATTTACAAAATATGTTTATGGTGTCTAAAAGAATCCCAAATGTTATGATAACACACAAAAATTTATAATTGTGCGCCTAAAATTGAGGGAGCTATGTCGTTTTAGTGCAAAAAAAAACTTTAAACGGCTCTCCTGTAAAATTTCTGTTTTTAAGATACGAGCTTATACTTAGGGACCGTCGCGTTTAATATATTTCTATGTTGAGAGCTGAAATTTCCCATAAAAATACATATATATATTACGCCGACAAAACGCTAGAACAAAATTAAGAAAAACAAATTTATTTAGGGTAGTTACACCTAAATTAGGGATGATTTTTTTTCTCGTCTACACCATAGGGTATCGTTAAATTGATTGTTTAAAAATATTGTGGGTGTAAAGACCATTTTTCGATTTAGGGCTCAGATTCCGAAATTTTTAGCTTTGAAGCGCAAATTTTTTACCTTTGATTCCCGACGTTTCGGCAACGTTGCAGCTGCCGTGATCACGGTCATAATAAAGTAGCGAGTACAGTCAATTATTGTAGCGAGGTGTAAAACAGGCGGGGGAAGTCCCTTAAATAAATTAAATGGGAGACGCCACCACCCCACGCAAATAAAATATATAAACATATAAAAATAACCTGAAGGGTTGTAAATTTTCTGAAAATTAATTGGCCAAAGAAAATAGTCGTGATCGTCTAGTTAAGTAATAAAGACCCATACGTTGTGTTGAGAAATGATAAAGACGAAAAATTTAAGAATGATAAAGAAAGTAAATAATAATCCGCGATTAAATTAACCGTACACATAATCAGTTTTAGTAAAGAAAACATGCAACTTAGCTTCGGTCAGTAATCGTAAACGCCCCAAGAAGACAAGCATCGCGACTCGATTAGCCTCAATGTCCGCGACTAGTGAGAGAGTGAGCGCTGCAATCCTTCTGTACACTACAACTATGCATTTCGATGCATTACATGATGCTTCTCTAGGAAGACTTTTGACACACGCGCCTAATCAGGTTCACTCGCGAATAGCGCATCACAAAAATAATAACACGTACAGTAAAATAATACATAATATGATAAAATACAAAGTACAAATAAGATGTCATTATTAAAATATAGGAATGAAAGGGATAACTAATATAGTTCGTAGTCAGCAGATCTCCTTCCTGTGAATAAATAGAATTGGGAGGGATTCTAGACCTTCAGGAGAAAATCTAGAAGAAAGAATCTACAAATTGATGATGGGCTCCCTTCCAACACATACCCATCTCCCATGAACTTATAAGAAGTCCGGTCCAACAGAATCCATCGGGCACAACGATTCCTCCTACCTCTTTCATGCAGCCATAATTGCAACACACACAAAATCTCTCTCTCATCTAACGAACCATCACACTTACAGTCTTCTTCTTTCGCTCCTCTTATCCTATTCTAAATTAAAATATAATTCCCTATATTCCCTCTAATCTATCCCGTTAAATCTTCTCACAAGACATTTCCCAGCTTCCGAGTATGAGATAACAAGCTCTCCAACGTGCACACGCGCTGGGACAGGGCACGCCGCTGACTCTTACTCTTCTGCCAGTCATGATCCTGAGAGACTAAATGATTCTACTATTGTAGATATACTTCTCAAGCTTCAGAATATGAGATAACAAGCTCTCCAATGTGCACAGGCGCTGGGACAAGGCACACCGCTGACTCTTATTCGTCCACCCAAGAGTACATCTACAACATACCTTCTTGGCACAACTCTCGCAACTGCACTGTCAAACTTCCGAGTATGAGATAACAAGCTCTCCAACGTGCACACGCGCTGGGACAGGGCACGCCGCCGACTCTTACTCTTCTGTACGACAGTACTCTCGCGAAACCCGTGGTCCTAATTGAACCCCGAAGCTTGCATCGCCTTTTCACACCAAAGAATTGAAACGACGCTAGCTATGACAAAGAAACATAAGTTAGAAATATAAATATGCGAAGCGATGTGTTGCCCGATGCTCTGCTCCAAAACTGTAGTCCTTGATAAAGAAAAGTAATAGAAGGTCGTCTTAGTCACTCCTTCAATTCGCCGTCTCGTTCTGATGTGGTTTGTTAGTAAATAAGTCCTTCTGGCATCGGGATCCTGTCCTGTAGCTACTCATGTCATGATATCCTGCTCTAAGCCCTAAGTAATTAGAGACAATCTCCAACGCAGAACCCATAGTGGGAAACTCCAACGCTCCTTCTGCTCTCGCTAGTTAGTGTGAAATCTATAAATAGAATTCTGGAATAACTGGAATCTGGAAGAACTTTAATTAGCGGGATCAAAATATACACATACTTAAAATATATGAGTATACATACATAATAATTAAATATCACGTGAAGGCAACGCAAAAATTTATAATTTGATGTTAGAAAAAACGCCCCTTGACGGAAAAACTCTTTGTTTCACGGAAAACGGATCGATGCACTTTTCTCTTCTCTACTTTGCGAAGTCTCTGCTGGCTTGCTTATTATTACACTCGCGAAGTCTTCACTGAGGACTTGTCCTAAAGAACACAGTAAACGCGGGAAGTCTAGACTGCTAGGTCTAGTCAGAGGTATGCGCGCGCGGACGAATGTTCAGGTGAACTACCTCTCTCTTTGAATGCCGTGACTGAACTCCCGATGATTTCTTCCTGATTTACCAGCTCTCCTCGGTTCAATCCTCGACTCCTCCCACAAAACCATTCATCATCCATTTTATGACTTGCCCGAAATCTTGGTCCCACGTACTTGAAATCTGAACCCGTACAAAATTTCGTCGAACACTTCGAAGCTAGTTTAGATTAGAGAATATTGTTTACATTACGCGGTGTATTCCCCGTCGGACCCACTGCATCTAAGGATTGTATGGCAAAGAATGGAAATTCTAGAATATTGTAGATTCGTGACTGAAAATATAACTCCATGTATTGGAAAAATATGATAGCATCATTACATGTCGTTTCCTTCGAAAATCTTACGGGTTTGTTTGCAAAAATGTTTGTTGTTCTGTCTAGATTAAACTTTTATACTGACTATGTAATACATTATGACACTTTTAATTCTCGAAATTACCTAATAAATGCATTATTTCCATACAATGACGAGTTCCAAACCTTAGGGATAGATGAGGACAAACCCATGATTTCTTGAAAGTGAAGTCCCTGTAAGGCGGCGTAATTCTAACCCTTTTGTCCCTAGCCGACAAATAATTAAATTTAATAAACATTCATACAATATTTACTTTAAATTCATACAGAGACCCTCTGTTCTCATTTATTTCTTAGAACAAAGTCCGAATGATGTATCAGAGGCCACATGTAAATGTTAACCTTAGCTTTCTTAATCACGCCCTATTATTATATGAATAAGGTCGAAGTTGCTCTAGAAAATAAAATACTTTTGCCACAGCAAAATGGCATTATGCTGTTTAGTTTCGACTGACAGTTATGGTTTCGACGAATCTTGCTTGTAAATGTGTGTGTAAGAGTTACACGATTGGCATGACTTAAACGATCTTCGAGTGTATCAATGTAACTTTAAGATACATTATTCTATACCTGCAGAAGTTTGTGTTCCCCCCCAATGGGTGGAGCATACCTTACGTCTATCCCTTCCTATAGTAGAAAACTTCTTTAAGATCACAATAGATGGCGATACTCGTATCGATTTTAGAGATATGTTGCTGAAAACTGTAAGGGTGAAAGGGTTGACCATTTCAGCCGTTACAGAACGCCCCTAAATTATTTCATAATTTTTGTCGGAAAATAATTCGTAGAGAACATCGTAGATTACTCGTAGAAAATTTGTAGAAATAAAATAATGAAATAATTTGTAATAGGAATTAAATTTCACAAACCCTTGTTGTATTAAACATCATTAAGTTATTGTTACCAAAAATCATTTGAGTCAGACATCCTTTATGTTGTTTACCCTAAATAATTTAAATCATCGGTTTTGTTAAAGTATTGATATAGTAGTATATGACCTAAGCATTTGTAGAAATAATGAAATATTAATTAACTACTGGAAAGCTTGGCTCAACTGCGCACAAATCCTCTAATTTTCTTACATAGTAAATGCCGCAAAATATTTAAAAAATCAAAATGATTTAAAACTAACATGCTCATTATGAAATATGTAGTAGGAACATATGTCCTTAAATTTACTAGGAGTTTCCTTTATAGTCTAGGTAAGTTATCCTATCTTTTAAGTATTCTTCAACTATGAAGGGCCATATTTCTATTAGATTTTTTTTTTTTATTTATTCTAGATTGTTGTACATTTTTAATATTTCCTTATGACGTGTGTTTATTATGTCCTTTACTTGAGGGAATATGTCGCGGTATTTCAAAATTAAGACGCAAGTTTCGTGTAAATTACGTAATCAGCTTGTTGAATGTTACGCATGAAAACTTTCTGAGGTTAGTTTAAATCAATTAAGTAAAAGTCAACAAAATAAAATAATACTACGAAAACACGGCAAACACTGTAAAATTGTATTAATACTTGCTTGCTTTTACTATAGTCGAGTACTACCTAAATATAAATCATCATCATCATCATTCAGCCACAAGAAGTCCACTGCTGGACATAGGCCTCCTCCATGGATTTCCAAAAAGACCGGTTGGAAGCGGCCTGCATCCAGCGTCTTCCTGCCACTTGAATGACGTCATCTGTCCATCTTGTGGCTGGTCGTCCCACGCTGCGCTTGCCGATATGTGGTCTCCATTCGAGAACTTTTCGGCCCCATCGGCCATCAGTTCTGCGTGCTATGTGCCCCGCCCACTGCCACTTTAACTTACTAATCCGCTGGGCTATGTCGACGACTTTCGTTCGTCTACGGATCTCATCATTTCTGATTCGATCTCGTAGAGAAATTCCGAGCATAGCCCTTTCCATAGCTCGTTGCGTGACCTTGAGCCTTCTTATGAGGCCCATAGTGAGAGACCACGTTTCAGTGCCATAAGTCATCACTGGTAACACACACTGGTTGTATAATTTTGTCTTGAGCGATTGAGGTATATTAGACGAAAAGACTTTTCTAAGTTTCCCGAAAGCTGCCCAGCCGAGTTGGATTCGACGATTGACCTCTTTCACGAAGTTAGACCGGCCTAGTTCCTAAATATAAATAAAGAAATAGTAATGAAATTAAAAGCAAATCAAAGATAATAAAAAAAAACAAAATGTATCTCGTCTTACCCCCAAATCAGCTAGCTCCAGTAGTATCAATAAATAGTTTTTTTTTTTTTTAACGTTAACCGATTCCTTATAATCAACTATCTACAACTAATCAGATGTTTGTAAGTCAGCTGCTTACTACCGCACCGATGAATGAACGTAATATTCGCGCCCCTATTCTCCAAACTCAAAACGTAAACACTTCGATACAAGACGTAAACAAAGACACGTGCACCTTGACAGTTGAGGCCTATACTAACGCCCTCTGTGGTATAAGCGACGAACTAATTTCTAAAACGGGTCACAGGAGCACCAAGTGGGATCATTAGATTTGCTTTGTTTAGATCGATGACGTAACTTAGTTCTACGTTTGAAATACAGGAGGCGCTGATCACAAAATTTACCTACAGGGAAAAACTTAATCTTTTTTTTTTTTTTCTTGCAGAATAAATAGAATAAATAAACATATGAAAATAACATCGCTAGTAAAATACATCGCAAGCCCAATAACATATCAATAACACACAAAAACAAAAAAATGAAATTGCATTCGCATGGCAAAATAGTGCACAAAACAAATTCAAACAGAAACAGTAAAAATGAAAGTGATTTAATTTTACGCATAGACTTCTTTGTCTTAAGGAAATTAGCAAAGTATCGTTCGATTGAAATCTAAAAATAGAAGTAAAGCTTTGTGAGCAGCGCCCTATCTGATAGCAACAACGAACGAAATTCCAACGCAAAACCCACTTGAGCCGTGCGACCATTTTTTCTAAGCGCCCTTTGTTTTTGTGACTCTTTAAACAACTGAACTTTGAACACCAACGCCTTCAACGGAGCCAAATAAGAACTAACAGAAATATCACATTAATTTCGTTTCGAAGCAGTAGACGTTTTAATAAATTATTATTTATATTTCACTAAAATTCAGTACGCCCCTACGCCTTTTATTTACCTAACATTTTCGCCTAATTTAAAACCATAGTAACTCAGATTCTTTTTATGCGTTTTTAAATAACGAAGTATTTAAAATTTAATGACGCAAATCCTTGGTCACGTGCACCATCTGTAAAACAGGCGGGGGAAGTCCCTTAAATAAATTAAATGGGAGACGCCACCACCCCACGCAAATAAAATATATAAACATATAAAAATAACCTGAAGGGTTGTAAATTTTCTGAAAATTAATTGGCCAAAGAAAATAGTCGTGATCGTCTAGTTAAGTAATAAAGACCCATACGTTGTGTTGAGAAATGATAAAGACGAAAAATTTAAGAATGATAAAGAAAGTAAATAATAATCCGCGATTAAATTAACCGTACACATAATCAGTTTTAGTAAAGAAAACATGCAACTTAGCTTCGGTCAGTAATCGTAAACGCCCCAAGAAGACAAGCATCGCGACTCGATTAGCCTCAATGTCCGCGACTAGTGAGAGAGTGAGCGCTGCAATCCTTCTGTACACTACAACTATGCATTTCGATGCATTACATGATGCTTCTCTAGGAAGACTTTTGACACACGCGCCTAATCAGGTTCACTCGCGAATAGCGCATCACAAAAATAATAACACGTACAGTAAAATAATACATAATATGATAAAATACAAAGTACAAATAAGATGTCATTATTAAAATATAGGAATGAAAGGGATAACTAATATAGTTCGTAGTCAGCAGATCTCCTTCCTGTGAATAAATAGAATTGGGAGGGATTCTAGACCTTCAGGAGAAAATCTAGAAGAAAGAATCTACAAATTGATGATGGGCTCCCTTCCAACACATACCCATCTCCCATGAACTTATAAGAAGTCCGGTCCAACAGAATCCATCGGGCACAACGATTCCTCCTACCTCTTTCATGCAGCCATAATTGCAACACACACAAAATCTCTCTCTCATCTAACGAACCATCACACTTACAGTCTTCTTCTTTCGCTCCTCTTATCCTATTCTAAATTAAAATATATTTCCCTATATTCCCTCTAATCTATCCCGTTAAATCTTCTCACAAGACATTTCTCAGCTTCCGAGTATGAGATAACAAGCTCTCCAACGTGCACACGCGCTGGGACAGGGCACGCCGCTGACTCTTACTCTTCTGCCAGTCATGATCCTGAGAGACTAAATGATTCTACTATTGTAGATATACTTCTCAAGCTTCAGAATATGAGATAACAAGCTCTCCAATGTGCACAGGCGCTGGGACAAGGCACACCGCTGACTCTTATTCGTCCACCCAAGAGTACATCTACAACATACCTTCTTGGCACAACTCTCGCAACTGCACTGTCAAACTTCCGAGTATGAGATAACAAGCTCTCCAACGTGCACACGCGCTGGGACAGGGCACGCCGCCGACTCTTACTCTTCTGTACGACAGTACTCTCGCGAAACCCGTGGTCCTAATTGAACCCCGAAGCTTGCATCGCCTTTTCACACCAAAGAATTGAAACGACGCTAGCTATGACAAAGAAACATAAGTTAGAAATATAAATATGCGAAGCGATGTGTTGCCCGATGCTCTGCTCCAAAACTGTAGTCCTTGATAAAGAAAAGTAATAGAAGGTCGTCTTAGTCACTCCTTCAATTCGCCGTCTCGTTCTGATGTGGTTTGTTAGTAAATAAGTCCTTCTGGCATCGGGATCCTGTCCTGTAGCTACTCATGTCATGATATCCTGCTCTAAGCCCTAAGTAATTAGAGACAATCTCCAACGCAGAACCCATAGTGGGAAACTCCAACGCTCCTTCTGCTCTCGCTAGTTAGTGTGAAATCTATAAATAGAATTCTGGAATAACTGGAATCTGGAAGAACTTTAATTAGCGGGATCAAAATATACACATACTTAAAATATATGAGTATACATACATAATAATTAAATATCACGTGAAGGCAACGCAAAAATTTATAATTTGATGTTAGAAAAAACGCCCCTTGACGGAAAAACTCTTTGTTTCACGGAAAACGGATCGATGCACTTTTCTCTTCTCTACTTTGCGAAGTCTCTGCTGGCTTGCTTATTATTACACTCGCGAAGTCTTCACTGAGGACTTGTCCTAAAGAACACAGTAAACGCGGGAAGTCTAGACTGCTAGGTCTAGTCAGAGGTATGCGCGCGCGGACGAATGTTCAGGTGAACTACCTCTCTCTTTGAATGCCGTGACTGAACTCCCGATGATTTCTTCCTGATTTACCAGCTCTCCTCGGTTCAATCCTCGACTCCTCCCACAAAACCATTCATCATCCATTTTATGACTTGCCCGAAATCTTGGTCCCACGTACTTGAAATCTGAACCCGTACAAAATTTCGTCGAACACTTCGAAGCTAGTTTAGATTAGAGAATATTGTTTACATTACGCGGTGTATTCCCCGTCGGACCCACTGCATCTAAGGATTGTATGGCAAAGAATGGAAATTCTAGAATATTGTAGATTCGTGACTGAAAATATAACTCCATGTATTGGAAAAATATGATAGCATCATTACATGTCGTTTCCTTCGAAAATCTTACGGGTTTGTTTGCAAAAATGTTTGTTGTTCTGTCTAGATTAAACTTTTATACTGACTATGTAATACATTATGACACTTTTAATTCTCGAAATTACCTAATAAATGCATTATTTCCATACAATGACGAGTTCCAAACCTTAGGGATAGATGAGGACAAACCCATGATTTCTTGAAAGTGAAGTCCCTGTAAGGCGGCGTAATTCTAACCCTTTTGTCCCTAGCCGACAAATAATTAAATTTAATAAACATTCATACAATATTTACTTTAAATTCATACAGAGACCCTCTGTTCTCATTTATTTCTTAGAACAAAGTCCGAATGATGTATCAGAGGCCACATGTAAATGTTAACCTTAGCTTTCTTAATCACGCCCTATTATTATATGAATAAGGTCGAAGTTGCTCTAGAAAATAAAATACTTTTGCCACAGCAAAATGGCATTATGCTGTTTAGTTTCGACTGACAGTTATGGTTTCGACGAATCTTGCTTGTAAATGTGTGTGTAAGAGTTACACGATTGGCATGACTTAAACGATCTTCGAGTGTATCAATGTAACTTTAAGATACATTATTCTATACCTGCAGAAGTTTGTGTTCCCCCCCAATGGGTGGAGCATACCTTACGTCTATCCCTTCCTATAGTAGAAAACTTCTTTAAGATCACAATAGATGGCGATACTCGTATCGATTTTAGAGATATGTTGCTGAAAACTGTAAGGGTGAAAGGGTTGACCATTTCAGCCGTTACAGAGGGTAGGTGGTCTACCCTCAAGTCACTCTTAGTTTTTTGCAGCGGGCCGACACACAATACTCACTACGTCCGCGGGCAGGTCCGGTGATAAGGTGCGAGATTTGTATTTGCTTAGGAAAAGAAAACTGTCATTACAAATTAACGAGTAATAGGCGACCAACTTATAAAAGGAAAATTTCGTACAAAATCCATTTAAAATTACTTCGATGAAGTTGTTAGTTAGATAGATGGATAGATAATTCATTTATTTAACGGCACAATATTAAAAACACAACAATATGAAAACATAATAATAATATACTCAGCGACTCAAATATTAAGAAAACACAAAAAGATAAAATGAACAGAAAAAGTTAGAGATTTACATCCGTTCACATTTTCAAGTTCGGGCTTAAAGTGTTGAGCCCATAAAATGGCCCTACTCAGCATGTGTTGCAGGAGCACCGAGATACACCTACAACGCTAATATTCTGTCAGTAAGCAAATAAGATAGTTCAGTAAAGCAGGTAAAAAAAACCCTCTTTCTACGGGACCCTACTCTGCGCGTGGCCCGACACACACTTGGGGGTGTTTAAGATTTCAAAGAGAATACTTGGAATTGGAGTTCAAGTTGGGTAAGGTACCGACTTAGTATAATATATAACCACCACTAAGAATATATAACCTAAGCTCCCGCACGTCTTGCAGATTAAACTGAGCACCAAGTAGGTACAGAAGTACACTAGCTATGTATGCACATGCCTTGTAGAATTTATTTATTTTTCAAGAGCGGGGACTGCATTTTATTTATTTATTTATTACATAACGTAATACAGATGATACAGTATAAATCATAAAACTAGCTTATTGTAAAACCGTTGCCCTTTTCTCGACAGTGCAAAGTATCCTTCCGCTACTCTGCGTTCTACATGATAAACGGAGGTAGAGTCAACAAGCAAACGAAAATAAAAATTATGTATTCACTTTCATTCAGTCTCTCCGATCTCCGATCTGTCTGACAAGTGAATTTTCTCCGTTTCCTGCCATTTTGGGTACTTAAGCCTTTTTACTCTATTACAATCAAGTTTACGACTTCCTTTTTTTTTACCTACTCTTATTCTGAACATATCTTATCTAGATTCCTAATCCGTTCCAGCGCCTTATTTTTAGCCAACCTGTTGCCCGGCAAAATATCTTCTAGATCGTGACTCCCCGGGTGCCCCAATAGGTCAGCTTCCGCAGCTTCGTGCGCTTGCGCCGACAGCGGCGAGCCTTCCGAGTGTAAGTTCGACTCGACGCGTGCTTCCCCGAATTCGTCGCAGCCTGGGCTGACCTCTCCATCAGATCCAACAGTACGCTCCACATGCAGCTTCCAATTTTGTGAAGTAGAGTGTAACGGACTGCTGGAGCCCCCCGATATATCTGGCTCAATTTTAATCATATGGCGCCTGTTTCGCCGGTACACCCTACCAGTTCGCCTGTCTTCCAGGACATACGACCGAGGCTGTTGATCTTTGTATTGCACGTGCATATTTCA
The DNA here is from genome assembly GCA_963969515.1 of Yponomeuta evonymella. Taxonomy (NCBI): domain Eukaryota; kingdom Metazoa; phylum Arthropoda; class Insecta; order Lepidoptera; family Yponomeutidae; genus Yponomeuta; species Yponomeuta evonymella. The sequence goes on from OZ018346.1 coordinate 10,187,231, forward strand.
CCTGTTAGCCCCGTCAACCACCAGTCTTTTCGGAGGCGTGGGTTCGAATCCCACCGCTGCCACCATGAAGTGAAACACATGAATGTAGGACAAGACTGATTTATTTCATAAGTACCCCAGCTAACAAAGCAATTGGTAGGTAGATACCCTACACTCCAAAGCCCTCGTTCAAATACTGATATAGGTAAACTCCAATATAACTATAATGAACAGTAGCAGCGGAGCGGTAGAACGCCGGTTTCGCATTAGGTAGGTCGTAGGTTCGAATCCCAGCATGTACTAATCCCCCCTTCCCCTCGGACCGCCAAGTGATACGGACGTGCCCCCGTGTAATTTTTTGGATAAGAAATAATAATTGAAATAATAAACCACATTTTTTAATCTTAATAAATAAGCGCAAAATATTAGGAGTGCAGCGAGCGAAAGCGCCGAGTCAAGTTTTCGGGCGACATCAACGATACGCTCGTGCGTGCGTGAGTAAAATACACACACCAACCACGCATACGCACATTAACCCGCTCCTACTCACATGTAAACGCCGCCGCTCCGACATACACAAAGAGATAGCAAAAAACTCCAAGTCAAGCCCGCTCAATGATGATTATGATGAATGAAACCGGATACGGGAGGTCCACTTAGACCGGACGGAAAGCAAGTTTGGTTGAAATCGTCGATTGCTGACCAGTCTAACTGAGCCCCGGTTGTATGCGACCGTTGCACTACTATAAACTCATACTGCCCTAGTACTTTTGAGTGAACGCGGTAAAGCAAAAATGTCTCTTAGACGTACCCCTCCCGCTTCTCCACTCCCACCGCCGGGTGATCCTACCGCATCTGAGCGAGCCGGTCCAGCCGCTGCTTTTCTGACAAAGAATGTCTCCACCTCCCTCATGCATTCAGAGTCAGCACCCGATCTTCCATATTTGCTATCAAATGTTATAGAGCGCAAAAAGAGGAAGCACGACGGAGACGAGGATAGTCCCTATATTATTCAAGAAATGCTCAAAGTTTTTTCTAAGGATCAACAAAAGAGATTCGATGAATTACAAAATTCAATAAAAGCTATTACAACTCAAAACAATGAACTTACAAACAGTGTCGCTCTCTTATCGGCTAAATATGACGAGTTCTTGGGAAAAATTACGCTACTAGAAACTCAAAAGAGTGAAGACAAAAAACACATACAATTTTTGGAAGACAAATTGGAGAGCATGGAGCGTAAAAGCCGCGAAACCGGAATCGAAATTCGCAACGTCCCAACCACACAGAATGAATCAAAAGAGGACCTGTGTGAAGTTGTAAAAAATTTAGGAAGCGCACTAAATATAAAGATTGAAAGCTCTGATATCAAAGATGTCTACAGGCTAAGAAATAAGGAATCTTCAAATCCAATTGTCACTGAGTTTAACTCTATTCTACTGAAGGAAAAGATCATAAAAAATGTGAAAAGCTTTAATAAAAGCAAAGGCAAGAGCGAAAAACTCAATACATCTCATCTAAATATTCATCAAACGACAAAGCCAGTTTATGTATCTGAGACCCTGTCATACAAAACACAGAGGCTATTTTTCCTTGCAAGAACCTTCCAGAAAAATAATGGCTTCGCCTTCTGCTGGACTTCACGTGGATTTGTATACCTGCGTAAGGAGGAAAAATCGCCAGCGGTTAAGATTCTTCATGAAAACACACTTGAAGAGCTGAGAAAGTCGATATGACTAGTTTCTGAAACGATTGCCTCCTACTTCACGGATTTTTTGCATGCACATCTGTTCAATGAAAATATACTTTTCTGTAACTTTTATTATGTTAAGAATACACTCTACACAAAAACACTCCAATATACTTCTAAAACTACACTATATATTTATATTACATATTACAAAAAAAATATACCCTTTAAATTTTTTGAACACGCACAGACTTGTTCTAGACTATTTAATGATGGCGCAACGCTTTCTTTTGGAGACTTTTTTAATAAACAGTAAAATTCGAGGAAATTAACAGTATTGTTGAAGAGCTGGAAAATATTTCAGTATCCAACTCCCTGGAATGTGATGTCGATGATGTTATTGGGCTTGCCCCCCCAGCCTCTAGGACGCTATCTATTGTCACGCAGAATATCCGCAGTATCAACTGTAACATGCCGTCTTTTGATACTTTAATTGCAAGGCTTAAAACAAATATCGACGTCATAGTCCTAACGGAATGTTGGCTTTCTCACACTACCACCATTCCGCACTATCCTGGATACTTTAGCTGTGCAACTAAATTGAATAACAACCAAAGTGAAGGAGTTGTAGCTTACGTAAAAGAGAGTATGAAGTTCTCGGTTCAAGAGTTATCATTTCAGCAAGCCAACTGCATGATGATTAAAATTGAACAAGACACAGTTGTCCTTGCAATATATAGATCACCCTCGCATAAAAATCTCGACCCATTTTTAAATTCACTGAATGAAACTCTTTTAAAATTAAGTCAATACAAAAATATTATTTTAACCGGTGACATTAATATTGCAATTAATCCAGGAAAAATTGATTCTGCTGCTGAGTTATACCTTAATCTTACAGCATACCATGGTCTTCTTCCAGCGCACTCACTCATAACTCGAGATGCAAGTGGCACTTGCTTAGATCATATTTTACTAAAAACGAGGCATTCGGCACTAACAATGATAATTCAAACAGCAATTACAGATCATAAGACTATTTTCTTCTGCTTGGAAAGTAAGCCTTTGCGTAATTATTCTGTTACTCATATTAAAAAAACTGATACCGTTGGCTTGAAACAGGATCTAAGCAACCTTGATTTAAATCTGATATACAATTCAGATGATGCGCAATCATCAATGGAATATTTAACTGCATCTATCCAGACAGCAATTGAAAGAAATACTAAAACTCATACATTATCAAACCGTTATAAGATCATAAAACCATGGATTACACCTGGTCTACTACGATGCTCACGACACCGAGATAAGCTTCACAAACAATCGAAACGTTGCCCCGAGAACCTACTATTAAAGCTTACCTATACTCGATACAGGAATTTCTGTAATGCGTTGTTCAAAAGAGTCAAACAAACATACGACAAAGAGCAAGTTGATAAAGCTGGAAACGATAGCAAAAAGCTATGGAATGCAATTAAAACAATCACAAATACTGCTAAAATCAAATCTAGTCCAAAAGAACTATTAACCTTTGGAACAACACCGATAGAGTCTGTTAGTGTGATCAATCAATATTTCGCAAATGTAGGTAAATCACTGGCTGAAAGACAACAACAAAAAGTGAATGATTTTCCAAGAACGTCATACACCCCTCCATCCACCGCACCTAGTTCCTTGGTACTTTTACCAACGGATCACGAGGAAATGGAGAGACTTATCTGTGGCCTTAAAAACGAATGCTCTGTCGGGTTTGACCAAATTCCTAATAAGCTTCTGAAGGAACACAGAGGGCTTCTTATTCCACCCCTGACCCATATTTTCAATTTGTGCTTGAAAGATGGCGTATTTCCGAGCGTTCTGAAGATAGCTGAGATACGACCTATACATAAGGGAGGTGACAGAGACCGTATCATCAATTATAGGCCAATATCTATACTGCCGTCACTGTCCAAATTATTGGAAAAAATCCTTAATATTAGATTAATGCATTTTTTGGAGGAACATCACATTTTGTCAGACAATCAGTATGGTTTTCGCACTGGCTTGTCTACAGATGATGCTGTACATACCTTGACGGATCACATCTCCAGTAAACTCGATGAAGGTCACAAATGTATTGGGGTATTCCTTGACCTTGCCAAGGCCTTTGATACGGTCTCTGTCCCACTGCTCTTGCAAAAGCTCCAAGCAGTTGGCGTTAGAGGTGACCAACTTAATATATTTATAGATTATCTCTCTGACAGATATCAGCATGTCAAAGTGAATAATTTTGTTAGCGAAGACCTGCCAATGACGTATGGAGTTCCCCAAGGAAGTATTATCGGCCCCACCCTCTTCCTCATCTACTTAAATGATCTTCTCTCTCTTACCCCATTCCAAGGCAAAATTATCTCATATGCAGATGATACTGCTCTACTTTTCACCGCAAAATCTTGGGATGAAGTTTACAAACTGGCACAGCAGGGCCTGGATACTGTCCAGTGCTGGCTCAATGACAACATTCTTACCCTTAACTCTGAAAAGACTAAATATCTCTCCTTTTCTATGCGTAACACATCCGCTATCAACCATCAACATAAGTTAAACGTCCATCAATGCAGCACAGGTACATCACACTGCGATTGTCCACACCTAGAAAGGGTTGATTCAATAAGATACTTGGGAGTAATAATTGACAAAAATCTTAACTTTAAAAAACATGTAGAATCCCTATCTGCTAAAGTAAGAAAATTAATTTATATTTTTAGGTGCCTTAGGAATATACTTGACCCAATACTACTAAAACAAACTTATTTCGCTCTGTGCCAGTCCCTGATATCATATTGTATCTCTTCTTGGGGTGGGGCCTCAAAGACAGTAATTAAGAGTGCTGAGATTGCTCAAAGAATAATACTAAAGGTTTGTACATTTCGACCATACTTTTTCCCAACCTCCTCTTTGTACAGTTATTGTGAAGTCTTAACCGTAAGGCAACTTTTTATACTAAGTATTATTGTAAGACAACACAAGTCAACCAACTTCACTCCACCCTTGAATACCCGACGTCAAAATACAGTCATAAAGCACAATCGATGCCCTCGCACCTCTTTTGTCAAAAAATTTTATGCATTTCTCGGCCCATATCTATACAATAAAATAAATAAAGTATTAAATATCTACCCTCTCGTTAAAATTATCTGTAAGCGCGTAGTATCAAAATGGTTACAAAATTTAACATACACAGAAACAGAAAATCTTCTCTCGGTTGTTGAATAAAAAAAAAAAAAAAAAAAAAAAAAAATAAAAGATCAAAATTTTGCATTCGATATACTTATTCCACACACACCCTCTTACATACACTCACACACTTTTCACACAATACACACAAAGAGGACCCAACCACACCAACACACTATACATGTTTTTATTTTTTAGTTTAGTTAAGTGTTTTGTATTTTTCTCTTACAAAAGTAATATCGGAATGTGTTTCAAATATTTACTTACTTGATAAACTATAAAGGCCTAACCTAATTTGATTGCGCCATTCCTACCAGAGGGGTGCGGCACTGTATGCTGAAACACAGGCTCTGCCTAGTTCAGCAACAGAAGCTCGCCACTTATTTTAAAAATGTCATCTTTTGGTTGGTCTTTTCGGCTAAGTTTTACAATAAGTGGAGATGTGAACCAGAAATTGTTTTATGAAATAAACTATTTGTATTTGTATTTGTAATGACTTCGTTTTCTAAGTTACGTACATTTGAGAAGTTATAGTAGCAATACCACTCGCTAACGGTTAATAAAAACATTATGAGGAAACCTTAGTGTCTAAGGTGTTAACATACCTCAGCGTTTGAAATTGCCAATCCGCAGTAAGCATGCGTGGTAATTAAGTCCATTCCCTCAGGGGCTTGTGCCCTGTAGTGGGACGTATATAGACTATATAAAAAAAAACTACAATAAAAAGTTTTTATCATTCTTGGTACTAATTGAATGTACTAAAAAACAAATTAAGCAGCAATTAATAATCATGTTTGAGGATCCCTTTCATTATCAATTATGAAAAAAATTGTAAATACCTAAAGACATAAGATAAACCTAGACACCTTATTTCGAAATAAAAAAAAGTGGTGTCGATTTGTCGATTCCTCAGGTCGATTCACCATGGTTATAGTTTCTCCTCCTAATTTCATACTAGCAATGACAGCGTCGTACTAAAATTACGTACATTGTACATAGTTTGAGTGACATGCTTTTAATGAACATACTAGCCATCTATGCAATACTTTTTGTAAGAACAGTATGTAGGTACCTACAAAAAACGAGACACATATTTTAGGAATTAATCCTATACTTATTCACGATTACTAGCGCATTTCACCCCACAACTGATGTGCACTCCCGGATATGCATACTTTGGGATTCGACGCCACAGACTATCGCTTTTCAGGGCCCAAGCATCCGCTGGAAAATAGCCCTAGATGCGCCAATGTACGGTAGATGTATATCAGATCAAACTATAGCTCTGTTAGTACCATCCGAAATAGAAATAGATGAAATTTAATACAATGTCTCATATAGATATATCGTTTCCATTTCCAATCTATTCTCCTAGGACGGAAGTGCACCGGCGGGTACGCCGAGCTATATTATCTCATTTCATCAGTCTAGATGCATTTCCATGTTTGCGATATCCTTGCCTGATTGATTACTGTAGTACTGGGTATCCTAGCTTAAAACTAGGATAAGTGAGTATGCTGTGTGGAACTTATAGGTATGTTTGTTTGTTTGCTCGTTCGTATTTGATTTTTAGGGTTCCGTACCCGAAGGGTGCCAAACGGGACCCTATTACTAAGACTTCACTGTCCATCTGTCTATCTGTCCGTCTGTCTGTCTGTCTGTCTGTCCGTCTGTCTGTCTGTCTGTCTGTCTGTCTGTCTGTCTGTCTGTCTGTGTCTGTGTCTGTGTCTGTCTGTCTGTCTGTCTGTCTGTCTGTCTGTCTGTCTGTCTGTCACCAGGCTGTATCTCATGAACCGTCGTAGCTAGGCAGTTGAAATTTTCACAGATGATGTATTTCTGTTGCTGCTATAACAAGAAATGCTAATAACAGAATAAAATAAATATTTAAAGGGGGCTCCCATACAACAAACGCGATATTTTGCCGTTTTTCCTCGATTTTTGTGTCTAATATTTATTGTATAGATAACGGTACGGAACCCTTCGTGCGCGAGTCCGACTCGCACTTGGTCGGTTTTTTTCCTAGAAATGTAATCTATTGGTATTGGTCCCGGGATTCGAACCCTCGAATGAGAGGCCAGCGTTCTACCGTTGCGCTACCACTGTCTTTAGCAGTGACAGGAATTATTTTCACTAGCCACAATTTTAAATGAAATTCATAATCGAAAGCTGAGTACCTATACTCAGATGTATTTTTGAATTCCCTTGTTTTTATTTCCTACGATTCTATTCGAAAGAGGCCGATGGGATTTTTTGGGACTTTGAAAGGCCTGTGAGGAGGAGGAGTCCCAGAAGGACTACAATAGGGTTGAGAAAGCCAGACGTAGGTACAGAACAATTCATTTTAACTTAAAACAGTAACTTTAGAACTAACGCAGGCGCGAAGGTTAGTAGATATCAAATCAAAATAGTTATACCGCGCCGTCTAGACAGGATTTTCGCCGAATAGTTTCCTTGGTGGCGCCGGATTAAGAATAGCGTCACTCCATTTCCTCCCGTGGATGTCGTAGAAGGCGACTAAGGAAAAAAATTACCAGGAGACGGGCAGCAGCGTCTTCCAGAGATTCCAACCGCATACAGCGATCGCCAACCCGCCTGCCAAGCGTGGCGATTATGGCAAAACCCCTTATGGTTATAAAAACCGAGGGAGGCCTAGGTCCTGCAGTGGGCGTCAAAGGGATGATGATGATGATGATTTCCTTCTTCGAATTTACGCAAGTAATTTAAAAATAGGTGGTCGCTACCACGTCCCTACCACATGCCGCGCCGCTATCTCCATTGGGATTAGGACCTGATGTAGATTAGTAGAATAGCTCAGTGATCACAAACCCTGATTGTTACACGATTGTTTTTTTTTTTTTTTCATTCGTATGTTTGTTAGTAAATTTGTTTTCTTATCAGCTGGACACACTAACATTTTTGGGTGTGTCGACTCAAGCAACCAAAAATTTTTTATGAGCTACTCAAGCCGCAAACAACTCGTGAATGGAAAATGCTTTAGACGAATACACACTTGTACAATAACACTTTTGTAAGCACTACTAAACATGAAAAACCGGCCAAGTGCGTCTCGGGCCACACGCAGTGTAGGGTTTTCACCTGGTTTACAGAACTCATAACTTCATCAAAGAGATTTTCAATGGAATATGTACGAAGTTTTCCTTTTAGGTATAAGTTAGTCGCCTACTACTCGTTAACTTTTATAACCTACTTAGCCGGGATAGTGTTCACTATGTAGACTATGGTGTACTTGTCGTCTCTGTGCTAAGCCCAGGAAAGACAGATGGATAGACGGATAGACAGACGGACATGGCAAAACAGTAAGGCTTTCTTCTTGAACCTGCTTTCCGTTTCCTCTACGGAACGCAAAAGACGTCTTCATCTGTTTTTTTATTAAACATTTTGCTACCTGTTACGTTACTACTGAGACTATGTTCTGTGACTGAGACACCCCCTCTAGCCGAAGACAGAAAAACCATAATTTAGCTGCGAGTTGCGGAGTGACTATAGGCAACTCAATTTAACTGTCATTCCCGTGTTTACCGCTTGGCTAGCGACTGTACAAATCCACATACAAAACATTCCCCTTATTTGCCACGCTCTTCAGATAAGTTTAATGGAAAAACGAATACATAAGAATATATAATGTATTAGTTTATTCTCGTAATATGCTGCTGGCGTTGAGCCGGTATCGAAACATCGGTATGTATTTTGAATGAATTGTAGGTAATATAATAAAGATGTCATATCAATCCTGAACAATAGCGCCCTACCACCCACAATCATTGTGCCTTCGCAGGATTCAGGTACCAGTAAACCATATTATTACGGTTTAAGATATTAATAACCTTTATAGGTCAGGCGACGTGGCTGACCCAAGCGGAGATGGCGGGATAACCTCACGACCTTTCTATCGGGTTGTCAGAAGGTGGCCATAAACAGGGAGGAGTGGAGGGCTAAACGGGAAGCCTTTGCCCAGCAGTGCGACGTATATAGGGTACATAAAAAATATGTGTGCACACAGACAGAGAGACAGACGTCACAGGCAAGTTATAGGACCCAGTTTGCACTCTTCGGGTCTCTAAAACGGAACTCTAAAAGCCCCATCGTAGGTATAACCCAAATGGTCAATCAGTTTGAGAGCTACAATGCCACAGACAGAACACAGCCAGACACAGGCGTCAAAGTTACAACGGCAGACGTTGGCGCCAAATACCCCTCGGTTTTCGACGTCAGGGGTTAAATAGTTTTGCACAGCCGGTGTATTGTCTTTCAATTAAAAGTCTTGAACTATTACGTAGTTTACTTATTTAAGTATTAACGTATTGCATATTAGCACACCATATAGTTATACACCATATACATCTGTCGGTAGGGAAGAGGCTTTAAATATCTTTTACATTGTTACTCCGTCAGATTCCGTTTGTAGTGTCTACAAGGCGGTTCGTGCATATTAGACTCTCAGGTAATTTCCACCGCGTCTGTACCTTTCAAAATTTAGTTACTATAAAGCGTTTAGTGACTACTTCATAACAGCAGGGCTACGACGATTTGATGTACCTGTACATTGCACGAATAACCCACAGATTAACAAGGAGGGAGACTAACAGGGTATTTATTAAAAAACGGTTCCTCTAACATAGTTTAAATACTTAAGTTTTAAAGTCCACAGGCTTTTTAAACTGCATTTGAGGAGTATTTGAGGAAATCAATTACCAGGAGACGAGCAGCAGCGTCTTCCTGAGATTCCAACCGCATACTGCGATCGCCAACCCGCCTGCCAAGCGTGGCGATTATGGCAAAACCCCTCATGGTTATGAAAACCACGAAGGAGGCCTATGTCCTGCAGTGGGCGTCAAATGGCTGATGATGATGATGTTGATGATGAGGAGTGTTTAAGATATCGTGATTAATAAATAACACTGTGATTGTTCTATTCTACACAATGTCTACATAAACTATGAATCTTAGTTTTATGAAACACGGCCCTGTCTGCGAGGTACGCGCTAATGGACTTCCTACCACGTTAAGGGCTTTAAGATTTTAAAATTCCCTCCTCGTCTTGGCTCGAACTTATTTTTGTCTAGCATGCAAATGATCTGCCTTTAAATGCAAAATATAAAGAGGTGAAAGGTATTCCCGCTGCTCGTTGTGTTTAATGAAAATATCTACGTATGTATTTGTAAAGTTGTAGTAACAATACCACTTGCGAACTGTGAAAGAAAACATCGTGAGGAAATTTGAGTGTCTAAGGTGTTCACATTCCTTAGTGGTTGAAATTTCCAATCCGCGGAGGGCACGCGTGGTAATTAAGCCCATACTCTCTCACTCTGAGAAAAGGCCTGTGCCCTGCAGTGGGACGTATATAGGCTATAAAAAATATGTGTTTAAACCGTGTTATCAAAACGCAAAATTTGAAAATCGTTTCTTCTCTTGGTAACAGGTAACAGTTAAAATTCTTAATTTTTGATTGACAAATTGACCTCGTCAAGTTTCAAGATAATATTATGAAAAATAATAAAATAATTTTAACTGTTCCAATAAGCAATAATGGAAGTGGTTAAATGGTCGATTCTGAAGTAACAATTTTGCGTTACTTTAAATATTTTGTAGGTAAAAATATTATTTTCAATCGGCATAAATATACATTGCAATGGACATTCTTCGATTTCAATACACTGAATAACACGTCTACTATTCGATTGCATTTTTTGCATTGAATTGAAATGCAATACAAAGTAGGTACTGCATTGCATTGCATAATCATTGTATTGTCTCATATTAATTTCTTGGTGAGGCCTTTTTGCCCATTGTCTATGCTTCACACCGCGAACTGATTTCGAGTTCCATCGACAAAGTGGAATATAATCTTTACCTCAGAACAGTGATTTTTACAGTAACTAAAGTAAGTCAAATAAAGTAAAAACCAAATGAATTAAGTTACAAGCAAATACAATAATACTTCTTAGCTTACATTTAGATCGCATGCTTATAATATTATAATTTTGTTTACTTAAGGGACCTCCAGATCTATTTTTGTTTACATATACTTTTTATTTTTTCCTGTTACTGTTTGTCTCCTGAATAAAATTAAATTAAAATATTAACAATTAGGTATATTTTAATAACACTCACCAACTATTCACCATCTATTTGAGAGTAGTGATCACCATGTTCCCACACTTGGCTGAGGTTTGTCGTGGGCGACGATACACTTGCGATACACTAATGATATAATGCATATCTTCAATTCAAGGGCTTGCAGTCAATTGCCTGCATTATAGAATGTACGAATATATACGGAAACATGCTGCGAGGCGAGGTCGCGATATTTCACCGCATTCACCCGCTACCGCGTGCATCGCAATGCGATGTCATGTCAATGATCAGCGGTTGCGGGTTTTTGCCCAGGCGGCCGATAAATCGCTAATGCATTCAGTCCTTAAATTCGCAATAATTAATATTTTTTTCATTATGCAAGAATTCAATTAAGTGACTTCATAATTAACAACACCGTTAACACGTTGGGTGTTAGGTAAACAATACAAAAATAGGAGGCGTTTTGGAAGGGGAAGTTTCCGTGCGATGTGGCAGCTAAACTAAATTGCTTAGCCTCAGTTTCTGAAAGTGTTCAAATGTAACAAGAGATTAATCTAAGATTAATTCAAAATACCGGCACGTGATTGGCTGAAATAAGCTTGACGTGAGATTAACATGAGATTACCATTTGATCGCTCTTCTCAACATGTCTTAATCCCGTATTGCTGTGGTAGTGTAATAAAATAATATTTTTGTTATTAAACGGTTTCAGATGGCTTGTTGATCTCATCTCATTAGTTGTCCCTGCTCTGCCCTTACTCCCTGAGCAAAATCCTAGCTAAGTACCTACGCCTATGTTTTAATTTTGAATTATGCTCCCAGCCTGCTCTGAATGTTTTGAGCCTAGGCTGATTACACCGCCTAACTACGGCTCTATGCTTGAGTACATTCCAAAGTTCTGCTTTCGTAACAAGTTCTACCACAAACACTTTAATAAAACCCCTCAAGTTGAGAAACGAGCACTTGACAGTCCAGATTTATTATTGCCTCCTTTGCCTCGTGTAAAGTGAGTGACGGAGGAATAATTATAATCTAGGTTTTATGTGTCTACGTCAACAGTCAAATGCGTGAAAGTTAAGCTATTCAGACTACCCTCAGCCTAATGTCGGCTCTACAATAGGTACGTAAAATGGGAGCCACAAAGGTACAGTCGACTTCATCAACCTTTTTATTTTAGTAGCAGATTCGCCCGTTTCATGACTGAGTAATGCGCACGGACGTAAAAGTCGATATGCAATGCTAATCTGAATTCAACTTAACAATAAGAACTGTACAATGTTGACCAGCTGTGGATTGTACAGTCGACAACACAACAATCTTTACATTCTAACTTCAAAGCGATGCCCGGGAGTACTCTTTTTACGGCTCTTTATCCGAAGGGTGATAATATGTGATGTAAGTCTGTATGTATGACTTATTTCTCCTGTACCGTAATATATAACTTCAATTTAAATGTTCTCACAATTGAATCGTGTGATTTTAAAACGACACATGTCTTTTCATTACAACTTTGCAGGAAATAGAAAAAACTGTTTTATTCAAATACTAATATCTACAACAGCAATATTTTAGCATATTATATTGATTTCTGTATGAATAAACTACAATTTTTTTTCTAATGTAAATCAATAGGTAGGTGTAAATAATTTAATAAAAAAAATGGACCAGTGTTATTTTAAAAACAGATGTGACTTGTGTTGTTTTAAAATCACACGATTCAATTAGGTAAGTATGTGTTGTTATGTTAGTTTGATCAAAAAATCATAAAAAATACAAATATTAACAAAATATACTCTTACAAACACGGTTGCCAGACACGAAGTTTTTTTACCTCTACCTTATAAACGTTAATACACCTATTATACAAGTATGAGACTTGATGAGATCATAGTGCAGTCTCTATTATGTAACAGTACCTGGATGACCGAGCTTTGCTGGGTATATATTTTTTTGTTAATCGTTTTCTTTGGAAATTGTAAAAAAACCGGCCAAGTTCGTGTCGGGCCACACGCAATGTAGGGTTCCGCAGAAAGAGAGTTTTTTATCTGCTTTACAGAACTAACAACTTCATCGAAGTCATTTTCAATGGATTTTAAACGAAATTTTACTTTTATAAGTTGGTTGCCTAGTATACGTTAACTAGTATAGCCTACTTAGCCGTGATACTTTTCCTTTTAATCTCAATATATGTGCTACTACCCTTGTTTTTCACGTTTCTATAATCAACCGTTTAGCCAGGAGAGGGGGGGGACGCCTTCTCGGACAAAAATTTGCGCTTTAAAGCGTAATATTACGCAAACGGAACCCTAAATCAAAAAAATGCTCTTCCTACACCCACAATATTTTTAACGACCAATCTAGCGATGCCCCACATGATGGCGTGGACAAGAAAAAAAATCGTTCCCACTTTTCATGTTAGGTACAGAAAAAAAATCCCTCATTTTACTCTTTAACTTTCTCGGCGTGATAAATATGTATTCACATACCAAATTACAGCTTTCTAGTACCACCGGTCTTTGCGCTAGGCTGCGGACGGACCGACAGACAGAGACAGACAGACGGAATTGGCGAAACTATAAGGGTTCCTTGTCGGACTACAGAATCCTAAAAAGGAGAAAAAAGGAAAAAAACATCCGACTGGAGACAGGCTTGAACCGGCATCTTCTGGTTTCGGGACCGCCTGATTTCCCGCCTGAGCTATTACAACCTTGTAGATGGTGGCGAAATTTACCTTCGTATTGTAATGACATTTTAGCATTTTTTCCATTGCCTAATACACGGATAAAACGACATTTTCTAGGAATAAAACCGAGCTAGATTGATTTATCGTTCCCGAAACCCTCCGCACACTAAATTTCATGAAAATCGTTGGAGCCGTTTCCGAGATTCAGATTATCTATCTCTCAAATAACTCACTTGCGTCAAATCAATAAAATAAAAAAATACGAAAAATGGGTGCCTCATAATCACTCGAATTTTCGCAGTATCCATCTTTCTTGTCTAATTTGAATAACAAAAACAATTGAAAATCGATAGTCAAATGTTTCACATTTTTTAAAAAAAGAATATCATAGAAACCATTTGAAAAAAGTTTCATTCGAAAACCTCAAACCATGAAGATTCTATGTCAATTCAAAGAACCTATTGCAATAAAACGGCAATTTCATACTTTAATATTATAGATAATATTACACCACCTGTGAGCTGTTACAAAATGCTTATAATGTATTTTTTTCGCTTTTATGCAATAAACGTATTAATAATAATAATAAATACGTAACATTATTTTTATGGTGGTACACCCTCGGTGCGCGAGTTCGCCTCGCACCGGTTTTTTATTTGATTTGAGACTACATAGTCATGTCGCGCGAAGAACTGATACTAACTAGGGCATGCAGTACCGGTTTACCGGTTTTAATTTTTACCGGTAAACCGTCAATTTTGGCAGCCGGTAAATTACCGGTAATGAAACCAAAAACCGGTAAATTACCGTTCAAATTGTTCAGCTTATTAGTGTTTATTTTGACTGTGTGCACCGTTAGTCTGTGTAAGAAATGTCTAACAATTCAATTCAAATCTATTCAATATAGTTATTTCAGACTTTATCTAAATAAATCCATCTGATTTATACAAAAATAAAACAAAACTTCGCGCGGAAAAGTGCGCGCGACCGCGAGATCGGGAACGTGCAGGCGGAGGGTGGGGTGTCCGATACATGCGCGCGCAGTGAGTTCGCTACTCGTTACTCGCTTTTGTTAGTAATGAGGGTAGTTTTTGTCTATGGTTCTCTTACGACATTATCCAAGGTGACAACTTAAAATTTTCGGCGGTTTATCATAATACGTTTTTTCACAATCTTGCTTCGAGTGCAACAAAATGGCGGACGCGAAAATGTTGATCTTACTGCTCCACGACAACGCGCCCGTTCATTCAGCGCGTGTGGCCAAGGCTGCTATTCAAGAGTGTGATTTCCAAGAAAATAATCATCCACCGTACAGCCCAGACCTGGCACCTAGCGACTATTTTTTGTTCCCTAACCTGGCAGAAGAGCTTCGTGGAAAGCGATTTTCGGACGATGAAGAGCTCAAAGCGGCCATAAATGATAATTTTTCACAGAAGGACGAAAATTATTTTTTGGGGGGTATGATAAAGATGATTTCGCGATCTAGTAAGTGTATTAAAATTGCAGGGGACGAAGAAGAAACATAGAAAAATTAAATTATTTCAGGTTTTTCTATCTTTTGTTTCATATCTATACCGAGAATACTTTGAACGCCCCTCGTAACTATACAGTTATACCTTGCAGCTTGCAGCCTTCTAATGTATGCTAGGCAATAAAGTAAGACCTAATTTTATGTTACAATTTTTTTATATTTTAATTAATAACTAAGAAGAAAGATTGTTAAACTGATTAATTTAAAGAAATACGTAAAAGTTTGTTATCCCATGTGATCGTGATTTGTTAATTTTGCTAAAGGTTAATAAAGAAAATATATTTAAAAAAACTTTTGCTTAATTGATTTTTTAACGTCGTGCGTGTAAAGTTGGTTTTATTTCCCTAAAAATTAAAAGTACTAAAAATAGAACGATTTTGAAGCATCTTTACAAAAATTTGATCTTTACCGGTAATACCGGTTTACCGGTAAAAAATATTTAGAGACCGGTAAACTTACCGGTAATCAAAATGGCTGGTAATTGCAACACCTACAACTAACGTCACTGACTGTACATGTCGCCTGAAAGCGGACGAAGTGAAAATCCCAGTTAGAATTTCCCGACGAGATTTAAAGTAATGACAGCAATTTCACACATCAGCTGCCGAGTCGTTCTGCGAACAACTATTTCCACGTGAGGGCGAGCCGCTCCGCCCAAGACGGAACGCTCCAACTTGTTATAACGACGTTGCTACTTTCATTATTTCATCCGAATCCCGGTAATTTATATTGTCCGGGAGACGAATTTCATTAGCGACTTAAGAAATTTTCGGTCAGCGGATTTATCTGAATTTGCCACGAATGGCCACTACACAATTCAGTAACTATACTCACTAATTGTATAGTTGACGTTACCAATGATGCGTTTGCAATACTGGTAAAGTACCTACAAGAACCTTGCTTCGAAAACCAAAGATCAGACCCTATAGGTTCAAGCGGATTTTTTTGGGCTTTGAACTTTCTTTTCGTTAAGTAGGTAACTTTTTTATCAATAATACTTTTATTGCACTGAAACTAGTCGTACGCAAAGTCGACCTTAACGTAACTGATTAGAGTGCACGTATGATTAGGTTAGTGAGCTGTCAACTATACATTACGGCGACCTCTATTTATTCAATACTCGCTCACTCACAGTCTTGAAAAACATTCTTAATGTCTCCTATTTAATTGTACTGTTAATGAAACATCAAATCTAAATGACCTATCAAGAAGTTAATAATTCTAGGGTAAAAGCCACAGCGCTCTTACCTTTGAATCCTCTCTTGATTGCTAATAATCCTTAAACTTATAAAATTACGGTCTTATTTATAAAACCATGATTCCTTAAAACACTCGATAAACATTGATTAAAATAGTATGTGCTGGAGATTTTACAAGGAAAAGATGTAACCACAAATTAAATAAACTGCCTTTAGAGGCTGCTTTACTGCCGCTTTAGAGGAATCGTGTTTTGATATAAGGCCGTTAATAATGATATACATTTTAGATATAAATAAGGTCGTCGCCGGGCGCTTTCTTTTTTTGTACTCTGTACTCTCTAACCTTGTAAGTCAATAAATCGGGTGTTGGTCGTGGTACACCTCGTCAGGTCACCTATGTGGACCACGAACAAAATATCAGCTCGTACTCGTCCGCTGCTGTACATTGGCTTCCCGCAAGGCTTCTTCGTCCTCCCTCGTCTTCTGTTCTCGGCCATTGTACTACCTTGTAGATATTTAAGAGTTATTTTATTATCTTAGTTCCAGAATCTTACTTAAATTTCAGTCAGGGACGAGCAACCGACGCCGAGGCGAGCTCCGTCTCTACTCGCCATGATTAAGCTCTTCAAAGAGCAAAATCTGATCGCACTATTCACAAAAATTCAAGTAAGTGCTTACGAAAGTTTAAGAATTATTTAATTTGTATCGATGCGCTCGCACATCCCCGGTTCGTTGTAACCTGGATAGGCCCTACGTCCGTAGTGCCCCTGGCTCTAAGGTCGTCACGCTAATTCACCTGCCTCAGTCTGTCATGTCATCCATGTCTCTGGATCGCATCAAAGGAAGGCTCTACTAGTATGTCGTTCACATGGCTAGCAACGTAACTACGTACTGTACGCGTGCGAGTATTAAAGCATTTACGATTGAGGAGAAAAGTGCAAATGCAGATTAGAAAATGGAGAATCAAACTCATCTCTCGCAAAGGAATTTGACCATGGCGATGTCTTCTATACACAATAGTATTAGAGGCTGTTTTTACAATAAAATGAAAAAACAAAAGCAGACAAAAATCACAGATTACTTACATTAAAAAATACTTATTACGTGTAATTTTTATTTTGATTTAATATGATGATGTAATACATATGTACTATGTTTCTCTATTAAAATACTTGAGTACATAATTACATAAAAAAGAATTTTTTTTCACAAAATGCGTTGTAGGACGTCCACTTATTATGACGCGTTTGTCAATTCCTTTCGACGTCATTATAAACGGATCCCACTGTAGAATGTTTGGACAAATATTTCTTTAATAAATAAGATAAATGTAATGAGCAAACGACTGGATACTGAATTATTACTTACTACCTGTTGAACGTGACTTCGTTCGCATGGTAATTTTGATGTGTATTTTTCCAGGATAAATGTGCTAATCCAGACTATAATCTATCTCTGGGATCCGTTCAGCCGTTTTTGCGTGAAAGAGTAATAAACATCCATCCATACATACAAACTTTCGCGTTTATAATATTAGTAAGGATATTCACACATATACAGTTACGCCTGTGACCCGGAGGGGTACGCAGAGACCAGGGTTTGCCTTTTGCCATGATCCTGACGAACGTCCTTCGCTTCAACAACATTAATTATTAGTTTTCTGTAGGTACTGTTTATCTTCGTTAATAAATCCCCTATTTGATTAAAGCATGCCCGCCTGAGACGTCAAAGAATAATAAAAAAACTTTAGATCATTGGAATGCGGGAGTGAGAAAAAAAAGTCAATAATGTTTAGGGTTCCGTACCCGAAGGGTGCCAACGGGACCCTATAACTAAGACCTTACTTTAAAAACCTATTTATTTTAAACCTTACTGTCCGTCGGTCTGTCTCTGTCCGTCTGTCTGTCTGTCACCAGGCTGTATCTCATGAACCGTGATAGCTAGGCAATTGAAATTTTCACAGATGATGTATTTCTGTTGCCGCTATAACAACAAATACTAAAAACAGAATAAAATTAATATTTAAGGGAGGCTCCCATACAACAAACGTTGTTTTTTTGCCGTTTTTTGCTCGATATGTATAACGGAACAGGCAGACGCTTGAAATATTCGTAGAATATTTAGCTCTATATTCGCTTCAAAAATAAACAATTAAAATAAAATAGTATTTAAGGGGGGCTCCGATACAACAAACCTGATATTTTGCCGTTTTTCCCGATCTTTGTGTCTAATTTTGTATATAGATAATGGTACGGAAGCCTTCGTGCGCGCGTCCGACTC
Organism: Yponomeuta evonymella; assembly: GCA_963969515.1. Classification (NCBI taxonomy): domain Eukaryota; kingdom Metazoa; phylum Arthropoda; class Insecta; order Lepidoptera; family Yponomeutidae; genus Yponomeuta; species Yponomeuta evonymella. The sequence continues at coordinate 10,205,908 of OZ018346.1, forward strand.
GCACTTGTCCGGTTTCTTTATTACTAAGGCCACCAATATACAGTGTGTGTATTTTCAGATCATACTTAAAATTTCATTTCTGTGTGACTAGGTCGCTTGTCTTGTGACTCTCCACGGCTTGGACTGCGAGTGGGCCTCAGTTCGCGGAAGTTCCCTGTGGGCGGTCTCGTAACATTCGCCCACCACTCGCCCCAGTCGATCGCTCAGCCTGTCAAACATGCAGACTTCTAATTAAAACGCTTGACTATCGCCTATCACGAACCTAAAAACCGAACTCTGGATTTTCCAAAGATTAACTGTGTTATTTTTTAAAACATGATTCCTCTACAACACTCCTTAAATGCAGTTTAAGTAGTCTGTAATAAAGACGAAAACGTAAACACAGATTATTTAAACTGCCTCTGAGGAGTGTTTTGGACGAATCGTGTTCTCCGTTACTCCGTATCTGTGTTATTTATAAAAATGTCGTCTATGGAGTCTTTTATGGAATCGTGGTTTTATGAATAACACCGTAACAACATTAGGCCGAGTTGCACCACCTCTTAAAATTTAAATCGAATTTGGTAAGAAAAATTTTAGTTAAATGCAGCTTAAGCCACATTTAAGAAAGTGGTGCAGCCGTCTTATTTATAAAAACACTATTCCTTAAAACACAGGTTTAGTAGGCAAGTATTAACTTATTTAGGTTGCGCTCTTGTCGAAATTACGTAACTACTAGTTAGTTCCGGGACAGCTTCGTTCGTTTGACGATTCTTGTTACCTACCAACGCAACGCAATAAATAAATATCTTAGAGTTTAGCTTGAAGTAAGGTTACGATAACAATAAAATATTATCCCACGGGAACGCATTACATCCCGGTAATCAAGTACCCTATGTCTCAATTAAGATCTTTATCTATCTGTATGCCAAGTTTCATGTAACTCCGTTCAGCCGTTGTTGCGTGATTAAGTAATAAACATCTAAACAACTTCACAAACTTTCACATTTTATGATATTAGTAGGATAGGATATTGTATTACATTCGGCTTTTGTCTTGGTATAAACAATGTTTTTAATGCTATCAAAATCAATCAATTGATAATAGGGGTTGATATTTCTTGAAAAAATGAGAACAATGGACGAGCAGACAACTTGATAGACATTATTGTTTACCAAAAGACAAAAGATGGATGAAATTAAATATACAACTGCTTACAAGGCATTAAGCACACTAATGAAAATAAAGTAAAAATAGGTAGCGAGTACCTAACGCTAGCACGAGGAAAACATACTGAAAAAACCTGAGCGCCTGAGGCACAGTATAAATACCTGAGGTAAACACATACCTCAGCGCTTGAAATTGCCAATCCGCGCGCGGTGGGCACGCCCGTTGATTAAGCCCAAACTCTCTCTCTCTCTCTGAGAGAAGGTCTGTGCCCTACAACGAACGTATATAAGCTGCATTAGGTAAGTTTAATTTCAGGTCAGCCATCGATTTAGTACATACAACGACAAGTTACATTTTCGGATAGTTTTATGAAACAATGAAGTTTTATCCATAATTTGTACACCAAATATTTAATTTTTACCGTGATTTTTACCCTTTTCAGAGCAGTGGTAGCGCGACGATGGACCACTGACCTCACATTCGGGGTTTGAATCCTGGCCTATACCAATGACTGCTTTCTAAGTCACGTAGGTACATTTTGTGTATGCAATGGAAAACCCTTTCTTTTGTTATTAGGTACTTATTGTCATCATCATCATCATCAGCCATTTGACGCCCACTGCAGGACATAGGCATCCATCATGGTTTTTAACCATGAAGGGTTTTGCCATAATCGCCACGCTTGGCAGGCGGGTTGGCGATCGCAGTATGCGGTATCCATCTTTCTTGTCTAAATTGAATAACAAAAACAATTGAAAGTCGATATTCAAATGTTTCACATTTTTTAAAAAAAGAACATCATAGAAACCATTTGAAAAAAGTTTCATTCGAAAACCTCAAACCATGAAGATTCTATGTCAATTCAAAGAACCTATTGCAATAAAACGGCAATTTCATACTTTAACCCCTAATATATGTTAAAACTACGTTCTGTCTGTCGACATAGGATCGGATTTTCTGAGAGGCCATCTGTGGTACCGTCGAGAGCAAACTAATCTTCTTCGGTCGTTTGACAAACCCCCTCGCGTCTTCTCTCCGATTGACTCATCTTTTCCTGCATATCTACCGCCTTCGATCACAGCCATATACCGGACTCTAGTTATAAAAATACTTACATTTTTATGTCGAATAATGTGGATATAGTCGACAGCAAGTCAACCTTTACGCGCGTGCACGCTACTCGGTTACGTTACGGGTGACTTTGCTTTAAAATATTAAGCTTGATCTGGTGTCGACTGTAGCTCTTTGACTGTAGCTCTTAGCAACTTTGTGCTAAGAAAAGGGCCATCTGTTTGCATAGGCTCCGTTTTTGTCCCGTCATTCACCGCTAATACAGTGGATGGACCTTAGAGCTAGACGTGGGTTACATAGGCAAATAGTGATACTAAGTAGAACGTTCCCGTTATCAGGAAACTTCACTCCATTGCCAGTTTGAGCGAAAAACCATTGTAGTATACCAGACATATCTTCTATCAGTCCATAATTATCTTCTTGTCTCTACAGGTTAAGATAAACTAGGTATTAATATTGATTAGAACATGCATCCCTTTTTGAAATTTAGAAGACAAGAACGACAAAGACTTTATGCTATAATAAGTGATAAGTGATAACTGATTAAATTATTTTTGTTGCACTCTGGCTGAAGCGATTTACATGATTGAGTGATAACTGATTCCTTCCGTTATTATTTCATACTAAGCCTAAATAACCGTTCTGTTGAATATGTCTCACCTCTACTGACACAGGACCCTCTACGGCAAACCCATTTGGGATGAGAGCTTGCCATAGGGAGGTGTCAACAGGCTATACCTACACATACCAAATAAGCCTTTTATTAGGTGCGCCTGCGCATTGCAGGACAGAAATAAAAACATCATTAAGGCTAAGATATTTATATACAATTTTCGTGCAGTTTTTGACGCAGTATTTATGTAAATAAAATAAATAAATCACACTGAGTCAAGAAATGCGCTGTGGTGAGATGACCACGCGATGTTGAGGGTGGAAACTGATATCGCACTCAGGGCGTATTCTGATCTCGACATCAGTTTCACCACTTTCACCTAAAAAAAAGAATGAATAGTAGAATCAAATCTCGTGATCCGATTCCACCGAAAAAAAAAATATACAACTTATTTTACGAGTAATATCGTAAAACCTAGTTTGTATTAGAATAGTCTAATATTTTTGTGTAGTCATGGATCAGCAAATCGATTAACCACTTCCATTGCATGAAATACGAAGCAAAACTTAAAATTTATGAACTTACTACCTGTGGCCCGCGACTTCGTTCGCGTGGTAATTTTGATGTGTATTTTTCCGGGATAAAAATAGCCTATGTGCTAAAATTTCATCCGAATCCGTTCAGTCGTTTTTGCGTGAAAAAGTAACAAAGATTGGTAACATTTATAATATTAGTAAGGATTTTTTTAAATTCATGTTCACACAATTTTGAAACATGATACGATCCATAAAACACATTGTGAATTTCAAACTTTTACTTAAAAATTAGAAGTGTTAATTATCGACACTAAAAAAAATATTTTAAGTTATTTCAATAACCCGTTCCTGTTTCCCGACTTAAACCATTTTATTAGTGGTTGGATTACATCCAGAGCAAGTTTCTGAGACGATGTGATCTATCCTGACCTTATTTATTCTTAGCCAGAAAAAGTAAGTTGGTAAGTATTGAGAGATGTAGGGTAAAGTGTAAAAATAGTTAGGGAAGTTGGAGAAACAAATTAGTGGTGACTGAATCGAGTAAAGGTATTTTCTCCACTCTATTTGTAAAGTCGCAATCAGACGGTTCACTTTGCATTAATTTCTGTCTTTCATTCCGCATCCTTGACTGGGAATAAATCCGAACATCTAGCTATAGTGTATTCTTGTCGGATCTGTTGATCCGACACAGGTTGCCTCTCGCTCACATTATATGGACGGGAATTACGGGAAGGCCCCGCTAAGCGCTAAGAGCTGTACGTAGGTATCTACTAAATGTACTGAGCCTTTTAACCAGTGCTAGTTAAAAAAATACGAAACTAACTAACGCTAAAGTGACCCCACGTTCAATTGTGGAAAGGCAGGCGGGGCTTGTCAATTGTGTTACCAATCGGAGCGAGTTCAGTATTATCGGGCAAAATATATACGCACCTGACATCGTCAGACCTCCATCTTGCGAGGTACCTAGATATTTCGACAGGTTATACATTAATGAAGGCAATGGTTTGACATTTTTGTATAAAACCAATCATCAGTTACGCTGTCACTTACTATCGCCCAATCAACGTTCACGCCGTCGCGCATGGCAAACAGAATGAAGCAATCGCAGAGTGATTTACTTTATAGCACATCTTGCGCTCATTTCTTTGGTAAAGACTAATCGAGAGGACTGAGGCCGTTTTGAGTGTGAATTTTGTACGAAAAAATACTTCTATGGTTTTTTTATTCGTAGATTTTAACCCTTTGACTCATTGACAGAATAGATGTTAAGTCATACGACTCGCGTATTCGTGAATACGCTGCTGAGTACAACGGACTTTTGAATTTTGCACTCTGCCGGGTAGAATAAAGGTAATCTAGTATAAAATAAACTCACCCCTGTATCCCGGAGGGGTAGGTTGTAGAGGGGTAGACCAGCGTCCGCCACTTGCCACGATCTTGACAGATCTCTATTGCTTCATCAATATTAATTATCTAGTAAAATTTAATTTAAATTTTTACTATGTCGTGTGATCTAGGATAGAAAGAGATATGAACTCGAGCAAGGAATATAATACTCCTTTAACTCGAGTAAACGTTCATCCGATTGAATCGTCTGATTCCCCCTTAAAGCTCGCTGACTCCGTCGCAGTGTCGACGTGATTGCTCCAATATTGAGCTACAAATCGACACCGCGTCACCAGCGTCGGTTGCTCCGGAGTTTATTGGATAGCCGTTACTTTAGGTACCTACTTCACCGTGGGTTGACGACGCGAGGCGAATGCCGTAATGGAATGTTCCCAGGAAACAAAGAGGCAATAGAGAGCTCTGCTTCAATATTACGCGCACCAAATCCTGGACAATTCCAATCGTGTAACTGTCAAATTCCATGTTGATCGCTATTGCAATCGTCAGGATTGGGGCAGGTTTTGGTGCGCATAATTGGGCCTTTGAAAGAAGAGCAATATGAAATAGCTTAAAAAAAATAAAGGTAAAATATTTGAACAAGACATGCTACAAAGTCCAAACAAATCCCAGGAATTAAAACCTATGCTGGTCTCCGGACCTTTCGTTAAAGTTGTGCATAGGAATTTAGTTTAGTCCAACCTGCCTTAGGGCGCTTATACAGGGACGGCACACGTCAATGGCTGCCGTCAGCGCGTCGACGGCTGCCATCGCCACACGTCGATGGCTGCCGTCGACACACATCACACAGCACACGTGCCTTTTAAAATTCAACGATTGCACTTAGAGACTATTGGCAGTTGGCTTTTTTGTGTTAATAATAAGTAGGTGGCTTTTTACCTGACTTCGAGAGCAATGAGGGTTATGTTTTTCGCACGTAAGTTTGATCCTTGATGTTTCGTTCAATTCAATTATTTTCTATGGCACCTCTAGGATTCTGCCAACGTCAGATTGTGATGTTTTCAAGTGCTTTTTCCCACAAGAGCCAGTGCACCCTGCAGGCAGCTGAAGAGTTTATAAAAATTCTATAACAGCCACATCGTATCTACATCATAACCACATGTACATTTAGTACAATTACATAAAACTCTAATAAAAGGGAAAAATACAAGGGTTGGTTAGGTAGACCTGAGATTTCCGCACTTAGCCGCATGGTTGTAGCAAGTGCTGAGGTGTGTTACTTATTTTCTCTGTTCTGTGGTTTCCTCAACCATTCACAAATGTTCGTAACGTAGAAAACCAAGTCATTGGTACATGCCAGGATTCGAACCCACGACCTGCCGAATGTGAGGCCAGTGTTCCACCGTTGCGCTACCCCGCTCTGAAAAACGAAAACACGGATCGAAAATTTGTTGGGCGAGGAACGTCTGGTGGAAGGAAATCATAAAGGAAGAAATCAGTTCTGGGCAATTGACGATATGGTCCAGCAAGCCTTACGACAGTTGACGATATGGTCCATACCACTCACATTGCGAATTATCCCTCAAGAAAGCGTGATGTTTGACGATGATTATGATTGATGATGTTTATTTAAGACCATGAAGATGTCAAAAGGCTGGGCCAATTTTGCCAAAACAAATAAGTACAAAATATATGGGAAGAGTATCTCTTTTTGACTTTTCCAGTATCTATGATAGGTAACCTAAGTTGGTCTCTCATCGCACGCCAATAACCAAGCTTGTGGTCAGGCGGTCGGTAGACAGACAGTCACACAGTGGTATCCGAGGTTAGAGAAACGATCGTTAGGCAGACCAGTGACCCGATGGGTCGATGATATTTTAAATACTATTTGCGTACGTACGTACTGAAAGTATTCTCAATGAATTATTATTTTATTATTATTACTGAAGCCGTCGTCGGCAAGCAATGAACGAGATTGACAGGGGACCAAGTAAATTTGGTGGTTTCTAGAAAAAAAAAGCATTTTGGTTTTTAAAACCTATTTAGAAGCTAAAAATTTCACCCATGCCGGGACTTGAACCCGCGACCTCTGGCTAACCGTGCCAGCGCTCTCCCAATTGAGCTAATAGGCAAATGCAGGCATCAGTGAAATTTCGAGCCTCTTTACAAACTTCTCTGTATTGTATTCGGGCTGCAATTGCTACGGATTCTGTGGCGCTACGAAGTTCGCCGGGACAGTTAGTTATTATATAAATTATTTTATTAGTGGCGGTTGTGCAATCTGCCACAGTTTTACGAATTTTTATTCACCCCTAAGTGGGTGACACCCGGTGCGCTCAGTTTTGATTACATAGCATATCAATAGCTGTGTTTGTGGTAGGTATTAATTTAAGATTTTAATTCAGCGTCTCATATTCTGCATAATACTCGACATTTTCGTTATAAGCACTCGTCGCAGGAGAGGTAGGCCAAGAAGACGTTGGCGAGACGACCTCGACCGACACATCCCGGAGTGATCTGAGGTGGCACAAGACAGAAACATCTGGTCTGAGTTGGGGGAGGCCTTTGCCCAACAGTGGGACACAAACAAGGCTACGTAAAAGAAAAAAAATGTATTTAATGAGGGCTTTTCAAAGCGTTATTAAAAAAGATACAGTACCGCAAGTTGGTAGATGGTGCTGACGTCACATCATATGTCAAAATTGACATGACATCACTGTACCTTCCAAGGATACTCTAACCTAACACTCCTTGGTACCTTCTCTGTGGTTTCTGTCACGTTGCTCGCTTGTTTCGTTGACGAGAGCAGAGATGCTTAGATTCATCATCATCATCATCAGCCATTTGACGCCCACTGCAAGACATAGGCCTCCTTCGTGGTGTTCACAACCATGAGGGGTTTTGCCATAATCGCCACGCTTGGCAGGCGGGTTGGCGATCGCAGTATGCGGTTGGAATCTCAGGATGACGCTGCTGCCCGTCTCCTGATAATTGATGCTTAGATTATCACAGATTAATAACGATGTACAACATTTAAAACGTAAAATGACATTGTTCTCGTTGCAGCGCCATCTAGTTTTTTTTTAATGAATCTCAACTGACAGCTGTCATTGAAAAGCCCTCATTGCATTTCAAAGATGGTATACTGTTGTGGAATTATTATTTAGTTCGTGTGGTAATCAAAGGAAATTTGCTGTCCCTCGGGTGTACGCTTTAGCCCCCCTCTAGTATGATACTTGTATCTCTGTGCCCCTTTTCAACGAGCTGGCAGTACCGGTGTCAAAATTCTCTGTTTTTGCAAATTATATATTTTTGTACGGTTTAATCTGTGTTTATCGATTAAAATTTTTTTTTCATCACTTTTTATATTTACTGACCTTAAAATATACTGATTATAATATACTAGTAAAATAACAAATTCATATTTACATATTTACAATAAATATTATCTATATATAAAAGATTGTCTCTAGACCGCTGCCGTTGGGGAGAGTTCCCAAGATACTGGCAGCATTACCCCTCTGGATGGCCAGGCTGATACGCTGACCGAGGTAGCTACCAGCTCTAGGGTCGCCTGACAAGTCGATGAGGCGCATAGATATTTGTTTGTAAAGATTACGCGCCTCAGGGCCCCACGGACCCATCGTCTCGACGCCAAACGGCGCAAATAAGTAGCTGTCCCCAAGGATAGAGTATTTGCGCCGCTTGAGGCCTTCTGCCATAGCCACCGCCGCGCCCGCGGCCCTGCTGGTGTGCGTGATATGGGAAGGCGCCAGTGTGTCAACGCAGGTTGCGTCCCACACCAGCGACCTCCCATTCTCCCACGGCACCAGCGACATACCGTCCATCCATCCATCGTCCCGTGACAGGATAGGCCGTGGTGTCCCAACTCGTCGACTTGGTCTTCGCAAAGGCAGCGGATTGTTTTTGGATTGTCAAGGTGTCGCGCCATCTGTCTAAAGCTCAGTTGTGTTCTGTGGTCTAAAGATACGTACACACGTAACTCACTATTCACAAGGACAACAAAGATTACTAATTCAGTTTAACTGTGTACTTAATGCATTTATTATTGCGTTCGGCCTGATCTATCGGGGTTTCCCGTGACAATGACGATGATCGGCTACTCCTTCGATCTGAGCACAGAATCCTGGGTCTGTGATCTTTAGTCATAGAGCTGTGTCCTGGTACTGCTATTTATATAAGGCCTGGTCTGTCCTGAGTTACCCATTCTCGTTGAGGTACCAGTTGGGCGTAGTAGCTTTGCTCCTACGAGGGCCTCCACTTTCCCCATTGCCCTGCCACGGGTTCTCCAACATAGAAGACTATTTCTATTACATAAGCAGTGTATATACCCACTGGGCACAGGCCTTGTCTCAGGGAGAGAGTATTTCCATTACATAAGGGCTATTTGGCCAGTGTGTTTCCGAACACACTCCTTGGCGGGCAGTTTGCCGGTGCCCGGCCAATCCAATTTACCGTTCTATAGCCATTGCACATGTGTACTCAACCATTGGACTCATAAGGAAACACATATTCATTTCTTAGCTGGTTTTACGACTACCTACAACATTAAACCACTCATCAGGGTATTTGCTGGTTATTTTCCTTAGCACTTACGAAGTTCTCCAACTCCGTATCGCTGCCATGCGCTCGGAAGTGTCACCCACAGAAGTGTCACCCTTCCGCTCGCCGTTTTATAAGGATGCCAAAGCAAAGCAGTGTTACCACTAGGCAAAGTAAGTGACAGTTCTATCACGGATTAATTTCATGTGACCTTGGGTCCTGCGGCGTTTTGCGTATGAATGTGACATAAGAGTGCGATGAATACAAAAAAGGGGTCTTGTATTTTTAAGTAAAAAGTGTATTTTCATATTTTTAAAACTAATCGAGAGAATTAGCCGAATTAGCTCGTAGCCCCGGCTGCCTGAGTGATCTTAAACGATCACGAAGGTTAAGCAACACTGGGCGCGTTCAGTGCATGGATGGGTCGCCGTCTATGCCTAACGCTAGTGGCATTTTTCCGAGCGGTTCCGTGCTTCGCAAGGCACGTTAAGCTGTTGGTGCCGGCTGCCGTCGATAGATGGCAGTCGTTAAGCCAAGTCAGAGGCCTTAGGGCGGCTTGACAACTTCTGACAGTAGACGAGCCACTAGTCTACAAGCCTCCACCAATCCGGACTTGGCCCCCGTGGTGGAGTATGGCCTATACCTTCCTCAGGGAAGAGACCCGTGCCCCTCGGTGGGGACATAATGGGTTGATGACAATGAGAGAATTTTAGGAAACAGTTGCGCACACGATTACGAGCGCTATTTTTAAAAAGCCATTAAATTTAGGTGATTTTGGACTACTTGTCTGAAAATTCAGGCAATTTGTGTTTCTAGTACTTAGACGATTTTTGGGCGACCGACAGTTTTTCCAAATTTTAGCGAGTTGGGTCGGCCAGCATTTGGCAACACTAGGACCTGCTTGTTGGCTGGCTGTAGCAGTGTTGCCAGAAGGTTAGTTTTGTAACCTTTTAGGTGATTTTTAACCAAGTAAGGTTCCTTCTAGGTTACACGACTCAAAAGGTTACTTTAGGTGATTTTTTGTCATTTGTAGGATTTTTTAACATGAAAAACGGGACAGAACGCTCATTTATTTTGCAATTTTGTTTCGTTCTAGAATAATATGAATATATAACATAGAGAGCGAAACTCCCAAAAATAGTTACGTCTTTCTCTCTTACACTAATGCATACCTACCTAACAAAAATCAAATCACCTCGCTTTCTCAGTCGATCTATCGTGCTCTTGTTCAGTTCGTCCGTTGATTGTTTGTTTCTGATTTATTTTGTGCTTGAAACTTTTCAATTAGGTACTTTAAGATCTGCAAAAGTGTGAAAAAGAAGCTTGAAAGAAAGATAAGTACAAAAAATTCTACGTACTGAAAACGTTTTAGCGCCATTTAAGAATTCCGTAGAAACCCGTATAGTTTCGCCATGTCCATCCGTCTGTCTGTCCGTCCGCGGTCTAGCGCAAAGACTGGTGGTACTAGAAAGCTGTAATTGGATGTGTTAATTTTTTATCACGCCGTCTCCCCCCCCCCCCCCCCCCCCCCCCCGCCTCTCCTAGCTAAGCGGGTGATTTTAGAAACGTGAAAAAAATCAGGATAGTAGCACATATAATGAACTTAAAAGGTAAAGTATCACGGCTACGTAGGTTTTACTCGTTAACGAGTATTGCAAACAATTTATAAAAGTAAACTTTCGTACAAAATCCATTGGAAATTACTTCGATAAAGTTGTTAGTTCTGTAAAGCAGATAAAAACCCTCTTTCTACGGAATCCTACATTGCGAGTGGCCCGACACGCACTTGGCCGGTTTTTTATGGTAAGGAGACTTTTTACACCAAAAGGTTACTTTTTTGTCTCTTTCAGGTAACTTTTGATAAGACCCTGTTCTGAGATAAGACCCGACTGGTAGACTTGCGCAAAGTGTGTCCTTAGAGGGAGTTGTTATATCCCATATCTTTGCTCACCGGGACACACTATATCTGTATCATATCTGGCTCACCACTTGTATCCTAGCTCATACGACATACAATCGAGTGAATGTGTTTGGATACAAGAGCCGTAAGACACAAGTGGTGAGTGAGTCTAGTTTATCTGTTTCCTACTTTATCCAGCTGACGCGCTCTTTTTTATACTATCAGTCTATTCCAAAAAGAGGAGTTCAAACCAGAATCAAAATGTATATGTATTAATTAACTTTTGACACTTTATATAGGTTTTCTCATTAATTAAGTGAACTGTAAGTTCTTTATGAGAAATAAATATCTTTGTACCCAATTAAAACGTGACAAGCATTTATGATTATCGTCTTTACCATTCATCTTTTTAGTATGAGTACTGCGACCAAATGCCCGATGTTGACCGAACAAGCCATCCGTACCAATAGCGATCAAAAAGATCACCAAGTCAATACATTTGTAGGAGTCTGGTGACCCCTTTCTCGTCTCTCGTTTATTACGAGAGATGCGGCCGAACGCATCCGATTTCAGCCGATCTCGGTCTCGCTCTCGCGCACTGTGTGTGAGCTGGATAAAGTAGCAGGAGCTAGATGTCTACCGTACTGAGTTGAGAGTATGTGTGAAGGAGCCAGATATAGTTGACATCTCTGGGATATGACTGGGACACACTTGATGGCGAGGGAGATGTGTGTCCTATCATATCTGGCTCCTGAGTTACCCAAGGCTACCGACTGGCAACACTGGGCTGTAGTGCAGTCATCAAAGTTTTTAGAATTTTTAGACGCACAGCTAGCTCTTTTCGTGAAAATTTTGTTTGCCGGCAAGGTTACAAAGAAACATCACTCAAAATAGGCTTAGGTCTGTTAGAAAATGATAATGCTATGGATTCCTGTAAATGTGTACTTAATTTATCTAACGAGTAGTGCTACTGGACTCGGTGAAATAATTTATGCTATAAATGCCGGCGGTGCCGCTCACACTGACATTTACGGCATTCATTATGAAAAGGATCCTCTACAGGGAAGAGTCGGCACGGCATCTGACTTCGGAAGATCGTTGGTTATGATAGGCAGAGTGAACCCCAAAGACGAAATCCTATACCAAACGGAACGTTACCACCACAGCACTTTCGGCTACGACATTCCTGCTAACCAAGACGGCGACTATGTTTTAGTACTAAAATTCAGTGAAGTATACTTCAACGCACCTAACATGAAGGTATTTGATGTAGTACTAAATGGAGATCACACAATTGTAGCAGATTTAGATATATTTGATAAAGTTGGGCGTGGAGTAGCCCACGACGAGTATATACCCTATACTATAAGGAATGGCAAGCTCTATTATAATGAGGAGGAATCTGATATACGTGGAGGTAAAATAAAAGTTGAATTCATAAAGGGCTACAGAGATAATCCCAAGATCAACGCTTTGTACGTTATGAGAGGTAAGATTGAGGAAGTGCCCAAGCTGCCGCCTCATGTGTGGCCGGAAAGCGAGGCTGAGGAGCAGCCTGAAGAGCTAGAGGAGAAGTTGCCAGCCAAGCGCGCTAGTGGGCCCAAGCAGCCTGACCCATACTCAATGGACGACAGCTCTGTGCTGCTGCCAGTCTTTATAACCATTGGTGCTTTTATACCTCTTCTCTTTTGTCTGTGTAAGCTCTAATTTTCTATTAGAGATTAGTTTTGTGATGGTATAATGACACTATAATTTATGTTGCATTTAAGTAATTAAAGTCAATATTTATTGCACTTCTGATTTATGCATTGTTGGGAGGCACTAATTATAGTACAAATGCATGAACATGTTATTGGTTAGTCAAAACCTTAACCGTCCCATGCAAAGTCGCTCTTATCTCTGTATATTTGTCTGCAGTGCTCTCAAACATTTATGATGTGATTAAAACTTAGACCGATTTGCACCACATTTTTAAATGCGGCTTAAACAGAATTTAATTAAAATTCTTCACACAAAATTTGATTTAAATGGTGACTTAAGTGACATTTAAGAAGTGGTGCAAGTCGGCCTAAATCTGCTGTCATTGAATTCATTAAATAAAGATATAAGTATTAAAATTTTCTTTATTTACTTAAAGCTTTCAAATACAGTTTATTATCTTAAGTACCTATAGAAAGTAACTATCTATGTTTCACTCTTCTTTAGATCTACTTAATCTGTTGGCTGATGACCTTGAAAAGAAAAATTAAAAACCATTGTTATGATAGCCGATTGGTCCATTTAGCAGCTTACAGTTAACAGCTATTTAGCATGGCATAGTTAGCATCTCAAGTGTTTAAAGAATAAAAATGTGTTTTATAGTTGTTTAAAACCTGCTCTGTTATAGCTGTCCCATTGTAGGGCACAGGCCTTCTCAAAGAGACCGGCCAGAAAGTCTTATCATTCCGCTGCATTATTAACCTACTTCTTACTGAACTTTATTACTGTCCCAAGGAAATGTTTGTACTTATGCTTATTGTTACATGCTTTAAGATAAGCAATAACTGTTCACCGGTACATTCCACTCAATAAATTCTTATATGGATCTTGCTGTCTCAAAATGCTCTATTTGTACAAGTGGAGTAAAATAGTGCTCAGTGCTGAGCCCACAGACAGAATTAAAAACATTGTTATTATTATTACAGCAATGCAAAATGCTGTTTAAGTAAAGTAGATAATATGTTGTTATTGGTCTAAAATTAACTTCTATTCACAAAAAAAATTAACTCAATTGAAGTCATCCTTTGAACTAAATACTTAACAAAAATAATAATCTTAGTATTTTACTCGCTGGATAGATAATAATACAGATAAAGTACAAGCAGGTAGTAATATTTGTGTGTACTAATGTTTTAGTTTTAACAACATGGGTACATAGATGAGTAATCAGGGCACCATTTCATAGAAGTACAATTGATGGTTTATTATGACAATTGATAACTAACAGTCTAACAGTAGGAAGTTTCAAAATACTTTTGAAACGGAGTTAAAGCCAGTTTATGAGAGGAATTCCTATGATAAACCGGCTTTAACTCTGTCTTAAGAGTGTTTTAGTGAGATCGAGTCTTTATAAATAAGACCGTAGGTAAGTATCGTAAGTACTAATCGGCTATGCAGTGTACAACAAATTGTCATAATAAACCATGAATTGTAGATGTATGAAACGCGGCCCAGATATGATTTTTCCAAGGCTGCTTAGCTTATTTTACTACATAATAAGCACAGTCTTAAACTCACGAGTTTGGGTTCAGTCGTATTTTGAATTCACTAGAAAAAAAAATAGCGAAAGGCGTTTATAAGGCAAGTGGCAAACCCTGATCTCTGCCTACCCCTCCGAGATAAAGACGTGAGTTTATGTAATGAAATGGGCGGTGTCCTGTACGAACTTAAGCGCCTTTTTCATTATTCATTAGACTATTCAAATTGTGAAATGGCTCATTCACTACCTCAGTTCACTACGAAATTAAGCGCATTTTTCACTATCGCGAAATGTCAAATTTCTCTACCGAATTAAAAATCCGACTGTACCTATGCGCCAGTTAGGTGTCAAGCACAAACTTCACAGGCTAGATCTAAACCCTTCTTGCAGTGGTCGTCCTTCTCTCTCTTCGCAACTTAAGTTGTTGCGACAACTTCACCAGCTTCAGCAATCTGAAATGACGAGTGATTACAATAAATCCCTTGTTAACACGCTGGATCAATGAGTTCAACATCGATGTCAAGCTCCATACAGTACGATTTGCACCTTCGGCAGCAAATCAATTCTTTCTTACTTTTCAAAATCAAGCCTTTCAGAGTCTGAGCTCAATGGAAGTCGGCCATCTCAAAAAAAAATAATTGAAGTGATAGCGATCATCACTGTCTAGAACTTGGGTTCTAGATACTGTTGATGTATTACCTGCTTTGAGATAAAAGTATGTAGTCCAAAATCTACTGAAGGTTGATCTATTGACGTACCTACTGTAATAGACAAGATATTTTGCAAGTCAACATTTACATTTTTGATGCAGTCGCCCTTAATGTAACTCATTACAGTGCATCTATGTAAAGGTTGATGTGCTGTCGACTGTACTAAGTGACTGCTACGCTAATTGACCAATAAGGGTCTGTTGATTTCTTATTGAGACAATTTTAAACAAATTCTGGGCCTCTTCCCCCTACGTAAGACAAAATAAACCTTATTTCAACCCCTTAAGGACCGTACAAATAAAGACCTCAAGTATACAACACAACGTGTCACTTACCTACTTACTTAAAAAACAGTTTTCGGGTTTTTTGTTATACAATGGTGTACTTAACAAAATCTAATAAGTAATTGGATTTTGTTATAACGTTATAATTACCTATTATACCTACCAACATCCGAAAATTATAGGTACGTACAAACGTTATCTATGGGGAAAACTTGGATATCGCGAAAAAAATATTAGCTGTTCCACACGAAAGTGAGTTGCATGGAACAGCTGATATTTTTTTCGCAATCTCCAAAGTTGTTCGTGGAATGAGTGGAGCAGGACCCCAGTTTTTCGGACGTACTTAGGTATGATAAAATTTTGCATGAAAATCGAAGACTTTTTCGGACTCCTACCTTCCCCCTCCCATATCGTCTTACGTAATAATATTAATAAAGATAATAGGTATCTATTTTTAACCGACTTCAAAAAAAAGAGGAGGTTCTCAATTCGACACGTAAATATATCTTTTTTACAGATCGTTTTTGAAAAAAGTGTGACTATCTCAATCATATTAATAATGATTTTCATGATTTTTTCCATTGGTGGCGCTAGTAAACCTCATGGAGCCCCTCAGCCCAAATAACTTTTACTAGGTACTTTGTGAAAAACTTACGCATTAGTACCGACGTTCTGGAGTTTTAGCTCGCAATCGCCCTTTTGGTTGAGGGAAAAGCCTTTCTTACATCCGTTGCTATTGGTTGTCGTATTCGGAGTAGGCTCTGTGGTAGAGACCATTAATGTTTGCGTAGGGGAGTCTGTTGCATTTCTGGCATCTTGAGCTATAAGCGCCGGGGTTGTTGAGGCCTCGAGCTCCGCGTAGGTCGTGCTTAGCGTGCTCTCAGTATTACCGCCTGATATCGCCGGAACTGTGGTACTATCCTCCATGGATCCATTGGAGTTAGCTGAGATAGTAGCATTTAACGGTTTCGGTGTTGTACCGTTTTGGGGTTTTATAGTCATTTCATTATAATCGTAGGCGTAGTCGTAATCCTATGGAATAGGAGATAGATTCGTTTTAATAATCACTGATTTTCGTGAAATTGCTTCGTATTAAAAATTCTTTGTTGTGCAAGAAAATAATTAGAACAAGCTCGCCCAGCTTACCTACACGTACTTATGTTATGTTTATTTGTATTTTCTTCCAGCTGACCTCGGCTGTTGTGGCATAGAGGCAAGTTTTAGGTTGTGAATAAGAAAACATGGGTGACTAAAGCAGTTGCCAAGGTAGGTAGCTTTGGATTCGACTCTTAAATTCATGTAATAAGTTTTGTTATCTTAAATTCTTACCCAATTATTTTATGAAAAACACAGTTTAAAATGGCGAACTTTATGTACTTAACATTAGTTTTATTTGAACGTGAATCAAATGACAATCATCTTACCACATATTCCTCCTTGCCACCTTTCAAGAGAGCAATAATGTGCAAGCCCTTCAAGTCCACCTGAACATTAAGATTTCCAGACTGACTCTGATCAATTGAGGCAGAATCCGCGAAGCCTGATAGCATAACACACAGACACATCGAGGCAATCATTATCCAATTTTTATTCAAGTATTTTCTAGTTTAGATAACAGCGGCTCTTCGGATGCAGCACTGACGGAATTGCGATCAAGCGCGACGTCCAAGTGACGACTGGCGGATTCCCTACGGCCGAGAAGTCACCAAGTTATTTCCATCAACATAACAGTTCTTTGAAGCAAGTACCTAACCGCAGCAAGGTCGATACCCCCGGCTATTGCATCGCGTCCTCATGGCGTCCTCCGGTTGCGTAAGGACCGTGGATAATTTCGCTCAGATAATATAACCGTTAACTCGAGCGTGCCGTTAACTAGCTAGGTACCGCAAAGGCACAGCAACACACGATCGAAGTTACTTTGTTTTATTTTAATAATACCTACTTCTTATAAAAAAAACTTGTAACTATCACCATTGCTATCACTGATAAAAGCTATGTGAGCTAACGATAGGTAAACAACTTCCAAACTATTATGGTATCATCATGAGCAGCCTATATACCTCCCACTATAGGGCACAGACCTTCTCTCAGGGAGAGAGTATGGGCTTATTCACCACGCGTGCCCACCGCGGATTGGCGATTTCACGCGCTGAGGTATGTGAATAGCTTAGACACTCAGATTTCCTCACGATGTTTTCCTTCATGTTAGCGAGTGGTATTGCTACTATTGTGAAGTTTCACAAATGTACATAACTTAGAAAACCAAGTCATAGGTACATGCCCGCACTGGGGATCGAACCTGGGCCTCTCGCTTCCGAGTCCGATGTTCTACGCACTAGGCTACCACCGCTTTATATCTAATCGAACAAAAAAAAAAGAATTGTCCAAATCGGTTAAGATTTTACAGAGTTATGAAGGAGAGATTCCAACCGCACTGCGATAGCCAACCCGCCTGCCAAGCGTGGCGATTATGGCAAAACCCTTCATGATTAGGAAACCTCCACTGATGTCCACTGCAGGATATAGGCCGTCCTGCAGTGGACGTCAAATGGTTGATGATTATAATGAAGGAACATAGCCAAAAATCAAAACATAAATAAAGTTTAAATAAAAACTGGCCAAGTGCGTGTCGGGCCACGCGCAGTGTAGGGTTCCATAGAGGGAGGGTTTTTTTTCGGTACTACACAAGTAACAACTTCATCAAAGTAAATTTTAATGGAATTTCTACGAAGTTTTCCTTTTACGACTTGGTCGCCTATTACTCGTTAACCTGTAAAGCCTGCCTAGCCGTGATAGTTTTCCTTATAAGTTCATTATTATATGCTACTGCCCTGATTTTTTTCAAGTTTCTACAATCAACCGCTTAGCCGGGAGAGGGGGGGACTCTAACAAAACTTTGCGCTTGATGTTTCGCAAACGGATTGCTAAATCTAAAAATGTTTTTCGTACACTAATAATGTTTTTAAACGACCAACCCAACGATACCCCACAAAATGGTATAGGCAAGAAAAAAAATTACATCCATAATTTAGGTGTATGGGAGGTACCTACTTAGGCTAAAAAATCTTTTTTGAAAGTTTTTATCCTACCCTTTTTGTTGGCGTAATTAATATGTATGTCTATACAAAATTTCAGCTTACTAGTACTTGTTGTCTCTGTGCTAAGCCGCGGACAGACAGACGGACGGACCACGCGAAACTATAAGGGTTGCTTGTTGACTATGGTTAAAAAAAATGTTGAGAAATCTAGTTTTGAGTTCAGAAAGTTTGTTTAAAAAAATACGTTGTCAAAGCAGCTTTATTTTGCGGATCGCATAAAGCGGGTTCTGCTTATATTTATTTGTTTGTTTGGTTCTTATATTTGTTGTTCTATGAAATATAAAGTTTTTTTATTTGACCAATTTAAAGTGCTGAACGAATTTTTAGACATAAATCCATTAAAATTAAAATAAACTAATTTTGTACCGACGCACCTCACAAAACAAAAACAGCAAACATCCTAACTCTACACTACACCACAGATAAACAACAAGATCAAATCCACAGATCAAATCAACTCTACACACGTTCTCGAATGACAGTTGACAAACCCCAGTGTAGCCACATCAACGCAGCAAGAAACGCGGTAATTCCTTTGATGTGTCGAAGGAGACCGCCCGCCATCCCTAGCTATCGCCAAATGTTTAACGTCATTGACAACGGCGTTTATAAAATTACGGCGTGTTTTTTGACGTGCTAATTTTCCGCCTTTATTAACGCGTGTATGGCCATTAAGCCTTTCCTTGATGTCTTGGCCCTTACTTAATTTCAATAAACATTACTGGTTGCAATTTTGTCATAAATAGATTTTTTTTTGTATGGAGTAAAATATTTTTTGTGAATAACTTCGTAGTTTTTAAAGATGTTAAAATAATGTTTATTAGGTGCGACTGAGAGTATTATTCTTGATATTTCATATCCAGACACCTATTTCGTATCTCTGCGGCTTACAGAACGGTCGCGGTTTAAAATTTCGTATATTTTACCAATACATTAGGATTTGTTGAAACCAAAAATGTTAATGACCATGATTTAATAAATTAGAACGTAGCAATAATTAAAAATATAGTTAATCAAACATAGAACTCAACGAAAATATTAAATTGGCTACTCTAATGGATCATTATTGACATGATTTTGTGATGTAATTAAAAATATTTCGTTTTCAGTTTCAATGTTGCTTTCGTCATCAACATAAGCATTTTTTTCGGACTTTGAAATGAGGTTTTGTGCTTCAGGAAATAGATAAATTTGTGATCTAAACCAATTTGCCTTCTTGTGTAATGTATGGATTGGAACTCATCAAAAAGTGGTGAATGATTTGTCATTTTACGATTAATTTTTAGGGAATACATTTCCCTAACATTTCTAAAGTCTTTATTTTTAGCTTCAGAAGCCTGATAACATGCCCATAGGCATAAAGGAAAAATATGGGCAGATTTCTGCAACATGCACCAAAAGTTTATGGATGCTTGATGGCATATAATACCACGAGTACCGATGCACGTACAATTCAGCTGTCTCTCTGCAATAGTTTCTGAAGATATAAATATTAACGTTTCTTCCAGAAGACACAGCTTCCAAAATCTCTGCATTTGTATTCTCTCTCTGGATCTCTGTGATTTTGGAAGATTCTTCGTAATTTCTAAAAAATCTCCGTGCAGTATTTCCGTCATTCGAAGTTCCGAAGCCTTGTTTTACTATGTCAACCAGAAGCCCAGTTTGACGAAAAAGTTCTTGCTGAGTCAACTCTATCTTTGATTTCTGAAGTAGCTTGTGTTGGCCTCTGGCAGCCCATTTTTTGAAATCCATGTTGTAAGATATATGTAATATGCATTCCATGCACCTCTACCACATTATGCAACATAGAGACTTCATTTTTATACATATTTTCAGCTACAGGCTCGTTGAAAACCAAGCTTAAATTGTTTCACTCTTTTGGTGATGCCAGGCATATATTGCAATATGATAAAGCTGTTGCCACCTTCCCATCGATCATCGTCATGTACACATCATGAGTTATTTCTAAATCATCTAAAACAAGGGAAATTAATGTTAGCAGACAAGTAATCAAATTAAAAAGGACAAAAAATTTACATGATGAAATATAGTAACGTAATACCTATTTTTATACTACACCTGCTTGGAAAGTACCTTGATACTTTATCAAATTTACGGTAGAAAGTACGTCATTGCATATCGAACAAATATGCGGGGAGAAAACGCATCTGAGCGGGAGAGAAAAGTGTATGCAAATCCATTTCTTACGTGGTTTTTCTTTTTTAATTTTGGGTAAGACTATGCGCCGGTAACCTAAATATCAAAAGCCAAAAAGTTTTTACAGTGAGTTTTTATCTCCAAGTTCGCAAAATGACACTGGCCACTAGCTGTGTGTTGGATGGTGTCGGGCTGGCAGTGCGACCCTGCGGCGGCAGGATAAACAATTTGAAAAAAGAACATGTGAAAATTGCAGACGCCATTGACGCCATTTCCAATTTGTGTGTTGTTTGAGGATTCAGTTTTCGTAGAAAGTAAAATAAAACTATCAAGCAGGTGTAGTATAAAGCACTATGTATCACTCGAGAGAAACTGCGATTCCCGATCTCGGGTGTTTTAAAGCCCTCGCCTACGGCTCGGGCTTCAAACGACACCCTCGACGGTAATCGGTCACTTTCTCCTCTCGGTGAACAATGTACTATAGTTGATGTCCGGTTAGCAATTTCTTCGTTCATTGCTGCAGTATATTGCTGAATGTATTCTTTGATTTCCTATACAAATGGAAATATCACTGGCCTACAGTAATTCGTTGACAATGGCCGAGGATTTTTCCATATCGCTGCATCATTGCACATTAGGCGTAATGGCACTAAGCTTGTCATAAAAACTGATATCTCCGAAAAGTTTTCACTAGATTCAGGCCTTTTTTTATACGTGCTCTGTGATGAAGACCCATCACAACCCCATTTACTCACTACCTTCAAAGTTCCACAAATATTATGGTGTCCTACCACCTTGATTATCTTTTGCACGGTTAGATCTAAAATAGCTTGTCACTTAATTTTAGTTTCAGTTATAGATATGCTTTTTTGTTTGTTACATTTTATTGCACAAAATACAAAATTTAGCACTTAATGTCTCTGTCATCAGGATAGCACGACTTTTTAGAAACGCCCAATTTCTTGTAGGATGGCAAAACCGTTACACCGTTTTCATCAAAGCTCTTCTTCAATGTAAGATATAGCCATTTTGAAAGATTTAATGCTGTTACTGGAGCTAATGTTTCATCTTCTAGCATACGTTCTTGAGAATGTTGTTTGGTAAACAAAAAATCATGCACTCTTTGCGTTTCCGCGCCATTTTTCGACAAGTAGTCAATGACTAAGCACTAAAGCGAATGTTAAATTTTCTTTGGAATATTCCAAAAGTTGTCCAGAACGCTTTTTTTCTGCTACTTGGTTAAATTTTAAATGATTTTCTCTTTTGTATACTTTTTTTAAATATTAATGGAAGTTTTTGAAGAAGAAGGGACTTTTCCACGTTATCCAGAGAAATGTCCACTACTTCTTGAACTTCAACGATTTCTTGAGAAAATATTGACTGCCAACCCAAAGATCCCTCAGAAGGCGAAATTACGTCACGTTCTAGCCACTCCATATTATTCTGTGAATTGAACGTGGACGTCGTATGAAATCATTGCAAGGAATTTATTTCGATTGGAAAACAACAACAAACAACCTCCTAACTCCACACCACAGGTAAAAAACAAAATCAAATCAACTCGACACGTTCTCGAATGACAGATGACAAACCCCAGTGTAGCCACATCAACGCAGCAAGAAACGCGATAATCCCTTTGATATGTCGAAAGAGACCGCCACCCTAGCTATCGCCAAACATTTAACGTTATTGACAACGGCGTTTATAAAATTAAGACGTTAAGCCGCCCACACTAACGTTCAACGTCCATCAACGCGATAATTAATGCCATTTCCCGTTAGTATAGCTAAGGCATATGTGGCCAAGACATTAGTGTGGCGGACTTAACGCCGTAATTTTATAATGTCTTGGCCACATTAAGGAAACGTTTAATGGCCATAAACGCATCAATGGGGATCCACACGCAAAACGAATCGAAGATGGCGCTAGCTAGGCGGCGTAAAATTAAAAAAAATCCTAATCTGTGAATTCAACATGGACGTCGCATGAAATCATTTAAGGAATTTATTTGCATTGGAAAGCAAAGATGGACGTCGAAGCAACTTTATTTCGCGGATCCCATAAAGCGGGTTCTGCTTGCAAAAGTTCTATGAAATATAAAGTTTTTTCATTTGACCAATCCATAGTGCTGAACAAACTTTTAGACATAAATCCATTAAAATAAACAAAACTTAATTTTGGACCGACGCACCTCACAAAACAAAAACAATAAACAACATCCAAACTCCACAACACACCACAGATAAAAAACAAGATCAAATCAACTCTACACGTTCTCGAATGACAGTTGACAAACCCCAGTGTAGCCACATCAACGCAGCAAGAAACGCGGTAATTCCTTTGATGTGTTGAAGGAGACCGCCACCCTAGCTATCGCCAAATGTTTAACGTCATTGATAACGGCGTTTATAAAATTACGGCGTTAAGCCGGTCACACTAACGTTCAACGTACATCAACGCGATAATTAATGCCATGGTTTATGTATGACTGTGACAATAGACAAATAAACCGAAATAATTGTTTTAGGTATATCCGTGTCTACCGTGACTAAAATCACCACAGAAGGTGAAATCGCAGCCAGCACGTCAACTAAGGTTTCAACAACATGCAAAGGCGGTCCCCGGCCTAAAACAATCGAACTGGATGCCTTCGAACGGTGTGCTTTAAGGCATAAAATTCATGAATTTTATACCGTAAAAAAGGAATTGCCTACTTAAACAAAGTTATTGCACGAAATGCGAAGCGAGATAGATTTCAAAGGAAGTCGTACCACTTTGTTGAATGTGGAGAATTATAAAATATATGGGGTTTTATTTTAAAAAATGTAGATCCAAAAGGAAAGTCCTAATGGAGAGATACGATATTGTCGCCTGGCGTTTTCGATACTTAGAAGAATTGCGAAATAATCGTCTTAGAAACCAGCGCCCGGTTGTATATGTTCACGCACACGTTAACAGAAACAAGAAGGTCCGGCGGTGTCGATTTGGAACCAATCCATCTATGGTTACCTAAGCCTGACATGCGTGCATTTCTATACAGCCATATTGTCACATCGAAGAAGCATTGTACAAGCCTATAAAATAATTACTTAAAACCTCTATTACTTATTTATTTCTCAAGAAAAAGACACACAAACAGTATATTTAAACGAGAAATATATACACGCTACGCATTGCGCCGGAAAATGTTGGCAAATCGAACAAGAAAAAGGAGTAGGTATTATCATCAGACTCGAAAGGGCCACGTTGGATTATCGTCCACGCGGGTGGTGCTATTGGTTCCATACCCAATGCTCAACTGATTTTCAGATGTCAGTCACAAGCGGCCGACTATCACGACGATATGAATTAAATGAATTTTAATAAGTGGCTTAGTGAAAAGCTTATAGCGAATTTGCGTCCCGAGTCAATTGTGGTGATGCATAACGCCTCCTACCGCACAGTGCAGCTTAACAAACCACCAACAATGTCAAGCAGAAAGGCAGATATGCAGAACTGGATAACAAGTATAATGGTCTTTCTAACTTGCTAACTATGGTAAAAGCCCAGTTATTCCAAATAATAAAAGAGCACAAACAGCCGCCCGTTTATAAAGCTGATGTAATGTTGGAAGGGCATGGGCATAAAGTCGTAAGGCTTCCACCTTACCATGGCGATTTGAACCCAATAGAGCTCATATGGAGTGTCTTACAAAGACGAATTGCTGAAAAAAACGTGGGTCAAGAAGCAAATAAAATTGTCCAAATCACAGAAGAAGCCTTTGCAACGATCACCGAAGAAGAATAGAGAAAAGATGTGCACGTGAAAAATGTGGAAGAAAAATATTACGCCAATGGCCCAGTTATTGATAGCGAAATGGACAGGTTAATAATTGAAGTGGGAGACGATAGCGACACTTCTGACACGGGGATGAAATGGAAGATGACGACGATTCTCGGGTAGTTGGATGAGCATAACTACAGCAAATAAAAAGTAATTAATTATTTATGGTTTTTATTACTGTCCTGATTTTTTTAATGATAACAATCGAATAATTTGTAAATTAAAAGAATTTAACTAAAACTTACCTACTTAAAATCACCCTAACTTTGACGTAGGTTATCTAGGCAATGTGGCAACACTGGAAAACATTGCTGAGAACACAATCTGCCCCTAAATTACGCGCACCAAATCCTGAGTGATTCCAATCGTCTAACTGTCAAATTAGTATGGAATTTGACAGTTAAGCGATTGGAATCGCTCAGGATTTGGTGCGCATAATTAGGCCCCTGAGCTGCCAACATTACGCCGTAGTTACTATAAGCGTGGGGGGGCGCTGACGCTGCCTGTGACGCTTTAGACATGCGTTATCCGTCTAATTGCACCTATGAATGAGTGGCGTTTGAATCAAATCAAACAGTTCGATCGTCTAGGTGGAGCCTTCGTTCAAAAAGTTCAAACGTTTTTGAACACACATTATAGTTTGACATTTGATATTTTCGTGTTACGTTTATTGTTTGTAATCGAGGTAATCGACAACAAGAAAATGTTATTGTTTCCTGTGTGTTTTCCCTAAGTTATAATTGCATTCTGCGTTTACAAGTGCATTTCAAACGTTTGTTACTTTCAAACAAAACTGGCATTCCACAGTCCACACCTCTGAAGCGAGTATTACGTGGTCTCAATTATGATAAAGTTTTGGAAGAGTGCTGGTATGTACTATTAACATCCTTGCTTATGATACCTATTAAATTATTTGAGTAGCTGTTCATGTAAGTTGTTTTTTGTTCGCAGCCAAAGGGAAATCTATATTTCCTGTTCGACCGCCAGAAAGCACTACAGTAAGAAATATTACAAAGGCGCTCTCTCTAGATACTATTCAGGAAAACGAAGGTGCGATTCTACATAATTACTACACTTTACATCCATCTTTACTCCATGTGACAATTAATTTTTTATTATAATAATTCCAGATCAATTCCATGTGTTTGAAAAGAAATCCCAGCTATCATTGGTATTGGTTGACATACTGGACCACAGGAACTTGCTGAGGTATTTCATGCAGTTCATGCAATCTATTGGTAAAATTATAATTTTAAAGTGCTGGTTGGAACTGGAGGACTTCAGACTAACAATATTGCAGAAGAAGTCATCTAAACTAAATCAAAACAAACCAATAAGTAGAACAAAAAGTTTTGACCTGGATTGGAATTCAGATGAAAAATCGAATCAAGAGTTCACATTAGGATCTAGTTGTAAGACCAACAGTAGTGATACTAGAGTAAACAAGCAACCAAAAGGCAAGAGTGATTGTTCATCAACTTCATGTCAGAACTTGACAGAGACCAATCCAATCTTTGACAACAGTGCTGATTTCAAGAATGAAAACTATGCTAACAGTTTGACTGATCAAGCTGTAAATTTGTTTAAAAAATATGTCGCTTTGGAAGCACCTCAACCCATTGAACTTCCAGACAATTTGCGGAAGTCTATTATATCTAACATTTGCAATCCAAATGGCCAAATTAATGATGATTGCTTCAAGCCAGTGCTAGATTTCCTATTCAAACAAATGGAAAGTAACTATTTCAACAAGTTCTTAGCTAGCCCTTTTTGTATTAAGGCACAAATAGATATTTTAACAAGTGGGAATCTCAATCTCAATGACATTTTGTATAATGAAAACATTTTATTTTATTATACTGAGTACTTGGAGCAAGAATCTTGCAGTCTCCTGCTGGAGTTTGTCATGGCCGTGAGGCACTTCCGAGACAACTTGCTCCAAGGAAGCAGCGATCCACAGCAGGCACAGGATGATGCCATTGTTATCTATGAAAAATATTTTTCACTGCAAGCAACTAGCCCTGTAGGTTTCCCTACAGAAGTAAGGCTAAAGGTTGAAAGTGATATATGTCGAGAAGGGGGCCCTGAATACTCTTGTTTTGATGTACCATATCAAATTGTCTTCAAAACGCTCACAAACTATTTAAAGTCATTTTTAGGATCTGAGATATACTACAAGTATCTTACAGAAATGATAAATTCAGTTGACCAAATGTGGTCTCATCAAAGAGCACAGTCTGATTGCAGTAGTGAGTATAGTCTAAGTACACAGAACACTCTGCTGGCCATGGGCGACAATGTGTTTCACAGGAAGAAACGCAACCACTCTGTACCTGACATGACAATAGACTCAAATCAGCTTTACAATGCTGACGCCCTGTGGCAACGTAAACGTCAAGATGGCCTAAGTCTTGGCAGGATCAATAGCTTGGGCAGGTTCGAATCAAAATTTGAACCTGATCCTGATAAGAAAGATAAATCAGTCCTTAGAAAGATGGTTAGTCGTTTTGTGCCGTCATCCTCTACTAAAGAAGAGGAAGAGATGGCGTGGCAGATAGCACATATGATAGTGAAAGATGTGACAGATTTAACTATGGCCCCACCTGATAGTGTATGATTTAAATAAGAAATTAAATGTGATATGTAAATTTAAAAATATTTTATAAAGTCTATAATTCTATTAAAAGAAATGGAAGATATTATTTGGTTTGATTTTCAATAAACTCCCAACATGAACATACAAAAAGTTTATTCGTACTAAAGTAGAAAATACTGCAGCATAAACAAGCAATATCCTTATAACTAATGTAAAAATATCTTCATAATCCATACACATGATTCAACGGAATCAATAATAATCGGGCAATACCTACATCACTCATAAAGTGTATAAAAAGGTTTGAAGCATGCATAACCAACTGCTGCTATATCACATCACAGTGTAGAGTATGTGTTTATGCTTGATGGTATTGGTTTCAACTGCAAACGAGGTGGCTCAGATCCAAGCAATGGTGAATACTCTTCAGGAAAATTTGACCCTGTGGCAGAATGTTGCATAAATGTAGGCATCAAAAATCTCTGCCTTGCCACTGTCCACCTTCTGTACACTAATGCGTTTAGTAGTGCTTGCATGGGATTTATCAAGGCCTACAAAAAAATTAAGGATTAATTCACCACATTACTAGACTAATAAGACATATATGTACTGCAGAATTTTAAGTTTAATTCAATGTTAGTACTCACCATAATGTACCATATTGTAATGATTACTTTAACCGGCATATTGAACCACATAGTCCATAGCAACACACCATTTATAAGATTTGGCAACCAGCATACATAAAATACAATGTTGATAAACAAGAACTTAATTCTCAAAGCGTCAACCAATTTCCTCTCTCTGCTAGTAAACTGCAAAATACAACAAATCATTTAAAAGAAAATATTTTTATAAGAATTACAATATTTATTGAGACAATACCATTGTTGTTTCGAAAAATAGTCTTACCTGAGCCAACGGCAAAGCTACTGCCATTTCAACATCCTTACTTGCCAACATGTACATGATAGGATTCACAATCATAACAATAGCTATTGGCAGATATGTGGCACAATAGTTTGGCAATATCTTGATTAAGGCACTGGTGACTGATGTCAAGTTATGGCACCTAAAAACAATAATATGAACATTGAAAATGAACTCCAATAAGAATAATGAGATGGTCTGAAGTCCAAAAAAAGGATGACCTATTTTTTTGAACATATAACTGTAAGTAGTAAAAGGTAGAAGAAGTGTAAGGAGATAGTTACTTTGCATCAGGCAGGTAAAGAATAGACAGGCCAACAGCAGTGGTTGCCGCCGGCAAGCCCCATGCCAGTGAGTGGTACAACACTGGGAGAGGGTCACGTCCTTTCAATGTTAGCCAAGTGTCAATGGCATAGAACAGGGTCCAGAACCATGTTGCAGTATAAAAATACTGAGTCCAAGCCTGAAATAAGAAACAAAAGTACTCATAACTGTCTGATAGGCTTCCTTGGTTTGCATAAGGAGAATTAAGAACATTAATTCTTCTTGGTTTGCATTAAGTCAGCTATACTTACAGATATTAAACTGCAAAATAACACACTGACATCATCATCTGGCATTGGCATAATATTTTTAAACTTGATCCATAGAGATGAACGAATTAATACTCCTGAAAAATGATGATTTTAAACTATTTCCAAATCAGCAATGAAATCCAACTTTAAGTAAAGATTTATGTTCTCTTGTGTAATTGTCTACGTACGTACAATATGCATACTGGGTACATTATTTACCTAAAGACGCCAACAAGTCGGCAACAGCTAACCAAATAATAATGCGTCTTCCGCGAGTGGATGAAAGTGTCAACTTCTTACTATCATAGCGATCGTTACACGGAAACACCTAAAACAACATTATGGTCCAAAATTATTAACTCAAAACTCTTCTGTGCTTAAATTACTTGATTTGATTGCTTACTTACCTGATAAACAGCGCCTAAAATTCCGACGACTGAGGAAGCCAAACAAACTGCATTGTAAGAATCCGTATTGAATTCATTCATAATCTTTACGGCTACATCTTCTTGATTGCCGGTGTGGTGACAGCAAAACGTTTGAATGGTAGGGTCAGACATTTTAATTAGTTCAGTTTACTTGTAATTTTATTAATCATTTTTACATGCAAACTTAACAACAACTAAAACGTAGTGATTATATTCTCTGTGACAACAACTTTAACAACAAAACTTGGAAAGAATTGATTGAATGAACACAGATAAAAAAAAACAAAGACAACTTTGACACTGTGACGCCCGCCCCAGACGCTGACCGGCCAGTAATATCGCGAAAATTTGGAAAACCGTCGTCCAAAAATCAACTTTGACACTGTGACGCTAGACGCTGGCCGGCCAATAATATCGCGAAAATTTGGAAAACCGTCGTCCAAAAATCGCCTAAGTTCTCGTAGCCCCAATCATTGTGTTAAAGTGAAAGAGAATATAACCACTAGGTACGTGATAAAGTACTACGTATAGAGAGAGACGCCCCATTCCGAACAAAATGTCGCAAGCTTTGCGGCCATTTAGCCGCACCTCATTTAGTCGTGATTTAGGTACATTAGTACTTTAACTCAATGTGATTTAGTTCATGACCACAGATTAACAATAATTGACTAGTGCTTGCCGCGAAAACACAATGAGTCGTTTTCAGCACAAACTCACAAAGCAATTCATAGATGGCGCTTATAGGCGTGCGCATACAAGAACAGGGACAAGTCTGTATGCTTAGAGCAGATTAATTTTGACAGCCGCATTCCAGTTCTTCTGCCACGCCTGTAAGAGCCATCTATGAATTGCTTTGTGAATTTGTGCTGAAAACGGCTCATTGTACACGTTACGAAAATGCGTTCCGGTGTTCTTAAATAGAGTAACAACTACTCACGAAAAGTACAAAAATCTGATGGAATCACTTTTTATCGGAAAGTTCTGCAAAAATCGGAAAACTCTTGATAAAACTAAGATTACAGAATAATTTTACTTTTTTAATGCCTCGTCACATCGGCGACTAATATGGCGGTAGTTTCATAGATTAAAAAGTACAGAAGTTACAAGCTCACTTACCTACATCATACCAGTGACAACACTAAAATATTGTGTAGGTTGGTCACAATATATTTTTGTAGGTTTCTTCGCTTGAGCGATGACAGAAGGGAGTCATGGATACCTTTGAACCGAAAAGAAGAAATATGGATACCTTTGAACCATACATTATGTTCTGCGCATTTCAAAGAAATGGACAAATACAGAAGCTGATCTTGCAACCTACGAGCGCGCGTGGCCTTTATTTGTAGTTGTAATCGTAAATACACATTTTTGTTAGTGTGCGTACCCATGGACGTAATACATAACAGGACCGATTACTCTGAAAATTTGTATTTACGAAAATGAACACTTTTTCAACGTATTAAGTTTTATATTCTGTTGCATAATACACAGAGGCTGATCCTGTATTACGTCCATGTGCGTACCCCACGGAGCGGTCAGTAGCGAGCGAGCCGTGCGCACCACAGAGAATATAATGTGCGCACGGCACGGTCACTCTACACCAGGGATTCCCAAAGTGGTCGATATCGACCCCAAGGGGTTTCCTAGGGGTCGACATAAACGAAAACTGATTTTGGGGGTCAACGAGCTCTAAAAATCGACCCCTATTAAATTAACACAAGTTCTTATTTAAAACTTTCAAGATATGTAGGTAGGTACTGTATTGTTTATGTTGTGTTACGTGTACTAAGAATAATTAATATTTTTGTAGGAAATAGCATTGTTGTAGTAATGTAAAGTCTCAAGTTCGTACAAGATGAAAAACTCGGCAAGTCAGTGTGGACAAGTTTGTGCAAGATAATGAGTTCGAGCGTGCGTCTTTCAGGCGCGTTTTGACTTGCTCACTATTTGACGCTTACGTGATCAAGTTGAAGTCCAAACATGTTCCTGATATTTTACTATTTAACGAGCTTGCACTTAGGCTGAAAGTTCATTTGCGTTTTGAAATTCGTTTGAGCTTGAACGATAATAACTCATATAAGTACTCATTTATTTCAAGAGATTACAAAGTATTACATAAATAAATTAAATGAAATAAAGTGACTGAAAAAGGATTTACAAAATGCTCCGCTCCCTGAGCTCCCTACGCGAGTTAATAGTGTAACCATACAATATCTCCAGTTTATGAAAAAATAACAGGGTAAGTACCAAATGTATTGCACATACCCGCACATGATATTTTAAAGAGAATACCTTTGAGCAATAACACCGTTCAGAGACGCATAGACGAGATGGGACGCGATGTGGAAAACATTTTATGCAAGTTTTTACAGACCAACAGATTCTCTCTCCAGTTGGACGAATCTACATTACCCGGCAATGAAGCTTTGTTGTTTTTTTTCAGGCCGTGGAACATTAGTGGAAGCTATTCCATGGAAGAACATTGTTTCTGTTGCGACCGATGGTGCACCGTCTATGGTTGGTCGTCATCGTGGTTTTATAGCTCTCACTTAAAGCGACAACTGCCTGATGTACTGTCATTCACTGCGTGATTCACAGGCAGCATTTAGTAGCAAAAAAGCTGAGTCCTAGATTGCATAAGTCTTTACAATAAAATGTAATAAATGCTACCAACAAGATTCGAAGCAATTCTATGAACTCTCGGTTATTTGCTCACCTATGTGAGGAAAACGACGAAGTCTACTCGATTACTTCTGCACACTGAAGTTCGCTGGCTATCAAGAGGCTCTTGCTTAGAAAGATTTTCAGCCATTTTTGAATCTGTGTTGGAGTTGAAAATATGAACAATTGTAAAACAGATATTTATTACTTGACTTAGGTATATCTTTGGAATGTTCAACAAAGTTAATTTGCACCCTTTTGGGATCTAAGGTTTTCTTTTGTATATATTTTTGTTATTTTTATTAGTCTTAAGTTTTAGTTTAATTGTAGATTAGGGGATTATTATATTTTTACATTTCTAAATCTCTCTTTTATTTCTTTAGCTTCCGTTACCAAGGGTTGTGCCTTCACACAACCCTCGGTAACGTGAGAACTCTATTTCTTCTTCTTCAAGCAAAAGAGTTTTAGTAATAGTGACATGCAGACGTCCGGCTTTCGTGTCAGATCAAACTAAACTGCAATCTTATCAAACATCGCACACATCTCCGCTACAGTCTAGTCAGTACGCATCTCCGCTCAGCTTTGGTGGATACACCTTTTTTGAAAAACATCTCTTCTCGTCTCCTCCGCTTCGAACATCTCCGCTTTGGTGGAGTCGGAGCCTAAAGATACTGCCATACAGACCAACATTTTTAGTCTATGATACTACACTCCCACAGCTTCGTAGCTCCGCTTCTCACTTCACATTGTTCCATATTGGTTTACGGGCATAATGACAAAAGTTAGATTCCTGTCTTTGGTTTCTTTAATGATTGTAAAAATAATGCTTGAGGAAAAAAGTGGTAGGTTCATTTTGTAAGAAAGCAACACAAAGTTTTTTCTTTGTTTAGATATTGTGCGTATTTAACATATGTATTTTACATACGTATTTACGTTTTAAAAGTTTTTTTTTTTAGGAGCTATCAAGAATATACTTAGAAACATATAGCCTAGTCAAATTAGTATGTGGCCCGGAAAAAAATGGTATTAAGCAATTTAATTACCTTTAAAGCAATTTCCGTTCAGAATTTGTTGGGGGGGGGGAGTATCCTTTACCGTAAACGTGCGTCCCAAAAATATGACCCTTACAAAAAACAAAATCAGCATAGGACTACCCTATGGTGCCATTCAAAATGTTATGCACAAATATGGTACCTATTACTTCTGGACAACAAGGTGCGGAGTACCAAGCGTTCGAATTTTCCGTTTTCCCCTAACTTTTAGTTGTAGGCCAATGCCAAGTAATGTTTTCTTTTTTTTTTTCTTTGAAAGCATTCCTAAAACTTTTACAGTTTCTGCGTAGGAACCCAATAATGATGAAACGTTGTGTATTTTTATCTGTCTTATTATGAAATTGCAATTTACTATTCACCTATTTCAGTCAGGATCTGGTGATGGGATCCTGGAGAAATAATTTAAACAAATACGTGCTTTATATTCGATGCGGGTATTATAGAAGTATATTTGCAGTCGGTGCCCAAAATGTATGTGCTGGTCTTGAAGCTATACCTCACTATCTTGTTTTTTTTTTCACTTTTAGTAAGTACATTACTGCAGCGGTCAGCAAAAGAGGCATTATGCCTAGTTATGACCAAGGCTTGTATATGATTTTTCTCAAATAATGTGCGGAAATTAAAAGTAAGTAGTACTAAGGCAGAACTTTTATTTGAAAAATATTTTTCTTTCGATTTTGGCGGTAACAAGTTTTCTATTACGGCTCTTGCCGCCTCTTGAATTTCAGGTGGCGTTAAAATAAGTTCATCGCAGTCATTTTCATCACTTGAACTCATTCTGTTAAATTCAATAAACTTTCAAAATCAGACGAATCACGATCGAACAACAATAATTTTTGCCGCGTTAAAGTGTTCTTTTTTTCAATAGGTATATCCAGCTTTCTGTCGCAAGCCAGTTCAAAATTTAAATAAAACCTCTGATGAGTTACCTCCTTGGTTGTCATTGTTCAGAGTAAAAGATCGTTCCATTTTTAAATAACACGACAGATATAATAATAATCTTTATTGATAGTTAACAGGGTTGATGTGCCTCTTACGACAAATTCTAGTTAGTAATTAAACAGTGGTGGCATTATTGGAGAGTTGTTACAAGAAGTGAAATAAAGTTGCTTAATATTGTAAAACTAACATGCATTGTGTGTGTGTTTGTGTGTGTGTGTGTGTGTGTGTGTGTGTGTGTGTGTGTGTGTGTGTATGTGTGTATGTGTATGTGTATGTGTGTGTGTGTGTGTGTGTGTGTGTGTGTGTGTGTGTGTGTGTGTGTTTCGTATGTTATTTATTTGGCCGCAAAACACGACAGATGAATTTTCATAGAACTTTTTCCGGCCGCTGCTCGCGTGTAATTGGCCAGTACAGCAATTTTGATTTATGTCAAAGAAGGTTGTCGAAATAATGCTCAAAGTTCCAAGCATGTTTGAGAAAATACAATTTTTCATTTTTATTTACAGTTTTGTTTAAAAATAAATTGTATGTCGCTCTTAGATCGCTATTTCATCTCATACATTCAAAATATGCCTTCTTTATAACTTTTATTTTGAAGTCTTTGATTTTAATTTTATTTGCTTATACCTGCTTATTGCTTTTTTAATGATACTCTCAGAAGCTTTTATGCATTTGAGGTTAGAATGCATACTAGAAAAATTAAATATTTTATGTTCGTAAATTTTCTTTTCCGCACCGCATCCTTTCTGTGTGCTTTGACCAAAGGGCGGAGACATCGAAACGTCGCGCCCGCGCCCGTCCTCTCTGTGTGGGCTTCGTCCCGTCCGCTTCAGTACATTTTGTATAAAAGAAAGTTTGATTTATGGCGCGTCTTTTCCGCACCTCCGCCTCACGTCCCACCTGTGTGTCTCGCGCCTTAGCCCCGATAACTTGACACTGGCGTAGGCACATATCGAGCAAAGCAATAACCCAAAAAAAAGAATAGATATTTCCGACGGGTAATCCATTTGAGGTTAGAATTCCGAATTCCGAAATAAAATATCAAACTTTTCTGATAAAATAAAATATCAAGAAGGAACGTTGTGGACTGAAAGAGGATGTAGTGACCAGTATCGGACAGATATTTTATCTAAGTTTTATAGTATGTATTCTAGGGTGATGACCCCAATTATCGACACTTTAAGGGAGTTGGTAATTTTGAACTAAAATTATATTTTTTTGTGTTTACTTAGAACGAAATTTAGAATCGAATATTGTTCTAAGTATAGTCAAGAGTTATTGGAGCTACATATAGTTTAAAAATAATTCATAAAATTGCGAAAATAATATAAAAACTAAAAATTACCGATATCCCCAGTAATAGACACCTAGTTTCCAGACATCGACAACCAGTAATCGACATGCACCAGCTATCAACATCCAGTAATCAACATTCCCCAGTACATACAACCTAGAAATATTTTCTGATTTCAAGGAAATATAAAAATTAAAACCAATTCAATTTCGAGGAATGTGCTTTAATTATATTTCTGGACTATAGGCCATATGAAAATATAACACAAAAATTAAATTCTTACTAACAAAATAAGTGTCAAAGTAACTATAATCACATGATTACTACCAACAATTACAAGTCTTACACCGTTTTTTTCTTTGAACTAAATAAAATCAGTCTCATTGTTATTATTTTCATAAAAGTTAATTAAACTTTATAAGGCACAATACGTAATTATCTAAATTTTCACCCAAAAAAAATATTAGGATCGGTAGCTATTATAAAATAGAGTATTGCTATATCTATTTATATTCAATAAGATATTTGTTTGGGTTCATTTATTATTTTGAACAATAATCAATAAAAAAACAAAAATATAATTCTCACAAACACGAACAAAATGAGTATCAAAGTAAATCACAATAACAAAACATAAGTACTTGTATCAAGAATTGCAACTCTTTTAATATGTTATGCTTGCGTTACGAACTAAATAAGTGTTCAGTCACTTGATTTTGACAGGTTTTCTGGAGTTTTTTCCACCAACTCTGGGTGTCTCTTTAAAATGGACTGAAAGCATTTTTTTCCTGGTCTATTATTTGTGAAGGAGGTATTTCTTTCCTGTTTTGTCATTATATTTAGTACACTATCAAGTAGTGCGTCTTTGGTGACGGGGAAGTGTTTTTCACTAAATTTTATCAGCCACCTTACCAAAACCATTCCTTCATCCCGTGTTAAGACCGTAGCAGGGCCCATGGTACAACTTACTGGAGTTTTTCGGAAACCTTATAAAGGAGTGTAACACGCGGTACTCCATATTTTTTTTTGCTTCAGTTGCCATCTTTTCGCCTTTTTTACTGCTTCGATCGCTCTCCCCATCTGTTCTGGGGTATAATCTTTTTTCGGTGCCATCTAAAACAATCAAAGAACCAATAATCGACACTAGTAATTTTCCAGTCATGGACACCAATACACCAATTATGAACACCTATAATACCCAATCTTGGACACTGTTCATTACTGGTACCAGTTCATTAAACGGCCCCGTTCTAATATGAATGAAATCACCATTCGAAAATGAGCCATAATTGTGCAACAAGGACAAAAGTAAAGAAAAAAATTAGTTTCGACACATGTCCATTACTGGAGATTTTTAATTTGTCATACCCAGTGCTGAACATCGGGTCCAAAAGAAATATTACCTATTGCACGTAATTCATTCACACTAAAATATCTTATCAACCTACATACATAACTAAAAGATCAAACCAGATTAAATAAAAAGTGTTAATAAGGAAGTTATTATGAAAATTACAAACTCACCTCCTTGACGATTTAGCTAAGAAAACTAGATTTCCAGAAGGAGCACGCAGGGTGCACAACTTCCATGTCGCCATTTTGAAATGAAATGGACGATTTTCGGCATGTCAATCGAATTGACAGCAGGAAGTATGAAGTCTATGGACATGTGTTTCCATAAATAAAAATCAATTCACAGACCTTATTTTTTTTATTTGAAGAAAAAAGTGTCGATCATTGGGTGCTTGTTGATTACTGGGGTCATCCATCACCCTATCATATTTGAGTATGGCCTATACCTTCCTCAGGGAAGAGACCCGTGCCCCTCGGTGGGGACATAATGGGTTGATGATGATTCTATTATAAAGTATGTAGGGGAATTTATAAGGCAAATCGGCCCCTAGCAAAAGATATATGTGATCCACTCACCTGGTCCGCAGTCGCAGCTGTGTATCCGGGGCCCCGGTGGTGGATCTTCATCCTCTCCACATGTCCAAACCAACATGTTGCGTTGGTTTGGACATGTGGAGAGGATGAAGATCCATCAACGCAATGATGACCAACGCAACATGTTGGTCTGGACATGTGGATAGGATGAAGGAAGAAAGATTCACGGAACAAATAATATATGATAAGAGATATATGACGAGCAAAAGTGGGTGTGGCGCCGGATTAAGAATAGCGTCACTCTATTTCCTTCCGTGGATGTCGTAGAAGGCGACTAAGGAAATCAATTACTAGGACACGGGCAGCAGCGTCTTCCTGAGATTCCAACCGCATACTGCGATTGCCAACCCGCCTGCCAAGCGTGGCGATTAAGGCAAAACCCCTCATGGTTGACAGTGGGCGTCAGGTGGCTGATGATGATGATGATGAAAAGTGGGTGGAAGGGCCGGTAAGAGACGTCCCAGGCGGACATACTTCGACCAAATAGGGGACGTATTAGCAAAGGGCAATACAAAAAATACCCGAAACCGGCGTGCGTGCATGCAACGACTAATTAATGTTGATGAAGCGAAAGTGATCTGTCAGGATCGTGGCAAGTGGCAGTATTTGGTACCTGCCTACCCCTCTGGGATTTAGGCGTGAGTTTATGTTATGTTTACAGTCTAGATTTCAGATACCTACTGGACTAAGGCTAAGGAATACGAACAAAGGAAAAACCGAGAATTAAAGTATCTGTACATTATGAAGAATCATTGATATACTATCGATATCGGTAATTAATCGATTTTTTGGGACCGCTATGTTATCTCATTTATTTAAAATATATGGCTCTCTTTAGTGCATCGGTTTAAAATAAACAAGCATTAACACATAATGCAATTTAATTACTTAGTATTTCTTCAAAAATATTCATAATACTAAATAGGTACTTGAAGAAATTATCTTAGGGCATATCCCTGATACTGTGTTACAAATAAATATTATTATATAATACTTGAGTCCAGAGCCCTCTTTTATTCCGGAACTAGCTTATGCAGCACTAGGAGTTTGTATATCGACGGAACTTTGAGTTTGTAGAGGAACCACAGTAACATCTGATGTTAATGAAAAACACGGATTGATTGGGTCTCTTACATCTCCCGGTTCTGGGGTGCAATTCATAGACCTGTTGACATCAATTTTGTCTGTAAGCAAAGGTGCCAAATCCGGCTTAGCTTCCACTGAATCATTAACAAAAGCTAAGTTAGGAGTCAATACTGGAGAGATTAGCCCCGTTTCATTAACCATGGCTAGGTTGGACTCTACTCCTGTTTCATTAACCGTGGCTGGGTTGGACTCAACGATAGAGGGTTCAGTAACATTGTTTTCCGCAGCAGTATTGAGGAGGGTCGAGCATGGAATCGTAGTCATAAACTCTCTTTCTTGCTTTGTGACTATGGTAACGATACATTTAGTACTGTCTGTCGAATTACTGCTCAAGCCAGAATCTTTCACGTCTGCTTCTGGCGAAAACGAGGTTGCTATAGCACATGGTATCGCCAGGATTTCCACAGACTTTCCGTTGTCTACTGTTAATGTGCAGTTGACCAAATCTGCGAGCATGGGGTCGACTTCAGGAATGGTGGTATTCCCAGGAGCCACAGCGATCGGTTGTCCCCTATTGTCATATATTACGGTGTGATGTTGTCGACCTGTGGATCGAGCCAGATTCCACAGGGCTAAACCTGTTAGCAGGGTTCCAACACCAGCGCCGGCAATACCAACTCCAGTCAAAGCACTGCTACCGCGACTCATACCCCCAAATCCGCCTTTTCCGTAAGAGTTGCCAAAGTAACCGGGCATTTGGGAACCATAGCCTTGAGGATGATATGCTCCTGGAGATCCTCCGTAACTCGAGTATGGCGGGGGTGGTGGTTGACCTTGATGGTAGTTATTGTTTGGATATGTCCCACCCATGTTCTGTCGGCCACCAGTACCATAATGTTGTTGGTAGCCACTAACTGGAGGAGAATAAGGCGGAGGTACACCACCAGCTGATGAATATGGTGGAGGTGCGGCACCTTGCGGGTGGGGATACCCACTGCCGGGTGCAGAGTGCTGATGAGGCATCCCTGCAGAGTGGCCGACGTTTTGTTGGCTAGGGTATGCAGACCCAGTTCCACTACCTGACAGCCCGGTTTGCTGATGACTTGCGCCATTGCCAGAGAGCCCAGAACTTCCAGAAAGTCCTCCTTGTTGTTGTGGATATCCAGCCGAACCTCCTGTTCCTCCCGTTCCAGATTGCCCTGATAATCCAGTTGAAGCAGGATAACCATGATTCTGTTGATTTCCATTAGGAGCAGAAGAACGATGACCGCCGCCTGACAAACCAGTTTTACTAGCAGGGTAAGAATGTGTATCCTTCGGCTTTTCTACCCAGCTATCCCAGGAAGAAGGCTTTTTATTTCCTGATGAGCCAGCATGTCCCGATCCAGATCCCTGTGAATATCCAGAACCAGAATATCCTGAGCCTGATCCAGTACCAGACTTCTGTGATTGACCATATTTATGTGAAGAGGAAGAGCTGCCCCTGCGTGAGCTGGAACCTCTACTCATTCCAGTGGAGCTTCGGACACGAACTGGAATGCCATGTAAGCTCGCAGCTAACCAGAGCACACACAAACTAACGTAAAATGTCTTATTAATTTTCATATTTATAGTTACACAAGTGGTTAGACGCGTTGGAGTCGGAGCGCGATAGGTACGTCCGAATCGTTCAGTTTCTCGAACACTGTGCGAGCTAACGTATAAACGAGGGATAAATGATTGATCTCGGCTTACTACGATGCGAACACAACACGGTTATAACACGGCTTTAACATGTCTTCCTGTTACTCATTGATGGATCATCTTCAAGTGGCTTTAAAAATATAAGTGCAAATTGCTACAAGTAGGTACCAAACGATATCCGCTAGACATCGGCTATTGTTGTGACTGAGGTTGCTACGTTACTGATTAAAATCGTTTAAAACAATGCGAGTGCTTTGTTAAGGTACCTGCTTCTATTCTTGGATGTTGACAAAGGTACAGTCGACAGCACGTCAACCTCTACATTTTAGTTGCAAAGTCGCCCGTATCGCAAAGGAGTAGAGTGCATGGATGTATACCATGATGTGCTGTCGACTGTACCTGCTTAGTTATGGTAACATAATTAATTGTTAATTACACACAATGAACAGGTCCAGGTAAGTTCATTATATGTATACCTATAGGCATATGAGGTATAAATAAATAATACCTATTTATCTGGGGGCACGGCAGTGCCCCCGCCAAGTCGAGCAAAAAAGCGGCACGACTTTACCATCCCTTTCTGGAAGCGTTTCAGGCCTAATAATTTTACGTTAAGTGTATTTTATTTATTCTCAATAATTTCCCCGTTTGCTGCAATTTTAAGTTAATTTTATTTTTTTGATACCCGATGAATAACATAGTTGTAACTATGTAGGTTAGTACAGTCTACAGCTCATCAACCTATACTTTTTTAGGGTTCCGAACGTCCGATGAAAAAACGGAACACTAATAATAATATGACACTCTCGAATCTGTCTATCCGTCTGTCATAAACAGCCATTGACGTATAAACTGTGATGTTGAAGAAAGGTCCGGTCGGTAAAGGGTTAGGTTAGGTTAGGATTTTAAACGGCGTACTTGCATTAGCGAGGCTCGGCGCGTGACTCAGCGCGCCACGCGCCGTTTAACAGCCTACTCTCAGCGCGGCTCGGCACGGCTCGGCAAAGCTCGTACGATCCATAGCTTGTCGTGTATACGAGTAGACTTATGTTCGGATTTAGCCGAGGTGCATCTACACGAATAGCGCAGCTCGGGTAGGATCGTGCTACCACGCACTGTTTAATCGCACCTTTATATACTAGCTGACCTGGCCAACGTTGTTTTGCCGTATTAATTAGCCTCCGATCGACCAAATATTAGGGGAGTTCAATAAGTTGTGAGAATTAATAAGATGCAATTAACTTTTAGCAAATGTTATTTAATTTTTCAACATAGTCACCTGTTAGTTGTATACCCTTAGCATATCTTTTTTTCTAAACCTTAAATTCCTTTCTTAACAAAATCTTTATCTTGATTCTCTAAAAAAACCTTGTACTGCAGCGATCACTGCGTCATCAGCGCCGAATTTCTGGCCTCTCAGATATTCTTTCAATCTCAGTGGCTGTCTATGTCTACATTAAATATAAAAAATAAATTGTTAGTTACTTATTACTTTGACAAAAAAATATAAAAAAAAGGAAGGAAACAAAAGAAAACATTGGAT
Source organism: Yponomeuta evonymella (assembly GCA_963969515.1). Lineage (NCBI taxonomy): Eukaryota > Metazoa > Arthropoda > Insecta > Lepidoptera > Yponomeutidae > Yponomeuta > Yponomeuta evonymella. The sequence continues at coordinate 10,247,130 of OZ018346.1, forward strand.
TCTTTCTATTTTGCTAGTAATATTGTGAATTCCGTACAACGAACTGAGAAACGATGAAAAGGAGGTTTCAGGATAATTTCAGGAAAAATTAAAACATAAAAACACAATAATGCAGGACTGTATTACTCCTAAGTATTGAAAGATTTGCAGCAACACGAAGGTGAGTAAAAATGCATTCTTTTATTATCAACATGATTTATTTGGCTAAGGATAGAGGGAAGTGGCGTGCCTCGGAGGAGGCTTGTGTCCAGCAGTGGACGAATACGGGCTGATTGATTGTCCAGACCCTGTATTTTACTTGTAAATTTATGATGAAATAAACAATTTTGATTTTTTTTAGATGGATTTTGAATGTCCCGAGCGATTGCGACCAGAATACCACCCTCGCGTCCGTCACGGAGAGAGGGATATTGAGGCGACGCAAGTGCTGAGTGAGCGCGCGTATTTTATATCGAGATATTTTAAACTTTATATTACAATAGATGTGCATTTAATTCCAATGTTTCTAAAGAGGGGGCGATGCTTACGCGACGCGCGCGCTGTGTCAGCGTGGAGTGAGTGCAAAAAATTCGCGCTCATATGAAAGCGGCCTCAAGGTGGAGAAGACGACCGTCATGCTTACTACTCGCCTTGGAGCTACGTTCATACCAAGCTCGAACGACGCAATGCTAAGGACCGTGCTTGGGATTTACAAGACGTTCATATGCATTCGTGCGTCTTACCAAGAAGAATCGCAAGAAGCTGCAAGCTTAGCAAAACAATAATAACTGTCAAATAAAATGGATGATCTTAAGATTGCTGTGCCCTTTTAAATAAAAAAATACCACCCACTAATCAAAGATCTTTCGTTTGATTGAGAATATCTGCAAATAGCTCAAAAGTGAATGAATATGCAGAATCTCTTAAGCGATTTCATTACCTATGCTTATATTTGAGTCCATGAAAACAAAAACGTAAGTAACAGTAGTATTTGGTGCCATAGTAGGATAATTCTACTCTTGCCTTGGGGAAAAAACAGCTTTTGGTTGTTGCGCGCTTGTTTTGTGTCCAGCTACATTTTTATTCGATTTTTTTAAGGTACCTAAATAAAACACAAAGCAACGTAAGTATTGTAATTAGTTTCTTTTCTCGCAAAATATTAAAGAAATAAAAATTATAGAACTGTTAAGATCTTTTTAAATAAAAGATATCTAAAGAATTAAGTCGATCTTTCATTCGATTTGTAGTCTAGTTATCAGCCATTGAAAGTCCACTGCTGGTCATAAGCATCAAAAATGATACAACATACCCTCAAATCGCATTTTCTTCGTTCAATATTTCTGAATTCCGAAAACCAATGCACCTGATATTTTCTATATAGTCTTGAAGGGTAGAATTAGGTAAATGTTATTTGATTAAGACATGTTGAATGTTGAACCAGTACATTTGTGTATGAGCTAATGGGCATTCTCCTTTTAGTCATTTGTCATAACTGGCTTCAAAGATAGAGGGGGGGGTCGAAAAGTGCTGCAATCGCTTCGTGTAATTATACTTATGCACAGTGCGGACCGGCCGAGAACTTGGCCTGGCGCACTCTGTGCGCCTTGATGAGTGTATAAAGTTTTCAACATTAACATTAGAGGGTGAACGATAAATAACAAGGATAATTACACCACATATAGTAATTTGTAGGTACGAAGCTTGGGCAAGTTTGATTTCTTTGACTGATAATTTGTGCGTATCTTTAGTATAAGCTATTACGCCATCGCAATGGTTCAGGTTATTTGTCGTTGAGTAAGATATATAATTACGCAGTTCGGGCAGAGATTTGTAGAGGATCACGACATCATGTCCCATCATTATTCAAGCAAGGGACCACCGCGCACTGTAATTATTGTACTAGAGCTACCTATGTTTGCGTGCGAGAGGTTCGGAATGATCTATCTACTGTGTCTACTAAGCACATAAGATACAATCGCAACCTAGAACAATGAGTCCATCGGAGTATTTGTTAAAATTGAATGGTCTTTCTGATAACAATAAAGAGCTGGAAATCGTCCATAAGTCTTTTGGAGCATATTCCCTTTCGTAGACTCAGCCCAGGAGGAAATGCCGTGTTAGAGAACTTTGTATAACAGGTTGGTACTTAGTTGATTTCAATTGGTAAATTGATTCACCTTATTGAGAGACCGAGAAAACGAGGTACAGTCGACAGCAGAATTCCGCAGTCTACGCTTTGATATTATTTCAGTTGCGGCGCGTTACACTACACGACGCATGGCACGTAAGAAACCGAATAGAATGCACCGTAAAGGTTGATGTGTAGTTGATTGTACCTACTCGAATATAGTAAGTGTCTAGCACCATTGAATTTTAAAATTCAACGCTAGTACTTACTAGAAAGAAGCTTAAAAAACATTATATAGGTACTTGAATGTTTGCGCGAGGACATTATTAAAAACCAAGTGCGTGGCAGGCCACTCACAATGTAGGGTTCCGTAGAAAGAGGGTTTTTTAATCTATTTTACAGAACTAACAACTTCATGGAAGTCATTCGCAATGGATTTTGTACGAAATTTTACTTTTATAAGTTGGTTACCTATTACTCGTTAACTAGTAGAGCCTACTTAATTTATGTGATGTGCAGGACCTACGCATCTGCATTATAAACCAGGAAATTCACCTTTGAAGCAAACAATTCTCCGAAAGCACTTCCTTCCAAGCCGTGTCGTGCGCGGGTGAACTTCCTGCCCTTGTATCACGTAACTTTCCACTCTATCGGGTTAAGCATTAAGACGACTCCAAATTGTCAAAATATGTATTTATTTGACAGTTTGGATTAGGCAAAATCAGACAATTCCATACAGTGTAGGACTTACGTGGTCGCACCCCTGGCTCAATCATTAGTGCTGACTCAGGGAACTGTTTTGGAACTGGACAAGTCCTGGATTAACCCATAACCTAATTAAACAATTGCTCAAAGCATCAGGCCCCGCGGGAGACTCCATAAACACTGGCGACTTTTTTCTCCCATTGAATTTTGGTCCCGTCGTCGTTGTAGATCTAGAGTACTGGAGCGAAAAGCCGATTATAATTCACACAAACAGAAAGATGTAGGTACGCATACCTTTCGCCGGTACATTTCGGTTAATGAATCCTAAAGAGATATGTAAAGATCGACGGTCAATGCGTTTTTTGAGATCAATACTGGATTGCTTAGGGCATCACTGGACAATTATTGAGCTTCAAGCTGCTGGACATTAAACAATATAATCAATAGCAATAATAATAAAAATGATTATTCGATTAATTATACACTGTAAAATAAAATAATTATTTGTTGAAGCCAAAAAGTAGATGATGACCATGGATGGACGATGTGGGCCCATGGTTGCGAATGGCGAGAGAACGCGTAAGATGGCGTTGGATGGGGAAAAGGCTAAAGGCCTATACCCGGCACAGAGCAGAGGTGGGCTGATGATGATGAAACAGTAAGCAGGAACAATAATTAGTACCAAAGTTATTTGCATGATAAATAAGCAAGTTAAACTAATAAGCATCTAAGTAATTAATTAATAAGTGCCTGATATCACAGACATTCTGTAGATTAGCGCACGGCAAACTGATTCTTTATCTCTTATCAATGTCGTCAATTGTTTGTATTATGTATGTATATCAAAGGAAAGTAGGTAGATGGTTGCTTAAGTTGAGGTTGGTTCGCTGGTCAGATAAAGTGAAACGAAGCCACTCCGCCTCTATCTTTTTCATTTAGTTAAGCGGGATGTCTTAACTTATATCGTTGTCGAGCGCTTATCGCAGAGTATCAGGTTCATATTAGGCGTGCTGCTTAGTAGCTCCATACACAAATCATTATCACTTTTACTGATTCCTTTACAAGAGACGCACATAGTCAGAAAAGTCAGCAAGATGTTGAAAAATATTATTTTGATCGCAGTTGTCTATCGCTTGAGTGATGCACGTCCAAAAACTGCTGAACTCCTGAATGTAGCTGCGGTGCCGCCGAATTGCAAGGATGGACAGGAGTGGGTGAACGGTCAATGCCGAGATATTTGGAGGCGAGTTTGGGAGGTACAGAATGTGGCCTCTGCGCTCCCCAATTGTCAGCCAGGACAACAGTATATCAACGGACAGTGCCGTGATATTTGGTTTGCCGGAAACCAACAAAATTTCGTGTAAGTTATATGCCATCAAAAACATTACTTGTAAAAAAACAAGTCTTGCAACTCAGTTCTTCTACCGTAAAAAGTTGTGAGATCCATGTAATACCAAGTCGGTTAATTTGTTCAGTCCTTACTTAAGGGTCCTTCTGTCTTAAGTTATTACGTAATTAGCTAACCTAACAACATCTTATAGTGACCATATGAATATTAAAAATCTTTTCACACCTGCTATTCAGAAAAGATCCCTTGATTCCCTCAAATGAGGGATCAAAGTTGTACTTTTCTTCCCTGATATTCTAGTTTTTTTTTTATTGCCCTCAGCATGATCCGTGTGCAGATTTTCACAAAATGTAATTCCAATTCGATTTTTATTTTGTTGCAATCGATCATAAACTTCTTTCGATATCTTAATTGTGTTTGATTTAAATTTTCCTTATAGCAGGTGTGAAAAGCAGTAGGTATGTGTCACTCGGTAGCAAAATTATTTCCGTCTTGGGCGTAAACCGCCCTCGCCGTAAATATATCATTTTGCTCCCTTGAGACACAATCTACTATTTATGTTTTAAATAAATAGATTGACTTGGCCATGGCATAAAACCGCAACGTATCTCACAAGTAATACATATTTTATCATTTTTGTTACTAAAACAATTAAGAGACTTACAAAAAGAGACACGATTTTGCGCACCATATAACCCGGCGGAATTATTTAGGCACATCGCAATATGGCCGTGTGTAAGCCCGTGTGGCACCGGATTAAGAATAGCGTCACTCCATTTCCTTCCGTGGATGTCGTAGAAGGCGACTAAGGAAATCCATTACCAGGAGACGGGCAGCAGCGTCTTCCTGAGATTCCAACCGCATACTGCGATCGCCAACCCGCCTGCCAAGCGTGGCGATTATGGCAAAACCCTTCATGGTTATGAAAAAAAAATATTAGTCAATAGTACTCATGACTGATGTTTTTCAGTCAGAACTAGTTTTGACCGTTTAAGAGTTTTGACTGTAACATATATACCTATTTCACGGTGTGGAGTGGCACGGTTTAATAGATATGCTGAAACAGTTGTATTAAATAGAATGGACAATCTCCTGTCACTCAAAGTAAACAATGAACTTCAACGTACAACGTACAATGTACGCTATACAGACTGGGCCCCATTTAATAGAAATGCAATAATAAATTAATGGTTTACTATGACAATTCGATTTACAATGCATAGCGGATTCGTTAATCCGCTAATTAACATGTAGGAAGACTTATTTATTGTACTTCTAATATGTTACGCAATGTTCATCGAATTGTCATGATAAACTAGGTATGTATTGTGAGTAGTTTTATGAAACGCGGTCGTAGATGTGTAATTGTTCTACTACTTCTGCTAATGTCAGGGTCCGTTTCATAAGGTTAAAGCTTACAATCAGTTGTCAGTCACTCTCGCCCAACCTAGCCTCACGATTCTATGTTTTTTTTTAAGTAGGAGGAGGGGAATACTCACTCATGTATACCGCCGTGCCCTAATACACGGCGACATGCCCGATTCTACTGGGAATTGCTCCAAGCAGCCTACGGACTAAACCCCTCCCCCTTTTCCAGGTGTCCTACGACACGGTGGTCGAAGACCTTTTGTAGCACTCGTTTCTGTCTGTAGTGTGGTTATTGCATAGGTACGTGCTGACTATTTTGTTGTTACACTAGTCAATACCTACCCTTAATGCCAAGTCTTACGCAGTGACATTATATTTAGAATTTTGTTTTGTTCAATTTTGTTTTTTTTTTATCTTTATTTTGTAATAGAATTTGCTAAATACCACAATTACCTCATTCTATTAAACTTACTTAGTTTTATGTTTTGTTGCTTTATCGAACAATTTACTTCTAAGTTTCTTAGTCTACTTATTTATTGTGCCTTTCTTAGTTCTATTTTATTCTACTTATATATGTTTACTAGCTGTGCCCGCGACTCCGTTCGCGTACATTTAGATTTTTACGAAGCAGCATTTGTATGGGGGCCACGTCTTATCATAACTGGAGCTAGAATTTAAATAGCCTATCCTGTGTCCCAGATGTCTATATGTTTTTATACCAAATTTCATCAAATTCGGATAATTGGTTTAAGAGTTATGGAGGAACATACATACATACACACATACAGAAAAAAATTCTAAAAATCGTGAAATTAGTTTCAGTATCATATATTGAGCCTATAAACACAATATCTCTGAAAACAAACTAACTTACTCCATGACCGACCCTTACAGATTTATTATTAGTATAGAGTATAGATATAGATAGATGCTTGACAAATTATCCTTATTATTTAACTAGCATTTTTTTGTATAAAAGACTTTTTAAATACTTTTAACAGATCATCCGTATTGTCTATGAAGTCATTGTACCCATAATAATTACGTTTAACTAGTGGTTTTTGTTTGTTGTAAGTATGGTGTTTTATTTATGTAATACGTCATTTTACAACTTTTCGTACTATTATCTACTTATTTATCTAGTTTTGTTCCTATTTATAATCTTATCTGCTATGTCAATACTGTAGCTTACAAATAGTTCTCTACTTTCATTATTTTCTATAATTCTATGTAGCGACTTCTCTGCCAATGTCTCTCCTATTCTCATTTCTATATCATATCTTTTTTTGCCGAACTGTGGGCAGTCCATATACATAGACTAGTCACATATACATGCTGGGCTTGTTCTACATTTGAATCTATGCAAGTATTGGGATAAGCCGCCGTATCCCGTCACTATTTGAACTATTTGAGGCGTCAATTTTATTTTTGCCACCAGTTTGTTGGCATACGAGGCATCTGGGAAGAAAAGCTTTGTCACTCCAGCTGTATTAGTACTGCTCTTGTACCTTTTGTCCCATTCCACAATGGTTTCTTTACGAATGGCTCTTTTTAGGTGCGATATTGAGCATCTATTGTAATTCGCGGCGGTTTTTTATTTCAGCGCTGCCTCCTTTGCAAGCTCGTCTGCTCTTTCATTCCAGCTATTCCTACATGAGCAATCACTGAAAATATTAAACTCCTCTCCGTTTTTCCTGAGGACCATTGCGGTTGCCTCCTGAAGTGCGTACATTTCCGCTTGAAAAACTGTGCAGAAGGGTTCCAGCTTCAGCTTTTTGTTCCTATTTCCACGCAATCTCTCCAGCAGGTATATGCACCTCCGACCTTTCCCTCAATTTTGCTTCCATTCGTCTAATGGAATTGTTGGTGGTGAATAATTGTTTCGGGGTGCATATCCTCCAGACATTCAAATTCTATTAAGCTGTGACTTGCGTGTGGGGACCTCGTAAAACAGATGTTTCAAAAGGTTTCAAGGGATGAAATTTAGAACGGAGATAGACCATGGCCTTGATGAATACCTTAATGAGAATCAGATTAGAAAATTATTTGTTGCACAATAAGCTTATTTGTAAAAATGCGAGCTTATTACTAATGAGTATTTTCTTCCAGCTAACCTTGAATTATGTGGATAGTGGAAGGTGTAGTGCTAGGAAAGAGTTATTGCGAAAAATTACATACACCATAACAATTTAATAAAATTCATAGTTATATTATATGTCTCCATATTATATAAAATACATCAACATAAATACCTAGAATACACACTACTTTACGGTTTTTTATATACGAGTACCTATGTGTGTGGTTTACCAAAAAGGGACCTGGAGGGATTGGAAACCATAATTTTTTTTAATTTAAATTTTTATATCTGTGGTATTTTAGCTTTGTTTTGGTCTAACCAGAATAGTTTTAGGTGCCGTAGTTATTTTTTTAAGCCGCGCCCCCCGTCCGCGCACGAGTCGAAACCTGTTTATACACGAAACTTCAAACGCGATTTTCTCGAAATTAATTATTTTCCCTTGAAGTCCCTTTTTGGTCAACCACTCACATATTAATATAAAAAACCGGCTAAGTGCGAGTCGAACTCACGCACCGAGGGTTCCGTACTAGTAACGCCATCTCACGTCCACTGGTAGAACTAATATTAATTTAAATTGATAGTGCAGTTAGTAAAGTATTTAGTAAGTCCGACTCGCGTTTGGCCGTTTTTAATAATTTGTCATTAGAATGTATAATAAGTCCCACAACCACACTAAGTTTGATGCCTGTTTGAATTACCGTTTTTACGATAGAGGATAAGCAAAAAAACTGGGAAAAAACTGTCTGGAGGCAGATATTTATATTATTTTTGTTGCACTAACCCGTGCTGAGGACAATTTTAAAAACCTATTTAGAGGCTAAAAATTCCACCACTTCCGGGACTTGAACCCGCGACCTCTGGCTAACCGTGCCAGCGCTCTCCCAACTGAACTAATGGGCAAGTGCAGGCATAGGCGAAATTTCGAGCCTCTTTACAAACTTCTCTGTATTACGTACAGACAGCGACATCTGGCCGAAGTAATTTACATCACTTGCAGCCCCGAGCAACCCACTTTGCAGTTAGGTTTTTAGATCGGAATGATATCGCTGTACCTACATGATTATATTCTTTTTGTTGCACTAACCTATTTAGAGGTTTTTAAAATTGTCCTCAGCACGAACCAAAACTATTTAGTTTATACTACGTTTATGGAGTGTTTTAACGGAAGCCTGTTTTAATAAATAACACTAAGTTTATTAATAATTGATTGAAACAGAGTCCGGGCCGGGGCCGGCCGGGACCCGGCCGAGGTTAGGTCGTAAGAACTTAACAGTCTTATTTAAAAAAATACGACTCCTCCAAAACACTCCTCAAATGCAGCTTAAATGGTCTGTGATAAAGGGAGAGACATATCCACGGATAATTTTAACTTCCTCTGAGGAGTATTTTAGATAGATCGCGTTTTTATAAACAACATTTATTCATTTATAAAAACGCTATACTCGTAACACCTTTTTTACAATTTAAACTGTATTTGAGGAGTGTTTTAAGGAATCGTGTTTGTATAAATAAGAGTGTAGGTACCTCAGTATTTAGTGTAGGTATTTCTCAATTCAGAAACCGGCGGTAACGGTTCAAATTTGCTTTCAGCCCCGAAGACTCATTATTGGACCAAAAGAATGTTGTGACAGTCCCGCCAAATTGCCCACCCGGTCAGGAATGGATAAACGGTGCATGCCGTGAGATTTGGCGAAGTAACGGCTTCCAGCCCACAAATGTGATCACCGTGCCTCCTAACTGTCCCTCTGGTCAAGAGTATATTAATGGACAATGTCGTGAAATTTGGGCTCGGTTAAATCCCACGGAAAATGTTGAGTACGTACTTCTTTAACTTAATTTCATTTAATGAAAAAGCAGACTATGTGCGAGTCCGATTTTCACACCGAGTGTTTCGTACCACAAAAAAAAAACATTTTCGACGTTTTTAGCAAAAACGTGTTCTTTTTTTATTCAATTCAGGATCCTCTGCGGGAGTCTGACTCAAACTTCCTCTGAAGACTGTTTTAGATGGATCGCGTTTTTATAAATATCACTTTTATTTATAAAACCGCGATAAATAACACTGTTATTTATAAAAACCCGATAACACCTTTACCACAGACTATTTAAACTGTATTTGAGGAGTGTTTCAAGGAATCGTGTTTGTATAAATAAGAGTGTAGGTACCTCAGTATTTAGTGTAGGTATTTCTCAATTCAGAAACCGGCGGTAAGGGTTCAAATTTACTTTCAGCCAGGAAGACTCATTATTGGACCAAAAGAATGTTGTGACAGTCCCGCCAAATTGCCCACCCGGTCAGGAATGGATAAACGGTGCATGCCGTGAGATTTGGCGAAGTAACGGCTTCTATCCCGCAAATGTGATCACCGTGCCTCCTAACTGTCCCTCTGGTCAAGAGTATGTTAATGGACAGTGTCGTGAAATTTGGGTTCGGTTAAATCCCACGGAAAATATTGGGTACGTATTTAATCTCATTTAATAAAAACAGACTGTGCAAGTCCGGTTTTTGCCCCTTATTTCTGAGGAAATCCGCTTTAATATCACTTTAAGGCAAGCAAATATAGTGCAATAATTTTTCTTTGCCATTCACAGGAACGCTAAAGCCAAGACACTTCATCAAGCCAACTTTCTCGGCAAAATAGTTGCTGTTATTCAAAATGAACTCAGTGATGGATCAGTGGACACAACGAAAGCTGCTCCTCACAATCAGCAATCGGGAAAAAACATCATCAGTATACCAAACCAATGCCCTGATGGGTACAGGCCTGATGCAAACGGTGTTTGCCGTGAAGTCTGGACCCGAGTTGTTCCGACTACCATGTAAAAAGTACGTACATACATAAACTCATGCCTATACCCCGGAGGGGTAAGCAGAGACCAGGGTCTACCACTTGCCACAATGCTGGCAGATCTCTTTCGCTTCATCAACATTCAATAGTCGTTGCATGCACACACGCCCCTACATTTTATCAAAAAAAAAAGTAAAAGCAAAATAACTTTCAAATACTGTTTGTCATGTATAATCCTACCTACCTGTTATTGAAATAATGTAAAACTTAGAAGCAGTTTCTTGAGTATCGATATCAAACCACTTACAATAAGCAAAATTGGCTGCAAGTCGTTTGTATAAAAAAAAGCTTTTAAAGGGAAGTGATTTAATTATTATTACTAAAAAAACCTTGCGCTATTTCTATCACACGTTGTATCATTGATTAGGTACCCTACGGCAATATTATAATTACGCAAGTTGTGCAGTCACCAGGGTCCTATTTCATAGAAGTACAATTCATTTTACTATGACAATTCGAAGTAAATTGCATTGCAAATTAAACCACAAATTAACATGTAGAATGATCCTACTCCGAAATGTACCTACATCGAATTATCGTAATAAACTATAAATTATTATAGTTTTATGAAACGTGGCCCAGCACTATCGACTATTGACAGAGATGTGCTGTCGACTTTACTTAACTACCAATAATAAAGTAAATAAATCCTAAGCAATGTTTATATTTTCAATTATTTTTTTTTATTTAGTTAACGGATTTATAAAAAATAGATCCACAGTTACTAATCTTTTTACGGTTTAAACCAGTTTTTGTGTTCCTCTTTTGCTTCATGTGACCAAGGCGACGCGATTTATACAGATTTCTGTAAGGCGTTCGACAAAGTTAATCACGTCATCTTAGGTCGTAAGATAAGGTCCTTCGCAATACACGGCCGCTTATTGCGGTGGGTTTTTCTCCTATCTACAGAACAGAAGCCAGCTGGTAGCAATTAAGGGGCTAAATTTCTTCACCTGTTTCTATTTTCAACTACATCTAGTCAAAAACTATTTCGTTTTGGAGGTTAGAGCACACTATAAGGAATCCGGGGACATACAATTTTGGACCAGAAATTGTTTAGACAACCATTTTAGAGCACGATTACATAAATGGGAGCAACCGTGTGACCAACACATACCTATTGCCGATTTATGCTCAATGTATTGGAATAATTGCAGTACTCTCGCAATTTAGGGAAAATTTAATTAAATACCCTACTGTTATATAAATAAATGGTTTCTTTCTTTCTTTCTATACACATGTATTATACATAGGTCTAGGTAGCCGCACTGCGAGTAAGCAATTGTTCAGAGTGAGTGCAGCTTGTGATACGCGGATATCGCTCAAGTTACTCCTCCCGATGTTACCCCTTGGATTAGGTTTTTATCCATTGCTCACTTTACCTACTTACTTACTTGCTTTATACTTCATTGCACACAGAAAAACACATAAATAAAACACAATATTTACAGAAAAATTAAAAAGTGTACATGGCGAGCTTATTTCAGCAGAAATCTCTTCCAGCCAATCCTTTATATGGTGATACGAACAGTATAGACAAGGGGGTAAGTGTACAATAATTATTAAGTATGTTAAACTTTTTTTGTAAAGTAGACTAAATTAGGAGCCTAATGACTAGATAAAGTCATACTAATTATATTATATTTATTGTTCTTTAAACTAATTTGTAATTATATGTAGTAATTCACTTTAAAAACTTGTGTTTGCTTATTTTCTCCTTCCGGATTCACACTTTTAGATGATTATTTGATAATACCAATCGCAATTATAACTGTCTAATCTTATATTCATACCACTGAGGCGTTGTATGTAAATCATAGGTAAATTGCAGGTAATTGAGAAATTGCCAATTGCGACGAGTGTAATTCGGCATATTTATCTAGTACACACACAATATACCTACGTAGAATTTTATTTTCTACCACTTACGTAGCATAAGTTTTTCTCTGAGTGACTATTTACGAGCTGGAGACGCTTTAACACCACTATATTCCAGTTATTTACTAAGTTGCTGAAAAACTTAGTTTTTTCGCCATAGTTTTCTACTATATTGCTTGACCGAAAATTTTATGCTCATGTGTTGGAAAGCAATTTTTCGCTAGGACGCACAGTAAAGAAGAATGAGGGGAGAGAAGTTATGAGCTGCCAAAAGTTGTCCCGAGGTATCTCACGTTACCATTTTTTATATTTCATTAGTTACACACATATGTACGAGATGAAATATTAAAAACTACTACAGTACCTACCTTTTGCAATATAGAATCATTCTAATGACTGGCCTATCTGTATAATGCTTCTTTTGCCTTTCCTGCGTAGAATATACAACTAAAATAAGCATGTGGGTAGTGCATATCGCAATGCAAGAAAGATTATCTTTCTTGCATAGCTAAGTATCAATGACTGTAGAAACCTAATACTGCAGCACTGTTGAGGCGTCACGAGTAAGAATTCACGTACTCACGTACCTTTATCACGATATCTTCACCTGTGCAACTAAGATGTTGTGAAAATGTGCACCTCCTATCAAAAATTGAACCTGGGTACTCCCCGGATGCGAAAAAGGCGTAAGTACCTACACGAATTTTTATCGCAGTCGCCGTAACAACTTTATTGATTTAATTAATTGCGATGATTCATTCATTAATAGACTTGCTATTGGTATTTCCCCTGTACTTACGTTTATCTACAACGTTTTATTGAAATAACACAAGACCTGAAAAACATTTGTTCCGTTTCGACAATTAAACCAATAACAATAAGCCTAGTATATACGTCCCACTGCAGGGCACAGGCCTTCTCTCAGGGAGAGAGTATGGGTTTAATCACCACGCGTGCCCACCGTGGATTGGCGATTTCAAGCGCTGAGGTATGTGAATAGCTCAGACACTCAGGTTTCCTCACGATGTTTTCCTTCACAGTTAGCAAGTGGTAGGTATTGCTACTATAACTTCACAAATTTACATAGTAATTTTAGAAGACAAAGTCATACGTACGCCCACGCTGGGAATCGAACCTAGGCTGGGTCTCTCGCTTCCATACCAATGTTCTACTAATTATAGATTTATGATGTTCACTTTTCGCAAAAACCTACGATGAAAGATTTGTTCCATTGATGGTCCAGGGCGTTAAGAAACAGAGCATTCTTTCAATAACAGGTTGACAAATAAACAAATATATACATACCTATTATATTTTATGTACATTATAATCAGCATGATAAATTGATAAAACTGTACCTACTACGAAATACATGATTATCTTAGTATCAGTAACTGTAGTTGCGAGTAGGTACCTACATTTGCAACTAAAATGTAAATAATGTATTGGGTACCTACTCCCCGGATGCGAAAACGCGTACCTACACGAATTTTTATCGCAGTAGCCGTAAATGTACATGCACGCATGTAAGCACTAAGGTTGGCATGCTGTCAACTTTAACTAACCGTTACATCGGCAATTCGGCTAGGATACAGTCATATAGTCCGCACAGTGGCCTAATTACGCTCACCAAATCCTGAGCGATTCCAATCGTCTAACTGTCAAATTAGTATGGAATCGATTGGACGATTAAACGATTGGAATCGCTCAGGATTTGGTGAGCGTAATATAGGGGCTGATCTTTTTGGCGGTAACGTGAACATAGTCACAGATCGTTTGCACATCGCTTACTGTCTTACAGACTATGTATGAGTAATTGACGTATTGTGATTCGAAGTAAATTACTAAGTCAATTACTTACACATACACTGTAAAGACAGTAAGTGATATGCAAACGATCTGTGACTATGTTCACGTTACCGCCAAAAAGATTTATGCAGATTATACTTATTTCTAAAGCTAATAAACTGCGCAGCCCCTATATTACGCGCACCAAATCCTGAGCGATTCCAATCACTTAACTGCCAAATTAGTATGGAATTTGACAGTTACACGATTGGAAATTTGGAATCGCTCAGGATTTGGTGCGCAGAATAAGTCACGTGTTTTGTGGTGCCAAGATGTAGAATTTGACAATTTATGTAGCCGCTGGAAAGTCAGTCAGAGTTCTTGACATTTGAAAGGCGCGACTCGCGTCGTCACGCTATTTATATTAGTGCCTCCCTGAAAAAATAAAATAGCCTAAAATACTCTCGCGGGACTAAGGAGGCCACAAAACGACAAGGTTGAGAGTAGGGCGGAGGTTTCATCAAAATACCCCATAGCATAGCTCATCAGGGGCGCTACTAATGCTACTATACGTAAATCCTCCACTGTATAGAGTTGTCTGATTTAAAATGCAATTCTTCACTGTCTGTAGGAACATTATCTTCTACTCATTAAGCACTAGGTCAGAAGCAAATGTTAGTTTAGCGATATGCTAGGCCTTAATCCTAAGGTTCAGTCCTAGAAGTCGAGCGCACACGTAGACAGATAATATTCAAGTAGATTCAATCGACTGTATTGTTTGCCTGTCGACAAAGAGAATATAACCACTACGCCTGTCGAGCAGACACTTGTCTCGTCGCGTAGTTAAAGTTTTGTAGTGTGGATAAGCCTGTTCAAAAGCTCGCCAATGTCCAATGTGTGTGCAGTCTATGTAAAAAAAATCAACAACAGTGTTGCCAGATGAGGCGATTTATCGGCATTTGGGCTATCACGGAAGGTGTATTGACCAATTATATAAACTCCAGAGATATGTGAAGTGTATTTTTTAAATAATACAGTGCCTACGCATTTACTACTCAGTTTGCAATAGAAAGACTGTGGCTCCCATACCATTTATAGGAAGTAAATCGATTAGGTATCAAGAAGTTTATAGGTAAAATTGTAGTAGACAAATACCAAAAAATATATTTCTTTGCAGTTAAATACAAATAATACTAATGGAACACATTCGTAATCTTAGTGAAAAACTATATTTTATCAGTCTTGTTTGTTTTCAGGTCCGCTTCTTTCACTCTCGTTAAAAATAGAGGCAGTCTTTAAGTATCTAGACTGTTAAACCTAAAACTAACTAAAAACGAGAAATGCAAGCCTTGATATTAATGATTCAACCCGTAATATAGCAAATGTAAAGCCATCTATTATTGCTGCAATACTAATCGAAGTAAAACAACGTTCTTGGGTACTTCTAAACATCGGTTTTATTTAATAAAATCATAATCAAACATTGTTACACGCATTTCTTTGGATCTAAGCCCGTATCTCAAAATAGCCAGCCCATAGCATTGGACGGGTCAGATCTGAATAGATATTAATACTTCTGATAGGACAATTTAGTTGTTGGTGATAGGACCCTCCAAGTAGTAGTCCCGCAGCATCATTTTATGCTCATAAAGCTGCTTCTTCTCCAAACTGGAATAAAATGAAGAGAGTTCATGTAGAAATAGTATGATTTCATGATTAAGTTTATATGGTACACAGTGGGGATAATTTTACAACGATTTTGTTTGTTACACTTTATTGCATAAAATACCAATTTTAGCACTTAAAAAAACATGATTGTCTTAGACTATGAGCAAGGGCGGACTTATTTCAAGAGAAATTTCTTCCAGCCGGCCTTGACGTTTAGAGTGTTAATAGACAGCGGGAAAAGAGCATGTAAAGCACAAGCAAAACGTTATTACTACTTAATTGCTACATTATTTTTTAATAAGAATCTATAATATCTACATACTAGTATACATACAATATAAACCAATATCTGCATAGATACAAAATTAATAAAATAATGAAAATCAATATCAAACTATATCTAAATAAAAAAAGAATAAACATACTTATAAGTATAGTTGGTACTCATACTACTAAAAACATAGTTACATAAAATAATAATATTACAGTTTAGAAAGGAAGTGCTCTTTCAGATTCATACGGAATAGTGACACCGACGAGCTATCCCTAATTGTCTTTGGTATATTTGGTAGATTTTCGTTGTTTCTGAGTAACTTTCTTAAGTAAATTTAACGTTTTACACTTTATAATCAATAAATCAGCCAGAAAAGAGATATTTTATTAAAGGTATGCGATTATTTCTGCAAGAAATGTTTAAAAAATATTTTTGAAGTTACCTTAGTATTACAGTCTGTATTCCTTTCGTGGTATACAAAACTTTGCTTTTTCAGTTTTGGTATAAACTATGGCTTTGCCTTTTTTAGTGAAAAGCATTTCATAGCGTTTTTACGTTGAATGTCCATGAAAAAATCTGAAAATAAGCAACACTCATGCCTTGGCTACATTAACGGGAAATGATATTAATGAGGGATTTTCTTTTTATTAATTTTTTAATTATTCCCGAGTCACTGCATAGATGGCGCTGAACTTGGGAAGTCAGTGCAAGAAACGGATCTTTACATTATTTTTTTATTATTTCACTTGGACGTAATTTTTAGATCAAAAAAGGAAACTTACATATTATTATGTCACTGTCCCTCAGAACACAAAAGTCCCATCACAAAAAATATCGTTGCGAATTGATCCATTCACGTTATCGCAATATCCATTGACGTCCATTTCGGAACGGCTATCATAGACGCGAATACATGTGAGCAATCTGTAGTGCGTTCCGATTTGCCCATGATCGCTTACGGGCGCAAATCGGAACGTATGGCTAATAAAATAACGTAGTTAGTTCAGCGCCATCTACAGCGTTCTTGGGAACTACTTTTTTTTCTTAATGGTCAAAAAGAAAACCTCCCATTATCACGTTGTTAGGAGTTGAACATTAGTGTGGCCGGCTTAACGCCGTAATTTTATAAACGCCGTTATCAATGAAGTTAAACGTTTGGCGATAGCTAGGGTGCCGGTATCTTTCGACACATCAAAGGGATTATCGCGTTTTTTGTTGCGTTGATGTAGCTACACTGGGGTTTGTCATTTGTCATTCGAGAATGTGTAGAGTTGATTTGATTTTGATTTTTATCTGTGGTGTGGAGTTAGGAGGGTGTTTGTTCCTGTTGTCTTTTTTTTAATGCAGTACATACAATACAACATTGGCGTAGCTCATAAAATACAACAAAGCAGCAGCATCGACGTCCATCTTTGCTTTCCAATCCAATTAAATTCCTTGAAATGATTTCATACGACGTCCTTGTTTTATTCACAGAAGTCACAAATTAGGATTTTTTTAAATTTATTGCCATAATTATTGCCATTGAACATTGAACACCAGTGTAGCCAACAGAATTATCGCGTTTTTGACGCGCTAATTTTCCGCCCTAATTAGAGCGTTTATGGCCATTAAGCGTTTCTTTAATGTGGCCAAGACATTAATTTTATTATAAAACTAAACAAACATTGTCGGGGCAAATCTCAGTGGCGCTATCTGTAAATAGTTTCATGTCGCTATCCCCATTGTGTCTTTTTAACGATTTCTTTTATTTTTATTTTTATGAATATTAAAAACGTGGAAACATTTTTAAGATTAATTAGAAAACAGCTTTGTACAAAACTACAAGAGCCAAAATAAAAAATAAAAAAGTAATTTTTTGAAGCGATTTTGCCTGCAACGCTGAAAAAGGTGATTTGGACTACAAGAACTTATTCTTGGGCGACTGTTTTTTTACATGTTGGTAACATTGGCCGGCCAACATCTGACAGCACTGGTTAACAATTTTTGTGTGACAGCTACACTCTAATTAATCTGTGCTGCCAACTAACCAACCAACCAAACCCATTGCAATAATTTTCATTCAATGTAAAACTCATACAAAAGTAAATGGCATTCTGTTTAGTTTTTCACAAAAAAATCGATGAGAAGTAAATAACACATCCGTGCACAAACATACAAAACTATGAATGGAGACGTAATATCGTACAGAACCAAAATACTAATCCACTTAGCTTGTTTTTCTGTAACTAAGTACCTATTTTAGAGAATAAATAAACCAAAATGGGTGAACGTAAAGGAACTAAAGCCTTGGAGTTATGGTGCAAACGATTGGTGAGAGGTTGTCCAAACGTTCAAATAGAAAACATGACCACATCTTGGAGAAATGGTATGGCATTCTGTGCCTTGGTGCACCATTTTAGACCAGACTTGATGTAAGTAACTTTTACCTTCCCTTACATTTATAAGGAGAAAACTATAGGCACTTTCTGTTGGTAAGTAAAGTTCGGATCATGTGTTGTAGGGGGCAATGTATAGTTTCCCCTTACCTCCTCCTGTACAGGAAATGTATAGTTTTTCAGTTAGAATTTTTGTTGTGAAATGGTTACTACACCATTTAAATCACCAGTAATCATTTGACTTTTCCAATATAAGTAACCTATCGGTAAAGAAATGTAATAAATAAAAGAAAATTGTGAAAATTGACCATAAGTTGAACCTGAACTGACCTGCAAATTCTGAGGGCTTAGTTTGACAGCACTTACCCATGCAAGCACAAACCACAACAGCAAGTTTTTCTATCTTGAAAATTTGTGTAGGTATGTTAAGCAAAAATCAAAAAATCTACATAGCAGAAGAGTTTATGCTTCTCTATTCTTTACTAGTGTCACCATCCTTAATTTTTCTTTTTCATAAATAACCAATTAAGCATACAACCTTGAAATAAACTATGGTTAGTATCCACTAACCCATACTCTACCCACTACCCTAACACCTGATGTCGCACAACTGTGGACACAGAGGAAACTAAAACTATGACTCCTGTACTAAAATGGGCAAAATTGTTTCAATTGAACCCCAAGATTTTTTGAATACCAAAAATTTAATTGATTTTTTGAATACCAAGAATTGAATTGAATACCAAAAGAGTTTATCCCTTTGTAAGGACTATCCTAATTAAACTTACTAACCTACCAAGACATCAGTGCTGGTCAATTTTGCTCTACTAATAGAAAATACAGGACTTAGCTTATTATAAGAGCCAGCAAAGTTCTTTCCTTTTGCCAGTCAAAGTTAACTGCTTTGTTATCATTATGACTATTAAATTTCAACAGTTGGTTCATTCATCTTTTTTTTTTTTCAGTGATATGTCTGTACTAAAACCTGAAAATATTTACGACAATAACCAGCTGGCATTTAGCATTGCGGAAAAACACTTGGGCATCCCAGCACTCCTGGATCCAGAGGATATGGTGGCTAATGATGTGCCTGATAGATTGTCTATTCTGACCTACTTGTCACAGTTTTATCAGCGCCTTGGCCACACTGGTATGATTCAGTCTCTTATTTACAAAGCAAACACAGGCAAATTAAACAGTTCAATAAGATGGATCTACTCAGCAAAACTACTTTTATTATGGCATCAACTCTGAAATCGCAAAAAAAACATCTGTTTCAAACCAAACTTGCTCTATTGCTGAGTTTCTCAAACCTGTAGTTCCATGTATCCAAAGTATAAAGTATCCTATATCCATAATTTTCCAGACAATTGCACACCTGACTTTAAGATTAAACAAACCTGAAATAAAAGAAGTCTCAACTTTGTCTGTTAAATTAATTCTGCAGAAAGTATTTGATGTTGGTTATTAAATTGAAGTACCAATATGTTCAACTGGTGAACACCTAGTAAAAGTTGTCTTTTAAGGCCTGCTAGAGCTTCTGCGACACCCTCTGTATAGATTGTTTTTACTTTGCAGTGAGTTCGAAAAGTAATGAAAATGAATCCTCTCCAATGGCATCCCAGCCTGTAGTAAGTTCCACAAATATGAAATTACCTAAATTGTTACCACTTCATTAATACATAAGTGTATCTTTTGTTTTACATAACTATATCTTCTGTGTGTCCTGTGTAAGGGTTCTAGTTTCTATTGCACTTAAATTTTCCTCCTCTTTCTTTCCCCTAGGCAGTGGAAAAGTTTGGGAAGTCTGCTTTAGACAAGTGTGCATCATGTGACCTTCCTGTGTACTTGGCCCAGAGGCTTATTGTCTCACAGAAACTTTACCACAGAAGATGTTTCCGCTGCTCCAAGTGCTCTGGCCACTTGAATCCCAACAACTTCAAAAACTTTGTTGGAACAGAGTTTATTTGTGACTCATGTAAAAATAACAAGAGTATGTCGAAGTTTCTGAATAATAATGATGTGCAAATGGGCATGCTTGAGTTTTCTGATAACCTGCACCAAGGGAGCACTGACAATATTGTAGCAAAACCACTTAGTGATGCACGGAGACCAAGGCCACAGTCTATTTTAGGTTAGTATTATAGTTTTAGTCACTCTGAGTACTATGTAGGTTTTTATTTTTTCACCTTTTCTATGTCATTTTGTTTCCTGTTTGTATTGGATTTGTATTTCTATTTTATTTATTCTCAAATTCATTTCATTTTCCTTTCGTTTTCCAGACAAAATAAATATGTTTGAGAAATCTGTAGAAAACACAAGAATAGATTATAAATTAGAAAGTCTTACATTAAAAGATGATATGAAATTTAAGAATAGCCAAGAATTTAGTTCACCTAGTTCAGCAAGCACTAGTCAAGTAACTCAAAACACTTCAGAAGAAACACATGAAGGATTTCCCGTAGTGCCTATCGTAAAAGATAAATACTTTGATAAAGGGATATTTACGCCTACAAAAATATCTGTCTATAAAAGTGACGAAATGAAGAACACATTTCTAAAGTCGCAATTACTGGGTGATGCTGAGAATGACACTGGAAATCAAGTGGGCCACGAAGTAAACTCCTGCTTGAGTAATACGGAGATAAAACCAATGAGTGACAATATTGCTAGTGCTTACCCTAAACAAGAATGTAATGTAACTGATGATACTCGCTTAGCCCACAGTGGTAACCCATCGCCAGCTTCACTGGATACTGATCTGAACAAAACTAATGAGTCAAGACTTACTGTTCCCCCACGAAGAAAAAAACGACCATCAACTGATATCAAAACTAACAAAGAAGACGAAAAAACTATGAATCAAAGCAGCTTTAGCTCTGAAATGTATCCAGACCATCTGAATCCTTTTTCAGAAGATGAAGAAGAGGTATTCATTACTTACATTGTTTAAGTACCTACTTGATATTGTTTAAAATTTTCCTTCAAGTTTGCATGTTCATAATGCATGTTATTTTAGGAAGGTGAACCGGTTAACTCGAAGCTTGTGAGTACAAACCCATTTAGCAGTAGCGATGATGATGCAGAAACTGCGCCTGAACCGCCCACAAGCATCGCCAACAAGAGCCAAGCTGATCCTCCCGTGTTGGTACTATGTTTTGTCTTCATTATAGGATTGCCTTCTAAATTTGATGTTTTATCTATGACCTTAATCACGTTACAGAAAACGTCTTATCGCTGTAAACCCCTTTTGGTCTGATGGTGAAGAACCAACAACAGATGAAGATGAGCATCATAGGTAATTTTAATGTTTTTTCTTGTTTAGACTGCCGTTACGGCTGGCATAAGTTATATAATAAACTCACGCGTCTATCCCAGTAAATTATATCTTAGGTTTATATCAATAGAGCTAAGCTCAAAATATTTTTATTGCTAAAAACAATTTCTTCCAGACAAAGGAAATAAGCTTAGGTGTTATATATAATAGACGATGTTGTTACTTAAACTAAATTTCAATATTTGATCAAAATAATAACTGGCCTTTGTTTTCAGCTCCTCAATGTGCCAATCCTCCTTGACAACCAGCACCCCAAACCGCCAGTCCAGGACCCAACGGCGGAAGGCGCCGCCGCCGCCGCCGCCGGCGCTGGCCTCCGGGCCTTTGCCCGTGGACCGACCCTCAGCCTCCATGGAGGACGTCGCGAGTCTATCCTCCGTCAGCTCTTTCAACTCAACCATACACTCAGACCAGGTGAGTAATCCTACCAATATTGTAAATGTGAAAATTTGTGAAGATGTTTGGATGTTTGTTACTCAATTACGTATTAACGGCTGAACGGATTTAGATGAAAGGAAAAAGATCAAGTGATTAAGACACTTAGAATCGCTAGCAACAAAGTTATGCCACAATGAAATAATACCTTAATTTGTAGTACTGGCTTAAAATTTTAAAATACTATTGTTAGCATTAAAGTAATTCTCCGGACGAGGATGTAATAGTATTGCATGGAGACTTACCAAAACACAAGAAGTCTCTAGCTTAACTCATTTACAGGCATTTATTTTACTGAGACTCTGTCTCACAGAAATAGTAAAATTCATGCGAAATAGTTAATAAAGAAATATGCATTCTGACTTCATGCGAAATAGTTAATAAAGAAATATACATTCTGATCATGAAGAAAACCATCGCAAAACCGTTGAAAACGTGGTAATTATATCACAGAACACATATTATATTCTCTGTGGTTATAATGATAGGTGACAGGACGTAGCACAGATTAGGAACGATGACATTCAGTGCTGCAAAATGTAATTTATATCGATCATCAATTCGATTCTATTCAATTCAATTCAATTCAAATATTTTTATTCATTGTAAAAACAGAATGTTTACTTAATGAACGTCAAAGTTGTTAGTTTCACAATTAATGGATTATGTGGAGAAGAAGCTAACAAAGAAACTCCACATTTATTCTTTTCAAAACACGTTTTAACTTAATTAACACAGTTTTCAACTTAAAATATTAGTCATGAATGTGTTGAACACTAGTCACAATCGTCCTTTAAATAATATTAATCTACTGTTTAATGCCAAACATCTTTGTCAGTCACCATTTCATAAAATATAACTGAAATGTAATATAATTGATTTACGTGATGCGAGTAGAAAGCCCGGTGATTATGCCTCATATCACCTTTACATAATAATATATAATATGCAGTCTATGTAGATAAACCATAACATTTTAGTTGCAAAGTCATCAATAACATAATCAGTCAGGCATGTAAATCTTTACATGCGTAGGTACTGATTACGTTATGTTATGCGTTATGCGTAGGTACTGATTACGCACGCAAGCTCGATGACTTTCAGCCCCCCGAACAAGCCGGTTTCCGATAAGGCTTTAAATACGTTGGACCACACACATACGCTGCGGCAGAATGTACAAAAGACTGAGGAGTGTAATCTGCCACTATGCTTAGCTTTTTTGGAGTGAGGTGAGGTATGGGGGCATGGGGTGTACCTCATACACATGTTTCCTCTCGATGTTTTCCGTAAACGTTAGACAGTCGTACTGCTATAAAAAAATCACATACAATGTCCGATTCGCACACAACACCTTGGAATGTGATGCAAGCGTTCTGTTAATACATAA
The DNA here is from genome assembly GCA_963969515.1 of Yponomeuta evonymella. Lineage (NCBI taxonomy): Eukaryota > Metazoa > Arthropoda > Insecta > Lepidoptera > Yponomeutidae > Yponomeuta > Yponomeuta evonymella. The sequence continues at coordinate 10,270,732 of OZ018346.1, forward strand.
CCACCGCTTTCCTAGTTATTTTAAAGGTTTATTTAAAGATCAGCATCCGAGCGATTCGGTCAAATTAAGGTCCACAAGATCCACAGATCCGTGTGGCACTGGATTAAGAATAGCGTCACTCCATTTCCTTCCGTAGATGTCGTAGAAGGCGACTAAGGAAATAAATTACCAGGAGATGGGCAGCAGCGTTTTCTTGAGATTTCAACCGCATACTGCGATCGCCAACCCGCCTGCCAAGCGTGGCGATTATGGCAAAACCCCTCATGGTTATGAAAACCACGAAGGAGGCCTACGTCCTGCAGTGGGCGTTAAAAGGCTGATGATGATGAAGGTCCACACTGTTGAATCTGTTATCTAGTGTTAGTACCTAATATATAAAGTAAACCGCAAATAATCTAAATGAACAGATGGATAAAGAAATATGCAAATGAAGTAGGTATTATCAAACGAAATAACAAAAGTTATGTTATGCTATTTATTTTTTTCAGCTAAATATACCTATTTTTTCTCTGTATCGATTTGAAAAGTAGCGGTCGGTCTGATGGCAACACTACATTATTGAATGCACAGATTGAGATTTAAACAGGTCTGTGAATGGATCAATAGATTTGTATCAAGATGACAGCGGTCGTTAAACCGGAAGCATTAATTATTGTATAACTTTATTAATTTAGAATTACGGAGAAGTCATGGTTTTATAAGAAAACCCCAATTTTTTATAATTGAAAACATGAATTATGGACACTGAAAACTGGTGACACTATTTAGATTTTAGCGATACTGCTAATGGTCAAGATCCTTTGGTATGGGATACTTTTCATCCCGGAAATTACTCATTCCATGCGGACGAAGTCGCGGGCAAAAGCTAGTAACAAATATTTTTTATTGAGCATTAACTTAATAGTACAGTGTTTTATACTTATGTTTGAAAACAGAATAATATTGGCTGCTGGTGCTGTGCTAGGCAAAAGCTTCTGTTACGGCATACATGGCCAATTTCCACCATGTAGTCTATTTGTTTATTTAGGGCTTTTAGGTGATAATTTTTGCAATTAAGTTTTATATCAATATAGGAGTGTACCAACACTGCAATGTATCACGAAACCTGCTCAACGGAAAGCATACCAGGCTGTGGCATGGTCAACTTTGGGTGTCAGTTTCAATGCTGGTGGCTCCGGCGCGTCTCCCAGTAGAACGCTAGCGGGTTTGATTCCTGCTTCGATTCGATTTTTTCTTTCTATGTGATGTTTGTCTATCAGGCCCAACATCTCATACAAAGAAACAACTCTCTTAATAAACGATTTTTGACATAGGGTACAAATATGATCTTTGTGGTGAATGGAGATTTGGGAATAAGAAAAAATCGTACATTGATTTATACGAAGGGAGGTAGGAAATGGAATGGCAATTAAAGTAGCATTTTGATTTCGTAGAGTTTGTGGTTATGTACCATTGCGTACTTTGACTGCGATCGGACGTAAACTTTACTATTTAAAGTCTTATTAAAAAACCACACGAATTTGTGGCAATATTACTCGCTAACTGTGAAGGAAAACATCGTGAGGAAACCTAAGTGCGTGATGTGTTCACATACCTCATCCCTTGAAATTGCCAATCGGCGTACTCTCTCACTCCCTGAGAGTCCTGTGCCTGCTGTGGGGCGTATATAGACTGCGTTATAAACAACTCGTTTACCGCAAAGATTGCTTACGTCAGCCACATTCGGGCACATCGACGAAGCCTGACGGTCCAACAACAGTAGTCGCAGCGGGATCGGCATGGATGACATCATCGTTATGTTACTGTGATCTGTCTTTTGCTGCTGCAATTTTCTTTTTTCTTTTTTAATTTCTTTTTTATGTACAATGAATTTAAGTGTTCTCTATCTAACTATCTATGTAAGGCCAAATGGCACCACTAAATGTAGTTTAAGCAGCATTTAACTAAAATTCTTCATATAACAAAAGTCGTTTTAAATTTCGACTTGAAATGACATTTAAGATGTGGTGCAAGTCGGCCTAAATGCCTTTTCTTTTTTTACACTCTGCCTGTAGAAGTCGCAGAGCAAGCTGACGCCGATGTTGAAGAAGCGGCTGCCGGCGCCCACGCCGCCCGACAGCGTATCCACACTCTCCGGCAGCAGCCTCCACGGCTGCGGCGGCTCCATGGAGAAAGGTGTCGACACTTCTGGATTGAGTGAGTTCTAGCCCACGCTGCCCTCACAATCGAAAGGTTCTTGTTGTAACCAATGACTTAGTTTTCTAATTACGTACATTTGTGAATTTGTGGTAGTGATACCACTCGCTTGTCGGTCACCCGAGTGTTTAAGTTGTTCACATGCCTCAGCTCTTGCTACGTACAATTGCCCAGCTATAAGCCCAAGTACAAAAATCTCACTCGTTACATCTCACTCCGAATTATCTAATTTCTGATGTGATTCATCAAAGAGGCTCCGAGCACAGCCCGTTCAAAGGCAAGCTGAGCGACTTTGAATCCCTGGACTAGCGAAAGAGGTGACGTGCATTGGGGGTTCTAAGTACTGATTTATTTATAACCCTCCGATCTTCCTGCCTGAGTAATCTGCTTTTGACAGAATATCGCACTTCGGTTGGTAGAGCGAAAGAACATATGGATTGAGTGAGTTATATCCCGCTATCTTTTCTGCTTCCCACTGGGGAGCACCACACATTTGTACAAATGGCCTCAGCCTGGGTGTATTTCCATGTTTGTGATGCTCTTGCCTGGTTACTATAGCACAGGGTATCCTAGTTTGGGTCCGGGACAAGTGATTGTGTTGTGTGGAAGTTACTTTTTTGAAGCGTAATGTGTTTTTTAAATGTTGTGCTTACACAAACCCTTCTCAATTTTTATTGCATTTTTGTCATTGAAATAACACGTCATCGGCATTCTTAGGGTGACTGAACTGCAGCGTGTTGACACTGTCAACTTGACAGCCTCGCGTGTCGTTTCGCAGGCCGGCGGGCCAAGGGCCCCGCGCCCGGGCTCCCGCTGCCGGCGCGGCGCGAGGTGCGGCTCCAGCTGTCGCCGGCGGAGCTGCAGCTGCAGCTGGACCTGCTCGAGACGCAGCAGCTGGGCCTCGAGAAGCAGGGCGTCCTCATCGAGCAGATGATCCGCGACAAGTGCGAGGGTGAGTACGCTAGCTCTCGGCCGTGCGTGACATGCAAGGGCATGGGCATATCGTGTAAGCGAGAGTGAATTGAATTCTTGAATTGACCATGTCACCGGGCTGACCCCCTCTCGGCAAAACCCAACAAAAAACCGAGAAGACACCGTCGAACGCCGCTTCAAGTTACACTGTAAGTCCTGCCTATTCTAAAACCTTAAAAACTTAAATAAACTATCGCAGCTCTTCACTTTTACCGATCGATTAATTCTACCTGCCTAATGTCGATCAGTCGATCCTAGCTAGGGATCGACTGACACCTAAAGCAAAACGTAACGATTCCCTTCAAAATATTCAAAATTCGACTAGACGGCTATGCCCGCCAGCTACTATAAAGCGGAATTGTTGCAGTACATACAATAGAGAATATTCTATCTATCTACAGACAAAATGGTCCAATATTTTATTAGTAGCAATAAATAAAGAACCTAGCCTGTTGTTATTATTTAATATCTAGCAGTTTTGGAACCCATATCAGTGGATTATCCAGCCGTGATGCAATCGCTACGGTAGATTTTTTTGTTTCATTCTGGGAAAAGTGGGTAGTGGTCTCGAATGCTTAGAGAAGTTTTGAGACTACTTGGTTGAGACCTATAAATACGATTATTTGTCACAATTGAAAAGTTACTCTTCTTTATAAGACGTCGATCTCACTAAAACACTCTTAAGATGAAGTCAAAGCCGGTTTATAAAAGGAATTCCTCTCATTAACGATCAGATTCGACCTTTTATAAATAAGATTGTCAATTTCTAAACAGTCCCGGTTGGCCCGTAAAGTTCAATCTGATCCAATGACAATATCCAATGAAATAAATCTAGATTTCAGGCGTGGAAATATATAACAGGTCTCAAACCTATCGAGTCTAAATCTAGATCAGCATTGACTATCGCAGATTGGATCGGTTTCCAGCAATTCTCTCAAATCACCCGTCTCACCAGTCTCTTGTTGAATGCTCCAACTGACGCAACAATTTCAGGTGACGAAGCCTCTCCGGCGCCTCAAGAGGAAGTGGAAGATTTAGTTATTCAACTCTGCGAGCTCGTCAACGAAAAGAACGACTTGTTCCGCAAACAAACCGAGCTCATGTACATGTAAGTATGGCTAGTGTAACTAATATGGGCGTATAGTTGGGGAGGGCCCCGCACAAGGCGATTCTCATTCACATCGCATTCCGGATCGCAATGAAACTTCCGTCATATGGGTGAAGTTTCATACATATCGCACCCTTAATCCAATACTGGCACTAAGCGAAAAATGTAAATTGTGCAGGAGAAGCTATTAAAGATTTTCAATGTGTAGAAATGTATTTAGTTCTGTATTATGCTTCGTTTTCCATCTACAGTTTCAAATAGGAATTTAAGTGAACTAGTCAGCGCTTAGTGTTACTTTGTAATATTTGCAATAGATGGCATTAAAACCAGAAATTTAGAGATTTTTGTTTAGTGACGGTATTGGATTAAGGAAAGGCAAAATCAGGGTTTGATCGTGCATAAATAAATGCGTAAAAATAACAACTTTTTTTTTTCCTCTATCGTAAGAACGACAATACAGACAAGTGTCAAACTTGGCGTGATTATAGTGTAGTCCCTATAGCAGCGGTTCCTAAACTTTAAGGCTATTGAACACTAAGAAACCTTTTTTTTATTTTACAGAACCCCATATCAAAATAACAATTGCAAGATTTGACTTCACTTGTAGCTTGGAGTTGCCGCCACTGTCTTACTGCATTGATTCAAAATAATATTCGTAGCTGAGGAATTATCTAACAGTCAAAATAATCCAACGATTGTTGACTAATGTAATTAGCGGAACCCACTTTAGGAATCACTGTCCCAATTTTTTTTTATTAGCCTATGCAGCCCGCCAATTGTACAATTCTTTCTGGTGCAGTAAAGAATTTAATAATAATATAAACGTCCCACTGCAGCTGCAGGACACAGGCCTTCTCTCAGAGAGAGAGAGAGTACGGGCTTGCACAACGTGCCCACCGGCAATTTCACGCGCTGAGGTATGTAAACACCGTAAACACTCAGGTCTCCTCACGATGTTTTCCTTCACCGTTAGCAAGTGGTATTTTTTAATAGCCCTATGGTACCTATGTCAAAGTAAAAAAAAATTATTCACTATAAAAACAAAATGTTTACTTAATGCACGTCAAAGCTGTTAGTTTCACAATTAATTGATTATGCGGAGAAGAAGCTAACAAAGAAACTCCACATTTATTCTTTTCAAGACAGGTTTGCTTAATTAACACAGTTTTAAACTTAAAGTTACACTACAGTAGATACAATCGTCCTCGTTAACATTATTTAAACACCAGACATATTTGTCTTCCAAATAATCGTTAATGTTATAATAGGCTTTTTTGCATAGAGTATGCTTAACACATTTTTAAACCGCGTCGGTGGTAAGTCTAATATATCTAGAGGAATTTTATTGTAGAACCGTGTACAGAGCCCCATAAAGGATGTATTAACTTTTGCAAGTCTAAAACTTGGTAATGATACTTTATGTTTATTCCTAGTATCAATATTATGATGGCTACCAATATTATTGAAATTGCTGATATTTTTCCTAAAATTCTTATACTTACTAATTTTCATAAATGTATTGACTTGACTATGACAACACAACAAAACCCAGTCAGGTATGAATCGGAATCCGTTGTATTGATCTCGTTTGCAATTGCGCAGACGCAGACAGCAGCGACTGGAGCAGGAGCAGGCCGACATCGAGCACGAGATCCGGGTCATTCAGTCCAGGCCAGCCGTCAACAGGATTGACGCTGACAAGGTAAGAGCAACCTTGGAACTGACCTATTTTATACCCGAATAATCCGTGCAGGGTTACCTAAAATAAAACCGGCCAGGACTCGTGCGCGAAGGGTCTACAACATTTGAAAATTCAAGCGTTTACCTGTTGCCGTTATTAATATCGCGCAAAAAAATCACGTTTGTTGTATTTATTATTTTATAAATATTAATTTTATTCTGTTTTTAGTATTTGTTGTTATAGCGGCAACAGAAATACATCATCTCCGTAAATTTCCACTGTCTAACTATCACGGTTCATGAGATACAGCCTGGTGACAGACGGACGAACGGACGGACGGACAGCGGAGTCTTAGTAATAGGGCCCCTTACCGTTTGGGTACGGAATCCTAAAAATGCGCGATGCCCGAAACACGTCACTTCTGGTTACCATGCCGGAGGTCATGGGTTCGATTCCCATTGGGGGCCGTTGTACATTTGCACAAATAGCCTCAGTGTGGGTGTGTTTCTGTGAGTGATGTCCTTGTTTGTATCCTGTAGGTTGACTTTGAATTTGGTCGCCGCATTTTAAGGGGCCCATTCTAACCATGCTTCAGAAACATATGGTGCTAGTTTTGAAAAAAAGGCCGCGACCGAATTTTTTTTTGTTACCCAAAAATACGTAACTTAAGCATAAACAAACAATATCAGGACGAAAAGCAATTAAAAAAACTAAAAACCTAGGTTTTGAGCGTCTCATCGTTGGCGCTGTCGAACTCAATTGTTTTTTTAATTGTTTACGCATATCGGACGTCGGACTCAGCATTAGAAAACATTTTTTAACGTTACGGCACTTCCCACTACTTCCAATTTGTATTCACAGTTTGGAGCCAAAGATCGGAAATCACGAATATTTACAAATATGTTATACCATTATTGTTAAATCAATAATAATACCCTACTCTGGTTGTCCCAATAGAGTAGGCTGTTAGGTTTTAAAAGGGCGGGACGAGTAATTGTGTTGTGTGGACGTTATTATTGTTGTTATATCTAGTTGAAGGGTTTTATTGTTATACCTAGTTGAAGAAGTTCGACCTTAATCATGTCCCCTTACGCCACATGGACCGATTCGGTCCGGCTTGTCCGATCGATCGGACAACGAATTTTTTTATTTACGGTTGGTTCGATTGATCGAACTCTAAAGTTCTCGTAGTCCGATTGTCGAACTACTAGGACGTTTACATTTCCTTGTAGTCCGATCGGGACCATCGAAACTGTGTGCTACAACTTTAAATAATAGGGGTTAAAGTATGAAATTGCCGTTTTATTGCAATAGGTTCTTTGAATTGACATAGAATCTTCATGGTTTGAGGTTTTCGAATGAAACTTTTTTCAAATGGTTTCTATGATGTTCTTTTTTTAAAAAATGTGAAACATTTGAATATCGACTTTCAATTGTTTTTGTTGTTCAATTTAGACAAGAAAGATGGATACTGCGAAAATTCGAGTGATTTTTGAATACGAGTTCCGACGCGGAACTAACGCGGCAGAAACAGCCCGCAATATCAATGCTGCGTTTGGAGAGGGGTCTACTAATGAACGCACCGTGCGATTTTGGTTTAAACGCTTTCGTGATGGAAATTTCGACTTAAAGAACGAGCCACGAGGAAGACCGCCCACACAGGTGAATAACGATGAATTAAGAGAGATAGTGGAAGCCGACCCTAGTCAAACTACCCAGGAATTAGCGGCATGGTTTAACGTTACCTTACCCACAATATTGACTCACTTGCGTCAAATCAATAAAATAAAAAAATTCGAAAAATGGGTGCCTCATAATCACTCGAATTTTCGCAGTATCCATCTTTCTTGTCTAAATTGAATAACAAAAACAATTGAAAGTCGATATTCAAATGTTTCACATTTTTTTAAAAAAGAACAAAATAGAAACCATTTGAAAAAAGTTTCATTCGAAAACCTCAAACCATGAAGATTCTATGTCAATTCAAAGAACCTATTGCAATAAAACGGCAATTTCATACTTTAACCCCTAATATTATGTTTAGTATGTAATGGCCGCCGTACATTTTGTACGAATGACCTCAGTCTGGGTGTATTTCCATGTTTGTGATGTCCTTGTCTGCTTACCATAGCACAGGGTTTTAATAGGGTTTTAGTTTAGGACCAAGACAAGTGATTCCGTTGTGTGGAACTTATTATTATTACATGACATTACGTAATCTCACGCCTATAGTAGGCAGAAACCAGAGTTTGCCAATGGGCATTGTTCACCCCTATTTTTTTATTCTAGAAATCGAAAATATAGACTAATATAAGAAACTAATTTAAATATTTTCTTAATTTTCGATGCCATTTTTTTATTAATTATTTAAAATTTCTAATAGCTTAGTAAGTATGACGTCACGACTGGCATAATTATGTAGGTTCCTTTGCCTTTTTTCGTGCTTTTTAAAAATAAAAATACGTTGACATTTGACAATGAAAAACAAATTTTCAAATACTTACCAATATTTTCTTTTCTAATCATATATATAGCCAATAACCAAAAATTGAATTGAATTGATCTTTTCATGTAAATACCAAACTAGCGTCTCGTTCGTAATTCTTATTCAAATTAATTGGATATCTGTTGAGAATTGAGGTTATCTTCACTGTAGGTATCTAAGAAATTGATACTTTTGACTATATATATAGCCAATAACCAAAAATTGAATTGAATTGATCTTTTCATGTAAATACCAAACTAGCGTCTCGTTCGTAATTCTTATTCAAATTAATTGGATATCTGTTGAGAATTGAGGTTATCTTCACTGTAGGTATCTAAGAAATTGATACTTTTGACAGTTGACGAACAAACGAATGCATTTATTTTTTATATTTGAAGGCAATGGAACTACCGCATTAGAGCCAACGATGACGTATTTGAAGGACAAATGAAGGTTATAGATTTTTTGCGATAAATATTAATAATCCGTCTTTATTTCACTTCTTTAAACCCCTACAAGTAATCACTATCCCTATTTCTCGAAATGGTTTCGCTTCATCAACATTCATTAGTCGTTGCATGCACGCACGCCGGCTGCGGTTACTTTTTATTTTGCCCTTTGCCAATGGGGTGTATTGTTATTAATTTACAAATAAAGATGATCTTTTTTTGCATGTACCTATATACATATACCTACGTCCCACTGCAGGGCACAGGCCTTCTCTTGGAGCTCTCCTAAGGGTTTTATTACCACACCTGCCTACCGCGGATTGTCAATTTCAATTGCTGAGGTATGAAAACACCTCAGACACTCAGGTTCCCTCACGACGTTTTCCTTCACGATTAGCGAGTGGTATTTTTTTAAGTAGCCCTATGGTATGACAACAAATAACAAAAACCACGGCTAGCTGAGACAATGTAATGTTATATTTACAAGTGCAGCCTTTGACGGGTGTAGTGTACGCAGGCGCGCGAGGAGCAGCTGGTGTCGCGGCTGGTGGAGATCGTGCGGCTGCGGGACGAGCTCGTGCAGCAGCTGGACGCCGAGCGGCGCCGCGAGCGGCAGGAGGACCTCGCCATCGCCGCCTCCATCGCCAGCAAGCGAGGTGCATGCAAGTAGATACATAGTTAGCGAGCTGGTGCGGTTGGTGGGCGGCAGGAGGACCTCGCCATCGCCCGCCGCCTCCATCGCCAGCAAGCAAGGTGCACGCAAGTAGATACATATTTAGCAAGCTGATGCGGTTGGTGGGCGGCACGAGGACCTCGACATCGCTAGTAAGCGAGGTGCACGCAAGTAGATACATAGGTACGTGCCTTTTTTGTGCCACTACATAGAGGCCTGTTTGGACTTAGGTTCATAATGATGAACCCAAGTTTCGTCCCCAGTAACAATTCAAGTCAATCTTCACTACAGAGGTCCAAAAATGCGCGAGAACACTCCACATGCTGTTGTTTTTGAGACGGACTGAGCATTCTCGGCACCCATCTTGCGCTGACTTTATCATGCCAAGACGATCGTGGAGAACTTTAAAAATGGTTGCATCTGACACTCCTACCATTTCTGCAAGCCGTTTCTTCTTATGTCGGGCATCTTCCAGTATTAATTTTTTGACTTTTTGAATGATTTGCGGAGTTGTCACGGTGTCACCTCGATCAGCCGGCCTGGCCGTGGGTCGTCTTCAAGTGAGTCCCTGTTTTGCTTAAAGAGGGTATGCCACTTGTTAACCATGGTTACCTGGGCAACTACTTAGAAACCACATCAGAAAGGACTCTTCAATAGACAAATAAAAAATAAACTTAAACAATTTTGCGTAGCCAATATAATTAATGTAAACACAACCTTATAAAACATCGATTTAACTGGATCGTAATTTGTATTAAGGACTACCCCCTATTATTGTTTTAATTCTAATAACTGTCTGTCGATATTGTATTGTTACCTACTTAACTAAATTGTTTCTCAAGTAAGTGAATTTATGTATTCTTGTTGAGAAATAAATATCTTAAACCTCAAGAGTCTCCAACGGATGACATCTCTTCCAGTATGAATTGAACTGATTTTGCTTGCTTTATATCAGTGCGGTACTGGATTTTCTCTATTTCTCACAATTTTTTCCCGATTGACTTATTTGGTCGATGATAGTTCAAAGACTAATGACCTAATTACGATAAAACTTAGTATTCAATTCAATTCAATTTATTGCGATAAATTACAGTAAATAGGTCTTAAGTAGGTATTATTCATACAAGTACAAGTGTAATTTTACCGGGCACGGCAAGGCAATATCATAATAATATTTTTATTAAAAATAAAATACTTATGTCAATTCAGAATCATTAAGAGTCAATAGCATTTGACAAAAATATTTCCATTTCTATATAATTTTTATCTCACTCACAAAAATTATCATTATCACAATTTTCATAAAATTCATTTAAATTATATGAGGATATTTTTATTAGAAACTGCTTTAAAGCCTTCAGGAACTGATCACCTGCGAGAGCCTTGATTTTAATTGGGAGTTTGTTGTAAACAGTAACAGCCATATAGCTAGTGCTTTTACTGTAGGACGTAGTCCTACAAGGCTTTAATGCAAGGTTAAGCTTATAAAATTCTCTTAACCTAACACTTTTTCGTTCGGCACTAAGAGGGAATTTACCAGGATATCGTCTGACCAATTTGCACAATTCAATAATATATAAGGCAGTGACCGTGTGGATCTTTAATTTAGAAAATAACTCGCGACAAGAGACTCGATTTGATTTAATTCCACACAAAATACGAATGCATCTCTTTTGCAAAATAAATATTTTATTTACATCGACACTAGCACCCCAGAGCGCCAAGCCGTACAGAACTCTTGAATGAAAAAAAGCGTAATATGCCTGTATCGATGCCTGACTTGTTGTTACTTTTGACAAGCATCTCAATGCATAGCAAAAACTACTTAGTTTTCCCTCTAGTGTTTCAAAATGTTTCTTCCAATTCATGAATTCATCTGCAAAAATACCTAAGAACCCAGCGTGGTCCACAAAAGCAATTTGTGTGTTATCTACAGTAATATCTAATTCTAATTGAGGAGTATTATAGTTACGAAAGTGTACAAGTTTAGTTTTACTAGCATTTATTTTTAAGCCTCCATCCTGTAACCACTTAACAACAGTATTTATGGTTTGCGATATTTCAACAGATAATGGCGTGGTATCTTTTCTTTCAAATTTAAAAAACACTGAGACATCGTCTGCAAACATTGTTATTTTGTTTTTAATGAGTTCAGGTAAATGGTTGATGTAAAGTATGAACAACAAGGGACCCAATACGCTGCCTTGGGGTACACCGCGCGTTGTCTCGGTGCTTAAAGATTCCGTGTGTGACAGTATTTTTGTGACAGTTTTTAGTACCTATTTATACAAATAATGAGTTGCTTAATTCGTAATGACTAGAGTAAGCACCCTCGCTAATGACGTACCTACCCATTCCGCGAACTTAAAACGCACTCTCATAGTTAGCGATCTGTAGCAGTTAGTAGGTGCAGGCCCCTCGTTCCCACTGGACATTCTGGGCACGTGCCCAGGGCCCCGCAATCGATAGGGGCCCCCTTGATCCTACCAGATCACTAAACGATAACCGATATTTATTAAGAGAGTATATACAAAAATTATACAGAAGATATTTTATGTTATATTGCTTATCTAACTTCTTGGTCTAATCTAACAAGATAGTGTTCTGTCAAGGTTGTAGGGGCCCCATTATCGTAATATGCCCAGGGCCTCCAATAGATTAAAGGCGGCCCTGAGTGGGCGGCAGGAGGACCTCGCCAACAAGCGAGGTGCACGCAAGTAGCCACCTATAATTAGTTACATTCAGCTTTTCCTTTGGTTTACGATCAATTTTTAAGATTTTTTTCAAAGTCAAGAAATTAAGAGTAATATTTATGCTGTAAACACAAAGCGTTTCGGCGACTGCCACGATTCAAGCTCGTTCTTGTGTGGTAGTTACTGTGTAACCATAACCACTGTAGTAATTATGTTCTGTTAAGAACTTTACATATTTATTTCATATTTCTTAGATTAATGCGATTAATAAATTTCATTAATTTCCTGAATTAACTTTCTACATTCGCAGCACAAAGGAACAGCGAGTCCAACAGTTCGTCAATGAAGTCCGAAGTGGCGACAACACCCAAGAAGAACAAAGTCAAAGATAAAATGAAGAAGCAATTCAAGAAGGCCAAACACACATTAATCTCGAAGAAGAAAGACGGCTCGTCCGATAAAACGGAGGAGGAAAAGGAGAAGAGGTCGAAAACAAGCCCCAAGAACAAAACTGAGGTTTAAGTTATACTAATATACTCATTTGACTTACCACAAACTCCTCATTCCGACCGGCTGCAGAGGTCCTACTGCGAGTCAAACGCAAACACAAATATGTTAATTTTTAAAGTCTCGCCCCATTCACATCACGAACGCGCAGCGACAATCAATAACTGTTAATGTATTTTTTGAATTTTTTAATTTAATTTTCCTAACCCTGGCGTAGGACATCACGTATAACTCTCTTAATTCGCAGCCAATGTGTTTTAAAGTCGGAAAGCTGCAAAACCTACTGTTCTAAGTCCAATATATTTTTCATAATTTTTATTATGGACAATATGTTTTTACTGAATACCTACGTAGTTTCAGAAGATTGGGAGTATTTTTTACCTCCAGGAGTTAAGACGCTAATCATACTTTATTGTAAACTCTTGCAATCTTATGTTTAAAAACACTCCTCAAATGTTTGAATAAGGAGTGTTTCAGAGCAATCGTGTTTCTTAAATAACACCGTTGCGCTATGTGGGAATAAGAGGTGGAACTATATCAATCTACACAGCCCATGAAACACGCACACTGTTGGGCATAGGTTATTATTATAATACTTTGTTACACCTGAGACATTTAGCAGAACCTGACATAAGAAATAACACATGCAGAGAGGAGCATAAGAAATTTATTACACAAACCCAGGACACAACTTTATCTCATAGAACTCGATGTCATTACTATGACAATTTTATGCAAGACTCTGATACGCACTTTACATCGAAATATCACAATTTACTATGAATCGTAGCTTGATAAAACGCGGCTCTGGTTATATCGTTTGACTTACGGTATGCCCACACATAGTAGTAATAATACATACCGGCAAAATAGCACGTATACGTAACTATAATTAATGATCTTATTTACTTTGCTTTTATGCGTTTTATATAAATCATTATGATATTTTACAGAATTTAATAGTAAGTCGTTACTAAGGTTCTAGAAGTACTTACTTGCTATAGTTCATTTGTTTAGGTATTTAACTAACAGTAAACATTCTTGATACGTCGTTTTATTGAAATATACACTTTATAAATCTAAATATTTACATTTTACTTTAATTTCATGAAATTTTATATAATTTCACATTGGATTTTGTAAAGTGTAAAGATTTAGATTTATAAACTGTATATTTCAATAAAAAGACGTATCAAGATTGTTTACATTTAGTTAAATATCTAAACAAATGAACTAAAGTAATTTGAAAAGACTGAGGCATTCCACTACATTGAAAAATCGTGTCATAAAATTTATATAATTAAGGCCTTTAGAAACCATATCTAACTCGAAACTGCATAGAGTTAATTTTAGTGTACCCTAGATTCTGTTAAGGCTCCTGTTACGTCTGGCATCCATCTCGTTCGCACATTTTTAATGATTTTTTAACTAAAACTTTCGTGATAACTACACATTATTAACTAAGTAATAGTAAAAAGAATAAGAATCGAGTTAATAATAATTTTAATGGTTCTGAAAAAAGACTATAGGTACTTACTTTTGATAATGTGGTCGGAGACTTTTCTAGATAATAAATTTACGGGACATTTTATATACATTTTTGTTACACAAAGTTTTTGATAAAGAAAAGTTGCTTTCAAAATCATATATTCTAGTTTTCTCAATAAAAAAGTATCGAGTAGCAAATTTCCTTATTTCGTAAATGTCCGTGTAATTTTATTATCTAGCAAAGCTTCAAAAATTATCTACTTTATCATCATTAAAAATATTAGAATGTGCGAGGAAGACGGTATTCCAGACGTAACACCAGCCTCAATGCTAAAGTGCAAAAAGCCATGTCAAGCACTGATCTCCATGGTAGATAGGCACCATGGAGGTCAGTGTTGTCAAGCCACTGTCTTTGACAGACGTTTTTATTGCATCGCCGCTTCAAGTTCGCTTGCACAAACACGTTACCTAAGTGTTATTCGAGTCGATGTGTTAAAAACATCCGTCAAGTCCGTAGTTTTCCGCTGGTTAACAGATTAAGCCCCCTCTTGAGTCGGAACTGGTGTTCTAATGATCGGCTTTCGTTTCACTTCTTTCTCTTTCGCACAAACATGTTAATAAGCAGTATAGGTAACAGAAAAAATGCAATTTTGTGTGTACAAAATTACATAGTTCATTAATATTAATTATTTCTGACCTACAAACGATTGACATGAAGTCCCAATCCACCATTTAAACTACAGCTTGGCAAAACGGAGTACAAATTTCACTAATATTGTTTTACTGAAAATTCAACCCATTTTCTGTCCGCATTTATGTATGTGAGAACAATAATTTATTTAAGTATTATTTTACTGAGAAAGCAAACATGCAATAAACCTTTTTTACCTTTTTTTGTAACCATAAAAAAATACTGTCATATAAATGTATTAGCAAAATCTTATAGTCTTATTTATTTCATATAAGACTTTAAGATGATTCTACTAAAACACTTCTCAGATTCAGTTTAAATAGTCTGTGATAAAGGAAAACACCAACTTATACTGCATTCGAAGAATGTTTTAAGGAATCGTGTTTTTATAAAATATACTGATTGCCTTTTTTATAAAACACAATTCCTCTAAAGCACTCCTCAGAGGCACTTTAATTAATCTGTGGTTACGTCTTTTCCTTGAAAAGCTCCACCGGACTATTTTAATCGGCGTTTATCGAGTGTTTTAAAGAATCGTGTTTTTATAAATAGTTTATTTTCTAGTCCTTTTTGCCTAGCTGTAAACCCAGGTTGTCCCTTTTAGGGGTCCGAAGCTCCTTCGAACCTAAGTTGCCGCTGAACCACGTGTTTGTTTAAATTTTAAATTCTTTACTACGACAAAAGATAAGGCAGAGTCGACAGCACATCAACCTTCACGTATGTACAGTCGTTGACCTGCCTTCGACTGTTCATTTCAGTAGCTACTCAGACTAAGTTATACTTAACTAGATATAAAAATTACCTAATCTTGCTTATACAAAACTTAGTAATATTATTTAGTTTTCAATATTACTTTATTATTACGATCGCACTCGAAAAAAAAAACGCACCGCATGCTCCAGCAACTTAAGCTTCAAAGCTAATAATTTTATAAGCGTCATGTGTTTTTAATTTATTGTTAAACTATTGTATTGTATTAACATGCATGGACATGGCAGGTTGCCATTTCATCTAAAATATTGAACGTGTAAATAATGTGTGTAACATAAATACTCCGTCTTCCGAATTCAGCAATTATATAGCTATTATTTACTTATTGATATTTCTCCTTTAATGACATTGTATGCATACGTTAACAAAATATGATATTGTTTAGTTCACAGGGTTCTCGTTGTAAGTACTTTCTTACGTAAATATTCCCGAGCTTATTGGCACTTATATAGGTATTTTATTAGTTCATAAGATTTAACAAAGTTATTATTATGTAGACTACAAATACAAACCAGAGCTTTTTGAAATAAAAAAACGTTATGAACCGACTGTGTTATTAATGAAATAATAATATACGTAGGTACCTACCTAAATAGATTCGAGAACTCGCTTAGATATTTACCTGAGTAATGGTTTATTTTTGCGTGCTATTCGGGTTACGAAGTGCACTTCATAGTGTTACGGAGACTTTGAAACTAAAATGTAAAGGTCGAGCTGCAGTCAACTTTACAAAAAGTACAACTTCTGTTTACATTGTTTGTTGAATGACAATGTAGGTATAATGGTACATACTTACAGAGTTGTTTTATAATACTGAAAGACTTGTTAACGTATTTATTAAAACACGATTCCGCTGAAACATTATCCTATCATAAAACTATCATTCGTTTTATTATGACAATTCGAGGTACATTGCGTAGCTGTCTGCTTACCTACTTGTTAATCTGTCGGTTGATCGACTTTGCAATGTACATTGAATTGTCATAGTAAACCATGAATTGTAGTTCTACCGAAAAGGCGCCTGATAGCGCCAATATAAAGCAATAAAATGTGGAAAGTTGAATTAATTAAAATCATAAGTAGTAGAACAAAAGTTCCCTAACAACTTTTGTAGCAACGAATCATGTGTCAAATGAAATGGTCACATGGTGATCATAGTGATAGGTTTTTTATTCGTAGGTAATGCTCTAGGTATGTATACTCCGTTCCACGATTCGAACTCCTAGCAACAAAATGCAATTGACCAATGAGATGCGAACAAAATACTCGTATCTCATTGGTCAATGCGCGCGGCTAGAGATAAGCGAAACAATAAGCAAAGACGGTCCACTTCATAGGGTAAGTTTACGTGCATTTAAGCTACGAATAAAAAAACCATAGAAGTACTTATCCCTATAAAATTTACGCTCAAAAACGGCCCCAGTCTCTCGATTACTCTTTAACAATTAACCCGGCGTGAGTGAGGTGAGGAATTGTTACACCAGCTATGAGGTGGGTATGAGATACCCGGAACTATGATGTAACATTTTTTATACTATGATGGTACAATTATGTTTATTGACTTAAGAAATATTAATAATAGTAATAATTCAACAAGATGCGCAAGTAAAATACCAGCATTAAGTACAAAAAATGTTATTTTTTTCTTCAAATAACAAAGTGCCTAATTTTGCTTCAAAAAAACACAAGTTTAGTAAAATTCCTAATGTTTTATGTTTTTGAGTTCTTTTCATGTAAAATCAAACGAAATTGCAAATTATATGATAAATCAACATAATAACAGTGTCTCCTTATTATTATAACTAAAAAGGATCCGAAAAGTCTTATGAGATCATGTAACATAGCACCGAAGTTGCACCTGCGAATCGTGTATCGACCGTCACCGGCGGCGCAACACTATACTCGACAGTGTACCTAGCCTTTCACACCCTTACCTCCAGCTACTGAAACGTCAGGACTCGCATGACAACAATAACATTAAATAATCTGCGATTGAAAACTTCCCGGGTATGACATACCCGACCTCACTCACGCCGGGTTAAATGGACGCAAGGTGTGCTGCAGAGTAAATAAATCACTGTGATTGGTTCACTCTGTGCGCCATGCGTGACGACGTGAACGTTCGTTCATTGGGCGATAGTAATTGATATAACCCGTCGAAATATCTACCTAAATATTTTGCCGGGTAATACTGAACTCGCTCTGATTGGTATCACAATTGACAAGCCCCGCCCGCCTTTCCACAATTGAACATGGGGTAACCTTTTAGCGCTAGTTAGATATCTCTGTTTTTAAACTATCACTGCATTTAAGGTCACGCGAATTAACCAATGGGCACACATGGACGATTTTCTTTGGGAGCTCGTTTCGTGGAATGGAGTATAGGACAATGATTTGCCGAACTTGCAAAATTCTAAATTATTGTACAGCCGACAGCACATCAACCTTTACACTTTAATCGGTTACGTTAAGGGCGACTGCAACAAAAATGTGAAGAGAAGGGCGGAGTTCCATAAAACTACAATTCATAGTTTATTATGACAATTCAAGGTACATTGCGTAGCAGAGTCGCTGTGCTAATCTGTGGGTTAACCGACTTTGCAATGTACATCGAATTATCGTAATAAAGCATGAATTGTAGTTCTCTGAAAGAGGCCCCTGCTGTCTCGACTGTAAGCGATCATTGAGGTGTGTAATCGCAGCTAAACAAACTTACTATTATAAGAGTGATCGGATGGATGGATGTCTACTCAAATTACGTCAGAATATGAACAGGTGAATGAACAGATCGATATGAAACTTGCACAGAGATAGATTATAGTCTGGAATTGCACAAAGGCTACTTTTATCCCAGAAAAATACACATATAACTTTCCACGCGAAGTCGCAGGCAACACATACTTTAAAATAAAACATAAATAAAATTAATTAAAACAAATGGTAACTTAATTCTAAGAATTCATATAGCAGTATATGCAATTGATGCCTTTGTAATTGAATAAAACATAAATTTACATAAAATAATTGTTAGTCACTTTCAACATGATAGTCATTATCTATTTCAACTCGCAAAGAAACTCCTTTCGTTCTAATTGAGGCTTTACCAAGTCTATCTCTTAAATCATTGGACACCTTGGGGTTTGGTAAAATTTGTTTTCTTGATTTGAGCATTTGACGCAAGTCATTCTTATTACTTGTAGTTTCCTGCTTCATTTCTAATCTGGACCAAACTGTTGAGGAACTTTTCTTCTTAGTTACCAACTCCACTCTACTCATAACATTGTGATCTGATTTATCCGAGTATTCATCGCTAGATCCATTATCATATTCATTCACTTTCACTCCCAAACGGGAATGAATACCTTCTTTTTGATTATGTGAAGACTTACTGTTGTGTCTTTGAAATTTATCAGACAATTTGGTAAACTCTTTAGGAGTAAATGAGTTATCTGTGTTGACAACCTCAATTGACAAAGGAGCAAAAGACTCTTCAGTCACATGCTGTTGAATGGGTGATTTTGCTCTCTTTGTTTTAGATTCCTCATCATCAGCATGCATTCTCATTCGTGGTGCTTTCTGTTTCTTTGTCCATTCAGTGTCAGAACTTGAATCAGAGTCTTCAGATTCAACTTCATGAGTTCTTTTACCAAGACGTCTGGCCAAACTCTTATTCTTTATTTTCACTCGTTTACTAGGACCAAAATCTTCTTTGTTTTCCATTTCATCCGAGGAAAGCTTTTTATTCATCCAGACCTCTTGATGATCATAGACACCCCAAGATTGACACAGATCACCCCAAGGATTTTTACTTATTGAGTCCATACTTTGGTCATTAAATTTTGATGTAGTGCTTTGCTTAACTTCTTTGTGGCTTGATGAATCTTTTTTGTCGCTATTTGTAGCAAAGCGCATTAAAATAAAGTCTTGTTTATGATGGGGAACACCCTCCCTCCAGTGGTGAGGCGATGATTTTCCAACCAGGTTTTTCAAGCCCTCATTTCTGATTTCTCTAGAGTGAACCAATAATGCAAGAGCAGCTGCTATGTGATCTTGGCAAACAATGTTACCTACAAGAGACAAATAATATTTTTAATAACAAATAGGTAGTTATTGAAATAACCTATAAACCGAAACTGAATTCTGCACAATTCTGCCAAGCTAAATATAGATTTGGCAGTTACATTTTAGTAAATAGATTTTTACTTTAAGATAATAGCAGTAATCAGCAAAATTTACTTCATAATATGGACTTACTGCTGATATTAGTAGCCCAGCCGAATTATGTATTGTTGGCTTGGTGGAATGGGGTGACTGAGGGATTTGGTGCTTGAAATAACAAGAGAAGAAGAAATGTTGAATTTACAAGTAAAACAAAACTCATGTAAAGTATTCTCACTGTATAACTTTAACTTGTACTCACATGACCTGGCATCAATCCACTCCAGTGAAACAGGTTTATAATCTTCCAAATACTCAAATATATCTTTTGTACTGAGCCCATCCACACCACTTAAATGTAATGTATCAAATCTGAAATGTCTCTCATTTCCACTGGCTATGCCAAAGTTGGCATAAAGTTCATCTATCTGCTTTTGGGTGACCACTCTGTTGCCGGAGAGATTGAGCCCAAATCTTTTCGCCCTTTCGTCTAACTTGGAAGCATCGACCTTCTCAAGAGTTTGTATCACAACACCAGTTTTGTCTGCTTTATACAGCTAGAACGAAAGAGGTTTCAGGCATTAAATACATAATATAATAATTTATTAAAATACTTTATTACATAAAACGGTTTTGCACACAGGTGAGCTTAATTAATTGTGAAGTTAGGGGCGATATTTGTAAAATTTCCTATTAGGCTCCGCTATTACTTACAATTGATACTTTTGTATCAGTCGTATCAACAGGAAAGTCCACCTCATCAACAATCATGGTGTTATTATCGTCACTCATTTCACCGTCTTCTCTTTCCATGATTTCTATTTTCCTAAAAACTGGAAAATTAAAATACTAACCCCACGAAGCAAAGCCCCACAGGTTATAAGCTTGTCTTTTTTCTTTTTAATCTGTGGATTATAAAGTAAAATAATGACAACCACAGACGATACGGCACGGCATGACGGCACAGGGATAATAGCAGTGTTGCCAGCTCGGATTAGTATGTACCTATTTGTATTTTCACGGCGAGACGTTTCGTTTTACACAGTCACAGCTCTAAGTAATGGGAACTTTGTTTATAAAAATGAATGACGCGACTTGACGCGAGTGTTGTATGGCGATGGCGAGGCGAGTGTGCGGAATGAAACGGAAATTATTCCCGTTCAGCCTAATGAGATATTTTGCAGTTTTGATAGAATATACATAGATTCTGCTGAAGTTCGTAGGTTTGCAGGAAAGACCTAAATCTACGTAAAAAGACATAAAATTGGTAACGCTATTAACGCGGTACGCAGTCAATAGAACGATTCTACGATGCAAAAGGTGGTGCAGTAGTTTTTCTGTTCTAATCTCGTAGATATGGGTGCAACTAGGTAAATATAAATAATGGTAGGTAACATGAGATATCTCGGGACAACTTTTGACAGCCAATAAACCTCAAAAATTTAAGTGTCTTTTTCGTTTCTCCTGCACAGGTGCATGATCAAAGATCATCATAAGCAGCCTATATACGTCCCACTGTAGGGCACAGGCTTCTCTCAGAGAGAGAGTATGGGCTTAATCACCACGCATGCCCACCGCGGATTGGCGATTTCAAGCGCTGAGGTGGGTGAACACCTCAGACACCCAGGTTCAGTGGCGTAGCATAGGTCACTAGTACCCGGTGCGGATTCCAAATTTGCCGCCCTCTTATTTTTGTAATCCATTATAAAAAATTTGGGCATGGTAAGAAGAGTACTTTTATTAGTTTTATTGAATGATTTATTGAATTGAAAAGTGAAATTAACATTTTTTGACATAGGTAGAATATCACAGAAAAATTACAAAGAAAACGTAATAGAATAATGGAGAAATCGAGAAATCCTACTTCACGAACGCTCTTTTGCGCACGAGTATCATTCAAAACCTTGCGCTTGCATCACCCATGCATAGAACCTGCATAGGGTATTTGGTAACATAAAAAAAAGACGAAAAAAACACTGAAAGAATTTTTTTTTTTTATTTTAATTTTTTTTCCGACTGCCACCTCCGCAGCGCCGCCCCCGGTAAAGTGCCGCCCGGTGCGGACCGCACCCTCCGCCCCCCCCCCATGCTACGCCACTGCCCAGGTTTCCTCACGATGTTTTCCTTCACCGTTAGCGAGTGGTATTGCTACTACAACTTCACAAATGTACATAACTTAGAAAGTAAAGTCATAGGTACATGCCCGCACTGGGAATCGAACCTGGGTCTCCCGCTTCCGAGTCCAATGTTCTACCCACTAGGCTACAACCACTTGATCATAGATAGATAATAAAATTTATTTTCTTGAGTTATCTTCAGTTCATACAGTTAATGATTACTCGACGCGACACGCGTGTCCACTTCACCATGGATGAGGAGAATAATGCGTAATATGCCCGCGCGAAGCATAATAGCCTACTCTAGCTGTAGCTAAAATAGCAGGGGCTGTCGCTCAGCGACGGGCGAGCGCGTGAATGCGAGGGGCTCCACAAGGTGGAATGTCTATGCAGCGGGCCTATCAAGTATAGGCCCCGTTCATCCTTCGTTATCAAATTAAATATATAAATTTAGTTATATCATTCAACGTAAAGATATGTTATACTTTTTACGGAATACCGAGATGTCAATATTATGGCGTTTTCACTCAGTAACATTAAAGGTAGGTACTTTCATTCACGTGTGAAACAAACGTTAAATAGATAATAATTTTTACTTTAGAAGGTCGAATTAAGATAGATAGATAGATATTTGCACACACACATGAACAGAACAAAAAGAAGCACCGTGTACATACAGCAAACAAAGAAAATTTTTTTTTTTTTTTTTCAGTAAAACAATCCACAGAAAGAAAAGACAATATACACATGACAACAACAACAACAGAGAATTAGTCACACGCTTATTAATAAAAATACAAGAAATCAGCCTATGTCCTGCAGTGGGCATCAAATGGCTGATGATGATGATTATTAACTTACTAGCTTATTCGGCAAACGTTGCGTTGCCGTAATAATTAGCCGACGACCTATTCTCAGACCTACCAATACCAACACAAAAAAAATCATAAAAATCGGTGAAGCCATTTCGAAAGAGTTCGATAAGAAACACTGTGACACGAGATTTTTATTTATCAGACAATTGCAGCATTATATTCACTGACCTTTAAAATAAAGTATCATTTGTTACTATTGTCAATATTTGCCGGCCGGGCGCATTAGGCGACCCGTCTGAATACCTCCTGTACCGGTCGACGAGTGCCTGTGTGTGCGTTTGGTGGCTTGTACAAACGCGGAACGGAATGAGGCCGTGTTTGCGGATACGCTCGCGCCTTTCTATGGAGCTCAGTGATGCCAGATTAGACGATGTATTGTAAGTTGGGCTATCTCGAATAGTAAAACCGGCGTTCAATAATATCAGTAAGGCTACTTTCTTATTTTTTTTCTCAACTCCTATTTTCTACTTCTAATATTAGGAACCACCATCCTAATAGATTAATAATTAATAATCCAAATGCATGTAACATAATTTGTTTAGTAATATATTATTTTTACTTTTACTTTCGGGCTGTTAAAATATATATACGAGGATCGCCAGCCGCTAAAAATATACCCTAATAACGGCCAGTGTTCTGCCGTATGAGACGTGGAACAAAAGGAAAGAATATGTTTTTGTGTAATTGTCCCCCTATTCATCAATTGTGTCCTTTGCTTGGCCCGGTAAGGTTCGATGAATATAAAAAAACTGCGCTTACATTGTAATTTTACGTTAAAATGTATTTTCATACTTTCATGCACATTAAAAAACATCTACTTACAAAATAAATATAAGTGAGACCTAGAAAAAAAGTTCAAAAATAAATGTCCTCGATGTGTGTAAGTATCACAGTTTTTTACTGTCTTTCGGAGGTGAAGTCTTCTCGGTTTGCAGCTAATCATACTTCAAAACAGAGGTTTCTGTTCTAACTGTAACTAGTGATCATAAAATTAAAATTACGGTTAGCTATGTTTTTAAGCAAGTCATCTTCAAAATGGTTATTTTAAACTTTAAAAAAGTGAATAGTATGGGACTGAACCCGGATACTCCGTATCAGGCTCTTAACACAATACATTCAATGCACAATACCACTATCAACACCATTCATTGATTTAAGCAACACATTTTAAGGCCTCTTTCTCCCGTTAAAATTTAAGTTCAATTGACATTGAAACTTTATTTTTTCACCTGTACACTGTCGTTTTACATCCTGTAGTCAAAAATGCTAACCTCACGTAAAAATTAAAACTACAAGAAAATTGAGTTAAAAGCATGGAAAAAATGTAAATTCGTCTATACTTTCCAAATACAATTTAAAAACGGTTCGGTTTTCGGACAACGGTTTTTATTATCTTAACCCCTCAACTGCCCTCGCGGATAGTCGCTACTAATAATTGCTAAATTGAAAGTACGGTCTGGCAACACTGCATGGCTGTCATGTCGTGTTGCCAGATGAGGCAATTTATCACCATTTGGGCTATCTCGGAACGTGAGTAGGCGACCAAAAATTGCAATCCGCGACCAGGCTGCAATGGAGAACTTGCGTAAAAAATGTTTTAATATAATAGGAGAAGCCATGTTACAAAATAAATAAACGTGGTTATTTTTTTTCTTTAAAACTACGACTAATACTATCCATAATGTGACCTGTCGAAAAGTCATTCTAGTCACGTGGTACAAAAACGCGCCAAACAAATCGGACTCAAACTATGACGTCACAACTTGAAAGTAACACCTTGTTATATTTGAAGCGTTTATCAATATTCCAGTTATCTCGTGAAATAATGATTCTATGGATCTGCACTCTTTTTAGAAAACGTTTAGAATTTTATGAAAAAACGAAATCTAATATAATAGGGGTTAAAGTATGAAATTGCCGTTTTATTGCAATAGGTGCTTTGAATTGACATAGAATCTTCATGGTTTGAGGTTTTCGAATGAAACTTTTTTCAAATGGTTTCTATGATGTTCTTTTTTTAAAAAATGTGAAACATTTGAATATCGACTTTCAATTATTTTTGTTATTCAATTTAGACAAGAAAGATGGATACTGCGAAAATTCGAGTGATTTTTGAATACGAGTTCCGATGCGGAACTAACGCGGCAGAAACAGCCCGCAATATCAATGCTGCGTTTGGAGAGGGGTCTACTAATGAACGCACCGTGCGATTTTGGTTTAAACGCTTTCGTGATGGAAATTTCGACTTAAAGAACGAGCCACGAAGAAGACCGCCCACACAGGTGAATAACGATGAATTAAGAGAGATAGTGGAAGCCGACCCTAGTCAAACTACCCAGGAATTAGCGGCATGGTTTAACGTTACCTTACCCACAATATTGACTCACTTGCGTCAAATCAATAAAATAAAAAATACGAAAAATGGGTGCCTCATGATTTAACTGATCTGCAGAAAGAAACGCGTGTTGAAACTTGTGTTGCCTTGTTGATATTCAATATTCGATATTCAAATGTTTCACATTTTTTAAAAAAAGAACATCATAGAAACCATTTGAAAAAAGTTTCATTCGAAAACCTCAAACCATGAAGATTCTATGTCAATTCAAAAAACCTATTGCAATAAAACGGCAATTTCATACTTTAACCCCTAATACTTTTTTTTATTATTAGAGTAACATGAATTTTTTTTTTCAGCGATTTTTGGTCTAGATACTTGGGAAATCAGATCCAATTATTATGTATTTTTGGCGTAATTGTGTCTTTTTTATCGATTATAAGCGTTTTTTTATTTGTCGTAGCGTTGTAAGGGTTCAATGAATATTAAAAGCGGAGATGGGCGTTTGCACATTTTTAAGATTAATTAAGATAATTTTAGAAAAGAGCTGCGTACTAAACAACAAGCGCCAGATGAGGGATTTTCTTTTTATTTTTAGCGCATTCATTACTGCATAGATGGCGCTGAACTTGGTAAGTTACTGCAAGGAACAGATCGTCAGATAATTTTTTGATTATTTTAACTTAGATGTAATTTTTAAATCATAAAACGAAACTTACATTTTGTCATTGTCACATCACAAATAAATATCGTTCCGAATTGATCGAGTCACGCTGTAGCAATATCCATTGACGTCCATTTCGGAACGTCTATCATAGAATCGCTCGTAGCCCCGGCTGCCTGAGTGATCTTAAACGATCACGAAGGTTAAGCAACACAGGGCGCGTTCAGTGCATGGATGGGTCGCCGTCTACGCCTAACGCTAGTGGCATTTTTCCGAGCGGTTCCGTGCTTCGCAAGGCACGTTAAGCTGTTGGTGCCGGCCGCCGTCGATAGATGGCAGTCGTTAAGCCAAGTCAGAGGCCTTAGGGCGGCTTGACAACTTCTGACAGTAGACGAGCCACTAGTCTACAAGCCTCCACCGATCCGGACTTGGCCCCCGTGGTGGAGTATGGCCTATACCTTCCTCAGGGAAGAGACCCGTGCCCCTCGGTGGGGACATAATGGGTTGATGATGATGATCATAGATGTGAATACGTGTGAGCAACACTGAGCAATCTGTAGTGCGTTCCGATTTCCCCATGATCGCTTTTATGTTCTGAGGTCGCAAATAAGAACGCACGCACGGTTAGTAACTTAGTCAGCGCCATCTACAAAGTTCTTGGGAACTACTTTTTTTCTTAATAGTCAAAAAGAAAACCTCCCATTAAAAAGTAATTTTATTGAGACGATTTTGGGCTGCAAAGCTGAAAATTTAGTCTATTTGGGCTACAAGAACTTTGGTGATATTTTGGCGACTGTCTGACAGAGATATTTTAAAAGAAAAGTCACTGAAGAATTATTTGGTGATTTTTAGTGATTTTTATCGAATTTTGTTTTAGTTTTGGGTCAACGTTAAATTTTCATAGTACCAAGTAAAAATTACTTAACGTATCTTTAGACGACTTTATAGAGTAATAGAGTAATTTAATCTGTGGTCTTTACTTGGCTATGCTTGGAGATTCCCCGACTAATCAATCAAATTTATACCGCGACAAAAACCATAATAAACGTAGAGTTAAGCAGTTACGAGCAAATTTCAAATACGGTTTCAAATCAAACAAGACTGAGAAAACTGATGAACCATCGCAGCCATCGCCTTCATCAGCAGCCGGTGAAAATTATGAAGACATACCTCCAGAAGTTTTCGCCGTTGAATTTTAATTGTTTTAAGTTCATTTTTGTTAATTGAAGTCATTATTAAAATATTGATTTAGATTTACTTTGTGATTTCATTTTAAATTACCTATTCAGTGAATATTGGTATTTTTTAGTTAAATATTCCTAAGAGTAAGTAAGTAAGTAACCCATTAATATCCCAAAATATTACATTTTATTTTCAATATCCCTAAATTACAGACCAAAACTAGTTAACCTTGTGATTCCATTTTAAATTATTTAGTGAATTCTAGTGACTTTTTTAGTAGAAAATATACTTAAATCTAGTGATATTACAAACCAAAACTGGTGAGAAAGTTTTCTGCAAGGTGGCAACCCTGATGTCATGGCGGTTAAGAAAATCTCTAAAATTAAGATTTTTCTTGTGTGTAGTGTGCAAATCTAACGATATCTAGTTCCTTTTAGAAGTTGTAGTTAAACTTTTATGCGCAGTGGCACCAAAACTACCATACCATTCGATGTGTGGTCGCTCACGCTCGGTACGTTCGCATGTGTGAAACTGATCGGCATCTTTTCCAGACTTCCTTCATAATGGCTTCCGTCGTAAACATGAGCTTAGAAGACATTATTGAAAGAAAGAAAAAGAGAACAAGGTAAACCATGTGCAATTTCTAATACACTATATTGACTAATCAGTTATTCTTATGGCTAAGCTATAGGTTGGGGATACGTAGCAGATCTGATGGTTTTTTTTATCTTTTATGTCACATTGTATGTATAAAAAACTTGTGTCAGTGTTTGTTATCGAAATCTGAAACGGCTTCACAGATTTTTAAGCAATTTTTTTGTATATTTGATAGATTTGAGAATAGGTCGTATAGGCTTAATATGGCAAAAAAACGTTTGCAGAGTGCTAGTACTAAGCTCGATCGATACAAAGAGATTGAACATCAACTCAACTTGATAACTATCGGCGAATGAGGCGAACCCCTGAGCCTCTTCGAACTTCGCACTCTGCGGTGGTTTCCATCAGTGCTGAATAGAGATATTTAATAACCGCCACTTTCTAAATTAAGATTTCACCTATTTAAGTACTTAGGTGGAAACATTGCTCTGTCTCATTCTTTTGTCAGCAATGATGAAATGAAATCTGAAGACAAAATTATACTTAAAACTCAGTCACAACTGATATTGCACCTCACTTGAATGTGATGAGTCTCCTACTTCCCACTGCACCACACCACTCTTGCCTCATCACATCAGTATGGCTAGCACCTTTGTTGCCAATACTCATTTTATTTATTTTATTTCTATTTTGGCAACAGACAATCAAAGTTTTGAAAATAGGTACAATGGAAATATTAATGAAAAGACTTAAGTGCCAAGAATAACATTTAAGGCTTAGCTGTTAATGCTGAGTAGTACACAATTCAACTCACTTTATGATTAATAAATTAAGTAACATTTATAGCAAACATTTAAAAAAAATACATTTTTAAGAAACTATAAGAAACTCTGCCGCATGTTTATAAACTGTTTTTGAGGATCCTCACGGATCTTCTTGAACACAGGTTTGATGACTTCCGGACTTGACTGACGGTTTCCGAAAGGGCTATAGTACCATAGACCACATCCACACACTGCGGCAAATTATACAGAAGACTGAGGAGTATAATTTGCCATTCTGCTTAGCGTTTCTGGACTATGAAAAGCCTTCGATTCGATCGAGACATGGGCAGTGCTGGAGTCTCTCCAGCGTTGCTGTATTGGCTATCGGTATATCGAGGCGCTGAAGTGCTTGTACAACAACGCCATCTTGTTGGTCCAAGTACAGGAGCGGAATTTGGAGGCAATTTCATTGAAAAGGGGAGTGAGACAGAGAGACGTTGTCTCTCGGAAACTGTTCGGGAATGGACTGGAAGATGCCTTCAAGCTTCTGGAATTGCAGAGACACAGCATCAATATCAATGGCGAGTACATCACTCGCCTTCGATTTGCCGACAATATAGTAGTCATGGCAGAAATTATGAAGACCTCAGCGCAATGTTGGAAGACCTCAGTCGGGTTTCCCAACTTGTGGGCCTTAAAATGAACATGGACAAAACGAAGGTCATGTCGAACAGCCGTGTTGTGCCCACCCCAATAACATTGGGGAACTCCACTCTCGAAGTTGTAGACGAATACGTCTACTTAGGATAAACAGTCCAACAAGGCTGGTCCAACTTCGTGAAAGAGGTCAATCGTCGAATCCAACTCGGCTGGGCAGCATTCAGGAAACTTAGAAAAGTCTTTTCGTCCATTAAACCTCAATCGCTCAAGACAAAATTATACAATCAGTGTGTGTTACCCGGGTCTCTCACTCACTCGTAGACGAACGAAAGTCGTCGACATTGCGCAGCGGATTAGTGAGTTGAAGTGGGAGTGGGCGGGGCACATAGCACGGGCGGGGCACATGGCCGATTGGGCCGAAAAGTTCTCGAATGGAGACCATATATCGGCAAGCGCAGCTTAGGACGACCAGCCACAAGATGGACAGATGACCTCATCCAAGTGGCAGAAAGACGCTGGGTGCACGCCGCTTCCAACTGGTCTTTTTGGAAATCCATGGAGGAGGCCTATGTCCAGCAGTGGACTTATTGTGGCTGAATGATAATGACGATAAGAAACTCATCTTGATAATGTGGTTTACTTATCTTGCACACCATACCAGAGCCAATGTTAAGACATCAAGCCGCGTGAACAGATATTGTGATGATTTCGTAAGTAAGCAAGCAAGGACATAACAAACATAGAATTAAACAGACTGAGGCCATTTGCACAAATAAGAAATACAAATCTGCCCCTATATTACGCGCACCAAATCCTGAGCGATTCCAATCGTCTGTCAAATAAGTATGGATTTTGACATTTAGGCGATTGGAATCGCTCAGGATTTTGTGCACATAGGCCCCAGATCTCCGGCGGGTATTTAGCTAATTATTGTTTGAGAAACTGGAGGACAGACTTACACAAGAAATAGTTAAAGTTGATTGTTGATACAAATCTTGAAAAAGCCAAATAGAATAAGTGGCCAGTGGCGAAGGGTCCTATAAGCCAATTCCCACCGGCTTGCCTTTTAGAAATCAGACTAACCAAATCCAAATTTGCTGCACTCATAATGTCAGGCATTCTTAATTCTCCATACATTTTATCCAACATCCCAGAATGCCGCCGGCTTGCATAATAACACTGTCTCGCTCGCATTCCCACAAAAAAATGCTCTATAATTATATATTGCTCGCCTTCATCGCGCCCGAAAGTGGCCGACGCACAGTGGGAGAATTTGGAGTTCTAGCTGTACTTAATTATTTATGTTAGTGAATTAATTATAGACGTGCTAAATGATTAGAAAAACATATTATTATTTATTTATTGTTATTATAGTGTATGTAGATTGTAAAAAATAAAAAATATATATTAATAGAATTAATTATTATCCGAACCATGGTTTTCCTGTGGAGCTGGTTCATTTGTGGGTGGCAAGGCAAGCAGGCTCAATACTTCTGGCTCTAGGAAGCTATGTTTTTTTTTAGGGACACGTCGTAAGCTTGCAAGAAAAGGATCCGATGAAATTAACAATCGGTTGAGAAGATCAGTATTGGTGTCAATCCTTGATGTTTTACGGGTAAAATGTTCCCTGTATCTTCTCACATCCTTATTTCGTGCTTCCTGCGCCTCTTCAGATAGTTGACCGATTGGAAGAATGCAAGATGCTACAACATCCTTGCCATGATACAACACCTTATGTACACTAACTGGCATGTTGTACCAGTAGTACTCCCTTAGGTACAGTTCTCTGGTCTCTCTCGCATAGTCCTCAAAGGCTTTCGAGTCGATAGAAAACCCACAACCAAGAGTTTCCAAAATAATATGAAATTTTTTTATGAGTTCCAAGTTTAAACCAGTTATTTCGGAAGTTTTCTCAGCATTCCTAAAAAATCTCCTTGCCGTATTGCCGTCATTTGTATTACCTGCTTGCTGTGTAGGCATGTCAATAAGTAAACCTAACTCATTTCTAAAGTCATGTTGAATTCTTTCCTTTCTTAATTTAACTTTTTCTTTATTATCTTTACCTCTGGCTTGCCACACTTTTATGTCTAGCCGATAAGAAATATGAAGCAAGCATTCCATAAAGCGAATCCAGGAATGCAGAGGTGAAAGACCGAATTTCATCGAGGCAATATCTACAGGTTTACTTAGAATAAGAGCTGGTTTATTCATTTCAGAAGGTTTAGCTCCACATATATAACACGTTTGTGATGAAGTAGTAACGGTCGACAAGGCAGTGCAAATTTTACCGTCAATCATGGTGAGCATAAATACTGGTTTGACAAAAACGTGAAAATGTTCTTCATGCAGTTCGATTGGACGAAGCATATCAATTTCCTTCTGAATAGAATTTACCTCCTTATTTATCAATTCTGTCGTCTCTTTCGTAAAATTAAGTTTGATCGGTCGACAATACCTTGTCGAAGCTGGTGCTGGATTTTGCCAAATGATAATTTTTTTGCCCTCTGCAGCAGTATCAAAACTCATTTGGATTGGTACCATGCAGGTGCTAAATAAATTTTCATCAGATTCATTTGATGTGGTGAATTTTTGCTTGTAATTCTTTTGCTGAGCTCCATCACAGCCCCATTTAATTAATAACGACAACTCTTTGATTTCACCCTTCAGTTCTTCTATAGAATTGAAGACTTCTTTCTGGGCTTCAATTAATCGCTTTATTGTGTGGTCAACCAAGGACTGTACATCACAAGCAGCCACTGTCTCTGTCACGGTTTTAACTAATGGGTAACATTCGATTTTCTTTAGTTTTATTTTATCATATGTTGGCAACAGATTTGTAACATATTTATTGATCTTTTGACGTACAGTTTCATATTGATTTCTAGACAAATCAGCATCTTGTATCATACATAGAGCTTCAACATCAGGTACGGAAATAACACATTTGTTTCTGCTTCGCGCATTTTTAATCTGCGTTCCTATGTCAGATGGACTTGTCGTTAGTTCCTTAACAATAGCCGCTGAATCTCGTTTTCCTGCTTTACGCAGATTTACCTCACTTGCTATTGCAATTTCTTCAGCAGTAGTCGAATCAATAAGAGCTCGGATCTTCCTTCTTTTGGTTCTATCAGAACATTCATCAAAGTTTTTTTGCGGTCGCCCAGCTTGGTGAGAAGATGTAGAGGGAAGTTCTTTTAAAATATTGTCGGATAGGCAAAAAGCACCATTCAACCAATGAAAATTGTTAGACAAGAAGCGTTTATGATGGCGATTGCATTTATTCCACTTGTTATTAAATGTAAAGCAAAGGTTTTTTAATAAAGTCTTAATTTTCTTAAATAAGTTATTTGGAATCGTTTGAAGTTGATAAGACTCCATTACAAAGGCACATACAGCATCCAGTCGCTTATCTTTATCAGTTTTAAACCAAATTTCAAAAATTTGTAATTTGGTTAACTCGGTACTCATTCTGAAAATAAAAAAAAAATGTATGGGCGTGGCAAAAACGCGCAAGAAATGTAAATGGGATCTGAATACTAATACTTCAATTTCATAATCCTGAAAGTTTCATAACCAAACTCCACGAAACTCTCTAACTTTTACTCATACAAACTCAGAAGATTACTCAAAACCAATGCACAAAAACCCATTGACATACGTAGGACGGTAAGACTACACATTTAAGTGAATTTGAATACAAATTATGTTCAACTTACCTCAAAGAGTATAAGAACACAATGTACAAAACAAAAAACACTCTGGTTAAGAATATTCGCTAAGAAACGATCGTAAGTTGGGGCAATTTTACTGTTCGTCGAAAAGTGAATACGCGATTATGACAAACTACCCACTTTGAGATTTTTTCTTTGAAGATACGTGTTACCAGCGGATAAATTTAGTATGCCACGATTTGTGGTAGGTATTAAGGATATAAAAATATTTTTTTATAACAGGATTGGGATAAGTTCGATTTGGGAATTAAATACAGCTAGATCTTAATATTCTCCCTATGTGCGACGTTGGCTGCGATGTCCCGGCTTCCTTTTTTTTTTCTTTTTTTATTGCCGTATGAGAAAACGAGGCGGGCGCGATCGGTTTGATTGGTTTTATCGATCGGGCGGGCGCTACCGACGTTATAGGGTTGCAATAGTAGTTTATGTGACTGTCACATAATGAGGGTTATTAAAACACGAGCGATTGTTTTAATACCAAGTTATGTGCAGTCTCATACACTACTTTATCTACACTCATGTCTTAATCTTCAACCATTGTAGTCGCTTTGCATAATAACACTGTCTCGCTCGCATTCCCACAAAAAAATGCTCTATAATTATATATTGCTCGCCTTCATCGCGCCCGAAAGTGGCCGACGTTGGCTGCGATGTCCCGGCTTCCTTTTTTTTTTCTTTTTTTATTGCCCTATGAGAAAACGAGGCGGGCGCGATCGGTTTGATTGGTTTTATCACTCGGGCGGGCGCTACCGACGTTATAGGGTTGCAATAGTAGTTTATGTGACTGACTGTCACATAATGAGGGTTATTAAAACACGAGCGATTGTTTTAATACCAAGTTATGTGCAGTCTCATACACTACTTTATCTACACTCATGTCTTAATCTTCAAAGCAAGGAATTAAAGGAAAACACGTTTGACAAGCTTTGTACTATACATAAATCTACGGTTATTTTTGAAACAAAATGGCGCAATTTCGACAAAAGTATCTTGACATTCAATCGTCTGCACTCAGTTTTGCGCGCGCAATTTTAGGTATTTTTAGTTGCACTTTTGGTACCACGAAAATGAAATTAGGTTTTTTATAGTCAACTTTTGACATTAAAAAAAAAACTTAAGTTTTGTTCCGTGATCACAGCAACACTTTAAAAAAAGTAACTGTAACATAAAGTGAAAAATCTGACCTTTAATGTAACTTTATATTACACTTTTTTTTATTTTCTTTGAAGTTATGTATTGTTTAAAGCCTGTCAATATGTGTTTACCTTTGAATTCTTAATTTGAAGATTATGATATGAGTGTAGATAAAATCAATTTTCAGCATTGCGATAAGGAAATGCATCGCCAATTACTGTTTTTTTATAGAAGTTATTGTTTTGTCGGGAATCCATTTGGAAAATCGGAAGTAAACAAATAGTACGTGCTGTTATGGAATGTAGTTATCGTTTCTTGCATGCTTGTGAAAAAAATAGTTTTTTATGTGGTGGATTTTTATGGATTTTTTAAAATTTCAATACATTTCTTATAAAAAATAATATACATGGATGACGGGATTTGACTGGCAGTTGCAAACTGAACAAAATGTTTTATTTTGTGTGTTTATTATTTTCCGACTCAGTTTGGAGCAGATTTTATGGATTGCATCAAGTACCCGTCTCTCTTTCGTCTTGGGCAACGTTTCCGTCACAAGGTTGTCTGGAAGAAATTGCTGTTAGCAATAACGCCGCCCATTGTACTTTTTCATTGTAACTTTCATTCGCAAAAGCAGCTGCTTGTTGCTCCACGGATAAGTAGCAGAATCGAGACATTTTTTGAAAATCGAGGCGATACAATAAATAATTTTTTTTTCGTTTTTGTTTGCTTTTGTGTTAACAGGAGGGTTTGTTCATATAGGGACGCTGCATTAAAGCCTGAATTAATATGGCAAATACAGCTAACGAAACTATAACAAAAAAGCGTAAAAAATTCGTGGAGGAAATTACTAGTTAAACATAAAATAAACAAAAAAGTTTCACATTCTCGTTAACAAAGAGGTTCTTCTCGACAATAAAAATCTACAGAGCAATGAGGTTTGGTTGTGTAGGTATAGACTTTGAATACTGTTGTTTTTTTGTGTACTGAAAAGCACAGGGTTTTCTGCCTCTGACCAAATTGATTTCTTTCCACAGAAGTAGGTATATAAAAATAAATAATATGGTGCTCCGCCTGCTTCGCTCGTTCCGCTGCGTGAGTTCACAAGAGAACCTGACATAACTACAGGTTTTGGGGTGAAGTTTTTTGAAGTTTATGGCGGGGGAGCTGCGCAACCCGGCTTCCCTTCATCATAAAACTCCGCCCTTCCTTCGCCACTGATATCCCCAAAATAGTAAAAATCGGACTGGTATTACACAGTGTAAAATTAATGATAAGTTGGTGACGAAATAAAATATATTTTTATCTACACTCATATCATAATCTCCAAATTAAGAATTCAAAGGTAAACACATATTGACAGGCTTTAAACAATACATAACTTTAAAGAAAATAAAAAAAAAGTGTAATATAAAGATACATTAAAGGTCAGATTTTTCACTTTATGTTACAGTTATTTTTTTTAAAGTGTTGCTGTGATCACGGAACAAAACTTAAGTTTTTTTTTTAATGTCAAAAGTTGACTCTATAAAAAACCTAATTTCATTTTTGTGGTACCAAAAGTGCAATTAAAAATACCTAAAATTGCGCGTGCAAATCTGAGTGCAGACGATTGAATGTCAAGATACTTTTGCCGAAATTACGCCATTTTGTTTCAAAAATAACCGTAGATTTATGTATAGTACAAAGCTTGTCAAACGTGTTTTCCTTTGATTCCTTACTTTGAAGATTAAGACATGAGTGTAGATAAAGTAGTGTATGAGACTGCACATAACTTGGTATTAAAACACTCGCGAATGCTATTAAAAAACTCGCCGAGGCTCGTTTTTTAAAATCTCGCTCGTGTTTTAATAACCCTCATTATGTGACAGTCACATAAACTACTATTAATTTATTTATTCATAATTTTCGTAAAAGTATCACTAAGGGCCCTCGCCCACGACGACTTTTTGTAGCGATGCTGTCGCGCGTTCGCATCGATACAGTCGCGATGCGGGCGCTAGTTGTGTGCCCTCGCCCACCGTAAATACGATTCAGTCGCGATACCGTCGCGCTTCTGTCACGATGCAAATGCGATTCAGTAACGGAAACAAAATGCCTGCCATCACTACAGTTGCAAGGTGGACTCCGTTGGACCGATGGACAACAGCACTCTCGATCTCTCTGTGTTGCACTACTCATGCGCCACCCTTCCTCCGTTCTCCTCCCGATACGCTCCGCATTTGCATCGATACAGTCGCGATGCTGTAGCGCGTTGGCATCGCTTCTGCAGCGCGTTGCAAATGCCACTAACGCGCGTTCGTAGGGATGCAGTTGCGCTTTTACGAAACGCGCGACAGCATCACTACAAAAAGTCGCCGTGGGCGAGGGGCCTTACATTATTGCCTGCTGAGGCTCTCTGAGTTGTAAGGTGCAATTGTTTTATTTTTAGGCATAATCCAAATATGAACAAAAATTTTAAGAACCCCAAGTTGAATCAAAAGAATGTAATAACTGATGCTAGAAATAAAATTATTGCTAAGAAGAGGACACACATTACTGATGCGAGAGAAAAGTTGGCTGAACTAGCAAAACAGAAAGATGCTCGTTTGAAATTGGAACAGCTCAGACAGAAAAAGGTAGTTAGTTATACGTATTACTTATTATTTCCATTAGTCTCAGATTTTTTATGTCAAATTTAATGTAATAACCATATTTACAGTTGGGAGCAGCAAAGACAGCGGGAAGGAAACGATTTCCTATGGGGCATATGCCTGATATCCGCGCTAATTGGACAAGATCAAATCCAAATTTTGAAATGGGTTAGTAATATTTTTTTGTTGTAAGTATTTATTTAGTTTATTTTTACGATAACAGACTATCTACCTATGTTGAGTTTGTAACTTGCCATAAGAAAAATAATTGAATTGAGTTTAAAGCATATTATTTGATTTTGCATATTTTTACATTTTAATTACAGTTTTCCAAGATCATACAAGACAAGTGAGATCACAGAATCGCCAAATGAACAGTAAAACCTCATTAAGACATCAAATTACCACAAAAAAGTTCATGGAAACTCGTTCATTTGGTACCAGAGATTCAGGTAAATTACAAAAATTTTCAAATTAATTTACATTGAAAGGACGAAACTAAATAATAATATAAAACAAGCCTTATAGAAGGCTCTTGCCAATCTTGATCTGTATTCCAGAGGGGTAGGCAGAGACCAGGGTTTGCCACTTACTACAAAGTTTTTATTACAAAGGTTTTTCTGATTATTTAATGTTTGAAGTGTACATTAAATAATCAGGAAAACCTGCAACTAATTAATGCAACTAAAGGTAACCGGGCATTTTTGACCCGGTACATTATTCAAATGTGGTTCGTTTTGAAGGGTTAGGGTTACCATTTCACAGAATGTTTTTATTTTAACCCAAATATATGGAGAAAAAAAGTTATGTTGTTCAACACAAAATGTATATTTTTCCCAATTATTTATTTTCAATCATTACTACTAACTGTGTTAGGCTTTTTGGCGCTCGTAAGGCGCAATACACACTACAGTACAGAGGTTTTGACCCGGTACATCAAAGTTCTCGACCATTATTCAAATGTGGTTCGTTTTGAAGGGTTAGGGTTACCATTTCACGGAATGTTTTTATTTTAACCCAAATGTATGGAGAAAAAAAGTTATGTTGTTCAACACAAAATGTATATTTTTCCCAATTATTTATTTTCAATCATTACTACTAACTGTGTTAGGCTTTCTGGTGCTCGTAAGGCGCAATACACACTACAGTACAGAGGTTAGCAGCCCTCTCTTTCACACAATAAGCCCAATACCGGTTTCTTTGTGCGCTGACTCGCCAACTTAGCCTTTTTATAGCTAGATCAAGCTATTATTTGGTGTCAGACAGCTGTGGTAAAAATGCCGCTTTAACTGTTTTTGCCTAAAAATGTACATTTTATATAAATTATTATTTTGCAAAATTTTTTTTTCCCATAGTTTTGAGGAATGTGACAGATCTCAGTGGGGAGTATTTATGGTCTTTAGCATACTCTGAGTAGTTTCGTTAGTGGTCGCTGGTGGGTCACAGGTCCGAACAAAATGCCCCTTAACCTTTGTATAAAAGCATGTTGCGCAGTGGTTAACTCTGAAAATGATTTCAGGCTCCTTTCCTCTGCCGAAACCAATAGTGAGAACAGTCGAAAATGATATAATTAGGGTGGATGACGAAGATGACCCTATGGGAGAAGACTTTACACTACCAATGCGTGCATCGTTGAACCGCAAAGCTAGTTTGAATCTTAAAATCATAGCTCACAACAATGATACTCGCAGCAAGTCTTCTGGCAGAAGGTAACAAAATTAGTTCCCTATAAAATATAATTTAAAGGTTATAATAAGTACAATAAATTTACAAAACTTTATCTTAAAGCAAGTTCTAAAGCAACTTAAGGCAGTTGTTACATCTGGCATCCGTCTCGCTCGCTCCATTATGAATTATCGCAACATATGAATTATTGTAAAAAATTGTTGCTGGGGAAGAGCTCGCGGCAGACCACCCGCTAAATGAAGTGTTTGTTTTTTATAAAGAAAAGTTGCTTCACAAAGTTATCAGTTATATAGCAAATTTTCACAATCAAAATAAAATAAATAAAAACTTAGTGTAATACACTGGCCTGCAAAACTAAGTATCACACTTTTAAAATTTCAATTGCAGTATAGTTTAAAAGAAAGCTGATAAAATTAGTTGATAAAGGTTTTTTTATTTTAAATCTTTAACTTCTATAGTTTACAAAAAAATATAAAATGAAAAGTGTGATACTTACTTTTGCAGGTCAGTTTATATCAAAAACATGCATTAAATGTCTGTAATTTATTATCCAGCAGAACCTCAGACATATTTATAAAAATATTTTATTTTACTAAAATATTAGAATGTGCTACTGAGAAAGATGCCAGATCTTTAAAATAATAGGGGTAAATTTATACAAATAGCTCAAAGACAAAAATTGTCTCAACTGCATTATATAATTTTTTTTTCAGAACTGTCCCATCAGAGAGAGAAAAGAGTCCTCCAAGACTTACTTCTATTTTGAAAAAGCGCCCAATGGCTGCATTGAGAACTGAAAAGAAACCAGAAAAAAGGGAAGAACCTGCCAATGAGTACAGGATCATTGTTAGCAATCTACGGAACACTGTTACCTCTGGAGATATACAGGTAAGTATTTAAAACTTTTGCAACACAAAGATGATAAGAAATACAAGTTGTGATACGTTACAAAATTTTCAGGAGCTATTTGGAGATGTCGGGGGCATGAAGGAGTCTCGGCTGGCAAGGCCAGGGATCGCCGAAGTCATATACAAGACACAGGAAGACGCCCAGCGCGCAGTGGAGTTGTACCACAACCGTCAACTAGACGGCCAACCGATGACTTGCTTGTTGGTGACACCTCGCACTGCCGCCGCTCCATCAAGGTAATGTTGACAAATATGGTGTCATACTACACAGCACGACCGCGGCGCATTTAAATTTTTTTTAAATTCATGAACAAAGTTTTTTTTTATTGTACTGTTGACTTCGAAAATATTACTCTTACAGATAATTAAAGCTAACATAGGGCTCGTGGTCGTGGTA
The DNA here is from genome assembly GCA_963969515.1 of Yponomeuta evonymella. Lineage (NCBI taxonomy): Eukaryota > Metazoa > Arthropoda > Insecta > Lepidoptera > Yponomeutidae > Yponomeuta > Yponomeuta evonymella. Next base: position 10,310,284 of record OZ018346.1, read on the forward strand.
GGAAAATGTTTTCTGCCCCTGAGCGATCATCATCATCAGCCTATGCTTGGCCACTGCTGGACATAGGCCTCTCCTATTGCACGCCACTGAGCACGGTCCTCGGCTACTCTCATCCAGCTCTTGCCAGCCACCCTGCGAAGATCATCGCTCCACCGATTTGGAAAATTATTTTTCACAGGTCCCAAAGTCATCAAGTCAAGATCGGATCAGTCTGTTGTACAGTCGACAGCACATCAACCTTAATACACGCATGGACTCTAATCACTTACATTACGTATGAATTTGCAACTAAAATCTAAAGGTTGACCTGCTGTTGATTGTATCATCTAATCCTTTCCTTATTTGTTATTTTTATTGATATGAGAGATAAAAAATTTTTGTTACAGGAACAGTTCCAACCTTGCCAAGCCATCACTTCCCCCAAGCTCCAACTCGAATGTGGAGCCTGATTTGTCCACTTTTCATAAAGTATTGTTCAGTAATTTCTAAAATCAATAAGGTATTCTAATGTAACTTGCCTGCTTAAAATGAGCAATATAATTATGTAATTAAAAGAATTCGTTTCTTACTTCAATATTTTATTGATGTAGACACTGTTCCCGTGCATATTATATTGCCAATATGCCCGGGCAACAACAAAAGCCTAGCCGCTATTTTAGTAACAATACGCGGGAGGATTCCGCTTACCTAGCGCGGCAAGCGCTTTTGTTTGGGTTGTATTCACGTCCGGGCAATACACGGCATGCCTGTTTACATATTTAACGGGAATTAGTTACGGTAATATAAGATCGAATCGAATAAATGTAACAATGCAATCAGACAGCCACAAAGAAAAGCTAAGCTGTTCGGACTCGTTCACCACGGTTAAGCCCCCAGATTAATGTAATCCGAGGTAAAGCCCAGCTGCAGAGCATCGAGCCGAGTCTTAGCTGTGCTGCGCTGTCTAGTATCTGTCCAACCGAGTTTGTGGAGACAGATTCGGTGGTCGCTATGCGATTTTGCGCTACTGGATACCGGTGGTAGCCTAATGGGTAGAACATTGGACGCGGAAGCGAGACCCAGGTTCGATTCCCGGTGCGGGCATCTACCTATGACTTTGTTTTCTAAGTTATGTACATTTGTGAAGTTATACCACTCGCTAACGGTGAAGCCTGAGTGTCTGAGCTATTCACATACCTCAGCGCTTCAAATCCGCGGTGGGCACGCGTGGTGATTAAGCTCATACTCTCTCTGAGAGAAGGCCTGTGCCCTATAGTGGGACGTATTAGTCTGCTTATGATACTCTACTTGCCTCAAACTTGTTCTCCGTTGATGATGCTTGTGTCCACAGCAGTCTATTTTAAATATTAGTGATAAATAAATTTTTTTTTTTTTATATTAGTGGGCTATAACCACTGACGTTATAGATAGATAGATAAAACATTTATTTGCATCTGCGTACACACACATATACAACAATTTAAATACTAGAAATATGTAGTTGTTTTAATCTTACGAAAATGTAAGTGAAATAATAATAATAAAAAAAATTACCGTACCCACCTACATTGAAGTTGTTACCTAGCAACAGAAGACTATGTTTTGTTGATTCTGTCAAGACAACGAAAAGAAAATACGTGTCTTATATTTTGTGAATGTTTTATTATTGTATTGTGTTTTAATAAAGTTGATTTGAGTAATACAAAGCTTCTGCTTCTGCGAAATCCACCACCTCCAAGTGGTTATGGGCCCAGACCCAGAAGTTTAAGAGAAATGGAGCTTTCAAAAATTCAAATTGTAAAACTTGACGGCCACAATTGGATATCATGGAAGTACCGGATGGTAGCCTTGCTGAGAGGTATGGACGGACTCATGGATATTGTGGAAGGTAAAACACAAAGTCCAGCTAGACCTGAAGAGGGAAGCGGAGACGCTGCAATAGAACTGTACAAAAGCAGTCTACGTGAATTTGTGAAGTTAGAGAGTACAGCCCTGCTCTTGATAACTAACAATGTGACAGACGAGACGCTTGGCAAAGTAATTAGATTGTCCACTCCGAAAGAAGTTTGGAATGAACTCCATAGATTATATGAGGGACCTAACGAGGGCCGTCTCTATGATATATGTTTGGACTTCTTCAAGCTTAAGAGGGATCCGTCAGATGACATGTCGACTCATGTATCGAAATTAAAGAACTTGTGGCATAGTTTGAAGGAAGAGTTACTAAAAGAAGAAAAGGTAGAGTTACCTGAAGTCCTCTTGATTTGTAAGATCCTTGATACGTTGCCTGAAACTTATTTCTCGTTCAAGTCGAGTTGGCTGTTAATGTCAAAGAAGGATAGGACAGTAGATATCATTAGGAGCCAGTTGTGTGACTGAATTGAGTCTAGATACTATAGCCTTTTTTAGTTATATCCGGATTTTTTGTCGTCAGGGTTGTCAGTCTTGCTTTCGAATAATAAAATTATCCGGGTATGTTTTTTTACGAAGGTTATTATAGATAGAGTTACAAAATGAAACTGAATTACATAGTATAAATGGCGGTCTTATTGCTAAAAATTTCTACAAGGCAAGCTTTCGAAGGAGAGAAATTATAGTCAAAGGGTGATCTTTGAGATCAAAATGGGTGCCAAGTTTTTCTCCAAATGCCATATTATAAACTCAAGCGATCTTTGCTCCTTAGCGCCCTCGCCCACAGCGACTTTTTGTAGCGATGCAGTAGCGATGCTGTCGCGTGTTCGCATCGATACAGTCGCGTTGCGATCGCTAGCTGTGTGTCCTCGCCCACTGTAAACACGATTCAGTCGCGATGCAAACGCGATACCGTCGCGCTTCTGTCGCGATGCAAATGCGATTCAGTAACGGTACAAAAATGCCTGCGATCGCTACAGTTGCAAGATAGACTCCGTTAGACCGATGGACAACAGCACTCTCGATCTGTCTGTGTTGCACTACTCACGCGTCACCCTTCCTCCGTTCTCCTCCCGATGTCGTCCAACACGGATATGCGTTTGCATCGATACAGTCGCGTACCGCGTTAGTAGCGCATCGGCATCGCTTCTGTAGCGCGTTGGAAATGCGACTAAAGCGCGTTCGTAGCGATGCAGTTGAGTAAACGCGCGACAGCATCACTACAAAAAGTCGCCGTGGGCGAGGGGCCTTAAACATCAAGTTTCAACAAAATTTAATTTAACCGTCTTAGAATCTTACAAACAACTGAAAAACTCGCCAATTTATATTTAGAAGCAAAGATCGCTTGAAGATTTGTAATAATCATTTGGCATTTTGAGAAAAACTTGACACTCATTTTCTTCAGCCTACGACTTTTACATTTATGTTTCTGATGAGATATAATATACTGAAATCAATGTAAATTCATTCCAGTGATTTGTTATGTGTGGCATGGGAATGGGTCCACCCTCTTAAGGTATTTTCCTAAAACCCCATGTCGATACATATAGCCTTGAGGACCGGGGGTGCGGGTGAGGGTTAAGATGTGGAGAATGACTCAGAAGTCAGAACAAAAGCGGCTCATTGATGCTAGAAAAAAAGAAATTAAAAATCAAGTAAGGGTAAAATTGGGTTTACTAGTAGATGTTGTTCGTCCTAATTCTGGCACGACTAATGACGGAAACACCACGCGAATTATCTGACAAAAACCGACAAACTTTTTCCGAAATTTTGGATCTCGAAAAATGGCTGCTTGATGACTTGTTATTTTAAGTGTTTTATCTAGTGGCTTACCAATAGATTATCAAAAATTTGGCGAGTTTTGTAAACAAGTTGCTTACCAATACGTCAACGCTCTCTGAACAGGCCTCGGAATCAAGAAACAAATACAGTAGAACGTCGATTATCCGAACGTCGGTCATCCAAACGACCGCTTAACCGAACTAGCTACCAACCTCAAGGTCCGTTTCTCCCCACTACTTGTGCCAACACAGAGGTTCAACAATGGATGAATGTCAACGATTGAGATAATCTGGGATAGTGAAATGGTAGACCTCGTGACTGATGCCTCTAGTAATTGATGAACTAGTGAGGCAGATCATGAAGAAGAAAACATTCGAAGCATTTGCATGCTTAGAGATACTCAAAAAGTGCCTTTACAAAAAACCTTGCTGCGCTAGGTTTTTTGTATAAGCGGGTGAGCTTGCTTCGACCACCGAAGATTAAAGATTTTTTCAGACGTTGATTGTACCTATTATATTATTAAAAATAGGTTTTCTTGGTAAATAGGTAAATTATATTCTTTTTGTTGCACTAACCCGTGCTGAGGACAATTTTAAAAACAGAAGCCTTTTTTTTCTACTTTGTACGTAATGCAGAGAGGTTTGTACAGAGGCTCGAAATTTCGCCGATGCTTGTACTTGCCCACTAGCTCAGTTGGGAGAGCGCTGGCACGGTTAGCCAGAGGTCGCGGGTTCAAGTCCCAGCATGGGTGGAATTTTTAGCCTCTAAATAGGTTTTTAAAGTAGGCAAATAAAAGAACATAGTTCGATTATCCGAATAAATCGGTTTTCCGAACACCCATGTCCCCCAATTAGTTCGGATAATCGACGTTCTACTGTATTGGAATGGAAGGAAGTGATCGCGAGCATCATTATAGAAAAATGGATCGCTTAAAAACAGTGACAAATCTGTTTCATAGGGCTTTGGAATCTTCAGATCGTTTGATCTCAAATGGACGGCTAACCAAAAGACAAAATAAACAGCTGAAGATACCATTACCTGCAGCCGCAATAAAATTATTAAAATCTGTAGCTGTTCCAGATTTTAACCAAGATAATCCTAGTATTACCACCGAGATAGAAAACTTTGATTTTACAGTATCTTCAGTACTCCGCGTAGAAGACGATTGAAGAAGAAGAGAAGATTGCATTATTTTGGTTTAACTAATAATATGGTTGCTAACATCTTGCATTTCTAGTACGTCAACTTTTCTATATAACTCATGGTATCAAGATGAAGCTTTATAACACTAAGTATGTACTTAATTTTTTCCAAATTGTATTCATATTATATTTTTTTGGGTGGTTGGCGTGGTATGTAACCCTTGGTACGCGAGTCCGACTCGCACTTGACCGGTATTTCTACATCCGGATATCCGGATATTTGTGACAACCCTTATAAGAAACAAATAATTTACTATTACTCATAGACTCCACGAAAGTGGGATGTGGGTTTTTTATAATGGATAGAATAATAAGAGATCTAAATTTTCATCTATATAACTTTTCCCACTTTGGTGGAATAATTGAGAAAATAAATTAAAACTAAAAATTTTCAAATAATTATATCTATGGTTCTAAGCAATTTGCGACTATCGTTAATACTGTGAAAGTTAAAGCTTTTAAGGTAGGTACTTATAAGCGTAGATTTTTTTTTTTACTTTAACCGGATAAATTTTTCAGAAATTTCAACAATGTTTTTTCTTTAACTAGGCTCATTTGACCCACGGGAGTTCTACTCTAGTGTTTGTTATGATGATTTGTATCAGTTTTTGTAATAAGCCTGCAGACGTCCGAAAAATGGCTCCCATAATACACTGTGAAGCGTTACCAGCTAAACTTTTGTATTGAAAAAGTGTAAGTAGTTCGTATAAATTATATAATAGTGTAAATACATCGTTCCTTTGGTTTACATGTTTATACCTATTTGATTCTGCGCAAAAGACGTGTCGGTGTAAATAACCTCTAACCTACTTGGCAATACTTGAAGAATGGGAAGAAAAAGGAATAATGCTGTATTCAGGCATGTGGAATTGCTGGAATGTGGCAAAAAATCAAAGTGTAAGGTGGAGAATAAATTGTGGAAAGATTTTACATGTAAATTCTTCGTATTTATTTCATATAATACGATGTTCTAAATTCAATTTACTTTATCCTCTAGCGGATAAAAACGTCTTTTGCACTTGGATATCGAATAGCAAAAATACTCTTTCCGAGATTGGGGGATGAAGAAAAATTACTTAACCAATTTCTAAGTAGTTTAAGATTTTTCTGTTGGAGGAAAACTGGAATGATCTTTGTATAGTGCCACAAAGTTATCTGACCCGGTAGAGGTGTCAAATATAGTATGGAAACGTCAAGTTTACTATGAGAAAAGTGACGCCTTCACCGGGTCAGATAAGTTTGTCGCACTCTCAGAACACAAAAAGAAGGAGAAGTGCCATATCGCACCCCTAGATGTAAACCCCACCAACTCAAAAAAATACGAACTTGAGTTAGCTACATATTCGACCCCCTGACCCTACGCCCGACCCGAGAATATAACTCCCATATCTATATCTTGAGCCGTTGCCAAGAGATGGCGCTAAACGTTACTTTAGGTGAATGAACTCCTGTCTATGGGCGCGGTCACTACGCCGCCATTTTTAGTTACCAGCCAGACGTGAAGCAAAAAGATCGCTTTTCAAGCGGCGGATTTTGAGTTGTTGGAGCTTACATGAAGTTTAACAGGTAAGTTTCAAGTTCTAATTCGAGTTGACGGGGTTTTGTTGATGTTCGAGAGTTGAAAGTAATGGCTTAATTTGAGTTGCAGAAGTTTTGATGATTTATTGTCGCAAGATTTTTTGTTGTCAAATCAAAATAAGTACCTTTTAATGACAGAAAAAGTAGATTTAGACTTTCGCTAGTTTTATTGAAGGAATGTTTGAATTGATTTTACTTGAAGATAAATGAAATAAATTACTTATAAAAATAGAGAATGGTATAACTTATTAAATATTTTTAAATATAATCAATTATTATTCATAAATTTGGAAACTTACACGCGATAATTGATTTTTTTGAGTTGTTTGAGTTTACGTGATTTATGCAGCTATATGAACATTTCTTTATGTTTTAGAAAATGAAAGGGCGCGGAAAACTTTTGCTTGATATGGTTTCTGAAGCAAAAAACGACCCCGAGCCTGCCGAAGATGCAGAACCTTGCTGTTTAGGCAAAGATCTCAGCAAGCTACCCGAAAATTGCTCCCAGCCAACCGAAAATCGCTCAGAGCCAGCCGAAGATGTCTATGAGCCAGCTGAGGATCCTGGCTGCGATGCTGAGGAGAAAGCAGTTAGCACGGCTATGGAGTGTGATTTTCCAACTGAGGACTATGGAGTGTGATTTTTCAGACTGTAAGGGTCGTATTAGGTACAGAACGATAGCTAAGCATCGATCTGAATCTCTACTGGGCATGAGTTTTTGTGTTCCCTATTACAATGCACTAAAGTTGTTAGTGTCTGTCAGTTCAGCAATCTGTCACTGTCAACTATTTCGAATGGGATAAGTGAAACTGACTGACTGATAACAACTTTAATGCATCGTAATAGGGAGCACAAAAAACCCTTACGCAGTAGAGATTCAGAACAATGCTTAACTATCGTTCTGTAATACGACCCTAAAAGATTAGATTAGTATTTGATCGGAAACTATTTTTTTATATTTTTTCTCCGATGCGACGGTTTTCTTGATCGGATGGGCTATAAAGTCTAGTGTAAGAACAAGTGCCTGAAATACCTTATTATAGTTAAGTAAGTAAAATTTTAACAGAACTGTGATTTGTAACCTCAGGGTATTACTATTAGTTAGTTAAGTAAAAAAGAGACTGTAAAAAGTTTTTGAGACTGTCCTAATTAAATTAGGCAAAAATGTTCAACCTTTAAGAGTGCTTTTTAATTTTCATTATTTTTAAGATTTCACACTGAATTGTGATAATTGATGTTTTTAAGTTACTTAAGCCAGAAGAGGCTGCATTTAATTTTGTAATGTTATACTACTCGTAAGAAAGAATTTATAATAATAATTTGTAACATTGATCTCATTTTCAATAATACCAATATTAGTATTCTAAAGAGTGAGATATTCGATTCTGTATGGTTAGTCTTTAATAAATGTTTTATTCAATTTAACAGTTAATTTGTTTTATTACAATCATTGAACGGTTCCTGTACGATACTATACTAAAATATAGTTCCCTTTATTTCACCCGTTTAAATCATCATAATCAGCATCTATCAGTCCACTGCTAGACAAAGGCCTCTCCCATACCACAACACTCTATGCTCGGTCTTCCCCAATCTCCACCAGCGAACCGCTTCAGATCGTCGGTCTATCGGGCTGGTGAGCGTTAATACTATACAGTAACTCAAAAAAGTCGCCCCAATTTTGGCATGAAAACTAACGTATCTACTTTTTCCTTCAGATAAACTAAAGTAACTCCACTTAGTGTAGAAAAAACTTGATAACTACTGGGGCAAAACTAGAGGAACTCAAAAAAATCCAAATTTCTTAGGATTTAAGTAGATAATTAGAATATGAATTTGATCAAAATATTGTAAAAAACAATATCTTCCTGAGTGCATTGTTAGATTTTTCGTAACTATCATAAGCATTCTAAAATCTATTTTTCGTCATTTCTGAAAAAAATGTTTTTTTGAGTTACCGGAGTTTACATCTAGGGGTGCGATATGGGCGTGGCACTGTCGCTCAACGTTAGCCCGGTTGGGCTAACCTCGGCGAAACTTTTAAATATGGCCGTCAATCGCCTCGCGCCCGCTATCGCCGTAACATATGTGAAAAATGCCTGATTACCTACAGAAATCGCAGTGATACATGCTATTCAAATAACAGTGCAGTGTGTTTTCACCGGTAAGCCTATTTTACTCACTATATCCATCTTTAAACTACGAAAAATCATAATTATAATAATTTTCCTGTGCAATATGCATTCCAGTACTAAGAACATAAATGAGACGTATTTATATCGTCGGGTTTACTCCACTGCTGTTTTTATGTAGAATTTTCGTGGAGGTTTTCTAACATGGAAAAGCAAGCCCGCAATGGACCGTCTCGCGAAACTACCTATTGTTCCATGCGATGAATTGCGATGTTTCGTGGTACGGCCGCATGTATTTGCCGTGAACTGTCAAAGTCACAGTAGGTGTCAGCGGGAGTCATAGTGATGGGGTAGTTGCTTTCTTTCCAGACTGATTAAGTATCGATACTTCGTCGCATTTACACTCGTTCGTCCAGACTTCCAAAATTACGACTAGGTAGCTATTGTCCGCGACTCCGTCCGCGTGGACTTCAGTTGCTAAGGAAGCTTCTACTTTAGTGGCAGATTTTGTCGTAATATAAACAGGCTTAGTTTTCACCACGTATTTCAAAAAGTTTTTAATAAAGATTTAATTTCAGGTTTCCCAAAGACCCTAATAGGAAGGATAAATGGATTGAAACTACAGGGAGATTGCTTAACTGGCTTCCTCTCAATTTAAATACCTGTTGCTCCATCCATTTTACGGAGAAATGTTTCCAGATGCTAAAGAGTGGAAAAAATATTAACGTGGGCAGGTCCTGCTTTGAAAATACCAGTAATAAGGAGTTCCATAAATGTTGAGGTACCAATATACCTAAAATCACGGCATAATTATATTTTACATGGTGTGGAATATTCGATTGTTACTTTATTCTGATTCTCTATTTGAGGTGACAATGGACGCAACGACGCATAACTCTGCAAAAGAAAGTGTTTCTAAAGAAACAAGTCAGGTGATGTGGTTATGGTACTAAATAATATTCTTATACTCTTTTATGAGCCTAAAATTCGATTAATTTAAAATAAAGTAAATGAAGTGTTTTCAATAATTTAATAATTTATTTTAGATCCGTATTAGAAAGTTTCGGATATTGTTACTGTTGAAACATGCGTTCCTGAAGAAATAACAGGTGACCAGGTAATGTTTTTAATAATTTCATAATTTATTTACTATTTTAGATCCCCTTGGAAGTAACGGATATTTTTTTGTCGAAAAATGCTGCGAATGTCAAAGACCCCTGTAAATAATTGTCAGACATAGAGGAATGTCCATTCGATTGAACACATAATTTATCGGTCATATAGCGCCTCCACAGACTAGAAAATCGAAAAATCATATGAACAAAGTTGAAAATATAACATCGAGTTTTCAAAAGTCGTAAACCAAAATTGTTGTAAATGACTTACTTTAATTGACGTGTTTCAGGAATTGTGGTAACTTATAAATGGCCCTGTATAAATAAAAAAATATTAGATTTTTTACAAATGCATACTTTTTGTATTTTAGATACAGCAACGAGTTGCCGAAGGCCCAGAAACTGGTAGATTTATGTCGATTGAAGAAAAACCTCGAAAAAAGAAATCACGCAAAACATTGAACAATGTCAACAAGTGACAAGTTCTAAATAAATATTTACCTTTTAAGGGAACAGTAAAATATTCTTTGCAGGATCTCAGTCGGATGATGATGTTATCTTTTTAATGTAAATGTGTTTCGAAAGTTTCTTTAAGTTTATGTTTCACAAGTTTCTTTTGGCCAGTTTCTGAATTGAGAATTTCGCTAAGTAAATGGTTAACTGTAGTGCTGTCTCTTCAAATTTTTCACAAAAAAGCGTGCCAGAACATTACTTATGTTTTTACTTAGTGAAATTCTCAATTCAGAAACCGGCCCTTTGAGTTCTTACTACCTAATGTAATAAAAATATTATTTATGTGATATTATTGAGAATGTTTTTTATGTAGCCATCACAGTTATCACCCACCAAGGCAATGAAAATTTTAATCCGAACTCAGAAACATCTACCAGTCACTGCTCATTAATTCACGAGTTAAAATAAGTAGTTCTAGATTTTTTAAGGTGTGCGCTATACAAAAACGCGCATAAGGTGAAGGCAAGGCGCAGGCATCTTGCCGCTTCAAACAAAAATTACGTAGGCGATATGTTTTGAATTATATTCAAGCGGCGCGGCACAGCCAACGTCGTTTCGTCGCCTATGTAGGTTTTGCATACCTATATTTTGTAGGTAACTCAGCAAATGTTCTCTAAACTTTGTCATTTACAATAATTGTATGATTAGAATTTACGATGAAACGGAATTCACGAATTATACGATAGGTAGGTATGAACAAAACTGACATATTTAGGAATTAACACATTGGTAGGCAAATCCTGTAAAAATAAAAGCTTAGGCAGCCTTTTGCAAAGGATTACTACAACGAAATAAAGTAGTTACAGACTACGCGACGTAGAGAAATAATTAGTTACTATTTAGGTATAGATGGCAAGAAAAAAATCGACACAATGTATAAAAAAGTTTTTGTACGATGTACGATTTTTTTTAAGTATAATCGATAATGTACTTTTTCGTCCCCATCACTAATGTTGTGCTGCTCTTCTCATTGGCTGTTTCATTTGCGTAAACAGCGAATAGTGAGCCGGTTGTTTATGTTGTAATCAAATAGAGATTATGAGGACAATGTAGCTGTGTGAGTAAGTGGCGACATCGGTTTTCTAGCAAACGGGCCATTATAACACTTCTCCTTATTTTTGTGTTCTGAGGTCGCACTCTATATTACCCGCTCGTGCACCCAGATCCACAAGGGAGGGAGGGATACTCACATAACCACGCGCGATGCGTGAAAAAGATAGACTATAATGATGGCGGAATGTGTGTGAAAGAGATGCCATATAACGTTATGTTAAGTTACGTTAACGCTATTATAGCGCTATTTATAAAGTTAAGTCGGGCATAGCGCTATTGGAATAGCGCTATTCGACTAATATAATAACGTTATACCCCGTATAACGTTTTGAAATTATAACGTTTTAGGAAGCTTTTCATAGCGCTATGACGCATAGCGTTAGGAGCATAATAGCGGTATTTCAAGGTCTGGCCACAACTAGGTATTGATGGACTCACGTACCTATGTGTGTTCCACGTTCGTCCATCAATGCCTCTTTTTGCTGGCCGCTGCAGTAATGTACTATTAAAATGAAAAAAAAAAGAATATTTGGTTCCATATTTTTTTGTCAGAGAACACAGGATAGACTGTCAAACATTTATTGTGAACTAGCGAATGCTGTCTTATTTGCTCAAACTTTCGAAAACGTAGGTAGGTACCATAATTTTCTGTATCCGACGCCATGATTCCAGAGTTGGCAGATAACATCCTTAGTCTGGCAACACCTGTACCGAGTCGTGTAATGGCCCAGGTTTTAAACCACTGGTGAGTTATAATCCAGTTTTGACGCAGTTATGCACCCGTTATAACCCACTATGGCGGTTCATAATGATTTCGTTCAATAGTAATACGGAATACGTCGAATAATGTGCACGGCGTTGTAGTTGTAAGCTACATGCATCGTTATGAAATTATGCACGCAAAAATATACAGGAAATTCTCCATACAATACAATACCTATTAGGTTGGGATTTCACTTCGATGTTTAGTTTTTATCTCTTGCGCTCGCATTGTACTAAGGGCCAGTGTCCTAAATGGAGTTTAAGTCGAGATTTTGACAGTTCGTGCATTATCTGTCAAATGCTTGACTTAAACTCTAGTTTGCGAGATCCGCAAGTGGCCCTAAGTACCTAAGTACATTTAAACCTAAGCATTGCAGGCAATGCATCTCATAAAGTATAGCAAGCAAGCCACACTTTTATGATCCTTTGCACCGGAAATCCCCGAGCGTGAGCGAGTGGGACAACGACATCGTCAATCTCGCTCGCACTTGCGCCGTGCATAATGCGTACGGCACAGCACTCACTCCAGTACTTTGTTGCTTAGAATGCGCACGAGTGTTTTTTGGTGTAATTTCGTTTTTTTTTTTATCGAACCGGCATTGTTTATTGTTACTGTGATCACTGTTTACCTGAATGACCTTGGCCTGAATGCTGACTGAACTTCCAACGCGATATTTTATGCACATTTTCATTGTGTAAAGGATTCAGTCACTCACTGCAGTTCCTGATAAAGTGATGATGCCCGCCTGTGTTGAATGCACTTGGCGTTTTACTTAAATATTTCTGGATTATTTAGAAAGTATAGATGCAGAATCATTATTAGGACTACATTATCTGAAAATATTTCACGGGCACTTAGTGCAGCGTGTCACTTAGTCCAAATCTTACAACATGTTACTTAGGTTAAATCTTCCATTTTTAGGGTTCCGCAGTCCGACAAGGAACCCTTATAGTTCTGCCATGTCCGCCTGTCTGTCTGTCTGTCTATCTGTCCGTCCGTCCGCGGCCTAGCGAAAAGACCGGTGGTACTTGTCTGTCTGTCTGTCCGTCCGTCCGCGGCCTAGCGCAAAGACAGTGGTACTAGAAAGCTGTAATTTGGTATGTGTATACATATTTATCACGCCGACAAAGTTAAGTAATAAAATGTCAGAAAGTTTTTTTTAATGTACCTCCCCTAACATGACAAGGGGGGGTGGGGGCTGATTTTTTTTCTTCTCTACCCCACCGTGTGGGGAATCGTTGGATAGCTATTTTAAAAACATTGGGAGTTTACTAAGATCATTTTACAATTGAGGCATCCATTTTCGAAATATTTAGCTTGTACCTGTGTCCCCTCTACAATCTAAACCTTTGCATTTAAAAAATCTAAAAAAAAATCACGATAGTAGCAAATATAATAAATTTAAAAGAAAAATTATCACAGCTGACTAGGCTTTACAGGTTTACAGGTCGATTACATTAATGGGATTAGTAAAAAAGCCTCCTATTTTGTTTGATAGCTGAATTTTGTGATTATGTTAGGTAATAGGTTGTAATATCTAGATGTCTGTGGAACCCTAAGCTACGCGTGGCTCGACACGCTTTTATATGTACTTTTATTCATAGAAAACATAGTATTTTGAAAACATAGCAGTTCATTAAAACTTAAAAATACTTCAGTGGTGCAAAAATAAATCACTATGGCACTATAATGTCAAGCAAAACTCCCGATTACTCAAAGCATATTTGTTTAGTTGTAATTTGTTCTTGTTAAATCGTATCGCTCCTGTCTTTCATTTTGACCCACCAAAAAAGTATTTAATGGGATAAAACTGGTCGATAACGTTATAACCCGGATTAAAACTGGATTATAACTACTGGGTTATAATCTACTACCCATCTCTAGCGTGTGTGGCCCGGGGGCGTGCGCAGTGTTGCCAGATGCTCCCGTTTTCCGCTTTAGGCCTTCACGGTTCCGCTGTTTTCAAATCTGCTCGAACCTCAGGATCGAAAAATAAAAATAAACCTCTGACACAAAAAAGTCCCATTGGGTAGGGCATTTTGATTCTTTTTAACAACTTAAACTTTCTAGGCACTGCACATTTTATATAGTTATTCGGCTATTCCGACGTTAATAAAAGTAATTGAAACCGTTATACCATTATATAAAACATTTTGATTCTTATTCTAACTTTTATAAGAACTTACCATACAAATGTTTGTGAGATTCACAGATTATTAAAATTTTTTTTAGTTCCGTCTATCTGTGGTTGCCAACCGGGAAGGGCACACACAACACCTAAGTAGCTTAAAACTCTTCCTTCCCTACATTAGAACAGAAAATGTTTTAGGGTTGCATACCCGACGGGTGCCAAACGGGTCCCGTTATTACTCTGCCTCAGCTATCTGTCTGTCCGTCCGTCCGACCAACCTCTATCTTTGGAATCCTAATAGGTAACCAGTTGAAATTTTCTCAGTATACGTGTTATTGCGGGGGATTACCTAACAAATAATAAAATTTACAAAATTATAAAAATAAGGGGGGTCTCCATACAACAAACGAGTTATATTCACCGTTTTTTTTGTTTATGCTCAATCGTAGAAACGGTAATACACACAGGCATCAAACTTGGCGTGATTGTGAGACTTATTATATAATAATATGAACATTCCAACGACCGCGACCCTCGGTGCGTGAGTACGACTCGCACTTGGCGGTTTTTTTTTTTAATAATCAAAAACAGCATTAAGCGTAGCCGTAGGTATGAAGTGAGTAGAATCCCGGTTTTTTAGTTAAAAATCGGCCTTTTTAATCGACTTAAAAAAGGAGGAGGTTATCAATTCGACGCGTATATATATATACATATATATATATATTTTTTTAAGGACTGCTCCCGAATTTTCAATATTCCCATCTGGCAACACTGTGCGTGCGTGCCGCCAGTGTTGCCAATTTGGCATATTTTATGCTAAATTTGGCATATTTTCTTTATGTTTAGCATATTTATTTGGCTTTTAGCATACAGCATAATTTTTAGCATTTTTTAACGTGAGCGATAACATGTTTCCGAACGTAACTCTACGGCCCATCACTAATATTTTTATTCGGCGACACTTTTAGGGCGAATATCATCCTAACTGGGATTCCAATATTTTTGGTTCATTTTGTTTTGATTGTCTATGTTACATTGTGGACTCATTGGTTTCATCGTCTATTCGTTTGTTACCGACTCACTTACGTCTGATATTTCGTGCGATTTACCAATTTCTTTTTAATTTTGAGTTTTATGACAAAAAATAATGGCGTAAGTATAATCAACATTATAGGTCAGCTGGGAGCAAATAAAAGATTTTAAAGAGGGGTTGCAGACCGTTGAAAACGAAATCAGGAGTGCAGTCTCTTTCTTGATGATCTCTTACAAAATAGAGTTGAGCGTTTTCACTGTTAATCGATTTCTGAGCTTTGTTTTAATCAAACTCATTTGGTTTTGTATATAAGATTTGGACTCGAGAGAGTAGGGAAGTACTGTTATTCCTACGAAGTGCCAGACAGTGTTCTGCGCTGTATTGGTAGCAAAGACACTTACGATAGAACCTTCAACATCAGCTGCAACTGTTGATGTTACTGATGATGACGAGGACATTGACATTTTGTTTGACTGATATACTATTATTCCGCATAACATTAGATGGGAATAAGATTATGAAACATTTAAATGAATAAACATTTTAATTCATAAGTTGGCATTTTAATTTAGCATATTTAATAGAGAGTTGGCATATTTTTGACGTCGATCTAGCATATTTTGTAGTTACGGAGTTGGCAACACTGCGTGCCGCGCTGAGCTGGTTGATTGATGCCGCTCTTTCTTTCTTTTCGTCTCGCCGAGTCGCCGCCATTTTGATATAAGTCAGCGAAGTGGTTTTGGTGGATTTGCAGCGTCAAAGTATTACGTTTTTACTTGGTGAAGTTGAGTGTGGAATCGAAAATGGGGGACCGTAAGTTAATACTGCCTTATCTATTATTTGAAGCAAGATGCAAATCGACCACGATGTACCGATTTACGGCTTTCTCTTTTTAATGATTAATTTGCTATTTTAGACTACTCTGCCGGAGATTACAGCTCAGGAGGTGGCTATTCTGCCCAAGCACAGTATTCAATGCCTCCTCCACCGGTTGCTTCAGGAGGTGGAAGTTACGGCGCCGCCCAGCAGCAGGGAGGGTATGGTCAGCAAAGCTATTCTGCGTCAAATCCGCAACAAGATTGGAACGCTTCAGGCGGTACTGGTAAGCTATGCTTCTTGTTAATACCTCTTACATCTCTTAGTTCAATTCAGTTAGCCATGTTAGGTTAGGTTGTAGCCATTTGGTAGCTTCCTTGAAGTACTTATCTAATATGTCCAGAACAAGAGGCGTTGAGGCCTAGAAAGAGACTATTATAGCGTTACAGCTCAATGGATCGCCACCAAAACAGAAAAAAAAAACCCATCTGATAAGGACATAGGTGAATGACAAATATAATATAAAATGACTGGAGCGGTGGAGGAACGCGGTGGTATCGGAGCGGTAAAACACCGGCTTCTCATTCGGGAGGTTGTGGGTTCCAATCCCGGGATGAACCAATGACTTTGTTTTCTAAGTTACATACATTTGTGAAATTACAGTAGCAATACCACTCGCTATCTGTGAAGCAAAACATTGTTAGGAAACCCTAGTGTATTGCATACCTCTGCACTTGCTCTGTACAATGGCCCAACTATAAGGCTAAGTGTGGAAATCTTCAGTTGAACTAGAACTGGAGTGGTGGTCCTGCCTTGTGAAGTCCTGAGTTCAAATCCTGGAATGTGCCAATGTTTTTTGATTCTAAGATATGTTAAACAAGCAACGCCACTCACTAACAGTGAAGGAAAACATGCCAAGTGAATGTGAATGAACCTGAGTAAATCTGAAGGTGTTTACATACCTCAAAGCTAAGTACAATGTCCCAACAGAGGTTACATGAGCTCATGCTCTCTAATCTAAGTCTACTATTTTTACTGCAGGTGGTACTGCTAGTTACGGAGGCAATCCATCTGGCAACAGCTATGGCCAGCAGAGTTACGGTGGCAGTAGCTATGGCGGCAATGCAAGCTTTGACCGTAGCAGCACTAATAATGGCAGTGGATACAATGCTGGTGGAAACAGTGACCATGGTGGCAGTGACCGCGGGGGCTCCAACTATGGAGGTGGAGACCGAGGTGGAAGTGGCTATGGAGATCGTGGTGGAAGCTATGGAGGAGGTGACCGACCAAGCTACAATAGAGATGGGGGGAGTAGAGATGGAGGATATGGGTCAGTATATTTATTACTTAAACAATTATCTATCTTTTGTCTAAAGAAATTAAGGCTGATGTTAATTCTGGCATGTATCTCACTCTCAAATTCTAATATTAAATGGTTTTTAAAGAATAAGTATACATTGACAAAAGTAAATGTAGTCTGAGGCGTCAATGAATAGTAAAATTATGGACATTTTAGACATGTTTTCATATTTCCATATGGAGTTGTTGATGAAATAATGTGGCATAAGAAGTTCATAATTTTATTGGCCAATTATCTTTATCAAAAACTAAGTATAGGATAACAAAAATGTCTCTGATTTTACATTCTAACAGGCACTATCTGTGTCAACAGTACACTCATATTACAATTATTAAAAATTGTAGAATGTGCGAGTGAGAGGTAAGCTACATGTAAAAGCAGGGTATTGAGTTTCTAAACACCATCCTAAAAAGTGATACAACATTAAAATAAAGCCAGTAGATCATTGGGATTAGAGAGATATTTCAGCTTAAAGAATTTTGGTATTTTATACAAGTAGAACAACACTTTCCTGTGACCTGGAAGGTTTGTGGTCTCCCCTAATATGAAGTTGTGCTTCGTGCTATTGTCACATGCAACATCAGCAAAATGTTAAGGTCTATTGCATTTCAAAGTATATTTAATGGTGAATGGTAACTTCTGGGAGTACTCTGAATTAATATAGTGTGAAATGAAATGTGCTACATATGGTTATTGTCAGAAAAAATATACTACAAATTACCAGGAAGTCCTGCCTTTTGGTGGATAATAATTTTTAATTGTGACTTACCTTAGCTACGGGTTTCATAGCTTGCATGAGCATGGCTTATAACCTAGGATTTAAAGCAAATCTTAGTGTATCAACCTTGCTCGTGCGGACTATGGTGTCGCTGTGGCATGAACACTTTAATTAATTGCCAAAACTCCACAGGGTTTACTTAAGGCCAGGTTCTCCGAGCACACGGATTTGTTGGGGGGAAAGTAGGCATTTTTTAAATTACAGAAACCCTACCTATTAATAGAATTTTTACTATGAATCTTATTAATAGAATTTTGAGGACCGACGTCATTAATACATTCATTAATAGTCATTTATTTTTGGTATATGTTTTGTTATGCAAAAGAATAATAAACGACGGCCCCGGATAGGCCCATTGAAAAGTATGTAGCATATAATATTTTTCAGATTTTAAATACTAACCATTAGTGAGTAAAATGTATTTTAAAACACCTGATTTAGGGGTAATGTCGGAGAACCCAGTCTTAATAGCTACGGAACTAAATAAAATTAGTAATAGTAATATTTCACCTGCTTTCACTAGCCTAACCAGACTATATGGATAAATCCAACCCACTGCAGGGCACATACATTCTCTCAAAGCCTTCAATCAAAAATTTAAGAAACACCAACATTCATTTACAATTGTTGAAAATACAAGAGTTTTAACATTAGCAATTACTCAGTAGAGTGTCTCATTTGGCATTTAATTAAATGAAAGGATTTATGTTGCTATGAAATATTAATTCTTGGGAATAGAACATCTGTAGAATTAAGGTTAAGCGAATTATCTGGACCTAATGTGTACAAGAGGTGCACCGTAATATTTGCAAATATTGGCTGGGAATAGGCTTCTGGCAAAGAACCTATAAATTCATTCAACTGTTCCCTGGGCATATAAACAATTTTTCGAAATACTATTAAAGTCAAGAAATTGTTAGTAGGGGTTGATATTTCTTGAATAAATGTGATAAATTAATGCCCTAGGACAAGCAAACAACTTGATAGCAATGGCTATCAAGAGCCGACTTGATATCAAAGAAATGGTTATTATGTTGGTAGCATATTTAAGCTTTTTATAAACAGTTTGTTTATCTAGGTAAAAGCTGAACGAAAGTAAAAACTCTACAACATTAAACAGCTTATCAAAAATTACATGCGTGAACTCTACTCTGTTATGTTATGAGCGACTCAGTAACAGAAACATAAAATTTGATCTGCTGCTGTTGATGGTGCAAGCAAAGTTAAAATGAGTTGGCTGGAAATAAAGTGCTAAGAATTACTCCCATTCCAGTATACATTTGTGTTAAAGAACTGGCATCATAAACATTTTGCAAGTGCATGAAAGTTGACCCACATCAGCTTAAAGCTGCTTGCGTGTTAATAAATAATATGTTATCCTTGGTGGCAAAATATCTTCTAAGTGCTACTATGAACCATTTGCATAACTAATTCGGTTTTAATGTAGCTTGAAAACTGAAGATCTAAAATAACAGTCAGTAACAGTGGCCTCTGCCAAGAAGTGGCTTTCAGGTTTGTCACCAATTGGTATAACTAACACAGCACAATCAATACCAAAATGGTGTAGAATATATCCATTGGTCCAGATAATGAGCATAAATGATTTTTTCATTTTGTATTGTTATTTATACACTTTTTCAACTTGCTTTCATGTAATGTTTCATGATGGTTTACTATGTCTATTGCAATAATGTTACAATATGTTCTAAGGTTTTTAAGGTATCAAGGTTATTACTTTATGGTAAAGAAAAGGATTCTCGGCTTCGTCATGGTCACTGTAAGGAGCACCTAGGTGTGAATCAATCAGCGTGCTGCATACAGTGTGGACCCCAGCCTGCCCCAGTGTACTAAGCGGTGTTCTTGTTGTTTTAGTGGCGGCGGCAGGGGGGGTGGTTTTAATAAAGGTAAAGCTCCTCGCCATGAGCGATTGGTGCTATTGTCATACTTTTTAACTGTATTTATTTAAGGGCTGCCAAACTGTGAATTTGTCTTATTGATAGTAGTCTTGCTTCATAATGATTAACTGTTAAGGTAGTATATTCAGCAACAGCTGCGTCTACCGCAGCTCATGTCATCGATCTACCAAGGGTTTGAACCAGCTAGCTTATTTGATACAAAATAAGTATCGATCAATCGTACATCATCCGCGAAGTGTAATCATAGACGAATGATTCGCTAGACTAATTTTATCTTGTAGGCGATAGGTCTGTGTAAAGTAACTCAAGTGTTTTTGGTGTCAATATTGCAGTCAGATCTACTGAGGGTAGAGCCAGCTTATATGATACAATAGAGTGTTGATCACTACAAATATTACACAATCGTACATCATCCGGGACGTGTAATCGAAAGCGATTTATTCGCTAGGTTCATTTAGCAAGCCACGGTCTGTGTAAAGTAATTTCAAAGTTGTTGGTATCAATTTGCAGGAGCTACCAAGGGTAGACCAAGCTTATATAATACTAAAGGTGCATCTCCGGTGTCGATCACTACAAATGTGCTATCCGCGACGTGTAATCTCGCCGTGTTTGCTTTGGCTAATGTCATCTTGTAGGTGATAGGTATGTAAAGTAAATTTTGAATTCTGGGTATCAATATGCAGCGAGAGCTTGGGCACCTAGCTGCGTACATTGTATTTGAAAAACTGGCACAAAGGGTTCCGTACCATTATCTTTACAACATTAGACAAAGATCAAGACAAGATAGATTAGGTACATTGAGAACAGCGTCATCTATAGGAACCAACAAGAAGCGTTCAACGACATGACATCGGCGCTGTGAAGGTTACATAGATGGCCGCTAGATGGTGAGCGCTGTCTTTAGACAACGTTTGTTGTATGGAAGCCCCCAACAAATATTTATTTTGTTCTGTTTAATATCTTAGAGCGCGGTACAGCGTGTCAAAAAAATTATAATAATCGTACTTATATAACTCATATCAATAATTAACTAAAAACTTACATGATAAATATTCAATTCAATTCAAATATTTTTATTCATTGTAAAAACAGAATGTTTACTCAATGAACGTCAAAGTTGTTAGTTTCACAATTAATGGATTATGTGGAGAAGAAGCTAACAAAGAAACTCCACATTTATTCTTTTCAAAACACGTTTTAACTTAATTAACAGAGTTTTCAACTTAAAATATTAGTTATGAATGTGTTGAACACTAGTCACAATCGTCCTTTAAATAATATTAACCTACTGTTTAATGCCAAACATCTTTGTCTTCTAAATAATCCTTGATGTTATAGTAAGCCTTTTTGCACAGAATGTGCTTAACACATTTTTTAAATCTAGAGCAATTTTGTTGTAGAACCTTATACAGTGCCCCATAAAGGATGTGTTAACTTTTGCAAGTCTAAATAGTGGAAATGACAATTTATTTTTATTTCTAGTATTAACATTATGGTGGCCACCAACATTTTCGAAGTCTTTGATGTTTTTTCTAACGTACATAATATTCTCATAAATGTATTGACATGCAACTGTTAAGATGTTGGTTTCTTTGAAGAAATCTCTTAGCGAATCCCTACTACCTAACTTGTAAATAAATCGGATGGCTCTCTTCTGCAAGATGAAGATAGTCTCAATGTCTGCTGCCCGGCCCCATAGTAGTATACCGTAGGACATAATACTATGGAAGTAACTAAAATAAACAAGCCTGGCAAATAATAAACAAATAAATAAATGACTATAATAAATATGCAAACAAATCTACTTGAAAACTTTAATATCGTTAATGTAACATAATTAATGATCCACAATTTTACAAAATACAGCACATACAAAACACCATGATGATGCGATCACGTGGTCAAAAAAGAGCCTGTTGCTTCTCAAATAAAATGCTAAGTCTTGAATCCCCTCGTGATTCAAGTGTTAGTCCTTCACTTGCGTTTGATTCATGGCCATCGATAAAAATCTGTTTTTATTGCATACTATGCTTTATGTACCATGACTACGAGAAAAAGAAAGAAAATAAGACATTTAACCAAGAAAAAAAAGGAAGGTTAAATGAATTAATACGCAAATTAAAATTGGAAATGAAGAGTAATTTTCTTATTATTATTATTATTAGCATGGTCAACTTTTTTACCAATGACAGCAAAGAACACAAAACAGTTTCTATTCTAATGCTAAACTCCTTGTTGAAAATGTCGACCAATCAAATCTCGAGGAGTTGTTGGCACAAGGAGTTATATAGAGTATTCTTCGCACAAGGAGTTTGTATAGAGTATTTTTTGCGCAAGAAGGTTGTATAGCAATGAGCTGGAGGTCGAATGAATTAGAATCCTGAGCGTTAGCGAGGGAATCAAAAGAGCACGAGGTGAAAAATCTTTGCACTCGAGTGCAACACGTAACTTTTCATCCCACCTCAGCGAGGAAATGACTAAATGCAAAAAAAACCACAAAGGAGGTTCCGAGCCTGAGTTTACAAGAAATTAAAAAAAGTAATATAATAAATTCGGCACCATGGAGGTAGAAGTAAATAGGTTTAACGATGTGATGTTTTGAATTTACAAACTTAGTGCACTCGATGTTCTAAATTCAATTTACTTTTTATTCGGATAAAAACGGCTTTTGCACTCTGATATCGAAGAGCAAAAATACTCTTTCCGAGATGGGGGGATGAAAAAGTTATTTGGTTTTTAATTGTAACTGGTCACTTATATTGAAGTTGCATCCTTTACGAAATTAAAAACAAAAGCACAAGTTCTTCATTTTTAGCCCTACCTAAAAAAGTGACGCCATTGAATTTTCTTAAACTTTTTAATTACAAAAACTCGCTCAGAAGACTTAATCTTTTGAGTGTTGTTATTGATTGAGTACCTATTTACTCTCAGGAGGATAAAATGAGAGCACTTTTCTGTATTAAATAAAAAATTAATCAATGACTTCACTTTGTTTTAGGTGTTTTACTTTGTTTTTTGTTTTAGATACATCGTTTATTTGTGCTTAGAGACACACATAAATCATTAAGTACATCCATATAAAAAAGTTGATTACAACAATAGTTTAGGCACAAGTACAGACCTATCAAACGTGTAGATGGACCCTTGACTACCATATTAGGAACTGCTAACAAAAACGCTGCATGATTTTAAAAACCTATTTAGAGGCTAAAAATTCCACCCATGCCAAGACTTGAACCCGCGATCTCTGGCTCACCGTATCAGCACGGGTTAGTGCAACAAAAAGAATAAAATATAATCATGTAGGTACAGCGATATCATTCCGATGTAAAAACCTAACTGCAAAGTGGGTTGCACGAGGCTGCAAGTGATGTAATTCACTTCGGCCAGATGTCGCTGCCTGTACGTAATACAGAGAAAGTTTGTAAAGAGGCTCGAAATTTCATCGATGCTTGCACTAGCCCATTAGCTCAGTTGGGAGAGCGCTGGCACGGTGAGCCAGAGATTGCGGGTTCAAGTCCCGGCATGGGTGGAATTTTTAGCCTCTAAATAGGTTTTTAAAATTGTCCTCAGTACGGGTTAGTGCAACAAAAAGGATATATAACGCTGCATGATGTTCTTTTGTTTTTTATTTTTATGAACAATGTCACTTTAATATTTGGTGGGCAGTTATAATTAAAAAACAAAGAACTTTTTTTTTATTCCACTTTGAAATCTTGTTCCCTAATTGTTTTGAGCAGTGTATAATAATATATCCTTACTAACACGAAAGTTTGTATGTATGGATGGATGTTTGTTTCTCTTTTACGCATAAACGGCTGATCGGAGCCGGATGAAATTGTGCACAGATATAGATTATAGTCTGGATTAGCACATAGGCTATTTTTATCCCGGAAAAATACACATCAAAATTACCACTCGAACGAAGTCGCGGGTAATATATAAAAGGAATATCTCAGTGTCGATCACTACAACATTTACAGTCGTACATCATCCGTAACGTGTAATCCTAAGCAATTGTTTCGTCAATGTTAATTTTATCAATTTGATCAATGTCATTTTGTAGGCGATAGGCCTGTGTAAAATATCTTAGTTCCCAGTGAAAACAATGCAGTCGGGACTTCTAAGGGTATACTCCGCTTAATAGTACGAAAGGAGTATCTCCGAGTATCGATCACTACAACGTACACAAACTTACATCGTCTTCGGGGATTAATAATAAGCGATTGTTTCGCTTTTTGGTCTATGCTTTTGGCAATGTCATCTTGTAGGCGAAAGGTCTAAAGTTCCCATTGAAAATAATGCAGTCGGAACTTCTATGAGTATCGATCACTACTACATACACAGACTTACATTGTTATTGGGGAGTTTGTAGAATTTTTTATAAGTGATCTCGGTGTTCTTGATGTTAAAATGCAGTTATTATTAATGCTTTTTTGCACAAAGATAGTGTACAGAAGGAAGAAAGTGTAGTGTGCAGTCGATATTTTATAAGATTAATGTGAGTTAATTTTAAGTAATTCAGCACTGGGTAGATATAAATTATAGGGAAGCGTCGTCTATGAGTTATATATTTAGGGAGGGGTACTTCATGTGTACAAAAGGCCTGTCTGGGTGCATTTCTATGTTACCATAGCACAGGGTATCCTAGTACGGGACCAAGACAAGTGATTATTAATTACATGTTTCCTAAAGCAGTCAATAACTCAAGTACCTTTGGGAGCTTTGGATAGAATAAATAAAGATAAATAACTTCCACACAGCACAATCACTTGACCTGGTCCCAAACTAGGATACCCTGTACTATGGTAACCAGGTAAGGACATCACAAACATGGAAATACACCCAGACTGAGGCCATTTCTTCAAATGTACGGCGACCCCCAGTCGGAATCGAACCCAAGACCTGTGTCTTGGTAGTTAAGCTCCTCAACGGCTAGTCCCAACGAGGCAGTCAGAAACGAGAAATTGAAGGCTATCCTTAAAAACTGGTTCTAACATAATATCATTAACAGAGTTATTTATAAAAACCACGATTCCTCTAAAACACTCATCAAACGGAGATTAAATAGTCTTTTAACGCTTTCCCTTTACCACAGCCTATTCAAAGTACGTAAGGGATCGTGTTTTTGTCATTAAAATTGTAACGGCCTTATTTATAAAAACACGATTCCTCTAAAACACTCTTCAGAAGCAATTTATTTAATCTATGGTTGCGTCTTTTCCATGTAGAATCTCCACCACATACTATTTTAGTCGACGTTTATCGAGTGTTTTTAAGTAATCGTTTTTTTATAAATGAGACCGTTAATGTTTCACTACGAATTGCGCAGCTAAAAAAAAAGAGAATGTACAGTACAGTCGATAACAACATGCACTCTGCCCAGCTTACCTTACATGTTGGCGGATTTGCAACAAAAACATAGGTCGAA
This sequence comes from Yponomeuta evonymella, assembly GCA_963969515.1. Lineage (NCBI taxonomy): Eukaryota > Metazoa > Arthropoda > Insecta > Lepidoptera > Yponomeutidae > Yponomeuta > Yponomeuta evonymella. The sequence continues at coordinate 10,335,777 of OZ018346.1, forward strand.
TACGGTATTTGACACAATCAAAAATAAATTATTTCATATGCTCGATTAAAACAAAAATTACAAAATATCTCGGAAAAAGTATCTCTTTTAGTCAATTACTAGTTATTACAATTTTTAAATAGATTAAACATAAAAAGAGTGCTCTGCAATGTGACGTCATAAGCAAGTATTTTCATACAAAATTCCGTTTTAAAAGTAACTCATTTGATATTTTGTCAAATACCCAATTGCTGTTGTTTATAAAAGTTACAAAATGTTGAACAAGTAATTTAAAATACGTTTGCGCAGTTAAATATAAGAAATCGCCCTTCACATAAGGATTTTCAAACTTGAAAATAGACTTGCCTGTAACCACGGTTGGTAGCACACATGCCTGTTACTTATACGTACACACAGTAAAACCGATTTAGAAAGGGAAAAAGAACCTGTTGCTGTGTACAACCACGAAAATTTTAAAAACTAGGCCGGGAGTAGAGTAGTCACAAGCTGTGGGAGGAACTCATGCTGATTTTACGGATCGCCACGAATTGACAAACTAATCGCTTAAATGTTTTAGAAGGAGATGTTAAACTGAATCATCCTAATATACAGAGTGACTGATAATTTCGTTAAGCAATGAATACTAAGCTGTGCATTATTTCATAGTTTTCTTTGTTTGTATCCAAAAGCTTCTCAAGTATTGTTAGCATCACAATATCACTGTATATCTTTTTGGCAGCCCTGCCTGTGGTTTCAATATTATGATTATGGTAACAACCAGGTACAAATGACACATCGCGTCAGAAATGGTACATAAGGTTAAGATCAGTATTTAAAATACCGGCCAAGTGCGAGTCGGACTCGTGCACGAAGGGTTCCGTACCATTATCTATAGAACATTTGAGTATTTCAAGCGTCTACCTGTTGCTGTTATTAATATTGAGCAAAAAGTCACGTTTGTTGTATGGGAGCCCCTGTTTATTCTCTTTTTAGTATTTGTTGTTATAGAGGCAACAGAAATACATCATGTGTGAAAATTTCAACTGTCTAACTGTTACGGTTCATGAGATACACCCTGGTGACAGACGGACGGACAGAAAGCGGAGTCTTAGTAATAGGGTCCCTTACCTTTTGGGTACGCAACCCTAAAAATGAGGTTCGGGACTTCGAGAAGATAGTTGTAACAAAGTAATTTCATTATGTGCATTAAATATGTGTTGCGATTTTAAGACATACTGTTAAAATGCGTAGGTAGTTAAGCGATGCGCTTATCGAACGCGAAAACTATAATCTATTTCTCTGTTCACTATTGATGGTTTCAAAACAATAAATATTTACAGTAGTTCAATGCAATAATTTATCAATTTAGGCTTAATAACATCGACTTGTGTACTAAACTCTAGGTGGCGGTGGAGGATACGGGGGCGATAGAGGAAGCGACGGTGACATGGTCACTCAAGAGGACACTATCTTTATCCAAGGAATGGTCCCAGACACATCCGAGGCAGAGATTTGCGAGTATTTTGGTGCAATTGGAACCATCAAGGTAATTTATTACTGCCGCTTATCCAATTTTCGAGTCACTAATAAGTTTTGAAAAATACTGAATTTGTTTTGATACAAATAATTTTATTCAAACGTTTGTGATTTGATCACGTAGAGAAATTCCGAGCATAGCCCTTTCCATAGCTCGTTGCGTGACCTTGAGCCTTTTTATGAGGCCCATAGTGAGACCACGTTTCAGTGCCATAAGTCATCACTGGTAACACACACTGGTTGTATAATTTTGTTTTGAGTGGCAGGAAGGCGCTGGATGCAGGCCGATTCCAACCGGTCTTTTTGGAAATCCATGGAGGAGACCTATGTCCAGCAGTGGACACATCTTGTGGCTGAATGATGATGAAACGTTTGTGGGGCAAAATCTTGTTATTCCTAACGTTTAGAATTTTCCGTAGGCTGACATTTATTACATTAGTGCTGTCATGCTAGGTGTAATGATACTAAGTTACAAGAAAAAGTAAATATCTTAAGGAAATAAGTAATCACATTAAGACATCTACATATTTCAGATGGACAAGAAAACTCAGCGCCCAAAGGTCTGGTTGTACAAGGACAAAGCAACTGGGCAACCAAAGGGTGAAGCCACTGTCACCTACGAAGATCCCAATGCTGCGACATCGGCAATTAAATGGTTTGACGCGAAGCCATTCAACGGCGCTACGATAAAAGTGGCCCTCGCCCAGCGACAGAACACATGGGCTGGCGGTAAGCCCGGCGGCGGGGGCGGCGGCGGTGGTGGTTTCCGCGGGGGACGCGGAGGCGGTGGACCGCGCGGGGGTGGAGGTAGAGGCGGAGGGGGCGGAGGCGGCCCCCCCTCCGGCAACCGAGAGGGCGACTGGAGATGTTCGAACCCCAGCTGCGGAAACACCAACTTCTCGTGGAGGAAAGCTTGCAACAGGTGTAACGAGGAGAAGCCTGGCGGTGACGGCGGCGGCGGCTCGGACAACGGGGGCGGGCGAGGCGGGCGTGGCGGGCCCCGCGGCGGGGGAGGCCGCGGGAGCTGGGGCGGTCGCGGCGACCGAGGCGGCGACCGCGGCGGTGATCGCCGCCCGTACGGCGGCGGCGGGGACCGTGGAGGGAGCGGAGGTGCCATGAGAGATGGAGGGTAATTATCTGCTACTTACTGAGCCGACAGATGTCCTATCCAATAAATTTGTGATCGTTTTGTGTAACCCCATGGAAAAAAAACACTGCTTTTCCCAAATCACCCGAAGAAGTTATCCAATTTTGCTTTTCCTAAAAATCTATTGCGAAAATATAAAAATTAAAAGACAAGTCGGTCCAGACATTCTCAGGTCCTGTCATTGGTGTTTACATTTTTATATTTATTTATACAACATACAACAAATCTTTTAGTCAATTACTAGTTATTACAATTTTTAAATAGATTAAACATAAAAAGAGTGCAATGTTACAATGATACAAAATTCCGTTTTAAAAGTAACTCATTTGATATTTTGTCAAATACCCAATTAACTCGTCTCAGATATTCATTGTAGACCATATTGAAGTATACCGTAATATTTTTTTCCCATTTAAGTTCTCGTCTTTTCGTCTGGTTTTAAGGTCCACCCATCTCTATAATTGGCAGTTGGTAAAATAAAAAAGGGGCCGTCAGTTATTGCCAAGCGAGCTTCACCAGGTAGTCTTTAACTTAATGGGTTTAAGGATTATTTTAGATTAAGATTTTGACGTCCGCACGTCTCCAGCTCGTTCATTAGAACGAATAGTGGACAAACCGTTATACCGACCATAAACCATTCTGACCATAAAATCCTACTCAATTCGCTGAATTATGTAAACATAATATAAACACTGTTTTTATTTGTTTCAGCAGCAGAGATCGGCAACGGCCATACTAACAAGATTAAAACTAGTTTATTTTACTCTTAATTAAGGACAATATAATTGGTAGTTACTGCACATTTTAATGCCACTCCAGATGTCACTTCACTACTGTAAGATATTAGATTTTGTGTATTATCCACACCAAAAAAAAAAAATCTGAAATGAATTCGCCTTGTGCTGGAGATTTCAATTCATTAGCTTGCTTATGTTTCCAAAATAGAAAGAAACCACTCACGAATCACTGAAACAAAGCGCGAGTGTGTTAAACCGGCTAACAGCATCCAAGCGAGATAACTAGTGTACCTTTCATACTCTAGATTTTTCATACACAGGTGTTGTAATTAAAATTAAGTACCCAATTTTTCTGTCTGAAATGAGATGATTCCACGTGTATTTTGAATAGTTCGAATGTTAGTGTATAAGGTGACAAATTGTGTTGTTCTTGTATGGTTAAAAATAAAAAGAATGATTTCCATTGTGTGCATTTTCAATCTTACGTAACATAATATGTGTAGAAAAAAAAAGCTAAGAACCGTCCATTTTGACCTTTATTTTTTTCATTTAGGATACATACTAACAGTTGTTTACTTAAAGTATAGAAAAATATTATTACTACCTACTTCTAAACCTTGAGATCCATAATCAAAATAGTACATTACCTACTGCAGCGGCCAGCAAAAGAGGCATTGATGGACGAACGTGGAAATGTGGGCCGAGGCACACATACGTGAGTCCATCAATGCCCTCACCCCGCCACCGCCTAATCATCGCCACCGCCCAATCCTCGCCGCCACCCCAGGCGGTGATGGAGACTCAAACCGCAGCAACGGCCGCATGCCCTGCTGCGGGGCCCGGCCGCTCGCCCTGCTGCGGGGCCCGCCCGCCCTCCATGCCGCGGAGCCTGCCGGCCCTGCCGCTGGACTCGCCCGCCCCACCGCTGGACTTGTCCGCTCTGCTACTGGACCCGCCCGCACTGCCGCGACGGCCACCCGCCCAGTCGCCGCCCCCACTTCCACGGTTGCCCGCCCTGCCCCTGCAGTGCCCGCTTGCCCTATCGCCGCTGCCGCCACGACTGCCACTGCTCATGACGATTCATTTCAAAATGCAAAGTGAAAGAGAACGTATCGTCGCTGCAGCTGCGGCTGTGGTAATAATTAACAATTACCAAATTATGCGATCTAGTAAAAGTAAAAAGAAACCACGTCGCTGGTGGATATCAACATACAACAAAAGTCGTTTATGGTTTTTATCACCCATTAGTAGCAGTGGGATCACGGTAGAAAATTAACGAATGACATAAAATGTTCCCTGTCCCTTGATCCTACCGGTGCGATCGTGGAGAATGATTCGGAAAAACTTATTATAATATGATACTAAGTTGTTCCGAATCATTCCCCATTAAATTAGTCCCATATTTTGGGATACACTTTCACCGCATCTTTGAAGTTACCGCCTCGCGACGGATACCGGCGCTCCGCCACAGACGTCCTGTGCTACCACGGACGAGACCCTTTTCATGGTGCGTGGTGCGAGCTGGTCCGCGTCCGTCCGCGATCACAGAGATCCGCGATATCGCGGACCGTGGGAAGCTGCTTTAAGACTTTCAGGTTTTGCCTTATTTCATGAACGTGTTGTATGTAGCTATATTATTAATTTATTATAGGAAGTGTATAGAGTGCCGCAAGCGGCATTGTATCGCACTCGGTTACGATGCCGTAAGCTTTACGGCACACTATATAATTTTAAACAGCCGTAAGTGGTAACATCGGTTAGAGTGCCGCAAGCTTGCGGCTTCCTAGCCCTCAGTCCTAGCCCGACAATTTATATAGCCGCACGGAACACCACTGCTAAGTAAATAAATACTAATTCTTGCGTTCTGACACCAATGGCTGCTACAAGCCTGACGGGTCGGTGATAAGAATCTATCACCTAAATAATAATGTAAGAAGGTACCTATCTCTTTCAAAGATCAAATTGTCTTTGACCAAAGTTTGTGGTAGGGCCAATTTTTCAATAGTCAGATAAAACTTAACTGGAGAATAAATTGCATGCTATCACTGTCTAAATCATAAGTCAAGACAGTGACAACATCAGTTTTATTCTCCAGTTAAGTTTTATCTGACTATTGAAAAATCCGGCCTTAGTTAGACAAAGGTTAATAAAAATGCCGCCCAAGTGCAAGTCGGACTCGCGCACGAAGGGTGTCGTACCATATTTCAAACGTCTACCTGTTGGCGATATCAATATTTCATCAAAAACATAAATGTGAAATGAGAGTCCAGTTCAATATTATGATGTATTGTATGCTTTGGTTGTAGATTTCAACGACACCAGAAGTGAGATCTAAATGGGTGCCAAGTTCAATGGTCGGTCCTAAAATGTATTTATAACAACATAAAATATTTTATAACAATATAATCTATTCGTATAACTTAGGATAATATATTGAAGCCAAAGGTCTGACTTGGCTAGTTCTCATATAAAGAATTATTATTATGTAGTACCTACTAAAACAATCATGGAAGAGCCCTATGTTCGATGGCTAGTTTCTATCAGCTAGCCAAATTTTCGGAAGAATAAATTAAGAACTTACAATTCAATTCAATTCAATTCAATTCAAATATTTTTATTCATTGTAAAAACAGAATGTTTACTTAATGAACGTCAAAGTTGTTAGTTTCACAATTAATGGATTATGTGGAGAAGAAGCTAACAAAGAAACTCCACATTTATTCTTTTCAAAACACGTTTTAACTTAATTAACAGAGTTTTCAACTTAAAATATTAGTCATGAATGTGTTGAACACTAGTCACAATCGTCCTTTAAATAATATTAATCTACTGTTTAATGCCAAACATCTTTGTCTTCTAAATAATCCTTGATGTTATAGTAAGCCTTTTTACACAGAATGTGCTTAACACATTTTTTAAATCGCGTTGGAGGTAACTCTAATATATCTTGAGGAATTTTGTTGTAGAACCTTATACAGTGCCCCATAAAGGATGTGTTAACTTTTGCAAGTCTAAATAGTGGAAATGACAATTTATGTTTATTTCTAGTATTAACATTATGGTGGCCACCAACATTTTCGAAGTCTTTGATATTTTTTCTAACGTACATAATATTTTCATAAATGTATTGACATGCAACTGTTAAGATGTTGGTTTCTTTGAAGAAATCTCTTAGCGAATCCCTACTACCTAACTTGTAAATAAATCGGATGGCTCGGATGGATACAGATTTAGAACTTGCGAAGGCTATATAATATTAGGGGTTAAAGTATGAAATTGCCGTTTTATTGCAATAGGTTCTTTGAATTGACATAGAATCTTCATGGTTTGAGGTTTTCGAATGAAACTTTTTTCAAATGGTTTCTATGATGATTGTTCTTTTTTAAAAAAATGTGAAACATTTGAATATCGACTTTCAATTGTTTTTGTTATTCAATTTAGACAAGAAAGATGGATACTGCGAAAATTCGAGTGATTATGAGGCACCCATTTTTCGTATTTTTTTATTTTATTGATTTGACGCAAGTGAGTCAATATTGTGGGTAAGGTAACGTTAAACCATGCCGCTAATTCCTGGGTAGTTTGACTAGGGTCGGCTTCCACTATCTCTCTTAATTCATCGTTATTCACCTGTGTGGGCGGTCTTCCTCGTGGCTCGTTCTTTAAGTCGAAATTTCCATCACGAAAGCGTTTAAACCAAAATCGCACGGTGCGTTCATTAGTAGACCCCTCTCCAAACGCAGCATTGATATTGCGGGCTGTTTCTGCCGCGTTAGTTCCGCGTCGGAACTCGTATTCAAAAATCACTCGAATTTTCGCAGTATCCATCTTTCTTGTCTAAATTGAATAACAAAAACAATTGAAAGTCGATATTCAAATGTTTCACATTTTTTAAAAAAAGAACATCATAGAAACCATTTGAAAAAAGTTTCATTCGAAAACCTTAAGCCATGAAGATTCTATGTCAATTCAAAGAACCTATTGCAATAAAACGGCAATTTCATACTTTAACCCCTATTATAATTCGTAATAATTATGAAAACTAGCCAAGTCAGACCATAGGCTTCAATATATTATCCTAAGTTATAAGAATAAATTATATTTTAAGTTGTTATAAATACATTTCAGGACCGACCATTGAACTTGGCAGTTGGCACCCATTTCGATCTCACTTATACTACTTATATTGAAGCATACTTATATCATAATATTGAACTTGGCTCTCATTTCACATTTATGTTTTTGATGGGATGTCATTACTTTTTGTACAGAAATTATGAGTTGGTATTTATTTTAAAATTAATACCGAATGGTTTTTGTTAAAACTACTGTATTTTCGAAGTCGAACGAAGTATGCCTGCTCGAAATTCTTCTTCAGAGCAGTAAGGATCCCTGTTTGGAGCGCTAGTGTAGACACTTGTAACGACGTAAATTCAGTCATTATAGTGTTTTTAATACAGTTGCACAAAAAGTGGCGTATTGCAGGGACGTATAGCGTTCGGGATGTGGGCTATTACATACTCGTGCTTTTTTTTACCTTTCCCGAACTCGTGCGTTCTCTTTCCCAACTGTCAAAATAATGTCTATTAAAAAGAAAAACCAACCATGAAGTTTTTACTAAAAAAATTCGTAGAAGTTTTTATGATTCATGCAAATACGTATATTTCTAAAAAGAAGCTACTAATTTGTTTCAATATCAGATTTAATGAGTTTGGTTAGGTTTCATTTCATTTATTCATCTCATTAAATTTCACTTCATATCAATAAAAAACTTCTACTGAAGACTTAGCTGTATGGGCATAGTTCCCTTTGCCTACCAGAATGGGTACTCTGCTTATATTCTACGGTTGGCGCAATTTTTCAGAAATTTTCTTTGCGAGTTTAGTTGTTTGTTGCACAAAATAGTCGTTCAGTACACGTGCGGAATCGTCATTGCAACTTGTTCCGACTGTCAACCCTCGCCTTCGGCTGCGCCTCGGCTCGGGTAGACATTTGTCGGAACTCTGCAATGACACTTGTAATGAAATATACTATTTTGTATTATATCACACATTCAAAACAACGCCAATCAAGCCGGTAACCTAACCTCGACAAGTCAACACTTGAGCAAAATTAGAATAACAAATGACAGTGCTATGCAATACAAACTTTACGGCTCTTTAAACGGTCGCGTTATTTGCCATGCATACTCCTTACAGCAGATTAGGCGGTGTCGGGTCACTATTATGCCGCAGTACTTACGGCATCGTAATCGAGTGCGATAGAATGCCGCTTGCGGCACTCTATACACTTCCTTTATTATATTTCCGTTTTAGTCTGACTGGCCATAAGTAAAAATCGTTAAAAATACGCAATAATGTCTGGAAAAAAAAAAGCGCGGGAACTGTGAAAAAGAGCGGCGGCAATTTTCAAATTAAAATTCAAAAAATTATTATAAACCTTTAATAACTGTAAATTAAACATAAATAGTGTATAGAAGGTCTGTGGTCTTCTTTATAATATCGGGACGTCATGTTGTCTGGTAAGAAAAAGCGGAAGAAATCTGATGATGTGGAAGTGAAACCCAACAGTGGTTCAGACTCTGAGGTTTCAATGGATGATGAAGAGAAGTATGAAATCTATAAGGTTGCCGATTACAGGCGACTTTATCCGGAGGATGGCGGAAGTTTTGAATATATTGTCTTCTTGGAGGGCTCTGATGGATTACCATTAGGTGATCGTGATCTCATGAGCTTTGGCAACCATCTGAAAAGAAACAATAAAGGAGTCAAACAGCTTCGAAGGGTGAATAAGTATAAAGTAGGGGTAATTTTTGAGAGACCTGGCTTGGCCAATGCCGCATTGATGAATAAAAAATTCCTTGATTCATATAAATTGAAAGCCTCAATACCTGCAGCTGCAACTGAGACAGTAGGTGTCATCCAACACGTGCCAGTTAACATGTCCAACAAGGAAATTTTTCAGTCAATGAGCAGTGGAAGAAATATCGTAGCAGTGCGTCGTTTCATGAGACGAAATGGTGATATCTTTACTCCCACTAAAACAGTCAGTATTACCTTTTCCTGCCCAATATTACCTGAAAGTGTAGACCTCAATAGTTGGCGTTTTGAAGTGAGGCCCTACATCCCCCCTGTCAAGCAATGCTTGAAATGTTTGAGGTATGGCCACATAGCAAAATTCTGCAAAAATTCGGAGCGCTGCTCTATCTGCAGCCTAGATCATAACTACAAAGACTGCCCAAATATCGCGAACCCTCAATGCTGTCATTGTAAAGGGACTCATGCAGCAATTTCAAGAGATTGTCCAGTCAAAAAGCAAAAAATCGAAGAAAATCAAAATAAGTACAATAAACCCTCATATGCTGATGCTTTATCGGACAGAAAGTCATTTCCATCTATAAACAACTCCCCCGCAGAACAATTAAAACTACTATTAAATTCTGAGTCAGTGCTGACAATTTTGTCTAACGCTCTCGTTAAATTAATAACTCAACACAAGACAAATGAAAAATCCATCACAGTCAGTAGTATCAAAGATGCACTTTTAGACAATTTCAAAACTAAAGATAAGTAATATTCACTCCTAATTTACTCTTTATGGATCATTTGCGTATTGTTAACTGGAATGCTCAGTCTATTAGAAGCAATAAACATGTTTTAATGCATTTTTTATCTCAAAAATCAATTCATGTAGCTATAATTTGTGAAACTTGGTTGAGGGATGGAGAGTCCTTTAAAATAAAAAATTATAACATTGAAAGATTAGATTCAGGTAATAGTCATAATGGAGTTGCAATTCTTATACACAATAGTCTCAAATACACCAATTTAAGTACTTTTTCTGATGATAGTATTCAAAATATAGCCATTAGATTATTTTATGCTAACAAAGAACTCTCTATTGTTAGTCTATACAGTCCTACTAATTGCACACCTTCATTTACAAAACATAAATTAAATAATTTAATAAGTAGCATCCCAGGTCCTATTATGATTGCAGGAGATTTCAACAGCCTACATTCTGCGTGGGGCTGTAGAAATATAAATGCTCGTGGACGTTATGTGTTAGAGTGCATTGACGAAAATAATCTGGTCTTACTTAATGACGGTAGTATGACCACTATAGGTTCTCCTAAGTGGCAGCAAAATGCTTTAGATCTTACCATAGTTTCTCCATCAGTGGCTCTTGCTTCTGAATGGGAGGTTTTTGATGACCCTCTTGGCAGTTATCATTTACCTGTAATAACAACAATAGTAATTGTAGTGTATATACATCTATCTGTAACTCTGTCGTCTCGAGTAGCGCACGCGCGGGACGCGGGGCGGGGGGAAACCATTGGTCACCGACCGCCGCGGATTGGAGACGTGTGTGCTTACTGCGAGCCGATATTGTGATTTCCACAGGTTTCAGTGTCAGGGTACACTACATGTGGCGACGAGGAAAACTGTGAGTAATTTTTGTGATTTTTATTTTTGTGGAGAAGGAAGGCTAGCTTAGCTATGTTATACTATTATCTAGCCCGATCAGAGTAATGGACTTACTTGCACGTTGCTGGCACTTACCCACTATTCATATCAGACAAACCACAATTCAAATTAATACAATGCATTTCAGGTATTTATACCTTTTCGCCTAGCAGATAGGATACGCTATGTTAGTTTCCATTCCATTCCATAAGGCCGGCAACAGGTTCATAATCGTTCTCATAGTATAAATTGTTTACATTAAAGATTTTTAGGTGTTATTACTAGACCACAGCGGCTTATCGCGTGCGGAATAAGTGCGAGTATCGAACAAACAGAATGAACTAAACCCAGTGTCACACACAGCACAATACACACCAGTGTTGCAGACTATAGCTATCTATGAATGTTATACAATTCATGCAAGCTTGCTTACGCTATTTAGTTCTTAAGGAAAAGGCGAAACCCGTTAATTCAGAGATTCTTACCTCCACCTTGTACTTTAATCATCATAATATACCTACTATATCTACTTGGGTTCGAACCCCAAGATTGTTTCTGAAGGAGAAGTGGGTAACTACGTAACCTATCCTAACTTAATAATATTATCACTTCAGATTGTTTCTGAATGAGAAGTGGGTAACCAAGTAACCTATTCTAACTTAAGAATATTCTCTTCATAATTCCCGATGTATTCGCGTTCTACCTATTTTAGGTAGATTGGTGTTTTGCAATGGTGGTCCTACTTACTAATAAGATGCGCCTGACTCTATATACAACCGCTCACTACCTACAACAAAGTATCTTACGTACCTACCTATTTGTGTTTTGCCTACGGATAGTCTGTCTCTGGTTTGATTTTGTTCTCGAGTTCGATGGATACCTAACTGCTTTCATAGAGAGGAACATTGTATTCTCGTACCTATAGGTTGTATAAATACGTTAGCATTAAAGTAAACAAACGAAAACTTGCAAGCGCGGTTGTTTAGAGATTTTTATGGTGAGCAGATTTACCTGCTGGGCATTAAATTGCGACTGGGCATTAAATTGCGGCTAAGCATTAAATTGCGATCAAGCATTAAATTGCGACTGAGCATTCAATTGCGATTGAGCATTAAATTGCGACTGAACATTAACGTTTAGAGATTTTTAGGGTGAGCAGATTTATCTGCTGGGCATTCAATTGCGACTGGGCATTAAATTGCGGCTAAGCATTAAATTGCGATCAAGCATTAAATTGCGACTGAGCATTCAATTGCGATTGAGCATTAAATTGCGACTGAACATTAACGTCTAGAGATTTTTAGGGTGAGCAGATTTATCTGCTGGGCATTCAATTGCGACTGGGCATTCAATTGCGGCTAAGCATTAAACTGCGGCTAAGCATTAAATTGCGATCAAACATTAAATTGCGACTGGAAATTGAAATTGCAATGATATTTTGTTATTCATGAACACTAATATAAAAAATTAGAACCGACACAAGCATTAAATTGCGGATACCCATACAAACATTAAATTGCGAAGTGGATATGGTATAGAAATTTAATTGCGGACATACCTACCCCAAACTTAGCATTCAATTGCGAAAAGTTTTACTTGAGTTAGGGATTAAGCTGAATGTATATCATTGTATGTAACATATTAAGTTACTTTGTCTGCAGGTAGCCAATGGCACTGTACAGTACCTATAGAAAGGTTCGAATATGAAGGGGAGGTTGGTTCAGTCTCCGTTCGATGGGAAAGATGGAAAAGAAGTCTATATATTTACCTCGAGGCGGCTGGCATAGATAACGATGCAAAGAAAAGAGCCAGTCTATTGCATTTTGGTGGAGCTGAGTTACAGGAGATCTTCTACAACATCCCGGGAGCCAATGCACAAGAAGGCGACCTCTTTAACATTGCGATCCAAAAGTTGGACAGTTACTTTGCACCTAAACAGAGCAAGGTATATGAGCGACATTTGTTCAGACTTATAAAACAGGAGCCAGATGAGAAATTTGAAAAATTTCTTGTCAGACTGAGATTACAAGCAAAAAAATGTCAATTTGAAAATAAAGAAGATGAGCATATTATAGACCAAATCACTGAAAAGTGTAAGAGAGACGAACTGAGAAAGAAGATTTTGAAAACAGGCGACAAGATTACTCTAGATGAAATAGTAGCAGAAGCAAATGCACTAGAGGCTATAGATCACCAATTAGAAAACTTTGGCACAAAACTCGCTGAAAATCAGTCAATCAACCGAGTTGGTACAGAGACATGGAAGGAGAAACAACCCAAACGTACATTAGAATGTAGCAGATGCGGAAGTACCAAACATTTGGCCCGAGACAGCAGCTGTCCTGCAAAAGGAAAGGCTTGTCTAAAATGTGGGATCACAGGACACTTTAGAAATCAATGTCGGACTAAACAAACGCAGAAAAGAAAACTGGAAGGAAAACGATCAACAAACTATAGTTTTGGAACAAGTAAGAAAAACAGAACAACAAATAACGTTGACGAAACTGCAAATATCACCACTGATGACCGAAAAATCGACTACATTTTTAATATTGAAAACGATGTAAAGGTTACATGTAACATAGGCGGAACAAACGTGGATATGTTGATAGATTCTGGCTGTAAACACAATTTAATAACAGACCAAACCTGGAAGATGATGAAGAGGAATAACGCCCGAGTTACTAATCAAGATCCAAACCCTGGTAAAACGTTCGTAGCCTACGGAAGCGCGACACCGCTAAAGCTGTTAGGATCATTCGATGCAGATATAAAATTATTTGGGATATTAATGAACACGACGTTCTATGTGATCGAAAATGGTACGCGCGACCTTCTAGGGCGTGTGACGGCGACGTCATTAGGGGTACTTCAGATAAATCTGGACATCAACCATATCGAGAGCGAGGCATTTCCCAAATTCAAAGACGTTTTAGTTACAATCCCAATTGATGACGCAGTAAAGCCAGTTGCCCAGCCGTACCGAAGGGTCCCTATTCCGCTTGAAGAGAAAGTTGAAAAGAAACTAAACGAGCTATTGAAAAAGGATATAATCGAAGAAGTCAAAGGTCCTTCCAACTGGATCTCGCCTATAGTACCGGTGCTAAAAGACTGCGGGGACATCAGATTATGCGTTGACATGCGTCGAGCAAATACAGCTATACAACGTGAAAACCATCCACTACCAACAATGGATGAACTGCTACCAAAGGTCAAAGACGCCAAGATCTTTAGTAAATTGGACATAAAAGATGCATTCCATCACATAGAGTTACACCCAGACTCAAGACACATCACGACCTTCATCACCAACAAAGGTTTGTTTCAATATAAAAGGATGATGTTTGGCATCTCGTGTGCACCGGAAATTTTCCAAAAAACATTGGAACGAATCCTTATATGCTGCGAAGGAGTCATCAACTTTATTGATGATATCTTGACGTTTGGAAAAGATTTGGAAGAACACGACTGGAGACTAAAAAAAGTATTGGCAGTATTAAAAGAACACAATGTAATGCTGAGGGAAGACAAATGCATTTTCAGGATTAAGAAGGTCAACTTCCTAGGTCATGAACTGACGGAACATGGAGTCAAACCACTCGAAAAGTACATATCAGCAATAAAAGATTTCAGGGCCCCAACAAATATTGCTGAGTTGCAGACTTTTCTGGGCTTGGTCAATTATGTGGGAAAATGGATACCCCACCTGGCAACAGTAACAGAGCCATTAAAGGAACTGCTGCGGAAAAGAACGGGAAGAAATACTGACATCCAACATGACTGGAGAGAATCCCAGAAAAAAGCATTTGATGATCTCAAAGCTGCACTTATGAGAGTACCAAACTTAGGATATTACAACCCCCATGATAAGACGATAGTCGTTGCAGACGCAAGCCCCGTGGGTTTGGGTGCAGTACTGGTACAAACTAATAACAATGGTCCCAGAATTATCGCATTTGGTAATAAAACCCTTAGCAGCTGTGAACGTCGATATTGCCAGACAGAAAAAGAGGCCTTAGCGTTAGTGTGGGCAGTGGAACACTTTAACATGTTCCTTTATGGCAAAGTATTTGAACTAATAACAGATCATAAACCCTTGGAGGTTATATTCGGCCCGAAAGCAAAACCTTGCGCCCGCATTGAAAGGTGGGTATTAAGACTGCAATCCTATAATTTCAAGGTGAAATATAGCCCAGGAAAAACTAACATAGCCGATCCGTTATCGAGACTCTGTAAAGTGGCAGAAAACCCGACGGCTGTATTTAAAGACCATGTTCAAACCATTACC
Organism: Yponomeuta evonymella; assembly: GCA_963969515.1. NCBI lineage: Eukaryota > Metazoa > Arthropoda > Insecta > Lepidoptera > Yponomeutidae > Yponomeuta > Yponomeuta evonymella. The sequence goes on from OZ018346.1 coordinate 10,350,930, forward strand.
GAATCTGCACGCCCAGTAGCCATTCCATTACAAGAGATCACCGAGAATTCCCTTCAAGATGCGGAGATACAGAAGGTTAAAGAGGGTCTATATAATGACAATTGGGACGAAACCGTTAAAGCTTATAAAATTTTTCAGAACGAATTATGCTTCCACGGTGATATCCTCCTGCGAGGGTCAAAAATCGTGATCCCAACTAAGTTACGCGAAAGAGTTTTGAGAGCTGCCCATGAAGGGCATCCTGGTATAGTCGCGATGAAAGGGAGACTAAGAACCAAAGTATGGTGGCCTAAGTGCGATAAAGATGCTGAAAATATCTGCAAAGCCTGTAAAGGTTGCATTCTGGTTTCTGCTCCCAGCCCTCCAAACCCTTTAAAAAGAAGAGTTCTACCATCTGAACCATGGGTCGACATAGCGATCGATCTTATGGGCCCGTTACCAAGTGGTGATTACATCCTGGTCGTTGTGGACTATTACACAAGATATAAGGAGGTGAAAATATGCAGAACCATAACAAGTTCTGAAATTATCGGACTGCTGAAACACATTTTTAGCAGACTTGGCAATCCAGTCTCGATCACAGCAGATAACGGGAGACAATTCTCTAGCCAGGATTTTAAGAATTTCTGCTCAGAAAGGAACATAAAGCTGTACAGCACAATTCCTTATTGGCCTCAACAGAATGGAGAAGTCGAGCGTCAGAACAGAGATATCCTAAAACGCCTTAAGATATCCCAAGTGGAAAAAAAGAACTGGAAAGAAGCTCTTCGTGAGTATATGGTGATGTACAATAGTACACCTCACACGGTTACTGGAAAAACACCCGCAGAACTATTCTTTCGACGACAATTTCGGGACAAACTGCCAATGATTGAAGACATGACGCATAACTCAGAAGATCTGGAAATGAGGGACAGAGATAAAGAACAAAAGGAAAAAGGAAAGGAATACGCGGATAGAAAGAGAAGAGCTACAAGTTGTGAATTAGGAGTTGGGGATAAAGTATACGTGAAGAACATGAATAAAGAAAACAAACTGAGTTTAAACTATGAACCCGATACACATACGGTGGAAGCAAACAAAGGAGGTGACATTAGTCTGCGGAATGATGAAACTGGCCAGCGGATTAGGCGGAATGTAGTACATCTTAAACGAGTAGAAGGACAATCGAAAGTAGAGCAATCAAATTCTGATTGAATACAATTGTTGATTTGGAATATGTGTTGATGATGAGTGATATAATTTGTGGTACGTAAATAAATAAAAAATATTGATTGTACTGGTCGAGTATTTATTTACTATTGATTAGATGATCAAAATCTAAATATTTAAATCGAAATCTATTAATCAACAAATCAATTGATAAGGAAGGGATGTAGTGTATATACATCTATCTGTAACTCTGTCGTCTCGAGTAGCGCACGCGCGGGACGCGGGGCGGGGGGAAACCATTGGTCACCGACCGCCGCGGATTGGAGACGTGTGTGCTTACTGCGAGCCGATATTGTGATTTCCACAGGTTTCAGTGTCAGGGTACACTACAGTAATTAATAATATAATCAATCATTCTCTGGACAATATCAACTGCCCAGTCTTTCATAATTATCGATTTGTTGATTGGAAGGCCTATTCTATGATATTAGATAGTTTATTAGAACATTTTGAAATTGATTATTCTAACCCACTTGATAGCTATAACAAGCTTATCGTAATAATTAACAAAGCCATTGAAATGGCCATGTACAAAAAGAGTAAGGTAACCTCATCTCAGATTCAAAATGTGCATAGTAAAAGAAATAGGATTCCTCTACCCTGGTGGAATGAAAATTGTACAAAAGCAGTTCAGAACTCTAAAGAAGCTTATGTAATATTCAAACTGGATCCTTCTGAAATAAATTACATAAACTTTAAGAAAATGCAAGCTAAGAAAAAATTGACTTTAAAGTTAGAAAGAAATATTAGTTGGTCAAAATTGTGTGAGACATTTAATCGCACTACACCCATCTCAAAAATTTGGAATCTAATTAAAAAATTTAATAAAAAGTTCATTTACCGCCATTGCATTGGTCAACCCAACTGGATTACTGATTTCCTTAAAAAATATACACCTGATACTGTGGAAGCTCCTTTAAGTTTAGACAGTTATGTTTCACCTAGTAATAGTAACTATGTAACTAATCCATTTTCGTTACAAGAATTCAAATCTGCTATTAGCTCTAGACTTGATACAGCATTTGGCCTTGATGGTCTTCCCTATAAAGTCCTAAAAAATGCAACTGGTAGCTCTAAAATTGTTGTTCTAAATCTTTTTAATTTACTTTGGAAAGATATGCTAATTCCAAATGACTGGAAAACAGATTGTTTAATTCCCATTTTGGTCGTCTCGAAGCTATAATATTAATAAAAGCTTGACCAAATGTTTTTAATAAAATTTCGTTTTTATTTTCGTTCAAATTAAATTATCCTGACATACATGTTTTTACAATAAAAATGTTGCCAAGCAACTAGAAAAAGGTTAAAAAGAAAGGTAGAAAAAGAAACAAAAAGACTATATCCTCAATTCCTGATGCACAGTAGTCGTGCACACTCCCCTTTTTTCAAAGTAGAATGATCTTTTTGAGCGGCCGGCGCAAAGTACCAGCGGAGGTCCTCACATCCACCACTCTGATGATCCCGTCGCGGCCCGGAAACAGCGCCGCTACCACTCCCCGTGGCCAGGTCCCTCGTGGCAGATTCCCATCTGCAACCAAAACAGGGTCGCCGACCTTAACAGTTGGCTTTGCGGCACCGCGAACACGCCGGGGGGCCAGACTTGGCAAGTACTCCCGCACCCACCTCCTCCAGAAATGGTCCGCCAGCCTGACGGCTCGACGCCACCCGTTCCTATTACAAAGGTCCGCGTCAGTGAGCTGTGCTGGGATTTGCCGACCCGATGAGGTTCCCAACAGGAAATGGAACGGTGTCAGGGCTTCTGGGTCTTCCGGATCGGGCGAAACGTGCGTAAGTGGTCGTGCGTTGACAATAGCTTCCGCTTCCGAAAGAAGCGTTCCCAGGACTTCGTCAGATGGTGTTCGATCTCTAAGTGTAACACGAAGCGCTGTTTTCACACTCTTCACCAATCGTTCCCATGCACCGCCCATAAATGGTGCCGATGGAGGAATAAACTTCCATTCTATTCTACTGTTACTTGCAAAGTCCGCCACCTCCTGGCCATACAGCTGCCGCAACTGTTTGTTTGCTCCGACAAAGGTCGTGCCGTTATCTGAGAAAATTTGATTTGGAGTTCCTCGGCGCGCAATGAAACGGCGAAGGCACATTATGGCGGCGTCGGTGGATAGGCTGTGGACTATCTCCAGATGTACGGCCCTTGAAGTCATGCATGTGAAGAGGGCCACCCAGCGTTTTTCATGCCTGCGTCGAACGGCTGTTAGCAGTGGCCCAAAGTAGTCCAGACCCACGAACGTAAATGGCCGTTTTCCAAACGACAGGCGAGCATTCGGCAAATCCCCCATGGGTGGTTGAGGTGGTGCCCCGCGTACTAACTTGCAGAGCTGGCAGCTGCGTACAATAGACCTGACAGAGTTCCGTAGTCCCAGGATCCAGTATTTTTGTCGGAGTTCGTTGATCACGGTTTCCGCGTTGGCGTGGCCGAACTTGTCGTGGAAGTGTGTTATGAGGAGACGCACGGCTGGGTCTTTTCCATCCAATATAATAGGCCTCGTGTCTGCCGAGACACCTACTATGGCAGCGGCCCGTCCTTGAACGTACAACAAACCTTTCTCGTTCACACGTGGGCTGAGGGTAGCGAGCCGGCTTTTCGGTGGGATTGGATTCTCTCGGCGAAGACATTGTAATTCCTGTCGGAATGCATTGTTCTGGCTGTTGCGTAGAATGTGGACCTCCGCGTGTTCTAGATTTTGCGCAGTCAGTACTCGTAAGGGAGTTTGCGTGGGAGTGTGCGACGACGAAGAGCTATGTTGGGTAAGAACAAAGTTATTTGAAGCCCCCCTCACCCTTGTGATCCATGCGGCGATAAACTGATGCGCTCTAGCGGTCGCCCTAACCATTCTAAGCCATGAACTAAAATGAGCTGGGTCAGCTGAAACTGGTGATGATGACTCAACTGTGCTAATACAGTTGCAGCTGACATGATTGCATGACGAAAGGATGGATGTTGTTTTCGAATGCAATAATGTTGATGGCGCTTTATTAATACGTGCAGATGGCTTCAGTTCCAGACCAATTAATGATTCTACCTTGTTACCTCCCGCTGCTGGTTCTGTTGGCCACTCGTCGGGGGGAGACAACAAAAATGATGGCCCGCTCATCCAGCGCGATTCTACGTTCAACACGGTTCTATCTAAACGTGTCGCGTCATCAGCGACGTTTAATGCAGTCGGAATCCAGTGCCATTCTGTAACGACACTATTTTCTAGGATCTCTCCCACACGATTGGCCACAAAAGGTTTATATTTTCGAGCATCGCTTCGTAGCCAACCTAAAACGGTCATGGAATCGGACCAGAAGTAACGCCGAATCGGTTTATTACGATGAGTGTCACAGATGGAATGAGCGAGACGTGAGGCTATCAACGCCCCTTGTAACTCAAGTCGCGGTATTGATACGGGCTTCAGAGGCGTCACACGAGCTTTACTTGCTATCAAAGCTAAGCTAAATTGGCCGGAAATATCACAAAACCTCCAATAAGCAACCGCAACATAAGCAGACTCACTCGCATCGCAAAACACGTGCAGTTCACGCTCTGAAATCTGTGTGTTTCCCAAAAAATACTGCCTTGGTATGCTTAATTGTGAAATTAGTTTTAAACTTTCAAACCACTCTTGCCACGTATCGCAATCGACTACGTCAAATTGGTCGTCCCATCCCAAACCTTTCCGCCACAAGTTTTGAAAAAGAATACGACCTTTTATAATTATAGGCATTAGAATGCCCAAAGGGTCGTATATTTGCATAACCATTGTTAGAGCTTGGCGCTTAGTTGCTGGAGGCGATGAACTACTCGAAACGCCAAAACTAAACTTCAACTCATCGCGGATTGGTTTCCAGATGAGACCTAATGTTCTAGTGGCGGCGTCGCTACACAACTCTACGTTATCACTACTAACTACGTCTGATAACAGCTCGGCTGGCAATAGGGCTAGAGCCGCGGGATCGTTTGCTATCCAACCTCGCATTTCGAACCCTCCGCGTTTGTGGATCGTCACGACGTCAGAAGCCAGACGAGCCGCATCGTTTAGACTATCTAAACTACTAATAAAATCGTCCATGTATGTGTCGTCCTTGATTGCTTCCACGGCCACGGGAAATTCCTTTTGGAATTCTGATGCGTTTAGATTTGTTATGTAAATTGCCGTCGATGGGCTGGAGCAAGCGCCAAACATCATCGACGACATTCGATATACTTTAAGGGGACTAGAAGGATCGTCCCGCCAGAGGAATCGCTGGGCGTCCCTATCCTGCTGTATTATTTTTACTTGTGGGAACATTTCCTTAATATCAGCGGTGAGGGCGATCCTCCCTTCCCTGAAACGCATCAGTATTCCCAATAAGGGTTGTAGAAAATCGGGTCCCGGTAATAGCATTGAGTTTAACGAAACTCCCTGCGATCGAGCTGCGGCATCATGAACGACGCGAAGTTTGGCCGGTTTGTTGGGATTTATCACACCAAAGTGTGGCAAATACCAACAAACACCTTTAGGATCTACCCCGGTACACTCCTCGGCGTACCCTTTAGTTATCGTGTCGCGGATATTATTCCTATATCGTTTCGCATACTCGGGTTCCTTTAACATCTTTGCCTCAAGGCTCCTGAACCTAGATAGGGCTAACGGGTAGCTATACGGAACATGCAAATGATCTGCCCTCCAAAGAAGTCCCACCTCGAAACGTCCCTCGGGGAGTCGGCGCGCCGTACGTTCGAGTATACTAAGCGCGCGTTGGTCATCGGTACTACGTGCTTCGTGCTTAGATATACCTATTGCGTCTAGCTTATACTGGGCTTTAATAAGATCCTCGAGCTCAGACCTAACATCAGTTTCTGTGACTTGGGCATGGTACGCCATTTCGACGGTTTCGACGGGTCTAGTCCTACTACTAGCAAACCCGAAAAGTACCCAACCTAACGCTGTTTGTATTGCAACTGGTTGTGATCGTGTTCCCTTTCTGGTGGCTGAAGCTATAGACAAGTGCCAGTTGTCCATACCTATTACCAGCATTGGTTTAGCACAGTCATAGCAAAGCTCTGTGGTTATGTCCTCTAGGTACGAGTAGCTACGTAAGTCAGTACAGCTAATAGTTTGTTTGCATACTACGCCTAAATTTTTAATTGAACGTGCTCTATGTACCCAGAAAGTTTCGCTTGCATGTTTACCACTAATCTTGAAATCTACGTACTGTACCGCAGTCTGCCTACTTAATCCACCTACACAGTCTAATTGAATTTGCCCCTCGCGTCCTGTGGCCCCAATACGATCAGAAATTACAGAATCGATAAACGTCGTTGAAGAGCCATCATCTAATAATGCGAACGTGTCTACCTTGCCTGCGGGTCCTGAGACCGTTACCGCAACTATCTTCAGGTAGGGGCTGAAGCTGGGCCGGTCACCCGTCTCGCTTGTAGAGTTCGGCGTCGCGGTCGTGTGAGCGGCTACCTCGCGCATCGTGTCGCCCCCCGAAGCGGTTGGGGTAGAGGGTCCCAAGGAAGACTCATCATGTGCAGAGATGACGTCGCGTTCATCAACATGAGCTGTAGTTGTAGGAGAAAAATCAGGATCGTGAAGCAAAGTGTGATGCTTGCGGTTACAATTTCCTACTTCGCATTTGGTTTTATTTTTATTACATAGACGAAAAACGTGAGAACTCTTCGTCAAACAACGATAACAGATTTTTTCTTTTTTAATAAACTGCCACCTGTCACTAACTGACACTAACTTGAAGCTGTCGCACGTCGATATGTCATGAGATTGATTACAAAACAAACAAGAGATATTTTTGTAATTATTTTGGTTTTGAGCATGTTTTTTAGGTGCGGCCTGGTGATGCGATTGACTAGGTTTGTATGAAGCCTCTGATACTGCATGAGTGCGCTCCCGTAGTACGTAGCCATAAGTGGTTTCCGCGACGCTGTCGAACCTCGCGTGTAAGTCTACTTCGCGAGCTAGAAAGTTGGACAGCATCTCCACTCTCCCGCTGCTCGAGGCGGTCTCATGATCGGTTTGTGCCGCAGCGTAGTCCATCCATCTCGTACGTAGTAGCAGGGGTAACTTACTCATAAGGGCCGAGAACAACTCTGGGGAACACAAATAGTCAGTAGCGTCTAACAACTTAACTACCTCTACACAGTTGCGTACTCGAGACGAGAAAATCGACAGCTCCTTAAGCTCATTGTTCACCTTTGGCAAGTTTCGGATCGCTGCAACCTCTCTCAGTACGATTTGCTCCGGGCGCCCAAAACGCCGCTTTAGTTCTTTCATGATAAGATGGGGTCCCTGAGCTGTTGCCAAGAGTACACATACCGCCTCTCGTGCTGTCCCCTTAAGAGCTATGCTAAGCCGGGCTAGGTTTTCAGACGGCGTGTATCTCTTTTCAGAATCATAGTAGGATCGTTCGAATACTAACCAATCGAGTGGCGACTTACCATCAAACATAGCTAGGTTAACGTTAGACTTCTGGTGGTTTTCATTATTACAAAAAACCAGACCCTCTATCGCAGAAGCCAGTTTGAGCACAGGGTCTGTGCCGTCTCTGTGATGATGACCCGCGGGAGCCTCCGGATCGTACGAGTAGTCTCGCTGAAGGCCGGCCTGGATCTTGATCGTCGTTGTCAGCTGTTCTGTTCTCAAAGCATTTTGCTTATTATAATGAGAAGCCTGAGGAAAATCAAAATTATTAGTATAGTCAATTCCAGCCTGTGGGCTTGCTTGTGGGTTAACTATTTGTGTGGCTGCTAGTGCATTATCTCGGCGGTCGTTTGGTAAAATATCGATGTCACCGTCGCCGGGCAAATCGACATTTTCGTTACCTTTCTGAAGCCAACTTTCAATACTACCAACACTTCGGCGGCTACTGCGTGTGCCACGCTGGCTGCATTCGGCCTCAATTGCGGCCAAATCGGCTTGGTGCTGTAGCTCAGCGGTGTTTCTGTCGAGCTGTAATTTTTTGGCAGCTAACTGCGCCTCTAACTCCTGCAACTCTAGTCGTGCGAGGTGGCGGGCGTGCTGTGCCTCGGCGGCGAGTTTCCTCGCAACCACCACGGTCGCAGAGGAGCGGCTCGTGCGCGTGGAGACGGAGCGTGGCCGCAAGGCGGTGGGTGCGCCACCGGTGCTCGTGGTGGGCGTCTCACTTTGTGCCTGCGACGGCGGCGCTACATTCGTGTCAACAGCTTGCAAAGCGGGGGCAGCGCTAGTATTTAGAGCGCCTGTACCCGTTGGTGGTATGAGCCCCGATTGGCTTCTAGTCACAACCATAATAAATATTTCAACACTTTTAACATAGACACTGTTTCATTTGCCGGTAAAAGGACCACTATTTGGTCGTCTCGAAGCTATAATATTAATAAAAGCTTGACCAAATGTTTTTAATAAAATTTCGTTTTTATTTTCGTTCAAATTAAATTATCCTGACATACATGTTTTTACAATAAAAATGTTGCCAAGCAACTAGAAAAAGGTTAAAAAGAAAGGTAGAAAAAGAAACAAAAAGACTATATCCTCAATTCCTGATGCACAGTAGTCGTGCACACCCATCTTGAAACCAAATAAAGAAAAGGATTTGGTAGACTCATATAGACCTATTGCTCTGACATCTTGCATGGGGAAAATTTTTGAACAACTTTTGAAGCAAAGGCTGGAGTTTTTTATTGAGAGTAATAACTTGTTACCTTCAAATCAATTTGGGTTTCGCAGAGGCAGATCTTCAAGAGAAAGTATTGCTCATTTGCAATTAGACATTTATCAGTCTATGAAGGACAACCGCTATTTAGTCGGTGTCTTCTTCGATATTGTAGGTGCATTTAATAATGTTAATCACCATGTTCTTGCTCATGAGTTGGCTTCACTTGGTATACCTGAAAAATTAGTAAATTGGATTTTCAACTTTTTACATGGCAGGCAGGTTTTTGTTAAGATGAATAAACACTTGACTGGACCACGGTATTCTTACAAGGGTGTCTGTCAAGGCGGTATCTTGAGCCCTTTAATATACATTCTTTACATCCACAAGCTAAATTATTTATTAGGAACCAAAGTAAACAGTTTACAATTTGCAGATGATTTAGTAATTTATACTTCTGGTGCTGATATTACTGATGTGCAGGGTAAAATAAATAATGCTCTAACAAAGTTATGCAACTACTTTACTTTTCTTAATCTTGATGTTAATGCAGAAAAAACAAAAGTGGTAGTCTTTAGTAAAGCAAAGAAAAATATTCAGATTTATTACAACAATTCACAATTACCTGTGGTGCTTGAAGTAAAGTTTTTGGGAGTTATCTTTACTTATAATATGTCATGGAATAAATATGTTGACTGCATAATTGCAAGGGCCTCTAAGGCTTTCAATGTAATAAAAATGCTAATTAAGAGTGATCCAAAGACTTTGCTTATGTTGTATAAATCCTTGATTCGTAGCCACTTTGAATATGGTTTCCTTTGCTTTGCATCAGATGATAGGTTGGTTAATAAGCTGAGTGTCTTGCAAAATAATAATTTAAGATGTATTACAGGAGCAATGAAAACCACTCCTATAAATTCCTTACAAGTAGAATGTAATATTCCACCCTTACCTATTAGGTTTAAATATTTAAAGCAAAAGCTTCTTGTGAAGCTATCTTCAATCACCAATCAACCTTTGCTCAAGAAACTTACATCTAATAAACACTTGTTGAGTTCCTCTATCACCCCCTACATTCTTCATGACTTTTCTGGATTCCAAAGTCTTATTCAGCAATATCAGATTGGGGAAAGCGACAATTGGCTATGTTATTCTGGATCTTATGAAGCACACTTCACACCCATGAAGATTTTGATTGACTGTACCTTGGAAAGAAAAGAAGAAGTCTATCATCTTATATCGCTACATCCTGATCATCGCACAATTTTTACTGATGGCTCTAAGAATGAATCAAGAGTATCAATGGCTATTTACATACCTTTCTACAAGTTAGGTCATGGTGCTTGAAATCGACGGAACCTAATGGACTGTATGAATGATCAAAATAAAATTGTAGAAATCCCCGTAATATTATGATTTTATTAACTTAAAATACATGGGCAGCCAGAGAAAACTACGTGACAGCTGAATCTATCGTACAAGAACAATTTTTCTTTTTAAAAAACCTAGGAAACCGCAAGGAGTTCGCGACATCCTGCCCCTCGTGCAGCACTGCACCAATCAGTTCAACTAGCCAAAAGCCAGCTTCACGAGTTTTTTTAATGGGCGACGGAGCGTACCCCCTGCTGTGGCAACGTCGACCACCCTTGTCACCCCATCTTTTCCTGGAAACAGCTTTTCTACTCGACCTCGTGGCCACGTCCCTCGTGGAAGTGATTCGTCAACGATGACGACTACGTCTCCAACCTGTAAATCCTGGCCTCGGTCTCCTTTGGTTGGGATTCTGGGTTGCATGGTGGGGAGAACTTCACGCACCCAACGACTCCAGAAATGGTCCGCAAGACGCACAGCTTTCTTCCATTCAGCCCGAAGAATTAGGTCGCGATCATCCAGGCGTTGAGGAAGGAGTTGGTTTGATGAGGTGCCGATGAGAAAGTGAAAAGGTGTCAGAGTTGTTGGGTCTTCAGGATCTGTAGACACGTGAGCCAACGGGCGTGAATTAACTATAGCTTCAGCCTCGGCAAGTAATGTTACCAGTGTTTCCTCTTTTGGAGCTCTTTGGTTAAGTGTCGCCTTTAAGGCTACTTTTACAGTCCGCACTAAACGCTCCCAACATCCTCCAAAATTAGGCGCTGCTGGCGGGATGAAACTCCAGTTAATTCCTTTAGTTACTGCATACTCCTGCACATCAATGGTGTAAAACTCCTTCAGGATCCTGTAGGCTCCAACAAATGCGGTTCCATTATCAGAGTAGATGGTATCAGGTGTGCCCCGTCTGGCAATAAAACGCCTAAGAGCCATGATTGCCGAATCAGCAGAAAGGCTATGCACTATTTCAAGATGAACGGCTCTAGACGTGAGGCATGTTAGTAGAGCGACATAACGCTTTTCATGGCGGCGCCCAAAGGTGACTGTGATGGGTCCAAAGTAATCTATGCCCGTAAATGTAAATGGCCGTTGATGATGAGACAACCTTGGACGGGGAAGATCTCCAGTTACAGGGCTCATTGGTAATGCCTTCCTGATCCTGCATATTTTGCATCGCGTTGCTACAGATCTTACTGTGTCTCTCAGTCTCAAGAGCCAGAATCTTTGCCTGATTTCATTGATCACTAGCTCGTGGTTTGCATGACCAGCCCGCCGATGGTAGGATTCTACCAGTAATCGCACAACTGGGTGACGGCCGTCGAGTAAAACCGGAAATCGCGTATTGGGATCAATGTCTTCTGCTGATTTGATTCTTCCAGCTAAGTGCAGTAACTTATCTTCTCCTAGGGTGGGAGATAGTTTGATGAGACGACTGTGAGATGGGATTGGCTTCGAGTTGAGAATGCAGTGAAAGTCTTCAGAAAAGCTGTCTAACTGTGTTTGCTGCAAAATGTGCCTTTCAGCGGCTTTGATTAAATCAGCATTTAAGGGTAACAGGGTTGTAGACGTTGATGGGTGGCGAGAACGTGAAATATCGCCATTTAATTTAGAGTTTCGAATACATGCCAAAACTTTACCAAAAATCGCTGCAGCTTGATGTGCACGTGCTGTAGCACGTAATAAACGCAACCAGTCACTGAATTGATTAAAATTACCAGTGACCGGAGAAGGTAAAGCTAAGCCAACGGAAGTAAGTCCCACCGATTCGTTCGGTTGACATTTACGCTCTTCGCGAACTGGTGCGACATTGGCAGGCTCCTTAGGCCAGTCTTCCGGGGACTTAAAAAGAAATGATGGACCACAAAACCATCTGTGGGAGAGGTCCAGCTTAATTGGATGCATTCTAGTTGCATCATCCGCTACGTTTAAGTTAGTTGGTACCCACCGCCAGTCATTGACTGAAGAATTTTCCAAAATTTCACCTAGTCGATGGGCAACAAAAGGTTTAAATGAGCGTGCGTCACTGCGCAACCATTGCAGGACAGTCGTCGAGTCAGACCAAAAGAACGTGCGTATCGGTTTTTTGCGATGGCTGTCCTTGATAGTACGTGCAAGTCGCGAAGCGATCAGCGCAGCCTGAAGTTCCAAGCGGGGAATAGAAGTTGGCTTCAGGGGGCAAACTCTTGCTTTGCTCGAGATGAGAGTGAGTTCGATGCTGCCATCGGAATACACCAAACGCCAAAAAGCCACGCATGCGTACGCGAGCTCACTCGCATCTGCAAACATATGTAACTCCCTCTGAGACGGCTCTGAGTCCCTAGCCTTTGAATACCAACGAGGAATTTTAAGAGATGAGACAGACAAAAGTTCTTGGAACCAGTCGGACCACCTTGACGCTTCAGTTGGTGGAAGTTCAGTATCCCAACCGATATTTAAACTCCACGCCTGTTGAAATAAAATTCGGCCCTTAACAACTATAGGTCCTAGGAGGCCTAAAGGGTCATACACACGCATGAGATGTGAAAGAACTTTTCTTTTAGTAAGTGGGTTGGGAATAGTTTCAGACAAACCAGTACGGAACCCTAAATTATCTGTGGTGGGGTTCCACGCTATCCCTAAAGCTCGGATGTTATTAGCAGTGTTGCCAAGATCAATTTCCAACGGTTGGGCGGCTCTTAATGCTTCTGGAACAAGACTCAGTGCTGCAGGCTCGTTGGAAATCCATCCTCGCATTTCGAAACATGCGGCACTGTGAACAGTAATTATGTCTGCTGCTAGCTGAGCCGCCTCACTAGCGCCATCTAGCGAGTCTATATAATCGTCCATATAATGGCTAAACAAAATGGCATCCACGGCTTTAGGATGCGTAAGGATGTGTTCCTGTGCATTTTTGTTTTTAATAAACTGTGCTATGAAAGGACTGCAACACGCACCAAAAATTACGGCTGTCATCCTGAATTCCCTGATAGGTTGTGTTTTCTCGGGCCTCCACAAGTATCGAAGAGCGTCCCTTTCCTGCTCTCTGATTCGGATCTGGGGGAACATCTCCTTGATATCGGCTGTAATGGCAATACGGCCCTCTCGGAAACAAAATAGAACCTTTAGCAATGGTTGGAGTAGGTCCGGACCAGAAAGCAGTAAAGAATTCAGGCTGATTCCCCCATTCATGGCTGCTGCGTCATGAACAACACGAATCTTGCGTTTCTGAGGATGGTACACGCCAAAATGCGGAAGATACAAGCGAAAATGCTTGTCAGGTTGATCGCGTTTGTGATTGGCATAGTACGTTTCAGAAGCGCATTCTTCTGCGTAACCTTTTTCAATCATGTTAGACATGAAAACGTCATAAGCCCTAGCAAAATCTTTTTCTTTAGCCATCCGTCTTTCGAGGCTTAAAAAACGCGACATCGCCTGAGGGTAGCTGTCAGGAATACGCTGTATGCCGTTACGCCATGGCATGCCTACCTCAAACCTTCCAGAGGGCAAGCGACGTGATGTAGCCTCTAAGATGTTCACTGCCTGCTGATCTTGCTTACTATGTAACGTTTCTGTTTTAGAAATACCTAAAGAATCTATTTTATATTGTTCTTTGATAAGAAACTCAATGTTTTCGTCCAAACTCGGCTCCGTGAACGTGCCGTGATTCACAAATTCTACCAATTTAGTCTTGCTAGAAGCAACGCCATAGAGAGTCCAGCCTAGTGCTGTCAAACAAGCCACGGGTTCGTTCCTTCTACCAATACGTACGTCACGGTTGATTGACAGATGCCAGTGTTCAGCTCCTATTAAAATAGTTGGGGTAGCGTCTTCATGCACCAAAACGTCAACCAGATCGGTCAGATGTGAATAAGAATTAATTGTTTCTCGGTGAATTGTTTGTGGTCGCAAAGACAACGACTCCATAGCTCTAGCATTCCTGACTAAAAATTTTTCATGTGTGTGCCTCCCTTTGATGTCAAAATCTACGTATGACACTGTGGTACTACGCTCTAGACCGCCAATACCATTCACTGTGATCGACTGTTGCGGCCCTGAGGCCCCTATACGCGTGGCAATGCTGGAATCTATTAAAGTGGCTGTGCTTCCATCATCAAGGAGTGCGTACACGTCACAGGTTCCTGTAGGGCCAGAAACGGTGACAGGAACGATCTTTAAATAGGCGCGAGGTCGTAGAGCTAAGATAGTATTTGGTTTTTGAACGCCTGTAGAAGTAGTGGACACAATCACCTTTTCTTCGGTCGGTGCAGGCTTATTCGCAGCTAGAAGTGTTTGTTCACTTACTTCTGCTGGAATGTTTTCGTCTAAAGTTTGTGTATCGAGTGTATTGACAAGAGGAACGTCTGTTTTTTTATGAAGTAGTGGATGGTGACGTAAAATACATCCATCAATGCCACATGGATTAACTTTACACGTTTTCCACTGATGTGAGCTATGCTTTAAGCACCTGTAGCACACCTTGGCTTCGCGCAGCCACTGCCATCTATCGTCGATTGAAAGAGTTTTAAATTCAGAACACGACTTAATATTATGGTCTTTTTTACAGAAGGAACATTCCTGTTTATTCGCAACCATTTTAGAGTGCGTGGCCGTGTTTACATTTTCACGCTTTATAAAATGTTTGTCCGTTGAGGAATGTTGCATGGTTTGCGTCGAGACAGACTCGGGTGACAACCCGAATCTAATGTGTTGGTCCAGCTCGCGCTTTAGAAAATCAGACAAAATTTCAAGCTTAGCACGCCCCGTGGTGTCTTGCATGGCGAAATCAGTCCACCTAATTTTCATAGTAGGGTTTAACTTCCCTAGTACCGCATGAAACAATTCGGGGGAGTATAGGTACTCTACTTGTTTTAACAATTTAATTGTAGAAATAGAATTACGTACCCGATTAGAGAGGGTTCCGAGTTCTTTAAGATCGTTACCTAAACGAGGAAGGTTCTTAAGGCAAGTAACCTCCTTGTAAACGATGAGCTCGGGGCGCGCGAAGTTGTCTTCGAGTGCGCGCATGACCTCCTCCGGGTCCTCGGCCGACATGAGCAGCGCCGCGACGGCATCGCGCGCATGTCCGCGGACAGCGTTCTGTAGTCGATTCATGTTCTCTAGGGGAGAAAAGCTAGTTTTGGTAACATCATAAGTACGTTTGAACTGTAACCATAGTAACGTGTTACCAGTAAAAGGAAATAATTCCAGTTTCCTTGCACTGGGGGCGCAGGCGAGCGCCTTCGCTGCTGCCGCGGTATCGGCTACAGCTTGTAAAAGAGAAATATTTTTATCTAGCTCCGTAGAAATGAGCGGGGCCGTGATGCCAACCGCCTCGGAGGTTTTCATGACGTTGACATGTTGTTCTTGTCGTGCAAGAGGGTTGATAAAGGTTGCAGTTGCCCGTGTGGCGATCGCCGGTGGAACCGAGCGGCCCGGGGGTGGAACCGTGGTATGTTGTTCGCACCCTACTGCAGAAATGCCTTTATTAACTTCCTTGGCAAATTGAGACTGATCACAATGGTTTTCTACCCATGTTTTGGTTCTATCTACGCTTAACCTGGTAGAGCTGCGTTGGCTCGTGCGGCTGCTCGCGCGGCTTTCACTGACGTCGGCGTCAATGGCGGCTAGCTCGGCCCGCAACTCGCACTGCTCGACCTGCTCCTGTAGCGCTGCGAGGTCTCGTTCGCGCTCGCGCTCCTTGGCGGCGAGTTCTTGCTCACGTTCCAGCCGCCGGCGCAAGGCAAGGGCCTCTACCGCGGCTTTTCGGGCTTTCACAGTTGAGGAAGAAAGCGACGATTTACTTTGCGCGGTCCGCACGCTAGCACCTCCGCTCCCTTGCGGGAGTTGCGGAGTACCTCGCCCACGTTGCGGGTCGGCGCTAGTGGATTGAACCGGCTCTAAAACAGACACGTTCGGTGCAGGATTAGCCGACATGATTTTACTTTTATTACGGGTGATCATCTAACTAATGTGTTATGTAAATAAATGAAATTACAAATCAAATATGAAAAAATAATGGCGAATTTGACACGATGACACAAATAAAAATTTTAAATTTTAAGTGCACTGGAAAAGTGGGGAGAAGGACCAAATGAAATCGACGGAACCTAATGGACTGTATGAATGATCAAAATAAAATTGTAGAAATCCCCGTAATATTATGATTTTATTAACTTAAAATACATGGGCAGCCAGAGAAAACTACGTGACAGCTGAATCTATCGTACAAGAACAATTTTTCTTTTTAAAAAACCTAGGAAACCGCAAGGAGTTCGCGACAGTGCTTCCCTTCCAAAGGAATTGTCCATCTTTTCGGCAGAATCCTTAGCAATATTAGCGGCTTTGGAGTACATCGCGGATCACAAGCATGAACACAATCATTGGCTTATTGTTACTGACAGCATGAGTGTAAGTACTTCGGGCACTTGACATGAATAAGCTGGATGCAAACATAAATCCCTTCATAAATAATATAAGACAGCTGTACGCCAAACTCTCTCTCGATACGGATATCGTTCTAATGTGGACTCCATCTCACGTAGGAGTAAATGGAAATGAAAATGCGGATTATTTAGCAAGAACAATAACAGAAAATGTAAACATCGACAATCGACACGTCAAAAGTGTTGCCATTCCTAGTTCGGACATAAACAGTGTTTTTAAATCAAATATTCGTCAAGATTGGCAAACCGATTGGCAAAACACTCTTCAAACTAAAGGCTCTTGGTATGCTAAAATTAACACAAAGATCGGTTGCCCTCCTTGGTTTACATACTCAAAAATCTACATGTCAAGAAAGTTCTACTCAATTATAAATCGTTTACGGTTTGGACACTGTCGTGTCAATCATCATCTTCATAGAATGCACATCGTATCATCCCCTATATGCAATGATTGCAATTTATCCGCTGACCAAACACTAGATCATTTTTTTTTTCATTGCCCTGCTTACAATCTTCAAAGACTGATATTGATAGAAAAACTTTTAAACATCTATAATGACCCTGAAAGCATCCCGCGCGACACTCAGGGATTACTGATTAAATTTGAGAACTATATACCACTATATGAGTACATTTCCACTACTGTGGAGAGTCTGTAAATAAACTACATAATGTAAATAGTGAAATGTGAGCTGATAAAGACCCAGACCTATAAATGTAAATAAAGTGTAAATATTGAGAAAAATTAACCAAAATGTGAAGACCTGGCATCTGCCCTAACAAGAAATGACAGTTAAACAAATTTTTATCAAAATGTGAATGTGCACAAAAAATGTGACTTGGCATCTGCCGTAACAAGAAATGACAAATTAAAAAATTACCACAAAGATTTGGCCTCGGCCTTAACACGAAAAAGACTTCTAAAAAAATCATTACAAAGATTTGGCCTCGGCCTTAACACGAAAAAGACTTCTAAAAAATTATTACAAAGATTTGGCCTCGGCCTTAACACGAAAAAGAAAAAGGAAAAACGTTAGACCTGGCTGCACGGACGAAAGTCCTTTGCCTATTCTGCTATTAGCAGAATAAGATGAAAAAAAAAAAAAAAAAAAGCAATAATGTCTGTCAAGTTGTTTGCTCGTCCTAGGCTATTAGGTATCTCATGCGTTCGAGAAGAAATATCTCAATCGTTATGGTGTGCTTATGATTAATTATGCAATTTATGATATTTTTTAATTACATTTACCAGCTGTTACCTGTTACATAATATGTTATGACTGAAAAATAAATGATTGATTGATGAATTTTGATGTATGGCCCGCATTTTTTAAATTGTTTACATTACATTCAGACCAAAGCAGAACGAAATTAAATAGGTACATATAATTTACTTACTTCAAATATTCTTACATACTTATTTTAATACTAAGTGTTACTGAAATAGGGCAAAACTTGAAAACCGTTTGTTATGCGGGCTATTCGTATACGCGATTTTTTTTTGTTTGATGTAGCGGATAGGATAGAGTATGGGCTTAATTACCACGCGTGCCCACCGCGGATTGGCAATTTCAAGGGCCGAGGTATGTGAACACCTCAGACAGGTTTCCTCACGATATTTTCCACCTTGTTTACAGATCGTTTTTGCAAAAAGTGCCAGACCTATCTCTCCATCATGTTAATAGTGCTTTTAAGGACCCTGCTCACTAAAACTAAACCCATGTCAATCAACTTATGGCAAAAAACCCGGGACTGGATAGCAATTACACCAAAAACGGCCGTATTTATAAATGCTATCTAGCCCCAGGTCAGTGATCCTAAGTTGTCGTCGGTGAGTCATCTACGTCGCTAGTCTTACTGCAAGAAGCCCCTTAATTGAGTAGAGTGCATGCGTGATAGGTTGACCTGTTGTCGACTGTACATTGCAGATTTTTGAAATCAGTGAGGACGACGGCTACTTATAAGTGTAGTGCTATCCAAAGTGGATGCGGCCCCACTTTGGATAGAACTACACTTATAGAATCGTTCGTTGACCATTGTGCAGGCACAATGGTTAAACAATAAAACACTTTAATTAACAACTTTCAAGCATTCTACTTTATTTGTTTATTTACAACAATCAAACATGGTTTTGTATGTAACACATCATCTTTTCTTTGGTCTATCATATATTCACCACAGAGTTTTGATTAAGTATAATCTTTAGATAAAAATAAATACTATTTTAATACAACAAGTATCTCAGTACTGTTACCTAATCGATTGCTTATGTACAAATATAGTTCACAATAGATTAATTTTCAATCAATTCTTTTGATTATAAAGCATTTCTTTTTTCAAAATAAATTGCAATTACTACCTAAGTAGTAATTCATTGAAGGAATAGGCAGTTTCGTTACATAGTAATATGTGCTTTTTAGTTGGTTGTTTTAAAAAGTAAAACTATATTTCAGTATTTCTACGCACAATATCAGAGCTAGGTACTACAGTAATAACAATGTTCATCAAACTACGCATAGTAGAGGGACTAGAAACATTAGGCCCACAACCTACATGTGTGTGATTTACCTGCACCATCAACATTACCATGATAGCTTGTCGTGGTAAGCAAAACATTAAAGTTTTGATACATTGTAAGAAGTTCATTAATATTAATTTCCATGAACCTCAAATCTATATCTATTCTATACTAATAATAAATCTGTAAGGGTCGGTCATGGAGTAAGTTAGTTTGTTTTCAGAGATATTGTGTTTATAGGCTCAATATATGATACTGAAACTAATTTCACGATTTTTAGAATTTTTTTCTGTATGTGTGTATGTATGTTCCTCCATAACTCTTAAACCAATTATCCGAATTTGATGAAATTTGGTATAAAAACATATAGACATCTGGGACACAGGATAGGCTATTTAAATTCTAGCTCCAGTTATGATAAGACGTGGCCCCCATACAAATGCTGCTTCGTAAAAATCGAAATGTACGCGAACGGAGTCGCGGGCACAGCTAGTTATTTTATAAAACATTACTAGTCAGCGCGTTGTTTGGAGCTAATAAACCAATAGTAGGTACCTAAGTTCATATTTGTTTCAATCTTTCATTTTAATTGCCAACTTACACCCATTTTCAATTCGGTGTGGAGTAATTTGTTATTTCGCGATAGTGCATTTCAGAAGCGCATCTTAGGTTGAAAAGGCGCATCTTATCAATGAGTTGAACGATTGAAATGGAAAATAAGGCTTTTTAAGCTTTTGCCATGTCAAATTACACTGTGAAATTAAAATAGTAGGTAAGTAGGTACTTACTTATACCCACTAAAGGTTTGGAAATATCTTTTGCTTTTTAATACGTTAGGACAGTGTTTTTCAATCTTAAGACGCGACCCCCTTTACAAGAAAAAAATTCTAGAGACCCTCCAGGCCCCCAAGACCACATTGAAAGTGTCAGTAATTTCAAAGACGATGTAGTTAGAACCTACAACTAAGTGTTATCATATATTTTTTACCAAATACCGGGACTTAAATGAACAAAAGTGGTACCAATCCCACTTTAAATCTTTCGGGACTGCAACATAAAATACCTGTTGAAAAATTAAAGATTTGCAAACCAACTTGCGCGTCAGCGCGGCCGAAAAAATAAATTATCGATGGCATTTTGATATAGTTACGTGATATTTTTTTGAAAATAAACGATCTGTATTGTAGAAGAGCGCGCCCAAAAATTTACTTAGTGACTTTTTCGTTTAGTTCTATAAAAACTCTGCGCCCTCAAAAATAAAAGATTTGTCTTGAAAGCTAGCCAAAGAATTTAGGTGGCTAAATTGACGGAGGAATTTTCATAAAAACTCAGCGCTTTCTATTATAAAAAAAAGTCAAGGCGCCAGTTAGTGCGCCCGAAAATTTACTAAATTGATGGTGCCAATTTTACTCAGTTCCGAAAATCCAGGGCCCTCAAAAATAAGAGACCTCTGCCTTATAATCATCATCATCATTCAGCCACAAGAAGTCCGCTGCTGGACATAGGCCTCCTCCATGGATTTCCAAAAAGACCGGTTGGAAGCGGCCTGCCTGTCTTCCTGCCACTTGGATGAGGTCATCTGTCCATCTTGTGGCTGGTCGTCCTACGCTGCGCTTGCCGATATGTGGTCGGCAATAATGATAACCCAAAATGAAATTGGCTGTGGAATTTTTGTAAGAACTTACACTCCCAAAAATAAAAGATGTCTTGAAAATTTAATATATTGACGGTGCGGACGGTGCGAAATTCATTAATTCTGTAAAAACAGAAATTATGATGGTGCCGAAAATTGAATAGACTGACCTTTTGGCATTTGACATTGGATTGGCAACACTAACTACAAATCTTGCATTTTACTTTTACCTGGCTCCCGACCGCGACCCCCCGAGCAAGACGTCGTGACTCACAGATTGAAAAAAAAAAAAATGCGTTAAAATAAGCACAGATCTCTACCTTCGAAATTCAAGCTGCTCTCGACATGGACGGGTGTCGTCTATGCATAATCATAAAATATTCTTTCATAATCTGCAAAAAATGGTCGATTAAAAGTCTACAGTGTCTTGTACCACATACTATTTATACGGCGTTTATGGAGTGTTTTCATTCATCATCAACCCATTATGTCCCCACCGAGGGGCACGGGTCTCTTCCCTGAGGGAGGTATAGGCCATACTCCACCACGGGGGCCAAGTCCGGATTGGTGGAGGCTTGTAGACTAGTGGCTCGTCTACTGTCAGAAGTTGTCAAGCCGCCCTAAGGCCTCTGACTTGGCTTAACGACTACCATCTACGACGGCAGCCGGCACCAACAGCTTAACGTGCCTTGCGAAGCACGGAACCGCTCGGAAAAATGCCACTAGCGTTAGGCATAGACGGCGACCCATCCATGCACTGAACACGCCCTGTGTTGCTTAACCTTCGTGATCGTTTAAGATCACTCAGGCAGCCGGGGCTACGAGCGATTGTTTTAAGAGCGGAGTGTTTTAAGGGAATCTAATTATTATAAAAAAAACCGTAGGACTTTATCAATAACGACTGTTATTAGCAAAATCAATTTAAATCCTACATTCTAGACTGTAGGTTTTAAAAATTGCTGGCACTGTAATTATTACTTATCATAATTTTTTTTCTTCGCATTTGTACTTTTCATAATTGTATGAAAATAAAAGCATTTAATTTAAATAACAAGATTTTTAATTGCTTTAATTAAATAAATATTTTTTCATTACCGGTGCTAGTTAACCTTTGTTCCATCCTATGCATTCATGAGGTCCGCCCATGAAAAGATGCAGCATGAATTTCCAAGGTGGAGACCGGAGTTCGTATGCAGGCTTCTTTAGTTAGCCCCTCTTCATTAAGGCGTGAAACACACAGGAAAGACGTGGGGCGAGGGTGCGGAAAATTCGCGACGCGTTCTATATTTTGCGCCCTCGCCCGGCTCGCCCCGTCTCTTCTGTGTATGCTTCGTCCCGTCCCTTCAGTACATTTTGTATGAAAGTGAATTAGAAAGACGATGCGTCTTTTCCGCGCCCCCGCCCCACGTCCTGTCTGTGTGTCTCAGGCCTAAGTGCTTTTACATCTGGCATTCTTGTCGCTCGCACATTCTAAAATTTTTAATGACTGTTAAATAAAGATTATACTCTTGACCTACGAATAAAAAAAAACATAAGTATTTCTTCCTACTAGATATGTGCGCCGATCGGCGTGGCGCACGCCGCCGGCCGTTTTAGTCACGCCGACGCCGCCGATTTTTTTTCCGGCGTCATCGGCGTCTATAGTTAGTAAGTAATTGTTACAAAAATACTAGTACTTATAGTATTTTTTATTTACAAAATTAGTAATTTTTTAGATCGCTATTTGGCAACAATGGTTGACGCTATTTTTTCGACGCCATTTGCATTTCTTTGTCACTTGTCAGTTTACGCTGCGGCTGCGCAAAACAACTGAGAATTGGATATTTTCGTTATTTTCTGCTTTTAAATGATAAACTGAGAAAATCTTAGACAACTTAGATTGGAATTCGATACAGAAGATCAAAATAAAACATTTTTCCGTAAAAACACTCTATTCGTCCTCAAAAACAGTCACAGTTGGAAGTATTTTGGTACATTACTTATTGAAAAAGATGGCAAGAAGAGGTCCATCTTAACAGACAATGTATTCTGCTCCCAGTGCATTTCAGAGGCCCAAGAAAAAAATGAAGACGATCCTATGGGATGGTAAGATAACTTGTTTTTACTGTGTAGCTGTTAGAAAATAAATTAATTTTGAGGTTAGTTTGTGTGCGTTTTGTTTGCAGTCTGCATTTTGTAATAAGCTGGCATGGCTGGTATGCTATGAGTTGGATGGTGTTGACTATCGTTTTTTTTTGCTACAGTCAATCATTGTAGTCCTATCAGTAAAGGGCTTATGACTGTAAATATTTTTTTACCTACCTTACCTGCTTACATAGAATCTTTGTTTTTTCGTTTAACCTGTCAGGCACCTACAAAATAACGCGGAAACTCCTTTGCAGACCGCCCGGTTCTTAAAATTTCGGCGGACCGCAAAGGCGTTTTCGCAAAAAAATCATATCTTATGAACCAGACACATAGACATATCGTTACAAAGTGTAAGAAAATTGTGAAAAGTCTTAGGTACAAACTTCATGAACTTAAAAAAGATGCAGATGAAGAACAGAGACGCTTATTGACTGATATTGATGAAGCTGGAGATGTAGTTGATTTAGACGAGATCATCCCTGTCAATGAAGAATCTGAGGAACCTGATGAAAATACAAATACCTTTTCTGTAACTTCAATAAAAACGGCTACTCCAACTCGATGGTATAGCATACTCGTGATGTTGGAAAGTTTATTTAACAAATGCAACCGAAACCCTGTTCACAGACTCCTCGTCAGACTGAACAAATCTGATTTAAAAATCGATGACTCCGAGTGGAAACTACTGGGCGATTTAATAAAATTTTTGAAAAATTTTCGGGATGCCGTTAATATTATGAGTGCTTCAAACTCAGTCACAATCAATGTTGCACTGGTTTTTAGGTGCGAAGTGGAACAAGCATTGAAACAAACGGGGGACGACGAAGTTCTTGCAATGACCCGCATGAAGAGAAACATGCTGGCGAAATTAAATCACCGCTTTCCTATTGATAAATTGACAATCGCGGCAGCTCTTCTTGATTGCCGTTTCCAAGGAATGTCGGTAATTGACGAATACCTTGAGGAAAGAGGAGAAACGAGAGTTTCCTTTATGTCTGCATTTGTGACAGAACACGTCAGGGAATCTGATATTTTACAAGAAACGAAGGCGAATGAGCACAGTGAGATAGTTTCTTCAGCTCTAATCACTCAACCGTCCACATCATCTTCATCTAACTTTCTTTTGGCTTTGTCCCAGAAGTATACAACTGGCACTGGTAGTAGTAACGATGATCCTATAGTGGCCGAATGCTGGAAATATTTTAGTGGATGTGACCCCAAGGATATGCTCGACGGAAACATACTTCGTTATTGGAAGGATAAGAAGAATAGTTATCCTTGGCTGTTTAACTGCGTTAGGGCGATAATGAGCGTTCCCGCCACAAGCACACCAAGCGAGCGAGTTTTTTCAGTCGCAGGATTAACCATTACGGCTAAAAGGTCACGGTTAAGTCCTACTTCAGTCGACAGAATCATATTTATACATGACAACTATGACATGTGCAAGAAACAAGTACAAAAGCTAAAATAATTTGCATATTATTTGTATTTGTTACATAATTATATTTTGCTTGTACTTCCTTATTTTATAATTCCTTGTTCTTTTTCTGTTGATTGTCGCCATAAAGGTTTTTTTGTTATTGATATTTAGATTTTATACAATTTTAACTGTATTGAGTGATCTCAAATAAATGTGCCATAATGATGTTGATTATATGGAAATAAATAAGAAATTTAATGGAGATTGAGGCGTATTTTACCCCTTTTTTTACCATCCACGCCGATAACGCCGATGACGCCGCCGCCGCCGGCAAATTAGATGCCAGACGCCGCCGCCGGTCAAATGAGCATCGGCGCACATGTCTACTTCCTACCCAATTCACTCTCAAAAACGGCCCTGTCTTCTCGTTTAGCCTGTACCAATGAAATGTGCACAACATGTGCTGTAGAGTAAAACGCTCTGTGATTGGTTCATCCTGTGCGCCATGCGTGGGTATGTGACCGTTGATTGGGCGATAGTAAATGACAGCGTAACTTATGATTGGTTTTATACAAAAACGTCCAAGCATTGACTTTATTATTATGTATTTAATAACTTGTCGAAATATCTAGGTACCTCGCAAGATGGCGGTCTGACAGTGGCAGGTGCATAGATATTTTGCCGGGTAATACTAAACTCGTTCCGATTGGTAATACAATTAACAAGCCCCGCCCGCCGGGGTCATTTTGTACTGCTAGTTAGACAAAATGATTTTTACCCCAAAGTAAATATAACAAAAATATACCTGAAATGTAGCTGATTTAACTTTGCAACGCCTCAGACGACTTTCACATTTTTTACTGCCTCATTGGTCTAAAGGTTCACGCGTATGACTACCGAAACAGGTCGTGGGTTCGATTCTCATTGGAGGCCGCAATACTGGATTTGTGCAAAAGGCCATGTCTAGGTGTATTTCCATGTGTGTGATATCCTTGCCTGTTTACCATAGCACAGGGTATCCTAGTTTGGGACCAGGGCAGGGGCGCAACGTAGTAACGTAACTTCTCCACTGTATGAAAGCGTCCGATTTAACCTACTCAGAAATGTCACATATATACATATTTATACACTTCGGAAACGTGATAAAAAATAAAAACCGACTTCAAAACACTGCAGCACTAAAAACACAGAAATAATTTAAACGAATATGACCTTTAAATTCGAAGTCGGTACGTATATGTTGGTATTGTAGAAGTCTAATTTGGAGAAGTATAACATGTACCTACCGACTTCAAAGGAGAATGATCAATTTATTATAGGAGTTAGTCTATTTTTGCGTGTTCTTGCGCATTGATGAAACCAACGGTAAACTATAAGAAATTAGCTCTGGATTATGCAGGAAAAATATTATGAAAATATTAGATGGGAGTTTTGAGAAATCTTAATTTTGAGCCCATGTTTTGAGGTTATGACAACTTTGGTGGTTTGGTGTTATTTTGGGTTGGCATTGGCACCTTGTCAGTTTGAATTATAAACATAGGTCATTATTAGGTAGGTATGGTTAGTTAGTTACAAAATTATTAAAGTTAAAATACAAAATATCCGTAGGTTTCATGCAATAAGTAATAGGGTTCGTCTAATATTATCGCATATCTGTACGACAGTTTACAATATTATATCTTTACAAAAAGTCATAGGCATGTCTAAGAAAAAAAAAATGATAATAAAACGAGGTCTTGTAAGTAATATAACATTTTTTATTTAAATACCCTCTTCAAATATATTATCTAAGAAAGGAGCTGGGGCATTTATATTGTTAAATCGTCCCCAGCTCAAGTACCACACCACTGTCATCACGTGAGCGCAACATCCTACTGTTCTTTTGCCTATAATGCAATTGCAGCAATAGCGCACCAAAGAGCTCAATGTGTTCGCTGTGTCAGTATCTCGGTTTACCAAAATGTAAACAAAGTATGTGCGTCCACTGACATGCCTTGACTTTATGCGTGGTCTTACCAAATAGTTATTTAAGCCAAGAATGAGAGGTCATTTTAACAATAAACTACACTAATTAAACAGTATAAAATCCAATGGAATCAATTTGCAAAAATAAAAGCGTAATAAAACCGCTCGTTTGAATTACCGTCAAAAACTCCCCGTTTGCAGTTTGCACTTTCGCATTTTATGTATGTACACGATTTGCGATTTTTTCAATAATGTAATCTAATCTGTGTTTGTAATCTCTATTGACTGACTGAAGTTTTTTAGTTATACAATCAATACAGATATTTTTTAATTATTACTTTTAAACCCCTGATTCTTTTAATTTATCAAATGGAACTATGAAATCATTTTTCAAAAGAAACATTTTGAGGTATAAATGCTTAAAGCGCAACATAGACTGTTTTTGATCATTCTCCTTTAAAGGTCATATTCGTTTAAATGATTTCTGTGTTTTTAGTGCTGTAGTGTTGTGAAGTCGGTTTTTATTCTTTATTCAAAAATATATATTTCACGATTATTTGTGAATATCAATGACTCCACCAAATTGTGTTTTTCGAGAGCAAATGCATTCGCTTCAAGTGCGCCTTTAAAATTTGGAGAGTTTCCTCGATTTCTCTAGGATCCCATCATCAGATCCTGACTTGTTGACCATTGGGACCACCTGTGAATTCTACACTTTCAAACAAAAAAAGAATTTTCCAAATCGGGCCCAGGCTTCTTCGAGTAGTCGGCGAATTGAGAACCTCCTCCTTTTGTTGAAGTAGGTTAAAAATGGATAACTCAACACAGTGCACAGTTACGTAATAAGAGGGCTGGACAAGTAATTCTGTTGCGTGGAAGTTATTGTTATTATTTGTCAAAAGTATTACTCGCTATTTTGCAACCATCAAACGTGTTAGAGTGTGCTAGCGAGAGTCAGCGGTTCAAAGCGCGGGCCAGCTCACCGGCGCTGCAGGTTGAGAATCTTGAGTAGTACCAACCCAACGACGGTGGCGGCCGCCACGCCCACGCCCGCCTTCCACCAGGACGAGTTCTCGCCCGACAGCGTCGCAAAGTGCTTCAGGTGTCTGCCGGACAAATTATTGTAATAAACACGTGGTCGTTCGAGAGTGACGGGTGATGCAGAAAGGTCCGGTGAAACTTTAGGTGGTGATTTATTTACTTATGTAGGAATGCGAACAGCCTACATATCAACTAATGCACTAGTAACACAGTTTATGTTTAGTTTAAATCCCCGTTATTATAGTCATCCACAACATTACCTGGGATGAGCTAAATTTAAATCTGTATGCATTACATCATATAAACTCACGCCTGTATCCCGCAGGGATAGGCAGAGATCAGGGTTTGCCGCTTGCCACGGTCCTGACGCACGTCTTTCGCTTCATCAACATTCATTAGTCATTGCGTGCACAATAAGATGCAACATGGTTGTTGCATTTGTTCAAAAGCAGCATAAAACTTAGTAACTAAAGAAATACACTCCTTTCAAACTTAATTAAGTGTAATTTACTCTCCCCGTGCAAGTATGTATCTATCAGGGTTGCCATCCGTACGAGGTTGGGTTCAAAGATATTTATTTCTCATAAAGAACTTACAGTTCGCTTAATTAATGAGAAAATAAAACTTAAAATTAGATAAAAATTATATGGCATGCATTAAGGTAAGATTAAGCTTAATTATAATTTGAGACATGTAGTTTAAGTTTATTTTTAAAAGCATTCATATTTTCTATGTCCTTTATTTCGGCCGGTAAATTATTATAAAGTTGGACTCCTTCATACATCACATTTCTTTTACCATATTCAGTTCGTGGTGTTCTTAGTTTAAGTTTGTTTTTGCGTTTGCTTCTCAAGTTATATTGAGGTGATTTGACTCGACTTAGGTTTATATTAGTATGTATATCGTTTCTCCTACAAATACGAGATTTAGAGGTCCCTGTACGAGGTACGAGCTCACGTCCATCCTCGTACGATATTGTACGAGATCCATTGATACAAACTTTAATTTTAATGCCCGAATGCAGATCACTTAATCGGAAACGAGATACACTGCTGCTTTCACTGAGAGTTATAAGCAGCATTGTACTTCGTTTTCCAGCAATCGTTCGCTGCCACGTGGTGATTCCCCATGATAAAAATAGTTTGTATTGATGAGCAGAATAACTCTCTCAAGTTTCATGAAACACCCTCTATTATAATGTATTAGCTATGCCCGTGACTCCGTACGCTTGGCTTCCGATTTTTTAGACAAAAAGAAGCATTCGGATGCAATCTATCTCTGCCGACAAACATACATAAACTCACGCATGTATCCCGGAAGGGTGTAGACAAAGACATTACATAGACATAGACATTTGCCACGGCCCTAACAAACTTCTTTCACCCCACGACCCTAGCAATAACAGTAATTAGTCGGTGTATGTACGCACGCCGTACTGTTTTTAGGGTACGTCGACCAAATTGTGGATATATTAGCGAAGGGCAGGATAAAAAATATTTCTGCCAAATTTTACCTAAATCTGTTCAGAGATTTACGCATGAAAGGTTACAATCAGTTACTTTAACATTAATAGTATGCACAACTTTGGGAATCAGTTGCAACTGTAAAGATAAAGCTCCCTTTTCTTTCTAAGACTCCATTAAATCCTATACATATGTGATATGCCTATCAACAGACTGTATTCGGCAGGTACTAAAAAATTCAGAAACGACAAAAAGATCTTACGAAGTAAACCACATAATCGACGATAAAAATATTAGCTGTGGACATTAAAAAACATATGCCATTAAAACATAACTTGTAAAAACACCGAGTCTCGCAAGCACGCAACTCAGTTTTTCTGTCGTAAAAAGTTGTGAGATCCACGTAATAAATACCAAGTCTTCAGTAAGTAATATATTTATTATTCAATAAGTAAATGGATTGACTTGGCCGTCGCATGAAAACACAATGTATCTCACAAGTAATACATATTATATTTAATTAGATAGTTTAGTGCAATTGCCAAGTCAATATATCACAACTTTTCTATATCTGCAAGAAGTGCCTTAGTTTTGATGACCGGCCAGTCAGTAAGTGAAAAAATTAAGAAATGTATTCTTAAACTACTGGTTCAAATTGAATGAAATTTGAAATATACCTACCGTGTTTAGACATTGCCTGTTTGGTTTCTGAAAATTCAGGCTTCTAGTTTTATCCACAACGAAGTTATAGGTGATCGAAAATGGCCTAAACTGCTTCGAGAAATGGATAATACGGCCGTGACGTGACGCTTTTTTGCTCGACTTGGCAGGGGCACTGCAGTGCCCCCAGATAACATTATAATATAATATTGATAATATATGCATAAAAATTACAGACCTGTGTTTGCTGAACAACATCCAAGCAGCTTGAAATTGACTGGCAAAAACAATGTTTTAAATAGCAGTTCATCGAGATCTAACACAAATATTGTTTTTTTCATCAACTTAAAACAAACAGTGGGCCGACTGCACACACATGCATTAAGACTTTAGTATTTTGGTAATAAAAATAATATGCTTGGCTTGTTTTATTGCTTACAAAAGCTCAAATAGAGACACTTATATAGCAGATGCAGCGTAAGACGCTTGAAAGATTTATAGTTAAAGTGGTTTGCCAAAAGAGTGTGAGATAGATAGCTGATAGCGGAGGGTAGAAAACCCTCGCATGGCGGTGGATGGACTGATTAGTTGATGGGCCGCGAGGTGTTCATATCGATTTTGACAAGATTCAATGTGACAGTTAAAAAAAACCGATATCCATTGAGGATTTACAAAATATAAACTATTCTAGTTTTTGTTTGTTTTCCCGGAAACAGTGAAACAGGCATCCGATCCGTACCACTCAGCATCGTTAGCTACTACAACTGTCAGATTGAAGCTAAGCCAGGTGCGACCGAGGGCATACTTACGGAAAGGCAGCCATGGTGGCGAGCTTCACGAAGACGTCAGGGCGGTTCTCGCGTAGGTGAAAGCCCTGCGGCGGCAATAGCCGGTACTTCGCGCAGAACACCTCGGGCTGCAGGATATAGTCCTGTCGCGCGCCCGGCGCATCGCCCTTCGTGCCCACTATCAACACCGGAATGTGGCTCTCGGCGAAGTATTTCTGCAAAAGATAAGACAAGAAAATCTTTTTTTATTTATACATTTATTACAATGTTTGCCTTAAAGTTTTAGTGCACAGTGACACGATTAACCTTCTCACTGGCTTAAGGTCGAAATTCTGATACCTAAACTGGGTATAAAGATGGAGAACTCTGTCTCTAGGTCAGTTATTTTAATAAGAAAAATCTTTTTCACACCTGCTATTCAGAAAAGATCCCTTGATTCCCTCAAATGAGGGATCAAAGTTGTACTTTTCTTCCCTGATATTCTAGTTTTTTTTTTATTGCCCTCAGCATGATCCGTGTGCAGATTTTCACAAAATGTAATTCCAATTCGATTTTTATTTTGTTGCAATCGATCATAATTGTCTTCCACGGCACATATTGTGTTTGATTTAAATTTTCCTTATAGCAGGTGTGAAAAGCAGTGTGACACTCGGTAGCAAAATTATTTCCGTCTTGGGCGTAAACACTTGAATCCCTCGCTACGCTCAAGATTCAATATACCGCCCTCGCCGTAAATATATCATTTTCCTCCCTTGAGACACAATCTACTATTGTATCATTCCGTAACACAATGATAAATACACAAAACATTAAAATACATAATTTATTAGTTACATTCTTGTAATTAAAAAGTTGACGTGAGATTTTAATTGATTCCCCTCCTCAATAAGATTTGGAGAGATTTTGCCAGATTTTTTTTTGCACTAGGCCCGTTTTAAGGGTCAAGATATCATCCGCCCTTGACCTTATTGGTCAAAGGTTAGTGAGTTCGTTACAGTAATGCACTCAGCTGCAGTTTCTCGATCACTTGCAATCTGTTAATCTATTGTTAACAGCTGTCAGTTATTTTTTAGGGTTCCGAAGTCGACAAGAAACCCTCATAGTTTCTATATGTATGCCCGTCCGTCTGTCTGTCCGCGGCCTAGCTCACGAGACGATTAGTACTAAAAAGCTGAAATCTGGCATAGACATACATATTAATCACACCTACAAACTGTAAAAAAAATCTTAAATACCTACACCTAAATTAGGGGTTAATTTTTTTTTCTCGCCTGCACTATAATAGTTTGGGGTATCGTTGGATTGGTAATTTAAAAATATCACCCATTTGACGGAGTACCGTAAAAAATACTCACAATGTAAATACGTGCAATGTACTCGAAGGAGCGACTAGCCGACACGTCGTAGACGAGGCACGCCACGTCGCAGTTGACGTCGTGCGGCTGCAGCGAATCGGAGACACGCTTGATGGGTATCTCGCGCAGCATCAGGTACTTCTCCTGGCCGTACACTTGCACCGTGTTGATGCAGCAGTTGCTTGCGCTGTCGCAGTCGCCGCGGTCTTGGCTCGCCTTTATTTTCTGTGTCCAGAGCATTGACGAAGTTTGGAGGTTAAGGGCGGGGCGTGTCGACCCCCGAATGTGTAGTGCCCACACCAGGATGTTAGGTTACTGCATACCATCATTTGCATGATTTGGCATTCGGTGTGATAGATCATCGCTTTTAAGAGATCCAGTTCCACTAAAACCAATCCTAGATACGCCAATGGTCAAGACATGATCAAGAGGAAATTGGTTTCCGGTCCTTGAGAGCCAAACGTTACGAGATTGTGGAGAGAAACTACGAGGATGGAAAAAGTGAAGATGTTTTCATCCAGAGCTTAAAATAAGCTCATTAGCCACTTTTTTTCTTACCTTATGTGCAATGCCAAGGAAGCTCCTACAAATCGATGTTTTTCCACAAGACCTTGGGCCAATAACGTGGCACTGGTAGACATTTCGGCTAGACTGTTTTTTGGCAGTGTCCACCTTTTTCTCGCGAGTTACTGTAATAATTACAAAACGTGTTATTTTAAGGAATATGGATAACGGCGCCAACTAATTAGATAATCGTTAAAAGTGAAATCAGATGTATGATATGATATGTTCTTGATTATAATCCAAAAAGCAATGTAGATTTACTCACTGTGTATAGCAATTTTTTGTGACTCATTTTCATGGAAGTTGAAGCCTAAATAGGCTAAATAGGCACTTGTATTTTGTAGTTCCAACAATGTCATCATAGTCCAACGGCACATCCATCCTTGAAGCGTGAGGTAGCCCTGCAACAATAAGTATTCGAAACTTACAGAGATGTTTTATTAATGTGCAAATCTTAACGGAAAAGATTATTTTATTAGGCAAATATAATTACCTTAATTCCAGGGAAGTTAATTACCTATTAACTTCCTTTCCCTGATGTATAACTTTCCCATGTATGATTACTGTGAGTCATTAAAAAATAATAATGAATGGGAGTAAGAATAAACATGCAATACCTTTTCATTAGTGGGCACAGTGTACCGTAAATTGTGCCACGGAATTTTGGGACAGCAAGAAAACACATTCTTCAGCTCATTGGGATTCAGGGCACCATCTTTGTCACGGTCAAACTTTTCAAATAGCTGCGCTAGAAACTGTTGCCCTTTGTAAGACAGTTCAGAGGTACAGCCTACTGGCACTTTAATGCTGTAAGAAAAGTATTTTTATACATACGATAATAGAACAAACATTATAATTAACTTCCCATCTGCCGAAACTGATAAGGTTCAGCTAAAGAATGGATATCAATTCTTGTTATTAATCAATTCAATACTTTTCTTTTAAATGTCATCTTTCTTTCTCTCTATACCCTATTAAATTTAGTTACATTTACACAGAAAAAAAGATCATGTAAATTCTTTTTAGGGTTCCGTAGTCCGACAAGGAAACGTGTAGAAACATGAAAAAATTGAGGGTCGTAGCACATATAATGAACTTGAAAGGAAAAGTATCACGGCTAAGTAGGCTTTACTAGTTAACGAGTAATAGGCAACCAACTTATAAAAGTAAAATTTCGTACAAAATCCATTGAAAATTACTTCGATAAAGTTGTCAGTTCAGTAAAGCAGAAAAAACCCTCTTTCTACGGAACCCTATATTGCGTGTGGCCTGACACGCACTTGGCCGGTTTTTTTTATACTATTAATCCAAATTAAAATTAACAAGCATAGGAGGTAGTAAACTTACTTTGCATATAAATATGAGTTGCTCATTTCCAGACTCTCGTCATATCCAAACTTGCGTAAAACCGTCCATGTTGTCTCATTTCTACCTCTCTGGATGAATAAACAATGCAGGAAAAGAAACCCTTTAAGTGTTATGCATTCATTTTCTATACCCCCGGCTGTATTCTGGGCAATTACAGATTTTACTTCATCTAAAACCTGAAATTTGATGCAATCATTAATTAATTTTGAGGTGGTTTTTGTATGAGCAGAGTTGAGATGAAATGTGATGTTTTCTGCTTATGTTTTTTTATGAAACATTACATAAAAAAATGTTTTCTTTGACTGCCTCAAAGAAAACATTTTTTTAATTCAATTCCTGCTGGAGGCTGCATATTTGATTTGTACAAATTGCCTCAGTTTGGGGTATTTCCATGTTTGTAATGTCTGCCTGATTAATAGCACAGGGTATACTAGTTAAGGACCAGGACTAATAATTGTATTTCATAGAAGTCATGATTATGATTCATTGTTCATTTTTTTCATTGTATTTAATTTACTTCCTCTTAATTGTGTGTTTTAAAATACAAATTTAATACCTGTAATTGTAAAGGTGTATCAAAGCATTTCCTCTGAAATATTGTTATTTCATAATCGTCCAAAAGACCATCACCATCTACATCACAAATCTTGAATATCCTGGTTAAAGCTCTTTTGCATTTCTCTGACAGCTGAAATAGATAACATTTTTTTTTTTTTAGTTTAGCCAACTCACATAATCACAGCTTAGCCAAAATGCACTTCTAGTTTCCACTGCACTCTCATGCCAAAGTTTAAATAAATATAATTTCTTATGACATTTTCTAATTCATTATACTGACACATTGCATTTAATTGTGCTGCAATTTGGTACTCAGTAAATTGAGAGTAGAGAGGCAGGTATTACATTGAGTTTATCTGATGTAAGTCTGATAAAAGATTATCATCATCATCAGCCATTTGATGCCCACTGCAGGACATAGGCCTCCTTCATGGTTTTCCAAGCTTCCCAGTCTTGTGCCTCACACATCCAGCGACTCCGCGGATGATTATTGTAAATGATTATCATTGATTAACAATTGATACATATGTAATTAATGCTTACTTCTTGTTCCTCAATTGAATAAATAGGCCCTATGGGATGTAAAACAGCTTTCTGTGCATTGTAGAACATTTCTGATACATTCATAA
Organism: Yponomeuta evonymella; assembly: GCA_963969515.1. Taxonomy (NCBI): domain Eukaryota; kingdom Metazoa; phylum Arthropoda; class Insecta; order Lepidoptera; family Yponomeutidae; genus Yponomeuta; species Yponomeuta evonymella. The sequence goes on from OZ018346.1 coordinate 10,385,656, forward strand.
GAGTTTTAGCAGAACATTCTATGCATCTGTCTACTTCAGGGTACTCTTCAGCAATATCCCAAATATTCTGAAAGAAGAGGTTAATACAGCTCAGCACTGTTAGCAGATCCTTTCTAAGCTTGCTGCAAGTATAAAACCAAATTTATATTTGTCAAAGAACTTGCTATGTTAACCCTGTTTCATAGAGCTACAAAGTGATAAAGTTACAATAATTATTGTCAGTTATTTTCATCCAACCTAGTCTCACAATTGCTTGTTTTAGGTGAAAATAACTACAAGTTGTAAGTTTATAAGTAATAATTTCAGCTTTATGAAACAGGGCTCTAGGTATACTTTCTATTCATTATTTTCAAATACTTACATCAATAATAGAGTAGTCGATAAGATCAATCTTGTTTCCAACAAGAATTACTGGTTTCCGAAACTCACTGCCTAAGTTGTCTCTGACGAAAGGCAGCCAATATGATGATATTTTGCTGAGTGTATCTGGTCTATCCACGGAAAACACTATGCAGATCACATGAGACCTTTCAATTTCTTCACCAACTTGTTCCAAAGATTGTTCCGCTGCTGTAAGGTTAGAGAACATCTTTTGATAAGAAATTTCATTTAGGGTCTATTCTATAGAGCGTACCTACCGCAAATATCAACAATGTTTGTCGGGACTTGCTCCGGTGTTACGTCGGCCGGTATTGTAATCTCCTCAGCTTTCGGCGGCACATGTTCGGAGAACTCTTCTGTCACAAGCGATAGTATCAGCGATGTTTTTCCGACTCCGGGGTCACCCAATAGAAGAATACGAACGTTGCGGGGCACCGATTCGTAAACCATCTTGGGTTTAAGAGTGTATTAAAATGTTACTCTGTACGTATGAAAGACAATTAGATATAATCTGGGTACGCAGCAGACTTATGATAACTTGAAGGAAACATAAACAACAAAAAATTTTGTTACATTTCCATAATTTTCTCTTTTTATCGAAAATAAAACCCAACCAACCAACAACACTGACCACAGATTATAAAGTAATATGCTTATGCTTTCTGTCACCTTTTTTTGTTTTTTTTTTTTGTCCACTTTTTTTGTTTTTTTTTTGTACTACTATTTTTTCCTTTTTTTTTTTTAGTTCGTCCCGCAAGGAACCGGCTAAGGTCTTAGACCATGCTGGCTTTAGGGAAAAACCACTTTTTTTGTTTCAGAAGGTCACAGGATACGAAGCTGTGACAAATCTCACCGAGTGCTCAAAAAGCTGGCGAACATTAACCTGAGGACGAACCACTCAGCGTCGCTTAACCACACAGAGTTGCGCGACGTGCCTTAACGGCTTGTTATGTATGTATCCGTCCCAAAAGTACTCGTAGATTGTACAATAGCTCCTCTACAATATTGGCCATGTTGGGAAATATCTCTCCTTTTATACACCCCGTCATGCGATGATCTGTTATCAAACAAACGAAATAACGGACTCATTGAAAAAACCAACACACGGTCCAGAAAATGCTCTGCTGATCTACGATCGTTTTGGCACGTCAAAGCAATCAACCGCTATTCCTTTAATGCGTGCCCGAAAAACCTACAACTCACGGATTGCTGGCGATGTGGCGATCATAGACGATAATCGGCGACAACAAGCGATTAATGTGCGAGTGGATTGAGTGAGCACCCTTCTGTCCGCCTGGGTCGTCCCTTACCGGCTCTTCCTATTTTGGGTATGATTATATTATAATGAAGTGTGGTCACCTTAAATTATATTTACGTTGGATAAAGTGCAACTGAATATCTTTAACAGCTCGTAGGCCCGGCTGCCTGAGTGATCTTAAACGATCACGAAGGTTAAGCAACACAGGGCGCGTTCAGTGCATGGATGGGTCGCCGTCTATGCCTAACGCTAGTGGCACTTTTCCGAGCGGTTCCGTGCTTCGCAAGGCACGTTAAGCTGTTGGTGCCGGCTGCCGTCGATAGATGGCAGTCGTTAAGCCAAGTCAGAGGGCTTAGGGCGGCTTGACAACTTCTGACAGTAGACGAGCCACTAGTCTACAAGCCTCCACCAATCCGGACTTGGCCCCCGTGGTGGAGTATGGCCTGTACTTTCCTTAGGGAAGAGACCCGTGCCCCTCGGTGGGGACATAATGGGTTGATGATGATGAATATCTTTAAGAACAAATAACGATTATAAAATAAAGAAGTTTTACATTACAGAGTATAATTACAGATAGTTTCCAGTTTAATTTAAGAATTCGGCGGTCTCAAAATAAATACAAAAAGGGACATTATTTTTAAAACTGGGAAACACCCCTATTGGTTCAGTAACCAATAGTGGAAATATCTGGGTTTTGAAAAAAAAAAATGTCCCTGTGTTTATTTTGGGGACCGCCGAACTGCCATGAATATTGAAGCTACATTGGGTTGCAGTATTTTTATATTAGGCATTAGCTGTCTGTCCTGGGCGAACTTCGTACAATCAAATCAAAAATTGCATAAATTGATTCATCCGTTCTTGAGTTAATCCGACTTTGTTATGCGTAGATTAAGTATTTCGAAAAGGTGGAAGTCGGACTGTAAGTCAGTGTCGCCAGACGAGGTGATTTATCGCCATTTGCGCTATCGCTATAATAATTGCAATCGACGGCGAAGTTTGCCAATAGATAACTTGTATATATTTTTTCTCATTGTAGCTACAAGCGTCAAAAACTACAAGTGCACTGTTTTACTCTTTATTGTTGTTATTATGGCCTAAGAGCGGTGGTAGCCTAGTGGGTTAGCCCATTGGCCTCGGAAGCGAGAGACCCAGGTTCGATTCCCAGTGCGGGCATGTACCTATGACTTTGTTTTCCGAGTTATGTACATTTGTGAAGTTATAGTAGCCATACCACTCGCTAACGGTGAAGGAAAACATCGTGAGGAAACTTTAGTGTCTGAGCTATTCACATACCCTAGCGTTTGAAATCGCCAATCCGCGGTGGGCACGCGTGGTGATTAAGCCCATACTCTCTCCCTGAGAAAAGGCCTGTGCCCTACAGTGGGATGTATATAGGCTGCTTATGTTATGGCCTGAAAGTTCAGGTGATTTGAGCTACGAGACGATTTGCGATTATTGGGCTACTCTTTTCAAAATTTTGGCTATTTTGGGCGGCTAGCACGTAGTATGTTTGTGTGTGTGTGTGTGTATGACTTGTAGTATCTCTATTTAGTTAGTCTGTGGTGACTTGGGTGAGTAACTGGTGTGTTCTGTGAGTATCCCCAAAGAGTATGTAGTATCCCTATATCGTCTGTAGTGTTCTGTGATACTGTCATACTGTGCCGGAAGCACAGAGTGTCGGAAGAAAAGTTCTAAATTTCGCTTTTTCGGACGTATCTACAATGCTAATGAGATAAAATGGGTGAAATAAACAAACGGCAGTGCGAATGGGATTCATCTTCACGCTGTTTGCGTGAGCCGATTAAATCTTTAGAGGTAGAAGTTTAGTGCATCTTTTTCTGTATTATTTCGGTGTAGTCGTGGTACCGTGCCGTGCAAAACATCATGATGAAACCAGAGTCTGAGGCACGCGTGGTGATCCCGTACTCATTTTACACATCAACCGTCATGTGCCCTGCTGTGAAATATATATAAGTTGATTATTTTTATTTCATTGCATTTGGTTTTACAGGATAAATGGAAATTGGTTCCTGCCTTCCTAGAGATCAAGGGATTAGTTAAACAGCACATTGATTCTTTCAACTACTTCGTAAATGTTGAGATCAAGAAAATTGTCCAAGCTAACGAAAAGGTGCTGTGTGATGCAGACCCTTTATTTTATGTGAAGTATCTGAATGCCTATGTGGGCACACCAGATGTGGACGATGGGTTCAATGAGACCAGGCAGACTACCCCGCATGAGTGCAGACTCCGAGACATGACTTACTCAGCACCCATCACTGTGGACATTGAGTACACTAGAGGCAATCAGAGAGTTATTCGAAACAAACTTTTGATTGGACGGTAGTTATTGTTTACTACATATAGCTATAGGATTAAAAATTTAATGTTTGTCATTTCACTTGACAATGGCTGGAATGGCAATATTTTTTAAATGTTTGTTATAACCTGAATAAGTTTTTTAGGGAATAGTTTCTTTCTTCCATCGGATTTAATTTAATGTACTTGTAATAATGTAATTGACAACTTTTTAAAAATTCTTTTATAATTTTTCTAGAAGAAGAAAACTGGAGAAGTTGTCTAAAAAATTTAAAAATTCTAGAAAAACAGTGCTTTCTTTTTGGGATTTCAGCAATAACATATAAATTTATTGATTTGAACAGGACAGAACAAGTTTTTTGCATTAACTAGTTTATAATAAAGTCATAGGTATTGCAGAAAGTTATTTTAAAATCTGTTTTACAGCATGCCTCTTATGCTTCGATCTTCAAATTGTGTACTCACAAACAAAGCCGACTTTGAGCTGGCGCAGTTGAATGAATGCCCCCATGATCCAGGTGGCTATTTTATCATCAGAGGTAAGGTTATTTGATTCCTTAGGTTAAATTCTAAGACATCAATTATAATTGTCTGGTTACCCATAATACAGAGATTCTAGTTTGGGGACCTTTCACTATCTATGTACACTTTTATGACAATAAAGTTTCTTGTATTTGTATTTAATTCTTTCAGTAGCATCTGATAAAAAAATTAAAAAAAAATGTTTTAGGCCAAGAAAAAGTGATATTGATCCAAGAGCAACTGTCAAGAAACAGAATGATTGTGGATGAATTCAAGGGTGCCATTCAATGCCAAGTGACCAGTTCCACTCACGAAAAGAAAACCAGAACCAATGTCATTGTTAAAAATGGAAAATATGTTCTGAGACACAATGCCCTATCAGATGTTAGTTAATAACATATTATTATCATATCACATGGAAAACCCACAATAAAATTGGAGTGCCTTTATCTTTGCAGGATATTCCAATTGCAATAGCATTCAAAGCGATGGGAATATGCAGTGACCAGGAAATCATGCAACTGATTGGGACTGATGACATCAGTGTTAAGAAAATGGCTCCTTGCCTTATGGACTGCCACAACTTAAAGATATTCACACAGAACCAAGCTCTTTCATATATTGGGAGTAAGCTGAAAGTCAAAAGGTAAATTATGAGCTTCAAAGTAAAAGAGAAACTAGAAAAAAATACTAACTTATTTAACCTTTCTATAGATTTCAGAATTCAAATTCTAAAGTGAGGACACCCGTGGACGAGGCTCGTGAGTTATTGGCCACCACAATATTAGCTCATGTCATAGTAGAGAAATACAATTTCTATGTGAAAGCCATATATTTGGCTATCATGGTGAAAAGGGTGATTGAGGCCGAGACAAACAAAGCAGCTATTGATGACCCTGACTACTATGGAAACAAAAGATTGGAGCTGGCTGGATCTTTGCTTGCCCTCATGTTTGAAGACTTATTCAAGAGGTTTAACTGGGAGTTGAAATCAATAGCTGACAAAGTTATACCAAAAATAAAAGCAGCTCAATTTGATGTTGTTAAATATATGAGGCCAGACTTGATAGCAAATGGATTGTTCACAGCAATTTCTTCAGTAAGTTTAGATAAATGAACTCTTTATTGTGCACAAAAAAGGAATTTACACAGATTAAAGTACAGACGACAGCCTTATCACTAAAAGTAATCTCTTCCAGACAACATTTGTATGAACTGGACTAGTATTAATGGAAAATTCCTATGATAATACTTAAAAGGGTAGCTCATTAGCTACCCAATTAAGTATTATCATTGTGAATCATTCATTTTTGCTGCAAAATTAATAGGATATTGTACTTTTTAGGGAAACTGGACAATTAAAAGATTCAAGATGGAGCGACACGGTGTGACACAAGTGCTTAGTCGGCTCAGCTACATATCAGCATTAGGTATGATGACCAGAGTAAACTCCCAATTCGAAAAGACGAGGAAAGTGTCTGGCCCTCGTTCTTTGCAGCCCTCACAATGGGGGATGCTGTGTCCGTCCGACACGCCCGAAGGCGAAGCATGCGGGCTCGTCAAGAACCTCGCATTGATGACGCACATCACGACGGAGTGTTCAGAGGAACCAATCGCGAGGCTCGCCTGCAATGCCGGTGTAGAAGATGTCAGGCTATTGGGTGGGGAGGAAATCAACCACCCGGCAGTTTACATGGTCTTTCTGAATGGTGAGTTACCTTTGATCCATCGATAGACTATTATTAAAACCTTGTTAAGGCCCTACCAATTCTTCTATTCACATTATATTTTTTAGGTAATATATTGGGTGTGACAAGACAATACAAAAGACTCATCAAAGTATTTCGGATGTTCAGAAGGCGCGGTCTCATCTCTGCGTTTGTCTCGATTTACCCTAACCACAACCAGAGGACCGTGTACATCTGCAGTGATGGAGGCCGCTTATGTCGACCATACATAATTGTGGAGAAGGGTTACCCTTTGGTACAGCAACACCATATAAACGAACTGAACAGAGGCATGAGGAAATTCCAAGACTTTTTGAGTGACGGCCTTATTGAATACTTGGATGTGAATGAAGAGAACGATAGTCACATTGCAACAGTTGAGTCTGAGATAGACCCTTATGTGACAACTCAATTGGAAATTGAGCCATTCACAATTCTCGGCGTGTGCGCTGGGCTTGTGCCGTATCCCCATCACAACCAGAGTCCCAGGAACACATATCAGTGTGCTATGGGTAAACAGGCCATGGGTATGTATTGCTACATCTATTCAAAGTTTCTTGCTTGTAGCTACAAAAATAACTACTAACTTACATGCTTCTTCAGGAACAATCGGATACAATCAGAAGAACAGAATTGACACACTGATGTACAATTTGGTATACCCGCAATGTCCAATGGTGAAGAGTAGAACCATTGAATTGACGAACTTCGACAAACTGCCGGCCGGTCAGAATGCCACTGTAGCAGTGATGAGTTACAGTGGATACGACATTGAAGACGCCTTGATCCTTAACAGAGCTTCCATAGATCGGGGTTATGGTCGCTGTCTCGTGTACAAAAGCGCAAAAACGACTATGAAGAGATACGCTAACCAAACATCAGACAGGATCTTGGGGCCTTCAAGAGATGCGAACACCGGCAAAGTTGTTAGAGCCCACGAGGTTTTGGACACCGACGGAATCGTCGCCCCCGGGGAGATGGTAGAGAATAGACAGGTGCTCATCAATAAACAGATGCCGACCGCTGCGCAGAACTCAGTGACGCAAGGCCAGCCGCAGCCAGTGGACTACAAAGACGTACCAATTTCGTACAAAGGTCCAGTGGAATCGTACATCGAAAGAGTAATGGTAACATCGAACGCCGAAGACGCTTTTCTGATTAAAATATTGCTCAGGCAAACAAGGGTGCCGGAAATTGGCGACAAATTCAGCTCTCGGCATGGACAGAAAGGCGTGACCGGACTCATAGTACAGCAGGAAGACATGCCTTTCAATGATCGAGGAATTTGCCCAGACATGATCATGAACCCTCATGGGTTCCCTTCTCGGATGACTGTCGGCAAAACTATAGAATTGCTGGCAGGAAAAGCTGGACTCTTGGAAGGGAAATTTCACTATGGTAATAATCCTAATACAGCATGAGCATAAAAAGCTAGATCGTCCGACTGCAGGGCATAGGTCTTTCGAGAGAGTATTGGTTCAGTTACCACGCGTTGACCGTGGATGGACTATTTAAAACGCTGAGGTTACCGATATAGAAGCAGAAATAATGTAATGCACTTCAAGGCTAAATTATTAACTTTGAAATTTCAGGTACCGCATTCGGAGGGTCTAAAGTGCAAGATGTGTGCAAAGAATTGGAAAAACATGGCTACAACTACCATGGCAAAGACATTTTCTACTCGGGCTTGACAGGCGAACCTCTGGAGGCTTATATTTACTCCGGTCCTGTAAGTGCAGCTCAAGCATGTGTAACTTTTTACACTCGAAACCCAAAATCTGAACACTGGCCTGAAACAAACCATGCTAGTTTTTTTTTTCTTTCTTAGCGCGCACTAGACGTGTAACTCTCAGAAATCTTAGGGATAAAACAGTTTGTATCAGTGACGTATTTTTTTTTATGAAGCTTATACACGTTCCAGTATAGAGCACACCTCTCAGAAAGAGAGTATGGGCTTAATCACCAAGTGTGCCCACCGCGGATTGGCAATTTCAAGCGCTGAGGTATGTTAACGCCTCAGAGTCAGGTTTCCTCACGATGTTTTGCTTCACTGTTAGCGAGTGATGTATAGTGTTTTTTTTTTCTTCATTTCTCTAAGAAATCAACAAAAGTACCCAATAGCATAGATTGCAAATGACCGTATCCTGTACTGAGCTCTATTTCACATAAAAGTCTGCAATGCTCACGAGAATATTCCGCCATTCAACAGGTATACTACCAGAAGTTGAAACACATGGTGCAGGACAAGATGCACGCGCGCGCCCGCGGTCCCCGCGCCGTGCTGACGCGGCAGCCCACCGAGGGGCGGTCGCGCGAGGGCGGCCTACGTCTGGGAGAGATGGAGCGCGATTGCCTCATCGGTTACGGAGCTAGGTAATTTGACAGCGTTACGAAAACGGGAAGGAAAATATCCTGAGACCACGAGGTATATACATTCCTCAGTGTTTAAAATTCCCAATCCGCGGTGGGCACGCATACTCTCTGAATTCGGTACCCTACATGGGACGTATAATATTCGTAAATAGGTAATGCGGCCAATTTTATAGTAAACATGTTCACTCTATACCACCCTAGACAATGGGGAACTTGTGTCTGACTTAGATTTGAGTGACATTGCTTGTATACCACAGAAGATATTTAAAACCTTAGGAAAAATAAAACCATAAAAATAGTTCTTTCGGGATTTTCGGGATCACTAAAATGCGAAAAATAAAGTTACTCTAATAATAAAAAAAACATTCTTTCAAACGTTTTTCCATTGAATGAACGTTTTCTTGTAAAGGTGTCAATGCATAAAATCATTAATATACGAGCTAGGCGTTACAGTACTATCAATTTTATAAGTTACATCGATGTACCTGCACAGATATACATTTTTTGCCAATCATAGCGTGCCATGTGAACCCGCGAAAGAACCCGTACGTTACTGGCTGATGCGTCCAGTACGCATCGCATTGCTCTATTTTACACTTGAGGGCAATGATATCAAGCAGTTTTTTGTTGTTGATACTTTTTGTATTCATTTAAAATCTCTTTTTATGTTTTGAATTTGAAGTGTCCGGGAGTTTGTTATTTTATATTGTCACTCAAAATATAATTTCACAAGCAAGTCATGCTTGGTTTACCTGGTTGGTTACCTGGCACGCTGGGCTTCATTCTGCATGAATTATTGATTCACATTATATACTATTTCCCTACTTAGACCCCTCAAAGCTTTACCTCTTTCGAAGTAAATACATTATGTTGGAATTTTAAATGACCATATTCCATTTAAAATTCCAACATAAAGTGTCTTGATCACTAGATCAAGAGAGGTCAGGAATAGTTTACTAGAATAAATTATAATTGATTCATTTTCATTCCATCTCTAGTAAACTTCACATACATACGTTGGTATTTTTCTTTGCCCTCGAATGTAATATAAGGAGCACAAGTAGCTATTATTAAATTAGCGAGATAGCGAAGTCCAGTTGTTTTTGGATTAAAAATCTCGTAGTAGCAATAAGTTTGTTATTTTACTGATTTTTTTCATTCGGTTGGAGTTGGCGGTGGGTTGCGCTATTCTGCGCAATCGGACAATGCCGAGGCGACTGGCTAAGTGGTAGTACTGTACGTGCAAGTTGTGGCGTCATAGTTTGAGCTCGAGTTGTATGGCGCGTTTTTGTACCACTTGACTATATTGACAGTTATTGAAAGTATTAGACGTAGAGAAAAAAAGTTACCAGGTTCTTTCAACACAGACCGCGCTCAGATTATATTAATTTTTTTTTTTGTGCAAGTTCTCCATTGCCCGTCATGTGACACGTAACTTGTCTCAACGCTCACGATTGCATTCGGAACGTTTGTCTGCCCCCAGCATGCTGCTTATGGAACGCCTGATGCTGGCCTCGGACGCGTTCAGCGCGGACATCTGCGGGCGCTGTGGGCGGCTGGCTAGTCGCGCCTGGTGCCACGCCTGCCGCTCCTCCGCCGCCGTCTCCACCGTCGAGATGCCCTACGCCTGCAAGCTGCTGTTTCAAGAGCTTACGTCGATGAATATCGTGCCCAAGTTGACGCTCAAGAAGTACTGCTGATTATGTTATTGTTAAAGTATAAACTGGTTATAAAGCATTAAACTGTATAACTGTTACAAGGAGTTATGATTACGATTTTTAGGGTTCCGTATGTGATGGGAAGAATGGGATACTATTACTATGCCTTTGTACGACGTATGTCTATCTGACCTATAAAGGGCGTCATCTCTTGAACCGTAATAGGTAGCCAGGTGAATAATGGCTTTTTATGAACTTACTGAGGCGTGTTGTCCAACAAATACGACCAAAAAATAAAAAGGGGTCCCCAAACCCCATATTATTTTCTCAAAAAAACTATCCTAAACAGTAATACAAACAAGAGTTAAACTTTGTGAGGTGATAATGCAGTCAATAGATACAGTAGATAAAAACAACAAATAATAAAACCGGCTAAGTGTGAGTCGGCCTGCCGCTAACGGTTTTATCATAACAGGAGTGAAAGTAAAATATGACTTCAGTTAAGAAAATTTGGTTCTAATAGTAGGTAGGTACAAACAGTATTAACTTATAATAGATTCATGATCTTATAACTTTCAGTAATTTCAGCGAAGCTTTAGAAAAAATAAACAAAGCCCACATGGTTATCAGAAAACTCGCATAGGTCGCGCCACTGTAGGACAGTAATCTGAATAGGATATATCCAAGCGTCAACCAGACTATACAAGCATAGGATCCGAATCGGCGCAGAGAAAGCCTTGCGGGCAGGTTCTGGTTCACGATGCTCTGATGGTTGTAGGTATCCTTGAGATAGGTTTGGATAGTACACGGTTTCTGCAGTATTTCTCTGGCAACATATCCTCGGAAGTCGTCTCTATTCCATAAGTTGGTGAATTCCTCCTCATACTGCAATTAATAATGCTCATTTAAAACTGTAGATACTTACTGTAGAGATCACTTTTAGTGATAAGGCCGCCATCTGTACTCTTCGGTTATATCTGTGTAATTTCCATTTTTATGTGCAATAAAGTGTTCTCTATCTATCTTATCTTACTAACAGAAGAGAGTAACAAAACTTGAAGGAGAAACTTACTATTTCATTCAATTTTGACGCAATTTGGTACAGCATTCTGACCAAAATTGTACTCTCGTAAGATGTTATTGGCATGAGGTCTGGATCACCCATATAACTGATTTTAGTTGATGTACTGCGCAACTAAAAATAAGATACAATTAATTATGATTTCCGTTGTTGATGAATGGAACAATAGTAGTTTAAAGTAATTGATCATGCATACTTTGTTAGTCACCGAAAATGGGTAACAGGATGAATTTCCAAACGAAGATTGGTCCAAACCAGTGTCATGCAAACTCGCCTCTGGTGGAATTAAGCTTCTCTCATTGAACTAAAACAAAATACAAGTATTGGGTAGATAAAATCATTATCTTATCTTAGCATAGGTATATAAGACTATATCTATTATTCTAGACAGCAATAATTCTGGGTGGTTTAAATGCCGCGTTTATGTGATTATATGCCGTGAGTAAATAAAAAATGTCATCTATTTAGACTATAAATTTTTGGAATAGACGTAAAATAAAAATCGAGTTGAAAAATGTTTCGAAAAATTCGCGAACAATTAGTACAGCCTCTCCGTTTATCAGAGCAATGACAGTTTAAATAAGAACAGTTACCCATCTTCATACTAACGTCCGAAACGCGCCTATACAATAATATACATAACTACGAAACGCGAGAATATCGGTCGGTCCGCTCCGGTACGGTGGCAGACCGGTGTTCACCGCTCGTGAGTGCAGACGGGCGACGCGTCGGATCGGCTAGCTAGACAAAAATGTCGAAATCAAGTAGACTATATTGCTCGGTGTACGGATGTCTAAACTCGACAGTATCAAGACCAGTAGGCTTAGCACACTAGCATGCGAGAAAATGATAGGCGCCGCGGCATAAACTTTGCCGCTTTATTAGTTTTGTCGCAACAGCGAACATGAACATGAACATAGTCGGTGCCCAGTTTCAAGACCAGCACAGATTTTGGGCACCGGCTCCAAATTATACTTCTATAATACCTACATGTATAAATACTTCTACTTCTAACCATTTAAATTATTTGTAACTTTTTAATACTGTAGTGTTTTGAAGTCGGTTTTTATTTTTTATTTAAAAAATTTATTACCTACGCTCACTCGGTCGGAGTAGGCGCGACAGGGTTGACGAGCTTGTGTTTCGAATTCGATACTGCCACATAACCACATTTAAATATTGTCTCATTTACGTCTCATTTGTATTTCGAGAGTTGTACTCTGTACGTAGATATTTATAGTATGTGCTTGTTTAGTATGAATGAAGTCTAATAAGTTGATAGGAAATAATATGTCTAGTTTCTACTCACTATGTAATAGAAAGTCGAAGTTTGTAATACATTCTAATGGAAAAAAGAGAATAAAAAATTTAAAACAATTAAGTGAAGTATGTACTTAGGTACTTACCTTAAAATAGGTAAACCAGTTTAGGTTGGCGTTCGGCAGTTTCCTCAAAACCCTATGCGCATCAATATAGGGTCCATATTTGTATAATTATTGTCTATCCCGTATTTTTATTTCAAGAAATTTCGCAATAAAAAAAATTACCTATTTCAAAAAAGGAGATTATCAATATTAACTATAATACGGATAAAAGCTTCCGTACACCGAGCAATATAGTCTACTTGATTTCGACATTTTTGTCTAGCTAGCCGTTCCGACGCGTCGCCCGTCTGCACTCACGCGCGGTGAACACCATTCTTTCTGCCACCGAACCGGAGCGGACCGATATCCTGGCATTTCGTAGTTATGTATATTGTATAGGCGCGTTTCGGACGTTAGTATGAAGATGGGTAACTGTTCTTATTTAAACTGTGCGTACGGCCACGGCCCTGGTCACACAGAAGGGACGTGGGGCGAGGGCGCGGAAAAAACGCGACGCATGTCCGCTGCGCCAAGTACATACATTGACGAGGCGTCTTTTCTGCGCCCACGCCCCATGTCGCTTCTGTGTGGCCATATTAAGCAACGCTCGGGCGGGGAACCCGCTGCTGACGGCCGCGCTAAGTAACTAGGTACCTACTGTACGTACAAGTACTGTCTACGCCATCATAGAGGTTCTCATTGATAGAAGGTTACATTCATTCTTCTTCTTTGTTCTTTTCCTAATGTCATTATATTTCTCTCGCTGGTAAAACCCGAAAATTGAGCCTTTTATTTCACGCACGGCTTAAACTAATAAACAGGACACCCTAAATAATACAGTCCACTCTAACACCAACTCTAGACGGCCACGGCCTAACCAAGTACCTACCTAAGACGTTCAATGAAACAATAACCTATCGTTACAGTTGTGAAATTGAGATTAATTCGTTATCGGTGGCGAGAAGAGTTACTCTTCTATGCCACCGATAAAGAAAGTAATCGCACGTCACCTCCTTATTTTGTAGTCATGAACGTTGACCGACCGACATACTTACGCGCACAATCTACAGCAATCTTTACATTCGTGCACTCTAATCAGCACAAAATGGTTGAACCTTTATCGTTCGACTACAAACTACACTAAACCTGGCTGGCACCGTTGTGTGGAAGGTGCCGTTCCACAAGTCGTTCGATTGTCGACTTTGTTACTGGTAGTTTCATTAGGTTATTGTGCGAATACTAGTCTAACGATGTGCAGTTACCTTTATCGTCCAATGTGGAGCCCGGCGGCCGTTCATCCGTAAGGACGTAAAGTAGGTAGATATCACCTCTTCTAGCACTCCATCTCATGCTCAACTTTCTCCACTCCACTATAAGTAAACTAATGTTCTTAAAAACGATGAACGGGCTAGCCACCTGCCTATATTATACTTGATATAACCTTTACCTTTACCGTGCAGCAACTCGCGGCCGGCGTGCGGCGGCCGGCCCGGGCCGCTCGCTGCATAAACATTGCACTTGTGGAGCCCCTCGTGCCCTCGCACTCGCGCGCTCGCCCGCCGTCGCTGAGTCACACAGCCCCCGCCATTTTAGCTAGTGTAGGCTATTATGCTTCGCGCGGGCCCGAAGATTACTTACTATCTTTATTAATTTGTACTGTGATACTGGGGACCTATTCCAAATTAGAGTATTCGTGATTACGATACATTTTCGCGTGTTTTCAATGCAACGTCACGTACCTACCTCCCGCACGCACGCTATTACTCCGTGCTATTACTGATCGATCGCGGAAGCGACGGAAAACGGTAGGAAGCGGCGCGCGCGCCGAACATCAAAGGGATGAGGGCGGGGCATGGACAGCGCGGTGTGCGAATCAGTGTCGTGATTGGATGACACGCTCGCGCCAACTGAGCTTTTCCGTAATTTCCGTGTCAGCTAGCTAGTAACATTCTTTGAACTCTACGCGCGGAATGTAAACAAAGGGCTCCAGGTGGTTCTCACGGATTGTAAACAAAGGGCTACTGATGGTTCTCAAAGATTCGAGTTTGTGTCGAAATATTTTTGGAAAATGCAAAAAAGCGCCTATTTAAAAAATTTAAGTAGCGTATTCGATAGCTACGAGGGTCATTCAATAAATACTTAGCCTACAAAAAGTAAACGAAAATTTTGGAAGTGGCAATTTATTTTTCAACATAGTCTCCTTTTAGCGATACACTTAGCCCAGCGATGCTCCAACTTTTTTAACCCGTCCAACAAATACTTAGTTATTGTCAAACTCTGCAAAATAGGCCTCCGTGGCGGCGATGACCTCCTCATTTGATCCATATCCATTCCCGGCGAGAGATTTTTTCAGATTAGGAAACAGAAAGAAGTCACAAGGGGCCAAATCTGGAGAATACGGTGGATGGGGCAGCAATTCGTAGTGTAATTCGACCAATTTGGCCATGGCAACGGCAGACGTGTGAACCGGTGCGTTGTCGTGGTGAAACAGCACTTTTTTCTTCGCCAGATGAGGTCGTTTTTTCTTTGATTCGGCGTCGAATCGGCCCAATAAATCGGCATAGTAAAGCCCTGTAATTGTTTTACCCTTCTCGAGGTAATCGATGTAGATCACACCTTGTGAATCCCAGAAAACGGTGGCCATAACTTTCCGGCCGATTTTACAGTTTTCGACTTCTTTGGAGCACGTTCCCCGGTCTGGATCACCAGTATGTACCAGTGGATCCAAGTTTCATCGACGTTTTCACCACCTGGTCACCTGGACACCTGGACGTGGTTCATCAAAAACCGACGTACGGCCACGTGCAAACTCGTTGAACCAATTCTTGACGGTGGCCATCGATGGAGAAGAGTCACCGTACACAGCATCCAAGCGCTCTTTGATTTCGATGCGCGTTTTCCCTTCCAAAAATAGGAATCGAATCACCGAACGATATTGCTCTTTTTCCATTTTTGTAAAACCGATCGATACGTTCGCTTCCATAAGTGGTCAAATTAAAACAAATGAAGGGATTGGAATGAAAATTTGAAAAAAGAATTAAAAAATAATGTTCTACACTGTGGTAAAACTCTTTTGAAACTACAGCGCCCTCTGGCGATGAGGCTAGGTACTTATTGAATGCACCTCGTATTATAAAGGCACGTTCATTTTGCTATGTCTTTAAGACCAGCCAAAATTGAGCATGTACATTAAATAGATGAGCGTGCAGTAAATCAAAAACACGAACAAATTATTACGTAGTTGACATAATTTTAATCTAGTTATGTTACGGGAAATAAATTACCAGGAGACGGGCAGCAGCGTCTTCCTGAGATTCCAACCGCATACTGAGATCGCCAACCCGTCTGCCAAGCGTGGCGATTATGGCAAACCCCTTCATGGTTAGAAAACCATGAGGGAGGCCTATGTCCTGCAGTGGGCGTCAAATGGCTGATGATGATGATGATGATGATGCCGACTCAAAGTGGACTTTGAAACGAACATGCGAAGCTTGATCAGCTGTCGTCGACTTTACAGACTTACCCCAAATATCATTGAGAACTGATGCACACTGGCATTTAGATAAGCTGGCACTTTCTTACACTCCTCCAGTAGTTGTTCATCGTCACCGTAGGTACCTATCATAAGCCAGTGCTTTATAGAAGCCCAAACTCCTGTAAAAGATAGGTAATATGGAATAGGGCTTGCGTCTTCGCATTGTGATAAATTAAATACCTATGATAAAACATACACATTACATAATTTACCTTGATTTTGTTGACTTAATGTCTTGGTTAGTTCTTGTACAATGTTCTCAGCAGCAGTTTTAGCTGCAAGTATTTTCTGCACAAATTCAGTCATGAACGGTCTTTTGCTGTCGGTCCAGATCGGAAAGTATTGGAAGTCTGAAGTCAAGTTCAGTTCTGACAGAGATTGTTTTGCGACCGCAACCCATTTGTTTGTTGCTATATTATTGTTATTTGTATGACTGTAAAAATGGGTGAAATGTTTTACAAGAAAGGAAAGGATTTACAAGACATTACAGAACATGTCCCATTTGTAGGTTAATTCAAAAGTCTATTTCATAAAAGTTTTGACGGCCTTATTTATAAAAAACACGATTCCAATAAAGCACTCCTTAGAGGGAGATCTGTGGTTCGGTAAGTCTTTTCCTTGTAAAATCTCCACTACAGACTAATGTAATCGGCTTTTATCGAGAGTTGTAAGGAATCTTGTTTTTATAAAGATAAGCAGTTCAGATAATCTACAACTAAAATATTTTTTAATTGACTTTTAATTAATTTTAATATGGAAGGAAAAACTGTATTTAATGCAAAATTCTTCCTTCCTTCGAATTGTGAATTTGTATTATATAGATAGATAGATAAAACCATTTATTTGCAATTCCACACACACATAGATACAGAACAAATAAAGAAAATTACAAAGCAAAATCGTACAGCAAGTAGGCACACAAAAAGAGTAACAGAAATAAGCAAACACAAATCAATAGACAATACGAGAGAGCATTTTGTGGGTGTGGTAAAAGCAAAGGGGCTCTGACTCAGCATATGCTGGAGAGACAGACCACTCCAGCGCTGGTCTTCCGTCAGTACCCGGAAGTGTACCGACGTGCAGCACTCGAAAAAACGAATAAATTGGCAGTAATTTGGTATTTCAATGTCAAAATAAGCATAAATTAAATTATTATTGCATTATATTATTATGTGTGTATGTAATATTATATTGAGTAAATACATAGATTGGATTGTAATCAAATAAATGTCATTGTAAAGATAATTATAATAATTTAAATTGTAGCATAATATTAGGGGTTAAAGTATGAAATTGCCGATTTGTACTGAAAATCTAAATTGTTTATTTTTTAAATTTTTAACAAATTTATTTAATCAAAATAGTTGCCATTATTATCTATGCATTGCTGCCATCTAATGGGAAGGTCATTAATGCCTTTGCGATAGAACTCCGACGATCTAGACTGCACAAACTGTGTGAAAGCATTTTGTACTGCCTCCTGGGAAGAAAACTTCTTGTCACGTAGATAATTGTCCAAATCACGAAAAAAATGGTAGTCCGTTGGAGCAAGGTCTGGTGAATACGGAGGATGACGAATGGTTTCTAACTGCAGTTCCTGAAGGGTCAAAATGGTTTCTCGTGCTGTGTGAGGTCTCGCGTTGTCGTGGAGCAAATCAGTCAAATCATGAGGCACCCATTTTTCGTATTTTTTTATTTTATTGATTTGACGCAAGTGAGTCAATATTGTGGGTAAGGTAACGTTAAACCATGCCGCTAATTCCTGGGTAGTTTGACTAGGGTTGGCTTCCACTATCTCTCTTAATTCATCGTTATTCACCTGTGTGGGCGGTCTTCCTCGTGGCTCGTTGTTTAAGTCGAAATTTCCAACACGAAAGCGTTTGAACCAAAATCGCACGGTGCGTTCATTAGTAGACCCCTCTCCAAACGCAGCATTGATATTGCGGGCTGTTTCTGCCGCGTTAGTTCCGCGTCAGAACTCGTATTAAAAAATCACTCGAATTTTCGCAGTATCCATCTTTCTTGTCTAAATTGAATAACAAAAACAATTGAAAGTCGATATTCAAATGTTTCACATTTTTTAAAAAAAGAATATCATAGAAACCATTTGAAAAAAGTTTCATTCGAAAACCTCAAACCATGAAGATTCTATGTCAATTCAAAGAACCTATTGCAATAAAACGGCAATTTCATACTTTAACCCCTATTATTTAGGTGTCTTGCTTCGTGATAACGAAGTAATGCACAATAATTGTATGTCCTTTAAAAAATAAAATAATAATAATAATAATTGTGATAATAATGTAATCGGAATAATAAAAATAATGAAAATAATAAAAATATATACGTATGTCAGGTTATAAAAATAACTAATATTTAGATAAGTAATATGGGTGTCAATTAAATGTCAATTAATTTTATAAACAAATATGTATAACTTGAGCAAACTGGGGGAGAAGTACCTGTCAATGTACAATGTGTAAAAATGAAATAGCAATAAGTAGGTAGTAATCTAACAAGGGACCGACTTCTGCGATTCCAGGAGGATCTTTTTATATTTCGCTTTAAAGCTAGCCTTGGAATTAAGCTGTCTTAGGGGTGGATGGATGTCATTCCAGCACTTAGTGGCCTGGAACCGAAAGCTACCGCGGAAAGCGGCTGTTCGGTGTACAGGCACACCAAGCGGGTCTGAACATGCCCTAACTCTCTTTCGGTCACCTATCATTGACCAACGCCAAATCAATTTTTCAAATAAGTATGTTGGTTTCTGAGTTTTAACAATTCCGAACATCAATGTTGCCATGAATAATTTCATCCTATTTCCCATCTTCAGAAGAATACCATCCACTAAAGGTAAAGGGGAAGCATGTTCTGTTCACATCTCAGCGCTTGAAAGCGCCAATCCGCGGTAGGCACTCGTTCTGAGAGAAGCCCTGTGTAACGTAAGTAGGCTGCTTATGTAAGGGGATTGTCACACATCCTGTACGCACACTTACCTGTTTTCAAAACTAGAGTTGTTCCAACTTATATCTGGATTGTAGTAGAGTCCATGGGCATTTTCTGTGATCCCTTCTTCAAGATCTCTCAAAATGGGGACCAGATGTTGTTGTGAGTAAACCTGTAATGAAGTAACAGCTGCCTTTAATAGGGTTTTAACTGATGCACCCACGACTTAGTTCGCATGAGATTCGAATATTTTTTTATATTATCTCAAGATAATTTATTAGGACAAATCTCGCAGTGCAAATACGGGTTTATTATTTTGTCATATGGTGGTGGTGTACTTGGACCGACATGGTGGCGCTGTTGTACAAGCACTTCAGCACCTCGATATACCGATAGTCAATACGGCAACGCTGGAGAGACTCGAGCACTGCCCATGTCTCGATCGAATCGAAGGCTTTTTCATAGTCCACAAACGCTAAACAGACTGGCAAATTATACTCCTCAGTTTTCTGTATAATTTGCCGCAGCGTGTGGATGTGGTCTATGGTACTAAAGCCTTTTCGGAAACCGGCTTGTTCGGGAGGCTGGAAGTCATCAAACCTGCGTTCGAGACGATTCGTGAGGACCCTCGAAAACAGCTTATAAACATGGCTCAGAAGCGAGATGGGTCGGTAGTTCTTCAATAGAGTGTTATCCCCTTTCTTGAAGAACAGCGTCACCACGCTTCTGTTCCATGCTTCTGGCGTTTTTCCTTCGAGCACGACGGAATTGAAGAGCTTCTGAAGGACTTTAAGTACTGGTGCTCCACCCGCTTTCAGGAGCTCTGATGTGATTCCATCCTCTCCTGGTGCCTTGTTATTCTTGAGCTGTTTCAGGGCCATCCTAATCTCTACAGGCTGATGTCCGGGATATCTTCGGTATAAATCCTCGGTATTTCCGTGGGGTGCCGGCTTTAGAATAGTTTTCCGTGGGGTGCCGGCTTTAGAATAGTACCCCCCCATCTCTTCCCGTGGGTGCCGTAAAAACCGGCTAAGGGACACATTACCAGGAGATGGGCAGCAGCGCCTTCTGCGGAAATGCGATATACTGCGCTCGCCAACCAGCATGCCAAGCGTGGCGAGTATGGCAAATACCCTCATGGCAGTAAACCAGAAAACCAGGCCCCCAGTCCCCGGCTATTCCTGGCTACGGTAGCGGCCACGGTAACGGCGGAGCAAGGGGTGCTCAGAATCTCCGGCAGAGATCCGGCTACCACCCCCAACAACGAAAACGACTGGCCCTGGTAACACACAACATTCGTACATTGAGGACAGACGAAAGCTTTGGTCATCTGCTTCATGGTTAACGCGATCAAATGCCTTCTCGTAATCAATAAAACAGACGTATGCGGTTTGATCCATGTACCAGCAACGTTGCATTAGCACTTGGTAGGCAAATACTGCGTCTCGTGTACCATAGCTATTTCGGAACCCAAATTATGTCTCTGATATATTTATCGTCTTCACACTTCCGGTATCTTTTGTGAATAACCTTCAGAAAGATTTTCAGGACGTAGCTCATCAATGAAATGGTACGATTTTCGTGGTATAGTGGAATGTAGCCATTCTGAAGGAATGATGCCGGTGTCGTACACGGCATTAAAAAGGTGCACAAATACAACGAGATCTCCAATAATTTTAGGATTTCTACTGGTATTTCATCTGGTCCTACCGCTTTTCCATTTTTCGTACTATACACTAGTCAGAGAAATTAAAACAAAGTTACGGTCTTATTTATAAAAACACAATTCCTTAAAACACTCTTCAGAGACAGTTTAAATTTGTGGTAAAGGAAAAGACGTAACGAAAATTATTTAAACTGCCGCTGAGGAGTGTTTTAGAGGAATTGTGTTTTTATAAATAAAATAACACCGTAACTCACCATTCCCATCTGCCAACTCTAGTCAGTTTCCACTGGGGATCGTTCTTCTTCTTCAATCCCTTTACTTCTCAGCGCACTCTGGGTCATCTTTCAGGTCTGTTCGGGGACCTTGTGTGCATGCTTTAGACCACAACTTAGTACTCATGTCATATTTATTACTTATTATAATTACTTTTATATCGTGTAATGGTTGTGATCTGTTTTCTACACCAAATAAAATAAAATCTAATAAACGACCACCAGGGCTGGTTATTGCGAAAGGGGTGGCAGTTGCCACACATTATTCGGATCTTTCCCAACTGCTAGCCTAGTCTGCACCCCGTTGGGGTCATTGGTACGTATTTAAAAACGTTCAAATCGACCACCCCTTAGACAAATCGGTCTCGGTTTGTCCAGCCAGCGCCTCTCGGCGGTCCTTTTTGCCCTCCGCGGCCCACACTTTGGGAACCCCCTTCATTAGGGGGATAAAGGGTATTTATCCATTTTGTCAAGGTCAAAAAAATTATACATATCTTCTTTACAGATCGTTTTTGCGACAAGTGTAAGATCAATGTCTCAATCATGTTAATAGTGACTTTTAGCACCCATGGTCGTGAACCTAAGGCAAAAAACCTAGGACTAGATAGCATTAACGCCAAAACGGCCGTTTTTGGCATAAATGCTATCTATTCCCAGGATCGTGATCCTAGGTTCTCGGTGGTGGGTCCTAAAATTACTATTAAGAAGAAGAAGAAGAAAGACATTTATTATACCAACAAGATACATCACAGAAACAAAATAAGCACATAAGTAACATAATATGCACAACAACAGAAAGAAAACTAAATACACAACAGACAAAACGAATAAAAAAAAACAGGACCATAGATGTAGCCTGTGGTGTATCTACGTTGCCACAAAAGGCAGCTGACTCAGCATTGTGCTGAGGAAGTGATCCCTCAGCGCTGATTTTCAGTCAGTGCCTACGGTAACCCATAATTGTACTACGGAGTGCGTGCCGTGGTACAGTTAAAGAATTAAGTCATAACATGATTGATAGATTGATCTGACACTTTTTGCCAAAATGATCTGTAAAAATTTTTTTTTTTTTTTTCAGTGGTGGCGCTAGTGAATCAGACCGAGCCCTTTAAGTTACACCACGTCTTGGTGTTTTGAACTATTTATCCTCAACTAATCCCACGTGAGTAGTGTAGATGTGTATATTAGTGAGGGAGTCGTGAGTACTTACTTTTCCTAGTCTGAATAGCATTATAGCATTTTTGTAAGCTGTCAGATCCAGTCTCATGAACCTTGGTAGCACAAGGTGCAATATGCAGGTGTAGGATGGGAAGTTCTCAGCTATGAACTGAGTGTAGCTTGCATCAATTGATGCATTGCCCTCTTCTTGTGTTTGATGGTTGCTGGGAAACCTGTAAATGTTTCTCATCATCATCATCATCATCATCATCATCATCATCATCATCATCATCATCATCATCAGCCTATGCTTGTCCACTGCTGGACATAGGCCTCTCCTATTGCACGCCACTGAGCACGGTCCTCGGCTACTCTCATCCAGCTCTTGCGTGCATGTTTCTGCTTTAGACAAATATAGAGAACCTATTTAAAATAACTTTGTTATAATGATCTCTCACCTGTCCTGGTTGATGCCCTCGTCGGTGTACCTCCATGGCTGTATGAGACTCAACCATAATTCCAGGACTAGCCTGAATGAGGCGTCCAGTGGCCATGTTGTCACCAAATGCTTGACATAGTGATAAGCGCGCGCGCACACTATCTGCCGCGCGTAGGTGCGCAGAGCAGAAGCCCTGGTCGCCGGGTCACAGAAGTGTTTGGCCGAGTATGTGTGCAAATGCTTCACTAGCACTCGCACTGTTCTCACTCTTTCTGGGCTTGATGTCATCCCCGGGCTAGTCTTTTTGAATGGCTAAAATATAATTTTCATTGCATAATGAACCATTGATGATTATATGCAACTACTATCAGGCATGTAAAGCCAAAACTGACTGTATAGCTAAAAATAAACTGCTAATCGACATCTAGAGCATTGCATAATATAATTTATTACTCCATAATATAATTTAATTAAAAACACTTTTTGGGCATTGAATACTTACATCAACATACTTTGGGCCAATCTCTTCTATGCTCATCCAGATATCAACAAACACCTGCAGTACTGTTTCAGATCTCCATATTTCATTTCTAGACTGGCTTTGAGAAGCATGCTGATTGCTCAAGCCAGAGATGTCAGGGATCAAGAGCAATGACGGAGAATATAGAGGTCTATAAAAAAAGAATGTGTATGCTTATGACCACACGATAAAAATTTAATCTTACCTATATTATTTTTTAAATTTTATGCCGACAGGAATCAGCGCGCAAGTAATGGTGATGCGATTCGGCATCATCGACCGACTGGAGCCGAGTACATCCGACTCAGTGTCACCGATTTTTAGGCCATTCGTTAGAGGTTCAAAACTAGGGTGTCCGATGCAAAAGGTGGTGTAGTTTTTGTGTTTTTAGTAAATATCAAAAATGGTAACACGAGATAACTCGAGACTACTTTTGACAGCTAATAAACCTCGATTTGAGGCGTTTTTGGTTTCTCCCTCATAACTTATATGGTGCATCCTAGCGAAGTCACTTTCTAACAAATTAGAGAACATAAAATTTTGCATCCAAGTAGTACCAAAACTTAAAAGTTCGGTCCAGCAATATAGGAAAAAAACGTTCTAACAAATTAGAGAACATAAAATTTTGCATTTTACGAGTACCAAAACATAAAAGTTCGGTCCAGCAATATAGTAAAAAACCATGGCCAAAGAAAAGGTTTTTCCCCAACTTTGTAAATAACTGGAATATAGTGGGTTTTAAACGTCTCCAGCTTGGAAATCGGCACTCTTAGAGATTTTTTTATAAGATATATGTTGCAGAGAATTAAATTCTGCGTATACCTACTTAAGACCACATTTGTCGACTTCGGTCCACTCGCAATTGGGAATCTCTGAATCGGCGTCGGAATTTGAATTTACTCGTTTACGGCGTTTGAATTTACTCACAATTTTCAATGCCTCAATGGTAAGATTTTCATATTAGAGAGTTATATTAGCATTAGTAGGTATCATCAAATTATTATCTTAAAGTGTGAATTGAACCGCTTGCTGCAGAAAGGAAACATGTACACAAAACAAAACTTTTCAGGACACAAAAAGGTAACATCTGTAGGACATGTTGCCTTTTTGCAGTAAACAAATTTCTTTGCATGACGTCACACTATTAATTTTAGCGACAGTTGTTTCTTTTTTACAGTAAACGATGTAATTACTCTCTTAAAACATATTTTTGACAGAAACTCAATTTCGCCGCTGTGCGCACGTGTTTCCTTTCTGCAGTTACCGGTTCAATTAGAAAGAACATTTTGGGAAAAAGAAGAAATTTTTGGACTTATCTTGATTTCTCACTCGTAACTTACATTGAAGTGTGGCGTCTAACGAGTACCAAAACTTAAAAATTCGGTCAATTAATAGAGAAGAAAAAATGCCATGGTCAAAAACGGGCACAGACGACAGCACGGCAAATTAATATACCACGATTTCAACTCTATTTCGTATACTAAAACTCGATATTATATGATAAATGATACCATTTTAATACAGCCCTTACCTTTTTTGGCCAGTTTAGTAACTTGCTAGACTAACTTTTTAGTCAATTTGCCACAAAAGTTACTCTACGAAACTTACGAAAGTTTATATTTCTGTTCATTGTCCTCAAATTAACAAACATATTGTAATAAAAAGTAGTTTTCAATGATCTGGAATATATTATCACCGTAATAAGTTGAATTATTTGTCTAGATAGTTAGGTAAGTGACAGAGCAGAAATTTTTCTTGAGAAATAAATATATCATAATAAATATCTCAAATTATTTTTCACTGTATCTAGTCATAAAGTATTTCTTTTTGCATGTTAACACACTAATAAGAAATACGGGAACATACAATGTTAGACCAAAAAATGTTTAGATATATATCTCAGCGAAACATATTAGAGCATGATACGAGCAGCCGTGTGACCAACACATATTGCCGATTTATGCTCATTTATTGTAATAATTGCAAGCAATTTGGTTATGAAAACCATGTGGGAGGCCTATGTCCTGCAGTGGGCGTCAGATGGCTGATGATAATGATGGTGAAAATTTAATTAAATACCGTTATATACATGTATTATTATACATAGGTATAAGTAACCGTACTGCGAATAGATAAGCAATTGTTTCGAGTGAGTGCAGCTTGTGACACGCGGAGAACGCTCAGCCTGATTTTACCCGACTTTGTATTGGATTAAGTTTTAACCACTACTTAAACTTCTTTTGTAAAGTAGATGAAATTAGTAGCCTAATGACTACATGGTGACTTTGAATTCGTTCACCGTATTTTAAGGGGACATTCTAACCATGATTTGGAAACATTCCGCGTCAAAAAAAATTTCTTGTAGACAAAATTACTTCACTGTTCACTTAAGCATAAACAAACAATATCAGGACGAAAAGTAATAACAATCCAAACTACGTTTTGAGCGTCTTATGGTCGGCGCCGGCCAACTCAATTGTTTCTTTAATTGTTTACGCGTACGTATCGGACGTCAGACATTTTTCAACGTTACGATACTTCCTACCACTTCGAATTTGGCTTCACAGTTTGGAGACAAAGGTCGGAAATCACGAATATGTTGTACCATTACGGAGAAATCATTAATAAATACTGTTTTTCGCTATGAAAAGAACATTCCCTGAACATACGGTGAAAGAATTCAAAGTCACGCTGTAGATAAAGGTATACTAATGATGTAGCTAATTATAATAGGGGTTAAAGTATGAAATTGCCGTTTTATTGCAATAGGTTCTTTGAATTGACATAGAATCTTCATGGTTTGAGGTTTTCGAATGAAACTTTTTTCAAATGGTTTCTATGATGTTCTTTTTTTAAAAAATGTGAAACATTTGAATATCGACTTTCAATTGTTTTTGTTATTCAATTTAGACAAGAAAGATGGATACTGCGAAAATTCGAGTGATTTTTGAATACGAGTTCCGACGCGGAACTAACGCGGCAGAAACAGCCCGCAATATCAATGCTGCGTTTGGAGAGGGGTCTACTAATGAACGCACCGTGCGATTTTGGTTTAAACGCTTTCGTGATGGAAATTTCAACTTAAAGAACGAGCCACGAGGAAGAGAGCCCACACAGGTGAATAACGATGAATTAAGAGAGATAGTGGAAGCCGACCCTAGTCAAACTACCCAGGAATTAGCGGCATGGTTTAACGTTACCTTACCCACAATATTGACTCACTTGCGTCAAATCAATAAAATAAAAAAATACGAAAAATGGGTGCCTCATGATTTGACTGATCTGCAGAAAGAAACGCGTGTTGAAACTTGTGTTGCCTTGTTGATATTCAATATTCGATATTCGAATGTTTCACATTTTTTAAAAAAAGAACATCATAGAAACCATTTGAAAAAAGTTTCATTCGAAAACCTCAAACCATGAAGATTCTATGTCAATTCAAAGAACCTATTGCAATAAAACGGCAATTTCATACTTTAACCCCTAATATTATATTTGTTGTCCTTTAAAGTATTTTGTAATTATTATATTGTATTAACTTAAACAACTTGTGTTATATGTAGTAATTACCTTAAACAACTTGTGTTTACTAATTTTCTCCTTCCTGATTTACACTTTCAGATGATTATTTGATTATAGGTAATTATAATTGTCTAATCCTATATTCGTACTATTGAGGCGTTGACCGAATTCGACTAATGAGGTACAAAATATACTCAGACAGAATTAGATTTTTTATAACTTACATTCCGCAAGTTTTTCTCTGAGAGTGACCGTTTCCAAGTTGGAGACGCTTTAAAGCCACTATATTTCAGTTATTTACTAAGTTGGGGAAAAACTTCATGTTTTGGTCATAGTTTTCCACTATATTGCTTGACCGAATTATTACGTTTTTACTCATTCAATTCAAAATTGTATTGCGTATTGCGTGATTGAGTAACAAACATCCAAACCACCAAGGATCCAAACATCTTCCCAAACTTCCACACTTATAACATTAGTAGGATTAGTAGCACCCATATGTATGAGATAAAATAATAAAACTACTACACCAACTTTTCTAATGACTGGCCTATTGGCATGATGGTATTTTCACTTCAAGAACATAATTTTTTTTATGTTCTTGAAGTGAAAAGATTCTGACGAATTCAGAGTCAGTTAAAAAGGATTGAACATTACAGAACATATTGGATGTAAGACTGAATGTCAGAAAATGCCATTTTCTAACTTACCTGTTAGCTGCTTGCAGTGGGGCAGCCATCAGCACTTTCCCTGTGTAATTGGGTATTTGTGGCAAAACTGTAACATTGGGGTCAGCTGGCAAGAAATGCATGAGGTAGTCACAAGCCAGCGCGAAGTAGACACTGTTCCAATTTTCCCAGCAACCCTTATTCTGGTTGTTGTTTACCAGGTGAAGGGCAAAGTTGAAGATGTAATAGTCAAAAGGATCTGAAGTTTGTACTAAGGAACTGAATATAAAAATGTTTTAATTTAGCATGTGGTAGCCATGCCCGTTACATCCACATATAACAATCGCTTGCCAGTCCCAAACTAGGATACCATATGATAATGGTAACCAGACTAGAATATCACACATGCTCAGGGGCCTAATTTAAATCATTCATAACAGCTCCATACTAATTTGACAGTTAGATGATTGGAATTGTTCTGGATTTGGTGCACGTAATACGGGAGCATATCATTTGTAATACAAATCTAATTAAACATGTTACTGCCAGACCAAACAGCCAGCATTGGTGCCAAACAACTGTTATGACTTTTTAAAAATTTATTGCACAATCGTTGGTAGCCTAGTGGGTAGAACATCGGACTCGGAAGTGAGAGACCCAGGTTCGATCCCAAGTGCGGGCATGTACCTATGACTTGGTTTTCTAAGTTATGTACATTGTGAAGTTATAGTAGCAATACCACGGGCATGTACCTATGACTTGGTTTTCTAAGTTATGTACATTGTGAAGTTATAGTAGCAATACCACGGGCATGTACCTATGACTTGGTTTTCTAAGTTATGTACATTGTGAAGTTATAGTAGCAATACCACACGCTAACTGTGGAGGAAAACATCGTGAGGAAACCTGAGTGTCTGAGCTATTCACATACCCCAGCTCTTGAAATTGGCAATCCGCGGTGGGCACGCGTGGTGATTCTCTCCTTGAGAGAAGGTCTGTGCCCTATAGTGGGACGCATATAGGCTGATTATACTTATGCACAATAGGCAGTGTACAAAGGGTAGCCTTAATGGACACTGCATCTAGAGCCAGGTTTTGTACCAGAACCATACACTGACTTTCGCATTTTTTCGTTACATTGCAGCTTTAGTATGACTGTTTAGTTGATCTAATTCTGGCTGTTTTGCTGGTTAATATAGTATATCTGTGAGATGTTATTAAAAGTTTTAGTTTTTGTTTTCTACACTTTATCTTATAAGTGTATGGCCTCAACTCAATCATCAAGATAAAACAATAAAAACATCTAATTAAAGAGACAATAGCAGGTATTCAGCAAAAATTACTTGCCGTGAGTGATCTTTTATAATTAGTTCTTTTATAAATATGTTTAATTTTCTATATGAAAAATCTTTATACTTATATGTTTTACATTAAACGTGTGTGATTTGATCTAAAGTACCTATGTAATATTGTGGTCTCTAACTGTTACAAGTCTTTAGAAAAATAAATGAATATTATCTTTCGTAATTATCTTTCTTTTTTTTGTCGAGAATATGCTTTTTTTGGTATTTTCAAAATTATTATAAGGGAAATGATTATTTAAAAAGGATACTCAATGCCAGGGCCACAACATTCATAGCGCGTGAATCCATATTTATCATGTCTGCGTAGAACTGAGGACATCTTCCTCTTTCAAGTGTTGTTTGTAGGTCTTGCTGTAAACAGTTATCTGAATTGTTAGTATTATCGGTTATGAAATAGAACTAGTTGAAGATGATCATATAAATTTAATAGAGTGAAGGATATTGGCCCTCTTATAACTTTGTACATTTCAATTTCAATTTCAAAAATACTTTATTGCACAAGGGGTGTTTGTACAAAGGCGAGCAATAGGACATTAATTCTTTGTTAAAATAAATTTATGATTTCAGATTTATAAAAAACAAACTTTAGATGAAGGACAAGAAGCTAGTTTGATCAAATTAAAGAGATCATTATTATTATCATATCAGGATGTGATGAAACTGCACCTAAATCTGCAGGTCTCCACTAGTTTGGACAATGCCAACTTTATTTTTTAGGCTACTCTAGCTGTCAAATACATAAATATTTCAACATTTTGGAAATGTGAAGATTAACCTATTATAAACAAGGCTGTACAACTATAATGTATACTTACAGGTAACACATCAAGTGGAATATTGTACTTAAGTTGAGGGTCTGATAAAAGTTTGTAGCATAATCTAAACAAAGGCCCTTGAGGCTCCAAGAAACTCATTAGCAGCAAGTACTCATATCTGTTGTTGTCAGCTGTTACCGTTCGCAGTCCCCATCCATTGTTAAAGGATGTAGCCGAAAATATATTGCTTATGAGCTGTGGGAAGAATGCCTGCAACTCTTTGTTTGGACTTGATTGATCTATTAAATGTGTCAGCTCTTGCAATTTTTCGTGTAAGGGTAAATTCAATATCGTATAAAATTTACTCTGAAACAACAACACAAAACACATTCAGAACGCTCTTGCGATAGAAGAATAGGAATGTACATGTTCGTATTTTATTACCATGACGTCCTGCGACATTTTTGCTATTGTATTTTTTTACTGATTTTGCACATAAAATCTTATTATCACCGGCACAGATAGCACAGAGAAAATACACAGTTCGGTCGACCTATAGAGTAAGTAACTTTATATACCTATATTTTTTTTTTAAGGAAGTGTATAGAGTGCCGCAAGCGGCATTGTATCTTACTCGGTTACGATGCCGTAAGCTTATGGCACACTAGTACATAATTTTAAATAGCCGTAAGTGGTAACATAGTGTAGTCGGTTAGAGTGCCGCAAGCTGGCGGCTACCTAACCCGACAATTTATATAGCCGCACGGAACACCACTGCTAAGTAAATAAATACTAATTCTTGCGTCAGATCCGACACCAATGGGTGCTACAAGCCTGACGGGTCGGTAAAAAGAATCTATCACCTATATAATAATGTAAGAAGGTAGGTACCTATCTCTTGTCTTTGACCAAAGTTTGTGGTTTAGTTAGACAAAGGCTAATAAAAAACCAGCCAAATGCGAGTCGGACTCGCGCACGAAGGTTTCCGTACCATAATTTAAATAACATTTTAATATTTCAAACGTCTACCTGTTGTCTTTATCAATATCCCATGTGAAATGAGAGACGAGTTCAATATTATGATAATTATAAGTATGCTTTGTTTGTAGATTTCAATGACAACAGAAGTGAGAATTAAATGGGTGCCAAGTTCAATGGTCGGTCCTAAAATGTATTTATAACAACATAAAATATTTTATAACAACTTAAAATATAATTTGTTCGTAACTTAGGATAATATATTGAAGCCTAAGGTCTGACTTGGCTAGTTCTCATATACAGAATTATTATTATGTACCTACTAAGACAATCATGGAAGAGCCCTATGTTCGATAGCTAGTTTCTATCAGCAAGCCAAATTTACAGATTTAGAACTTGCGAAGACTATAATATAATTCGTATAATTATGAAAACTAGCCAAGTCTGACCTTAGGCTTCAATATATTATCCTAAGTTATAAGAATAAATTATATTTTAAATTGTTATAAAATATTTTATGTTGTTATAAATACATTTCAGGACCGACCATTGAACTTCGCACCCATTTAGATCTCACTTCTTTTAAAGCATACTTATATCATAATATTGAACTTGGCTCTCATTTCACATTTCTATTTTTGATGGGATATCATTACTTTTTGTACGGAAATTATGAGTAGGAACTTATTTTATAATAAAATTCATACCGAATGGTTTTTGTTAAACTACTGTATTTTCGAAGTCGATCAAAGTATGCCTGCTCGAAATTCTTCTTCAGAGGAGTAACGAACCCCGTTTGGAGCGCTAGTGTAGACATTTGTAACGACGTAAATTCAGTCATTATAGTGTTTTTGCATTATATCACACAAAACAACGCCAATCAAGCCGGTAACCTCAACAAGTAAACACCTGACCAAAATTAGAATAATAAATGACAGTACTATGCAATACAAACTTTACGGCTCTTTAAACGGTCGCGTTATTTGCCATGCATACTCCTTACGGCAGATTAGACGGCGTCACTATTATGCCGCAAAACTTACGGCATCGTAACCGTGTGCGATGGAATGCCGCTTGCGGCACTCTATACACTTCCTTCGACCACAGACAAAACAAATATTAAACGTTGAGCTAGGGACCAAAGAGTATGTATATACGTTATAAGAGTCGGCACTTGCTAACAACACGTTTTCAAAATTATGAACGTAGTTTGTACCAACCTAACAAAAAATAGTATAATACCAACATGAGAATGAAATTGCAAAACATTAGTGATTGACTACGTATCGATATCGATAAAAAAAAATTCGAGACGTCTCTCCTCTTACCTCATTTTCATGCTTTGGAAATTAAAGTAGGCGATAAATCCCAACACAGTAGGTCAACTCAATTATTTCGAGTATGACATGGTGTGAATGGATTATCACTTACTTTCATAACGAAAAAGGCATTTTTCGTTATCATATCATTTATTTAGCATCAAGGGTAGAAAACTTAATGTCACCAATGCGTCACGTCGCTATCAAAACTTTGCACTGGTCGAATTTCAGATCTTTGGAGTCTGCAACAAACAAAACAATAAGTCAAAAAATATATTATCTATACCATATTTATTTGAGGCAGAGACATAATGAAACTTTTTAATACTTTTAAAATGATACTGTCTGATAATGTTGTATACGTAATTTTTTTATAAAGTATTAAATTTAATTCAATCTATTTTTTTACAATTAAGGCAATCATTCTCTCCGTCATATAACGGTGGCTATTACAGCTCCACCATGCAAATCTTCATTGCCTGTCGCTTTAACCCATAAGCGGCATCTAGAATACAAAACAAAGCGGTACAATGTATTTTTAAAAATATAAAACAAACCTGAATGCTTTGAGCAAAATAAAACAACATAAATCATTTCTGTTCTTGCTGTGTGGTGTTCGACGTTTAAAATTAAGTAGTTGTGATCAATTTTAGACAGCAGGTAGAAATATCTGGCACAAATCAATCGTCCAAAATATCGATAAAAAAAATGTACCTACCACATGGGTACCGCACTACAACCGGCGTTAATTTAAATTTGTCAAAATCGTAAATTGTTCTAAATAATTCAGTTGTTTTATCCAAGCGCATTAAATAAATATCAAAATTTGCGTACATTTATTATGATAAACTTGCTAATTTTACCTGTTTGGCTCCAGTGGATATCTGGCTAAGAATATGCCAGACGTACATTAATTTCTGACTCTTCTAATGCCACAAATTTCACATTTCCTCAATGCTTTTCCTCCCATATTTCTTGTTTAATCACTTTTCACGCACTACACCTATTGCTAAAGTTAAAATAAATAAAATAATGCCACACAAAAACAACAAACGAACAAAATTACCGGCCATTTGCAAAATACGTAATACCAACATTACCAACATAAGATTTCCCATATAACCCGACTTAATTTTAAATCATGATACATCTACGTGATTCAGTGCGGAGTTAATGCCTTTTGTTTTAGCAGGATTATATTTTTTGTTTCATTGTTGGCACAAAGTACGTTCATAATATTTTTTGTATGGAGTGACGAGGGCCTGCTAGGGACTTTAAACTTTGTAGAACGGCAATCAGGGTGACCATTTGTGGCAGATTTCTGCCATTTTGGCAGATTTGGCTCCAAAATTTTAGCTGTGGCAGATGTTGCTGACGAATTGCAAAAGTGGCAGATTTGGAGGATACTAAGAAAATCTGTACCTAAAATTAGTTTTTATGTTAAATTTATTCGCTATGACATCGTTATTCAATTATTTTGAATTCTTAACAAAAGTATATTTGGCAAAAAATATTTCTCTGAACTGGCAATCCCAATTCAAGCTCAGATTGTTCGGGGATTCCCGACATATTCTGTTTATTACTCAGGTACGTCACATGATTATGAACCTTAATAATAATAATAAACATTTATTTCGGATAGAACAGAGATCCATAGTGTTGTTAGTAGCCTTAAATACTAAACTAAACTAGAAGTACAAACTATGTTAGTTGGTTTAAAAATTACTTACTTTAAAAAACTTATTTACATTTTTTTTTTAGAATATGTAGGTTATCCAAATGTCTCCACATTGGACAGTCCGGCCTGTCCGCCAATACCTGCAGGAGGCTGCTGGCACTGCCTCGGACGCGGCCTTGCAGAGAAGCCGCACGCTTGCACATTATGGCACGAAAGCCGTCCGTGCGGGCCTCCGCGAACATGCCCGAGGCACTGCAGTACCGGGGCAGCCCCAACAGCATCCTAAACACATTGTTATATTGTATGCGGAGAGCGCTGAGCGCCCTCTGAGTACTGCCGGCCCACAGGCTGCACGTGTAAAAAGATTGACAGTATGCCTTAAAAAGCGTTATCTTTACTTCTCTAGTACAACGTGCGAACCTGCGAACCAGCAGGTTCCCCCGAACAGCCAGCGCCCTCCGCTCCCTCTCAATGTCGAGGTCATCAGATAGGTCCTCGGAGACCCAATGGCCGAGGTATTTGAAATGCTGAACCCTTTTCAGTATGGTCTCATTTAGTGATACAGGAGGAGGCACTATGGCCACCTTATATTTACGTGGTTGGAAAACCAGCACTTCACTCTTTTTAGAGTTGTACCTCAGCCCATGTGACTCTGCATACTCCTCACACAGTTTCAAGAGCCTTCTAAGGCCACTGATTGAAGGGCTCAGCAGCACCATATCATCTGCGTAGCTGATGTTATTAATCATTTTCCCATCAATAGAGCAGCCAGCTACAGTGCCGCTGAGCCCCTCAATCAGCTTGTTCACATATATATTAAAAAGGCGAGGAGAGGTTACACCTCCATACCTCACACCGCAACTCAGCCTATATTCATCAGAGTCCACCCCAGAGCATCTCACCACATTGACTTGGTTGTTGTACCAATAATCAAGAACTCATACGAGCTTCTCCGGGAGGTCAGTTTCCGTCCTCAGCTTCTTCCACAGCAACCCATACGACACCAAATCAAAAGCCTTAGATAAGTCCAAGAAACATGCATAGACTGGCGTCTTCCTATCGGTATAGTATCGGACCGTCTGCTTGAGACACAGAATCGCCGTCTCTGTGGACAGGCCAGCTCTAAAACCGAACTGTGCATCGTTTAGCTTGCACTGTTTAGAAAGATGTTGATCAAGCAGACAGTCCAACACCCTGGCCACAGTAGTCGCCAGTGAGATTGGTCTGTAATTGGACTTATCAGACTGGTCACCTGTCTTGTTCTTGATAACTGGTACCACAACAGTACGTAAGCAATCCTTAGGTATGTAACAGTGCACTTGGAATAGGATACATATTCCTAATACATTACATTGAGTTTCACAAGAACTCTTGTTTATTTATTTCTTTTTTATGCCATTCTCTTTCGGCGCGTGCTTACGTTCGTTGGTTGAGTGAGATTTTTATTGTGAAACAATACATTCATTATGAAAAGGAAATACGAGCGTTCCTATCGATCGGAGTGGGAGCCAGATCCCTTGCTTTCTCCCTGGATTGCAAGTGCTAAGGATGACCAGGACGTTGCATTCTGTAAAGCTTGCAACTGTAAATTAGTAACCAGATTGTCTTCTCTAAAAGAACACGCAACATCCCAGAAACATAAAAAGAACATGATTGGGTATAGTGGCCAATCGTCGGTTAGTAATTATTAGGTACTTTGCAAAGACAAAATTAAATATTGTCAACAACTTATCAGCTTAAGTTGAAGTAATTTTTTAAAATATCGTATTAATCTTTTTCAGGTGCAGCAGTTTTTCAAGAAGGCTCCATTAGAAGAGGAAGTGAAGAAAGCAGAAATAAATTTTTGTGCTATGCTGGTGGAACACAATTTACCATTTCGTCTAATGGACCATTTGAGCGAAATAATTTCAAAAAGTTTTCACGATTCTGAAATCGCCAAATCATTTTCCTGCATGAGAACTAAAGCAGCAGCGGTAACGTATAACGTGTTGAAGCCCAATCTAGAAGCAGAGATGCTTGCTGATTTAAAATCGTGTGAAAATATTAAAAGAGGTACACCAATGTTTTCCTTGATTATCGATAAGACCACAGATGTTTCATCTACATCGACGCTTGCAGTGGTAACGAAATATTACTCTGAAAAAAATCTCGAAGTAAAAACAAAATTTTTGACTTTGGTTGACTTGCAAGGGGCTGATGCACAGTCATTATTTGATGCACTTTCCGGGGCTTTAACTAATGCTAACCTTAGTATTAAAGATGCTATTGGCTTTGGTGCTGACACTACTAACGTTATGTTTGGAGAACAAGGTGGTATTATTGCAAAAATAAGGCATGTTAATCCCCACTGCATATTCATTAAGTGTGTATGTCATTCCACTGCTTTGTGTGTATCTCATGCCAGTAAGCACAATATACCACGGGCTATTGAACAAATAGTACAAGAGGTGTACGGGTACTTCGCACATAGCAGTAAAAGACAAAGGGAATTTGCTGAATACCAAGATTTTGTTGGCACCGAATAGCATAAGATACTAAAACATTATGAAATCCGTTGGCTATGTTTGCATGCATGCATTAAACGAATTTTGGAGCAATGGGATGCCCTCAAACTTTTTTTTCAGACACAGTTTTTAGAAGACAAAAATATTTCGTCGGAATTCCTGTGTAACAGTTTGGCGGACAAGATATATAAACTATATTTTTATGCCTTGGATTATATATTGCACACAGTCAACAAACTAAACACCATATTTCAAGGAGATTATACAACAGTCCACACAGCATTCAAAAACATTTCAGAGGTGTACGTTTGCCTTTTGAGTTGTTACATGAAAGGAAACTTTTTGAAAACCGCAGATCCACTTTCTGTTGATCCAAAATCCACCGTAAACTTTTTGCCTCTAAAAGAAATATATTTTGGCGTTAACGTGGGTAATGAAATCGCTCGCTTATCCGCGGATGCGAGTATGAAACCTGGAATCCAAGCATTCCTTCAAAGAATGCAAACATTCCTGATGGAACTTTGCAATCAACTAAAAATGCGTTTGCCACTGAACAATATTTTTAAAGAATTACAGTTCCTTGATCCTCAGAATGTTGTTTACAAAGATTTTGCATCAATTTCAAACGTTGCTCAGAAATTTCCCAACTTTATAGACGAAAACAACATTCAAATGCTTGATGACGAATTAAGACAAATTAAGTTTGACACAAGTGTAAGCGATTTGTTGGAATCGGGTGTTAGTAGCACCAGCACAAATATGAGTGTGGACAAATTTTGGGGAGCCGTTGGGAAAATGCGTGATGCAAAAGGGGCCGCAAAATATCCCAATATAACTAATTTTTCAAAGGCTCTTCTAAGTTTGCCAATGTCAAACGCTTCGTGCGAAAGAATATTCTCCCAGGTGAATTTAAATAAAACTAAAGGAAGGAACAGGTTTATAAACAAACACGTGTCGGCTATCATTACGGCAAAAGAGGGAATAAAGGAACACGGAGACTGCATATCTTTTAAACCCACAAAAAAT
Organism: Yponomeuta evonymella; assembly: GCA_963969515.1. NCBI lineage: Eukaryota > Metazoa > Arthropoda > Insecta > Lepidoptera > Yponomeutidae > Yponomeuta > Yponomeuta evonymella. The sequence continues at coordinate 10,422,689 of OZ018346.1, forward strand.
ATGTTATCAAAAATGTCTTCAAAATCAATGTATATAGAAAATGAAAATTTTGAGGCAAACGTAGATTAATTGTTAATTTTAGTGTTAAAATTGTTAAATTGTCCCTGTATTAAAATTTTTCTTGTATGTACATAGTGTATTGGTTATTTTATTTTTTCCTTCTTGAAAGCGATATAACAAACAAGGCATATTTTTGGCAGATTTTGGCCTTACGTTTGGCAGATTTTTAGACAATGTGTGGCAGATTCTCGTTTTTTGAGATGGTCACCCTGACGGCAACCCTGATCTGAGGTGGAAGATTTTGTCAACATCACACGATTTATTCTTACATATGAATATGCCGTCAGATTGGTTTAATCAAATAGGAAAACCTCGCTATGTCGTCGCTCCTATGGTGGATGCCAGTGAATTGGCTTGGAGGCTACTTTGTAGAAAACACTGCGCTCAACTGTGCTACAGCCCAATGTTTCACAGCAACGTGTTTACTAAAGACTCTAAGTACAGGAAGGACAGCTTAGCAACGTGTAAAGAAGACCGTCCTTTAATTGTTCAGGTATACAGAAATTAGCAGTTGCTCCTTACTATTAAGTGGGGACAAGGTTTGAGGTTATGATGTGTTTTGAAGAAGAATAGAAGTACATTCGACAGCACATACCTTTACACGTGCGTTTTGTTGCGGGTGATTTTCCAAAATTTAAGGTGCTGTCAACTGTACATTGGGGTTTCTCTTTTTGGTTACTGACTAAAGTTCTGGTCAGGGTATAGCAAAGGGGGCGCACTAATAATTTCGGTTAGTTTTCGGTCTTACATGTTCAACCTAACACGCTCCTACGCGCTCCGCTACGCTACGCGCTTCGTCGCACCTATATTTTTGTTGTTGCAAATAGAAATTATAAAACTTTGTCATCTTGTACTTTCGGCTTTTGACCCGTCCCCGTCTACAATCCGTCATTTATCTCGGTAATTATCAAGTTTAGAGAAAAGTTGCCCATACTAAACATGTTTATTTTAGCGTCTTCTAAACGATGGCATAAAAAATAGGTGTCATAATGACACCACCCCCATCAAAAATTTTCTAAGTCCTGCGCCTCCTTTGCTATACCCCAACCGTATTACTTAGAGGTATTAAGGTGATAGTTACAGTTGACATTTTCACAGATGATGTATTTCTGTTGCCGCTATAACAACTAATAATTTAGGGGGGCTCCCATACAACAAATGTGATTTTTTGGCGTTTTTTTTCGATATTAATAACGGCAACATGTAGTCGCTTGAAATATTCAAATATGGTATGGAACCCAACTCACACTTAACTTTTTTTTTTTTTAGTTTTGCGGTAACAATCCGGAAACAATGGCTGCAGCAGCCAAGCTTGCTGAGAGCTACTGTGATGCAATTGATGTAAACTTGGGATGTCCTCAAGCGATTGCTAAAAGAGGAAAATATGGATCTTTTCTTCAGGATGATTGGGAACTGTTGAAAAGTATTGGTAAGCACAAACAGTTTCAATAACGTGATTTTTCAACCAACTAAAATTTTATTTTAATAGTGTCGTTTTTATAATTACAAATTAACTTATTATACTACCACAAATCCCATTTCCATTTCCTCCCATGGATGTCGTAGAAGGCGATTAAGGAAATAAATTACCAGGAGACGGGCAGCAGCGTCTTCCTGACATTTCAACTGCATACTGCGATCGCCTGCCAAGCGTGGTGATTATGGCAAAACCCCTCATGGTTATGAAAACCAAGAGGGAGGCCTATGTCCTGCAGTGGGCGTCAAGGGGCTGATGATCCAAATCCCCAACAGAACTAATAAATCCTCATAAAATTATGTATAGGAAAAAATCCAGATACCTTTCAAAATGGATGTACATGTAATGTCCTGTGAAATGTCGGTTGGTGGGTAAAGTTGTGTCTTGTGTGCAATAAATTATTATTTATGGATGAATTCTCACCAAATTCCATTACCATAAAAATTGCCCGTTCCAAAATATTATACTGCCTTATTTATAAAAACCCAATGCCTCTACTAAAGAATGAAATGAATATAAATAATGGTTTATTGCCAATAAGACAGATGTGTTACTCTTAACTTACAGACTAATTAGAAACTTAATTGCTTATATTTTATTTTAAAATAAGTTCTGAAGTAGAAAAAACTTGGCAATCAGACAGAGGCTCAGCTTGTGCTGCGGGATGCAGGGCATCCTACAACGCTGATTTTCAGTGAAGCCCGAAACTTAAAGTAAGGCAGAGTAAACCAGAGGCAGTTTATTTAATCTGTGGTTACGTCTTATTGTAAAAGCTCCACCACAGACTATTTTAATCAGAGTTTAGCGAGTCCTTAAGGAAGTGGGTTTTATAAATTGACTGATTTTTATTTTAGTACACTTTAACTAGGTATATTGCTTTTTCTCAGCTAAAAAAATTTAATTTCTTCATCCAGCAAGGGGTTTATATGGAAACACCACTATTATCTCTGGTATTATTTTATCATTTTTACATAAATAATATATTCTTGCACTAATTCTCAGTTACTGCAATGTCAGATGCAGTCAGCATACCCATTACATGCAAAATCCGAATTTTTGAAAGCATAGAGAAGTCTGTGCAATATGCATTGATGTTACAAGAAGCTGGCTGCAAACTTCTCACAGTCCATGGAAGGACCAGGGAACAAAAGGGACCATTGACAGGCATTGCCAGTTGGAAGCATATTAAAGCTGTAAGGTATGTTTTTTTGGGGTTCTGTACCTCAAAAGAAAAAACGGAACCCTTATAGGACACTGTTGCCCATCTGTCCGTCTGTCTGTCACAACCTTAAATCTTGGGAATTTTTTTCAGGATAAAAAGTAGCCTATGGTGCTCTATTGGAGATGTGCAAAATTTAATCAAAATATATGTATCTCAGTGCCAAATTTCATTCAGATCCATTCAGCCCATCTGGGGTGATTGAGTAACAAACATCATCCATCCATCAATCCAAACTTTTACAATTATAATTTATGAAACAGGTCCTAGGTTGTTTTCTCTATTTCCTTAACTTTCTAAGTATGTCCCTTTGCATTTTTTTTCCAATTCCAGGGAAGCTGTATCAGTGCCAATGCTTGCAAATGGGAACATTCAGTGTCTAGAAGATGTACACAGGTGTATACAGGCCACTGAAGTGGATGGAGTGATGAGTGCAGAAGGCATACTGACCAACCCAGCTCTCTTTGAAGGAATCAATCCTGTTTCATGGGAGATGGCTGAGGAGTATTTGGATTTAACTGAAAAATACCCATGCCCTACTTCTTACATTAGAGGACATTTCTTCAAGATATTTCACAAAATGTAAGTTTATTTTAATGATTTCTTTTCATTTTCATCAGAATAGTAACTTTCCCTTCCTTTCCCGAAAGTTTCGGGATTATGCAAGTTTCGGGGCGAAACAATTCAATTCAATTCTTAATTATGGCTACCCTACGGATTCTGCCAATGTCGAATTTTGGAGATAGCAAGTTTTTTTTTTATTTATTAATGTTATAATCCCACCAAAACATAAATGGAAAAAAACTGGCCAACTTCTCGTCCCAAATTTGTTTTTTTTTTCTGTTTTTTCTTGACAAATCTTTTTTCTACCTACAACGTACTATATGGTAGCAGTTAAGGCCGCCTTTACACCTGTAAGTTACTTAAGTAATATTTACATGATTTACTTACGGTTGCATTTACACTTGATATAAACTTACAGTAAATAATGCTTATGTAAATTTTGTAAGTTTAAACTTGCATAAATAATTACACGCCCATTTACATTGCTTACTAAATCAGTAATAAAAATGCCTTCTCAAAGTCGCCACATTCAAGCAGCTGCTGCATATATAATTTTGCAGCAAGAACGATAGGGTATTAAGATACCGCCAATTTGACCCATAAATTTCATTAGTGCCGCTGCCGCTCTTCTTTTTCTATAATTTTGTCACTTGGCTAAATTGTCCTTTCAAATTATGCAACTTTTTAGCGATTTCCTCTGGAGTGGTACTAAACATTTCGCATTCAACATTCAACAAATTTGTTTTTACGCGGTTTTTGTATTCCTTATTTTTGTAGTCCCATAGTATGACGTACCTCAAAAGCAGTAATTAAAGTTTCTACCTCGTCTGGTGACCAGGTTTTACTTTGTATTTGAGAAGAGTTTTGTTGTAAGTTCTCAACTTATCAATTTAGTTCGATAAGTTGTGAGACGCTTCCGTGTTTCGTGTTCCGCTTAACGCGTTTAGACTTGTAATTTTCCAATTTACGTAAGTTGTAAGATAAGTCACTTACAACGAGTGTTTACACTTGAAAATTTATCGTAAGTTGCTTACGTAAGTGACTTACGTGAGTAAAACTTACAGGTGTAAAGGCCGCCTAATACACCGTCTCAACTTATGACGCTGCACAACACGTTCACAGGACCTGTGTCTGGGTCCTAATAAGTTGTTTGCGACGAAATTTTAATTTATTTTTTATCACACCTGCTCTGAAAATACATACTAATTATACCAATTATAGGGAAGAAACGCCTTTATCCCGCCCTTAAAATCCTTTCATCCCAAGGTATGGAAGTTTGTATGAAAATCCTTCCGACCCAAGGGTGGGAAGTATGTATGAAATTCCATTACATACCCGGTTTTTTTTTTTCATTTGTCAGCAGTCATACTGCAAAGAGACTTTAACTGTCTACTAATTAAATTTCAAGTAAATTGTTACTGGCCACATACAGTTTTTTTTTACCAGTTACCAACCTCCTTGGTGCATACAGAAAATTAAAAACGAAATTATTTTTGTATATAAAACGCGCGGAATCACGGAAGAAGTGGCTGCATGACCTTATGATCTTAGCCTACTCCAGAAACGGGCGAATAAAAAAAGGGATTTAGCATTTATCTTTGTGTTTTTTGTAAACATTTCTATGCATTTATGTCTATAATTTTCCTCGTAGGTGTAATAAAAAGCACTATACATACCTCAGGATAAAGTACAGTTCCATACCTCAAATGGTTTACGCCCCTCGCAAGCTCGTGGCGCAAATGCCATAATCTCGGTATGGAACTGTCACTTTCTTCCCTCTGAAGTAATGTACTATTACATATCTCTCGCTCTGTAAGAAGTCACTTACTTCCCTGAATGCCGGGGTGTATGGATATCATTACAGCATAGGTTTCAAAACATACCATGTAATGTTAACATTACAGCATAGGTTTTGGAATTTGAAAAAAGAACTGTCATACTCATACTGGAAGAACAATATTTTTTAAAAGTTAATATTTTTTTTCTCGGCATCGATTATTTACTCGAATCGGAATCGAGACAATTTATATTACAATTTATGAAGATTTTATTTTAAATATCGAACTATTTGTTTCGCAGTCACATTGTATGTTAATTGAAATCGATTTAAAAATCAAACTGGCCAGCACGATTTGACGCGCTTGCGTGCCATAAAATCGTGAAGAGTAAAAAAGTCAGTCGACTAGCTAGGCGCGAAAGTAAATTTTTTTCGTGTTTTGGAGTTCTTTCTCAAAAGTCCTGCTTTCTTGTTTTTTTACTTACCTCACAATCGATATGTAAAGCAGAGTGTTTACCTCGGGTGTAAGGTTAATTAGACATTAAACATTCTGTGAATATTCGAAGCGTCTACCTGTTACCGGGACGAAGACGAGACAAAGGCCGAGCTCCGCGGAGCGGACATGAGGAACCCGGCCGCGGCGAGGCCGAAGGCCGAGCTCCGTTCATGTCGAGACTATACATTTTCCGGCGAACAAGTAACAACGCAAAAGTCAGATGGAACAAACTTGCGAGGCCGAAGGCCGAGCTCCGTTCAGGCCGAGACCAAACATGTTCCCACACGAGAAGTCCCAACCATAACTGTCTAGCCTAGGCCGAGCGCCGCCGCGGAGAGCGAAGCTCGGAGCGGCTGGGAGTTGGACGAAGCGGGCAGGGGGCTTGCCCCCTAGTATATTATATGCATGATAACTTTACGATAATGAATTTCAAATGTATTAAAATAAACTTATGCTGGTTTACACAGGAGCGCTGAGCTACGCGTCCATTTTCTGCTAAAATGTTTGCAATTTGAGAAATATTGATTTCCCAGTAAAATTTAACATACTTTGTTTTCGTGTCTAGTATAGCTTCCGGGCTAGACGTTAGTTTTGTTCGACACCGTTTATTTAGCCATTGCTAAATGGAATCTTGGAAGGGACCTGCTGAAAACAACCATCATCATCAGCCATTTGACGCCCACTGCAGGACACAGGCCTTCTTCGTGGTTTTGATAACCATGAGAGGTTTTGCCATAACACAACAACCAAGTAGCTACATTTCCATTTCTTAAAATTTCAGATTTACTTTAGAAGAAAATAATGAAGACAGACAGCTTCTTGCCACAGCACAAAATTTGCAGGACTTCAGAACAGTTTGCATTAATGTGAAGGACAAATACTTGCCTTATCATCAGGGGAAAATAAAATTTGACTCTGATGAAAACATTATTAGAAAAGGATTTGACTTGATACTCCCTCCTTGGATATGTCAGCCCTATGTCAGGATGTCCCCTGAGGAACACACACAGAAAATGGAGTCATTGCATACGAGTCAGGTAACATTTAAGGCAAAAGTAAACTACGACTTGCTTGGTTTGCTTAAACTGTATTACTTTACATTAATTTTGAATAGAAATAAATAAGGTGATTTAGGTGAAATGTTTTATTAAGTAATTTTGCATGAGCAAAACTATGTTCTCTGCCTACCGCTCTAGGAAGGGTACAGGTGTGTTTTTTTGATGTAGCACAATGATTTATATAATGGTATTTACCGCCATGGTTAGGAAAACCATGAGGGAGGCCTATATCCTGCAGTGGGCGTCAAATGGCTGATGATGATGATGATTTAGCGCCATAAATTTCATTTGATATGATAATTATGTATGATTAGACTTCGTTATTTGATTGGCATTTTTTTTCTAGGACAGTGACCACCAATGCAAAAGGCTCCACGAGGATCCTGATGGCAATGTAATATCTAGGAAGAAAATGAAGAAATTGAGGCGAATTATGAGAAGACCAGTGAAAGGTGACCATAATAATGGAAGAAGTGGGCAACTTTGTATGAATATATCTTGTGCCAATCCTCTTGTAAGTTTCTATTTACATCCTTGAGGACCTACAGATTAGCAAAATAATCACGAACTTAAGTGATTCAATTCTCTACTCAATGTTACATTCTGTTTCGTTGCAGGGTGGGAAATGTGGTTATCATCTGTGTAAAAAGTGTTGCAAAAGTAAATGTTTTTCTGAGAACCTAGACTGCCCAGGTCATAGGATACTAGTGCATACAAGAAGAGCAATGGCAATAAAGTTTCAAACTCAAGATCAAAATATCACTGCTCAAGATGACTAACATTCATGAATTTGTAATTATGTAAGTAAAAATCTGTACATCATTGTTATTTATAAATGATGTTGAACAACATTATGGTGACCAAGTCAATTTGTCTTATTTTATTAAAATCGTAGATTTTGCTAAGCAGGAAGTGGAAGTGGAAGCAGGAGTAATTTTTGATAACTAACTAGTTAACCTGTAGATGGTTTAAAACGGTCTGGAGACTACTTGTAACTTTTGAAGTAGGTCATTATCCTTATTGCATAGTTTCTCACTTTTTTAAGAGAACAGATGGTCAGAGTGGACTTTTTTTCCCGCTGCCTTTTTCTGCTACAAATACGGCCCGAAGGCAGCGATTCAGATAGTACTTACATTGTCATTCAGCACACAGAATGTAAATTCTTTACGTTGCAATAAATTACTGATTTCTGATGCCGATGAATGAAGACTGTTTCTGATAACTGAGGTTAGGTAGCAGTCGACGTCATGTCGACCTTTCATTACATTACGGATGAATATGCAACAAAATATGTAAAGGTAGACTGACAAGATGTCAGAAATCAAGGTCCAAAGGTTCAGGTTCACTCTAACCGGTTACGTTACAGGCGACTACAACAAAAAAAAAAACTATTTTAAATGCCGTACACCTGGCTTTGCGGTCCCCAGCTTTCTACATAAATATTTATTAGTACCTACCTATATGTTGGCTAAGCTTCAAATGGTTTGCTTGTATCACGGTCACCATGGATACCCTTAATGAGGGGTAGAGTATTAGTCACATAGTATTGTTTCTGTCGAGTGCTCTTCATGACTTGGTTTATTCAAAAGCATAAATTATGAAATTCGTTTTCAAAAGCGTTAACGTTTGTTTCCCCTATTAATTTTGTCATAGTTGCGTGCGCATTGTTTGGCCAACCCAACTGTGACTCATTCCCGAATATACCACGGCGACATTGATTATTAGGCAGATATTTCGCTAATAACTGAAAAGTAGGTGATGGAAAAATGTTGTACAGTGGAGCAGTCGCCCAGAGCACAAAGAAGGACACACGGCCTACAGCCGCCTCTGCACTGCCAACAAGTTCTGGGCTGGCTCGTGTTCTTCAGCACTGGTGTTATAAATTTCACAATTCTAGTTCCAATACAAATTTACGAGCTCAAGTTATGTTCGGAGATCATATACGGAATTCTCTACGTGTCGCACATAATATCGCATGTGTCAGCGTTGCTTTTGGACCCCAGCGAGAAGGAGCTGAGGAAACTTAAAGTGGACAACGTGGCCGAGTTCGACCGGAGCGTGCACGCTCACGTGATTGAGAATGGACGCTGCCACCTGTGCAACATCCACACGAGCAGCCGGCGCACCAAGCACTGCAGTCTCTGCAACAAGTGCGTGGACCAGTTCGACCACCACTGCAAGTGGCTCAACAACTGTGTCGGCCGCAGGAACTACGGGGCCTTTGTCTCGAGCGTCGTGACCGCGCTGCTAATAGCGGCGCTCACTACGACGCTCTGCTTGCTGGACATCAGCTTCCTCGTAGCCCGTCCACAAATGTTGAGCTCTTCGGCGCAGGTGTTCATCAATTGTACTATGGACGTTGAAATGAATATTACTAGTTACACGAAATACTGCAGTAACTCTATTAAATTTCTTAGCTTTTTGATAATACTGTGTACGAGTGCATTTGGTATATGTTGTGCATTATTTCATCTTTGCTGTTTTCATGTTTATATAAACATACTAGGCGTATCAACTTATGAATATATTGTAAGGAATGTTATTTCTGAAGACATTCCTTTGAGATGCATGCCAAAATGCAGAATATGTACCTGTAGAACATATTTTTTGGGCCAGCCAATAATTTGTTACAGTAAAAATAAAATGGGCAAATATAGTCAGAAACAGGCATCAACCGAATATAATCACACCAAGATTGTGAGTAAATCCAACTTTGCACAATTGATAACTGATATCATAAGTAATGAAGTTGATAAAACTAAAAAGATTTTTTCAATAGATAAAAACAGTATACACCCTGCAGTCAATTAAAAATCTTGAATACTCCACATTCTAAAATCAAAATAAGTAGGAATTGTAAACAGATTATTGGGTCCAAACAGTTTTATTTTAATAAGTATGTGTTTAATGTATTATAAATTAATTTAGGTACACACTGAACAATACTAAAATCGAACAAGGGCAGTAAATAATTAAAGCTTACATGATGTTCATGCTAAATTCAGTAGTCAGCATTTAAAGTTTACTCTGAGGATGATACGGCAACTCCTTTATAAGTAATGTTCCTAATGTTTGTTGGTGTGTACTGTACAGTCAAGAAATATAATTGCAATTAGTACAACCAATGAAGATAACATTAAGAAATATGATGAACTAAATATTCAGGGAATTGACAAGATACATAGTAGTCATCAAGATTGGTCGTGCTAGCAGCTCTGTTCATGTTAAGGGGCTATCTAGAGCTAACTAGCACCACCAATGGAAAAAAATTCATATGTTTTATATTTTTTTGCAACAAGTGAACTTCATAAATCTCCTGGTGGTAGCTATTTTTAGAACCTGCAGCCTAGATTTTTAATGCCAAAACCGGCCATTTTTAAAAGAGGTTTATTAAAATGTCTTAGGTTAGGACGCTAGTTTCTATGCTGCTGGTATTAAAAATTGCTATCATAGTTATTTTGATTTATCATGTTCACTTTTAGCAAAAACGTATTAAGAAGTTTTTTTTCCAGTGGTTAGTTAACTCCAGGTCACCCCTTAAAAGTAACAGTATGAATTTTTCATCAGAGCCAGAATAATATTAAAAATTTCTCTTAAACCACATTCCATCTTATTGACTTAAGCTTTAAAAGCTAAGTTAATTACAATGTAGGTTATGCAAACATACAGATCCTATATTGTAGTTAACATCGACTTTGAATCATTACTCATATATGACCATTACACAACAACCCAATTTCAAATTATCCAATTTTAGGTCTGTAAGTTAAGTATTATGTATTGTAAAAAAATATTTCTATTCACGTTTACGGCGCTGGTTCTGTTCCTCCTGAAACAAGGCAATCAAAATTTATTAAAGGCAGGTGTTATCCAATTTAACTTTTTTTAATTTTAGCAGTCTGAAACCCCAACATTGATATTCATACACTGCTTGAATTGAAATAAAGGGTTTTGTGTGATACCTTCTGAGTCAAGATGACCAGCAGTCTCCTGAAGACTCCAATGAAGTCAATGAACAGCTCAAGAGCATGCTGCACAAAGTCCTTGCTGCCCATTCGGCGCTTCTCGATGATTAGTTGAGTGTCGAAAAGAACAAAGCCGCACATCAGCACCAACCCCAGGTATAGATGGGTCTAAAAAGTAACAAAAATTATTAGTTTCTCTACATAAAACAAATTAAATGGTCTTGGGAAATCAAGCAACAAAACAGCCTAAGGTGCAATGGCTCTACGGCCATAGACTCAAATGTCTGAAGTATAACTAGCAGTTATTTCTTTGTACCTCTAGCCTTAGAGGCTACTGGGGTTTGAGGAGTCCAGAGTTAAGCCTTTATGAAGGAGATGGGGCATCGCCGTAGCTTGGACTAATACGCTGGGGCATATTTGATGCAGAATCTCCCTCGCTGTACAGTAGAGTAATGATGCCTGAGTTATGGGGATCTTTAGGTCATGTTCGTCTCCGGGCAGTTTGATGAACTGTTAATTTCCTGTTCTCGACATCTTGCTTTTTTAACACATTTGTACAGGTAGGTACTTTGTAAGTTTGTGAATTCTAGAACGAAATTCAATAAGTAATAATTTGTAAAACCGAACTTATGTTACTTACTTGATAAAGGAGGTTTGACTGCATGAACAGGTTAGCCAGCCCCATGATTGTCATAGAAGAAAGGAGAGTCATCAAGGTGCCTCCTAGGAATAGCCAACTACCACGCTCAGCAAGCATGGCAGCTGCAGAGAAACACACAAACACCATGGTAGTACCCAGCAGAGCAGTCACTATGATGGATGGGTCCACGAAGCTGACATACTGCAGAAGGGGGCCCAAACCCATCCCTGAAACAAGTATAAGTTTGTTGAAATACTCCATAAAAATAAATAGTTCACCAAGGGCATCATAAAATAAATACTGTGCTATTGAAATAACACGAAATTTTCAAAATTCAATAAATTAAACCTTTTCTGTATGTAAGTTCTATGCAATTCTCAAGTTTTGGTTCAACTATAGGAAATGTCTCGTAAGTTTCCGGGGATATAAGGGTGCGAGGGGGGGATGTCCTCCGTTTCCTGGAAAGGTATTTTCACTTCTCTGACACGCTTACTGAATTATTCTTTGTAAATGGACTGAATTTACTTCTGCACTTTGTTACAGCGGGCGGCGGGGGCTGTTCTCCCTCCGCGCTTCCGGCTTTTTTAGGGTTCCGTAGTCCGAAAAGGAACCCTTACAGTTTCGCCATGTCCGTCTATCTGTCTGTCTGTCCGCGGCCCAGCGCAAAGACCGGTGGTACTAGAAAGCTGTAATTTGGTATGTGTATACATATTTATCACGCCGTTAAAGAATAAATTTTTTTTACTGTACCTCCCCTAATATGAAAAGTGGGGATGATTTTTTTTCTCGTCTACTCTATCATGTGGGGCATCGTTGGATTAGTCGTTCAAAAATATAGTGTATAGGAAGACCATTTTTTGATTTAGAGTTCCGTTTGCGATTAAGCAATAAACTTTTTGTCCTAGTAGGGTATCCCCCTCCCTCCTGACTAAATGGTTGATTGTAGTATCATAAGCCGCCTATATACGTCCCACTGTAGGGCACAGGCCTTCTCTCAGAGAGAGAGTATGGGCTTAATCACCACGCGTGCCCACCGCGGATTGGCGATTTCAAGCACTGAGGTATGTGAATAGCTCAGACACCCAGGTTTCCTCACGATGTTTTCCTTCACCACTAGCGAGTGGTATTGCTACTATAACTTCACAAATGTACATAACTTAGAAAGAAAAGTCATAGGTACATGCCCGCACTAGGAATCGAACCTGGGTCTCCCTCTTCCGAGTCCAATGTTCTACCCACTAGGCTGCTTTATTTTATCACCTATCAAAATATTATTTTTATCGCAGTCAAAAATTTCAGGGTATAATGAACTTAAAAGGAAAAGTATCACGGCTAAGTAAGCTTTACTAGTTAACGAGTAATAGGCAACCAACTTATAACAGTAAAATTTAATACAAAATCCATTGAAAATGACTTCGATGAAGTTGTTAGTTCTGTAAAGCAGATAAAAAAAACCCTCTTTCTATGGAACCCTACATTGCGCGTGGCTCGACACGCACTTGGCCGGTTTTTATATACACTATGGAGGTAACCACCATCACTGCATCACCGAGTGTTTTCAAACCATTTGAACCTATCATGAATAGAAACCTATCAGAATCATGAGTGCGCAAATTCTGTTTTTAAGCCATTTCAACCTATTGACCATTCGAAAGTACACTGTAAGAAAAAATCGGCAAATTCAGATTTAAAAGTCACCAATTTAGAAAAATGGTTTTTCACAGAAGAAAATTTTGCACCATAGGTATGTAATTGTGTTCCATTTTTTGCTTGCTCAAATTTATTTGTTTTTTTTATCTGTCACCATACTTGTAGACAGGTTTTGACTGGGCATTTTATTTTTGCTCATATTTCGTAACTTTGGTTATAATCGTAATAAATTAATATTGCAGTGCCTGTACTAGAAGATAAAAGGGTTCAATTGAATCCCATGAAATACTTACATCATAATTAAAGTCTACTGGACAGTCCCTATAGCCAACCCCAAATTTTTTATTTTATCATACTGAAGAAAAAGTATTCAGGTTCCATATCACATTGTGTAGAACAATTTTAAAAGTCAGTAGAGATTTACTCATTCACACTATTATCCATTCCCAATTTACCTGCTGTCAGGCCAAAACCCAAGAGGTATCCCAGTCGTAGGCTGGTGTTCTTTCCTGTGTCTGGCGTAGCAATAAGCATCAGCATCAAACCAGCTCCGACAATGGTAGACAGGATGCCTGCCTGGAGGCGGGTGTACATATCGAGATACACGCCGGCCGAAGCCGACGCGCACGTCATCATCAAGGTTCCATAGACATTCTTCAGATGCTGGCGTACAGGTTGTTCCCTGTCCAAAATATGAATATATTTGAAATACAACTTCGAATTCAATTGACTATTAATAAAAGCAGACTGACTTTATTTTAATGCCCTGTCCCACATCTACTCACCAACACAAGACATTAATAATATTTATGCCTCTAAGTAACAAAGTTCAATTACAATAAACAAGATGATGAAATTACGAAATAGGTATGTGGAAATGACGCGTCATTCTTTCTAGAATGTGACAAGGATGTAATGCTGAAAACTTGGAGTTGTAACTCCGAACTACCACAGATCGGGCTTGGAATTATAATTATTTCATAAACCAATGCAGTAGATCTATATTTTATAATGTATTTTGTTGCATAGCTGAAATCTATTTTTGTTTAGTGGGTGAAGGTAATACTTACAGACGATTCTGGAAACAGTTCACAAAGGTCTGAATATTGGGAGTCATTTTATATTTGTTCACGCGAGCCCTTCGTTTGAACGTAATTTCAATGGACACGAAAGAAAATCTTTGTATTTTCGTTTCAAAAACAATCGAAAACAATTTTGTAGCACGAGACACCAACACAATAGGTACTTCTTGCTTTTGCTGAGTTTGTTTTGTCATTGACGTCACGCACGTCCAGTGTTGCCAGCCGGGTCTTGTCAAAAGTTACCAGAAAGAGACAAAAAAGTAACCTTTTGGTGTAAAAAGTAACCTTACCAATAAAAAGGTACTGTAACTTAATAAGTAATACTTTACACAAAAATGCAAAGATTGTTTGTTATAAAAATTTCGTGCAAAGGCGAACTTATTTCAGTGGAAATTTCGTCCAGCCAGCCTAAAAAGTTCTGTAGTGTTTTCCAATACAAGTTCTATTTTAGACTTTCTATAATTGATCGCCGACTTTTCTATACACATGAAAATAAGGACATCAAATTTTACTTTAGGTAAGTATGAATTTGTGCGAGAGAGAAAGACATATTTGTAGAAGTTGCACTTACTACATGTACGAACGAAATGAATATGAAGCTGGGTTGACAGATTTGCAAAAAAAATATGGTCGTTTTACATTTGTTTAAGTACACAAAATAAGAAGAAATCCTGCAAACTGCAACAAATCACCTAAAGTAACCTTTTAAGTCACACACCTAGATGCAACCTTACATAGTTAAAAATCATCTGAGAGGATACAAAAGTAACCTTCTGGCAACCCACAGAACATATACCCAATCGTAACGAGGTCGAACGCATAGCCTTTGTACAGACGTGTGCGAAGCATAGAGGTAAAATATATACCTACTACTACCTCTATGCTTTGCACACGTCATCGATAAACTTCACAGAATCAATGTAGATACGTGTTAGAGTAGAGTTGCCTTCAATTTAAAAAAAATGTCGTTGGCTGGACTGGCCTGAGTCGGGCAACACTGTTGACAACATGCGACATAATCTGTGGACTGCTTTGACATTTCTAACCACAGAACACAATTACTCCAATTTCTAACTATCTATCAAAAGTTTCAAAAACAGATTAAAAAGACAAAAATATTTGCATGTTTTTGGGAGTGTAAACAAATAAAAACATGGGTAAAAAGACGAAAGTCGGAAAGCAGCGCAAAGATAAATACTATCAGCTTGCTAAAGAAACTGGTGAGTCCATAGAACCGATATTTTTAGCGCAAGAACATGTGTACGCGTTTTTTAGGTTATAACTGTATGTAGAGCATTTGTTCAAGTACAATTTGTCTAGGGTACCGATCCAGAGCGGCCTTCAAATTGATACAGTTGAATCGAAAGTTTGGCTTCCTCCAAAAGTCACGAGTATGTATCGACCTGTGCGCGGCGCCGGGGGGGTGGATGCAGGTGGCGCATCAGAACATGCCGCTTTCCAGCATCGTGATCGGCGTCGACCTGTTTCCCATCAAGCCAGTGCCCGGCTGCATCGGCCTTACGGAGGACATCACTACTGACAAGTGTAAAACGGCCATCAAGAAGGAAATTAAAACATGGAAGGCTGATGTGGTACTAAATGATGGTGCTCCCAACGTGGGTCTCAATTGGATCCATGATGCTTACCAGCAAGCCTGTCTTACACTCAGTGCTCTCAAGCTGGCTACAAACTTCTTGAGGGAAGGGGGGTGGTTTGTCACTAAAGTGTTCAGATCTAAGGACTACCATGCTTTACTTTGGGTTCTGAAACAGTTTTTCAAGAAAGTACATGCAACTAAGCCACAGGCCTCTAGAAATGAGTCTTCTGAAATTTTTGTTGTCTGCCAAGGCTATATTGCACCAGACTCAATAGACCCAAAGTTCTTGGATGCCAAATATGTATTTGAAGACTTGGAGGTTACCAAGAAGTCTACCATTAATGTCTTACATCCAGAGAAGCAAAAGAAGGCTAAGGCTGAAGGCTACCAAGAAAATGATTACACCACACACCATAAGGTTCTGCTCACAGATTTTCTGGACAAAGATGACCCAATAGACCTTTTGCAGGGTTGCTCTCAGGTACTGACTTGGTCATAATTTTAGTTTTCATACATTTTGATTTAAAGTTTTTAATTAACTTGAACTTTTTGCCTATCTGTAGATTGTAATAAATGATAAAGAAATTGAGAATCATCCCAGAACCACTGAGGAAATAAAGGAATGCTGCAAAGATATTAAAGTCCTTGGGCGGAAGGATCTTAAGTTGCTGCTGAGTTGGATCAAACATCTGAAGGAGTGGAAGAAGACACAGGTAAAGCTAATATAATGATATTTTAGATAGAGCCTTATTTTTAGGCTGCTGTTACTTCTGACATTTACCTTGCTTGCACATTCTAACAGTTTTACTCATAGTACAAATAAGATACAATATGATAAGAATTGAAATTGCCAATTCGCAGTGGGCACTCATGGTGATTAAGCCCGTACTTGCTTTCTGAGAGAAGGCCTGTGCCCTGCAGTGTAACGTATATAGGCTACATAGAAAAAAAAAAGATACAAATATTCATTATTGTACACAGAAAAACCAACAAGCACAAAAAACTATAACAGTAATAGAAACTTCATAATAATACTTTCGATAAATGTGGTTTACTAGATAATAAAATTAATAATAAATTTGCACACATGTGAGATGAAAGAGGTTTGTCAAGATTGTGGCAAGTTACAAACCCTGGTGTCTTCCTTCCACTCAGGGATACATATTTAAATGAACTTTAATGTAGAGGTTTCCAATTGTAAAATAAAAAGCTCAAAATTAATTGTTTCCTCTATAATTTTATTAATAGTAACTATGCCAAGTTAAAAGTAGCAATTTAAAAAAAGGATTGTCTTTTTTTAAATTGCTACTTTTAACTTAAAAAAAATTGTTGGGGACTAAACTCCAATCTTCTTGACACAATACCACAGATCTATCTAAGCCTTTGTGAAATTGTGTCACTTTCTCATGTACTGTTTAAGGCCATTCAAAATTTACAAACTGCAATTAGACATTGAAGCTTTATTTTGTTCTGGAAACCATCTATCTTTCATTTATTTATTAATTTATAGCCACAGAAATTATTTTATGTTTTGATGTTTTTTTTTAGGGGTTTATGTTTTACTTTATTGTACACATGAAAGAAATATGTTACACATAAAACAAAGCAATAAGAACGGGTACATAGGCGAGCTTATTTCTATAGAAATTTCTTTATTTTATTGTAGTTCATATAATAATTTTTTCATAGCACAAAGTAGCATTATTAATGTTTGAGACGTTATAAACATTTTTACTGTGATTTTCATTATTTTGAACCTGTTAGATTATGACCTTGTAAAAAACAATTAAAAACCATTGTTATGGTGGCCCAATCGGGTCATTTAGAATTCTACAGAATTAAGAGCTTCTAAATGGGTCCTTTTTATGTAACAAGCTGTTTTAGGCTGGAGGTGTAGAAGAGCCGGCAGAGGTGGCTCAAGAAAAGGAAGATGATAAAGATGAGGATGCCGACAATGACAAGGAAGATGATGCTGTGGACAGTAAAATTGCAGAGCTGCAGGTAAGAAGTCACAATTGCCTACTAATCATGAGAGCCTATTACATCATTGCCTACATCTCTCGAACCATGTAACATACAGAATAATATATGACTTATGGCGAATTGCCTGACAAATAATAGAAATGAGAAATGTAAATAAAAAAGGTTCTCTATAAAAAAAATGAGGGTTTGAAGAAACGGCATAGCAACGATTTTTGGTTTTTGCATTGTTAAGTGTCAAACTTGGTATGATTTTAGGGCAGTCATTATAATATGAAAAAATAATACTAAAAACTGGCCAACAACACCAAACAACAACAACAAATGAGGTACCGACATCTAAAGCTTCACATTTATAATATTAGTTCAGTGCAATATATGGAGAGCTGTTTGTTGGCAACACAGTAACTGTGTAACACACACAGTACCTAACATTTTAACTGTTAAAATGTGTAAAATATTTTTCCAGGATGAGGAGCGCCGTTCATCAAAACGAAAGAGGAAGCAGATAAACAAACAGAGACAGAAGTTGGCTGAAAAAATGAACCTAAAAATGGTTCTCAAAGGTGATGGGGGACCTATCCTGGAGAGTAATGATATGTTCCAGTTATCTGACATAAAAAATGCAGAGGTAATAGAAACGCGCTGAGCTTTTTAATATTATTTTAATACGTTTATTGCACATAAGTAAAAAATACAGTGGCAATGTGTCGGACGTAATGTTTAATATTTATTAAGAGTTGAGCTTTTTAGTATTTTGTTATAAATTATGAGTTTTTGACTCGCAACATAAAATAGTACACAATTTTTGCAGGAAATGAAGAGCATAATAGATCAGGCACCAGATTTAGTTGCTGAGGAGAGTGAGGATTCTGATGATGAACTAAAGATCAAAGCTAAGTATGTCAAATATGATGTGGAAAAATCTAAGTTGGACTCATCAGGGTTGTACTACAAAGATTCAGACAGTGAGCTGGAGCTTGAGTCAGACTCTGGAACAGAAAATGACAAGGAAACATTAGGTAAGTGCACTATTTCATTTGGCAGAAGCTAAAATTTCTTTGCAATTTCATAGCAACAGTCGTCATCACTCCATTTCCTTCCGTGGATGTGGTAGAAGGCGATTAAGGAAATAAATGACTAGGAGACGCAGCATCGTTTTCCTGAGATTCCAACCACATACTGCGATCGCCATCCCGCCTGCCAAGCATAGCGATTATGACAAACCCCTCATGGTTAAAGGGAAGCCTATGTTCTGCAGTGGGCGTCGAATGGCTGATAATGATGTGTCATTGTCAATATGCTTATAATTTGTCGATCGCATATTTTATTATTTTTAATAAAAATAACGAGACTTCTTAAATGTGGAAAACATTGGCGCTAGAAAATAAAATCATGGCCATTTTATATGTATTTAAAAGGGTTTGTGACATTCAGAACACAATACCATTTTTCTCTTTTAAAAACTAAGTATAATAAAATTGGAAAAAATCTATGTCCGCAATTTTATTTGCTAGACCTTATGTTTCCTTCTTTTGCCAAAAATTTACTCTTCTTTTAGTACCGGCATCATACAGGCTCTTAATTGAGTTTCTTCACTATTTAAGTTTTACTTCTTGCCATGCTGATTCTTCTACAAATAGTTATTAAACTGTGTGAAATATTTTAGCTTTCTCAGACACGGAAAAAGAGTCCAAGAGGCTCGACAAAATTACGAAACTAAACACCATGAAGAATAGCAAACCAATAAAAACAAAAGTGATCCCTAAGCACAACCCACTGCTGACGGATCTGGACACTGCAGATCCCAAGACCAAGCGCGAGAGGAAGGCTGAGCTCTGGTTCCAGAAGGACAGCTTTAAGGATTTAGACGAGGGTGATGATGAGGGTGTAGATTTGGACAAGTTGGCTGAATCTTATAAAAAGAAAGGTATTATTATATTTAAGTTTTCTAATTATTTACTGATACGCCATCAAGATTGTACGCCATTTAAGGCAAAACGAAAATGTGTAAGGAAATTTAAAATACGTTTTTTGTTGGACCGTGACCATGTTTTTTTTTTAATTTTGTAGCTAAAACTAATGCTTTGGCACAATAAAAAGTTTTCTGGGCATAGCAGCAAATCAGATGGTTATTGTTAATTTGTTAAGAACAATGCAGAAGATACTATTCTATTAGCTAAAAATTAACAAAACAACAATTTGAATTCATCCACATAACTGAGCTAATTTTAATAGTTTGGCAATCCACTGATTGTCTGATTGAGACGGATTGGTCGTTCGCTTCTGAAACCTCTGTCCGACCAACAGGAAAGAAAGTGGCAGAAGATTCAGTGCTGGCTAATGGCGCCAGAGGAAAGCGTGCTCGGAAGCGACGTCATGAATCCGAAAGTTCTGACGAGTCGTCCGACAGCGACTACGATGTGGAGGATACAGTCGCACCCGGCGCCGAGAAGGCTGGGACGAAGGGTAACAACAAAGATGGCTTCGAAGTGGTTCCACAAGATGCAGGTATGTAAAGCTTGGGTCCCACTGCTCGTCGAATCAAAGGCAGACCCTGGATTTTGTGATTAAGATGATTAAAGGCACAGTTGTTTCTTGGGTGATTATGAGCTGATTTAGATCGGCCATCGGGCGAGGGGGAGGTTGGCTTCCGCCGCGCTCCCTTTGAATCTCTCTAGCTGCCTACTTGTAGCTACTAGTTTGGTATTATTTTCGCACAAATGAACATACATAACATAACATAAACTCACGCCTGTATCCCAGAGGGGTAGGCAGAGACCAGGGGCTGCCACTTGCTACGATCCTGACAGATCACTTTCGCTTCCTCAACATTCATTAGTCGTTGCATGCGCGCACGCCGGTTTCGGGTACTTTTTATCTTGCCCTTTGCTAATACATCCCCTATTTGGTCGAAGTAGGTCCGTCTGGGTCGTCCCTTACCGGCCCTTCGATCCACATTCGCTCGATATATTTGTTTTGTCAATCTTTCTTCCTTCATCCTCTCTACATGTCCAAACCAACGCAAAATTCCTTTCTCAATTCTAGTCACTACATCCTCTTTCAGTCCACAACGTTCTCTAATCACACTATTGCGTATCCTGTCATTCAAAGTAACACCAGACATACTTCTTAAGGACCTCATTTCTACTGCATTAATCCTACTTTCTTGCTTTTTTTGCCATACCCAAGTCTCGCTAGCATACATAAGTGTTGGGACCAGCACTCCATTATGGATAGCCAATCTTGCAATCTATTTTGGGCACCGACTCCAAATTATACTTCTACAATACCTACATGTATACATACCTCTAATTTAAAAGTATAATTTTAAATTATTTCTAACTTTTTAAAGAACAACATAAACATTTACATACAGGCCCATACATTGCTTCTGGCCCCACACTAGGATACCCTGTGTCGTGGGAACCAGAAACAACGACATCACAAACATGTAAACATCCAAGACCTGGGGTTTTTTTTTGTCCCCAGCCGGGATTCGAACCCGGGACCTCTCGCATGCTATGCAGATGCACTACCGCTGCGCCACGAGGTCGTCAAAGAACAAAGAAAGTAAAAACTGACTTCAAAACACTACAGCAGTGTTTTGAAGTCGGTTTTTACTTTCTATTTCAATTTGTTTTCTGTAAGCGATATCGATTTAAAAAAACAGACCACCACAAACCTTGATAGTAAGTAGCACACTACCAACTAATCAGGCGCGTAGCAATTTAGTATTCCTATCGACGGGAGCCTAGTTATCATGAATTTTATTAGTAAAATTCAGTTTTGACATAACTCAAGTCTAAAACATTTACCTCTCTTTTAGCGTTGAAGCACCTTAAGAAGAACCTCAAAATGGACGCGGAGACGTTGGCCCTGGGTACTTTGATAGCGACGTCGAAGAAGTTCAAACGGGATCTGATCGACGATGCGTATAACAGATACGCCTTCAATGACACACACTTGCCCGATTGGTTCGTCGAGGACGAACAGAAACACATGAGGAAGCCTATTGCTGTTCCTGAGGTAATTTTAAAATTGCAAAACTCGCCATTCAATTCTCGCCGGTTGTTTACATTTTGACAAAAGCTCGTATTAATCAAGCGATTTTCGAATGCGAGTATCACAGGCGAGACTCACTCCTCTCTGTTTACACTACAGACGAGTAATTGTAGATCTATTGACGCATACGTGTCTCGACTTGTATAAACAATGCTCCGACGAGAATCGCAAGTGTCGATGCGAGACTCGCACTGACACTCTGTACCGATTTTGACACGAGACTCGCCACTCGTGACCTACATTTTTCACAGGCATATCAATCTGGGATCTCATTAGAGCTGCAATTACAAGTACACCTTGTGCCACCTCCGAAGACATTATACCACCACCACTGACACTCCTAGATAGACTAAACAAAAAAGTCTTTTTTTTGGATGGCGAAACTCGGAAGAGAAACTCGTATAGTTTGTTTACAGAGGCTCGCGGCCTAGGAGAGTTTAAGTAGCGATAATTGTATTCGAGAGGTGAAGCTCGGGGCATTGCTTTACACTAGACGACCATTTTATTGCCTAGAAGTAATCGCCACTCGCGTGCGATAGACTATCCTTGTGTAACAGCCCCTTTAAGCAGCCTAAGAGTGTAAAAATTCCCTAAGTATGTATCCTATAATGGGCGGTTCTAGTGGTCAATGCCAAAATCTTTTACTATGGAATACTTCGACATCGTGAAAGATACATATTATCACGGCCGCGTTTCATAAAACTAGTAATTTGATGTACGTTGCGTAGCCGAGTCTTCCTACTTGTTAATCTGTCGGATATTTTGCAATTTACATCAAATTGTCATAGCAAACCATTAATTGATGTATAACAAAAACATGGATCATAAATTTGTCCACCAAATGTTTCGTCAAAAATACACCAACCAACTAAAATCTTAACTTACTATAAAGTAGTCTCGATGTTTCTAGCTGTATTTGGTAGTCCAGTTGGTAGTCACGTTGTGATTCACTCTACAGCACTAATTTCATTTCTTGCGCTCATTTCATTGGTACAGACTAATCAAAAGGACAAGGGCCGTTTTTGAGAGAGAATTGTAGGAAGAAATATTATGTACTTCTTTGGTTTTTTATTCGTAGATTACAGATATCAAAAATTCATATAAAGTTAGTGTTTTTATTCTAGTATTCTATGATCTTCCATTAAAGCAATTCTCACATATCAGTTTGCAGAGGACACATGTCTAAATTCAGATCCATAGAATAAGAATTAAAATCTTATTTAATTATGTAGGTAATCCTGTAAAATTTTCGGTGGTGGGTTACGTAAAAAAATTTTAAACATATTTGTCTTAATTTGTGGTATATAAGCGAAAATCTGTAATTAGCTTATAGTTATTATTTAGAGGTTATTAAGTAAGTCTTAAAGCTGTTGATTTTCCATGTATTAGTAAATAAATAAATAAATTATTCTAGTGTGTTGTAGTACCCGTATTATGTTTTGCGCATTGTCAGGAGTACACGCAAGAGTACCAGCAGCGGCTGCAGGATATCAACGTGCGGCCGATCAAGAAGGTGGTGGAGGCCAAGGCGCGCAAGAAGAAGCGTCTGGTCAAGAAGATGGAGCGCGCCAAGAAGAAGGTCGAGGCGGTCATGGAGAACGCAGACATGTCCGAGCGGGAGAAGGCGCAGCAGATCAGACAGTGAGCATCATAATATGTTTAAGGGGGTACTAGCGGTGCTCACTAGCTATGGAAAAAAATCATATGTTCTGTTAAACGGTTTTGCAAAAAGTGAACATCATAAATCTCAATGGTGGTTATAGTAATTTTTAGAACCTATAGCCTAGAAATTAGGTCCAGGAAACTAGGATTAAAGTATTTTTGCTACAAACGGCCGTTGTTTGCGGAAATCAATTAGTCCTAGGTTATTAAAACTAGGTTTTATGTTGCGAGTCCTAAAAATAGCTATTACCATTATTGAGGTATATGATGTTTACTTTTTGCAAAAACTAACAAAGATGTAATAGTAGCCTTTCGTAGTTTTCTACTATCACCAATATAGGCGCCACTATAATAATATTACCTTTCTTTTTTGTTCTAGCTTGTACAAGAAAGCGAACACAGACGGCAAAAAAGAAGTCAAGTACGTGGTGGCTAAGAAGCACACGACAGCCAAGCGGATGAAGCGGCCAGCCGGGGTTAAAGGCCGCTACAAGGTGGTCGATGGGCGCATGAAGAAGGATCTGCGGGCGCAAAAGTCCAAGGACAAAGGCAAAGACAAGGGCAAGTCTAAAGGGCCCAGCAAGCAAAAGGCTAGACCAAAAGGAGCGAAATCTTCTAAGTCCAAGTCTATGCCGAAAAAGAAAGGGAAAGCTAAGTAAACTGTAAAATATTGTAAGTACATTCTAATTGTAAACTATTAGAAATGATTGATTATTACCACTCCGTAGTTTCATTACATTCTATAAACATTCAGTGTTACTCGCAATCAGGCAAAGAAAAATTCATAATTTTCTCCATTCTATTTCATTGACTGAAAGTCTGGGCTGAAAGCGACGATTGTTCCCAGACATTTGTTTCACCATCACGTAGTTTCTGTTGTTGTCGGTAGATGTCGTGCATACAAGAGAGTAATATCTTTGTTGGTAATTTAAAGTTGGTATTTAGAATAACAATTTGATTGAAGATCGATACAAAACATAAGTCGACATAAGTCGATGTAATTAAATAAGGTCAAAATCGCCCTACTTTATGTGACAAAATCTACTATCTGATCTATCAATAACTAAATAACATACATTTGTAACATAAACAACCTATATACGTACGTCTCCCAGCAGGGCACAGTATTTCTTTCAGATAGACACAATGGGCTTAATCAGCACGCGTGCCCCCCGCGAATTGGCGATTTCAAGCGCTGAGACTGAGCCAAACATCAACTATTGAAAATAAATTAGAAGTAACAAAAAAAAGTTAATACCTTGGTAAAATAACTTGCTACTGGGTTGCAATTATTGATTTCCAAGCTTGTGCATAAATCAATTCGAATATCATACATACGTAACTAATTGAATTAGCCGCAGTAGCTGACAATAAGCCAGACTATTTTTATGGTTAAGGTCAGGGGCGTTATTTCAGTCCACTTGCGTCATTCGGGCGGGTAGAGTTCAGGGACGCCCCACCACATAAATTATACATATGTGTACTAACACAGGTAGAACAGAATTGCTCACCAAGGCCGTGGCGACTAAGCCACGGCCTTGGTGAGCAATTCTGTTCTGTATCTTTCATGCGTGGTCTGCCTACCAACCATTTTTAACTGGCACATAATATTTGTAGCGGACTATTTAAGGTGGGGATTACTATATTCCTTGGGTTTTCTTGATGATGCCAGCCTGACTCATGTGTATTGTTTGTTAGTCTTCCTCTGACGTCAATTGAAACCACCACGTTCTTGATTGTTCCATTAGGAATAAACCACCCCGGTAGAGGCTTTCAAGGTACTAAATAAACTTTCCCTTTGACATAATCGAGTTTCTAGTACTAGCAGGTGACCTTTGCTGCCTGCCCAACGTTCCTGGAATCCAATTTAAACCGAAAATATCCGGTGAAGACGATCAGAGGAGCGGGCAGTAGAGCATGGATACCGGTTTTCGGTAATACCGAAAAACCGGAATACCGGACAGAATATTCGAATTTGAAAAACCGGTTTTGTATAATCCTAATACCGGTATTTCGATAGTTTCGGTATTACTATACCCAGCTTCTAGACGCGCTGTTCGATTCTACATCCATATAAAAACTTCATAACATAAAACATTGGGACAAACATTCTAGATTTACAATCTGGTTTTACGATTTTTCTGCAATTTTTGAGAGCCTGAGACTGTCTAAATACAGAACTTATGCTTTCTAGGGTTTTGAAGATTCGGTATCAATACAGTCAAATGTTTAACGCTCGCCTTAAAGACAGTTTCGAATTAACTGATGGGTACTATTTAAAATCACAGTTCGTTCCTATGAATTGCGGTGTCCCACAAGAAACTAGTGTTGGTCTCCTGCTCTATGTGGTGTACCTACGGTACAGTAGTGACATAATACAGTATTATAACTAACTGTAAGTATCTTCAACAGCCACTAAGTTAAAGATATTAGCGACAATGGGTATTGTCCTAAATATGGTTTTTTAATTTAGAACGCGAGGTTAGCCGCCGCGGGAGGATATATGACAATTTGTTTTAAAGGTTCATATAATATTCCGTAAAAAACAAATATAATATATTTTTTCTTACGTTTGCATAGAGGAGTCGTTTAAGTTTTGTTTATTTAAAGAGTTTTTGTATCGAGTCATGGTATCACTAGAAACTGACAGCTCGTAGGATATCAGTACTTCCGTGCATGACGTACTTCCGGTTACGTAGACTCAAGATTCTTTTTTTTTCGTTTTAAAAATTTATTAAAGCAGCCCCAATCGAAATTTTCAGCCTAGGCTCTCAAAATTAATTATATTCTCGAAAAAATATATAAATACAAAACTTATTTTTTGAAGGACAATGGCCATTCTTTCGGTTTGCTTTAGCAATAGTGCAAAGAGTCCGAGCAAGAGAAATATAATTATAAATACAAAATAAATTTGTTTCTTTTAAATATTCTAATACTTGAGAGGTCTCGTCTCATGAAGTCCGCGCTCCGACCTACTCGTGCCCATATCCAGAACCCCGAGAACTTTCAACTCGAATTGTCAAATCGCTTTGAGCGCCTGGAGAGCGCCGCATCGGTGGACGAGATCAATAACAGGTTTGTAGAAACTGTTCGTACAGTGGGCTCGAGGTTCTATAGACCCAACCGTACGAGTAGACTACAAAAGCTCTCAACCTCATAGCTAAACGTCGCGCGTTGCAACTGCAGTCTTCCGAGGATGCTGAGTCATATCCTCCTCAGTCCTGACCTTGAAAATAACAATAGGTTTCAATTGTTATTTTCAAGGCTAGGACTGAAGAGGATATAGGCAGCTCAATAGACGCATCTCAAAGTCTATGCGGCACGATATTCGGTCCTTTAATACCGAACGTATTAAAGAGACTATAGAGCGGAACAAGGGCTCCAAAGTGTTCGCAAAAGACTTGTCTATTGGACAAAGCCAGCTGACGAAGCTGAAGAGAGAGGACAGCAGTATAGCGTCCACCAAATCAGAGGTGCTGAGGGAGATTGAGAGCAGTTTGAACAAAGATCCGAGAGCCAAACTGACCCGACATTATACCAACGATATCCCGGACATTAACCTGTATGAGATTAGGATGGCTCTGAAACAGCTCAACAATAACAAGGCACCAGGAGAGGACGGAATCACATCAGAGCTCCTGAAAGCGGGTGGAACACCAGTACTTAAAGTCCTTCTGAAGCTCTTCAATTCCGTCGTGCTCGAAGGAAAAACGCCAGAAGCATGGAACAGAAGCGTGGTGACGCTGTTCTTCAAGAAAGGGGATAACTCTCTATTGAAGAACTACCGACCCATCTCGCTTCTGAGCCATGTTTATAAGCTGTTTTCGAAAGGGCTTTAGTAGCCCACGCTGCGTCGTCCGGTCCGCGGTCGCCAGCTCAGAACTTTTCCGCCCCAACGGCCATCAGAAGAAGAAGAGGACACATTTATTACAGCAACAGTTACACAAAACTTTAGACATATCTACCTACTGACAACTTAATACATTGAGTCACTACAAAACAGAATACTTTATATTTTATTTTATTTATTTAGATACATAGGCAGGGCCATACATGAAGCTTTACATAACAAGTCTGCTGTGCACCCAAAGGAATGTATACATCATTCGACTTCTACAGCAACACTATTAAGAGTAGACACTTGAAACACAAACTGAACACAATAAAGCTTAAGTAAAAAGAATTAAAACAAAACCCATCTCGCTTCTGAGCCATGTTTATAAGCTGTTTTCGAGGGTCCTCACGAATCGTCTCGAACGCAGGTTTCATGACTTCCAGCCTCCCGAACAAGCCGGTTTCCGAAAGGGCTTTAGTACCATAGACCACATCCACACGCTGCGGCAAATTATACGTTTGTGCGTCGAGCGTTTGTGGACAATGAGAAAGCCTTTGATTCCATCGAGACATGGGCAGTGCTCGAGTCTCTCCAGCGTTGCCGTATTGACTATACGTATATCGAGGTGCTGAAGTGCTTGTACAACAGCGCCACCATGTCGGTCCGAGTACAGGAGCAGAATTCGGAGGCAATTCCATTGAGAAGAGGCGTGAGACAGGGAGACGTTATCTCTCCGAAACTGTTCACGAACGCACTGGAAGATGCCTTTAAGCTTCTGGAATGGCAGGGACGCGGCATCAATATTAATGGCGAGTACATCAGGCACCTTCGATTTGCCGACGATATAGTAGTCATGGCAGAAACGATGGAAGACCTCGGCATAATGCTCGAATACCTCAGTCGAGTTTCCCAACGTGTGGGCCTTAAAATCAACATGGACAAAACGAAGGTTTTGTCTAACGCCCGTGTTGTGCCCACCCCAATAACATTGGGGAACTCGACTCTCGAAGTTGTAGACGAATACGTCTACTTAGGACAAACAGTCCAACTAGGCCGGTCCAACTTCATGAAAGAGGTCAATCGTCGAGTCCAACTCGTTACCAGTGATGACTTATGGCACTGAAACGTGGTCTCTCACTATGGGCCTCATAAGAAGGCTCAAGGTCACGCAACGAGCTATGGAAAGGGCTATGCTCGGAATTTCTCTACGAGATCGAATCAAAAATGATGACATCCGTAGACGAACGAAAGTCGTCGACATAGCCCAGCGGATTAGTAAGTTGAAGTGGCAGTAGGCGGGGCACATAGCACGCAGAACTGATGGCCGATGGGGCCGAAAAGTTCTCGAATGGAGACCACATATCGGCAAGCGCAGCGTAGGTCGACCAGCCATAAGATGGACAGATGACCTCATCCAAGTGGCAGGAAGGCGCTGGATGCAGGCTGCTTCCAACCGGTCTTTTTGGAAATCCATGGAGGAGGCCTATGTCCAGCAGTGGACTTCTTGTGGCTGAATGATGATGATGAATACTATCAGGTTGAGTTCAGTTTTCTCTCGGACTTATTGTATTTGTTCAAAAAAATGTTGCTTACTTTATATTTCATTGAGTTAATTTGACAACTTGAACTGATGATGTGGGAAAAGCTCAGTGGGACAAAACGTAGAGGCCACGTAAATCAACTGTTTTACAATCATGTATGTTATTTTAACAAAAAAATCATCAATACCGAAAAAATACCGAAATACCGGAATTCCGGTATTTCAAATATTGATATCGAAAAAATACCGGTTTTAGAAAAAGGGTCCGGTATTCCATGCTCTAGCGGGCAGCAATCGGTGGGTGTGAGGGCCGGGCCGCGCTGCCCCCCGGCTGGCGGGGCGGCGGCAGGGGGCGGGCGAGGCACTCGGGCGGGCTATATCGAGCGTGCGATCACGGTCAAGGCCGCTGCTCTGATGCCGCGCCTGTGCCAAGCCGCTTAGAGGGTAGCCAGGAATATGCCGTATAAAATAATAAATGAAACAAAGCTCTACTTCACCCTTCAAAGTTACATTGGTGCGCGAGGCCGCTTTTGTTACTTTATTTACCCAACAAGGCTCAAAGAATCTCCCAAAGAAGCTCCCACGAATCAGATGGATGTGGGAGTAACATAGCGTAGTTATTGACAGCCCTAGATAGAGCTACCCGTGGCAGGTGGCAGGTAGGACAGGCCAAAAAGGCAAGGGGCGGCGTGACCTCGCCGCCCAAGGTCGTTGTTTCCATTTTACTCGTATATCTAAGTGGTTATAAAACCTCGCGCTGGGGCGGCCTGAAATTTTCCATTCCGTTTATACCTTGGTCTCGAAGAGTGTTTAGCAACTTTGTGATATTTTGCTTCATGTAGATAAGTAATTCTTTTAAAAAGCGTGTGTTATTGTTAAAATAAAAACTTATGTCTAGTACAGGTCATAACATAGTGTTCAATTTCAGTATTTTACAGGGCATTAAAAACACTAACCAATTGACTACTCCATCTGGAAATAAGTTCCACCGGCATTAATATTAGACGAACATCTGACAGAAGGTCAATTTGCTTTATGTTTGAATTAGTTTTGTTTAACTAAATAAACTTAACTCACCTATATCCCTAAAACGGCAGATAAAAACAATTACAGATCCCAACGGCTTTGTTTACCTACTCCCACTAAACCTCCTAGACCCCCAGTACGATTTACTGCACAAAATTTTTTTCTTCGACCACATAGGGGATGCATTCGCAAAGGGCAAGATAAAATACTCGAAACGATTAATTTATGTTGATGAAGCGAAAAAGATCTGTCAGGATCGTGGCAAGTGGCAGACCCTGGTCTCTGCCTACACCTCCGGGATACAGGCGCGAGTTAATGTTAATGTAATTTCTGTGTACAAAAACATGCTATCTATGTTATTTACAATAGTTTTTTGCTGTCAAAGCCGAGGAACTTTTCTATAGTTTCAATAAAGGCTGTTTTAGGATAATTTTTATTTTGGCATAAGTAGTTTAAATGTACAGAATGGTTTTTATGGTATATATTTCAATTATACAGAATTTTGCACATTGGATCTTACTGCACATTCCGTTATAAAGACAAATAAATAATCGTCCAAAAGGCAGACGGCCTTATTTATAAGAACACGATTCCTCTAATCTAAAGCACTCCTAGGAGGCAGTTTATTTAATCTGTAGCTCCGAGCTTTCCTTGTAAAATCCCCACCACAGACTATTTCATTCAGCGTTTTAGGGAATCGTGTTTTTTATAAATAAGACACAGAATTTATAAAAAAAATGAGACGTTGTGTTGTAATTTCAGGAAATGGGCATTGTCCTAAATATTGACAATAGTTACAAATGATATATTATTAGTAAATATCAATAAAAATAATGCTACAATTATAAATTAATAATATTCGCAGATTTTTTTTTTTCTATTTTTGTGAATAAGTGTGTGACTAATTCGACCTTTTAACGTTCGTTTCACACGTGACTGAAAGTAGGTTTAATATTTTTAAATTTCTGACAGCTCCTAAAAATGGTTCCAATCTTGCTACTAGATGGCGATGGTGTCTACGTACGTAGTTTTTTTTAATACAGCTGAGAGCCCTTCATTGATCTGTGTTGGTACGTCACTGTCATCGTCATCTGTCATGAAGGTACTGGTAACTGGACTTCGAAACTTATACAAATACGCTTTTTTCCCAGAACATTTCGCCTTGCGTTTTCGAAGCTCCTTTTTCAGGTCAGATAAAGACCAAGAGCCTTAATCCTTTGTCACTGTTGATGAGCTCATGATGAAATCGAAGTCCAGTACACATGCAGGGTTCAATCGTAGCGGCAAGCTAGTGTCCAAGTTTCACGCGGAGGTCACTCAAGCAAAGAAGTTACAGAGGTCCGAAAGAATAGCCAGGGTCGTCGTAATAATCACAGACTATATAGAGTGGTCTAGACGGAATGACGGAACGTTCACAGATCACAGATATATTGTGAAAAAAATTTCAAGTCACGTTTTATCAGAGCCATCTGTCGCATTTTCCAGAACTATATTTTTTTTAATGAGCTCTAAGAAAATTCCTCATTTTGTTTATTTAATGAGGTCTTTTATTGAGTCGTGGTATCACTAGTCTGTTTTTTAAGTAGAAGCAAAAAATATATACTGTCTCTTTGACATATTGTCCGGGGCCGTAAACCATCACAATCCATTACGTTTGTTGACGTAGGTACTCTATGTGGACATCAATACAAGTTTACTTTTTAAAGGTCGTGACAGACATCGGCTAAAAATAATAATATAATTATCGCGTGATTTCTAGTTCTATACTAAATCCGACCGCTGTCGTGGGTGGATGCGGGTTGGATATTATGTGAGAAAAATATCGCATATTATATTAACGCCGTCGTCTGTGACGGTCATAAATCTAAGGTTCGAATGAAATCTATGCCAATAAAAAGCTTTGTTATCAAAACAAAAGTAAAAAGATCTTTTATTTATACAATAGAAATCTCTTTCACATGTTGCATCTACTCATGTTAACTCGAAAATGCTACATGTTAGCCAGAATTGTACAAGGGAAAACGGGAAACAACATTCGCGAAACCAAGAAAAAAGTGAATGTTTGAAAATAATTTACGTCTTCATGAATGTGTCAAACCTCAAACCCAAGGTTATCAACATCCAAGTGTTATTTTCGCTCTTCGATATCTGAGTGCAAAAGCCGTTTTTATCCGTTAGACCTAGAGGATAAAGTAAATTGAATTTAGAACATCGAGTGCACTAAGTTTGTAAATTCAAAACATCATTAAACCTATTTACTTCTACCTCCATGGTGCCAAATTTATTATACTACTTTTTTAAATTTGTTATAAACTCAGACTCGGAACCTCCTTTCTGTTTTTTTGCATTTAGTCATTTCCTCGCTGAGGTGGGATGAAAAGTTACGTGTTGCACTCGAGTGCAAATATTTTTCACCTCGTGCTCTTTTGATTCCCTCGCTAACGCTCAGGATTCTAATTTTTGAATCCTTCGCTTGCTCTGACATCAAAATTGAGCACGCGGTTAAAAAGCAACTTTGCACTCTCGTATAACAAATAACTATTAATGGTAACAATGCCTCTTCTTTTTTTCACATCGAATTAAAAAACAGACTTTAGAAACTGACAGCTCGTAGGATCTCGGTTGATGGTGCACGTCCGTGCATGATTTAGGTACTTCCGGTTTCGTAGACTGTTTTTTTTTTTCGCTTTAAAAATTAAGTATATTTTTTATTGGTGACGCTACTAGTTAGCACTTATTTGAAGTGCCTACCTAAGGCACTTCAAATAAGGATTTCCTAGTAAAGACGACATTAAGGTTTAGTTGGTGGAAACGGGTATAAAACTGCCTTTAGATTGATGCCTTTCATTACTACTTATCTGAACTCTTGCTGGTACGTAAGTATATGCTAGCATATGCGATAGAATTCTGAAGTACCTAGTACCCAATCATGAAGAAATCCTGAAGGGGGGTATATTGCCCGCCTCGCTTCGTCACCCCCTCGCCCGCCCACCTGGTGTCTTCCCTACTTGAATAGGTTACTTATGTAGTAGGTACGTTAGTTATATCCTCTGTACATTAGTATATTTTTCAGGGTGTTTCAGAAAGGTCCGGTGAATATAAGGGTGTTCTTCTACTCATCAATACAAACAGCTTTAAAGACATTAACGTAATAAAACTAAAAAGTGAAAGTTAAAGTAGAGTATATAATACTTTACTGCACACGAGAAATTATTTACAACCTTTTGCTAATTATAATAGTTTTTGCTTGGGAGACAAATCTCCTAAAAACGTTTTCTCATAATGGAGGCCCTTACTACGCAGTCTCAAATTTCTACTCCTTGTTACGCCGAACACCATTTATATTTTTAGTGATTTTAGATTTTTCTCGTCGTCTATTTCCTGAAGGGTCCATATGGTTCACTAACGACATTTATGAAAATAAATCATATCTTCTGTTATTAAACGTTTTTACAAAAAGTATTTTACAAAAATGTCAATCACGATGGGTAATAGTGATTTTTAGGAAATAGGACAGAGCATAAGGCAAAAAACCTAGGAATTTCTGACACGTTGCATTTGTATTTTAGGACTAACAAATATTATGAACTAAGAAACATTAATTACCGAAAACAAGCTCAAAACGGTCCTGACCTCTATTATAAATCCTTCTTGCGAAAACCTCAATCATGAGGGGTAATAATGATTTTTAGCAATTAGGACATAGAACATAAGTCCAAAAACCAAGAACGTTTTAAAAACCTATCAAAAACCTAGAATTAGCTTTTCCGCAAAAAAATGCTGTTTTTGACAGAAATTCTGTGTTTATAACGTTGCATTGCATTGACTTGTATTGTCAGAGCAAAAAAAAATTAAATATTAATGAATGATAACAGGTTAAAAACGGTCCTAACCAAACCACTTCAAACTGTTTTTAGTTAGAACTAAATTCAAACGGTTCTCTCGGCGGCCATATTGAAAGGTGACTTTATTTTAGCTACCCGGCGAGTTATCGCAAATGTAAGAGACAGTTTGCCAGTTCCATAATAATAAAACTGTAGAGTTTACGCGCCAGGCCGGGTTGAGCGACCATTTTCACGGCCACCCATCGGATAAGCCGTCGCTCGCCGAACAAAGCCTCAGCCGCCGCCAACAACAGTTAGCCACAGGTGAAAGACGATTAACCTCTCGCCGGGCGGGTCGTTAGCCGAAATGCGCTCTTAAATAGGTCCACGCCGAGGTGACGCCATCCTTGTTACGAATACCTGCGCGACACTTCACACTCACCGGGTACCGATAAAACCCCTGATGGACTGTCAACGTACCTATTTATTTTCCTGCTAAATCGTATCCACCGTGATGTACGCGCGATTATGCCGAGGCAAATTAATCGTGTCCTAAAAATAACGAAATGCGTAAACGGGGTGAATAAGGCTTCTTGTTGTTTGCGGATCTTGTAATAAGTTCATGATTGTGCTTCTGAAGAAAAAACATGCGGGTAACCTGAACTTTGTGGGAAGGTAATCATTTACGCAGACCGTATGTTGCGTAAGCACTGAGTCAACTCGTTGAACTTTTTTTTAGATTAGACTCATTATTTGAGATGTAATCGTAAAGTTTACCTACCTAGCATTGGATATTAGGTGTTTTAGATGAATGTGAGCTGGTTGGTGCATGGAGATCCTTCTTCCGGGTTATTGGTGTAATATAAATTTATTTCATAAATTTGTCTGTACTGTGATGTGAAGTGATGTGATGTGATGGATAGCACAAGTCAGCATTGAGTGGAACATAATTTGTGTGAATTCATCAGTATAATGTTGAGGTTATTTACACCTCGTATGATTACTTCTGTCTTTCGGTGGGGCATTACAATTATTTTTGGGTCCTCTTCTACAATTTTCTTCCTTGGTCACGAAGCTTAGCGACCTTCTTCAAGTTATTAAACTTCCCCATTACACGCTCCCCTTCAAAACAGTCATTCCAACGCTTCTTTGGGCTGGCTCTATCTTTTCTGCTGCGACGTCAATTTGGTCATTATTTTTTCTGCCGTACAGTCCGCTATCCTCTGTAAGTGATCCGTCCATCTTCGTTTCTGTGGCTAGCTGAATTTTACTATTGCTTGGAGATTAATGCGTGATTCCAGTTCTTGAGTCATACTCTTGCATTATGTTCAATCCACCGTCCTTCTATAATCGTCCGAAAATCTTTCTGAGTACTTTTCTCTCGAACATCATCATTGTTCATGTCTCTATGATCGGCACCAGGTTTCGCATGCGTAGGTGACTGTGGTCTGGTGATAGTGCTGTACATGGTAAGCTTAGAAGTGATACTGAGCAACTTAAATTTTAAGAGTGTAAATTTATCTGTTTGCCACTATCTTCGCATTTATCTCTTCCTCATGGATTTAGTAAGTCGCGTTACGGCGAGGTATTTTGTCTTAAGTTAGATTAGAACTCTTTATTGTAAACACCAGAATATATGTTTAATTACAAAAATAATCTTAAATATTTAAGTTTTTTTTTAGTTTTGCAGGCAGTCCGTAATGTGGTGCTTTTGATCCAAGGCTCTGACAGTGATCAGACATAGAACTGTTTTTTGATCTGGTGGTTATGCAACTAGTTGGGTGGTGTTGTAGTGAGTCAGTCTTCTGATGTCGTGAAATTTGGAAAGAAGCAAGTTATAATTGCAGAAGTGAGGGGATTAAATCCAAAAAAATTAAAATTAAATTTAGTTACTAAGTATATGACATAAATGCCCAATTTTGTTGCGTAGACTTTGAAGCTTGAATTTTTCATACAACAGCGGGACCGTTGACCTTAGTATTTGACATTAATTTCAATGTGATCGCTTTACTACCAGTTCGTGAGAAAAAGGGTTTTCAGACAGACAACAATATAAAAATATACGCATCGACTAGAAAACCTCAGTTTTCGTCCATTAAAAATCTGCATGATCGCCCGTAATGTGAGGTCTTTTGATAAATATTGGACATTCATTGTTCAATGGTAGATTGTAGTGTGCACACCGCTCGTGCGTGCTGGCGAGCGCGTGGCGCGAGGGCAACGGCCGACCGCGACACCGCGCTGCATGCGCCGGCCCCGACGGACGGATTAATAACGTGAAGAAGACCCGCTGAACCTACATTTCAATTAAAGTCCTGTCTCTTTAGCGCTTGCGTTTGGAACCCGCATGAAGACAAGTATAAACTAATGCTAGAAAAGGTCTCTCTACAAGGCTAAGTATAGAGTTTACCAATTCATGTACCCCACTAAATTCCTACTGGGAACACTAGGCTTTAATTCCTTGGAGACGAGACGTAGTAGAGACCAGTTACTTATCGTCGCCCTAATTCTAATAGGTAGTATCTCATTTTTGGACGAAACTGACTTTTTGGGTGTTTTGGATAGAGTTGACAAAACTACATCGTTCTCTTTCGTTACTATTTAAGCTTTGTATGAAAAAAAGAGAGATAAAATACTTGACGTAATACGTCGCATCTCGAATCACGGAATTATTACTGCGAATATGTAGTAACTCATCATTCGCCATACTTAATTGATGTTTTGCAGATCCCTTCGTCATAAAAGTGTTTTATATTTGGATTCATTAGCATTTAAGGTAAGTAACAGATTTATTTGTAATTTATATATTTGTGAGCTATGTTTTCTGATATTATTTAGGCACAACATTGTATTTATGGAGTAAAAAAATGTGTTTAAAAATTACTGTTGAGATACTACTTTTTCGAATAATTTTTTTGAGACTTAGTATTGAGTTAATTCTTATTGAAACTAATTTAAGAACAAATTTTGTTTCTAGTTTTTTTCAGTTTCGCGAAATTTTGTCTTAATTAAACATTATATTTTAATATTATTTTTTTCTTATTAAACTTTGTATAATTTTACTTTTTTTTGGTTTTTAATCTTTTCAGATATCTATGTGCAGATCTAATTGTCATCAAAATGGACATTTTTCAATCGGATTCCGAAGATGATCAGGAAATTTTAAAAGCATTGAGAGAGTGGCGTAACAGTGACTGACACTAAGAAGAAACCTATCATAAAGAAAAAATCCAGTATACAAAGATGTTGTAATCTATACGGAAGACATCCTGGATATCAGCCTGTATGAGATTAGGATGGCCCTGAAACAACTTAAGAATAACAAGGCACCAGGAGAGGACGGAATCACATCAGAGCTCCTAAAAGTGGGTGGAACACCAGTACTTAAAATCCTTCAGAAGCTCTTCAATTCCGTCGTGCTCGAAGGAAAAACGCCAGAAGCATGGAACGGAAGCGTGGTGACGCTGTTCTTCAAGAAAGGGGATAACTCTCTATTGAAGAACTACCGACCCATCTCGCTTCTGAGCCATGTTTATAAGCTGTTTTCGAACTGTCTCGAACGCAGGTTTGATGACTTCCAGCCTCCCGAACAAGCCGGTTTCCGAAAGGGCTTTAGTACCATAGACCACATCTACACGCTGCGGCAAATTATACAGAAGACTGAGGAGTATAATTTGCCATTCTGCTTAGCGTTTGTGGACTATGAGAAAGCCTTCGATTCGATCGAGATATGGGCACTGCTCGAGTCTCTCCAGCGTTGCCGTATTGACTATCGGTATATCGAGGTGCTGAAGTGCTTGTACAACAGCACCACCATGTCGGTCCGAGTACAGGAGCAGAATTCGGTGGCACTTCCATTGAGAAGAGGCGTGAGACAGGGAGACGTTATCTCTCCGAAACTGTTTACGAACGCACTGGAAGATGCCTTCAAGCTTCTGGAATGGCAGGGACGCTGCATCAATATCAATATCACGCACCTTCGATTTGCCGACGATATAGTAGTCATGGCAGAAACGATGGAAGACCTCGGCACAATGCTCGAAGACCTCAGTCGAGTTTCCCAACGTGTGGGCCTTAAAATGAACGTGGACAAAACGAAGGTAATTGTCAAACGCCCGTGTGGTGCCCACCCCAATAACATTGGGGAACTCAACTCTCGAAGTTGCAGACGAATACATCTACTTAGGACAAAGTCCAACTAGGCCGGTCCAACTTCGTGAAAGAGGTCAATCGTCGAATCCAACTTGGCTGGGCAATATTCGGGAAACTTAGAAAAGTCTTTTCGTCCAATATACCTTAATCGCTCAAGACAAATCTATACAACCAGTGTGTGTTACCAGTGATGACTTATGGCACTGACCTCTCACCATGGGTCTCATAAGAAAGCTCAAGGTCACGCAACGAGCTATGGAAAGGACTATGCTCGGAATTTCTCTACGAGATCGAATCACAAATGATGAGATCCGTAGACGTACGTAAGTCGCCGACATAGCCCAGCGGATTAGTAAGTTGAAGTGGCAGTGGGCGGGGCACATAGCACGCAGAACTGATGGCCGATGGGACCGGAAAGTTCTCGTATGGAGACCACATATCGGCAAGCGCAGCGTAGGATGACCAGCTACAAGATGGACAGATGACCTCATCCAAGTGGCAGGAAGATGCTGGATGCAAGCCGCTTCTAACCGGTCTTTTTGGAAATCCATAGAGGAGGCCTATGTCCAGCAGTGGACTTCTTGTGGCTGAATGATGATGATAAATTATTAAGAAGAGAATACTTTAAAACTTAAATATGTAGTGCTGTTTTTTAAAATTTAATAAAGATTTTAGTGATAACATGTGTTTAATTTTCAGTGCGAATTAATAGTAACTCAGTGAAATAGCTATGCTAATAAAGCTCACCTCATATATTACACTATCTGTAAGAATTAATGTTTTTTGCATAACAAATTATGAAATCTATTTAATTTTTAATATCATGTTCAGAACTTACCTTTTAGTGTTTTCTAACAACTTGTAAGAAAAAAACCGTAATTTTAGCCTCCTCAAAAGTCGTCAAAATTGAGATACTACTTATTAGAATTAAGGCGACGTTATAGCTATTAAAATTCTGCGGGGGAGGATTGACTGCCCAACTCTACTAGAGAGAATACTTCGGCTGAACGTGCCTAGCCGCTTTCGGTATGGCTCAAGGAGGCTCAGGGGCTCTTTTTAGTAATGAGCGAGTTCGAACTAGCGCTCGCCGCTGGTCCCCGCTGAACCGCACCCTTGCCAGATTGAACCGGTTGCATGCGGCGGCTCCCCACGCCGATATTTTTAGCAGTCATGAGAGTTAACTTAAGAAGGAATGTCTGGCGATTTGTGAGGAAAATGAATAAGTGACATTACTCTAATTAGATAGACATTTTATTGATTTTATTGACAATTGGTGACAAAATTCAATTTCCGTGTGATTATTATCTTTTTAATCGAATTTATTTATTGACATGTGAACGAATAATTGTAGTTTAAATTTTATAAATAAGTGACATTTCTCATTTCATGAATTGTAGTTTAAATTTTTAAATTAAATCTAAAGTAAATTGTACATTTTAAAGTTCTAATTTTTATAATTTTTAAATGTAATATGTATAATGTAAATAATGTTTAATGCAATTAATTACGCAATAGTTTTAACTGTGATGTAATTATTTTTCTTGCAATAATAAATAATTAGCGGCTGAAGAAACTAAATTCGGGGGGCAGGCTTATGTTTCATGAGCTGGAGCCTATTTATGCACACCAAATCCTGTCGGAATCCTGACATTTTATCGATTTGTGAATTAACCTTAGGAGATAAATATATGTCATCGCGGATTCTTTACAGGCCTTTTTAAAATCTTAATTTTTCCCATAGAAAGCGTTAATATATCTCTTACCGTTTAGGCAGGGTTTGTAAGAAACGCATTCGCTTGGTCGTTTTTTCGACGACTTACGTTGCAAAATTGGTCTCTACGCAAATTTGTACCCTATGTCCATTCTGAAGAATCATTCTAAATACTGGTGAAAGAATTTTTGAAACCGGATGAGAGGTTTCGGAGATTAGGTACCCCCTACAAACTTACAAACATACAAACTTTTCCTCTTTATAATATTAGTGTAGAAGTGTAGATGAGCTCTATGCATCCATGACTTTCCCGCCTGGAGCTGTCTTGGTCAAGTCATCTGCCAAAGCTTGGACAGCAAGTTCTGGGTATCTACTTCAGCATAACTTTTCTCCGTGTTTCCAACCATTTGTTCAGGAGAGGTTCACAGATGAGTGGCGGTACCCCTCAAACGATGCTCCACATGTCATCTAACTACTGCACTTACTTATGGAGAAGCTTATGACTGCAAGTGATAACGCAGTCGGCCAGCTTGGGCCAAACTCATTTAGGCCAAACTGTAACGTTTGCCATCGACACACTAAGGAGAAGAAATCCGAGATAATATTCTAGCTAAAAAAATTACTATAGGTACAACTATAATGGAAGTATGCCTATTGTATGTATCAGTTTGAAATCGTCATATTATTCTTTACTTATCTTCTGCGATCGATCTTCTGGGTGTTGCTATTTTGTGCGCTAAGTCGATACCTTTTGCGGCCACACTCGCACATCCAGTGTAATTCACCGTTCGCACGATTGTTGGGAAACAGAGCCTATTTCCGACGCCTACGCAGTGTACCGGTTACCGTTGTGGCGGCTATCTGATTAATGATACCTTTTATTTGTGACGTGAGATCCGTTTGAACATATTTTGAAACAAAACAAAATCAGGTTGATGGTGATTTCTAACTTCATTCACTAGTCTGGAGAAACTAACAGTCAGCAGACACTAGTCTGACAGAATATTTATTGATTATTAGGGATTCGGCAACAAAGATCTTCATACATACTTCATACACGTAGAGCAGCTATCTACATACGGATGAAGATTTCATCTGTCCTCAATGGAGCTTGCAATTTATTATCTAATCTGCGCTACATTATTACGAAATGTAGTTTTTTATGCTAGTTTCCTTAAGAAGAAATTCGTAAAAATCTTAGTTCAACAGTTTGCCCACTTGGCTAAAATGGTAATAAATGTTCCAGACATTGTACACGTACAGAGAAATCTCCAACCATCTGGAATGGAGAGAAACCCAACCTATGCTGTCAGATATAAAACTCTTAGTGGTTATATTCTGTGTCAATGTAACCTTCTCAGGAGAGGATTTGACTTATTTTACATCAACAAGGATTACCCAATCGGATTGGGCCAATCCAGTTAAAAGTCTCTCCCGCAGTTCTCAATTTCCAGATACTTCCTCGTGTAAAACGTGTGTAGGTATCACCTATTTACTATTTGTTTAGTAATCAGATCGGCGATAAAGTAGCGCTGGCCGTGTGTATCGGAGCGAAGCGCGGGCCGCGGCCGGTCGTCGACCGGGGCCCTTGACTCGTGTCGGTTCAGCGACACCGCCTGACACCGCAGCGAACGATACGATACCGCTTCTATACCGATTCGGAGAAGCTTCGATCTGCAGAGAAAAATAAGGTGATAGCTGAAGCACACGTCGTCTGCGATATCAGGTCTTAGGTATCAATTTCATCATCAATCAGCACGTATTTGTCCACTGCTGGAAATAGGCCTTCCATCCTCATCCAGTCGTTATCAGCAACCAATCAATACCATCATAACTTGGGCCAAAAACCTGCGTATACATTAGAACGGTTGTACCTAGTTTTGACTTGACGCGTCGTCTTTCGGCTGTTCGCACTTTGGCAAAAACTGTGCATTTCGGCTACAAACAAAACAAAGGCGAAACTTCTGGTGCTTCAACGAATGTGATAGATACCGCACCACTCGCGCCACGCCATCAATGCGTCGACTGTTAAGCTACCGTACGTTGTATTATCTATCACTTATTTTTGTCTCTAACAATGTAGGTACCTATGTGTTCATTAGGAATGCACTCGCAATAGGCTTGTTTGTGCGGATATAACTTGCGGTTGAAATGGAAACAAAGCCTACGCGTTTGTGCTTTAATTGTGTATTTTTTCCCAGTGCTTCGAAATACTACATCAGAAGCCAACAAAAGTATCAAGAAGTATGTCCCAGGCGGAAATACTTCGACCAAATTATTAGCAAAGGGCATGATAAAAAGTACCTGAAAGAGGCGTGCGTGCATGCAACGACTAATGCATGTTGATAAAGCGAAAGAGATCTGTCAGGATCGTGTCAGTGGCAGATCCTGGTCTCTGCCTACTCCTCCGGCATACAGGCGTGAGTTTATGTCATGTTATAACTCAACAACTCGTAACACTCATCCGCATCACGTTAGTCAAGCGTCTCTCTACCCATATCCCAATGCCCATAATTTGGCTTGGTATTTTGTTTATAAATTACGTTAGCGCGAATTTCACAGCGTATACCGAAATACTTATCAAATACTGAGTAGAGAACACCCGAGTGCCAAATTTGTTTAAAGAATACATAATTACTCGAAAATCGAAAGTTTATCTTCCCGCGAAACAGAAAAAATATTTTTTGGTAAAAATTAGGCATGTTAGTTGGCAAATTGATTTGTGTTCCTAAGGGCCAGTTTCTGAATTGAGAATTTCGCTGAGTAAATAGTTAACTGTAGTGCCGTCTCTTCGAATTTCTCAGAAAAGAGCGTGACAGAACGTTACTGAAGTATTAACTTAGTGAAATTCTGAATTCAGAAACCGGCCCTAAATTACATATTATATACATAACCTCCCTTTTATGTGCAAATAGAAACTTTGATCCATTACCTAATTTAGGTTTCCATTTTTTTTTTGTCGTCGAAGCTACCTTAATAGGACGCGATTAATGTATTTTCGTGTAAAAATTGCACCCAAATACGCCGTTCGATCGGGACGTTTCTGGGGTGTATATTTATGATGATGAAAATTGGTACCGTACCAAAAGGGTAATACTCCGCTGTCCGTCCGTCCTCTGTCACCAGGCTTTATCACATGAACCGTGATAGTTAGACCGTTGAAATTTTCACAGATGATGTATTTCTGTTGCCGCTATAACAACAAATACTTTAAACAGAATAAAATTAAATGGGGGGGTTCCCATACAACAAACGTGATTTTTTTGCCGTTTTTCCTCGATATTATTAACGTCTTTCAATCGGGGTAATCGACAGCACACCAATGTGGGCTATGTTTTTGCAAACAACATTTATTATAATTTTACTATGAATACTAATGACATCAAAATATGCTCGACAAAAGAAACCAAACTCAGTATATTCTTTGAGTTGTTGCTGTGCTGTTAATTACCCTGATTGAAAGACTCCCTGCAAAGCCCACTTTAATTTCCAAAAATCTTTTAACCATCTAACTTGCGGAATTTGTAGGCACGACCAAGGACCTTGTATAACTAACTGGACAACTACCTGCCTCGTGCTTGTACAATATGGCCACGTATGGCCGTCTATATTGTGTGAGCGAGAGGCAAAGGTTATTTAGTACTTCGCTAATTAACTGTGCCACTGTTGCAGTCGCGGTAGTTTTATCCTTCACAAAATTGAAAAATCTATATAAAGAATTTACATTCTGTTTGTTGTCAATATACGTACAATGCCAGACTTTTACTTATCTCCGGAAGCGATGAACCAGCCGGCTGCAGGTGTGTCCCTGCGACTATTTCAGGTCAAGGAATGGACAGTTCTTGTCGAACACGCCGCATTCTGCTGATGTCGACCGTAGCGGTCCGTTTTCCTATTTTAACACCTTGCTGGACTCAATTCGAGTCTTCCTGCATTCACATGCGTACCTTGCTTCTAAACATTCCATCTTCAACTTCTTCATTCAACTTCTTCCTAATTAAATGAGACATTCCATGCTGTTTAATTAGGTGCTGCATGGAACTGCGAAAAATAACACAACAACAACATGTGGGTTTTAGGGTAAGGTAGCCGAAGGGACGTTACTCTGTAGGACGTCTTAAGATGGACCTTCACTCTGTGTCTGTCGGACCTCATAGATTACAATACAATGTATACATAATACCTGTAAAGAGGTTTATCTCTCAAACTGTAATATTATAATATTTTCATGGAAAGTGTGTTATTTATTATGGGGAGTTGTCCAAAGAATAATATTTTATGCGAAGAAAAACATATTTTATGCGTTTACAATAAAAAATAATACATACAAGTGCCAAACTTGGGAGAATTTATGTCTGTATAACAAACTGTTTGTATTTGTTTTACAAACTAGAATACGGCTGTATTCTGGTCTGTACAACAAATACAAACCGGCCAAGTGTGAGTTAGACTTCTGCTAAGAATCCAGAACGAACAAAAAAACATTCCCTCGGTGCGCGAGTCTGACCGTTTTTCTTTTCTCCCCAGTTTTTGTTTCTTTTCTTTCTTCTTCCCAACTCATGTCAACAGAGTATCAACTTTAACACGGATGTAACGATTGACATGCGTCGAAAAGTATC
Source organism: Yponomeuta evonymella (assembly GCA_963969515.1). Lineage (NCBI taxonomy): Eukaryota > Metazoa > Arthropoda > Insecta > Lepidoptera > Yponomeutidae > Yponomeuta > Yponomeuta evonymella. The sequence continues at coordinate 10,466,688 of OZ018346.1, forward strand.
AGGAACTGTAAAGCATAGGTGTAGGCGATGAGAACTTACATAACTTTTCGATTTGCTGCGAAATGATATGCTAGGGGAAGTTAGCATATCATTTTGTCAGTTGATTTTTTTGCGGTACAATTGCCAGAACTATTTCTAAAAAGTATCAGGAACTGTAGAACTCAGCTGCATGCTATAAGAACTTACTTTTTTTAGATTTTCTGAGAAGTGATATGCTACGGGAAGATAACATATAATTTTTTTAATTGACTTTCTTCTATGTAAAAACGCCAGAATTATATAAGAACTCTGCTGCATGCGACAAGGACTCTCATTTATTTTCGATATGCTGGAAAATGATATGCTAAGTTTACTAACATCTTTCGTCTCTAGTGTGGGGTATCTCTTCAGACAACTTCATATCGTGCGTAGTAAGGTAGAGGGTAAAAGGCAAAAGCCACTGTATTATTTATCTATTCTCTTCGAAAAAGTTGTGAACATTTCCGGTATGTTTCTACGAATGATTTGTCCGATATCGGTCTAAGAGTTTTCCATAATATACATGGTGTATTTTGAAATTACGTGGCGATGTTGTGTTGCCACGGTTGACAGTGTTATGCGACGGTAGTTATTAATTTTCTTTGCGATTTTTTGAAACTGCAATATAAAAAGCCTTCGGGCGCCCGCCAGGGCTCTTCTTATCACACCTACTTCTCTGTTTGACTACTTCGCAAACGGCCTACTTAGCAAACAGCCTATTTCGCATTCAGCCTACTTCTCAAAGTGACTAGGTACTACGCATACTGCCTACTTTATTCTGACTTCAGTTATTTACGGTCCAAAAATAAAGTTTATTCTGAAACTTTTTTTTTGGACCGTAAACAACTAAATGTATTCACAACTTACAACAGAGCGCCTACAAAAGTATTTTAGCGTTCTGTGTTCATCACTGTAGCCTCAGAACAAAACCCTTTCAGATAAATAGCATTAGCAACCTACATACGTGAAACTCATAAAGTAGATAGTAGGTAAATGCTTCTCTCTGTGGTAGGTAAGGATTTTATTACAATTCAATAATCATTTTCAATTTATTGCATGAGGTATTTACTACTTTGCCTCACTTTATTCAGATAACCTAAATCTATCGAATAGAATCTCTAGACGAATTCAATCAATTATACCTACACCAAGAGAAGATTATAAATTGTTGAAAAGTGTAAGGGAAATTGGGTAGGTACTACTATTCTTGCTCGTTTCTCATCTTTCTGTAAAGTTTTTTAGTTAGAAAACGAAGAAGTTGAGCAGTTTTCATAAGATGCACTTTAAGTGCTGAAATAAAAAAAGAAATGCATTTTTTTAATGAACGCAGAATTCCAAATGCGAAACCATTTTTTCTCTCACAGAAATTATTTCTGTTGCTTATTTTTATTTTGCGGATGCATACAAGTATTGTATCAGGGAGCCGATTCTCACCTCATTAGCAAATAATTCGTATACGACTCTAAGGCGTATGACTTGAATTCTACATCAAAAAGTCAAACGACAGCCAAAATCTGTATTCTGAACGCCATTCTACCTACATGGAATTCGGATGAAAAAATAAATTTCTAACGACTTAAAAGAGTTATCTGTGAATCATACGTTCCATTTTCTCGATTGTAAATTGAAAGTTAGTCCAATTTTATAACATTTACAATTTCACTTTTAAATTGATACATTTTGCGGCAAAATTTTAATTTATGTGTTATTTTATAGACTAAATAAACTATTTAGGTATAAAATACATGGTATTAAAAGTTTAATAAAATCAACTCTCAAAATTTTCAAATGAAATGTAACCTATAACAAAACGTCAACTGATCGTCGACTTGTGTGTGGTTGTTGTTTACAAATCACAAACTTTTCATGCAAAAACAAGAAATCAGAGCAAGTCAAGGAGTAAAGAAACAATGGTTAAAGAGCCTCAAAAAGAAAGGAAAGCTGGCTATGCTTCGGCCAGTCAGACGAGGAGGCTCACTGAGCTGCTGGATGCCGACCCCGAGCTAAGATCGGGGAAGTTTTCCGCCCACTCACGTTGGTTTTCAAATCAATTTCCTTTTGTGGGACGAGAGGTTCTACTATACTTATGAGATTCCTTGCTAAGTATTTCGAGAACCGAAAGTTCTTTTTAAAATCAGCGTCGCTCATATCAAATGGCTCTACCCTTCATGTAGCACGGCGCCTTGGTGTCGCTGAAGCTATTGCCGCTTCACTCAAAATTTTTTCAACAAAAGCAGCTACAAACTTGTTTATTTTTAGTAGCACCACACTCCAAAAGTTTTTCAAAAAGTTTTTCAAAAGTTTCCAAATCTAACCTAACCTCTTTCTTCTTTGGACTTTCCAATCAAGAAACGTCAACTATCAATGAATGCGTTCAAATTTCATACGCCTTTTGCCAGTCGCATGGTAATTACCATGCGACAAGATGACACCTCAAAGCGAGCGAAATTTATTAGCAAATTTGCGCATACGACTTTGTGAGAATACGTGAAACTGATTTTTATGCGACAAATGTCTAATCCTTCGAATATTTTGCGTGTACGCTTTCAATTCGCATGGGCGAGAATCAGCCCCCTGGTTTTTATGCGACAAATGTCTAATCCTTCGAATATTTTGCGTGTACGCTTTCAATTCGCATGGGCGAGAATCAGCCCCCTGCAGTGTGCTGCAGAGTGCCGAGGAACGCAGGGAGGGCGTGCGCGAGCGCAGCGGAGCAGTGAAAGTGGGTTGAACGCGGCGCCATTACTTTCAGTTTCTCTCTCGGCGCATGGGCCGCGATCGGATCGTCACAATAAACCACGCTTCCCGTCGATTTCTCGCCACCGAGTTTCACCTTACTATCGAATTTATAAAATTTATCTACTTATCTAAAATGGTGTAGATTCATTTTGACAATTTTCAATGAATTCCTAGCCGGTCTTTCACTTTGAAGACTTTGTAGTTGAGCTATTTATTTCCCATGACATAACTTTTTGCTGTAAATTTAGCTTTACATTTTAAGGATATTTTCATGTGTGTGTGTGTGTGTGTTTTTTTATGTGTTTATATAATAATAATAATAATAATAATAATAATAATAATAATAATAATAATAATAATAATAATAATAATAATAATAATAATAATAATAATAATAATAATAATAATAATAATAATAATAATAATAATAATAATAATAATAATAATAATAATAATAATAATAATAATAATAATAATAATAATAATAATAATAATAATAATAATAATAATAATAATAATAATAATAATAATAATAATAACTTTATTGATAGTTAACAGGGTTGATGTACATTCACTTAACCGTTTAAATATAAATAGAAAAACGTGAACGAAACTGGTTGGTATCTGCTGCTATAGCTAGGTTACAAAGTAGCCTGTATTAATAGCAGCAGGCCCGTGCCTCTTACGACAAATTCTAGTCAGTAATTAAACAGTGGTGGCATTATTGGAGATTTGTTACAAGAGTGAAATAAAGTTTGCTTAATACTATATAAAACTAACATGCAATGTGTGTGTGTGTGTATGTGTATGTGTGTGTGTGTCTGTGTGTGTGTGTGTGTGTGTGTGTGTGTGTGTGTGTGTGTGTGTGTGTGTGTGTGTGTGTGTGTGTGTGTGTGTGTGTGTTTGTGTGTGTGTGTGAGTGTGCGTGTCTAGGAGTAAGATACGATTAAGTTTTCCGTTTCGTCATAGGAGAGAGAGAGAGAGAGAGAGAGTGTTTATATTATTCTAGTATTTATTATATTTAGGTGTTCGTGCCTACGCTTGAACCACAGGTGAGATAACACCCTTGTAACTCAGCCCTATATAACCCTTTTCCTTGACAGATAGCGCCCTCTATCGGCGTTGAATGTACTAACACTCGCCCGGTGTGCCGCCGCCGGCTGTCACTTTCTCAGTACGCTTTTGTAACTCAGCCGTGCAACACGTATACGCAGACACAAGTTGAAACAAGAAATTTAAATCTTTGGTAAGAGTCTTCTTGTAAGCCCGATAGACGACAACTAGTTCCGCTCGGCGCCTAAGCCTAGCGACGGGACGCAGTTGCCTGTTTAGGCACCGTCATGATGTACTTGTCCGTACATGTCGTCTACCGCCTCATGAGGCGACGAGCGTCGTCTCACTTGACGACGACGCATTATTTACCTGGCAAGGAGTGCGTTGCCCTATAAGACGACGCGTCGTGTGGGTAGGCAATTCGTCGCCTCACATAACGCCATTAAGTGCATGTCGCCTTGCAAAGCGACGAATGGGTCGTGTCGTCTCATTCAGCGACAAACAGAATTACTGAATAGTTGTTTGGTTGATTACAGATCATGGCGACTACGCCGACGCAAACAATGGGCGAATTGGCCAAGCAGGTTCCAGACGACGACGACGAGAAGAAGGCCTTCTTAGCAATACTTGACTCCATACAAAAGAATTACCCCACGGGCTGGGAGCTATGGAAAGTATTAGATTGCTCTTACGGGGACGTGTTTGGCAAGGAACTATCACCAAACACGGACAGCAAGTTAAGATTTGGTCTCCCAACCACTGATATTGCACGAGCTTTTTTCCCAAATGCAAAAGATCTTCCCGAAAGAGCTTTTAGACACATTAGGAAGATTTTAATAGAATGGCCGTTAGGAAGAGCCTTGATTTACTCTCCGCACGCCATAGTTGAAAAGCTCCACGCCCCTTCATATAAGGTCTTTATGGATAATATACGGGAACTAAAAGCCCAAGGCAAACTTACCAACCGAGAAAGGACCTCCAGGATATTAGCTGACGAAGACGTTCACTCTCAACGAGCTTGCAGTTCTCCTCTCTCGACAGAGTCTCGTAGCAGAAAAAGAGGGGGGGAGCCAGAAACAACCCCCGGCCCAAGGGGCTCCAAGCGCCCGCGTGTGGCCAGGGGTGACTCACCTTCTCCGAAGCAAAGTTCTATGGACCAAGGAAGTAGTGACCATCTTTTGGCTTCAGTGCTACAACAACAAATGCACCTTTTTAACAAGCTCATAGAAATGCAGTCCGAACAAAACAAAAAGCTTGATGAGCTAAAACAATCAAATGCGAAAACTTCTGTTTTGGACGAATCGTACGAGTCGATTCCGGATAGTACTGAAGAGATTGAAATCAGGCCTCAGCGTTCGCCTGCTTCAGAAGAAGCCAACTACTGTTACGATGACGCCCAAGAGGAAGAGGTTGATTCAGAGGCGGAAATCACCGCTGAGATAGCTAGAACTGAACAGCGTTTAAAAGAGCTTCGGTCAGCCAAAACTTCTAATGGCACGTCTATGCCTCCAAACGAAGAGCCATCATTGTTTGACTTTAAGCCTCATACGACAGAATCAGAGACAAAATTCTCAAAGGCGGACCCGATTCTAGCAGAGCAAGCAGTAGATTGTCAAAGGCTCGGAACCGACGGCTGGAAAAATATTCGTTTCACAGACGTACAGAAACAGTTTCAGGCAACACCAGTGTTTTCGTCCTTAAAAGTGAATAACCAGTTTGCGGGGATCACTCCGAATTGGACTTCTGTTGCCATATTGGAGAAATCGGACCTTACCTTGGGGGCTATAACAAATGGTCTCCTTCAACAAAGGAAAATTTTTGAAGAGTTATGCGATAAAATGCCTCGGCAACTAAAGCACACAGTCGGGAAGGAATTTCTAGCCAGTAATTCCAAATTTCGTAAAAGTTCGGATGATCTCCTTCAGTATGTCTGTGGACGTAGAGCGGAAATTATTCAGCAAAGGAGAGACGTATATAAAGTCAAAAATAATAGAACGTTACACGACATAATTCACAGCTTACCGCCTTCAGACACCCATTTATTCAAAGAACCAGAGCTGTCTCAGACCGTTAAAGACCAAGGCGGGATACACAAGTTTTTTCCGTTCAAAAGGACAACATACCATCGATCGACAAGAGTTGAAAATAAGTCTTTGCAGAAAGTTGGTTTCAAGGGAAGAAGTGGACAATTTAAAAAAGGGCCGGCGAAACAGGTTGCCAGATTCTTTAATCCCACGTCCAATGTCAACACCAGTAAGAGAAGTCAATCTTTCAACGACCAAAATAGTAGAAATGCTGGAGGACAAAGTAAATGGAAGGGCCTCAAGAGGGCATGACTTCAAGGCGGGTCAGTTGTTGTTCCATCGGGGAAAATGGGCCGAAATAGGAGCTCCATCAACAGTCCTAAAAATATTGTCAGGCTACAGAATTCCTTTTCGAAAAAAGCCGCCTTTGCTAAACTTATCAAGCCGACAGAAATCGTTCGAGGTTCGTTCTTCAAGAGAAATGAAAATCGAAATACAGAAGATGATAAGCAACGGCGCTATTCGCAAGAGCGAACATCGAACGGGATTTTTCTCGACAATGTTTCTGAGAGAAAAGACCGATGGAACAAACAGACCAATTTTCAACCTGAAAAGGCTGAATCAGTATGTTCATGCCCCCCAATTCAAACTCTTAAACCATTGTCGAATACCTTCCATTCTCAACCCAAAAGATTATATGGTAAAAATAGACATCTCGCAAGCCTACTATCATGTACCGATAGTACCAACGCATTGCAGATTCTTGTCTCTAGTACACGAAGGGGAAACGTACGAAATGACATGTCTCCCATTCGGGCTATCAAGTGCCCCACATGCTTTCTCAAAAGTAACAAACTGGTTGGCACACTGGTTCAGACAAACGGCGGGAGTAAAAATGGTAGTCTACCTCGACGACTTCCTCCTGATCCATCAAAATCCAACCATTTTAGAAGAACAAACAGCATTTGTGCTGCAGAAGTTAGAAGAGCTAGGTTGGTTCATAAACAACAAGAAATGCCGATTAGAACCCACTCAATGCCTAGAATATTTAGGCATAATCTGGAACACTCGCACGAACAAAAAGCTGCTTTCGGACACAAAAATCAAACAACTCGAATCACTTTGCCAAACATTCACCAGGAAAAGAAAATGGAGCTGGATGGACGCAAAAATACTTCTAGGAAAGCTAAACTTTGCAGCGTTCACGGTTCCACTAGGAAGACTGCATTGTCGTTGGTTACAGATAGAGTCAAACAGACTACCAAAATCAAATCGCTACGCCCGCTATCCCATGGCAAACACAACCCTGGCCGAGTTGGAATGGTGGATGACAAATGTAAACAGAAGCACAGCCATTCACAATCCCGATCCAACAATGTTCATAACAACCGACGCAGCAGACTCAGGGTGGGGCGCGATAGCAAACGGTCAGAAACTATGGGGCCATTGGAAGGAATCACAAAAACGTTGGCACTGCAACCAAAAAGAGATTTGGGCACTTTACGAAACCGTCAAACTGCTGGGTCCTGCACTACAAAACGTAACGGTAATATGGCAGACGGACAACCGGACGGCAGCTGCTTATATAACGAAACAAGGTGGCACGAAATCAAGAAGACTCCTGGAAACAACAGTAAGCATCCTTCATCTATGCGACCAATACAATTGCAACCTGATGGCGCGCTACATTCCAGGACCATACAACGGACTAGCCGACAGCCTTTCCAGGACAAAAAGTCTACCGGAATGGCATTTGAAGGCTTCAATAACGAGAGTTATTTTCCATTGTCTGGGTACCCCAGAAATAGACTTGTTCGCTTCGATGCGCTCGGCGGTAGTTCCAACTTACGTATCGGAGGATGCAACAGATTTGAAGAGCCAGTTCACGGACGCCTTCAGCCGAAGCTGGGAATACAACCTAGGATGGATATTTCCCCCGCCTGCTCTGATTCCAAGAGTGCTTCACCACCTACAACAATCAACGGGGACTTACCTTCTAGTAGCACCGGAGTGGCACAAAGCATTTTGGGCACCGGAAATAAAGAGACGAACAACCCAACATCCATGGAAAATCCCGAACCTCTCTCGCTACCTCATAGACCTGCAAACGAATTTGCCCCCTCCGGGAGTAGACAACCTCAATTTGCAGGTTTGGACAGTACGGGCTGGGCCAGTGAAATTTACAAGTGGAATGACTTCGAAGTAGAGCTGCTTGAAGCTTCCTGGAGAAAGTCGACCCTAAAGACTTACCGACCAGCGTGGCTTAAGTGGTGCAGATGGGCATTCGATAACAATATTAAAGTTGATGACCCAAGTCCAGCTGACCTGGCACGGTTCCTTTGTTATCTACATGAAGTTGTGAAATTAGCACCTAGTACTATAACGCTTCATAAATCTGTGGTGGCCACGTTTACCAACCCACATAAGAGCTCTTATTTGAGTTCACATCCGATTGTCGTCCACGCAATCAAAGGGATCCTATCGAAACAACCGAAAAGAAAGGCAACCCTTTCATGGAAAATCGATGACCTGATGAAATTCATTGAGTCCTATGACTTGGACAGTAAAAGCTTGTTCGCAGTATCCCGTCATACTAGTATTTTACTGTTACTGGCGTCAGGAAGAAGGGTGCATGATTTGACTCTGTTAAGCTTACATCAAGAGAATTTTGAAGAGAGGGACGATGAACTCATTTTTTGGCCGATATATGGATCAAAAACCGATAGCACCTCATACCGACAATCAGGATGGTCTATCAAGGCTATGCCAACCACGAGATTAAATATAGTCTATTGGGTAAAGCAGTTAATCTCTCTATCTCAAGGTCGTCGTGGCTCGACACAAATACAAAGCTTATTTATTACTACACGGGGTGTAGTCAAGGAAGCGTCACGCGCCGTCATCGCCGGATGGATAAAAACACTCTTCAAAGAGGCAAATATATCATCCCCAGCGGGAAGCATCAGAGCTGGTGTAGCTACAAATAACTGGACACAGAGAAACATGGACATCGATGAAGTTCTAAAAAGAGGAAATTGGAGATCGAAATTCACATTTTTCAATCATTATTTCCGTGAGGTACAAACGGCTGCTTCAATGAGCAACAGCGCTAACCTTGGCACCTGCTTTTCTCCTGTTGATTAATTAATATATTATAATATTGCCAATTAAGACTGATTAATGTTGCTTAAGACTATTTTTGTTTTCTATTAAAACTCATATTAAATGTTAAAAAGCTACTTTTCTTATGTTATCTAATTAAAGCATTAATTTTTCTAGAAATCACAAGGTTTTATTTTTATATTAACTTCATACAACATCTTTTTCATCACAGTACGCCCGGTCCCGCGCCGGCAGAGATTAAACACGTCTCACCTGTGGTTCAAGCGTAGGCACGAACACCTAAATAGATCCGTTTTTCCCCCGAAGGGTAAAAAACGGATATTTAGGTTTCTGCCGTAGCTTGAACCACACCTGAGGGCCTTGCCGGCTCCACGTACTGAGAAAGTGACAGCCGGCGGCGGCACACCGGGCGAGTGTTAGTACATTCAACGCCGATAGAGGGCGCTATCTGTCAAGGAAAAGGGTTATATAGGGCTGAGTTACAAGGGTGTTATCTCACCTGTGGTTCAAGCTACGGCAGAAACCTAAATATCCGTTTTTTACCCTTCGGGGGAAAAACGGATCTATTATATGTATGCAATCTATTTGCGAATGTTACATACCTGTAGAAGTGCACAAATCGGTGAAGGGTTACTTAATGTTTGTTTATTCTATGTACCGTTGGTGAGTCTAATAATCAATACGTAAATGAATAAACTATCGTCAAATTCCTAGGTCGTTGCCAAATCATTTCGTTTGCCTTATCTTGAATGAGTTTTGAAAGAGTTCTTTCGCGTTCTCTTTCTCGGAACGTATTTTCGCATCCGTTATCTTTCATACGAACGGCTCGTCTCTACCCAGTCCTATACCAATGTATATTGCATACGATGCATTTTTATCCGCTAGCCATTGTTTTGTAAACAAACGCCCTCGGGCGCGCGTGGTGCGTGACGCCAGGCCCGGCCTAGAAAGCGACGACTTTCGACAGCAGTGTACGCCAGCTCCGCGGGCACCAACACAAATAATTTCGTTGCTGGCGAGGCTAAATCCGGTTCACATCATTTCCCTGGGTTCATTATAATGCTCTCGCGAATAACGATAGGCGGTTAGGCTAATTATACTAATAATAGTGACACATTGACAACAATCTCTCTTTGGTTCATGGAAGTACAATCTCAGCAAACACTATCTTTAAGCCTATTTTGGCCTCGTTCTTGTGCAGCGCAAAGATTAGAACTAGTAAATTTGTATATTTTGACCAGCACTAAAACCCGACTTAAATCCGTATAAAGTATTATTACATTTAGATCTAGACCTACGTAGTCATATAGACTTCTTCTACAATAGCAATTTAATTAATTTTATATAAACTGTAGCCTATCTCCTGTTATTTTTCCAAATAGGAATCTAAAATACACTTCGGTAATCGTAGTTCTTAAACCTTTACTCCATAGCACGATAATAATAACCAATAAATGATAAAAATAACTTTTCCTTAATAAATTCCATTAATTTGAGCTGAAATGTATACTACGGCTAACATTAACAGTGCAGGAAATCACCGACCTCTATTCTGCTGACAATTTCATTTATCCTAAAGAAATTGAACGAAAATGAAAGTGACCCACTTTCGCCCTTCCACCGCTTTCACGTGCGCTTTTTCCATCCAATCTATTAGTTACAGTGTAGGAAGGCTCGCTTATACCGAGCACTTAAATACTGGCTTACTCTTACCGCCTGACTCGCAGAAAGTGGTCTTTACGCCTAGATTATAAGAGCTAACAGATTATAACAACTGTACAATGCTAAGTGGCGTCTGTAGAAAGCACTCCGCTTTGGACGGAGCTTGAAGGTGATGAGAAGCGACCGCTAGAAAGTTGAACGTATAATTCACAAATGGCATAATCATGACTGATGACTTTAAGGTGTTGAAAGCGACCAAAATTAAAAAGGTATAATGACTACAATAACGAAGGCAGCCCGAAAACTAAAACAAAAGGAAGCCAATTCTAACTATTATTAATCGATTACGAACCATTGTTGTAGATGGTAGTACTCATACTTACTAGGTGGGTAGGTTTCCGACCTTTTAATGTTGGATTGATGGCTAGTTACGAAGACCTTTCTAACTCTTGCTAGTGAAATGGTGAGTGCTGACGCTGGTTATGAATGCAGAGAACAAAGAGTGAAAGAACTGGCACTTTTCTTGTGGCATTATTGTGAAAGTTGTGTTGTACTTTTAACGTATTGTATACATTGCCGTGTTTTTCAATGCGATACACGGTGTTGATTTATGGATTTTTAAACCAATTGAGGGGTGATTCTACTCAATTCAGTAGAACAACTTTTGTTCTCGAATAAATAAGAAAACTCTTGCCGTAAAAATCCGATTCTTCTCAAACACTCATCAAATGTAGTTTAAATAGGTTGCGGTAAAGTATTTTTAACCACAGATTATTTAAACAGTCTTTAGTAAAGACAGACTTTAAACTGCGTTTGAGGGGTGATTTAGGGAATCGTCTTTTAATAAATGAGAATAAAAGTGTTTCAGTATAATGAGTAGTTACCCCTTAATCGGTTTAAAATTTACAAATCAGCTCGATGAATAGTAACTTGTGTAACTAAAAATTTTTAAAGTTTAAAGCTTAAAAGATAAAACACAACTTCGGATGAAACGCGAGTTGTCAGAAGCCGCGACTTTCCAATACATTAATTGTCAAATTCTGACATTTTAGTGCGCGAAACGCATGACTCGCGCTATCGTACTCCCGTGCTTATGCGAGTTCATATCCCGACTCGCACTTGGCCGAGTTTTGGGTGGCTGTGACCACAACCTTTTTTTGAGGGCTGGATCCGCGCCTGACTGCCGTACCTCAGTAGGTACATATAAATAATAATAATAAATAAAAACATTTATTTCACATAATTAAGAATCCAAATTATGTTGGTACGCTATTTCTATTTACAATTATTCATATAAAGATTTATATAAATTATATAAAGACCTAGATAATAACACTATATTCTGCATTAATAGGATTTTTTTATGCCTTTAGATCTTAAATGCTCTTAAGCATTACTATGCTGTATTCGTATTATTGTAGGGCACGGTATTCTCTCAAATATAAAAAATAAAAACCGAACTTCAAAACACTACAGCACTAAAAAGTTAGAAATAATTAAGAACTGGCAGTCGGTGCCCAAAATATATGTCATGAAATTGGGCACCGACTACAAATTATACTTCTACAATACCTAGATGTATACATACTTCTAATTTAAGGGTATTCTTTTAAATTATGTCTAACTTTTTAGTGCTGTAGTGTTTTGAACTCTGTTTTTATTTTTTATTTAAAAATGTTTATTTTTCAATTTTTTGTGGGGGAGCGGGAGAAAAATAAACTTGAAGTAGCTTATAACCATAATTTACCCTACTTAATTCGTTGCTTTAAAATTTGAAGTTCTATTTCCATCTCCGAAAGTCTTCACTAGAACATCACCAAATTACCTTGGGACTACTTTTACGCTATTTTATGAAACATTAACATTATGAAAGTCTTCATCAGATCTTCACCAAATTAAAATGGAACCAATGGGACGTCATATCTATGCAAACAAAAAAAAATTGTCGAAATCGGTTAATATTTGACGGAGTTATGCGAGAACAACGCCAGCTTAGAGGTGGGACTACCCAAGTGGCATTCGGGGTTCTATATAAGATGTCTAGTTGTTCACATGTACTCCATAAGCTGTGTAAGTCAGCTGTATAAGAACTGTATAGCTTGCTATAATGCTCTTATAGAACCAGTTTGGGCACAAATTAGACAGCTTTAAGTTCACTATGGCTGTACATTAGCAGTATAATAGCATTATAATAGCAGTTTAACTAGTAACATCGGACTTAAGGCTGACTTACGGCACTATATGGGACGCAGTGTGAACTATACAACGTACATGAGTGTAATAAAGAGTAACAAGTGGCTAAATACACAGCCTTCAGAGTTATAAAATCCGACAAAAGTTACTCCAGTGCTACCTAAAATTCACGTGTGTCCTAAATTATTTCTTATAATTATTCCTCATTAGTTTTATTTGTTTTGTGTGTGCCATCAGAAAGCGGATCAATTGGAGAAAAATGCCATGAACCCTCAAATAACAAAACTGATGACTAACTCGCTAGAAGTCGAGATAAGGGTAAACAACCAGCCACTACAGTATGTAAACGAATACATCTATCTGGGAAGAATAATATCACCAGACGACTTGACATCAAAAGAAATAAACAAAAGAATAGCTTGCGGATGGAGAAAGTATTGGTCATTGAAAGAGGTTATGAAGTCAAGTAATTTGGGAATGAGAATAAAAAGAAAGGTTTTCAATGTATGCATACTCCCATGTCTCCTACGGATGCGAAACATGGGCTTTGAACCAAATCCACAGAGACAAGCTAGCCAAATGTCAAAGGTCCATGGAGAGAAGCATGTCAAACCTAAAACTTAAAGACAAAGTCCGAAACGAAGATATCAGATCAAGGACCAAACTAACTGATATCCTGCAGAGAATTGACAGTCTGGAGTGGAGATGGACGGGCCACATGCTGCGATGCAAGCAGGAAAAATGGAGCAAAGAGGTAACCAACTGGTACCCAAGGGGAAACGCAAGGAAACCCGGGAGACCATGCAGGAGATGGGAGGACGATATAAAAGCAGCAGCAGGACCACATTGGAGAAGGGTTGCTAATGACAGAAGCCAGTGGAAGTCGTTGGAGGAGGCCTATGCCAAGAGGCACACTGAACTTAGGGACATAATATAAAAATAATAATAAAAACTGCATGCAATTTTTAATTAATTAATACTATAATTTATTGAAATATAATAACAAACATTCTAATAATTAAGTAGTAATTTAATAACAAATCTAAATAACAGTGCTAGTTTAGACTTAAGCATTTGAAATGTAATTAACTCTAGAAATGTCCTCTAATTCGGAATAAAGGGCTATTTAATTTTCATTTTTATTATGCGAGAACATAGCAAAAAAAACATAAGCATCAAATTGATAACCTCCTCCTTTTTTGAAGTCGATTAAAAAGAGAGTTACCGTTCATCATGCTTGCTCAGCGCGGTTTGGCAATTTCAAGCGATGAGGTGTGAATAATACCGCGGACACTCAGATTTCCTCACAACTTCATAGTTATTGAGTAAATGTAGTAATAGACATAATTGCCCGTCAAAATATAAAAAGTCGACTTTGACTAGTATACCACCAAATCTTTGTTCTCCGTATTTACGTATGAAAAATGTTTTCTTTTCAGTCTTTGCTGGACTCTTAACGGGAGTCCGACTCACACTTGGCCGATTTTAAGAATATTTTTGCTATACTCGCTGTAAAAACTGCACTATAATTAGGTACTTACAAATTTTGACACTTGTATGTATTACCGTCTTAGGATAATGGAGCGAAAACCCTACATTTTTACTCTTTGTTTTTGCTAAACTTGTGAAAATTTATATTTGCTATCTTAGGTACCCATTATGGTTCATGAACGAGATACGGCTAAAAAGATAGACGGACAGACTTACAGTATAGATAAGAGCAGTATAGGCTTAGTATTAGGGTCCTGTTGACGGAACCCTTAAAAGCGGTAGTAGTCTCTGAAATCTCGTAGAATTTCCACCTGTTTCGTTTTCACGCAGAGATTATCCCGGGTAAGCCGCGGAACTTGCTCCTGTTGAGACGACTTATTTTCCCAAATGCCGCCTGACCGGTGCGTCAGTGCACGCTTGTGTTGTGTGAACTTGTGTATATTATTATTGGTGTGGCTAGAGAGATAGACGGCGGGTCAGTGACCGGCGTGCGGCCATTCGCCCCGTGCCTGACGTAACGATGCGGATTCCGACCCGCGTCCCGCGCCGCACGCTCGGTCCTCAAGCGCGCCGACCCAATTCCTTTGAAGGCACATCGTTTGCGTATCGCTAATTATGATGAACGATGCACCACGCTGTGCCAAATGCGTTCTATGTAATTGGTTTACAAAGTCGATGCACGGCTGACGTATCGAAATAGAGAGTCTATCGATACTTCAGCGATTTTGGTTCGTTAAATGTTCACTTGGCAGTTGAATACGATAACTGCAGTGGGATTTATTTGCCACAATAGAAAAATCTCGATCTTGGATGTACTGCGTTGGGTTAGGCAGGTCGTACAATTTGGATGGTTAATGAATGGCATTTGATAGACATCGTCGTCAATGCGGTCGCCACGCCTGAGTAGGTAGGTAGGATATATAATATACAGCTTTTGACAATTTTTACTGTGACCAAGTTTCCGCTTCAGACTTTGGATATGTCTTAACGTTATATTGCCAAAATCCAGCTCTGGGACCCATGTCGGCCGAGGTAAGGATAACATGTCCAGGTGGGGGTTCGCAGACAGCGATAATTTGAACTGTCTGTGCAGTACTTCTCAGACGATGGACAATGTTTCATCGTGCCCTGCATGCTCTAACACCTCTACTCAGGAGGACATAATGATTGCAAGTGATAACGCAGTCAGCGTCGCTAAGTTCTGAGCCGCAACTGTAAGGATAATTCGAAATTAACCACTTCCTCACTCCCTGTGCTTCACTCTACAATAATCACTTCGGAATTATACAGGGTTAACACAAAAATCGTCCGTGTGGCCCACCTGTCAAGCGTGGCGATTATGGCGAAACCCCTCATGGTTGTGAAAACCATGAGGGATGTCTATGTTCTGCAGTGGGCGTCAATTGGCTGATGATGATAATGTTAAGCATTGTATTTCTTTCGTCTCCCACTGCTGGGAGCCCTTTCCACTCTTTTCTAACCCTGGCCATCACCTGCCACTTCAGGAGGAAGATCGTTCTCGGCCGGAGATTGTTCGCATTCGCCACTCTAGAAGGAAGATCGTTCTCGCCCGCAGATTTTTCGCATTCGCCACTCCAGAAGGAAGATCGTTCTCGCCCGGAGATTGTTTTGCATAAATGTATTTCTTCTTCTTCTTCTACGGTCCAGGGCTCCTTCAACTACCGTCGCTGGAGATATAGACGCCAGGAACTAGGGGCCTTATGGTGATTACCTATCGTCGCTCGCCTTTAGGGGGATTTGGACCATTGAGCCCTCTCGCTGGTCCAGTGCGTAGCAGCGTTTAGCAGGTTGTACTGCCGGCAGGTAGTGAAGTTGACTTGCATTAAAAAAAAATCCTTTACATCCCATTGGTTTTTTTAGCCTCTTCAATTACATGTTGGCAAATCACGTACCTTAAAGCGAAAGAAAGACAGATTTATATATAACCGTGCTCAAGACTGAAATAATGTACGATAAGAAGAATCTAAACTGCGTATGAATGATACGGTTGTCGCGTACGCTCGTGCATGGCCTTGGCATGTAATGACATTATTGTGAGTTTTCCTGATATGAAGTGCTTTGTTCACTATTGACGCAAGTGGCCAGTCCAAGGTAGGTACCAGAGCAGTGAGTCAGCGCTAAACGTTCATTGTGTGAGCTGATCAAGCAATCAATGAATGCATGAATTTACCGTCGCTTTTGGTCTGGTCAGGGATACCACATCCTGACCGTTGGTGTTAATTTATTTCAACAAAGACGTCCTTAGCTGCTATACTCTTGGTCTGGTCTAATCACGATTGTTCATAGGGTAAATTGCCATTGCGGGACATAAAAAAACTGAGACTATGTAGCCGTATGTCTGATGAAATGTCCCATCGGCAACATTCAATTGCAATAAATAAATACATTATTATTAATTTACTTCAAACTGTCGAATTTTTCTCTTTAACTCGCTCTCTCTTTATGCGGCTCTGCGCCAACAACGCACTCCCCAGAGATGCAGGCCTTCTCTCAGAGAGGTAGAGTACGGACTACATATCTACGGGAGCTTACCCCTGATGGGGAATTTGGAACGCTGAGCATTTGAAAACACCTTAGACACTCGGGTTGCTTACGATGTTTTTAATAGACAGATAACTGATTTATTTACACAAGACCCACACAAACCCAAGACCCACTTAATATGTAATACAACGCATTAGTATTACATATTAAGTCACAAAGTAACAGCACAGAGTAGACAAGACAGAACCTTCACAGTTATGGAATTGCTACTACGAATTCTCGACTGCTCGTTATAAAATAGAGTCATGCATTCGGCTTCGAAGCCACGCCTTCTTGCATGTGAGGCGTAAGTTTAGCGATGCACTTCCACGGCTTGGTCCCTTAATTTACCCCAATTAGCCTCTTAGAGCATGAATTTCCAATAACGTGGATAGACCCGACTTTTATTAATTAATAGACCCATAAATGCTATTTTCTATATTTATGACTTTAAAAGTTACCTTTTCATTACTCATAGTCGGAAAGTAGATCTGAAGTTGCCTGAGAAGCGGGTTGATATTGTATTTCAAAATAACGTGCATGGGAGGGGAGCTATAAAACAATATTACTGTAACTGCTTGGTCGGCCGAAGAACAGTAGGTTGCTGTGCTCACGTGATGACAATTACATAGTTTTTGAGCTGGGCAAAGTACCCTCCTGCTCAATTCCTGGATAATACATTGTTAAGTTATGATAGTGATTAATAAAATAAAATAAAAAAAAATGTGCGTTTCATTGCAGAAAAGTTCCTAACAAATACATATAGAAAAAAACAAAATTACTGTATACTGATACAAAACTAATATCATATTTTGTTTCTTACTTAGATAAATTACTAAATCCATCATTTCTTATTAATAAAAGTCACTGTTCACGCTTAGCCAAAACACCCTATAAAATGGTCATTGTCCTTTCAGCTAGCCAGCGACGAGAAAAGAAAGGCGGGAAAGCGGCAACCCGAGTTGAAGAGTTTTGTTTGTACTTCCGTATAGCAGAGATGTATTAACATTTTAGCTAATTCATGTTTTTATTTTTACTTTCCTTATATTCGTAATGAAAAGCACAGTGTTTACCTCGGGTGAAAGATCCCTCAACCTCGACCCAAACCTCGCCTCGGGACTAATTAAGTTACTTTCACTCTTAGGGAAATTCCAAAAATCCTTATAAAAACTCCTATAAATATTCTTTATCCCATAATCTGATACTAAGGCCGTTAAAATGCTGCATAAACACTACTAGAATATAATTTTGTAGAAACGTGCTTGCGGTTTTAAAGACTACCATGTGAATACATATTATTTACCAATATAGCTTGCCATAGAGTTTGTAAGTATTTCTTGGGGTGCTACAGGCTTCCGATTATAATTTGATATTATCAAAAAAAGTTTGTTTTAATTTTACGTAGCTAATTTTGCTACTTGAATTTCAAATTTTCCTTTAAATATAATTGGGGACTAAACTCGGATTCTCCGTATCCGAATCCTAACACCTGACATTAAACCACACATTTCTGTTGTAAAACATTACAATGCGCTTTTAGACATTGAAGCTTTGTTTTATGGTGTTACGTATGTATTTTATTTATTTTTAGTTTAGTTTCTTAATTTATACCAAGATAAATATGTGGAATATTTTTATTACAGGGCGGTTATTTTATTGCAGGTCTAACAATTCTGTCACAGTACTCACAGTATGATGTGGTATTAGTTATTGTTAGAGCCATTATTTTTCAATGTTTTATCGGCATTTTTAGAGTGACTGAACTGTAGGTCGAAATATTCGACCTAGGATCTTAAAAATACCAATTTTTTCGGAAAAACAATGTTATCTACTTACACTTAACGAGTGCCATCGCGACGTCGGGAAGTCAAGTAACAAAATTTACCAAATAATAATACAATCTATGTATATTAAGTTATGTATGGGTATCGCGAGTGACTGAAAAACACAAAAAATATGAAAACAGAAACAATATAAAACAAACAGCGTGTTTTTCTATTCTGTTCTATTGTACGATTAGTTTTATTCATGATGAAATACGAGCAAAAGAAATATAAATAATCAGTTGTGATGACCTTTCAGTACCGGTACGTAGGTGAATTGAGACATTGCTAGAGGTGGTGACAAGTGTGCACGACGGTGACCTTGTATAAATTTGAGGTAGACGAGACGGTTGCGTCAGTTGTATCATCGGCGGTAAGCAAATAAGAAAATCGGTCAAGTTAGAGACCAGCCTTGGAGTTAACGGTTCCGTACTTTCAAAGACAATTATTAGGCAATAGAGCCGCCAATTGTACTGTGTATTCTTCAAATTTTTAAGAAAATTCTTATCTTCTTATCTTATTCTCTTCTTCTTTATGCGCCGTCTCCAATCGGAGGTTGGCAACCAAATTCGGCTATCTTGCTTTTCGAGGCTGCCAATATAAACACGGAACTGGTACTCAGACGTAACCTGTGTAGCCATGATAATATCTTTGGTCTCCCAGGTCTCCTTTTGCAATGCAATAATTAGAGAACATTTTATAGGTTCTAAATTCCGCGAATGTCTTTGATTCCTAATTAAATTGAGTTCTGTTACCTTCTTTGTGTTTGTCTAAACTGGAGTCTGAATTGACAAAATATACAAACAATACATTTTTTGAACTCTACAATTTGAATTATATATAGTATTGTTTGTATATTTTAGTCAATTCATTAACGCTGTTCTTTACACTGCCTTGTATTAACGGATCAACCGATTTTGACGAAATTTGGCGCGTAGATCATCTTTATAGTATAAGGCGTAGATAGGCCATGTTTTAAATCAAAGCATAGCCATCTTTTATGGGTATGTTTCGGCTTAGAACTATTAATAATAATAATATTCACTCAAGATGCAGCATCACTTGTCATGGTTCTAAAATGCGTTATCCTATGTGTTAGCTTAACGGCAAGGAACAAGTACACAGAACAGAAAATAAGTATCTAAGAATGAAAGGTACTAAGATTGAGGACAATTATGTAAATTATTCGGTGGCCCCTTACGGGAATCGAATCCACGACCGCTGGTAGAGGATGCGAGGCTGTAACATTTCTGACTATGTCTCTATGAAGTAGGTGCTATGAAGTTAGTCAGACTTCCCGTAATGTTATTAAGTAAGTATAGAAACATTTATCAAAACTTTATTAATAGCATTTCCAAATATAACGCTCTCTCGAGTCTTGACTTTTTGAGCCGTGACATCGTGACCTCTCAGTCACCTGTGTTGGAGTTATTTTCTGCGTTTTGGGCTCAGATTAAAAGTAATAGTTCTTAAAGATCGTCCGTTGTAACTTGTATCTTTAGATTTTGTTGGGATGTGTTTATGGTATTTACTGCCAAGGTAGGACAAAATATAATTTGTATTTGACGTAAGCACGCTTTGTCTATTTGTGTATTTAGTTTTCTTTCTGTTGTTGTGTATATTATGTTACTTATCTGCTTATTTTGTTTCTGTGATGTATCTTGTTGGTATAATAAATGTCTTTCTTCTTCTTCTTCTCTCTTTCTCTCTCTCTCTCTCTCTGAGAGAAGGCATGAACGGCCTGGAATGGACGTTTTAAGCAGCAGCTGCTGTATGTATATTATAATGAGACATAAACATGCAGGGTTCCGTCCGTATGAATCTTGCGATGCCATCGTCACTATTGCTGTAAATTCATTGTTGAATATTCGATATGTAGAACTAAAAAGGCTTCCGCTAGGCTCCAAGTCCTACGTTATCGAATGTTCATTGGGTCTGTTTTTTTTTCTTTTTGTCGCCGATTACCGTTGTTCGCCACACGGAACCCTGGCGGTCGTTGCTGCGCCTTGCGGTCACACAAAGTCACCCTTCCTTCGTCACTGGACGCGTCCGGAGCCGGGGTAGGTCACATTCATATTCAAGAATTCAATTGACACCTTTGTACTTCGCAGAATTGAAGCTTGAATGTGCAAATGCCAGCTGACAGTACAAGTGTACAATGTACAATTGTGCATGCGCAAGCACAACCAGCTGCACTTTATGGTGCGCTCTTCGAATATAAAACCATAAATCTTGCTTTTACTTAAAAACAATACAATAAATACCGAGTGACGGCTGACGGTAGTTAATAAAACGGACGCACGATTCCAGTTAATTGAAATGAAACGCACAGATTACCTTGCTTCGCGTGGCACGGAAAATGCGGTAGGTAAATCATTTGCATCGTACATTCGGCCGCCGGTCAACCTTTACATTTTTGTTGCAAAGTCGTTCGTAACGTAACTGATTAGAGTGTACGTATATATAGGTTGATGTGCTGTCGACTGTGCTATTTATTGTACACGTGTATGATTTATACTCGTAGGGTGCACGCGTGGCCTTGCCCCGCCGTGCTGCGCGAGTTGGCGGGGGGAGGGGGGGGATTAGTGCAGCAAGAGAAATGCGCCGGCCCTTATCGGCGGATGCCGCTTATCGCAAGGTTACCGCGTGCACGTGTCGCTGACCATACCTACTTGTGGACCGCGGGCCGACTATTGCCAACGCGCTGAGTGCTGAGGCAACGCGCTGCGATTGTATGGCTCACATTCTCTGCTGTGATTGTATTCCATGGGGATTGTATTTGATTAATTTAGTTCAATATGTGTTGGAAAATTTGAAATAATTTATACATCAGTAGCTGTTCTCCTGTGGCAAACATTTCCTCGTACAGTCGAAACCACATATCAAACATTCTATTCTATGCGTTACATCAGCCTTTCCCAACCTTTTGCAATGTTGGACTCCTAAATTAATCTACTATGATGGCCACGGACCCTTTAAAATATGATCAGTAACAGACATCATGTGTGGATACACCCATTCAATGATAGGATACGTTAAACCTGAGTGTAAACCTACTAAGAAAGAAGAAATCTTTAATACTAAAAGTCTACCCATGTTACTAATGATTTCATAATCTTATTTTGTTAGCGGACCCCTCAGGGATAAGTCTGCGGACCAGCTGGGGTCATCGGACCCCAGGAAACGTTGCCTTAGGTACACTTTAGAGCGTTTATGACGTCGGCATCCCAGTCCATTGCACATTCTAAATAACTATCTAACGACTGGAATTAAATGAGTAGGTATTTAAATTTTGTAAAATGTGGCCTGTAATGCAAAGATGGGTCTGAAAGTGGTTCAAATTATCTTACCAATAAATGACCAGCCCCTTATAATTAATGCTTCTGAGTTGTGATGCAGACTTGAAACCAAATACGCTAGTAAAGAAATGAAATGGTTTATCTCCGAAAATTGAATTTTTAAATTGAAGTATTGAAGCAGTGGGCCCAAAGTGGGCCCAACACTAGGCCGAGCTTGTCCTCTGGGGGCCGCGATTATATATCATAAAGGCCCTGCAGAAGCCTGTAGGCCCAAATCAGGTATACTAATTAAGGATACGGAGGCGCGATGCGCGCTTTGTCTTCAACACTTAAGTGTTTGCGATCCGCCAGCGGGCGGTCGCGACCCGCGGTCGTCTCAAGATCAAGGTCGGCCCGGCAGACGCGCCGCAAGGTTGTCGCGACCGCTCCGCCCTCCCCCGCCGCCCCGCCACCCGCTCCCCGCTCTGTTCACGCAAATATTTGCGACCGTCTGTCCTCCGCAACCGATACGCCGAGGTCAGTCTGTCAGTTGGACCTTGAAGTATTGTCAGTCCAACTGATATGTGACTTAGCGGTCAGTCCATTGACAATGGTGGCTTTATGACTTTATCATGCGAATCAATAGAACAATGAGCCTACACTACATGCTGCAAAGGAAACCATACGATTCTGGTCGACTTATAATGGAACAACCCTTCCTTACACATCATCGGGAATTGGAATCGAACTATATCGAATTGGTCCGTAGTGTGGACAGCACATCGACCTTTACATGCGTGCATTCTACTCAGTTACAGATAAAGGGAAAAAAACAGTTACAGATAAAGGGAAAGAAACATTTAAACTGCCTCTGAGAAGTGTTTTAGAGGCATCGTGTTTTTATAAGCAACACCGTAAGACTTCACAAATGAGACTAGTTATGTGGTTGGTTCCAAATTGGATGGTTTTGATCAGTCGGTATCATCATCAGCCATTTGACGCCCACTGCTGGATATAGGCCTCCCTCATGGTTTTCCAAACTTCCCGGTCTTGTGCCGCCCGCATCCAACGACTCCTTATAAATAACATCGTAAGTTTTTAAAAATCCGTGGATACCGGTGGTAAGGCGGCTATGCGCCTGCACGTCACGCCATGCGCCATTATTTCATGAGGTGAATCGAGTGAATCAGTAACGGCTCTTTAATGATAAATTCTTTATTGTGATTAATAATATTTTGACAAAATATAGGTGACATAACATAATAATATATGTTGGATTGAAAATGGATTCTGAATTATTCGTAATGCCTACGGAAAAATATTACTGGTGACTAAAAACCATGTGTGCGGAACTCTTTGTGATCTCTGCTTACAACTGTTAGATGACAAACGGAACGCAAGCGAAATCGGAGGGACCACTCAGGGGCAACACTTCCCCAAGCCTCTTTCTCTCCTGTGAACCGCAAATATGTCTACCGCGTGAAATATTGTCTCGCGCAAAGAAATATTGTAAAGCCTTGTAAAACCCCTTTTCCTCTAACACAAGAAAACAATCAAAATGGTCTTTGGTCGACAAAAGGTTAGGAACCGCTTATATAAATAATTATAGTACTGAAGAAGCGGTTTTCAGTTTTTGAGAGAGTTCGTTTTATATTGAGAAACATGACAGCACTTACTTTTTAGGGTACTCTAACCGAAAAGTCAACGGGATACTATTTATTACTAACCGTAGGGTATTTCTTGTATTTCTAGAACCGTAATAGATAAGTAGTCAATTTAAACTGACACAAAATAATACAGCATAATAACAATATTTTGGTTGATTTTTTAAAGACAATGAAAAATATGTTTTTACCTTTTTGGGGTTCCGTACCTTCATTTCCAAAGGAAGAATCAGAACCCATAGGTAACTTTGTTGTCCGTCCGTCCATCCGACCCTTTTTCTCAGGAACGGCTCTATCCGTTCGATCCATCTGCTATCAAATTGACGTTTGTTAAAAAATACATAAATTGACCAAAATAAATTTCTTTGCTGACTATATTTTTCTTAGTATTTTTAATGGCTTTTTTTCTCACATTATTATGTATTTAACGGGTTTACGGTAGGACTGGTACTCGTACTACATATTTGGTTTATTTGCGGAACACGTGTTGCTGTTTATTTATTTGTTCCGCTGACCGAAATAATTGATAGCTTATTAAATGATTTTTTGTTGAGTTTTGTTGCTCATCGAGTGATCGTATTTTTATAAATGACGTTCGTAAAAAAAAAAAACATACGCGTCGAATTGATAACCTCCTCCTTTTTGAAGTCGGTTAAAATTGTGGCAATAATTTCGCTGTTCATAATAGTACAGAAAGAAGAAATTATGTTTGGATTGGTTATTTCTTAAGCTGGTTGCGAGTTGAAGAAGAAGTGAGAAGTCTAAGGTCGGCCGACTACGAGCTTGAAAACGATTTGGCTACATCTGTGAATTATTTTAAGATGTTCAATATAAATTGACAAAGCGGGGTAATCGAGGAGCATCCGATTTGCCTGACTCAGAGCCTTGTTCAGCATTCGGGCCAAGGTCCTGTGAATTATGGAACAGGCGATTATTCGACCCGATATATGTCGGTCTGTCTGTATTCAGTATGTATGTGAAGGTTCACGTCAATCGTCGTATTCAAACGACACTGACATTGGCTAATTCTGGGCCAGTGTTCTTGACTTATCCGACTTGCCATCAGCAAGTAGGTACGGTGAACCTCATCGGCGGCTACCTCATAGCATCTTTATTGTACGCGGCATAAGTGCAAAACTTGCTTGATCGAAAATGCGTAGGCGGCGGTGAGGACTCTACAATACCAATAATAAAGCTTGGTGATGTTAATTAATGATATAGGTAAGTAAGGTCAGTCAACAGCAGCCCGACCTTTACATTTTTGTTGCAGAGTCGTCCGTCCCTCATTATATGAGAGATTTTCTTTTTATTTCAAATTATTCCACAGTCGCTGCATAGATGGCACTAAATTTGGTAAGTTTCTGCAAGGAACGGATCGTCACATTATTTTTTGATTACCTATTTCACTTGGATGTAATTTTTAGATCATAAATCAAAACTTACGTATTATGTCATTGTCACATCACAAATGTTCCGAATTAATCTATTCACGTTATAGCAATATCCATTGACATCCATTTCGGTAAGGCTATCATACACGAATACGTGTGAGCAATCTGTAGTGCGTTCCGATTTACCCATGATCGTTCACGATCGCAAATTGGAACGCACGGCTAGTAACGTAGTCAGTTCAGCGCCATCTACAGAGTTCTTGGGAACTACTTTTTTTTTCCTAATGGTCAAAAATTGGGTAGAGTTAGCGGCGTAACTATAGGGTGCCAGCGCTGGCAAAATGCCACGGGCCCCCGACCTGAGGGGGCCCCCGATCTATGAGGCCGGGAGCTCAGAAGTAGCTTAACATTTTTAACAAAAACTTTTAACGATTATAATGGTTATATATGAGTACTTCAAATCAATTAAAGTTGGGTTATTATAACTAAAGACCGTATATAATATATACGGTCTTTAGTTGTAGTAGTAAAAATAAAAAATATTACTTCTGGGCTACTTTGGAAATCAGAAGAAATTATATGTATTTATTGGGTAATTGTATCTTTGTTTATTGATCTTTGCATTTTTTTGGCTTTGTCGTAGCAGTATAAGGGTGCAATGAATATTAATTGCTAAGATGGACCAGTAATTATACTTAAAAAAGTATTTTTACATTCTTAAGATTAATTGAGATAATTTTAGAAAACACATGCGTACAAAATTAACTATGAGCGCCACAATTTAAAAAAAACATTTTATTTAGGCGATTTTGGGCTACAAAGCTGAAAATTTAGGCGATTTGGGCTTCGAGAACTTAGGCGATTTTAGGGCGACTGTTTTTCAAAATTTTGGTGAATTCGGCCGGCCAGCATCTGGCAACACTGGCGCTTGACGTTTTATATGCATTGCGCCGTTGTACAAAGCAGGCGTATTTTTTGCGCACTCATGAGTTCAAATTCAAAATGGCTGTGAATGAAGACTTACAGACTATGAAGTCAAGTGTTTTGGAAAAATTGCAGTGTTATAAAGGTGTGATTGTTAATAATAATAATAATATTCCTAAAAAAATATATATTCTTCATAAAAGATATTGTTAAAAAGAATGTTTCTGATTGCTTTTATTATTAAGAGTTTTTTTATATCTTAAAAGCCAGAAATATGTGAACGGACGGACGGATGGGCGGACGAACCGTCGACTAAAATCAGAATAAAATAAATATTTAAGGGTAGCTCCTATACAGCAAACATAATTTTTTTGCCGTTTTTTGCTCGATATGAATGACTGCTACAGGTCGTCGCTTGAAGTATTCACAGAATATTTAGTTCTATATTCGCTTCAAAGATAAACAATTAAATAAAATAAAATAAATATGTAATAAAATAATTAAAATAAAATAAAACAAACGTGATTTTTTGGCCGTTTTTTCCCGATCTTTGTGTCTAATGTTGTATAGATAATAGCACGGAACCCTTCGTGCGTTGGCCGGTTTTATAATAAAATTATTCGTCTCTTTTCGGATAGGTAAAAACGACAAATTGAACACTGTGCCTTGCTCGACTTCGGGAGTAGTTTTAAGTATTGTAGTGTGGTCAGTGATAGTTAAAAAATAGATGTCTAACTAGCGCTGATAAATGACCCCACGTTGAATTGTGGGAAGGCGGGCGGGTCAATTGTGGTACCGATCGGAGCGAGTTCAGTATCACCCAGCAAAATATCTATGCACCTTCCACCGTCAGATAACCATCTTGCGAGGTACGTAGATATTTTGACGGTGTATACATACATAATGAAGTCAATGGTTTGACGTTTTTGTATAAAACCAATCATAAGTTAGGCTGTCAATCACGCATGGCGCACCGAATGAACCAATCGCAGAGTGATTTACTCTACAGCACATCTTGCGCTCATTTCATTGGTACAGACTAATCGAGAGGACAGTGGCCGTTTTTGAGAGTGAATTTTGTAGTTTCTATGTTTTTTTATTCGTTGAGTGTGGTATCATGAATGGCTCCTTTAGATAGGTAGAGAACACCTTATTGTGCAAAGAAAATTAAATTTCAAAGATACGTATTTTAAGCCTACTTAGTCCCAAACACTGCAGCATCCGAGTGGTCTCTTCACCAATCTAGTGTGAGTGAAGGTGCCACTGGACGCTGCATAAATCATCATATTACGTAGATCATCATCCTCATCATCAGCCATTCGACGCCCACTGCAAAACATAGGCCTCCTTCATGGTTTTCATAACCATGAGGGGTTTGCCATAATCGTAAACCTTTACGTAGATACAAAGGCGAAAATTTTATTTCTAACCCAAGAGTACAGATTTGGAGTTTATCACTAATAATACTAATATCTTCCAGACAACACAATCACTTGTCCTGGTCCCAAATTTAGATATACTGTGCACTAAAAGTGATGTCTTCCAGACAGCCTTTACCTGTCAAGTGTGCGGTATCGAGTAGGCGCGGTCGCCGCGAGAGCCGGCTGGCGGGCGGCTGCTACCTACTGGCTCCCGAATGAGGTCAGTGGAACGAGCGGCATTACACTTGACCTCTTTTCTCGAGTCCTTACCACCAGCCAGACCTTCGCGCTTTTTACAACGCTTTTACGAGCTAGGTCGGAGCAATTAAGTTTTCGTTGAACAGTCGCTCGACGACCCCGATCCGCGGCAGATGCAGTGAACCGGTGGCCCTCAACACACATGTACACTTGACACACATTCCTATTTATTCGCTCTTGGAGCCATTGTTTTTTTGTACTTGACATCCGATGTGACCGATATCCTTTGTTTGTAGGAGTAATTTGGTTATTTTAAGAGCGTATAAGTAAAGTTGTTAGGTAAGATAAGATAAGACAAGAATATTCTTTATTGTACCAGGAAAAACACAACATAAAATATTTACAAAGACACAGTACAATTGGTGGCCTTATTGCTAATAGCAATTTCTTCCAGACAACCGTATGATGGAAAAATTCTGAAGGAAAAGAGAGACGGGTAGTCGGTGCATATATGAATATCGAAATACATACTTATATAAATAACAATATATCAACATCATCACTCAGCCACAAGAAGCCTACTGCCGGCCGGACATAGGCCTCCTCCATGGATTTCCAAAAAGATCGGTTGGAAGCGGCTTGCATCCAGCGTTTTTCTCCCACTTGGATGAGGTCATCTGTCCATCTTGTGGCTGGTCGTCCTAAGCTGCGCTTGCCGATATGTGGTCTCCATTCGAGAACTTTTCAGCCCCATCGGCCATCAGTTCTGCGAGCTATATCTACATAAACCATTGTAAACCACCTATTATGTTTAGTGAAATAATAACAGTAACGTGCGCAAGAAATTTACACCCAGTGTTGCTAACTCCAAACTGCAAGAAAATAGGAGATGGTTAATGAAAAAACCAGGAGACAGTAATAAAAATCAGGAGGGAAAATTAAGTACCTTTTTATCCGAAATAAGCAAGCAAAAGTTTTTTCATCACCGGCCGTTTTGTTTATTTATGTACCAAGAACCACCCAAAAGCAAAAGCACCATACCATCCAAAAAAAAAGGCCACACCAAAACTTGATTGTTCCGACCACAGTTCCGACACACACACATCACCTAGCACTTACTTTATGTTATTACAAACAATGTTTCAAATTACCGATACTATTTATTAATTTCAATTCGTACTCGCTTACTCGCAACTCAACTCCAGTCCAACTCGACAGATTTGACACAGCAGACACTATATCCCACAGCACAGATACGAAAAAAATCGTACTCACCTCAATCGACAAGAAAACGTTCCGTTCGATGCGATGTGATTAAAATATTACTTGCCAATATAATACAACCACAAATTCCTAAAAATCAGTAGATTTTCTCAATTTACGAAAAAAAACTAGTTGACCAGGAGAATAGGCCTAAAATCATGTAATCTCCTGATAAATCAGGAGACTGCAACACTGTTTACACCCACGGGTTTTTTCTCTGAGAGAAAGTCTGAACTCTAAGTCCTGAAATGGATTCGTATATGTTATACGCCTTGATAGGATACCAGTGGAAAAAGATCTAAGAGGCTATCGGCCAGTTGTGTTGGCCCAACGTAGTCTGCAAATCCGCCATGTAACGCGCAAACTATGCACTATACGATTAACTAATGAAATAAAAAATAAAAACCGACTTCGAAACACTACAGCACTAAAAAGTTAGAAATAATTTAAATAATTAGAAGTATAATTTGGAGGCGGTGCCCAAAATATATGTGCTGGTCTTGAAACTGGGCACGGACTACAAATTATAGTTCTACAATACCTACATGTATAAATACTTCTAATTATTTAAATTATTTCTAACTTTTTAGTGCTGTAGTGTTTCGAAGTCGGTTTTTATTTTTTATTTAAATTTTTTTATTTTTAAATTTTCAGTGGGAGAGCGGGAGAAAAATAAATAACTTACTTAATTCGTTGCTTTAAAATTTGATGTTCTAAATTTCATCTCCAAAAGTCTTCACCAGAACATCACCAAATTATCATGGGACTACTTTTACGCTATATATTACTAAACTAATATTACTAAAGGATGGGCCCCATTAGGGCTTATTTACTGCTGTCCATTGAAGAGTTCCGTTCTCCATCTCTGAAAGTCTCCATCAGATCTGCACCAAATTAGAATGAGACCAATGGGACGTTATACCTGTTCGAACAAAAAAGGAATTGTCGAAATCGGTTAAGATTTGACGGAGTTATGGAGGAACATAGCCAAATAAAAAAAAAATATACGCGTCGAATTGATAACCTCCTCCTTTTTTGAAGTCGGTTAAAAACAGGCAGTATGCCACAAGATGACAAGACCACTAGAATCATGAGGCCTGTAATAATTAAATTCTGATATATAATAATCTTGTGTCACAGTGTTTGTTATCGAACTCCTCCGAAACGGCTTCACCGATTGTTTTATGATTTTTTTTGTGTACATTTGGTAGGTTCGAGAATAGGTCGTAGGCTAATTTTAGTATGGCAAAACAACGTCTGCCAGGTCAGCTAGCTAATATACAAAAATCTCGTGTCACAGTGTTTGCTATCGAACTCCTACGAAACAGTTTTACCGATTTATATGAATTTTTTAGTCCCCAGGCATTTGGGCCCACTCGACCAATAGCAAATTTCGAAGGTGGAAACTCGCCCCTTATGTAAAACTGAAAATAACAAATAACAATTTTGAAAAGTGGATAGTCGCCCGCGTTCCAGTTTTAGAAGCGGTCGAGATGACAAGTAACAAAGCAATTACGGCGGCCTCCGGGGGGGATCGAACCCACCATCTCCGTTTTGGTAACACGCTTGTTAACCGCTAGAGCAACGAGACAGTCAGACCAGTTTTATCCTCATAGCAGTGGGCCCTCATAGGAATTTGTAACGAAACCATGCCTATCCATTGGTATACCAGGAAAATGGTGTACACAAGTGCTGATGACTCCGGACACATCGCAACATTTCCTACTCAGTACTCATTAAAGCAAGGTCACGCGAACCTTGAAGATAATAAATCGTATTTATCATGAGATATTTTTGCGAAATAAAAGTACGAAGACAAACAAGGAAGTGAGCGACGTGCGTAGCGAGCGATTACGTGAACTAGTCTGTTTACTTATGCTCAGCTCCGCTCAGGGTCATCACCAGCTGCCATTTATAGAACACTTGTGATTTGCGGCGCAGAACGCGTCACACGAGGATATGGAACAATCGCTTTTTCATAAATCAATATTTACAGCCCCACAGCGGGGTACTTGCCTGAAACTGATTTTAATGACTCTTTGTTACTATAATGTACAAAGTACCCACCTTACATTCCGTCATGTTGTTGATGGTTTTCCTGAAACGTAAAAAAAAATGTATTTAAATAAATATAAATTTGTAAATAAATGTATTTAGACCAGACGTCCCCGTGAATTTCGTATCACATTATTTTTTTTCGTTCTCACCAAAACCTTCCCTTTACTTCCACAAATATAAAAAAAGAAAAATTAGCCAAATCGGCCCAGCCCACTAAAGAACAGCATATATATGTATATATGTGTGTGTGTATGTTTGGCAGGTCTGAGAATAAGTCGTAGGCTAATTAATAAGCCAAAAGAATATTATTTTATATAAGCATTATTGTAGTTTTCGTATCTGTTAGGTCAGGTATCATTAATGTGTACACCAAATTAAATAAATGTAAAAAATAAAACAATAAGCATATTTTTTCGCGTTGAAATGTTTTAAAAATTGCAATCAAGCATTGCTAAAAATCAAGTAACTCTGACATTGCTAAAATCAAGCATTGCTAAAAATCAAGTAAGTCTGACATTTAATTCGATGCAAAAAAGAGGCAGTGTTATTATTATTTTAAAATATATTGTTAAATTTAGTGGTTTTTTTGTGACCAAACAACCTTATTGCATCAAATACATTAATAGTTAGATAGGTACTCATAAAAGAAAAGTACTTAAAATACACCAACGTAGGACACACTTTTTACTTGGAAGTAAAAAGGAATTATTAGATAACTAATAATTCCTAAATACAATACGTAAATAATTACGTACTGGCAACACTGAGGTGTTGACAACCTTGGCTTTGAGGTTTGACAAATTCATCAAGACGTCATTTATTATCAAACATTCCGTTTGTTTCTTGGTTACGCGAATGTTGCTTTACATGTTCTCTTGCGATTCGAAAATTTTGCCTGGTTTTTCGAACTGATTCTTGTTATATACGTGACTTTGTTTGTTATTTACCTGGACTTTGTTCTCTGCTCACCTGTTTACCTCGGCTTTGTCACAATGTATTCCGATCTTGAACCTGTACGTAACTTTTACGTTTACCGTACGTTTTATAATTAATGTCCAAGATGAAAGTGACAACGACGATGATGAGGACGATATATCCGACGAGTCCACATTTAAGTAGACAACATGTGAAAGAGATTTTTGTTGTATAAATAAAATATCTTTATACTTTTCTTTTATTATACAGTTTTTTATTGGCATAGATCTCATTTGAACCTTAGATTTGTGGCCGTCACAGACGACGGCTTTAATATATGCGATACATTTTTCCACACAATATCCAATATGCAACTACGCGTTCGACGCATCCACAGACATCGCGCGATAGAACAAGACATCGCGCGATATATTTATAGTCGTCGTCTGTCACGACAATTAAAAAATAAACTTGTATTGATGTCCACATAGAGTAAACGAACAAATGTGATCGGTTGTGATGGTTAACTGCCTCATTGGTCTAGCCGTTAACGTGCGTAGCTACCAAAACATAGGTCGTGGGTTCGATTCCCACTGGGGGCCACCGTACATTTGTACAAATGGCCTCAGTCTGGGTTTTTTTCATGTTTGTAACGTCCTGATTACCATAGTACAGGGTATCCTAGTTTGGGACCAGGTCAAGTGATTGTATTGTGTGGAAGTTATTATGTGTCGAAGTTTACGACCCCGGCACATGTCAAAGTGACGGTATTATTTTTAAACAGTTTTTAGAAATAAAATTATATTGCCTGTTGAATTCTAAACGTTTTCTAATGAAGATGTAGACACATAAAAACATTATTCTACGAGTTAACTCATCATCATCATCATCATTCAGCCAAAAGAAGTCCACTGCTGGACATAGGCCTCCTCCATGGATTTCCAAAAAGACCGGTTGGAAGCGGCCTGCATCCAGCGCAGAGTTAACTCAAATATTGATAAATGTTTCGTACATTATAAGGAGTTACGAGCACCTGATAACGTCGTAGTTTGTGCTCGGTTTGTATGGCGCGTTTTTCTACCATGTGACTAGAATCACTTGTTGACTGTTTGTACTATTAGTCGTGGAGAAATATAGCTGTCACCATTTTAATCTTTTAACATGGTCTCTCGAATAAGAATTTTTTTTCAATATCTCTTGATTATAATAATAACTTCCACACAACACAATTACTTATCCTAGTCGCAAACTAGGACACTATGTGCTCAGACAAACTTAACAACCAAAGGAGAATGATCAATTTATTATAGGAGTTAGTCTATTTTTGCGTCTTCTTGCGTATTGATGAAACCAATGGTAAACTATGAGAAATTAGCTCTGGATTATGCAGAAAAAATATTATGAAAATATTAGATGGGAGTTTCGAGAAATCTTAATTTTGAGCCCATGTTTTGAGGTTATGACAACTTTGGTGGTTTGGTGTTATTTTGGGTTGGCATTGGCCCCTAGTCAGTTTGAATTATAAACATAGGTCATTATTAGGTAGGTATGGTTAGTTAGTGCTAAGTAATAATTCTGTATAAAATACAAAATATGACTATATCACTGCAAAAAGTCGCAGTGTTTAAGGAGCCTAATGGGGGACAAAGAGATAATTTCTGATAAATAAGCACAAACAGTCTTATGTCCTGCGCACAATTGAGACAAGACTATCCTAAGCCCACAATGGCGGTTTATTTTAGTTATTTATTCCACATATTGTTCATACATCATCATCATTTCAGCCATTGGACGTCCACTGCTGGACAAAAGCCTCCCCCAACGATTTCCAGAAGGGCCGGTTGGATTGTTCATACACATGGTCATTTTAACAATAAACTACGCTAATTAAACAGCATAAAATCCACTGGAATCAATTTGCAAAAATAAAAGCGTAATAAAACCGCTCGTTTGAATTCCCGTCAAAAACTCCCCGTTTGCAGTTTGCACTTTCGCATATGTATGTACTTATGTATGTACACGATTTGCTATTTTTGCAATAATATAATCTAATCTGTGTTTGTAATCTGTATTGACTGACTGAAATTCTTAGTTATACAATCAATACAGATATTTTTTAATTATTGCTTTTAAACCCCTGATTCTTTTAATTAATCAAATAGAACTATGAAATAATTTTTCAAAAGAAACATTTTGAGGTATAAATGCTTAAAGCGCAACATAGACTGTTTTTGATCATTCTCCTTTGGCCAATAAAATAAATAAATAAAATAAAACAAATTTGGCGGCCTCCAGTGGGAATCGAACCCACGACCGCTGTTAACTCATAGACCAATGAGGCATTCTGCTACAACAAGGCAGTTATTTTCTATACCTTCCTAATTATACAAGATGTTATTGAAATAACGCAAAAAATCATCATCATGAGCAGTCTACTTAATATAGGTCCCTCTGGTGCCGGGCACTGGCCTCCTCTCAGGTAGTGTGGGCTTTGTCACCACGCGTGCTCACCGCGGCTTGTTGACTACTACCTACCTTAGTATGTGAACACCTTACTATGGAAACACCTAAGACACTCGGGTTTCCTCATCACGATGTTTTCCTTCACGGTTAGCGAGTGGCTTTGCTACTAAAAATTCAGAAATGTATGCAACTAATAAAATAAAGCCAAGTACATGCCGGGATTCGAACCCCCGACCCCTTAAACGTGAGGCCATCGACCTACCGATGTACTACTAACGCAAAATATATCATTTAAGTAGGTACAGCATTAAAAAAAATTCTAGGAAATATTATTGTACAATTGTGCAGATAACATTTTGTGCACCTACATCATAACAATTTCTGTATACAAATACCACCCCTGTTGTAAAATTCCCAGTACCTATGATATGATAAGTAATTTGCGGAACTCGTCATATTTATATGAAGCGTTCTTGGAAGAGCAGTCTATTCGTGTAACGTGGACAATATGTCCTTTGTACTAATTGTGACCGGCACGATCGATAGTGTTTTATGTATGACGTTAACAGCAGTTGTTTGCTCGCGCTTTCAGAACCAATATCGATACATTGGATTTATTACAGGATAAGTGTGGGCACTTTTGATTTTTTTAACAGTTTTGTTCTATTCCCCGGATTTTACAAAACATACATACATAAAATCATGCCTGTTTCCCAGAGGGATGGGCAGATGCCAGGGGCTGCCACTTGCAACGAAAAAAAAAAACAGAAAAAACGATCAAATTTAATTCAGGTAATTCGTGTCTACAGTATACTATAAGAACTTAAAGTAAAAAAAAATCAATTGACTATTCATTTATCATTCTAAACGTTGTTCACATAATTTCATAAACATGCATTAAAAACATACATACATAAACTCACGCCTGTATCCCAGAGGGGTAGGCAGAGACCAGGTACTGCCACTTGCCACGATCCTGACAGATCACTTTCGCTTCTTCAACATTCATTAACCGTTGCATGCACGCACGCCGGTTCCAGTACTTTTTATCTTTACTTTTTGCATTAAAAACAAATCGACTTATTTTTTTTATGTAGCTCCGATTAGGAGTGTGTCCCAAAGGCCTCCTCTTTAGCTCTCCACAGCTCCTTTGTTCGTTGG
The DNA here is from genome assembly GCA_963969515.1 of Yponomeuta evonymella. Taxonomy (NCBI): domain Eukaryota; kingdom Metazoa; phylum Arthropoda; class Insecta; order Lepidoptera; family Yponomeutidae; genus Yponomeuta; species Yponomeuta evonymella. The sequence continues at coordinate 10,502,094 of OZ018346.1, forward strand.
GTCGGCCACGTTTGCGATATCCGTCGCGAGGAACCCAGTCGGACTTTCTATTTATTAATACGATAACAGATACATAGATCATCGTTTATTAATTTGCGTAAGATTATTTACATGACGTAACATATACGTACTTATAATTATTTTACAGCTAAAATAATGTAAAAGTAATCATGTTTATCGAGGAATTTAGATATCAAATAACATGCATCATAATTATTGGGATGTCCAATAACGGTCAAAGGAGTGGTCAAAAGGCTTCCTCCATTTAATAATAATAATAATAACGTCCACACAATACAATCACTTGACCTGGTCGCTGTTTTGGTAGCTAAGCGCCTTAACGGCTAGACCAGGGAGTCAGTCAACTGGTTGGCAAAATTGGCGCTCTCTATCTATTTCATGGTTTATTTTATTTTCATTCATTGTCTTATGTACGAGTTTAAGCACTTTCGGACCTACCTTCGCCCCTAACGTAACGTATCAGAGTAGAACACTCTAACTCTGTTACGCATGTAAAAGTCGCTCAACTTTTAAGCGGCGTAAATATAGTGGTAGGTAGGTATTGGACGACAATATTATATATTCTGTTTAATATACTGACAACATAACATAACATAAACTCACGCCTGTATCCCAGAGGGGTAGGCAGAGACCAGGGACTGCCACTTGTTACGATCCTGACAGATCACTTTCGCTTTCTCAACATTCATTAGTCGTTGCATGCACGCACGCCGGTTTCGGGTATCCAACTATAAAAAGTAAACGTGTGTTGTTCGCGAATGAATGCTTCAACTGAAGCAGTTCACTGTGTCAAACAACACATTCATTCATTTACTGCCATCTTCCTTCATCTTAATCCATCGGTAGGACTGTCGCAATTCGAGCCAAAATTATTTAACTCACAGGACTTCTTCATTGTCGCCATTCGTCGTTCTTTCGCTCGTATAGTAGGCAAAGAGCGTAAGCAATTACAATCATGTAAGCATTCCCTCCATCCACCATATTAGGACCATATTTGTTAGTCATTAATTTAACAACTCATTCATTCATTGTTATTCGCGCGCGACTAACGCGAGTCGAAAGATTCGAGAGTTAGAACGAAACGTGAGCAGATGAGCTACTGAACGATAGTGAACTAGCCGCTCGTCTAAAACTACTAAGAAGAACTACTTCTTTAAAGGGAATGAACTAAATAATTTTTTATTTTCAATGAAGCGTTTGGCGCGCGTCTATTGATAAGTGGCAGCTCGTTATTTGTACTGTGCTCGGTGCCTATCGCCTGATAAGGAAAAGAGATGCTATTCTCACCCGTGTAGAGCGTTCAAGACTAAGGTCAGCACCAAGGAGCTTTATTTGACGCGTGCAAAATACGTTTGTTGAAACATGCATGATACATAGTTTACGACAGCAATTATGAAGTTACGTTACACGTTACGAAATAGTATTTATATTAGAGTCACAACTCTTTTCCGGACGTAGTACTTTTGACCGACGAAAACATTAAAAAGTATTTTTAATTAAAAACAAACAAACTTACGCCTATATCTCCTAGAAAATATCGGTTAAAAGTGGTTTTGACCAAGTCAAAGTCATTTGTGGTCAAAAGTGTTTAGTAGAAGTATGTGCCATTTAGTAAAAAATAATTTGATATTTTCATAAAGATATAAAATTTCTGGGGCTATTAGCTATTGGGGGCGTATTAGCTACTGGGGATTCTTTGTCATGTCGCCGGATCTGCTGATCATAATTTTGTTATTTTGCAAAGCCTCTATTGCCCGTGATTAATTATAAAAATAGTTAAACAATTGTTATCTAACAAAATGACAAAAACGCTGCATCAATAGCATCCATCAGATGGTATACCTACATAGTATTTTTATTCTGTTAGCAGCATATTTTTCCTTGCGATTTTTACTACCTGTTTAAGAGTTTTGACTGATAACTTTGACCAAAATTATTGGTCACTTAAACGAAATTTTGGTCAAAACTAATTCTGACCGAAGTTTCGGTAAAATAAAAGTATGTAAGTATACTTTTGACTGTTTTTCAGCGGTCTAAACTACTTTTGTGTAGTAAAGAGTTCTGAGTGTAACAAATATAATTGCGTCAATGGATTATTAAATACTGCAAAATATTTTCACGGTCGCACTCAACGGGATGACAAATACCAAACATTGTTACGCAAATTATCAATAGCCTTCACACCACATTCTGCCTCGATTCTTTGTCAAGCTGCGCAGAATATGAGATTGTATTCAAGTATTTGTTCTTCCTGTAAGCAACAGAATTTGAGCATGAATTTTGTATCGACCTCGATCCAAGGACGTCAGTTGCCGCGTGTTTCAGGCCCGGTGAAACCTAAGTGAGTCTACTCATCAATATAAACAACTTTTGACTTTTATGAGATATCGTCTTTTCCATAGCACAGGGTGCCCTCGTTTGGGATCGGGGCAAGTGATTGTGTTGTGTGTAAGTTATTTTATTATTTATGGTGATTGTGTTTTGTGAAAGATATTTATAGCGATTTCAGAAACAATCGAATATCAGCTGTGCTCAAAATTTTGTATGGGACAGTTGCATAGAGTTCAAGCTGAGACCCGTGGTAGGCTTGCTGCTTGCGCTAAGTCTTTGAGCTAAGTCTAATTGTTATCATACAATTGTGATCATAATCGAAGTAGAACAATAAATTATAATGCTACGTCTATGTACCTGAGAAGACGTATAGTTGTCGAGTTACCCAAACATCCCACTGTCAGGCACATGCCTTCTCCAGAGATTCAAAAAGAGAGTATGGGCTTAGTCACCACGCATGCGCAACCGGGGACTGCCCAAGCGCTAAAGTCTTTGCTAAGGTATATCATGAACACCTTGGACACTCGCCTTTCCTCACGAGGTTTTCTTTCACAGTTGACGTGGTATAGTTGGAAAGTCACTGGTACATGCCGGAATTCGAACCCGCGACCTCTCGAATGCGAGGCCAGCGTTCTAAAGATATTCTGACACCGCTACGTACCTATTTAATGTTCACAATAATAGTACTACGTAACATCCAAGTGCTCATTCTCATGTTGATGTTTATAGGCGCAGTGTACATAACAGCCAGTGGCGATGCAGGGGAATGTTTGTTAAACAATGTTATACAACTCCGGCAGAACAATGGGAACGGGGTCCGCGTTAGCACAACATTCATCGATTAATATGATTGACTCGTGTGTCGGCCACATGTTGCTGTCATGAAGTATGTTACAAATATTATTTTTGTTTTATCCAGATCCATGTTACCATTCTTATACACAACACCTGAAGTCAAAGCAATATTTTTTTTCTGACAGGAATAAAAGTATTTTGAACAGAATCTAGTGGTCGCAGAAAATTCGACATTAATCGAAAGAAATTTCTAATCCATCAACAAAAAAATACAAATTTATTAATAAATAATTGATTTCAAAATGATCTTTCAAACTTTTGTATTAAAATTACATGAATGAATTTGCTAACTATGATGTTAGAATTATTAGCTGACCAGGTGTATTGTGTCTGCTCATTTAATTATTCTGTTGACAAAAATAATTATAAATAAACAAACAACCCCTATAGTTTCGCCATGTTTGTCCATCTGTCTGTATATCTGACTGTCACAGCTAATTTACAAGTTAACGAGTACTAGTTGACCTACTTATAAAAGGGAAACTAGGTACAAATTGCATTGAAGTTTGAACTTGTATGAAGTTTTTGGTTCTGTAAAACAGGAAGTTATCATCATCATCATCATCATCATCATCATCAGCTATTTGACGCCCACTGCAGGCCTCCTTCGTGGTTTTCATAACCATGAGGGGTTTTGCCATAATCGCCACGCTTACGCTTGGAGAGAAACTCTCAGGGAGAGTATGGGCTAAATCGCCACGCGTGCCCACCGTGGATTGGCGATTTCAAGCGCTGAGGTAGGTATGTGAATAGCTCAGACACTCAGGTTTCCTCACGATATTTTCCAGCCAGTGGTATTGCTACTATAATTCACAAATGTACATAACTTAGAAAATAAAGTCATAGGTACATACCCGCACTGGGTCCCTCGCTTGCGAGTCCAATGTTCTACCCACTAGGCTACCACCGCTCGATTTCTGCCCACTAGGCTACCAATGGACTATTCAGTGGACAGCAGTAAATAAGGCCTAATGGGGCCCATCCTTTAGTATTATTCGTATGATTCATAAAGTAGCGTAAAAGTAGTCCCAAGGTAATTTGGTGATGTTCTGGTGAAGACTTTCGGTAATGGAAATTGAGAACATAAATTTTTAAAGCAACGAATTAAGTACCTAGAGTAAATTATGGTTATAAGGGACTTGTTTATTTTTATTCCGCTCCCCCACAAAAAAAATAAAAATAATAGTAAATCAAAACCGATTTCAAAAAACTACAGCGCTAAAAAGTTAGAAATTGTAGTATATTTGTTGTTTTTCTATTTATCGAAGTTCTCCGCTATAGTAAAATAAACACAGTTTTTCTAGAAGTCGTACATATCTTTATTAATCTTCATCAAGAACCCTATATAGCTTTTCTAGTTCTAAGCCGTTTAATATCAACGGCCGTGTCAACTGTAGTAATACGCAAGAGTCCTTGACACAGACTGATTTATTGAGTACCCACGTACACATACAACAAATGTACTACAGAAACAATTTAAAATAATATTTTTAAATTAGTAGTATATATATATACATGTAGGTATCGTACTTGTTATTCTTTTAAATTATTTCTAACTTTTTAGTGCTGTAGTGTGTTGAAGTCGGTTTAAATTTGTTATTTCAAATTTTTTGTTGATAATTTAATTACTTCCCAACTCAAATTCTCAGCATGTTGAAACGTATGATGAATTTAGCTGTGATCGCGTACTACGACAGCCAGCTTCAATATCTTGTTGTCGAGTCTCCGAAGCACCGACCACGAAAGATTTTTCTAACATTATCTATCTGGACCAATCTGCGTAGACTGCTAGGGCTATAAGTAGATAGCAGGTTGAGTCAGTACCTAGAATCATTTGAAGAGGATGTTCCGTCATCGTGATGATAAATACAGGCGTCTGGCGCCCGATGAGTCAGCCCAGCTTACAAGTCATTTGTTCTATAAATTAATAGAGCGCATGACTGATCCGCAATTAATGGACTATCTACATTACAACGGGCCGGGGACGTCCAGGCTCAGCGATATAAACTAAAATAAACATTCAATACTTTTAAGTTAGATACTACAATAATAGCGTACAATTAAAGCCCGGCGGCCACGCGCGGCTGACGTTTCGAAATTCGAAAATACGAAATTCTATTTTCATCAGTTAACTAAAAAAAGCGTATAAGTAGGTACATATAGGTCTTTTTGGGTTCAGCTTTTATTCCAGAATGCGAAAGGAGATGTAAATCACGTTTAATATAAGCAGTCCGAAAAAACTCTGACGTCAGCCATAGAGGCAGCGGGCGGGGGAGGGGCGGGTGTAGCCAATTTCGTTCGTCGCCTAACATTTTTTCGCACACACAAGGTCGAGGTCGAATCGTTTGACTTCCTAGCTAGATCGACACTCCACACGGCCTCGCGGCAACAAGCATAGACTAAGTTTCATCTAGAAAAACCAATGCGGCCAAAACTTACATGTTTAACGTCTTTTCTTTAATGACAAAGATTATACCTTACACTGCAGTCCTTTTATGTGGAACGGTCTACCCAAGTCTATCAGGGAAAATCCATATGTTGCTGTCTTTAAGGCCAAACTGAAAGAGCACTTCCTTTTTTCACTATTGCAATAGGTTTATTTAGTTTATTTATTTATTTACGTATTCTAATTATTTATCATCTTACAAGTAGGTTTATGTAACTTTTTAATTTTATAGCCAATATATATATATATATATACATACATATGTATGATTGTATTGGGTTAACATATAGTACTTAATAATTATTGTACACTTTCCTCCCTGGTTTATAATGTTCGTATCACCACATCAAGGGTTAGCTGGAAGAGATATCTGCTGAAATAAGCTCACCATGTACACTTAAATTTTTCTGTAAATGTTTTGTTTTATTCATGTGATTTTATGTGTGCAATAAAGTAAAAGTACCTGAGAACAAAAAAGGAAATAGCAATACCTAAATATAAATGTAAGACCTAACATTTCTCACTTATCGGCTTCTGAATTAAGAATTTTACCAAGCCAGTATTCAAGTATCTCTTGTTTCGTTCTTTTTTGAGAGATCTGAAGATATAGCAAGCACGACACGACTCGACTATTCGACGAAATTGTCGCTCAAGGTCGCCCAACGGGCAATGGAGAGAGCTACACTGCGTGATTGAATCAGGAATGAGGAGATCCGCAGAAGAACCCGACTTACTGATATAGCTCGAAGAATTGCTTAGTTGAAGTGGCAGTGGGCAGGGCACATAGCTCTGAGAACTGATGGCCGTTGAGGCGAAAAAGTTCTGGCCTGGCAACCGCCTACCGGATGACGCAGCTTCGGCACCAGATGGTCTGACGACCTGCTTACGGTGGCGAGGAGTCGCTGGATGCGGGCAGCACAAGACCGGGAAGCTTGGAATACCATGAGGGAGGCCTATGTCCTGCAGTGGGCGTCAAATGGCCGATGATGATGATGATTCGACTAAATTACTTACGGGAAATCTCAATTCAGAAACCAGTGGTTAGCCTTACGCCCATGTGCCTGAAGAATGTGCCTAAATGTCAGTTAACTCAATTTATGTTGTTTCAATTCTGTCTGAGACTTCAAGAATGGAGATTGAATTGTTTTGTTAGGTATTAACCTAACATGAACTGAAACAGAACTGAACGTAGGTTCTGGTATAAAGTTGTATGTAAAATTGTAAAATTTGTATGTAAAAGAAATACTTGGTTTAATAACATTCTAAGACCGCGTAACTTGACTACACCATGAAAATTGTGATTTTTTAAATTTCGGTACAAATTTTTCACGTGTTCGATATGTAGAGACCAGTTGTTCTGAGGTAGAGACCACGTGGAGACATTAATTTGTGTGAGTGACTCATGAGCAGCCTATATACGTCCCACTGTAGGGCACAGGCGTTCTCTCAGAGAGGGAGTTGGGCTAAATCACCACGCGTGCCCACCGCGGATTGGCGATTTCAAGCGCTGAGGTATGTGAGTAGCTCAGACACTCAGGTTTCCTCACGATGTTTTCCTTCACCGATAGCGAGTGGTATTGCTACTATAACTTCACAAACGTACATAACTTAGAAAACAAAGTCATAGGTGCATGCCCGCACTGGGAATCGAACCTGGGTCTTCTGCTTCCGAGTCCAATGTTTACCCACCAGGCTACCAACACAGCCAGTGTGAGTGACTGCAGAGATGTAATTAAAATTTTAGAACTTGAAGTACTGCATAAAAGTAGTATTTAAGATAAAAGCAGTCAAATCACAAATTAGAAAACCGGCCAAGTGCGAGTCGGACTCGCGCACGAAGGTTTCCATACCATTATCTATACAAAATTAGACACAAAGATAAAAAACATTATTTTATTTTGTTTTTAGTATTTGTTGTTATAGCGGCAATAGAAATACATAATCTGTGAAAATTTCAACTCTCTAGCTATCACAGTTCTTGAGATACAGCCTGGTGACAGACAGAAGGACAGACGGACGGACAGTCAGACAGCGAAGTCTTAGTAATAGGGTCCCGTTTTTACCCTTTGGGTACGGAACCCTAAAAATCAAATGTCTGTTGTAGCCAGGTATCTTCCTGTTCGGGAAATAACGTGATTGTCACGTCTGTCATTGTGTAAATACACGTACTTTCCCGATCAATAGAAAGTTCTTGCATACAATGGCAATTTAATTAAGATTTGCATATTATAATTGAGTTCGGCGTAAGTCACGTCTATCTATCACATCACGTAGCACTCCGTACCTACGCACGACCGTTTCGCGAACAATCCGCATAAAAATATCCAGGGTCAGGCTCAAGGTTGTAGCTTTTCTGATTAGGACTGCCTACCTACTGTCGATAACGTCGTGAGCCTGTTATGCCAAAAGCGATCCTACGACGTACGTGCAGGGCTCAATTTAACTTAATGTAACATAAATAAAGAACAACATTTTGTTGCTTATTCAAGGTTACAGATATACTAGGTATTACGCTGATGTAGAGTCGTTAATTTTTGCCAAAAGTAATACACCATACAAAGTATTAATACTTAAGGGGTCTTTATAGGCAACATCGGAGAACCCTGTTTAGATGATACTATGTAAGTTTATTGTCACTTGAGGTAGAGTGGATTGAAGGGTGAGTGACGCCGCCGCGTCGCCACCGCTAGAGCAGCAAGGCAGTCGGCCGCGCCGGGCGAGGGCGGGCGGCGCGGCGCGGGGTGCTGGGGGGCGAGGGGCGGTGACCTTGCTCGTTGACATTGGTGCTCGCGGTCGCTTCCTGATATCTCGATACTCTTCGACACTCGCGACCGGCATTAATCATTATTGGAACAAAGAATGTCCACGCGCAGTAATTGTAATTAGCACGGGTCGGCCTTCGCTCGGGCGGGCATTATCTCGTCGCAGCGGCCGTGTCATAAAGGACCTTATTCACAATGGACGCAAACAGGAACCCTTTATTGACTGTACTTGTTGTGTTCCCGTGTTTTCCGGGTTACTGTAGCTCTAAAAGGATAACCGCAGACGTCTAGGTCACAACCCAGACCTGGTCAAACAGGATGCTCACTACGTCGAATACGAGAAAAAAAATCCGAATGAAATTGTATTTTACTTGCTTACATGGGTACAATCGACAGCAGGTCAATCTTTACGTTTTTGTTGCAAAGGCGTACGCACGTACGTTATGTAACTGAGAAGAGTGCGCGCGCTGATTTACACTAAATTCGTTTAGAATTTAGACAAAAAGTTTACTACGTGTCGATTTAATACATTTTTAATTAATTGTCTATCTGCCAAATTTAACCTAAAATTGCACGAAGTTTACTACGTGTCGATTTAATTGTCTATCTGCCTTTAAACTAAACTTGTTCAACCGGTGAACCTTGATTGCGACCATTGCGAGCATAAAAATATTTTTACTTCCTCAATGATAGAGTGGGACATTATCGTCTAGAGTTTAGTCACCAACATCAATTACCCAGCGTAGATTCTTACTAGTTGCCCCAATGTATCAATGAGGAGTCTTGTCCCAACATTTTAATACCCTTAGAGGTGCGGCGGCGCGGGTGCAGCCAGCGCAGGCGCAACCTTGGCTGCGCCGGCGCCGTCACGCGGTATTTTTGCGCTCCTGTTAACGCGGAAGACTATTTCAAGAGTCAAGGCCACCACGGCCGTCATGCGCACGCGCTGCGATCGCTGACTTATCGGGTAACGGTAACCTGATTCTGCCAGTCGCTTAATTGCGAACAATTACTTGGACATTAGATATACTTTCTGCTTTTAGCGCTATCGAATAGTTAATCACTTAAACGTGGAGGTTGACTTCACTTAAGGTAGGTCTGGTGTATATATGTGGAGATAGACTTGAAACATTTCTGTGTAAGTATCATTCAAGGTATTCTTGGTAGGTAACTACTTGGTACGTTAACTTAAAACTAAATTATAGTTGTACTGACTTTTAATGTAACACACATAGTATAAGGTTATTCTCTGTTCTGCTGTGTACCTACTATGGCCGACCAATTTTCGCAGTAAACAAATAGGTAGTAGTATCGCTGATGGCGTAGTTAGCGATACTATTATTTGTTTACTGGGAAAATCGGTCGGAATGCAGAAAAACAATCTTCAAATTTCGTTTATCGGTTGGTACGTAATATTCTAATATTGTTATTAACAATATTATAATAGTGTTGTGAATAACAAAAGGGGCGTCAATGCCGTCACTGATGTATTTGAACGAGGACCCTATTTATTGTTATTGTAGTGTAGTGTACTATACATAGTCTGCTGACCTCAACCCGAGGTGCGCCCGCGGCGGCGGCGGTGGCGGCGGCGGCTGTGCGAAGGCAACCCATAGTGATGTTAATAGACAGGAAGCATGCTCAATGCCAGAAGCTGCCGGCACTCACATATTTTCATCTTGCTGATTTTTTCAGTTCAGCCATTTTGCATCACAAAACCAGTGATTTAAATAAATAAGACTTGTAAGTCTCGACTGAAAAACTCCTCTACACTTTGGGGAACGGATCCAAGGTAAAGTTTGTAATCTAACAAAAAAAAAAAACACACTTATTAGGGTTCCACAACCGAAATAACCTTGTTACTGCCTGTGACTTCTGGAAGTCCTTCTGTCTATCCTTTAAAGGGCTTGAACCTCCTGAAACGTAATAGGTACCCAGTAGTTTTCACATTGTATGTGACAGAGATTATTTGGTATTTGGAATGTATTTTTATTACAGGGTTTTGTTAGAGATTTACATAATTTTTTTAACTGCCTTTAAATGGTCCCATTCATTATTAAGAAATATTTTATTTCTTAAAAAAACGTATCAGAGCGATGAAAATAATCCAATAAATAGAGGAAAAACACGAGAGTTCAGGTGCAGCTCAGTGCACTCCGTTATCCTTGAAAGGTCTTGCACGAAAGGTACATTGTTCTATAGCTGTCGCCGGGCCTTGAACTTTGCCAGCTCTGGTAAACATATTTGCGCAGTTATTGCTATATGACGTCTCCTGTTAGTCGGGGCCGGCCGGCCCTTCGAACTACGCGGCTACCAACTGTTTGCCGGTTTTTTCCGCCATCTGCTACCACTTGGCAAATAAAGGTCACTTATTAACCTAATCAAGGCCTTTCAGAAAACGCTCGCATGTTTACAGGAATTGTTCAAGGTTTGTGATCGTATAACGGTGGATTGAGCAATGAATTTGCAATATTTCTGCGGTATCTTGTTTCGGTTGTTGTCAGGAATCACATTTCGCTGCGACGCATTATTGACGCGTGTTGAACGTTAGTTTGATACATATAAATCATAAATTTAAGTAAACGGAAAATTAGGCAACTTTTTTTACTGACTACTTGTACAGAATACGGCCATATATATTTAAAAAAAAAACCGGCCAAGTGCGAGTCGGACTCGCGCACGAAGGGTTCCGTACAACATCTATACAATATTAGACGCGAAGATCGAAAAAAAAGGCAAAAAATCACGTTTGTTGTATGGGAGCTCCCCTTAAATAGTGATTTTATTCTGTTTTTAGTATTTGTTGTTATAGCGGCAACAGAAATACGTCATCTGTGAAATGGTCAAGTGCCTAGCTATCACGGTTCATGAGATACAGTCTGGTGACAGACAGACAGACAGACGGACAGTGAATTCTTAGTAACTAGGTCCCGTTTGGTACGTTTTGGGTACGGAACCCTAAAAACCATCAAACTCGTTACAAGACACTTTCCAGCAACGTTATTCGCACCACACGGCCAAGATTTTTATTACGCGTAACAAGAATGGTTTCATATCTACTACAGCATAATTTTCTACACACCTTCTCACACATACCTACTCACTCAACATACAACACAAAGAGAGTTTCCCTACTTACTAATGTTTTGATTTCAATTCAATTAAATTTTTTCTTATATTAAATTATTACATATTTTATGCACATGACATACACGACCTGTAAACATACTTACTGTACCTATCGGGATGTGGCGCTGTTTGCTGTAATACAGGCACTAATCCTAGCTCAGTAACAGATGCTAAAGTTTTTGTGCTATTTAACTTTTATCAGTACTGTATAACTGTATCATATCTTGTACTTATGTGGTCAATAAAAAATTAATTATCTTATCTTTCTTTACCTCTATCCAGCTTTGCGCCTAAAATTGCCTAGGAAATCTAATAGCATAGGCCTCGACAAGTACCCTGACTATGTTTACTAGTAGACAAAAGTAGGTACAAACATAAAATTATTACCATGAAATGATGCTACTTACGGTGCTGGTTACGGTGGCGGGGAGTCGCTGGATGCGGGCGGCACAAGACCGGGAAGCTTGGAAAACCATGAGGGAGGCCTATGTCCTGTAGTGGGCGTCAAATGGCTCATGATGATGATAATGCTAGTTGTTACGACTCGTATTCGCTACTGCACTTATACCTATTTTTCTCTCCGCACAGTTAAAGGTACTATACATACAGGAAATTTATAGCTCTGCTATCTGCTAGTGATTCATCTAATACAGGGTTTCTCAAACTTATGGTGCCACATACCCCTATTAAAGTTTCTAGAAGACAGCGAACCCCTAACACCCCCCCCCCCCACCTCAAATGCACAAGTAACAATAAATAAAACAAATAAATACTGCGCAAGCAAGCCAGAGCTGTCAACTCCACTTTTAGAATAGTAGTAGATGTACCATAAAATTGGTAGAAATTAAAAGATTAGAAAAATGAAAATTACCAGATTGACATACTTATCCTGTAAATGCAGTTTAGAAGATTACACTGTATAGATCATTTTAAAAATACATTACCTACATTATGTAAATCTTGTCGCGAACCCCCTACCGTCGAATGGCGAACCCCTAGGGGTTCACGTACCCCACTTTGAGAAACCCTGATCTAATATATAAAAATCTCGTGTCACTGTGTTTGTTATCGAACTCCTCCGAAACGTCTTTACTGATTGACTAGGTCTGAGAATAGGTCGTAGGCTAATTAATATGGCAAAACAACGTTTGTCGGGCCAGTTAGTAGAATATAAAGGCGTATTTTCCAGTTCTCGTTTTCAAGCATGCATTTGTTTCTATGACTGAAATACCTGTACAAAGACCTAAGATACTTATCTACCGAGCAAAGCAATTAAATGATGGAGTACATAACTTGTCCTTGACTGTTCTTTAATTAAAACTTTTGCTTTGTATTATGCCAAATGACATGATTACGGGAAAATGTGAATTATTTAAATACTAATCGTTTTGTGGATTGTGTGAAATTGGATCGTTGTTGGCCGAAATTTAATTGAAATCGCTTAGGAAGTGCCGTCCGCGAGCATTTCTTATGATATTGCGCAGTCTCAATGTATTTATGAAGTACAGTCGACGACCGAGGTACAGATTCTGTAAAGCTTGATAAGTGCCGAATTACACTTCATGGCGAATTTTCGCATTCAGACACGCATTTAAACAGAGTGCCAACATACCGTCACGTATAATGCCCGACAAACTTGAACAAAACACAGCACAGTTAGGATGAGTTTGCGGTGGAAACGTAAGAGCATTTTTTTAAATATTCTTCAATTCTACTAAACTAAAATCCAAAAGGACGCGGCCGCGTCCTCCGTCAACGAGACCTGAAATACGTCCATGCAAAGTCAAAGTTATTTCCTCATGTTATTTGTCGGGTATTATATCATCGGGTAAATTGGTACTTCTCGCTGAGCTACAGCCATCGGCAGTAAATCTTGTCCTTGCATGACGAGACCTTATAAATTGAAAAATGATGCGCACTTTCAAATAATTTCGCTCAGTTATTCATTGTAGACCACAAGAATATATGCTGTAAACAAATAAAAAAAATAATCACACTTTCCAATCTTAAGTTGTCGTCACTCGAGAACATTCTCCTAGCCCCATCTTTCAACGTCACTTTGTAAAGTCCACTCAAGCAAACTTCGATATGCTGCCGACCGTACACTCGACAGCACATCAACCTTTACATACGTGAGCCCTTATCAGTTACATTAAGGATGATATGGCAACAAAAATGTAAAGTTTGAGCTGCCGTTGAGTGTACATAGGTGGAGTGCATCGGAACGCGCTGCATCGCGGCGTGGTCACGTTGCGCGGCGCCCGCCGCACGCTCGCCGCCACGTGGCGCGTCACTTACTAACACCAATTGGTACCGCCGCTACCACGCAGCACCGACTAAAATCCACCCCTACATTGTACGTAGACTCTACCATCTAAACGCTGAAATCTGGGTGGTTTGAAAGCCGCGGTTATGAAATTTGTAATTAAAAATGCCGTCTGTTTAGACTATTTATTACTTTTAAGTATAGACGTACCTAATATAAAAAAAAATATAAAAAAAATAAAAAAAGATCGTGTTTCGAAAAAAATGCGAACAATTATTACCACATCTCCGTCTATTAGAACCACAGAACAGAGAAAATAAGTCAGTCCAATGATCCCCGGACTCGCGGCGCGAACGCACCGCTCTGGCAGGGTACTAATGGTTCTCACAGATTCGAGTTTTTGTCGAGATATCTTTGGAAAGTTCATTTAAAAAAAAACAACTTCGGAGCAATGACTTTGCCTTGTCCTATCTTGTATTTATGTGACTTGTTTTTCCTTTATATATATGTTACTATTTATGCCTTTTCTTTCATGTGATGTGTTAATTTGTCCCAATAAATGTATTTCTTTCTTTCTTTTTTTCAATTTGTTAATTTGACTAAACTAAAATCTAAATGATGGGGAACTTGCGTCTAACTTATATTTGACTGACATTGCTTTTATACCATAGAAATCATCTAAAAACCTAGGAAATAAAAAAAAAATAAACTAAAAAAATCTTTTTGCGGTGTTTTCAGGGTCACAAAAAATGCGAAAAATAAGGTTGCTCTAATAAAAAAAAACTTTACTACATTTAGTTTTTTCAAAATTCTAAACGTTCTCTTATAAGAGTGTACATCCATGAAAAAAATATTTTACGAGGTAACTCAAATATTCATAAGAGCTTCATACATTATAAAGCGTTACGTGCAAGTGACGTCATAGTTTGACCCCAATTTGTATGGCGCGTTTTGTACCACGCGACTTTAATGACTTTTCGACAGGTATATTATGAAAAGCGTTAGTCGTAGCGAAAAAAAAAATACCACGTTTACGTATATTTATTTTTTAACATGGTCTCTCTGATTATATTAAAACATTTTTTGGTGCAAGTTCTCCATTCTAAGTCAAATCCCGCGTCCCCCGCCAATGAGACCCGAAATATGTCCATGCGAAGTCAAGGTCATCTTATCAAGCTATTTGTGTGGCATTGTACTTAACCAATAAAAGTCCATTATCATACATAATACAGTGAAATCTAGAGACACGTGTGTCCATATTTTTCCCAGAGCTTATTTGCGAATTTATCCGTTTAGACAGCGCATAAATTGCTGTTACTTTGTCTTGTTTCTTTCTTTAATTAATCGTTGTGTATCTTCGCACAAAAATATCCCTAAGCGGCGGTCAACGTTCTCTTTGTTTTTATCGTTCCATTAATCTTTCACAAAATAAGCAAAACAATCCCTAAAGTGAAGACAGCGATCTGAAAAACGGAAAAATAAATTAGAGCGTAGCTGACTTTAGCGCGGAATGGAGGTCACCGACCGCCAAAAAAAACCTCACCGGGTTTCGTATTTCAGTGAAACATGAGAAATTTTTCATTTTATTTCATGAACCGCATCACGTCCGTGAAACTGTTTTGCAAATTTATGTCGCCATGTGCTGAAATTTTGATATTGAAAACGTCTTTTCGTTCGCTCCAGTGTATGCTACGATTTCACGAAAAAGTGCGATCCCCTGATATATCGGACAGTTGTGAAAATATTTTACTCAAAAAAAGCTCAAAAGATGCGTATTCACAAGAGCTGTAAGGTGCAAAAAGAATTATATAAAAAACAGTGAAAAAAAATATTTTTTTATTTTTTCCGAATTTTTTACTTTGGCGCTCGATATTTTGGAAACGAAGAATGATATCAGAGGAAAACTCCTCTGGACAATTTAGTCAGCTACAATAAAAGTCTAAAACAAAGGCAATCGGGTTAAGGGTTTGCCCTGTAGCCTAACCTTCTTGAAAAAAGTCAAAAAGTCAGAACGACATTTTTCACATGATATTTATGACTCGAAATATGTGAATTTTTACTTTCACTGTCGTCTACAAATATTAAGTTCTTCTGTATTCCGTGTAGGTACTTCATTAATTTATCTGAGTGCTTGTTAGTATTAAACGCGCCTTTGTACAAATAAAATGCCAATAATTTGTGCAATAATTTTTTTTCTATCAAACAATCAATTTATTCATTGAGTGGATATAGGACTGGTATGCAACAGTCAGTAAATGAATTTTTTTTTATTCGTTATAAAATCAAAATGTTTAATGAACGTCAAAGTTGTTAGTCATTTACCTACATTAATAACTGAAAAGGGGAACGTCGAAAGAAAGACTTAATTTCGCTAATTGAGCTCATCACATATGTAGCCGAGTGGCCCACTACCCTGGCCCAGATCTTCGCGTCGCCATCCGTCTCTTACAAATGATTGTATGTAGATTTTGTAAGTCATTCATAAAGTCAAGCGGGCCGGGCGTGATGACAGAACCTGCCGGTTTTCTCCGCCCATTGTAAGGCGCGACCCAGCGAGGTGCGCTGCGCCCGCGCAGTGAAATCGACGCAATATAGGTATTCGTGAATAGGGCCAGGCGATTGAGGTGAAACGACGAGTCGTTTGTGCGATTCGTTCAGGTATTATTAGGAAGAACTGGCTGTCCCGCGACTTCATTTGCGTGGGGGGTCGAAAACAGGCCACCAAGTAAAAGTGCAGCGTTTTGCGGGAAGGTCCGGTGAAGCTAATTCCGAAAAATTCGAAAATATTACAGCTAATATGGAGTAGCCTCCATACTAGGTTTTCATAAGTACCTGCTCTAGCGAATGTATGAAACAGATGAAATCGCGAAAGAATATCATTCTCATTTTCAGACTTAGTTTCATAATAAAAGTTATTTATATCGACGGGTAGAATAACTTTAAATTTCACCGGATCTCTCTGCAACACGCTTTCTATTTATGTATGTTCTGTCCTTAATTGTTACAATAAATGTCTATCTTTTGCTTTTATTTGTTTAAAGTAAAAAAGTAATGAAAACTGACCAAGTGTGAGTCGGACTGCTATGAATACGAAAACGCATTTTTGCTAACCAAAATACACCTAAAATAGGATAAGAGAATTAAGAAGAGGTCATTGTGCTGCCGACTTTACCTGTCGTATTTTTCCGATTAATATAAAAATCCTATAATATCATACAATCTCTTTTCTTTGATACGGTTAACATGTTTTACTGGAACTTATGCGTCGCGATAGATATATACAATGTTGCCTTGCCTTTGTATACGTACTGAAGAATGTATCAATTGCCTGTTGGTAGTAATATCTAATACACTCACGCAAATATAAACTGTACACGTAAAAATAAATAGACTCTGAGAAAGTCGTGTAGATAGTCAGATTAACTCAAATGAGGGCACATAAACTAGGCGTCGTCGGCATGCAGCAGAGAGAAACCGAGTAAGGAATCTACACCGGTACGCCCATGTTATTGTGCTGTTGAGAACAATTTAGTGGCATAAGGACGTTTAAAGAGTTCCTTCCTTTCTAGAGTGATCGCCACGGCTGCCGCCTCTGAAAGGTGCGCGTGAGTGCCCAAGATTTCTCTCGTGTGCCCGTATTCGGATTCAGGTCGCGCTGCCCGGCCAAATGCACACTGGTTTACTTACCTCAATGTTCTAGACAACCAGATGTGCCTCATTTTCCTACAAAGGTTTGTGGAGATTGGAGGCTGATATAAACTTTTTTTGTCTAGTTTATTTTTCCAAATATGGTAGATTTACTGAGTTGAACCACTCTATTGTGTATAAAGTATTTAATCATACCTAAGTACATACACTATTAGATATTCTATAGTGAATTCTATTATATATTCTATTGGATATAATATGGATTATAATAATTGTTCCGTTAACAAATTAAGAAACAAACAATCCATAGAGGTACTTAATTTGCATTTAAATTTCCCACCTTACCTATAGATGTGTAAATAGGTACATTACTGTATACAGGGTGTGGCGCAAAGAATGGATAGCCTGAAAAACGTTTCTAATCAGTAATTAACGATACTGATATCGTTATAATTAAAACACTTCCAATAAGTAAACTTTGAAACTGATTTTTAAATGTTCATACAAATTGACCCCGTGAAATTTCAGCATTGTAAGAAAAATACCGCAAAAAAATGAAATTCCTATTTTTAAACTTCTGCTTATGTATTGGCATTAGTTTGAATGCCTATTGATACTGAAGAAACGGTTTCAAAGTTATCTATTGAAAGATTTCCCTTTGGATTACGGTCAACCGTAAACGTTTTTTTCCATACAACAGCCGGCCAAGGACATAGTAGATGTATGAAACTAGATCTCGTGTCGTTACCGTTAACGTCCAATGTGAAATCCTCCATCCTCTACTAACACTACTAACACTCTATAGGTTAAGCTTTATTATGTATCAACTGTATATGTAAGTAAGTAGGTGTAGCAGATTACCCACAAATACGGAAAACACGCCACACGGAAAATCGTTTTAGAATGTCAAGTCGATATTTTTGCACGGCATTGAGCACACAAGGTCGACCATACTGACGGCAGCGATAAGCAGAAAGTGATTGTGTGATTGACGTTACATTCCTGGCCTTTTCCATTGCAAAGTAGAGACTTTAGGGCCTATCTAATGAGGTGACATAACAAGAATATTTTTCTAACGTAGGCGATCGATTGTGGTCATTTTACTTTACGTAACAGATCAAGGCAGATAACCTCTGTCCAGGCAAAGTTAATTGGGTTCCGCCCGCCTGTTTAGGATGAAAGTTCTAGGGACTCATCTGGGCGTCGTCATTGATTTTTAAGTAGGGATTCAATGGCCTCGTGTAAGACTTCACCAATCATGTTTGTTTTCATTTTTACCTTTAGATTTTACGAGATTTCAGGTTTCATTTAGGATATAAAGAAACGGACAATCCCATGTGTGAATTGAAATGAAATAAAAAACTTTATTGTACAACGGTTACAAAAAAATGGTTACTGGTTCCCAAACTAGGATTCCCTGTGTTATGGGTAGCTAGTTGAATATGAACCTTGCAATGAAACACTACTAGTCCCCTTTTTTGTTTGTGCAGTCGTGTAAAAATTTGCAAAGAAGGGGATTGGAAAAAAGAAGTAGAGAAAAGATGCTCCTAAGTAGCGTGCATGCGTGTAAATGTTGAGGTACTTTATTGTATCTTTACATCCGCAGAACAATATTTATTACATTGTTCTGTGTTTACATCCATGCATTCCACACAGTTACGTTACGAGTGACTTTCGCAAATAAAATGCAAACGAGGATGTGCTATTGACTGTACATAAAATATTATTCGAAGGTAGGAAACCTATGGCAAGTGGCTGGCTGGTGGTCGCCAATCGCCATCGGTGCCGGAGGATCTCCGTATCGCGGCGGCTGAAGGTCGCGTGGCGGTCATGCGCCTGACGTCACGCTGATAACGATTCGCGCACTGACCTTGTCGCGCGCCGAATCTCAAGGTCGCAGCTATTTGTACAGTCGGATAGGCCCCGCCGCCCGCGGCGCCCTCTCGTCGCGCGCGCTTTATTGCTCACATACAGGATGTTCCATTAAATCCTCGGCGTAAATTTTATAGTATTAAGTTGGACCCGTTTCTTCCGCCATTATTAATGGGCGAATCCCAAAGGCGTAGCCCATTTTTGATTTACCTGCGTCTTGCGATCATCGTTGGAATAGCACACAATATGGTTGTTTCTATTGCTGTTTCACCCAGAGTAAGAGTCGCTTAAAGAGTGAGAGGCAAGACTACCAACTGCTAAGAACATTGACACTGACAGCGAAACTCGAAATTTCGATCATATTTCGATTTCATTTGAGATACGCATTTTATTCGTGCGTGATTATTACTTATTAATGTAGATGCGTGACTCGATTTTTAGGTACTTTTTTTAACTTTCAAAGTTTAAGAATGTAAGTAAGTTGTCCGTTTCATGCATGCTTTTTTTATAACCACTTGGTGAAATTTGTTGAAATTATGTTAGTTCGGTGACAATGTAATATAATGGTACTATCGAGCTGATCTAATGATGGAGCCGGAATGTAGGGACTGTAACTCTGTGATAGAAAATGTTAGGACTGTCAAATTTAAGCTAGTACAGACATCTCGCTCCCAAAACCGCGCCACTGCAATTGCGCTGGGTGAATTGGGTGATGCCTCCATGAGATCCTGCAAGCTGCATTGTGGAGCTTTAGGCCAGACACAAAGATATACACACATATTCTCCACTGCTCATGCCCTCCAGCTGATAGTGATTCTACCAGGGCCTCGATTCCGTTAGTGCATTGTAGTATAATGATAGGTACACTGTCGGTTCACGTGACGTGTTTTTTCGTACCATTGACGCCTACAAGGTTTGATGGGTGTGCCCGCGTGGACTTAAAGCAGCCATGAAATAAAAACCGCCATGTTCATGCAGTTGTCATGTATGCATTAACAGAATCTAGGCCCTGGTCGACGAAGTCAGTTAGGTGTTTCGTCTGCTCCCTCCACCTACTTAGTCGAAGTTCCGCCGGTGTCTCTCCATCGAGTGGCTTAAAAGTAGAGAAACTTTTCCGGGACTTTAGCCGCTGCTTCGTTGGAACATGGTAATCGGATGGCGAAGCCAAAACTGAAGCCAAATATTGATAATTTGTCATCAATACATCAAGTACATCCCTCCCATTAAAATGATTACTTTTTGAAATTGTTGGTTTGCGATGAAGTTGCGGTCCTTGATTAATGTTTAATTAATGGTCTAATCTTTACATTATTGAGGAGTTTTGGGAATATGGTAAAAATGGGACAGCAGGAGTCCACCAAAACTAGTTAAAATTTGAAAGTGGTCTTCTACGAGAAAAAGGTTTGGGAATCTCCGATTTAGATGTCACCGTGTATATTGCTGATGAAAATTTCTTTGCATGTCTGTAAATGTTGTAATGAGATATGCTACTGATCACCAATACTGCTTTACTCATGTTACTTTGTGTTTTTAGTATGTTTGTGTCCTCACGAATCGAATCGAAGCTCCAATGTATCATATTCTCTTCAAAGTAAATAATAAGAGTTAAATAATAGCTTCGTGCTCAGAATGGTAGATCTGTCGCGAAATAAATCGATTATGTATCGGTCCCAGATTGCGACTTTTTTTATTTGTTATTTTGTCACCAGTAAGTACAGTAGTTACATTTTATTACGTTCAGTTATTAAAATAATACTATTCGTTATCAATTTAATAGATCAGTTTATAAATTTACTTTTGTGTTTATGATACCATGTTCCTTGTTGTGAGTGCATTTTATTATCGTTTTTGATCATTTTGTTGTTTTAGTTGATTTCTCAACAGTTATTGAGGTACCAAGTAGTCGTAAAGATGATGCAATTCAATCAAAAAGTTTAGCATCGTTCGTCGAGCAATCATTCGTGGAGAAATTATTGTTTTTTTTTTAATTTTTACATAAATAAAAATACATGTACAAATTTTTATGATCTCTTTAATTAGTTTGACTATACAGTTATCAGGACAAACCTGTTATAATAAACACAGAAACATTTATTATTATTATTATTTGTTTGGAAAACTTGTAGCTTATCTACGTTATAAATGGACAGAGACTTAGACTAATACTTAAAAGCTAAAAAATTCCGCATATTATTTGGCACTTGATCAATATCTTTAATACTTGATAAATCTACTATTTTGCGGGAAAACCCTATTATTTAAGAAATGCAAAACCAATTAAATTAGCGATAGTTTAAATGATACCCTAAAAACACGTTGCTTGACGTTACCGTCTAACTTTGTACACAACTTTTGTTCTAAAATACCACACTAACCTCCAGTTTCTCGTACACTAACACGCTGTTAATCTACTGTTAATCTAAAGTACATACAAAAAAAACCACTGACAGCTGTTAACAGTAGATTAACAGCTTGTTAGTGTACGAGAAACCGGGGGTATGTCTTACCGTTTACCTGAGCCGTTGTGAAAAAAAAATTTGGAGATTAGATTTTCCACGTTTCAGATTTATTTATTCCACTGGTTTTAGGGCTATATGAATGGAAAAATTAATTTAAGCTTATATATAACATATCTTAATATCTTATACCGGAAGAATAGATCGTTTAGCTTTGGCCTCGCAAGTTGGTCCTATCTGGCTTTTGTGCTGGGAGAATCAACTTTTAGTAGGTACTAAAATCGATCATTTAGGTACCATACAAAAGTTTGTCATGTTCATTTGTAAATAACTCGGCCACCAACTTGAAACTCCAAAGGGACAGATTTTTTATCTATCTATATCTTCTATCTATATCTATACTAATAATAAATCTGTAAGGGTCGGTCATGGAGTAAGTTAGTTTGTTTTCAGAGATATTGTGTTTATAGGCTCAATATATGATACTGAAACTAATTTCAAGATTTTTAGATTTTTTTTCTGTATGTGTGTATGTATGTATGTATGTTCCTCCATAACTCTTAAACCAATTATCCGAATTTGATGAAATTTGGTATAAAAACATATAGACATCTGGGACACAGGATAGGCTATTTAAATTCTAGCTCCAGTTATGATAAGACGTGGCCCCCATACAAATGCTGCTTCATAAAAATCGAAATGTACGCAAACGGAGTCGCGGGCACAGCTAGTACCTAAATAATTCGACAACACGATGCCGTTTAAAGTATACCTCAAATGCGTGTCCAGTTGACTGCCGAGTTTTTTGCGGGGCCTTATTGGAGCATTGAGTTAAAGTACTATTGGAGTCGCCATTTTTATTCTCCAACAACCAATATGATAATAGTATGTATTCCAAGTCGTAAAATCCTGCTTAGAGCACGCGCCCTCATTAATCTTCCACAGAGAAGACCCTTATTTGTATTGAAATAAGGACGAAAATGTCTTAACTCAATGGACTCAGTGGTGGCGCGGACTAGTACGTAACTACATAGGTATGTACTTATACCAAAAAACCATAAATAAGAAAAGTTTCACATCTATGATCACAGGCTAAATACTCTATAGAGTTTCATATTTCAGAAATACAGAAGAGACTAGCCAGGGTCCGGCCCCATGGATCTTCCACCGCGAACCGCACCCCCGCGCGTGAATGATTCCTTGCAATGATGGCTGCTAAGTTTTGCTGTTTTTCAATCATTTTCGTAGTTTGATTGTCATTTCTAGATTACAACTATTTCATTTTTTTTTCATTTTCTCACAAGTGCATTACATTTCAGTTGACTGTACATGAAGAATTTTACAATCGGATGTCTAAGCATAAATAGTAGCCAAAAATTAACCCCTTCTTGACGCAAAAATCTCATAACTTGGATAGGTTGTAATTTCTGTTTTAATCATTTATTCGCAATTTTACCAAGTACAAACCTACGTGTATCGCCTTATCATATTGGCAACTTTTCATTGTGATCCGATAAGTCATTTTTGGGGTTCCGTACCCGAAGGGTGCCAAACCCTATTACTAAGACTTCACTGTCCGTCTGTCTGTCTGTCTGTCTGTCTGTCTATCTATCCGTATGCCTGTCTGACACCACGCTGTTTCTCATGAACCGCGATAGCTAGGCAATTAAAATTTTCACACATGGTGTATTTCTGTTGTCGCTATATCAGCAAATCCTCAAAATAGAATAAAATAAATATTTAAGGGTGGCTCCCATATGACAAACGTAATATTTTTGCCCTTTTTTGCTCGATATTAATAACGGCAACAGGTAGACGCTTGAAATATTTACAGAATATTTAGTTCTATTCGCTTCAAAAAAAAAATAATTAAATTAAAATAAAATAAATATTTAAGCGGGGTTCCCAAACAACAAACGTTTTTGCCTTTTTTCCTTGATCTTTGTGTCTAATTTTATATAGATAATAATGGTGCGGAACCCTTCGTACCCGAGTCCGACTCGCACTTGGCCGGTTTTTTAAATAAACACCAAACTACGTTTGTATGGAATTTTGACGCTGAAGGCGTCTCTGTAGGTATTTCCGGAGGGTACTAAGTTCACTCCACGTTAGAGGCTACTAAGTTGACTCTCTAAAATAGGAATGACTTTGATACTTCACTTCCCTAAGCGGGTGATAAATTGTAGATTTATGCTATAACGTTTTTTTCTTAATTTTATTTATTATAAAATCTTTTGTGGTGAAACCTATTTTGAGATATTTTTTTCAGAACAAAACTCATGAGTTTTATGAATTCCGTCAACTCTTTTCAGGATTGGCTTTAAAAAACGGCGAGTGAGACTACTACATGTTTTCAATTATATAGACATACTGCAAAATATATATGGTAGAGACCTGAGGCCTAATTATGCGCTCAAAATCTTGTCGAAATCCTGACGTTTACGATAGCAATTAGTATGGAATTTGACAGTTACACGTTTGGAATCATTCAGGATTTGCTGCGCGTACTATAGGAACTGATAACCAATAGGTACAAAATCTCAATTTTGTCGTTCGCGGAAATCACTCAGGATCGGCCTTGTCGCACAATAAAAATATGTAAAATGTCAAATGTTAAGGCGATGCTCCACAATCCTCATACGAGAATAGTAATATGGTTGTTTAGTAGCATCTGAGAGATCGCTTGATCTATCTAGTGCAGGTAGGTAGGAGTTTTTCAAATGTAATTTTCATATAGGCACAAAGTCAACATCACAACATCATCAGCATTCGCGGTCTCTCGCCATTCGCATCCACGGGCCCTTTGACGACTTGCTCGCATCGTCCGACCATCGGGCTGTTGGTCTACCCGCTGACCACCGACCGGTTCCTGGCCGCTACTCAGTTACTGTCCTGGTCCACCAGACATCTTCCCGCCTCGCCACTTGTCCTGCCCAACGCCACTTCAGACTCGAGATTCGGTCACCAATATCGTCGACCTTCGTCCGGCGTCGAATGACGACCTTTGGTACTCTATCTACTAGTCTGAGGCCTAGCATGGCTCGCTCCTCTCTGCGCGACTTTCATTCGGTGCATATTCAGGATCGTGAGCGTCCATGTTTTGGCTCCCATACGTGAGGATAGGCAGAACACACTGGTTGAAAGTCTTGGTCTTTAGACATTGCGGGACATTCCATTTAAAGACGTCGGCAAGTTTTTCAGATGCAGCCCACCCCAGCTGAATCCGCCGCTCGATCTTTTTAAACTAGGATTGTCGGTCAAAAGATAAACATAGTCCAAGGTAAACAAACATACTCGTCGACCGACCACCTCCACAGGGCTATTACCGACGATCATATTCGGTACATTGACTCTTTAACCTATATTCTTTTTCTGAGTGGCACTTTTTTGTAAAATCGTATTACATAATGCCTTTGGATCTTTATACCTATTCTGAAATTTTCTGATTTCCTATGTGTACCTTGAACACAAAAAGTTAGTGCAACACTGCCTTAAAGGATGACCTCGGGTCGCGTGTCGCGGAAGCGCCAGTGTTCGCAAATTGGTAGGTATTGACCGAAGACTCAAGGTTAATAGCGACGTTAGAGCTGCGGCGAGCTGCCCAGCCGTCAGCTCTGTTTGACTGAACAATGAGGGTGCCTACTCCCGATCTCAGCCTGTTGCTAACTGAATTTATCTCGGTCACTAAGGCCAACAGGCGCAGTGTTTCAACTACGAAAATTATAAAATTACATCACATATTATATAGTTAACACTCTATTCTGAACCGATTTTTAGCAAAACATACGAACAGTGTATCTTTCTAGAAATACTGATTAATGTGGTGGTGGGTCTTTCATAGTTCTTTAATGTTCTAACGTGGGTTTCAAATACAATTTATTCACCGAGCCGATAATACAAAGTGTCTTACGGCTGCCGCACTTCAAATATCGGAGATATTTTACTTGAAGGATACTTTACTTCATTTTCTTAATCGACTAGCAGTGCCCGCGACTACATTTGCGTTACAAACGAAATAGCCTATGTCCACCCTGAAGATCCATTCTAAAAACTGGTACCCCCTAAGTCATCATCATCATCAGCCATTTGGCGCCCCCTGCAGGACATAGGCATCCCTCATGGTTTTCCAAGCCTCCCGCTCTTCTGCCGCCCGCATCCAGCGACTCCCCGCCAACGTAACCAGGTCGTCAGACCCCACCAGATGGGTGGGGGGCCTACCCCCTACGTACAAACTTACAAAATTTTCGTCTTTATGCTACAGAGTAAAGATATAGACTAGCCGATCTTCGCAACTTCGCTGGCGTCGAGCTTGCAATTCTATAAATGAAGGATTATGGGTCAGTCTAGCTATTTGTCTAGCACGGTAAAGCATATTATAGTTTACTGATAGACATACGGGTCTCGCTTTTTTTACAAACACAACTAGTACCTAGCTAGACATAATAGCCAGTTTGATCCGTAATTCCTTATTTTTACACAAATGTCCAAAAATAATGTAATATTGTAGGATTTGATTGATTCAGTGATTGCGTTGTGTAGAAGTTATTAATAGGGGTTAAAGTATGAAATTGCCGTTTTATTGCAATAGGTTCTTTGAATTGACATATAATCTTCATGGTTTGAGGTTTTCGAATGAAACTTTTTTCAAATGGTTTCTATGATGTTCTTTTTTTAAAAAATGTGAAACATTTGAATATCGACTTTCAATTGTTTTTGTTATTCAATTTAGACAAGAAAGATGGATACTGCGAAAATTCGAGTGATTTTTTAATACGAGTTCCGACCCGGAACTAACGCGACAGAAACAGCCCGCAATATCAATGCTGCGTTTGGAGAGGGGTCTACTAATGAACGCACCGTGCGATTTTGGTTTAAACGCTTTCGTGATGGAAATTTCGACTTAAAAAACGAGCCACGAGGAAGACCGCCCACACAGGTGAATAACGATGAATTAAGAGAGATAGTGGAAGCCGACCCTAGTCAAACTACCCAGGAATTAGCGGCATGGTTTAACGTTACCTTACCCACAATATTGACTCAGTTGTGTCAAATCAATAAAATAAAAAAATACGAAAAATGGGTGCCTCATAATCACTCGAATTTTCGCAGTATCCATCTTTCTTGTCTAAATTGAATAACAAAAACAATTGAAAGTCGATATTCAAATGTTTCACATTTTTTAAAAAAAGAACATCATAGAAACCATTTGAAAAAAGTTTCATTCGAAAACCTCAAACCATGAAGATTCTATGTCAATTCAAAGAACCTATTGCAATAAAACGGCAATTTCATACTTTAACCCCTAATATTTATTTATTTATATATGGTAGTACGTTTCTTCATCATCATCAGCCATTTGACGCCCCTTGCAGGACATAGGCCTCCTTCGTGGTTTTCATAACCCCTTGATGGTTATGAAAACCACGTTTTGCCATAATCGCCACGCTTGGCAGGCGGGTTGGCGATCGCAGTATGCGGTTGGAATCTCAAGAAGACGCTGCTGCCCGTCTCCTGGTAATTGATTTCCTTAGTCGCCTTCTACGACATCCACGGAAGGAAATGGAGTGACGCTATTCTTAATCCGGCACCACACGGATTTTTTTTTGAGATTTTTATGTTACCGTTTTGACGGCGTGATTAATATTATGTATATCTATGCCAATTTTCAGCTTTCTCGTACTAATCGTCCCTGAGCTAGGCCGCGGACATACAGACGGACCTACGAACAGACAGACAGACGCATGGATATGGCGAAACTATAAGGGTTCCTTGTCGACCACAGAGTCCTAAAAAGGGTGGGTCTCCTTCTAGGTTCGTATATTTTGACGACCAACTACGGAACCCTACAACGCGTGGCCCGACACGTACGACACGCAGGTTTTTTGTTTCGTTATGTCAGTTTTTCTATTTATTAAGATGATGATGAAGTGTCACGTTAGATTAGTTAGAGCGTGTGAAGTCACGCCGCCGCCCATTATCAATTTGTGAGGGCATGCCCCTCCAGCGTCCCGCATCATCAGTCACATCATCAGGCGCGGAGCGTCAAACTGTCCGTAACGAGACCAAGGTTTCGGCCAATGTCAATGTCATTGTCAAAGCTATAGTTACAAATCCACCAACTGAACTATGGACTGTCTCTGGGGGCGCCACAATCTTACTAATACCTATTATAAATGCGAAATTTTGGATGAATGGATGTTTGTTACTCAATCACGCCAGTGTGGCTGAACGGACGTGCATGTAATTTTATTCTATAAAAGTACACATCAATTGTAAAACTTTTTCAGGTACAATAAATCATTTAATAAAAATAATAATAAAAAAATTCCATGCGAACGAAGTTACTAGCAACAGCTAGTAACATAATATTATAATTTAAAATGTTGCATTAAATTAGTACGCACCCATACTTACCTTACTAACCTTACCTTTTTATTTTGTTCCCCTCTCTTCCGCTCTACAATGTTAGTAGGTAGGTTAATGTCTTCTGTAATCTACATGTAATCTAATGTAATCTGTCTGATTCTTATATTAATAAATTTAAGCTATCCGTTTTATATAACTTACGATAAGTTGGACTAATTTACCAAGTTGTGTAAAATATAATATAAAATATTGTAATTTGTAAGCACATCTTAGGGGAATATTCTGGTTGTGACGATTTTTTGTTTTTATTTTGTTCTTTTTTTGATATTTTTTTACCTATCCTCAATTATAACACACCAATAGGAAATGAATGAATGAATTGGCCCCTTAAAGTTTAATACAAATGTATTACCTTCCGATACACTTGTCTGCAAACTTTACGGTCACAGCAGAGCGTCGTCTCTGTCACTAGCACTCTTTTTCTGGTACATAAGGTCGATTTTGTAAAAGACTTTTTTAACGAAATAGTTGATATGAGTACGATGCGATGAGGCTAGGAGCTAGCTCATGAAGACATGAGCCATGCCGAGAGCTGAAGCCCGGAGGTGGCTCGCAGGCGCGAAGGTCGTGGGGCGCGGGGCGTAGGGGTGTCACATCAGAGCAAAAACCGGCCAAGTATGAGTTGGACTCGCCTACTGAGGGGCTTCGTAACACCCCATAAATATATGCTTGCGTATTTACTTTGCGAAAGTGTCATTTTCTTAGTTCAGGTCTAGACTTTTAGTGTTACATTAAGAAATCACGCTTTTCGTACGACACCATTCTTTTTGTTGGTCGATTCGCCATCATGTTACTGTAGTAGCATTTATAAACGCGAAAGTTTATGGATGATATGTGTAACTAATCAGTCGAGGGCAACAGCTAATAACATATATCCTGCGAAAATGTTAACTAACCTATTACGATTTAAGAGAAAGCACATGAAGAAGAGAAAGGAAGGTTGTATGCACATAAATAGGGTGTAGTTGGAAGATGCATGGGTGTCACAGAGCTGGTTACGCAACGCGCCGCCACGTGAAGTGTGGAGTTCAATGTCAATCACGCACACACGCGGCCACATTTGCACACGCGCAGTCAGATAGCGCGCCGCTGTTTGCGTGCGGCCGCGATATAAATTTAATCGCAGCCAACCCGCTTCTATCTTCTCTTCACTTCCCGAAAATAATTTTATCTTATTTTTGCTTTGATTACGACATCGCAGTTTTTGCGCGAGGTCATGGTAAAGTCAAGGTGGACGTTCTTATCGTCTTCCTTGAAATGATATCATTGCACAATGTTTCTACAAGCCGCTGAAAACGTTATTATTTTCAATTAGGTGGCGAAACCCACTAAAATGTTTATCAGTTGTGTGATATTTTATATTAATCATTTGTTGGAAAGGAGTTCTTTCTCATCCAATTTTGAGTAACCAATTACTTATTAAGAGCTACCTACGTCTATTACGAATATACGTTCGTACGTACAGTCAGCACCACATCGAGCGTTACACATTTGCGCTCTACTAAGATACGTTGAAGACGATTTTGAAACAAAAATGTAAAGGTTGACTTGCTGTCGACAGTACCTACGCCTACGCGGCACCTTATAGTCTACGAATTATTCTTTGACCTAAATGGAAACATGTCACCTTTTGTCTAGCACAGGGCATCGGAGGGCGCAGCGCCCTAGGTCAAGGGCGTGCCCGGCTGACCTACATACTCGCTAATGTGCCCTTAACAAGGTCGTCTCACAGCCACTTCACTGATGCCTGTCCTAAATACTCGCTCGGCTGGACTAAAGCAGCCATAGGTACCTGTATCTTCACAACAAAGTAGGGCGGGCGCCCCAGTTAAAATTAAAGCAGTAAAATGTCGCTTTAGCAAAAGCCTTTGGTTTCTAGTTCGACAACTGGTAAGTATTATTAATGAGGTATTTTTGACATAGAGTAAAGAATTTTGAACTTTTGCATTATAATTATCGATTAAGGGGCGACCCGGAACTAACTAGCGCCACCAATAGAATTAAATAAAAATAAAAACCGACTTCCAAACACTACAACACAAAAAATTTAGAAATAATTTAAAAGAAATATATGTCCTGGTCATGAAACTGGGCACCGACTACAAATTATACTTCTACAATACCTCCATATATACATACTTCTAATTTAAAGGTATTCTCTTAAATTATTTCTAACTTTTTAGTGCTGTAGTGTTGTGAAGTCGGTTTTAATTTTTTATTTAAAAATTTTTCATTCTTCATTTTTAGTGGGGAAGCGGGAGAAAAAAAAAACAAAGTCCCTGATAACCATAATTAACCCTACTTCATTCGTTGCTTTAAAATTTGAAGTTCTCAGTTTCCATCTCCGGAAGTCTTCACCAGTACATCACCAAATTACCTTGGGACTACTTTTACGCAATTTTATGAAACATAAGAATATTACTAAAGGATGGGCCCCATTAGGCCTGGTTTACTGCTGTCTATTGAAGAGTGCCGTTCTCCATCTCTGAAAGTCTTCAGCAGATCTTCACCAAATTAAAATGGGACCAATGGGACGTTATATCTATTCGAACAAAAAATAATTGTCGACATCGGTTAAGATTTGACGGAGTTATGCGAGAACATAGCCAAAAAAAAGAATATACGCGTCGAATTAATAACCTCCTCCTTTTTTGAAGTCGGTTAAAAATCATATCTGCTTTTATAATATGTACGTTTTTTGTGAAAAGTGAACAAAATAAATCCCAGTAATTGTTACACGTATTTTAAGAACCGGCCGCCCACCATGCGCCACCGAGAACGTACTGCCAAAAACCTACGACTTTAATCGATTTCCTCTAACAACGGTCGTTTTTGGAATTGGCATGGTTTACCGTAAGCGGTGTTATTTATAAAAACACGATTCCTCTGCAGCACTTCAAATAACTTTACCACAAACTATTTAAACTGTCTCTGAAGAGTGTTTTAAGGAATCGTCTTTTATAATAAGACCGCAAATAAGATGTGAAAACATGTTCTAGGCTGCAGGTTCTAATAATAGCTCTCACCATTGTTGAATTTATGATGTTTTTGCATAAATGTATTGTGAAAGAAGATATTATGATTTTTTTTTCTTTGGTGGCGCTAGATAGCTCCGAGAAGCCCTTTAGTGAGTCTTTTTTTATAGACTTATTGATAATTTCACACTTTTGCGTTATAGTTATTGATAACTAGCGGTGAAATTAACGATTTTCGGATTTGCGTTTATTGATATTTTTTTTAATATTATGGTTTATTTCTAGGTCCACCTACTTACTTTTTTGAACCTGGTCAGACTCTTCCGACAAAAGTTCAAGTAAGTGAATCTGGACTTAAGTTGCTTACGAAAATTTTATATCAAGGTTTACATAATTTTATTATATCCGGGTTACATGCGCTCTACCGGGGTTACAGCTCCCGGTAATCAATTTTCATACATAGAAAAACCTTCCCTGCTATTTAACACATACATACTATCAAACACCGCCACCGTAAAGCAAAAATCCCGGGAAACACGTACTCGTAAAAAAAGATAAAGAAAGGAATATGAACTAAAATAATTAAATAATCAAATAATTTTTGGCACCCCGATTTTACAACTCCCTTAATGCTACAGGCCCAGTAAAGAGACATACAAATTTTAAAATCAGGAAAATAATCAAGGACTGGCTGTTTCCACTTAGTTATGAGGCTAAATAAGCACTTCTGCTCATTCTAAAATTAAAATCCTAGAGAGCGAAGCCTGGAGCGGCTGGGGGTTGTCTTGCCCCCTAGTTAATCATATATATTCGTATAAATTATGAGTTTAAAAACTGATTTAAGGCATTTTAACTAAAAAAAACAAGTGGATCATTTATAAAAAAACAGTATAAAACTTGAGAATGTTGTATCTGTAGCCATTTTATCGAAAACGGCCTGGATTGGCCGTATGTATGATGACGTAGCAGGTCAGTAAATATAGAATCTGTCAAGTTTAGAATCCCTAAAATTCTCAATTTTTTCAAGGAACCTATAGTAGTACACCTATTTGCTTTTCCACGCCCTAAGACTTAAAAGTTCCCGCTCTGGGGGCACATACTAGATGGGGTTACAGTAAATTTTAGTACCCACTTTTTTCTATAGAGTCGACATTACTCGACATTCTTCATAGTAGTATTGTTCCGTAGAGTTGACGTTTGTTTGCTTACTGACCAGTGACGGCACTGATTCCTGTCCGACGCGGTATTGCCCAAGATAGCGTTTTGGCGGCTTATTTTAAAAGTGAATTATTATTTGCTTTTTTTAGGAAAAATACACGAAAGAATTTAAAATGACCACTTGCTGAGCACGCGATGAACACCAACAAAAAATCTGAGATGGTTTTCAGAAACCTGTCGAATAGCCTATTCTCATGTTCTTCGAAAATTGGCCGGTTTTTTATCTATATTAGTATCTAGGCAGCGCTGAGCTGTTTTTCGTTGGCAAATGCAAATCATGAAATAAAAAGTCACCTTGCTTGGAACGAACGTATCCTTCCGCTTCCCAATTTGCTGAATAATACTGAATAGAACAAAACACCTACTTGAATTCGCCAAATAAAGTGTTTAAGCAGTTGCTGTCTGGTTTAGTCTATATTCTGGCGATACATTACATTTTAGACTGTTGGGCGCAGAGGAGAAAATATTTCTATTATTCAGATATTAGGTACGATGCAGCCGGTACAATGTAACGAGATACGGTTTTGTATTTCTGAATACGGCTGCAGACAATGCTCGCAGCGCGACCCCGCGATGGCCTTGTAGTGACCTTAAGTGTCCCCGCCGCGCCCGCCCGCGCCCTTCCCAGGCTCAGAAAATACGTAATACAGCCCACGTGACCCTGTAACAATATCCAAGCCGAGTCTCCTTTAGGTTTGGCTTTGGTTCCTGCTCTGTTAGCCGAGTCGTAAAGGACTTCGTGGAATAATGACATCGATCTATGACGGGCCGGGCAGTGCAAGGCGATCTTTATTAGTTAGTTTCTTTGGAACACATTGACAATGAGAGCTAACACGATACCATTGGCCTTGCAGTCATACTGGGTGTCGTCCTCCTTGGAAATTTTTCTAAATTCATTATTATGACCAAACAAGGGATGGTCCCTCACGATTTTTTCCTTCACCGTAAGCGAGTGGTATTGCTACTATAACTTCACAAATGTACATAACTTAGAAAACAAAGTCATAGGTACATGCCCGCACCTGAGTGTCTGAGCTATTCACATACCTCAGCGCTTGAAATCGCCAATCCGCGGTGGGCACGCGTGGTGATTAAGCCCATGCTCTCTCCCTGAGAGAAGGCCTGTGCGCTACAGTGGGACGTATATAGGCTGCTTATGCTAATAAGGGATGGTCATACTCCGACTAAATAGAAGATGTATTAGCGAAAGACAAGATAAAAAGTACCCAAAACGCGTGTGTATGCGGCGATTTGTCAGGATCGTGGCGAGTGGTAAACTCTGGTCTCTGCCTACCCCTCCAGGGTACAGGCGTGAGTTTATGTATGTGCAAAATAAAATACACGGCGCTGTGGGTGCAGGGTGGTGCGAGGTCAAAGAGTAAGGAACGGTGAGCGGGATGCTAACGTACCGAGGCCTAATTATGCGCACAAAATCTTGTCGGAATCCTGACGTTTACGATAGCAATTAGTATGAAATTAGACAGTTACACGATTAGAATCATTCAGGATTTGGTGCGCGTAATATAGGAACTGATGTTCGGTTGCCGGACGATGCCGGACGTTCCTTATCAGCTCTTCCAACCACATTCGATAGATATATTTATTTCTTCAACCTTTTTTTCATATTCTCCATAATATATTATGTCCACAGTAACGCAAATTCCCTTCGCAATTCTAGAGACAATAATAATATTATTCTCTTTCAGTCCCCAACGCATTTTTTGTCGTTTTATACACGACCGCAGAATAAAAATAGTTATAACGGGTATTTGTCTGCCCAGGAAATCGAGTTAGAATCGACTTCAAAATACCTATAGGGGTGTATTTAAAATTAATTTCAATCGTTGGAATAGTAAACTTGTGGCGAACATGCGCGCGTACTATAAACTCCAACATTCCTGCATCGCGCAAGCAAAAATGTTTCATATGACATACACTAAATATAACGTCCGACGAACATTAGTCGGACCGGCCGTCCCCAGGCATACGATCTGCCTGGCGGGAAATTTCCCTTAATAATGGAAGAGCACGATCACCCGCTCTTCCCTATAAACTATTCATCCAAACAATTTTGTAAAAAAGGCAATTTTTATCTATATGATTTTTTTCTGACGATAAGCGAATTTATTTTGATAACTAATACATTTTTCTACTTAAATTACTTTCCAACGATTAAACTACGGGCGTTTAATTAAGTTCCTTGTGATTTAATTTTTCTACTTAAATTACCTTCTAACGATTGAAATTAATTTTGAATATACCCCTATGGCTATTTTTAAGTCGATTCTAACTCGATTTCCAAAGCAGACAAATATCCGTTATTATTATGTACTTATTACGATTTTTAATCTTTATTGCGCTAATTACATATTAAAATGTACAAGGGCATACTTAATGCAAAAACATTCTCTTCTTCATTTGAGGTTATGGGAGTTTTATTTTATAAATTCATTTTATTGCATCGTAACAATTTTTTTACAGCGCGACGTATTACGACGACGCGCGACGACGATTTATGTTACAGCCATTATTATAAAAGTTCACATTATTTTTGAATAGCCTTTAAATGGGTCTCTTTTTGTCTACATATTATTAATTTACGCTTTTCAGTCATAGTAACTTGGCTGGCTTCCATAATTTAGGTACAATTTGAACATAAACCTGGATGTTGTAAGCCTTCAATTGATTGATATTCGACGCTATATTAATTAAGCTCGAGGTCACTATGTAATGAGTCCCGTTAGAATATAGACAGATAGGCCATTGCGTGTGCGTTCTCTGTAAGTTAGGGCCTTGGGTATTTGTGTCACGCCAATATTATGTTTTCGACCCTTCGCTTGTCTGACCCAAAAAACATGAACACCGAGGAGTCGAGGACGAAGTGGGACAACGACTTTTCGACTTCATGGACGAGGATTTGGGGCAATCCTTCGCTTTATAGCGCGGTATGGAGTCAATTAGATTACTGATAAATGGGGACGCGAGAAATGAGCACACGAGGAGAAATGCCGTGCTCAATGGAGAGCTCAATATCCATTTAAAAAGAACGGTATAAAAATTAGATTTCTTAAAGCGCTACTTTAGATTTTTGTAAAATCATCGATATATTTTATTTTACGATATTTTGCGGTTTTTGCTATTTAGTGAAACTGTGGAATGGAATACATGCTTAAATCAATATGTGTTGAATAGAATGGACATTCTTACATAAAATCAAATGATTTATACGAAAATACAACATTTGAATAGAATGGACATTATTCTTATATAAAATCAATGAAAATACAACATTGGCAGAGCCCGCATAGCACGAATTTGATATCTAAAGCCTGGCATTTTGCAAACACGCGTATCAATCTGAAAAACTTCTAGAACAAAAGTTGTTGCATCACCAAAACACTAATTTACGTGTAACAGGAATTGTGCATTTTAGAGGTAACCATGTGTATTGTGTAGCTGTAGTATGTGAGCCGAAGTCTGCCCTATAGAAACCTTGCTACGCCGTAGCACCATAATTCAGATGTAAAATATACAAGACAGCTTGAACAGAAGGAGCTTTTATAATACTTTTGGGTATTCATCATATTAATATTATTTTACTAAAAAATAAAATGCTTTATTTATGTCTTTGGGTGAGTGTGTGGGGATGAGTCAGTGTGTGCGGTTACTTATGTGTGTATATGTTCAATATTGGTTAATAGTTAATTCTGGAGGAAACAGTTTTCAGGTTTTGCGTCAATACTTTAAGCATTATCAATCATCCTGTTGTCCCTCATTAGGGAAATAAGGCTTTCAAAACATACTTCCACAGCGGCCGATTTTGCGCCTTTAGTCTACTGTTAACAGCTGTCAGTCGTTTTTTTTTTGTATGCAGTTTGGTCAATTGACAGCTGTTAACAGTAGATTAACAGCGTGTTAGTGTACGAGAAACTGGGGAGCGTCTCCAGGTGGTTTTAGGACGTCCTCCCTTTCTCGTTCCAGTGGGAAGCAATCCATCCAAATGGGTGGTTATCGGACCTCCTCATTGTATGTCCTATCCAACGCCACTTTCGCATCTTTAACTCACTGCGAATTATTAATTCACTTCCTTCTTATCTCCCCAAAGGAGAGTAGTTTTTCGAGCGTGTGAATACAGAAATTGCGCATTTTAATAACTATTTCTTTGACAATAAAGACCGACTTCAAGCAAAACACGCACTAAAAATAAGAGTTCAATGACTTTCTCTTGGATCCCGTCGACGGTCAATAAAAGGATGTCGCCCAGGAAGTACCTCATGGAAGTAGCCCCTGGAAATACCGCCTTTCTACCAAAGAATGAATGAAATACGTGGTCATCCGTCTGGAGAATATGGAGGATTTTCTACCAATCCGAAGCCAGAATCAGCCATCGCATTTGGACTTGTGCGCTGGGGCGTTATCTTGATGAAACAAACCTTAGCGAGTTTGTCACGCCGTTTTTCGCGTATTTCGTCACGCATCTTTTTGATTTGTTCTGCGTACATATTCCTCGTAATAGTGGCTCCATGACTAAGGTATTCAATCATCACCACCCTTTGGCTATCCCATGATCTTGCTGGCGGATGGAATGGCCTTGAATTTTTTAGGGGTCGGTGATGATGGTCTCTTACAAGTCATGGTTTTTTTTTTCAGGGTCGTAATTGTGAAGCCATCTCTCATTCATAATTAGAAATCGAGCAAAAAACCGGTCAGGATCTTGTTGTATCAGTTTCAAACTGCTTTGTGGAATTCTCAGCCTGGTTCGTTTTTGTTCGGCCGTTAGCATTCTAGGCACCCAATGCGCTGAGACTTTTTTCATTTCCTAATGATACACTTGCAAGTCTTGATTTACTTTTTCCGTAGTAAAATTTTTCAAACATAGATATTTAATTACCGCGCGAACTTAAATTTTCTCCATTTTTCATTACTCGTTGCGACAGAACATAAATAAGAACCTTCTATGATTGAAAAAGCAAAAGAGCATCCAACTTTTTTCATTTTATTATGTCGATGAATAAGTGGGCCATGCCTGCCAGTATTTTCTTTTTCTCTATCAAAGGAGTTTGTACCTCATTCTCACTACATATTGAACACCCCTCGTAGGTTGGCATTAAGCCTTCCCACGCGTCCCAGACGCTATCATTGCGTGGGCGTGTGTGCGTGCGGTCTGATTACTGCGTGCTCCCGCTCGCGGCAACTCCGAAGGTTGGCTGATGACGTCAGCATGAGGCTCAGGCAGGCATGTCGCTCCCGATGAGATATCGACCAAGGGTATCCAAGTGGATTAATTAGGACTAAGATCTTAGTAGGGTTCCGTACTCCAAGAGTGCAAAGGCGACATTTGCCTTGTGCCTCGGCGTATGTTCGTTTGTTTGACCTATAAAAGGCATTTTCTCTTGAACCGTAACAGGTAGCCTTTTTTCACAGAATATGTGTTATAATGGCGTCTTGACCAACAACTCATAAAAATACAAAGGTAAGTAGCAAGGAAGTTCCCATATAAGACACGAGTTTTTTTTGTTTTTGCTCTATCGGAAAATCGTAATACATTTGATGTGATCATAGAGCTGTACCTATAGTATAACAACACATAATAACAACCGGCCAAGTTTGTGTCAGCCAGCCAATGGTTCCGAACTGAATATAAGAAAACACGATGTGGACCCTAACTCGCTCTATGTCTATTTTTCATTGGAATAGTTTTCAAGTTCAAGATCTATTCACAAGTGCTCCCACAACGATAAATAAAAGATATTAGGAAATTATAAAAAAACGTAATATTATTATTTAAACTCTGTTAACAAGTAATGGCAAATTTAAAAGAAATATTGAAATGCTGTACCTGCTTGCTTACTCATGTAAGCGGCTCTTACTTTCTTGGAACATTGAAGCTGCTTCTGAAGCCCAACGAGGAAGCTATGTAAACATGTAGATTCACGCATTAGGTATTATTTAAACAATTGTTCCTCCGAACAAGGATAAAGGGCACATCCCACGCGAAATGGGGTGGGGGCGGGTGTGGGGTAGGGGCGTGGGGGCTGGGGTGGTCCGGGGCACGCGCGGGCGCGGCGACCTTGCCCGGCGGTGACACGTCGACCTTGGCCCCAGCCCCGCGCCTCGCGCTCCCGCGCCTCCCGCGGCCCCACAGCCTCCCAACGCCTACGCTCCGTACGAAATTGAATACCTCCACCGAACGCCCTTAAGAGTGTATACGGCGTTGGCGTTTCCCTCTCGCGAGTAAACCTAGATAGGGAATTATTAGATATAACATAAAAAAAAGACGCACGTCTAGTGACTCCCATCGTTTAAATTACTGCAATATCATTATGATGACTATTCTACAAATAAACTCGTTGTCTATTAAACATTGTGCAATATGATTTTTTACTAATTCTGTTTCAAAAATTCTAGTTGCATATCAAGTTGACTTTTATAGTTTCTTTTGGTGCGCAGAGTTTGACGTGCACTTAGCATTGCTACGTAATAACATTGCGGACAATAAAAATATATCCACCGCTGCCAGCTCAAACGCTTCCTTAAAACTTGCAATTGACTTCAGTGCCACTGTAAGGTCGACTAATGTAAATGTTAAAGCTGCTGTTACGTCTCTCATGCTATATCGCTCGTACAATCAAATTTTTAGTAATTACAAAAAAAATGTTTTGTGGTATAATTTGATCTTGAGTGTAAAACATAACATAAACATTTACATACATTGCTTCTGGCCCCACACTAGGATACCCTGTGTCGTGGGAACCAGAAACAACGACATCACAAACGTAAACATCCAAGACCTGGGGTTTTTTTTTGTCCCCAGCCGGGATTCGAACCCGGGACCTCTCGCATGGTATGCAGATGCACTACCGCTGCGCCACGAGGTCGTAAATGTAAATACACTGTTGGTAATATAATTAATGTGGTCTGAGGGTTTGACAGATTATAATATTACGGACATTTTAAATATATTCTCTTATACTTAGGTTTTAATTTCTAAAACTTATTGTTTAATTCAAACAAGACTAACGACCTTATTTATAAAAACACGATTCCTCTAAACCCAATCTAAAACTCTGTTTATTTAATGTGTGGCTACATCTTTTCCTTGTAAAATCTCCAACACAGACTATTTTAATTTTGAAGTGTTTTAACCCGTTACCGCATGGATTTTTTAAAATGTTTGAAACAATATTAATGATATTCTAAATAGTAAGTAAGACTTAGGAAAAAGACAAATAAAGATCCAAAAGTGTTAATGAATTAGTTATTTTACGAAATAACTTTGTTTCAAATACGGAACCCTAACCAATAAATATCTCGTCACAAAGAACTGCGATTCGTCAGTGTCACGAAAATGTCGACCCGAATGATTTGGCTGCCGAGAGTAGTTAGCAATGGTCGGTTTAGCATTGATATCTGTTAATATATATTTTAAATATACCCTCAGCTAACAAATCAACTTTAATTTGTCCATAGATTTGGTTTTAATATAACGCTAAGAATATTTTATTTTAGGTGTTCCAAATCTGGAACCATGTGCGGTAAAGGGTTA
Source organism: Yponomeuta evonymella (assembly GCA_963969515.1). Lineage (NCBI taxonomy): Eukaryota > Metazoa > Arthropoda > Insecta > Lepidoptera > Yponomeutidae > Yponomeuta > Yponomeuta evonymella. The sequence goes on from OZ018346.1 coordinate 10,542,045, forward strand.
AGGAATCGTATTTTTATAAATAACACCGTAAATGTATAGAGTTTCCTCTACCAAGTGTCAAAATAGTTGACAGCAATGTTATATTGGGTAATGATAAACTAGACCTTGTAGAAGAAACTGTATATCTAGGTATCATCATTGATGCAAAGCTTCAATGGGGTCCTCATGTACAAAAAAATGGCAAATAGGTTTAGTTCAGCAGCATAATAATATGCAGTTAAAAGAATCCGGGAACCAACTGACCTCCCAACTGCTAGCCTTGTTTATTTTAGTTACTTCCATAGTATTATGTCATGTGGCATACTACTGTAGGGTCGGACAGCAGTCATTAAGACCATCTCCGTCTTCCAGAAGAGAGTGATCAGATTCATTTATATGCTAGGCAGTCGGGATTTGTTAAAAGATTTCTTTAAAGAAACTGACATCCTGACCGTTGCTAGTCAGTATATCTATGAGAATATTATGTACGTCAGGAAAAATATCAGTAACTTTAACACTGTGGGTAACTAACATAATGTAAATACTAGAAATAAACATGAACTTTCGTTCCCAAGATACGCTTGGTTTCTAGAAGGGCGATCAAATGTTAATCTCATGTTAATCTCACGTCAAGCTAATTTCAGCCAATCACGTGCCGGTATTTTGAATTAATCTTAGATTAATCTCTTGTTACACTTGAACACTCTTTCAGAAACTGAGGCTAGGCTGGCAAAATTTATACATCCTTTGTGGAGCATTGTATACGTTTCTACAATAAGATCCCTGAAGATATATTAATTAGGCTTGTTAGAAGCGCGGTTCAAAAAATGTGTAAAGCACACTTTGTGCCAAAAAAATTTTAAATGAAAAATAAAAACCGGCTTCAAAATAATACAACACTAAAAAGTTAGAAATAATTTAAAAGAATACCTTTAAATTAGAAGTACGTATACATGTATTGTAGAAATATAATTTTGACATCGTAATTTTTATTATTTGTCAATACAATCATGTATACAGCAAGGCATTGTGTTACCGATTGCATTGAAAAATAATAAAAATGTCAATGTGCTAAAGTGGGCATCGTGCTATCAAACCATCTGGAGTCGGTGCCCAAAAAATATTTATTTATTGATACTGTTATTGCACTTAAAAAAAAACTAAACTAAACTAAACTTCTGTGCCCAGTTTCAATTTCAGCACATATAGGTATTATGATATATTGTTCCGTGTGGCGCCGGATGGCCGCGGATTAAGATAAGATAAGATAAGATAAGATAAGATAAGATAAGATAAGATAAGAATATTCTTTAATAGCGTCGCTCCATTTCCTTCCGTGGATGTCGTAGAAGGCGACTAAGGAAATAAATTACCAGGAGGCGGGCAGCAGCGTCTTCCTAAGATTCCAACTGCATACTGCGATCGCCAACCCGCCTACCAAGCGTGGCGATTATGGCAAAACCCCTCATGGTTATGAAAACCACGAGGGAGGCCTGTGCCCTGCAGTGGGCGTCAAGTGGCTGATGATGATGATGACATATATTTTGAGCACCGACCCCAAATTATACTGTTCAATTTTTAGTGGGGGAGCGGGGGAAAAAAACAAATCTCTTATAATCATAATTTACCTTACTTCATTCTTAGCTTTAAACTTAGAAGTTCTCAATTTCCATCTCCGGAAGTCTTCACCAGAACATCACCAAATTACCCTGGGACTGCTTTTACGCTATATAATGAAACATATGCATATTACTAAAGGATAGGCCCCATAAGGCATTATTTACTTCTGTCCAATAAAGAGTTCCGTTCTCTATCTATGAAAGTCTTCTTCAGATCTTCACCAAATTAAAATGGGATCTATTTAAACAATAAAAGAATTATTGAAATCGGTTAAGATTTGACAGAGCTATAAAGGAACATAGCAATATGTAATAGATATGTAATAATATGTAATAATAATAGATATATAAGAGAACCTCCTCCTTTTTGAAGTCGGTCAAGAAGGGCTACTATAACATTGAAGATTATTTAGATGACAAAGATGCCTGGAATTAAAGCCAGTTCAATGCATCAGTTCTAGGTTATTGTATAATTATCTAAACTCTGTTAATTAAGGAACATATTTGAAAATACTAAGTTTGGATTTTTTTTGTCCATTTTTTCTCCAAAATTATGTAGATTTTGAAATGGACACCTAGTTTTACTTGTTATGTTCATTCAGTGGCGTAGCATAGGTCACTAGTACCCGGTGCGGATTCCAAATTTGCCGCCCTCTTATTTTTGTAATCCATTATAAAAAATTTGGGCATGGTAAAAAGAGTACTTTTATTAATTTTATTGAATGATTTATTGAACTGAAAAGTGAAATTAACATTTTTTGACATAGGTAGAATATCACAGAAAAATTACAGAGAAAACGTAATAGAATAATTGAGAAATCGTCTCCATTACATAAAACGTAACATTACGTAACGAAACATAAAAAAAGACGAAAAAAACACTGAAAGAATTTTTTATTTTTTTATTTTTTTTTCTAACTGCCACCTCCGCAGCGCCGCCCCCGGCAAAGTGCCGCCCGGTGCGGACCGCACCCTCCGCCCCCCTCATGCTACGCCACTGCGTTCATTGATCACATATTGCGTGCTATTATGAGTAAAAGCATTTTGATTTGCTTTGATTAATAAAGAAAAGTTGTTTCCAAAATCACTAATTTTAGTGTAAAATTTAAGAAAATTACAAAAAACTAGGAACAGGATAAGGAAACATATGCCCTGAATGTCCGTAATTTTATTATCTATCAAACCCTCAGACCACATCCATCAAAAGTATACTCATTTTAATACAATCATTAAAGACGTTAGAATATGTAAGCGAGACAGCATGTCAGGTGTAACAGCAACCTTAATGATCAAATATGGCTACTCCTGTTTCAGAGCGCCACGGCCTCGTCATCCCAGCTGGCGGCCGGCGGCAGCCTTACGCGTGTAGCCTGCCCCCTCAACCTCACAACACGTTGTTTAAGACAACACTGCGCTTAAGAATAAGGATTAATGATGATGGAGCTGCGACCGCTAATCTGAAGTGGAATTGGGCGGGCCATGTAAGTCGAATGGGTCGAGACAGGTGGGAAAAAATTGCCAAGTTCCAAGACATCGCAAACGTAGCCGTTTCCAAGTGACAGACATCGCAAACGTAGCCGTTTCCAAGTGACAGACATCGCAAACGTAGCCGTTTCCAAGTGACAGACATCGCAAACGTAGCCGTTTCCAAGTGACAGACATCGCAAACGTAGCTGTTTCCAAGTGACAGACATCGCAAACGTAGCCGTTTCCAAGTGACAGACATCGCAAACGTAGCCGTCCCAAGCGGAGTTGGCGGGACGACCTCACGACCTTCCTACCGGAATGGCAGAAGATGGCCTCAAAACGGGAAGAGTGGAGAACTACAGGGGAGGGCTTTGCCCTGGAGTGGGATACAATCAAGGCTACATAACAAAGGAGTGGGGATCACTAGCGCCACACATGGAAATGACATATCTACTTCTACGGATCTTTTTTGTGAAAAATGTCCTTCTATACAGTCAGTAAATAGTGATTTATGATCCAAGAGGAGCTAGGGTTAAGGACCTGAGACTAAATAGCATGTATGTTAAAAACGGGCGTTTTTAGCGTTAAGGCTAGTCCTAGTTTTTTGGCCAGACCACATTTGTCAAGAGTATACTCATTTTTTTCAATTGATATAAATGTTAGAATGTGCGAGCGAGAGAGATAAAAGATAAAATTATTTATTTACTCAGTGCTACTAAATTACTAAATAGCCTCCCCGAAATCCTTACTATGTCTCCGAAGACATGCGGAGCATATTTTACTTTATTTGCGATCGATTGGGGACTTTTGATCTAAGTAGTTTTACTTAACGAAATAACGCATAGAGCAACAAAACCTTCAGTTGTATTGTGACCAAATATTGTCTTAAAAAAATCTCCTCATGAAGTCAATGGTTTGACGTTTTTGTATAACTAATCAAAAGTTACGCTGTCATTTACTATCGTCCAATCGACGTTCACGTCGTCACGCATGGCGCACAGAATGAACCAATTACAGAGTGATTTACTCTACAGCACATCTTGTGCTCATTTCATTGGTACAGACTAATGAAGTGGACAGGGATCGTTTTTGAGAGTGAATTTTGTATGAAGAAATACTTCTATGGTTTTTTATTCGTAGTGTTATTTATAAAAAAAAACATTATTATATTAAAACAGTCCTCAAATGTACTTTAAATAGTCTGTGACAAATGGAAAACTAATTTAAACTGCATTTGAGGAGTGTTTTGAGGAATCATGTTTGTTTAAATAAACCTATTAGTTTTCTACGGAACATATGATACTCTTTAAAATAATAGGAATATGATGGTCTGCTGAACTTCACCTCATGTCAACCACCGCGTCTTCGCGTACAGCCTGCCGATGTCAGAATTAAATTGGCTAGATCCGCCCACATGAACTCTAGAACCTACGACCAGATATTTCCGAAAGGGGAAATGTCATCGGAGGGGGCGGTGGGTGCGCGTGGGCGGGCGCGGTGGGGTGGCGGGTGGCGGGGGCAAGGCTGCACATGCACCGAGTCAAGTGCAGGGCCGCAGTGCGCCGCCGCTGGCTCCCGGTCAATAACCGCTGAAACGACGATAGAATAGCACTTTTAATATAAGAAAAGGACATATTAACTATCTAGTTTAACGGGTCCGATCGTGATTATTTATTAGGTAAAGGGGTTTGAAGATTTTTGTTGGAAGACTGGCATACTGGCCGGCTACCATTTTGTTTTTTTTTCAAAGCGCATCATAATACCTATGTACATTGACTGGGGACACTTATACAAACAAAAAAATACTAAGGTCACTATGTCCGAAAACGACACGTTGCAGCGTTATTTGAAGAAAAAGAAAATCTTTTTCAACTTGATTTATTTACAATAAAACCAATAATTACTTTCAGAATCATTGTTTATTGGTCAATATAACATAGATGCTCCGATGCTCCAATACTTGTTCTATAGAACGAGCAATCGAGCAAAATCGGGGATCTAAAGTGTTTGTCCAATCTCTTGGGAGAAGCCATCTGACGAAGTTGACCACCACAGATGGAGTGGTCGTTTCTTCCATATCAGAGGTTCTTTCGGAAGTTGAAAACACGCATCTCGGCCTGATCCCGAAAATGAAGATTCTAGGGCTACATTGACACGCCACTATACTGAAGACTTGCCAGAAGTCAGCCTGGACGAAATTGCGATGGCTCTTAGACAGCTTAAAAATGAAAAAAAAAAAATGGAGGATATGTTCAAGACACTGGACTGGAAGGGGTACGGCATTAACATAAACGGTGAGTACCTTTCACACTTGCGATTTGCAGACGACATCGTCATCATGGCGGAAACGCTGCAAAATCTACAACATCTTTAAACCAGGTTCAAAAATATTATTGTGGTTATTACATAATTGGGAAATTGTGATATTGAAGAAATGAATGAACACAATACAAAAGCTTAAAAAGAAAAAAGAAATGTGTAAAGGACACTCTTTATTATTTACTATTTGAATATTTAGGATATTACGTACTTACCAACAAAATTGTCATAATGTATTGATAAAAACAGTTTAATATGTTTGAATTTCTTATAGACAACTAACTTGTTAATTTGTGGAATCCTATTATTGGCTTTAGAACATTGTTACTGCACTACATTAATTTACTATTGTTAATTAAGCTGTTGGTTTCCCTAATAAACTTAAAATAAATAAAATAAAACATATGCTGAGTGGCCTAGCTGATTCTTCCCAACTCATTGGTCTCCGGATGAACTTGGATAAAACCAAGGTTATGTTCAATGAACACGTAAGTCCGGAGCCAATTGCAGTTCAAGGCAGTATTCTCGAGGTTGTTAAGGAGTATGTTTACCTCGGGCAAACCATGCAGTTAGGTAAAAACAACTTCGAGAAAGAGGATAATAGAAGAATACAGCTGGGCTGGGCAGCGTATGGGAAACTACGTCGAGTCTTCACATCGCCAATCCCACAGAGTCTCAAGACGAAAGTCTTCAATCAGTGCGTCCTACCCGTCATGACATATGGTGCCGAAACGTGGACACTCACGGTGGAGCTGGTCCACAAATTTAAAGTCGCTCAGCGTGCTATGGAAAGGGCTATGCTCGGGGTTTCTCTGAAAGATCGAATTCGAAACGAGGTGATCCGACAGAGAAACAAAGTCACCGACATAGCCCACCGAATTAGCATGCTGAAGTGGCAGTGGGCCGGCCATATCATCCGAAGAACTGATAACTAACTGATGGGGTAGACGAGATCTTGAGTGGAGACCGCGGATCGGTAAACGTTGTGTGGGACGTCCTCAGACTCGGTGGAGCGATGATCTTCGCAGGGCGGCTGGCAAGAGCTGGATGAGAGTAGCCGAGGACTGTGCTCAGTGGCGTGCAATAGGAGAGGCCTATGTCCAGCAGTGGGCAATCATAGGCTGATAATGATGATGATGATGATAACATACATTTGTGAAAATAAGACCAAATAAATAAATATATTATATGCATATAATATATACAGGGTGTTAGGAAAAGTACTGTGTTCCTTTAAACCACATGTTCTGTGTAAAGTACTTTATAAGTAGAATAAAGTACATACATTAAGCGTGTTAAAACAATAAAATAAAAAAATAAAAATTAAGTTAATAATTTTTTAACCCTACTAACTCAATACGGCAATCCTGACTTATAAATAGCAGCATTTTTAGCGAGATTACGATTACGGTAGCGTTCGTATATAGGTAGCTTAGGTAGGTAGGTACTTGTTTGTAGATGCGCGGTGCACGTGAGCTTTTAATGAACATTTTTTTCAATAGGAAGAAGAAGAAATATTTTTTTTTATTATTATTATTTATGTCTTTATTGTAATGTATTTCACTTATGCAAAACGTTCAAAGTCACCCATTATATATATACCTACATATGTTATATGTACTTATGTATATTTATATGTTTGATTTTATTTTCATAAATGCATGTTATGAAATGCAAACAATGATTCTAAAAGTAATTATTGGTTTTATTGTAAATAAATCAAGTTGAATAAGATTTTCTTTTTCTGCAATTAACTCTGCAACGTGACGTTTTCGGACATATTGACCCTAGTATTTTTATATTTGTGGAAGTATCTCCAGTCGATGTACATAGTTATTATTGTGCGCCGCCATTTTGAAAAAAAATCAAAATGGAGGCTGACCAGTATGCCAAAATCTTCAAACCCCTTTTGTTATTGAATTTGTATTTGCCCAAGTCTGACACAATACGGATAATATTGTAAGAACGAGAAGCAAATACTTGTCCAGTCCATTACTATACTAGATTAATCAAACATTCCAATAACTAAACATGTAGATAAAACGCGACAATGTATTTCGCACGATTTGTAATGAAATGACCCTCGTATTAGTTCTACGTATTACTTTTTGAAGGGCGTTGTTAGACGCACAAGGCAATTTCTAGCTATGACGCAGTTGCTGCAATACTGCGTATGACATTATAGTGTTCACAGTAATATGAAATATCACAAGCCCTAGGTGTTGAAACCTACTGAGTAGCATTAAAAAAAGTAGGCACGTTTATCTAATGACTCGAATACTACTATATAATAACTTTATGACTACGCTACAAATAAACTCATTGTCTATCAAACATTGTACAACTAAGTAAAACGCACATCGAAACCGATAGATATTTATTTTGCCTATTCACAATGTAGTAGCGTATTGAAAAATACTCACATCAAATTCACTTATTTTTTCTTTTGGTGTGTTGAGTTTGATAAGCAATTAGTACATATGATAGAACTGTAGTATATTTTGTTAAAAAAAACGGGCATTCTCTGGTGTACTGTTAAGTTTAATAGGTGCTAGGTTAATGTTTGTACTGCGCCATAGAAACTTGTGTAGGTAAGGTACTCGTATGTTATTCAGTTATTTAGATGGTCATGATGCATTAAATACATAGTTGAGCATATTTTAAGGAGTATGTTTTCATGAAAACTATCACAGATGTTGTTCGCAAAAACAGGGCTATCTTAGTGCGCAGTTAAATGCTGCCCAAACTGATTTATCACATTGTAGTAGATTGTAATAAAAATAAAAAAGGCTCAATTTTTTCTTCGAAATTAGGAATAGGGGCTGCAACACATATTAATAAACATATTTACATTTAAGTTTCCATATTATGAAAACATAAATATTTTTGTAAGTAAGATAAATATAACTGAAACTAAGTGTCCCCTACACGGGTGAAGATATCTTTCAGATAGACCCATTGGTCTCTATTTCTAACTGCACGTAACTATGCTCTGCCTGCGAACACAACTATATTATCAGGCCATCTCTTTTTGATCTGGTTTGTCTCCTTATGGAGCCAACAATAATTCTATGACTTTTTAGTCCAACTGTTTGTAATATAGATAGATAGATAAAGAACACTTTATTGCACAACCAGGAGAAAAAAATACAAATAGTTTCTTATTTCTAAGTAGTGGTATAAAATTGGCGGTCTTGTCGCTTAAAGCGATCTCTTCCAGACAAATTTTGGGTGTGATTGTGACTGTGACCTATTATAACCGTGATTGTAATATAGCGCATCAAAAAGAAAAGGTTGGATAAGACTACCAGAATATCCTAAGTCCAGGGCGGTCTAGATAGGTTCAGCGGAACGGTAGCGCGGATCCTCCATGAAAAGTTTCTTTTTTGAGGCTTAACGAGCGGCCGCGCCGCAAATTATTTCTCAAACATACGCCATTCCCGAAGCAAATCAATTGGTATTTGTCAATTTACTACTTTCGGTCTATGATATTTTTTTGTTTGTCCACTTAAAAAAATAACTTTTTTATGGTTTTTTTTTTGCAGTGTAGTTGCACTATTTGTTAGATTAGACTTAAGACCATTATTTATATATTATACAGAATGGGCATTCTTAATCAAGACAATGAGATTTGGAGCCTGCGAAATTGCTAAAGCGGGTAAAGCACGATTGAAATGTAATGATGTAAACCCTAATATTTCGATAACATAAATCTGAGACAAACTCATAGAACAAAAAAGATTGTAAAACATGAAAACACTACGGTTCGAACATTCGGTCGCGCAGACGCATACAATTTGACCTTAATTCAGTAGCGCTACATCAGCTACGGCATAATGTTAAACTTAGAGAAATTTACCTACTTCTATTTTATTTCGTCCAAATTCCCTATAACCATCACTACGACATTGCATTAGCTGACATTTCACTGTGTCACTGTGGGTCAGTTTACTTGGTGATCATACGGTTAAAAGTTGCAGGCCACCCGTAGCTTTGAAGACTCGTAGCGCTCGTAGCAGCGTAGTACTTCGTAGGCCTGTAATTCTTAGACTCTGCGTAGACCCATAAATGGTTTGCATTTGTAGGGGTTTCATCCATAGAATTGTGGAATAAAAGAGAACGTATTGCATTTTTTTCCTATCAGTTTAATCTGTCAAACGATGCCAAAATGACTGGATAATATTAAGAGCTCAGAACACAAAATGCGGTCATTGTCAATATCTACTAGAACCGGACATGACGGTTTAATCACTACAATCGATATCAATGCGTCTCTCAAGTTAACCTTTACCGAAAAATTGCTTTTCTAGGAGATTTACCCCCTGTTTCTCGTACACTAATAAAGATCTGCTAATCTTCTGTTAACAGCTGTCAGTTGACAAAATTCATGCGAAAAACAATACACAGCTGTTAACAATGGATTACCATATTGTTACTGCACGAGATACCGGGGGTTAGTGTGACGGAGATTATAAAACGATCCTAAAGTTACTGGGTAGTCTAAGAGAAGATTAAGAAGTCAGAGCATAAATCTCTACTAGAGCCCGACATGTCAGGTAATTTAATCGCTATTCGTATCTCAAGTTTACCTTTACCATACTTCCGTACCAAATATGTCTCCCGTGTCGTGCGGAAGTGGAAGGGTCGAGGAAACGGCGGAAGTGGTCTTTAATCAGCCATCAAAATTGGTCGAGGTGATATTTTAATTAATTTTTTATTTTAAGACCATCTGCCAAGCGATGCTAATGACTGGCTAGTCTAAGACGAAATTAACAAATCAGACCATAAATCTATGCTAGAAACCGACCTGTGAATTAATTTAAACGGTATTTCTATCTATTTGTGATAACAGCGGCCGATAAACCTGTTGTGGTTTTCGTTACTTTTGTGCCTATAATGGAGAAATGAATAATGAAGCAAATCTCTTTGTATAATTGGACCGTGTTACGCAGAAATAGTCCAAAACACAATAACTTTCGAGAAAAACGCTTTTATGCATAGCATTGTTTTGTTCCATGTTTTTGTTCACACTTTTTACATTTGTAATTACTATAACATTAAACACGTCTGAACAAAAACATAAAAAACAAGCGTCTTTCTCGTAAATTTCTTATTGTGCGTTGGAATGTTTCTGCGTGACACGGTCCAATTATTATTATTCAATCTTGCGAATAGTATAAAAAATCTTCCTCTTTTAAAAAAAATGTAAATTCGCCTAACAGGCAGCACTTGCTTTACGCTAGCCTAATATATTTTCAAACAAACTGTAAAATATGTTAAGTTCTATTAATTAAAATAAACACTTATTATTATTACTGTATGAAAAAATTCAAGTTTACCTTTACCGAAATTACTTACTTACTTACTTACCATACTTCCGTACCAACGGTGTCTCCCGTGTGGTGCGGAAGTGGCAGGGTCGAGGCAGCGGCGGTAGCGGTCGTCGACCGGCCGGCCATCGCCCGCGGCCTCGCGCTTGGCTTCCTTCCTACTCAGCTTTTTTAAGGTTGCTCGAGAGCTTCGAGTCTTCAGTCGAAGGCGATTCGTTTCTTTCTGGGTTCTGATTGACCCGTTGCTTGAGTGTGTGTGAATTTATTGATCTACCTACTTTGTTAACCTTGATAGTTTCAATCGTTACTCAGTTTGTTTATGACTTGTACAACGATTGACATCGTTACTTAATTTATCTATTACTTGTCATTAGTTTCCATCGTTACTTAAGTCTTAATCCCCTGGCATATCGGCGTGCGATAAGCTTATAAGAATAATGTTCTTTAGTTTTTCAAAAAATAAATTTTTCAAAGTATTTTTTTGAGAAATACAAGTTATTTAAAAAGAGAAAATTAATGTTAATGAAAATTAATGTTAACTGTGTCACTTCCATATTTTTCTCTCCATTTCTCATTTTCTAAATTTCCCATAATTTCTCGTAGGGCTTATGAGAAATTATGAGATATATAGAAAATGAGGAATGGAAATACGCTTACAAATGTATAAGCTGACAAGCCAAGCGGTTAATTTGCTTATAACTTCTCTTGTTTAGTTAGAAGAATGATTTTAAAATTTATTTTTAGTTGCCTTGCTTTGGGGTTTCTTAGAGGTTTTTAGAAATAATATTGGTGATTTAATTTTTTCATAAGACTGTTTTATTTTAATTCGACAACCTGTCATTATATTAACAAACAAATGACTGAGCACGCTCACATACGCACATACGAGACACACAAACACACCGCGGACCGGCGCTGCATTTCATATAAATTAATTAAACTTAGTCTTAAATTATATCTCAGTCTATTTGCGCTCTCCTTGTCCGACGCCGGCCGCGCAAACACACGTCGTCCTAAACGAATTATCACATATAATATATTAAAACGATCTGCGAACGATTACTTTTAACTAATTTAATTTAAAGTAGGTCGGGGTGGGGTGGCGGAGACGGCAGGCTCCGCGGGCCGGCCTCACGCTTCCAGCATCTGCGGCATGAAGGCGCGCGGCGGCGACGGCGACTTCTTGGAGAGGTTCAGCGGCTGTGACTCAGCTACGTCCACCTGCAGCGCCATGAGCGGAGCGGGCGCGGGCGCGAGCGCGGGCGCGGGCGCGGGGGCGGGGGACGTCGTGCGGTACGCGCAGGTCAAAAGCGAGGCGCCTCGCAGTGGACCCTCCACCGTCTCTCCGCGTCTCATGTACTGCTGGATCATGTCCGTGCGCTTCAATTGCTCGGGCGTCATGCGTGGCCCTTCCATTAGACTTTTTGCCAACACAGAGTGCGTCGACGACAGAGAGGCTCGCATCGGCCGCGGTGAGAGAGCCGGCCGCGTGGGGCTCGCGAGGTTCTGGACCGCGGGCTGCGGCGAGGGGGTGGGTCTCGGCTTGGCCTCCGCCTCGCCTGTATCACGGCGCATTGCGCGGAATTTCTTGTGCGGCTTGTAGGAGTAGTTATACGCCTCGTTCATGAGCAGGGAGGCGTCGTACAGCGGAGGTGCCTCGAGCACTCGCTTGAGCACGGGCATGTCGTCGGCTGGCATGTGCGGCCGCCGGTCTTCCGAGTGCTCCTCGAGCGAGGACCGTGGGCTGGAGCAGCCGGAGCCGGGCCCGGCCAGGCGCTCGTGCTTCTCGTTGCCGGACTCGATGCCGGAGTCAGTGGGCGAGTCGAGCTTGCGGTAGCGCGGCGGCGGCGGGCGCACGGGCGTCACAGTGAGGCCGTTGTGCGCGAGGTGCGCCACCCCCAGCGCCTCCTCGTCAACGGAGCCCCGCGAGTCGAGGCGGCGGCGGCCGGCCAGCGTGGCGGCCAGCAGCGGCGTGCCGCAGTCACCGACGGCCTCGCCGGACTCGCTGCTGGACACGGAGCCGAGCGGACTACGTGCCGACTCGTCCGCACCGGAGTCGGGCCATGCCCCGCCTTCCTCGTCTGCCCACATCTGTTGGCGCAGGAGTTCTTTGTGCTCGGTGCGGAAAACGACTAACTTTTCCGTGTGGAGTGTGCTGAGGGTGCGCAAGTCGGGGAGAGTATCCATCAGCTCGCGCAGGAAGCCTGGCCGGTCGGGGCGGTTTTGTGCCACGACGGTCTGCAAACAGGCCTTCAGGCGCGCGTGCATGCGTTCCACCAGCTCCACATTGCGCAGACCAGGTCGGTCGGGCGTGATCAGCACTATGGCGCAGAAGAGGCCGATCTCGGCGTCTGTTAGGTTCATTGAGTTGATGCGCTCGGCGAACTTGAAAGTGGAGTCAACGAGGAACCGAGCGTTCGCCCCGCTCTGAATGGAGTCGCGCTTCATGAGCTGGCCGTTGAGGCAGATGATGCTGTTGAGCGGCGCGTCGAACATGCAGATGAGCCGCACGAACAGCGCATCGAATAAGCCACTCTTCAGCAGCGTGAACTTATCGTCCTGCGTCAGCAGCTGGAAGCCGGGGATGAGCCCGGCGAAGTCAATCACCCCACGGATCACGTGGGCAAAGCGCTGAGAGAACTCTTTTTCCGACTGCAGTTCAGGAGCAGGATTCAAGGGGCAAGCCTACGACAAAAGAAAAAGAGATAAGTTGTTGTTCGGGTTTCCTACTTGATGTTGGAAAGTGGATAAATATTTATGGGGCAAACGTGCAAAGTGGATCTGATGCTTACCAGAGTCGGTTGTGAGTATGTGGGGCAGTCACGAGCACGTGCGCGCATGGCGGTGACGCGGTCGCGCGTGAACTCGCAGGTATCGAGGTGTGCGCGCACAACGCGCGCCAGCAGCCGCGGCGCGTCCTCCAGCTCGGCGGCTGCGGCCTGCTCGTGCGCGCGCGACGACGACGACTGCTGCATGGCCGCCAGGATGCGCGCCTTCTCGCGCTTTGGCACGCGGCCGAACCGAACGGCTGCAACAACAGGAGAACACGTTTAATTCACCGAGTCCCAGACATCATTATTCTACAACAAGAACAGTTCTATAACCGGTTTAAATGAGCAATAGCGTCCACGAGAGGAATGTTGCGCAAGGTCGCGGCTAAACACACGTCGGGGTGCAGCTGTCGGGGCCATGTGCACGCGCAGCTGACACCTAGGGGTTGAGTTCATCGGCCGCGCGACCCTCTCGCCCGAGGCAATCCGCGTCCTGCCGGAATGGCCGGATACGAGCGCGATCCAGTGAACTAGTTTGAATGTCGAGTGACGAGCGCGAACCGCGAGGTCATGCTGAAAAGTGTTACGACTTTCTCGTGGTGTGCGCCCGCGTCTGAAAGGCGCTAAGCGCCGCGGCCCAGCGCGACTCTTACGCCGCTCTCGCGCGCGCGCCCGGTGAAAGTGTTTGCCCGCACAGCGCACGATTGAAAACGAAAGTGGAGAGCGCCCTCTCGCCATTTCTCCGGACTTTCGCTAGCGATGTGGGCCGCACTGAATGCACGTTCCTATTGTTCAGTCAGGCCTGACTATCTGCCAATGCCGCCAGAACGCCTACATTCGTGCTCGATTTGTATGGATTTACACGGATATAATGCACCAAGTTAGCATGACAATGACGCTACCGTACCCCTTTAGAAAAGTTGTTCTGTGTAACAAATAAGTTTCCCATTGAATGAAAGTTTTAACTGTGTGTACACAATACTTTTGTTTTTCTTAACTAATCTAATCTAATCTAATCCCAATGCAGAGCATGGGCTTAAAGAAAGATCAAAGGAGAATGTTGACGCGAATTTTCAATGTGATATTAAAATGTATCTTATCATCGAAGTATTGGGAATAAATAGTATTTAAACTCACTAATAAATCTCATAATTCTTTAAGTGCCTAATAGGTAAAGCACTAGTAGAAAGTTCCGAGATTACTTGACGTGACTGTTTCTAAACGATTATATTAATATTGAATTAAATTGGGCCTACTGTTATTAATAATATTAATTAAAACATATTACATAAAAATCCTTGTAATAACCAAGTGGTAATGTCAGTTCCAAATCAATTTCATAATAAAAATTTTACCATTTACGTAGCAGTAACTATTTGAAATAACTAAATATTTGAAAATAAAACCATAACTTTAAATTTCAAACTAGATATTTTCCCAATCCTAAAATTCCCAAGTGCCTAAGAAATTCGTCGCTCGTAGCGCGACGTCGTAGCCCGTAGTAGTACGTACTAGTGTAGTAACCAAAACGATTTCAAAATAATAGTTCGCAATTAAAATAATACATACGAGCATTGTGATATTTCACGACTCCGTTGAGGATCCCTTTCAGGATTGGTAAATCTTCACCCATGTCTGAGACCATTACAGTTTTTTCACTAACAACTAATTCACAGCCTAGACACAAAACTATAAGCGGGTAACTTTATGTTGTAGTCTATTCCTAGTATTATTCACTTAATCCATATTTTAATGTCACATGTGTAGTCAGCACAGTCACTGTAATCCGTATTGCAATCCAGTAGAGCGCGGTGTAGTCGCGTGGTTAGAGTCGCGTTCTCTTGGAGAGTGTCGGAGCGAATGGCATAGCGTAGTGAGGGCTGACGACCGGTGCGCGGGTCGGACTCCCTCGCACTGCGCCGCCGCGCGCGCCGAGCCAACCTTGAACTTGAGCGGAGGGGGAGGCGCGCGGTCGGGGGGCCCCCGTCAATAAACTCTGCGCAGGCCCTCCCCCCCGCGCGACGCCGCTCGGTGCCCTCCGACCGTTACACTAGCGCCACCTAACGCCTCCTGCTTCGCGCTCTCTATGTCTTCGGGTTTTCTCTGAGTGTCATGTTTTATGTGATTTTTCCGGGATATTTTCCGAAAAACTCCGGAAACTATCTAATTGGTTGAGAATTTTCTTTTTGTTTTCTTAGCGCACTATTTGTCCTATAAGAGTTTTTTTTTAAATTTCAATTAATATAACACACCTGAAGTAAAACTAGATCATGTATAATAAAAATAAATGACTGGCTACAATTTTCCAGTTCTAGTTCATCTTTAATTAGTTCCTCAGTTTGCCGCTCCACACTATGGCACTGAGGTCACAAAGTTTCGCGCGCCACCTGGCGTCGAGTAGCGGTACTAAAATGTAGAGTTCTTAAACGCATTTTATTCTAAAATTGTGTGGTTAGTTTAAGCAGTATTTTTGTGATAACTCTCGTTATTTGATTAATTATTATTATTATTATTAATACGTTTATTGCACATAACTGAACTTTACAATTGCAATGCGATTGATTTGCAATTTGATTAATATATTTTTGTTACCGGTTCTGACAATACCCATTCTTTAGTGTTCCCTACACTAAATTTATAGATTTTATGTTATCTAAGGGATTTTGATCAATTGAAAGTAGATTAATTTCAAGGCTCTACGAACATTGATATGAATGGCTTTGTTTACAGAACAGGGGGTTTTTGCATTTATTCATAATAAATGTGCAATTACCGTGATTAACACTTATTGTGATTTGCGACAGATTATGCAGTGGTCGAGGCAGTTCGGCTGTTGGAGAAATTGCACAGGGGCAACGAACTGAAATACGAGAGTGAAAATACAAATTTCACTCTCACGCTTACGAAACGCGCCTTTCTCCGCTTTCACCTTACTCGGTTAAGCGAGCGAGTGTCGCAACGCAGCGAGCGGAGCGGGGCGCGGGCTCGGCCGTCGACCTGCTTAGCGAGCGCTCACCCGCGCTTGCATAACCGCTGTTCCCCACTGCCCGTCGTGGAGGGGGGCGGGGATGGTGCGCTCTCTGACACGCGAAATAGGATCCGAGCGCGGCGCGCGCGCAGCCCACCGCTGTTCCTCATTACTCATGCAAGTCGTGCCGTATGCACGCGCGCTGCTCCTACACGCATTGCATCACTTAAACCGTATCACATTGACACCAAAACTTGACTGACACAAAAATCTGAGATTGTTTAATGCAATAGTTAACTAATACAAGTTAATAGGTTAGTTAATTTATGCATTAAATAATCTCTAATTGTTTACTAATCAATGGACTAATATATGTTATTTGGTTAGTTAAATGCCGAATTAAATAAAAATAAGTATAACATTTGTAAAAAGATTCTACAGTGATGGGAAAAATATATGGCTACGCAGATATATATTTTTTAACACATCAAAAATATATTTTTCCTCTCAACTAGTTCCTAAAGGTATGAAAAAGCAAACTCACCATCTCTGCTCATGCCAACCGCGATGCATTTCTTCAATCTGCAATACTGGCACCGATTGCGGTTGATTCTAAGGATGGAGCACTGCTGGTTCTTGGTGCAGGGCCTATACTGGATCTTCTGTTGTATGGAGCGGCGGAAGAAGCCCTGTGGATCACAGCGGCAGTTAGAGTCTCGCTCGGCATCCGAGCTATCGTCGCTTGAGCAGCCCGAGTCACTAGACTCGCGCCGCCCCTCCAGCATGCTCACTAGCACCGAGTGCCGTTCACGCAGCTCGGGTCCGCACGACATCGCACTACACAGCCACTACCGACCACCACACAGTGACGTCACTACAGCTCTAAGGCACGCTCGCGCTGCACCACCACGGACGACGGTTGGCGACGGACTGTGCGGGCGCTGCGCCGTGCGGGGCACAGTTAGCCACGCGACCTACTTGCCGGCCACCGACCCAACCGAGAAAGTGAGAGTGTCCCCGGCCCGCGCTCGACACCGCGCGCCGCGCGCCGCTCGCTCGCGCCGCCCGCTCGCGCGCGCTAGCCGCTAACGGTCCTCCCGCTCTAGAATGCGCTGCCGTCGTTGCACTGCTGCGCCGGATATAGGCCGGGCGCATCCCGGCGGGCGCCTCGGCGCTCGGCCGTTCACCCCGGGTCGACGACCGCTCGATTGCACAACCGGTGCACCGCGCCCCCGCGCCCCGCTGACCTGGCCCTCCGCCCGCCCAGGAGCTAGGGCGCGGACTGGGGTCGACGACCGGCTCCGGGCTCAGTGACGTCACGCAAGCGTCGCGGCCTACCCCAATGCGCGCACGCGCTGCTCCCCAATGTGAGCCCTAGGCTCAGGAACTGCAACCGCATGCAGCATGCTGCATGTAATTAATTCCACTAACACGTAACTTAATGTCCGATGCTTGTGTTATGTGTTTAAAGTCAGGAGGTCGAAATGCCAATGCAACGGATTAATTAAATACCTACCTACTCAGCTGTATTCAAGTCAAGGTATATTTACATCCTAAATACGGGGAGCTAGTGTTTAATTTTTAATGCGAATTCACTGTATCTACTAATATCTCGTTATCCATTTGAGCAACGTAGCTAAGTGCAAATAAAAATTTATAAAATATCAAGAAAGTTTTTCTGAATTGAAACAGTTTATTGCGAATGCAGAACGAAGACGCTCGTGCTAGACCCGTTAATTTGTGTTACAATTATGAAAACCCGAATAGGTGCCAACTCCTATCAGGGAACAAAGAATGCACCAAAGTCGCGAAGAGAGAGCGCGGAGGCTGTGCTGCGGGGGCGGGCGCGGTGCAGAGGGGAGAGGTCGGTGGCCCAATTTCGCGTTGCCATCGATCCATTGTGCGCTGTACGAGTGGCCCATAATTGGTCTCGAGCGAGCAGTGACCGGCCGCGCACGGTCAACGACCCCGCGCTGCAAAAAACAAAACTGCCGCCCGCCCTCCGCACCTCCGCCCGCCGCACACATCACCTCCTACCGTACGATCGCGTAAATCTTAACAAGTCACTAATGCTTCGTGGCTATAGAGTGGCGATCAACGCGCTTCGTTGAATAATGCCTCAACGTCAATGACCATTGAGTAATTAGTCCGATGACTTCTATTTGGGTTAAGCTACGAATAACGTGTATTTTTGTTTATTTGTTACAAAATCTCGAGGCTGATTATTTGGGTCACGTCAATAATGATATGAACCATTAGTTTAATTACTTTTGGTGTTAATGATGAGCGTTCTACGACCGTCAGCGCAGGTCTTTGCCTTGGTAACCGAGAGAGTCACAGGCACTTGGGTCTACCAAGTGGGATTACCTACTTGCTTAATTTGGCTGGAGTTGAGGGACTCTTATGGACAGCGATAATTAATTAGTTTACATTAAAATCAGCTCTCTAGTAGGTATACGGTTGATACTAATTCAACGTACACAAATCTTCGTTCAAAATCATATTAGCTATGTCTAGTTAACCTACATATTTACGTAAAAGCGATGCAATAACTTTGAAATTGCGTATTCCTATGATTTCAGATGTGGCCCAAAAAAGTGATTTCTTAATAATGCAACACAAAATATATCTAGTTCAGAGCAAGAACATTGCTTATACGGTGGCGTGCGGGTTTCGTCACGGCGCGAAGTGGGTCAGGCGCACGCGCCGCACGCACACCACGGTGAGCCATCGTTCGAGATTTTTCGACACAACGCTCATTAATTAAACCAGCCTGCTAACGATTTGCTCTCAGCGTAAAAATTTAGAGCAACCCGTTTTAAAACGAGGAGAACGCTTATGTTTAATTCGTTTCGTGGAATTTGTGGTTAGGCTCATTTAACGTAATAGAGTGTTATTATTTTATTAAATTTGTTTAGTACCTATTTGGATATTCCAGTGTTATTATATTTATAATGGATGTACTAGGAAATGGAACGGAAACTTTACGTCTCTTTTAGGAAATTTGATAACCGTTTTGATGCAAATTCCCCTTTATACACTAATTAGACAGTTAAATACTACTTTTCCAGTAAATTTCAAACTGGGTATCAGTATGTTTAGGGGCTTCTTTTCTTTGGTACCTTATCTTGTTTGCAGGGTCATAAACGCCATCAATGGCATTGAAAATATCTTGGGGCGCATGAATTGCTCTCCATAAAAGCAATAAAAAGCTCTCACGTCATGTTTCGCAACGTGGTGCGGCTTATAGCGGCGCGCGCGCATAACGGTACGCGGCCAACGACTCGCGGCGAGCACTAGAAAATACGCTGACGCATCACCGCTCTAGACCAATTTGCTTAGCCTTCTAGGATATAGACAAGACTTTATCTGTTGACGACCTCGTGGCGCAGCGGTAGTGCATCTGCATACCATGCGAGAGGTCCCGGGTTCGAATCCCGGCTGGGGACAAAAAAAACTCCAGGTCTTGGATGTTTACATGTTTGTGATGTCGTTGTTTCTGGTTCCCACGACACAGAGTATCCTAGTGTGGGGCCAGAAGCAATGTATGTGCCTGTATGTAAATGTTTATGTTTATATGCGCCTGCATTACTGCACATCCCTAACCCGGCCTTAACGAGCCTTAGCTGAACGAATCTCTACTCTAACAATATTATCTCTATTTCAAAATGCTTAAAGGCAACCTACATCGGTTCTTATTATGAATCATGCCCGGAAAGATTACCAACGGAACAAATGTAGAGCAAGCCACGTTTTCCCTATATTCGACGAAATATGATAAGGCTAATGGGCCTTTGTCGCTAACGTGAATTGAATACTTACAATATCTAGGAGGCCTAGTTGGAAAGGCAACGCCCGGACTGACCCAATTTCAGTTCAAGATCCAGAGGTTAAGCGCCGAGCGGCGCGGACCGACTCCGCGGAACTTAACAGTTTCGCGCTACGTGCGCTCTACAGATGTTGACGATAAGCTTCGGACAAACACGCTGACGCACTGAATAGTACCAGTGACTCAGTTCCCGTTAACATATTGTTACTTTTATGTAGGTGGGTCCAGTATTACGCTGATAGAATTCGCGTAACTCGTCGATATGATTGATCACAATAACATTGTGCTTAATACAACATGGACGCATTTTGTAAACCAAAACAAAACACAATGAATCGCAGTTGATCACGTTGTCATTACGTATTAGCGTACGAATTGCAACTACAAATATTTCAAAACTAACCCAGTTATAGATATGTTTATTGACTTAATTGTTTATTGACGGTAGAGTTTAGTAAGCATAAGCAGCGTACAGGAAACGCCGGCACAAGCGCACTGCGGCGCAACGCTCCCAATAAGCACAACCGTTCAGAGATCAACGAACCTTTAAGCTGACAGTTCAAAAATAATGTGGGTTACGCTCACGTAGGCTAAGTTGTTTACGTCGCCGTCGAGGTGAGGCGTTTCAGCGGCGGCGGCGGTCGAAGCCGGGCGCGGGCCGTAGTGCGGGGTCGACGACCGCCGGCTTGCACCACGAATTGGTGCCGAAAAAAATATGCGACCCAGAAAAAACATGGAATAATGTCGGCCACCCGACAAGAACAAAGATCGAGCCCGCAGAAGCTTCTCGGCTACTGCCGCTGTCAAACTGGTACCCTGCGTTTCCTTCAATTGAACCAATTGGACCAAATTTCGGAACCCTTTCAAGGAATCCTACGAATATTAACGTGTCATGAATAAGTTAATAAGATTCGATAAAAGAAGGAAAATTACATAAAAGTGCGTCAATAGACGAATTTAAGGCTAACTCTTGTTTATTTATAATTATTTTTCTAGTAAGGGCACTGAACTACAAAGATACGTTAACTAGTAGATTTTTTTTCTTTATCTAGACCATTAATATGTATTGACTATTAAAGGCTATTCAGCCATTTTAGGTACGAGTATAATTAATAACCAGCTAAATATATACTAAACTATTATCAACCTACGCATTTGACCGAAATGCAATAATTCAAAAACAGTTACCGAGTATCTCTGAACAATATTAGTCATGGGGGTCAAAAAATTAAGTTCCATATAAAAGGAAAACCGCAAAATAACTTTTTCCCTTCATAACTGTTATAGCATTGTATAAGTCACGAGTTCGTTGACACCGGCCGCTTGCAACGGTTGAAAAATATGCTGGCTTGGCACTCGTCTCTTCGTAGCAGTGTAGCAGCGTAGCATTGTTGCACCGCACTACGAGACGAACACCTCTCAACATTCATCCGTTTCTCGTCAACGACCGCAGCGAAGCGGTGGCAGCACTTTTGCGCAGAGCCAGTAGCGCTACCTGTCGGTGAGTAGCGACACTACGACGATATAGTTTTCTGTGAACTGGCGCTTGATGGCGCTACGGTGTCAATCCTGGTAGAGTATGCGATGTGCAATATAAACAAGTGTAGAGTCCCGGAGTCATTTTGATGCAACCTGCATTTTTTTTGATCTGGTAAGTGCTAGTGCGCCCCAGGGTTATTCTGGCAGACAAAGATTGTCCCCTCGGTTATTATCGTCTGATCCGAGTTCTCAGCACAATGCGCCGGTGCAGACGAAGGACGCCGGGGACCGGGACAATGGCTGCAGCGACCGACGGCGACCTTACTCAAACCAGTTTCACTGACACTTGCGCTTCTGTCCGACCCGGCATGTCCGCCCTACGCTGTCACCTCACTAATCAGCAAGACCCGAGGGTTAATCAAGACTTGCCAATCTCGTTAATGGATGCTTTCCCAAGAAAATGCACTATTGCCAATATGAGGAAGTTAATTAGATGAAATAATAAGTTATTACATAGAGCTGCAGACACACGTAACAGGAAGTAATTAGACAACTCTATGGTCTTGAACATTAGTTCAACTATTCGCTTTCTCTTGTAGTAAATACCTACCTAGGAATGTTTCGACACATTAGTAGAAATGTTGACTTGACCCATATTGTTATCCAACTTACAACAAAAGAGTGGGTATTTACCTAATGAACTGTATATTATATCGCATCAGTAAGTAATTGTTTCTAGTCGTTACAACAAGTTTGAAGTATTTTTCCGTATTTTAGTTATTATAAAGCTACTTAAGGGACTGATGGGGCGCCAATTTAAATGGTCTTGAGATAGCATTGAATACTTAGAATTGTATTAAGTATGTGAAAGGGCAAAGTACATGGAAAAAGTCGAGTCGATTAGATATACCAATTGAAAGAGAAACATGGTTGTTAGTTTAAGAATTTTTAAGTAGAATAGGGCATGAGTATGCGGGCCGGCTCCTGCAGCCCTGCTTCAAGATGACACAAGCGTCTCGAGTGCTCCCGAGTGTCCTAATAACTGATGCGTTCGTTCCCCGCTGCAGCGCATGTGTCACGCTCGCTGCATACAAAACATGTACCAAATACATTGGATATGAGTATATGACGAACCGGGTAAATAAACTCGTGACATTCACAGTTTTGAGGTGAACTCGTTTAACCTTGATGCATTTCGGCTGACCTTTTCGACCGTTGCATTTTATAACACAAAGCACAGCTCGAATGCTCGAAATGCTTAAGAAAGACGATTCGTTCCCGTGTGATTGTTCCGGGACAGGTATCAACAGAAAAAAAAAAAACAGAATTGGGGCGCTCGCGCAGGGGCTGACCACGGGCCGAGGACGACAGGTACCCATCGACCCGAAAACCGCTTTCGATCTAACAACTTCACACGACTATACCTAGCTTTTGTTTGCTTTCAACGCGATAACGTATTCAAAGTCTGCTTTATACTTTAAGTATTAGTAATAAGGTCGACCGCTTTTATTTGCTGATTTTAGTTATATAGAGATTGTCTTCCGCCTACGGTGACCTTAAGCTCCGTGCATTGGGGCTGCACCTGTACTAATTATGTGAAACTCCATTCCAATAATTAATAAGCCAAAACCTGCTACTAGGTAGGAAACGTTCGTAATTTTTTTTTCTATATGATAAGATGTGTTTGATACATATTTATAAGAGACAGTCAGTAACACTTGGTGGTGGTGGCTGGTAGTTACGTAAATATATCGGTAAATATTCAGTTGAGCATGCTGGAAGACAACAGCGAATTATTATTGACAGCTTTCGATTTCATATAACTTTTACTGCAGGTTACCAAACGTAGTTTTAATATTTAGATTAAGATTTAAATTAATTATATTGTTAATTGTTATTTTGCAGCAAATTCGTATTAAAGAGGATATAGTAAGAGGACAACTACCTTGCAGCCCTCACAGGAATGTACTCCATAATGGAAGCCGCTGGCTTTATCTCCGCAGACGCGACAGAGCACTGTCGTGCCATCGAATTCTGAAACAAAACAAACGATCGTAAATATTGGCTCGATAACGAGTTTAACATTCAGTAAGCAAAAATGTTCACTAATGTATAAGTAGGTACCTAGCACTAGTTAGCACTAGTCGGGCTAACAATCGGCTGTTGCGCCATAATCGGTGAGTTAATGATAAACATTTGTGGAACTGTAACATTGGCCAGGAAATAAACAGCAAGTGCCACGTGACGGGCTCACGTGAGCGAGAGTCAGAATACTAGACCTTGCTGAATGTAAACCATTACGCGTATAATTATAATTAGACATGGTTTTTGCACGGAAATTATCCTGACTGCTCCATTGGTGGACCAAAGGATTCTCAGTGGCTGTGGTTAGCGCATAAAATTCCCGATACTAAGATGGCTGGAAGAAATTTCTACAGAAATAAGCTCACCTGTGTACTCGTTTATGTTAACGTATGTCCTGTGTAAATATTTCTTTGTGTGCAATAAAGTAGAATTAACACGCGCCTGTTATTGCCTACGTAAAATTTGCGGTAACAAGGCAGGGTGATTATTATGTGTTATTATGGTGTGTTATGTGTTTGGCGGGTTTGTTTAAGACTGGTTATCGCGTCGTGACACGTGCGATAGAGTCGCGTGAGAATGCTACGAGATGCGTGTTCGCGCTGTCGCGGCTACGTACTACGACAATGTCACTTTCACATCATGATCGATGAGTTATTTTAATTATGTTGTAGAGCTGTTACATGTTTGTATCCATTCGATTCGAATGACATGAGATTAGAATTATAGAGTTCAAGTTCCATTATTATTTATTAGTCACTAACTAGTAGATTGGTAACTACGAAATCGGAATTGTAGGTACGTAGCTATACGATACAATTGGAGTCGCCGACGAATTTCGTGACGCAACCAACCACCCAACGTTGCGTTCTTCAAGGTGACACCACTGTAGTTATTTTAGAAAGCTAAACAAAGAGTCAAGGAACTCTCTTCAGCAACTAAATAAACTTTTTTTCTGTAACGATTTCTAAGCCAAGTTTTAATTAGCCTCCCTCGGCTAGTGAAATAGTGAAATAAGGCAGTCTAAAAGTGGTAATTAAGTACCTTCAGTGCAGGTTCAATAGTCGTAGGCAGTACAATACTAAGGTTTTTTTTTTATAATCTTTAATAATACTAAGGTTATAATGTAGGTGGGTAGAGAGAGTTTGTTGAGCGAGGCAGAGTGTGGGCCCATCGGGATGGACGCCAGTGAGGGCGCGCGAACCAGTTCGGGCGCCCCTTGCCGCTCTCACTTTCCTCTTCCAGCCGTTTGTTTATTTGTTAAGGGAGCGCGGGCCTTTTGGATTGAACTTTCTATTTCTGGCGCACACCAGTCGCCGCGGGTCGACGCACCGTCGTCGCTTTCTATGGTGTTACTTTCTTTTTTCTAGTGGCGCGCGGTTGGCGGCGGCCCTCGATATCACCGCGTTTGGTGCTAATCTCGTAGCGCTTTCATTGAGGCGTCTTGTTAATAAACCACCGCAGAGCCGTGGAGGGATCACAATGGACAGGGAAAGTGCGCGTTACTGGCGCACTTGCAACAGAGCCAGCAGCGTGTGGCAGTGCTAGCGTGCAGCCATTTCTCCTCGTGTGATGTAATTCTAACGTTTTTCTAAGCGCTCATTCGTTACGTCAATTAAAAGAGTTGAGGAAAGCGCGAGAAAGTTGATCGTGATCGTCCACGTAATGCGCGTAACAGCGCTGCAGAAACCTGACGGCCCAAGACTAGACGTGCAAAAGTGTGTCAGGGCGATGTTTGTTTGTAAATCTTTAATTAACCGTTCGGAATCACGTTCACGCGTTCATTTCCTTATAATTAGCACGTCTTTTTGTATCGTGAAGAGTAAAAGTACGTGTAAAGTTACAAAGATTTGGTGTTAATCAGCAACGGTAGCGTTTTCTAACCGTGAAGCTAGCCTTGTCTACTAGGCAGCTGTATGTTAATTGGAGATCATGCGGCTTTACCCGCTTATGCCCAGCATTGGTGTGATAGTGAAGGCTTTCGAATCAGTGCAGCAGCATACGGACTTTTGCCGAAAGAGCCGGTAGTACTTAAAAGGGGTTTTTCTAATACTCACTACAATCAACTTTCATGATGAGACCAACTCTGAAATCGCGTAAAAAGACCAGCTGTTCCATACAAAACTTTGATAAGTACTCCCTCATGTACAGATGAGTTGGTCTCAAAGTAAAAGTGGTGTGTACTGATGACTAGAACAATTCATTAAGTTCCACCGGACCTTCTAGCATCATCCTGTGGTGGTGGTCGGTGTGCAGACCCATGTCAGTGCGCCGAGAGAAAAGTAAAAGTGGCTGCTGCGCCTGCCAGTCGCCGTCCCGCCACCATCAATGCTTGGAGCTCCGCTTATGTCACGATAAGTACAGAACTACCGACCAACGGAAAAAATGCGAAGAACAGTGTAAAGAGTCAATCAAGGCTCGATGAACAGTATTGACCAATCCGATTGGCAAATTATTTGTTCGCATTCTTTCGAGTAGCCTGCATCCATCCATCACACGATTGATTGTTTCCCCCTTCCTTGGAGGCGAAATGGTGTACCGTGGAACGGTTAAACTCTTTGTTGTTTCAGTCCCGAATTTCATGGGAGACGTAGTTGTAAAGGAAATCGTTAAGCTTCGATAAGATCATTAGCGATCGAACGTGGATCGATAAAGGCCCCTCGGGGTTTAATAGGTCCCCGTCAATTTGCGCTGAGGCTTGTCATTATTCGCTCGAGAGCTGTACATATTTCGCACAAAGAGTTGTATAATTGTTTTCAGCCCTTCCAGGCGGAATTCTTGTAACAATCGATCAAACATTCGTTCTGCAAACGGCTTTGACATTGCAGAGACTATTAGCTTTACCCTTTCATAACAGTCATTTGTCAATATTTTTTGTAACAAGAGTAACAGTTATTACTGTGTGTGTGAAATGTTTAACAGATTTCTTTAATGATTGGATTTTTAACTCAATGTGTAAAAAGGTAAGATAAGTATGGCCAAAATTCAAGAAGGTAGAGTTTGAACCAGTAGGTACTATAATAAGGTAGGCTGGGCATAAGCAACAGGAACAAGGGATCACCTACTCTACATAAGTGTTAACCATCTAATTAGTAAAATAATAATAATGAAATGAAAATGAAAAAGTTTATTTGTTTATAATAATTTCCACATTCTACAATCTACTTTTGTTTGGTCGCTTTTTGACTATGCCAACACATGTAGAGTCACTCTTTCAATTAAAAGATGTCAACAAATGTACAATTAAGTAATAAATATAATCTTTTCTTTTTGAGGTCGTTGTACTTTTTTCTAAATTTGCAAATTTCTCTTTCAAAAAAGAAAATCAAATTTAAGATAGTGAGGAAACGCACCAATATGCAACTCTGGCTCTCGCTCCCTGTGAGCCGGGCTCATCACGCCAGCATCGCCGCCCGCGGCCTCGTAGCGCGCACCGTAGCTGCTGTCGGGGGACATCACTAGAGCCATGTCCACTGTCCAGTCCTAGCGCACAACACCACACCTCCTTCACATCCGCGGCAGAAGGCAGTCTGCGCGCGAGTCACACTCAGTAAATAGGGCAGGAGCGCGATGACGCTCGCGAGGGATGAAGGTCGCTCGTCTCGCAACACTGTACTGCACGCGCGTGCGTCCCGCTCGAGCTCGACCGACGGACTGAGCGACACTCGTTCGCACTCCGGCTCTACGCCATGTGAGGCTCCCCTAAGAGTGAAAGTCTGCAAAAAGATCTACGGCCCGCGCGATACAATCGCTTCGTCGACGGCGTCGGGTCCGCCGAGGGAAACTCGCCTCTATCGGCTACCGTGGCCCGCCGGTCTGAGCGCTCCAAGCGAGGCTCAGCGCGCTTCGTTCGAACGCCGAGGTCATTGCCGCGCCGACGTCTGAGGACCAATCGCGTCGAGCGCGGCGAGCGATTGGAGGGCCGTGCGCCCCGCGCCCCCGCGCCCCCCGCGTGGGCGCTCGCCGAGTTCGAAGACCCGAACCTTGCGGCGCACCGCGGCCAAGGTCGCGAGTGAGCAGGCCGGAGAGAGCGCCGTGCGGACGACGGAGCGAGACGCACGACGGCCCGGTTGCGTCACATAACGAAAATATTTTTGGTGATGGAACAGGACCAGGAGTGAACTTGGGCACGGAATCAAGCTAATAGATCGCGAGCGCTTTAGTTCACCGCGTGACGGAGTGACCCGCTGCCTCGCGGCCCCCTAGCCCGCTGGCACGCCTTACTTCCTGGATGTACCCAAACTGCCGTCTCGAGGACCCGCTCGCAATTTACGAAGCTTTATGAACCTTTTGTAACACTAAAGTATACTTAGATACTGTAGGTAAACACCACACGGGGTACGCATGAGGTGTTGATTGAGTGAGTTTTATTAGCCTGATTCATACTGTAACCATTTTAATTAGTTATAGTAATATTCAATTGTATCGAATATCGGAAGACAATTGAATAAATTCCTTCGCTAAACAGCATGTGAAAATCGTATCGTCTTTCAAAATGACAAACTTACTTCCTTCCCTTTCATACCTTGTAAGGTTTTCTGGAAGAAACCTCTTGCAGAGATAAGCTCGCTGTCGCGAACTCCTTGCGGTTTCATAGGTTTTTAAAAAAGACAAATTGTTCTTGTACGATAGATTGAGCTGTCACGTAGTTTTCTCTGGCTGCCCATGTATTTTAAGTTAATTAAAATCATAATATTACGGGGATTTCTACAATTTTATTTTGATCATTCATACAGTCCATTAGGTTCCGTCGTTTTCATTTGGTCCTTCGAGCCGACTGGCCTAAGGAGCCTGACAATGTCGCACCAGTTCGCGAAGAGCGTAAATGTCAACCGAACGAATCGGTGGGACTTACTTCCGTTGGCTTAGCTTTACCTTCTCCGGTCACTGCTAATTTTAATCAATTCAGTGACTGGTTGCGTTTATTACGTGCTACAGCACGTGTACATCAAGCTGCAGCGATTTTTGGTAAAGTTTTGGCATGTATTCGAAACTCTAAATTAAATGGCGATATTTCACGTTCTCGCCACCCATCAACGTCTACAACCCTGTTACCCTTAAATGCTGATTTAATCAAAGCCGCTGAAAGGCACATTTTGCAGCAAACACAGTTAGACAGCTTTTCTGAAGACTTTCACTGCATTCTCAACTCGAAGCCAATCCCATCTCACAGTCGTCTCATCAAACTATCTCCCACCCTAGGAGAAGATAAGTTACTGCACTTGGCTGGAAGAATCAAATCAGCAGAAGACATTGATCCCAACACGCGATTTCCGGTTTTACTCGACGGCCGTCACCCAGTTGTGCGATTACTGGTAGAATCCTACCATCGGCGGGCTGGTCATGCAAACCACGAGCTAGTGATCAATGAAATCAGGCAAAGATTCTGGCTCTTGATACTGAGAGACACAGTAAGATCTGTAGCAACGCGATGCAAAATATGCAGGATCAGGAAGGCAACGGCCATTTACATTTACGGGCATAGATTACTTTGGACCCATCACAGTCACCTTTGGGCGCCGCCATGAAAAGAAATAGAAATAGAAAAGGTTTATTTGTCTTTAATATAGTAAGGCACAATAATCACTTATACTATAAAGCAATGATGACAGTTTAGTGAGTAATTTATTTAAAAGCATTTTAATTAGGTATGAAGACAAAAAGGTCTGTACCTCGGCTAGTAACTAATGTGCACCAGTGTGCAATTAGTTGCCGATTTTCAGGCAAGGCCTTTCCTTAAACTAAGTTATACCTACCTGGGTATAAAGCGTTATGTCGCTCTACTACCATGCCTCACGTCTAGAGCCGTTCATCTTGAAATAGTGCATAGCCTTTCTGCTGATTCGGCAATCATGGCTCTTAGGCGTTTTATTGCCAGACGGGGCGCACCTGATACCATCTACTCTGATAATGGAGCCGCATTTGTTGGAGCCTACAGGATCCTGAAGGAGTTTTACACCATTGATGTGCAGGAGTATGCAGTAACTAAAGGAATTAACTGGAGTTTCATCCCGCCAGCAGCGCCTAATTTTGGAGGATGTTGGGAGCGTTTAGTGCGGACTGTAAAAGTAGCCTTAAAGGCGACACTTAACCAAAGAGCTCCAAAAGAGGAAACACTGGTAACATTACTTGCCGAGGCTGAAGCCATAGTTAATTCACGCCCGTTGGCTCACGTGTCTACAGATCCTGAAGACCCAACAACTCTGACATCTTTTCACTTTCTCATCGGCACCTCATCAAACCAACTCCTTCCTCAACGCCTGGATGATCGCGACCTAATTCTTCGGGCTGAATGGAAGAAAGCTGTGCGTCTTGCGGACCATTTCTGGAATCGTTGGGTGCGTGAAGTTCTCCCCACCATGCAACCCAGAATCCCAACCAGAGGAGACCAAGGCCAGGACTTAAAGGTTGGAGATGTAGTCGTCATCGTTGACGAGTCCACGAGGGACGTGGCCACGAGGTCGAGTAGAAAAGCTGTTTCCAGGAAAAGATGGGGTGACAAGGGTGGTCGACGTTGCCACAGCAGGGGGTACGCTTCGTCGCCCATTAAAAAAACTCGTGAAGCTGGCTTTTGGCTAGTTGAACTGATTGGTGCAGTGCTGCACGAGGGGCAGGATGTCGCGAACTCCTTGCGGTTTCATAGGTTTTTAAAAAAGACAAATTGTTCTTGTACGATAGATTGAGCTGTCACGTAGTTTTCTCTGGCTGCCCACGTATTTTAAGTTAATTAAAATCATAATATTACGGGGATTTCTACAATTTTATTTTGATCATTCATACAGTCCATTAGGTTCCGTCGTTTTCACTCGCGTTTAATGTCCTGTTTAATGTTTCGTGTGCAACAAAGTATAATGTAATATTAGTATCCTCTCGAACTCATCACAGCCTTAAGTGACCCTATCTGTAACATACATAATACATAGGTAAAGTTTTATAATGATAAACATTCAACCTACGTATGCATAACAAATTGATTATACAAGAACGGATAGGGCGAGCGCTGGTCGAGTTTGCGCTTTATGGCGCTGGGCCGAGAGTGGTTTTTGGCTTGCAGTCGGGGCCGTGAGATAAGGCGGGCGGCGGCGGCGGCGGCAGGTGAACGAACTGGAAAATTTGGCGCAGCCCGGTCAAGGTCAGCGGCGCGCAGGCGCGTTACGTGATCCGAGCGAGCGCCAACCAACACTGATCTGATGACTGAGCCGCGCGTGACTCCTCCGCTGGAGACCTGTCACACCATCGCAATACAAGAATACATATACTCTAAATGTATTCCTCTGACACAACGCTTCATAAGCTTCCATAAGATCACTAAGAAAGCTCTGCCAATTATCGGAAACCCATATCAAACCTTCTAATACATCGTGTCATAAACTTTCGAGGCTACGGAAGAGTAACAAAGCTCTGTCATTTTTCGGAACCCAATATCAAATAAACAAACGCAAGATTTGGTTTCACTTCAAGCTTTTGAAGGAACCGCCATTGTCTCATTACATTAATCAAAAGTCTAAATAGTCCGTAACAGATTCTATTGTATCCAGTTTTTGAAATAATTCAATGGCCCAATGAAACGCCGATCCAAAGATTATTGTTTGTTATATTTATTCCAGGAGGTTCGATGGCGTGTTGTCTGTATATATTTTTTTATGTACTTAACTTATGTAAGTACGTCACACTGCAGGCACAGGTCTTCTCTCAGAGACAGAATATGGGCTTAATAACCACGGATTGGCCCATTTCAAACGCTGAAGTATTTGAACACATCTGACACTCAGGTTTCCTTACGATGTTTTCCTTCACAGGTAGCGACTGGTATTACTACTGCAACTTCAAAAATGTAGGTAACTTAGAAAACAAAGAACCCATGACCTCCGTGGCCGGCATTCTACGGCTGGGCGCTACCACCGCTATCTGTACTTAGGTTTTAAGAAAATGGTCGAAGTTTTTGTATTGGATATAACAATTTATTCTATCAAAGTAGCTAGTAATTTAATAAGGTACAAATAACTGTTAATAATTGAAAATACCAGCATATTTCCTTTTTAGGGTTCCGTACCCGTGCCAAACGGGACCCCATTACTAAGCCTTCGCTGTCCGTCTGTCTGTCTGTCCGTTTGTCACCAGGCTGTATCTCATGAACCATGATAGCTAGGCAGTTGAAATTTTAAAAACCTATTTAGAGGTTAAAAATTCCACCCATGCCGATGTAAAAACCTAACTGCAAAATTGGGTTGGTCGTGGCTGCAAGTGATGTATATTGCTTCAGCCAGCTGCCTGTACGTAATACAGAGAAGTTTGTAAATTTCTAGGTTCGAAATTTCGCCGATGCCTGCATCTTGCCCATTAGCTCAGTTGGGACAGCGCTGGCACGGTTAGCCAGAGGTCGCTTGCCTGCACATGTCCGGTTTTTATTATAGTACATATTTAAAAAGTAAAATTTATGATTAAAGCTTATGAAAAATAACTCTTTATTGCACTCCAGTAATCACCAAGAACTAGTATTTTCGAAATTTATATAATGTTCATGTGTTCAGTTCGCTATTTTTGTTGAGTCGCTCTTACCTGTAGATCATTGAACAAAGGACGCACCAAACGCCTACGCCTGCGCTTCCGCAGATTTTTTACTAGCCCGGCTGCGCCAGATGGAGCAACCTTTTTAAAAATACTCATTTCTTTTATTAACCTACGTTATAAGGTTACATAGGAAAGGGTGAAACGTTGAGCCAGAAAGTTGTTTTATAAACACATTTCGGTAACAGATGTTTCTGCAATTTCTTTACTTCGGTACTTTCGCTTTTTGCTCAAAAGAAAGGATCTTACAGGGTTTCTTAAACATCCTTCGACTCCTTATTTTTAGAAAAGGTTCTTTTCTTTAACCACGTTACAAAACTTTTTTGATTTCACAAAAATTAACTGAAGTTTCAAGGAATTTGCCGAAAAATATTTCTATATTCGTCACGTTGTTGTATCAAATTGCCCTATGACGTCTTTTCTGGTCAAAATACATAATAGTACGTAGGAAATTTTGGATTTTTTTGTAATTGCTTAGCAGGTTTCAGGAACTTGCATAAGTCTTACGAAAAGAAAATTATGATTAATTACTGGATCTTAAAATTATTAAGGACGTTTCACTTCAAAATTAAGAGTAGAAGTTTTTTTATGAAGTCATTAAATTTCTTTTCTTCTTCTTTTCTTTTCAGGGATTGTTTATTGAACAATCCTTGGACTAAGCGTGCGTTAGTTTGTGGGATTACTTAGTTTAATAAAAACAATATTGTAAAAAACGGAGCTGGATGTACAATTAACTATTATATTTTTTTACGTTTAAGTTATCTGTTCAAGATACATTGTACTTAGGTTTGTTGTCCCTAATAAAGAAAATAAAAAATGAGAAGACCAAAAAAGAGAACTAGAGGCAAGTCAATCAATTTTCTTTTCATTTTATACCTGTTATTATACTTTATCGTTCAAAATACAAGTAGGTTCTTACTTACAAAAAAAAAAGTCTGCTAAGCATTCGGTAAACAAACATGTGTTCCTGTCGATTAAAATGACTAGAAAGTGAATGGAGCCCGACTTTTTTATTTCCTTCCGTTGTCCTCACTTTTAATGGCAGGGTGCGAATATCAAATTACATGCTTAGTTTTGATGGTCGATTGTTGGCCGAAGACTTACCTTATGGGCTAGTTCTTTAGGTGCAATATCGGTTGGTTGAGCACGATATAAAAAGCGAGACGGGTGTCGCCAGTCGGTAGCCACATGTACACTCTTCATTGTTCCCTATGACCACAGCCGCTTCTACTGATGATCTCGATTGATCGGATATATTTTTTTACCGGATAGGTTGTAAAAAGCAGACTGACTACCATATTGTTTGCAATTTACGGCTTCAACTTTTTGTGACTTCCGGATTACTACTTCATCCTTGGCAAAATGTGCAGTATTATCCTTAATATCTTATCATTCTACTAATTTCGTTATGATGCCTACATACCATTCCAAAATTAAACAAAACTGTATAACGTTCGTGTTCCGTTTCTTGGAATTGGAAAATTTATTAAGTCAATGACTACTACCTTCTACTGTAGTAAAGGTCCTTTTATCACCAAATTATTTGCAAGAAACGGACCGGGCGTATTGTAATATCAGAAATATAAAATATTCTATAAACATATGTAAAAAAATCTGACTTGAGCAGAGAGGTTAAAAGTTACGGACAAGCTTCAGACTCCGGAGCTGCATAATTTGTGGCAGATCAAACAAGATGCCTTTCTATTTTTTGCGCATCTACAGCTAATAAGTGGTAGCCTTGGTGAACGGGGACCGACCTTCTCGTCAGCTCGAAAGGTCGTCAGGACACGGGGACAACGCCCAAGTTACCACAGCGGGCAAACTGGACCTGACATATTATACGTGCCTACATTTTAACTTACAATTGTTCAGATAAATGTGGCTACTAAATTTCTTTATGGCTGACATCAGAAATAAATAAAAGTGGACAGTATCGCTTGAAGCAAAACTAAAATTTGAAACAAAGTAGCAAAATCCCACCTATTCCCATGTTTTCAGATACATTCCTAATACGCAGAAAATCAGGGCTCTACATTTTAATTTCCGAGTAGCAAACTTGTTGATCCATATAGTCCCAAATAAGGTCGAAGACATTCCGTGCTGAAAAAACAATGTAAAAGTAAGACGCAATAACGCGATGTGCGTTGTAGGATGGTAATCGGAGCATGGGCGAGCGGCGTGGTTTGTGTTCCCGCTTCCCAGAAAGGAGTCACGAGTACTGAGTCGGCAATTCGCGGCATCAGCTCGAGGTCAAGGCTTC
The DNA here is from genome assembly GCA_963969515.1 of Yponomeuta evonymella. Classification (NCBI taxonomy): domain Eukaryota; kingdom Metazoa; phylum Arthropoda; class Insecta; order Lepidoptera; family Yponomeutidae; genus Yponomeuta; species Yponomeuta evonymella. The sequence continues at coordinate 10,576,716 of OZ018346.1, forward strand.
GAGCAGTGCAGCTCCACCGTAATCCGATCAGCCGCTCGACATTATGTCACGTCTTGATATCGATTTCGTATTTAAAACCCAAGGAAGTTACATATAATAAATATCATGTAGATATGTAATACCACCGAAGCTTGTGTGATAAATACACACAGATATCTGTGCTGACATTGACAGTTGTCACTAGCGCTGCAGTAGTGTTAGTGTTTCCAGTACGCTCTAACTTGGGGAAAGGTTATGGGTTAACAGTAATGCCTACATAAACTTGATAAATAAAATATCGGAATTTTTTGCGTGGTGCACTTAATAGTACATTGTTACCCTAGGGGTAAAAGTAACTTATTTAGTGTCAAGACGGAGTTTAATAGTTTGAGGGACTAAATAAGTCCTTAAGCCGAGGTAAACACTGAGCTTTTCATTACGAATATAAGGAAAGTAAAAATAAAAAACATGAATTAAGAAATGAAAAACTGAATGAAAATCTCTGCTATACGGGAGTATAAACAAAACTCTACAACTCGAAAGAACAAACGAAGATCGGATTGTCGCTTTTCCGCAATTTTTTTTTTGTGTTCGGCCAGCTAATATGTCATTATTTCTCATTTTGATAATTGAAAAAATGGTAAATATTTTGCTCAAATCTATGTTATTTTAAAGAAATACTTGAAAGTAAATTATAATAAAGTAATTTAAAAAATATATTCTTTAATTAATACTTTACGTTATGTTATTAAAATTTCACATTGCGCTGCAATTGAGGGGCTGTATTCAAAGTTGGAACATGGTTAACAGAAATGTGAAAATAGAACTTAACGTTTTTTTTTTAATAATTTGACAGCTGTCACTTGAAAACGATTCTCCCTAGGGCTGAAAAGTATTACTTTCAACCCGCTCTTCAGGCAACTTCAGACCTACTTTCCGAGTATGAGTAATGAAAAATATATTTAGACATTGATAAGAAAAGATAGAGTGCCCTTTGATATTCCTACACAATGTTTAAGTATATTAAATACAAATACAAAAATCGAATGAAATCAGGAATCGAAACTGAAATGAAATCTGTCTGGAATTACCGGGAAAAAGCAAAAATTAGCGCCTTGTTCCGGCAATACCAGATAGCTTAGAGAATTTACTGTCACTTCAACCACTGCTGTCATTTGGTTTCCTCTCGTCACACACCGTCAATATCAGCACTGGCATAATATCATGTGTAGATCTGTGATATTGAAACAAACTAAAGTCGGTTGGACTGGGGGAGGGGAAGTGAGCCGAGCTCGGGCGAGTTTTTCCGAAGCGCGCGAGGTCAGCGCGAGTCAATTACCCCGTGTAGTCGACGGCTGCGCGGGCGCAGGACCGTCGCCGTCACCGCTGAATACCAAGTACTCTGTCGAGGAAATACCTACCCAGAAAATGTTGGCTCCTCGAAAATATTCCATTTTAAAATGGCTAAATAAATAACGTATACTTTAGGAGACCAACAAGTAAAATGGCGAAAACAAAATCGAGTTTCGGCGATTATGTACGTTATGATCCGCGGACGAAGTCGCAGACACAGTTAGTAAACGAAAACACTTCCTGTTCTATTTCAGCGCGAAGTGATAACGAAACAAAATGGCCGTGTGGTGGTATAAAGTGCCGTGGCTTCGTCATTGGTTGTTAATTGCGGTAGGCCATTAGGTGGCAGAGGCCATGTGACCGGCCGGGCACATCCTCGCGAGCTGTTCGGCTCGGCAGCGGGGCAAGGCCAAGGCCGCGCTCTAGTGCAGACCTGCCGAGCGGGCCGGGCGTACCCGGGCTGCACTCACATTATCCAGGGTGCCTCGAAAACGCGCCGAAAGAGGTCCTTAAAATTATTTGCTATTTATGGCCTGTTTGAAATCAACGTGCTAAAATTAAAATTGTAAATTTTAAAATGCACAGATTATCTCAGTTACAGTTAGCTCACAATTACCTCAGTTACAGTTAGATTACATAAAATTTAATTTAGTTAAATTATAAATTTCATTTAATTACATTTTAAAATTTGTTTCAATTCAATTTGAAAATTTTATTCAATGGAATTATGAGATTTAATTAAATTAAATTTGTAAGGTTGATCTAATTAAACGATGATATTTAATTTAATTATAACATTTTATTTTCTGTAACTTTACTGATGTTTTTCTGCTTTGCAGTGGCACTATCTAAAACTGCTTGAAACCTTACTACAAATGGAATGGTTCTTCTTCAATGTAGAGAAGGACAATGATTTACTTGTTGCAGGATTTAATTTATTGAGGCGTAAGAGTAGTCGATGTTCTGGAAAAGAACAATGGTTATTTTTAACTCAAGTATAACATTTTTTTTAATGCCAATAGGCAAAACATCGCACTGACGTAATCGACCTTCAGAGCTTGAGCAAAAACATATTATATTAGACATGCAAATTAGCAGCTACGATGACCCCAGCGTGATTCGTTATTTATAATGGAGTAAAAAAGTACGAATTCCGCGTTGAAGTCCTTGACTAGTGCCAGTGGCAATGCCAAGTAGACATGATACCTTGTGTGTGTTAATATTATTAACCCGGTGCAGGAATAAAGCCAAATTGTTCTAAGTCACTCAGAGGTTCTATTCGGTATAATATTGTTATGTTCGTTAACTGAACGCAGAAAACAAAAAAAAAATCTTACTGTCTTACGACCGACGCCAGTTTTTTGTGAATAATGCGATAAATCAGCTATTGCTGAATTTTAATTAGATCCAGTTGTAGTACTGCGAAAAAAAATGCATTTTAATACTTTTGTTCGTAACTTTAAAAGGATTCTTTAACAATGAACTGAAAATTTTACAAAACAGGGGCCAAATATTAATAGAAAATCGTGGAATATTTTTCGATGTTTCTCAGTTAATTGTTAACAAATCGCTTGGAAATTCATAAAGTAGAAATAGATTCATATCGTAAAATACTTCTTTCTCTCCATGATACAGTAAGTTATACAATACTTACCTACCTATGATACAATAACTTGCGATTTACATTGTCGTAAAAAGGGTAGCGCAGCCCGGGGTTTTGAAAGATATTTTTTTTTCCTCTTTTTCTCTACGCCACCGAAAAACTGCTCCAATCGATTTAGGGCGAGATGATCTGTCAACCGATACTAAAACAAATGCCTTATAGACTTCACCTCCGACTTTACCGTCACTTAAATAAAAACAAAAGAAGTTTCCGAGTTTAGATCGTAAGCTGTTAATCGAGGAACAGTCAGCCAGCTGGGTACAATAAAGTTGTTTTTCAACGTTTTCGGAGAATCCCGCGAGCAGGTTGGTATAAATAAATCATTCAGTCACTATGCAAACGGCCGGGGAACACTTCCTCTTTTTGAATATCAGAACTTGCCAATGCCAAGCGCCGAATTTAGCGGCAATGTCAGCATCAAGGTGGCCCGCCCCGCGCCGCCCGCTCACACCCCCACGAGCAAACTCTCGGCTGCCGGCCGCTCTAACTGTATCAACTGCTGGGTCCAATTTCTTGTTTATCAGTTATTGTTAGGAAATAATAATAATTTATTTATTGAGTTTATTTTGTTTCTAAACTGGGGCTATTAATAAAGTTTTAAGTGTTAGGCTTGTGTATAAACGAAAACGAAAACCTATTGCACTTCTAAAACATCCAAATCCTCTCCAAATTAAATAAATTCTAACCAAATTGAGTGTATGAAAAAAACCCTAAGCAGCACCAAATTAAATAAATTCTAACTGAAAAAAAGTGCATATGTAAAGGGCGAAAGCTCTTTTTGGTGAGGATTTACGTACATGTTTTGGAAAGGATTTTTCCATTTTATTTTGGGAATGATTTATCTATATTGGTGATCATTTACTAATTTTCACTTAATAAGCCTTAACCCCTCATGGTTATGAAAACCACGAAGGAGGCCTTGTCCTGCAGTGGGCGTGAAATGGCTGATGATGATGAAACCTTTAACTGTAAAATTGATAAGATTATGGCAAAACCCCTCATGGTTATGAAAACCACGAAGGAGGCCTTGTCCTGCAGTGGGCGTCAAATGGCTTATGATGATGATGAAGTGTAAATTTACATTATGGTGTAAATGTAATAAACAAATTTACTAAGAAATGTAAATATATAGATACTTTCAGAAGTCTTTTCTATTAGTTCTTAGTACTAGGGTCAAGTTAAACGGTGAGCGTTAATTTATAGTCATAGTGAAGAATATCAATATTTATAGTATTATAGTGTATGCAACTGCATATAAATGAAACAAAAGTAAACAAGAAAGGCAATTACCTATTTTCCATTTTTTAGCTGCACAGAAAAATTTGTAAATTAATAATGGCGGCAAAACAAAACCAAACTGCGCAGGTCCGCTTTCTTTTTTTCTTACCGACTTCAAAAAAGGAGGAGGTTATCAATTCGAGCGTATATTGTATATATATTTTTTGCTATGTTCTCGCATAACTCCGTCACATCTCAACCGATTTCGACAATTTTTTTGTGTTCGAATAGATGTAACGTCCCATTGGTTCCATTTTAATTTGGTGAAGATATGATGAAGGCTATCAGAGATGAAGAACGGAGCTCTTCCATGGACTCAGTGTGGGTAAATCAGACCAAAAATTCACAGAAAAGTCTACTGCAAGGAGAATTGTAACCGGAAGTGTATCAGCAAGGAGAATTTTACCCGTACCTAATTTTTTATTTTTTTATTTTTACAGTTGTCTGTGAAATACCATTAAGCCTTACCTATTAACTTTTAAGATCATAATTCGAATCTTACGACCTGAGTGTAGATAAAATACTTATCATCACTAACCCCTACTTTATCTATCCAGTCCAGTGCTGGGCATAGGCCTCGTCCCTACTTCAGTAGATATTATTATATTTTGTACTTAAAACCTGCAACTTTCTGAATTTGACTTCTAATTGGTTTGCATGAATTATATTATTATTGTTGTAAATTGTAGTCAATTGCCTAGTGAAATAATATTTCACTACACATTGACAACAACATTATTTCATTAACATTTCTTGAAAGGGATAGGTACGAAGAGATACCATTTTATTCATGATCTCTCATGCATATGCATACACAAGACATGCATATTTCAAGGCTTCAAGTAACAGAAACCTTTCTACTTTCGGTGTCGCGTCACCTTGATATTTAGCCGGGGGCTTCCTGCTCCTGGCTAAGGACGACTGCGAACACCGTTGAGCAGACGAAGAGGTACATCCGCAAAAATCCCTATTTAATTAAAAATTAGAGAATTTATGGAATAAATTCTTATTCACGGAGCGAAACAAAACAAAACGCGACTGCGCCAACTAGAGCGTTGAAATCGGCCACCCGCCGAGGATCCAAGAGCTTTGTCGGTCTAACAAAACGATACGATAATTACTCGTGTATAATACAACTCAAATGTACCGGAGAAATGTGCGCTGCGAGTTCCAGATCTGCGGCAATCAGAGCAGCGCCGTTCCTATAGATGGGCGATGCGACCTGGCGCTGTTGTATAATCGGGTGCGCATTATGTGCGCGTTACGCGATGCACTGACAATGCACGCGCACAGCGCACAGGCGGGCGCGAGAATGAGGAACTGCATTCTATATTTGTTTCCGAGAATAAGCGCCTTCAAAGCCCCGCCATTAGTGTCAGATAACGGTCGATTACAAAATTGCATTCACCGATGTTGATGCTCGCGTATTCAGTGGCCTAATTCGATAGTAGATTCGGGAAAACTGGTGTAGCCTTAACCGTGGGTGTTAAGTGCCAGAATTTTATGAGTCGCCACCGCCAATCGCCATGCATATGCGATGTGGCACGACCTGAACTCGAGCCCAATACATTTTTATTACAGTCTCGAAATTTGACAACCTCCGTAAAAGTATAGCATGATAGATAGATGCCTTGTAATTATTATACAATATTGCAATATTACCGATGGCCTTTGCATCTACGTAGTAATATGTTTTATACAGCGTCCAGTGGCACCTTCACTCACAGTAGATAGGTGAATGGACCACTCGGACGCTGCAGTGCCTGGGACATTGTTTTTTAGATGGAGTAGGCTTGCCCAGCACCTATACCATCCTGAAAATATCAATAAATAATATACAATATATGTGTATTTATCGGAGACTACAAACAAAAACTAAATATTTACTTGAAAACGTGGTGTGGTATCTTAAGCAACAGGAATTTTTTGCCAACATAATTTATTAACGAGCCAAAACGGTCGGTTCGTGTCGTACCCACTCCTAACCTAGCCTTTCAAAATTGTACCAGTCACGAATTTGGCAATGTGGAAAGAAGCTGAGAGGGGACAGACGAGGGGCGCGGGGCGGGCGGCAGGCTTAGCCGCGGTACTGCGCAGTTTCGCCTGAAAACGTGTCCGAAGAAAGTTCACGGCCGCGCGTTGACGTCTCAGCACCTGCCGCCCGCGCCCCGCACCCTCGCCGCCGCTTCCCGCCCAATCTACAGCCGTACCCCCCGCACTACCTCCCGCGCCCACACTGATAGCCTAGCTTTATTGCGAACTGGATTAATAACCTCCATTATAGTTCCAGTTATACATTTGAGTACACCTACAGGAAAAAATATTCGCTCTCGAGCCCATTTAATTGTGTAGGCAGAAGCAAAGAACAGAACATGAACAGAACATAAGCTTTTGTTTTAGGTTTTTTAGATCGCCGTTGAAGCATTCGTGATGGACGTATGACATTAGCCAGTAAGGAAGTGATTTGTTAAAGACAACGAGACCGTGTCTTGATTGCTCATGGAGGTTAAGTCGATGAGGAAACTATACAGGGGTACCTCTAAAATGCGCAAGGCGAGAGCTGGATGAGAGTAGCCGAGGGCCGTGCTCAGTGGCGTGCAATAGGAGAGGCCTATGTCCAGCAGTGGACAAGCATAGGCTGATGATGATGAGAATCACTTTTGTTCTACAAACGACAAATTTTTTTTTGTTAAATTTTCCATATTTGATGTGGCTTTACATTTTTATTTTAAATACAACTTTACTGATAATGATTAAGAACTAAATGTGTTAAATAGAATAGACACTGTTCTTAGTTAGAACGCTTTATTGAAATTATATAAACCATGATATTGCGAAAACGTATAAATCTAAGAAAAACTCATAGGACAAAACTTCTTGTAAAACACAAACTCAAATTGAAGTTTTTCAGCAATGGCGCATTTTCGATGTAATCCTGTATAAGTGAGCGCATCCGAACGGTATCAGAAACACTAAACGCCATCAGCGCTTCGACCGGTACCTACTTCAATTCTCAAGTAAAACTGGCTGTTGGCGTCAACAAATCGATTCCTTCGTCAGCGAATGGAAAGCTTGTAACTTTGCAAAGCTTTTTAGGCATGAGGTAATTGTGTGTATGTTTTGGGGGCGCGGGGAGGGGGCTGCGCCGGCTGCGCTCGGCCTTGGCTCGTCCGTTGCCCGCTCGGCGCTCGTGGCGGAGCGCGATAATTTCGGCACTCGGCGTCGAGTCTACTGACCCCATGTTGTTGGCTACGAACGAATGATCCCCTTGACTTTATTCAAATTGTACGATCCGGCAAACGTTCCTAGAAAAGTTTCCGCATCGATTACGTTGGCGTGGTGCCTTGTTTTTGAAACTTAAATTTTAGTTGGATGTGTTCAATTTATTGTCTGAATACACTGGTGAAGTATAGCTACTTCAGGTATCTTAGCAGCTTTAGTGGTTTTTGGGTATTATCACGCAGCCCAACTAAGCTAATGTTTTGCTAAAGAAGCTATAGCTATCAGGTGCGCGTTGTTTATCATTCGCTACGCAAGGGCAAGGTGGGTGGAGTAAGGCAAGAAAATGCCTGTAAATAGAAAAATATATTGGTTGCATGGGTAAAGTTTGCGTTATGCTTAAAATGTGCAATTTCTGAAATTTCTTAATCAGAGTTTACGCTTTACCAGTTTATATGTCATTTTATCTTATACTTACGTGTTTTTTTCTCAAATTAACATTAATTTAAAAAAACTGAGTGAATTTCGATACCGTAGCGCCACCGTGCTACCGTATGAGCTCTAGATAGGTGTGCCAGAAAAGCGACCGACAGGGACCCGAAAAGGAACACCGACAACAAGGCAGACCAAGGCAAAGATGGCCAGATGACCTTATTAGATTCTTAGCTGAAAAACCTGAAAAACCACAAAATAAAAATGCTCTCTTACAACAAAAATAAACTGATTGTTGCTGTAATTGTAAATGACGAACTCTATATAATGGACTTGTGCGTGTTTTAGGAATCGCGGATATTTTAAGTATAAATAACTCTATATTTTAGAATATTCATTACCCAATCCATAGAAACAATCCAATAATATTATGGAGAAGAAAATCAATATTGAAAAGCTGATATTGTTTTCGCACTTTTCCCTAGAGTCAAAGCCGTTCGTTTTGACGAGTAGCGCCTCACATTTTTAATAGATGTGGGGATTTCGTTACAACCTGTACAACGATAAGGGCTCGATAGCAATGAGGAGTAAGCGTACCGGAGAAAGTGGAGGTGAACTACAGTGGCCATAGTCAACTTTTCTCAGATCTTGGACCGGTTTCGTTTACTTTTTTCTCCCGACACGGGTCAATGCTGGTGTACGTTTATTATTCCGATAGCCTTCGTGCGACAAAGCCTTCTGATAACTTGTCATCACATCGTGGGAGTAAAAAATTACCCACCGTTACATTCTAGATTACGCGAAGTTCATCAAACTGATTACTAAAGCACAAAAAAGCGTGGGCGCCTATTGGTATGTTCGGCTAAATTACTGTTATCATTTTCTAGTATAAGTTTATCTAAATTGCAGTGGGCCGCTTAAAGGCTGAGAGAACTTAGAGAAGTATAGTGGGTATTGAACCCCAGTTGTTCAATGTGACAATGTACCGAGAATTCATTTACTAACGCCAATCCCGAAACCCACTAATTATTTCCATCTTTACGATCTCTTTTTCCAAAGAAACTGTGCCTAAGGATTCAACAATTTAGGAGACATTGAGGTTCAAAGTCGCAATTTTCTACATTTTTTTGCATAAACACATTTAGACTCTAGTATCGTATCATCATCGTCAGCCATTTGACGTCCACTGCAGGACATAGGCCTCCTTCGTAGTTTTCATAACCATGTAGTATCGTATACCAAATATTAATTCCCGACAAAAAGTATCGAAATATTCAAGTTTTTTTAGGAACCGGAATTAGTCAGAAAGTCTGGTTTATACTTACGCTCCGAGTCATAGGAATTGATTTTCAGCGACATTTTATGGAAAAGAAGTTTATTTTGGGTGTCTGGTATGAGTAGCTTTCCAATTGTGTGTCAGTATTCAAACACCCTCTACGTATAATGATTAACTTTCTACGTAGTATCTTCACGTCATTACATATTTTTGCATGCTTTACATTTTCGGCGATGGGTGTGTAATTTGTTTGTTCACCATTGTGCGTGTTACGGGCGCCTGCGTACTTCCACGTCTCCCAGCTGGCGGAGAAACGCGCCGCAGCAGTGCACCTTGTTATTAGTAAAAAGTGGCATGGGCATTTTCATAGTTCTGACTCTTTTGTGGTGTTTTTTTAACCAGGAAGAGGGTGGCAGCCTGTTTTACCGCACGCGCCTTGTCGCGTGCAAAACGGCTAAAGAATATGTACATCCAAAAACTGGTATACAGAGTGTTAAACCAAAACAAGCCTACTAAATCCATTTTTTTTCCGGAAAATGAACTTTTTTTGTTTAGTTAATAATTATTAAAGAATCAAAATTGCAGTGGACACACGCAATGAACGTGTAACTTCTAGCGTTCTTATAGCACGGAGCGTAAGTACAAAAAAATATACCAGCAATATTCTTACATGAGATCTCAATATTTTGAATACATTAAACAGCTTATATACGTCCCACAATAGGGCAGAGATAATTCTAAATCACCATGCGTGTTGACAATTTTAAGCGCGAAAACATGTGAACACTTCAGACACTCAGGATTTCCCATGATGTTTTCCTTCACCGTTAGCAAGTGGTACAAATTCATACATTTTCAGTACATAACTTAGAAAGCAATGACCATGGTACATGCTAAAATCGAACGCAGGATCAATCAGCGGCCAGCGTTCTATCGATGCGTTACCACTGCTCTTTTTCTGAAAAAAGATTAAAAAAATCAATAACCATACGATATTAGATGCATTTCCCCAAAAACATCAATAGAAATGTGTGACTTTGAACCTTAATAACTTCTAAGCCGTTGATGGTCACCTTGGAAAAATATGTTCGCAATGATGCAGAAAATACCGGAAGGTTGTTAGTTTCTTAGCACCCGATATGATAAGAAATAACTCTTGGTTTTGAATTGAATCGTTGTAAGTTGCAATGTTTGGAATTGTCTTTTTTCAGCTGGCTGCCATTTGCGAGCAAATTGTTGTTTTATCCAATGCAAGAGTCAGGAAAAGGCGTTAAAATACGAAGTCTTCAGATGGGGCAGCGGGCCCGGCAGCGCGGTGTCGGCGACCGAGCGTGCACTCAACTCCGCGAGTGCGGCTAACGGTGCCGCCCGCCGCGTGCGCATCGGCTGCGTTGCGCACTCGTTGCGATCACACCATGGGCTTGTAACTACCGACATACAAGTAACTAATGTATATACAATAATACGACTGCCTCGTTGGATTGAATGACTGCTTGGGTGGACTAGCCATTAAGGCGCTTACTACCAAGACAGAGGTTGTGGGTTCGATTTCCACTGGGGGCCGCCGTGTATTTATACAAAGGGCCTAAGTCTGGGTGTATCTCCATGTTTGTGATGTCCTTGCCTGGGTAACCATAGCACAGGGTATCCTAGTTTGGGACCAGGACAAGTGATTGTGTTGTGTGGAAGTTATTATATTATTATTATAATAGTTCATATAGGGCCGTTCAAAACTAGTGTAAAAAACAAGTTGAAGTTGCATAATCACATTAATCACCAATCGTATAGGTCACGATATTGAATTGTACATATTTTCATCCACTTGGAATGGATGGGTGCATGCAAGATGTTATTGTTTACATTGTTAACTCTAGGCGGCTATGCATCCGCGTCACACCTTTCAATCATTCCGTGCATCAAGTGTATGCACATTTGACTCTGTAACGACGGTGTTATGATAGTTGTTCTGAAAAAAGTATTTTATTGCAAAAAACTATCAAACTGACAATACCTTATTCAAAGATTAGACTTTGAATGACACATAGCTTAGAAAAAAAAACCGGACACGTGCGAGTCAGACTTGCCCACTGAGGGTTCCGTACAGATTTGTAGGTATCGAGCTTTTCCCGAACTTGAAAGACAATTATTTTATGATTTAATTATTTAATTAAATTTTAATTTAATAAGACTGTAGCATATGGTTATGATTTCAACTCGATACCTCCACGCGTTCCCGAGATAAAGGGTCTTGACAGACAGACGGACGGACGGTCGGACAACAAATTGATCCTCTAAGGTTTCCGTTTTTCCTTTTGAGGTACGGAACCCTAAAAATGGCTGGTGACTAAAAAGTCTGGCGGTATTGTTTACTAAGTATAAAATGCAACAATTTTGACCGATCATTCTCTATCCTCATTCATTTGTCTTTCAGTAAGTAAGTACGAGTATTCCCTCGCTTCGCCAGGTCTTTGTGCTTTCTTTCATTCATTATGAGTTTTTTTTTTGGATGACAACTTATGGCCGTTTTCTATAACCATAACTTAAATAGAAACCAAAATGTTACGGAAGAACTTTAGAACATTGGTTGTCAGTATCTAAAAAATTGCTTATGCTGGGCCACATGCTACATCACGATAGTTTTATAACAAACAAAAGAAGGAGGAAAGAGAGGTAGCAAAAGGCCGTGGAGAAACTATTTTCACCAAAAGGTGGACGTCGTGACTTACCAGGCTGGTAGAAAACTGACCTGTAACAGGAGTAGGTGGAAGATGCTTCACCGACCAGAGTACAACTCTTAAACATAATCTTGAAGTGAATCTATCCTTCAATTGTTTATAGACAATCCCATTATTTGGTCATTGTAGAATACTATTCAATAGGTTTAAAATGTGTCAGAATTAAAGAGAAAGGTACTAGGATCGATTTATCAAAGGCAATAATGTCTTTGTCAACATTACTAATTGTCTGGTAAAACCATAATGACTTCAAAATGTTACGGTATTACAAAGATTTATTTGGGTGACCACTTCTAATAATAGGCGAAAATAAAGTTCTCGGAAATGTCATCATTTCATGCTTTGTTTCCTAAACTGTCCCATGTTTTTTTTGTGCTCGGACTATTCTTTTTCCACAAATTGTAATAACACAGTCAACAATCGAGCTTCGAGAATTTGGTTGTTTCATAGTTTGATGTGGGTTAAGTGAAGAGTCGTGCGGTCGTGACCTATATTATCTGAGATTGAGGGAGCAACGAGCCAATGCACGATTCTATTTATGCGCCAGATCCGTCTTTGCAATCCTTGATGCATGACAACAAAAGGTCGAGACGAATCTAGTAAGTAACCCTTAAGCCGACTTCCTTTTAATTTCGTTTTTTGGGATTCCAATTTATACCTTTTTTCGGAAAAAATGCAGGTAACAGCAAAATCTTCGCATTGGTAAAAAGTCCGATGTGATCCGACCTACCCTTTCTTTAGCTCTCGGATTTCACGAACAGGTAAAGTTTAAGTTTTTTGCTCGGCGAGTATCTTTGTTCGCGTTTCGCGATATATAACTCTTCTATAGGGATGCGAAAAAAGTCCCAAATTATTGTTTAATCAATCCATTTCGGCGACAAAAAGTTTGGGTATATATTTTTTACGATTCCTTTTATCTGACGGGCTCGTAACCGACATTCCCAGGTCGCGTCGCTTTATCCTCTGCTCTAAGCAATGCGCGCGCGAGGGATGCTTTAAACTGCCTGTCCTAATGATACCGTGCCAGCGGGAAGCCAAGCGATATTTTCACAATATTGTATTCTCATAGTTTTAGGTATTTGACATTAAACATGAAGTTTACACGAATGATATATAGTGATAAATTTATCTTTAGACGCTTTGTGTTTTATTCTTTAGTAATTTTAGAATTCTTTTGACAGAAAAACTATCCCAATATTATAAACTTTTTCCGTAAACGGCATTGAACAAGTAATTACTTACGATTTGGCGGGTCCAAAAACTTGGTTGTTATTCCAAAACGCGCATGAATACAATTTCGTTTGCAAAATTTATGACTCTATTCAAAAACGAGTTTCAATGTTCTGCGGTCCGTTTTGCGTAAATGGCACAGCGGGACTCTCGGACCTCATTATCGATGGGTTTTACTTGTTAAGTGATTAATTGGGGTTGTGAAGTAGTTGCTTACTTTGAAGAGTATTAGCACGTTTGTAAGAAATGGCTATGGCATCCGGCGGTGTATGGAAACATTATGAATGCAAATGTAGTGCATTCGTTGGCATTAGTAAGCGCGAGTGTGGCGACAAGTGCGGGCGATGACGGCAGGCAGGCAGCAGGGCAGGCCCGTTAGGACGAGTTGAGTGACTCGCACTGCAGCCTGGTGCATTGTGCTCCAACGAGAACAGAGCACAGGCGCAATAATAAGCCAACTGCATTCGCCACTCATAGGAGCTATACCTGCGCGCGTAGCCGACGCACTATCCACGCGATGACATCACTCACCTGCAACAACAAGAAATACAGTTTTAATAGAGTTCAACAGAGTCGACGGGCTATAAAGTAATTTAAGTTAATGTCAGTTGGCAGCTGGCCTAATGCCTTAGCCCGCCAAATGTTACTAGGACGATAATTGAGGGTACGCGGCAGCCGCTTTAAACTAAATTGAATTGAAATTAGCCCGGAAACGTTCGACTAGAGTTGTCTCCGAGTCTAGATAATAATTTGTGAAATATATTTTTAACGTTATGTTAAATGAAGATCGTCCAAAAATACAAAATCTGCCTGGTAACCATATCCTTTCAGCACGATGGCAAACTGCGTTTGCCAACGAAACGTTAAGTAGAGAATGAAGTTAGTTTAATTAATTGCAACTAAGTAGAAAAATTCTAGTAACAAATTAAATTCCAATATTAAAATTCCAATACTTTGATATCCTTTGCATTACCTATCTTCTCACAGATTTTTCCAGTCTAAGACTTATTTTTCGAAATTATTCCATTTCAATATGAGCGAGAAGCTACTTCTGTAGCGCACTCACCCCCGGTTTCTCGTACACTAACAAGCTATTAATCTACTGTTAACAGCTGTCAGTGGTTTTTTTTTGTATGCACTTTGGTCAATTGACAGCTGTTAACAGTAGATTAACAGCTTGTTAGTGTACGAGAAACCGGGGTTTAGTGGCGTACGTAATCAATAATCATTGAGGCCGTTCACACTTAAGTAAACGTCGAGGCACTTTATTATGCTAATCATTATATTGTCTCTAAGTCAAAGTCGATTAAGTGCCTGTCCAAATAGGAATTTTAACATGGTTAATATATTTTTGTGACTACCGCAGGAAACCGATAGGGTCAACGTTCCAAATGGTGTCATTCACAGCGGTGGTGGCTACTGAACCCGGTCGTCCTTGAAGCTGCCGAATTTGCGCCAAGCACCAATACAGATAAGCAGCAGCCGCCTCTTGGTGTGCCGTAACACGGAGACAGATTGACAGAACAAAGTTGTTGGTCCACGGCACACAGCGTGGAAATTGATCTACTTGCGAAAATAGCGCGGCTCCACAGTGTTAGCGGTGCTGATGTGGAGATGACGGTAACGTCGAGGTAAACACCACCCACACACGCGTAATGTTGTGCTACGGATGTGTTTGTAATACTTACCTCAATTAAGTATTGTTATATGCCATTATTTAGATATAATTATTGTTCTCCATTTTCAGTTATTAGAACGATCGTTTCGCAAATGTTAATATGATGTGACACTCTTTAGCTTGCTCCTAAATAGTAATTCCTCCAGGCAGTGGATATTATGAAATCTGGTCATATGCATTCAGTACCTGGATGACCGAGCTTTGCTTGGAATAATTTTTTTGGTTAATCGTGTTTTTTGGAAATTATATTTAGATACGATGAAAAAAAGGGGAAAAAAAGGAAAAAAAAATTGCGGCCTGGAGACAGGCTCGGCGTCTTCTGGTTTCGGGACCGCCCGATTTCCCACCTGAGCTACCTATTACAATCTTGTAGAAATCTTAATTATAAAAGATTATTATTATTGATTACGAGTTATGACCTATCACGGGCACCTACAGGAGCTGCACCACCGAATTGATCCAAAATAGGTACGCGTGGTTACTCGTCACTTTTTTAAACTACTCTTTTGTGATTTCCGGCATATAATTTGGGCAATTGGCAACTGTGAGAGGCAAATAATAATAATGTATATTATGCTACTGTCGGTTGTTGGCGGGCGGTGCGCGGGGCGCGGGCGGGGCACCGTGGGCCACTGACCGCGCGCCGAATCTCAAGGTCTGCGCACATCGCAGTAAACAAGTGCTAGCGCTTATATTATATAGGTACCTGCCTACCGAGCTAGCCAAGTTTATTACACGAATATATAGAGCACAACTGAGACTATATGTGGCGGACGTGATTTTGCAGACTTAGCGTGGGCGCGGGAACTAGAGCTGTGAACTAGACCCAATAATTAAATTAGAGTGGCTAGCCATATGTAGACGGCACATGATTATTATTTATTTATTTTGCATATGGTATGCAGCGGGTTAAAGTACCAACGGGAGCCCATCAATCCACTCGGTCACTTCCTCGTCAGCTTCGTGAATTTTCCGAATACCTCCCTTTATGGACCACAACGAACAGTGGTCAGTAATGTGGCACATAGTTTGCACTTCTCCGCATCTGCAGATAGGGTCTGTACCGAAATTCCACCTATGCAACAGGTCGGCGCATCTACCCTGCGAGGTTCGGCATCTGTTAATTTGTGTCCAGCATCTGCGAGGTAGATTAAATCCAGGAACACTTAAGCCGCGTTTTCACAATCTTAGTACACTCAGACCGAGTAACCAATTTTTGCTACTCGGACGCTACTCGCATCGTGTACACCGGCCATCTTAGTAAAAAATGCCACTCTGATGAAAAAGGCAATTTTTCGCTCACTTGGACCGCACTCTAATCTGAATTCAATAAAATATATAGTCACTAAGATTAATCACTATGTCCGAGCCTACTAAGATCGTGAACACGTGGCTTTAGGTTTGGATCAGTCACCAGATACCTACATGATACATGCCACGTAGGTAGTAGGTGTTTTTCATACGGTCGCCAAAAATGTTTCAGAGTTTGAAAAGAATCAACAAACATAGCACTATGATAGCGATAGTTCACAATCGCTTATCAATGATGTATGTTTTAAACATCTTCGAATAGTTTGATAAATATTTTACGTCATGAAGTAAGTCTGCTATTTAAACAAAACTATATATTTATATACCTTTAGAAATTACTCAAAAGATTACTTTAGGTACTTTACAAGAACGTGTGACATTTGTTTTTGTCGTGATGCTTACGTAGTTATGTAAATCTACCTTCATGACTATGGATTTCTGATGTATATACACGTGATCACCGAGGAAAGTCTAACTTGTAGACTGAGGCACATTAATAGAGAACTTGCACTAAAAAATGTTAGTTTTAGTTAATTTTGGGTTAATAGAATAGGAGAGGACATGTTAAAAGATAAATAAACGTGGTATTTTTTTCTCTGTGACTAATACTTTTTGTAATATAACCAGTCGAAAAGTCACCACACAAATTGACCTTAGACTATGACGTCACTCCCTAACGTAACGCCTTATATGTATTAAGCGTTTATCAATATTTGAGTTATCTCGTAAAATAATGTTTTTATGCATGTACACCCTTGTAAGAAACTGTTCAGAATTTAATGACAAATTCAATGAAATCTAATAAGTTTTAAGAGTAACTTTATTTTTCGCATATTTTGTGACCCCGAAAACCCCGAAATAAATATTTTTATTGTTTTATTTTTTAATTTTTCCTACGTTTTTATATGATTTCTATGGTATAAAAGCAATATCACTCCAATCTAAGTTAGACGCAGGTTCCCCATTCTCCGCTACGCTACGGCTACGAGCGCTGCTACGCTGCTACGTAACTACCCGGCTACGCGTAGACCTTCAAATAAGTCGGTAAACTTAAATTTGGAACAATGTCATAAATTTTTCAAGAACAGTTTTTTGTGCTATTTCTTACATAATCTACTTAGGTCAATGTTGATGTTACCTTTTCCAGTTAGACAAGACCCTATTTTATCTAATCAGAATTAAGGAGATGAAACTGAATTTAATGAAAAATTATAATTCACTAACTAAGCCCGCGACTGCGTTTTCATAGGATTAGGATAAAAATCACCTATGTTCTTACTCAGAATGTAATATATCTCTATACCAAAATTCATTAAACATTAATTGAGTGTTGCAGGCTTAAAAACGTTACCTTTGGCATTCATTATATTTGTTTGGATGCATTGCAATAATACTTAACAGATTACATTGTAATATGTATGGTATTTAAAGGAGTTATGGTTTGTTTTCATATCTAAAATTTGTTTTTATCCAGTTCAACGACACTTTATCGACTGGCCCTGAAGTTATCGCTATGCTTTCGAATTTTGAACAAAACATCTTGCGTAGGCAATGATAGACTGCAGTAGGAAATTTTATTAAGTTGAACTAGTAAAGAAACTTTAACACATTAAATAGTTTTAAGCCTGATCTATGCACTACTAACAGGTGTGCATGTAGATCGCATACAATTAGAAAATATACAAAATACCTATAAATTATAAAATCACAATTTACAACAAATAATTACATAAGAACACACAATTGAAATATTGGATCGTGGCTGCAGCAACTTATTTGAATTTATAAATGTCTTATTTGAATTAAGTCGACAAGACAAATCAAGTTTGAAAATTGTGCGTGAAGCCGTGAAGCTTAGACGAAATCGCTTTGTTTTTGCAACCCAAAATGAATTCCAGCTTTATCTCAGAGCACGTTTAATCTGAACTCGCATGCCTCCCGCAGCTGTGTCACGCCGTTGTCTATGTGATATATTTGACTACTCTTCCTGCCCCGGTAGCATTAGCCCTGTCACGCGTGCGAGAAAAAAGAAAAACATACTCTCACCCTTGGCCCCCGTGGACCAATCCGGACTTGGCCCCCGTGGTGGAGTATGGCCTATACCTTCCTCAGGGAAGAGACCCGTGCCCCTCGGTGGGGACATAATGGGTTGATGATGATACTCTCACCCGCTACGTGAGCGCGGGATGAGGCGATTCTTTGTCTATTGCTCGCGTACGATATGGGATCATGCTAGCGGTGCTGGTTCAGCAGGGTGCGAGGAAGGGATCGGGTGACCAGCCATTTTCCACGCAACTGGCTGCCACAGCCTCGCCTTACTCAGGACTTTCCACCTTGTGCTTCTGATTATTGACATATGACCAGAAACGCATGACTAGTGATAGGCGGCGGAATGTTCTCGCATGAAGAAAACTTAAAAGTGGAAAAAAGTTAAACTGATGTGCATAGAAAAAAATGCAGTAAACTCAATATGTCTATTTATGGATTAGATTGAATAACTAAGCGGGCCCAGACCGAGTGACTGTATTGTGTGGAAGTTATTAGAAATTAATTGATTAAAGACATAATTTGTCAATTTATTTAAGGTCTCGTTATGGAAGTACATGAAAGTTAGATTAATTATTAATAGCTTAGCTGGATTACTTTACCTTTAAGAACCTATTTAGAGGCTAAAAATTCAACCCATGCCGGGACTTGAACCCGCGACCTCTGGCTAACCGTGCCAGCACGGGTTAGTGCAACCAAAAGAATATAATTACTTTACCTTATTTTAAGTTTCAATTAATTTTTCATGGCTTGTCAACGCTACAATGCTACAAAGGCATATGACAGTGGAGGCGGTGGAGTGCGCGCGGTTACGTATCCGCGGCACGTAATCGGCGTAGCGGCGTTAGCCGGGATTCGCACGGTGTGCAGCAAGGGTGCAGCGAGCAAGCGGGACAGCAAGAGTTCAATGGTATTTTATATAGTGCACCGGAGTTCCTTAACCCCTTAGCCTACCTGCGAATGAGGCAGCGCGGTCGTTGTCCCTCACGCCGAGGCACGTATCTTTATAGGTCGTTTCTAAGCGCACCGAACGTAAAGACAGCGCAACTATCTTGCAAGTGAGCTCCGCGCTCAAGTTACTTTGATGCGACTGGCAAAGTTTGAGGAGGACGCAATTGCTACAAAAACTAAAAATCCGGCAACAAGACCACACCATACAGTTCTGTCGGTTCAAGCGTTTAGAAAGTGGAATAAACATACTGACAAACATACCTTTTAAAACATTAAACTTCTTTTTTTGTTGAGGCAAACGTTTAAGAAATATCCATAAATTGTTTGTGATAACAAAAGAAAGTTGAATTTCAAGTTCCACAAAGTCAGACCCATCTCCTCCAAATGTTTCCCAAGTGATATTTCAAGTTCTATCGCTTCGACTACATGTAGATCCAGTAGTGATGTAACCGGTAGCTATTGATGTGCGAATCACGTCATATTATCGCAGCTCTATTACCTAGGTGATTTAAAAATTCGCGGCAGGTGTCGAGGGCGTCCGCGGGGGGGCGCTCGGGGCGGGTGAGGCGCAGCTAGTTTCCGTTGTTTCGCAATAACCGCGGACTCGGGTTCAATGACGCCTCTGTACGCTTAATAATTGCTCAGTGTCGTGTCATGAACGCGCACTATGCCGACCCCTTCACTTCCCTGTGGCCGTTTTGGCCGTGTTTGTGAACTTAGAGACCAGCTTACACTAAAACTTTGAATTTTAAGTTATGATGTTTTTTTGTCTAATATGTCTATTTTCTTGCTAACTGTACATTTTTTTGTGGATGGGGATCAAAATTTCACAAAAACTTATGGATAGTCTCCTAAAACCATTTCCGTATAGCAGTAACGGATAAGATACATCCCCTTATTGCCCCGCTGAAAGAAGTATTTTTGTACCCTTTATTTTTATAAATCAGAGCACAACACGTGACTGTGTTTGTCACGCGTTTTAATACAACTTAGCGGCTGAGAATAATATCAGGCATAATATCAAACATTTTGACGAATGCGTGACAAAAAGAGGCGCTTTGTTATTATTATTATTATTAATCGTTTGTTTCGGATCATAAAATCCATGTAACTTAACCTTATCTTTAAAAACATAGGTAAAAAATATTATAAATTAACCAATTCTTAATTATTATTATTAATTAAATTATTGTTATGCTATGAATACTTCTGTTATCTATTTAGAATTATGCAGTTGGACGAGGTAGTCGGTAGGTTCGTAAACAAAATTAGTAGAACCAGAGTTAACAATGTCTCCAAACGATGATAATGCGACCATGTTTAGATAAGGCGGACGAGCTGGCGCTTATTTAGATTCCGTCTACGGACTGACCTATAAAGTCGATAAGGAAGAAAGTAAACAGCGCGAGTCAATAAATAATGTATACTGTCCCAAATGAACACAATAACAATGTTGTTTTGATATTGACCTCTTTAGAGATAACGTTAAGGATTCAGCTGCCAGAATTAACATGATAGCCGTAGACGCTCTATGAAAGTAACTGAAATGTATCTGGAATATAAAAGAAACAGCTGTCCCGAAAATAAACACAGTAATGGAAGTTATTTTCAAAACTGAAAAATATGCCCTGTTGATTTCAGTTACCAATAGCAGAAATATTCCGGTTTTGAAAAAAAATGTCCCTTACTTTGTTTATTTTAGGGACAGCTAAAATGCACCTATCTAAATTACTTTCTCGATGAGTAAAATGCAGTTATGATAGCAACACAATATTGTGTTTATTTTAATGGGTTCACTTACAATATTAGTAATATATATTGCTTAAAAGAATTCGAAAAAAAAAGAGTTCAGAAATTCTGTGACGCGGATAATTATTCGACAATTATGGTATAGTTACCGAGACACTTACTTATCAGAAAATAAAATATCTTGATGATTTCAAACCCTGTTACCATATAACTGAATGAGTTAGTGATGTGTAGAGTTCCAATGCGTTACGAATTTGCGTTTAGTTGAAAAGCTCGATGTTACGCGTGGCTTTGATAGTCGATGACGTGTCTAGCGCGGGCTAGGCTCTGCGAGCTTCGCACCAACCAAGTTGTGCGACGACTTTGACCTCTCCGCGCGAGCGACGAACCCGCACCGCTCGCCAACTATCACTACACTTAATCAGAATGTAGGTACTCGGCTGCGACTCTTTTTATAAACCCACTGGCTATATCTAGTTGGCAGAGTCGGCCACAGAGATCTCCTTGATTAAACCTAGGGATTGGTGAGTCAGACTTAGATCTAATCTACTCAGAGTCACAGAAAACTAATTTATCTTTGACTCATCGTCATCGTCTTATTAAGAGTTTCGTTAATACTTCGGCCAGCGTTTTGGTAAAATTATTGTCTGCGGATGGCCAAATTCATAATGTTTGTATTCAAAATAACGCAGGAACTATAAACGTTAAGAATTAAACATAGGTGTAAAATTCAAAATCTAGATTGTTTTAGAGAAAAAAAAAATACAAAAATACCCCCAAACTTAGTCTTTCAAACGTTTTTAGTTTCTTTTAGTCCTACATTAACAGAGTTTAAATTGTAATTCTTAAAATCTAGCACTCATGCATTGAACTGGCTTTACTGGCTTGCTCGATTACAAGGACTGGGGGTGTGTGTTCACGCTCACACACCCCTTGTGGCTTGTGCCCTACAGTGGGTCATTTAGGTCGCGTATGGATGAATGTTATGTTGAATTACTGGTGGTTACGAAACGAGACCCAAAATGGAGGTGAAAGCACATTAAACTCTTTCAATGTGCAAAACCTAAAATAATTGTTCTTAAAGACGCAAACTTTCTTTCTATTCACGTGACCAATCGATCTCAATAAACCACTGAAGAAATGTTTATTGCAGTGGGTAAAAATCGTTTTGTTATAGCCTTTGGATTTCAAGATGGAATGTTCGATTTTGTTAATACCTACAAGCGTCCGGGTGTAAGTAAATTTCGTAACCGTTGCGGTGGTCGATGACTCCGAAAGTTCTAGTAAGTAGGTACGCTTCGCCGGCGCACGTTACGTAACCGACAGCGTGAAAGTTGTCATCCGTGCCTCGGCCGTGTTTTCTTCAGCAACGCAACCGATTCACATTGGGCTGTTGAACTCATCTACGTTTTAGTACTAATTTGGCCTCATTTTCCACTCTGTTACTATCTTGTTGCATGACATAACTTTGGGCTTTCTTTGGCCATGAAATTGTCGATATTGTCGTTACTGAATTATTTAAGTAGTTGATTATTTGAATGAATTAATATCGTGCAATGTTAAGGCCAAAAAAATGTTATCTCTTACATATGTCAGTATTAAACTGATAAGCTTAATGTGATACGTAGTTTTTATTCGATATTTTGTTGTTCCGAGCAAAATTGTTGTTTATTAATTATGTTAAAGGCAAAAATAATGTAATGGGTTTTTAAAACGTAAAAATGTTCTTATGTATTTTTTACTGATAAGCTCAAAGCATTGTACCTAATATTTTTTGATACAAGTATTTTTTTTTATCGTTTGAAGCAACAGCCAAACGACGCACTTGCGTCGGAAGTCAACTATTTTTTTGTTTTAAGTTTTTTTATCGTTAGAAGCAAAATTGCAGCCAGTTTGGCGTATTTCCGGCGGAAGACGAGTAGCGGGGGGCGCGGGATGAGCATGCGTGCCACGCCAATGCACCGCGACGCACTCCAATTAGCACAGGCAGCGCACGGACTACGGACCACGGAATACAGTATACAGACTGGAGCAAAATGTTCATGTACATCCGAAAATGCGATGTTTACTAATCAATACGAACTTTTACTAAAGGGAAAATTTTACAATCGCAAAAAAAAACGATTAGCTCTTCCATACATTTTAAAATGTCGTCGACAGCAAGTCAACGTTTAAATTATTGTTTCAAAATCGCCCATAACATAATTGATTACATTGCAAGTATGTAAAGGTTGATCTGCTGTGAAACTTTAGTTCTGAACAGCTAATGTTTTTTGCGATTTTGAAGTTTTACCCATAGTAAAAGTTGTTCGTTATGTCGAGTAGAACCAACATTTTCAGCTAATATGGAGATTTTCTTACACCTATATGTGATAGCTTGACACTGCACATTTTGCACTGAACGTTCTTATCGTAAAGCCCTAGAGGTGAATTCAGATCATTGCTGCAAAGGTTGACATGCTGTCGTAACTAACGCGCCCTTGTCCCAGCGGTTTCCCAACGCAGTGACCCAGTACATCCTTCCGGATGCATTGTGGGACCAACCAACTCTAACAAAGAATCTTCCAGCTAACAAAATTCGATGAACTGACCCGGATCCGGGCTAGTTAATGCATTAACGCTAAAGCTTCTGTCAAACTTGTTACAGTACGTACTTTGCCGTAATATTATATAGGTGTTGTTTGGAATTGTATAACGCTATTGAAGACAATCTATTGTTACACAAATGTTACAAAGAATGTGATCGTCACAGTGTATTGCTGTATGAACTCTATCATAATCAAGGACATTTTTATATAATTCTGGGTCAATGTACCAAGCCGATGTTTTGTTCGTCTTATCGCGCTCTCTTATCGAGCAAGCTGTGTATGTCATTGATAATGGCTGTTTGTAAAAGACAAGCAAACTGGTACATAATTTCTATGGCTCTTTCGGACAATGTAAGGTTATTCAGAAGCAACATATTTTATTTTGAGTAATGAAAACAAGAATTTTCTACTTCAGTAATAAGTAAAAATAAAAAGACATAACAATGAATGGATAAACAATACTTTATCAAATAGTCGAGGCGATTGTGTACCAAATCCGTCCACGTGGTGAATGCGTGCGTTCAATTTGTTTCAAAAAGCCGCTAGTCTGTGTCACGCGCCCATATCGTGATAGTGCCTACATCACGGCTACCACCGCACACATTTATACTTTGATATCAGTTCCAGATATACTAAACTGGATAACCCTTTAAAAGATGCTTAAAGACGAGAGAATCGTTATAGACAGATTGTATTGATTGTAGGTAATAATTATGCGACGTAGATGTAACGCTATTACGTGAGACTCGTATGAGTCACCAGGGCGTAAGAGTTCACCATTGGCCACCTACATCTTGAGGCTGGCAAGGGCAAGCTGCCGATACCGATGGAAATACCAATCAGAGGTGAGTGACCCAGTATACAGATGTGGTTATTTGAACAATTGTGTTTGTAGATTCCTCTCAAGGACACGGCTTGCGTCAGCAGCGGGGTAATCGACTCGCCGGCTATGTGGATCGCGCCACAGCGCTTAGTTTCACGAATAGATAACAGATAGCTAAAAAATAAAGCTCTAAGGCCGGTCCCACACTGGCGTGGTCGTGGTCTGTACAAATCGCAGTTTTATTACGTTTTGCATGTGCCATGGCCGCGGCTACTGCCCACCAACGCGACCGCGCTAGTGTATGGCAGGTATAATCAAGCTTTTCATTAAGTAATAGTCTCTAGACCAAGTATGATACTCGTAGACACAGGGATTAAGACCGCTCTATGTAGTGTCATTTCTAGGTACATACAAACGTTTTAATTTTTTAAATACGAGCCGGATTGAAATTAAACTTTATAAATATAACCTCATTGGACTCTTCCGACAAAAAATCAAGTAAGTGATTCCGAAATTAAGTTTATAATTTGTAAATATATATTGTATATATAATATGTCAATGACACATCGGCTGTCCCAAAAATAAGCACAGCAAAGAATTTTTTTTTCAAACCCAAGATATTTCCACTATTGGTTACTAATTGGTTAAAGTAACCAATAGTGGTAATAATATCTCGGTTTAAAAAAAACCCTCTCTGTGTTTATTTTTGGGACAGCAGAGGATGAATGCGCAGAGTAGATTAGTTACTAAATAATCAGCTCGTCTAATTAAAATGTCCTCGCATAAGACAGCTGCATTCCAAGGCTCCTTCAAATTTGCCGCAAGCAAAATTTGGAATGACATTCCACCACCGATACGTAACTCACAGACTAAAATAACCTTTAAGAAAAATCTCAAAAAATATCTTTTAATTGTTCAAAAAAATTCATCTTAATAATATTTATGTTTATTTGGAGTTACAAAATTGAACTATGCGGCATCTTCTTCGTTCAGTGCATGTAATTAGAACTTTTATATAAAAAAAAACATTTTTAAATTATTTCTGTGTAGGTTAAGTAAAACTTTATGTTATTTGTTTAAGCACACTCTCTTTGTTTATTTATTTAAGCTATCTATAATACGGCATCGCATAAGTATATAACTCTTTGAATCAACAGGCCCTAACTGAAAATCAGCGACGGTTAACTTGTTGACTTACAGCTGAGTTAGGTTCCTATTCAGTTACCTATTATTAAGTCTTTGTGATGTTATTCAATAACTGTAACAAATATGTATTATCCTCATTTTGGTAATTGAATAAATCTTTACTTTACTTTACTTTACTTTACAGCCGACATATCGCGGTTTGTAGTTTTTTTTCTGAGTATTTCTCTTTACTAAGCACTCGTTCAATCATTTCCAAACCTATATGTCATTATTGTTATATATTGACAAGATTTTCTTTTATATTTTGAGAATTGAAACCAAACTTTGTTTTTATTGGCAATATAATTCAGCGCATTTTCAATCTTATTTCAGTAATAAAAAACCACTTAAAACACATACAATATATTTTAAAAATCTAACGTTGTAACTGAAGGGCTTTAAGATTATTTTCAAGCTGTCGCAAGAGAACCGACAGCTGTTTACAAATACCTGCTTTACACAATTCTACTGTGGAACCAATAGCTCTACTATCGTGCACCTCAAACCGAATATCCAACGGCCCCGCATAGACACTGAATACAAGGTACGGTAGTGGTGTGGGGGGCGACTACGCGACAGTGCGACGACTCGCAGGTCGTTAACCCTGCGCCAGTCAACCCGAGTCTAGTACACCCCTCGCCATTCAGCTAATTGCGACAGAAACAACATGCGCTAAGATATTTTTGCCGAGCACATCATAATGGTACAGCCGGAGCGCATTTTCGCCGCTTTGCCAACGCCAACCCCTGTTTCTATTTGACAGCTGTCAGTTGGCCAAAAAGCGTACAAAAATGTCTTGAAAAATGTGCATGCAGGTTAACAAATGAAAAGTAGATTAACAGACTGCTAGTGTACGAGAGACCGGGGGTTAACTTGATACTTGTAATAAATGAAAACTCAAATAACTCAGAAACCGTAAGACTTTGTTCTCAGACATGTCAATCTTATTTTGTTACTCTGATAGGGCCTTAGCCTGGATTTCACCTGTTTCAAGGTTGATAATTATTTAAGGGACACCCTGTATACCATAATTTAAGAAATGTGTAGGTAGAGCGCGACGCCTGTGCGCGTAGTGTGCTTATCAATTCAGGAGGTGTCGCGGGATAGCGGCCGATCCTATCGCACGCGCAACCCGGGATTGTTCTAGGCCCGTACAGTTACTTAACGGCACCCACCCGTTTCCGCGGGTCGTTCGTCGCTGCATCGCTTATTGCTTAATACATTTTCGCAGGTTATTATCATCCACCTATTGAAATGTTCATCGGCGCACCGGCAGGGTACAATGCTCCCGGTCCGCGTCCAGCAGACGTTAGAACCAGATCGGCCGATCGCGTTGGGCCATCGGTTGCTTACTTGCTTAACTCATTACGTAATCGTACTAGCGGTGAGTCAGGTTTTCGTTGTAAGCCTAACCATATCAAAAATTCCACTTCTCATCCTCGATTTAATTTGATCGTTGTGGCGTGAATAACTTAACACTTTATTTTTGGAGACGTACTCGAATACCCTCCCAAATATAGTTAGGAAAACTTTACCCCAAGGCAAGGGGAACCGTAACGAATTGACAGGTACCCAAAGTTAGGTTGCACCGAAGGCGACGCAGCTGGCAGTGGTTAGCAGGCGCGAGGGCGCGAGGGCGCGGGCGACCCAAGACGCTATGATGCTCCGCCACTGTCAAACAGACGATGCTACACATTCGCGAATGCATACTTCAAATGAAAGACTTCACTTCGTAAGACAACACAGTCATTCTTACACTACAAATATTATTTTATCTACTTCACGTTAATAGGTCACACATATTAATAATTATTAAGCTCGCGCCACAAATGAAGTCCGTCCTTAAATCTTGTATTACGAACAAAAATTCCTTAACTCATAGAAATTTGTCATTGTCGTTGTCTCGCTCGCAATAGAGAAAGAGTGTAAATATATTTTAATTAATTAAAATGATAAACATTCCATCCGACCTATTTTGTTTGGTCACATATCAGCACTACCCATTCATTTATTTAATAAGATACGAGATGCAAAACGATAGTAACCGATGAACTACTAAGAAGAACTACAAACTTTGAAGAAATCCACTTGTTTGAAGGAAATTAACTAAATCACAATTTTCTTTTCAATGAAGCGTTTGGCGCTCGTCTACCGTCAACCCGTAGGGGAGTCGCGCACGCACGCCGGGCATCGACCGCGGGAACTTGTAATACATCCGCCCGCCGCAACCCACAAAGACGTAACCGCCTAAGCGACGTATGTACCTTACGACCTTTTCTCTACCGCCCACGGAAGCGCTTTGAACCCGCAATCCACTCTACATGCCACATGGCGACTCGATGCTGACGTTTAAGATTTTCCGCGTTGGATACGTGCTAAATTTAAAATCTCAGGATGTACTTCAATTTAGCAACGCAAAACTAATATCAAGTTACCGAGGCTAATTGGTTTAAAGAATGACGTGTCTAGTTCGACGTAACGTAACATAAACTCGTAAACAACATGTTATTTGTAAACAGTAGGTATAATGTGGCTTTAAAGGTTAAAAGTGTTTCAGTTTCACTTTTTAGACGAAACATAAAAAATTGTCTTTTTATTTTGTAAGTTTCTCAACGCGGCCTGTAATTTATTGAAAATTTTAAATGTAAACTTTTGTGTTAAAGTCAATAAGCGTACCTTGCAACAAAAAAGTATATTTTGAGATATTCAACGTCCAATGAAGAAATAAGTTACAGTGTCCACATCACATCATGCATGATATTCAGAAATTCGTCGAGACAAGACTGCATATTAAAATTCAATCGAGAGTGGCAGCAGGCATCTGCGCGAACTCTCTCTAGGAGAAAGGCTAGAAATTTCTCCGTTGTTACGACATCGCCACGTCGCGGGCGGGAGCGGGCGGGCGCGGGCGCGCGGGGGAAGGGACTATGATGGAAATGGAAAAGCGCGAGGTGCATCAGGAGTGCGCGGGGCAGCGCGGTGGGGGGGGGGGGGGGGCGGAGGGGTCCGGGCATTCGCGTGCAGTGGCCTATATGCAGTGCGACGACTCGGCGCGCCGGGAGCGATGCACTCCAAGTGCATAGTGGAGCGTACTACATTATCCGCTCACGTACGCACACATCTATTTGCCTATCTGTCGCCTGACCCTGCCGCCCGGGGTGTGTGTGTGCTGTCTTAAAAAATATAAACCGGCCAAGTGCGAGTCGAACTCACGAGGTTTCTACCAAATATATAATATTACGTATTTAGCAAAAGTTTATTCTTTGTTGATATACAATATAACAACACAATAATCACTGCAATATAACCGCACTAAGTTTGGTACTTGTGTGTATTACCGTTATTACGATAGAGTATTTTTATATAGTACAGATACAGAGAGAGAGTATGGGCTTAATTATCAGGCGTAACCACCGTGGATTGCCAATTTCAAGCGCTGAGGTATGTGAAAACCTCAGGCACCTTCGGAACCCTTATGTTTTATTACTTGTTGATCTATCCGCCACAACAATATATATTCAGTAAAAATTTCAACTGCTTACGTATTAAGTTTCAAGAGAAAAAGCCATTTAAAGGTCAGACAGACAAACAGATGTTGTACGGGTATAATTATAAGGGTTCCGTACCCAAAGGGCATCAACGGAACTCTAAAAAGATCAATACTAAGGAACTCCTTTTCATGACGCTGAACTAAAGTAGGGATTAACATAGCTCAAGCCTTTTGTGAAGACGCTTCAAAGCTTCACAGGCGCAATATCATTGCATGCAGTGTTACCGCCTTTTAGATTTTACTTTTATGAATGGATTCGGCTACAGCCTGGTTTGTTTACCTATGTAAGAGGCGCAAATGAAACATACGAGCTCATTATGCGAGCATGCCATTCATGACGTGGCGCAAAAGTAGGGCGGATGCAGATAGCCATAAAATTGCATAAGTATTGAAAAGTGCAATGGACCGTGGTGGTCGACCGCCAGAATGAACAACTCATGGACATACTATGGGCATCGTGGGTTGTTCCGACCTGAATGGGCGTGATTCAGCACTGCGTATTGCATGCTGACCAAAAATCTAGAGTACGTCTTAAACCAAAATATTATGATCGCCCAATAGTAAACAAGGTAGCGAGTTAGCAATGTAATTCTACATTAGATCATCCATACTTTGCTTTCTAATAAGCAAATGCATCAGATAAATGCATTAACATGCACATTACGCAATACGTAATAACGAATTCAGGTAGGAATTCAATATGCCCTGAAGACACGCATTAATGTGAATAGTTTTTTATCTAAACAGAAATCCTATTTCACAACAATTATGTTACTAGTAACACAAATAGATGTGCTATTTAAAGCCTACTGACTGATTTCAAAGACATCTCAACTAAACGCCGCAACAAATCGATAGTTCAATGACCTCTGACGAAATATTTCGAAAAGCTCTATTATTTTCGACTCTCTACACATAGACAGAGTAATATCAATAATTAAAATGCTCACCTGCCAACTGTTGGCTCGATTGGTATTCATCAGTCTCGTGTTGTGACATCGTTCGTCAGTGTTTGTTACGAGAGTTGGTGAAGTTGGCAACTTGAGGGGCGCGCCACCGGCGGCGGTTTGGCGCGAAAAGCGATCGGCGGGCGCCGCCGCGCCAGCCGCGTGGCGTGGGCGAGCGCGGCGCATGCGCGGCAGCCTCCGGCCCGTGACGTCAAAGCCCACCCCTCGTCGCCACCTCTTGCATGACTATCAACCACCCCTCGCCTTATTTACATTACTTTTGTAGCGCGCCACCTAAAGGCGGTAACTCCTCTAGAACGCAGGTTGATCTTTATGTCAAGACTGAGGTATAGATTTCACACCTATAGGTTTTTTTTTAAATCGACTAAAGTTCTCTCTTTTTCAGTTTTACAGGGTTTAAAACTATTGGGAGAAATTATGAAATAGTGTGCGTGCATGTAGTGGCTAATGAATGTTGATGAAGCGAAATAGACCGGAACCAACTAGCGTCACCAATAAAAAAAATCTTCTCATGTAAGAAATACGTTATTGCTATAAGGTGAACGTCATAAATCGCAATGATTTTAATGCATATTATATTTTAGCCATTTCAGAACCTACGGACAAGAACCTAGGAATAAATATAATGCACTTTTCCAGAAATCGAAGTGCTAGGGGCTTTAGGTTTTACGCGGTAGGTTCGCTACGCTAGGTATTACCATCATCGCATACTATAAAAGAAAGTATCACTTGCTTTTATTGGTGGCGCTTATATTGAAGAAGAGGTCATAAGAGGTTGTACAGAGGGGAAAATTCCGCGCGTGTGCGGGCGGCACGGTAGGCGGGGGTGGTTGCAGGGTGGCGGGGCGGGGGTGGGCGCAAGGGGTCGCGTGAGTTCATGGTCACGTTAGCACGCGCCGCGCGCCGTGCACCCGAGCTGCCGCTATTTATAGCACGAATTCAATATGACCCTATTACAAAATTCTATCTGCGCAGTTTTACTGAGCAAATGGAGGTTGAAACAACTGAATAACGCGAGGACGCAGATGTGAAAAGAAGATTGTCTAGACAACACAAACAGGTAGATATGGTTGAAGTGATACCAGCACCCCATGTGGCCGAAGCTAGAACTAATATTACTCAAAATATACTTTTTTATTAAATCCATCATTTTAGAACTATAGTTTTTCTTAGTGTAAAGATTTTTTTCTGGTAATCGTGTTAAGGGGCTCCAGGGAACTCCACCGAAGAAAAAACATATCTATTTTTCCGATCGAATTTGCAAAAAGTGTCTGTACAATCTCTCAATCATATTAACAGAGATTTTAGTACCCATTGCTATGAACATAAGAAAAAAAAACCTAGGACTAGATAGATAGCATTTATTTTATAAAACTTTTATTAATTGAAATTGAACAAACAATTGTACAATATAGCATTAACGTTTTTGGGATAAATGCCATCTAGTCCCAGGTTCGTGATCCTAGGTTCTTTGTCGTGGGTCCCAAAATCACTGTTAATATGATTGAGAGATTGTACAGACACTTTTTACAAATACGATATCTAAAAGAAGATATGATTTTTTTGTCATTGGTGGGGCTAGTTATCCTACTAGATCCCCTGAAAAGATGGATTTATCGCAGTGTGAATTTTTGCTATGCTCTACATTTTGACATGCTAGCGCCATCTATTGATCGCCGCAAGTTTAGCTACTCATCGCTAGATGGCGCAGCGTTATTTCTTATTTAATGTTCATTCATATTGAGTTTATTTCGAGATTAAAAGTATATAATACAAAAATATTACAAGCCAACATAATATTTTTATACAATATACCACTAAAATACTTTTATTCCTTTTTTAATATTAGAAATAGTTTTTTTTTCTAATGGGGTGATTATTTATTTTAACAGAAAGTAATACAAAAATAATAATTTGCCTCAGCAAATTTCCCTAGAGCTGTCCGTAGGGCGGGTTCTCCGTTTGGTAGACTTGTCTGCAAAACTCTTGAAAAATTTTTCCCTTTTCTCCCGTAATTACGTATGATCTACAGGTTTCTCGCCGAAAGAATTTCAAACATTTTTTTAAGGACTGCAAACACGTTGACCATAAAAATGTCTACTTAATGATTACGAAAGTGTCAGAGTTAAAAGGAAAGGAATATTGAATAGTTTAAAATTCGTGTACGTCTTGTCTTCATCACTTAAGTCCACCTATAAAAAATCAACCTTATATGAATTAGGTAGGTACACTTAGACTGGCCAAAACAAAATGAGTGTTCCAAATACCCGATCGCATTTCAGCTTAGAATCATATTTTCATGTCTTTTATTCCTATATAGAGCAAATAAGAACACGAGTCTATTGGAACTGTGTCGACCCGGAGAATTCGGTGCTGGGGGTAGGCTGTGGTAGCTGCGTTCGTTCACCCCGCTCGCTCCCTAACCTACTAAGTGACATTTGGAGCGTGTAGGTAGGCCGACCCTCCAGAGCGCCTTCAGCTGATCTGGGTCAGCGAGCCACTGACACAAGCGAACAGCTCGATTCTGACTCACAGCCCATTGAGCTTAATCATCAACACGTATCGCAAGCGTAATTGTTACGCGGGCACTTGGTGCCGTTTGTTTTTCGTACGCATCCGGTTTAGATCGCAGACGTCAAGTTCGGACCTAAGAAGTTCAAGAAACTTCCTTTGAGAGATAGAAGTAGACGAATATGTATTGTTCCAGAGCCGTATTTAAGAATACTTCAGGATATTAATAACATCAAGTGAAAGAAGTAGGAGCTAAGTCAAGATTTATTCAACAGTTATTTTTATTTCTTTATAGTCACATTAAATACCGTAAAGTACATAAAAAACTATTTTGACTAAAATGCCCTTACTGCTGAAGATTGAGGTTTTCTTATCGTTTTATTTTTCGAAAATACATAAATTATTGGTAATGTCGGATATCTATTGATGGAAAAGAGAAACGCTTGTGCTCTATTTCAGGGGCTTTTTCTTTTTCTTTTAGCGTAAAAGCGTCTATCAAAAATCTGTATAAACCCTCTGACTTTTAAGTACGTTATTAGAGCTTTTAAAAAAAATATATGCGTTTAGCGTTTATGCGTGCGAACATGAAGCGGCAGTAAAATAAAAACATCTTCTGTCAAATACAGTGACATGACAATAATTGTTTATCGCACTTTAACCATGCTTATTAGTGAAGTGTAGTTCTTATTGAGCGTGGACTAAAACTGGTAGAATATCTAATAGACATCATAGATTGACATCGAATATCAACAAGAAAAAAAATGTGAAAACTTGAAAATAACAAAATATTGTCAGCCATTTCATACTAAAGTACCTACAAAAAGTACTGCGACATTAAAATGTTTGGAACAGCTGATATGTTTTGCGGTTTCAATTAAAGTGGTTCGTATGGACTAAACAAAAAACTATATAAATAATTCTTCTTTTTATTGCTATTTCTTAAAAAATCTGCAAATATCTATTGCAATTCAAGAGAAAAAGCCCTTTTAGATCAGACAGGCATTGTAGGCACACATAGTTCTTTTGGCATCCTTGAGGTTCGGAACCCTAAAAATATAACTCAAATAAATTATAACAGTGGTAATAATTTAAGGAAATGATGTCTGATAGTGCTGCAACCAATGACATTCAACACCGAGTGAATTTATTTGACTTTGCGATCCAAACTATTTTTTTTGGATTTAATTTAGTTTCATAAACAATTGCGATTAAACATAATGTACAATGTCTTAGCATCGCGAGTCTCTCAAAATACTATTACTTTTTTTAACCACAAAAATAATATATACACAATACCCATTGCAATTCCTCGTAATACAGAATATTATATCTATCTATCTAGTGTAATCGTGAGGAAACCTGAGTGTCTGAGGTGTTCGCATATATCAGCGCTTGAAATTGCCAATCCGCGGTGGGCACGCGTGGTAATTAAGCCCCATACTCTCTCTCTCAGAGAAGGTCTGTGCCCTGCAGTGGGACGTATATACTAGTAGGCTACATAAAAACTATCTGGTACCGATAAATAAATATAAAGACAAAAAGCTCAATCTAAGATGTTGAACGTAATTTAAGGAATGCAGAAAATAGTTCAAAAGTAATAATAACACATTGGCTACGACAGCCAAAATCTAATAAGAACATCAACATACTTCCTCGACTTCACCAACAAAAAAAAATCGAGGTAACGAATACGGAGCTCTATTGAGAAATACGAAGCAGTTAGGTACTCGAATCGGACTCAACTCGAAAAATGTGGTCAGGTTAATGGGTCAGCAGAAAATATCACACAAAAAAAGAACATAATCTGTGTCCCTCATCGCTACGTTAGGCAAGTGGCACACGAAACGCGTTGTGCGTTATTTAGTTAGGTATTTGTACATTTGATTTAGTCGATGGATTACATTAATTTTAGATATTACATTGATTAATTTCGTAGTTGACTAAGCAGAGTTTGTTAGTTTGTATTAGGTACTTTTTCTCCATAAATAAATAAAAATATATCTCTTTATTTCAAGTGTAAGGTGACTCTACGTTATCACCACAACTCAGCCCGGACCTACTCCAAAATTTAACAGTACACATTTTACAGTAAAACTGTGTTGAAATCATAATTTTGTTGTAGGTATTGGGTATTTTCCACTGAGTGTGCCTCGGCATTCGAGGTCCGCGGCGGCGGCGTAAGCGCAGATCGAATTGGGGTCAGGGCGGCGCGGGCGTCGACCCGCCTGCCTCGCTCCCCGCCCCCCCTCCGCTCCTACCCTCTACCACATCACCCCCACATCACTTACACGAGCGTTTTTCCTCAACTTTCGCTAGTGCCGACGACCGTTTTATGTCCATGTTATAGCACTGCTTGAATTGTTGATGCCTGATGAAAGTAAGTCGTAACAGTCTATAGGCACGAGTGACACACGCTTCTCCCCTCATTGTTCTAATGGAGAAACAAAGAGACGTTACGTTCGAGATTACGTCAGGGTATCATTGTGTGCAAAATTAAAATCTATTTTCATGTGATGGTTGTTAATAATAATGGCCGCCGAACTGAATGTATAAATCGTCTTAAACTAATCAAGAGATGATTTATGATAGAATAACTCTATCTGCCACAATTATTTACATGATCAAGTTTCGTTAGGTGTTTATTCCGTTATTCTGTTAAAAATTTTCAACAGAACAAAATCATTTTACATTTAACTAATGTATAACTATGTATGAGTATAGCGAGTAATTAAAAATACGTATGGCTGAACTTACTTATGATTTAATCTATTATTTAATAAAGTATGTATATTTTTACCACATTACTTCATTTATTTTTAGCCCGCCTCAAAGAAACATTCCAATAAGTCGAAATTATCCGGAAACTATTTAAAACCAGCATTGACGTTTGGTCGTATCTGAGACACTTCTGGTAGATGTTAACGTCTCAGTCAAGAGATTTTACTTGCATTTTCGGAAGACCAATGGGTCTAGACAATCATAATTAACTATACAAGACAAGATATAAGCCAAGCCAAGTATTTTAGAGAAAAACAAAAATTTCGCAACGAGAAAGCGCTGTAGGTATACAAACTTAGGGATAACTTGAAGCTATTATTATTGTTATTATACTTTATTGCACACAAGATATTTAACAGGACATTACAGCTTTTAGAAACATTAAG
This sequence comes from Yponomeuta evonymella, assembly GCA_963969515.1. Taxonomy (NCBI): domain Eukaryota; kingdom Metazoa; phylum Arthropoda; class Insecta; order Lepidoptera; family Yponomeutidae; genus Yponomeuta; species Yponomeuta evonymella. Next base: position 10,612,406 of record OZ018346.1, read on the forward strand.
GTATTTTTCCGATTATTTTTCGTTTATTTCAATTATTTTTAGTATTTGTAGTTCATAAGTTATCCGCATTTGACTGAGACAAAAGGCCAGATTTTCTTGGCGTGGCGAGAAACAAATTAATTTTCAAAACGATTTCAGTAGATGACAGTGTAGAGATGCGCGGTTGCACAGCGCCGGAGAGGGAGGGCGGGGCGCGGAGCGCGGGGCGCGCGGCGGCGGGCGAGTTGACCCAATTCAGGCAGAGCGGGTGAACGAACTGCGGGCCTTGATCGCAATACGCCCCCCGCGCCCGCGCGCTCGCCCGCGGACCTCCTGCCACTTACGTCACACACGACGTACATTGTTTTACGATTAGTGAATAACCGTCCCTCTCAAGATTGTTATTAGATTTTATTATTGAAGTGTTAAGAATAACAGCGTAAGAAAATCTAATCAATTTTTTTATTAACTAAGTTCCGTTAGAAAGTGAAGCGCCATTCGAAGTGTTCATTGATATTTTTTTGAATGGAATGGGCAATATACATTTACTTTACAAAATATAACACAAGTGAGCATATTTTGAGTCCATAACATTTTTTTTCGTTAAAAATTTTTTCAAAGTTACGTAAGACCTTAACTATAAGTAACTTAACCGTGGCTCTAGAAACTTCAGCTGTACTCTCTCTATTTACCGCGACTCGTAACGACGGAAAGAGACAGCGGATTAGCGCCAGCGGATTCTGAGCACAGTCTGTTTTACTACAGGGAGCAGTGTCGCTAGACGCTGCAACGAGTAAGAGTAGGATAACAGCATGCAAGGTTCGTGCGCTGATATTATTAGAGTATCGGCGCTAGGTTATTCCGAGGCGACCTAGATAGCGTGCGGGGCCGTTGACCGCGGGCCCTCCGGCTCCGCAGCGGCCTCCAAAATGAAATGGCATTCAGCGATGGGCTCCACTTGCGACACGCGGCCCCGCGCGGGCCCAGCTCGCCGCCGACTCGTTACTCTTTGCGAATAATGCAATCGCTATTGACTAACGTGATTATGTAAATACATCGCACCTAGTCCTATTCATATGCAACTCACTGCATCACAATTAACGAGACTGTACATATACAGTGCCTTCATTTAGTAGGTAGTTTTTTGTTAACTCGTAAAAAATATGTCTGGAAATTATTTCAGCAAATAAATATTGGATTAAATTAGACTCTTTATTGCACACCATGCATATAATATAAAGATAAGATAAATATATAAAGAGCTGATTTAGAACTGAATTTAAATAAGAAATATTCGACGTTATTCGATATTGCATTGTCGAATTCGATATTATATTCTGGATCATGGCGACAGCACTAGCCGAGAGGGGGAATGCAGGCGTAGCGGGAGGCAGCGCGGTGGTGATTAGCGGCGTCGAATATAGCTGGGAGGGCCGAGGGCAACGAACTCCGCTTGACCTAGATCCGCGCCTGCCGCGCGCGCCCGCCCCGCCCACCACAAGAAAGTGAAAAGGATATTTTTTTACCATTCAATTACTCGACAAATTATACAAACAAAACACCTATCAAATATTGTAATAGTAATATTAGTAATATAATAATAAATTATAATAATAATTAATATAATAATAATAATATAATAGTAATATAATAATAAATTTATTGAAGAAAATAAAATTGATGACTTAACATTACCCACTTTGCAAAGTGACACTTATAACAATGTCATGACATGTGACTAACATCAAGATCAAAACAATGGCACTCGTCCTCACTTAAACGCTATAAAAGCATAAATCCCGTTGATAACGACTAATCTACCTAATCCCGTTGATAATGACTGCAACTGTCACATGCGAAGCGTTCATAAGGTCGAGAATGGCATGTGCAGCTGGAGCTCGTAAGCGTATCGGTGGCTCACCTGCAAGCACTCTGCCCAGCAGCTGCTCAGCATCGTCGGGTGGTGGCGGCGGCACGGCGGCCAGCTCATGGCAGCAGTCGGTCACAGTCATGCTGCTGTCGCGGCGCGGGACTCGCATATGCCGGTCGGCGGCGCGTGCGGCCGGCGGCGGCGGAGGCGCGAATGGCGCGCGAGCGGAGCCCGACGCTAGCGGGGGCGCCCGCCTAGGGCGTCCGCCCGCCCCTAGCTAGTTTTCCCGATGATCAGCTTCGGTTCTGACTGATTGATTTGTGTTTCGGCTTGGTTATTTGTCTATATAGGACTCCGATGATAATAGTGAGGAGTCTCTTCAAACTATATTTGTAGATCAAGAGATCTACTAGAGAATGTATTGGAAGCTATTTTTATTAAGTAATATTTACTAATCAATACAATAATCGTACTAAATGATTCACTATTATTGTACTAGGTTAATTTATCAACCAATTCTCTTATCAAATTAAGGTTAGCTGTACGAGAAATAAATTTCGCAAAGCGTACTGTACAGTACATAGCACGCGTCCAATCGGGAGAGCGGTGTTCTAGAGAATGAAATCGCAGCAGGCGAGGGTTAACGAATTGCAGGTCCGTCCCAACACCCCATACAGTTTCCCATTGGATGACCACGGTAACGACACGACAGTCAGTTTCATACGCCGTTGTATGAAAAAAACCGGCCAAGTGCGTGTCGGACCACGCGCAGTGTAGGGTTCCGTAGAAAGAGAGGTTTTTCATCAAAGTAATTTGCAATGGATTTTGTATGAATTTTCCCTTTTATAAGTTGTTCGCCTATTGCTCTTTAGCTTGCGTTGCCCCACCCTGACAAAGATTTGCGCTTTAAAGCTTAATATTTCGCAAAGGGAACCCTAAATTGCAAAATATTTTTCTACACCCATAATATTTTTCATCGACCAATCCAACGATACCCCACACTATTGTGTAGGCGAGAAAAAAAAAACATCTCTAATTTAGGTGTAGGGGTACCCTAAAAAATCTCTCTCATTATGTATGTCAACGTATGTAATGTATGTAGCTTTCAGGATGGTATAGGTGCTGGGTAAGCCTACTCCATCCAAAAAACAATGTCCCAGGCACTGCAGCGTCCGAGTGGTCCCTTCACCTATCTAGTGTGAGTGAATGTGCCACTGGACGCTGTATAAGTCATCTCATTACGTAGATGCAAAGGCCAAAGTATTATGTATAAAAACATGAAAAAAAAATTTTTAGCATGTACTTTGACTTTGTTTTCTAAGTTACGTACATTTGTGAAGTTATAGTAGCAATAATAATAATAAAAATATAGCCATTTAATACTAATTTTACATGCTCAAAATTATATTGAAATCTAAATAAAAAAATTATTAAATTATATTTTTTTTGGTTGCACTAACCCGTGCTGAGGACAAAATAGGTTTTTAAAAATTATTATTTGTTACATTTCAATTATACATTTAAATTTCATTTGAGTATGTAATTTAATAATTTAGATTTTAAATCTTTATTTCGGTGTACAACCAACGCAACATTCATGCGTTCGGTTGATTTAATTAATTTATAGTATTTCTTTTATTTATTTATTTTCTTCATGCAAATTGGTTTCCTCGCATTAAATTTTTCAGTATAGAAGACGCCGCTTCCGTCAATCAGAGAGGTTCTCGTAGTTTGGAAGCTCAACCCACTGAGCTGAAAACCTAATTCTGGAATTGGCAAATTAGCCGGCGCGCTAGAGCACAATCCGTTTATAGGCCAAGGCGAACAATTATGCTTCTTAGAGCTTGTTTCACCAATGTTGCTAATACATCGCAGCCGCTTGTTGTACACGTATGCTAGAGGGTTATAAGATGAAATCATCTCTTCCGCTTTTTGTTATGCTTTTGCGTAACTTACGATAATGCGCAAATTAAAGAAGCGAAAAGGATGAAAAATACGAAATCTTATCTTTAAGTGATACAAAAGTTATATTTGGATGATTTACTTATTGGCAATTTTACTTATTGGCATGTAAAGCGGTTACAATAAAAAAGATTTTTTAGAATGAGTTTATAAGTGTAGATCTAGTCACCCAAAGCATACATGCATATTTAATAGTTTCAAGACCTAAATGAGCTTATAAAACAGATAGCTGAAACTAGATGAAGGCAAACAGAGTGCGCCAGGCCAAGTTCCCAGCCGGGCGGCACTGTGTTGTCTTTTCAGACGTCATAAATCTATGACAATCAAGACACTAATATCTTGGATTAAACACGTCATTCAATAAAAGACGATGTTATGGCACCAGTTTGACACCTGATATCTCGCCTCGATATTACTTAGGTACGTATTTGTTTTAGGGAGCCACCTTTACCTAAGCACCTTTATAATCAGTAAAATATATGAAAAGAAAACTTTGACGACTTACTTATAATATTATAAGAGATCAAAGTGCGCGAGGCCGAGTTCTTCGATTCAAGATAGAAATCTTCAATATGAGATCATCGAAGCCAGTTACGTTACAAGACTGTAAATTTTATTTGAATTGAGGTTTCGAAAAATAAACATTTATTTATTTATTTCATGTATCCTGATAGTATAGTTTTTCTATTTTTGACACTAAATCACGAACTGCTAGATCATCAATAATCTAGGGTATTTCTAATTGAGGTAAAGCTTTAAAATTGGGAATACAGTGTTTAACGAGTAAACGACTAATAAAAAATCCTTAAAAATACAGAAGGCCATGTAGTATCGGTCCATGGTAGTACGAAACGGCCTTTAAGGAGAACTACCTAAGCCGTTGCAGATAGAAAAAAAATAGTTTGGAGACCTCCCCTAATCAACAGGGGAGGTCTTCTCACTAAGTGGCAAACCCAGCTCATCCGGTATTCGTCCACTAGTTTGGCAAGATGGTTGGCGTCCTACGCTTCATTTGTCAGTTCATGATCTCCACTCGAGAACCTTTATAATCCATCGACTATCGGTTCTTCGGCAGATGTGACAAGCCCAAGCGTCAAACTATCTTAGTACATTGTCGTATTTATAATGCAATCCATCAAAAAGGCTCCGATCATCGCCCGTAAGCACGTCAAGCGAATTTGAATCGGTGGACTAATAATGATATTCGAATTGCTGTCGACAGTATTAAGTATACCTATTATGTTTTTTCTGCCCGTGGCAAATTTAATTTTGGTTACAAATAAATTCAATTTATTTCATTTCAATCCTACCATTAGTGTCCACGTTTCAGGTTATAATTAGCAGGAATGTTGAAGATTATTGTCTATAGACTCTGAGATTTCCATATCGGCTATTTAGCCGAGAAAAAAACTAGAGCAGTTTTCATAATTATTAAAGTATATTTGCCCTCATATATTTTGGCAATATTGCATATTCAACAAAAAAAGATACAAATTTTTACTTTTTCGTCTCATCATCATCAGCCACATGAGGCCCACTGCAGGACATAGGCCTCCCTCATGGTTATCATAAGCATGAGGGGTTTTGCCATAATCGCCACGCTTGGCAGGCGGGTTGGCGATCGCAGTAAGTATGCTATTGAAATCTCAAGAAGACGCTGCTGCCCGTTTCCTGGTAATTTATTTCCTTAGTCGCCTTCTACGACATCCACGGAAGGAAATGGAGTAACGCTATTCTTAATCCGGCGCCACGCGGATAATCCGGTGCCACGCGGATAGTGTCACCATTAGTGTCCATATTTCAGGTTATAAATAGCAGGAATGTTGAAGATTATTGTCTTTAGGCTCTGAGATTTCTATATCGGCCATTTAGCCGAGAAAAAAACTAGAGCAGTTTTCATAATTATTAAAGTATATTTGCCCTCATAGATTTTGGTAATATTGCATATTTAACAAAAAAAGATACAAATTTCACTTTTTCGTTTACTGACGACCAACTTGGCAATTTTTGAGAGAATATTGAATAGTTTCATAACGAAAACTTGACAAGTACGATCAGTCACGTAATATTTTTCCCTGTTTTTCAAAAACCTGCAAATTCTGTGTAGGCAAGTAACTTGGCAGTGTTCCTATGTATTTTTGTATTAATGTACTAGAAGTTCGTCAGTATTTTCACTTTATGTTTTGGTGGAATAACATTACGCCTGTATTTCGGAGGGGTAGGCAGAGACCAGGGTTTGTCACTTGCCATGATCCTGACAGATCTCTTTCGCTAACAATTAAATTATATGACAGATCATGTCCGGGATGAATAAATACATAACATGTTATATTGTCATATAATATCTCTGAGGGAAGGCCCTGCCCTGCAGCGGGACGACAAAAGACTACATAAAAAAAATGTCATTTAATCTGCAATAATTGTATCTAGCTTATTATAAATCAATACGTTCAGTTCAGCTAACTGAAGTCTACACGGTTGCCGAATGTACTACGATAAAGCATCTTGCTAAAGAAGCTTTGATCATTAATAACGGTAGTGCTGAATGTAGTTTCCATATGAACGAGCAAAGCCATTAGCAAAATTTCACAGCATGGCCAATTTGAAACCGTAGCAATTTGCGAATGTGGAATAGCAATATTCGTATTGGATTGAAATGCAAAACACATCCGCTGTAGATTCTAATCGCGCGTGATATAACTTCTTTATTTCAGTTCAAATCGTTCTTTGTTCGAAGCTTTTGTTTTGCATTTTATTTTTGTTCGGCGCTCGCAACTTCAAGCTTTGGCTGAAAAAAGGGTGTAGAAATTTATTCAACAGTTTCGAGCTCTGCACTAGTAAGAGAGGTCAGCGCGGCTGGAGCTCTCAGCATCAGGTCACAGCGATGACGTCAGCAGAGGCCAGTGACCCCCTCCCACCACCCCTTGCTTCTTTCCATCCCTCATTATATATGCATGCTGCAGCCAGCTCGCGTCCATGCAAATCTATGCTTATTCACGCTAAGCCGATACGAAACTTGGACGATCAAAAAATATTTTTAACTATTGTACGTAATCTTTACTTAATTTTTTTCACTGCTTTAAAAAATATTGCGCGGCGCAGTAAAACTTTGCAAACCTACAAAAAAGACACGAAGTTAAGCGCGTAGAGAGCACACGAGGTGCCAATAATCATTAAGATTATCAGTAAATTAAGTAAGCGAAACCGGACTTTACGTTATCATAAGATTTTTAGTGTGGATGTGCTTGTTGCCATCTATATTATATACATTGGCTAGTTCCAATACAATACAATACAAAGCCCAACCGCATACTAAAAATTATTTCTATGTATCTGTTGATAATTTAATACAATTATATTCTTTTTGTTGCACTAACCCGTGCTGAGGACAATTTCTGCTCGGGGCTGCAAGTGATGTAAATCGCTTCGGTCAGATGTCGCTGCCTGTACATAATACAGAGAAAGTTTGTAAAGAGGCTCGAAATTTCATCGATGCTTGCACTTGCCCATTAGCTCAATTGGGACAAAAAATACTAAAAAAATAATAATGGTACAAAAAATGTCTGAGATAGTGTTATTTGCTGATGACACGTCACTTATTTTTAAAATAAGGAGACAAGAAAATAATCTTGACGATGCAAATAATACTCTCTCGCAAGTACTAGATTGGTTCACAGCAAATAATCTGCTGCTAAATTCTAAAAAGACAAAATGTATAAAGTTTTCCTTACCTAACGTACAAGTAGTTGAGAACAACATAGTAATTGGACATGAAAAACTAGAATTTTAGATGATACTGTATTTCTGGGCATCACAATCGATGCAAAACTACAATGGGGTCCACATATTGTAAAATCAGCACACAGACTTAGCTCTGCAGCATATGCAGTGAAAAGAATTAGGGAACTCACTGACGTTGCAACTGCTAGGATTGTTTATTTTAGTTACTTCCATAGTATTATGTCCTACGGTATACTACTATGGGGCCGGGCAGCAGACATTGAGACTATCTTCATCTTGCAGAAGAGAGCCATCCGATTTATTTACAAGTTAGGTAGTAGGGATTCGCTAAGAGATTTCTTCAAAGAAACCAACATCTTAAACATCGAAAATGTTGGTGGCCACCATAATGTTAATACTAGAAATAAACATAAATTGTCATTTCCACTATTTAGACTTGCAAAAGTTAACACATCCTTTATGGGGCACTGTATAAGGTTCTACAACAAAATTCCTCAAGATATATTAGAGTTACCTCCAACGCGATTTAAAAAATGTGTTAAGCACATTTTGTGCAAAAAGGCTTACTATAACATCAAGGATTATTTAGAAGACAAAGATGTTTGGCATTAAAGAGTAGATTAATATTATTTAAAGGACGATTGTGACTAGTGTTCAACACATTCATGACTAATATTTTAAGTGGAAAACTCTGTTAATTAAGTTAAAACGTGTTTTGAAAAGAATAAATGTGGTGTTTCTTTGTTAGCTTCTTCTCCACATAATCCATTAATTGTGAAACTAACAACTTTGACGTTCATTAAGTAAACATTCTGTTTTTACAATGAATAAAAATATTTGAATTGAATTGAATTGAATTGGGAGAGCGCTGGCACGGTGAGCCAGAGGTCGCGGGTTCAAGTCCCGGCATGGGTGGAATTTTTAGACTCTAAATGGGTTTTTAAAATTTAATATAAGTAATGTTACTATTATAAGGTTATTTAGGCATGCATAATTCATATACCTCCGAAACGATAATTTTGTTTGTTTGTACATCTACTTCCTTCTCCAATGTATTGGTCCAGTCCATCCAAAAGTTGTCTGCAAGAGATCACTTTTAGTGATAAGGGCGCCATCTGTACTTTAAGAAATATCTGTTTAATTTCCATTTTTACGTACGATAAAATGTTCTCTATCTCTATATACCTACCTAAAAAAATTTTTTAAAGTAGGTACTTACTTTTAAAAAAATGCTAATCCTTTCCTAAAAAAACTCTTTAAAGCTAATAATCAAAGTAATTTTTAGTATGCACATTGCACATGCCTCTAATGCATTCCCCGCTAGCAATGAAAGTGCAAAGGAATGTCACCGATATGGCCTGCCGCTTTGCAACGGGTAATCACTTTCGCTAGCGCCGCGTGTTATGTACGCGACAAGTTTTATTTAATCAACTCGCACCGCAACCAGTTCCGGTTAGTTGTCTTGTCTAACGTCGCCAGCACCACCGCCGGTTCTTGACCCTACCGTGGAAAGTGGACCAAATGGCACACCACTTTCATTTTCGCGCAACTCTCACCAGCGCGTTGAGATCGAAAGTGTACTACTTTTGAGCCTGCGTGCGCGCAGCCCCCCTTTTCCCCGCTGCCGCCCCCTCCATCGCGCGAAACTTTCTTACATCGGACGCGCTTTCTTCGGCTCCCAGCGCAGTATGCGCGTGTCACTAGCTCTGCAATTCGCTTTCTAATTGCATTGTGAATAATTGTGATAGACATCAGCCGCGTCAACACCATCTCACTGCCCCACTTTCCTAAACAATAGCATCATTAATTTTATATGTTGAAAGCCATTGGCGGGCGAGAAACTACTGCCTGATTAGTAAAGGAGAATGATCAAAAACAGTCTATGTTGCGCTTTAAGCATCTTTACCTCAAAATGTTTCTTTTGAAAAATGATTTCATAGTTCTGTTTGATAACTTAAAAGAATCAGGGGTTTAAAAGTAATAATTAAAAAACATCTGTACTGATTGTATAACTAAAAAGCTTCAGTCAGTCAATACAGATTAGATTACATTATTTCAAAAATCGCAAATCGTGTACATACAAAAAATGCGAAAGTGCAAACTGCATACGGGGAGTTTTTGACGGGAATTCAAACGAGTGGTTTTATTACGCTTTTATTTTTGCAAATTGATTCCAGTGGATTTTATACTGTTTAATTAGTGTAGTTTATTGTTAAAATGACCATGTGTATAAACAATCCAACCGGCTCTTCTGGAAATCGTTGGGGGAGGCTTTTGTCCAGCAGTAGACGTCCAATGGCTGAAATGATGAAAATGATAATGTATGAACAATATGTGGAATAAATAACTAAAATATACCGCCATTGTGGGCTTAGGATAGTCTTGTCTCAATTGTGCGCAGGACCTAAGACTGTTTGTGCTTATTTATCCGAAATTATCTCTTTGTCCCCCATTAGGCCCCACTAATCATACCTACCTAATAATGACCTATGTTTATAATTCAAACTGACTAGGTGCCAATGCCAACCCAAAATAACACCAAACCACCAAAGTTGTCATAACCTCAAAACATGGGCTCAAAATTAAGATTTCTTGAAACTCCCATCTAATATTTTCATAATATTTTTCCTGTATAATCCAGAGCTAATTTCTTATAGTTTACCGTTGGTTTCATCAATGCGCAAGAAGACGCAAAAATAGGCTAACTCCTATAGTAAATTGATCATTCTCCTTTAATATATATTCCTCGTGCAGATATTCTTGCTTTGCCTGAATTTTATGTCCAAGCGAGGAATTTTTAGTAGACTTTTGTTTTCACGTTTCATTTACGTTATTTGTAAAAATAATGGCGTGCGTGCATGCAACGACTAGTAAACGTTGATCAAGCGAAAGAGATCTGAGGATCATGGCAAGTGACAGACCCTGGTCTCTGCCTACTCCTCCGGGTTACAGGCGTGAGTTTATTTATAAATAACGAGTGTTCGATATGTATCTTTCCAATGAAGGTATTTTGTAACTAAAATATTCGTATGCTTTAATAGCCACTATTTAAATAAAATAAATATATACTGATCGACGAAGATGAATATAATTTACATAAAACTTAACTGTGTTGTTTGATGAAGATGTATAATGTAGGAATTTGTCTGTCTTATGACAGTGCATTATTCTCGTACTGTTTATCTATTTTGTAAAATCTAAGTTAACAGGAACAGATAAGAGGTCCCAAAACATATTTAATATACTTTTTCTTACATAAATACCTTCATACATGAACTCACGCCTGTATTTCGAAGGCTAGGAAGAGACCAAGGATTGCCACTTGTTCCGATCCTTACCTTCTTCTGTGGCCTACTACCGGGCAAATTTGAACCAGATCTTTCTGTCCTGGGCCGAGGCTTGCCCACCTTAGATCATCGAGATCAGTCGAAATCGACTCACCACATATCTAATTTGGGAAATTGTATACTTAATTGGGTTCGTTTAACACTTATGTAACAGTTGTTTTCGAATGCCTTTTGGGGCGCCGTAACGGAGAAAACAATTAAAACGCAATTAAGGCCACCGGGATAGGCGGAAGCACCTCGATTAGAGAAGCATTAAGATTTATTTTACACGTGCAAAACGAAACGTCTGTATACGTGACAGTCGATAGCACCCTTACAACGTGCACTGTAATCAGTTGTATTATAGACTATTTTGCAACAAAACAGCCACCGATCTCAAGCTTCTTTACATTTCATATGTTTAGGTATCTGGTAGGACTCTGATGTGTGAAACATCGTGTGGAAACCTTGAGTTACGCACTTTCTATCTCTTTCTCTCTGTCCCTTTCTCTGAGATAATTTCGGTATTGTTTTACCTAAATAAGAAGGAAGAAGGCAGCCCAATGTAGGTATAAGTTACGACTAGACTCTTAAAAAGTATCTACAATATAAAAGTACTAAAATTATAATGTTTGATAGTTAGGTAGGTGTCAAGATCACAAAGTCAGCAATTTAAAAGTAGGCAAATTGGAATTGTATTTGTATAAACATTGAATTGAAAGTGAATGATTTTTTTTTTTATTGATGTCAACAAACGTAGGTGAACGACTGTCGTAACCGAATCTATAACTGTTTTACGCGAATGAATTTGCATATACGCCCGGGCGTTTCTTAACAACGTTGCCGTAAACAGGTCAGAAGGGCCACGCCATTCGATGTAAATGAGCGCCTCTTCCGGGCTTCAGCTTGCATATATGCATCGTCTCAGTTTTTATGTCAAAGGAAACGATTGTAAACTGAACGAAGTAGTTCACCTTTGTCTCGCGTAACAGGACTGCAAAACAACTCGTGAGTCAAAAGAACTCCTGACCGTGGTCAGCAAAACAATTTTCATGTGCTTTCGTAAAATGTTATTGATGTCAGCCCGAAGGTCTTCTTTTTCGTAACGTGACATTATTATCTAAGCGCTCAGTGCCTGCAACAGAGCAATCGCTTGGAGAGAAATATTACACAAAGGGACACTTTCATTGTAGTTACATTCGTATCTACTAATAACATATATTAGTTACCTTGCTAACTATTAGTTATAATATATTTACATTAAAAAACGAATAATCTCACGACTTGGCTATCAGTCTAATGAACTCAAGTGAAAGTTGACAACCCCCTCTTTACCGAGAGCTACTTTATTTTCACTCGTCGTCGCAATAAAGTTTCTATTTAATTAATGGATAATTTATAATCCCTAGTAAAACAAAAAATTGTTAATAATGTAAGAATAAGGGGCTAGTTAATTTGTTATTTGGCGCAATCAAGTGTTAAACCATTGGTCAAACAAGTTCTAAATGGGTCGGATATCCACTGATACCGTATGTTTGGGATCTGGGTTTCAAGCGCGTCGTACGTAGTTGACCATGTCAAACTCAACGACTTTTTCTATGGAAGCGATTTAACTACTGAAGAAACTGTTTTCAGGTGTTGGCTTATTTCAATAACATGTTGTACCTATAAGTACATACTCCATACGTTATGCTTCTAATTTTATGGAGAGCTGTAAACGGATCGCCCACACACGCATTGTTCTATTCGAGGTAATATGTGGCATCCAGGCGCGCTCTGAATACAATGGACAATCCCTCACCGTGATGGAAAACCAACTTTCTCTGCAAGTATTGAACCAATCTTTGTAAACATGTTTTACAAATGTTCAAGAGTCTCTTGTTTTTTGCTCACATTCATCAGTCTATAAATCAATTAATCTGCCTTTATTCGTCCACTGCTAGACATAGGCCTTCCCTAAGGCATGACGATTCTTTTTGTCCTCGCCCATCCTGCCTCAATCTGCCTCAGAACATAGGCGAGCTCGTGGGCATCTTACGTTTCATCTCGGTTTTGCCAGTTCGTGGTGTCTAAGGTAAAACGTCCTATTACCGAGGCAACATTTGAATGTATGAATGACAAATAAGCATTTTTAAGCATAAAGGGTATTAAATTTTTTGCAGCAACAATGGCGTTTATATTTTGTATGTCTTATGACACGTTGGACATTATTTTGGAATTTATAGAAAAAAAATCTAGTGGTCAAGTCGATTTTCCCTATTACCGATGTATGATCGCGGTAGTTGACGCCTAATACTGAGGGTAAGCTACCTAGTTAAATGTATTGTGGTTTCGTACAATGAATACTTCCCAACAAATTGCGAAATCAACTAGGTAAGTATGTTAATTTATATTTGTTTTATAACTGTCATTTATTATTTATTACATTTGATTTATAACAGTCTGGCGTCAACAAAAATGGCGAGTACATCACCCACCTCCGATTCGCCGATGACATAGTGATTATGGCTGAGACCTTGGAAGATTTGAGTTTAATGCTCAATGACTGAATTGAAGAATTGAAATAAGCTGAAGAATCTAACTTATATATTTTTCTTAACGTCACTTACAAAATACTTTATATTGTATTTTTTTTTTGTTTCTTATATCAGTCACATAAGACTGCATAAAATGAATAATACGGGACCCTACACTATGAATTTCGATATCCGTATCACTATAGAGTTCCTTTTACTGAGCCATGTCCGCTCCTAAACATGGAGGCTCAGCGACGACTTCACCTTGCCACACTGGTTTTTGGTGTAGTTCGTTCCAAATCCTCGGACTATCTTTATAAAAAGCTCGGGTGGTCGTCCGTGCATAAAAATAAAATCTGTGTTCCCGCGCACCTAACCATGGCATTCAGTATGCGGCGTCCAAATGTTGAAATGATATTCTTTCTTCAGTCCGTGAAGCGCCTAGTAGATTTGCCTTTGGGCGCAAGCTCAAGACATATTTACTTAAGCAGCAGAGACTTTCCCATCCTATCCCAACTTCTCGCCGCAAGTGACTAATAATGACATGTGATCGCATCATAATCATTAAAATAATAAGTCATTAACTTTATTTGTATTCTACGTAATTTTACTTATTTATTTAATTATCTATTTATTCATTCATTTAACTGTGTGTTTATTCGTACGCACTGCACCGCAGCGCTCCAAAATAATGTCCAAAGCGCAATCAGCGCCTTGGGCGAATACCCTCATAACCCTCAGCACAACGCTGAGCGAGCTGTCTTTTCCACCAACAGGGACACACCGCAACTTATGTTAATACAAAGTGTTTTATTGTATTTTTTTTTTACTTTTTGTATTGTTTTAGTGTTTTGTTGTTTTAATATTTTATGTGGGAACATTGTTATTGTATGTGTGTGTTTCTGTTGTTGAAATAAATGGTTTTCTTCTTCTTCTTTTTCTATTAAGAGAACAGTGTAACTTTTAACAATCCAAATTCCTACCCATCACAATTTTCATACATAACAAATAAAAGTAACTCAGTCGAACGACAACAGTGTTTTGTTTATAGGAAATAGTGAGTTTTTAATATTAATAGTTATTTCAAATTCTACTAAAACTTATATTAGATTATATTTAGTGTTATAAGCAAATGCATAAAACACAGAATTTCTCTTTATACCGATGATACCACGGTATTAGCCTATCAACCTCTAAAAATCATAATCCTAATACCGCGGTAATTTGTTTTTCAGTTTTTGGGTATAAACAGTTATTGAAAATAGGTAAAACGTCAATTTATCGTAAGATTTATGATAAACAAAATATAGAAATGATACATGCACAAAATAGAACGCTACATTAATACAAAAACTTAGATGAAATTACGAGTGCACTTACCTGAGACACTCCGCGTTTGTATGAAACATCCTCTCGCATCGTGGCACGACGGCTTGATTTTTGTGACTTGCCTCTGTTTTATAATTACATCACACCGGTATGTTATAAAGTAAAAGACTGTGCATGAGAAATTACTGATTTTGTGTCACTAAATTTACTCCAACGAGAATAAAACGCGAAAATAATAGGACGGGTAATAGGACGCGATCTTGACTACCGCGGTAATAGGACGTTTTACCATACCACATCGGATATCGGTTCTTCAGCAGATGTGACCAGCCTACTGCCACTTCGACTTGCTATCTTACAGGCTCTGGTAATAAGTGCACCGAATGAACGCAATTAGATAAAAGCCTTCCTAGTTTAATTAAACAATAGCGCTTGAATTCCAATCGGAGCTAATGGCGTACAGTATCAGGCGAACGTGTTTTCCACGTTATGAAAACAGTACAAAAGTAAGAGGCGTAGAGCACGGCCAGGCGCAGCAGCCTTGATCGCGGCGAATTGGCAATATCCTGGAGCCCGCGAGAAGCTCGATTGGCGAAACCTTGCGACCTGGCAAAAGTCGGTCGACGAACCTTGCAAGGCCGGCGGCACCGCCGTCTCTTACGCTTTCTTTGTTCACCGCTGGTGTCGCAACTTGACAGAATAATTCGAGGCTAGAGGTCCATCACTCCGCGTCCGGGAAAGTGGATCAGCCGCTTTAGGGCGACTCAATAAAGGCGATGCTATGAATCTTCCATCTCTTCTTCGTATGTGTATTTTTTCATACACATCCCGTTTCGTTTCGGTGACTCAAATTACTTCTATCTTGTAGTGGTATTCCGAGCAAAACCGTGGCCAACTTGTTAAGGCCCTTTAAGAAGATTTACCAATTGAAGACATCTGATGTAGTTATTGATTGGGCAATATCCTGATGAAATTGGTTCAATGATTCAGTTCCGTTTCGGAATGCCTACTTACAAACAAAATTGTTTGATTGACGTGATACTTAACTCATCATATTAAACAAATGCTACGTTTGTTTGCATACATAGATATATAAACTCACGCTTGTATCTCACAGAGACCAGTATTTGGGTTTGAGTTAAGTATCTAGGAATTTTGGTTCATAGAAACTGAATCGTATAGTGCACGCAAAAACTATATTGATCCACACAAGAGACTGACTTCGAACATATTATAGATGAGAAAAAAATTATGTTTAGGTGAAGAATACGTTTTAACAGCGAGCAAGTACTCATTCAGCGCTAGTAGGTCAGCAATGTCAGTGCGTCACTTTATGTAACGCAAAGCACTAAATCACTGCTGCCGGCGTCACATAAACTACTTCACGAGTCGCTAATCGTGCTCTTCATTGACCACAATACATACATACTGTACAAATTCAAATTAAACTTAAAAAATAAATATTCAAAGTAACACAGATACCGTGACTTATTAAACGTTACAAGTAAAACTAGGTGTCCGTTTCAAATTCTAGATCATTTGGAGAAAATCGGACGAAAAAACCTCCGAACATAGTCTTTTCAAATATGTTCATTAATTAACAGAGTTTACATAATTATTTTGACCTACCGACTAGAGGTGGGCATTATGTCAGTGCATTGGTGCATGCATCAGTAACTGATTAACAATATAGACAAATAAGCAGCCTACATACATACTACTGTAGGGCACAGGCGTCCTCTCAGAGAGAGAGAGAGAGAGACTATGTGCTTATACACCACGAGTGCCCATCGCAGATTGACAGTTTAAAGCGCAGATGTATGTGAACACATCAGGCACTCTGGTTTCCTCACTAAGAAGCTGATGCCTCATTTTATATCGTTAATATTCCTTTAGTTTATGTCTGATGGAGATACTTCTGTTTATATGGGCGCAAATATGCAACTGCAACTACAGTCCGGCAATACTTTACGGCAAAGGCAATGGGTGTGTTTCCATATTTGTGATGTCCTGGCCCGGTTACTTAATTTAATATAATATATTTATATGTAATTAATTAATTTAATATTATTTCTGTGGTGAAAAGTTGAGCAAACATATTTTCGTAATGTCACTCATTACCAACACCCAGTGGCCGTTCATGGTTTGTACTCAAGTAGGTAGGTTAGTCGACTGCGTGGAAATAAAGGCCATGCATTTACATTTGCAGCTGAGTGTTGTTTCGCATTTATCGTAATAGGTTCCATGGCCAAGTTGCAACACGAAGGCGCATGCGCGCGGGCAAGCCGTCGTCAGCGGCGCAGCACCGCCGCTATTGGAGGAGCTGGTGGCGCCCGCGCAGCCAGGTGGGGCACTTTCACCGCGCGAGGCTGCGCGGGCGCCGACCCCGGCTGCCCTACTCTGCTGACCCACTATGCCCTAACCGAAACACTATTCACTTTCATTTTTGCCCACCTCGCCATTAGCGTCGAGGATGCATCTTGCGTTGACTTTGTTACACCACTCTTGCGAGAAAACGGCTCGTCGGCCGATCGGCCAGATCTGGTCGGTAAGAGAGCGTCACACTTATTACTAGACGCGGAGACAGTGGGCTAGTCGAGTAGAGAGTCGGCTTGCGTAAGACTTGTTATTGGCGAGAGTGAAAGTGCTGACGCGTCTCCATACTTATGAACGCGAAACGGGTGTTTTTGACGAGCTTAAATTAAGACAACTACTGACAACTACTGACGACTTGCGTAACCATCTTACTTTTGCTTTCGACGATCAAAACTTACTTGGGGACACAATATGTTTTGTGCTGCAAGTGCTACGAAGTTTCGTAGTTCGTAGCGATGCTACAAAAGTTTAAAAATATGTGTGCGATGTTTTGCTTTATTGTGTTGTTTTGTTTAGCATATAATATTTTCATTATACTCTTATTACTGTTAATAATAAGGCCGCCAATTGCACTGTACTATATTATTCTTTAATTGTCATACGTAATTCCTGGTGTACGTACAATATTCTATCTATCTATCTATACTCTGATTATTCAATTACGTCTCCAATAATATGTAGGCTGTAGTGGCGAAGGGTCCCAGCTTGGAATCATTTTAACTAAAAAAATTCATCATTTATCTAAAAAACCAGGATAAAACTTGATAATTTAGCATCTGTAACCATTTTATTGAAAACGGCCTGGATTGGCGGAATCTATGATGACGTCACAGGTCAGTGTCTGTCAAGTTTAGAATCCCCAAAATTCTCAGATTTTTCAAGGAACCTACAGTAGTAAAAATATTTGCTTTTCCACGCCTTAATATTAAATGCTCCCGCTCACTAAAATTTACTGTAACGCCATCTAGTGTATGCCCCCATACACCAGATGGCGTTAGAGGAAATTTTAGTACCCCTCTTTTTTTATGGAGTCGACATTCTCCCTAGTAGTATTGTTCTGTGGAGTTGACGTTTCTTTGCTTACCGTCCAGTGACGTTACTGATTCCTATGCGACGTCATATTGCTCAATATAGCGTTATGGTGGCTTATTTAAAAAATGAATTTTTATTTGCTTTTTTAAAAAAAATACACGAAAGAATTTATAATTACCACTTTTTGAGCACTCAATGAACACCAACAAAAAATCTGATAGGGTTTTCAGAATCCTGTCAAATAGCCTATTAGACTGTTTTTTTTATATAGAAGTGTATTTTATTGTCGGGAATTAATTCGGAACTATTCGGAAGTAAACAATAGGCAATAGTAATGGATTGTTGTTTGCGGTGTATGTTTGTGAAACAAATAGTTTTTTTATGTGGCCAAAAAACAGATTCAGGCTGAATCGCAGCTGCTTCTTACTCCACGGATAAGTAGCAGATTCAAACCATTTTTTTCCAAATACTCTAAAATACGTTTTAACGATCGATTTGCGCGTGTTTTTTTATTTTGGCTTACTTGTTTAAACTGTATTTTGGTTGTAGATTTGTGCCGGCGTGGTTAGATAGAAATAACATTTTTTTTATTTATGTTTGCTTTTGTGTTAATTTTTTTTTACTTGACTAGCCTAGTACCTACTAATAAGCATGCATGTGAAGATTCTGCGGACGTCAAAAAGGCTTTTTCACAAGCCACTTTTACCATACTTGAAAGACATTGTCATCATCAAATAATCAGCGCTTTTTTGTATGGTGAAAGTGTGGCCTTATCTTCTGGAGAACACGTCAGAATTTCTAGAATTGACGCTTGAATCCACTTGATGAGGTTTTTTTGGACCGGCTTCCCTTCATCATAATTCCACCCTTCGCCACTGGTAGGTTGTTCTACTGGAGAAACCTCACTCAACTAAATTTGAAATAAACTGTTTTGTACGTTGAGATAATACGGTATTTGACACGATCAACAATAAATTATTTCATATGCTCGATTAAAACAAGAATTACAAAATATCTCGGAAAATGTATCTCCTTTAGTCAATTACTAGTTATTACAATTTTTAAATAGATTAAACATAAAAAGAGTGCTCTGAAATGTGACGTCATAAGCAAGTATTTTCATACAAAATTCCGTTCTAAAAGTTTTGTCAAATATCCAATTATGGTGTTAGTTACCAGGATTTAATTATTATTTTGGAATCTTCTAATAGTAATAAATAAACTGTGGGAAGAAATACTTTTCTTTATTGGACTAAATTTACAGTCACTATAAGACGTTGCAATTCTGGGCATTTAGGCCGAGACGGTACAATTTTTAATCTTTTCAACCACAAGTTTGGTACACAATGAGATGTCACCAATTTAATTTACGCGCCAATTGTTCATCGGTAATTTCCAACGACGCTCGGGAGCCCTCGGCAGCGCGCGGCGAGCGCTATGCGCGACCTCGAGGCTCGCGGGGCAATGGACGCTGACTAGGACGAATGTTATTACAGACCACCCACCTTATCTTTACAGCTGCTCATAACTGCAGTGAACTCTACGCTGAGACAGTAAAGTTTAAATTAGACTGCAGGGTTACGCCGCATAAGTTGGTGCAACTGTACAAAGTCCGAGCTCGGCCGCTCCCTACGCCTAGCGCCTTTGAGATCCAGCCTTAATCCGCCTGCCTCTTACTGCATACCTACCCAGGTGTTTAACTTAGGTATGACATCAAGGTGAAATAAGTTACTTAGCTAAGTAAGTACTAATATCAACGCCAGAGTCTAGAGTACGGTTATTATTTTAATAAGCTCTACAGTAAACACAAACTTTGACCATTCAATATCATTTGACAGAATGTACCTTTATGAGTACAACTAGACTCACGTTTAAAAAATAGGGTACATAACTACAAATATTTAAAAACCTATTTAGAGGTTAAAAATTCCACCCATGTCGGGACTTACACCCGCGACCTTTTGCTAACCGTACCAGCGCTCTCCCAACTGAGCTAATGGGCAAGTGCAGGCATCGGCGAAATTTCGAACCTCTTAACGAACTTCTCTGTATTCCGTACTAATATTTAGCTTGCTTTAGAGTTGCTAACCTATTTACCATCATTTCTCGCTAATCCCCTTAAGTAACTGCCACTTTTGAGACTCACCCCGAGCCATCCTTCTAAAAATAACAAACTGCGTAAGCTAATATCTATACGCAAACGTCCAAAATAGGATAGTGCGTTTGCTGTAAAGCAGTACAATTTGCCAGCATTAGAATGCGAATTTGCGCGCGCTGCACGTTCGCGAGATAAGTCAGTCAGGGTCGACGCGGTGCCGATGGCCGGCCGTGCACCCGCGCTTGCGACAGTACCCCTCTCCGCGCCCCCCGCACCCCACACCTTTGCGCGCCCCCGCCCGCGCCCGCGCCGTTATCCATGGGGAAAACAACAACTCGATGCATTATCGCCGTGTGACGCGCGCGATGATGAAACATTCCCATTCTGTCGCTACGCTGAAGTTTCAGTGGCTTTAGAACATCCAGTCACTAGCGATTCCACCAATAATGGTCTATTGGTAACCAGATCTCTAAATTCCTCTTCGAATTCAGGCTACACCGTGCGGCGATATTTATGTTTTTATGAACCACTATGGTCAATTTTGTTAGCGAATAGCAGAGATGAAGGGGTTCATCCATTGACGACTCTAAACTAGCATTGCGTTATAGAGATAAAGTAATATTATGTCGGAGATAACTCTTTTTATGGAATTCGGAGTCAGTATGCCACATGCTTATATTAGAACAATCATTCTTCAGGTACGTAAAACATTCCGACAATGGGTATTATACAAACCATCAGCAAAAATATACGACTTTTGTCAGCAATAAAAGTCTTGGTATGAGGAACAGCAACTAGTGGTCAAAGTACAAAGTAAGGTTTAAGGTTTAAGATATTTATTTCTCAATAAGAATACATAAATTCACTTACTTGAGAAACAATTCGTTAAGTAGGTAACAATACAATATCGACAGACAGTTATAAGAATTAAAACAATAATAGAGGGTAGTCCTTAATACAAAACTACGATCCAGTTACATCGATGTTTCGTAAGGCTTTGTTTACATTAATTAAATGGGTACGCAAAATGGAGAACATGCATCTCACTTAGATTGGAGTGACGTTGCTTTTATGCCATATAAAACGTAAATAAGAAGAATTTAAAAATACCAAAAAATACTTTTTCAGGCTTTTTGAGATCGCAAAAAATGTGAAAAATAAAGTTACTATAATAATAAAAAAAAAAAAAAAAAAAAAAAAAAAAAAAAAAAAAAAAAAAAAGTTCCAAATAGATCCGCGGAAAATTCAGTATTCAATTATTCTACGATACCACGCCTCTTCCGTCGCAGCCTGTCATCCGGTCAAACTTATTCACTTGGAACATAATGCTCAATATAATACCGTCGTTATTTTTATTTGCATCTTCCGTCGCAGCTTGCCGTTCGCTCAAACTTATTTCAGTTCGAACATAATGCTCAATATAAAACAGTGATTCTATTTTATTCGAATCTGTTTGCGGAGTATTGCCAAATGCTGTGTACGAGGTCCACTGGACCTGCGATCTAAGGCAGATTGCTGGTAGCGGCTGGATGAGTATGGCCGAGGACAACCGAGTCTTTTCTCTTTCGGAGAGAGATTTTTTCTCTCTAGAAAAAAAGGCTACCAAACTGCAGCGAGATCTCATGGAAAGTTTTCTTGAAAGGAGAGAGTGAGTCTTGTCGGTATAAATACCGACTACATCCTGTAGGATTGACTTTTTAAGACTGGTTGTAAAAAAGAGGTAGCTTTCAGCAGGCATTGTATCCATGTCGTATTATTTTTTTAATCACAATCTAATCTCGATTAGGCCCGTTAAGAGTAAAACTAATGTACACATGTACGCGATGACGGTTATAATAAAGCTGTAGACGGTGTTCATCCAAGCAATAAACAATTGTGATGCCACTGTTTTTGACAACGCGTCAAGTTTTTGGGCCGTCAATGTAATAAAAGCGTCTCTCGAGGTCAGTGGTATAAAATTAAATATCATCTTACGAGAATAATTAGATTATAAATATTTTGGCTTTCAATGCTTGGTTTTCATTACATGTAAGATTTCTATTACAACTTTCAGATAAAAAAGGAATGATATTGTTTTGTACGCAACTTAACGGCAATTTTCTCTTTATCGGCTTTTTACGTCGTCAAGCACTGGCTAATAATTTAATTACATTATGCACTTGTTTGAGAATGTGAAGTAACAAAATAGCTAAAGGTTTGAAATTATGCAGACTCTTAATTAAGTATATTTTACAACGCATAGGTACTTAGGAAAATTCGTTTGGCTTAAAAAATTTTTACTTTTAAGAAAATTTACATATTTTCCATTATAATCCAGTCTAAAAACTGGCGCTAAAGCTTTGTTTTAAGATCTAGTTGAAAACCCTTTATTTTTGTAAACTCTGTGTTTTAAGTATTGATATTCTGCGGTTTACTATGTACTGTGTAATGATCCAATTTGTTATGTTGACAAATAAACTTTATTTTGTTTTGAAAACATCGTTTCACTTATAGTTTCAGCTAAATTGTAAATATTCGAGTAAAGGAAAGCTTAAATAATTTTCAATGACATACTTTTTACCACATAGTTATAGAAACTCAGTAAACAGTAGACGTCCTGCGTAGTTGCTAGCTTAAGGACCATTTACCAGAAATTGATTGATTGTCGTGCTAGTGGCTGTATATTGTAGGTACAAACAAAAATCCGTTAAAAGTTATTTCCTACCAACGTTGAAAAACTCGATGAAATCCTAACTACTTTTTACCAACGTTGGACTTTGTTGCAGCATTGTAGCTGTTAAATTAATTTTGTTTAGAAATACTCCTCAAGTAGCAAAGAAACCTTTCAATAAGACAAAGGATCTCTAAGATTATTTATTTGCATTTACTTCGTATTTGCTTTATTCGACGTGTGATATTTTGCCGCAAGTCACTTGCAGCATAACTCAGATATTTAAGGAATTTGCCCATCTGTGCGAAAATGGTCAATTCATGGCAATTGAAGCGACGGCGGCGGCGGCGACGGTGCAACGGCGGCGACCCACTTGCCGACCGTCGACCGCGCTATATCGGGACTGCACTCCCCCGGGCCGACCCACCTACTCCTGCTATGCCCATCACTCTTACCACCCTCGTCACAAGGGACAATTTTCACCGAGCACTATAAACCCACTCTGTCCATCAGAGCTGCAGCAGCTATAGGCCGATGCATACTGAATACGCTGGCTCAATGTAGTTAGACGAAACTTTGTTGTTCTTTCTTTTTTTGTAGACAGAAGTAACCGAGCACAATTTACATTACAGATGTAAGCAGACATCTGACTTGTTGACACGATGAACCGATAAAAACTAGATACATGACAGTCGTTTTAGTAAAAAAAAATATGCCGATTCATGATCATGATCCATTATATAAAAACCGGCCAAGTGCGTGTCGGGCCACGCGCAGTGTAGGGTTCCGTAGAAAGAGGGGTTTTTTATCTACTTTGCTACGTCAATATATCTTTATTTCTATGCCAAATTTCAGCTTTCTAGTGCTTATCGTCTCTGTGCTAAGCCGCGGACAGACAGACAGATAGACGGACAGACCTGACGGAACTGTAAGGGTTTCTTGTTGACTAGGAAACCCTAAAACGAGTTTTATACTTAAAAACCATTTAAAAATTTATTAGTTTTCATTATTTATTAATTTCATCAACTGTGATAATACTAATTACGTGAAACTAATACATTTTATGGGACAAATTTTGTAATATGAATTTGGTTCAAGGATCATAAAATCCAACTCGTAATTTTATTCCATCAATCTGAATCACACCCACGAGTTTATTTTTATTTTAAATCTGAGAAGATTCAGTAATTATCACGGGTTTTAACTTTTCGTAAATTGAAGTACTTAATCGAAAAACGAGTTGACTCGCTCTTAGCCAGTTTTAGTGTGTATCATCAATGGTTTTAAAATTGGCTGCGTGTGGCTGTGCGGATAATTGTTGGTACTTACTGCTCCAGCTATAGCGGGTTGTTAAATTCGAGGACTGTCGCACTTACCTGAAAAAAAAACAAGAATATATTTTATTATATTACATTAGTTTACATGACTTCAGCCTGCGTGTTTATTATGTCCTTGCATGTTTACCATAGCACATCCTAGTTTGGGATTAGAACAAGACTAGTGATCGTGTTGTGCGGAACTTATTATTGATTGTAACAAAGACAATTGCCAAAGTCACAGTCATAAACATGCCTTACAATTTGACAAAATATCAAATGTGTTACTTTTAAAATGGAATTTTGTATGAAAATACTTGCTTATGGCGTCACATTTCAGAGCACTCTTTTTATGTTTAATCTATTTAAAAATTGTAATAACTAGTAATTGACTAAAAGAGATACATTTCCGAGATATTTTGTAATTTTTGTTTTAATCGAGCATATGAAATAATTTATTTTTGATCATGTCTAATACCGTATTCACTACAAACAATTTTGAGAGCACCCACCGCCACCCTTGTTTCTAGAACCCAATAACGCAACTTTTTTTTTATCCGTAAAAAAATATTAACAGCCATATCATAGAGTAAAACACAACGAGCTACACAGTCAGCGTATTTACCTAATTGATCAAATATAGTTCAAACTACAGATGCATGCAGAAATGGATCTTACAATCAATGCTTTACGAGTCAATTTAGCTTGCGGTGCGCGGGCGCTCGAATCTTTATGTTGTCATCGTCCTAATTTTGCAGTGTCCTCGTTTTTGAGGTCAGCCTGTGCGAGGGCATCGAACCCGTGCCCTTATCGCGGGGAGGGGTGCGCGGCCGCGGGGGGGACCGCGGAGCAGTCGCGGACGCGGTTTAACTGTTCTGCGATAGATGGCACAAGAACAACGGAACTTTTACTTAATGTGTGTAATCTATTGTTAAAATGTTGGATAACTGCCGTGTGTATCGACATTTTATGTGTGTTATGCCGTGTGTATTTACTAGGATATAAAATGTACCAGTTAAAATAGCAATGTATGAAGATAAAACTAACTGTGCCGTCATAAACACAGTAGGTATAATTTCCAGCAGATGACTTGAACAAAAACCCTCGCAGTCGGGATAAGTTTGCGTTGGATCCATAAGAGCAATTCTTTTAATTATTTGTTAATTTGCCTTAAGTAACGTCCGATCGCGCATCTCCCGCCAATGGGACCCAATATAGTTTAGTTATTTGTCGGACATTAATTTAAACTACAAACACAAACTATAGTTTGAAAATCTTTTGAGCCAAATATAATGGCAGTATTGTAAGCGAAAACCTCGTAGCATTATCCGCTACGATCCACGTAGCGCTACGGCGTAGCAGCTCGTAGCGGTTGCATACACGTGAAGCGGCGGGAGCGGGGTCAACGGCCGCTATCCGGGGCAGCCTTGCTCCGTCCTCAACGCCCTATTTCTGTCCACCACCCTCCGCGGAGCATCCAACCGACTTGCTACTCTCCGCTCACTTATTCAACATTAACGGAGAGGTATTATATTCACGACACGCTATAAATAGATTTGTTTACGGCAAAATATCTACTGTAAGCAAGGCAACTTGGCTGTGTAGAAAGTTTTTTAGTTTTTATTAGCTAATTCTAGAACTCTGAGTCGTACTTACGAGGCATTTAAGTGTGAATAGCACATTCAATATGCATTGGATATTTTAAATGAGAGCCGCTTAGAAACAATTGTCGTTATTATTCTAGAATGCTCTTTATTAGTCACAATAAAGTGCTCACGCAAACTAGATAGCCGAGAAGGCTGTAAAGTTTAATGCTGCGGAAAGATCAGGGCTGAAAATTATTTCTTGCTTTCTAAATGCTTCGCTCCTCCACACCCCGGGTTTCTCGTAGACTAACAATCTGTTAATCTACTGTTAGCAGCTGTTTGTTTTTTTTTTTAGATTTAAAGTTGTTATTCTACGAGAAACTAGAGGTAAATATCGTAGGATTGTCGGAGGTACAGCATTCGCCGTGACGTAATTCGCGTCTTTTTTCGCGAACTTTTATATTCAGGCCCTGTGCGCTCGAGCGTCTGCGTTCAACACATACGTGCACGGGCGTTACGTGTATGCGTGTGACGTGGCGTGACGCGCGTTGCGTCAACTTTTACTCGCACTTTCTGATGCTCTTGCGCAACGCTGCGTCGGCGTCGGCACGATACTGGTTCTGTCGCCGCTGCAGAGACAGCCTTTCTCTTGCATAGCCGTGTTATATCAACCCTTGTAAAAATAGTTGCTAATCTTACAACGGGTGACAGAGAGCATTGAGGCTTTCTATTTCAATGTTTCTATGAATGTAAATAGTTTTGATCATTCGGCCTAATGTTCTGCTAATACAATTTTAAACAAATATAATGGTCGAGCTTTGTAGTCGAAATTAATAATGTACCTCATCAATACATACTTGCAAGGTACGTCCAAGATATCACTGATATGTCCCAAAAGGAAAAAAAATCTAAAGCACATAGTCTTTGTTTTGCTTTCTTTATCCATTAATTAAAATTTAAAATCAGCCTTGTTTGTAATTGACACGAATTTTTGTTTCCGTATGCATTGTTAGAAGGTGACTATCGTGTTACTGAAATCAGGTACATTTCATTGAAAACCTGTAACGGGAAAAGCGGGGTCCACAAGCGAAGACGAGCGGGGCGCGGGGCGGGGAGCGGGCCGCGCGGTACGTGCCCTAGTTTCGCAGCGGGTGCATGAACTCGAATGAGGTAAGGCCACCGACCATTGCGCGTTGCTCGCCAAATACCAACCTTATTCGCCTAGGCATACCTTTCAATGTTGACTGAATAGTCAATGTATAGTTATATCGTCACACGAAGCACCTTACTATTAATATCGTGTGGAGGAGAACTGAGTGACGCCAGTTCCAGCTGCAACCTTCGGAATTCACATAGTGCAATAGCACCTGCAGGTGCGAATACTGATTTCATCTTTGCTATTGACAAAGCAATACAAAAAATATAGTTTTATTGAGACAGGCCACGTCCTTCTGCTGAGGAATGAAGTAAAAGCTGTGAGATTTATTGCTTGTTCGCTGAAAACCAAAGAAGCTTTGCGTGTTTAATGCATTCACGTCTCCCGCGCTATTTTGCGTTTGAAACTAGGCCGATGAATTTTTCAGTGATATCAACTCACGAGCTAGTAAATACAGAAAATTCGTTATTAACGTGCATCAAGTAGGTCACAAAATAACTTGTGAAACCTCTATGAAGTGTGTCTCTCGAAAAGCTCTATTTTGACATTTTGTTGCTAACACCGTTACATAAAGATTATGCGTGTCAGTGGTGTTCAAGGCACAGTTTACATTATGTACAAAGTAACTTTTTTTCCTTCAAACAATTTTTTTAAATTATTTTATGGTTTTGTGGAAAAGACACAATGCTTGCCAGATATCCTTGAGTCTTGATAAATATTAAAATATGCACCTGAAGAAAAAATAAAGTTATCAGACAAAAGACTCTGCTAGCAAAAATAAGACAAAAGCTCGGAGTCAACTAGAGAAATACGACATGAAGTACAAAAGCAAACAAAGGTGTCTGAAAACGCTATAGAATAATTCAGAGTGTATATAGGTCATACGGCCTCGTAAACAACAAGTAGCGCGGGTGGAATAATCCCATGACCTCCTCGTCCCTCTGAAAACGCTTTGAAAGAAAACGCTCTGAAACACTGACAAGTCTTTCGATAAGTGTTGTTTACACTTATCGAAAAACTTGTCGGTTTTCAGTGATGTGAATATAATAGGAGCAAAAATAAAGTATAAACCTGGAAAATATTCAGATGATCAAAGTAATGGAAATCTATAAGGGCCAGTTTCTGAATTGTAAATAGTTAACTGCAGTGCTATCTTTTCGAATTTCTCTTAGCTGTCTCTTAAGTATTTACTTAGTGAAATTCTCAATTCAGAAACCGGCGCGGCCCTAAAAGTGTTTTTTTTTACAGATTTGACTTTTATAGAGATTTATTGTATGTAAAAATTAAATCAAACATCTAGGTACAAGTGTAATCCAGATATATAATACGAAAATAAAGCCTTTGTGACTAATTTTTACTCAAAAACGAGCATCAGATTGAAAATAAAAGCTGAAAGATACGTATCAAAGTCAAAGCAGTGCACAAAGACTAGCGTGCAAACCTAATATACAGTGCGGGTCTTTGCAAACTGCAAGCACTAGTTAGATCGTGTCACTGGAGGTTACAGGCCCCCCCCCCCCCGACCGCGCCCCGCCCCGCCCTGCCGGTGCAACAAACTCTGCAAGGTTGGCTTGCGACCGACTTTGCTATCATTGCGCTGCTACAACTAGATATCGCCCTTCTCTAATATACCACGATCTGTGTTCTGTAAATGTGAGCCCTACGTTTTAACGACGACTTTGTGACTAATGTTCAAATAAAATACAAATGACCTTCTCTCTAGTTGGTTTCTTCTTGACAAAACGTGTCTTTTTGTTTGTTAGTTGAGTTAAGTAAACCTACACAATGTTATTATCGTGTCTATATCGATTGTCATAATCACCTTGCGCCTATCATATCGAGCACCTGTCATCCTAGCTATTTAAGCAAACTGTTAGGAGTAATTTAGGTCGGATGCCGAATATCTGGGCACGTATTCAAAATCCTTGCAAATGGCAACGATAAACAATAAAGCTTTATTGCTAACGGGTTAATATAACTGAGCTGGTATAAAACTCTATTGTTTATTGCGGATCAGTTTTCAGATGGCATTGCAAGACAATTTAAGTATGGTGGCGCCATCTAATGTCAAGTAGCAGAACTAAACCAGTGCTACGAGGTGCTACGAAAGATAATAACCACAGAGGAAAAAAGGAAATATAACGCAGGGTGCTGAAACTGCAATGAATGTTAAAGCATGAACATTTATTTTGTTTTTTCGTACATCGGTGGATAGGTCCTGTGTTCGATTCTGGACTAGACCAGTGACTGTTTTCTATGTTAGGTACATTTATAGATGTATAGTAGCAATACATAACAAAACTGAAATTTAACGGATATTGGTGCTTTACTTTTCCATTTTACAATTTTCCGACGTTTCGGTACTTTTGCAAGTGCCGTAGTCTCGGTAGACTGAGGTGACAGGCGTCTTTTTGAAAGCATTAACTGTTAGAAAAGGACGAAACGTCGGAAAATTGTAAAATGGAAAAGTAAACGAATAAATATCCGTTAAAATTCAGTTTTATTATGTCTAGAGCTCGTGTTAACCTCATAAAATACTATAGTAGCAATACAATTAGCTAACTGTGAAGGAAGAAAACATCGTGAGGAGGCCTAATGTATATGGTGGTCACACAACTCACACACCTCGATTGTTGAAATTGCCAATCTATAGTATGAAGGCGAAGTGATATTCTCTCTGTGAGAGTAGGCCTGTGCCCTGTAGTAGGACGTGTATGGAATACTTATTAAGCTACTTATATATAACATGTTCTAAGTGTATTTTGTAATAAGGTTTGCGTGTTAAAATGTAAGCCAAAAATTTATCTTTTGTATTCTCTACAAGTATACTCAAGCAAGAAAAAGAATTTTGACACAAAACAATAAATAAGGTTTATTGGTGCAGGCCAAAAATAAATCTCTTCTTTTCTCTAAATTTAAACAGAGGAAAAAAACATGTTTTTACATAAAACAATAAATAATCATGACTTATTTGGGACACACGGACCGAATGACGCACGGGCGTCCCCCACGTAACCAATCGTTTCAACGAGTCACCGATGACGCCACCTGTCTTATCACACATTTTTTATTTATAAGTAAATAGAAGTTGGATAACTTCTAAAAGCTATTAATAACAGGAAGCCATTATCTATTTCAGAATTATCTAAAATGTTATTTCAGTAAAGTACAATTAATTTTTAAGGCTATTAGTTAAGTACCGACTCCTGAGTATCTGTCTAAGGACTACACCAACGCGTGATCATCGTATAACATACTCCCCAGGTATGCTCCTTTTGTATTCAACATATTGATTAGTAATTTTTTAAGCCCGTTGAGTGGTATTTTTACTCTATATTGAACATGTATTATTCTACAAGTTTCATATTTTCTTTTAGATTTTTCGCTGATATTTGAAGTTTTGTATTAAACATCGTATTTTTTTGCAAGCTAGAATATCTACATTTGTTCAGTATTGTAAATAGAATCAGTTTAAAATTTATAAGCCGTGTATAAGACTACTGTTCAGTAAACTCCATGTTCGCATCACATTTCGTCTTTATAGAGATTCCCTCGAATGAAATTTACTTGTGGCGCCATCTAATAAAAGCAGGTAGCAAGTTTAGTAGGATGCCATCTGACGGAATTTCCCTGAACTAACCGCGTCTCGTGATTACGGCGTGAAAGTTACTGAGAAGGTTTGTAGAGTCTCTACTAGATATCGCTGTCGTTAATTTCGTGGAAAGAATAGGACACAAAAAGAAAATAGGAAAAAAGTGACATTGGATAAAATATACAGGGTTTAACAAAATCGCTCCTATCCAAAGAGGGGTCAACACCAACAAATTTTAGTACGTATGAATAATATGTTTCTTATTTAGTGGCGGTGCTTAGTTTCTAATCTTTCTCATTTATCGTTGTTGTGCTTTTCAAAAATAAGTTGTCTCATGTTATCTTTAAGATATATTTTAGAAACTTAGACAGAAATAATTTAACTAAATGTTTTTTTCCGCGCTCTCTTGTAATGGCTTCTGTATTTCTGCAATTCCCTAATCCACTGAACATCCTTTGTAACGGTGCAAACCTTCTTACACCATTTCTGTTATTTTCTTCAGTCTGTACTATCATTTTAAACTCAAAATTTAAAATTATGTCACCCATTTCTACATTTGTTGTGCATTTTGTCATTCCTACTTTACCTTTTGACGAAACACGACAACTAACAAAATTACTTGTGAATTATCTATTTTCCTATTCTCACCGAAGTTTTCCGCTACAAGAAATAAAACCACAGTTTCGAAGTTGTACATTATAATATCTCATCATTTACATCAAGAAACCCCTTCATCTGTACCGAACCCCACCAGACCGTTACTTTTTTATACTGTGGAGTATCTGCATTTAAATTTAAAACTAACCACATTTTATCAGTCTTATCAACTTCGTCTCATTCCACATTTGAAAGCTTGAAAGCGTAAATTTCCATAACGCTTTGCAAAACAATCACGTACTCAATCATCTGCAAAAAAATTCATAAAATGCTGTATACAGGGTATAACAAAATCTCTATATACATCCGAAAATAAGGGAACCACTAGTCAATACGAGCTACTTTTACTATGGGAAAAAATAAATCGTGAAAAAAAGTCACCTCAGTCGCTGATATTTTTTTCACGATTTCTCGACCACAAAGTAAAAGTTGTTCCTATTGACTAGTAGAACTCCCACTTTCAGATGCACATGACATAGGGATTTTGTTAAACCCCGTGTACAATATTTTGGCGATTTATTTGGACACTGGTGAATAAACACAATTTTCCTCCATTTTCGGATAGATACGGGGACTTACGAGAATTACGAGTAGTAGAGAAGTACAAGATAGATAGAAAAATCATTTACTCACACTTGCATACAGACACACACACACAAAAAAGTACAAAAACAAAACAGCATAAAAATAAGAAGACATTGTAAGTTTCCACAGTCGGCTGTTGTCTCACTAGCGTATCTCTATCGAGGAACGTCATTAGAATTAGAGTCTCTACCTACTGCTATCGCAGACACACGATAATTTACAATGGTTTTTAATTGTTCTTTTCAAGGTCATAATCTAACAGGTTAAACAATTTGATAATTACGTAGCTTCGACCTTTTAACATCTATGCTAGATGATAGATACATAGTACAGTGGCAACTTCTAGACTAGACAGGTGAATTGACCACACAGACGCTGTAGTGCCTAGAACATTTCTTTTTTGCATTGAGTAACCTTGATTTATATTAACCACAACCAAGGTTATCTACGACTAAACATTCAGAGATGTGAACATCCAACTTTAACAGTTATATTATTAGTGACATATTATCTAACATCAACGGAAAATCGGCAGAAATGAATAAGTTGACCAATTTATTCTTAGCATTGGTATTAGACATCTATAAAAGATAAAAAAAATATTTTGTCTAATGATTATGCCATCAAAAACGTATCTTGTAAAAAAAAACCAAGTCTCGCAAATCAGTTCTTCTACCGTAAAAAGTTGAGAGATCCATGTAATACCAAGTCGGTTAATTTATTCAGTCCCTACTTAAGGGTCCTTCTGTCTTAATTTATTATGTAATAAGCTAACCTGACAACATCTTATAGTGACCATATCAATATTAAAAGTCTTTTATGTTTTAAATAAACAGATTGACTTGGCAATCACACTAAACAATCTAATTGAATATAATATATATTACTTGTGAGATACATTGTGTTTTCATGCGATGGCCAATTCAATCTATTTTTTAGTTATATTTTTATTGGCATCCTATATTTACACGGGATTACAATAGTAGTTTATGTGACTGTCACATAATGAGGGTTATTAAAACACGAGCGAGATTTTAAAAAACGAGCCTTGGCGAGTTTTTTAATAGCATTGGCGAGTGTTTTAATACCAAGTTATGTGCAGTCTCATACACTACTTTATCTACACTCATATCATAATCTTCAACAGACATTTTTAATCCAATAAATGAAATTTTTTAAACAAAATGGCGCAATTTCGACAAAAGTATCTTGACATTCCATCGTCCTCAGTTTTGCGCGCGCAATTTTAGGTATTTTTAGTTGCACTTTTGGTACCACGAAAATGAAATTAGGTTTTTTCTAGAGTCAACTTTCGACATCAAAAAAAAAACTTAAGTTTTGTTCCGTGATCACAGCAACACTTTAAAAAAAAAATAACTGTTACATAAAGTGAAAAATCTGACCTTTAATGTAACTTTATATTACACTTTTTTTTTATTTTCTTTAAAGTTATGTATTGTTTAAAGCCTGTCAATATGTGTTTACCTTTGAATTCTTAATTTGAAGATTATGATATGAGTGTAGATGAAATTATTTATGCTTAAATAGTTGGTGTATTTAGAAAACTGGACTGAAATTGCAAAATATTTGAGTTTTTCCTTGATTTATACACTAAACACTAATTGTGTTCTAAATATGAAGGTTCTATGTCTGCTAGAAGTGCATTAGAGTTTTTATGATTAGGTAAAATTGTGGGAAAATACTTCTTTTTTTAGGGTTCCGTACCCAAAGGATAAAAACGGGACCCTATTACTAAGACTTCGCTGTCTGTCTGTCCGTCCATCCGTCCGTCTGTCTGTCTGTCACCAGGCTGCATCTCAAGAACCGTGAAAGCTAGAATGTTGAAATTTTCACAGATTATGTATTTCTGTTGCCGCTATAAGAACAAATACTAAAAACAAAATAACGAACGAACGTGATTTTTGTGCTGTTTTTTTATCTTTGTGTCTAATGGTACGGAACCCTTCGTGCGCGAGTCCGACTCGCACTTGGTCCGTTTTCTTACTTACGAACAAAAAATATCTTAAAAATATAGGTAGAGCCGGTGCAGAAATATTCGATATTATGACGTATGGGACGAAGCAGACCCAAACCAAATGACAATAAGGCCGTTTATTTTACAATAATAATAACTTTTACACAACACACAATCGTCTTGGTCTCGAACTAGGATACCTTGTGCTAAGGTAACCAGGCAAGGGCATCGCAAACATGGAAATACACAGACTGAGTACAAATCAAGTAGTCTCCAGTGGAAATCGAACCCACGACCTCTATTATGGCATTTAAGCGTGTTAACTGCTAGACCAGCGAAGCAGTTTTTGTGGTTATAGACATACTTATGTCTACGTTCAGATTAAAAATACGAAAGTTGTAAAAAGAAAAAAAAAATTTGGTGCCGATGTATCGGCAGGGCTTCCGTCTGCCAGCCCTCTCACTCGCACATTCTAACATTTTTATTTACTGTAAAATAATAACCCCCGGCTCCTCAAAAGGTAACAATCTGTTAATTAATAAATAAAGAATACTTGGGACCAGTTTCTAAATTAAGAATTTCGCTAAGTAAATAGTTAACTGTAGTGCTTGTTTTTGTTTTTTCAGTATGCACTTTGCTTAACTGACAGCTGTTAACAGCAAAACAGATTCTTTGTGTACGAGAAACTCTTGATAATAATTGTGGTTTAGGCTACACGAGAACATAACATTATGGACAACGCTAATAATTAACATTATGATAATTAACTTCACGCAATAAACAATCGCAATTAGACCCATTAAATGTTTCGTCTAAGAATGAGAATCGCGAGTCATTAAAAAATACTATATAACATTATGGACGCTTCAGAGATATATAACCGGCCAAGTGCTCGCCGCGGACTCGCGCACGAAGGGTTCCGTACCATTATCTATACGACACATTCGAATATTTCAAGCTACCTGACTATCTGTTGCCGTTATTAATATCGAGCAAAAAATCACGTTTGTTGTATGGGAGCCCCCCTTAAATATTTATTTTATTCTGTTCTTAGTATTTGGTCTTATATCGACATGAGAAATACTTCATCTGTCAAGTTTCAACTGTCTAGCTATCACGGTTCATGAGATACAGCTTGGTGACAGACAGACGTACGTACAGTGGAGTCTTAGTAATAGGGTTCACTTAATCTTTGGGTACGGAACCCAAAAAAATGGATTTATTACCAGTATTCAAAATTTTAGAATGCAGGAGCGGGGGAATACCAAACGGGAGCCAGGTCTTAATTACCAGTATTACCACTCTCTGAGTCAATCACGCAAAAATTTAAGATAAGTCCGGGTCAAGTCAAGTATAACCCATAAGGGTTAATAATTGCAAATAATTTCCCCTTAGCCTTTCATGAAACTATCATGCTAAGACCATCGAAGTGCCACTCAGAATGACTTGATACTATATATCCTGGTAACGTGTTTTCATTCCGATCCTTTTAATTTTTCCGAAGACGCCAGCACAAAAATTGTAATTATACTCATGATTCGTTTCCGAGATTATTAATAAGACTATTGTTTCTGAAATAAAGTGCTACAAGTGTGAATGTCTAATAAATTTAATATTTCAGATTACTAATGTTTTCGAACGAAGCACTTCGTGTAATCAATGATAGAACTTCACATACAGGTAAGTTCGTTTAACGATAAATTATTATTTTTTTTCCTACTTAGATTGTAAGTACCTGCTGACGATTACAAAAAAAGCAAACATTTGACAAACAAAGCAAATTTTTGCTCTTGCAAAAAGTTATTGACAATGTTAATATATTTGTTTTCCATCCTCAAATTAAATTAGGCTCGCTGACTTCTACCGGCAGTTAATAGCTACGTAATATAACCTCCAGCCGACTTTCTGACTATATCGTCCGGAATATCACGACTGACCTACAAACGATCGCGAGCTCGTCGGTGCGGTATCCGTCCTTGTCTAACCTGATGCAGTACACACCGTGCGGAAG
The DNA here is from genome assembly GCA_963969515.1 of Yponomeuta evonymella. NCBI lineage: Eukaryota > Metazoa > Arthropoda > Insecta > Lepidoptera > Yponomeutidae > Yponomeuta > Yponomeuta evonymella. Next base: position 10,648,163 of record OZ018346.1, read on the forward strand.
AGACGGCGCATGTTGTTAGAATGACGAGCCTCCGCTCTCAATGTCAAGTTCACCTATTATTAGTGCTCAATGCCACAAAACATACGTAAGCGCAATGGCGGAGCTGTTGTGGGCAGACGGAAAATCTACCGCGGTAATAATTTTCTTGGTATTTTGCCATTATTTTTGGCTTCTGCCGCAGACAAGAACTTACGACTGTGGACCTGCAGAACTTTTGGTTGATATCTGGATGCATCAAGTAATATTACATACTTAACTTCATACAACCTCAAAATAATTTTAATAGTTTTGACTGATTTTATCCTTCAATCTCATGCAAGTTTCAGAAGGTACGATGTTTGGCGATTTCCCACAGAATAGGGCCGGTTTCTGAATTGAGAATTTCACTGAGTAAAGTAACGTTCTGTCACGCTCTTTTCTGAGAAAATAAAAGAGACAGCACTACAGTTAACTAATTACTTAGCGAAACTCTCAATTCAGAAACTGGCCCTTACTAAGAAACGTAAATAGGGTATTTGACAAAATATCAAATGAGTTACTTTTAAAACGGAATTTTGTATGAAAATACTTGCTTATGACGTCACATTTCAGAGCACTCTTAATATGTTTAATCTATTTAAAAATTGTAATAACTAGTAATTGACTAAAAGAGATACATTTTCCGAGATATTTTGTAATTTTTGTTTTAATAAAGCATATGAAATAATTTATTGTTGATCGTGTCAAATACCGTATTACATCTTGTTTTGTCATTGAACAAAAAATTTCAAAGTGACTGTTGCAGAGCAAAAGGATGGATAAGTTAAATTAAATATTTATCAAACATGTTTACGTTTTAAAGAAGCGAGGTAGGTCAGGACGCCCTCAAGGTTATCTCGGGCTTATGAAACGAACGTCAATAAAAATAACTAGAGTAAAGGTAGAAGCACACGTAATGTGAGGTTTTGGCACGTATTCCTAGTCTTTCTCTAGAAAAGAGTGGATGCGAACCTTTAGGTCCATACGATTCACTAGCACCAAAAAAGAAAATAAAATCATTTCTTGTCCTATAAAACGTTTTGCAAAACGTAGTTTAAAAAACCTCTATTATTGTTACAGTGATTTTTTTCGGGATAAGGGTTGTAGAACCTATGGCGAAAAACATAGGACTAGATAGCATTTCTGCCGAAAACACCAATCGTTACTAAATTGCTACTTTTAATACAATTTCATTTGTATACATGTTTACCTATAAGGGCAAGATAAAAAGTACCCGAAACTGGCATGCGTGCATGCAGCGACCAATGAATGTTGAGGAAGTGAAAGTGAGTCAGGATCGTGGCAAGTGGCAGTCCCTGGTCTCTGCCTACCACGCTGGGATACAGGCGTGAGTTTATGTATGTATGTATGTATTTATCTACATATTCTTCCAAATGCATGTACAAACGCCTATGAATACAAAAATGGTTTATACTATTGTGTTTTACAATTTTACTATAAAATCACAATTTTACTCACTTCTTTTAACTTAAAATTTATTAGAAGTAAATTTATAAAAAACATATTAAAATTCATTGTATATAAATAATAATCAGCGAAATCACAAAAACTGCGTCAACTTCGGTAAAAAAACATAGCATATCTGTAAAAAAAGTAATAGGTACAACGAGGAAGTATATCACTTACTTGCATCAGGTTATTTATAAAATGAGCAGTTCCTGAAACACGTTAGAGTTTGTGTTTTACAGCAACTTTGGTTCTACCACTTTTTTATGTAGCCTTAGATATACATCCCACTGCAGGGCACAGGCCTCCTCTGAGAGAGCAAAGGCCTGTGTGGTGGTTCTACTACTATCGAAATTTTTTTGTTCAGCGTATTTTTGCTTTTTTAATGCTTGGTAGTGGCGTTGTTTGATAGATAACCCTTAAAACCATACGAGTTGCACATAGATTCTTATACGTAGAAAAATTATTTACTATAGGCTGCGACATTTTGGACATAAAATAAAGAAATATGTTATCTTATCTTACATTGGTAGAGAATTTGAGGTACAATTTTGTAAACCCTGATATTGCCAAAAATATTAATTTGAGAATAAACTCTTACAACAAAAGTCGTAAAACACAAACTCTTATTTTGATGTTTCTGTTTAGAAATAACCCTGTAGAGTGCTCCGGAAACAAAGCTCAGAGATAAGGTATTTTCAACAACAACATGTCTTCTGTGATTGGGCGATACAAATCACTCATCCATGCTAACAACGACGTAATTACATTTTTGCTAATTTAACGGTGAACATTTCGACAACGGTTATATAGAAATTTGAATGAATCAGTATACTGCATTGGTAAGATAAATAATAAATAGTATAATGCATAATGCGTCATTTCACTGAAATTAATAGAAACTCAATTGTGCCGATGTTACCTAGTGTTTAACATTCCTTTGGGAGTATAATAACAAAACATACTTAGGTTTGGATTTAGATTTAGTTATGGGTTTAGATAAAAATGGGCTACCTCATTTTTCAAAAGTGTAGTTCCTTCGTTGTTATCCCGGATGAGCGAAATATTCACTAGAACAGAGAACAGAGATGGGCCAGGGCGAATCTTTTCCGAGAATGTTTCCCATGACGAGACCTTCACATACATTGAAAAAATTTCACTATGATCAACAAATATGCTGAGTTTACTACACTTTTTTACAACTTTAAGTTCCCGACATTCTCCTCCGCCCATCACTAGTAGTAGTACACTTTATTCACTTACACGTCATTTTCTTACTATTGTTTTCGATAATAGATCTATTTCAGTCGCGGTTGAACTCAAATTCAAAGTTATTTGTTTATATGACAAATCAAACAAACAATGAAGGTATTAAATTACACTGAATGTTAAGATGTAACTAGCTTAACTAGAAAAAGAAAGTTTTTAAAGCATGTTATTTGAGATTGCATTATTTTCAGTGTCACAGCATTACACAGAATATAGTATTCATAAAACATGTACAAAAACATTTTATAAGTAGCTGTATATATATTTTTCGGAGAGTAGGTATGTTGATATCATATTATCATGTCTGTGTGCAGTACTCGCATCAAATGTTGAGACGTTTGATATAGATATGTATTTGTTATTTTATGTATAATTTCAAGGTGATTTCTTAATTTAAACGATCCGCAAAAATACTACGAGTTTGGTCAGCAACAAAAGTCTTTTGGGCAGCAACCAGCGATTGTGCAGAAAATACAAAATTGAGCAAGTAAATAAAAAAATTAAGTAAGAAAATTGCAAATTAATCAACAGGTAATTCCAAATTAGTCCTCAAAAAATGTATCAGTGGAGCATAATATTGATTAATGTGCCGACCACGTGACCAAGTTTTTTATTAAACTGACCAAAAATAAGTTAATTGCTGAACATATTTCTTTTCGTTGAGACATCCAGAATAAAGGTAAGCAACTAAATTTTACCCAATAAATAATGACGAGTAATAGATACGGGTGAATAAATAAGACAAGTGGCACTGGGCTGGCCAGTGGCCGTATCTGCCGTATGAGCGAGATAGGCGGGCCAACATTGCGACCGATTGGGTTCCGCAAAATGGACACCGACGTCGCGGCAGACCAAGGCAAAGATGGCGGGACGACCTAAATGCATTCTTGCTGGCATAGTGTAAGGTGGCTAGGGACGGGGAGAGATGGAAAGCAGGAGGGCCTTTGCCCAGCAGTGGACACAAAAAAGGCTAAGCTAAGCAAAAAAATCGCGATTCGACCCGTTTAATATAAGTAAACTATATTTAATTTATTTGCTGACTACGGGTTGCTGCTCATTTACAAATAATACTTAATTAAGCTGACCAAAATTAATCTATTTGCTGAAAACGAATTACACATTTATTTATTCTTAGCTGATCGAATCACGTTTTTGCTGATTTATTAGTTGCCCATTAGTATTCAAATTTAAGCGCACTTAGACATGTGATACTATTAATTGTGTTGCTACGCCAACTTTTCATGGTAGGTAATGATATGTTACATCAGCAACAATATCATTTTTGGCAATAGATCGTGAGATGAATATGGCGCCGCTCCAAGCCAGTCTAGACCAAAGTACTTGGGAAACAACGGGGGCCTTTGTAAGTTACACATAATGCAGGTGTTTCATCATGAAATATTTTCATGGGGTTGTAGAGGGCTGTAAGTTAAATTTAGGTATGCCATCTCATAACTGCCGAAACCGTACAAAATCTTACGGAATCTTGGGCGTTTTTATTTTTTATCTTTTTTAGATTTTCTGGTTTTTCTAGTGGCGTTGTATGAATTGTGACGCATAATAATTTTACTTCATCATCAGCTCCCCGACGCCCACTGCAGGACACAGGCCTCCCTCATGGTTTTCGTAACCCTCATGGTTTCGGCATAATCGCCACGCTTGGCAGGCGGGTTGGCGATCGCAGTATGCGGTTGGAATCTCAGGAAGACGCTGCTGCCCGTCTCCTGGTAATTTATTTCCTTAGTCGCCTTCTATGACATCCACGGGAGGAAATGGAGTGACGCTATTCTTAATCCGGCGGCACAAGGTTTAAATTTTACTTATTTTGGTCATTTTCAGTGATTTTTACAACGTCTAGGAGTAGCTCTATACAATTACAGTAACCACTCGAACGCTACAGAGGGAAGGAAAGGACAAAGGGGCTGAAATATTCCATGGAACGTATTGTTTCTATTTAAATAAACCTACCATCAGTTTATTCTATCTTATCAACTCATAGTTATTGTAAATACGTATTTTTCAAACTTTTAGGATATTATATGCTGCAAGCCGTTCTTACAATTTGTACTATTAAAAGAACAGACTTTAGAACCCATCGAAAAGATGAGATAAGATAAGAATATTCTTTATTGTACCATGAAAAACACAAACATGAAAACTTACTTCTATTCCGGATACATTGCTGAACAAACGAATTAATTGAAGTGCGATGTAACCAAATGTCCCATTGGACGATAAGGGCATTTGCATGACATTATTTTTAATTTCCGTCCATAGAAAATGTATGAAACTAGTTGTCGTGTCGTCACGGTTACCGTTCAACGTAAATCATTATCGTGTAGAGCAGCGGATCCCAAAATGTTTAAGGCTATCGAACACCAGAACAACCTCTTTTATCTTACGGGCCCCCATATAAGGAGTGATATCAAAATATCAAATGCAATATTTGACTTAATTCTAGTTTCTGTCAACATGATATTTGTAGCTGAGAAACAGTCAAAATAAACCAACGATTTAGTGACAAATGTGATTTGCGGAATCCCGGTGACTTTTTCACGGAACCCCCTTTGGAATCGCTGATGTGGAGTACAGCAGGGACTCTATCGCTACAATTTGGGCCGTTTTATTTGTATCATTCACATGCGGTGGGCGGGCGGCGGCACGCACTTCCAAGTGCAGTATTGATCGGCGGCGGCGGTGGCGGCGGCGGCGGCGGCCGTGACTCACGCCCTTGCCCGACATCCACCCGCGCCACTAGGCTGCAGCGGAATACTACGATACAGAATAATAGTTTTTTCTGGGACCACTTTTACTTGGAGATGGTGTTACCTCTGAATATCTTAAAAGGTCCTACTTAAACGGGTAAATGAACAAATAGTCCCTATGAGAAGTGCCACGTCACAGTACAACCCACGTGGTCGGATAGTTAGTTGGACCGGAGATTTCTGCACAGCCTTATAACCATTAGGTCATTGTTTGTAGCAAGGGCTGAACACATTCAAACACTCGGGTTTCCTCGCGATGTTACCTGTGAGACAAGCGTTTAACCGATGGGCTACTACCGCTTACGTGATCCGGTAGTGCCTTGCATGTTTTTTTTAATGCAACATGGTGCCTAATTAATTATCTCTCTCTAATTCTGGACTCTAACTCTCTCTAATTTATGGTAGTTAATGGCGAATATACGTCGTTCAGGAATATAGTGATGGTAACTAAAGAAAGCAAATAGACAAGGGGTCTGTAGAAGATATAATATTATTGCAAAAATGTCGTTCCCGCACCGCGATGTGCTACCCTACTAACTTTGTTATTTTATTAGAATAAAGGATAAAAGGGTTCCGTACCATTATCTATACATCATCATCATCAGCCATTTGACGCCCACTGCAGGACATAGGCCTCCTTCGTGGTTTTCATAACCATAAGCGGTTTTGCCATAATCGCCACGCTTGGCAGCCGAGTTGGCGATCACAGTATGCGTTTGGAATCTCAGGAAGACGCTGCTGCCCGTCTCCTGGTAATTGATTTCCTTAGTCGCCTTTTACGATATCCACAAAAGGAAATGGAGTGACGCTATTCTTAATCCGGCGCCATGCGGGTGGCGCAACAAGTATACAACATTTGAATATTTCAAGCGTCTACCTGTTGCCGTTATTAATATCGAGCAAAAAACGCCAAAAAAAACATATTTGTTGTATGGGGGACCCCCTTAAATATTTATTTTATTGTGTTTTTAGTATTTTTTGTTATAGTGGCAACAGAAATACATCGTCTGTGAAAATTTTAATTGTCTAACTATGACAGACGAACGGACGGATGGAGTCTTAGTAATCTTTTGGGTACGGAACCCTAAAAATGGCGTCCTTCGCAACTTTCGGTATTTATCTTAAAGCTAATCATATTTTTATTTCTTATCGTGTTATCCAGTGTCTTACAAATTCCCCAAGTACATCTGAAATTAGGGGGTCTACTCATCAATATAACTAAGTATTCTCATGAATGCTTTGAAACTGCGAAAGAAAATACGTTTGGTACAGAAAAGATTTTTTCCGTGATTTCGATGTTTTCATCGTAGCATAAGTTGCTAATTACTTACCTATCGATCGTTCAATTATTTATGATTCCAGCAGTAAACGCGTTTTTACGCATCACTATAAAATCACAGTGTAGGTCGGACAAATACTTTGTAATTTCCCCAAAAGGAACATTTCCTACTAAAATGTTTGGAATATCATAAATAACTTCGTCTCTACGTCAATTTTATATTACCTTCCTGTTGTCTTGTTTTGTGTACAGTGGGGTCACAAAAGTCACCTCAAGACGCAGCGGGGGCTGCGGGGGCCGAGGCACCCTCGACGCACCCGATGCGCAGGGCCGGGACTACCCTAACAACCCTCCGCGGCGCCCTTCACGATGCCATGTCCCAAACTAAGATGTATAAAACTGTCTTGCGCATGTATATCTTATATTATCGATTGCATGGAGTCGGGCAAGGGGTTGGGTGAGGCACGTTCTTAATGCACGTTCAAAAGTGTAAGCATTGTTATACAATTTATTTAACGAATAAGCTTATACGCATTCCACGTTACATCTGAAGTTATACTTCAAGCAATAAAGCCACTATTGCACACTAGTTAGTTACGTTACGGACAACTAAAATGTGCTATCGACTGTACATCTAGAAAATATTTTTAGTGTAGATATTTCAAAAGGAATGCACAAACCACGTGCTTTATAGGGTTAGCTGTAATAATGGACAAATAAATGCCGAAGTACGTATAAAATTAAAGCCATTTGGACCAAATTCAGAAATAGGTACTCATGTCTGACCTACGTCTTACACTTGTAACGGTGTAAACCTTTTTAGTTATTTCTCTCATTCTCTCATATAATTTTAAACAAAATTTAAATTACGTCACTCATTTAAAGATTTGTTTTGGATTTTCATTGCTACTTCACCTTTTGATTTTTGTATCAACATCAAATTTATTATTCTACTTGTGAAATTATCTTTTATTCTGTTTTTAATCGAAGTTTTCTTTTATTCATCACATAAAACACAGTATTGGAGGGTGTATATATGTGAACACGCTTAAGCTAAATCTGGGCAATCTACGCGCACTGGAATCACGAGAGACGCCTAGTCTATGCCAAACATTTATCCAGAAAACCTCGCGCATTCCGACAAATAAACGCTGCTCACACGTTGACTTAGTTTAATTGGCGTAACTTATAAGTGGCTAATAGTGTTAGCGGTCGGTCGGTCGCTCCGGGGACGCAGCAGCGGGAGCAGCAGCGGGCCAGCACCGCGTGAGCGGTTACGCGAGGGCATGGCTGCGATCAATGCCTGCCCCATGTTCACGGTCAACGGCCTCCGCCCGCCCTCCACTTCCGCGTCACGGCGCCCGCCCGCCGCCCGCCGCCCGCCCGCCCCGGCGGCGTGCATACTCTAAATATACCGACCCTTCCTAGCGCTCTCGTATGTAACGCAATTAGATGCACTATTTTGGGAAACGTTGCATTTGTGTCCGTAATCACAATTTAGCCTAATGATTATGTCGGTTTTTTTTTACGGTGAAAATATAATAAGATGATTAAGACAGCGAAATTAGGTTTGCTGCTGGAAATAAACTTACTTAAAGGCTGCTAAGTACCGACGTATGCCGTTTTGATGATTAATAAAATATCTGTAGTCTACTAGTTGACTGTATGGATAACTCGCATTTAGCGATTTATAAATGAGTTTGTACTCCAATAAGGGCGTGCCCAAACAGTGGTTATGTACAGGCACAGTACTTTCCATCAGGATTTAGAAAATATCTTCTTGAAACATCTTAACAAACATTTCTTGATTAGATACCATATTACTTCTGTAATATTATCTATAGAATCTAAAGCTATTAGTTTGATAACCTATGAAGTTTCCTAGATAGAGTTGGGCATCTCTACAAAGTACCTAAGTACATGTCACAAAGGCCAGTTAAAAGGAAACTGTCTATTGTTGGCGCTCCATAGACGCTTCTACAGCGCATTTTGATTATGTGTTATTGCAGCATGCATGCAACCAGAGCGTCTCTTAGAACCCGAGGTTACCGGACATGGGGTATCTATTGACATAGTAGAAATAGACTTATTTGAACGCTATTCAACGAGGTTAGTAAAAGAATAGTGTCCCCTAATAAAACAGTTTGCTCTACAATGTGAATTTGAAATCATTAGCAATAATTTCAAGGTACTGGGGTAATATTTTTGTAAATATTTGTGATTTCCAACACTTGTGGTTCGAAACGGTGAAACGGTTGGAAACTATGTTAAATTTTTAAGAGTATGTCGTCTGATTAAGGGAAACAAGTGAAAAAAAAAACGAATTGCTCAGTCGCGACTATAAGACGCACGAACCAAATTGTATTTTTCCATTTTTTTACTTTTCCTGCTGATATGGTTTCGATGTTACTCTGCAAAGTAGAAGAAAATACTTTATTGTATAAAAAAAAAGGAAAATACCTACCTAACCACAACGGAAGCAAAAGTTTTGCGTTGCACGATTATTGATCTTTTATTTCAAAACTTCCCTACTGACATAAGCTCCCACATTCCTCTACCCTCGGTAACAGCACAGCTACACAAGTATACGCGGTATTTATAAGAGTGCGCGCGACGGAGGGTCCTCAGACAGTCGAGCGTACTTATCGATAGCTACGTGCAACGGGTAGCCGACTGCAGGCAAAGCCGGCTGAATCCTGGAAAACTACCGACCCAGTCTAGACATGGGGGCACTTCCCCCAGCCGTCCTTCCCCGCGCCCCGCGCAGGAAATCTGGCAGCTTTCACCGACGTGAGGATTCATTGTGAAGAGCCCGCGCGACACGACAGAGTACCTAGATGATTGTGCCATAAAGAACTATCCACATTACAATGTGCGGATGCCACGATTTCTATCTAAAAGAGTAAAGAGTTTTAATGTTACCTAATATAAAATTCAGTTGCTGGATGCGGGCGGCTCAAGACCGGAAAGCTTGGAAAACCACGAGAAAGGGCTATGTTCTGCAAAGGGCGCCAAATGGCTGATGATGATGATGTTGAATATCAAATTCTAATATACAAACAGAAAATTTATTTAAATACTTTTTATTAAATCTTTTCAAAGTACTTTCCACCAGCCTCTATACAAAGTTTCATGCATCTGAATCAGTTTTCGAAACACTTTTTTAGGCCGCCGCAGACACGTCGTTTGCAGCCTGCTCGAATGTTGACAGCGCATATTCCGGCGACGAAAATTGTATTTTTTATTTTCGGGAATAAAAAGAAGTCACACGGCTGTAAAGAGGTTGACTGGCGTGATGTCCAGGAAGTCCCTCGTTTTGAGCGCGGTGTGCGTGGGCGCGTGGTCGTGGTGGAGCAGGAGCCCGCGAAGCCCTGTGTTTGGTCGCTTATTGCTCACAACAGAGAAAACTTCTGTCAAGAAATTGGTAGTGTAACATTCGGCGCTGATGCTTCTTTGGGTCCGTAAAGGTATCAAATAGCCAGTCAAATTGAAAAAGCTCGCGATCAAAATCTTTCCCCCGATTCTAGAGCGCTTCACTTTGGTAGGCGTTGATTCGTTTTGAAACACCCAAACCGTCGACTGGCGCTTCGTTTCTGGATCGTATTGATAAATCCATCAACTGTAATGATGTCGTAAACACGCCGAGACGAGCCTGCTTCAATTTTATTTATCATATAACGGTACCATTCCACCCGGGCCTGCTTCTGAGCGTCGCTGAGGTTGTGCGGCACCCATATTGAAACTATCCTCCTCACGCGAAGATGCACGTGTAGAATCTCGCAAAGGCTTCCCGACCCAATCTGCAGCATATGCTAAATCTCCTGATACGTAACTTGTCTATTGTCTTAGATTGAAATTTTCACTGCTAGCTCGTTTTCTTGCGTAACAACCCTCAAAGGATTGACATAGAATCTTCATGGTTTGAGGTTTTCGAATGAAACTTTTTTCAAATAGTTTCTATGATGTTTTTTTTTTTAAAAATGTGAAACAAATGAATATCGACTTTCAATTATTTTTGTTATTCAATTTAGACAAGAAAGATGGATACTGCGAAAATTCGAGTGATTATGAGGCACCCATTTTTCGTATTTTTTTATTTTATTTATTTGACTCAAGTGAGTCAATATTGTGGGTAAGGTAACGTTAAACCTTAAAAAAGAACATCATAGAAACCATTTGAAAAAAGTTTCATTCGAAAACCTCAAACCATGAAGATTCTATGTCAATTCAAAGAACCTATTGCAATAAAACGGCAATTTCATACTTTAACCCCTATTATTTTTTACAATACATACTTTTAACTCATAATCCTTATCGATTCCTCCTCAGCTCAAAAAATACTGCAAGGACCAGAGATCTGTATTTCTATGCCCTGTTTTGGTGAGAATTAAATTAACTTATGAAAAATTTTAATACCAGAACCACTCCCACCAAACCCTTGACTTTGGACGCCCAGTTCAAGGGGTACAATATGTTGCACCTCTTTTGAGGGATAGGTCGAATTTCTCATCACTCTGTAATCTGTATTAACCAAGTAGTCACCCTAATCTAACGATCTTTCATTTGTTCCTAACACAGACAACATAATAGATGCCACTTACGGCACACATCCAAAACTATAATACCCGTTTGATTACTCCGTGGCCGAGCGAAAATCAACTCTGAATGGATTCGTCACCTGCTGCGGGATGCATGTCAATATGCTATTAGACAGCGCGAATTAGGTAGCTTGTGCGATATGCATGATTGAATCCGCTGCAGTGCGCAGTGGGTTAGTGAGAGTGAATTGCACCAGCCGGTTGCGTCGGGGGCGTCGTGGGGCCCCGGGGGGTGCAGGGAGGGGGGTGCAGCGGGGTCAGACAGGGAGGGCGAGTGGAGTGAGGCCAGACGGGAGAAGGCGCTGTACCTTGTTTCCGCAACGTGCAGACACACAAACCCTCATTACAGGCGACAATGTCGCCTACCTCCAACAATGTGCTATGCAACGTTCGGCTGAGGTATGTGTTCCAGAAGGGGAAATGTGGAAAGGCTGTGTGGACTCCGTAGTCTGGTAAAAATTAAGACAGTCCGGTTGGCCATTGGCAGGCCAATTAACATATTGACCATGTCCAAAGCACAATGCTGGAACGTTCTGAACAAAATTACAATTTAATTGTACATTATCATTACATAACTTATAAAAAATCACTCCTGTATCCGGGGGAGTGGGAGGAGTCCAGGGTTTGCCACCTGCCGCGCTCCTGACAAACCTCTTTCGCTTCATCTAACTTTTTTTATTATACTTTATTGCACACACGAAAACACAATACAGGAAAGGTGACAATAGTAGATTGTGTCTCAAGGGAGCAAAATGATATATTTACGGTGAGGGCGGTATATTGAATCCTGAGTGAAGCGAAAGATTCTACAATAGAATCCCGAGCGTAGCGAGGGATTCTAAAGTAGAATCTTGAGCGTAGCGAGGGATTCAAGTGTTTACGCCCAATACGGAAATAATTTTGCTACCGAGTGACACATACTGCTTTTCACACCTGCTATAAGGAAAATTTAAATCAAACACAATTAAGATATCGAAAGAAGTATGGAAGACAATTATGATCGATTGCAACAAAATAAAAATCGAATTGGAATTACATTTTGTGAAAATCTGCACACGGATCATGCTGAGGGCAATAAAAAAAACTAGAATATCAGGGAAGAAAGTACAACTTTGATCCCTCATTTGAGGAAATCAAGGGATCTTTTCTGAATAGCAGGTGTGAAAAAGAGAATATAATATGTACAAAGGCGAGATTATTTCTGTGAGAGATTTCTTCCAGCAAACCTTGGGGAGTCGGAGTGGAGATGTGAAACGGGTCTGCGCATGTGCACATGATATACTACATACATATTAAACAAATATCGTAATAATATTAATACAAATACCTACAAGAAAATATAATGCAATAACGAAAAGAATAAACTACATAAACAATAAGCAATAAAGCCGCCAATTGTATCTTTTCTTTTGTCATTGCTGTTTCTGTAACATTTTTTCCGGTATACAGTAAAGAATATTCTTATCTTATCTCCAAAAATCAAAGAAAACATTCATCAGTCGTTGCGTGCACGCACATCGGTTTCGGGTACTTTTTATCTTTACATCATTTATTAGTGTGAAGTGTTTTAGCCTGAATTTTACTGTTTTTGTCAAGTGCAACCTCCTATGAATTCCAAACTTTAACTACACATCGTATGGAATAAAATTACTCGTGGCTGGACATACAAATGCAGGCCATTGTACCTAAATACAGCGAAGACTGGATTACATAGATCGAGTAATGCAGCCGAGTTAGATATCGCGCGTCCCTGACCGCGGGCCTTGCCCGGTCGACACTCCCGAGCGCTGCAGCCCGATTGTGCTACGACACGACACACCACCGACGTCACTTTTGATTAATAAAAAACCGACTTCGAGAAAACTACGCTCTAGATATAAAAGTATCATTGATGTGTTCATAAGAGTTAGAGTGTATAAGATCTTGACAAAAACATTGTGAAACTATCCTTGAAGAATTTTTCTTTGGAGATGCCTTTGGAAATTGTAGAATACGATGATTTTCTCATCTCATCAACTCATCAACAGATTTTGACAGATTTTGACCTCTCTTGAGGTAACACCTTTTAACAAACAAATATTTAATTAAATCGGACAACGTAGTTAGGAATCATCTCTGAACATTCTTAAAGAAATATACGGTCGAATTGAGAAACTCCACGGTTTTTAAAGTCGGTTAAAAAGAAAATACTTCAATCGACTCCCTGGCCGGCCGGCTCGCTTGGTTAGAGCGTAATATCTAATGCGAAGAAGACATTCCTACTTTTCCACAGGCAGGCAGGTAGGTTGCTTACGAATGTGATATATCAAAAAAAGCATACGTACCTATAATAGCGGGGGATGAGATTTTTGGATCAGACATTTACCTAAAACTTGGCAGTTGATTAAATTAAACCTCTCTCGTCGACTTTCAACTCGTGAAATAGTCATGCTAGTTTTCCCTAACTGAGTAAGAGTCTTAAACCAGACCTGCAACCGAGCAGTGCCACTAGAAGTGTCTCGAGAGCTGTTCAATTTTCCCTGAGCTTTCATCGCGTTGGCGCGGTGCAGGGGAGGTCAACTGCCGGCGCGCCGCGGGCGGGTCGGCGGCCGTGCGGGTCGCGAGCGCGCCCGCCGCAAGCCCTTATTCAACCTCTTCAACTGATAGATACATACAACTTGAGTAAGTACATACCTGAATTAGATAGTTACATGATGTGAGAGGATCTTATTATGTAATTCCTTTGGCTTTTGTTTTTTAAGAAAGCGACGTTGGTTATTTTTGTAGGTAAATGGATTTTTCTCAAACATGCTTGGAATTTTGAGCATTATTTTGACAACCTCCTTCGAAATTGCTGTACTGGCCAAATATATGCGAGAAGCGGCCGGCACATGTTGTATGAAAATCCTTATCTGTCGTGTAATTTAAAAATGGAAGGATTTTTTACTACGAAACATAGCAACCGAGGAGGTAGGTAACTTACCAAAGGTTTTATTAACATTTTGAACTCGCTTGCAAATAGAAAAGTGTTTATTGAAAAAAATAGAAAAGAACACTTTTAACGCGGGAAAATATTTATTGTTTTTCGTCATTGATTTTGAAAAGTTAAAATTTCTGCCTATTTAGCTAGGTACTACTTAGTTTTAATTTCCGCGCATTATTTGAGAATAATACACAACTAGGCATTGATAGACTCACGTATGTCTTTTGCTGGCCGCTGCAGATATGTACTATTATTAGAGGTAACTTTTGTCAGCGAAGCTTATAACTCGATAATGGTAGTCCTTATAGTCATAAAAACTTATAGTGCAGTCACCCTACATTTGACCCTAATCAAAAGTTCAAATTTCTTGTTTCAGCTTTTTTAGTTTAAGCCCACACCAATACTTGACACGACTTCAAACGGTCCATGGCAAATTAATTTAAGTGAATCAGGGAGTCGCAACGTATTTTATATTGGATCGGGCCTCGGTCGAGATACTCGTAGGTGCAAAAACTGCACGCCATCGCTGTGGCCTTCGCGATCCTCGCTGAATTGATGGCCGCACCAGCGCCACATAACTCCGACGCTGCATTACACATGCATTCACAGTCTACAGAGTGTAACAAAACCGCCTTACACATCCGAAGACGGTGGGTTCTACTCTTCAATACTAGACTTTTACGATTAGGAAAATTTGAAATTGCGAAAAAAATATCAACTGTTCCATATATTTGAATGCCACAGGAGTTAACTTTAGTATCGCTGATGTTTATTTTGCAATTTTGAAGTTTTCCTCATAGTAAAAAATGTTGGTACAAATAGAACCCCATTTTCCGTTGTGTACGTGGATGTTTTTACATCCGCTGCATTTGTTTGTTGCATTTTCGTTGCAAAGTCACCCGTAACGTAGCTGAGTAGTGGTCAGGTGCGTGAAGGTTGATATGCTGTCCAAAATAGAAGCCGATCTAGAGATGTACAGATCCGTGCATCTCGGGTCGCAAGAGCTAGGGGTATTCGGTAAACTATGGTTGGTCCATTATTGGTTTGCTACTGACCGTTTTGGGATCTAATACTTTGTGGTGATGGTAATGGTGTCT
The DNA here is from genome assembly GCA_963969515.1 of Yponomeuta evonymella. Taxonomy (NCBI): domain Eukaryota; kingdom Metazoa; phylum Arthropoda; class Insecta; order Lepidoptera; family Yponomeutidae; genus Yponomeuta; species Yponomeuta evonymella. The sequence continues at coordinate 10,663,618 of OZ018346.1, forward strand.
CTATTTATTCATTCGATAACATGTGCGTAAACGTAATATAATATGCTGGTATTATTTTATACTGGGCAAATCCGTGAGTGACGGGCCGCGTCCATAAAACTATATTTCGTAGTTTATTAACACAATTCGATGTACATCGTGGAGCGGATTAGCTACTAGTTAATCTGAGGGTTAATCGGCTACATAATGTACATCGAATTGAAATAGTAAACCACGGACTATAGTTCTATGAAATGGGGCTCAGGAGCTAACTAGCGTTAAAAACATATCTTCTTGTATAATTCGTTTTTACAAATAGTTAATATATAAAACTCAATAATAGCAATAGGTATTATTAGAACCTACATTCTAGAACCTAGGGCAAAGATTTTTTGTCGTTAGCGGAAATCAATATGCCTAGATTCTTGGCCTTAGCTTCTTTTTTATTGTTGGTGCTAATCAGCTTCGGGTAGCCTCTAAGTGGTAACGATCGATAACGTCTAATGCAAGGTTGTAATCATCTGGTAATAATGTGCGTAATTTGCGGTGCAGCGAGGCAGCTAGGTGCGTACCTACGCGGTGCTTAGCTGGAGTTTCACTCGCACTTTCCATCGAGCAGTGAACTTAGAAATTGTAATCAGCGACCGGGGACCCACCCGAGCGCTGACTTGTGCAGCCACTTGCATTGCAAAGTGAATCTGAATCTGATTGCCCTGTGAAGGGATCAAAGGACGCAGACGCCTTTGTCTGGAGTAGCCATCTCAGCCAATCAGAAGCTTTCGTGTGGATGACAACGTTTTGTTTATTAGCAAAACTGTTTCAAAGGCAAAATAATTAATTTTATTAAAAATTACAACTTTGACTTTTTACCCGACTGCCCAAAGAATAAGGAAGTATAATTTTTACATTTAAAGTATGTTTGTTTGTCTGTGTCTTAATTTCTAAGTGCTAAAATCGACTTAGAAGTGTGTATTTGTTAGAATCCTTCTTGCATTCCGGGTAGCTGAAGGTACCTGAACTAGCAGTGATGTTTTTTTAATAGTCTCTCTTTCGATGACGAATACTACCCTTGAAGGGGACTAATAAAAATGTGTCTTCCATTCGCGTCACGGCATGAGTCACGCGACCTGCAGGGAGGATTTTCCGATCGTATTGATCCTGCAGCGACTCGTCATGGGTTCTCCCGGAAAACTTCCGCAGAGAAAACAAGATGACACAGCGATTCCTGCGCATTCACCCGAGCTTTCCGGCCCTACTTTTTTTCACCGCTGAAGTCTTTATTACCTCACAATTTTTTTATTCGTAATTGTTTAGATAAGGAAAACAATACAGTACGAATAGACTAAGTGAGTATCAGAGTACGCTTGACAGACAACTCTGTTGAGATAAATAAAATAATAATAACGTCCACACAATACAATCACTCCTCCTGGTCTAAAACTAGGATGTCCTGTGCTATGGTAACCAGGCAAGGACATCAAAAACATGGAAATCCACCCACACTAAGATCCATGTCAACTTCTTCTTCTTCTTCTTTAAGTGTCGTCTCCTATCGAAGGTTGGCAACCAATTCGGCTATCTTGCTTTTCGAGGCTGCCAATACAAACTAGGAACTGGTACTCTGTTCAAACCACTGTCGTAAGTTGTGTAGCCATGATATCACTGGTCTTCCAGGTCTCCTTCTTTCTGGAATCTTGCCTTGTATGATAAGTTGAAGGAGACAGTACTTGGGTGTACTTAAGTTATTAAACGTAAATTATGTTTTTTTTTTTTTGGGGTACAATAAATTATAATCTTATCTTATGTACGTAATCAATAATACGGAATAATTACATAAAGACAAGTCATCATGTACAGTTTCTATAAACTTCGAAAGCAAACATAATATTTCCTAGCATTAGAAAAATTACAAAATATTCTTGGACATTATTTTAATTTTGTACGGGCCCTAATAATAACTTCAGTTTCATAATTTGATTAAAGCAAGAGAGAGAGCCGATGACATCGACTGATGGCCGATGGGGCCGAAAAGTTCTCGAATGGAGACCACATATCGGCAAGCGCAGCGTAGGACGACCAGCCACAAGATGGACAGATGACCTCATCCAAGTGGCAGGAAGGCGCTAGATGCAGGCCGCTTCCAACCGGTCTTTTTGGAAATCCATGGAGGAGGCCTATGTCCAGCAGTGGACTTCTTGTGGCTGAATGATGATGATGATGAAGAGAGAGAGAGAAAATATTAGCCGCCAAGATTAAGTACAAAAAAAAACAAGGTTAAGTGCAGAGATTGTAACATTACACAGAATCCGAAGCCAAATTTTAACGACTAAATACCATTAAAAATTTATCATCTTCCTAGTAACAGTTTTATTAAAGAGCAACCATAATAATTGAATTTGGCCGTAACATCATTGCACCGTAGAGGGCGCGGTTTCGTAGCGGGCTCGTAGCGCGGGCTGCTACGAAGGTTCTAGAGAAGTCGTCGCCTCGACAGCGGGTCACTGGCACTAGCAGGGCACTGCACCCGACTTAGATTCTAACTCTAGAGCGTTCAAACTTCTTTTTTCTATTGCCTGCATTCTTAGCCCTGCGTTAGACCTGTTTCCATTATGGCAGCGCTACGTGCGGCGCGCTGCAGTACATGTTGTTATTAATAGATAAATTGTTTATTGAACTCCAGGGGGATGTTTGTGTGTTCGAGTTTATGTTAGTTACTGAACTTATCGATTGGAAGGGTGTGGCGGTTAGTTGGATATAGTCTTACTTACTTACTTTTTAACTCGCTTATCACGACTTTGTTGAGGTAGGACGAGAATAGCATAGCAAGATAATCGTTTTACAGGACCCTTTTTAAAGGAACTTGAAAACTACAACGACCTACCACACCGGATTCAAATGATACTGCATACATGATGAATGTAAATAAATTTGCTCCCAAAACAGTCGTAACATGTTCTGTCGGCCATTCAGCTTTATCTGAGTGATGTCTGAATGAGTAATGAATGTAGCGAGCGCGCGCGGGCGCATCCGAGCATTGACCCGCTGAACTTCGTGCTACTAACCATCTTTGATTTAAGTTTTGTAAAGCTCCTGACGATTACATTTAAATTAAAACAACGCCGTATTAGGTCGGGTTAGGAGCGATATAAAAGCTCGCGATGCGACTCTCACACTATCTTCTGACAAGGTGCTCTGAAATAGTTGGATCTATTTCCCGGGCAGCTGCGCGCGCGTTCGTTGCCCCGCGGCTGCGCGGGCCGCGTTAGAAGTGCAACGCTCCCGATGCAATTATGGCTAGTCGAGCGCTAAACTTGAACTGCAAATGCACTCCGCGTGCTCCTCACCTTCACTGTATAGAAAGCAACTCTGGTTACGTCTATCACGCGCTCACACTTCGCCGCGCATGCGCAGCGTGCGCTTCTAATAAAAACTAGAGATACTTAGTTTTCATCTCGCTAATCTTGACCGCATCGCGAGAGAGTAGGCTTTTTACTGCAAATTATTTAGTGTAAACGCCTATCTTGTTGAGGGTAAAAGTGGCAGCGACTATACGTCGGCTGGATTTCAGTATTCAGTAAGATACTTACTTAGGTGCAATAGCAACTTAAAAGTGTTCATCGTGGGAACGTTTTAATTAACAATACTATCAATAACCATTATGATACATATGAATAGCGCCAAAGTAAAATATTTGTGCAGCGAGAAGGTACTGTTTGTATACAGCTGTGTGTACGCAAGTGCGGATGAACTTTTATATTTACAAATGTAATTCAAAACATATTCACTTGTGTCATTCATAACTTGTATTGATTTTGTACGGTGAGGGGTACCGAGATCTATACTACAAGGATCACCACAGTCACTACGCGTCTTATCTTAGTCTCTGCGTGACTGACACCTAAAAGAAATGCAAAGGAATTTATGAAATCTCTCTATTTAGATAGGGTATTTAGATAGTACCTATGTAGTAAAAATGTTTTGGAAAAAACTTTCATTCTCTTAGGTCAAGCTTTAGGTAATGTTAGAATTTACACACACATATATCAATCAATCAAACAAAATAGTAAGAGATAACAAACAACATGAATTATTTCAGTTATACTATCCATCTACTATACAAATCGTATTACACAATGTTTAAAATCATACAGACATAAATGAAGACCAAACAAATAGATATCCCACTAACATTTGGAATTTGCATGTAAAATAAATAAAATACAGTATTTGTTTATTCTAGGGGTAATATTTTTAAGTTAATCTAAATAATAGTTGTTGGCAGACTAGCTCTCAAATCTAGTTAATTTAAAAGAAGATAAAAAGGAGGGAAGGGCGTGTCAAAAAGTATTTAAATAATCTCACGTAAAGGTAACCAGTGGAATTTCGCGCGAGAGGGTGTAAAATTAAAGTAAGACACAATTTTGGCTGACTTTCACCACTTCCAAAATGTCTTTTAAGCAGCTATTTAAATTGAATTGTGATAAGAATTGAAGCTTAATGCTACTTATGGGAAGCGATGGTAGCCTAGTGGGTAGAACATTGGACTCGGAAGCGAGAGACCCAGGTTCGATTCCCAGTGCGGGCATGTACCTATGACTTTGTTTTCTAAGTTATGTGCATTTGTGAAGTTATAGTAGCGATACCACTCGCTAATCGTGAAGGAAAACATCGTGAAGAAACCTGAGTGTCTGAGCTATTCACATACTTCAGCGCTCGAAATCGCCGATCCGCGGTACGCGTGGTGATTAAGCCCAAACTCTCTCTCTCTCTCTCTCTCTGAGAGAAGGTCTGTGCCCTACAGAGGGATGAATATAGACTGCTTATGTATGCTACTAATGTCAATATGTCAATTTAAAAAAATGGTGACAGTCAGCTTAAGACGTCGATCTTTGAGGCACAGTTTATACAGAAGAGACATGGCGAGGACTTGCGACGGAGGCGGATAGTCTGTAACACAATAAAAACAAGGGACGTGGCCTGGAGGCGCGGGCGCAATTCTCCTTGCGACAAAAACAACGCTATGCTACATACTATTAAGGTTTATATTGTGTTACTTTGACTATGCGCCACTGTCACACGTCATTGCCACGTCTCTTCTGTATAAACCGCGCCTGAAAGTGCAACAACAACGCAGCTCCTCTGCGCGCTGGCGCCTTGTTACAGCAATGCACCTCGTGCACTGCGGGCTACACACTCACGTCACACTTGCAACCGGCCTCTTAGTGCGTTTCACTTTTGTAGACAGTACATGATAGTATGATTATTTAGCTAGATGCTTTTCGCACTCAGCCTTATAGTCGAGCTATTGAAAGTAGTAAGTAAGGTATGTATGTGTAATTCCTGTGTACAGGGAAGAATTTCTTCTATCTATCTATATATCTAACTATCCTTGTGAGCTTCGACACTCGGATTTCCTTACGATGTTTTCCTTCGAAGTGACGAAGTGGTTTTGCTATTACAAATGCACAAAGGTACCTAACTTAGTAAAGAAAGTAATGTGTACATGCCGTGATTCAAACCCACGGCCTTACGCATGTGAGAAGTGTTCTTATTATTGGTATGTAAAAACTAAAAGCCTCTAATAATGAGGCTCTTCTTATACTCATAATGGTACAAATAATGTAATACGATGGCGATTAACCTTTCATAATTCATTGCAAAATGAGAGTGTGGTCTATGTACGTCATTGTACGGGTACCGATGTATTGAAGTTTATGGCTAAAATGTTAGTGTATCAAGTCATGAACTGTTGGTTTCACTACAATCTACCAGGGCAGTCGGCTCGACGAGGAGGTTAAATGTGCCAAGAAAATTGCGCGATGCATTTCGCATGCAGTTGCAAGGAGTTACTAACGCCCGAGTGCAAAAGGGACAAATATATTTTGTGCATGTATTGTGATCTCTCGACGGAAATATGACGGTGATACTGTTCATGTGTGTCTTGTAGCCCTGAAGTCACACACAAAGTAAAATGTCTCGGAAAAGTGTTCGACAATCGTCACTCTTATTATGTAGGTAATAAGGTCTGAACAGTTCGCCAAACATATTGCTATGGACGCGTTAATGCGCCACAGTATTATGCAGGTACAGACACCTGTGGACCCTGTGGTGGCTTTAATCGCGCGCTGTATAGTGCGAGTATGGAGCAAAAAGGGGGTGTCGCCAACTGTACTGCTAACTACGTCGCGTGGGTATCGATGTGCAATATGCAGTGTTCTATGCAGTCTGGTTGGCATGACGCACTCCGACAAGGATGTGACGCGAGGAGCGGCTGCCTCCACGCGCGCTCTGCACTCCTGGTGGCGAAGGTTCGTCTCCCACTCAACCCTTCAACTAAGCCCATTTAAACTTGAAAAGGTCTGTCTCCCTTGCACAAACATCTCAAACGCATTGTTTGCAAATCAGCGTAGGACACGACTGCAATACTGCAACGCATATATTAACTGGTTTTATTTTGTTTAATCCTATGACAAAAAGTGTGATGGTATATATAACGAATTTTTATGCGTGCAATTATTACACCCAGCGATAGTCTGATTTACCTCACGGTTGCTCTTTTTGCGTGCGGCGTATGCGCGATTTTCGAATGAAACACGGTAGGTATCGCCGTCCGTGACATTTACACCTAGAAAAATTCAAATTATTAAATCAAATTGCTATAGCTGTGAGTGGCTATGACATAATCAACATCAAACAAATAATTTGCCTCAAAATTATATTGACGTGACATCCTTTATACACATGCATGTATTATATATACCTCAAAGGATACAACGTTACAAAAAAACGAGGAGACAATCATAAGAAAATGCGAAAAATCAATTAAATTATAATTAAAAAAATATAGAACTTGTTTTTTCAATAAATTCAGACAGTTTTTATAAAGACTTCAGACACTAAAACATTACGTTACGAGATATAATAACTCAGATATTGACAAAAGTTTCGTCATACACTATAAGGCGCCACAGGCTACTTGTCACGGTACTGGTTGCGACCGATTTGTATGGAGCGGTTTTTACCACGTGACTTGAATTTCTTTTCGACCGGTTATATTATGAGAAGTAAGAGCTGCAGAAAAAAGGATATTCAGTACGAAACCGACAAGTTCAGGGGCCGAGTATACCCGATTCAGCGTCACGTCGAGACGGTACATTTTCGTTTCCTGCTCGGAAAAATCTTTAATATTAATGTTATAAACATAGGTACACGTTTTTACTATATGTGTGATTATTGCAAATGAAACAACCCCTCCTCGGCTTCGAGGAGGGTCGCTCATGATGTATGTTTAGGGGTCCTTAGGACCAAACCAGCCCCCAGGTGGTGTTTAGTGGGTAGGCGCACTTCCTGTGAGTCCCACATTGGCAGCACGGCCGGGCCCGTGCTGTTATGCATGAGCATTCACCACCTCCCTCCCCCGTGTCCTCCGGAGGGTGCCCTTTTTAGGGCTAAAAAAAAAAAAATTAAACAATCTGAAACAGAAAACAAAAGTAAAGTAGATAGGTATGTTATTTTTTTAAAACATCCTTGGAAATTTGAGCATTATTTCGACATCCTTCTTCGAGATAAATCGAAATTGCTGTACCTACTAGTCAATTAAAGGCGAGCAGCGGCCGGAAAAAGTTCTATGAAAATTCATAACTGTCGTGTTTTGCGGCCAAATAAATTACATAGGTACTAAACTCATATGTGTCGTGTTATTTAAAAATGGAACGATCTTTTACTCCGAACAATGACAACCAAGGAGGTAACTTATCAGAGGTTTTATTTATAATTATAATTTCGAACTGGCTTGCGATAGAAAGCTGGATATCATCATCAGCCCCTTCACACCCACTGCACTTTTGATTATGGCAAAACCCCTCATGGTTTTCATAACCATGAGGGATTTTGCCATAATCGCCACGCTTGGCAGGCGGGTTGGCGATCGCAGTATGCGGTTGGAATGTCAGGTAGACGCTGCTGCCCGTCTCCTGGTAATTTATTTCCTTAGTCGCCTTCTACGACATTCACGGGAAGAAATGGAGTGACGCTATTCTTAATCCGGCGCCACACGGCTGTCGAAAGCTGGATATAGCTATTGAAAAAAAAGAACACTTTAACGCGGCAAAACTTATTGTTGTTCGTGGTTCGTCTGATTTTGAAAGTTTATTGAATTTAACAGAATGAGTTCAAGTGATGAAAATGACTGCGATGAACTTATTTTAACGCCACCTGAAATTCAAGAGGCGGCAAGAGCCGTAATAGAAAACTTGTTACCGCCAAAATTTAAAGAAAAATATTTTTCAAATAAAAAGTTCTGCCTTAGTACTACTTGGTTTTAATTTCCGCGCATTATTTGAGCGATTTTGGCGGTAACAAGTTTTCTATTACGGCTCTTGCCGCCTCTTGAATTTCAGGTGGCGTTAAAATAAGTTTGACGAAGCGAAAGAAATGTAGTTTTCGTCGGTTTCGCCTCTGCCCACTTTTCCACGTTCGTCCATCGATGCCTTTTTTGCTGGCCGCTGTAGTAATATAATAAATATAGCGTCGGCACGAAAACGGTACATCTCTACTTCACAAAAATTTGAGGGAGGACTTTTATTTTTGTACCAGCGAGCATTGCCTCGACGTTTGTCTTTATACTTTGGCCGTGCTTGGCACGTCGACAGAAAAGCTTTTTTCACCGTGAAATATTATTTCTCTATCTACACTCGCATTTGAGAGGTCGCGATTTCGGATCCCGCCATGTACCAATGATTTGGTTCTCTAAGTTACGTAAATTTGTGATTTTTACTAGCAATACCATTCGCTAACTGTGAAGGAAATCATCGCGAGGATGACTAAGCGCTTGAGGTGGTCATACCTCAGAGCTTGAAAAAGGCAATCCGATTCTTCAGCATCGATTAAATTCTCCACTTTTATTTTACGCGTTAAGTTATATTCCGTTGCTCTATTGATCCATTGTCCCGTGTTCGGGGTAAGTTCTAACAGGCGCGAGGGTCGCAAGCGACACTCTATAAACACTTTAGTTAACTTATTAATGGAATAGAATTATAAATTTATATCGAGCCTGCAACTACTTGTTTCAATAAATCTACACTGAGTTTGCCAGTTTGTGGTCTCCTCTGGAGAACCTTTGTACCCCATCAACTATCAGTTTTTCAGCAGATGTGACCACTGCCCCTTCAACTATTTAATCTTATACGGTTTGTCAACCACCTTAGTTCTTTGGTGAAGTGTCTCATTTCTGATGTGATCCATCAAAAAGACCCACCCATCACCCACCACCTCACTGGAGGCAGATTGCAGCGGCTGGATGATGATGGCCGAGGCCAGAAAGAAGTACATGCCCTATGTCACGTATGTTGCACATGGAGGCCTATGTCCATCAGTGGATTTATGAACAGTGTGACATTTAATTTCGTATGTTTTTATTTTTCGTTAATTAATACAAAATCTGACATAGCAGCTTTTTTGAAGTTAAAATATGGAAAAACCATTAACATATTTGTAGCAATTAAATATGGCGCATGTTCTACTCTACTCTAAATTACGAACAAGCCATATTATCAACATAAGATAAGAACATAATGTTTAAATAAACATTACAAGTAAAGGCTATTTAAATCTCCACAACATAACATAACATAATTTCACGCCTGTATCTCGGAGGGCTAGGCAGAGACCAGAGTTTGCTACCTGCCACTATCCTGATAGACCTCTTTCGCTTCGTCAACACTAATTAGTCGTTGCATGCACGCACGCCGGTTTTGGGTACTTTTTATTTTGCTCTTTGCTAATACATCCCCTATTTGGGCCAAGCATGAATAAAACTTATCCACGTGAATAAAAGATGATTTGATGTCGAAAACACGATATTAGGTACTTATTACCCCTGTTACTACTAGCCCCATCCTCCCGCTTTTTGTAAAATCGTATGCGTTTCAGCGGTGAAGTTTCTCACTGTTAAAACAAATTACTATTAATTACCAACCTGACAGTTTGCGGCTTCATTTATTACTAAAAAAACTTCGGTGACAGATTTTACTACTTCTATATTGCCAGTAAATTGCTGTAATATTAGGGGTTAAAGTATGAAATTGCCGTTTTATTGCAATAGGTTCTTTGAATTGATATAGAATCTTCATGGTTTGAGGTTTTCGAATGAAACTTTTTTCAAATGGTTTCTATGATGTTCTTTTTTTAAAAAATGTGAAACATTTGAATATCGACTTTCAATTGTTTTTGTTATTCAATTTAGATAAGAAAGATGGATACTGCGAAAATTCGAGTGATTTTTTAATACGAGTTCCGACGCGGAACTAACGCGGCAGAAACAGCCCGCAATATCAATGCTGCGTTTGGAGAGGGGTCTACTAATGAACGTACCGTGCGATTTTGGTTTAAACGCTTTCGTGATGGAAATTTCGACTTAAAGAACGAGCCACGAGGAAGACCGCCCACACAGGTGAATAACGATGAATTAAGAGAGATAGTGGAAGCCGACCCTAGTCAAACTACCCAGGAATTAGCGGCATGGTTTAACGTTACCTTACCCACAATATTGACTCACTTGCGTCAAATCAATAAAATAAAAAAATACGAAAAATGGGTGCCTCATAATCACTCGAATTTTCGCAGTATCCATCTTTCTTGTCTAAATTAAATAACAAAAACAATTGAAAGTCGATATTCAAATGTTTCACATTTTTTAAAAAAAGAACATCATAGAAACCATTTGAAAAAAGTTTCATTCGAAAACCTCAAACCATGAAGATTCTATGTCAATTCAAAGAACCTATTGCAATAAAACGGCAATTTCATACTTTAACCCCTATTATTACTATAATGAACTAGCGAAGCATCCAGTTCTATTAGTAGTTCATGAAGCAATTGAAGAGATAAACGGGTTAGTGTGTTCCGGGTGCAGCAGGCATGTTCCTGCGCGGGGGGCGGGTGCGGGTTGCGCGGGAGGGAGCGATCGATCGTCCGTGACCATGGCAACGCGGACTTGCGTAGGTCATGGGCAAGGCCCGCTCCATCAGAGATGGAAATGCGGAGGAGCGCCACTGCACTTCAGTTTCAGGTTCAAGTTGAGAAATTCATTTAGTCAGTGTCGGGGAATAACTGTGACGATTACGTTTACCACCAGTTTCTCTTTTACCCAGTTGTAACAGTTGTTGTTGACAAATTGTTACTGAAACTGGGGGCTAGTCATCATCAAATGCTAAATAAAATCGTGTCAGAAATTACTCGATGTTAGGTACCTACCTAAGTTCAAGTAGATTTTGGCACGTTTTTTTTTAAATTCAGTATTAATTATTATCACAAGTGATAACTCGCCATAAAAATCGGGTTCTAACTATGACGTCACAACTTAAAAGTAACGCCTTATAATTTACTAACTGACCCGGCAAACGTTACTTTTCCATATTAATTAGCCTACAACCTAAATATGCACAAAAATTTCATCAAAATCGGTTAAGCCGTTTCGGAGGAGTTCGATAACAAACACTGTGAACCGAGATTTTTTTTATATTATATGAATCGTTTATCAATAATTGAGTTATCTCGTGAAATATTTTTTTATGCGTCTACACCCTTATTAGAAAACTTTTATATTTCAGTTAAAAAACTTAATTTCATAAGTTTTGTATTATAAGAGTAACTTAAACTCTGAGACCTGGGAAAACTCAAAAAAGTTTTTTTAATAATTATTTTCTGAGTTTTTTTTTACGTTTTCTATCCAATGTAGATTGGAGTGTCAGTGATTTTATTTTTTTGATGCAATTTCCCCATCGTAAACTAATTCATCTAAACTTTAATTTACCTTTCGTTTTTAGGGTTCCGTACACGAAGGGTGCCAAACGGGACCCTATTACTAAGAATTCACTGCCCGTCTGTCTGTCTGTCTATCTGTCTGTCACCAGCCTATCTTATGAACCGTGATAGCTAGGCAGTTGAAATTTTCACAGATGATGTATTTCTGTTGCTGCTATAAAATCAAATAATAGCATAAAAAATAACATAAAAACAGAATAAAATAAATATTTAAGGGGGGCTCCCATACAACAAACGTATTTTTTTGCCGTTTTTTGCTCGATACTAATAACGGCAACAGGTAGACGCTTGAAATATTCACAGAAAATTTTATTCGATTCAAAAATAAATAATTAAAATAAAATAAACAAATATTTAAGGGGAGCCCCATACAACAAACATGTTACTTTGCCGTTTTTTCTCGATCTTTGTATCTAATGTTGTATAGATAATGGTACGGAACCCTTTGTGCGCGAGTCGGCTCGCACTTGCCCGGTTTTTTAGTTTTCCAAAATAGTCATCAACTATCTCGGCCGCAAGTTGTCAATAACATTTAAAAGTACAATTTTTGTTTTTGTACAACATTGTCTTGTTAACATTTATGTGAAAAGTTACTTGGTTACGAAGTGCAATATTTATTGCATTCTTAATTGAACGTGAAAAAAAAAAGTTCAGAAAACCTGTGACACGAACAAATTAGTATCGACGAAAATTATTATGACAGAGAATTATTATCTTGATAATTTCGGGTGACAAGTATAATAATGCCTACCTACATAATTGTGCCACCATAGAAAGCAATAAAGGCTTGCATACATAACTTCTTGTTGCAGTTTTCTACAAAAAATATGGTCTGGTAACAAAACGTGCGATTGTTTCAGTCAAGTACCTACGCAAATATGTTGGGAACTCGGTAGGTATATTATAACTCCCTATATTTAATGCACTTAGGCATGTAGTAGGTAGCAGTAGCCCTGTTTACTTCTTATCAGTGGACTAGTGACCTTCGATGTATATTGCACAATCGCTCGCTCTGAAACAACTGTAGCAATTTAGCTCCCGCCTTTTTCATATTTCTCATAGCGATGGCTCACATGGGCACTCACAATCGCAAATCGTTAAATTTTCTATTAGCTGCGCAATAAGAGACCAGCATACAAACTAACGACCATTTATCGTGACCATGACCCTGTGCTCGGTCACAGGGGGCGGGGGGTGCGGCGGGGCGCGCGGGCCGCGGCAGGGGTGAAGGCAGAGCGACGGGCGCGGAGGCATCTTCCAACCAATGATAGGTATTCACTTGTTCCCAAGCCAACTCTTCAGAAGTGCAATGCTACACTGTTTAGATCAATAATCTATGCGTAACGTTGGAGTGCAACATCCACTTTGGATAAAATATTTAAATAAAAAGTGGATAGTGTTATCTATCTTTAATCAGATACTTCAAATTTAAAAAAAAAACAAGACTAAATTCTCATTTTAAAAACCGTCGCTACTGTACAATATTATCCGAACTAAGAGTCGCGTTCATAAAATTCAGAAAGCATATATGTAAATGAGGCGATATCAAGAGAGGTGGGAGGAGTATAATTTCTGAAACATTTTCCTGTTTCCCTTGATTACATGGTCGTGTTAGGAGCGCCACTGTTGCCAGTTCATGCCCCTGACCTTGCTACGCCGGGCGCTATGTCGATGCGCGATTTAAACTCGGGAAAATTCCATGGAAACCAAAATTTGTTTAAGAGCACCATATTTAGTTTCACACAAAATTATGCATGGGCACGCCGCGTACTTGGCAGATATCTTTGCAAAAGCCTAAAACTACAGTAGCGGATCGAATCAAACGGATAAAATTGAGTCCAACGTTAACCAACCAACTTTCATAATATTCCTAAAATAAAAACCACCAACTTTCAACAATCAGATGATCCATGAAAAAAAATTAGTATTAGGGGTTAAAGTATGAAATTGCCGTTTTATTGCAATAGGTTCTTTGAATTGACATAGAATCTTCATGGTTTGAGGTTTTCGAATGAAACTTTTTTCAAATGGTTTCTATGATGTTCTTTTTTTAAAAAATGTGAAACATTTGAATATCGACTTTCAATTGTTTTTGTTATTCAATTTAGACAAGAAAGATGGATACCTACTGCGAAAATTCGAGTTAGCGGCATGGTTTAACGTTACCTTACCCACAATATTGACTCACTTGCGTCAAATCAATAAAATAAAAATATACGAAAAATGGGTGCCTCATAATCACTCGAATTTTCGCAGTATCCATCTTTGTTGTCTAAATTGAATAACAAAAACAATTGAAAGTCGATATTCAAATGTTTCACATTTTTTAAAAAAGAACAAAATAGAAACCATTTGAAAAAAGTTTCATTCGAAAACCTCAAACCATGAAGATTCTATGTCAATTCAAAGAACCTATTGCAATAAAACGGCAATTTCATACTTTAACCCCTATTATTATGTACAGACTCGTTCAAACCTATCAATCGAGTTGATTATTATGTTATGAAACAATTTATTATAGTGTTGCGAGTCTGCGAGTGACGCCGCGCAACCTCGGCCAAGGTTGCCGACTACTTCCCTGTGTACTCAACAGTTATATTGCGCTCGTCTTCTTTATGTGTATAGGTGACTGGTCACTTGTTAGCTTGTCACTGTATTTTCCGGGGTAGGTACTTCGTACTTAACTGGGTCATTAATTAAAGCAAAACAACCGGGTCGGACTACGCGAACTACGTACACGTTCAAGGCTAGAGATGGGCCAGGGAAAATGTTCTCGCCAGATAAGACCTAATAAATAAAAAAGTATGCCTTCGTTCAATTAAATCTGCTTGTCCACAAATATACTAAGTTACTGTAAATTATTTCAATAAAGATAATTCACACTTTTCCCAATATAAAATTCTCATCGCGTGAGAACATTCTCCTTGCCCATCACTACTCAGGGCATCGCTGACTCGATTACTCGACTCTAAAGTCCTTGAATGCTGCAAGGTTAGCTGAGCCTCAATGTCGAATTACTGATTAGAGTATCATTGGCTTTCAACACTGTCAACAAATAAAGTAATGAGTGATATGATTATTACGTGGCCTAGGTATAGTACCTATCTCTAGCACACAAGTACGATCAGGAAGTAATTTGCTCAGTCAGAAGGTTACAGTGATAACGCATATTCGCTACAGCTAGCACACTATGCGAAGGATTTTTACGCGAAAATACCAATACCATGCTATCGCTGAAACGAGGAAAATGCTGAAATAATGGTCAAGCTACCACGACCTTCATAAGCAGCCTATATACGTCCCACTGTAGGGCACAGGCCTTCTCTCAGAGAGAGAGAGAGTATAGGCTTAATCACCACGCGTGCCCAACGCAGATTGGCGATTTCAAGCGCTACGTATCCGAATAGCTCAGACACTCAGGTTTCCTCACGAGTTTTTCCTTCACGGTTAGCGAGTGGTTTTGCTACTATAACTTCACAACTGGTTGTGAAGTTGTGGTACACAACTTAGAAAACAAAGTCATAGGTACTTTCCCGCACTGGGAATCGAACCTGGATATCTCGCTTCCGAGTCCAATGTTATTATTATTATTAATACGTTTATTGCACATATTGGCAATGTGGCGGACTTAATGCTATAAGCATTTTCTACCAGTCAACCTCAGGAGGTGCAAGAAATTAACTGGTAGGCATACGAAGTAAACGGATAAAACGAATAACTTTAACTAAAATTACATAAGAAGACGAATACTCAACAATAAATAAGTAAATATTTATACTATAAACTTATAATACATAATATAAATAAACATATAATATACACATATAAACTGTAGCAACATAAGTAGATATAAATATGTAAGGAAGAAAGATAGTAGTGAGATTGCAATTACACAGCCGAGATCCTCCTCGCAAGGGGTCAGGGGGGCTCGGGGTAACACATGTCGATCCACTAGGCTACCAGCGCGCCCTGACCTTCGGCTATTCAAAAATTTAGCGTAGTTTTATTTATTTTCGATTTTGGTAGACTTTAGAAACACCAACTCCTTACAAGTACCTAATTAGACTACCCTTTGTATTGCCTACGCAGGTATTTAAAATGTAACAATCTGTAAAAGACTTAGCATAGCAGTACTGACTGAATTGCGCCCACATGTTCACAACACAAAAGGATTGAAAATTACTGCAAAAAAGAGAGAGAACTAATTAAATTATCAACAAAATAAATATTTGATCAGCACGAAAGTCATACGGTCAGCAAACAATTATTTTGGTCAGCGGAAAAATGTAAATGTAATGAACATTAAGCACGATCACATTTTGGTTTATCTGCTAAGCAACATGATCCGCAAATAATTCAAATATGGTAGCAAAAACGTTATTGGTCGGTTTACAAATTATTTTGGTTGACAGAATAAATAAATGAGCAGCAACACAGTCAGCAAAGAAATTAAATATGGTCGGCAAAGTAAATCATTTAATTTTAAAGCAAAATCTCGAAATTGATCACTCAGGAATTTTCCGCTGATCAATTAAAAATTTTCTGCAGATTAATTTCGAATTTTCTGCTGCACAACTATTTGCTGCCGAAAAAACTTTTATGTTCCTGACAGTAGAGTTTATTGTTGACCAAACCCGTCTTTTTTAGGGTTCCGTAGTTAACAAGGAACCCTTATACTTTCGCCATCTCCGTCCGTCTAGCCTGTCTGTCGGTCTGTCTGTCTGTCTGTCCGCGGCTAAGCACAGATACGACTAGTACAACAAAGCTGAAATTTGACATAGATATACATATTAATTGCGCCGACAAAATAGTAGACTAAAATAATAAAAAAAAATTAGGGTGCCTCCCCTACACTTAAATTAGAGATGCAATTTTTTTTCTAACCTAAACCATAGTGTTGGGTATTGTTGAATTGGTCGTTTAAAAATATTGTGAGTGTAAGAAACCCATTTTTCGATTTTCGGTCTGCTAATATTAAGCTTTAAAGCGCATTTTTTGTCAGAGTAGCCCCCCCCCCCCCTCCTGGCTAAACGGTAGATTAAAGAAACGTGAAAAAATTCAGGGCAGTAACCCCTATGGGATACAGGCGCTCATTTGTGTGTGTATGTAGCAATGTAATGAACTTAAAAAAAACTATCACAGCTAAGTAGACTTTACAAGTTAACGTGTAATAAGGCGACCAACTTATAAAAGGAAAACTTTGTACAAAATCCATTGAAAATTACTTTTATGGAGTTGTTAGTTCTGTAAAGCAGATAAAAAAACTCTTTCAACGGTTCTATGAAACCCTACGCTGCGCGTGGCCTAATACGCACTTGGCCGATTTTTCCTATATGATACTCAAAAAGAGACTTGACATTTTCCTTATGCCCATAGCTAATCTTAACGGCCGGGAGTGGAATCCAAACTTTGCCCAAACTAATCAAGCCCTGAATTAGACCGTGACCGTGATTACTGTAGGTGTGACGTCACACTGGGATCCGCCACGACCAGCGGCAGTAAGCACTAAGGGGTAGAGATGGGTAGTGGATTATAACCCAGTAGTTATAATCCAGTTTTAATCCGGGTTATAACGTTATCGACCAGTTTTATCCCATTAATTACTTTTTTGGTGGGTCAAAATGAAAGACAGGAGCGATACGATTTAACAAGAACAAATTACAACTAAACAAATATGCTTTGGGTAATAGGGAGTTTTGCTTGACATTATAGTGCCATAGTGATTTATTTTTGCACCACTGAAGTATTTTTAAGTTTTAATGAACTGCATACACTTTCAAAATACTATGTTTTCTATGAATAAAAGTACAAATAAAAGCGTGTCGGGCCACGCGTAGCTTAGGGTTCCACAGACATCTAGTTATTACAACCTATTACCTAACATAATCACAAAATTCAGCTATCAAACAAAATAGGAGGCTTTTTTACTAATCCCATTAATGTAATCGACCTGTAAACCTGTAAAGCCTAGTCAGCTGTGATAATTTTTCTTTTAAATCTATTATATTTGCTACTATCGTGATTTTTTTTAGATTTTTAAATGCAAAGGTTTAGATTGTAGAGGGGGGGGACACAGGTACAAGCTAAATATTTCGAAAATGGATGCCTCAATTGTAAAATGATCTTAGTAAACTCCCAATGTTTTTAAAATAGCTATCCAACGATTCCCCACACGGTGGGGAAGAGAAGAAAAAAAATCAGCCCCCCCCTTTTTCATGTTAGGGGAGGTACATTAAAAAACTTTCTGACATTTTATTATTTAACTTTCGGCGTGATAAATATGTATACACATACCAAATTACAGCTTTCTAGTACCACTGGTCTTTGCGCTAGGCCGCGGACGGACGGACAGACAGACAAGTACCACCGGTTTTTGCGCTAGGCCGCGGACGGACGGACAGACAGACAGACAGGCGGACATGGCGAAACTATAAGGGTTCCTTGTCGGACTGCGGAACCCTAAAAATGGAAGATTTAACCTAAGTAACATGATGTAAGATTTCGACTAAGTGACACGCTGCACTAAGTGCCCGTGAAATATTTTCAGATAATGTAATCAGATAATGATTCTGCATCTATACTCTCTAAATAATCCAGAAATATTTAAGTAAAACGCCAAGTGCATTCAACACAGGCGGGCATCATCACTTCTTCAGGAACTGCAGTGAGTGACTGAATCCTTTACACAATGAAAAAGTGCATAAAATATCGCGTTGGAAGTTCAGTCAGCATTCAGGCCAAGGTCATTCAGGTAAACAGTGATCACAGTAACAATAAACAATGCCGGTTCGATAAAAAAAACACGAAATTATACCAAAAAACGCTCGTGCGCATTCTAAGCAATAAAGTACTGGAGTGAGTGCTGTGCCGTACGCATTGTGCACGGCGCAAGTGCGAGCGAGATTGACGATGTCGTTGTCCCACTCGCTCACGCCCGGGGATTTCCGGCGCAAAGGATCATAAAAGTGTGGCTTGCTTGCTATACTTTATGAGATGCATTGCCTGCAATGCTTAGCTTTAAATGTACTTAGGTACTTAGGGCCACTTGCAGATCTCGCAAACTAGAGTTTAAGTCAAGCATTTGACAGTTAATGCACGAACTGTCAAAATCTCGACTTAAACTCCATTTAGGACACTGGCCCTTAGTACAATGCGAGCGCAAGAGATAAAAACTAAACATCGAAGTGAAATCCCAACCTAATATTGTATTGTATGGAGAATTTCCTGTATATTTTTGCGTGCGTAATTTCATAACGATGCATGCAGCTTACAACTACAACGCCGTGCACATTATTCGACGTATTCCGTCTTACTATTGAACGAACTCATTATGAACCGCCATAATGGGTTATAACGGGTGCATAACTGGGTCAAAACTGGATTATAACTCACCAGTGGTTTATAACCTGGGCCATTACCCATCTCTACTAAGGGGCGAGGGGTCGTACCTGCGCCCGCGCTACTGACATTGTCAGATAAGATACGGCTATTATTTTGTCACAGTTATCGGCCCAACCAATGTCACAGTGACCTCAACGCCACCGGTGAAGCGTCACCACATATCACTCTAACCTTGTGATGTTTATCTGATCAATGTTTGCAAAAAAGCATATTTAGGAAGAGCACGTGCATATTTAGTATGGGGTCGTATTTTAATCACGTGAGCTGCAATCAGAGGGAAGGGGGTCCGTAAAAGATCACGAATCGTCATGAATCTCGAATTAAGATTAATCACAATTTGATACGTGTATTTTCTCGTGAGCCCAAACAGTTAAATATTAAGCTACAAGAAAAAGTGTAGGGTAATTATTAATTTATTTTAATCAGTTATAGTATACCGTTGACAGCCAGATTTTAATTGCAAAATAGCCTTTACGATTGATGTGCTGTCGGTTAAACATAGTTACGTATATAAAGTTTGATGTCTAGTCGACTATACCTGTACAAAGTTCGTTCTGTCTAGAATTTCGATGAATCTTTTAAGGAACAGATGTCACTCACACGTAGGGTGACCAGACTACAGGAATTTCAAAATCATGAACTTGTCAAGAAAAATCCTGAAACTAAACATTGTGTCGTCCTTGCAAGCATGGGTAGTATGATGGCAAGAGTAACGCGTTTTGTGGCGCTAAGATGTCAAAATTTGACAGTTAATGTAGTGGAAAGATATTTGCAGAGTTTCTGTTGAAAATGTTATAGAGCTATCATGTGTTGAATTGGCTAAGCACATTGTAGTAAGCGTATACAGGCCCCCCGTCAGTGACTACAGTTTATTTGAATCAGTACTAGAGGATGTCTTAAAGGTAGCTTCAAGTAGTAGCAAGAACCTTATAGTCTGTGGAGATTTTAATATCGACTTGCTGGTGGATTTCACTTTATTTTCAAGTCTTTTAATTTAGTTAATATTATCATAGAGCCCACTAGAATTACTGAAATCACAGCCACCTGTCTTGGTAATGTATACTGTGACTGTGAATTTTCACATTATTCTACAATAAATTGCTTAAAGTCAGACCACAGTGGTCAAATTGTACACGTCGAAGCAGATGAAAAAAAATCAGAACAAGATATACTTTACGGGCTCATGACAACAAAAAAATCAGACTTATTTAAAACTGATTTACAAAGTAGCATACATACCGAAAAAAATAAAACCATCAATGCTAATGCCCATTATGGAGATTTCTTTAAGGTCGTTCCAGATAGTTTTGAAAAAGTTTTTAAATTTAAAAAGTTATCATCAAAAGGAAATTCTGAAGTAGGATTTAGTGAATGGGCCACTCTCCGGAAATCCGGAAAAGTAGGGACACACTTTACTCACTATATAAACACATATGAATCTAGTCTTTTAAAGTATGTTAGAGAATATTCAAAATTATTTAGGGCCGTCTGCTGCAAAGCTAAATGCGAGCATATAAAATTCTTAAATTTTCTAATAAATCTAAAACGATTTGGACTATAATAACTAAGGAAACCGGTAAATCCAAATCAGGAGACCGCGAATTTTCACTTAAGATAGATGATAAATTAATAACTTCAAATAAAGACATTGCCGCGGCCTTTGAACAATTCTTTACAAATATTCCAGTTATAACGACGGCTCCTTTAGATTTATCTCCTGATCTTGCAGAAAGTATTTTGAAAGATAATGTGCCCCCCTGCAATCAAGAGTTTTCGTTTGATTATATTGTTGCTCATACCGTGAATTAAGCGTTTAAAAAGCTAAATCTTAAAAAACTGAAGACCTGTGGGGTATGTCAGTAACAATAGTTAGCTCAGTAATCGATGTCCTAGCACCCCATTTGGCCAGAATCTTTAATAAACGTTTAGATGAAGGTACATTTCCTGACCTAATTAAATATAGTAGGCTCCTTCCTTTATTTAAAAGTAGTGATAGGCAAGATCCCAGAAATTTCAGACCAGTCTCGGTTCTACCCGTTTTGAGTAAAAGATTCGAAAAAATAGTTATACTTACACAATTTTATAATTATCAACTTCTCCATAGTCAGCAATTCGGCTTCACGCAAGGGCGGTCTACGACGGATGCTGGTGTCACATTATTTAAACATATATTTAGTGCATGGAAGGATCGGAAGGATGCTATAGGTGTTTTCTGTGACTTTTCAAAGGCATTTGACTGCGTAGACCATAAAACACTTCTCTTAGATTTGAAACACTACGGAATAAATGTGAAAAACTTAAAACTTATGAGATCATATTTAGAAGGGAGGGTTCAGAAAGCTGACATAAATAGGACTAAATCGTCAGGGTCGGAGGTTAAGATGGGAGTGCCACAGCGACCTATTTCGGGGCCGTTCCTTTTCCTCGTATATGTAAATGATTTGCCGTTCATTGTTCAAAACATGTCAGAGATAAGCAGATCACACGTCACTTATTTTTAAAATTAAGAGACAAGAAAATGACCTTGTAAATACAAATAAGGCTCTCTCTAAGGTACTATATTGGTTTACTACTAATAACTTATTATTAAATTTAAAAAAGACAATATGTATACAGTTGTAGTCAAATATACACTACCAAATGTCAAAATGGTTGACAGCAATGTTATTTTGGAGAATGATAAACTAGACCTTGTGTTTCTAGGTATCACAATTGATGCAAAGCTTCAATGGGGTCAACTTCAACTGCCAGGCTTGTGTATGTCACCAGGCTGTATCTAATGAACCGTGATAGCTTAGGCAGTTAAATTTTCACAGATGATGTATTTCTGTTGCTGCTGTAACCACAAATACCAAAAACAGTTTAAAATAAATATTTAAGGGGGCTCCCATACAACAAACCTTGTCTAAAGACAGCGCTCGCCATCTAGCGGTCATCTATGTTTGTTGTGACATACGTCATGTCGTTAAATCTCAATGTTTAACGCTTCTTGTTAGTTTCTATAGATAGCGCTGTTCTCAAATTCGATCTTTTTATAGCGTTGGATAATGGTACAGAACCCTTCGTGCGCGAGTCCAAATCGCACTCGGCCGGTTTTTTTTTATTTATTTTGGCTGCCTACAACGATAATGCATAAAACATTACAACAAACAGTCCATAAAAGTGAAAAATGTGGAATTTTGTCAGGAAATCTCATATTTGGATCTGGTAACCCTCACATCACGTAGCACTGCGTAATAAGGGGAGCTCACAAACTAGTAGGCATTCCCCTTTATGACATGACCTCCCGCACGGTATGTCAACAACAGGTAATATGCATAAGGATTATGCACGATAGCGAGTGTAATCGATGCAATAAAGTACAAGATTAATAAGACAACCTTCATCACCGCCGTCATCACCCGGAAGCGATCTCAGTGCTAAATGCACACTGTAACAATTTACCGAAGCAGGAAATATAAATAAATCCATAGTCAAGGGCAATGTAAGTTAATTATGCGCAGTTATTGTACACATCCAAGTAAGTAGGTGATTAACTGATTACAGACGTGACATGTTAAATTTATTATTTTGGGGTTTTACCTTACAGGAGAACATTTTTCTTCGGTACCTACCTGTAACTAAGTTACTTCTAAATTAGGCCTGTTGGTCTCAACGTGGCAATCATGGGCACAAATTAAAATTGAGTTCTAACATTTTGTTTATTTACAATACAGACTTATGATAAAATAGAGACTAGACCTAAAAATATAATTTTTTACTTAGATAACACCGATACTTACATCGGAACTCTCGGTCTGCTAGTCCAACTCGCACTTGGCTGGTTTTTTTTTAATCCAAGACCAGTAGGTCTTGCTATATCGCCTAGGGGAAACTAGCCCAGTCAGCCAAATCACGACGAAATGCTATGTGAGTCATAGTTGCGATATATACAACGTATCTATTATTTAAACTTGGAAACCTTGAAGCAAAAGATCAGTGAAAATTTTCTTTATTTTTTCTCCTTTTTTGTACAAGCTTGTAACTTGACGCAGTCATTTTGAATTACAAACTTTTGCTTATTACATACCTACTTTCAATTAATTATTGACACTAACGAGACTTTTTTTCAGGTTTTGCGTTATTTCAACACCAGTTGTAGATGGGCAGACGAATGGACCAATCAAAATATATCTTGTTCTTATGGCATTTCAAAGATATGCAAAATGTATGTGAATGAATATTTTAAGGTAAGTACAGTCCTACATTGACAGCTGCTACTGGCGCTGCATTCGTTAGTGACAGCAAAGTTGTATAAAGGCATACAAAATTGGTCGTAACCACTGGATAGAGCCTTGAGGGGCTCTAATCGTCAATACGAAAAACTTTTATTATAGGAAAAGCTTTGAAATTGCGAAATAAATATGACCTGTGCATAACAATAACGCATAGTAAGCTCCGATTGTAGTCTTTCCTTTTTCCAAAAAATCTATTTAAATGACTGCCCTAAAGGTGGGCCACGTTTCGTGAACGTGAAAATTCATTCAGATTTCGCTTATACTCGTACACGTCTAAGCATTTCTCAGAAGTTGTTACACGATTTCGGTTTTGGTCGGCTGTCAGTAAACACGACAGCCATCTTGCAGAATATGGTACAACGCATGAAAACCTCGTATAGTCGACACGTTCTCAGCATCATCTCATTCGCGGATCTTCACATGACGGTCTACCAAAACAATATTGTGGATTTTATTTACCAACTGCTCACTGGTAACCTTCATCTGCCCTCATGGGTGCCCGGTGTCATTGGTGGTAGTACGTGGTGGTGGTTCACAACGAAAATTAGTAAACCACTTACGTACCATTGGAGCGCACCATTTTTAATTCTAAAAGGTTTAGATAGAACAGCATTAGCTTCGTAAGGAGTTATTAATTATAAAAGAAAAAATAATTAAAAATATTTATTCAGGCCTAATTTCATGGAGTAATTAAACTGCCCTCGCAGAATCAGAAATTACATAAAAATAAGAAAACCTCGAAAAAATATTTGCTGAAAATAAGGCTATTTGTTAACTTTTTTCTGCCAATACTACGTGTATAAATTTCTCGCAAGTATGACAAACGCGGTAGTACGTATATAACTATTCTTCATTACAAAGTAATCACGTCACTAATAAAACAACAAGCCAATTCCGTAATGCAAGGTCAAGAACATTAGTGTTTATTTTGTTAACAATCCTTCGGTCCGGCCATCAGTCGTGCGCAATACCTGAAAAAAAAAACTGCTACGCTTACCTAGATCTGGTATGGAGCTGGAAGGTTCCTCGAAGACGGGCGGCTTGTGGTGGTGGCGCGGTGGCGGCGGCGGCGGTGGCGGACGCATGCACTGGATGACGGAGTGCGCGGGCGCCGGCAGCAGCACGGGCGCGCGGTACTCCTTGCCGGGCGGCGCGGGCAGCTCCAGCCGCCGCGGGGCCAGCCCCTGTCCCGGACCCTCGCCCTCGTACGCCTCCTCGCGCTCCATCTTCGGTGACAGCATCGGGTAGCACTGCATTCTTTGCACTAACTGTTCCCGGCAATACTGACCAGTCCACACCACAAAAAGTCCGAAAAGACAGCTTCAATATTTGACGGGGTAGAAAATGCGCGTGTATTTTAAAAGTTTTAAGAAATAAAATGTCACAAAGTTTTTTTCACACGTGGAAATACGCACTTACTGAGGGGAAATTCTCTCAATATTTACAATCAGGAATGTTCAATAGCGACGCATGGGTGTCACATAAAAGTGCAAGCGCATGCAGCGCCGGACGGGGCCGGGGCTCGAGCGTGTGCGTGCGTAGTGCGGCGCGCGCCGCTCGACTCGCGAGACTCGTCCGCTCGCCGCGGCCAACTTTCTCTCACTGGCAGGCAGGCGGTCGGGTCGCGGCCGGACGAAAGTGAATCTGCACTAGGGCCGCACCCCGCGCCGCCCTCGCCCCAGGTGCCTGCACGGTGCAGCCCGCCCTATACCGCCGCCCTAGCCCGCTGCCTGCAGCCGCCCGCGCGCACGTCTACTATAACCTTAACTGTGACCTTTCAGCAAGTGCACTGCACTTTCGGGTGCCAGACCTCGCTCGAGCGTTCACCTTGCTACTTATTGATCTTCTTTTTAATATCTGCCAAATAATGAAACTGAGTTGGCTTTCAAAGACTACTACTACTCCAGTAGATCTCGAAAATGGGATGGTGTATTGCACAGACACGCTGTTATTCAGAAAGAGCCCATTTAGGCTCTATGAAGGATTAGTACATTACTTCAGAGGGAAGAAAGTGACAGTTCCATACCGAGATTATGGCATTTGCGCCACGAGCTTGCGAGGGGCGCAATCCATTTGAGGTATGGAACTGTACTTTATCCTGAGGTATGTATAGTGCTTTTTATTACACCTACGAGGAAAATTATAGACATAAATGCATATAAATGTTTATATTTAGTTAAAAGTACAATTATTAAAAGTGCAGCTATTATAAGATGTTACATTTTGTCCGGGTATCTTGATATTTTGAGACATGTTTACATCTTGAGTTGTTAGTTGAAGGCTTGAAGAAGGCTGCGGTGATGAGCTACGAGGAACCACTGGTAAGGGCATTAGTGTCGCGCTTGTACTCGGCTGAGGCTGAAGCGATGATGAAACTGGATTATTAGTGAAAGCTATTGATTCTGTTATTTGTTCGTTGATCCGTTTTTTATTTCCTATTGAGTTCCCTATATAGCCTTCTAATTTCGTTTTTAATTTTCTGTATGCACCAAGGAGGTTGGTAACTGGTAAAAAAAAAACTGTATGTGGCCAGTAACAATTTACTTGAAATTTAATTAGTAGACAGTTAAAGTCTCTTTTCACTTCTCATGCTCTAAAAGTTCGTCTTTATGTCGTGCGTAGGCGACATAAAGTCGCTTTTTATGCTCTAGAGCATAAAGTAAAATCTTCGTCGAAGACCAAGGCAATCGCTGCAACAGCCACACGAACATCTTTAACTTCATACAACAACCTCTTTATTTTATTTCGTTTCGTTCGTATTCTAAGACCAAGGCAAAGATACCAAATATCGCATCACAAATACAATCTAATACAACATTAAATATGCCAGAAAAAACGATTACTTTAAATATTTCTCATTGCTCTAATGTAACTTTCAATTTTAATTAAATTAGCATTTACTATATTTACATGTTGCTGTTTCATTTCCTCGCAATCGAAGTGAAAAGTAGAGTGTACAACTCGTCCATAAAACCCATTTTACACTCGACTTTATATCTATCCTCGCTCGCAAGCTCGCTCGGATGGATAAACGTCTCGAGTAAAATGGTGCGTTTTATGCACTTGTTGTACAATCTACTATTGCAGTATGACTGCTGACAAATTAAAAAAAAACCGGGTATGTAATGGAATTTTATACATACTTCCCACCCTTGGGTCGGAAGGATTTTCATACAAACTTCCATACCTTGGGATGAAAGGATTTGAAGGGCGGGATAAAGGCGTTTCTTCCCTCAAATTGGTATAATTAGTATGTATTTTCAGAGCAGGTGTGATAAAAAATAATTATTGTGTCATACATTAACCAATGACCTTGAAATATAATACTGTATCGCGGTACTTTATCGACCGTTTCTTCATTGCTTAGAAGGCATACTCGTAATTTTTTCACGCAGCTGATCCATATACATTCACCAGTTTGATCCGCTTCCGTCTTGACTCATCACCGTTATCAGACCACTTCTACCCACTGCTTGCCTTTTCCCTTCGTACTACTCGTGCAAATGAATGTATCTATGTGTAACGCAACTATTATGTGTACACATACATACATAAACTCACGCCTGTATCCTACAGGGGTAGGCAGAGACCAGGCACTGCCACTTGCTACGATCCTGACAGATCACTTTCACTTCCTCAACATTCATTAGTGGTTGTATGCACGCACGCCGGTTTCGGGTATTTTTATCTTGCCCTTTGCTAATACATCCCCTATTTGGTCGAAGTATGTCCGTCTGGGTCGTCCCTTACCGGCCCTTCCACCCACATTATGTGTAACAAATTAATTGCAAACCTTACATATTATTATAAAGTATGATGAGGTATGTAATTATAAAACATGCAAAAAGACCTTATGGGTAACCGTTACAGGTAAGTCGACCAAGCTTACAAGTTACAGCTGATAAACGATATATTATATTCTTAAATAGTACATAGAAAGTAGTTTACCGTAGCATTAGCAGATGATACGTAATAGGCGTTATCTCTTCCGTATGTGATACTGAGGGAACTGGATCGATAGGCCGCGGACGTTTGGGCACGCACGGGCGTCCTGCTGATAGCAACTGTACTGATAACGATCTACGAGATAGAGTCAGAACGTTGAATGCTCATCTCCGAGCGTGGCTAGAGCCTTCACTCCAATTCGGCGATAGGACACGAACGAAAGAAAGTGACGAATTCCTAATTCAGATAAACAATTTTGGTAATCATTAGTACCCATCGTAGAGGCGCGTAGCCACGTAGCAACGCGTTTTAACAGCGCGTTGAAAACCTCTAGGTATTTTCTACACAAAATATAGCGTCGTCGTATCTTTGATGAGTCATGCTTCGTATATTTTGAATTATAATTTTGATCTCACATATATTTAAGTACATAAATACCTGCTTTCTTTGGAGTAGAACGTGGTAAAAATTGGTTCGTGCAACACAGCTACTTTTGATAAACGTGTGTTTTCGACACGTTCTCAAATACATTTTTTTTTGATTGGATAATATTTGGTAATGTGAATGCGTACACGAATAATCCAAATAAATACTTCAGATACGTACGTGGCAGCGAAATAGTAACTAATATTAAAGCAAATATTTAGTTCAAAGTCGACCTAAAATACAACTCAACATAGGAAGGATGATGCTTATCAGTTCCCAGAAGGAATTATTTCCATTTCCAGAATACCGGGGGTTAGTTCAGGAGTGTGGGGGTATGGCGGTGGGGCGAGACGTGGGGGGCGGGAGCGCGGGTCGCGGTAAGGAGGAGAGGAGGGAAGCGCCACGGGGTCACTGCCATCGGCGCAACTGGCTGCCGGCGCAAGTTCAAAGGGGCTGCATTATATTCTATTCAAACTAACGAAACTGACTACCCACAGAACAATGAGCGAGATCAAGAAACTACCCCTCGTATGCTGTCTCGAGGAAAGCTTACTGATTTGTATTAGAAAAAGCAGTTCAATAAGTATGCAAGTTACCTCAAGTGTGTCTAAGTACCCAGGCCGAAAGAGAAATGTGTATAATTAACTTTTAGTGAAAGATCGATAAATTGCTAAGATTTTTTATCCTTCTCAGATAAATTGCTAAGATTTTGTAAGGTTAGTTCAAGTTGTTGTGCGTGGCGGTCGCGGTGGAGATCGCGGTGGCGATATATAATATGTCCATGCATACATATTATATACGTATATCTACTTTCTTCTCCAATGTATTAGTCCAGTCCATGCAAAGGTTGTCTGGAAGAGATCACTTTTAGTGATAAGGCCACCATATCAACTCTTAGGTTAAGAAATATCTGTGTAATTTCCATTTTTATGTACAATAAAGTTTTCTTTATATGTACGTCGATGTAAATATTACTGCAGTAAAAATACGTAGCCACCGCCACCGCGTTGGTGTGTTTCATCCTTCACAACAACTTTTGTATTACGACCTTTGAAGATTTTAATTCAATTTTCAATTTTTGTTTCATTTAAATGGATTGTTTTCTATGCAGGACAATGATTCACCGAGGGCTCCAAGATGAGTAGAGCGCGTAAAGCGCAGATTTATTAAATTAGGTACCTATTTATATAAACCCTGATATATAGTAGATTTTACAGCAAGTGCACAAAACGAACCATTTTTATCTGAGACTTTTAGCAATGATAGTAATATTGAGGATAAAATGGTTTTGTGGACGAGTTATAAGCTCTGCTTTTCACTTCGATTGCGAGGAAATAAAACATTAGTATAATTTAGCAAATTGAAGAAATTAATAAACGCACGAAAAAATTGTGCAGCCATATAGGCTGCACAAACTCGAATTTTGTGCTGCACAAATAAGCACTTTCAGAGCAGGAGAAGAGAAAAAATATAAATCTGAGAAGAAACTTGTAGAACAAAAGTTGTAAAACACAAACATTTGTTTGGGGTGTTTCAAGAATTGAGAACTTGTGAGCGAATCCTGCGTGTAATCGTGCTGCGCGCCTCCAGCATGTTGCTCCAATTGACAATAAAAAATCTGATCAACCGCCTACAGCACGGTTCATTTAGGAAAGCAACAGAATAACTATTCCATTCTCACAAACACAATATGGACGGCAATATTGTACAAGCGAAAGGCAAATAGATAACTTCCACCACAACACAATCACTTGTCCTGGTCCCAAACTGGGATACCCTGTGTCATGGTAACAAGGCAAGGACACCATAAAGAAGGAAATACACTCAGACTGTGGTCATTTGTACTAATCCTCCTTCAATCCCCCAGTGGGAATCGAACACATGATCTCCGGTATAGTAATCAGATGTGATACCGCTAGACTAAAGAGGCAGTCAAGTCGAGCTATCCAGTCCCTTTCTTTAATTAAAAGAGTTATAATGTATGTATAATGTAAATAATGTTTAATATTTAATGCAATTAATTACGCAATAGTTTAAACTGTAATGTAATTATTTTTCTTGCAATAATAAATAAATAAATAAGGTAAGAAGCGTAATTATATCGTTGACTGCGTCGTTGGTCTCGCGGTTAACACGCTTGACTGCCAAAACAGGGGTCGGTCGTGGGTTCGATTCCTACTGGAGGCCGCCGTACATGTATTGCCATGTCTGTGACGTCCTTATTGTCTGGTTACCATAGCAGGCGTCCTGGTTTGGGACCAGGACAAGTGATTGTGTTGGCTTTCTTCCACTCTAATCCACTGCGCAAATGTGTGGAAGTAATATTAAATTATTATCACTCTGCAGACATTACATTACTAAGAGTCTAAGAGAGGATAAGAGTCCTCCAGGCCGCGCCGTCGCGTCGCGCCGGGATATAAAAGGAAGCAAGAGACCAGCCGTCTGGGTGCAGAGTGAAAGTTGCATGGGAAGGGCACCGGGGCACGGCGGCACGGCGGCGGCACGTGGGGTGCGCGGCAGACCCGCGCAGAACGGCGGCGTCCCGTGCGAAGGAGGCTTTTCGTCCAGCTCTAAACAAGTCTCAATCCTTTAGTTTAAATACTTTTATATACTAATGCCATACAAAAGTTATTTTAAAAC
This sequence comes from Yponomeuta evonymella, assembly GCA_963969515.1. NCBI lineage: Eukaryota > Metazoa > Arthropoda > Insecta > Lepidoptera > Yponomeutidae > Yponomeuta > Yponomeuta evonymella. The sequence goes on from OZ018346.1 coordinate 10,694,109, forward strand.
ATTACATTTGTAAACATCGTTTTAAGAGGCTACATGAGGTTCACCAGCGCCACCAAAATCGTTAGTGAAAACTATCTACTTCAATAAAAAAAACATGTCTTTTTTACTGATCGTTTTTCTAAAAAGTGGGGTGGTCACAGCAGACGCTAAGTGAGACGGAGCGAAAGTGCAGACCCTTTCTCCCAGGGTACCATCGCCTGGCCATCCGGACGCTTCCCATCGGAACGACTAAGACCCGAGGGCTTTAGTTTGTTATTTATTTCATAACCCAAATGTGAAAAAATAAAACCTCTTAACTTGAATCCCATTTCCTCGCGTTCTGTCACTACTGCTGGGATAAATAAACAATCGTTCTGTGTTTAAACCCGTCAGTCACCCGTTTACTTTGACATCACCATGCTTTGTAGTTTCCTAAACCTAAGCAGCTCTCTAACTTATTTTCTAATTTAAATGTACCTATTATTGGTTCCCGTAACACCGTGGTATAGACCACACCACACAAATCTTTTTGGCGGTAACGTGAACATAGTTACAGATTGTTTGCACATCGCTTACTGTCCACAGAGTACTTACTGTCTTTACAGAAAGCGACTACTTCAGTAATTGACTAATAGTAATTTACTACGCATTACGCTACATCAATTACTCACATATACACTGTAAAGACAGCGATGTGCGAACGATCTCTCCAATTGTCTCCAAACTGGAATCAAATCAAGAGAATTCATGTAGAAGATAGTATGATTTTATGAGTAAAGTTATCCACACTACGTACCATAGTACATAGTGTGGATAATTTTACAACGATTTTCCATGCTTCTGATTAACTTTCTTAAATAAATTTAACATTTTATACTTTGTAATCAATAAATCAGCCATTAAAGAGGCATTTAATCAAAGATATGCTGTTATTTCTGCAAGAAATGTTTAATAAATATTTTTGAGGCTATCTTCGTTTCGTTACAAAACTTTGCTTTTTGAGTTTTGCTATAAACTATAACTTTCCTTTTTTTAGTGAAAACCATTTCATGACGTTTTTATGTTGAATTTGTTCCATAAAAATATCTGAAAATAAGCAAAATTTATAAAACAAAACAAACATGTCGGAATCAGAGCAAATCTCAGTAGCGCCATCTGTAATTAGTTTCGTGTTGCCATCCCCATTGTGTCACTCCCATGACTGACTCGTCGTTTGCAGAAGTAGTCGTCCAAGACAGGAATGATTCGAGTTGACAATAAGAAAACAAAAAAAACTTAGGCCGACTTACTTACTCCACTTTTGCAAATGTGGCTTACCTAGATGGCATTTCACTAAAATAATTCTTCCTACAAAAGTGAGATGAGAATTTATGCAATGAGGGCTTTTCAAATCGTCATTAAAAAAAAATACAGTACCGCAAGTTACCGATAGATGGTGCTGACGTCACATAATATGTCAAAATTGACATGACATCACTGTACCTTCTCTGTGGTTTCTGTCACGTTGCTCGCTTGTTTCGTTGACGAGAGGAGAGATGATTAGATTATCACAGATTAATGACGATGTGCAACATTTAAAACGTATGATGACATTTGTTCTCCTTGCAGCGCCATCTAGTTTTTGTTAATGAAACTCAACTGGCAGCTGTCATTGAAAAGCCCTCATTCGGCCTTAGCGCGCTTATGTCGCTGCAGTTGGCACTGTCGTTTGCAACGTGCTGCCCACAGAACAGAGAAAGTGCTGCCCGTGTATCAGCGCCCTTAGTCTTAAACTATATGTAAAAAAACAATTTTGTCTAAAAAAAATATGTACTTAAAATTGTCTCATCACTCACACTTAGGCAGTTTTGTGGTATTCTTCTCCCACTTTGTACTATAGAAGACTTCGTCTCATACGCCATACGGCCGTATTCAGGCAAGTTCTTGGTGTGGAGACTGTTAAAATGCATAACTGTGTACGTACCCATTTTATTTTAAAAAAAAATCTTATTCAAGAGCCAGACATTAGATAGACCTTCTGCGCAAAGACATCGCCAGGCGTAGGGCGCTGCAGCCAAGTCCGCGCCTGCGCCGCTGCAGCCGCTGCGTCAACCCCCTCGATCAATAGGTATGCAACCATTCCATTCCAACGATGGGGAACTTGCCTCAATCTTAGATTAGAGTGGCATTGTGTTTTTGCCATAGATAACATAGAAAAACTAAAAAAATAAAACCGAAAAAAACCGGGGTTAAAGGGTGTCAAAAATCAAGTTTTTCCATTGAATTCTAATCTTTTTATTGAGATTGTGACGTCACAGGTTATGCAGATTTGTTTGGAGCGTTAGTTTTTATTTCTATGGAGTCAACGGTTATAGGTGAGTGACCAACACCTAGTACATTCCCTTCTGAAATGTTTTATGCATTATGTACAGCATGGTTCATAAGTGCCACCGCAATCAGGCGTAAGTCCGGAACACTCAGAAAGTATGATATTGTGGTAATGCTACTGTCTTATTTTATGTGAACTAATCTGTAATACGTACATATAATTTAATCGTGAAAGTATGGCTAATTTTTTAAGCAATTTACTATTATATGTTCCATTCTGGTTAGAGACGCCCCACGGAACGTCAGATATGAGGGCTTTTAGAATTTTATTCAATATTTTTTAATAGGATTTTTGGAAAAATTACATGTGCTCCAGGTAGATGAATATCCCAACTATGTATGGTATTTGTTGCAGAAGTTTATTTTAATATTTAGACAGTGATTCAAGCGGAGCCGCAGAAAATCTCACCCCTAAAGAAATGCTCAGGTACTGCTTGGGACTACCAATAGTGACATGGGATATTTTATTTTCCCATGACACTTCTGGCAGTGCCAGGGATAAAATTGCATTTCCAGTGACAATACACTGTTGCCAGCCGATCACCGACTCGATATGAATAATTTTATAATCTTGACTCTACACACCCTGTAGTTATTTTGTAAAAGCTACACTAATATTATGACGAGGTAAAGTTTGTATCTCCGAAACTACTCATCCGATTTTAAAAAATCTCTCACTAATATTTAGAATCCCTTCAGCCACGTTCGTAACCAAATTTTCGTAACCAGTTACGAATGTGGACTTTTTATCGCTGTTTCGTAACCAGCTACAAGCCAGTTACGAATGTGGATTTTTTTTCCATTTTCGTAGCTGAAACCTCAATGAGCCGGATGGATGTGGAAGTACCAGGAGACCATACATGGCTAAGAGGTTTCAGCTACGAAAATGGAAAAAAATCCACATTCGTAACTGGCTTGTAGCTGGTTACGAAACAGCGATAAAAAGTCCACATTCGTAACTGGTTACGAAAATTTGGTTACGAACGTGGCTGAAGGGTTTAGAATGGACCTTCCGGGTGGACGGAAGCCTTATATTTTATCTTTGAAGCGGGTGAAGATGCGGGCAGAGCTTGTTTTTAAATACAATGAAGTGGATATATTTATTCTCACGCGTCAAAAAAACATACCATACAATCGACATACTATAGTTCATCTACGATCAGTTATCTGACAGCGACAGACGGTGACATGAGGAAAAAAAACTATATTAAAAAATAACCAACAACTTGACTGCTAAGCAAAGCAGACAGGCAGACTAACCTAGATACCTCGCAAGGAGTTACAATGTTGAATTTGGGTACTGGCTGCTTAGTAGTTAAAGCTTAGCGGTCGGGTTGTTGCTTATTTTTTTATTTAGTTTTTAGGGTTCCGTACCCGAAGGGTGCTAAACGAGACCCTATCACTAAGATTTCACTGTCCGTTTGTCTGTCTGTTGGTCACCAGGCTGTATCTCATGAAGCGTGATAGCTAGACAGTTGAAAATTTCACAGATGATGTATTTCTGTTGCCGCTATAACATCAAATACTAAAAATAGAATAAAATAAATATTTAAGGGTGCTCCCATACAATAATTGTATTTTTTTGCCGTTTTTTGCTCGATATTAAAAGTTGTTTATATTTATGAGTAAAAAGCCCCTTAAAACTTTGGCAGTTGATTAAAATGCCACCCGGTATGGCCACTTATACTACGTTTACAAAGTCTTACTTTGGAAGCGATCGAAATACTTTCGTTCAAGCGGCTCTTCGCCCTCGTTGGAGGCTGCAGTGGAACGCCCTTGCAAGGGCAGTCTAATGTCAGCCTGGGTGCCAGTCGACGCCCTCGCCGCCCGCCCCATACCTCCACCGCTTGATGGTATACAGAACGAAAAGCAACTGTATAAATAAACAATCGCGTACGGTTTTTATTTATTTTGAAAAGAATAAATGTGGAGTTTCTTTGTTAGCTTCTTCTCCACATAATCCATTAATTGTGAAACTAACAACTTTGACGTTCATTAAGTAAACATTCTGTTTTTACAATGAATAAAAATATTTGAATTGAATTTAATTGAATTGAATATTTATTTTATTGACGAATGTTCTAACCCAAAACCGGAAAATACCTGTTATAAATTTCTGGTGGGCAATAAAGTGTTCCTTACTCTACCAGTTTAATATACTTAAACTTACATCGTGCTATTAATGTAACGCAAAATCTGAAACCTGTTTCTTAAGTTTAGATATTTTTACCACGTCCAATAAGACAAAGTTTATGATTCTCAATTTCTTTTTTTTCATAGATACGGTTTTTTATTGAAAGAGAAGGAGTTTTAATCGATTCTGAAGTATTCAGGTTTTACCTTATGTCAGTAACACTTTATCGTGCATATGACTTATTTTTTGATTTACGCCGTCATTAACATGAACCAACATTCCATTTAGAATGAGTGATTATTGCGATAGATTTGCTGAAGGATACGTATATGACAAATCAAAATCAAGTAAGTTAAATTATGCACTTCATCATCATCATCAGCCCTTTGATGCCCACTGCAGGACATAGGCCTCCCTCGTGGTTTTCATAACCATGAGGGGTTTTGCCATAGTCGCCACGCTTGGCAGGGGGGTTGGCGATCGCAGTATGCGGTTGGAATCTCAGGAAGACGCTGCTGCCCGTCTCCTGGTAATTTATTTCACTTATTTATTGTTAATGTATCTCAAATACTGGGAAAGCCTATTAATGGGGAACTTGCGTCTAACTTAGATCATTATTTTAATTTTTTATTTTACTAATTACATTATAAATGCAAGAAGCATTCTTTTCCAGCAAACCTTTGGTATTAAAGAGACTGGCGACGGGTAGTGCAAGAAAAAGATCAAATACAATAACAAATTTACCTAAACCTAGGGAAATACATTAACTTAAACGTATGGGAGGGGGAGGGGAGCGGGATTTATAAAAATTATTATAAACCTACATAAATGATAAGACATAAATTTAAAAAAAATAAATTGTTGTGACATCGCTTTTAAATCAAAGAAATCACAGGGTTAAAAAAACACAGACGTAGCGTAGCATAGAAATGGTGTGTAGTAAGCTAGGAACTCTACCTTCATGTATGTACACGAGCTACACCCACACAACACAATTATACACTAAAGTGCCCTATCCCCCATTACTCTGCGCGCATCGACGTCAATGACACATGCATTTTGTGCCCACAAAAATTGGTAAAAATGCCGTCTTGTACGCTACAGTCCTGCAAAAACCATGTTGGAAAATTTAGTAAGGCCCAAGGAGTTACCTACCATGCGTAAGTTTTGAGGATTCCTGATTAGTTTTTATAATTCGGTTTTATTTGCTTTTCTTTTAAAAAGGGGAATAAAAATGTGACAGATAAAAAAATATGTTGCCAGAAAGATTTTTTAATAGTGGGAAATTTTGTACCCGTCGTATTTGCCAGATCAAATCCGTTTGTTTTTAGGGTTACGTACCTCAAAAGATAAAAATGGACCTCTAATAAAATAATTTTTTTTAATATTTAATTATTCTGCATCGAAAAACCTTATAACCTTAACTTACCTTGTTTTTATAATTTATAGTTTTCCTCGAAATAAATACGACCGAGATGATTGGGTGCAGATAATCCGAAACTGCAGGAAGGAAAATGACTGGCAACTAAGATCTAAAAAAATGCGCATTTTTTGTTCATCTGGCAACTCCTAAAGCACAAACACACCGTTGCAGGGCGGTCATTTATAAACTTCATTTTCACTCCATCTGCTCGAAATGATGTATTTTGATGCCCAAATTTAGGACCCAAAACACGCTATTGTTGTTCAAGCTAAGATGCATCATCACCTCACAATTGGGTTTTGAATCTATTTACCTTTATGTACCTTTAAGTAAATAGACTCAAAATCCAATTTTGAATTTATATACTAATGCACTCATTTACTAAGAAGTCGGACTTCTCTTTCACTCTTGAGGATTCGTCCTATATCTATTTCGCTCTAACCCAAGCAATAAGTTTTAAAACCGAGTTTGGAACTACTTACTGAATTACCAAACGCTTTGCTGCAAAACTTCTAAGTACCTAATTGTCAAATATTTGAAATTGGAACACAAGTTTTTTTTTCTATGCAAATATCAATAACATTGGCGCGCTTTTTTTGTCTATTTTTAACCGACTTCAAAGAATTCGACGCGTATATTTTTTTTTGTCTAGTTTCCTCCATAACTCCGTCAAATCTTAACCGATTTCGACAATTCTTTTTTTATTCGAACAGGTATAACGTCCCATTGGTCCCATTTTAATTTGGCGAAGATCTGATGGACACTTTCAGAGATGGAGAACGGAACTCTTCAATGGACAGCAGTAAATAAGCCCTAATGGGGCCCATCCTTTAGTAATATCCGTATGTTTAATAAAATAGCGTAAAAATAGTCCCAAGTTAATTTGGTGATGTTCTGGTGAAGACTTTCGGAGATGGAAAAGAACAAAAAATTTTAAAGCAACGAGTTACCTACGTAGAGTAAATTATGGTTATAAGAGACTTCTTTATTTTACTTCCGCTCCCCCAGTAAAAAATGAAAAATTAAAATTTTTAAGTAAAAAATAAAAACCGACTTCGAAACACTACAGCACTAAAAAGTTAGAAATAATTTAAATAATTAGAAGTATTTATACATGTAGGTATTGTAGAAATATAATTAAATTATATTTCTACAATACCTACATGTATAAATACTTCTAATTATTTTTGTAGTCGGTGCCCAGTTTCAAGACCAGCACATATATTTTGGGCACCGGCTCCAAATTATACTTCTACAATACCTCCATGTATTAGGGGTTAAAGTATGAAATTGCCGTTTTATTGCAATAGGTTCTTTGAATTGACATAGAATCTTCATGGTTTGAGGTTTTCGAATGAAACTTTTTTCAAATGGTTTCTATGATGTTCTTTTTTTAAAAAATGTGAAACATTTGAATATCGACTTTCAATTGTTTTTGTTATTCAATTTAGACAAGAAAGATGGATACTGCGAAAATTCGAGTGATTTTTGAATACGAGTTCCGACGCGGAACTAACGCGGCAGAAACAGCCCGCAATATCAATGCTGCGTTTCTACGACTACGTAGAAAAAAAAATTGCACGTTTATTTGTCTTTTAACATGCCCATCCCTCCGATTGTATTAAAATATTTTCAGTGCAAGTTCTCCGTTGACAAACGTCGACTGAATCATCTTCAGATTTAGTGACTAGGTAGATAATTCGCTTATAGGACAAAGAAAGCACGAAAACAAACAAAAGCGTTTATATGTCGATCGTGCTAGTTTAGCTTACATAGAAAGAATGAAGCACGAAAAGCCAGGGGGCTGCGGGGTAGGCGGGGGCGAGGGCTGACACGAGTTTAGGGCCGAGCCGTTGACACCGTTCGAGGACGCACGCTGAAGGTCACAGAGGACCTCAGTGCCCCTGGACCCGAGGGCAAAACTCGGCCTTGGACCTCTTCCGCGAATCCCTTGCGACCCTTCAAATTATAGAGCGAATAAAACGACTTGTTTACTCAAATGCGGAACTCTATGTTGAATTGCTCCTTATAGGTCTTAACAAAAGGTGTGTACAATAATCTCACCCGTAATGTGAATGTTCAATTTGGACAATTTCAACTCAAGTTATCCCAGTGTTTCAGAATATATCTGACATTACTTATGTACAGTCGACAGCATATCAAGCTTTCCGTACGTGCACTATGATCAGTTACGTTAAGGGCTACGTTGCAATAAAAAGTAAAGGTTGACCTGCTGTCGACTGTACAAGGTATAGTACAACATCGTGTATTTATTCATCCGAAAATAGGGAGTTCTACTCGTCAAGCGAACAATTTTTACTATTGGAAATTTTTACTATCAGCTTTTACATACCCTAATACCGCAGGTTTAGTAGGTACTTTAGCATGGAACGGCTGAATTTTGTTTCACAAAGTTTTCCCATAGTAAAATTTGTTCGTATTAACAATATCAACCACCCATTTTTTGGGTTCCGAACCCCAGGGGTGCCAAACGGGACCCTATTACTAACTTCTCTATACTTCACTGTCCGTCTGTTTGTCTGTCACCAGGCTGTATGTCATGAACCGTGATAGCTAGGCAGTTGAAATTTTTACAGATGATGTATTTCTTTTGCCACTATAACAACAAATACTAAAAAAGCATAAAATAAATATTTAAGGGGGGCTCCCATACAACAAACGTAATTTTTTGCCGTTTTTTGCTCAATATTAATAACTGCAACAGGTAGACGCTTGAAATATTCACAGAATATTAAGTTCTCTATTCGCTTCAAAAATAAGTAATTAAGTTAAAATAAAATAAATATCCATTTTCTTCCGTGGATGTCGTAGAAGGCGACTAAGGAAATACATTACCAGGAGACGGGCAGCAGCGTCTTCCTGAGATTCCAACCGCATACTGCGATCGCCAACCCGCCTGCCAAGCGTGGCGATTATGGCAAAACCCCTCATGGTTATGAAAACCACGAAGGAGGCCTATGTCCTGCAGTGGGCGTCAAATGGCTGATGATGATGATGATGAAAATAAATATTTAAGGTGGGCTCCCATACAACAAACGTGATTTTTTGTCGTTTTTTCTCGATCTTTGTATCTAATGTTGTATAGATAATGGTACGGAACCCTTCGTGCGCATGTCCGACTTGCACTTGGCTGGTTTTTGGATATACTAGGGGGGGGTTCAATAAGTAGAGATAATGAATAAGATGCAATTAACTTTTATCAGATGTTATTTTATTTTTCAACATAGTCACCTTTTAGTTGTATACACTTAGGACATCTTTTTTCTAAACCTAAAATTCCTTTCTTAAAAAAAATCTTCATCTTGATTCTCTAAAAAACCTTGTGCTGCGGCGATCACTGCGTCATCATCGTCGAATTTCTGACCTCTTAGACATTCTTTCAATCTCGGAAATAGATAAAAGTCACTAGGAGCAAGGTCTGGAGAATATGGACGATGTTCTACCAATTCGAAGCCAGCGTCATTGATGGCAGCCATCGCAACTTTGGAATTGTGCGCTGGGGCGTTATCTTGATGAAACAAAACAACTTTAGCGAGTTTGCCAAGCCGTTTTTCGCATATTTCGTCACGCAACTTTTTGATTTGTTCTGCGTACCTATTCCCCGTGATAGTGGCTCCATGACTGAGGTATTCAATCATCACTACCCCTTGGCTGTCCCAAAGAAGAAAACCCATGATCTTGCCGGCGGATGGAAAGGCCTTGAATTTTTTAGGGGTCGGTGGTGATGGTCTCTTCCAAGTCATGGATTATGTTTTTTGTTTCAGTGTCGTACCTAATGGTGAAGCCATGTTTCATCCATAGTTATAAATCGAGCCAAAAACCGGTCAGGATCTTATAACAGTTCCAAACAGATTTGTGAAATTTTCAGCCTGGTTCGTTTTTGTTCGGCCGTTAGCATTCTAGGCACCCAACGCGCTTTTTCATTCCCAAATGGTTATATATTATATTACTTACACTCCCTATTGAAATCTTTAGTTCTTCATCTATAAAACGAACAGTAGTACGGCGATCCGCCAAAACAATTGTTTCAACATTAATTTGTTATCATTTCTTCACTTACTGCATTAGGGCGCCTTGAGCGCTCGTAGCCCCGGCTGCCTGAGTGATCTTAAACGATCACGAAGGTTAAGCAACACAGGGCGCGTTCAGTGCATGGATGGGTCGCCGTCTATGCCTAACGCTAGTGGCATTTTTCCGAGCTGTTCCGTGCTCCGCAAGGCACGTTAAGCTGCCGTCGATAGATGGCAGTCGTTAAGCCAAGTCAGAGGCCTTAGGGCGGCTTGACAACTTCTGACAGTAGACGAGCCACTAGTCTACAAGCCTCCACCAATCCGGACTTGGCCCCCGTAGTGGAGTATGGCCGTTACCTTCCTCAGGGAAGAGACCCGTGTCCCTCGGTGGGGACATAATGGGTTGATGATGATGAGCGCGAGTAGTCAAAGTGGATGTTCTTCCCCTCTTAAACTCAGCACACCACGCGCAACCGTAAAATAAGGAGGAGCATGAACCCCTAACGTATCTTGTCAAGTCTTGATTTACTTGTTCCGTAGTAAAATTTTTCAAACATAGACATGAAATCCATTCCAAATTTCACCATTTTCTATTACTTGTTGCGCCAGAACACAATGTAAGAACCTTCTATTATTGAAAAAACAAAATAGAATTATAATGTCAACAAATAAGTGGACTATGCCTGCCAGTATTTTCTTTTTCTCTATCCAAGGAGTTTATACCTCATTCTCACTACTTATTGAACACCTCTCGTATGAATATGAGGATTTTGTTACAACCTGTATAATCTATATATGTAATACAGAGTGCTATACTGACGCAGTGGAACAATGGCGAGGTCCTGTCCGAGTCCTTACACCGCAGGTTCAAGGCTGCTGGGATATAACTCATCTCTTATCGCTATCACGTCCGCAGGAAAACAACTCTCCTTATTGCTCTGTTGACGTACAATAATAAATTAAGTACTACTAGGTACTGACATGTTTTATTTTTACTTTCTAGTCCCGGTAGCATAAGCACTTGTCCCGCGCTCCAGAATGGATAGTCTCGTACTGCCATCCCACTTTAAGACATAAGGTTGGGCAGGTTGGGGAGATTCTTTGTCTATTTCTCGCGCACGGTATAGAGGTTCATGCAGTCGTTAATACACTGTCGGTATTATTCATATGAAACACTCTTCCTTAAAATATTTCTCAAATTTAGTTAAAACGGCCCTTCGCTCTACCCAATAGTATTTATACTGAATTTGAGGAGTATCTTAGCCGAACTATTTTTTAAAAGTAACATTAAAAGTAACGTATATTACTGAATCTTTCTGAATGTGAAATCCAAATAGCCTGAAATACCCCGAAGAAGACATATCAGTAGACTTTTTGTTGTAATATAACATAAACTCACGCCTGTATCCCAGAGGGGTAGCCAGAGACCAGGGACTTGCTACGATCCTGAAAGATCACTTTCGCTTCCTCAACATTCATTAGTCTACAAACCTACAAACCTATAATCATAAAAGAAAGCCTATCATAAAATTTCACAAAAAAAAAATACTTAGTCGGTCTTATTTATAAAAACTCGATTTCTTAAAACACTTAAAAACACCAAAATAGTCTGTAGTGGAGATTTTACAAGGAAAAGATGTAGTCACAGATTAAATAAACAGAGTTTTAGATTGGTTTTAAGGGAATCTTGTTTTTATAAGTAAGGCCAAATATCTTTAATTATTTAGTGAATCCGGACTTAAGTTAATAACTAATATCTTTATTTTCTTTTTCTGTTTGGCTATCTCCATGTTTATAAAATAAATTGATCGCTCTCTTGCGTCGTCTCGAACCTTTTCGCGGTTGTATTAAATAAATAGAATCCTATTATCCTACCTCACCACGCCGTCTCCCATCGGCGCATCTTGTAGCCCGCTCAAACTCATTACTGCATAGGTAGTACGAAAGTGGAGTCAAGCGTTTTGTGGCGCTAAAACATCGGAATTTGGCATTAAATAAACAGGAAAGATGCGTTTTTAACATTTAAAATACGCGAGTCGCGTCGTCTTACTACCCATCTTTTTATCATGTTGGTGACCATTTGTTGGCCCAGAACTCGGCCACGCGCACTCAGGCCCCTAGTATAAGGCCTCCAGCAAGTCTTCTAGAGAGCATTTTGACTGGCACAAGGTATACACAGAGAGGTACTCCATAGTCTGAGGGAAGACTCCGCAACAGCAGTGGTTTCGCCCATGCGATGTTACTACCGATGCTGATGGAATAAAATACTCAATATTACACAAAGATTTATCTTTTGGATCTGTTTGCGGAATATTGCCAAACGCAGCATAGGACGCCTACCAGCTCTCTGGACCTACGATGTAAGGCAGATTGTTTCATAGCGGCTGGATGAGGATGTTCGAGAAAAGAAAGATGTGGCGTGCATAGGGCAAGCCTATGCCCAACATGAATATTTGCGCTGGAATGATAGATTAGATTGGACTGAGCCACCCGAACATATTAATTAAAACTTCACTTTATGTTATACAGCACTTACTTATGCACTCTAGCAAGAAATATCATTTGTCCGCACAATCATATTATATAGTTTTGGGTATACAAGATGAAAAATGTTTTAAAAATTTCGATTGTTTATGTAGGTACCAAGATTATTAGTGCATACAATTCAATTCTACTTTATGGACTCACTGCATTAGTGCATACACATATTAGATGTTTTTTACCTGTCTGTTGTTTTTTTTTATGTTGTCTATGACTTTTGATTTTGACACAAAAAAAAGTTTATATGTAATGAGGTCGCACATTCGAAAACCTTTGTTTACCAAAACAACGTCTGAAAAAAATATAAGTTGATTCTTAATAATAAATTTCATATTATTCACTAAGCATCCCATAATAACCTTCCGACAAACAGTTCTCATTGCCTCAAAATTCTGACCGAGCCTCGATCGCTGTTGTGATTGGCTATAGTCTTGCCTAACACGTGACATTGGCGAAGTTGTACTGTATAATCAGTGCAGTGAGTCCATAAAGCAGAATTGAATTGATTAGTTTTTCCTTTTAATAAATAATTCAGTTCCTTTATCACCTTTAAATTTGTATACTCCTAATTTTAAAAGAGAAACTACAGCAATTTCTTTTAAAAGGTTGATTATGGTTTTCTGTGCATTAATCTGTGAATGTATAGAATCATTGGGCCGTACATTTTTGGGCGTACAATATTTGGTCGGACAATATAGTGACATCATCCTCTTTGATACTTTCATTTACAAAACGTTCATATTAACTTGACGCTTGACGTTGATACAATAATGTCCAAAACAAATACCAAAATGTCAGAAAACTAAGCAAATTATCGACACACGTATCCGCTACAATGATGCTGACCATACTATCTATAAATTTGCTTAGTTTTCTGTAATTTTGGTATTTGTTTTGGGCATTATTGTATCAACGTCAAGCGTCTTGTTAATGTGAACGTGTTATAAATCGGAAGTTGAATATATATTTTTTTTATTTATTGATACTTTTATTACGCTTAAAAAAAATCGTACAATGCGGCGGACTTAATGCAATAAGCATTTTCTACCAGTCAACCGCAGGAGGTAAGGGAAAGAGTTGGTAGGCGTGCAAAAAAAGGACAAGTTAATACAAGTTAAAAATATACTTTTATAAAATGTAATTAAATAAACTTACACATTAATATAGACTTACAATACCGATTTTATATTAAAATACAATAAGCCCTCATACCACTAAAAATACATATTATAATATCTACACATTATAAGGGGTCAGGGGAATACATATAATTTACCATACATACAATAAAAAAAAAAGATTAATAGTAGAGGACATACAACTGAAAGACCCTTATCATGAAGAGGGGCTAAGGGAGATTGGGGTAGCACTTCTCGAGGAAGTGTTCGCGGACAAGGGCTTTGAAAGAATTCCGAGAGGGCGCTTTACGGATATTATCAGGGAGAGCGTTCCAAAGACGAACGGCAGAGACGCAGAAAGAGCTAGAGACGTAACCAGAGTGGTGAGAAGGTGTACAAATAAGAAGATTTTGTGATCACAGAACAAATTTTTTGTTCTGTAAACATAATAATAATTTGGTATATAGTACGTATCTTAGTCGATAGAGGGCTGTTTACTTACGTCGTCTGCGAGAGATGCGCGAGAGATGATAGATCCGCAATTTTTTCCTTCCATATAAAGTATATATATAAAGTAAAGTATAAACCTAACTCATATTTAGCAGATTATAAAATCTGCCTACCTACTTATTTGCAGTCTCTCACCCGATTGAAGCTTTTAGCATTGCTCTTCACATAATAAGTTCTCAGCGCAAGAAGTCAACGACATCGCTGAAATCTGTTTAATCTTTAATTTCAGGTTAGCAGAAAATTCCAGCTTATTGCTGAAAGTCTGGTGGGGGTGGCCTAAGGCTAGGAGGGAAGCCAGTTGGGGGTGGAATGAGGGTTACGGTGCATCGGACGAAAGGGCAACTGCAGATAGCAGCCCAGACAGTCAACGTCCCTGCCTGCCCCCCACGCCCTGACCCCGCAGGGAGCTCGGCATCCGGCGAGCACACCACTGCACTACGTTTTTACCGCACACGGCCGCGTGCCCGCCGCATCGCTCATGTCTGCCCATTTAACTAATGTAAACTATTACCGCTCGCATATTTGAGACAGTCGGTCATATCGATTGCTATTTGGATTCCCCACCCAAAGGATGCTAAGTGCCAGTCTGCCTGTCTTACCTTGAAAGGGCTGTATCTCCTGAACCGAGTATCCAGCTGAAATTTTTCGCACGTATAGAATATGGAATTCAGCGGACGTTAACAGTACAATTAAAAAACAGAAAATAATAAATAAGGAGTATCCATACAAGAAACTGATCGAATAACTATCGTATAAATAGTAACGCATACAAGCTTAAAACTTGGTATGATTATAGTTTGCTTTAAATTGGGTTTTTACAAGTCTTATTTATAAAAACCCAATTCTTTAAACCACTCACTAAATACAGTTTAAGTTGATCTCTTCCTTTACGACAGCCTACTTAAACTACGACTCGTGTTTTTTCTAAATGAGACCGCTAAACAATAAATAATAAATAACTCAACAATTAATACTTCCACAAATAAAAGCGTGAGTCTGGCTACGTTTATGCTGTGAGATAGTACGGAACCATCGGCCCGCGATAGACTCGCACTCGGCCGGTTTTTTCACTCCGCTATCACACTGTATCTTATTTCGAAGATATCACGTACTGTGTCCGGAACAATACCGATCAATCGTCACGTACTGTGTCTGGAAGTATCGATCATAAGGAAACTTTTCGTATATGAATGCTTTCTAGGATCATTTAGGTACAATAGAATCTCTACTGTGCCTAAATAGGTTTTTATTATTGTAATATCTTTTTTAAATAAAATTGGTACTTAATGGACATAGGTGCATTAATATTGAAACGACATTGTCAACAAGTTAATATATCATAAGCAGCCTATATACGTCCCACTGTAGGGCACAGGCCTTCTCTCAGAGAGAGCTTAATCACCACGCGTGCCCACCGCGGATTGGCGATTTCAAGCGCTGAGGTATGTGAATAGCTCAGACAATGGATTGACTTTGAAAAAATTACAGCCACGTCCTTCCCTTCCCACCAAAACGACAAGACAATTTTTCTTTTCTTTTTTATAAATCATCACATGAAGGTATGAAACCTTTTTGTTTAATCTTTGATTTCCAAGTCAATTTCAGTACTATTAGCTCAGTCAATTTGAATACTATTAAGTTATTTTGAATATTACATGCCATGTATATAATACCTACCATTAAGTAGGTAAGTATTAATATTAGAAAGTGTCGCTGATGATAACATACTCAGGGGCAGTTTCTGAATTGAGAATTTCGCTAAGTAAATAGTTAACGGTAGTTAACTCAGAGAAGAGCGTGACAGAACGTTACTTAAGTATTTACTTAATGAAATTCTCAATTCAGAAACTGGCCCTTAGAGTCAAACCACACTGAATTGGCGACGTTCGGTAGCGATGCGAAGAGCAGGCAGAGGGTTATACTCTTTGCGACCGCGCGGCGCTAGCGTCTCCGCCAGTCTACGATCTACATTTATGAAGAAAATTGGTGTTACTATACTAAATAAAAATAACACCACATAGGTATTCAATAATTGTATGTATTCCGCATTATCAAAATCAAGCTTCAAAATTAACATTTATCGAAATCCGCGCCCACGCGAGCCGGCGCGAACAGGGTTGCCAACTCAATACCACAAATAGGTGCTATATGACATCTGAAAAAGTCGTGCTAGATAAATATATATTTCCAAAAATTTTACATAACATAACATAAACTCACGCCTGTATCCCAGAGGGGTAGGCAGAGACCAGGGACGGCCACTTGCTACGATCCTGACAGATCACTTTCACCTTCCTCAACATTCATTAGTCGTTGCATGCACGTACGCCGGTTTCGGGTACTTTTTATCTTGCCCTTTGCTAATACATCCCCTATTTGTATGTCCGTCTGGGTCGTCCCTTACCGGCCCTTCCATCCATATTCGCTCGATATATTTGTTTTGTTTTAATAAAATCACAATGCATAGTGATAATTTTTTTTATAGGCAAATACTTTTATGTATCTGCAATTTTAAACAAGATTAAACAACAATGACGAGCACGTCATTGGTACATGCCGGGATTCGAACCCACGACCTCCCGAATGAGAAATCGGCATTCCACTGCTCCGCTACCACCGCTAGAAAAAGTTATAGGCTCTATTAAAACGGTATTGTAGACAGTTTAAATACATGATATACTGTAAAAACCATTTTTCAACACACCTGCTCGTAAAGTAGGTCTTATTACAGCGTATTTACACTGATAATGCAGAATATTACCCATGCCGTGCCTTTTACATTACATTATCGCACTAGTGCCTTTTCATTACATATCTTTTTAAATATTAGCAAGAAGTATTAATGTTTTGAAAACAGCTAAGTAGTTATTTGCGTAAATATAAAATTAAATTCAAAATGAGATAAATAATTAAAGAATTTCATGAAACTGCTTGTTAGCTTGTTGGTATTTATATTTTGACGGTGTATTTTTACCTATAAATACCCAATTTCAAAATTTATAAATATGTGGCTGATTAGCTACTTTGCCCGGTGCCCTTATCTCAGACTTGCGCGCGCATGCAGCGCTGAGCTCGCGAAAAAATAAAATTACGGCCGCCATCTTTTAAATGGGTTTCTGTTTGTTAAGTTTATTCACAGTATTGCATTTCGTTAGTGTTGTTTTTTTATTTAC
Organism: Yponomeuta evonymella; assembly: GCA_963969515.1. Classification (NCBI taxonomy): domain Eukaryota; kingdom Metazoa; phylum Arthropoda; class Insecta; order Lepidoptera; family Yponomeutidae; genus Yponomeuta; species Yponomeuta evonymella. Next base: position 10,711,385 of record OZ018346.1, read on the forward strand.
TTTTCCTCGCAAGTGTGTTGAAAAACGTCGTATGAAACACGTGAGCATTGGTCATTACACTTCTCGTCTCCATTAAGCCTTCGCCTTCGGCTCAGGCTTAAAAACCGACTCGAGTGTAATGACCAACATACCACACTTGTATCATAATGTACTATTAATTTACCATCTGAATTCAGAAATTGAGTTGAAATACCGTCGACATAAGTCAGTAGAAGAAGATCCTATTTTCAATTGTTCAATGTAGCTCCATCCAATCAAGCTTGGTTCCAGAACTTGAATTAGTAAAGTTGTGGAGCCAAGCCACCAGTAAAAGAGATAACGAACGGTAACAGTGGATAACTATGCACCCGGCCAGTGATCTCGGAGACAACTGGATATCGCTAAAAAAGTCTTTCGACTTCCCAGTTTACAGCAGAGCGAGTCTGTCGAAGGTAGGTATGCCAAACTACCTGTAGTAGTTAGTGCATGGTACTGCCTACGACCTGTTCTAAAGCCTTCTGCTCCCTTAGGAGTGTTCATCATCATCATCATCAGCCATTTGACGCCCACTGCAGGACATATGCCTCCTTCGTGGTTCTCATAACCGTAAGGGGTTTTGCCATAATCGCCACGCTTGGCAGGCGGGTTGGCGATCGCAGTATGCGGCTGGAATCTCAGAAAGACGCTGCTGCCTGTCTCCTGGTTATTGATTTCCTGAGTCGCCTTCCACGACATCCACAGAAGGAAATGGAGTGACGCTATTCTTAATCTGGCGCCACACGGAAAGTGTTACATGGCTTACAATAGTCTTGTAAAGTGTTATAGTAGGAGGTGGAAAAATGCTACCTCCTATTATAATAACTTGGGGGGCTACTCATTAAGTCTACCTGGAGTGAGCAGATAATTGGAGCATGTCTATCTTACGCTCTTAAACTACCTTGCAATACTGGAGAGGCTGTTAAGAAAAAATTGGTTCTCCAAATGTTGCAGTCGAAGTTAGATAAGAACACACAAGATGTACGAGTATTCATATAGCATTATGTCTCAGATCATGTGTCCCTAATGAGTCTGTCACAGTCTGGTTCTTGGTCAAATCCTAACCGGCCAAGAACATAGGTCATGCTGCACCCACTGCTGCTTGACTAGTTGATCTGTTTAGTTGCAGAGCAAAGCATGTTAGGCGTGCACTGCGCTTGAGTCGTTACCTCGAGTGTAGTTTTGGCTCTGGAGACGGTCAGGAGTCGTGGAGACCCACTTTCACGTCTTTCTTTGCCGGCTCGTGCTATTCCTCAGATAACGCAAAGCTATTGTTTGATAGTCATATTGATAAAATTGTAACCAAGGCATCTCGGTCATTAGGTTTTGTCATGCGCAGTCCCTCATCTTTCCATGGGAAGAAAACACTCTTATATTGCACTCTCGTTCGAAGCAACCTTGAATATGCTTCATAAATTTGGAACCTTAAATACCGTACTTATATTAACAGAATTGAAGCTATTCAGAGGAAGTTCATGAAGTTTATGTGCTATCGATTGAAGTACCCGTACAAATCGAAGAACTATTTGGCGCTGTGTAGAAAACAACCTTGCCCTACCTCTCTTACCCCTGGAAATTCGGCGCAGCGTCGCGGACACAACATATTTGCTACAAATCATTGCGGGCCTAGTGGACTCTCCCGAGCTCTTAGGTAAATTATCATTTACATTGTCTACAAGATCTAGGCGCTTCCATCCCCCACTTTTTATTCCACTCAACCAATTATGAGCAAAATCCGTTTCTCCGGCGGGCCTGCAGTAGCTCAAATCAAATATCACACGAATTAGATCTTGACCTATCCAATTGCCGTATAGCAGCTGTTAGGCGACACATTAATAGTATTTTTTTAATGCAGAGGTACAATCAAACACATAAAAAATAATTGTCATTAAATTGTATTTCATGCTAATAATAGATAACTAAAAGCGACTCGCTATTATTGTATACCTATGTATTCTTACTTGCATATTCTTATACATAAGCTTATTCTGTTTGGACAGCGAGCGACGCCTTTTTTTTTGGTGTTTAGAAGTCTAACCCCCAGTTTGTCGTACACTGACAAGCTATTAATACCTTTATCCTCTCGGGTTCCGTTGCCCATGACCAAATTTCCCCACTCTCATCTCACCTTCGCTTCTTGTGCCCAGCTTCGCATTGAAGTCCCCCATAACCACATTAAAATAGGTCTCCGAGGTACGTATGGCCCTACTAATGTTCTCATACATCGCCTCTACCTCCTCATCGGAGTGTGACGAGGTCGGTGCGTATACCTGAATGACCTTCAGCGTATATCTTAGATATTCTGAGTATTAGGTACACCACCCTGCTCGACACACTGTTGATGGCCAAAATGTTATTTACGAGGAACTTGTGGACGAGAAACCCGACACCACCCTGGGACTGTTGCTCGCCCTCCCGGTAGTAGAGCAGGTTACCGGATTTCAGGGTTATCGTGTCCTCGCCCTCTTGACGGACTTCAGATAACCCTAGGATATCCCAGTGTAACCTACCCATTCCCTCTTCCAGCTCAATTATTTCATCTTTTCATCTGTCCTCAACTCCTCAATGTGCGAATGTTGTGTGTTACCAGGGCCAGTCGTTTTCGTTGTTGAGGGTGGCAGCCGGATCTCTGCCGGAGATTCTTAGCACCCCTTGCTCCGCCGTTACCGTGGCCGCTACCGTAGCCAGGAATAGCGGAGCTGCCGGGGACTGTGGGCCTGGTTTTTTGGTTTACTGCCATGAGGGTATCGCCATTTCCGCAGAAGGCGCTGCTGCCCACCTCCTGGTAATGTGTCCCTTAGCCGGTTTTTACGGCACCCACGGGAAGAGATGGGGGGATACTATTCTGAAGCCGGCACCCCACGGCGTTACATGGGTAACAAAAAAAATTTTTTTGACGCGTATTTTTTTTCAAGATGAGCACCATATGTTTACAAATCATGATTAGAATGTCCCATTAAAATACAGTGAAAGAATTCAAAGTCACCCTGTAGTCACCTCGTCTCTGAGCTGAGCCGCAGACAGACAGCCGGACGGACATGGTGAAACTATAAGGGTTCCTTGTTGACTACAGAACCCTGAAAAGATAACAATACTTAATTGGCACAGGTTTTATGGTAAACAAAAACATTGAAATTTTTAAATAGTTACGTTCTACGGCATTCTGTCGGTGATTCTATTTTTTTTTCTAACCGATATACGTGCCACTGTAGAGCACAAGCGTTCTATTAGAGAGAGAGAGTATGGGCGCGCCCACCGCGGATTGGCAAATTCAAGCGCTGAATTGCCGTTAAATATGACCCTTTATTGAACTACGATGCATTTTAAAGACACTACGTGTCCCAGGTACGTCAAGCTCTTAATATCCATGAGTATTTAAACACGACGGAAGACAGCTTTTGGGTCACATTAACGTAAGTAAGTAGTGCGCATCTGTATTAATATTTTACACATTAATAATAATAATAATAACCTCCACACAACACAATCACTTGACCTGGTCCCAAACTAGGATACCCTGTGCTATGGTAACCAGGCAAGGACGTCACAGACATGAAAATACACCCAGACTGAGGCCATTTGTACAAATGTACCTTGATGGGAATGGGATGGAAATGGGAATTGAACCCACGACCTCTGTTTTGGTAGCTAAGCGCCTTAACAGCTAGACCAACGAGGCAGTCACACACTTTTGTTACAACAATCTCCCCACTAAGGGTTGACTGTAAAAGATTTCAACTGAAATAAGCTCACTTTCTACACTAACTTTATAATTGTGAATCTCATTACTGTGTTTGTTTATGTCAGCAATGACGCATAAAGTAACGTTCATTTATTTGACGGCGCTTTCCAATAGTTTCAGCTCCTTACTCAAATCTGAAAAGCAACCTCTCTGATTTTACCATTTATGTTGTCTACAAAAACTTAGCCATCTAACCATCTAAATATCTTTAAGTTACCTACAAATTATCCATAACCTAGACGTTACTTTTGCAGTCACCTCTCGGCCTAAAAGCTTCACCAAAAGCAAGTAGATAACATCAAACAAAGCCCACAGCCGCACCCAGCGAAACTGTTATGATTAGAATTTATGTACGTCGAAAGCGACCGAAACGGATGGCAGAGTCCGGGGAGGGCGCGGGGTGCGGGGCGCGGGGTGGGCTCGGCAGCGGAGGCTGCGCGCACGTGTCAAGGTCGCGTCCTCGGCCGTGACCATCAGCTATGAAACGAAACCTGCCGGATCCCTCGTGGAAGCATTTCAATGCGCTGCGCAGGGCCCGGTGCGGGCTCGCCACCGGGAAAAGGGCTTTGAAAACGGATTTTCTCAGGCGAGAGAGTGGAATTTCGAATCGACCACTGCCAGCATCGATATTACGTAAAACCAAAAAAAAGATAATCCCTAGAATTTTTAGGGTTAGGTTACAAGTCTAATAACAACCTAACGTACAGGTTCTGGGGATTAAGTTTTTTTTTACCAAAGTCTTATTCGTCTCTCGACATCAAATTGTGTTCGCCTTTGTGCCGGTTTAAATATAATAGGCACTTTCCTAAATATTGGCTATAGTTACAAATGATACGGCATTTTAAAAGTATAAACTCAGTAATTATAGTTAATGCTACAATGATAAATTCATAATTTTCACTGAATTCTTGTATTTTTGTGAATAAGTGTAAGTATAACTTTCATTCGGTCTTCTAACCCTTCACACGTTAATGAAACAAGGTTTAATATCTTTTTATTATACCACCAAGACGTTGAGATCACGGTACTCTGCAAAAAAACATAACTTCTACGTTGCACACATTAGACCAGTCATTAGAGTGCAGCTAAGTAATTATCAAAAATGGTAAAGTGAGATAGATATCTCAGGAGAACTTTTGGCAGCTTCTAAACCTCAAAAATGTGGGACTATTTTTGGTTTCTCCTTCACCAATTCTATACGGGTGCACCTTCTAACAAATTAGGGAAAATAACATTTTGCGTTTAATGAGTATGATTCGGTCAAGAAATATTGCACCCTTAATCCAATACCGTCACCTTGACCGTCACTAAACAAAAATCTCTAAATTTCTGGTTTTAATGCCATCTATTGCAAATATTACAAAGTAACACTAAGCGCTGACTAGTTCACTTAAATTCCTATTTAAAACTGTGGATGGAAAACGAAGCATAATACAGAACTATATACATTTCTACACATTGAAAATCTTTAATAGCTTCTCCTGCACAATTTACATTTTTCGCTTAGTGCCAGTATTGGATTAAGGGTGCGATATGGTAGAAACCTGTGACCAAAAAACGTAGTTTTTTCCCAACTTCGTAACTAGTTTTAAAGCATTTGCAGCTTCGAAGTGGTCACTCTTAGAGAAAAACTATATCTCATGAATTCCAAATTGTATGTAACTGGTTTTCATTTTCTATCCATATAGTCAGAAGTCCAGGGAACAATCCCTAATGCCATGGGTCCACGGGTAATTAAAATTACCCGTTGACCCGGTGATGGGTCGACCCACCGGGACCACAGGTAAACACCGAAATTATATGCTTTTTATGTAAGTTGTAGAAAATCCAATTCTACGTATATTATGTACCACATAATTATGTTGAATTCAGTCAATTACACGCCTCGCAATTGGCCAATAAATATATAAATATGACTGACATATTAAAATTATTTTTAGTTTGACCTCATCAAGGGGGGAACCCCGAATGTTCCACAGTTACAAAACATTTTTTTAAATAAGCAACGTAATACAAATGTATTCACAACTCGACATTCCATGTAAAAATGTTTCACGAGCCTTACATCTCACAAACTAATTCTTTCTTTAAAAAACCTATTTAGAGGCTAAAAATTCCACCCACGGTGAGCCAGAGATCGCGGGTTCAAGTCCCGGCGTGGGTGGAATTTTTAGCCTCTAAATAGGTTTTTAAATTGTCCTCAGCACGGGTTAGTGCAACAAAAACAATATAATTCTTTCCTATAATTTCGTTTGGCAACAGAACATTAGTTAACTTTTCTTAACATAAATAAATGCATTAAATCGACAAAGTTTTACAAATATGCATTAAATTTTAAGAAATCATGCTAAACCGGGAACAGTAGTTTTGGCTTGTGATCTGGCTAAGCGGAGAGAGCGAAGCGAGCAGAGCTCCATATTTGTTACCAATAAGTGCTTCTGACTAAACAAAATTAGTTTCTTTAAAAAGCGAATATTAAATTGGTATTGGAAAATGCACTATTTGTAATCTGTCAAATGTTGAATATCTTTAAACATATAATAAAAAATGCATTTTCAAAAGGGCTGCATTTCAAATGAATCTTTGTAGGTATTTAGATGTCATTGTTAAAACAATCGTTTGTAAAATGAAACATTGAGAAATATTGCTTGTAGGTAAACCATCATAGACCCGTTCTATTTGTTGCACTAATCCGTGCTGAGAACAACATTAAAAACCTATTTAGAGGCTAAACATTCCACCCATGCCGGGACTTGAACCCGCGACCTCTGGCTAAAGAGGTTCGAAATTTCGCCGATGCCTGGATTTGCCTATTAGCTGAATAGGTTTTTTAAAAGCATAGATCCGTTTTGATGACCGGTTTTCGGGTACCTTTTCCGGTTTCGTCGACGTAGATCCTATTTTTCCCCTTAACAAATTTATTAAAGCAGCCCAGCGAAATATTCAGCCCAGGCTCTCAAAATTACCTATTCTCTCGAGAAAGAAAATATAAAACCCAAAAACTTATTTTTTTAAGACAATGCCCATTGGTTACTTATGCCATGTATACGGAATATTCGGCTCACTGGTTATAAAATTATAAATATTTTGCACAATAGGTAAGTCTTTTGTAAGCATTACTAGCATTTATGGCAATTTAAATTTTAAGAAAACTTTTTCAGATTTCATATGCTGACCAATCAATATGGCTATGAACAGTACATCAGCTTTTTCAAAATATTAGAAAAATGTATAAAAGATAATATAGATCCATTATGAAAGCCTTGTCACAAACCTCTTCAGTGCCGCCAATCCGCAATCAATCTCCGTCGTTGCCTTAACAACCCATGTAACCGTGAGTTTCCTCGTGTACCTACCAAAGGTCCAACGCCCACGCATATGGTACAAGTGCCTGTGCGTGAGTAGGGCTACCACCTATCCGGGTTTAACCCGGAGTCTGAATGTTACACGTCCGGGAATGAAAATAAGTTATGGCTGCTGTTACGCCTGGCAACGGTTCGCTCGCACATTCTAAGGTTTTTTATTAATGTGAAAATATGTAATTATAAATATGTTGATTAAGCTTTGCTAAAATTTTTTTACTATATTTTTTTCTATGTCCATTATATATTTACACTAGCAGTGCCCGCGGCTTTGCTCGCGTGGAATTCAGTTTGTGTTAAAAGTATCAGGAAAAAAACTATGGCACAATGTTTGTTTTCTTTTTTTTTGAACATATTAGAAAAATATTAGTTCGACGTGTATTTTCTACATATTTATTTCAAAGTAAGATGTGAATAGTTGTTGTTTTATTTTTACCTTTTTTATGCTTTTTCTTTTACTAAAAATAAAACCTGCCAGTGCGAGTCGGACTTGCTTACGAAGGGTTCCGAACCATTATCATTAGACACAAAGATACAATTAAACACAAAGATCAAGAAAAAAAACCGGCGAAGTGCAAGTCGGGCTCGCGCACGAAGGGTTTCGCACCATTAGACAACATTAGACACAAAGGCCGAAAAAAAACGGCGAAAAAATTACGTTTGTTGTATGGAAGCCCCCCTTAAATATTTATTTTATTCTGTTTTTAGTATTTGTTGTTATAGCGGCAATAGAAATACATCATCTGTGAAATCTGCCTAGCTATCACGGTTCATGAGATACAGCCTAGTGACAGACAGACAGACGGACACACAGACAGAGGGAGAGAGAGATTGATAGACAGACGGACGAACGGACAGACAGACAGACTTCTAGGTCCCTTACCCCTTGGGTACGGAACCCTAAAAACAATATATGCGTAAAATGTTTGTTTCCATTTTTTGTATACAGTAGAGTGTCCTCTAATATTTTAATACTTTAATCCATTGAGAGGATCCCGTATCCAAATTCCATCCAAATATCAGGCGGTCCTGGTCGCCGATTTTCACCAAAGTACTCATCAAGCTCGACCGAATAAGCCGAAACCGTAATCGTAAGTTCTAATATTTCAAGAGTTTTCAATGGTAACTAAATTAATGAGAACGTTCATTAATTCTTGAGAACGTTCCCGAAAGCGTTCCCAGGAACGGCACATCAGCAAGATGACAGCAGAATCCAGGGTATGCCACGACCGAACCTTTTCCTTTTCATGTTACGTGTGTGCATACACACGCCAGTGTCGGGTACTTCTTATCTTGCCCTTCGCTAGCACATCCCTTATTTGGTAGACTTATATCCACCTTAGCCGTCCCTTACCGGCCCTTCGACACACATTCGCTCGATCGATATAATTTCTTTCGTACCTCTACCTTTCTACCTTTAACCATCTTTAACCTGTCCATTTATGTTACTTTAATGTATTATTATTTGTAAATTTGTACACGGTCGCAGATTCTAAACTATTAGTCCGAACAACGTGATGCAAAGGGAAATTTTATCTACTTACATGAAATAATCTTGACGATAGGCGATAAGGATTTAATATTACATACTTAAATTACCTTCGAAATATTGAGATTAATTTTTCATAATTTTTTAAGCATTTTTAATGTCATTGCGGACTTTTTTACAGAACTTTTTAAGATCTTCTTTTTCCAATAAAAAGGCAGGGTTTGTAAGAAACGCAGTCGCTTGGTCGTTTTTTCAACGACTTACGTTGCAAAAGTGGTATCTGCCTTTGATTTAATAAGATAATCTATTTCCTTTAATTTAATACGATAATCTATAGCCTATGCCCATCCTGAAGTACCATTCTAAATACTTGTGAAAGAATTTTTGAAATCGGATGAGCGGTTTCGTAGATTACCCCTTCAAACTTACAAACATACGAACTTTTCCTCTATATAATATTAGTGTATTATTATTAACAGTATATAATACTACATTACTAATACTTACTCCTCAGCACGGGTTAGTGCAACAAAAAGAATATAATACTTACTGTTTTTTTAAACATATTTTTATATCATATAATTAGTTTTTTAAAGAAAAGTAACAACAGCCTTAATCTAAAATAAAAATTGAATAACGTAAAATACATAATAATTTAAATTCATGCGTGTCTTACAAGAATACGATTCTTATATAAGTTTCAGTTTTTTTAACACGTTTGTTTAAAAAAAAATATTTTTATCTTTAACACTTTTTTTCATAACGACTTTTCCGAAATCTCCGAGTAATTTTTTTTTAAGATGGCAGCCCTGTGTGAGAGCAAATCGGAGAGAAGGCCCCGCGCTAAATCGATCCTAGCCCTGAAATACAACCTCCTGGTCAATGACACCAGCCTCGGAAATCTTCCATTCCAGGGCTGCTAACCTTGAACTTTACACGCGCAAGCGCCTTACTGCTCACCCAGTACCCTGACCCTGTTACGAATGGATCTCCGCTCTATTCAGCCCAATATATTTTGTAGGGTCCCTCCCATACATAAAACATCCGGGGACAAAGTGCAAAAACATTCATATCTTGGTGTCGCGAGTTACGCTAAGAATCTGAGATCATTGTTCTACATAAACGTTCCTTAATCAGGCTCAAACAGTATTTGAAAGTTACGATTACGAATATCTTCCTAAGCCGTAGAAGAAATAGAGAGCGGTAGTGTTTTATTATAGCATAAGTGATTATTGTACCTTACTATGTTGCAGACAAATAAACATTTTCTATTTCTGTTACTTAAAATGTAGAACTTTATTTGTATTAAAAACTTGTGGCGAGCACATGTCAACTCTGCGCGCGCACTATAAACTCCAACATTCCTGCATCGCGCAAGCAAAATGTTTCACATGACATACCATAAATATAACGTCCAACGAACATCAGTTGGACCGGCCGTCCCCAGGCATACGATCTGCCTGGTGGAAAATTTCCCTTTATAGTGGAAGAGCACGATCACCCGCTCTTCCCTATAGTGGTGACCCCCGACAGAACAATGTCAACCTTCCTTCGCTCTCGCAGCACCCCACATACAATCAGTCTCAAAGCAAGGCCAGCATCCTCTTCCTTCTCACCTCATCAGTTCCACTACAGTCAACGCACCGACTACTGGTACTGATGGTAATCTCCCTCAACACCTCGGCACGGCAGCCACACAGCAACAGCGTACGTTGCCAGTGGTACAGCAGCCTCCACCGGTTCCTACCACATGCGCGGTCCCCATGGTACTGTCGCCGGTGAAGTGACTGTTAGCCGCCGAACACCCTCAACCGCAAGTCGACTCACTGACTCAGCGCCTCCTGGCACTTGCACGCTTTAGAGCACAGACTTCGATTCCTATCAGACCTAGCTATGCGTAGCTACGGTCTTGAAGGGGAGTGATGTGGCGAGCACATGTCAACTCTGCGCGCGCACTATAAACTCCAACATTCCTGCACCGCGCAAGCAAAATGTTTCACATGACATACCATAAATATAACGTCCAACGAACATCAGTTGGACCGGCCGTCCCCAGGCATACGATCTGCCTGGTGGAAAATTTCCCTTTATAGTGGAAGAGCACGATCACCCGCTCTTCCCTATAGTGGTGACCCCCGACAGAACAATGTCAACCTTCCTTCGCTCTCGCAGCACCCCACATACAATCAGTCTCAAAGCAAGGCCAGCATCCTCTTCCTTCTCACCTCATCAGTTCCACTACAGTCAACGCACCGACTACTGGTACTGATGGTAATCTCCCTCAACACCTCGGCACGGCAGCCACACAGCAACAGCGTACGTTGCCAGTGGTACAGCAGCCTCCACCGGTTCCTACCACATGCGCGGTCCCCATGGTACTGTCGCCGGTGAAGTGACTGTTAGCCGCCGAACACCCTCAACCGCAAGTCGACTCACTGACTCAGCGCCTCCTGGCACTTGCACGCTTTAGAGCACAGACTTCGATTCCTATCAGACCTAGCTATGCGTAGCTACGGTCTTGAAGGGGAGTGATGTGGCGAGCACATGTCAACTCTGCGCGCGCACTATAAACTCCAACATTCCTGCACCGCGCAAGCAAAATGTTTCACATGACATACCATAAATATAACGTCCGACGAACATCAGTTGGACCGGCCGTCCCCAGGCATACGATCTGCCTGGTGGGAAATTTCCCTTTATAGTGGAAGAGCACGATCACCCGCTCTTCCCTATAAACTCATATCAGTTCCTATGTGGTAATTGTAGAGTTACCTTGATATATCATTCGTTACTATTGTTATTTAACGAGAGAGCACAATGTACATTCATTCCCGGCATGGGTGGAATTTTTAGCCTCTAAATAGGTTTTAAAAAAAAAACCTTTTAGTTGTATTCACTTAGCATAACATTTTTCTAAACATAAAATTCCTTTCTTAAAAAAATCTTCTTCATCTTGATTCTCTAAGAAACCTTGTATCTACTGCGGTGATGACTAATTCATCATCGTAAAATTTCTGGCCTTTTAGAAACTCTTTCAATCTCGGAAATAGATAAAAGTCATTACAAGCAAGGTCTGGAGAATATGGAGGATGTTCCAACAATTCGAAGCCAGCGTCATTGATGGCAGCCATCGCAACTTTGGACTTCGTTATCTTGATAGAACCAAACAACTTTAGCGAGTTTGCCACGCCGTTTTTCGCGTATATTTCGTCACGCAACTTTTTGATTTGTTCTGCGTACATATTCCCCGTAATAGTGGCTCCATGACTGAGGTATTCAATGCAAGTAAGTTTATCCGGTGTTAAGTTAATTATGAGGTTTTCAATCATCACCACCCCTTGGCTGTCCCAAAGAAGAAAACCCATGATCTTGCCGGCGGATGGAAAGGCCTTGAATTTCTTAGGGGTCGGTGATGATGGTCTCTTCCAAGTCATGGATTATGTTTTTTGTTTCAGTGTCGTACCTAATGGTGAATCCTTGTTTCATCCATAGTAAGAAATCGAGTCAAAAAACCGGTCAGGATCTTATTGTAACAGTTCCAAACAACTTTGTGAAATTCTCAGCCTGGTTTGTTTTTGTTCGGCCGTTAGCATTCTAGGCACCCAACGCACAGAGACTTTTTTCATTCCCAAAACGTCATGTATTGTGTTATGAATAATCCCTATTGAAATCATTAGTTCTCCAGCTATAAAGCGAACAGTACGACGATACGCCAACAAATTTTTTTCAATATTTTTTATCATTTCTTCAGTTGCGCGAGTCGTCATTAGTGGATGTTCGTGCCCTCTTAAACTCAGCACACCAACGCGCAACCGTAGAATAAGGAGGAGCGTGAACCCCTAACGTATCTTGCAAGTCTTGATTTACTTGCTCCGTAGTAAAATTTTTCAAACATAGACATTTAATTACCGCGCGAACTTAAATTTTCTCCATTTTCGATTACTCGTTGCGTGCGACAGAACACAATGGGGATGGCAACACGAAACTAATTACAGATGGCGCCACTGAGATTTGCCCCGACAATATTTTTGTTTTGTCAGTGTTGCTTATTTTCGGATTTTTTCATGCAAATTCAACATAAAAACGCCATGAAATGCTTTTCACTAAAAAAGAGAAAGCTGTAGTTTACACCAAAACTGAAAAAGCAGAGTTTTGTATACAGCAACTTTCCAAGATGCAAATCAGACTTTACCACATTTACTGCTGAGACTTGAGAATGATCTAGAGAGCTACCTTGACGAAATCAATGTAGTCAGATCCAATCCACAGGTATGGATCGTACCACGGCCTGCATTGCTTCAGCCCTGCTTTGCCCAAGCCATCTCACCAAAACGTTTCCTAAGCTATACGACTTTCACAGCTGAACTACACAATGCACACAGGCATACATGTTCGTGTATACATGTTTGTATACATTTTGTACACAGGCTCGAAATTTCGCCGATGCTTGCACTTGCCCATTAGCTCAGTTGGGAGAGCGCTGGCACGGTTAGCCAGAGGTCTAGGGTTCAAGTCTCTGCATGGGCGGAATTTTTAGCATCTAAATAGTTTTTTAAAATTGTCCTCAGCATGGGTTAGTGCAACAAAAAGAATATAAACACTGTAGAATATTTTAGTTTGATTTTGCTAACTCACCCTAATCCTTTATTTAGACCGGCCGGTCACCCCCGAAAGAAAAGATCCCCAAGAGAAAAAAACCACCTCCCGATTCCCGCCAAATCCCAATTCCAAGAGACGTCTCTTCGTCCCCTCACCCCCACACTCCGTCGCCATCTTGGGTTCCCATGTCTTTTCAATCAAACCCTTTCAGGAATATTTTACATAATTTTATTATCTATTTGTAAAATAAGTATTTTGGGTTATTTACTGAATTTATATTTAATAGTTTTTTTTAATTAAGCCTTTCTAAAATATCCATTAACTGTATTCATCATAAGCAGCCTATATACGTCCCACTGTAGGGCACACGCCTTCTCTCAGAGAGAGAGAGTATTGGCTTAATCACCACGCGTATTATTAGGTCTTTAAATTGATAATAGATACCTATATCAGACTCCTACGGGCACCTCCGTGTTCAATCTACAGATTGCCCTTGACTTGACTTTCTTCTTCACTTTTTTCTGCTGATAAATTGGCATAGACATCTTTGCACACAGCCAAATTTTATGAACATTGTTTTGTTTGTTTTAGAACCAATTAAGCAAACGTTGGAATCTATTATTAAATTGTTGTAGAAAATTTAATCGTTAATTGGTTGAGAAGTCAACGTTTTATTTCTTATTAGATAGAAAGTATTATTATTAATTATTATTTATTGCAAAAAGGCGCCATCTAGCGAACCTCTAATACTACACTACAACGTTGTTTAATTTTGTTGATTATTGCACAACGCAAAGGATTATTATGTTCCCCTACATTTGTGAATAAGTGGCGGTCGAATTGCAAAGGCAGTGCCGTCCGTCACACCTTTAAAGGTCGGACGGACGCGGACAGACAGACAGACAGCGGAGGCAGAGTAATAGGGTCTCGTTTGGCACCCTTCGAGTACGGAACCCTAAAAACTATCACTGGCCAGTGAACTATCACTGACAGTGGTGTAGTTCCGTACTAGCGCCCGTAATATTATGATCTGTCAGGATCGTAGCAAGTGGCAGTCCCTGGTCTCTGCCTACCCCTCTGGGATACAGGCGTGAGTTTATGTTATGTTGTTTATTATGCATACTCAAGTTAATTACAGAGCTTCGTAGTTCTAACGACGAAAATCTCATGCAGTCTTACATTGACGTCATGGCATGGTGTTTCTGATGTTTATAAAATGCTGAGTTTCACTTGTATCTAAAACTAAGTCACTATGTCGTTAAGTCTTAGAAGAAGAAGAAGAAGAAAGACATTTATTATACTAACAAGATACATCACAGAAACAAAATAAGCAGATAAGTAACATAATATGCACAACAACAGAAAGAAAACTAAATACACAACAGACAAAACGAATAAATAAAACAGGACCATAGATGTAGCCTGTGGTGTATCTACGTTGCCACAAAAGGCAGCTGACTCAGCTTAGGTCATAACAAATCTAGGAACTCGTGGGTATCAATCTGAAATATTCCAAGAGTATGGAATTTAAATGACTGGCAATTGCAGCGTATGACGACCACCAGCTCGCTGGACCGACGGTCTGAGGCAGATTGCTGATAGTGGCTGGATGGGGATGGCCGAGGACAGATAGAAGTGGGGTACCTCGGGGGAGGCCTGTGTCGAGCAATGAACGAGTACGGGCTGATTGATGATGATGATGATAATATATCTCTCTGAAATAAACATATCCCATCACAATTATTATAAAGAAAAGTAAGTTCTAGAATTTTGGGTAGGCAATGGAAATTTTTGATTAAAATATGTTAAATATAAAAAAAAGAAATAATTAAGTACTTACTTGGTTTGTATCAGAATAATTACTGTAAAAAAGATAAACAATATCTTATTGGCACAATTCAATTCAATTCAAATATTTTTATTCATTGTAAAAACAGAATGTTTACTTAATGAACAGGTTTCGTGGTGAGTAAAAAAGGGGAAAGTTTTTAAAGTTACATTTTACGGAGCGGTCTTCGGTAATGCTAGTATAATTTATGATTTGATTATAATTATGGAAAGTGCAATCGCCTAGATGCGGACGGGGCGTGGGCAGGCCGCCGCAGCCGTCAGCCGCCGCAGCAGGGGCTGCCGCTGCGAGCAATAACCCTTTCCGTAGTTCATTCGCCGTCTGGCCTCACCCCCGGGTGCGCCCACAGGCCCACCACCCCAATGCACACCACACTGCAAGCAACTTGCAAAACAACACTTTTCCCAACCGAGACTTTACCTACAGCGCTACGCGTGCCAAAATTAAAATTGTTTACCTTTCTCAAATAGTTGCGCATTTTCCCTGAATGCAATAGAGAAGGTATGGGAGGGAGAGTGTCTTAGGTTTTTTTATTATATTTTTATTTTATGTTATGGCACTATTGGCACTGCACGGTTTGTGCTTTTACCAGTGTCGAGCAAGAAAGGGAAACTATTTTGTATTTACATAAAATTCTATGAACGCAATTTGGAAAGGAATTAAAATCAGTTTGAGAATATATTTCATTAACTAAATACTTATAAGAATCACTCGTAGCCCCGGCTGTCTGAGTGATCTTAAACGATCACGAAGGTTAAGCAACACAGGGCGCGTTCAGTGCATGGATGGGTCGCCGTCTATGCCTAACGCTAGTGGCATTTTTCCGAGCGGTTCCGTGCTTTGCAAGGTACGTTAAGCTGTTGGTGCCGGCTGCCGTCGATAGATGGCAGTCGTTAAGCCAAGTCAGAGGCCTTGGGGCGGCTTGACAACTTCTGACAGTAGACGAGCCACTAGTCAACAAGCCTCCACCAATCCGGACTTGGCCCCCGTGGTGGAGTATGGCCTATACCTTCCTCAGGGAAGAAACCCGTGCCCCTCGGTGGGGACATAATGGGTTGATGATGATACACAGATAGAAATAATATTTTACACGGATAAATAAACATGAATATTAAATTTTAACATTTTTTGTACATAAGAAATCCACTATATATCGACAAATCTTTACATTAAAATTATAGTACCTGAATGACCGTGCTTTGCTCGGTATTTTTTTTTGTTAATCGTGTGTTTTGGAGATTATATTTAGATACGATGAAAAAAAAGCGGAAAAAAGGAAAAAATAACCGGACTGGAGACAGGCTCAAACCGGCGTCTTCTGGTTTCAGGACCGCCCAATTTCCTGCCTGACCTGTTACAGCCTTGCGTATTCTAATGACATTTTAGCAGTTTTTCATTGCCTACATACACGCAAAACGACGTTTTCTAAAAATGAAACCTAGCTAGATCGATTTATCGTCCCCGAAACCCTCTGCACACTAAATTTCATTATATCTTTGGAGCCGTTTCCAAGAATCAACACAATATTTCATTACTGTTTACATTTTATTATGACAATGGTGATGACGTTGAAGACTTTTTTGATTTTTGTTTAACTAAGCAGCACACGCTAAAGGGAACCACCGGCCATATAAGTTGTATTGTAAATGGACACATACGCCAGAAAAATAAAAAAGATCTAGATGACGCAAATTCGTGACAAAGTGTCCGCAAGCCAACCTAAATCGAAATTTTTTATGCTTCGAAATGGACAAATTGCTTGTGTGCGCTACGCTCTGCCTCGTAAGGTAGGAAGGGAGTCATGGCATCTCAAATTGGAAAGTTGTAAAAAAAATTGAAATAGTTTTCTTTCTGTTGTTGTGTATAATTATTATGTTACTTATCTGTTTATTTTGTTTCTGTGATGTGTTTTGTTGGTAATAGGGGTTAAAGTATGAAATTGCCGTTTTATTGCAATAGGTTCTTTGAATTGACATAGAATCTTCATGGTTTGAGGTTTTCGAATGAAACTTTTTTCAAATGGATTCTATGATGTTCTTTTTTTAAAAATTGTGAAACATTTGAATATCGACTTTCAATTGTTTTTGTTATTCAATTTAGACAAGAAAGATGGATACTGCGAAAATTCGAGTGATTTTTGAATACGAGTTCCGACGCGGAATTAACGCTGCAGAAACAGCCCGCAATATCAATGCTGCGTTTGGAGTGGGGTCTACTAATGAACGCACCGTGCGATTTTGGTAATTTCGACTTAAAGAACGAGCCACGAGGAAGACCGCCCACACAGGTGAATAACGATGAATTATACCTAGTCCAACATAGGATGATCTCTGACAGCTGTCAGTGTCAAAACACGCCTATGAAGTATCGTATTTTTCGACGGTAAAATGTATAGAGACAATTTAAATACTTTATTGGCAAATAGTGACGTGCTATACTTATCGTAAGACAAGTTATCGATCTTGACTCGAAACATATAATAGAATATTGATGATATTTTGTAAATAAAATAGATTGCAAACAACAAGGTAAATGAAATAGAAATACTATTAAAACAACGATAAAAAATAGCAAACTGAATTTTTAACGAGTGGCGCTTCATGGGCGCTCCACACTCGCGCGTGAAACAATAATGAAATCCCATTCATCCATTCATGCATGTTTCGCGGGCTTTGCGCGTGAGTGTGTAGAGTGGGCTTCACCGCGCCATGCCGCCATCTTGTTTGATTGCATTGCATCTGCCATTCTGCCATCTTGTTCAGTACGAGTGCCAACGCCTTGTATACGCCACGTGTTTTCATTCAGTCTCCATTCGGTTATCGTTATTGTTATTAATTTGTTGAGTTTTGCTGTTATTTGTTTGTTAAGTTTGTTCTGTTTTTGGATACAGTATGCCAAAAAGAACAAAGAAAACTGTTTTAAATAGTGAAAGCCGGGAGTTTGTGATTCGCTTGCGCGAATACTTTGAACATGTTACAACATCCTTTTGTTTGATTTGCTTGAAACATTCAGAAACTTTGGTTAGAATATCGATAATTTATTTCGACATTATCCCCATGCCTAGTAAAGTCACAGTGACAAGCTGTCAGAGATCATCCTATGTTGGACTAGGTATAAGAGAGATAGTGGAAGCCTTCCCTAGTCAAACTACCCAGGAATTAGCGGCATGGTTTAACGTTACTTTACCCACAATATTGACTCACTTGCGTCAAATCAATAAAATAAAAAAATACGAAAAATGGGTGCCTCATAATCACTCGAATTTTCGCAGTATCCATCTTTCTTGTCCAAATTGAATAACAAAAACAATTGAAAGTCGATATTCAAATGTTTCACATTTTTTAAAAAAAGAACATCATAGAAACCATTTGAAAAAAGTTTCATTCGAAAACCTCAAACCATGAAGATTCTATGTCGATTCAAAGAACCTATTGCAATAAATCGGCAATTTCATACTTTAACCCCTAACATAATCAATATAGAATAGAATAGAATAGAATAGAAAACGTTTATTTGGGACCAACACAATCAATCTAAAAAACAGTTATGGTTTAGCGTGTGAATTACGTTATACATCATTTCGCTTACCTAGTACCTTAAAAAAGTATAAAATGGCACCCAAAATGGCCGCCGCTCAGCATTTTGCCATGATCGGTGAAGACCATGACGCTGATTTTCAGCGGTCGCCAAAAAACAATACAAACAAACACACATTAATAATAATTCATATCACAATCAATTCCATAGAACAGCTCACAAACACCATGGACGCGTTCCGAAATAAAACAAATAAATTTATGAATCCATAGCTAACATGCATACTTGATAAAACTTAATAACCAAAATTTTTCTACATTTTCGACTAAATGCCTTTTATTTTAAAAATGCCTTTTATCTTTCTTTCTTAAAAATACAACTTTGACTTACTCGTTACTAAATCTCTTCATAATTTATTATGATACCTAATATAGATAATATTTATTTTCGAAATATGAAAAAAGACAAGGAAAGTACACGCGCAAATTTCAGAAAATAAGTAAGGAAGAACAATGTTCGACTTTTTGTCGCAAATGGTAATGACGTTTGACACGTGTTTATTGAAATATGCAAATATGGCGACTTACGCAAAAACATGTATAACAAATATCATGTAAAAAAAATATGCAGCTATGATACTAAATTTTTATTAACGTGTTTTCGCTATTATTCGATTTCCGTGGAATCACTCATTTTCTCCTACCTTTATGGTCAATATCCACAGACGTTTTCTGTGTAGTGTATATTGGCAAGGCTTATTTATAAGAAACACCATTCCCTAAAACGCTCCTCAAATCCAGTTTAAATAGTTTGTTGTAAAGTCGAGGAGTGTTTTAAGAAATCTAGTTTTAATAAATAATACTGTAAAACCGGAGATATGCGCTAATTCGATTGGGCAATAGTAAGTGACAGCGTAACTTATGGTTCGTTTTATACAAAAACGTCAAACCATTGACTTCATGATGTATAGTATAAGCTGTCGAAATATGTAGGTACCTCGCAAGACGGCGGCCTGACGGAGGCAGGTGAATAGATATTTTGTCGGGTAAACCGTAATACTGAACTCGCTCCGATTGGTAACACAATACGGATGTTTCCTATTTTTTCGAATTGCCTTTATTTTATAGATAAACCTTATATAAACACGATTTAAAATGTAGTTTCTTAAAATATTACAAATTTTATTAAAAAATAGCTAAATAAAAATAGTTTTCAAAAATTCCCACCAAAACGCTCCAAACTGTCACTCGACTATGATGACGTCACAGAACGATAAACAAATCTCGCTTGCGTTGTGTTCTATTCTAAGTAAAAGTTATTTGATCTTGATAGAGTTGTCGCGTATAAGCCGTAAAAATGAATACGTTGTTTTACAAATGCTGTGCAGTGCTGATGTGCAAAAGTACGACAGTCAATACACCACAAAAACTTTTCATAAACGTTCCAAAAAAATCACAAGTGGGGAGAAAGTGGTTAACACTTGCTAGACGAGATCCAAAATCATTGACACCAACAAGTACAAGTCATTTTTGTGAAGATCACTTTGATGTAAGCACTTTTATACTACTAATTTAAAATAGTTTTAGTTGCTTACCTTTATTTTATACTTATATATAGTTTTATTTTTGGTTATGGCAAAAATAGTGTCAAAGATTTATTTGTTGTTTGTTAACTGGGCTGCATCTAAGTATAAATCAATTTCAGCTTCAAAACGACATGGAAAATTTTGTGGAATAAACTACAATGGGTGTGGTATCTCGAATAAGGATGAGACCTGGTTGTTTACCTACAAAGTTTGCTTGCCAACCAACAAGAGCCAGTACTTCTGCTGAAGTTTGTCGACCACTTGCTGCAAAAAGGCAAAGACTCGCATTAATAAAGGAGTGTGCAGATGAGATAAAATCAGCTGCATTACAACAAACTGAAAATTTAAATATTGAAGTTCCAAGTCAAGATAAAGGTTAGTAAATCATTGATATCAATAAAAAATCACTATCACTACCTGTCTGTCACTCTATGGTTGTCGCCCCCAACTTCAGCCACCAACAATTTTACTTTCAGTCAATTATTTATACAGACAGTATGAACTAGAAGTGGAGTGGCTGTTTAAAATGTAAATTTAAATTATTGAAAATTAATTCAAAGTACTTCACTTGTATTAAAAGCCACCATGTTGGGCACTTTGCTATTGAATATGTAACAAGTTTCGTTATTGCATGTATGACTGCAAACATTACATAGTCGGTCAAATTCATTATTGGAACATTTCGAAATATACTGTTTTGAGTCATCGTCATCATCGTCAGCCATTTGACGCCCACTGAAGGACATAGGCCTCCGTCGTGGTTTTCATAACCATGAGGGGTTGTGCCATAATCGCTACGCTTGGTAGGAGGTTTTGCGACCGCAGTATGCGGTTGGAATCTCAGGAAGACGCTGCTGCCCGTCTCCTGGTAATTGATTTCTACAGCGGTCGATAGTGTCTCGCAAATCTTACTACTCGACCACTCCTGGTTTTAATAAGTGTATGCTGATTAGTTGTTGGTTGCTCGGATTCCACTGACTCTCTGGCCAGAAAAGCTGGCTTCAGATGACGATTTCAGACGATCGTGACGGTGGACTGTTTTCTATTGGTCTCGATGTCGAAGGCTTTCTTTCCTCTTTTCAGCACTTTGTGAGGTCCTGAGTATGGAGCTTGAAGTGGCTTTTTGACAGGACCTTGTCGCAGGAATACGTGAGTGGTAATATTCAATTCCTTAGGGATGCAGAAAGTTCGCTTGCTACTGGTATGCCAGGACTGGCAGTTGTGATGCGTTCGGGGCAGCCGAACCGCGAGATCCATCCTGATATGAAGCTGCGAGCGCAGGTCTCTGCTGTTATATCTTCCAGCGGATATGCCTCAGATCGTCGACCGCTTCACAACGTGTGAAGCGGTCGACGATCGTGAGGCAGGTCGACGATCGTGAGGCAGTATCTGAAGCCAGAAGATAGGGGTAAGGGACCTACAATGTCCATGTGGACATGTCTAAAGCGGGCTGTAGGCGTCTTGAAAGTTGTAAGAGGAGCTGCAGTATGTCGTGTAACCTTTGAGCGTTGACATTGTATGCACTCCTTTGCCCATTGTCGGCAGTCCTTTCTTATGCCGGGCCAGACAAATCTCTCAGTTACGAGTCGCACTGATGCCTTTTTTCCGGGATGACTGAGGTTATGCAGCGAGTCAAAAGCTTGCCTCCGGAATTATGGTGTTACGTAAGGGCGAGGCTCGGGGGTAGACGTGTCGCAGTATAGTTGCATCTGCGTGTCTGTGATTGCTACTTTTTCTAGTTTTAGACTTGAAACTTTTTGCAGTAGCTGTTGAAGTTCGTCATCTGTACTCTGGTCATGCGCTAAAGATTGGTAGTCTATTGGAGCTTGTATTTCCTCTATGCGGGAAAGAGCGTCTGCGACTGAGTTGTCTTTTCCAGCTACAAATCTGATATCAGTGCTAAATTATCCAATGAAGTCAAGATATCTGAATTGGCGAGGTGAGTATTTATTGCGAGGCGTGGAAAAGCGAAGGTTAATGGTTTATGATCGGTGAAAATGGTGAACGGGCGTGCTTCAACCATATCTATATCTGAAATACCGGATGGCTTCGCAGATCGCCAGTAGCTCACGGTCGTAGGGGCTGTACTTTTTTGCGACGGGCTCAGTTTTCTTGAAAAGAATGCCAGGGGTTGCCTTGCGTCGCCTTTGCGTTGCTGGAGTACTGCTCCAATAGTGACATCTGAGGCATCCGTCTGTATAGCTAATTGCGCCTCTGGATCTGGGTGGCAAAGCAGGGTAGCCTTAGATAAACTCTCCTTACTGTTGTGGAACGCCTTCAGTTGCTCATGCGTCAGGTTGACTGGTTTGTTCCCCTTTGCATCTTGACCAGCAAGCAGTGCGTTGAGTGGCGTCAAGATTTTAGCTGCTCCGGGATTAAACCTCCGATAAAAATTGAGCATTCCGAGGAATCGACGGTTTTCAGAAAATTTTCTCTTTCTGCGCCATTTTGTGTTCTGCGTGTCGAACTTGAGGTCACCAGGGTTGATGGTCGGATGAAGGAAGAAACAACTTGATGCGGTATATACAGATGCGTATTTTTATTTCGACCTAATTCTACGTATTTACAATATTTACAAGGGCTGCGAAAATATACAGGAAATTATTAGGTTTTGAAACAGCGGATTCGTTGGCGAGCACTTTTCAATCTGTTATCGTCATAGCGACGGCAGGCTGAATGCGCGCGCAGTCGCGCATGCGCGTCAGTCAGTCTTGAAGCTGTGGCATGGATAACTGTTCCATGATGCCGCCACACTATGAAAAAATGCTTTTGTGAAACTTGTCGAACAAATCCTCTAGTAGAGTCCGTTTCAACTCTACTACTCACACACTACTAGAGTTCGTTTCAACTTACAGTTCCCATGCCGTTACGTTGTTAGCAATGCAGGCCAGTGTTGCTACGTTGGTCAAAATGTGTTCCTTGAAATTAGGAAGTCTGAGATGATATAAGTTCGAGAATGAGATATCAAGACAACAATATATTACTATATGTCATAGAGTTACCTCATACATTATCTGATTTTATTAAGTCAGGTTGGTAATAAAAAAACGATTAGCACAATTAAAAATAACGATGTGAATGGAAGGGCCGGTAAGGGACGACCCAGACGGACATACTTCGACCAAATAGGGGATGTATTAGCAAAGGGCAAGATAAAAAGTACCCGAAACCGGCGTGCGTGCATGCAACGACTAATGAATGTTGAGGAAGCGAAAGTGCAATTTTCTCACCTGCTCGCCAGTTTTAGTCTGTAGAATCCAGAGACTTCACCTGCAGTAGCCAAACGCCTCCCCGAAATATAGTACATACATGGCACTTTTTAAATTAATATGATTAGGTCGTCGACAAAAGCCGTATACTTAAAATATCGATAACACAGCACTAGCCTGACGCACGCTGAATAATCCATGAACAGCGGCGAACCGGGAACAATGACATTTACACGCAATTGATATAGACAAATCCGACGGATGGGCTCGCTTGTGAATGGGAGTTTTTTTGTAGTGACGCGTCACTTTATGGCACGCACGCATGAGCACCAACGTGTAGATAGGTCATAAGATTGAGCGTGTAGATTTGTGTTTAAAACTTGATTCTATCAAAGGTATTTCTCTCTAGTCTGTGGTTTACAGTGTGACCAGTCTTAGTTGAATTCTACTTGTTTGTAGATTCAAAGAAAAAAATTGGCCATATTTAAAGGCTCATTAAAAATAATGAAAATCACTATAAAAATAATGACTAACATAAATAATGCTATTTCACACTGTAAACAAATTATTACATGACAACAAAAACAATGAAAAATATTTCATCATCATCATCATTCAGCCACAAGAAGTCCACTGCTGGACATAGGCCTCCTCCATGGATTTCCAAAAAGACCGGTTGGAAGCGGCCTGCATCCAGCGTCTTCCTGCCACTTGAATGACGTCATCTGTCCATCTTGTGGCTGGTCGTCCCACGCTGCGCTTGCCGATATGTGGTCTCCATTCGAGAACTTTTCGGCCCCATCGGCCATCAGTTCTGCGTGCTATGTGCCCCGCCCACTGCCACTTCAACTTACTAATCCACTGGGCTATGTCGACTTTCGTTCGTCTACGGATCTCATCATTTCTGATTCGATCTCGTAGAGAAATTCCGAGCATAGCCCTTTCCATAGCTCGTTGCGTGACCTTGAGCCTTCTTATGAGGCCCATAGTGAGAGACCACGTTTCAGTGCCATAAGTCATCACTGGTAACACACACTGGTTGTATAATTTTGTCTTGAGCGATTGAGGTATATTAGACGAAAAGACTTTTCTAAGTTTCCCGAAAGCTGCCCAGCCGAGTTGGATTCGACGATTGACCTCTTTCACGAAGTTGGACCGGCCTAGTTGGATTGTTTGTCCTAAGTAGACGTATTCGTCTACAACTTCGAGAGTCGTGTTCCCCAATGTTATTGGGGTGGGCACAACACGAGCGTTCGACATGACCTTCGTTTTGTCCATGTTCATTTTAAGGCCCACACGTTGGGAAACTCGACTGAATGCTGAAGCTTGAAGGCATCTTCCAGTGCGTTCGTGAACAGTTTCGGAGAGATAACGTCTCCCTGTCTCACGCCTCTTCTCAATGGAATTGCCTCCGAATTCTGCTCCTGTACTCGGACCGACATGGTGGCGCTGTTGTACAAGCACTTCAGCACCTCGATATACCGATAGTCAATACGGCAACGCTGGAGAGACTCGAGCACTGCCCATGTCTCGATCGAATCGAAGGCTTTCTCATAGTCCACAAACGCTAAGCAGAATGGCAAATTATACTCCTCAGTCTTCTGTATAATTTGCCGCAGCGTGTGGATGAGGTCTATGGTACTAAAGCCCTTTCGGAAACCGGCTTGTTCGGGAGGCTGGAAGTCATCAAACCTGCGTTCGAGACGATTCGTGAGGACCCTCGAAAACAGCTTATAAACATGGCTCAGAAGCGAGATGGGTCGGTAGTTCTTCAATAGAGAGTTATCCCCTTTCTTGAAGAACAGCGTCACCACGCTTCTGTTCCATGCTTCTGGCGTTTTTCCTTCGAGCACGACGGAATTGAAGAGCTTCTGAAGGACTTTAAGTACTGGTGTTCCACCCGCTTTCAGGAGCTCTGATGTGATTCCGTCCTCTCCTGGTGCCTTATTATTCTTGAGCTGTTTCAGGGCCATCCTAATCTCGTACAGGCTGATGTCCGGGATGTCTTCGTTATAATGTCGGGTCAGTTTGGCTTTCGGATCTTTGTTCAAACTGCTAACAGGTTTTGCGACTGAGGTGTATAGCTGTCCGTAGAAACTCTCAATCTCCCTCAGCACCTCTGATTTGGTCGACGCTATACTGCCGTCCTCTCTCTTCAGCTTCGTCAGCTGGCTTTGCCCAATAGACAAGTCTTTTGTGAACACTTTGGAGCCCTTGTTCCGCTCTATAGTCTCTTTAATACGTTCGGTATTAAAGGACCGAATATCGTGCCGCATAGACTTTGAGATATGTCTATTGAGCTGCCTATATGACTTAGCATCCTCGGAGGACTGCAGTTGCAACGCGAGACGTTTAGCCATGAGGTCGAGAGTATAGTTTGAGAGCTTTTGTGGTCTACTCGTGCGGTTGGGTCTATAGAACCTCGAGCCCACTGTACGGACAGTTTCTACAAACCTGTTATTGATCTCGTCCACCGATGCGGCGCTCTCCAGGCACTCAAAGCGATTTGACAATTCGAGTTGAAAGTTCTCGGGGTTCTGGATATGGGCACGAGTAGGTCGGAGCGTGGACTTCATGAGACGAGACCTCTCAAGTTTGACATTGATATTCAATGTGCCTCTTACTATTCGGTGATCGCTTCCGGTTTTCACCATGTTGATCACAGAGACGTCATTGAATATTTGTCTCTTGGAGGTCAGGATGAAGAAAAATATTTGTATTTATTTATTTATACTTTATACATCTGACTACAAAATAATTACCATCGCTATAAAATATAATAAGGTTTCCACTTTAAAACAAAGTTTCAATGTCTAATCAACTCGACCTGAAGACAGTTGATAAAATTGTACTTTGAGATTTAACAAAATGTAAATTTGTTACGCGCTTTGTGAGCTTTAATAGAAGAAAGTTGTTTATTAGGTTAGTAAGTATATAGTATTTCATCGAAGTCCCATTTTTTGACAGTTCAGAAACATGTCAAGATCCAGATACGGAGGATCCAGGTTCAGTCCCTAATTAGGTATTCATTTTAAATCATCTACCATGCTGTCATCACACGTTAAAGGATATGTAACTAAATTATAAGCTTTCATCATGATATTATAACATGCAATGTTACTTATCTGTTGTGTAATGCAATAAATAAAATAAAATAAAATAAAAACACAAGATTCTTAAAGTTAAAAGTAGCAATCCTAAAGATAAATGGCTCATAATTACTAACCGTACAATTATAGAGCAAACCATTTATTTATATTAAAGATTCGATTATTTATCAGCTAAACTATTAAAGTGTTATGCATGTAAATATACTCCGTAGATATTGGTACACTAGACATTTTTAGTAAAATCCCTAATAACGTCACCCAGATAGTGATTCGTCATTCGTTCATTAATTTCACTCGTTTATTCCACAGATTAAAAAGACAGTTTACTCTTGGACATCACGCGCGCGTCACGTTCACGTTCATTCATGGTTAACAGTGGTGCCAACTTGGGGGTTTTCCCCCTAAATTTAGGGGGAGCAAGTGTAAAAAGGAGGATTTTTAGGGGCAGGAATTTTTTGGGGATTGTTTTTAGGGGGTTGTTCGAGCGATTGAAACTTACAGTAGCAGTGAATATAATTTACCTTTTTTTTTAGTTTGCCAATACGTATTTTCGAACGCAGCTGAGAACGACCGAACGAACGGCACGCTTCATTCATTCATTCCCCCTAATAAAAACTACATTTATTTAGAAGACGCGTTTTATTTTATGAGTGAAAACTATTAATTTGTTAAACCTGCACATACCAGTGAAATGTTATTTGCAGATAATAATATAACAATTATAAAGAAATTGGGGGTTTTTAGGGGGATTTTAAGATTTCTTGGGGGATTTTTTCTGTAGGGGTTGGCAACACTGTCACGGTTATGTCAAATGTCAATTTGGCGAAAGCAAATTTCATGAGATTCGTAATTTAGCTGCATATGTTTGTACTGAAGATAATATAAATTATGCCGAAGAATAAAGGAAAAGGAGGTAAAAACAGAAGGAGGGGTAAAAATGAGAACGAGACTGAGAAACGTGAGTTAGTATTCAAAGAAGATGGACAGGAATACGCCCAAGTCACAAAGATGCTCGGTAATGGCCGCTTGGAGGCCATGTGCTTTGATGGCATAAAACGACTCTGTCATATTCGAGGCAAATTACGGAAAAAGGTTTGGATTAACCAAGGCGACATCATACTAATTGGCTTACGAGATTATCAGGACGCAAAAGCGGATGTTATCCTGAAGTACACTCCCGATGAGGCGAGGAATCTGAAGACGTACGGCGAGTTCCCCGAGACGGTGCGCATCAACGAGACTGTGGTCTACTCTGTTGATGGATTGGATGAGGACATTGAATTTGGAGATGAAGTCAGCTCAGAGGATGAGGCAGATGCAGTTGATGCTATCTAAACAATCTAGTAGCTCTATTTATAATGTCTACTGTAAGTTGTTTATATTTTATTTTACTGATATGAATAAACTTAACTTGTTATTTCTCAAATGAATCCCTCAAATTCTTTTGTATCTAATTGTCAGGATAGTTAATTTGTCTTCTAGTTTACTAGACAAAACTCTTGGTGTTAAAAGTTTAGGATCAGCCATTCTGTTTTTATTCATTCAATCCATATCTAATATTTATTTATGTTGCAGTATTTCACTTCACACTAAGGAAATTCGAATTGTACACATTCCTTAAATTTTTAGTTCATAATCAACCATTCACCCCAGATTAGTTGTTTCCTACAATACAATGTGTATATATATATATATAAGTACATAAAACAAATAAAAACCCAAAAAAACTGTATGCACTATTATTTTAATTTTTAATGTATTATTTAAAAATGTTCTCATAGAAAGTGTACCTGACTGAGTATATATTAATTAAATCTGCCGTGGGATATATCTCCAATTTTACTTTCAATCAATTATTTATACAGACAGTATGAACTAGAAGTGAAGTGGCTGTTTAAAATGTAAATTTAAATTATTGAAAATTAATTCAAAGTACTTACTTCACTTGTATTAAAAGCCACCATGTTGAGCACTTTGCTATTGAATATGTAACAAGTTTCGTTGTTGCATGTATGACTGCAAACATTGTGACTATAGTCGGTCAAATTCATTATTGGAACGTTTCGAAATATACTGTTTTGAGTCATCGTCAGCCATTTGACGCCCACTGCAGGACATAGGCCTCCGTCGTGGTTTTCATAACCATGAGGGGTTGTGCCATAATCGCTACGCTTGGCAGGAGGTTTTGCGACCGCAGTATGCGGTTGGAATCTCAGGAAGACGCTGCTGCCCGTCTCCTGGTAATTGATTTCCTTAGTCGCCTTCTACGACATCCACAGAAGGAAATGGAGTGATGCTATTCTTAATCTGGCACCACAGGGAACCTGTTTTGAGTAATTCACATTAAAAATCTCTTAAATTTTAAAATTCATAGTAAAATCATTGTTTCTTTAGTGGTCGAAGTCATTTTATAATAGTTACAATTAACGTTTGACTTGTACCATTAGTGGTTAGGAAAAAATGTTCAATTCTTAATAATTCTATGTAACTTAAAACATGCGATTTTGGAGACGTGCCGGTAATGATTCAGACCGACTACAGCTAAACCAAGTTTTATTCTGTGAAACTTTGCAAGTTTCATAATCAGTAGTACCTATAGCAAGAAAGAGGAAACACCTGCCTGCATGAGCATTCACTGAATATGTGGAATAGCAACTGACCACATCTCTGGGCAGCTGGGATCCCTTTAGGAGGTCAGCTGTAACATTGGAGCACAGCTGGCTTTCTGGTAAGATATAGACTACTACATTGAGATCCAGCAAATATGGAAATTAGAGATATGTATAACAAACTACATATATAGTAGCTGTAACTCCCAACAAACATACTTTTAAACAACTAGTTAAAATTTTAAACAAACCTGCCTGCACTTCCTAGAGGCAAATGTAGCCATTATTTCTCACTTATTTGGTGGGATTATTTTAATCACCACAGAGTAGGAGTAGTCGATGTTGAAACATCTTAGGAATTTGAAGCAGTCATCTAGGTACTGAGTAGATAGGGCATACCAATCAAAAGGGTGTAATGGGTTATCAAAAGAAGGTTGATGACTAGTTTAAAAAAAATCAGCTTTTTAACAAAAGTGTTTTAACAAAACTTTAATCTATTTTACATTTACAATACCCACAAACAATACATTTCTAGTTTTACTCTTCCTCTTTACTCACTACTGGATTACTTGGTATGGATTTTTTTTATTCTTAAGGGTCAGTGATACCCGAAACTAGCGCCGCCACTATAAAAAAATAAATATAAAATCTTGTGGGACATTTTTGGAAAAAGTGCCAAATATGATAACTCGGGAAGGGCTATATACTAGTTTTTAGAAGCCATCGTAACATTTTTAAGACGGAAAACCTGGGACTGGTTTTTGTTATCGCCTAACACGGCCGTTTTTGGCGAAAACCTAAACCAGTCCCAGGTTTCTATTCCTAAAAATATACTGATGGCTTTTAAAAATTAGTATGGCCTATCCCGAGTGATCGTATTTGGCACTTTTTCCAAAATCTTTTTTTCAAGTGGCGGCGCTAGTAGTAGGTATGACAGGCTCTTAAGGAGACTGGACTGTAAATGTCCCTAAACTCTATGTGCTGTTGGTTATTGGTAAATGCTATAAAATAATGTTATACACTAATTCCTAATAAGCAAAAACCACTTTTAGCAACATATTATGTGGTAAAAATCTGATACTGCCAGTGCCAATGATTTTTTTTTCTCCGAAACTTGCCGGCCATTTTCAGGTAAAATATTAGGGGTTAAAGTATGAAATTGCCGTTTTATTGCAATAGGTTCTTTGAATTGACATAGAATCTTCATGGTTTGAGGTTTTCGAATGAAACTTTTTTCAAAGGGTTTCTATGATGTTCTTTTTTTAAAAAATGTGAAACAATGTTTAAACCAAAATCGCACGGTGCGTTCATTAGTAGACCCCTCTCCAAACGCAGCATTGATATTGCGGGCTGTTTCTGCCGCGTTAGTTCCGCGTCGGAACTCGTATTCAAAAATCACTCGAATTTTCGCAGTATCCATCTTTGTTGTCTAAATTGAATAACAAAAACAATTGAAAGTCGATATTCAAATGTTTCACATTTTTTAAAAAAAGAACATCATAGAAACCATTTGAAAAAAGTTGCATTCGAAAACCTCAAACCATGAAGATTCTATGTCAATTCAAAGAACCTATTGCAATAAAACGGCAATTTCATACTTTAACCCCTATTATGAACAAACCTTGGGATGCCATATCATTGAATTTATTCATTGGTAATATGTATCAGAGACAGTGGGGCAAAGCGCAGCAGCATCTGTGCGCTGGATATCACGGACGCGGTGCTACGCGCCAAAGAGTATGTAATCACTACGTTTTAAGAGTCGGCACTTGCTAACAACACGTTTTCAAAATTATGAACGTACTTTGTACCAACCTAATAAAAATAGTATAATACCAACATGAGAATGAAATTGCAAAACATTAGTGATTGACTACTTATCACATATCGATATCGATAAAAAGAAATTCGAGGCGTCTCTCCTCTTACCTCATTTTCATGCTTTGGAAATTAAAGTAGGCGATAAATCCCAACACAGTACATCAACTCAATTATTTGGAGTATGACATGGTGTGAATGGATTATCGCTTACTTTCATAATGAAAAAGGCATTTTTTTTAAATCAAATCATTTATTTAGCACCAAGTCTAGAAAACCTAATGTCACCAATGCGTCGCGTCGCTATCAAAACTATAAAGAATTTCAGATCTTTGGAGTCTGCAACAAACAAAACAATAAGTCAAAAAATATATTACCTATACCATATTTATTTGAGGCTGAGACAAAATGAAACTTTGAATACTTTAAAATGATACTGTCTGATAATATTGTATACGTAATTTTAAGTATTAAATCTAATTCAATCTAATTTACTTAATTCTTAGTGTAAAAACCGAAATAACATTTTTCGACAATGAAAATAGTCTAAAGAGTACTGAAAAGTTGTTTACACTTTGTCTCAGCCCCAAATAAATATGGTATAGGTACTGCTAATAATATTAATGTCAATGAACGTTTGTATCACCTGTTTACTCATTTTAGACAGCAAGTAGAAATATCTGGCAAAAATCAATCGTCCAAAATATCGATAAAAAATGTATCACATGGCTACCGCACTACAACCGGGGTTAATTTAAATTTGTTAAAATCGTAAATTGTTCTAAATAATTCAGCTGTTTTATCCAGGCGCATTAAATAAATATCAAAATTTGCATACATTTATTATGATAAACTTGCTAATTTTACCTGTTTGGCTCCAGTAGAAATCTGGCTAAGAATATGCCAGACGTACATTTTCTGAGTCTTCTAATGCCACAAATTTCACATTTCCTCAATGCATTTCTTCCCATATTTCTTTTATAATCACTTTTCACGCACTACATCTACTGCTAAACTTAAAATAAATAAAATTTTTCGACACAAAAACAACAAACGAACAAAAAAACAAAATTACCCGCCATTTGTAAAATACGTAATACCAACATTAGATTTGACATATAACCCGACTAAATTTTAAATCATGATACATCTACGTGATTCACTGCGGAGTTAATGCCTTTTGTTTTAGCAGGATTATATTTTTTGTTTCATTGTTGGCACAAAGTACGTTCCTAATATTTTTTGTATGGAGTGACGAGGGCCTGCTACGCGCCATATTTGTCTATCATTTTTAACCGACTTCAAAAAAGGAGGAGGTTATCAGTTCGACGCGTACATTTTAACCGACTTCAAAAAAGGAGGAAGTTATCAATTCGACGCGTATTTTCTTTTTTTTTGCTGTTCCTCCGTAACTCCGTCAAATCTTAACCGATTTCGACCATTCTTTTTTTGTTCGAACAGATATAGCGTCCCGTTGGTCCCATTTTAATTTGCTGAAGTTACCTCGCTGCGGTAACAGCTTTGAGCGCGCTATATAATTGCGAGGGTTGTTCAATAAGTAGTTAGAATAAGGATAAACTCCTTGGATAGAGAAAAAGAAAATACTGGCAGGCATAGCCCACTTATTTGTCAACATAACATAAACTCACGCCTGTATCCCAGAGGGGTAGGCAGAGACCAGGGACTGCCACTTGCTACGATCCTGACAGATCACTTTCGCTTCCTCAACATTCATTAGTCGTTGCATGCACGCACGCCGGTTTCGGGTACTTTTATCTTGCCCTTTGTTAATACATCCCCTATTTGGTCGAAGTATGTCCGTCTGGGTCGTCCCTTACCGGCCCTTCCATCCACATTCGCTCGATATATTTGTTTTGTCAATCTTTCTTCCTTCATCCTCTCCACATGTCCCAACCAACGCAACATTCCTTTCTCAATTCTAGTCACTACATCCTCTTTCAGTCCACAACGTTCTCTAATCACACTATTGCGTATCCTGTCATTCAAAGTAACGCGAGACATACTTCTCAAGGACTTCATTTCTACTGCATTAATCCTACTTTCTTGCTTCTTTTGCCATACCCAAGTCTCGCTATGGATTATGGATTATTTGTCGACATAATAAAACAAAAAAGTTTGATGCTCTTTTGTTTTTTCAATCATAGAAGGTTCTTACTTGTGTTCTGTCGCGACGAATAGGTACCTACCTAATCGAAAATGAAGAAAATTGTAGTTCGCGCGGTAATTAAAGATTATGTTTGATAAATTTTACTACGGAACAAGTAAATCAATACTTGCAAGATACGTTAGGGGTTCATGTTCCTCCTTATTCTACGGTAGCGCGTGGTGTACTGAGTTTAAGAGGGGACGAACATCCACTAATGACGACTCGCGCTCAGGGCGCCCTACGACTGCAGTAACTGAAGAAATGATAAAAATGTTGAAAAAATGGAGAGCTGTTTTTAGCTGAAGAACTAAAGATTTCAATAGGGAGTGTTCATAATATGTTACATGACCATTTGGGTGTGAAAAGTCTCAGCGCGTTGGGTGCCTAGAATGCTAACAGCCGAACAAAAACGAAAAAATCTGTTTGGAACTGTTACAAGATCGTGACCGGTTTTTGGCTCGATTTCTAACTATGGATGAAACATGGCTTCACCATTACGACCCTGAAACAAATAACAATCCGTGACTTGGAAGCGACCATTATCACCGATCCGTAATAAATTCAAGGGATCTCTTTTTCGGGACAGCCACGGCGTGGTGATGATGATTGAATACCTCGTCATGGAACCACTAATAGGTATGTCATGTCTTGACCACCTTAAGGAAACGCTCAATGGCCATAAACGCATTAGGGATATTCGATATACATCGATGCATCGGATTCACTCGATGTTTATAATGCGATGCATCGGATCGATCCGATGTTTTGAAAAACTGTTGATGTACTCGATGTATTTTCATAAAACATCGAAACAACGGTAATCAGCAATTTATTACTTTATAATCAGCAATTTATTACTAAAATTAAATCTTTATCTTTTTTTTGTTTGGCTGTTTGGAAGAATCTAGAAATTGATATTGGCAACAATGACTACGCGAGAGAGAACTAAAAAAAATAGTTTGTTTTGTCTCTTGGTAAAAAACTTCTCAATCTCAAGTTTTCTCTTTTGGATGTCCTACCTGATAACATTGTCCGACCTACTAATCTTAAACTTATCCTCTCCCAGGCAAATTCCCCTCTATTCTGTATAGAACATTACAGGTAAATTTCTTTCAGACAACAATATCAAACTATAGTAAGGCAATCGGCCTAAAAACCATAATCCTTCTATAGCCCCCTGACAAACAGTTCTGATTGCCTAAAAATTCTGACCGAGCCTCGTTCGCTTGTGATTGGCTATAGTCTTGCAGCGTGGCCACTTTTAGTAGATTTCTACTTTTTTTGTAGATTTGAGGCTTCGAAAACTATTATTTGGTAGTTCAAAATCATTTAGTAGATTTTAGTAGGAAAATGGCTATTTAGGACAAATTGTAGTAAAACGTGCAAGTGTCCAAGCTAAAAAAAAAGAAAATAACAATATCTGAACTGGCGTGAAAACGTTTAAATAAGTTTCATTTAAATTTAAATAAGTCTGTTTTTGCAAAGTCTTCCAAAAGAACACTGGATATAGGACTTTAATACCGGAATTTCTATAACTGTGGATGATTTTTATTTTTTGTGTAGGTACTATGAAAATATACAAATACGGGTAGCTACAGGATTTATTTGTAATTCATTTTTCGGTGTTTTTGGGGTTTTCCGACGGTTTGACACCTTTGCAGCCATGGTAAAAGTTATGTAATTTCAATGAACAGCACGCGCGAAAATCGAAGTTTTGTAAGTTGTTTGTTCTTTTTGTGATTAATTATAACAAAGAATATTGTGAGATTACCTAATTTTTCTTAATAAACCTCATCTGAATGTTTGCATGAAATGTTGTTTTTTCTCATAGTAAAATAGATTCCTCGAACCTTGTTTAACTCACAACAGGCCTGCGGACAAGAAAAGTATTGATGAAGGAGTAGTAGAATTAATAAATTGTGGTTTGTGGATTGGCATCGAATAAAAACATCGATGTTTTTTTTAAGTGGACACCCCTAAAACGCATTAAGGCGAAAAGTTTGCGCGTCAAAAAACGACACTGGTTTCAGTGTTGCCATATTCTGGAGACGTGAACTTTGTATTTTCACCAAAAAAATCCGTACAACCATTACGATGAAAATCCCGTATAAAATGAAACTAATATTTTTTTATTTATTTATATCTTTATTGATAAGTTTTAACATTTTTTTATCAACATTTAAATCATAGCATGGTTTTTTGCCCGAGAGAGATGTTTTGTGTAGCAAGACTAGCAAGTCTGAAATTGTCATGGTGCATAATTTATTTCTTAATTTTGTCTTAGAATGAAGTAATAACGCTCTCTTGCATTTCGCATACAATAGAACAAGACAGGCTGCTGGTTATTTTCTCTTTGATTCACGGTTTCGAACGTGAAGTGTGGTAGGGGATTCCCCAATATTCGGCATGTGTCACAGATTTTTTCGTTTTTGTTCGGCTGTTAGCATTCTAGGCACCCAACGCGCTGAGACTTTTCACACCCAAATAGTCATGTAACATATTATGAACACTCCCTATTGAAATCTTTAGTTCTTCAGCTAAAAACAGCTCTCCATTTTTTCAACATTTTTATCATTTCTTCAGTTACTTGAACTGCAATTGGCTCCGGACTTACGTGTTCATTGAACATAACCTTGGTTTTATCCAAGTTCATCCGGAGACCAATGCGTTGGGAAGAATCAGCTAGGCCATTCAGCATATGTTGCAGATCTTGCAGCGTTTCCGCCATGATGACGATGTCGTCTGCAAATCGCAAGTGTGAAAGGTACTCACCGTTTATGTTAATGCCGTACCCCTTCCAGTCCAGCGTCTTGAACATATCCTCCAATGCATTTGAAAACAATTTCGGGGAAATAACATCCCCTTGTCTCACACTACGATGTATGGGGATAGGCTCAGACTGCCAGTTCTGGATTTGGACGGCCATAGTAGCGGCATCGTACAGACTTCTCAACACTTGGATGTATCGCCAGTCGACTTGGCATCGCTGCAAAGATTCCAGAACAGACCATGTCTCGACCGAGTCAAAGGCCTTTTCATAGTCCACAAACGCTAAGCACAGGGGCCGATTATACTCTTCGGTCTTCTGAATAATCTGCCGCACTGTGTGAATGTGGTCTATGGTGCCGTAACCCGATCGAAAGCCGGCCTGCTCAGGTGGCTGAAACTCATCAAGTCTTCTCGCAAGACGGTTCGCGATGATTCTTGAAAACAGCTTGTAGACGTGGCTCAAGAGTGAAATGGGTCGGTAGTTCTTCAGGAGGGTTTTATCACCCTTTTTGAAGAACAACACGACAACACTCTTACTCCACGCCTCCGGAGTTCTGCCATCAAAGAGGACAGCATTAAATATGTTCTGGAGCTCCTTCATTACAGGTTTACTGCCAGACTTCAGGAGCTCAGTTGTAATACCGTCCTCTCCAGGGGCTTTTTCATTTTTAAGCTGTCTAAGAGCCATCGCGATTTCGTCCAGGCTGACTTCTGGCAAGTCTTCAGTGTAGTGGCGTGTCAATGTAGCTCTGGAATCCTCATTTTTGGGATCAGGCCGAGATGCGTGCGCAGCGTACAACTGGCCGTAGAAGTTTTCAACTTCCGAAAGAACCTCTGGCATGGAAGAAACGACCACTCCATCCGTGGTGGTCAACTTCGTCAGATGGCTTCTCCCAAGAGATTGGACAAACACTTTAGAGAGGTTAGTAAGTTAGTAATATAAGTAAAACTTATTCGAAAATTAATGTTAGTAATTTACTAATATTGTTTTCGAAAATAAACATTAGTAAATTCAAATGATTCGAAAAGAGATGCCATTCATAATCGCCCATCTTTAACATGAGCGTTGCCTCTTGATACTCGCGCTCGCCGCCACCACTCGCCTCTACTCGGCGAGCGTGAAGTGCGAGCCAGGCCCTCGTCACTCCATACAAAAAATATTATGAACGTACTAACGATAACGTAGTGATTACATACTCTTTGGTGCGAGCATTAGAGTTGATCGTCAATCGAGATAGGCTGTATGAGGTTTGTCGTTGTCAAAAATACTATACTGTCTATGGTTATTAAATTAGGTTTGCCAGCTATCTGATTTTTCCAATAATCCCATGGTTTTTGGAGTCCAGCTTCTATATTACGCACAGCAAATCCTGAGCGATTCCAATCGTCTAACCTAACTGAAAAGTTCCATACTAATTTCTATCACAAACTTTAGGAATCTTGCAGTAGTTGGTGCGCAT
The DNA here is from genome assembly GCA_963969515.1 of Yponomeuta evonymella. Lineage (NCBI taxonomy): Eukaryota > Metazoa > Arthropoda > Insecta > Lepidoptera > Yponomeutidae > Yponomeuta > Yponomeuta evonymella. Next base: position 10,748,705 of record OZ018346.1, read on the forward strand.
AATTATGCCCCGGATAGCAAAGAGAGGCCGTATTATTATTGTGTGTGGAAATATTCGAGTGGTTTTTTTTTTATTACTGCCAATAAAGCTCCATTCGTGATATTAATCGTTTTTAGATATACATTACGGCCAAGGAAAAATGGAGTGTTAACAAGGCCACACTGCACATGAAACCATAGACAATTTTGTTTCGTTCGTTCGTAGAGCTAGAGCGGCTTTCGTTTTAGTGTGTTCAACGCTCTGCGGCCATATTGAATTTTGTTGTGCTTCGCTAGAAAACATTGTGAGCACGTGGAGTGTTGGTTATTAAGTAAAAATTAATAGTTTTTTTCAGATATTTTACAGGTTCAGTCTTAATTTCGGTTCTTCGTTTCAAAGTGCTAAAACTTCACATTGCATTTCAAAGTAAGTAAACGTGTTTTCTAAGTAATTTCTCGTACAAAACCGGCAAAAGAAAATCTGCATCTACAAAATCATGTGGTTTCGACGTAAGCCACTATCTTATTTTACTGTTTGCCCTTTCTTTTTATTTTATTTCTGGCTCCCCTGAGTTACTGATCGAATTCAAGTAGTTATTTATTTAACCCGTTCCCAAAAATTGCGTAACCTTCTACATTCCCTTGTTTGCTTACGTGTTGCCTCTGAAGGTTTTCTTGCGGCGATCATGACCCTCGCCGATTTGAGTTACATATATCAATAAAGTCCCACTTGGCTAGATGCGAAAGTGTTTCCTTTGTAGATAGTTTCTTTTAATGTTATATTGTTGGGTATGTCGACAAACTTACAGCTGTTTGTTGCCCAGATGATTGCCGACAGCAGTCCCTACTACTAACTCGGTCAAACCTTTCCTAACTATACTTTTCTTCCATATTACGTTAACAGCATCGGCATCGATAACATGCTTTCAAAACAAATAGGGCACTGTCAGTCATTATCAGTCACACAATCTAAAGCTTATCATTTTAACTGGAACTTTAAGCCTGCCGAATTTGTAATATGGGCACAATAACCTATGAATGACTGCTGAAAAACTAGATTTCGACAAAAATATCTAGAAATTCCATGCTTTTCTGTAACAGGTTGAAGGGAAATTATGTTAAATTATTTTTTTTGAACATTTCTAAGCTTACATTTGAATTTGTGTGCACTTTTTGTTTAAGATTAATTTATTAAAAGTGGCTTATCACCATGGCACCTTCCCGTCAATTGCTCATGTGGTCAGTGCCATCCATAGCAGTTCTTTTGGGAATATTTTGGTTCAGAAAAAAAAGGGAGTTTGCCAAGTCTGACCCAGGAGGAAGAGAAAGAATAAAAAGTTTACAAGAGGAGCTTGCTGAGGTACTTAATGCTGAAGCTGAAGCTATCAAGGCTTCTCCCCTTGGCAAGGCAGAGAGGGCCATTATAAAGTCAGCCCCTATTGACATTGTCCCCAATGGTCCAGGATCCCACCGATCCTCTCCTCTGGAACTGACGGACGAAGAAGTGGACATGGAAATTGAAAAAATTATACGCAAAAAATCTCTCAAGAATGAAAAGAGAATGTCAGCCAGTAATGAAGTACAGAGCCATATTGGGAATTCATGCACAGAAAAGCCAGCGTTTAACATTGCAGTGTTATCGCCTCGCAAAATGTCACCCAAGGCAGAGTTCTGTACTAAGGATGTGGCCAGCATGTGCTCTGCCAATAATGACTCCATAGAAGGAACACTAAAAGTCAACTCCTTAACTGAAAGTACAAAGAATGACTCCTTAGTGCTTCATGACACTTCAGAAGCCAGTGAAGTGGCAGATTCGGAGGAAATGAACAATAATATTGTTGAAGCAGTTAGTGTCAGTGAGAGCAGCACCAATAGATTTTCCAACGCCCCTACCACTAGAGGCATCTCTGAGAGGGATTCAGCCAACCACAGCCCAGTGGACCCTCTACTAGCTAGTCCTTCTATGTGTCACTTCTCAGACAATCATAGTGAGGTAGGTTACACTTTTTTCTGCAACACTTTAACATTCAAATGTCTCAATATCAAGTCATCACAGGACTTGGAAGTGATAGAAAGGTTTTAAATATCTCCAGTTTTATTTGCACAATTGGGTTACTTGGGTGTAGTTGACATACATACATAAACTCACATTGGAGGGGTAGCCAGACACCAGAACATGTAGTTGATCAGCAGGAAAAGTCCTTGTAAAACAAGTATGAATTTAAAATATATAATATCCTGAATGAATTTGCATTTACTGGCCTTCACATATTGATATCAAATGTGAATTTCACTGGCTTATCATGACCCACTTTTTTAGCCAGTCTGCTTATAATTATTTATCTTGTCTTGTACTTGGTAGAAATAATTTATTTTTCTTTGTTGCTGACAACTACCTAAACCTACAAAGCTTAATTAGCTATCACATTTAACAAGTAACATAGCAGCTGCCTATATGGGTACACCCAACATCAGGGCATAGGCCTTCTATCAGAGACTGGGCTTAATGACTATGCCTGCCCATTGTGGATCACACACACAGATTCCACATTTATTAAGATAAATTTATTGGTATGTAATTGCTTTCATGTATAAAGAAAAATGTTTCAGGGATCAAGTGACAGTGGAAAAGGATGTTCCGAGGCAGCTAGCCCTCCCCCTGCAAATTTAAACCTGGTGCCCACTGAGGCAGGCCTTAGAATACATCAGTTCATCATACCACAGACCCTGGTTGGTCTGTTAATAGGGAAACATGGTTCATTTGTCACTCAAATTAAAGCCAAAACAGGTGCTAATGTGTATGTAAGAAGACACCCAGAATCTGTTAAGCAAAAGATTTGTGCTATTGAAGGTAAGTTTTGTTTTGTTGAACAGCTATGAGATAAGTATAAATACCCACTGAACCAACTAATGTTGTTGCCTTCGTTTCAGGAACTCAAAATGAAATAGAAGCTGCTTTAGATATGATAAGAGAAAAATTCCCTGAGAAAAGGTTCCCAAACTTCACTCTACAAGAAATTAGTCCTGAATTGTATCAAAAACTTGTTCCTCTTGTACCAGAGTTCCTTCAAGTAAGTTGCCCTCGGTTATTTGCCTGTTTTGTTTTGACTTGGACTAATGTAATTTCGTTTAGAATTTGGCTTGTGAAAGACAAGTTTACGAGCATTGAGTGCTAAATATGTCAGTTGCAGTTAGTTGAGAGTGTGAACAACGAAACCATCATGACGTGCCTGGTGAGCGCGGGACACTTCTTCCTGCAGCAGCCGCTGCACCCCACCTTCCCCTCGCTGCACGCCCTGCACCGCCTTATGGCTGCCACTTACCAGAACCCGGAAGTGCCGCCGCTGCCCCGCCCTGTTAAAGGTATGTACCAGCCTCAATACCTATCCCAGTAGGCTTAGCACACTAGCATGCGAGAAAATGACAGGCGCCGCGGCATAAACTTTGCCGCTTTATTAGTTTTGTCGCAACAGCGAACATGATGTGAGTGGAAGAGAAATTTAAATGTCAGTTAAAAAAGAGGCTTAAATTTTAATATTTTTGGGGTTGGTCACACTCAATCAGTACACTTCGACTGTATGAAAACACTATTCATTTGTTCATTTAGCTCTTCTGCGTTTTGTTCACAATTTTTTTCCCCTAAGAACGGTCTATAACCTAAGTGTTTTGTCTGAAGTTTGAACTGACTATGAAGGTAAATATATGAATGGAATATCGAAACGTTTTTGTTCTTCTTTCTAACAACCGACCTTACAAAACAAATAAAAGTTTTCTGAAGTTCCAGAGAAAATGGAGCGAAACTGTTTACGACAGTTACATGTGTATTTGTTCATTGGGCTATCTTTAAATTCAATGCAAAACTGCTTTATGTAATTATATGTCGTTTCGACCTTGTACAATGACGCCGTCATCTAATTTCACACAATTAATTTGCTATACTTACTAGACCTCTCGCGGCTGGTAAGTGAAGTGAAGACCTAGTAGTAAAGCCATCCTCATATCCTCATTGGGTATGCTCATCATCCTCACATGACATAAATCAACACGAAAACTAAGAAACGCAAATATGTAAGAGTGTGATGCAAAGACAAATTATAACCTAAAAGCCTTGTCTTTACCTAGACACCAACAGAGAAATTTCTCTTAGTTAAGCTGTCATTTTGCGAGAAAAAAACACCTTCATGTTCGCGGTTGCGGCAAACCATAGACAAACAGTATTAAACTGACAGAAGGAGGCGCGTTGAGACAGCTCACGCGGTCTTCATGTTCGCACCGGCGAGATATCCCTCTGTGACGTCATCTTAATACTGTTTAGTGTTTAATGTGACAGTTGAGAGCAGGCAAAATGATCAGCGTGCTAAGCCTACTGGTGCCTTTGACTAAAACTAGATAGACATGTTTAATATGTTCATTGCTGAAAACGGTCTTTGCGAGTTTTTGTGGGGTTGACGCCACTGCCTAGAAAACTCGCGAATTTCTGCATCCATTGCGTGACATGTCATGATGTTTGATCAGCAGCAGATGTGTTAAAACAGCATTTAAATACACTTGTTTAAAACTTTTTAAAACATCTCAAAACATGTCTAATGCCAACCCTAAAACTCAAATATTTTCATTGAAGGTATAATACCTATATTACATATTACTTCTAGGATAAAAATGGTATTCCGATTTATTTGTAAATATTATCTTCTGTAAAATATGTTTGATGTGAAGGCGCGTCCAGGCGAAGCTTTAGAAACTCCACAGATATCTGAACTTGTGCAGCATTCGACTCCCAACGGCATAAGGTTTGTGTTCATTAAGCGAGACCATGAGGGGCCATTTGAGTATTATGTAAGCAATACAGGGGGTGGGCGAGGGGGGTCTTTGCTTTGCTTGTTAATAATAATACTTTATTCATTTATTTGCTTCTTACTAAGTAAATTACAGAGTGAGCGTAAAAATAACAGGTGACATAAAAGGTGTTCTTTGATTGAAAAATTAGTAGCTTACTGAGTTTGACCTATTTTTTAAGACATGGAGGGTGGGGGAGTCTGGATGGTGATTACGTCAGCAGTAGGGATTTATTTTTTTTTGTTTTCGGTTTTCTACAAAATTTGCGAGATGTTCTAAATAGGCAAATCCAAGTTTTACCAAAAATTATGTTAATTGTGTGAAAAATTATGTTCAACTTAGAAATATTATGTGCGTTAAAGTCTTACTTAAAACTTAGAAAAGTCTTTTCGTCGAATATACATCAATCGCTCAAGACAAAATTATACAACCAGTGTGTGTTACCAGTAATGACTTATGGCACTGAAACGTGGTCTCTCACTATGGGCCTCATAAGGAAGCTCAAGGTCACGCAACGAGCTATGGAAAGGGCTATGCTCGGAATTTCTCTACGAGATCGAATCAAAATGATGAGCTCCGTAGACGAACGAAAGTTGTCGACATAGCCCAGCGGAATAGTAAGTTGAAGTGGCAGTGGGCGGGGCCCATAGCACGCAGAACTGATAGCCGATGGGGCCGAAAAGTTCTCGAATGGAGACCACATATCGTCAAGGGCAGCGTAGGACGACCAACCACAAGATGGACAGATGACCTCATCCAAGTAGCCGGATGACGCTGAATGCAAGCCGCTTCCACCGGTCTTTTTGCAAATCCATGGAGCAGGCCTATGTCTAGCAGTGGACTTCTTGTGGCTGAACGATGATGATGATGTGGTTGAACCGGGAATCGAACATCGGGAAGAGAAAAAAATACCCTGTAGCTTTATCGCACCGATCGAAAGGATATTTGTTACTAAATAACATAGAGTCAGAAATAAAAGGAAGACCATGAACTTTAACATATTTAATTCTCAAATGCTCAAAATGAGTCCCATTCTGTTGAATACAAGGTCGCACTCTTTTGTTTATTTCGCTCCCTGTCGATTTTTGATAGTGTTGTGGTGGATCCTAAAATGAAAATCACAGAAACAAAAGATAAAAATGGAACACATTTTTTAATTATTTCTTTATAATCAGCCAGCCGCATTGTGATGGACAAAATCGTTTACTGGGAGCCGATTCTCACTTCATTAGCAAATAATTCGTATACGACTCTAAGGAGTATGACTTGAATTCTACATAAAAAAAGTCGAACGACAGCTAAAATCTGTATTCTGAACGCCATTCTACATTGAATTCGAATGAAAAAATAAATGTCTAACGACTTAAAACAGTTATCTGTGAATCATACGTTCCATTTTCTCGATTGTAAATTGAAAGTTAGTCGAATTTTATAACATTTACAATTTCACTTTTAAATTGATACATTTTGCGGCAAAATTTTAATTTATGTGTTATTTTATAGACTAAAGAAACCATTTAGGTATAAAATACATGGTATTAAAAGTTTAATAAAATTAAATGTCAAAATTTTCAAATGAAATGTAACCTATAACGAAACGTCAACTGATCGTCGACTTGTGTGTGTGTGTGGTGTTTGTTTACAAATCACAAACTTTTCATGCAAAAACAAGAAATCAGAGCAAGTCAAGGAGTAAAGAAACAATGGTTAAAGGGGCTTAAAAAAAAGGAAAGCTGGCTATGCTTCGGCCAGTCAGACGAGAAGGCTCACTGAGCTGCTGGATGCCGACCCCGAGCTAAGATCGGGGAAGTTTTCCGCCCATTAAATAAACTCACGTTGGTTTTCAAATCAATTTCCTTTTGTGGGACGAGAGGTTCTACTATACTTATGAGATTCCTTGCTAGGTATTTCGAGAACCGAAAGCTCTTTAAAATCAGCGTCGCTCATATCAAATGGCTCTACCCTTCATGTAGCACGGCGCCTTGGTGTCACTGAAGCTATTGCCGCTTCACTCAAAATTTTTTCAACAAAAGCAGCTACAAACTTGTTCATTTTTAGTAGCACCACACTCCAAAAGTTTTTCAAAAGTTTCCAAATCTAACCTAACCTCATTCTTCTTTGGACTTTTCAATCAAGAAACGTCAACTATCAATGAATGCGTTCAAATTTCATACGCCTTTTGCCAGTCGCATGGTAATTACCATGCGACAACATGACATCTCAAAGCGAGCGAAATTTATTAGCAAATTTGCGCATACGACTTTGTGAGAATACGTGAAACTGACTTTTATGCGACAAATGTCTAATCCTTCGAATATTTTGCGTGTACGCTTTCAATTCGCATGGGCGAGAATCAGCCCCCAGGTCTTTCAGCAGCTTCGGGATACGGCAGAAACTTGATTACGTATCTCTTTATCATTTTATCATGCATTTAATTATAATAGGGAAATGATGCGTACTTCTCAAGTGGGTTTTAATTCATTAGTAACATGTACTTTAAAATGATAATATCAGTTGTATGTCCTTAAGGCAATATTAGCGATAATATCAGCTTTTAATTTTTCTAAACCAAATTTCACATCAAATGTTAAAATTCATGGTCTCCCTTTTATTTCTGACACTATGTTATTTAGCAAAAAATAATCCTTATGAAAAATAATCCTTATCGAAGCCTTGCGATCGGTATGATAAAGCAACAGGGTAATTTTTTTTCTCGTGTAGCGGGTTCGATTCCCGGTTCAACTATGTAATTATTTTAAAATCTATGAATGACGTTTAAATTTTTTTTTAAATTAAAATAATGTCTTCTTTCGGTAAAATGTTCCATATACAATATTCAAGGTACTTTCCCTCCATGTGGCATAGCCGTGAGAAGCTCTGTATATGGACATGCATAATATTCCACTGAAGAATATTAATACTGCACGAAATTTAGAAATTGTAATTTAACATAACGTAACATAAACTCACTAAATTAAATTAATATTAAATTTAATTAGATTTTATATTTTAGTTTGGGCTAAGGATAGGCCAGAACAAAAAATAAAATACAATTAAATTCAGCAAATTTCGTTTAAAGACAGCTTGATTGAGATTGATGGAAGATGTCAATTTTTATCAGTGGGGAAAGAGTTTATTGTATTCGGAGCACATTCTGGCGAGTGGGTAATGGAGACCCAGGTTAGTTTTGTATGGTGGTATAGAGATTTATCTTACTTAGAAGATGTGTACATTGAACTTTTCCGTGAAACAGCTTATGTAGAAACATTATATCGGATAGCTTGCGGAGGCAACGAAGGGTGGACATTTCAAACAATGATAGCCGCTGCTGGTATGGCTGTTTATGAGAGATACCCTGGATGGAGAAAGCCAGGTATCTAGTGATAGCACGTTGAATGCGCGCGATACGCTGAGGGCCTATCGCCTTTACATATTTTACATTAGTAAATTTGTGGTACTAGCGCCACCGAGGAAAAAAATCATATCTTTTTTTGCAGATCGAATTCGCAACACGTCTGTACAGGCTCTCAATCATGTTAATAGCGATTTTTAGGACCCATTGCCGTGAACCTATGGCAAAAAGGCCCTTTTTTTTGCATAAATGTTATCTAGTCCCAGATTCGTGATCCTAGGTTCTTTGTCGTGGGTTTTGAACCTTACTATTAACACGAATGAGACATTGTACGGACACTTTTTGCAAAAAGGATCTGTAAAAGATATGATTTTCTTACACCACTGGATTCCCTTAAAGAAAGTGGCCTGAAAGTGGAGAAATGTAGGGTCTACTCTCGCACGAATGTGTATATTACAAGCGCCACAGTCGTCCAATAAAGTAACCTTATCTATGAGGATTATTAACACGTTCCGCCGCACAGCATAAAATGCGATAGCGCACAGGTATTTTTGTATGGGAAAAGATACGACTGATATATCAGTTTGTTCATCATTACAATGTTCAGTAGCGCCTGTAATTTCGTCATATAGTAATGCAAGAACTCGTGTCTGCATCATCATCTCGTTTTCTCTTGGACATTGAAAAATTGCACAAGGAAGCTAAGCAAACCACCGCATGCTATCAGGGGATTTATTCCTTTGGCTGTATGGAAGCTTAAGACCTAAGGTATATTATTGTGTAAAAAAACATATTTACGACTATTATTATTATTATACTATATTGCACACGAAAAACAGTTCAGGAAATATGACAATACGAAATTACATGTACAAAGGCGAGCATATCTATTGTTTTATTAATATGAGGCAAAACATTTACGACTGATATATGAGTTATGCGCTATCGCGGGGGTCCAGGAAGACTGATAAATACGTCGGTGCGATGGAATGACGGAATATCTGATCAGTTTCATAAATATTTATTGTATTTCATAAATATAAAGTCAAAAATTTTATTCACTATAAAAACAAAATGTTTACTTAATAAACGTCAAAGCTGTTAGTTAGTTTCACAATTAATAGATTATGCGGAGAGGAAGCTAACAAAGAAACTCCACATTTATTCTTTTCAAAACAGGTATAAAAACTATTGTAAACTCTATCCAGAAATTAAAGTCTTATTATGTAAACAAACCACTTACCGGAAGAAAAATACGCATTCCCTGTGTAATCACACACAATAGCTAGTAGATAATTATTGTAGCATCTGGGTAATCACATGCAATACCATTATTTTTGTAACAATAGGTCCATTTCATCGTAGAACTAAGATTTTTTTGCACTAAACTGAATTCGCTGTAACCTCAAACTTACAACTAACATTTACCATTACTCTGTGCTGTCTTTGTTGGTTAGTGCTGGGCGTTCATCAATATCGATAAAAAATTGAGGTCAAGGATGAGTCTTAAACTCTTAATATTACTTAATAAAGCGTCTGCTGTGTTCGGGGTTGGATATTGTTTATCTATCGTAACTTTTGATTTAAAATCTCATTGAAAATACTTTGTGTTTCTTTGTAATCAAATTGCAAATACTTTTTAAAGAAGTAGGGTCAAGATAGTATGGAGCCCCGGCTAAGGCAATGTGCACCTAATACAAATACAGTATTATTAATAAAAACACGATACTCTAAAACGGCCTTCAAACGCGCTATAACTTGGTCCTTCCAAGGTTAAAACGGCGTTAAAATGTACTTAAACAGCATTTTAAGGAATCGAGTTTTATTAATAAGATCGTTATGGTCTTATTAGTAAAAACACAATTCCTTAAAACGTCATTGAAACCCACTTTAGGATGACAGCTCTGTATGGAACTGTCACTTGATAGCAGGCTTGTAACGGGCTTTAACTAAAACGGTGTTTTATTATTAAGACCGATAGACTTTAAATATTGCTCAACAACTTTTTGGCAACAATTTCCTCGTACTTTCATTAGTTTCTATGTAGAAAATGTTTTTATTATACATTAATTTCAATACTAACGAAATGGCGATGTATGAAAAGGCAGCACACCTGTCATAACAGAGAGTAAAAATGGTCAAAACACAGTAACTTCAAATACCGAAAAGTGCATTCGGAAATCGGATTTGAAACGCTCTGGACAAATAACAAAATATTGCAGTGTTTCCTATTTCTTTCTTTCATTAGCCATTTCTTTCTCTATACGGAATAATTCACTTTTGTAATATCGTCAACTTCCATGATCATTCAACACATCATCATAATCATATCATTCCACATACAAAAATCACGAAATCTAATAACTCTACTTTGCTACGTGTTACATAAATAAATGCTGTTTGTAATAAACACATTTTAATGTTTTATGTAGTTTAGCACCAGCAGAAATGCACCATAGTTTTACCGACATCGACATTCTATCTACATACATCACAGCACTATACTGCCCAACTAAGCGCAAAAGCGGTATCTCAATGGAAGCGAGTTTCGACTTAGTTGACGTTATGTAAAAGTGTTTTAGTTTTTGGTTTATATTAAGATTTTTTGTTTATCAAGTAATATTTATAATATAACATTAGGTCTATTTGTTATCACAATAATTGGAATATCAAAAATCTTTGTGTAAATACCTTTTTCATGAGATACTGCTACATTGCTTAGTGAATTAAAGAATTAAAGCTTGAGTTACTGCTTTTTTGTTACCTCTTCTCCTACATGACTGTATATAAAAAGATATAAATCTTTTGTGTATAAAAAAATGTGTTATTTTAAAGAAAAAACTCAGTCAATATATGTTAACAAAATCTTTTATTCATAAAATTTGAAATGGCATACATAATATATAGCAAAAGAAACGGGTTCTATGAAATTTAGTCAAATGATACAGGGAGATCTCTCCAAAAGGACATTCTATTTTGGGGTATAATATTTTGAAAGGATTTCAAAATATTTTCTTTTTTGCTTTTAGAAATGCCTTCCGGAGCAGTTTTCCTTTTTGGTGGTGGCAAAACTTGAGCTTTTAAAATTTTATTTCCGATTATGCTCGCAGTGATAGGGTCCTTATTGAATCCAGTTCTGTATGTCAGATCAAAACTGCCCCTGTTGACCTCTACTTCGACCATTTCATTAATATATGGACGTGGTGCAATTCGAGACAGTTTATATTGTGTCGTGTAATCTTCCCAGTCATAAAAATCTTGTAGAGTCATCTCTTTAGGTTTTACATTTTTTCCTGCAGTAGTAACTGCCTGAGAAAAGTCAGCAAAATCATAAATTTTGTTTTTCATGCGCTTCATAGATAACTCCACCCTGTGGTGGAAACATTCTTTACTTATTTAACACGGTAATTACAAGATTACGATCTAATTGCAACGAAAACAAACGAGTTATGACGCGAATTTGTCAACAACACGAATAAATCACCATAAAATGTATTAGAAATCCGATCGTATCGTTTATACCATAAGGGCCAATTTAATATGCCACTGCAGCCGTATCTCATGTAGTCCAAATGATTTGCGGATCAAGTAACCATTGTAATACTAAGCGTCGTAGCGGTAAGTCAGTAGTTTACTCGTTGTACATATTTGCCGCTATTTGGCTTAGAAAAAGTGTTGTTCTTTATTAAGAGATTTGGCGGTATTCAATTATACGGCTAGTTGCCTTCGTGATATTGATATACCTCTAATACCCTTAGTGATTTGAGGTATAACTGAGATAGAAAAATATTTCTTAAGGCTTTTTTCACATGTTTTGAACAAGATACCGCTAAAAGGCTTAGTTCATTAGATGCGTATTTTTTTAAGCTATCCGATGACATAAAAATCGAATTTTCGGTATTTTTTGAGATACCGCTTTTGCGCTTAGCAGGGCAGTATAGTAGTCTATGGTTACCCATTCCGCCATTATTGTTTACTTAATAAGACTTTAATTTCTGGATAGAGTTTAGTTATCAATTAGAAAGAATATTTTGGAGTTTATATAAAATAAATGTTTTACCAAATAAAATTAAAAAATTTGCCAAAAAAATTTTGGAACCTGACTTAGTAGTTATTTTTTGTAATTTTTGCCGAAGGTAGTAAACTAACAGAAAAGACGCCTGTCACCACAGTCTACCGAGACCATGGGACTTGCAAAAGTACCTAAACGTCGGAAAATTTTAAAATCAAAATAAACAAGTAAATATCTGTGCGAATTCAGTTTTTATTCATTAGAACCAACTTATGACTTATTATTGTTGTGTATGTTAGGTATTATTTCTTAAACTGTAAGATAATGACTTTGAAAAGAACAATTAAAAACCATTGTTATGGTGGTCCGATCGGGTCATTTAGAATTCTACAGATTAGATTCCTTATAGCAATTGTCATTATTCACATCATTATTTTGTCTACAGAAAGCTCAATATGTGCTGCACCGACTGAAAACAACTGGTACAGGGCACAAGTGATCTCAACTTCTGAAGAGACAGACTCCTCTGTCGTGAAGCTGGTGGACTTCGGTGGATACCTCACAGTTGACAACGACCAGCTCAAGCAGATCAGATCTGACTTTATGACACTGCCCTTCCAGGCTACGGAAGCTTTTCTAGCGTTTGTCAAACCCGCAAATAATGGTTAATAATTTGTACTTATGCTTTCCGCTTCTTTTATTAAATAGTAACTGTCACTTTGTATCATCTCCAACTACATGCATTTTACGCTTTTTTCTTATTATTAAACCATCATTCCCTACTATTTCTTATAATTAATTGCCTTTTGTACTTACAATTATTTCAGAGGTGAGTGTCATATTAACTAGAATAAAAAATATAAATTTACATTGGTGGTGGTCATAAAATTGACGCATTGTTTAAATTATAATCCATTACAAACATATTTTCATTCGTAACAAAATCCTCATGAAATTGAGGGATTGAATAACAACAATTTTTACTATATGGGGAAAACTACTAATTTGAAATACCATCTGTTCCATATATTTTAACACACGTAGTAACTTTAATCTGGAGCATCTGATATTTTTTCGCGATTTCAAAGTTTTCTCCATAGTGAAAGTTGTTTGTATTGACAAGTAGAACCCCCAATTTTTCGATGTAAATATGTGGGAACTTTTTTGCACTCTGTATAGAAAAAAAATGTCTGTCTAATTAGCTGCTCCAAGTTCCTTCATTATTAATGGAGAACTGGCACTAAAAAAAAATTTAATAGAACAGGAGAGGACACGTTAAAAGATAAATAAACGTGTTTTTTTTTTCTCTGTGACTAATACTTTTTTAATATAACCGGTCGAAAACTCAATATAGTCACGTGGTACTAAAATGCGCCATACAAATCGAACTGAACGCCTTATATGTATGAAGCGTTAATCAATATTTGAGTTATCTCGTAAAATAATGTTTTTATGCATGTACACCTTTATAAGAAAACGTTCAGAATTCGATGACAAAACGAAATCTAATAAGTTTTATTTTTCTTACCCCGTAAACCCCGACAAAATTATGTTTATTGTCTTATTATTAAATTTTTCTTAGGTTTTTATATGATTTCTGTGGTATAAAAGCAATGTCACTCCAATCTAAGTTAGACGCAAATCCCCCATTATGTCATTGATTCAAGTAATACCAATCCATGTTTTATATTCATTACTCTGATCGTATCAATATGTAATATGACTAGAGTTGATAATATGTAGTTTGCTCACACGCAGGGTGTAATATATGTATCAGGAATGTAATATACCGAGTTTCTAGTAGTGAATATAATGGTGGTATCGGCTCGCAGAGGCTGAGTGGAGTGGCGAGGCGCTGCGCATCATGGCGGGACTGACGGCCGGGCAGCTGCTGCACGCGCAGGTCGCCGGCTATGACGAGGCGGGCTTGCCGCTCGTCCATCTCTACCTCACCATCGGAGCTCAGGTCAGTCCACCCCTCACTACGCGTCCAGAACCTAGAGTCCAATACACACATAGTTGTTCAATAGAAAGATATTAGCACGACAATAGCTGTTATTTGCCTCTATTTTGTAGTCTACTAAGCAATAGCGGTGCAATGTCATTTCAATATTATAACCCGCGAAAATTAAATAGGCATCGAGGATTGGTTAGTAGACTACCAATAGTGTCGATGGAGCAGCCATTACCGTTCTAATATCACTATTGAACAACTGTGCGTTTAAGAGACTTGCCCCCCAAGTCCGCGTTTCATAAAAAATACAATTCATAGTTTATTATTACAATTCGATGTACATTGTGCAGCCAATTAGTACAACTAGTCTTCCTACTTGTTAATCGGCTATGCATTGGCCAAGGAGAACCTGGCCGCACAAAAATTGCTTTGCAATCTTGAAAACAATATTGTGACAAAAGTATTATCTGTTACTAATACTAGCAGCTTTAAGCCGATCCGTGTGTATCACCTTCGTGAACTTGCTCTGATTTATTTAGGCCGACTTATTAGTAAATGAACAAATATATTTTTAATTTTTACTAGTGTACGGTTCTCGAAGCAACTGGAATAAAATATTAGTTACCAAGTAATAAATATTATAGAAACCTATTTAGAGGCTAAAAATTCCACCCATGCGGAATTTTAATCATGAGTACAGCGATATCATTCCAATGTAGGGACCTAACTGCAAAGTGGGTTGCTCGGGGCTGCAAGTGATGTAAATTGCTTCTGCCAGATGTCGCTGCCTGTACGTAATACAGAGAAGTTTGTAAAAAGGTTCGAAATTTCGCCGATGCCTGCACTTACCCATTAGCTCAGTTGGGGGAGCGCTGGCACGGTTAGCCAGAGGTCGCGGGTTCAAGTCTCGGCATGGGTGGAATTTTCAGCCTCTAAATAGGTTTTTAAAATTGTCTTCACCACGGGTTAGTGCAACAAAAAGAATATAATAAATATTAGCTTGTATTATTAGTCAATGGGGTTAAATAAAAAAAAAATACACTAGTAAAATACACTAATAAAGCTCTATTGGTCTTAATAATTCGCCATCGTCGAGTCTTTTTGAACAGAAATACGTAGGTACGAACTACATGAATCCACGTTCCAGTTTATTGAAAGATTAAATTAATTTAATGAATTCCCAAACAGAATGCTTCTTAGAACCATTAACTTGAGATCCATTTTAAAATTATAATATCTAAATTAACGCAGCAATCCGCTTTTATAGTCCGCACAGATCTTTTTGGCGGTAACGTGAACATATTCGCAGATCGTTTGCACATCGCTTACTGTCTTTACAGTGTATGTGTGAGTAATTAACATATGTGATAATCTGATGCGTAGTAAATTACTAAAGTAGTCAATTAACACATACACACTGTAAAGACAGTAAGCGACGTGCAAACGATCTGTGAATATGTTCACGTTACCGCCAAAAAGATCTGTGCGGACTCAATGTTAAAAAATATATAAAAGTGGCGGGAACTTTTACCGCTTTTTTTAATAGGTAAGAAGGCATGAGTAGTAGGTGCATTCAGCTCAGCCAGACTAATATTTTTTATTAGTCTGCCAGTACCTACTAGTTACCAGTCTAATCATTATTTTTGAGAACTCGCAAATTTTTCACTTCTAACTAATTTACTAGTATACACTAATAGTTTCGAGAAATAGGGCCCAGCCCCTTAAGCCATATTTAGTAAAGTGGTGCAAGTCGGCTTTAACGTTTTACCTTACTAATTAAATTTGTGGGTAGGATTTGGAATAAAAATTATTATTTTTGTTCCTTTCAGTGATATTTTGCACCTAAAGTTGTGATATTTTGGTGTTTTTATGAAAGTTTGGGCGCTAAAGTATCACTGAAAGGAAACAAAAATAACGACTCTTATTCCAATGCAGATACAGATCAGATTTTACGAACAAATTTGACGAAAGAACATATTAAATTGATACTTTAGTCACAATCTTTGTGCTCGCGGTCATTTCTTTACGGTTTCAAACCAATTATTCTCCGGCTAGGTTATCCTCGAGGCAAAAGTTGCTTAAACCAATGGACAACCACTGATCTCAACAGATGTTTTTGATATATTAACACCACAAAGACTCGACGCGTATGTGCGAGGGTACTTAAGTGTGGGTTCTCCGACATTACCCCTAAATCACGTGTTTTAAAATATATCTTACTCTCTAACGCAACGGTTCTTAACCGGTGGTCCACGGACCATTGATGTTCCCTGAAAGTACTCTCATTGGTCCGCGAAGTCATTCTAAAAGTACAAAAAATGTCGCACTAAGGCCTAAGACCTAAAAAAATATGAAAAATTAATTAACATACATACATAAAGTCACGCCTGTATCCTAGACGGGTAGGCAGAGACAAGGGACTCACTTGCCACGATCCTGACAGATTAATTTCGATTCCTCAGCGTTCATTAGTCGTTGCATGCACGCATCAAAAAAATCCATAAAAAAAAGTCCCATACAAATCCGTGTGCTCGGAGAACCCAGCCTTAAAGCGGGGATGGAATAAAAAGTCTTGAACAAGAATTCTTCAAAGACTGCTTTGACAATAGTCTCTTGCACTTTTTAATTTACAGAATCTGTTTCATGAAACTACAATTACCTAGTAATAAACATACATTTGTCGTTCATTTTCACAAAACCTAGACAAAGTATGTTGCTTTGGTGAAAATGACTGACTTTGTAAGTTTATTACTACTCGTGGCATTTTAAAACGGCCCAGGGCATCACGGTAACAAGTGCTCGCTTTTGTTACAGCAAGTCATATACCTAAACAGAGAACTCGTGGAGCGCGGCCTAGCCGAGTGGGACGTCCCACCAGACTCCTGAGCGGCCGGACTCCGCCTAAGCGACGACACTTAAGATACTAATCATTATCTGCCAAGTAGTAATGTGGGGCTGCATTTCTATTGACCCTACACTTATAACGCGTAGATATTCGTTGTATCTAATATATAATGGAAGCACAGTCTCACAGTACGAGTTGTGCGCATCCTTACAATATTAATTTTATACGAGATGTTACATAGAGATATTTAATTAATAAAACTTTCCTTCGGGTTATCTACTACTTTTTAATTTCTTTTGTATGTAGTGTAAATTCGATTTTGAGTAATGTCGTGTGTAACAATCTCGCAAATCAGTGAGTGTATTCCTTAACCGTGTAAGCAGCGAGTCGAGTGGTTATGACTCATTTGATCATTCGTTTGTAACACATGACGCAGCTATAAAATGTTTTTTAGTGTTTTGACTGTCAACATCAACACTCAATTTTAAGTATGGAAATTGAGTGTAGTATTACTGACTATTATTTAGTTATTTTGCTATTCACTTTTTTCTGTTCTTTCTAAGCTCCCAGAAGTAGACAAAATTAAATTACAATACGCTGAAAAAAATGCTATAACATTAAACCGCGGTTTCTCAAACACTAATAATATGTTGGTCTACTGTTAACAGCTGGCACTTGGTTTATACCCTGCGGCCCACAGTGGTTCGACTCCATACAAGAGGTGGGACATAGGAACCTTAAAAAACAAAATGCGTTATTTTGAAGAAAAAAAAAACTACCAATGCATCCTATAATCAAAGAGAAATAACAAATACAAATTGAGTTTTTTTGATATGACCCATAATTTATGAGTAAATAATTAAAAACCATTTCTTTAGTATGGAGAGTAGCATAAAAATATTAATATCACATGATTCCCGGTCGTTTTCGGATTACGGTTTTCAAAAATAGTATTAACATATTATTTGCCACATTTCATCCTTTGACACATGGTGCCCCTAACGTGCCCCTTAAGAGTTATGATGATATAGAAAAAATAATACCATGTCAGTGCTAGATGTAGGTAGGTACTTAATAAAATAATGAATTTTAAGAATTATGCATTATAACAGTCAAATATAGGTATTTAATATTGAGGAACAACAATACTAATGCAATTAGTTAATGACATATTTTTTTCTGGAATTCATTTTGCTTTCTTTTAATCATGGTTCGATCAGGAAGGACATCTCCTAATTAGGTGTATTGTTCATATGACTGCTTTTATACGATTAGTCATTTTCTCCATAATTAAAGGGATTTGTGTATTTAAGAAGCATTTCGTCAACCAGAAGTCAGTTTTGATATTGATTTCATCAGAGTCTTATCATAGCTTTTCGTGGTTTTGTGACACATCTTGATCTTTATGTTGCCTTGCGCAGTCATGAAGATATTCGTGACTTTAGTTACTTATTTGATGTTTTAAAATCAAACAGTAATTTGCAATTATGTGAAGACTCTGAAAAAGAGTTAAAAAACTGGTGTCGTCGATTTTGCTACAGAGTTTTTAACAAATGGAGCCAATCCAAAAGAACTGTAGAAAAATTCATGAAGAAGAATTCAGAATGGTTAAGTTCTGAGATCAAATGGCCAGATTCTTTAAAAGAAAATTTGGTCCCCCTACAAGATGCTAGTGATGAACTTACTGAGGAAGTGATTAGTCCATCCAAATCGGATGCTTCAACTTCTACATCAATAGTTGTGTGTAAAACTTTCGAAGATTTGAGTAACAAGCAGAAAAGAAGGCGCATTGAAGACAAGAGAGTTGGTTGCAGCAATGATGAGCTTTTTTACTCCTTGGAATGCGCGCTGCGATCTTCCAGAAGAAGTGACATAGCATCTATTATGAAACAATTATTAGAAAACCCTGAGCAAGTTTCGAGAGTAATGGATGTCATAAAAAGTTAGCAGAGCCCTCCTTGTGAAATTTCCACACAAAAAGCTCTAGCACTGTACGTCAGCATGCAGTTATCGAAGTGGCGTTACACCGTGCTCAGAAACTTCAGCT
Organism: Yponomeuta evonymella; assembly: GCA_963969515.1. Taxonomy (NCBI): domain Eukaryota; kingdom Metazoa; phylum Arthropoda; class Insecta; order Lepidoptera; family Yponomeutidae; genus Yponomeuta; species Yponomeuta evonymella. Next base: position 10,767,729 of record OZ018346.1, read on the forward strand.
AAAAGGACGGCCTTAAGTATCCGCGTTATTACATGCTACTGAAAGAGAAGAATGAGTGCTATCCTAGAAAAGAAGATATATCTGTTACAGAAACTTCAGTAAAGATCCGATTGCAGTCACTTCTTGATCTCACAGTGCGAAGACTTACAGTCTCACTTAAAGATACACATAAAGAAGACCAGTTAGTCTTTGATAGCAAGTGGGGATTTGATGGAGCTTCCAGCCAAAGTGTGTACCACCAGTCAACCTCGGCTAGTGATAGCGATCTGGCTACAGTTTTTATGGCCAGTATTGTTCCATTGAAATTAACTACCGTGACTGGTATTACTGTGTGGGAGAATGAGCGGCCATCATCCACTGCATACTGCCGACCTTGGTCTTTTAAGTTCATACGAGAGAGAATCCAATGTGAAGAACGAAATGGCCGCGTTTGAAGCAGAGATTGCTGCACTCACTCCAACTACTTATGGAAACTCCACGATCAACCACAATCTAATGTTGACAATGATAGACGGCAAAATACATTCGATCATTTCTGAGACTTCGGCTGCAGTTTGTGATATTTGTAAAGCTCGTCCAGTTGAAATTAACGATTTACAAGAGGTTAGAGCCAAGCCAGTCAACGAAGACATGTAGAAATATGGCTTGAGTTCATTACATGGAGTGTTTACTTCACATAGCCTACAAAAATGGACGTGAAGTCAAAAGGCAAAAGGCGATGAAATGAAGAAGAAAGTGAAGGAACGGAAAGAATTCATCCAACAAGCTTTTAGGCAAGAAACAGGCTTGCTTTTGGATGTGGTGAAGCAGGGTAGTGGCAACACAAACACAGGGAACACTGCTAGAAGATTTTTTGGAAACCCTGAATTAACAGCTCGTCTGACAGGCTTAGATGTTAAACTAGTAAGAAGAATGGCCGTCATTCTGCAGTGCATATCATCAGGCGAAAAAATAAACACGGAAAAGTTTCGTCTGTATTGCAGTGAAACAGCAGATTTATATGTAGAGCTGTATGCATGGTACTACATGCCATCGAGTGTCCACAAGCTACTCATACATGGCCATCAAATTGTGGAGCACCTATCGATAATGCCTGTAGGCTTCCTGTCAGAAGAGGCATCTGAAGCGAGGAACAAGGATTTCCGAAAGTACAGGGAACATCACACACGAAAAATCATACATAACATAAGACATCATTCATAACCTGCTTCTCTCGTCAGATCCACTGATTACAAGCTTGCGTCATTCATAATTTAGTATGTATCATAATCCATAATTATATTTGCGCATAAATATTGTTGTTGTTATAGAACAGAATACATACCTACTTAAAATGTAAATAGTAACTTGTAAATTTATGTAACTAGTTTTATTACTTCATTTTGTAAATATTTTGTTCAATTTTATTTTACAATATTTTCTTGAGTATTGAGTATTTATTTGCTAAAGCATGACAAAGCAAACATCTTGATCTATATTGTCTGTAAATAAATACATTTTATTAATTAAATCATTATATATCTTAGTTTCCTATACAATCATGAAAATAAAACTAAATAAGTTTTATTTAATTTATTTGCCAGTAAGGTACCTTTATCAATAATTTGAAATAAAACATTCGATACCTAACAAATTATTTTTTCCTATATCATCATATCTCTTAAGGGGCACGTTAGGGGCACCATGTGTCAAAGGATAAAATGTGGCAAATAATATGTTAATACTATTTTTGAAAACCGTAATCCGAAAACGGCCGGGAATCATGAGATATTAATATTTTTATGCTATTCTCCATACTAAAGAAATGGTTTTTAATTATTTACTCATAAATTATGGGTCATATCAAAAAAACTCAATTTGTATTTGTTATTTCTCTTTGATTATAGGATGCATTGGTAGTATTTTTTTTCCAAAATAACGCATTTTGTTTTTTAAGGATCCTATGTCCCACCTCTTGTATGGAGTCGAACCACTGTGCGGCCGGCTGATGGGATCCAGTGGGCTAACAAGCGCCACCAATGAAAAAAAATCATATCTTCTTTTACAGATCGTATTTGCAAGAGGTGTCTGTTATAATCTCTCAATCATGTTAAGTGATTTTACGACCCACGACAAAGAACCTGGGACTAGGATAGCATAAGTGCCAAAAACGGTCGTTTTTGGCATTAATGCGTGAATGCTGTTAGTGCTAGGTTTTTAGTCTTAGGTTATCACTATTATCTTGATTGAGAGATTGTACATACACTTTTTGCAAATTCGATCTGTAAAAAAAGATATGATTTTTTTTTCCTCGGTGGCGCTAGTGTTACTCCCTGGAGCCCCTTAAGGCTGACTTGATGTTAAGGCTGCTTTTAAGTCTGCTCTCTCGCTGGCACATTGTAACACTTAGTTATGTGCTAAGGCGTTGCTAGAAAGTAAAATCAGAGACATTTCTGACACATTTTTGTTATTTTATACATATTTTTTTATACAGAGAATTGGCCACTAAAATTATGAACTTTTTGTTATGTAGCCTATATACGTCCCACTGGACGGCTCAGGGCTTCTCTCAGGAAGGGAGTGAACTTCTTACGCCGTGTTTATCTATCAAGAACGAAGTATATGGAAAATAAAAAATGTCGCGTATCCGAGTGACACCTCGGCGGACCACATTTGTCAAAAGTAGGTGACTAATTATTTTACAATATGTTATAATGTACAAGCGAGACGGATGCCACTTAACAGCAGCCTTAACATATAACAGATTACTAGTGTGCGAGAAAAAGCCAGTTTCGCGGTTATTTGATTCATATAACTAGGTGTCTGTTTTCTCAAAATACGTGTATATTGATACTAGCTGAAAAAGCCGTAAGTTCATAACGCATTTCGTTGTTCAAAACGTAATATTGTGCCAAACCATCACTGCTTCAATAGACTCCGATCTGTAAAGTGATAACATCACTTGAATTTTATGTATATGCCTTGTAAGATGTGCCTTTTGAAGTTCTTATTTTTATTAAGCGTCGCATTAGAATTGCTACTATATTTAAAACGTTTCCTGATTTTTCCTAAAGTGATAGTTTTCTGCGCGCTCAGCATGAACATGATATGTATGTACCATGGATGGTCCCATCTCCTCTCGAACCACAGAGTATTCTAAAACATTTTTAATTCGTGTCCTGTTTGGATGGCAAAAAATATAATATTATACCAATATCCTCAGGCCTCCGAGAGAGATAACTGATGATAAATTTGTTTTGATCATTGACCAAGATATTTCCAGCAAAACAGTTTATTGGGAAGGACGTTGCCCCCTGAGGAAGCTCAAAACGACTAGATAATGGAAACGTATAGATAATGGTACGGAACACTTCGTGCGCGAGTCCGACTCGCACTTGGATCTATCTATTTTAAAAGAACACAGCTGCGTTTTGTACATCGTGTATTAAGTTGTACTAAAATGATAAAACAGAATATGGGTGTTTAATCAAATACATGTTTGCCGTATTGAAAAAAAAAACACCTCGGTGCATATTAATCTTCTTGAGCCATTTCAGATCACAGCCGTGTTCATTAATGTCGTTAACAAGGTTTCACTTATTTAACTAATGTTTAAAATGGTACTGAGTAGGGTAAAAACTATGTGGATATTTTGATTTTAATTTTGTAATCTATTAGCGTACATGTACATAATGGACAGTATGAGTAGATGTAAAAGCAGTTGATATTTGAGTTTTGAAAGGAAGTGAATGAATTTAGTATCTTTTGTTGACACTTGAATGGTTGCTCTTAGTGTGTTTGATTTATTGTATGCGTATTGCGTAGTGAACTTGGCAATCGGGAAGCTTAGACTACGTTAGAGTTACTTTCATCGTAGTGGAGTTGTCCACAAGCTATTCTTAGATTTTCTTTTTTTAACACCAAGCCAGTGTCGTTACAAGACGTGTCAGTTATTTTTGTTGTGTGCTATTTTAAAAATGTAAGTAATAACGTAGGTGCGATTCTGGCAATTATACACACACACACCTAACAATTACTTGAAGTATTATTATCATCGAAGTTTCATCTGGAATATTTGGTATCTGCCCACGGCGGTCCATTAGCGACCATGGTAGTAATGATTAGTTTTGGTAGCGCCATAACCGCAGCTTGCTTACCTATCACTCCTATTACAAAAATTGTGTAAGTAGCTGGTTATCCGGTATATTGCATTTTGTTGACGTCCCTAGTGTATATAACTAATATATTTGCGGTTAAATCAATAAATTATCGTTTTAAAAATAATTTGTCTGTTATTTCAAACTACGTAGCTTTACAACACCTTTCCAAATGCTAATTACCCATTAGGCGTCCAAGCGCGTAATAGATTTTCTGATAGCTGCACAATATACAGGTTGGTTAATTGTGGGACAGCAATTACCAGGACTTTGCAGGTGATGGAAAACCGTCGTTGATACAATGAGGAACTTGCATTAGGAGTGACCTCAGAATACAATGTTCTGAGGGAGTGACATTGTTTTTATACCAAGACAATATATAATATGAAAATCTCGTCTCAGTGTATGTTATCGACCTCCTCCGAAACGGCTTCATCGAATCTTATGACATTTCTATACCTTCAGATTGTGAAGTCCTAGAGCCCTATTTGTGATTATATTCTCTGTGCCCTATTTGTAAGGCACGTTTTTGTACCACGTGAATGACTTCAACAGGTTATGTCATGAAAAGTATGTCTTCGAGAAAAAAATTAAGCACGGTTATTTCTTTGAATATGGTCGCTCCAATGAATCAAGAATATTTATTGTGAGCTTAGACATGGGTTACACATTTAGCAGTAACAGTTGCTATTAATTTCAAATAGAATCACCAAGTCTTACCTTAACAGGTGTACTCACATTCATCCATCCTTCACGTAGGTATAGATAGTAGTAGTTTATGTGACTGTCACATAATGAGGGTTATTAAAAAACGAGCCTTGGCGAGTTTTATTAATAGCATTAGCGAGTGTTTTAATACCAAGTTATGTGCAGTCTCATACACTACTTTATCTACACTCATGTCTTAATCTTCAAAGGAAAACACGTTTGACAAGCTTTGTACTATACATAAATCTACGGTTATTAACTAAACTCATATCGAAATGAAACAAAATTTTCAATTATAAATTTATTTTTAGTTGCACTTTTAGTACCACGAAAATGAAATTAGGTTTTTTTCAACACACTTGCTCATAAAATGACTCTTATTGCACTCAATTAAGGCACATAATGTGGCTTATTATCAAAGCGTGCGTTTTGCATTACCATTATAACCAAATGCGATAATGTTATAAAACCTTTTTGTTCAACCTCGGATAAGGTTTGATATCATTTTGATGTATAAAAAAAATGTTTGGAGTTATTTCGTTCAGTGGTACAAATCAGTATCTACCTTCATAAATTCAAGCATTAAATGCAAGCAAAAAACACTTTACAATAATTAATGTAAACCTAATAAATTAACATAAAATTTATGAATAGGTTAGCAACCTCATTATATCTAGATGGCCATGCATTGCAGCCATGGATGCGCGCGCACAAGAATACTTTTTAATAATAAATAATACTGTTTTGAATTTTACCGCCATACATAACACGAATCACGCACGAAAAAAAATTGCGATTGGATTATATTGTTTTGATACAACACTCACTTTTTTTATTCACAAGTGTGTTGAAAAACGTCGTATGATACTCGTGAGATTTGGCCATTGCAGCACTCGGTTCCATAAAGCCCTCGCCTGCTATGGCCAACTTATCACACATGTATCATAATGAACTATTATAGTCAACTTTTGACATTAAAAAAAAAAACTTAAGTTTTGTTCCGTGATCGATCACAGCAACACTAAAAAAAATAACTGTAACATAAAGTGAAAAACGTTATATTACACTTTTTTTTTTAATTTTCTTTAAAGTTATGTATTGTTTAAAGCCTGTCAATATGTGTTTACCTTTGAATTCTTAATTTGAAGATTATGATATGAGTGTAGATAAAATATTTTTTGGTGCAAGTCCTCCATTGCATTCATACGAGGTGCATTCAATAAGTACCTAGCATCATCGCCAGAGGGCGCTGTAGTTTCAAAAGAGTTTTACCACAGTGTAGCACATTCTTTTTTAATTCTATTTTCAAATTTTCATTCTAATCCCTTCATTTGTTTTAATTTGACAACTTATGGAAACTAAAAAAAAAAAAATGAAAACAACAGCTGCTACGGAGGAAAACATTAAAAAAATCCATGATCTCGTATTGGCAGATCGCCGATTGAAGGTTCGGGAGCTAGCTGAGACTGTAGGCATTTCAGAAGGAACAGTGCATCATATTCTTCACGAGGAACTCGGCATGAGAAAGCTGTCGGCGCGATGGGTGCCACGTTTACTCACACCGGAAAACAAGTGCAACCGTGAGACCACATCGGAGACGTGTTTGGCGCTGTTTAAGCGGAATCCAGCGGAGTTTTTGCGTCGTTTTGTGACCGTCGATGAAACTTGGATCCACTGGTACACACCAGAGACCAAGGAGCAATCAAAACAATGGATCCAGACCGGGGAACGTGCTCCAAAGAAGGCGAAAACTGTAAAATCGGCCGGAAAAGTTATGGCCACCGTTTTCTGGGATTCACTAGGTGTGATCTACATCCATTAGGTACCTCGAGAAGGGTAAAACAATTACAGGGCTTTACTATGCCGATTTATTGGGCCGATTCGACGCCGAATTAAAGAAAAAACGACCCCATCTAGCGAAGAAAAAAGTGCTGTTTCACCACGACAACGCACCGGTTCACACGTCTGCCGTTGCCATGGCCAAATTGGTCGAATTACGCTACGAATTGCTGCCCCATCTACCGTATTCTCCAGATTTGGCCCCTTGTGACTTCTTTCCGTTTCCTAATCTGAAAAAATCTCTCGCCGGGAATAGATATGGATCAAATGAGGAGGTCATCGCCGCCACGGAGGCCTATTTTGCAGAGTTTGACAAAAACAATTTTTCGGACGGGTTAAAAAAGTTGAAGCATCGCTGGGCTAAGTGTATCGAACTAAAATGAGACTATGTTGAAAAATAAATTGCTACTTTTCCAAAATTTTCGTTTAGGTACTTTTTGTAGGCTAAGTAATAGGGGTTAAAGTATGAAATTGACGTTTTATTGCAATAGGTTCTTTGAATTGACATAGAATCTTCATGGTTTGAGGTTTTCGAGTGAAACTTTTCTCAAATGGTTTCTATGATGTTCTTTTTTTAAAAAATGTGAAACATTTGAATATCGACTTTCAATTGTTTTTGTTATTCAATTTAGACAAGAAAGATGGTACTGCGAAAATTCGAGTGATTTTTGAATACGAGTTTCGACGCGGAACTAACGCGGCAGAAACAGCCCGCAATATCAATGCTGCGTTTGGAGAGGGGTCTACTAATGAACGCACCGTGCGATTTTGGTTTAACCCTTTCACGTAAATGGGACACCGGTGTCCCCAAATAATATTAGCATATTGTGGCTCAATTAATCGGTATATAAACTTATGTTTATTTTTAAACGCTAGTATCTGAACGCATCTTTAATTTTTCGCCATATTGGCAGCACTGTTTAAAGAAAAAAACAAAAAAGTTGAACCATATAGAGTGACATTTTCGCGCGCTCATTCAAGTTTTTTTCAACATAAGTAAAAGAATGATTTTTGTAAATTGATTGATTAGAATATGCTAAATTTCGTAGAAATGGTAAGTAAATATGTTTTTTTTATCAATATTTTGTGTGATTTGTTTAAATAATTCATCTAATATTGCATTTCAAGTTGTCGGGACGATGCGTCATAGGTAAATTTTAATAATATTTTATCCGCACAATTTAGTTTTGTTTTACACGTTATTACACAAATATTTATAATGTTTTAATTGTTTTAGGCTCATCAAGGATTAGGAATGTTTTCTCTAAAAGAAAATGAAATAGAAGAATATTTGGTAGCCGACAACAGCGACTATAAAGATGCTCTCCTGGTAGACGACGAAGACTACATTCCTAGAGAAAAACGTGAAAGCGGGTCCAATGGAAGTTATCATTGATCCTGCAAATGACCCACAGCCTCCTTCTTGTACTCCCACTTCACTTGAACCTTCCACTGACGCCATCCCGAACTTTTTATGAAAAATAAACTCATATTGTCCCTATATATTTTCTGAAAGATATATTTTGTGCAGCTAGAGACATGCAACTTTTATTCAAAGATATAATAATACTTGAATCAATTACATATTATAACATGCACATCGTAATGGATCTGTATTTACTATTGAGATCCCTGAAATCGCTGCATTTATCGGTATAAACTACGTCTACGTCTACGTCTACTACGTATGGGTTATCATGTCTTGCCTACGTTGCGATGTTACTGGTTCACTGAACCTGACATGGGTATACCTTTGTGGCTCAAGTCATGCCACTATCAAGATTCGAAGAAATCAGGAGAACTCTTCATTTTTATGATAATAATAAACAGAAAACGACATCTCTAAATTTTAACAGGGCATACAAAATAGGCCGGTGATAACTCATTTCAATAACACTTTTCAAGCAGTTTTGAATCACTATAATAAGGCTGTACACCTCCTCACCAATTCTCTTTCACCAATTCCGACACTAACTGTGAAACGACGTCAAATAGGTTCGGCTCAAAAGCTAGATGTAACATGCCCGGATATCATATGTAAATATAATAAGTTCATGGGCGGCGTGGATCTCATGGATCAGAAGAAGATTACCTACGAAGTCAACCGAAAATCAAGAATTAAATATTACTGGAGGGTATTTTTTGATTAGTTGGATATTGCAATGAATAACGCCTACACGCTTTATGTGAAATTGTACGAGGCTCATCGAGTCAAGGAACAATGCTTTCTTCATTAGTGTATCGGCAGGCCGTGGCTAGAGCAATGATAGGAGACTTTTGCGCGAAAAAATGCCTTGCCAACAATGTCTATGACAAGGAAGAGGATCCAAAATAATGGTTTCAGAAGACAAATACCCGCTCACGTCATGAAAAAAGACCAAAACCGGAGGAGATGCGTCAATTGTGCCAAGGAAGGGAAAGAAAATTTCCTTCCATTTGTGAACTGTGCAATGTTCACCTATGTTTTACTTCCAAACGAAATTGATTTGCGGCTTACCATGTTACGTAACAAAATAAAAATTATATTTTTTTCATTATATTATGTTTTTTATTCCATAGTATATGATAAATACCTTAAAAATGATGCAATTTGCAATGTTAAAATTACGTGAAAATCGACCTTTGACGCATATTGGGACAGGGTTGTCCCAGAGTTTTTCCAAAAAACTATTAAAAAAAACATTTTTTTTCTTATACATACATTTCTAATACGTTGTAATAAACCTAATTTTTGCATAATTTGCTTAAAAATACCAACGGTTTTCTTTTGTCCGTCAAAGGGTTAAACGCTTTCGTGATGGAAATTTCGACTTAAAGAACGAGCCACGAGGAAGACCGCCCGCACAGGTGAATAACGATGAATTAGGAGAGATAGTGGAAGCCGACCCTAGTCAAACTACCCAGGAATTAGCGGCATGGTTTAACGTTACCTTACCCACAATATTGACTCACTTGCGTCAAATCAATAAAATAAAAAAATACGAAAAATGGGTGCCTCATGATTTGACTGATCTGCAGAAAGAAACGCGTGTTGAAACTTGTGTTGCCTTGTTGAACCGGTACAGAAATGAAGGAATATTGGATCGAATTGTAACATGTGATGAAAAGTGGATTCTTTATGATAACCGGAAAAGAAAAATGCAATGGCTGACCCCAGGTCAAATGCCACAACAGTGTCCTAAAGCAAAACTTACCAATAAAAAGGTAATGGTAACTATTTGGTGGTCTCAGCATGGTGTTATTCACTATAGTTTTCTCCGATCTGGTCAAGCAATAACGGCAGATGTCTATTGTGCCGAACTCCGAACCATGTTGACAAAACTAGCAGTAAAACAGCCCCGACTCATGAATCGATCTTCACCATTATTGCTCCACGACAACGCGAGACCTCACAGAGCACGAGAAACCATTTTGACCCTTCAGGAACTGCAGTTAGAAACCATTCGTCATCCTCCGTATTCACCAGACCTTGCTCCAACGGACTACCATTTTTTTCGTGATTTGGACAATTATCTACGTGACAAGAAGTTTTCTTCCCAGGAGGCAGTACAAAATGCTTTCACACAGTTTGTGCAGTCTAGATCGTCGGAGTTCTATCGCAAAGGCATTAATGACCTGCCCATTAGATGGCAGCAATGTATAGATAATAATGGCAACTATTTTGATTAAATAAATTTGTTAAAAATTTAAAGAATAAACAATTTAGATTTTCAGTACAAATCGCCAATTTCATACTTTAACCCCTAATATTTATTGAATGACCCTCGTATATGCAGTACCTATGTTTTGGTGCAAGTCCTCCATTGCATTCATATATGTAGTACCTATGCAAGAAAGGTGCCTTCCCCAATTTTATTTGCGATGCCAATAGACAATATCTAGAAATTAAAAACTTCCTGCACTGGTATTATTTGTAAAAACACGATTCGTTAAAACACTCGATAAACGCCGATTAAAATAGTATCTGGTGGAGATTTTAGAAAGAAAAGACGTAACCACAGATTTATTGAACTGCCTCGGGCGAGTGCTTTGGAATGAGAGGAATTGTGTTTTATAAATAAAGCCTATATAGTGAAGCGTCTCCTTTAATTAACTAATCAAATAAGAGGCATTTATGAAAGGCAAACAACTTTGTATTTTCATTATAGGTATAAAAATTACAACATTTTCTTATATCTATGCCCAATCCGCATATAAATATTAGGGTCCAACAATGCATAAACTTGTATGTACACACACAACAACAATCACTGTAATACCTAGTATAAAAACATATTCGTTTGACGAAGCATAATAAATTCTTTTTAATATTCATCATCAGCCTATACTTGTCCACTGCGGGACATAGGCCACTCCTATTGCACGCCACTGAGCACGGTCCTCGGCTACTCTCATCCAGCTCTCTTGCCACCCGCCCTGCAAAGATCATCGCTTCACCAAGTCTGAGGACGTCCTACACTACGTTTACCGATCCGCGGTCTCCACTCAAGAACTCGTCTACCATCGGTTATCAGTTCTTCGGATGATATGGCCGGCCACTTCAGCATGCTAATTCGGATAATAAATTCTTTTTAATATGGAAATATAAATAATTTATTTTCTCTGTGTGTGTCAGCATATGATTAATGCCAATTCTATTCAATTGGGTCTGTCAAAAGAAAACATTCATACGCAATAAACTATTTTTATCGGTACACCGTCATACGGTTTATATAATACGTTTCAGCTATTGGGAGAATATGCTGGAAATACCATTACATTACCCAATGCAAGCCTTCGTCCGTGCCTATACAGGGTAGCAAATTGAGATGGGCCAGTAAGGAGAACATCTAAAACTTCGTAACTAGCTACCAAATCTGTTCTCACGTTTTAACGTTCCAAATTACGAAATCTGTTCAAGTAGTTAAAAGGTCCAAGCCCCCTGGCTTTCCCATCTCAAATTACGATCCTGTATAAAATGCTGGTTGTTTGTTCCATAGCCGTTGACCATTGAAGTCATCCAACCCATTAAAATTCATGATAATGCATTTATTCTTAATCATACGTCCAGTGTCAAGCAAATAATACATAAATTAAAACTAGGTACATACTTAAGCCGACTTGCGACTTGCAGAACGTCGAGCACACGCAGTTTCTAAATTTGTTGAATTGAACAACGAACAGGGCCAAACATAGCTACGAACATAATAGCGAATCCTCTAGCAAATGCTCGTCATACTCATCATGTATTAAGATGTCAGTCAGCGGGACAATGACAAAATTGCTCGGCTCAGCAAAATGATCGATGCAAATTTACTGTTGTTTTGCTCGAATGCTCACTAGAACACTCGCTAGAATGCTTGCTAAAACGCTCCCGTTTATTTGATTACAAGTGAATGATCATTTATGATTACAAGTTAATGCTCAAGTCTATCAGCAGCTTAGCATCGCACCTACAGGAATTAGTTCTATTTTGTTACGATGCATCAACCTGATTCCGAACTCCTACAAAAGGGTTTGCTTAAAACAAACTGCATGTGAAATATTTTTAAGTCCGAGGGCCATTGTAACAGAAACAGAGCTACTTAAATCGATTTTTTCTATAAACGATTCATGGATAGAGAATCTACTGACATTTCTTTCTTATAAATTACGTAAATTATTAACTGACGGCCGGTTTACTATCTATTAATTATAGGAAACTGCCGATTGACGAGACTATCAAAACAATTGTAACTATCACTCTCACGGTGGTATCCTTAACTCCAGACGTCGGCGGAGTACTTCTTCATGGACTCGAGTTTTTTGAGGAACTGCAAGGCCTCGGCTTCGCTGCGGCCTCCCTTCTCGCGGATGGCCTTCAGCAATAGGTTCCTCACGTCTACCGCCATGTTCTTTGCATCTCTGTAACGGAACAACTTATCATCATTATATTTAATTTTGTTATAGTATCCTAGACATAAACAAGTGTTCTTACTTCCTTAGTTGTGTACGCGCTACAGAAAACCCAACCCGACCAACCACACGCTCTGGATTAAGTGTCACTTTTTTACTTTTTTTACGTAGTCAATTCGAAAAATCTCGGCTCGAGTTGGGACGGTGGTGATCCGTTGCATTGATGATATGTGTTTAAAATGACAGATCAGATTTGATGAGGTTTGGCTCACAGATCGACCATGTCTTGAGTAGTGCCATCTTTTTAACAAGGACCCACTCGAAAGAACTCGCGGACCGTGCTAGTTATCTAAGGTCTTACCCGCAAATGTAGAAGTGGCCATTGCGATTTCCAATTATATCCCATACTTGGTCCAAATTCTTCGCTAGCAAATGTGTCACGTAAACCTTCTCTTTCTGGTCTCTGGAGAAGGCTAAATGCAACTGGACGTCGCCGGATTTTTCGTATTCTTCTAGCTCCTACAAACAAAAAAAAGACATGTTACAGCGGTTTCTAGGAATGAGGTAAAGCGCAAGGTGCAGTATTAGTGGGTGACTGCAAAACTTAAAAAGGATAGTGAACCATGGTTTATAACGTTATGGCACCGGCAGCCGATAAAACGGCAAGAGAAAAAAAAAACATTTTTCTGATGCAAAATTACTGTAGAAAAATTTTCACTCCATTGGGCTCCATTCAAGAGATCCTTGGCTCCACTCGAACAGTTGGAAACATTAAAAAGCTACTGCTAAATTCTAAATCGTGAAACACTATTAGTTAATTATTTGCATTAGAATAAATATTAATACCCCTCATGGTTATGAAAACGAAGGAGGCCTATGTCCTGCAGTGGGCGTTAAATGGCTGATGATGATGATGATGATAAAATATTAAAAAAAATTAATGCCTTTTAGGCCGGATTTTTCAATAGTCAGATAAAACTTAACTGGAGAATAAAACTGATGTTGTCACTGTCTTGTCTTATGATTTAGACAGTGATAGCATGCAATTTATTCTCCAGTTAAGTTTTATCTGACTATTGAAAAATTGGCCCTTAGTGATATGTCATAAACACTCAAAGTTTCTAAACACCGCACTAACTTGTATGTAATAATAATGTTGTCCAGTGTAAACCTCAATACAAATTAAGAGTGATACTATTATGATTTTTATGTATAACATTTATTCTAATGCAGACACTGATCATCATGTATAGTTTGACAACAGATATTTGATTAATCAAACAAATACCTACATTGTTGTACATTTAACGGGTGTAATCGCTGTTATTCATTAGCAGTAATCGAATAATCGGATGCATATTTACCTAAAGTTATTTTTTGGCTCAGACATCATGGAAGCGGCTTCTTAAAACATATTTTTTTAATATAAATCCCGGGATTTCAGAAAATTTGGGAATGCAAAACTAATAGCATACGTAGCATGGAGACGACTTATTTAGCGTGTAGTATTATGAATTTAAAAAACCGTTAAAATCCGTTAAAACCGAGTTGTTTGTCGCTATGTAGAGTGAAGAAAGAAAATTACTTATCTTGACGTTTGCAATGACAGTTTGGCAATTAACTTTATAACATTAGCCAGCACCCGATCTATAGTCGGAAAGCACTAAACGATAATTCTGAAATCGCTTGATTTTTTACGATCGATACAAAAGTGCATTCCATAACAGCCAACACCTCAACTTTAGGTAAATATGCATCCGATTATTCGATCACTGTACATTAGGTAGGTTATACATCGTAAGAGATTCGCGAGTCATTGAACAATCATAATCCTAAAATTAGCAAAAGTAATTTTTCTATATTTTCAAGGCAAACATTCCAAAACAGTACGTGTACCATGGTCACGTGAAAATATACAAAAAATACTAAGATAAAAACATTCGTCTGATTAATGTAATTCCGTTATCTTTGTTCACAACAGCATTGGAATAAAATTTTGTTGACTTTGTAGGCACAGATAATTTTATGTATGTAATTAAAACAGTAATGAGATTAATAGTTTCGACACAATCTTTGAACTCGCAAACATTTCTCAATATCTTCAACACAATTTCCAGCTAGATCCCCTTAACTCATAAAATAAATAATATTTATAAGATATAAGGCTGGCTGGTCAGATTTTTGTAAGGTAAGTTTATCTTCGCGATTGCTTTTGACTACGACTTCATTGAGATTTTCGTCAACTACTTGCTAACTTGTAACTACAGTAAATGTATGAATAAAAAAAATCACAAACATCTCCGTCACTAGTGGTCTTTTTAGCCTTATTACTAAGATTTCACTGTTCGTCTGTCTGTCTGTCAACAGGCTGTATCTCATGAACCGTGCTAGGCAGTTGAAATTTCAACAGATGATGTAATGATGTTTCTGTTGCCGCTACATATAACAAATACTAAAAACAGAATAAAATAAATATTTAAGGGGGGCTCCCATACAACAATCGTTGCATAAAGACAGCGCTCGCCATCTAGCGGCCATCTATGTAACCTTCACAGCGCCGATGTCATGTTGTTAAGTGTCAATGTTCTTTGTCTAATGTTGTATAGATAATTGTACGGAACCCTTCGTGCGTGGAGTTTGCTCTACTACCGTGTGGCCGTACTTCTTACCTCCCGGTAGATGAAGTCTTCCTCCTTATGTCTGCACCCGAAGTAGAGCACGTTCTCGCCGACCTCCTTGCCGTTCTGTCGGGCGTGCACCCGCTCCTGCAGGAACCCGCGGAAGGGCGCCAGCCCGGTACCCGGGCCCACCATCACGATCGGCGTCTGAGTCTGCATAGGCAACCTGATAAAATAAAGTGTTTTTATTCAGGGAGGCGGATAAAATCTGAGAAGGAAGTTGCCATGACCAAACCTGGTCTCCAATTTTCACCTCATCAATACTGATTAAATAAGCCCAAACTAAAACTAGTTACTGCTAAAAAAAAATTCACTGCCAGTTTTGGATAAATACCGAATAGAAAGGGGTACTATAGATGGGATTCCTCAGTATTTACCCGTCTGAGAGTAAATACTTTCAAGTGGAAAATACCAATAGGAATCCCATCTCTAGGCCACTGCCACCTTTACTCCACTTACGGCATCAATGTGTGGTACTCTTAACTGCACCCATATTACATTTCTAAGCAAAGTATTCGTTACATGCAGTTTGGTTTTGTTTTATTATAAGAGAGATTTGTCATAGGCCCTACACTAGGCTAGGTTTGTGTCGTGGGCGACGACGGTGAGTATTAAATAGTTTTGGATAATTTCTTTGCAAATGACATCCAGTGAGAAATGGATAATACCAAAAATACCATTTTTACGCCCACTGCAGGACATAGGCCTTCCTCATGGTTTCCCTAACCATAAAGGGTTTTGCCATAATCGCCACGCTTGGCAGGCGGGTTGGCGATCGCAGTATTCGGTTGGAATCTCAGGAAGACGCTGCTGCCCGTCTCCTGGTAATTTATTTCCTTAGTCGCCTTCTACGACATCCACGGAAGGAAATGGAGTGACGCTATTCTTAATATTTAATAAAACATTTATATTTTTATCCAAGTCGAGCTTCATCACTACTTTGTGATTGTTTAGAATTAGATTATTTATTATTACTTTTTACTTTAAGCTTTTTTACTGGTTTCGCGTTTTATTATTTGTAAGATTTTATGTGTGTTGTGGTATCTGAATAAACGTTTTTTTAATTTCAATTTCAAAAATTTCATTGCACTTTTATTTATTTATATAAACTAGAAGGCAAGCCTCCTGTGCTACATGACACACAATACGAGTATAACAATAATACTATCCTTTGCCAGGTATTTCGACGGTAAATGTGATTTTTAGGTAAGTATTGTTTCCTGTCAACAACTGCTTTTGTATCTTTATTCGATAAAAATTTCACAGTCAATTAAGTTCTTACAATAAATCCTTGATACCTGTATAATTATCGTACGAACGCCCTTGATCAATAAATGTCGTCAAGCAAACTTGCTCCATTTTTTCATCGTGAGGGCCTGCGTACTCATACCGGGTTATATACAATATTTCCAATTCCTGAAAGTTGTCGGTTACATAGAGTTTGTCATTTACAACAACTTTGACGTGCTGTCGACTGTACTAGAGGCTAAACCCGTCGGTTTTTTTAGTACTTTGTAGGGACTGTGTCTGGAGGCTCCTAATTTAGGTGACCAGTGTTATCCAGGATGATACATAGATTATCCTATATTTTATTGCATACTGGATAATTATATAGACAATTTTATGAGGAAGTGAGTGAGAGATTTTACATGGCTGCCCAAATAGGATGCAACTACTTTTTTAATATAATCGCCCTAACATTAAAATGAGTAACACTGCTATAAAACTACCTTTAATACAAATTCATCTGACTGCAAAACAATTACTCTCACCATAAATTTATTATACTGAATGATGCGGAGGGATCCCAAACTATTTCTCGTATTTTAAGGTAAATATAATAATAATAATAGTTTATAGTTACTACCCATACCCAATTAAAGAGCTATTTATTCTAAAGATCATAAGTTATAGTCAGAAACGTCTACTTATTTTAAAGTTCATTTAAATAATATGTAACTCTAAGAATTTCTTCTAGAATTTGTGACCAATTTCCTGTTCTGAATTTGAGCAAAAAAGCTACAAAAAGTAAATTTAACTTATATACGTTATAAATTGCTGTTTGTAGGCGGAAATGAAATTGAAATTTACCCTAGCTAACACACTTCAATAACCTAACGTCAGTCATCTGCCTACAGTGTCGGGGAAATAACACATTCTAGGCGAACGTATGACGCTCCGTTACTAATTCGGTCAGTGTGCCAGAACAATTCATAGACCATCAAGACATCTAGTCAAAATTCATAAACACTCCATATTACATACTATTTACAATTAAATCGCAAAAGGAAGTTGGTCTATGACTGAACAGACAGACAAAACCCAAAACCCAACAAAAAACCGAGCAGACACCATCGAACGCCGCTTAAAGCTACACAATTATAAGTCCTGCCTATCCCACGCTTGTTGACTAAGGAATCCTAACAAAAAAGTAATAATAATCATCATCATCAACCCATTATGTCCCCACCGAGGGGCACGGGTCTCTTCCCTGAGGAAGGTATAGGCCATACCCCACCACGGGGGCCAAGTCCGGATTGGTGGAGGCTTGTAGACTAGTGGCTCGTCTACTGTCAGAAGTTCTCAAGCCGCCCTAAGGCCTCTGACTTGGCTTAACGACTGCCATCTATCGACGGCAGCCGGCACCAACAGCTTAACGTGCCTTGCGAAGCACGGAACCGCTCGGAAAAATGCCACTAGCGTTAGGCATAGACGGCGACCCATCCATGCACTGAACGCGCCCAGTGTTGCTTAACCTTCATGATAGTTTAAGATCACTCAAGCAGCCGGGGCTACGAGCGATTCAATAATAATAATAACAAATAAAACTTCCACATAACAATCACTTGCCCTGGTCCCAAACTAGGATGCTATGTATGGTAACCAGGAAAGGACATTACAAACATGGAAATACACCCAGACTGAGGCCATGTATACAAATGCACGGCGGCCACCAGTGGGATCGAACTTACGACCTCCGGCATGGCAATCAGAAGTGATACCGCTAGACCAACGAGGCAGTCGGTCATGGTTAGAATTTTCCCTTATAATGTTGCTAGCGACTTCGCTGTAGATAACTTTGGTATAGTGTAAGCAACGAGGCAGTCCAAAGTGAGCGCGTACCTGAACTGCGACTTGCGTATGTAGACGGGCACCCGCGGCAGCGGGCGGCCTGGCTCCGGCTTCAGCTGCGCCAGCCAGCTGGTGGCCACGCCCTTGTTGACGCGCCCCGTCGGCGTCTTGTACTGGACCACCACCGCCGTCACGTGGACCGTCTCGGGGAAGAACTGTGGACCGACGCGACATTGACTTCAAACTGCTTAATTGCTTATGCGCCAGCTCCTACATCACGCGTGCCAAATACTGAACGATTCCAATCGCCTAACTGTCAAATTCCATACATAAATGCTGCAAACGTTAGGATTCCGACAGGATTTGGCGCGCGTGGCCGCGTGGCAGGCCTCAGGGCCGCGTTTCATAAAACTACAATTCGTAGTTTATTATAGAATCAATTCAGATTTGATTTATTTTATATGATTTTGTTTTGTTTTTATTTATTCATCGAATTTTAATAAATTTTAATTTTATCCTCTATTGTGTAAAGGTAGATAAATACGGAGAACGAATCCCATCTCCAGCTCGAAGTAATAAAATGTAAAGCGCTATGCGTAAATGAATAAAAACAAGTTGTTGGGATAGTTCGAGTTTTACTACATACGCAAGTTGTTACTACCACTAATGGACCCGAGTTGTTAATACCTCTAATGGACCTGAGTTGTGTGAATAAAATGATTGATCGCAAGTATGTAGTAAAACTCGAACTATCCCAACAACTTGTTTTTATTCTCCGTATTTATCTTCCTGAGAGTGAATATTCATAAATACCGGTTTCTACTCAGTATTTATCCCAAACCGACAGAAAATATTTTTAATTTCTTCTTAAAGTAGATCGTTCAATTTTGAACCTATTTGTTCTGTATTGATGTGGTCTTTGGTGGAACGTGGGGTCACCCTTGTCACCAAGTTCTACCAAACATCTCATGATGGCACTGCAAGGTGCGTATAGGATTTCTTTAAGTGATAACAGTAGATCGTTGGATTTTGTACGGGTACAAGATTTCCTCAACGGATAACGATAGCTCGTCGTCTTCCAGCTTAGTTGATCAGTAATAATAAAATCTGTCTCAATTGAAATTTTCTGAAAGGAAATGCTTAAGGCCTGTATCTTGTATCTCGTAAAAATCTCAATACAAAAACTAGCGCTAAGTATTGTATTAGAACAGATTTCTCAATATTTCTACAATTTATAGTAACTACTGATTTTGAAAATTGGAATTTCGTATGATTATTAAGTTTATTCCGGAATCACTTATTTGATTTTTCACTCACTTCAATAATCTCTTCACACTTAATTACTAACTGATATGATAACCGACAACTTGGGTGTTATCTAAATAAAACACTTTATTGATAGAACATGTATTAGGCATGTTAACTACCTCGCCCCTTTTCCCGAAATAGTAACCCGCATTCGGCAGTTCCCTTATTCAAGTTACTCCTACCGAGTAACTTACATTTTTTTAAAAATTAGATCAATTAGATTTTTAATTAAGTAAGAATTTGCTGGAATGTTACCTTTAAAATCTAGAGTAGCTTTATGTGATTATTTTAACCATAACAGTCATCAAAATATTAACCTATTGTTGGTCGTCAACAAGTGATCAACGTTTACATATTATGATTGCAGTCTCTTAGGGATCATGTGGCGGCGGCGGCAAGAACGAAAATAAGTCTCATAAAAAAACGATTGTATGGCACCCTATGTGTTAGCAACATTTAAGTATCATTTTCATTTCTATAGCCTGAATACAACTTAATAAATCTGGGCGTAAATCAACTATTAAGTAAAAGAGGCATTAATTAAAATCTTGACGATTAGTACCTACACAAATTATCTGCAAAGACGTATTGTTAAACCAACAGGGCACACGGTTCTTGATAAGTTTGTACATCCGGCTAAATAACATTGATCGGTACATCTATTTGTCCACCTTTGTTTCCAATTTTTCCTACGCTAACAACACACTATTAATGCGCATGTGTGCGTGTCGACGAACGTCACCGTGTCCGTATCGCTGCGCTTTTCAAGGGAATTATGTTTGAAACACTCAATCTTTGATTGGTTATCTAAGGATTAATTGATTATGACAATTCAAAGTACATTGCGTAGCCAAGTCTTCCTATTTGTTAATCTGTGGATTAATCGACTTTGCAAAGTACATCGAATTGTCATAGTATGAATTGAAGTTGTACGAAATAGGACCCTAGAATTCTCGCTCGCAATATTCTAACATAAAAATGCAACAATACAATCATTACAATCAATACAATCATTAAAAAATATTGTAAAAATATTAGTACACTTTTGATATAATTTGGTTTGAATTTTTACTAGATAAAAAGAAAATATTTCTCAATGCCACAATATTTTGTACAGCTTTGATTTATGATTACAGTTTCTTATACGATGTCCTCTTAACCATTAATATCATAGACGAAAAGAACATTCCCTTAAAATATTTTAAATTTTCAAACCAGGAATTACACCATTCTGCGCTCACGTAGCAGATAAGATTCAGACTTTGTCCACTCTCGCGTTTCTCGAGACATGCATGCTTGTACTGTAGTATCTTGATAACAGGTATTGTGCTTGCTAGTTACTGACTCGTTGTTATTATTTTATGCTACGACCACCTTACGTAAGGAGCCACGTCCGGTGTCTGATTTTTGAATATCACTGATAAAATACTCGAGTATTTTTTGCGCAAGTTTTTAATTCTTTCTGGAGGTTTTTCGAGGTTTAATTTCCTCAAATACACAAATCAGAAACTTTTTTGATTGTTTTCATGTGGCGTGTTGGTGACAAAGGCGCATATGTCATTGGCGCAGCGCATGGTTAATATTTTGGTGGTTCTAAGCGTCATTAACTTTAAACCGCCCACGCCCGGGCAATGGAATTTTTAAGACAATAATTATGTAGATCCAGCCGGCGATGGTCAGCTGTTCTTAAAAAAGACTGTTCTGACTGACTCCTTGAAGATAACAATCATTTGAATCATTGCTTTGTGACATAGTAAAATTGTATTTTACATTCTATATAGAAATTAAATGCACTTTTCTTTCTGCGTATTATGAACCACCAGGGATGGTATGCATTTAAGTCCTGTTTAAAACATTAATTAACTATTCTGTTTTTTTTTTTTCAAAAATGCCAACCTTGTCAAGTTGGACCTATTACGGAATTTAAGAAACGGAATCTTAATTTGGTACGAGTTGACGCAATGTAGTTTTACGTTCGTTTTTAGGGTTCCGTACCCAAAGGGTAAGGGACCATATTACTAAGACTCCGCTGTCCGTATCTCTCTAGTGCTCTCGTGCGCCGCACTACCATTTTATGTCGTATAAATATACCTACGTATAGGTACATACTATGTAAATACACTTCACAATGACCCATTCATATAACAATACGTACTACCCAGAACCACAAATTACAACAATTGAGTTTTGTTATTACGAGTCAAATGAAATCAAGACATTTTGATTTCTACCACAAAGAAATTAGATTTAGTTTTGCTTGAACGAAAACGGCGCCGTGCGCTAGAGCGATCGCACGGAGCGAGCTAGTACAACGTCTATGAAACGCGATGAAAACCGCCGGGCGCGTGAGATGGAAGATGCTTAGTACAAAATGTATGCATTTTTATGGTAGAATTCGTGCGCCGCACGCGCGACCCGGAAGTTGCTGAGAGAAATACGAAAGACTTTCGGCTTTCCGGCGGCGCGCCCACCGGGGCTTGACCCGAGACCTTGAACTACGAATACTACGATGCACTTGTCAAGTTGTCACTGTTCGCGCGCTTATGCGGTGTTTATTTTGTGCCTGCGTAGGTAATTGATTGCTAATTAATATCTGAGTGTTAAAATAGATATAGTGAAGATTTTGTGAGTTATAATGAGTGTAAAATACAATATTGACTTCATTAAAAGCAATAAGAGTTGTCTAAACACTGATTTTGTGTTTGAGTTGGACTTTTCGTGGGCTTGTAGATTTTGTGTTTGAGTTGGACTGAGTAATGAAGGAGCATCTTGCATCATATACGTATTCAAAGGTACCTCGAAAACTATTTAGAATGATAGATTATACTCTATTTTGACTGTATACTACTCCACAAATCGGGCGTCTTATTGTGGTCAGACATATTGGGTGTCTATTTAATAAACTAATTAATTTCACGGTTCGTGCTGCAGACGGGCAGTTTTAGCCATAGCTTTTTCTTAAAATTTTCACTTAACCCATAGAGTGCACCACCGTTTCTCTGAGGCACCAGCCGCCACTGGTTAGACAGTTGAAATTTTCACAGATAATGTATTTCTGTTGCCGCTATAACAACAATACTAAAATCAGAATAAAATAAATATTTAAGGTGGGCTCCCATACAACAAACGTGATTTTATTTGCCGCTTTTGCTCGAAATTAATAGTTCGGCAACAGGTAGACGCTTGAAATATTCAAATGTTGTATAGATAATGGTACGGAAACCATCGTGCGCGAGTTCGACTCGCACTTGGCGGGGTTTTTTTATGAACAGTAGAGCTCACTGTCGCTTGGTTGTACGTTGTTGTTCAATACTCGCACATATCACTTGTGCGATTAGAGCGGTATAGAAGTAGCCAGCTGGCAGATCTAGAGTGACAAGAGCATGTTTTACGTAGCTGGTTACGCAATGAAACTATACTACGTACTTGTTTAACTAAACAACAAGCAACATTACCGTATTTCCTAGTGCATTTTATTATAGTAGTAGTTATAAAGCTATTTGCATTGTTAATGGTTTGATTTTTTTTAGAATATTAACATTAAGTCGAAGGACTTCGTAGAAGTTAGTATCTACAAGAATTGTATGGCGTGGGTAGAATAGGTCAGCGCGACTTGCTAATATCGAACCGAGTGAACCTACAATTCGCGATAACGGGAGATGTAAGTCTCGCAGCGTCCTAGGACATAAGAAACATTTAACATATTTTTTTATATCATGAATAGTTTCCAAATTGGTTTAAGAACTAGCCAATTTAAGAACCAACCTAGTTTTACTTGTAACGTTCAATAAGTCACAGTTTCTGTGTTACTTTGAATATATTTTTTTAATTTAGATATTCTTGAACCTAAAACAGACGTCCCAATACATAATGTCTCTCAAAATAATGTTTCTTCTAGATACTATCGACGTTATTGCAAATGGCGCCCCAATTAAAGTCAATACGTCAGAAGTAGGTAACGATTTAGTAGACGTTTTAGTTATTAGAAATAGCATTCTAACTCCGGATTCACTTACTTGAATAAATTCATTATTCATTATTATTAGTGTTTATCACGTGTTTTATACGACAGAAAAGATTCGGATAAAATTGGCAAACAAACAACAACCCTGGTATTTAGTAGATACATACACCTACCTCCCCAGGACACAGACATGAGTTTATGTAATGTATGTTGGCATACACATAGACCTAGTCATGACTGAGGCCCGAGGGTAACTAGAAATTAAAATATCTCATTGAAGGTACCTACCTATATCCACGATAACGGGCCGGCGACGTGCGAGCGGTACCATGCTAATCTAAAGTCCTTAAACACTTACAAAGTTAGACTACAGTAAAAGTGCAAAATCCCGTTCCCGGGACGTACCCGTCGGCCACACGTGGTCGGGCTTCTTTGTGCTAGTACATAACAGTAGTCTCCACCTTAAACGTTTTTTTCATGCAGCCTATGTAAGTCCCACTGCAGGGCACAGGCCTTCTGTCAAACAGAGTATGAGCTTAATTACCACGCGAGCCCACCGCGGATTGGCAATTTCAAGCGCTAAGGTGTGTGGACACCTCAGACCCTCAGGTTTCCTCACGATGTTTTCCTTCACAGTTAGCGAGTGGTATCGCTACTATAACTTCACAATTGTACGTAACTTAGAAAACTAATTGGTACATGCCGGGATTCGAGATGCACGAGCTCCCGAATGAGAAGCCGGCGTTTTACCGCTCTGCTGCCACCGATACCTTAAACGTATTTAAGGTTTATTTTACTGTTTATGTTGTCGCCAGTTCGTTGTAATGTAGATAATAGTTATTTAAGATACACTTGGCACGCATTCGGATAAAAACCTTTTACGCTCAAGTATCTTACAACATTTTTCAATGAATTTTGCGAGGAAATACAACAAAAAATAAGTATGATAAAGTAATTTTATTTCACCAAAGCCTATTTACAACAAAATGGCGTGCTTTCTTTGCAGAGCGCGCGTTTCATACAGTTTTTTTTCTTGAGGCAAAGGTACAGTATACATACAGCCAATAATGTGAAAAATATTTTTGTTTGCGGAAACAAAACACGTATTTTTAAATGAGATAATCAAGAAACGTATGTGTTACTAGATGACCCCGTGAACTTCGTATCACCGACGTCAACCGTTTTTTTTTCTTCTCACCGTTTAAACCTTCCCTGGACTTCCACAAATATATAAAAACAACAATTAGCCAAATCTGCCCAGCTGTTCTCCAGTTTTTGTGAGACTAACGAACGGCAATTCATTTTTATATAATATAAGATGGTGTTTATCATCATTCAATTATTGCTAGAGCGCGCATACTTATAAATAATTGTTTTTTTTTTTGGACAGCAAAACCTCCTTGAATCTTTGTAATTTTTTAAATTTTATGACTTGCACCATGCACCACAGAGTCAAAAACTTAAAAAATTACTTTATTTCACGCGTGAAATAAAGGATTTCAGTACTGTTTTATGTCACGCATGAAATAAAGAGTCGGTTTCCGCATAATTTTGTTACACAAAAAAAAAACTTTACGAGCAACTGCATTGAAAAATCCTTTAATGTACATAGAAAGTAAGACCTACCTTGGCGCTCGATGAAATAGAGTAGTAGCGGGGCTGCAGACGCGGTAATAGCTCGCAGAGGTGGTCTAGCGCAGGCTTGCACGATTTGATGTCCTCCAAAATGTGTACAATATGCCTGCACGCTTCAACTACGAACGACTGGTATAGAGCCTTGCCTTCCTGGGAGTTGGTTGACATGAGCAAAAGTTTATTTTTGTCCTGTGAAAGAAAATGAAAACTTATTAGGTAGGTAGATTCTATACAGATCTCAGAGCTAAACATATTTGTGGCTAGTACAGAATCGTTATAAAAACAATTAATGTTTCTTGATAACTAACATTTAAGATACATCGTAAATTGCACAAGCTCGATTACGTCACGGAAGGCAACGCGTTACTTAACGGTATTAAAATCATAAAAACACAAAAGTAAATTCATTGGTGTTATCTCTTTTCCACAATTCCTCTGAAACACTCGTCAAATAGGTACAGTTTAAATATTCTGTCGTAAGGTTTATCAACTTTACAACAGGCGAATTGCTTTGAATAGTGTTTAAGTAGCGCTCTTATAAATAAGATTACTCACTTCTTCATCCGTACAGTATTCTGCAAGCTCCCTCAAAATGTGAGTGCGCGGGAGTGCGGTGATTTCGACGTAATGCGAGAGCGCGGTGCGGTAGGATGTGGGGCAGGGGAACGGATGCTTCTTGCTGCTCTCCTGGTCTGTATTAATGAGCGAGAGAACCTCGTCTAGGTCAGCACCAGTCAGTTTGCCCAAGCGCTCCACCAGGTCGATATCGTTCAGTGGATACACTGCCACATGGTCACCTGACAAGAATGTTTGGTTAGCGATTTTACTTGCAAATAAGCGCAGGGCTCCGTACTTGAAGGGTGCCAGCGGGACTCTATCAGTATCCCTACGTCTGTATTTTTCACAAAAAACGGGCTTTTTCACTTGAATAGTAACAGGTAGTTAGTTGAAATTTCCGAATAATATGTGTTGTTCCAACGTATTTGCCAATGATTAGATAATGGAAAAGTGAAAAAATAAGGGCGATTCTCAAAGAATCTTGAGATTTTGATGATTTTTGCTTTATCGTAAAAATACACGCAAACTTGACGTAAAACAGGCTCATTAGGAATCAAGTTGCGGAAACAAAAACGGCCACCAGTACCGTGTCAAACTTGATATGATTATAGTACAGTCACTATAGCATAAATAAATAATAAAAACCGGTCAAGTGTGAGACAGACTCTCACTAATGACCTGGAACTGAATGAAAGAAAACGCATCTTGGAAATATTAAGTATATTACATTGATGGTGGTACAAATCCCTCGGTGCGCGAGTGGGACTCACAATTTTAAAAACCTATATTAAAATTGTGAGTTTTTTTTGTCTCATAATTGACCGGTTTTTTTTTATTACTCTACAGCACCACAAATTCTGCAATTATTTTATTTAACTATAAACACAGATTGCAAATATTTGCAGAGCAATTAAAAGAAGTCATAATAACAGTTAACATTCCAGCAAAGTATTGGCAGTTTCATTGCAGATGGACAGACTATGTAAATTATGGGTTTTTCGACTACAGCTTATGAAGCCAAGGACTTCAAGCTAGTCATTATGTTTTTTACACACCTACCAATTTTCCTAAGCCTACCTGACCATCAGCAGTATATTTTTCATACTTTGCATGAAATACGTAATTTGGTATTTCCTGACCTTACCTTACCTCATACATATGTAACAAGGAAGTGTTTTATAGCATACGTACACGAATTTTAGAATTACCTGCTTCATACCGCATTTTGGATCCACTTATATCTAGTTCCACATGTAAGCATGACCGGTCACCACCCTTAATCAATTCTCTATTGACCTTGATCTCCGCCAGGAATGGATTCTTCGCATCATAAGGTCTGAAATTAATGAAAATTTGTTAATAAATTAAAGCTAAATGAAGGTGCCAAGTTATTCATTGCAGTCTTAAACATAAGCATCCTGTAAACATCATACTGCAAGATCTCAGAGACAGAAAGAGAGAGAGAAAGAGAGAGAGAGAGAGAGAGAGAGAGAGAAGTATAGGCTTAATCACAGCTGGTAAGGCAATTCCAAGCAGCAAGGTATGTGAAAACCTCAAACACTTAGTAGAAAATAGTGCACCACAGAGTCAAAAACTTAAAAAATTACTTTATTTCACGCGTGAAATAAAGGATTTCAGTACTGTTTTATTCCACGCGTGAAATAAAGAGTCGGTATCCGCATAATTTTGTTACACAAAAAAGAAAACTTTACGAGCAATTGCATTGAAAATAATATTTTTAATGACTTACAATATTCATAATAACTCATAGTTATTTATTAATTGGGTAGACCCATTGTGATTGTTTATTAGGTAAAGTTAATTACCTTAACCCGGGTCACGGGTAGACTGAAGAAAGGTATAAGTATTCACTGAGACTTGAGAGTTAAGATGCGAATATGGAGTGGAATGGAGAGTTACAAAATATCTTACGGTCGTTGAGTGTGCAGGGAGTGCAGCCGGGCGATCTCTCCAGTGAAGATGTCCTTGGGCGCCACTTCTCCAGGTGCATGCGTCACGAGGCGGAACTGGCGTGTGAGCTCCTCCTCACCTGTGCTCTCGATGTGGAACATCTCACACACCGCAGGCCAGAATTTGTCTTTCCACGTGATAAAGTCATCCTCAATGCTGAAAATTAGCTTATATTGAAAATTTACAAGAACATGTTGTCGATAAATGACTATTATTGGTTAAAGAAACTAATGAATGTATGAGATGAACTACTAGCTTCCCAGGTGAACTCATTTAAGAACAGCTTGACGAACATTAAACACACATTAGCTTAAACCCAGATTATTATTATTTATTGATACACTGACGTATCAATAAATAATAATAATCTGGGTCAGTTAAAGATTTGGTACATCTGAATTAATTTTTCAATGTATATATTTGCAATTTTGTGAAAATTATTTTTCTTCATTAACAATTAGAAATTAATTAAGCTTGTTATGAAACATACAAAGTATGAGTAAAAGTGAAACGCTAGTTAGATCGCTTAAAAATTTAACCCACTTAAAAACTAACTCACTGCACCCTAGGTTGTGGCTATTCCACTTGAGGGTTTATGAAGATCAGGAGGAGCGGAGGGAGGATAGTCCCAGCCCGCTGTAACAAAGTGTAGGCATCTATTCAAACCGTAATGGCTGAGGCTAGTCCCCAAGCAAGGCTAATGTATAGTATAAGGCAGACATAGCGTGATTTTGATATAGATATAGTGTGTGACGCAAATTTAATGATTAAACATTTAAGGTGAAGGCCTAGTGGTTGACAGTTTAATAATAGAATGATAAAATTATACATAGAATGTTAATAATCCAAAAGTCAAACTGACCGAAAATAACATTGCTTGCAATCCACATAGAGAGGTGATATTTAAGCTATTTACTTGGCTTATTATTTACTAACCAATATTGAACACAGTTCACCACGCGTCGGTGGGCACGCATGGTGATTAAGCCCATACTCTCTCTCTGAGAGAAGGCCTGTAGTGGGACGTATATAGGCTGCTTATGATATGATGATTGAACACAGTTTGGTTATTTTTCTTTGTTGTTACTTGATTTATTATCTCATGTTAAAATTCTTTTTCCCTGATTTCATAGACAAACTGATCTTTTTTGTAAGAAAAATTCAGCTAAATACCAAAATTACAAAATAAGTTTTGTCAAGTTTACTTTTTGGTAACATTTTTGTTACTTAGTTTTAAGGGGTGCAATTTCTATACTTTTAACCACAGACTTTACTCATTTTGCAACATAATTTTGCATTAATATTGGGTTATATTGCTACACATTCAGTGTCGTAGTGATTTTACAGGGCAATAATACTTACTTTGCATCATCATCTCCAAGGCCGCACTCGACAACCCGAGTAGCCCCAAGTTCCTCCAGCCGTTTGTCCAAATAAATTGCCACGGCATTGTAGTGTTCGTAGGTTTTGTTGCCCAGACCAAACACCTTAACCCAAAAAAAATAACAAGTTATCAAAACGATTATAGGTACAAGGTACCAGGTAGTGCACGAGAAAACAATGAGCATAAGTTTAACTTTAGCAAAAAAACTCCTGTATTTACCGATGCACATTTTCATACCATAAATCTCCACTTTATTATTGACGCTAGAGTACGTCTTCGATTATTAAATTCATTTATGTAACGCGGCAAAGTTCTCATTAGGAAACTCATACTTGGAAATGCAACACCATATACAATAATCCTATAGTTATTATATCTTTATCTGAAATACGTTTTTTTACACTTATTTAATGAATGCATTGTCCTAAAACGCATAAATATCTTCCTCTTTACTAAATAAAATACAAAATTAGAAGTAATAAATAACGAAGTCACTCGATCGTTTTATAATGACTGACGTGCATGACACTAGTGCAGTGTTGCTAGTTTTAAAATATACGATAGCGTTCACTACACGCTCAAACTGTACTAGAGGAAAAAGTCTGGTAGCTTGAATCACGTGTTATTTTATTCATGTAAAAAAATCGGATCGAGTTCACTGCTGAACAGCATTTGACGCGTTTGAAAAAAGGGGTTTGATCCAGATTTGGTAATTTTGTATAACTGAATGTACATCTAATACCTAAGGGTTTTAGGGACGATAAATCGATCTAGCTAGGTTTAATTTTTCCGTGTTTTTAGGCACTGAGAAACTGCTAAAATGACAAAGAATACGAAGGTAAATTTCGCCATTACAAGGTTCTAATAGCTCAGGTGAGAAATGGCGGTCCCGAAACCAGAAGACGGCCGGTTCGAGTCTGGCTCCAGTGCGATTATTTTTTTCCTTTTTTCCCCCTTTTTTCATAGCAGGTATCTAAATATAATTTCCAAAAAACACGATCAACAGAAAATATATATTATGCCATCAAAAAGCAATACATAAACACGATATGCATTCGGGTAAAAAGTGGCTTTTACAGCGCCACTTAAACTAATCTATAAACACTCAAACAAATCTATAAAACCTATCACTGATCAAACCCCAGTTGATTCAGTTCACCTCACCGCACTCACCTGTTGTAGCAAGGCCTCTTGGAAGCAAGCGCGAGGAGGAAAAATTAAGTATAATTATACCTATTTAATTAATTTTACCTACCTACTTATATCTTATTTTTTAATACAGTTGCTCAAAAAGTGGCGTATTGCAGGGACGTATAGTGTTCGGGATGTGGGCTATTACATATACTCGAGCTTTTTCTTTACCTTTTCCGAACTCGTGCGTTCTCTTTCCCAACTGTCAAAATAATGTCTATTAAAAAGAAAAAACCAACCACGAAGTTTTTACTAAAAAAAAATCATAGAAGTTTTTATGATTCATGCAAATATTTCTAAAAAGAAGCTACTAATTTGTTTCAATATCAGATTAATGATTTGATTCAATGAAGGTTAGGTTTCATTGCATTTCATCTCATTAAATTTCATTTTCATTTCATATCAATAAAAAAATTCTACTGAAGACTTGGCTGTATGGGCCTAGTTCCCGTTGCCTACCCAGAATGGGTGAAGAAAAGAAAATCTGCTTATAGGTATTCCTTTACGGTTGGCGCCATTTTCCAAAAATTTTCTTAATTAAATTGCTTCATTTGTTGCAACTTGTTCGGACTGTCAACCCTCACCTTCGGCTGCGCCTCGCTCGCCTCGGGTAGACCTATGTCGGAACTCTTTGCAATGACAGGCTTTCCGCACTCGTAATGAAATAATACTATTTATACCTACTTATACTGGGTAATGGGAAATTAAACGTAGAGTAAAGCTAATTTGCTACAAAAATCAGGGTGCACGTAATTTTATTAAATTCGCACTCCACCAACGTCGCAGTCTTCACTAAAATATGACGTTTTTAGTTACAAGATCATCTATTCTATTTAACTGTTTCAAGCATTTTATCTATCAAACAGCTGAGTAGTGCCGCTTTAAGGCAAAAAAAACCGTAAAAGTCCATAAATATATATTTTTTTTCAATTGAAATTTATAAAACGTTGTTGTTTGTTTCTGAATGTTTCAGAAATGGCGTATTTCAGAAAATAACCAATGAGAACAGCTGATTTTTGTTTGCTATTTTGAATTTGTTACTACCACATTACCTACATTGTTGATGTCCGTTACATAGTAGTATTGATGAGTAAAAAACCAAGAACATCCTTGACAGAAGCCCTTCTTTAAAGTTACCAGCCCGGGTAGCACAGCTCTGTCGCGTGCCACTTACACGAAATAATGAAGCAACCTTATTTCTAATCCAGAGAAGGAAGCCCGGCGACAATCGCCTGGGCCGAACCAAACGCGTCGACCGAGCCAGGGCTGGGCTTCAAATTGCTCCCGCTTTAGGCTTCAATTTACTCTCGTGTTTAACCTTGTAGAATAGATACATGAACATCTTTCACTCGACCCAATTTGTCGAGAGGTATATTTGATAGATTTACGTTGTCTGAACACAGTGAATCAAAAATTGCGACCGGGAGACAGTCTTTTTGTAAATAATGCGATAAATCCCAAATTTCATTAGGTATTGAATTATAACTAACTAATTGTCTGGTATCGCGAAGAGAGAACAAATTAGCTGAAACTTTAGCGAAATTCCAAAGAGACGACAAAATACTAATAAAAGTACGAACCTACTTTTTTATTTATATTTCTCAGATAATTGAAGACGAATCTTTTTGAAACTCACTCATAACGTAGATAATGTCTCCCTCTCCATGATACAATAAGTAAATTTTACTATAATAGAATAATAGCTTTTTCATGTATTTTGTTTTATTGTCCACATAAAGTTCTAATCTAATGTAATCTAATCTAATAACTTTATTTCATAACTAGCAATTTATTTATATTTTCGTACAGGCACCATATTGTTTTGAAAATCGCCTTCGACTTGAATGAGTTTTAATACTTTTCTTATTATTATTTGTAAAAAAGGGTAACCCTTTTTTTTAAATCAGTCCCTTACGTCTCAGCTCTTGAAAAAGCGCCGAAAGATGAAGATCGTCGATTTTGGTCCCTCGATTGGAGGGACATACTTTGTTGTAAATTAGCTGTACTACCAATACCAATAGGCTATTCTAAGGAATAACCTATAGGTTAAAATTCCCATTAACCTCTAAAATATTTGTACAGGTAGGCGTAATTTTTAAGCTTACCGCATATTTTAGTCCAGTGAGATCTGGCTCTCCATTCTTCACCCATTCGTAGAATTCCATGGCGTTGTCTGTGGGGTCTCCCTCGCCATATGTAGCTATACAAAACACAGCCAAGGAATTTGGTATTTCATGTAGCTTAGTGAGTTCCTCCTGTAAAATAAAATACCATGCTATTCGTACTGCATATTAACCATAATAATATTAATAATACATATAACATACACTCCTTTTTTAAAAACCTAAATTGTCCTCAGCACGGGTTCATCATCATCAGCCATTTGAAGCCACATACGCCTCCCTCATGGTTTTCTATTCATGAAGGGGTTTGCCATAATCGCCACGCTTGGCAGGCGGGTTGGCGATCGCAGTATGCGGTTGGAATTTCAGGAAGACGCTGCTGCCCGTCTCCTGCTAATTTATTTCCTTAGTCGCCTCCTACGACATCCACGGAAGGAAATGGAGTGACGCTATTCTTAACCCGGCGCCACACGGATAAGTTATTGGTTAGCAATGGTAATGTCACACTCATAAGCAGCCTAAATACGTCCCACTGTAGGGCACAGGCCTCCCAGAGAGAGAGAGAGAGAGAGTTGGGCTTAATTACCATGCGTGCCCACCGCGGATTGGCGATTTTAAGGGCTGGGGTATGTGAATAGCTCAGACACGCAGGTTTCCGCACGATGTTTTCCTTCACAGTTAGCGAGTGGTATTGCCACTATAAATTCACAAATGTACATAACTTAGAAAACAGTCATAGGTACATGCCCGCACTGGGAATCGATCCTAGGTCTCCCGCTTGCGAGTCCAATGTTCTACCCACTAGGCTACCACCGCTCCGCGTATCAGACCCATCAAAACATAAAATGTGAAAAGGGGGTTAAGTCATGTTCGATTTTAGGGAAGTATAGCAATGTCGGCATGGCCGAGAAAAGCGACTTATCCAGTTACCTACCCTAAATATTGACAATAGTTACAAAAGAAACGGAATTTTAGAGGTCAGTAAATATAATGGTACAATCATAAATTATTAATATTCCTTAATTTCTGGTTTTGTAAATAAGTTTATGTTTTTCATACGACATTCTAACGTTCGATTCACGTTAATGAAAGGTTCATTTAATATTTTTAAATGAAAAACCCCAATGAAGTATTCGGCCAAAACTCACATTACCTATTTTCTCAAAAAAAAAGGCTTTTTAATAAGACAATGCCTATTCTTCCCCCAAATGCCATCTCTCACGGTCCCTTGCCATCCTCATCCATGGACCCTCTGCCGACTCAACGACATCGACATAAAAAAATACTTGATATATAAGAACTTGCCAAGTTCATTGTCTTCACAAAATTAGAGAAAATTGAAAATTGTGTAACTTTTAAATTTACAGACCAATCTTGGCAAGTTTCTAGAAGACGTTGAATAGTTTTACAATAAAAATTGGCAAGTATGATCTGTACATTTAAAATTACAGTTTTCCTTATTAATAAATAAGCTATTATGCACTTCATCAGACTAACTTTTTGTTAAGAATGTTAGTCTGATGAAGTGCATAATAGCTTAGGAACGAGAATGGCCATTATAGAAAGAAAATAGTTTAGTTTTATTTTCTGTTTACGACAGGACCTCCTAATCCTGACAAATCTTTTTTCACCTACAACGGATTACATGGTAGCACTTAATACACTGTCTCAATTTACTACCCTGTACAACGGTCACCCTAATAGATATAATTTTTATCATTTGAATTTTTTGTCAGGGTCTTAATATTATGTCCAGGTCCTAATAAGTTGTTTGCGACGAAATATAATTTATCTTTTTGTTTTATTTTGCTGCTGATAATACATGTTTTATTTAATAATGCAGGAATGCATAACTTTAATAAATAGGGGTTTCCTTATAAAGTTTTTCTCTATAGGCACTTAAAACGCCGTCTCAAATTATGACCCTGTATAACCTGGTCACCCTGTATATGTTATACTATTTTCGTTATTTTTTTATCGTTCTTCACATGTCTAATGAAGTGTTAATAAGTTTATAAATATGAACTATTGTCGCTGTGTTATTTTGATTTTTTTGCTGACAGTACATTTTATTCAAAATCAGTAAATGAAAATATACATAAACTTATTAATTAGGCTAGGCCTTCTAACAGACTTTTTCTCTGTCTACAACGGATTAAGTAGTTCCCCTCAAAATACCATTACACGGTCACACTGTATTTTTTCTTGATTTTCCATTTTTTCCATTACTTACTCAATAAACACTGCTTATATTATTAACTTCAAATTTCTAGACTTTTGAGTAGGTAGTGAGTGAGTCAGTGAGTGCCGAAAATTGCAGTTTTTGCACACCCATATGCTCTAAACTACAATAAGCTTCAAGCATGAAATTTAGAGTAATCTTTTAACCACCAAGAATAGCATTTTTTGGCCATCTGATATAACCGGCTTCAAAGATAGAGGGGGTCGAAAAGTGCTCGAATCGCTTCGTGTATGCACAGCGCGGGCCGCCAACTTGGCCTGGCGCACTCTGTCGTGCTCCTGTTTGCTGAGCCGTGAGCGTCATGATCATGATTGTGTCCTACACTCCTACCTAAGCGCGTCGTCAGCTCGTTCAAAAAACGACGTGTGCAAAGGCCCTGAACAAAGTTACACATTCCTGCAGATGCCTCGCCCTTTTCAACTGGAACTTGGCTTCAAGCGCTACAGCGTATCAAGGATTTTTTTATAATGTTACCTTAGTTGTGACTTGTGCCGTGCGCGTGCGAGATAATATTAATATTGCGTGCGTGAGTATACTTCATTCCTTAGGTACAGTCGCTAGCAGATCAAACTTTTATTACACAGTTCCAAAAAGTCACTCGTACCGTAGGTACGTAATAGAATAGAGAGAGCACGCATAGAAAGGTTGAACCACAAGGTACAATACTCAGCTACTTCGGCCATTGGCTTCAATCAACAAAATGCCATTAAATACCTAATATAATGCCAACTGCATTTATTGATACGCACGGCCTGCGCTGCGTGAGATAACGAGTTCAACGGACGAGAACCAGACTAGGTGCACTAGAATTCACTAGATGATCTATAGGTATAGCATTCTTTATCAAAGTAAAGTGAGCGAC
This sequence comes from Yponomeuta evonymella, assembly GCA_963969515.1. NCBI lineage: Eukaryota > Metazoa > Arthropoda > Insecta > Lepidoptera > Yponomeutidae > Yponomeuta > Yponomeuta evonymella. Next base: position 10,803,274 of record OZ018346.1, read on the forward strand.
AAACGAACCGTTGAGGTCAGGCCTTGCACGCACAGGTAGCATGACGGCGCGAGTCACGCGTTTTGTGGCGCCAAATTCATTTAAACGCGTTAAAACGAGACGCGCACTCGCGCACTCTCGTCGTCATGCAATCGGTGCAGGAGGCTAGTCGCGCGACTCGCGAGTTTAGTGGCGCTTAATTGTAAAAGAAATCAGCTGTTACATAGATTCGCTAGACCAAATATCAAGATTTAGTATGAATTTAACTGATATTTTTAATTCGAGGTTGGTCTCATACATAATACAAGTTTATTATATTAATGAGTGGGGAAAGCTATTGAATTTCACCGGAACTTTCTAAAACATCCAGTAGCATTGTGTGGTTTGCTTACCATATCACATTCTTCCGGGTCGGCCACCATGCCCTTCATCTTATAACGCATTCCCTCCTTAGCCAGGCGGCCCGCGAACTCTTCGCCAGTGCCGGTCTGAGATCCATAGAACACCACCAAACTTCTTCCCGATGATTTCAATTTGTTTATGAACGAGTTCTCTGTCATTTGTATGTTGCCTGCTGGCCTAGAAAAGAAGATAATTAGTGTAAACAGAGGGCCAACTTAAAAATTAAAATTGCATTGAAGATGTTTGCTTCTAGATAAGAAATACTATGCATTTACACAAATAAGATAAAAGCATTTGTTCGAAATCGTCCAAAACAATTATTAGTCGTCGCCATTACGACAGCTGAAGAAAAAAGGTTTTTTTTACCAAACCCTGACCGGCTAGACGTCGCTAGTTGCTTGTATCATAGTGAAGGTGTTTCATCATGGAGACACTTTTTAGGGTTCCGTGCGCGAAGGGTGCCAAACGGGACCCTATTACCAAGACTTCACCGTCCGTCTATCTGTCTGTCTGTCACCAGGCTGTATCTCATGAACCGTGATAGCTAGGCAGTTGAAATTTTTACAGAAGATGTTTTTCTGTTGCCGCTATAACAACAAATACTAAAAACAGAAAAAAATAAATATTTTTAAGGGGGCTCCCATATAACCAACGTATACGGACAGCAACAGGTACGGACCCCTTCGTGCGCGAGTCCGACTCGTACTTGGCCGGTTTTTTTACCTACTTACGTCATAAGTTTCAAAAGGATTACATAATATGATAATACGTCAATTTCTTTGGTCATTGTTGGCTTCATATATCAAGGTTACTTTTTTGGGTTCCGTACCCGAAGTGTGCCAAACGGGACCCTATGACTTCACTGTCCGTTTGTCTGTCTGTCACCAGGCTATTATCTCATGAACCGTTATACCTAGGCATTTGAAAATTTTACAGATGATGTATTTCTGTTGTGTCGCTATAACAACAAAATACTAAAAACAAAATAAAATAAATGTTTAAGCGGGGCTCCCATACAATAAATGTATTTTTTTAAACGGTTTTTTTATTAATAACGGCAACAGGTAGACGCTTGATATATTCACAGAATATTTAGTTCTATCATCATCATCATCAGCCATTCGACGCTCACTGCAGGACATAGGCCATAATCGCCACGCTTGGCAAGCGGGTTGGCGATCGCAGTATGCGGTTGGAATCTCAGGAAGACGCTGCTGCCCGTCTCCTGGTAATTTATTTCTTTAGTCGTCTTCTACGACATCCACGGGAGGAAATGGAGTGACGCTATTCTTAATCCGGCGCCACATGGAGTTCTATATTCTCGTCAAAAATAAATAATTAAATTAAAATAAAATAAATATTTAAGGGACGCTCCCATACAACAAACGTGATTTTTTGTCGTTTTTCTCGATCTTTGTGTCATACGAAACCCTTTGTGCGCGAGTCCAGCACGCACTTGGCCGGTTTTTTTACAATCTTGCTGAGTTCGCCGAATATTTACAGACCTTCTCTCAGAGAGAGAGCATGGGCTTCCCATGATCACCATGCCTACCCACCGCGGATTGGCGATTTCAAGCACTGAGGTATGCGAATAGCTCAGACACTCAGGTTTCCTCACGAAGTTTAGCTTCACTGCCTAACACGTGACATTGGCGAAATTGTACTGGATAATCAGTGCAGTGAGTCTACAAAGCAGAATTGAATTGAATTGTTGAGATTTTGTTATATTTTTTTAACCGGGATTGTATTTGGGAAATATCTCTCAGTGATAGCCGGGGCAAATGGACTTCGGACGTCGTGGGAAACATAATAATAATTTTATTGGAAGGTAAAGTGCCATATTATTTAGGTTTGTATTAAAAGTTTTACATATCCGTTGAGTGACATTGTTCCACAGACGTAAGAACAAGGTTTTGAGCATTGTTCAGACCATTTCTGTGACCCATGTAGTCAGTCTCCTATAAATTAGTCATCACGCGCGCTGCATGTGCACCGCACGGTCGTCAATTGATGCCTCCAATCGGCAGGGACTAAGGCGTGAGACACAAACGAGGCACGTGGGGCGAGGGCGCGGAAAAAAGGCGCGTTCTATTAGATGTACAATTCGCGCCCCTCGCCACGTCTCTTCTGTGTGGGCTTCGTCCCGTCTCCTTTCATTACATTTTGCATGAAAGTGAATTGGAAAAACGACGCGTTTTTTCCGCGCCCTCGCCCCACGTCCTTTCGGTGTGCCCAACGCGTAATCGGTCGTCGACTCAACATATTGGTTGGATGGCGCACCTAGGATAACCACCTGAAACTTTGTTGGTTGAAGAAAACGTTTTTAGGAGATGCGCATAGCAACTACCTAAGGACTCTTCATTTATTATGTACGACTATTTTAATCACTTCCTCACCACTCTCCCCCATATCCACTTAGGAGGTAGATACAGTCGACAGCACATCAACGTCTACATACGTGCACTCTAATCAGTTACGTTAAGGACGACTTTGCAACAAAAAGTAAAGATGGACCTGCTGTCGACTGTACACCGCATTGACGTATTAATAGATTCCATTGTATTTGTATGAAAAGTACTATTTCTGTGACTGTTATTTGTCTACTTTTTTTAGGATGTTGCTACGATATGCTGATAATATGGGCATGGCAACACAAAAACTATTTACAGAGAGCGCCACGGAGATTTGAACCGTCAAATATTTGTCTTGTTTTATGAGTGACTGCTTTGATTATATACGTTGTCGAAGAGTTATTGTTTAACTTATAAATAAAATAAAATAATTTTATTTGCTTAGAACGTGGTACATAAGGATGGCATGATAATATCATATATCATATATTATATATGAGCTCACATTCTGTTAGATATGTTCTAACATGCAAATATTTAATTGTAGTTTATTGTTATTGAAATGTCAAAATACCATAATGAAATTAATGAATTACAAATGTCAAATAAGTTTTTATGTCAGGTGCTAAATCTACAAATGTTAATATAATACAATGTCCAGGTCAATACAGTAATTGAAATGTCAGTTGCATTTAATTAATAAAATTAAGTCAAATAGATTAAAAATAAAAAATTAAATTATTTAAAAATAGCTGGAATGTCAAAAATAAAATGGCACTTTACTTAAACTTATCTGTCATAAATTCATTTATAGAATAGTAGCACTTTTGGCACAGCCAATTATACATTTCTCTCTTGAACATCGACCATCTTAAATTTAGAAATTCAACAGGTATTTTGTTATACACTCTTACAAGCATAGAGCCGCAATTTCTGCTGTGCAAAGTTGTTGTACATGCTGGTAATATCAGTTTATCTTCATATCGCGTTCTAAAGCTTAATGCCCGTTTTTTTGTTGTGAATAAGTTTTTATATTTTTCGCTACAAAACAAGCTGCCTCAAAGATATACATGCAAGGTAAGGTAAGTATGTTGTATTTCTTAAAAAGCGGTTTGCAAGAGTCTAGTGGTTTAGCGGCCGCGATGGCCTTAGCTATGCGTAGCTACGGTCTTGAAGGGGAGTGATGTGGCGAGCACATATCAACTCTGCACGCGCACTATAAACTCCAACATTTCTGCATCGCGCAAGCAAAATGTTTCACATGACGTACCATAAATATAACGTCCGACGAACATTAGTTGGACCGGCCGTCCCAAGGCATACGATCTGCCTGGTGGGAAATTTCCCTTTATAGTGGAAGAGCACGATCACTCGCTCTTCCCTATAAGTCTTTTAAGTTTTGTTTATTTAAAGAGTTTTGTATCGAGTCATGGTATCACTAGAAACTGATAGCTCGTAGGATATCAGTTAATGACGTACTTCCATGCATGACGTACTTCCGGTTACGTAGACTCCGATTCTTTTTTTTTTCGCTTTAAAAATTTGTTAAAGCAGCCCCCCCAATCGAAATATTTAGCCTAGGCTCTCAAAATTAGTAAAATTCTCGAAAAAATAAATAAATACAAAACTTATTTTTTGAAGGAACTTTGTGCTGGAACGTCAAAACTTTAAGAGTACAGTTTATAAATTTACGAGTACAATCATTAAGTACTTACTCATATTTTAATGAATATGTACCGCAAAGCAAATAAGGAAATGTGCCGTGGTCGTGGTAGGTAGCATAATATAATATAATTATTATTAGCATGCCACGCTCGAGAAATGCCCTTCTCTATGCAAAAATGTCAATTTATCTGTCGAGCCCGAGATGTCTCGACGTTAGTATGGCGACCGCGACCGAGATGGAGACGACCGAGACTTGTCTACAATCGGTAACATGGCGGCATTGTCGAGATGATTTCGGCCGAGTTAGACACTAATTTTGACATATGCGACCGAGACATGTCTGGTACCCACGGAGGTGAAGACAAAGCTTCGAGCCCATAGAATTTAACAGAAAATACATATTTGATTAATGTTTTTTGTGTTCTTGCTGTGTTTTTATCGATTTTTTCGATTTTCGATGTTTGTTTCTTAATTTTTTCCATACTTAGTGCATAGAACTATTTATCTTTTAAAAGAACCAAGTCCAACCAAAAAGAAAAACAAAGAAAATTACAGGAATGCGTTTTGATAAAAAAAAAATCTAATAAAAATAAATGGTTTTGATTAGTTGCTTGCGTAGGAACGAAACGCAATTTGTAACTTTCTAGTGATGTTCCGATGTCAAAATTAGTGTCTAACTCGGCCGAAATCATCTCGACAATGCCGCCATGTTACCGGTTGTAGACAAGTCTCGGTCGTCTCCATCTCGGTCGCGGTCGCCATGCTAACGTCGAGACATCTCGGGCTCGACAGATAAATTGACATTTTTGCATAGAGAAGGGCATTTCTCGAGCGTGGCATGCTAAGCGTACAGGTTGAGTTCAGTTTTCTCTCGGACTTATTGTATTTGCTCAAGAAAATTTTGCTTACTTTATATTTCATTGAGTTAATTTGACAACTTGAACTGATGAAAGCTCAGTGGGACAAAACGTGGAGGCCACATTAATCAACTGTTTTACAATCATCTATGTTATTTCAACAAAAAAAATCATCAATACCGAAAAAATACCGAAATACCGGAATTCCGGTATTTCAAATGTTGATATCGAAAAAAATACCGGTTTTAGAAAAAGGGTCCGGTAGTCCATGCTCTAGTCGTATGTCGGTGTAAGCAACTGTATATTTGAAGCAGAGTCTCCTGCTCGTGTTTTATTATAAAACATTACACAAAACAATCTGTTTTCAATGCTCCAAATTAACTTTTTATTTTGCTTCCTCTAGCAACGAAAATGTTTTGCGCAAAGAAAACAGAATGTTTTGTGTGATATTTTATGATAAAACACGAGCAGGAGACACGCCTTGATACTTACTGAATAGAGTATTTAGTTAGTAGTATTTCATCCTTCTTATTTTCTTTTCTTGAACTGTATAGCCACCAGATTGTAGCTGCCATTAAAGCGGTGAGTATTACGACGTCGAACGTGCTCAATAGCGATCCATCAGCAGCCGAAGTTGTGGCTTCCTTCAATATTTCCTTAGCGTTGTCAGACATTTTCTAGGAAGTGTTTGCACAGAGGTTAAAATACTAGTAATTACGAGGTAATCACTAGACGGGGAAGTTACAATACAAGGTCACCAATGCGCGAGAGCGATGCGCGACGTCGGAACCGCAGTGCGAACCGCGAAACACACACTACGACTGACTGAATTTTGCCTTGCTTGTTGGCGGGTGTTGCCAAGCCCGGTTTGTCAAAAGCAACGCTTGTATTTAAAAGTAATCAATTATTGTACTATACCTACTATAATCATTTTATAAAATATGTAAAATAAGTTATAGTTGGAAACCTCTTTAAAATAAAGGTTTCCAATTATACCTTACGATCTTTAACATAAGGGTTTGTTCTATAATTTTACGCATATAAAAATAAGTGTCTTTAATTTTATTACTTTACAAATAATCTCTTTCCATCTTTATCTTATTTAAAATAATTGGGGATCGAATCCGAATCCCTCGTAACAGGATCTTGACACAATGCCACTGAGCTATCAAGACATGAAACTTGGGTCATAATAAGGTTGCTGTTACACCTAACATGCTAAAAACCTAACATGCTGCCTTGCTCGCATATTAACATTTTTCATGATTGTAATAAAATGAGAATACTGTCTATAGAGAACACTCACATCAAGAAAAATGTGAGCGGCGCTACTACGTGAGTCCTCCACTGTATGGAGTTGTCCGATTTAAATACATACATATTTTGACACGTCGTCGTCGTCGAACAGGTTAACCCAGTGGACAGTTATGTGATAGAAGAGCTTAGGGTTTAATAAAATTACGGACATTAAGACATCTTTTCTTACTCTGTAGCTAGAATTTACAGTAAAATTAATAATTTTGCCAATAATTTTTTTTTAATTAAGTCCTAAAGTATAGGAAAACCAAAATTTTGCATGTCATAAGCAGCCTTACGTCCCACTGTAGGGCACAGGCCTTCTCTCAGAGAGAGAGTATGGGCTTAATCACCACGCGTTTAAATTTTGCATGTTAAGTTGGAAAAATAATTTGTGTTCCTAAAGTACACACAAAACCTAATTTTTAAGTGCAAATATAAATTTCGTATCATCTCCAGAATTCCGGTAATTTGGGGTTTTAGTTTTTTTTTTGTGGTTGATTATACCTAGTTGGCTGATATTGAAATACCAAAATAGTCCATTTTTTCTACTATAGTGAGGATTATTTTCCTTTCCAAATTTAGTAATAGTTAACAGTATTTTTGTAGGTTTGGTCCACATTACATTTGGTAGGATCTACGAGAAAAAAAATAAAACCTAATTTACTGGAATTCTGAGAATGGTTCGAAGTTTCTATTTGCACGTAAAAGGGAAGCAATCTATGTACCTATGTACTTTAGGAACACAAATAAATTCAAAATAAAAAATCAAAATCATTTTTTTTTATTCAAAGTAGCACAGAAACTGCGACTTAAAGAACGTTACAAGTTAAACTAGGTGTCCACTTCAAAATCTAGATCATTTTGGAGAAACAATGGACAAAAAAACTCCAAACTTAGTCTTTTCAAGTCCTTCTACTACTTTTACTACTTTATACTTTATTGCACACAAGACTTTTAACAGGATATTTCCTTCATTTACAGAATTTATATAAATATTCGGTATAGTATAAATTTGCCTACTAACATGCCAAATTTTTATCAAGGAATATTTTTCTGTTTCACGGGAAGAAAAACGTCCGATTTTCGAGTAATTATGTCTTCTTAACTAAACATGGTACTCGGGTGTTCTCGTCCAGTATTTAAAATGATAAGTATTTCGGTATAAGCAGTAAAATCGTGTGTCCGAACACACAACGTTAAACATTTCGTTCCAACTTTTTCGCCGCGTGTAACCCGAAAAAATATTTTTCGGGCGCTGTTATAGTCGTAGCTTTTTGGCACATTAAAATATTTGTATCGCAGCATTACCACCTACATAACGTTAAAAACGACATGCGTACACATGAATTCACTGAGACAGGCCGAGGTGCTATGTACACGGCAACCAACCGCGCGGTTCATCGGAACCTGTGACGTATCAAGCGTATAGCGTCAGCCCCGCGCCCGTTTTTTGAACCTTTGCACTAAAATCGCTGTAAATTTGTCATTTCTTATCCGATTTCGATTTTTTTTTCACATAATATATTGTTTTTGATGTTTTTATGAAACTGCACGCTTGGTTTAAAACGTGGATGATCCTCATTGAACGTTAGGTCATTTTTAGCGCTAGTTAGACGTCTATGTTTTTAGCTACCACTGCCCAACAGTAACCGAAAAAAATGTATGTAGCCCAAATGGCGACTGAATTGACTGATCCTCAATTGCAATATTTTTCATCGCCGATTGACCCACCAAGATAGACTGAATAGGGAGAAATTTCCTACTCTGGCAACACTGTAAGTTTCGCTCGCTCGTTCGGCAAGTGTCGTCACGTCATCATGTAGTGCTGCCGTTCGTGCGTGTCAGTGTACATTCTGTAAAATCAAGCAAAGCAAGAGGGCCAGATTTGCGCAAGTGCGAGCAGTGCGAATGCGACGATCCTGGCCAGGTGGTGGCGGCGGAGCAGACTCGCTCGGCTCAACTCGGTCACTCTTCAGCCCCGGTGTACTTTACTAACATGCGGCGGGCGGTCTAGTATTAGTTATGTGCTAAATAAATCTAACATTTTTTTTCAGCAGACAGTTTTTTTATCGCTTTTCTCGGAAACTTAAAAACTCATTATAAAGTGTATTACCTACTCGTAGAGAAAAAGATAAACCACGTTTATTTATCTTTTAACATAGCCTATCCGATTAGATCAAAATATTTTATGTGCAAGTTCTCCATTAGAGAGAAGTACCTAATGTATGTTGATTATAAATTGATATTTAAAAGTAACACAGCTTAATATCGGTCTTCTCCTAATATCGGCCCCTCACGTGATATTATTTTAGGCTGCATGTAAATATTACATTTATGGTGGTACGGAATCCTTTGTGCGTGAGCCCGACTTGCATTTTGTCTTTCTTTCTTAGTAATCACCTTTTGCGGGTGATATTAGGGAACATTCTGAGCCCTCTATAGAACTACAATAAATTCATAGTTTACTATGACAATTCGATATAGCCGATTAACCCACAGATTGACTAGTAGGAAAACTAATTGAACTAATCGGCTAATGTACAATTAATTGTCGTAATCAACTTACTATGAATTGTAGTTTCATGAATCGCGTCCCTGGCCCCTATTAATTAGAATGCTACAACAAAGGGATGGAAGTGGCCGATATTAGGGAAAGTACGTTTTTAAATAAGATTAGCATATTTTTCTATTCTTCCTTGAATAGTAACAACAAAGGGGCTAGGGACGCGATTCATGAAACCACATTTCATAGTTTATTACAACATTATTGACAATATGACAATATTTGAACAATAATGTACGAATAATGTAAGTAAACGAAAAGGGTAACAATGAACGGGACTATTAACACGTTTCGTTACACAGACATATACCTATGTCAGTCTTCCTTCCTGGAGCCCCGTGATAGCGCACAACTGATATATCAGTCGTTTGCCTCATATTAATAAAACCATAGTCGTAACCATATTTTTTTACACAATAATGTACTTTAGGTCTTAATTTTACAGCCAAAGGAATAAATCCCACGAATGCGTTGCTTGCAATTAAAACCTTTTACAACAAACGCATATTTTTTTGCTCGAAAAGGTAGGTATCTCACAAGTCACAACTGATATTTCCGTCGTTCTTTGCTTACTTCTGCCTAATAACCGTGCGGCTGGTTGTGCTTCGCTGGGAGTCACCGTTATTTTTTTGTGCGGATTTCTTCTCAGTAACAATTCCAGGTTAATATTTCGATGTATCTTATGCTGAATTTGACAATTTGAAATGTGTATTTGTTTAGCTATATCCTTTCCTCTTAAAGGTTTGTGAGGAATAACTTTCGAGAGCTTGGTCTGCAAACGGCATTGTTGTTCTTTTTACTTCCTAAGGGTTTTTATTTATTTTATTTATTTCTATTTTGGCAACAGACTGTCACAGTTTTGCAAATAGGTACAATGGAAATAAGAATAAGTATACTTAATGAAAATACTTTTTCCTCAACATTCGATGTTTTTCAAGTGCCTCAAATGTTAGCGGGCGCTCTTATTTTATACGCTTCGGATTGGTGATAATGTGTGTGCAATTTTTCAGCATGTCCAAGAGAAAGCGAGGTGATGATGTAGAGACGAGTTTTACAACTTTTTGACGAAGTTCCACCTGGCGACGTCCGAAGTCTTTATTAGTCTATCATTATTACAGACGCTACTGAACATTGTAATGACGCACACACAACTGATATATCAGTCGTATTTTATACTTACATATAATATACAAAAATACCTGGGAACGGCGGAACGTGTTAAGGGGCTCTATGAGGTTCACTAGGTTCACACTTAATAATAATAATATGCTTACGACCTCGTCTCGTCTCTCTGACCTCATAAAGAGCTTATCTCTTTACACTCGCTATACTCACTCGAACTGCTAGTTTCCCAAAAAATGTTGAATAACATTTTTTATTTCTGTAAAAAAAATTACATGAAAACTTCTTTGGTAGGTATTAAGTCAGTGAGTCATGTGCGTCACTACTGGTACGGTAACATCACCATTTACATAGGCCATTTGGTTAGCAATTCAATCGGATCGATCTCTGTTCAGTCTGGCAACAAACAGACTGAGATGGAACATTATTATGTAGGTACTTAACAACTTTATCTCCATCACAAAGGTGTGAGAAGAGATTTTTTAAGTAGGTAGAAACGCCGCCAAGTGAGATTTTGCCAAGTGAGAGACGGATGTCGGTAGCTACACAAACTGGAGAAATATTAAAGTACGGAAAAAATTACGTTATTAAATATAAGTAGTTATTTTCTGCTCCCACGTCATTCTTCTCATTAGTGCGAGAAATACCCATTTTTTTACCTGCATTAAATAAAATCAGTCAATTATCGTCTGACAGTACGTCAACGCCCACAACAATTGACACGAGTCTAGCTAGTCTAGTTAGGTTATATCACGTTATAGGTAATTACGTACAATCGTCAACACATCAACATACGTGCACTCTAATCAGTGGGCGACTTTGCAACTAAATTAAATTATGAATATTAATTGTTAAATTACGAAGGTTGACTTTACGGTCGATAGCGCGTCGACCCGCGCGCGTGCCCTCTACCACTTTTCTTTCAGTTGAAAGACTGCAGTCTTACCTAGATGTAAAAAAACTAAAGTCTTCTACAGTGGACTGTGGTTGACTGGTAGAAAATGCTTATAGCATTAAGTCCGCCACATTGCCATTGTATTTTTTACTTATGTGCAATAAACTTATTAATAATAATAATAATAAATGTAAAAAAAACTGGCGAACTTCTCGTTTCAAAAAATACATAGGTAATAATCATACTTGGCAAGTTTTCTAAAACTTAAACTAAAAACTTAAAAAAAAAAACTAAAACTAATTAACATCCTCTAAAAGCTTGCCAAGTTTGGTCTGTAAATTAAAAGTACCTAACACAATTTTTCCCTGTTTATCAAAAAAACTGACAATTCCGTGAAGACCAAAGAACTTGGCGAGTTCTTACATATTTTTTAAGAAACCTCCCCAACGCCTAAATTAGGGATGTTTATTTTTCTTCTTCACCCCATAGTAAGGAGTTTCATTAAATTGGTCGCTCAAAAATATTGTGGGTGTAAGAAGATTCATCATCATCATCATTCAGCCACAAGAAGTCCACTGCTGGACATAGGCCTCCTCCATGGATTTCCAAAAAGACCGGTTGGAAGCGGCCTGCATCCAGCGTCTTCCTGCCACTTGAATGACGTCATCTGTCCATCTTGTGGCTGGTCGTCCCACGCTGCGCTTGCCGATATGTGGTCTCCATTCGAGAACTTTTCGGCCCCATCGGCCATCAGTTCTGCGTGCTATGTGCCCCGCCTACTGCCACTTCAACTTACTAATCCGCTGGGCTATGTCGACGACTTTCGTTCGTCTACGGATCTCATCATTTCTGATTCGATCTCGTAGAGAAATTCCGAGCATAGCCCTTTCCATAGCTCGTTGCGTGACCTTGAGCCTTCTTATGAGGCCCACCACGTTTCAGTGCCATAAGTCATCACTGGTAACACACACTGGTTGTATAATTTTGTCTTGAGAGATTGAGGTATATTAGACGAAAAGACTTTTCTAAGTTTCCCGAAAGCTGGCCAGCCGAGTTGGATTCGACGATTGACCTCTTTCACGTAAGAAGATTAAAAGACCATTTTTAGGTTTCCGTAGTCAACAAAGAACCCCTAATAGATTCGCCATATCCGTCCGTCTATCTATCAGTCAGTCTATTCCCGGCTTAGCTGAAGGACTATTATTGAAATTTGGCATAGAACATACATATTGACCACGCCGAAAAAACGGAACAATAATAATAATAATAATATTGCTAAGTTGATCATCCATCACACACGCACGAGGCATTATTATAAGCGCGAGCTGTAGGCGAGCGCGGTAAGGAAGCTGAGAGTGTTTAATGATCGGAAACGGAACCCTAAGTCAAGATAATTTTTTGATTTAGGGTTCCGTTTACAAAACATTAAGCTTTAAAGCAGAGTAGGGCGGGCGTCTCACCCCTCTCCTGGCTAAACGGTTGATTGTAGAAACGTGAACAAAATTCAAGGTATTAGCACATAATAATAATAAATTTTAATAATAATAATAATAAATAATAATAAATAATTATCGTTATAGTCATCATGAAGACGTTTTATTGTGGGCTAATGTTGCATGCCTCACGAATATTCACGATGCCTCGGCGGGGTTTTTCGAGACTTGTTGGACTACCTCTATCTACCTCTCGGTTAGATGCTGTTGTGCACTTATGCAACGATTATACAAAATGAAGTTTTTTGTATTGAGAACCCCCTTATGTGTTTATTTTTCGTTATTCGTTGGTCAATCCGCCGCAACATATTGTGATCAACTTTACTGATCAACGTAGGCATACATAATTCCGTTTTTACCCGACTGCGCCAAGAGGAGGGCTAAGTTTTTCGAGTGTATGTAAGTTTTGTATATTTCTTTGGCATGGTCTGTAGCCTAAACGGCTCGATGGATTTTAGTTTGAGAAGTGTAGTTAGATTTGACACATCACTGTGACTATGACACTGTGGGGAGGTACCTATGTCAAAGTAATAACAGAAATATTAGGTACCGACTTTTGGCGCCACATTACATGTCTTTATTTCTTTCCCCTCAAAACCTATTGAGTAGGGTATAAAAAGAAAGGGCCTTTTATAAATGGTTTGTAAAAATATAGGTACACAACATAGTTTAGTTTTAGTATTTAAGGCTACTAACAACACTATGGATCTCTGTTTTATCCGAAATAAATGTTTATTATTATTATAATTTATCACATCTATTCGAAAAGACCTAGTTCGTTTCCCGGAAACAGGGACTAAAACGCGTTTTTATTCCCTGAGGGAATAAAAGTGATTTGAATTTGGAACGCGCACGTTGCTATTGTTGCTAAGTTTAAAAAATAAACTGAAAAAGTCTTTTCGTTTCTCTAATTGTCATTGTTATTTTTACTAGAGTAAAAATGAGTGCGTCTTCAAGCAGTGATAACGAAATATTAACTCCGGAGTGTATCTTTAGTTATAGCGTGTGATACAAAATCTTAACACTATTCATAATATAGTTGCGTTCACTTTTTTTCTCATAGAGGGTGATAAAAAGTAGTGTCCACCTCTGGAGTAAAACTATTTTTAAGCTCGAGTGGTGTACTTTTCATCCCTCGTGCACTCAGGATTCTACTCTATAATCCTCCGTGCACTCGGGATAACAAATAAACACTCTCGCCTTAAAAATAGTATTTTACTCCCTCGGTAAACAATCTACTATTAAATGTAATTTGAAATGAGAAATACAATAAAATATTCAAGGATAAAAAAAATATTATATTTATGTCTAAAAGAGAGGCATTACAATAATCATGAAAACAAAAAAAAAATAAACAAAACATTGAAAAAACCAAAAAGCCCACTGCGTGAAAAATTGTTAAACTGTCAACCACACGATCATTCAAAACTCAAAAAAATCACAGTACAATTTTTCCCGTAATCGGGTTTTTGTTTCTTTCAGTGATTCAACGAGTAGTCCACAGAGAAAATAATCAGAGTAGTCGTTAGTTATTATTATCAAAGACAAGTTCAAGTACGACGAGCATACCGAATACTGCTTAAAAATGCGAAAAACAAAAGAATAACGCGGCTCGCGGTCGAACATGATGACGTGGAGAAAAAACAAGTCGTCGTTGCCCTCTCTCCATTTTGAATATGTATGGTTCAATGACGCAATATACCGGGTTAGCCGCTCAAGGTGATGTGAATGTGTAAAGACGGGTTAATACCGATATTTTCAAGTATTATCAATACTGAATATTAAGCCAAGTAATATTATAATATCCTGACCGATACATGAATATCGGTGATGTCTCTTATATCTGTCCATATTATAGTCTAAATTACTCAAAATACAGTAGAAACCACACTTAGATGGGAGAGAGTTAAAAATGGCTTACAGAAGCAATGACATGCCAGATCTTTGCTAATTTGTATCAACAACCGAAGTCGTATAATCTAAGTTATAACCCCACAAATAACAAGTTATACATAAGCAGCCTATATACGTCCCACTGTAGGGCACAGGCCTTCTCTCAGGGGGAGAGTATGGGCTTAATCACCACATCATTGTGAATTTGTGAAACTTCACAATAGTAGCAATACCACTCGCTAACGGTGAAGGAAAACATCGTGAGGAAACCTGAGTGTCTGAGCTATTCCCATACCTCAGCGCTTGAAATCGCCAATCCGCGGTGGGCACGCGTGCTAATTAAGCCCAATAACTTATAATACCACATAAATATACTTTCAAACGAAAGCCTAATTCGTATATTAGGATGAGGCCTTCATTATCTAAAATATAGATAATTGCGGCGAACGAATGTTGATGAAACAAAGTTAGTGAAGATTGTGGCAAACCCTGCTATCTGCCTGCGTAACTTTTTGTATGTTTGTACCTACCTTATATTTTAAAAATCTCCTTGCACAGTGTACGTTTAATATATCAATGCCTAACGAGCTTCGCCGGTGTCAAGGAGTTGCCGATGAAACGCAGAGTGCGCCAGAGTGAATACGTAGATCCACGGAGGCCCCTTCGATGCACATAAATGAATAAATCCATAGAAAATAATAACGCTCTTCATTGCATGCACTTTTATTTACATTAAATTCCCAACAAAAACAAAACAACGTCAAAGCGAACTGTCAAAAGGTCAAACAAACTAATGCGTTCAGTAATGAATATAATTATACCTATTTGATTATTAAAATTCTACCAATACCTATAAAGTAATAAATAAGTAGTCATTTTGCATAAATATTTCGTATTTCGCGCTTTTGTTAGTTATACATTAATTTCACTCGTACCCACGAGAAAGTTGAGATGATGAATTTGATAATCTCTCATAGATTTTTTAATCAGGCCACATTGTGTAATGTGGTGAGCACAATATTTTCAACATATACTGTCAACGTTGACAAGTGTAAGGACTTTTGTGCCAACGTTAGGCAATGTTAGTCATGACGACTACTTTGTTTTTTTAATCAGGTCACACTGCAATGTGGCGGGTACAATATTTGCAACATTCTCTGTCAACGTTGAGTAATAAATGCATGTAATCATGTAGTGTTGTGCCAACGTTAACGCATTAATCTAACTTGAATGGTAGGTGGTCCGTGGTTCGTTGGAATTAGATCAACCCGATATTAGATTCACGACCGTATCCAATCACAGATTGCGATTCGTAGAATATTATCGTATCATGTTGGGTCATTGGTCCGCTGGTATCGACTCGATATTAGATTCACGACTGTATCCAATCACAGATCGCGACTCGTAGAATATTCAAACTAATAGGTATTAATACGAGCTACGTACAGATCGCGTGGATTGACGAATCAGAGCCGAAGTGCGATATTAAACGACCCATATTTAATGTTCAGTGTACAGTTGAAGTGAATACCTTCCTATTAGCATATTTGAATTCGTCGGATTCTAATACATGAATCCATTCAATATTATTGATATCCTAACTAATAGGTATATATCGGTTCCATCTTTAAATGTGATGATCGCAGGCAGGAGGGAACACGCGGCCCGGTGCACGGTGCTCGCTTAGCAATATGCTTCGCTGGTCACGTACAGCTCAGTTGGTACCAACTCAGCTCGCATCAAATTTTCCTCTTATTAGATCGAATTGCATCACTTTCTTAATGTCGGTAGCTTTTAAAATTATTCATACAAACAAAATTCACTATCATTGACATTTGAGGAGTGGTTCAAGTCGGCCTTACAGTGCGACAAGGATCTAATAAACGTGGCCGACAAACAGCGGACGGAACTAATGCCGCCATATTGTAAATATCACAATACAGTTATCTGTCTGTGAATCATAATGTGCACGAAACGAACTACCTACTCGGGATGTTGACCGAAGTTGGGCCAGGCACGTGTTCAATGTGCCCTAGAAATCGGTCACATAATACCTATATGATGTATTTTTTGACCGACTGAAAATCGATATAGGTATTATATATTTTCACTTCTCATGCTCTGAAAGTACCTTGCAGGCCCTCGTCACTCCAATTCACTCCATAACAAAAAATATTATGAACGTACTTTGTGCCAACAATGAAACAAAAAATATAATCCTGCTAAAACAAAAGGCATTAACTCCGCAGTGAATCACGTAGATGTATCAATGATTTAAAATTAAGTCGGGTTATATGTGAAATCTAATGTTGGTATTACGTATTTTGCAAATGGCCGGTAATTTTGTTCGTTTGTTATTTTTGTGTGGCATTATTTTATTTATTTTAACTTTAGCGTTACATTAAGAATGTGCATGCCATTCTTATATCTGAATCTTGGCTCAAACCATGTCTCCCTTCAACCTCTTACTCTCTTCCTGGCTTTCACCTAATTCGTAACGACCGTATTGGTAGTGGTGGTGGTGGGGTGGCAATTTACTTGCGGGCTCATATTCCTTTCTCTGTTATTAGCTTATCTGCTCAGCCATCACCCCCTAGCCCCCTAATGCAGGAGAACATTTATTTATAGAGTTCCTCCTGTCCCACACTAAGGTACTATTAGGTGTCTATTACTGCCCATCTATGCGTGTCCCTTTCTTTCAATCCTTTGAAAAACTTCTGGAGAACATTACCCCTCTGTACAGCCATACTATAATCATGGGTGATTTTAACACATGTTTGGTTAAAAATGACCATCGTTCTTCTACTCTCGAGTCCCTTCTTAAGTCAAGCAACATCACAATTCTCCCTCTTGACACTACTCACCATTTCCCTAACTGTGCCCCCTCTCTTCTGGATTTAATTCTAGTCTCCTCATCACAACATGTTGCTTCACATGGCCAGTTTTCAGCTGATGCCTTTTCATATCATGACCTTATCTTTCTCTCGTATAAAATTCGTCCCCCCAAAGCAAAGCCGAGGATACTTTTGCAACGTAATTTTGGTGCCATGGACCTAGACCAACTCAGGGAAGACGCGCTGAGTACCGACTGGTCTGTGGTGGCTAGTGCTGACACTGTTGATGAGCAAATTACGATTTTCAACACTCTTCTCACTAACCTTTATGACATTCACGCACCTGTTAGAGCTGTCAAAGTGAAGCATTTGCCGGCACCCTGGCTCACTGCTGATATCAGGGAAACCATACGCAGAAAAGTGGCAGCCAAATCTAAGTACAAGGCTAAACCAACTGATCATAACAGGGATCGTTTTCTAAGTCTACGGAATCACTGCAACAAGGTGTGTAGGGATGCACAACGTCGCCACATCCACGAATCTGTCGAAAACGGTGATCCAGCCAAAGTCTGGAAATTCCTTCGGTCTCTAGGAGTTGGTAAAGCACGTCAGGATCCCTCTTCCAAGGACTTGGATATCAACTCTCTTAATCAACATTTCTCTTCTGCTTCCTCCCTCGATGGAACCACAAAAAATAATACTCTGAATTATCTTTCAACGCTTCCAACTCCTACTTTCCCTTCTTTTCGTCTTAGTCAATTTTCCGATTGTGATGTTAAGAAGAGCATAGAGTCCATCACTTCTAGCGCGGTTGGCACTGACGCCATCAGCAGGAAAATGATCATTCCCATCCTGAATGTCATAGTTTCCGTCATTGCTGGAATCCTCAATGTGTCGGCAGCTGCTGGTGTGTTTCCAACCACCTGGAAAGAAGCACAAGTCACTCCTTTGCCAAAGAAATTCCACCCCACCTCCTTTTCCGATTACCGTCCCATATCCATTCTACCATTCCTTTCAAAAGTGCTAGAGCGCCTTGTCCACCATCAACTCAGTATTTTCCTAAATACGAATCTCCTTTTCAATCCTCTCCAGTCAGGCTTTCGTGCTGGGCATAGTACAGTGACCGCGCTTATTAACATCACCGACGACATACGACTTGGTATGGAGGACGGTCAGCTCACTGTCCTCACGCTGCTGGATTTCAGCAATGCCTTCAACACGGTGGACTTTGACATCTTGTTGGGGATATTGCGTTCTCTTAACATATCTCCAACGGTTATTGACTGGTTTCGTAGTTATCTACACGGGCGCCGGCAGCGTATACGCATTGATGACTCCTATTCTACCTGGTGTGCTACAACTGCCGGTGTTCCACAAGGTGGCGTGCTGTCTCCTCTTCTTTTCGCTATTTTCATCAACGGTATTTCTCAAAATCTCACTTCTTCCTACCACCTTTACGCAGATGATCTCCAGATTTACACACAGTCTCCTGTGAATGATCTGCATCTTGCAGTCAACAAAACCAACAATGATCTCGCTCATATTTCAGAGTGGAGCAGATCGTATGGCTTAATGATAAATCCAAACAAGACCCAAGTAATCATAATAGGCAGCCCAATGATGATTTCGAAGGTCAATTGGCAACTTCTTCCACAAATTAGATTTGACGGCGTACTAATTCCATATAGTGAGAAGGTGAAGAACTTGGGGATCATCATTGACAGGTGTTTGTCCTGGGCACCACAGCTAGCGGAGGTGAGCCGGAAAATGTTCGCTTCAGCGGCTTCTCTGAGAAGGTTACGGAATTTCCTGCCAACTTCGACCAAGATTGCGATTGCCCAGTCTCTCTTACTTCCTATCCTCGACTATGCTGATGCCAGCTATCTTGACCTTACCGAAGAGCAACTAAATAAGCTTGAGCGCCTCCAAAATTTCTCTATCCGGTTCATATTTGGCTTGCGAAAATATGACCATATCTCCGAATATCGCGTCAAACTCAAGTGGCTCCCTATCCGCCTCCGTAGGAATGCTCACATTCTTTCAATTCTCTATTCGGTGCTGTTCAATCCAACCACACCTCTGTATCTCAAAAATCGCTTTGAGTTTTTGAGTGATACGCACGGCCGGACTTTGCGATCTGCTCATAATCGATTGCTGAAGACACCGAGTCATTCGACAAGGTTCTTCAGCAATTCCTTTACTATCACAGCTGTCCGCCTGTGGAATGATCTGCCTTTAGCCGTAAGATTTTCACCGTCCCTAACAATATTTAAAAGCAGGGTTCAAAAATATTACTTTGCCTTAGTTTAACTTTGTTTTTTTTATTTATTTATTTATTTTTTCTTTTTGGTGAAATCTATTCCTAGTAGTATGTAGGTATATTTTTTCGTTCATCTCCTCCCTTCATATGATAATTTTTATTTATGTATGTTTATTCTATATTTATCTTATATTTATGTACCGTTTATGTATGTGTATTAAATATATAAATATCTTTCTTAGTATTGTTTAGTTGCACCGACTACCCGTCATTTAGCTTCTCTTTTTTTTTCCGTCAATGGTTGTCTGGAAGAAATTACTTTTAGTAATAAGGCCGCCAATTGTACTGTACTATGTTATTGTTAAATTCTCATATGTAATTCCTGGTGTACATACAATAAAGAATATTCTATCTATCTATCTATCTTTAGCAATAGGTGTAGTGCGTGAAAAGTGATTAACTGATTAAACAAGAAATATGGGAGGAAAAGCATTGAGGAAATGTGAAATTTGTGGCATTAGAAGAGTCAGAAATTAATGTACGTCTGGCATATTCTTAGCCAGATATCCACTGGAGCCAAACAGGTAAAATTAGCAAGTTTATCATAATAAATGTACGCAAATGTTGATATTTATTTAATGCGCTTGGATAAAACAACAGAATTATTTAGAACAATTTACGATTTTGACAAATTTAAATTAACGCTGGTTGTAGTGGGGTACCCATGTGGTACATTTTTTTATCGATATTTTGGACGATTGATTTCTGCCAGATATTTCTACATGCTGTCTAAAATTTATCACAACTACTTAATTTTAAACGTCGAACACCACACAGCAAGAACAGAAATGATTTATGTTGTTTTATTTTGCTCAAAGCATTCAGTTTTGTTTTATATTTTTAAAAATACATTGCACCGCTTTGTTTTGTATTCTAGAAGCCGCTTATGGGTTAAAGCGACAGGCAATGAAGATTTGCATGGTGGAGCTGTAATAGCCACCGTTATATGATTGCCTTAATTGTAAAAATTTTTATTAGAAGACAATGTCAAATATATAATTTTGATTTCATAAAGGCAGAAGAATTTGACGTGAACGCAAATAAAATTTCGCAAGCTCAAAGTACAGCAAAATATTAAACAGGTGATACAAACGTTCCTTGACATTATTATTATTAGCAGTACCTATACCATATTTATTTGGGGCTGAGACAAAGTGTAAACAACTTTTCAGTACTCTTTAGACTATTTTCATTGTCGAAAAATGTTATTTCGGTTTTTACACTAAGAAATTTGTAAATTAGATTGAATTAGATTTAATACTTAATAAAAAAATTACGTATACAACATTATCAGACAGTATCATTTTAAAAGTATTAAAAAGTTTCATTTTGTCTCAGCCTCAAATATATAATAGATAATATATTTTTTGACTTATTGTTTTGTTTGTTGCAGACTCCAAAGATCTGAAATTCGACCAAAGTGCAAAGTTTTGATAGCGACGTGACGCATTGGCGACATTAAGTTTTTACACTTGATGCTAAATAAATGATTTAATTTAAAAAATGCCTTTTTCATTATGAAAGTAAGCGATAATCCATTCACACCATGTCATACTCGAAATAATTGAGTTGACCTACTGTGTTGGGATTTATCGCCTACTTTAATTTCCAAAGCATGAAAATGAGGTAAGAGACGTCTCGAATTTTTTTTTTTTTTATCGATATCGATAAGCAGTCCATCACTAATGTTTTGCAATTTGATTCTCATGTTGGTGTTATACTATTTTTTGTTAGGTTGGTACAAACTACGTTCATAATTTTGAAAACGTGTTGTTAGCAAGTGCCGACTCTTATAACGTAGGTAGTGATTACATACTCTTTGGTACCTTGTGCAGGATATAGGTATCTACTCATAAATGTATCTGTATTAAGGTAAAGACAATGAGCTATAGAGCCAAACACAATACGAAGTTCATAGATAGCATTTGTTATTTTATAATATTTACTTTAATTTATTTGCCTTGTGTGTTTTTTTCCAGCAAGAGCTGGATGAGAGTAGCCGAGGACCGTGCTCAGTGGCGTGCAATAGGAGAGGCCTATGTCCAGCAGTGAACAAGCATAGGCTGATGATGATGATGATGTGTTTTTTAAGACATAAAAGATATTAAAATTTAAATTCAAGTACAGTAGGTTATTTTATTAATTTAAGAAAATTATTATTACAAAATTAATTCTGTGCCTCCTCCTGTGATAAGTAATATAAGTCAAAAATCATCATTTTACAGGAGAGCATAAACAAGATTAAAAAAATTCTAGTTCATGAACTAAGTGGGCTAGGTTAAACTTGAGTATCTTCTTTTGTAGAGTAAAACGTTTTCTTTCGCTATATATTTTAGGTTTTTTGATAAATATAAAATTTTATAAGTTATTCACGTAAAACCTGTGAGTTGTACCTGTACTTATGTCTTTATTTTCAGTAATTATGTAATAAATGATACTTGTATAGTAAAATTACGTTGCAACTATAAGGTTGCCTTTGTGCAAACTGATATATACGAAGTTAAAACATATAATAACTCATTAAAATAATGATCCTAGCACAATGTTATTCAAATAAAAGATGAAGATATAACCCTATAGATTTTGATTATTTACTTAGCAGTCGCTTATTAACATAACTTATCTGAATTGTATCAGTTTACTAAAATCCTAGTCTTTTAGAAGATGTGCTAAATGATAAAAGTCAAGATGTACCCGTCAGTAAAAATGATATGGATTGTGTAAATAAGTACAAGTTCTACAAAAATAATGAACGTGTATTAAACTTTTTCAAAATGAATAATTCACTCATATTTAAGGCACATTCTTATCAAAATTCTTAAAGATAGTTGAGATCTAATCATCACGATTTGAAAATACTAATGTACCTAGCTTATCTATTTTCAATAGGAACTTATCATTTGCACAAAAGTTGGTAAGTAACATTAAACTTAAAAACTAAGAAATGGCACAGTTCAATCTTATAGAGGTATTACAGTAAGCAATATTTACCTACTCAGTAAAATATACAGTATCACAGTCATCATCATCATCAGCCATTTGACGCCCACTGCAGGACATAGGCCTCCTCCATAGTTTTCACAACCATGAGGGGTTTTGCCATAATCACCAAGCTTGTCAGGCGGATTGGCGATCGCAGTATGCGGTTGGAATCTCAGAAAGATGCTGCTGCCCATCTCCTGGTAATTGATTTCCTTGGTCGCCTTCTACGACATCCACGGAAGGAAATGGAGTGACGCTATTCTTAATCCGGCACCACAAGGAAACGGCACCACAGCATCACAGTATTAATCTAAGAATCCACAAAAATAACAAACAAAAAAAAATCTTACAAGTTAACTAAACAAAGAAATAATAAAAATAAGTATTTCGATCTATAAGTTAGATGAACGATAACCTATTCATCATCTGAATCATCATCATCATCGTTGTTATCCGGTGGACTGTCTTTGACATAATTTTTGCAGCTCAGATTTCTGTATAACTCATGAGTCGTCATGCATGAATAATATTTCCCCCGTTTCGCACAATCCATGGTCATATACTCAACATCTTTGAACATGTTTTTTTCGGCATAAAGAACAGATGTAACGTATCACCACAAAAACTTTTCATTGGCTGTATTCGTTTTCCTAATAGTAAAACGTTGCTTTGTGAAATTGTTAAAGTCATAAAAAATTTCACGAGTCATTTCGGTAACAGTAAACTTGATTGTAAGACTGAGGAGTATAATTTGCCATTCTGCTCAGCGTTTGTGGACTATGAGAAAGCCTTCAATTCGATCGAGACATGGGCAGTGCTCGAGTCTCCAGCGTTGCCGTATTGACTATCGGTATATCGAGGTGCTGAAGTGCTTGTACAACAGCGCCACCATGTCGGTCCAAGTACAGGAGCAGAATTCGGAGGCAATTCTATTGAGAAGAGGCGTGAGACAGGGAGACGTTATCTCTCCGAAACTGTTCACGAACGCAATGGAAGATGCCTTCAAGCTTCTGGAATGGCAGGGACGCGGCATCAATATCAATGGCGAGTACATCACGCACCATCGATATGCCGACTATATAGTAGTCATGGCTGAAACGATGGAAGACCTCGGCATAATGCTCGAAGACCTCAGTCGAGTTTCCCAACGTGTGGGCCTTAAAATGAACATGGACAAAGCGAAGGCCATGTCGAACGCCCGTGTTGTGCCCACCCCAATAACATTGGAGAACTCGACTCTCGAAGTTGTAGACGAATACGTCTACTTAGGACAAACAGTCCGACTAGGCCGGTCCAACTTCGTGAAAGAGGTCAATCGTAGAATCCAACTCGGTTGGGCAGCATTCGGTAAACTTAGAAAAGTATTTTCGTCTAATATACCTCAATCGCTCAAGACAAAATTATACAACCAGTGTGTGTTACCAGTGATGACTTATGGCACTGAAACGTGGTCTTTCACTATGGGTCTCATAAGACGGCTCAAGGTCACGCAACGAGCTATGGAAAGGGCTATGCTCGGAATTTCTCTACGAGATGGAATCAGAAATGATGAGGTCCGTAGACGAACGAATGTCGTCGACATAGCCCAGCGGATTAGTAAGTTGAAGTGGCAGTGGGCGGGGCACATAGCACGCAGAACTGATGGCCGATGGGGCCGAAAAGTTCTCGAATGGAGACCAGATATCGGCAAGCGCAGCGTAGGACGACCAGCTACAAGATGGACAGATACGTCATCCAAGTGGCAGGAAGGCGCTGGATGCAGGCCGCTTCCAACCGGTCTTTTTGGAAATCCATGCAGGAGGCCTATGTCCAGCAGTGGACTTCTTGTGGCTGAATGATGATGATGATGAAACTTGGTTGTTTTGTTTGAAGCTGTACGCACTAGTTGGTACCAATCTCTTGGCAAGTGTATATCCGTATCCCTGTTTTTCTTTTTACACTCAATCAACGCGTGGTCGGTGTCAGCTTATGTGTATGTATATGGCCGGGTACGAGAAATTTGTGTTCAATAGAATGCAATTGAATCGTGTGATTTTAAAACAACACAAGTCACATGTGTTTTTAAAATAACACTTGTTCATTTTTTTTTAAATTAAATTGTTTACACCTACCTATTGATTTACATTAGTAAAAAAAATTGTAGTTTATTCATACAGAAATTATCATAATATGCTAAAATATTGCTGTTGTAGATATTAGTATTTGAATAAAACAGTTTTTTTCTATTTCCTGACAAGTTGTAATGAAAGGACATGTGTCGTTTTAAAATCACACGATTCAATTGTGGGGATAGTTTAGCAACCAACATTAACATTGTTGTTACAATCGAATTCTTGTTTTGCCCAGGACAAGAATCCGAGTACATGATCAGCTTCTTAGCGTCATCATCAGCCATTTAACGTCCACTGCAGGACAAAGGCCTCCCTCATGGTTTTCTAACCATGAAGGGTTATGCCATAATCGTCACGCTTGGCAGGCGGGTTGTCGATCACACTATGCGGTTAGAATCTCAGGAAGATGCTGCTGCCCGTCTCCTGGTAATATATTTCCTTAGTCGCCTTATACGACATCTACGGAACGAAATGGAGTGATGCTATTCTTAATCCGGCGCCACACGGAAAATCCCGTGCCACACGGAACTTCTTTATAAGCTATACAAAATCCGTACTTGTATCATTTAGCACTTAGCTATTCTAGTTGAATATTTTATTTTCATGTTTGAGTTTTAGGTATAATAAGATTTATATCTCTTTGCACGTAAAAACAGTTTTGTGTATAAATATTTATGTTACGATGTATCACTTTTCCCAAAAAAGGCATAATTTCATAATCGAAATGGTAGGTACATGTCGATTTATACCCTAGGTTTAATATCGGAAAGAATCGGTTCAAAGGGATATTACTCTATACACATCAATATTCACCATAAATGCACTGAAAAACAAAAGTGAAATTGAATACAATCGCGTTTAAATCACGAAACACGAAAAATGTTGTGTCGAGTGATTACTTTTTGGGTTACAACTTCACAAACATCCATTTTCACAATTTTTTTGCCAAAATCCGGGCAGTTGTATTACTTTGCACAAAATTATCTCCAAAACTATAACAGATAGAAGAACGTGAGTTGGACCAAACTTATCGTAATTTTTTTCTGATAATACTCATGTCAAAATCACAAAAAGGGTACAACTCAACTTAAATTACTTGTCACAGGAGGCACAGAATTTAATAGTAAGCTGTATGTCTGCAGACCAAGCGGGAAACAGCTCTTGTTTTTTCGTGCGTTTATTAATTTCTTAAATTTTCTAAATTATACTACTGTTTTGTTTCCTCGCAATCGAAGTGAAAAGCAGAGTTTATAACTCCTCCACAAAACCATTTTATCCTCGACATTACTATCAGTGCTCGCCTTCGGCTCGGGCTGCTAAAAGTCTCGGATGAAAATGGTTCGTTTTGTGCACTTGTTGTAAAATCTACTATTAAGTGATTTTTTGCAGTTAATGACTTTTTACAATAAGCCGACGATATTTCCTTTTTAACTACTTTTTTTCTACTTTGTTTCTTTGATGTGATTGAAACGTACTGTGCTGGCTGATAGACGGAAGCGTTTGTACTGCTTGGATACGTTGTATTTCCTTTTTTCCTCTGTGGTTGTATGCCTCAAAATAAGCTATTATCACGTGATAGTCACTGAGATCCGTCGTAGCCTCGAAGCTCTGGCTTTGGCCATGCCTATGTAGAGAAATAGTAGATTGTTAACGCTTTAGAGCAGGCATGTACCACTTTCAGCACGGTGCCTGGATGAACAATGACCCCCTTTCAGAGTATGAGTAATGAAATAGTAGATTGTTAACCGAGGGCTGAAAGGCACCCATTCCTGACGAGATGTTTTGGCGCTCGAACGAAGTGAGAGCACCAATAGTTCGAGGCAGAAATGGGTGCTATCACCCGAGTAAAACACTCTACTTTTCATTACGAATACGAGGAAAGTAAACACAAGCCAGTTAAAATCAAAATTAATTATTAATGTTAATCACTAAAAGATAAAAACAAGTTTAAAATATAAAACTTACGCCGAAACAGACGGATGGTCTAGCTCGCGCGCCAACTTGTGCTAGCCGTACATCACAATTCGCAAGATGGCGCGCGACCGCGAAAGACGGCCATTTTGAATTTGCTTATTTGGTGGTTTTATCTGTGTCTTAAACAATATTTTAATTTATTTCGCAAATCACATCTCGCCTTGAAAGTGACTAATAAATACATAAAGTACATTATATTAATTATAAACATCAAAAAGAATTTAAATGTCAACAAAACTAATAAATGAAGAATTAATCGTTTTATGGCTGTATAGGTTACTACCATTGCGTTGTTCAATATAAACTACGATTCATATTTTTTTTTTTAATACTTTTCTGCTTTAGAGCAGGCATGTACCACTTTCAGCACGGTGCCTGGATGAACAATGACCCCCTTTCAGAGTATGAGTAATGAAAACCGTATTTTTGACAGCTCTGAGTAGGTTAAATCAAACAAGCCGATACAGTGGCGAAATTATGTGATAGCACCGCAGCTTCTATAATAATACTGCCGCGCTGCCGATATGAGCAGAGTAAGTGGATTTTTGGCAAAATTGAGTAAGTCTCTTCGAAAGTCAACGAGAGTGCGATGGCCAACGCTGAGTATCCTTAGTTGGCGATCATTGGGCCGGTGTGTAGGCAGCGGAGTCGGAGTGTGGTCAACGCTTTCTACCGGATGATAGCGATTTAAAATTTTTAACCGACTTCAAAAAAGGAGGATATTATCAATTCGACACGTATATTATATATTTTTTGCTTGAACAATTGACAAGTTTGTAAGTTCCGACACCTACGTCACATACGGAACCCCTCAAGGCAGTGTACTCGGGCCTAGTCTCTTCCTCATTTATATAAATGAGCTATGTCTTCACTCTTCTACTGTTGGTAAAATTTTCACCTTTGCTGACGATACGGCTCGTCAGCAAAGGGAAAGACATGGGATGCGACTCGTGAGACTGCTGAGCAAGGTTTAAGAGAAGTCATCCACTGGCTAGACCTAAATCTTCTTACCCTAAACACAGAAAAAACAAAATACGTTGCATTTACAATTGGTAAGAAAACCCAACCATCAGAAGACTTTATTATTAGGGCACACAGATGTCATCCTCAATCTCTTCAAACTCCCTGTGTATGTAAAAGTGTAGAGAGAACAAATCAGGTTAAATATCTTGGAGTAGAACTAGACTGCCACCTCTCTTGGAAAAATCAGATTGAAGCTCTGACGGCCAGGACTCGGAAACTTATATGGGTTTTTAAAAACCTACGCCATGTTACTGACTCTAGATTGCTTAAATCGGTTTACTATTCCCTGGTTCAGTCTATTCTATCGTACTGTGTGTCTGTTTGGGGTGGAACTTGCAAGACTAGACTAATTCAGTTAGAGCGTGCTCAGAGATCAGTTCTTAAAGTGATGCACTTCAAACCGTTCCGATTTCCAACTAACGAACTATATTCCCTGAGCGAGGTGTTGACAGTACGGCAATTGTTTGTCTTAAAAATTGTTCTTAAGCAACACTTGGCTATTAACTTCGACTCCCAATATTATTATAGCCTTAGAAGAAATGACAAATTATGCCGTACTGAAAAATGCAATACTGCTTTTTATAGACGTTTTTGTGCCGTTCTGTGCCCACAAATTTACAACAAACTTAACAAAATCCTAGATATACATCCCCTTCCTCTATATCTCTGTAAAATATATATAGCTACAATCCGGTATACTCACTGACTGACTGACTGACTGACAGATCATCTATAGGTTTCCTCGGAAACGGTAAGAGCTACGTGAAAATGTTGTATGAGAGAGTTGTAGGAAATGTATGATATACAGCCATCCTATGAAGCCGATTTTTGAATTTCGAACGCCTTCTCCCATACAAATGGGCTAACTTTTTCGTTTACTAGCCGATTTGGATGAAATTTGGAACAGGTGTTTGTTTTGTGATCTAATTGTGAAAAAAAAATTTGAACGTTCGAAATTCAAAATAGGGGCGAGAATATAGCCGCCCAAAAAATCGACCTCTGCGCAAAAAAGTCGGCAGCCAACTGGGCACATGCTGGAGACGTGCCCTAAACGGCATCTGGTTGTCAAAGGACCCAGGTATATGAGAAAAATCTGACATTTTGGATTTTCAAGATGGCGGCCAAGATATCGACGATTGAAAATGAGAAAATTTTGTATGGAGAATTTGTACTGAAAATCGACTTTTAGTACAAAATTTTAAACAAAAATGAACAATTTTTCAAAAAAACCATTTTTCGAGTCCGAAGCGGGGATGAAGAACCTCACCGCGGCGAGGCCGAAGGCCGAGCTCCGTTCAGGCCGAGGCCGAAGGCCGAGACTATACATTTTCCGGCGAACAAGCAACAACGCAAAAGCCAGGTGGGAGAAACTTGCGAGGCCGAAGGCCGAGCCCCGCGAAGCGGGGCGCAGGAACACCGCCGCGGCGAGGCCGAAGGCCGAGCTCCGTTCAGGCCGAGGCCAAAGGCCGAGACTATACATTTTCGGCGAACAAGCAACAACGCAAAAGCCAGATGGGACAAACTTGCGAGGCCGGAGGCCGAGCTCCGCGAAGCGGGCACGAGGAACCCCGCCGCAGCGAGGCCGAAGGCCGAGCTCCGTCCAGGCCGAGGCCAAAGGCCGAGACCATACATGTTCCCACTCAAACAATCCCAACGTCAAGTGTCTAGCGAGGCCCTAGGCCGAGCGCCGCGGAGAGCGAAGCTCGGAGCGGCTGGGGGTTGGCGCGCGAAGCGCGCAGGGGGTTCACCCCCTAGTCTCTGTAAAATAAAGCTACACAAATATCTGCTCAAACTTAGCTATGCTGAGACAGAAGCTATCCTTTCCGTATTAAAATAAGTATTAGACCACACACACAAACACACACACACACACACACACACACACACACACACACACACACACACACACACACGCACACACACAGACACACACACACACACATGCATGCATAATACGCATTTAGCATCCTTATTGTTTAATTTAACTTTTTTTTATGGTTTCGAGAAATTAATTCATTTTAATTCCAATCTCAAAATTTATAAAACTTATTGACTAGAGACAGAATAATGTAAGTATCAGTTATTGTACGGTAAAATCCCACATGTACTGAAGGAAGAAACTGACTCCTAAGATACAGGGTCCCCTAGTTTAGGAGTCAGGGACTTAACTAGCTATGTAAGATAAACTGTAATTTTGTAAGTGCTTCCTGAACTGTAATTAACTTGGTCAATAATAGTACATTATGATACAAGTGTGGTATGTTGGTCATTACACTCGAGTCGGTTTTTAAGCCTGAGCCGAAGGCGAAGGCTTAATGGAGACGAGAAGTGTAATGACCAATGCTCACGTGTTTCATACGACGTTTTTCAACACACTTGCGAGGAAAAGTAAATAAAAAAACAATAACGAAATGCAATACTGTGAATAAACTTAACAAACAGAAACCCATTTAAAAGATGGCGTATTTTTCGTGCGTGATTCGTGTTATGTATGGCGGTAAAATTCAAAACAGTATTCTTGTGCGGCGCATCCATCAAAGATGGCTGCAATGCATGGCCATCTAGATATAATGAGGTTGCTCACCTATTCATAAATCTTATGTTAATTATTAGGTTTACATTAATTATTGTAGTGTTTGCTTAAAAATGCTAAAACAAGCAGTTTCATGAAATTCTTTAATTATTTATCACATTTTGAATTTAATTTTATATTTACGCAAATAACTACTTAGCTGTTTTCGAAACATTAATACTTCTTGCTAATATTTAAAAAGATATGTAATGAAAAGGCACTAGTGCGATAATGTAATGTAAAAGGCACGGCATGGGTAATATTCTGCATTATCAGTGTAAATACGCTGTAATAAGACCTACTTTACGAGCAGGTGTGTTGAAAAAATTATTATTATTATTTGCTATGTTTTCACATAACTCCGTCAAATCTTAACCGATTTCGATAATTCTTTTTTTGTTCGAATAAATGTAACGTCCCATTCGTCCCATTTTAATTTGGTGAAGATCTAATGAAGACTTTCAAAGATGGAGAACGGAACTTTTCAATGGAAAATAAGGCCTTATGGGGCCCATCCTTTAGTAATGTCCGTATGTTTAATAAAATAGCGTAAAAGTAGTCCCAAGTTAATTTGGTGATGTTCTGGTGAAGACTTTCGGGGATGGAAATTGAGAACATCAAATTTTAAAGCAATGAATTAAGTAGGATAAAAATTATGATTATAAGGGACTTGTTTATTGTTCTCCAGCTCCCCCACAAAAAAATGTAAAATTTTTTTTTTTAATAAAAACCTACTTCGAAACATTACAGCACTAAAAAGTTGGAAATAATAATTGAAGTCGGTTTTTATTTAAAAAAATATATTTATCGTTTACTCTTTGATTTAAAGTCGGTAATGCGAATAAACCTCATGTTTAGTTTGTATTCGAGTTTGATTTATGGTCCTAAACGTCGTGCTTCTTAGTACGTCCACGCGTCCACGTTATTACGTTCACGTCCACGTCGAGAACCACGCACGCTCACTCAATAGTCGCGCACGATTGAGCGTGCGTGGTTCTGTCTTAGTCTATGTAAAGTTAGTAAGCCTGCTTAAATTGATCGTCCATGATGACTTTATCTTTGTTGGGTTGGCACATCGAGTAGGTACCTACTTTGCTTATCTTATTTAACAAAACTACGTAATTTAATTTTACTAAGTAATACAAGAAAAAAAATCTAGTTATTGCCCATAGGGTTCCGTACAAATTGGTACTGTCGCAGTTTTTCGAGCTTTTTCGGGACTTTAAAGACTATTTTTTACTGAAAAAACATCTTCGTCGGCACCACCACCAATGAAAAAACATATCTTCGGCATTCGTCGACCAAATGTATTAAATAATAATTAAACAGCAGATGTGATTAAATAAGATTAACAGGGACAGAGAGTGGTAGACGAGTCGCGGTCGTGTGCGAAATGCTCCTTAGCAAGATCGTCAGGAAAATTCCTACCGCGACCCTACGTACGCGCCACGCATAAAAACCAGAAAGTCATAATGATAATATTAAGACCGAAAATATCTACGCATAAAACCGGAAAGTCATGATGACAATATCAAGGCCGAAAATAGAGGACAACCTGCCGACGTCGATGACAAGCACAAAACATTAACTAGGTACCAACATAATCATACTATTTCGCTCCATTCAGTTTGGTCAGTTTGGTTTTTAATTGGTATTATCAAAGTCAAGAAATTGATAATAGAATGAATGATCTAGGACGAGCAAACAACTTTATAGATATTATTATTTCCTGAGTTTTGACGATTTATATCTACTACGGTTAATTTACATATAGACCAAGGCTGAGTTTAATGAAATGTTCAGTCCTGTTACTCATGTGATTAGAAGAAGAAAAGACATTATACCTGCAGTGATAAACTAAAACATAAACGTATAAGTAAGTATAATAACATGAACAATAACAATGATTAAGAGAGTTCCAATCTGAAACTCTAATTAAATATAATATGTACCTATTACTTGTGAGATACATTGTGTTTTCATGCGATGGCCAAGTCAATCCATTTATTGAATAAATTAACCACAGATATTCTGTGAAATTAACCGACTTGGTATTATGTGGATCTCATAACTTTTTACAGTAGAAAAACTGAGTTGTGAGACTTGGTTTTATATTGTGATAACAAATCATGTTGTATATATTATTTAAGTGAATATAGTAATGAAATTAATAAAAAAATTATCTTGGTTTTTTTACAAGTTATGTTTCTAATGGAATCTCATTTCTTTTTGTTAGTGTTCGTTCATGGCAATTCAGTCTACTTAATACTTTGCGGGATTTTGGTAAAACTTCATAAGGCATGTCCCATTCTTGCTTTTTCATTCCGTTGACCATTTTACCTTTGAACATAATTTATCTAGACTATTATTCCGTTAGATTATACATAATACAGGTACACAGACACTAATTAATTCACTGCAAATGTAACTTTGTAACCCTATAGGTATATTCATATGGGATTAGAAAGTTATTTATGCAGTTGGTGTATCTAGAAAACTAGATCGAAATTGCAAAATATTTTAGTTTTTTCTCCATTTGTAGGTACACTAAACACTAATGCATTCTAAATTTGAAGCTACTACGTCTGCTAGAAGTGCTTTAGAGTTGAGTCAGTGAGTGACAAAATTAAGAACTTTGACTAGTTATAATTCTTAAACTACAATGCATGTGTGGGAGATTAATCAAATCAAGCATCATCTCCATAGACCGCCTGAAGCCAGCTTATACCTTCACAGAAGCATCCATCATACCCAAAGATCGGGAAGATGAGCTAACAAGGCCAAAAACCCCTTACGACCCGCTCGGGAAGGACAGTGAGGTTTCCCAATTGTTACCGCCCGTTGTAACGGTCTCCGCGGGGGAGTGATGTGGGAGTCCATGAAGGCTATAAACAGCTTATGAAAAGTTAAACGTCAGACAAGACAAATAGTTTTTGCCTGTCAGTTCGATTGCTACGCTTGCAAAAATATTCTACGCATTCAGCATGAAAATCTGTTTTCCTTCAACTTACCCCTT
The DNA here is from genome assembly GCA_963969515.1 of Yponomeuta evonymella. Lineage (NCBI taxonomy): Eukaryota > Metazoa > Arthropoda > Insecta > Lepidoptera > Yponomeutidae > Yponomeuta > Yponomeuta evonymella. The sequence continues at coordinate 10,836,625 of OZ018346.1, forward strand.
CTATCTCTCTGGCTAGCGAATTCTGTGACTACATTTATCACACACTTCCGCCTGCCTCACATGCTTGGTTACTGAAAAATCAGGCTTCTAGTTTTATCCACAACAAAGTTATAGGGGGTCGAGGGTCCGCTACGTAGTTTCGCTAGCCGTTCTTGCGACAAACGTTGTTGCGATTTTTTTTCCACGGTCTCTTAGGTTCGAAAGCTTATGGACTCGAATATGTAGTCGCGGAAGCCGCTGTTTCGAAAAAAATTTTCACTGCCTCATACGCTCGAATGCTTGTCCTTTCGTATCATTCGGTCATAATGTGTATAAAAGAAATTCAACTAGTAATTATTATTAGTACCAGCAATTCATAGTCTAAATGCCTATAAAATCTCTGATCTAATTAAAACGTTGTTATAACATATAACAATATTAACATCGTATATCGCACATACTTAACTATTCGTGAGTCTCGCGACATAGATTTATAGGTATTATAATTGCGTAATTTTTCTTCCCGTTCCTGCCTAGACAATATAACGCATAATCAAGTTCTTGTGCATAATGTGTTACACATACAAAATCTTTAAAATTGACAATATATCTTTAGTTAATAATAATAAATCTTGATTGACGCCGAATTTTTTGTGTTTTATTCACTACTTGAATTTTTTTATACACATTAAGACTGAATGAATCGAAATGACAAGCATTCGAGCGTATGAGGCAGTGAAAATTTTTTTCGAAACAGCGGCTTCTGCGACTACATTATTCGAGTCCATAAGCTATCGAACCTATGAGGCGGTGGGAAAAAAAATCGCAACAACGGCTATCGAAACTACGTAGCGGACCCGGGGGGTCGAAAATGGCCTGAACTGCTTCGAGAAAAGGATGGTACGGCCATGCCGCTTTTTTGCTCAACTTGGCGGGGGCACTGCGCCGTGCCTCCAGATGAAGCACTGTAAAACTACCATAAAACTACAGAGTGATTTTGAAATCGTTAGCAATATTTCGAGGGAATGTTCTTTTTAACCGACTTCAAAAAAGGAGGAGGTCCTCAATTCGACGCGTAGGTATATACTCTTTTTTGGCTATGTTGTCGCATTACTCCGTCAAATCCTAATTTTGCTTTACTATCACTTTGCCTTTTTAGGGTTCCGTACCCGAAGGGTGCCCAATGGGAACCTATTACTAAGACTTCACTGTCCGTCTGTCTGTCTGTCACCAGGCTGTATCTCATGAACCGTGATAGCTAGGCAGTTGAAATTTTCACAGATGATGTATTTCTGTTGGCGCTAACAACAAATAGTAAAAACAGAATAAAATAAATATTTAAGGGGGCTCCCATACAATAAACGTAATTTTTTGCCGTTCTTTGCTCGATATTAATAACGGCAACAGGTAGACGCTTGAAATATTCACAGAATATTTAATATATTATCTTCAAAATTATATAGCTTCAATTGCTATATTAGCTTCAAAAATAAATAATTAAATTTAAGTTAAATAAATATGCCGAATATTATAGCGGTGGTAGCCTAGTGGGTAGAACATCGGACTCGGAAGCGAGAGACCCAGGTTCGATCCCCTGTACGGGCAATGGCGGGCATGTACCAATGACTTGGTTTTCTAAGTTATGTACATTTGTGAAGTTATAGTAGCAATACCACTCGCTAAACGTAAAGGAAAACATCGTGAAGAAACCTGAGTGTCTGAGCTATTCACATACCTCAGCGCTTGAAATCGCCAATCCGCGGTGTGCACGCTTTACTCAAGTGGAAGAAAAAGTGTACCAGGATCCATCAAGGGAGCCATGCAATGGATCCAAGTGGACGGAGGGTACTCTCTCCCTGAGAGAAAGCCTGTGCCCTACATTGGGACGTACATAGGCTGCTTATGTAAATAAATATTTAAGACGGGCTCCCATGTAACAAACGTGATTTTTTGCCGTTTTTCTCGATCCTTGTGTCTAATGTTGTATACATAAAGGGCGGAACCCTTCGTGCGCGAGTTCGACTCGCACTTGGCCGGGTTTTTAATCGTTTTGTGCCTTGTCACTCCAACTTCGAGTGCGCTCAGTGACATAAAACTAAGTAGGTACTTTTTATTTTAATTCATCACTTTAAAACTTCCTCGTTCCTTCGTCTTCCTGATTTAAATGCCTTAGCCCTTAGCTTATTATTTTAGTTAGGTACCTAGTTACCTACTTCTTTTCGCTTACTCCACACCTCAAGATATTTGCGGGCATATAGGTATAACTATCGTTTTCCGATGGAAATTTCCGCGTCATTGCGCAAGCAAGAGAAGTGTCAGCATAGGTAAGCGACTATGGCTGCCGGAAGAGTGATGCCATTTACAACCGGTTTTGATATGCTAAGGTATCATTGCAACGCGTGGTACGTATAGAATTATATTTGGGCCCCTAGGCAGTCTTGGATAAGAAAATCTCCAAGGGCACCATAAACAGGGCCGACTTTTTTTGTGTCTTCATCGTGCGAAAATAATACTTTTTTATCACATCTATTTGAAAAGACCTAGTTCGTTCCCCGGGAACAGGGACTAAAACGCGTTTTTATTCCCTGAGGGAATAAAAGTGATTTGAATTTGGAACGCGCATTTGCTATTGTTGCTAAGTTCACAGCGCAACATTGTTCACGAACACGAACAATGTTGCACAAATTGCTGGCCGTTTAAAAAAGAAAACCGCGTGCGAGCTAAAAAAAACTGAAAGAAGGCGCCTAATGCATTCCGTCCTTTCGTTTCTCTAATAATAATTGTCATTGTTATTTTTACTAGAGTAAAAATGAATGAGTCTTCAAGCAGTGATATCGAAATATTAACTCCGGAGTGTAATGTGATACAAAATCTTAACACTATTCATAATATGGTTGCGTTCACTTGTTGTCTCATAGAGGGTGATAAAAAGTAGTGTCCACCTCTGGAGTAAAACTATTTTTTCACCTCACTAGCTCGTAAAAGCTCTGTTTATCATTCGAAATCTGCGTGGAAAATCGCACTTTATCCGTGGAAAGTGTTTTTAAAGTTCGAATATTTTTATTCAATAAAGGTTTCGTACAATAAATTACATATATATAGAACCTCATTGGTTTCGTAATAGTTTATATTCTCTGCAGCCAGTCCATTGATGATTGAAATGCAAATACTTATTTCATGTCATGCGCCAGCCTCATTTAAAGAATCGCACTGGCCGGCAAAAAAATTTGATTTAAAAAAAACTTTAAAATTTTCTTCTCTTTATTGAATTCACTTTACTTCCATTATTTTGGTTTGTTTTTTGATAAAATCGAAAGAAATCATAAAAAAATATGAGCGAAGCTAGCAGCGACGAAGATATAAATTAACAGTAATTTAATATTTATTAAAACTGTTTTTCTTGCACCTAACATTTTCCTCGCTTTAGTGAGGTGAAAAGTTGTGTGTTGCGCTCGGCAGCAAAGTTATTTAGCGTCTCGTACCTTTGAAACCCTCGCTACGCTCAGGATTCTATACTTGAACCACTCGCTTCGCTCGTGGCTAAATCCTAGAATCCTTCGCTTGCTCAGGTTTCAATACAAGGTACTCGCGCCAAAAATTTACTTTGCAGCCTTGCATAACAAATAACTATTAAGCTCGAGTGGTGTACTTTTCATAACAAGGAAACACTCTCACCTTAAAAATAGTATTTTACTCCCTCGGTAAACAATCTACTATTAAGGTACCCAGAGAGAGCGTGCCCTTCAGGGTGCGTTTCCACTGAGCTGGGAAGACTGGAGCGGTAAGAGCAGTGAAAAGTGGCGTTTCCATTGAAGCGGGGCGGAGTGGAGCGGAGCGGGGCGGAATGAAGTGGGGCGGAGTAGAGCGGAGCGGGGTGGAATGGAGCGGAGCTGAGCAGACCAGAGCTGGATCGAGCCGTGTTCCTATCAGTCAAATTTAATCTCTTGGAACACTTTCAATTACCTTCTCATCCATTTTTCGACACTTTCAGTTATATTCACATACAATGTCGATGACGTGTGAAATTTATGACGTAATATCGACAAACTAAACTAAAATGCAGCGCACGAGTCCTGTCCTGAGTTCCTGACAAGTCTACCCTACCGCCGCGCCACACTGTTCCCTCTACCCTCCGCTCGGCACCACAGCCTGCTCGACTCCGTTCTGTCCGCTTCGGGGCCACGTGTATTTTATATGAAAATCCGCTCCTCTCCATTTACTGTTACCACTGATGCGGAGTGGAGATTTCGAGCACTGTGATTGGCCAATTCACCTCCTCTCCACTCTGCCCAGCTCCGCGTCAGTGGAAACGCACCCTTATAATATGTAGGTCGGACTAAGTGATAGTAAAACCTACAAGTAATAGTCTGACCAAGGAGCTTGGTCTGACCTGACCTATACGACATAGTAATTGGGTCTTTCGGGCAAGGAACCCTAAAATGTACCTACGTAAAGGAGAATGTCCATTAGCTCATACACAAATGTACTCGTTCAACAAATAACACTTACCTGCCTAATTCTACAAGGCCCTTAAATACTATATAGAAAACATCAGCAGCAAAATAGAAAATTTCCGGAAATCAGAAATATTAAATGAATAAAATGTTCGATTTGAGGTTATATTGAACCGTGTTTTACGCCTATGACCAGCATTGGATTAACAATGGATGATAACTAGACCACAAATCGAATAATGATCAACTTATTCCTCATATACCTACTTTTATTTAAGAAGAATGAACCATGCTATATTTTCTGTTTGTTTAATATTTTGCGGGAAAGGAAAATAATTACAATATGTACTTATGTCGCTTTGTATTTTATTTATCTTAAAAGCTGTATGCAAAACATGCGCGCAACAACCAAAAGCTATTTTTCCCACAAGGCAGGAACAGTAATATCCACCTAACTACTACAGTTACTTACGTTTTCGTTTTCAATAGGCTATTTGACAGTGAAAAATTATAAGTTTTAAAGCCGATTTAAGGCATTTAAACTAAACAAAAACCCAGGATAAAACTTGATAATTTTGTATCCCCTAAACGGCTGAAGCTACGAAGCAACTGAAACTCTTTTATGTTATGCGAAAACATAGCAAAAAAATAAATAAAAAAACAACATACGCGTCGAATTGATAACCTTTTTTTTTGAAGTCGGTTACAAAGTACCTATGTTAAAACATGTTCCGTAGGTAAATAAAGGTTGAGAAAAGCTGTTTATCTTTTGTATAACAATATTTTTTCCGCACTTAAATACTTACTGTGCATAAGTACAGAATTTTAGAGAAGAGAAAACAGCTGAAAATCGCTTCATTCATTCATCATCAACCCATTATGTCCCCACCGAGGGGCACGGGTCTCTTCCCTGAGGAAGGTATAGGCCATACTCCACCACGGGCGGGGGCCAAGTCCGGATTGGTGGAGGCTTGTAGAATAGTGGCTCGTCTACTGTCAGAAGTTGTCAAGCCGCCCTAAGGCCTCTGACTTGGCTTAACGACTGCCATCTATCGACGGCAGCCGGCACCAACAGCTTAACGTGCCTTGCGAAGCACGAAACCGCTCTGAAAAATGCCACTAGCGTTAGGCATAGACGGCGACCCATCCATGCACTGAACGCGCCCTGTGTTGCTTAACCTTCGTGATCGTTTAAGATCACTCAGGCAGCCGGGGCCACGAGCGATTCTAAAATCGCTTATAAAATCAAAATGAAAAAAATACACCGACTCGAGTGCATGTTTTCTAGTTAGACCGATTTTCGCACTTTGTCTCAGTTTGGCCATTGTACGTAGCAAACGCTGAGTACGAGTATGTTAACACCTCAACACTAGGGATTTCTTACGATGTTTTCTTTCACTTAGCGAGTGGTATTGCTACAACTTCACACATGTACGATTAACTTGGAAAAATCATTGGTACATGTCGGGATTCGAACCCACGACATCCCGAATTTGAGGCCGGCTTTCTACTGCCGCTGCGCTACCACCGCTTAAGTAGTACATACGTGGTGAACTGTACAGTCGATAGCTTATGTACATCAGTATAAGTGCAATAAAAGTATGTATTTATAAATAGCACGTCAACTCATTCGTGCGTTCATAATGACAACAAAAATGAGCTGCTGCCGACATGCCCAATACTAGTTGAGGGAGGCAATGCAGTGTTTAAAAAATAACTCTGTGGTTTTAGCTCGTAAAAAAGTGTCGACTGTCCGAATCCGAAATGTTGGGAATTCAGAGTGCAAACGTAAGAAGGAAACAAATAATGTAGTTAGGTATTTTATTCTTATAAAATAAACAGCATATGTTTATATGATGCCGATTTTGTTGGCAACATCTAACGCATCGTAGTCCCGGGCGAGCCGCACGTACGCCTTCTTCTTGCCATCAGGCCTGTAACAAGATTGTATTTTGTAGACATTTACGCCATGTGTAGAAATAGGTAAGTCTTGTTTCAAAATATCAGTGGTGTGTTATTTTGCTTTCATTATAAATCAATGAGATTCCCACAGCATATCATCATTTGATACCAATAACTAAATATGAGAATTAATCATGAAGTTTTCTTACTTAAATCACATGCAGAAGAGTTTTAAGGTCTTATAAAAACATGATTCCTTAAAACACTCCTCAGAAGCAGTTTGAATAGTCTGTGGTAACTGATTCTTTCAACTGCCTCTGAGAAGTGTTTTATAAAAAATAAAAAAGCCTTTATTTGTTCAAAGCAAAAACATTATTTCCAATTTACGAGAGTTTAACATTTGTATTTGAATTTTAAAATTTTAATTAATTATAATAAACAGCAATGGCATGATATTAAATAAGTTAACCTACACCCGCACAGGTGTTATGGAACACCAAACATGCGGGTGTAGGCCTGGATGAGTGTTTTAAAGCAATATTTTTTTATAAATAACAATGTTAAACTACCCATCAGTCAGTCATTGCATTTCATAGGCAAATTTTTTTTAAATAGATCTAAACATATCCAGTGTTTACAAATGCCAATAGCAGCTGTAACTTATAGTTAATGGATAACTGATTTATTTTATTATCTTTACTGAATAGAAAAATAAAATTGGCTATCAGGTTACTCCATTTTTTACTATATTTTGTTATATAATTCTATTCTTTACTTCGTCACTGCAACTTTTCTTATTCAAGTGAAAGTTAAAATAACATCTTACTGGCAAAAAAAACCCCTATCCTTCTAAACCAATAGGTAGTTATTACTGACCTGATGAGCGTGTTGACTTTAGCAACATTGATGTCATACAGCTTCTTGACAGCAGCCTTGATGTGGTGCTTGTTGGAGCTTGTGTGCACAATGAACACCAAGGTATTGTTGTCCTCAATCTTCTTCATTGCCGCCTCAGAGGTCAAGGGATACTTAATGATGTTGTATGCATCCATGCTGGAAAATGAAACCAAATATTAAATAATATTAATAAAATATAATTCTGTAGGAGAAATATATAACTGAGGCTGCCTCAAGCTAAGTTTCAGAGTTTCACAGAAAATTAAAAAAATACAACTGGCAGGCTTGAACACCAAGCACAAAAATGTTTTTTGACATTCAGTTCAGGATCCTTAACAAGATCCGGCCTCACATTTGGGAGGTTGTGGGTTAGAATCCCTGCATGTACCAATGAGTTTGTTTATTGAGTTACATACATTCGTAAAGAGACCTGAGCATCTAAGGTGTTCACATACACCAGCACTTGAAAATGCTATCCGCAGTGGGCACACACGGTAATTAAGCCCATACTCTCTCTCTGAGAGAAGGCCTGTGCCCTGCAGTGGGACACAAAAAAAAAACCTTGCCTTTGTGTTTATGAAACAGAAATGTTGAGATTGAGAAAAATTTAACATACCGATTTCTCTTTGGTAGAGACTTCCTCGGGTACTTGGGCTGCCTGGGAGGTTCGAAGGTCTTGGGTCGTCTGAAGTGCACTGATGTGCGGATTTGACGCACGCGTTTGCCATGTTCACCGTTAACAACCTAAAAATATTAAACAACAGTTGAAAAGATGTTAATCGGTATAGTAGATAGAAAGCTAATTTCACACACCCAATTCAGCCCAGTTGCATTCTTTTGAGCTAGATTCAGAATCACGAATTTCTTCAAATCGTCGGCATATTGCAAGAACTCATTAACAGACATATTCACTATGGTGAGAAAAACGACATTTTAGTTCGTGTTAGTTAATGGTTGTATTTCCTCTTCCTTATAACATCGTTAAAATAATGCCTGATATTAAAACACCACTATTGTGTCATTGTTCCATCTATATGTCCATACCTTTAAAAAAAGTGGTTAGTGAGTTTTTGCAGTAAGCCGACGAAATACGTTAAGGTCAGGGTATAGCAAAGGGGTTGCACTAATAATTTCGGTTAGTTTTCGGTCTTACATGTTCAACCTAACACGCTCCTACGCGCTCCGCTATGCTACGCGCTTCGTCGCACCTATATTTTTGTTGTTGCAAATAGAAATTATAAAACTTTGTCATCTTGTACTTTCGGCTTTTGACCCGTCCCCGTCTACAATCCGTCATTTATCTCGGTAATTATCAAGTTTAGAGAAAAGTTGCCCATACAAAACATGTTTATTTTACCATCTTCTATACGATGGCCTCATAAAAAATAGGTGTCATAATGACACCACCCCCATCAAAAATTTTTTAAGTCCCGCACCCCCTTTGCTATACCCCAACCCAGAAACTGGCAGTATATTAAGTAGCTACACACTCACTTTCTTTTGTGCCTTGAGAGCCTTGGCCACAGGTTTAGCAGCCTGTTTCTTTTGTCCTTTGATTCCAGTCTTCTTGGGTTTGGGTGCAATCTTCAATTTAGCCACTGCTGGCTTGGGCTTGGCAGCAGACGCTGCTTTTTTAACTGAAGGCTTGGCACTCGACTTAGTCTTCAGAGCTGCAGCTTTAGCGGAGCCAGGCTTAGCAGAAGGAGCTGATGGCTTCTTCTCCGCGGCCTTGGCGGGAGCAGCTGCTGGCTTAGCCGCAGCGGGCTTGGCGGCCGCCGGGGCAGACTTGGGAGCTGCTGCCTTGGGGGCTGGGGCCGGAGTTTTCGAAGACGCAGGCTTCGCAGCAGCAGGCGCAGAGGCCGCCTTGGGGGCAGCCGCTGGCGTCTTAGCCGTAGCAGGCTTCTTTTCCGCGGGCTTAGATGCCCCTGTATAAAAAATCATGCAGTTAGTTAAATTATAACCTCCACTTTTTTGACAACCAATTTTTACTATGCAGGGCACTATATATTTTTCTTTGTGAACAGTTACATTCATACAAAATATAATTACGCGATCTATGAGGTCTGCTTACGATAGCAAGAATCTGATCACAGTAAAATGTTCAGCATGTGATAACATGTACCGCGTGGCCAAAATGTCACAGTAATTTTGTAATGTTTCGCCAGCAGCCAAACAGAAGTTTACACAAGTCCGTAAATCACTGAATTTTCACTAGATTTGGTAACGTAGTTTCTATTAACACGATAAATTCAGTTGTATATGAAAAAACTAAAAACCTACCGGATTTTTCGGGCTGCTTCTTGGGAGGCATCGTGACAAAAAGATGGAGTCTTCTTGGTGTTACCCTATGAAAAATTTATATTAGTATTTATTTGTTGTAATGTTAACTATAGCTCGATGTCGTAATGTCTTAGACGGAGTTTACACGTTCAGTCTGGCGTCAGTTCCGTCCGTGACCTTAATCAAGCTCGGTTTGACGCCAGACTGATGTAGCTAGGCGAGGTATTACACGGTCACTCAAGACTGATGGTTTTTGCATCAGTCCGAACGAAAACACCAATACGGCGGCACCAAGCACAGATCTTTATCTGTGATTATAGATTAAAAATAAGCAGCCTATATACGTCCCACTGTAGGGCACAGGCCTTCTCTCAGAGAGAGAGTATGGGCTTAATCACCACGCGTGCCCACCGCGGATTGGCGATTTCAAGCGCTGAGGTGTGTAAATAGCACAGACACTCAGGTTTCCTCACGATGTTTTCCTTCACCGTTAGCGAGTGATATTGCTACTATAGGTAACTTCACAAATGTACGTAACTTATAAAACAAAGTCATAGGTACATGCCCGCACTGGGAATCGAACCTGGGTCTCCTACTTCTGAGTCCAATGTTCTACCCACTAGGCTACCGCGGCGTTCCGTGTGGCGCCGGATTAAGAATAACGTCACTCTATTTCCTTCCGTGGATATCGTAGAAGGCGACTAAGGAAATCGATTACCAGGAGACTGGCAGCAGCGTCTTCCTGAGATTCCAACCGCATACTGCGATCGCCAACCCGCCTTCCAAGCGTGGCGATTACAGCAAAACTCCTAATGGCTATGAAAACCACGAAGGAGGCCTATGTCCTGCAGTGGGCGTCAAATGGCTGATGATGATAGATTAAAAAAACTGCGTTGCAATAATAATAGCTAAGGCGATGAAAAAACGCCAAAAGAAGAAGTGGTGTAAACATAATGGTTGTTAAAAAGAGAATCCTCCTCCATGCTGCCTCAAGATTATAGTATGCTGCCTAAAGTGCCTGAGTGTTGACCTAGCGTTGACTGATGCGAGACTGATAACACATTATGATGATCAGTCTGCCGTCAGTCTAACCGTGACTGACGAAAATTATCAAAATATTCGAATATCCGTCAGTCTAGTCCATCAGTCCATCAATCCATTGAATAGACAAACCGTGACTGACGAAAATTATCAAAATATCCGTCAGTCTGGTCCATCAGTCCATCAATCCATTGAATAGACAATCAGTCTGCCGTCAGTCTAACCAGACTGATGGAATTGACTGACGCCAGACTGAACGTGTAAACTCCGTCTTAAGCTGAGTGAACCGCGGTGAACCCAATAAATTGATGGTATACTTGATCGATTCTGGCTCTGACCCATAGAGTATAGTAATCATTTGGCTCTGACCCATGTGTCTTGTAGTGCGTGGGTGTAGCAGACAGACTAAACAATGTTATTATTACCTAGGTAGTTCTTATTTTGAGGGAATAGGTACTGTCTTGTATGCCCATCAAGCGTACTATCAAGCATGAGAACTTCACACATACTTGATCGTCTCTGGCTCCGAATAATTTTAGATCCGTTCATGTGAATGACATGACATTTTAGTTCAATCAATCAAATCTTAATTATATCCTGAATCAAATCTTAATTATATCCTGAATCCTAATAATCCTGGTCCCTGTTTACAAAGACTAAACTAGCTCTTTTTGAATCGACGTGATAAAATAGTAGATTGTTTACCGAGGGAATAAAATACTATTTTCAAGGCGAGAGTGTTTCTTTGTTATGTTATGATGAAAAGTACACCACTCGAGCTTAAAAAAAGTTTTACACTACTTTTTTTCACCCTCTATAAGAAAATAAGTGAACGCAACCATATTATGATAGTGTTATTTATTTTGTATCACATTGTTAGCGTCTGATACGATACACTCCGGAGTTAATATTTCGTTATCACTGCTTTTTTACTCTAGTAAAAATAACAATGACAGAGAAACGAAAATACGGAATGCATTAGGCGCCTTTTTTCAGTTTTTTTTTTGCTCGCGCGCGGTTTTCTTTTAAACAGCCAGCAATTTGTGCAACATTGTTCGTGTTCGTGAAGTATTTTCTGTATTTTCTGAGGTTAGCACGAGCACTAGACATAATGAAACTGAATTTTAACGGATATTTACTCGTTTACTTTTCTATTTTACAATTTTCCGACGTTTCGGTACTTTTGCAAGTGCCTTGGTCTCGGTAGACTGAGGTGACAGGCGTCTTTTTGAAAGCATTAACTGTTAGTTTACTACCCTCGGCAAAAAATATTTTGGCAAATTATTATATTGAAATTGACACAACAATAATTTTATATAAACTCAAAAGTACTGATTATTAGTTATTCAAATTAAAATTATATCTACAGTCACATTTCTAGCAAGGGGGTTCCCATGCTATGTTCCAACCACGTTCTCTATTGTTGGATGCCGGCGGATCTCTATTGCCTCGCATATCATTCTAGGAAAGAAACGGTCCTCTCGGGCTAGAAATTGAACTTTATTAAAATGGATGAAGTGGTTGGTACCGTATCGATGCAAACGCGCGAGCGTATTGGAAGACATCGGGAGGAAAACGGAGGAAGGGTGGCGCATGAGTAGTGCAACACAGAGAGATCGAGAGTGCTGTTGTCCATCGGTCCAACGGAGTCCATCTTGCAACTGTAGCGATCGCAGGCATTTTGGTTCCGTTACTGAATCGCATTTGCATTGCGACAGAAGCGCGACGGTATCGCGTTTGCATCGCGACTGAATCGTGTTTACGGTGGGCGAGGGCACACACACAACTAGCGCCCGCATCGCGACTGTATCGATGCGAACGCGCGACAGCATGCATCGCTACAAAAAGTCGCCTATTGGCATATTTCACGTCCGCGATATGTTCCTTTACCCGCTCAGCTATGGGTGGCTATGGTACGCTTAGTTTGACCAATGTACGAGGAACCAAATTCACAGTCAAGCTTGTATACTCCTGCCTCTTGTAAGGGAATCCTGTGCTTGACACTTCGCGTGAATTGGTGTATCTTTCTTGGCGGCTGCTTGTAGATTGGCTTATATGGTTGATTGAAAAAGTAAGCAAAAGTACCGAAACGTCAGAAAATTGTAAAATGGAAAAGTAAACGAGTAAATATCCGTTAAAATTCAGTTTCATTATGTCTTTTATGGTACAAAGCAAGGTCAATCCAATCTAAGTTTGACGCAGTTCCCGATTGGACCCGGCGGACAAATTATACCTATAACATTGCGCCATAAAAAATATTGAATATTGAAGTTAGTTACAATTCTAAACTTTTACGGTGTTATTTACAAAAAAACACGATTTCCTAAAACATTCCATAAACGCGATATAAATAGTCTGTGGTGGGGACATTACAAGGGACTGTTAAAATTTTTAAGGACGATTTTTTTTATTGACGCGTGATTCGGGTACACCTAAGGGTGTCCTAAGAGCATGGACTACCGGACTCTTTTTCTAAAACCGGTATTTTTTCGATATCAACATTTGAAAAACCGGAATTCCGGTATTTCGGTATTTTTTCGGTATTGATGATTTTTTTGTTAAAATAACATAGATGATTGTAAAACAGTTGATTTATGTGGCCTCCACGTTTTTTCCCACTGAGCTTTCCCCACATCATCAGTTCAAGTTGTCAAATTAACTCAATGAAATATAAAGTAAGCAAAATTTTCTTGAGCAAATACAATAAGTCCGAGAGAAAACTGAACTCAACCTGATAGTATTAGAATACTTATAAGAAACAAATTTATTATGTTATAATTATATTATATTATGCTACCTACCACGACCACGGCACATTTCCTTATTTGCTTTGCGGTACATATTCATTAAAATATGAGTACTTAATGATTGTACTCGTAAATTTATAAACTGTACTTTCAAAGTTTTGACGTTCCAGCACAAAGTTCCTTCAAAAAATAAGTTTTGTATTTATATATTTTTTCGAGAATATTACTAATTTTGAGAGCCTAGGCTGAATATTTCGATTGGGGGGGCTGCTTTAACAAATTTTTAAAGCGAAAAAAAAAGAATCGGAGTCTACGTAACCGGAAGTACGTCATGCACGGAAGTACGTCATCAACTGATATCCTACGAGCTGTCAGTTTCTAGTGATACCATGACTCGATACAAAACTCTTTAAATAAACAAAACTTAAAAGACTTATAGGGAAGAGCGAGTGATCGTGCTCTTCCACTATAAAGGGAAATTTCCCACCAGGCAGATCGTATGCCTGGGGACGGCCGGTCCAACTAATGTTCGTCGGACGTTATATTTATGGTATGTCATGTGAAACATTTTGCTTGCGCGATGCAGAAATGTTGGAGTTTATAGTGCGCGCGCAGAGTTAACATGTGCTCGCCACAGACTCCTTATCTAAGCAAACGTAAGACAACATATATTATATTTGTTTTTTTACGGAATACCGAAATGTCAATATCTTGACATTTTTTATTTCAAAATATTAAACCTACTTTGTTTAATATTCACGTGTTGAACGAACGTTAAAAGGTCGAATTAGTCACACACTTATTCACAAAGATACAAGAAACCAGTGAATATTATATGAACTTATACCTTTAAAACAAATTGTCATAATTATAATCTCCCGCGGTGGCTAACCTCGCGTTCTAAATTCAAAACCAATATTTAGGACAATGCCCATTGTCGATAATATCTTTAACTTGGTGGCTGTTGAAGATACTTACAGTTAGTTACAATACTGTATTATGTCACTACTGTACCGTAGGTACACCACATAGAGCAGGAGACAAACACTAGACACCGCAATTCACCGGAACGAACAGTGATTTTAAATAATACCCATCAGTTAATTCGAAACTATCCTTAAGGTGAGTGTTAAACATTTGACTGTATTGATACCGAAACTCCAAAACCCTAAAAAGTATGAGTTCTGTATTTAGACAGTCTCAGGCTCTCAAAAATTGCAGCAAAATCGTAAAACCGGATTGGAAATCTAGAAGTCCTAATGTTTTACGTTTTGAAGTAACAAAAAAAAACCCCGTTGGTCTCCTAGTGGGTAGAACATCGGACTCGGCACTCGCTAACGGTGAAGGAAAAACATCGTGAGGAAACCTGAGTGTCTGAGCTATTCACATACCTCAGAGCTTGAAATCACCAATCCGCGGTGGGCACGCGTGGTGATTAAGCCCATACTCTCTCCCTGAGAGAAGGCCTGTGCCCTACAGTGGGACGTATATAGGCTGCTTATGTTATGAAGTTATTATAAGGATGTAGAATCGAACAGCGCGTCTAAAAGCTAGTTATAGTAATACCGAAACTATCGAAATACCGGTATTAGGATTATACAAAACCGGTTTTTCAAATTCGAATATTCTGTCCGGTATTCCGGTTTTTAGGTATTACCGAAAACCGGTATCCATGCTCTTATCTCTGTACTTCCACTTGACACAATTTTTTTGGGACACCTTGTATATTCACGCGACGCTTATTCAACGGACTTAGCAGGTAAATGTATGAAACTACCTGCCCTTCTGTAACGTAACTTTCCACTCTATCGGGTTAAGCATTTTGACGACTCCAAAGTGTCAAAATATGTATGTGTTTGACAGTTCGGAGTAGGGTTAATCAGACAGCTTCATACAGTGGATGACTTACGCAGTGACGGGCCCAGGGCAGAGTTTCCCAAACATAAAATTCGTAGTTTATCATGACAATTCGATGTACATTGCATAGCAGTCTTCCTACTTGTTAATCTGAGGGTTAAAATTAAAATCGAATTGTCGTGGAACCTAAACAGGCCCCTGTCCAACGATGTCGTGCAGTTTTCAATGTGAAACCGACTATTGAGATTTGACTAGAATGGCCAGCGTCGACGATATAATTATTTCGCTCAGCAAAGAGAAGAGAGAAATGTGCTGATCCACTGGAAAAATAAGCACATATTAGAAATCGAGAAGAAGAATGGCACGTCCATGGGCAGAAACGCCATAACTTGTATTAAAACGTAGTGATTATATTCTCTGTGACTTGTATTGTACGGTGCCTCCGCAGCCAAAACAAATTCGGCGCCGGGCACACGAGCTGGAACCACAGAACATACGGCACTATGTTTTTATTGCCCCAAAAAAGTGACATCCTCAGTTTATTGCTCTAATTGATTCAGCTATGTGTTTAAATGACACGAGTAGAACTCCCAGGAGTCCAATGATCATAGTTTTTTTTTTTAAATCAAAAAGTTTTCTTGACCTTCGTCATAAAATAAGAAAAAAAATCCTGTAAAAAATCTAATAAGGCCTGAATGATTTTTGTATCCTGGGTGTTTAGAACTATTAGAGGCACATATTTAAGAGCTATTAATTTGTTGAAACTTTGCCTAATAACGAAGCAATAATTAATTTTATAGTTTTTGGTTTTTATTTTTTTTACACTTTGAAGTAGAGCCTCTGACTACAACAGACTCATTCTTTATTATGAGTAGCACCTACGACAAAATTTGCAGGTTCTAACAACGCAGTTATTTGGAGATATGATTTAATTTGTTTCCAAGTTCAAATATGCAAGTCAGGGTTGTCACAAAGTTCAATATCTATTTCATTTACACTTTGTGACTTGTTTACGATTTTTTTTATCATGGCTTTTAAGTTGTCGGGTTTTATGTTTTTGTAAGTACCTACTTAACCACTTTTTTAGGGTTCCGTAAATAAAGGCTGCCGGACGGGTCCTATTACTCTGCCTCCGATGTCTGTCTATCGGTCTGTTCGTCCGTCGGTCTACCCGACCATTAAAGGTTGTATTTTTGAAATGTTAATAGGTAGCCAGTTTAAAAGGCTTACAACATGTTTGTCTTATGGCGAATTACCTATGAAATAATAAAAATAAGGGGGTCTTTATACAACAATCGTGTTTATTTGCAGGTTTTGGTTTTTGCTCTTGTTTTTGATATTAAAAACGTAGATACATACAACTGTCAAAGTTAGTGTGATTGTAGCGCTTATATTTTATGTGATATAATAACACAATATAATAAAAAATGGTTAAGTGCGAATGAGACTCACGCATTTTGGGGTCCGTAAAATAGTGTTTTTTTCAAATAGATGGCTCAGAAAGTTAGGTGGTGGTGATGATGATTCCGTGTGGCGCCGGATTAAGAATAGCGTCACTCCATTTCCTTCCGTGGATGTCGTAGAAGACGACTAAGGAAATCAATTACCAGGAGACGGGCAGCAGCGTCTTCCTGAGATTCCAACCGCATACTGCGATCGCCAACCCGCCTGCCAAGCGTGGCGATTATGGCAAAACCCCTCATGGTTATGAAAACCACGAAGGAGGCCTATGTCCTGCAGTGGGCGTCAAATGGCTGATGATGATGATGATGATGATGATGATGACGATAATGATGATGATGATGGTACGGCGGAGCCCTTGGTACACATAAACATTGCCCGTTTTTTTAGGACTCCTCAAATGAGTCATTTTCATTTGACCGGAAAATCATCTTTCTCGTTGAAAATCTCATCTACATCCAACGAATCTTCACCGACCATTTGTATTTCGCTTTCTTTAGGAGGCTGCAGAAGATTTTGCACAGCTGCTGGCAAAGGCAGACGTTTTGAAAATTTTCTGCGTCTGCGAAGGCCCATTATTGAAATTAAAGGATCTGATCGGGGCCCGGAAGGACATTCCCCAGCAGGTTGGGTAAGCCCCTGCTGAGGCAAAAAGGCCCCATGGGTCTGGAACGGCTCCATGGTGCCTCACCCCCGATCCTCCGCGTTACTTGCTTTGACGCGGGGTTTTAGTAAAAACCTAACAAGGGTGGATCCCTTCCCGCGCCACAAGGTACCCTTCATGGGAATTGCATTTTTTTTTAAACTGCCTTAGCATAGAGCGATAGGTATGTATTAAAAAGAGCAAATAGGTTATTTCTATTTGTCTGTAAAAAATGTGATACAGCTGAAATAGGAATAAGTCAAAAAGTTTGATTAACCTGGTAGATGGCATGTGTTACGGAAACCAATGTATTTGAATAAATGATGTATTGGCTCTTAAAATACGTTTTTAAGGCTAGCTAATCCATTTTAGTGTTAAAAAAAGTCGGATACATTATTTTTTTCGGGTACGTAAGAACAAACAATTATAAAATCGAAGGTTGATTTGAGTGACAACCCTGATCAAAATATTTAAAAACAAATATCTCCAAATAACCGCGTTGTTAGAACGTGCAAATTTTGTCGTAGGTGCTACTCATAATAAAGAATTAGTTTGTTGTAGTCAGAGGCTCTACTTCAAAGTCTAAAAATAAATAAAAAATAAAAACCAAAAACTATAAAATTAATTATTGCTTCGTTATTAGGCAAAGTTTCAACAAATTAATAGCTCTTAAATATGTGCCTCTAATAGTTCTAAACACCCAGGATACAACGATCATTCAAGCCTTCATAGTTTTTTTACAGGATTTTTTTTCTTATTTTATTACTACGAAGGTCACGAAAACTTTTTGATAAAAAAAAAAACTATGATCATTGGACTCCTGGGAGTTCTACTCGTGTCATTTAAACACGTAGCTGAATCAACTAGAGCAATCAACTGAGGATTTCACTTTTTTGGGGCAATAAAAACACTGTGTAGGGAGGGGCTAGGCGCGCACGGATTACTTTTGTCACCATGACATTAAAGTTTTTGTCATTGTCACGTAACGTTTCCAAAGTGGAGTGCGCTACTGCGCTCACGAAGGGTGACAGTGACAAAACTTTTTTTTAAATCGAGGCGTCTTTTGCTGATATGGATTTCGAAGAGACGGTCGTTGTCTGGGAACTCATCAGACTCAAAGTTTTTTCGTCAGTTTTTTCTTGTTGCGACAAGACATTGCTAAATATTATTATACTTATCTCTTCCCATTTCAGTTTTTTATCATAGTAGTGCTGGTCTTTTTTCCACTTCTATAATGATGTCATTATCAATATCGTCTTCTGGGATAATCACGTTTTGTGTAGATGATGACGCCATTTTGCGTGCACCAAAGTCGAGTATCGGAATGCAAATGCGAACGAACGACGCGGAGAGTGACAATTTTGTCACTCGTGCGCGCGTTGCTATGAAAACTAACGGCGCGGTGACAGTTTCGTCTCGGGCTTGTTCGCCGGTCGGCGCACGTAAACGTCATCCCGTTGTCACGTCGCGTCGTAACATGAGCGCATCTCCATACATATCCACGGACTTGATAAGAGTGACGAAACATTCACGCTGACAAAAGTAACCCGTGCGCGCCTAGCCTAAGGTAGAAAGCGCATGTGGGCGGGGCGCGCGTGGCAAAATTTTGCTCAAATGATCATAATTATCGAAAACATTACCCAGTCGGCCGCGAACTCTTACCGACAAACTGTCATACAGTCGAAACGGTCTTGTCGACAGCACATCAACCTTTGCGCGCTTTGCATTGTATCATGTGTAGTGTAGATTCGACATCACATTAAAGTAGTTGCAAAATAAGAAATAAATAAAGATTGATTCCCTGTCGACTGAATACTTCGTTCGAAAAGATTAGAAACTGAAAGTGAAACTTTCTGTTTGGAGAAATATTTAATTGCACATCAAATAACTTCCATCAAATACAAAAATTAAAAATATAAAGGGTTATGTCTAATCTTCGCAATTCCTGAAACACCCAATTAGAGATGGTTTTACAACTTTCGATGTTTTTTTTCTGGCATAGGTACATCTTACGAAATAAAATACCATGGCACCCAATTATATATAATTTAACTAAATTCGCCCTTTACGCGCTGCCGGAGCTTTTTGGGGTGGCTTCGAACCGCAATCTCCTAAGCCGTTTTCTCAAGCATTGGAAAATGATTGGTGGGTTTCGGGAAAGGCGTTAATAAATGACCACTATAAGCACATAAGGTAGATTGATCAGCCTCGTCGGTACCACCAGCATGAGCTCTTATGCCGCGCGCGAAAACAGACGCGCCGCGCCATCCTCTCTCACAAGGTACGTGATGTGATGAGTGAAGACGCGAGCGCAGATGGGGTGGATTCTTTGTTTGCTTCTCGCGCGCGGTATAGGGTCTTTTGCCATCGGGACAGCTACTGACTTTAAATACAGCGGCATTTTTCTTTAAAACATCGTTTATAGCAACATATTCTAATCATATCGATTACAGTTGCGCCATCTCGCTCACTCCATATGTAATACTAGACCAGACTCCCTATCCAGCTGGCTATAAATAAGGTTATATTAAGGAATAGGTTTACTTAAGTACATAATTATAGCAATTAGGTGGTATAATGCGAATACATCGCAAATTCTTATGCAATCACTATTATTAATAAAATATAATATGTACTTATATACAACAATAATTACAAAAAATACAGCAGTGCATACCTAATGCAAAAAGTTTCTGAGGCCTTCTTTTAGGAAGCTGTCTTATTCTACTTTGATACAACTTTATAAATTCATACATTATAATCACTCCGAGCTTGTGTCGAACTTCCAGAGGTACGATGAAAAGAGCCTATATTGATTGGAGTGTTATAGCTAGCACTGTCTTGGCGGGGCGGTGCACTAACATGCAAGGACTGTGTGGGCCGTTTCCCAATAATCAGGGGGAAACACTCATCAGAGATACACGACAAAGCCGATTGTATGCGCTTCATGCGATTGCGACATTCTTCAAAGTGATCTATCAAATACCTCAGTTCTGCAGATGCAGATACATTTTGGTGTGTTTTCAAGTTTTTATCAATGACTTTAATGTTATCCGTAGAACTATATGTTACTTTCTCTCCACTGTAAAAAAACATATCAATATCAGTGCCATTTTCCATAACTTGACATTTAGCTAGAGGCGAGTACAGAGTGATTTTGGGAGTTTTAGCTTTTACAAGATCTACAAATCTTGATGCGTAAAGATACTTTTTCCAATGTTTCTGTGGCAAGTTATGATACGAGAATACTTCGTCTGGCGTAGGATCGTGATTTTCATTTGTTGCTTTCTCTTTTGAGTTTTCAACTGTGTAGATCACAATTTTCATCCCATCCTTAGATATTTTACATATCTCAACAACTTTTTCTTCTCTGTCTCGGCCTTTCTTTTTAATAAATTCCACTACAACACTGTGGCTCTCAATCTTTAATATAGCATTCCTTGTTCTGTGTGATATTGCTGGCAGTCTGTCTGCACAAAGTGGAGGGACTCCTATAGTATTGCTCTTTGAAGGACAATTTTTAGCAACATTTTCTTTGTTTTTACAATCACCTGGTATATAATTATTGTTTCCAGGTTTATTAAGACATGTGTTTAAATCCATTTTTTTTAGGTGCTCCAAAGATATTTGTGGAAGTTCATTTTTACCCAAAGGATTGGTTTGTTGATTGAATCCAGTACTGTGGGCAGACACAACATTGCTATCAGATAATCCAGTAAATATATTGAATGAAGTTGGTCTGGATTCTTCCTTCATATTGGAAGCCTTAAAAACGCCAAGGACTTCTGAAGTAGTTCTGTCTTCACTTCTTAGTTTACTGCTGTGCTGAGTACTGTGAAGTGTTGTTAGAAAACCCGAGTCTCTTGACATCTCTTGTTTGGACAATAATACATTATTACGACTGAGAAATGGGTGTTCCATGACACCTTTGAGAGAAATTCTTTTTGCTGGATCTTTACAGAGTAATTTCTGAAGTAAATCTTGAGCCTGGTGGGACAATTCGTAAGGAATCTTGTAATCAGCATTTATCACTTTGTTCAAAGTAGTTTTAACATGTTGTGTGTGAAAAGGTGGGCTGCCAACAAGCAAGGTATACAGCATACAGCCTAAGCCCCAAACATCTGCAGGTAAACCATGTAGTTCTCTTGATGCGACTTCTGGAGATATGTAGTTTGGTGTTCCACACATTGTAACATGTTTTTCGTCAGGTCCATTTAACTGAGTTGCTAAGCCAAAGTCAGCTATTTTCACAGTAAGATCTTTGGTTAAGAGAAGATTATTCAAAGATAAATCTCTATGTATGATGTTATGTGTATGAAGATACAGTACTCCACTCACAACTTGCCTCAATATATCAGCAGCAGCTTTTTCAGACAAACCACAAGTTCCTAATTTAAAATGCTTAGCCAATTCACCATTATGTGCAAGTTCTAAGACTAAATAAACATAATGAGCATCTTCAAAGAAGGTGTAAAGTTCCAAGATTGCAGGGTGCTTAAGACGAGAGTGTATGGTGACTTCTTGCCGTACTCTGCCAATCATGCCAGCACTTGCCATAAGAGCTTTATCTATCATTTTGATAGCAACAAATAATCCTGTACGAGAGCATCTTGCTCTGTACACATGTGCAAATCCACCTTTACCCAGATGTTCTAGGATTTCATAGTCTTGAATTTTCTCACCAAAAATGCTCATTTTGACTATGTTATTCGTTTATCATAAATGAAATGGTACATTGGGCAAATACATGTCTTGTCAAATATTTCCACAGCATCCATTATTTCTTTGAGTACTGAAAACAAAAAGCATAAGTATTGTAATTTTCATACAATCTTTTATGAAATAGTAAGTCAAAATTGGCACTAGTGGCATTAACCTTATTCAGCACCCATCTGGCGTTGTCTACACTTTTCGAAATTATTTCTTTAACTCTTTCTGGATCTGGCTCAAACATGTGTTGTTTAAAACTCTAAAACAATGTAAAGGAAGACGCATTAATGAGTAAGTGTCCTTCGATACTTCACTATTAGGCTAAAGTTATGTAATCAAGAGGTGTGTAATCAAGTTTCAAATGCAATCAACTTTTTTGTTTTTCTGTGCTAGACACAAACAAGAAAAAGTGGTATATCGTGATTTTTTTAGTAGAAGCACATGAGAGGACAATGTGTAACATAATGTGTGATACAGACATGGCAGAAATATGTGATGGGGTCCCAATATTTACTAACAGAAAACTTTTCGACATCGGCTGGTTGCCATTACACTAAGAAAATTTAATGGGTTGGTGATTAATGTGATAATTATATTTGGCCAATAACCACAACATTACAAAAAG
Source organism: Yponomeuta evonymella (assembly GCA_963969515.1). Lineage (NCBI taxonomy): Eukaryota > Metazoa > Arthropoda > Insecta > Lepidoptera > Yponomeutidae > Yponomeuta > Yponomeuta evonymella. Next base: position 10,859,221 of record OZ018346.1, read on the forward strand.
GAAAATTTACCAACCTGCCTCACAGAAAACTTATAATATTTACAAGCATCGGGCGGCAACTTCTCACATTGGCGAATCAAGTATTTGTAAAGTTGCAAAGATGTCATAACAGTTTTTGATTCACCAGCCAATAGTTTGTATGTAATTTGAAACATTGATGGTGGTGTCTGCACATAGAATTCTTCAAAAACTGTAGAAAAGTGAATTCATAACAAGTCAAGCCACCAACGTTTTTTCATGTTTTTTTTTTTATGACGACTTGACAGGTTAGGTTGACACTGACTGTCTGACACATACAGAGACAGACCAGACAGCAGTGTTGCCAATTGCTTGCTGGCCAATGTCGCCAAAATTTAGAAAAACGGTCGCCCAAACATCGCCTAAGTTCTTGTAGCCCAAATCGCCTTAATTTTCAGCGTTGCAACCCAAAATCACCTCAGTCAGTATAATGACTTTTGTGGCGCTTGCAGTTCTGTACACAGCTGTTTTCTAAAATTCTCTTAATTCATATTAAAAATGTGAAAAAACCCTTTTCAAGTATAATTACAGGCCCATCGCCGCTTTTACTGTTTAATAAACCCGGTAAACAAAGATATAATTACGCAAAAAACACATAACTTGTTTTCATTTCCCAAGTGGTTCAAGTCCCGGTATGGGTGGAATTGTTAGCCTCTAAATAGGTTTTTCAAAATTGACATAGCCCAATGAGGGATTTTCTTAGAGCTCATTAAAAAAAAATAGTTCTGGAAACTGCGACAGATGGCTCTGATAAAACGTGACTTGATTTCTTTATACAATATATCTGTAATCTGTGAAAGTTCCGTCATTCCGTCTAGACCACTCTATATAGTCTATCTCCATCATCGTCATCATTCCGTTTCTTCTGTGGTTACGCGAATTTACTGTTATCCTGTTTTCTTAGTGATTATTACGACGACCCTGGCTATTCTTTCGGACCTCTGTACCTCCTCGACTGACCTCCGCGTGAAACGCCGCTACGATTGAACCCTGCCTGTGTACTGGACTTCGATTTCATCATGAGCTCATCATTAGTGAAAAAGGATTACGGCTCTTGGTCTTTATCTGACCTGAAAAAGGAGCTTCGAAAACGCAATGGGAAATGTTCTGCGAAAAATCGATGTTCGTTCAGAGGTATGCAAATTAAACCTAAACGAATAACTTTTCCACAAAAGTTATGACTCATTATATCTCTCTCAGTAATTTGTGTGAAAATTATTAGCTGCAAACTTACTCGGAATATTGTAAAGTCCCTCAGCTGTACTCATTTGTTCTATGTACAATCTCAATTTTGCAGTATACCTGTACTATATAAATATAGATAGTTCATACAACCGTGTTACTAGTATTAGTAATAATTTAGGAGCGGGCTCAAACACAGAATCGATGGATTTAAACGGCCATCGCAGACAAAGCAAAACCCTAAGTTAGGTCTAAATTTAGTTGCACAAAAAATTTAATAGAACTATTTTTAAAGGATTTTAATGTAGATATTTTGTGTTTAACAGAGCACTGGCTGAAACAACCTGAAATGTCTTTCACTTTAAAAGACTATTTAGCAGTAAGTACTTTTAACCGACAGCACACAATAAGAGGAGGTTCAATGATATTTGTAAAAAGTAGTTTAAAAATGAAAGAAAGAAAAGAGATTGTCAGTCTATCTGTTGAACGCTTAATTGAGATCTCGTGTGTGGAATTGGATAGGTATATAGTTATGTGTGTTTATAGGCCACAATCGAATTATAATGAGTTTGAATTAGTTATGGAAGACGCCTTAAAACGCCTATTTACTAGCAATAAGAGCATAGTAGTATGTGGTGACTTCAATATAGATTTTTTAGTTGATAGTTCACTGAAAACTAAACTCACTATTCTGTTCAGGTCATTTAATTTACATTATTTATTTACTGAACCCACTAGGACAACAGCTACCAGCGCTACTAGCATAGATAACGTTTTTTGTAATTGTCAATTTATAGAAAAAAAGGTTATACATAATTTACAGTCCGATCATAGCGGGTTATGGGCAGTTCTAACGTCAGTACTAGAAAAACCTTGTAATGAAGTAATTTGTAGGCCAATAACAGAAAAAAAAATTGAATTTTTTAAAAGAAAATTGAGAACACAGTTAGATTCGTTAAATTTTGATAGCACTGATCCGAATACATTATATGAAGTGCTGTTTTCGACCATATCAAAACAATTTGAACAGATATTTAACGTAAAAAAAATTACAGGGTTAAATCGCGGTTTTTCCGAATGGGCAACGCCAGGTTTACATAGAAGTAGGAAAAGGCTTTATGAATTGTATGAAGAGAAACAATTTAATCACGATCCGACGTTCAGAGAGTATGTTAAAAAATATTCAAAAACGTTTAGACAAACTTGTTCAGCAGCCAAATCCATTAGCATAAGTAAACAAATTATGGCGTCAACTAATAAAATCAAAACAGTCTGGCAAGTAATTAGCAAAGAGACAGGCAAAACGAGACCTAGGGACCAGATATTTGCTTTAAAGGTAGAAGGGAATTTAGTCAATTCAAAGGAAGACATAGCAGAAATATTTGAAAATTTCTTTAAAACATACCCCTCAAAATAACGGCTAGCTTAAATTCTTCCCCTCAATCAGCCGAAACTTTACTTCTGGAAAGTATAAATACATGCAAAGCTGACTTCCAATTCACCCATATAAGTCCCTTTGCTATTGTCAAAATATTTAAAGAGTTAAACTTAAAAAAAACCGAAGATTTGTGGGGATTATCGGTTAAACTTATATCCACGGTTATCCATATTCTAGCACCTTACCTTGCTACAATTTTAAATAAATGCATTGACCAGGGAACCTTTCCTAATCTATTAAAGTTAAGTAAAATAGTACCCTTGTTTAAATCTGGCGATAGTGAAGATCCCAATAATTTCAGACCAATAGCAATACTGCCGGTCCTAAGTAAAGTTTTTGAGAAAGTAATTTTGCATCAATTGCAGACTCATTTTAGTATAAATAAGCTATTTCATAAGAAACAGTTTGGATTTACGAAGGGCCGCTCAACGACGGACGCAGGCATAGCATTAATAAAACACATCTTTGATGCGTGGGAGGAGGCGCAGGATGCCATCGGGGTGTTCTGTGACCTGTCCAAGGCGTTTGATTGCGTCGACCACGAAACCCTCCTCATAAAATTACACCGATATGGTTTAAGTAATAAATCACTAGCTCTTCTTCGATCTTACTTAGCAGACAGAACCCTAAAAGTAGATATTAATAGAGTTAAATCCTCAGGATCTAATGTACAAGTAGGAGTTCTATACTAGGACCGTTCCTTTTTTTGGTTTACGTAAATGATTTGCCCTACCTAGTAGAAAAACTATCGCAGATAGTATAGTTTGCTGATGATACTTCCTTAATTTTCAAAGTAAAGAGAGGTTTAGGTAATGTTGACGATGTGAACAATGCTCTATCTACAGTTCTAAACTGGTTCACGGTGAACAATTTGATGTTAAATGCGAAAAAGACAAAATGCGTCAAGTTCTCCTTGCCCAATGTTAAAAATGTTGACACGTGTCTAAAAATGTCTGGTGAGAAATTAGAGCTGGTAGAGTCCACACTATTTTTAGGCATAACAATAGACTCAAAACTGTAATGGGGTCTGCATATTGAAAAACTATCGGGTAGGTTGAGTTCAGCTGCATTTGCAGTTAGAAAAATTAGGCAACTTACAGACATATCGACTGCGAGGCTGGTCTATTATAGTTACTTTCACAGTATCATGTCATATGGATTGTTATTATGGGGACGGGCAGCAGATATAGAAACAATATTTATTTTGCAAAAAAGAGCAGTTAGAGCAATTTACAACTTAAGCAGTAGGGAATCACTAAGGGAGCGTTTCAAGGAAATAGGAATTCTTACACTGGCTTGCCAATATATATTCGATAATATAATGTATGTCCGTAAAAATATAACAATGTTCAAATTAAATAGGGACGTCCATAACGTAAACACTAGAAATAGACATAAGCTTGCTTATTCTAAATTTCGTTTAGCCAAGGTTAATACATCGTTCGTAGGCTATTGCGTTCGTTTTTACAACAGAATTCCAGAACATGTTTTATCCTTGTCTGAAAATAAATTTAAAACATTCATTAAAAATCACTATGTAAAAAAGCCTATTATAGAATAGACGAGTATATGAACGATATAAGCCCTTGGTAGTAAGCCAATTCCACTGCGATTTTATTGTTATTTAATTATTAATATTATAATTTATTTAGTTTTAAACACGTGTACTGACGACGTGATTGCACATTCATAACTATAGCACACATTTTATAGCTGACAAGAACTCAATCTGCATGTTTGCTAAAGGTCATTCGAATGGTGGCGTGGTGGCCGGGTCACCTATCTCCCTCTAAAATGGTTGAGACTGGTGATGGCTGACCCCTGCGTTATACTCGTGAACGGGTGCTGTTCGTGTGTCTGGCCGCAGCATTAATGTTTTTCCTACTTTTGTAAGAAGTGTTATTTTGGCTTTTAAAGTTATTGGTGGCTATCACGGAATCATATCATATAGGCTTTGATGTTTAAGTTTAAGATGATTTGAGAAAAGATGGTCAGAGTGGAGTTTTTTCTTTTTCTCCACTACAAATACGGCCCGAAGGCAGCGGCTAACATAGTAACATAGTACATTGACATTCAGCAAACAGAATGTAAATTCTTTACGTTGAAATAAATTATTGATTTCTGATTTCTGTATTGCTACATTACACCTACCCTATTTATTGTTGCAGACTTGAAGATTACGACAAACTCTTCGGACCTCTTGTGAATGATCCGGAATTAGTGTACAAAATTATTTTACCAGCGCCTCAACATTTCCGTGATGTCACTAGTGACTCAGCAATGCCGGCCCTAAGCATAGAGGACATGGAGTTATTTAGTCAGATGACTGAAAGGGATGATCTAGCTACATCTCACAATATGTATGAAGAGAACTTTTTGCTGGCATTCCGTATAGCCACAGTGAACAATGACAATTTCGTAAGTGGAGTGCTTGCTTCAGAAATGAGGAAGAACGACATATACAATGTGATTGTTAAATTAAAAAATTACCTCATAATAGAAGCACAGTGTGAATGTGCCGCTGGCATGGGACTATATTCCCAATGTAAACATGTGTTGGTAGTGATCTTGGGCATCATTGATATGCACGTAAAGAAAAGAATAAAAATTAAAAACGGTGTCACGAGCATGGTACAAAAATTCCATCAGCCCACAAAATTATATTCTGGAGCACCATACAAGGCTGAGGATATAAAACTCAAGTTCACTGACGAACAGTATAAGAAAATGGCGCCATTTGACCCAAGGCCGACAAATGAGCCTGGAGAAATTTATTTGAATAATTTTAAAAGCAAGATTGCAGCGATCAAACATGGCATCAAATATGAAGATGAAGCTGTGCGGCAATTTGAGCTATTGACTAAGCTGGCAACAACTAAATGTGGCATCATAGTCGATAAAAATTATCAGTTTTTCGCCTCCACACCAGATAGATTGGTGGGTGAAACCTGTGTATTAGAGGTCAAATGCCCATTCACAGCAAGACATGAAAAAATTTCGCCTGAATATATACCATATATAAGGCTTTGCGATCAAACAGGTTTGATAAAATTAAACGAAAATCACGACTATTATTACCAAGTACCGAGGCAAATGATGTGCACCAGAAGGGAGAAAGCATACTTTTGCATCTATACATTTTGTGATTTCATGGTGATAGAGATTAAAAGGAATAAAAATTTCATTGAAAATATGCGAGAAAACGTACAAAAATTTTACAATGATTATTTTAAGGAAGCTATTGTGAAAAAATTTCTTTATAATAAAAGATAATATTAAAGTTCAAAGGTTCAAAAGTTTTTTATTCATTGAAGCGGAACATATTTTGTGACGTAAAAGTAACAAATTTAACTAAGGACTAGTTTCGGAATCTGGATCACAGTGGAGAAGGAACTTTCAAAGAAACTACATGTGCAGTTTTTTCAAAATGTCCATATAGCTTAGCTAGTTACTCCATAATATAGTAGCGCCCTTTACATACGGTATTCTTTATACATTTCTTAAAACGAGTATCTTTGTCAAGTGATTTTATTCATTTTATCATATTTTTTTCTGTCCTAAGCATATTTATTTATTAAGTTGGACCTAAATTTAACCAACATTGCGCAAATAAATACTATGTCGCTTAATAATACAATTTCGGCTTGATTAAGAGGTTGTGTGAAAACTTTATATGTTTTTAATAAGCCAATAATCCTTTGGACGTGCACCCTCTTGCTTGCCACTTTTCTATTAGACCTGAGGGTCATGGGTGATATTTGATTGCCTTTTTTTTTTAAAATTAAGGCATATTAACTTTTACCCCATAGGGTAAAAAAATGTCTTGGACATTCAAGCCTTTATCGACCATATACTCGTCATTGTAGTTAAATCTGTTCAGTATTTAAATGCGTTCTATGACCTTGCCTATCAGTGGCAGAGCCACCGTAGCATCGAGACACATAATTAATTAAGCCTCCAGGGGTGATTCCAATGAGGACTTTTAAAGTGTTCCTGTTTGTATACGTGGAAAATGTTAATTGCTGAGCAAAATGCAGCTTTGGTTTCTTAACTGGAATCTCAGTCGCATCAAGTATGACCCTTGTTGCCGGATACTTGTCGTGAAAGTCTAATGGCATGTAGGCTCTTACACTATCTTTATCAAGCCATATATCCAAATTTTGCTATTGCAAGGAAATGAATCGGATCCAAGTAATAAATATGTTATAGATCTGTTTTATTGTCACCTGATACATCATTGCATTTTCTTCAAAGGGTTTGTGTCTTGGTTGTATTAAGAGAGTTATGAAGATTTGTTCAAACACATCTAATGTACGAGGCGAATGATCAAAAAAATTTAAGATTGTGTGCACATTGGCCTAAAGTATCGAACAAAAGCATTATTTTTTAAAATTCTCAAGACCAGTAAAAAAGTGCACAGCTTTGTCATTGTTTTTGTACGAGTAAATGGTAAAACCAGATACACCACAGTCCTCAGTTTGTACAGTTACATCAGCATTTCCTAATGATCCTTCAAACTGGTGTTGTTCCTCTTGATGCTGAGGAACTACCACTTCAATGGCAATGTTTTCTTCCATATTGTCACCTGAAAATGTTTCGAGAACAGAGACTGCATGTTCCTCAATCAAGAGTGGATCTTTATCAGACTCATTTTCCTCAGTGGCCAAATTACGTTGCTCTTCTACAAATATTGTTCGAGGAGCTACAAAAAAAAAAAAACAGTTTTGAGTTAATATTTTGGTAAGTACCCTAAAGGTTTAGGTACCTCCCTAATGAATGATCTCTTTTATGTGGTTGTTTGTTACCAACCTAAAGACACTCACGCTCTGATTTGTCACCTGAAAGACGTTGGCCCGACTCTACAAAAAAAATCAAGCATATGTTTGTGCTTGTTTATTTTGCCTGCATAATCGATTGGTCAGTTGGCTGATAAATCAGTTTGTGTAGAAGCACAATAACTTCAAGAACATAACTTACTTCGTTAGGTTTTTTTTACTTGAGTCACATTAAAGATCTGCATGTTTTGATCCGCAAATGTTGATGTAGATAGCTGAGGAGTGGTTTTCCATGAAAATATCGAAGGAATTGCAGTTTTCTTCAAGGTCCCTTTAGAGTCTGTATCTGTAAAAAGTTTTTTTTTTTTACACAAGGACACTTCAAATAAATCTAATTTATATATGTAGTAATAATTGGATTATTGAAAGAAATATATTGATAAAAAAATACGGAATTCTAGGAATATAAAAAAAACATTGTAAGAAAAGAATCGCATAGCATTTGAATAATCAGTGGGTAAAAAGAGAATTATTACTCACCTCAGGTACTAACATTAAGTAAGAAACTACTAAGTAGATATTATTACTTAAACTTACTTGTCTGCAATATGGTAAATGGCTTTCTATTGAAATCGGTCGACTTGAAGTGGTCTGTGCAGAGTTTGGAATGCTTCCCTAAGGTAATTCCAGACTTAACTTGTTCAACTGCTTGAATCCATAGTGATCTTCGAGCTTCATCATCAGGAAAACGGTGAGTATCTGCCTTCGTACAAAATTTTACCGCGCAGTATTGGCGATACGGTTTCTCCATTATTTTCGAAAATTTCTTAGTGCTGATCGTAATTGTATAAGTTTTAAAGTCCAGTTACCAGATGACGAAGACAGTGTCGTACCAACACAGATCAATGAAGGGCTCTCAGCTGTATTAAAAAAAAACTACGTACGTAGACACCACCGCCATCTAGTAGCAAGATTGGAACAATTTTTTAGGAGCTGTCAGAAAATCGCTCATTATCGCCTAGTCGCTAATGGCAATTTTTGGTCGCTAATTCACCTTCCGAGATAAACCCAGATGGCGATAAATCGCCTCATCTGGCAACCCAGACAGACATGTTTTTTAAGCACAGCTTGATGATTAGTGATGGGGGTTCTAGTTTATGTCACTTCTACACAATGGTGCTGCTGTAAGTATAGCAGCGCGCAGTGGGCGGCGCTCAAGTAATCACCTACGTCTGTACGCACTTCTTTGTTGCCTCGACTCGATCCATCCATGATCCTGTGTCAGAAGATTACTCTGTGAACGAACAAAGAAATCTGTGTAATTTGTTCTGTTAACTAAACTGCTTTTTTTTTGCTTGCCTTGCAGAGTCCGAGAAAGAAGGAATATTATTGAAAATTCCTAAAAATGGTCAAAATCGAGACATTCTATTATTCAATAATATAGAACAGGCAAAAGAAAGTTGCAGTTGTAAACTTTGTTGTAATTCTGGCGTATATTATTTCTAGAAAAGTGTGATTCATTTTGCCTGAGACAAAAATATGATTGGTAAAATTTTCTCTTTATGTTTGTGATGATTGTGTATTAGTTGATAATGATTGTGCAGTGCTAATGTGGTATGGCACTTGTTACAATACGTCGTTCTCCGAGTGTACAAGCCCCCAGGAAAACGGTAAGAGAACTATCAGCTGTCTTATACTATTCACCTAGCTGTCCCAATTTTTTTTTGTTTGGCCTGGGTCCTTACAAGTGGATAGACTGGTATGTCATTGTTCAATTCCTGCATTTTACTGCTAAAAGATCCTATTGCACCTAGTTGTAGTATTTAGTGGTTGGTGCTAAATTAATGAAATGTTCAGCCCTAGCTTGGACGTACAATTCTTTCAAACCATACTTGAGATACATAAATCCGATCCAGCGCCTTAATTAAATATCTTATATGAAGAAGATAGATATTAGAAATGAAAACAACCTGAAGAATGGACAATTTGGCACATACTGTGAATGGTGAATTTGTTGTCTCACATTGTAATGCCTGTGCACAATCAGTTCTCGAAAAACTGTAATTCTATTGTTGATATTGCCTTTTGGACTGAGTGGGTTGGTGTGTCAGGTAAGCAGTGCCTAGGAGTGGAAACTATTCATGAATAGATTGATACATGTATTTTCCCTTCACACTGCTGCTAATATTTTTAATTAAAGATTGTTTTAGTTTGACCTTCTTTCAAGTAACAATGTTGAACAAATGGTATGCACACCCGCATTGACATGTCATTAAAAAAAGTCACTGGCAAAGCCACGTTAGATAAAAATGTTTATTTGGTACCATTATAAAAATAAAACTTAATATTTAACAACTAGCAATTGGCACCAAAATGGCCTCTGCTAGCTTTATGCTGTGGCCGATAGCGACCATGACGGATAGGTTGGGTTTTCTGTTTAGTATATGTTACCTGATAAGGGGACTCCAGTCGAACAGGTTAGGCTTTACAATTGTCCTATAATACTAATATGGCTGATATTGTTTTCCCTATTTCAGAATTGCTATCATAATGTAAGTTTCAATGAGTAGAATAAAGCCCTCAAGTTCTACATTTCTACAAAACCCTGTATCTAAAAAAAAATCATGCTTTTATATTGTTAATACATAAATCTGTTGTATGTTAAAAGTAATGGAACAGTGTCTATTTCTTAAACTTACTTAGATTCTTAGCAACTGAAGTCCTCACGGACGAAGTCACGGGCAAAAGCTAGTATTATATAAAATTCAAATTGTATAAAACTTTAACTTAATTCTATTTGATCGGCAACATAATAAATTAATGCCCATTGGGTTAAACATGGACAATATTTGTGAATATTATTCCAGAGCCAAGCTTACCTCTAACATTGAAAAAATTGCAAGTGAGTCCAGAGTAACATTCATAATGTGTGGTGTTTACAAAAGTTTGAAGATGAAAAATTATGTTCAGATAATTCTGGTAGTACATTAAAGTGTTCCTTATATATTGTCAAAATTATTTATAAAAAAAAGATTTTTGATAATATTCTTAAAATATTACCTCAGAAAGCTAAGCGGGGGAGGGGAGTTTCTCAACAAATGTACAACAAATGAAAATACTTGAGTTAACTCCAATTACCTACTAAAACAAAATACATGTGCCTATTGTACGCATGCACACTAATTTACATAATTGCCTCCTTTTGTTAACAGTGTACTTATTAGTGTTATTAGCTCGACTACAACCAAAAGTTAATGATAAGACCGTGACCTAGTTTTCACTACTTTGTTAGTGTAACTGAAAAGCACAACATGCAATGATTTTCTGCAACAACCTACTTTCGATAGGTACTTTCAACATTTGGTTGAGTATTAATTTTGCAAACATTACTTCCTTTGCGTGTTGCTTTTCAACCACCAACCACTATTTTTATAATGTTACTTTCTCACCTTTGCCATTCAGTTTGCGGCTATTTCAATATACTTTTGAGGTATTTTTTTTGCTTATAATAATGATTACTTTTTTTAAAAAATAGGGATGTATTCTTATTTCATTGAGGAAATAATGAAGTAAAGAAATCACTGTTTACAGCACATTTTACATAATTTAAATAAACATCAACACAAAATAATTTTATCAAAATTATGTGTAATTGTTCTAGGATGAAGCTGAAAGGTTGGCTGAAGATGTTGGAAGTAGAGTCAGCAAAAGGTAGGTAATAATAGATATGTTGTTAACAAATCTTTTCCAGTCGCCGTTAAACATTACTTTTTTAGATTTTAAGAGGGAGTTGAAATACCTAATAAATACAACTACTCCTTCGGAATACAGGCGTGAGTTTATGTTATGTTATAATATGACAACTCAGTGGGCGCCCCGTCAAAGCGTGCGTTTATGTAGCAAAATAGTACATGGACGATAAGTCCATCAATGCCTAGTTGTGGCCAAGACTTTTATAGTACTTTTCTCAAATAATGCGCGGAAATTAAAACTATGCACCTAGTAAGTAGGCAGAACTTTTTATTTAAAAATACAATTTGTAAAATTTGTTTTCAAAATCAATGACGAACAACGAAAAACAAAAGTTTTTCCCGCGTTAAAGAGTTAATTAGTTTTTTTTTTTCAATAAACAGCTTTCTAAATTCCAGTTCGAAATTAAAAAAAACCCTTGATAAGTTATGTACTTCCTTGGTTGCCGTGTTTCGGAGTAAAAGATCGTTCCATTTTTAAATTACACGACTATGTAATTTATTTGGCCGCTAAAATACGAAAGATATGGTTTTAATGTGGTTTTAATACAACTTTTGGCGGCCGCTGCTCGCATGTATTTGGCCAGTACAGCAATTTCGATTTGTCTCGAAGAAAGTTATTAAAATAATGCTCAAATTTCCAAGGAAGTTTGAGAAAATTCGGAAAAAGTTTGTCCTAGTTTTTAATTGATGAAATTTATGTGAAATAATATGCCACCTAGAATAAGGTGGCTAATTCCTCTTGGTTCATTTACGAAAAATAGACATAAACCATTACTAAAATAAATTATGCAGATAAGTACTCAGATAATTAGTAAATAGGTACTTAATTTAATGCATGAAAAGATCCCGCGGATTTTCTGCTTTCTATCGGAACTATGTCGCCGTAGCCTGTTCGAGTTGCGCTCATGTGCACCGACCCATAACGAGCTATTTGTTTTTGAATTCGTTTCCTTGACAATCAAGTGCTGCGCCGATAACCGCTTGTTCATACCGGGTATTCGGAACCGCGTAATGGTTACAAATCGTTTGTTACAATTGTTATCATTACAAAGACTAGAAATTAGTACTCCCTACCCTGGCGATAAATCTGAACATGTAAAATGTTATTTACGTTCAGCGGACATTAAAAAACAATAACACTAAACGCGTGTGCCGCGGAGTTGGTTCCGGAGAGCGCCTCGTGTTCCTGTTCTGCGTCGAGTTTCTATATTTACTCGACAGTTTGTGCTCGGCTCAGACCGATGTGATGACGTCTTCGACGGATACTGCTGGCTGTCCGCCGTAATGCAGCGCGCCCCGACGCGCACGCACCGCCCATTCGAGCGCGCGTTTCGGACAAGGCGGACCGCTGCCGCAGATCCCAAGCCTAAATAGTGATGCTGATAACGCCCGCGGGCCTCAGGCGATGACAAACGCTTAGTGCATATGGCTCGCAACGCCGCGCTTCCTATCAGCGAGTGCGCCAGCCGTGAGCGGATTCATAACATAACATAGAGGAGGCGATGTTTTAGTGAAGTGTTTAGTGACAAAGTGCGATTAAGTACGGTTTTGTGCTGGGTTCACGTCCCTTTGTATTGGACATGGTTGCATTCAGGTAATAATGTTGTGCTCTATTGTTAATGCGCGGCCGCATATGATCTTTGTTAGAGATCAGCGCTGCACCGATAACATGTATTTACGCGTACAGACAGTCATATAGTAATTATTTTAAGTTGTTTCTATAGATACTCGAATCGAATCTACGAAGTAGTCATAGTGGTACACCATGATGGATCGCACCGATCAAAATTATGCCTTGTCCTTACAAGGATAATGTTTAAATATGACGAATCTTTGATTATAATAATTATTTCATCATCATCATCATCAGCCATTTGAAGCCCACTGCAGGACATAGGCAACAATAATAATATTAATTATTATATAATAATTATTTATTACATTTATTCATTTCCGATAAATGTAAATGAGAGAGATATATTTACTTATTTAGATAAATACATCTCTAGACAAATATATCTCTTTAGACTTTTGAATACAAATTCTCAAAGCAGGCCTAGCCATAATTGTTAACGAACTGACTGTAAGTACATCATCATCATCAGGCACTTGACGCCCACTGCAGGACACAGGCCTCCTTCGTGATTTTCATAACCATGAGGGGTTTTGCCATAATCGCCACGCTTGGCAGGCGGCTTGACTATACATGTACATCCTTATTGTGGAAAGAAGCTGTTTTATAATTTCTAAATAATTTCCACGAAATACGGAAACTTAGAATTACTTATTTAATACTTACTCTTTACAATTTTTAGGGTCCCGTACCAAACGGTGCCAAACGGGACCCTCCAATAGCTAAGACTTCACTGTCCGTCTTGTCTGTCTGTCTGTCTGTCTGCTACCAGGCTGTATTTCATGAACCGTGATAGCTATGCAGTTGAAATTTTCACAGATGATGTATTTCTGTTGCCGCTATAACAGCAACAATAAAATAAATATTTAAGGGGGGCCATACAACAAACGTAATTTTTCAGCCGTTTGTTGCTCGGCGACAGGTAGACGCATGAAATAGTCATAGACTATTTAGTTCTATATTAGCTTCAAAAATAAATACCAATGAAATTGAAGCAAAATAAATATTTAAGGGGGGCTCCGATACAATAAACGTGATTTTTTACGGTTTTTTCGTACGGTACGGAACCCTTTGTGCGCGAGTCCGACTCGCACTTGGCCGGTTGTTTTTCCTTCACTTAACGTTCAGCTTGTAAAGTACACTAAGTAAAATATACAACGTTGTAGAATGTACTAAAGGAATATTCAGAAAGGGATAGGATTGTGCAACTCTTTCCTTTTGAATAGTCCAGCGCATGCCAAAAGCGCGCTCAAACAAAACCTCGCTTTCCATTGCACATCCTGTCTGAATAGTCATGGTATGGACATCTAAAGCAACCTAGAACCAGTGTGATGACGATACATACATCCCAGTGTTTTGCTATAATAAACCATTATGCAAAGTAGTGAAATATATACATAAGTACCTAGTTGGATATAGGTAGAATTTTACCTATATCTAACTAGGTATACAATGTGTTACTGAAATAACGCAAAAACCTGAAGACGTTTAAAATTATTTAATTTTGGCCGCCTTCCCGCATTGTATTTTTTTCCCTTTTTAGATATTGTGTTATTTTAATAACAAGTTGTATTTCTATGTACAATAGAACTCTCGCCGGTTAAGATTTTGACCGATGTTTGCACTTACGTGACTTGAAATAAGAATCGTCGTGGGATAGACGGCCCTAACCTACCTAAGTAAGTTCTTGACATGAGAAAGCTAAACCAGCTTGGTTATGACTGATTCTGGTATGTTATCATTATCAACAATAGTTGGCCACGGTAATTGGCAAGATAACGAACATCCTCCCAAGACCAAGACCATTGTTAATGTCTTATACCACTCCTTAAAACTATAATATTTTTAAACAATTCCTATTCCATCTTTGTTACAACGGCATAGAAAAGCGAAATGTTGGATCAATTTAATTATTTAAACGACATATCGGTTTCCTTTCGAGGATATGAGTAAACAAAGTATAACGAGATAATATTATGTTTGTGTGTGCATGCAACGACTAAGGAATGTCGATGAAACGAAAGCGATCTGTCTGGATCGTGGCAAGTGGCAGTCCCTGGTCTCTGCTTACCCCTCTGGGATACAGGCGTGAGTTTATGTATGTTTGTATGTCGTCACCGTATTATGGCCTATTTGGGGATAGTCGGGGCAGCATTAGGGATAATAAAAAATAAACTATAGGTGTGTTCCGGTATAGCTATCAAGGAACCTGATTATGAGCACCAAATCTTATCGGAACCCTAACGTTTGTGATAGCAATTAGTATGGAATTTGGCACTTAGATTATTGGAATCGTTTAGGAGTTGGTGCGCGTAATACAGGGGCAGTATACCTCTCGGAACTGAAACGTGCGTGCTTGCAGCGACTAACGAAGAAGCGATTGAAGTTTGTCAGAATCGTGGCAAGTGTAATGTATACCACTGAAGTAAAGCATCGTGAGAAAACCTAGTCAGCTCTATGCGCAGTCATATGGGTCGACTAAGCTGAGAGGATTATATTATAGTATCTCTCATCTAAAAAGTGCATATCCGACTTCCCTACCGTGTGTTATTTCCGAAATTCACAATTCCAAAGACTTCAATTTTGGTTTGGCAACAACTTTTGTTCTATCAGTTTTATCTCAGATTTTTTCTTCAAAATAGGTATATAATTTTCTTAAATTTGTGCTGGACTTGTTTTAATTATTTCGCAAAAAAAAAATCTTTCATTCGTTCGGGACTCTTAGCGGGCGTCCTACTTGCACTTGGCCGCTTTTTTTAAATTATGAGACAATGCCTTTTATAGGTCAAACAGACATAATTCGTTGGCATATTAATAAGTGTCTGAGTGGTCACTTCCCCTATGTAGTGTAAGTAGAAATTGCCACAATGTAGAAGCCTTATTTGTAAATAAATAGTCTAATACAATAGTGTAGAATTGTAGATGTTACATGATTCCTTAAAATACTCAGAAAATATAGTTGTATTGCAATAGTCTTTCCTCGAGCCAAGGCTACTGTAACGGTATTTTAGGAGAGTGTTTTACCCTCGGTTTCTCGTACACTAACAATATGTTAATCTAATGTTAACAGCTATTAGTTGGCCAAGAGCATGCAAAAAACGACTGACAGATGTTGGCAGCACATTAATAGATACATGGGAGTTAGAGGAATCGTGGTATTATAAACAGCACTGTTTGTTTTTGATATGCCTGTGTTACTCCTATAATTCACGCACCTTATGCTGAACGATTCCAATCGTCTGCCAAATTCCGTACTAATTGCTATCACCAACGTCAGGATTTGGTGCTCATATAGGCCTATTAGTTGATGAAAGGGTCTAGCAGGCTAAGGAAGGACGTGTGGCCCCTGTGAGGAATAGTTGAATTGGTGAATGTCAATTGTTTGTCCCCTCTCATAACTAGTAATCACCCCAACTTTCAGCCCTCTATCTTGAACTGTCACAGAGATACTGTCAAAAATGTGTTTTTGAAACATTTTTTTTTCAAACTCTTGTATCTCCTAACCCATAGCAGCAAAAGCATCGAAATAAAATCACAGCTACGTTGTTTGAGTGGGAGGACATCCTATAATTTTATTGATATTTTATACATGAAAAATAAAAGAAATAAATGTCAACTTACTTTTTGACAGCTCTTTTCAACGGTTTTTTTAAGTACAACTATGAAAAAAATCATACCTATAACTTGCTTTTAGTATTAGCTACTAGCATACGAAAAATCAATTGATTATATTTGGTGTAACACTGAAAAAAAAAATGTAGAGTCCAACCTTCTAAGGTTCGTTTTTACGTTTTCGCAACAAAGGGTTTATTTTGAATTTGATGTATGGCTGTTAAGAAAGGTCACTGAACTACTGCTTTGTTAGAATTCCTAACTAGCCTGCTAGACCCTTTTAGGATCGGGGTTTGTACAAAGCGTCATATATTTTAGAAAGAGCTCTCTAAATCGGGATTTCTATGTCATATTTTGGCGCACTTTTTATGGCCGCGGGACACGGGCCCTCGCCGCGGCCATAAAAAGTGCGCCAAAATATGACAAAGAAATCCCGATTTAGAGAATTCGGTGAATTTTGAGAGTCAGGGCTTTCTATAAAGCGTCATATATTTTGGAGAAAGAGCTCTCTAAATAGGGATTCCTACAGCCTACTACTGCTTATTGATTGCCTCTTTAGTGTAGCGGTATCTCGTCTGATTACCATGCCGGAGGTCGTGGGTTCGATTGCCACTGGGGGCTGCCGTAGATTTGCACAAATGGGCTCAGTCTGGGTGTATTTCCATATTTGTGATGTCCTTGCCTGGTCACCATAGCATAGGGTTTCCTAGTTTGGGACCAGGACATGTGATTGTGTTGTGTGCATGTTATTATTATTATTTTGGCGACTAGCTATATGGCCGCGGGTACCGGGCCGCGCCCTCGCCGCGGCGTCACACCGAATTCGGTAAAAGACGCGTTCCGAGGAGCATGTAGCGGCGCGCGCCTCGCGCCTCGTACTATAAGGGGACGGCCACCGCCGTATTGGCAGAAAGCCGCCGCTATTTTTAATGAACCTTGAGAGCAACCGCCCTTGCGGCCATATTACGAGCTTAGGCAACGTTAGTAACGGTCACTAAATTGTGCACGGCTATAATCACACCAATAAGTACTCACACTTTTTACGTGCATGCGAGCGACTAATGAGTGTTGCTGAAGCGAAAGTGGGAAGTGGCAAACTCTGGTCTCTGCCTACCCCTACGGGATACAGGCATAGTTTATGTACTTTTCAAGGTTATGAACCCGAACGATGCCAACAGGAACCCACTACCACTCAAGTAATAATTCTGTGTCGTATAATAGTCACATAGACGTTTTTAGACGAATAAGCTGGTCGTGTAAGAGTTTTGATAGCCTTTACCGGATGCGAAAGTGGCCCCAATTATCCCACTAAACAGTCGTACAATGCCGACATAAATACAGTTTGTGTAGGTCTCGCATCAGACACCTTAATCCCCGATTTCTCGTACACCAACAATCTGTTAATCTATTGTTAACAGCTATCAGTTGACAAAGTGCATACAAAAAAAAATTACTGACAGGTATTAACGGTAGATTAAAAGATTGTTAGTGTACGAGAAGCCGGTGGTACGTCACGGAAAACCAAAATTAGCTAATTTGCGGGCGCGTTGGAGCGTGCTTTCATCGTATCGCCACGTGGCCTATTTTGAATCTTCTGGACGGAACAGGTGAAAATTTTGTAAGAGGCAACAAATTTGAAAAACAGACAATACAGGGTCTTAGACTTAGTTATCTAGGAAAATGTTAACAAAAATCTTAGGTTAAGATAGAATTTTAAGAAATGGCAACATGTCTCAAGCTTATACTGTGCAATTTGATGTCGTCACTTGGAGGTTAAGATAGAATTTTAAGAAATGGCAACATGTCTCAAGCTTATACTGTGCAATTTGATGTCGTCACTTGGCCTCAAAGTGGGTTTTCCCGTACGCGTAGCGTGAGGAAAAACCCGCTTTTTGGCCAGGTGTAGCATAAAATCATTTTTCGACAAGTTATCAAAAGACAGAGAAAACTCTTTATCACGATCTTTTAGCGTGGCCTCTCCAATGACATGAATTAATTTTTCTTGCAAGTTTTCATTCCCATCGGTAATGGAATATTACGGAACCGTTTTCGCATGTGTCCGACTCGCAATTGACCGACTTTAGATGTTCGCCTTCCCTTAAACACGTAAACAAACGATTCTATTCGTCTTATAGTGAGCGCCACTAGCGCCAGTCACGCTGGGATAACGGAAAGTCTCAAGGCCGCCAAATGTGAAGGACTTAAGTTCATTTCCATAATGGAACAGTGTCTTATTTTATCGCGAGCGTAAATGCCGTTTGTTAACACGCTTTTATTAGCTTCACTTGTATGTAACTGACAAACTAAGTCATTATGTCGCTCTACTTGAACCCCTGGTTCCTCGCACACTACGACCGACGTGCACCACTTTCTTAAATGGGGCTTCAGTAGCATTTAATTGAAATTCTTTATACAAAAGTCAATTTAATTTAAAGTGACATTTAAGAAATGTGCACCAACAATCGGCCTAACAATCTCTAAAACTATGTTTCGCATCTATTTCTTCTTCAGAAAGTTCTCCAATAAGTGGTTGCCTGAAGGAGATTGCTATTAGCAAGACGGCCGCCAGTTGTATCTTTTCATTTGTGTTTTTCCGGGAAATTGTGTAAACGGTGCCTTGTTGCATTCCTTAGCGAGTGGCCAAAACATCTCCAAAAGAGCTAGATTGGCTATGCATAATGGAGTGCTGGTCCCAATACTTACGTATGGTAGCGAGACTTGGGTATGGCAAAAGAAGCAAGAAAGTAGGATTAATGTAGTAGAAATGAGGTCCTTGAGAAGCATTTCTGGTGTTACTTTCAATGATAGGATACGCAATAGTTTGTTTAGAGAACTTTGTGGACTGAAAGAGGATGTAGTGACTAGAATTGAGAAAGGAATGTTGCGTTGGTTTGCACATGTGGAGAGGATGAAGGAAGAAAGATTGACGAAACAAATATATCGAGCGAATGTACGTGGAAGGGCTGGCAAGGGACGACCCAGGCGGACATACTTCGACCAAATAGGGGATGTATTACCAATGGGCAAGATAAAAAGTACCCGAAACCGGCGAGCGTGCATGCAACGACTAATGAATGTTGAAGCGAAAGTGATCTGTCAGGATCGTGGCAAATGGCAGTCCCTGGTCTCTGCCTACCCCTCTGGGATACAGGCGTGAGTTTGTGTTTGTATTTTTCCGGTATACAATAAAGATCATTCTTATCTTATCTCACTGTTATTAGCTGTTAGTTGTTTTTAGGGTTCCGTACCCGAAGGGTGCCAAACGGGACCCTATTACTAAGACTTCACTGTCCTTCTGTCCTTCTGTCTATCTGTCTGTCACCAGGCTGTATCTCATAAACCGTGATAGCTAGACAGTTGAAATTTTTACAGATGATGTATTTCTGTTTCCGCTATAACAACAAATACTAAAAACAGAATAAGATAAATATTTTTTTTGCCGTTTTTTTACTCGATATTAATAACGGCAACAGGTATACGCTTAATATTCACAGAATATTCTGTTCTATATTAGCTTCAAAAATAAATAATGAAATTAAAATAAAATAAATATTTAAGGGGGGCTTCCATACAACAAACGTGATTTCTTGCCGTTTTTTCTCGATCTTTGTGTCTAATGTTGAATAGATAATGGTACGCGAGTCCGATTCGTGCGCGAGTCCGACTCGCACTTGGCCGGTTTTTTTTAATGCACTTTATCCAACTGATACAGTAGATTAACAGATTGTACGAAAAATAAGGGGTGGGGTGACTATCGTATCGATTTGAAATTTCTATGACAATAAATATTTGGTATCATCGAGCTGTTATGATAATGAAGGTGGAGGTTCACCTTTACTTATAATTAAAATAGAATATTTTTTTTAACATTTGTCAAATAATTATAAAAACGCTTTTTGGCGTATCCACTGATCATTACGAAGCTATTTGTACACTGTCTTCACAGCTGTCTTTGTGCAATGAAGAATTAATAATAATAATAACGGATAAGAAAACCAAGTATCTGGACCTGGCGCACGAGGTTACCGATATGTGGGGGGTGGTGTCCACCGAAATCGTTCCTATAGTCCTGTCTGCGAATGGGTTAATTCCAACCAGTCTCGCTGACCATCTGAGGCGTTGGAACTTCGTGTGGGCATGCTTCCGGCTATCATGCAGAAGGCGGTGCTGCTTGATACAGCCCGGATATTCCGACGTTTTCTCTCGTTGTCGCCCTGACCTCCGGCCGCTTGGACTCCTCAGCCGGAGGGTGTCCGTCGGGCCATTTTGGTCAGACGAGACTATTATCTTTTTTATCCCCCCATAATGTACAATGTACCTTTCATCATGTTATTTTTAGTCGATGGTTTTCCTAAAACCCAATAAATAAATAAATAAATAAATAAATAAATACGGGTTCTTACATTTTAGTGTATTACGTGTACGACATCGACTAAAGATTGTTTTAAAGTTTTCTTAAGCTACATCTAATATATATCTCGCGTCACAGTGTTTGTTTTCGAACTCCTCCGAAAAGGCTTTACCGATTTTTATGAAATTTTGTGTATATTTGGCAGGTCTGAGAATAGGTCGTAGGCTAATTAATATTAGGGGTTAAAGTATGAAATTGCCGTTTTATTGCAATAGGTTCTTTGAAATGACATAGAATCTTCATGGTTTGAGGTTTTCGAATGAAACTTTTTTCAAATGGTTTCTATGATGTTCTTTTTTTAAAAAATGTCAAACATTTGAATATCGACTTTCAATTGTTTTTGTTATTCAATTTAGATAAGAAAGATGGATACTGCGAAAATTCGAGTGATTTTTTAATACGAGTTCCGACGCGGAACTAACGCGGCAGAAACAGCCCGCAATATCAATGCTGCGTTTGGAGAGGAGTCTACTAATGAACGCAGCGTGCGATTTTGGTTTAAACGCTTTCGTGATGGAAATTTCGACATAAAGAACGAGCCACGAGGAAGACCGCCCACACAGGTGAATAACGATGAATTAAGAGAGATAGTGGAAGCCGACCCTAGTCAAACTACCCAGGAATTAGCGGCATGGTTTAACGTTACCTTACCCACAATATTGACTCACTTGCGTCAAATCAATAAAATAAAAAAATACGAAAAATGGGTGCCTCATAATCACTCGAATTTTCGCAGTATCCATCTTTCTTGTCTAAATTGAATAACAAAAACAATTGAAAGTCGATATTCAAATGTTTCACATTTTTTAAAAAAAGAACATCATAGAAACCATTTGAAAAAAGTTTCATTCGAAAACCTCAAACCATGAAGATTCTATGTCAATTCAAAGAACCTGTTGAAATAAAACGGCAATTTCATACTTTAACCCCTATTATTAATATGGCAAAACACCGTTTGCGGACTCAGCAAGTACCTATGTATTGTATATACATTTTTTTAGTATTTCGAACATGTTGTTAAGCCCTTTTGCTTTCTCTGGAAATAAACATCTCATAGTGAAGACACGAAAATGGCAGCGATATTTTGAAAGAATCCAACGGAGCGGGAGAGGTTGAGTGTCCTACTATCCGATGAGTCAAGCCAAAGGCGGTGATCGTGAGCATTGTGCAAGGGCAATCCCGCGCAGGCGCAGTGACAGGCGCAGCCAGCGCGGCGGGCGACCCTCCGAGACGCAACGGGTCGCCCGAGACGCGGCGCAGGCGCAGGTGAAAGGGAGGTTAAATGCCGCCGCAAGACGGATTGCCGCAACTTTACTAAAAATGGCGTCATTGATAATTTCGTAGTGCATTATATTTAAATTGACGACTTTGAAATCTTACGAGTTTTGAGATTAACCGGCAAGGACTACCGGCTGGTCGAAGGTTTTGTGTATTTGCTATGCATTTATGAAATATATTTCCTATTAGGATTAGGAAATGCTATGTTACGACTTTTGGCACTTAGTTTATAGAATCTCATTTAACGGCTCCTTTATTTTTTTATTATTATAAATTATTGGTAAAATACAAGTCAAATAGAGTATGTTACTTAAGTTAGTTCTGGAAGATATTGCTTTGAGCAATAAGGCCGCCTATTCGCCTTAGATGTAAATATTTTCTGTTTATTTTTTTTCGATGTAAAATAAAAAATATTCTTATTCATATTCTTAGTTGAATAAGATCAGTGTGTTTTTTTCAAACTGGATATCAAACTAATACTAGGAATTAAACCTAAGATTATTGGAAAAATACGAAAGTTTAATGGACATCGGAGTCGTCGGACAAAATAACAGACGAAGGGACTGAAAGTAGCCAAGATAATTCTGCCGTCCACAAACTAAAATGCCGTTATCTCCAAAAATCTGTTCCACTGTGACTTCTAAATGCTTGAACCTATTTAGAATTGTGTGGCGTAATTAGAATCCTTAAATCGTCCCGGGTTTTTTTTATAAACGTGTTTGTCTTCGTTCTTTCTATTCTTAAAACATCCCCGCTTGCCTGCAGCCTCAACGAGTGCTACTTCGCGAACAAGGGCGCGGCGGTGGTGCTTGGCAGCATGGAGCGCTGCGCGCGGCGCCGGTCGCCGGCGCGGGCGCCGCAGCCTGACATCCAGCACCACCTGCAGGCCATGTTCTACCTGCTGCGGCCCGAGGAGACGCTCAAGATGGTGAGTGGATGAGGATTATTGTCTTCGGTCATCGTAGTGACATAAACTATGTAAAGATTTTCAGTATTTAAAAAAAACACGACTCCTTAAAACATTGGTCAAATGCAGTTTTAATAGGTTGTGGTAAGGGGAAAGATTTTTTAAAGTTTTTTTATGATTTCGCAGACTATTATTGTACTGCATTTGAGGAATGTTTCAGAGGAATCGTGTTTTTAGAAATAAGACTGCTGTAATCACATATTCACAAGCTTTTAAGCCGCAGCGCCTCACTTGGCCCTTGCCGTTGACGGGTTTACTGAAGAATCTGTTGCATTGACTTTGTAAAACCCGCAGTGTATTATCGTCGGCACATACGCGATTACGAATAGCCAAGTGAAGCGCCACGATAAAAAACAAATAGATGCATCAAAATTTGTTCAGTAGTTATTGCGTGTTGCGCGAACAAACAATTAAACATTTCAGGTGCACGATTATCATACAAACTTCAATGCATGCAACTTGCCAGTGTATCTGAAGCTAATAAATTGTAGCATTATATTTACAGGAAATTATTAAAAAGAAGTAAAAGTTTTCGATATTGCTGCGGCCTCTCATGAGACAGGTTGAAACAGAAATTTTTTTTTTGAACATTGTCTATACGAAAACTGAAAGTTTTCGCTGAAATTGCCGACTACGAATACGATGAGGCGATCTTGAAGATGACACGCTAGGCTTAGTTATTCAAACAAATATGGCCTAGCAGTTAATTCAGCTTAAGATTTCGATGTTGTAGCCTTGTAGATGTTCTAATACACCTGACTCGCGGATACCGTTTGATCTAGTTCACTCGCTGGGCTTTCCGATGTGCTAATTAGCTACCGTTCTGAAATGAATCATTTTAGGTCATCCTTGATCTGCTCAACTACTAATACTCATGCTCTATTGACTGTGCCTACATTGTATTAAAGGTTAAACATAGCGATTAGACAAACTTCTCATAGAAAAAAAAAACAAATAGTCTCTAACATGGAACTCATGTTGAAAATCTATTAAAAACATCGCGATTTTCCTACAAACTACTGTTACCGTTACAAAAAATTACGTTCCTTTTTTACCGTGCCATGTAATCGAGGAACCAAAGAGAAAATGAACGATCGCTCGAGTGAATGTTCGAGTCGCAGTGAATCATCTAATTTCGCCTTCACGGTGTCCCACAGGCGGTAAAGCTGGAGAGCGCCCATGCGGGCCGCACGCGCTACCTGGTGGTGGTCTGCCGCGGCGACGAGGCCGCCCTGCTCGGGATCGACTGCAACGAGCACACCACGGTCGGTCTGGTGCTGCGGGTACTCGCTGACACCTCCATCAAGCTTGACGGCGATGGGTGAGCATATTTTCTGACTGTTTTACTGAAGCCACGTAGCTCTAATGCTACTAAAGTGTCGGAAAATAAGGTAATTAAGTACACTTGATAAATCGAAGCTGCCTTGCTCGGGATCGACTGCAACGAGCACACCATGGTCGGCCTGGTGCTGCGGGTAATCGCCGACACCTCTATCAAGCTTGACGGCGATGGGTGAGCGCAATTTTAGCTTGTATTGCCGTGGTCCACAAGCTTACTTGACAAATCGAGGCCGTCTCTTGCTCGGGATTGACTGTAATGAGCACACCATGATTGGCCTCGTGCTGCGGGTGCTGGCCGACACCTCCATCACGCTTGATGGCGATGGGTGAGCACATTTTCTGACTGTTTTACTTAAGCCACGTACCTATCTATAAGGCTGTCAAAGTGTGGGAAACTAAGGTTTACTTGATAAGTTTAAGTTTACATGATGAATCGAGGCCGTCTTGCTCGAGATCGAATGCAACGAGTACAGATACGTCAGCCTTGTGCTGCACCTCCATCATGCATGACGGCGACAGCCTGACAGGTGAGCGCATTTTCGGACCGTTTTACTGAAGTAGGAGGGGATTAATGCCTGCCGGTGTTGCTCTAAAGATACCGAAGTGTCGGGAAAGGGTTAGGGGAACGATTCGTGGCAGACTGCCCCGTTAGTAAAACGTCCTGTCTGTAAAACGTCAATGGGAAAAGTCAGAAAATGTGCGATTGATTTACTAAAGTAGCTCAAACGCTGCTGAAATGACACGAACTAAGCGAAATCCAACGCGATTACACCTTTGCTATGCAATCGCGACCCTTGGTCTGCCCCTATATTACGCGCACCAAATCCTAAACTATTCCAATCGTCTAAATGTCAAACTCTCGCAAACGTCCGGATTCGAACAGGATTTGGTGCATATAATTAGGCGCCACTGGGAGTTAGTCTCTTTAGAAAAGTGGTTTATCTTGATAAGTAGAATAAACCTCCTTACTTTTTTATCGAACCTGTCTGCAACACCCCATTCCGGAAGGATTAAATGCACGCAGAATCTGAACAAATTGTGTGTGCACTACAAATTTGGTAAGCTACCCTTGACGTAAGAAGTGCGATTATTACCATTTTTGCTTCAACCTAAAGGCGGACTAGGAACAATAACTAATTTAATTTCATTGTCCACAGCGGCTTCAGTGTTTGCGTGTGTAACCGGCAACATATATTCAAACCGGTGTCGGTACAAGCGATGTGGTAAGTTCATGGACACATCGTTGATAGTTCTCGAGGTAAAGAGTATATAGATGGATCATCCTAGCTAGGAGATGAAATCGGATTTATGATAGCTTGACATAACTCTCGACTGTCCTAAGACGTTACAGCATCAAATAGTATAAAAACCCTTAGAATAAACCTGACAAACCCGAGGCCCTAATTAGATCTGGACTGTGGTGAACTGGTGAACTGGAAGCTAAGGTGTTTTACAATCTTGAGCGTAAGCGAGCCTGGTAGATTAGACTACAAGAGATTGTCAATTTCGTTAGCGAAAAAATACTTATTGGTATCACTCCCGACAGTACCTATCGCGCACCATGCCCTACTCTGGACCGTAGATTGGAGAAATTGGAGCGGTGCATTCAGAAGAATATTTTCAAATAAAATATTCAATCTGGTCCTTATTTCTATATAATGTGTCGGTTTTCAATGACAACTAGTAGGATGGATGAAAAAAAAATCATCCTATTACTCCTACTTGATGCGTTTGTGCATCAATTGGATGAAAACATCTAACACGGGTAGAATTAACACCCACACCATAATCGCTAGCTCGCTACGTACACTTTAATCTAGTCTATAACGCTCTAACGCGGCTTCTTCAAGGTTAATAATCTGTTAGAGTGTTAGCAATTGTTAGTTCTTTTTTAAGGAACTGACAACTGCTAATGGGCCAGTTTCTGAATTGAGAATTTCGCTAAGTAAATAGTTAACTGTAGTGCTGTGTCTTCGAATTTCTCAGAAAAGAGCGTGACAGAACGTTACTTAAGTATTTGGTTAGCGAAATTCTCAATTCAGAAACCGGCCCTAAGTAACGGATTGTTAGCAATGGGGAACTTGCACTAAAAATGTTTTAATGTGATCAGAGAGGCCATGTTAAAAGATAAATAAACGTGGTATTGTTTTCTCTACGACTTATACTTTTCATAATATAACCTGTCAAAAATTCAATATAATCGCGTGGTACAAAAACGCGCAATACAAATTGGGCTCAAACTGACATCACAACTTGCACATAACGCCTTATGATGTAAGAAGCGTTGATCAATATTTGAGTTATCTCCTGAACGAATGTTTTTATGCATGTACAACCTTATAAGAAAACGTTCAGAATTAAACGAAAAAACTAAATCTTTTTTTTTTAATATTGTTATTAGAGTACTTAATATTTCGCATTCTTTGTGACCCCAAAAAAATGTTTTTATTGTTTTATTTTTAAATTTTTCCTAAGTTCATATATGAATTCTTTGGCATAAAGGCAATGTCACTCCAAGTTCCAATTTGTTAGTTGCCACACAATGTTAGCAATTGCCAGTTCTTCTGTACCCAGTGAAACATTATAGGATAACTTTGTTGTCCGTCCGTCCGTCTATCTGTCTGTCAGTCCGTCTATCTGTCTGTCCGTCCGTCTTTCCGTCCATCTGTCTATCAAGAACCTTTTTCTCAGGAACGGAAAGCTATCAATTTGAAATAAACACGAAATAAAAAAATTAAGCAAATTTCTAAGTCAAAAGATATAAGTATCATAAAACCGTTATTTTCTGTGTGGAATGCAAACAAAATCGTAACATTGCAACAGCTTATCACAATAAAATTGACCGAATAGCACTTCAAAATGACATAATTAATATAGATCTTGGTCCCGTATACACTAATAATGATCCTGATACAGCAATGACATATTTAAGTGAAAAAATCCAATCAGCAATTCAAAAAAATACAACCACTGTAAAACTATCCACACGGAAACGCATTATCAAGCCGTGGATTACCGCGGGCTTACTCAGGTGTATTAAAAATCGCGATCGGTTACATAAAAAACAAAAGCATTCTCCAAACAATGAAATTATCAAGTTAACATATCCTAGATACCGGAATTATTGCAATGCATTATTAAAAAAAATTAAAAGGGATTATGAAAGGGATCTAATATCTAAGGCTGGAAATGATAATAAACAATTATGGAAAGCGATAAAAGAAATTACTAATACAGCTAAGATAAAAAAGACTCCACTTGAATTATTAAAACAATCCGCTTCTCCTAATCAATCTGTGAATGAAATAAATGAATACTTCATTAATGTTGGGATGAAATTAGCAGAAAGAATTGATAAAAACAAACTTAAGACCAGTACCAAGCAATCAATTGTTCGTCAAAACCTGAAGTCGAATCCGAATTCATTCGTATTCCTCCCTACAGACGAAGAAGAAATAGAAAGTCTATTAAATGGTCTAAAAAAATGAAAGCTCCGTTGGTTATGATAAAATCTCAAACAAACTTTTAAAAGAATTTAAGTTATTTATTGTTCCTCCTCTTACACACATTTTTAATAATTGTATCCAATTTGGCGTATTTCCCACAAACCTAAAAAAATCAATTGTCTCTCCAATTTACAAAAGCGGAAATAGAGACCTTATGCAAAACTATAGACCAATTTCGATTCTACCATCCTTATCAAAAATTTTAGAAAAGATAATTAATAACAGATTGATAGTCTTCCTAGAGAGCAATAACCTCTTATCAGAAAATCAATATGGTTTTCGTAGAGGTAAATGTACAAATGACGCAGTCCTTGGCTTGACAAATTATATTGCCTCGAATTTAGACAATGGCAAAAAAGTGCTTACAATATTCTTGGATTTAGCCAAGGCCTTTGATACGGTCACTGTCTCCCAGTTGTTAATAAGATTGGAACAAATTGGTGTGAGAGGTAACGAAATCAATATTTTTAAAAGTTATCTCAGTGACAGAACCCAAAGTGTCAAGTTAGGTGCATATGTTAGCGATGAGCGCGCTATATTACACGGAGTCCCGCAATGAAGTATACGGGGGCCCACGCTGTTCCTAGTGTATCTAAATGAACTGCTTGAAATAAAACACAATGGAAAAATTATATCGTATGCTGATGACACAGCCTTGTCTTTTTCGGGTAATACTTGGGAAGAGGTCTATAATACAGCGCAAACTGAATTCACTGGTGTAAAGGAATGGCTTCAAAATAATACTTTAACTCTAAACATTGATAAATCTAAATACATTACTTTTGCAATTCGAGAATCGGCCGCACTCAACCCTAACCTTAAACTAATCGCACATGACTGTTCATCTCCCCGGTCACAAAGTTGTCCCTGTCCAATTTTAGAAAAAGTTAAATCTATAAAATATCTTGGTATAATGATTGATAAAAATTTAAATTTCAAAGAGCATATTGCACTTGTCAGTGCACGTATCCGTAAATTAATATATGTATTTAAGAATCTTCGCCATGTACTTGATCCAATTCGCATGAAGCAAACGTACCTATCACTCTGCCAATCACTGATTACATATGGCATTACCTCTTGGGGTGGCTCTAACAAATCATCCTTAAATCAATTGGAAATCTCCCAAAGAGCCGTACTTAAAGTGTGCACATTTAAGCCCTTCTTTTTCCCCACCTCAGAACTTTACAAATTCTGCGAAGTCCTAACAGTGCGTCAACTCTTTCTGAACATTCTAAGCTAATTTTCGACCTTTCACAAACGGCAAGTCGTAGAAATGTTAATGTCTGCAAATTCAAACGCCGTTTTCGCACCTCTTTTAGTCAACGATTTATTGAATTCCTGGGTCCTTTTGTTTACAATAATGTTAATAAAGTGATCAATATCTATCAAAAAAGTAAATCTGATTGTAAGCGGATGGTTTCAAAGTGGCTTCAACAATTGACTTACGAAGGAACAGAAAATATAATTTCGATTTCGGTTTCAAAATAGAACAAATATCAGCAGGTTAAAAGGGAAAATAATAATTCATATTGATTAGTTTACCAACTACTTTAACACCTATAATATAATACAAACAACACACCCTCTCTACACACACACACACACACACACACACACACACACACACACACACACACACACACACACACACACACACACACACACACACACACACACACACACACACACACACACACACACACACACACACACACACACACACACACACACACACACACACACACACACACACACACACACACACACACACACACACACACACACACACACACACACACACACACACACACACACACACACACACACACACACACACACACACACACACACACACACACACACACACACACACACACACACACACACACACACACACACACACACACACACACACACACACACACACACACACACACACACACACACACACACACACACACACACACACACACACACACACACACACACACACACACACACACACACACACACACACACACACACACACACACACACACACACACACACACACACACACACACACACACACACACACACACACACACACACACACACACACACACACACACACACACACACACACACACACACACACACACACACACACACACACACACACACACACACACACACACACACACACACACACACACACACACACACACACACACACACACACACACACACACACACACACACACACACACACACACACACACACACACACACACACACACACACACACACACACACACACACACACACACACACACACACACACACACACACACACACACACACACACACACACACACACACACACACACACACACACACACACACACACACACACACACACACACACACACACACACACACACACACACACACACACACACACACACACACACACACACACACACACACACACACACACACACACACACACACACACACACACACACACACACACACACACACACACACACACACACACACACACACACACACACACACACACACACACACACACACACACACACACACACACACACACACACACACACACACACACACACACACACACACACACACACACACACACACACACACACACACACACACACACACACACACACACACACACACACACACACACACACACACACACACACACACACACACACACACACACACACACACACACACACACACACACACACACACACACACACACACACACACACACACACACACACACACACACACACACACACACACACACACACACACACACACACACACACACACACACACACACACACACACACACACACACACACACACACACACACACACACACACACACACACACACACACACACACACACACACACACACACACACACACACACACACACACACACACACACACACACACACACACACACACACACACACACACACACACACACACACACACACACACACACACACACACACACACACACACACACACACACACACACACACACACACACACACACACACACACACACACACACACACACACACACACACACACACACACACACACACACACACACACACACACACACACACACACACACACACACACACACACACACACACACACACACACACACACACACACACACACACACACACACACACACACACACACACACACACACACACACACACACACACACACACACACACACACACACACACACACACACACACACACACACACACACACACACACACACACACACACACACACACACACACACACACACACACACACACACACACACACACACACACACACACACACACACACACACACACACACACACACACACACACACACACACACACACACACACACACACACACACACACACACACACACACACACACACACACACACACACACACACACACACACACACACACACACACACACACACACACACACACACACACACACACACACACACACACACACACACACACACACACACACACACACACACACACACACACACACACACACACACACACACACACACACACACACACACACACACACACACACACACACACACACACACACACACACACACACACACACACACACACACACACACACACACACACACACACACACACACACACACACACACACACACACACACACACACACACACACACACACACACACACACACACACACACACACACACACACACACACACACACACACACACACACACACACACACACACACACACACACACACACACACACACACACACACACACACACACACACACACACACACACACACACACACACACACACACACACACACACACACACACACACACACACACACACACACACACACACACACACACACACACACACACACACACACACACACACACACACACACACACACACACACACACACACAAAGAGAGGAACAAATAACAAATAACTTCTATTAGTTTGATTTTGCTTTTGTTTTTATTTATATAAATTAATTTTCTAAGCAATAGATTATAGCTACGATCACTTCTGTAACTAGAAACTGACCCATCTCATCGGGGAATTGGCACTGCTTGCTATAATACAGGTGTCCAGCCTAGCATAGCAACAGAAGCTAATATAATGTATATGATTCATAAACTAGTTGTAATTATAAATTGTATCAACTCTGTACGATTTGTGGAAATAAATATATTCTTATTCTTATATCACATTTTCCGTACAATCAAACTCACTATCAAAACAAAACCGTAGAATAATAAAATTTGGCAAGAAGCCCTGACCAAGTTATCATTTGGTCGGAACTCTCTAGGGCGCTTGTTGTACTTTGACCAACAGACGACTAACATAAGAGAAACCAGGGGCCTATTTCATAGAACTATAATAAAATTCATGGTCTACTATGACAATTCTATGTACATTGCAGTCGATTAACCCACAGATTAACAATTGAGATGACTCTGTTACGCATTGTACATCGAATTGACATTGTAAACCATGAGTTGTAGTTCTATGGATTGGGGCCCAGGGGTTAAACTTTGGGTCTGGCACTCAGGTCGGCACTGCAGACGCTACACCGGGCCAGCGGGCGCGCGCGCGAGCTCAACCACTTCGCGGGCGGCGCCTCGCATGCGTGGGCCGAGTATTACGAGGAGCGGGTCGGCTCCGACCGCTCCTGCCTTAACGAATGGAATGCCATGGATTGCATCGAGTCGCGCCGCCCGCCGTCTCCTGACTCGCTGCGCCTCAAGTGAGTCGCTTTTACTCAAGGTTGATATATTTAGACAGATTCCTCCATCGCCTCGCGCGCGTGAGCCGAGTACGATGAGGCGTGGGTCGGCTCCAACCATTCCTGCCTCAACAAATGACACGCCTTGGACTGCATCGAGTTGCGACGCCCACCGTCTCTATATTTAGACAGATTCGTCCATCGCCTCGCGCGCATGAGCCGAGTACTATGAGGAGAGGGTTGGCTCCGACCACTCATGCCTCAACAAGGGGCATGCCTTGGTCTGCATCGAGTCGTTCTGCCCACCGTTTCTTGACTCGCGGCGAAATCAGTTTCTTTTCCCCAATGTCAGATATCAGCCATTTGACGCCCACTGCAGTTTTCTGTGGTTTTCATAACCATGAGGGGTTTTGCCATAATCGCCACGCTTGGCGGGCGAGTTGGCGATCGCAGTATGCGGTTGGAATCTCAGGAAGACGCTGCTGCCCGTCTCCTGGCAATTTATTTCCTTAGTCGCCCTCTACGACATCCACGGAAGGAAATGGAGTGATGCTATTCCTAATCCGGCGCCACACGGGCAAAGTAGATATATTTAGACAGATTCATCGATCGCCTAGCACGTGTGGACCGAATACTACGAGGAATGGGTCGGGTCCGACCGCTTTTGCCTCAACGAACGTCATGCCATGGACTGCATCGAGTCGCGCCGCCCGCCATCTCCTGACTCGCTGCGCCTCAAGTCAGTTTATTTTCCTCAAGGCTTAGACAGATTCGTTCATTGTCTTGCGTGGGCTGATATCGCTACTACCTCAACAAGGAGTACGCCATGGACTGCATCAAGTCGCGCCGCCCGCTTTCCTTTGCCATGATCGATGTTTATTTGTGGAATGTAGGTGGATATATAAGTTGTTAAACACATTTATTCTACATTCTGCTAAAAAGCATACAAAAATTTTCATTAACTAGGTGCAGTTTAACATGCAATAAGTACTATGTCAAATTTATAAGAAATCAAAGAGTCACAATCAAAGTCATCGTGCATAGGTAAGTTAAAGTGGCTCAACAGTTATTTGCAGAATCCTTTGTCATTTAAATAGTCAACAATA
The DNA here is from genome assembly GCA_963969515.1 of Yponomeuta evonymella. Lineage (NCBI taxonomy): Eukaryota > Metazoa > Arthropoda > Insecta > Lepidoptera > Yponomeutidae > Yponomeuta > Yponomeuta evonymella. The sequence goes on from OZ018346.1 coordinate 10,893,095, forward strand.
GAATAATAATATTTTTCAGTCAGAATCAATTTTAGCTTTAATTTAAAATTATTAATGTCAAGGTTTTTAATATCATTCGGAATTTTATTATAAAACTTTGGTGCTAGTCCAATTACACTTTTACTTAGTAGGGCTGTTTTTGAAGTAACATTTTGAAGCCTATGAGGATTTCTTGATCTATTAGTTTTTGTAAACAATCCCTTGTAAACAAACAATCCATCCCTGAAATGAATCTGCCTGGGAGGTCGGACGGTGGACTAAGGCTGTCACAGGGTGGTGGTCGGCAACTGGCCGTTTTTTGTCGGTAGAGCAATGGACGATACTGGCATGGGACTGGGAAGACTGGCATAACGCTGAAGAGACATATGCTGAGCAGTGGGCGTGTTTCATGGGCTGTATAGATAGATCCATATTTGATCAATGCATTAATTGGGCTCGGTACAACGATACATTTAGACAGTCCGAAGTGTCAACATATGTACTTATGTATTTTACTGTTCTAGTGATTATTTTTTTAAAGAATCCTCCCAGTAGTGCGGTACAGAATCATAGTGCAGGTTACATATAACAACACAAGGAAAACACAAAATCTAATTGTTGATTTCAGTGTAAATAATAATAACAACGAATCGTAATGTTTAATTAACAGCCGATCCGCAGAACCCGCCACACCGAGTCTCGGTCAACCCAATTATTAAGTACTTGCTGTACTTGCGATTGAGTTTGCGTTGGATTCCGATATAATGTATCCTTTGTTTTTATCGTGCTTTTTCATGATTGAGTGTTTCAAATATCTAAACAACCAAGATATGTTGAGGAAAAGATGCTAAACAGTCTAAACTCTTTAAGGCCTTCTGCCAATCCCTGTACACTTGTGGCTTGTGGATGAGCTATACGCAGAGGGCCATCAGCGCCCTTCGGGTACAATACAACAATGTTTTTAAGATGTTGTTGGGGCTGCCGCGATTCCGCAGCGCATCGGGGATGTTTGCTGAAGCCCGTGTGGACGGCTTTGCGGCCATAATCCGTAATCGCGTGGCCTCCCTGATGAGCATAATTCGTGGCGGTCCCAACGGCATCCTGAGGCGCTTAAATGATAGGGCGGATAGCCCGTTTTTGAAGCACCACTCCAAGGTGCATGTAAATGAAATAATTTATTAATTTATTTATAATTTACTATAAAAAATACATCTTACTAACATAGACTAAGCTTGTACTAACAACTCTATGGATTTGTTTATTTAAAATAAACGTATATAATAATAATTAAATAAAGTAGGAAGGCCTGTCTGTATGTCGCATATTTTTTAAATACATTTTACTATGTGATGTCTAAACATCAGGTAGTGAGTTAATTAAGCGTAAAGCTAGTGTATCGTCTTGTTTATGTCATGTTTCTAAGGTGTTCAGTTCACATAACTCAGCGCGTGAATTCGCCTATTCGCGGAGAGCAAGCTTGGTGGTAAAGACCATACTGTCTCTCTGAGAGTAGTCCTGTGCCGGCAGTGGGTGATTCCGGGGGTATTCGAACCCCCCAGCATTTATTTATAACTTTGTTTTCTAAGAGCTACTTGCTTCAAGTCTCTGGATACCTATGTATGTTCTCAGATAAATACGTTTCCTAGGCGAGTAAATAGCTGATTGACTGGCTGGTCAAGTTATCCATGGATAGCTCAGTTTTTAAATTGATTACTGAACATGAACTGTCTATTCGCAGACCGCGTGAGCGCGACGAGACGGAGCGCGTGATCCGGTGCACGCTTAAGGAAATCATGATGAGCGTGGATCTTGACGAGGTGACGAGCAAAGTGATCCGAGGCCGCCTTGAGGTGGACTTGGACATGGACCTCGCCGAATACAAGTCGTTTATAGATCAAGAGATGCTCACGATCCTGGGCCAGATGGACGCGCCCACCGAGATCTTCGACCACGTGTACCTGGGCTCCGAGTGGAACGCCAGCAACTTGGAGGAGCTGCAGCGGAATGGGTTAGTATTTATTCATGGGTCCGTATTGGATTCTCCCAAAAAACAGCCAGTCAGTGGTATTGTCAGAAGATGAAATTGTGATCTGCTCCGCTTGAAAGACGCACAGATATTATTAACAATCCTCTGAATTGACAAGACTGCATGGTCCATATCCTTGTAAGGGGATGTTCATGAATTCATTCATTATTTCCAGTTTGGTGAGATTTGGTATGATGTAGCGTGCCCCTTCCGTGAGATTTCCCGGATAAAATTGGGCAATCACCGTAAGAAAATATTACAAATTGTTGTAGTGGAACATAAAATTTACTATATTCTCTGAATTACAAAGTTAATATGAGATTTTTATTGACCTTCTAAATCAGTTACGGTTTAAGCTTGACCCTCCCCACATTTATTGCCGGTAATTAACTATTCGCCTGTTAAAGTATTTAATGTTTTCTGTTACAGAGTCCGGCACATACTGAATGTGACGAGAGAAATAGACAACTTCTTCCCGGGTATGTTCGATTACCTAAACATTAGAGTATATGACGATGAGAAGACTGACCTGCTGAAACATTGGGACAATACGTTTAAATACATAAACAAGGCCAGAAACGAGGGATCGAAAGTGCTAGTCCACTGCAAAATGGGTATCAGTAGATCGGCGTCGGTCGTGATAGCCTACGCTATGAAGGCTTACAACTGGAACTTCGACAGAGCACTGAAACACGTGAAAACAAAACGAAGTTGCATCAAGCCGAACACCAACTTTCTGAATCAGCTAGAGACCTACCAGGGCATACTGGACGCGATGAAAAACAAGGAGAAGTTGCAAAGGTCCAAGTCGGAGACGAATCTGAAGTCGCCGAAAAATACGTGCAAGACGGAGAGCAAGGCGATGGAGTCGGCGCGGCGCGCGCTGGCGCGGGTGTGGGGCGCGCGGCCGCGCTCGTGGTCGCCCGACTCGCGGCTGGCCGCCTCGCTGCTGCCGCCCACCTCCGTCTCGCTGGAGAACCTGGTGGCCGAGACGCGCCACATGCTCATGCCGTGCGCCAGCGGCTGCTACAGCGTCTCCCCGAACCAAATCATCCGGCTCAAGGAGGACGCCGCGCCGTCCGTCAAGCACCGCGTCAACGAGATCGAGAACGCCGCGGGCGACCGCCGCGACCCGGCCCGCCGCAGCCAGCGGCTCAACTTCGCCGCACACGAGCCCTCCGGACACAGGTCCGCCGAGACCCTCACCACGCAGACGCCCGAAACCAACAAACAATTGCAAATATCGCCGTTGAGAAATTTAAGTCACAAATATAGTTTTAGCACGGAAGCCGATAAAATACACACCTGGGATCCCGGAGAGCCCGACTGGCCTAGGCCCGTGGACGTTCGAAGCTCGAACGATAGTGACAATATAGTGAAGAGTGACAGTGGTATTATAGACGTGAAGACGAGAACTTTTGACGCTTTTTCAAATTTAGTAGATCGTATTATAGAGAGTGACGACAAGAAGCAAATGGACGAAGACGGTTTGCCTCCTAGTCGACAAAGTTCGTGGAGCTCGTTCGACAGCGCGGTGGTGCCCGACCTGTCGCGCCACTCCTCCTGGGGCTCGTACGACACGCGCGCCGCCAAGAGCACCTTCGCCGTGCGCGACGACAACAACAAGCGCGCCAAGGAGCGCGCCGAGGACCGCCAAGCCAAGCGGGAGGAAGACCAGCGGAACGACCTGGCCATCATCACGGAGCACTTCGAGGCCCGCGGCAGGCGGCCTCGCAGCCGGACCCCCGTGGACATATCCGTGAACGAACGCAAATTCAACGAAACCTGTGCCATATTGAAGGAGTTAGCGGAAGCGCAAGCGCGCATGGCGGGCGCGCGCGCGGGCGGCGCCTCCACGTGGTGCGGGCGGCTCAGCGCCTCCGCGCCCTCGGACACGTGGCTGCGCGCCGGGCCGCGCCGCCGCCGCCTCGCCGCCGCCTCCCACCCCGACCTGTCCGCGCCGCGCGCCGCGCCCGCGCACCGCGCCCCCGCGCCCTCCCCCGCCGGCCTCGTCAGCAACCTCAAGAAGGAGTTCGAGGCGCTCTCCGGCTCCGCGGCCAAGGGCGACGACTCCCCCGACCCCGAAGGCGACTCGCCGCGCCGCTCCGGGAAATCCCGCAGCCTGCCCTCGGACCGACCGACGTACGGCCAGCTCCTCTCCGGCGAGGATCTCTCCGTGAAGGACCTAGTCGTTAAGTACGATACTCATCCGTGCCGGCCCAAATGCGATTCCGCCTGTGAAAGTGGCCGAGCGAAATCGTCGAGCGAGTTGGGTGCGAAGAAGTGTAAGCTAAACGCGGAGGGAGAGGGCAGGGTGCGCGGAGGCGCCGCACCGTTTCTTCGCAACTCGTTCTGTGGCGTGACGCGCGGCGGGTTGACGGGCCCGGCGGGACTGGCCGCGGGCTCGGCAGAGCGTCCCCCAATCGCGCCCAACGTCGTCATGAATTACCCGAACGTGGTGGTGTCAACTGTGATGTCGAAAGCTCAAAACAAAAAACAATTGCAGCACGGGAAAACCCATCCTTTAACGAGGCTCAATAATTTGAATCGGTCAAATAATAGATGTTCAAACCCTGTATATAATACTATGTAGAATTGTAGAATATTTATGTTCTTTATTTATTGTGAATTCTTGCCAAACTCGATATTTTATCTTTGTAGAGTTTTATATACAATTTACACAAATGAAATCACAGTGTATTTGTTTATCACATAAAATTGTATTAAGCGACATACTTGTGCGTAGAAAATGATGATGTTATAAAAGAGAGAATAAATTCAATACAACTGATGTACAACTATAATACAATGCCTTTCAAATTCATGCTGAACTCCGTGTTTAGGAAATGTAATTTCCTAATAATATTATTACCTAATAATTATTTTGACATTATGCGCCCCACTCATCTTGCAAGACAGCAACTTATCATAAGAAGTAATAAACTATTTAATCAGCAATAAGAATCGGTGCTTACGAATAAATATAATTTTAATATCACCCAAAATCAACAGTCTGTAGTCGCTTACCCGTTACATAGGCCACCCTCGGAATGCTTTGTATATCACTGGGCGGTTTGAACTTCGTAGCGACTTTTGATGGCTTGCGTCTCACTAATCCAAAGTCGAAGGCGTATATCGCGCCAGGGTTATTCTTGATTGAACACTCAGTCTGGAATAGGTTTTGAAGGCACTTCAAAAATAGTAATAGGTTTAATGTAGTTAAAAAGCTATAAATTGAACAAAAATATAACACTATAAAATAAAGCTTTTTAAATAACAGAAAGTGGCTTTAAAAGGTATGACTGTAGTCTGTCCTGATAGAATCCCGATGACGATTAATTGATCCCGATACGGCGATAAGAGGCCTATGCGCAAAATTAAACTTACCACTTTCAAGTCGATATCGACCACTCTCAGGGTATTGCCGTCAGAGCCTCCACACACGATGAGCGGCGTCTGCGGTACCATTTTGCCACAGTACAGTCGGCACTGATGCTTGTCCGGCACGATAGTATCGATCAGTTTGCAAGAACCGTAGTCCCAAATCTGTATGTTGTTTTGATCTTGCCAGGAGCACGTCAGTATCTGAAACATTTGCATGACCGACTGACTGGTCAACCTTTACATTTATTTATAGTTCTTATCGCAAAGGGAATTCAGGAGTTAAATGGTGCTGTCGTGTGTACGGGTAAAATCATCATCATCATCATCAGCCATTTGACGCCCACTGCAGGACATAGGCCTCATGGTTTCCATAACCATGAGGGGTTTTGCCATAATCGCCACGCTTGGCAGGCGGGTTGGTGATCGCAGTATGTGGTTGAAGTCTCAGGAAGATGCTGCTGCCCATCTCCTGGAAGTTTATTCCCTTAGTCGCCTTCTACGACATCCACGGGAGGAAATGGAGTGACGCTATTCTTAATCCGGCGACACACGGACGGGTAAAATAGAAAAGAATATTATTTATTGCACATCAGGGAAATATTACAATACCTACTTATTTTAAAAAGATTACAGCACAGTCAAGAGCACATACATTACACGCACATACTTATTTTAATTGCGAAATTATCACTTTTAAGGGGCGACAAAATTTTACAATAAATAATAATAGTTATTTGTTATGCAAGGCTGCAAAGTTAATTTTTGGCGCGAGTACCTTGTATTGAAACCTGAGCAAGCGAAGGATTCTAGGATTGAGCCACGAGCGAAGCGAGTGGTTCAAATATAGAATCCTGAGCGTAGCGAGGGTTTCAAAGGTACGAGACGCTAAATAACTTTGCTGCCGAGCGCAACACACAACTTTTCACCTCACTAAAGCGAGGAAAATGTTAGGTGCAAGAAAAACAGTTTTAATAAATATTAAATTACTGTTAATTTATATCTTCGTCGCTGCTCGTTCGTTCGCTCATATTTTATGATTTCTTTCGATTTTATCAAAAAACAAACCAAAATAATGGAAGTAAAGTGAATTCAATAAAGAGAAGAAAATTTTAAAGTTTTTTTTTAAATAAAATTTTCTTGCCGGCCAGTGCGATTCTTTAAATGAGGCTGGCGCATGACATGAAATAAGTATTTGCATTTCAATCATCAATGGAGTGGCTGCAGAGAATATAAACTATTACGAAACCAATGAGGTTCTATATATATGTAATTTATTGTACGAAACGTTTATTGAATAAAAATATTCGAATTTTAAAAACACTTTCCACGCTAGCGGATAAAGTGTGATTTTCCACGCAGATTTCGAATGATAAACAGAGCTTTTACGAGCTAGTGAGGTGAAATATTTTTTCATAACAAATAACTATTGTTAATTTTTGAACCATTTAATATTTTTGTCGCACTTACAATTCGAACCGATAAAAATGAGGGGTATTCTGTACAATATGGGGACGTTGAATTGAACTTTAAAACACAGGTATTGATATGCTAATCATCAAGAATACAATTTCCTGCAGGAACTACTATCCATTACGTAAAAAAAACTTGACAAAAAAAACCGAAAAAGGATACGGTTCTGAAACATGCGCCTTCTTCACCCCAAAACCTGTAGGTAGTTAAATTATGTTAGGTTTTCTCGTAAACTCACCACATTAATTACTTTTATATACTATGTCGAAATCAATTTGGTCATGGCTAGGTTACTTAATTGAAACAGTAAAACTTACTGGAACAGAAAACCCTGTGCCACACAAATAAAAACCGACTAAGTGCGAGTCGGACTCGCGCACGAAGTGTTCCGTACCATTATCTATACAACATTTGAATATTTTAAGCGTCTACCTGTTGCCGTTATGAATATCGAGCAAAAAAAGGCAAAAATTCACGTGTTTTATATAGGAGCCCCCCCTTAAGTATTTGTTTTGTTCTGTTTTTAATATTTGTTGTTATAGCGGCAACAGAAATACATCACCTGTGAAAATTTCAACTGCCTAGCTATCACGGTTCATGAGATACAGCCTGGTGACAGACAGACAGACGGTGAAGTCTTAGCAATAGAGTCCCGTTTGGCACCCTTCGGGTACGGAACCCTAAAAATTGTCTAGCTACTAGGGGGAATACCTTTTCCACTTATCTCTACTGATAAAATAATTCAGGAAATTGGTATCATCATATTGAAAAAGCGGTTCCACATTATCTGATCCGATATCGGGGTAAGTAAAATGTATGAACCTATCTTTCATATTGTCCGTCCCGATATCGGATATCGGAGCCGACATATTTCATACATTTTACCTACCCCGATATCGGATCGGGTGTCCGACACCGATATCGGATTGGATAATGTGGAAACGGTCTTAAAAAATATTTTTAAAGAAATTGGCTGAAAAACAAGCAATTTCAGGAGCAGTGGCGCGTGTTTGGAAAAAGGCATAGAACAAATAATTTCGCAGAAGCCTGGCATTTCAATATTAATAACAAAAGCAACAGAAAAAATCAGTTTATACGCTTTATTGAAATTACTAGCTATTGCCCGCGACTTCGTGCGCGTGGTAATTTTGATGTGTATTTTTCCGGGATAAAAAATAGCCTATGTGCAAATCCAGACTATAATCTATTTCTGTGCAAAATTTCATTCGGATCCGTCTAGCCGTTTTTGCGTGAAAGAGTAGGTACCTAACAAACATCCATCCATACATACAAACTTTCGGGATGAAGTCTATCAGGAGTCAGTTGAAAATTCATCCACCAAAAAAACGTCGGGCCAGGCGCAATGTAGGGTTCCGTAGAAAGAGGGTTTTTTATCTGCTTTACAGAACTAACAACTTCATCGAAGAAATTTTTAATGGATTTTGTACGAAATTTTACTTTTATAAGTTGGTTGCCCATTACTCGTTAACTAGTAAACCCTACTTAGCCGGTGATACTTTTCCTTTTTCTTATTGTTTTACGTTCTTATATAATTTAAATCATCTCTTGGGAGTATTTTTCACTGATTGGCCGCCCTCAATATCGGACCCATCTGGGCTTGGGCCTAGTTGGCCTAAGGGAAAATCCACCCCTGTGGGTACGTGTACTTGGGCTTCATTATGCGCACCAAATCCTGTCGGAATGTTGACCTTTGCAATAGCAACTAGTGTGAAATTTGACAGTTGAAGGAGTGGAATCGTTTAGGATATGGTGTACGAGCTTACCACCCTCCCAGGCTTGTCAAAGTCGAGTCCCTCGCCGCACACGTGCACGCCGGTGAAGTACCGCGTGGCGTACGGCTGCCGGTCGTCCCAGCACATCACCGTGTCATCCCACCCCCCAGAGATCAGCTCGTGGTGCGATTTCGGATTGAACGCGCACGCGAATATCCTCGACGTGTGCCCGTCCGTCTCGGTCCTTCGCCCGCTGCGAAAGCCCACTGATGTTAAAAACCAGAAAGTTTGGTTTTGTCCTGCAGCAAGAACGTTTTACCCATCCTTGTCTTACCCATCTTGCATTCATGTACAACTTCAAGAACTTCGTCTATCCTTCACAACGGGCTGACGATGTGCGGGCGGTACGCAGCTTCTCAATGATAAGTACAGATAATGCCATATTATCTTGGAATACCTACATTAGGTACATATGTACCTACATTAGGATTCTTTGTATCCATTAGATATCCATCCATAAATAAACTCGCGGCTGAATTACGGCGGGCCAAATGTGACCACATTTGACAAGGACGGGAGGGTGTCAAACATTCATGAAATTCGTGTGAAATAATTTATGGATGCCTCCTAAAAGTTGAATGAATAACTAGTCCGACGATGTCGTCTCGTGCAGTTGCGGTGATCGTCCAATGTAAAACAGTCTAAAACTCACCTAGCATAAAATGCCCTCTCCTGTGTCTGAGCTTCTTCGTCGTACATGTTCAGTTTGCAGTCGTCTCCGTAGGTTATAAACTTCGGGCACCGGGGGTGGTAGTTGAGTCCGAGCGTCTGTCTTTTCTCTCGTATAGTGTACAAACATTGATCATATTTGTATTTCCAGCATTTAATGCATCCATTAACATCTGAAAGTCCCATGCACAGTCGACAACATATCAACCTTTACATTCGTGCATTCCACTCACATACCTACATACGTTAATGTGCTGTCGACTATACAATCGAAAGCATATCAACCTATACGCGCATGCATTACATTCAGTGGCATTAGCGACTTTGCAACCTATATGTAAAGGTTGATGTGCTGTCGACTGTACCTAGGGGGTTTACATTTATTATGTAAGACAATTTTAACCGCTTTCGGACCCCCTCCTCCCCACATAAGATAAAAAAGCTGTATTTCAACCCTACAGGTACATCTAACATATCAAAATGTCGTGTCACAGTGTTTGTTATCGAACTCCTCTGAAACGGCTTCACCGATTTTTATGAATTTTTATGTTATACTTGGTAGGTCTGACAATAACGTTTGCCAGGTCAACTGTAACCATATGTAAAAGTAAGACAATTTCGGACTCCCTCCCTCCCATCACTCCCTAATGGGAGACTATATCGTCATACGGTGGTCATACGTAATAATAAATGAACCCCTATTCAAAATACTTATCAATGGGGAACTTGTCTTAAATTTAGATTAGAGTGACATTGTTTTTATAGGTACGATAGATGACGTAGAAAAACTCAGAAAAAATAAAAACATAATATTATTTTATTTTACAGGACTCAAAAAATGCGAGAAGTCAAATTACTGTTGGTAATAATAAAAAAACTTATTACATTTAGTTCTCTCATTGAATTCTAACACCCTTTTTTATAAAAACGTGACTCCGCTAAGTCACTCCTCAGAGGCAGTTTATTTTATTCTATGGTTACATGTTTTCCTTTTAAAATCTCCACCACAGACTATTTTAATCGGTGTTTGTCGAGTGTTTTAAGGAATAGTGTTTTTCTAAATAAGACCGTAAACGTGTAACGTGACTCATAAATCATAATTTTTATGGGATAACTCAAATATTCATAAACGCTTCATTAATAATTTTGAAACGTTACGAGCATAATTTTGTGACGTCAAAGCTTGACAAAGCCCGCTTACGTATCACGTTAATAGAATTACTTTTCAACTTTCTTATACCTATTATGAAAAGTATTATAGTAGAAAAAAATTACCGCGATTATTTCTTAGATACCTATTGAAACTTACATGGTTTCTCCATTGAGATTAAAACATTTTTTATGCAATTTCTCTGTTATTATTCGTAGTCTATTATAGTGTGAGTGGTATAATACGAGAAATGTAGTCACGACACCGATAGGTGCCTTTTTTAGATAAGATAATGGTTTTTCGATAGCAACAAAGAAAGGCGATTAGGAAATTGGTCCGTTTATATAGAAAAAAACCGGCCAAGTGCAAGTGGGGAGGATCCGATCAGAAAGGATCGCCGAACTTGCGCACCGAGAGGAGAGATGTAGGTACCTACTAATTACATTACCATAAAAGCAGTCGGTTAATAATAGCGTCACACGATTGATTTGATTGCCCACTCGATTAGTGCACCATGGACGTTTGATTACTGACATGAATTTTTTTTTCGATAAGTATTGTTGATCGATTACAGTAATAATTGTTGGTAAAGGGGTATGTGTATTTTTTTTATAGAAGCTGGCATGTCCATCACCCGCCGCCATTTTGACTTTTTTCAAAGTTTCCGCGCACGATGAAAGTGGTTAATATGGATAGAGAATAATTAGACAAACAAAAAAAACTTCTAAAAAAACCTATTTGGAGGCTAAAAAATCCACACATGCCGGGACTTGAACCCGCGACCTCTGGCTAACCGTGCCAGCGCTCCTCAGCACAGTTTAGTACAACAAAAAGAAAAACAACAACAAAGTGAAAAAGCAAGAATGGGACGTGTCGTATGAAGTTGTACCAAAATCCCGCAAAGTATTAAGTAGACTAAATTGCCCGAAAATGTCATGAACGAAAAGTAACAAAAAGAAATGAGAATTAGGTACCTACCTACCTACTGTATATTATAGTCTTTTATACTCCGTTAGAACAAAATTCTCGCATCTCATTGGTCAATGCGCGTGGCTAGAGATAAGCGAAGACGGTCCGCTTCATAGGACGATTCCCCTTCAGCCACGTTCGTAACCAAATTTTCGTAACCAGTTACGAATGTGGACTTTTTATCGCTGTTTCGTAACCAGCTACAAGCCAGTTAGACGATTTTCTCGTACGAGCTCGTTACGTGGAATGGAGTTTAAACTGAAATCCCTAAAGAAGAGGGTCGCAAAATTTTCTTCCGCCCCGCGCGCTACGCTACTGATAAAACCTACTGCAGCGACTTGTAGATAAATCTTACAGGACGACAGAAGCATGTTGCTAATGGGATTGGCTTTGCTGACGGGCCGATGCTTGATGGCAGTCACCGGCCCCGAGTAGGCTCGCAGCTCGTCGTCGGCCAGCGTGTGCGTGCACTTCCCCGTCTTGCAGTCGAACAGGCGGATGGTGCCGTCCGCAAAGCCGCCGGCCACCTCCCTCGCGTCCTCGGTGTACTTGCAGCACATTATGTGCTTGTCCGTGTCTCTGGGGAAGGTAAGGCGTAGGGACGGGCTTATGAGAGAAAAATATCGAGATTATCGTATCGATAATATAGACTTGATATTTTTTCTCATTTTCAAATAATAATATCGATGAGCATTGATATTTTATCTGAAAAAAAACATTGATAATTGATTTGTTAAAAACATTTTCAGTATATCAATATATCTAATTAAAATTCGGTAAATGAAGTCACATGACGAAAAACTAAAATATAGAAAACTTTATTATGTGGGTAATTAATTTAACTAGTAATCACCGGATATACACATCAGAAGAACTGCTTCAGAAGGTCAACGTGTTAATGCGAAAAAAATATCGGAGTCTGAAAAATAGGTACCGTAAAAAATTTTTTTTTCTATGTATCCTAACTAAGGACGCAGTCTTTTGAAAAATCGATACAATTATCGATGTTCATATCGAAGGCTGGTAAATATCGATATCCGATATATCGACGATGCCAGCGCGATAATTATCGATATTTTCACTATTTTATAGCTCTCTAAAAATTTGGGAAATCAAAAGCAATATACAATCAAAGTCATTTATTAGATATCTAAAAAAAGTTTGCACACAGGGGAAATGATAATCACCTAAATAATCATCATCATCATCATCATCATCATCATCATTCAGCCACAAGAAGTCCACTGCTGGACATAGGCCTCCTCCATGGATTTCCAAAAAGGCCGGCAAGTGGCAGGAAGGCGCTGGATGCAGGCCGCTTCCAACCGGTCTTTTTGGAAATCACCTAAATATTTGTCATATTTTCATGTCTTAGTAAAACATGTTAGAAAATATGATGCGACTCACCCAACATGTTTTGTCAACAGAACCTAAGAATAGTAACTTTGTTAGCCTCTTCCCATTCCTGTTTTGCGTCACTGTAGCGCCTGCTTTGGAAAAAAATGTTCAGCAGGCATAGATGTGGCCATGATGAAAAGATGACGCATAGCTATGTGAGTGACATTAGCTACTAACCGTGAAAGGAGCTACCTCGTGAAACGCACTCTACCACAGACCACGGATATTTTGTTTTAATTTATCCTGTTAGGGAAAGACAAAGGTACTAAAGTAATACAGCCATGTCTGACCTTATTTGAAGTTGAAGAAAAAAGACCACAGATAGATTCGGTTTAAGACTACATTTTTTTTGTAACTTTCTACGGCTTTGGGCTCTTGCAGTTTTGATGCAATAGTTATTTATAATTGATTACATTTAATTTTAGTTAGTAATAGCAGGTAAATTAGAAATAAAATATGCCTAAATAAATATTTCAATGGTTTTATTATACCCTACCAAATGTCGATATTTTGGGTATTCCAATAATTCCAATTCCAATTTTAAGATATCGATATAAATGTCGATATTTTGGTGTCAATATTATCGATTTCCCGATATATCGTTGCAATCCTAATGATGACTTCTAGCCCCCGAACAAGCCGGTTTCCGAAAAGGTGTACGTTGGACCACATACATACGCTGCGGCAGATTATGCTGCAGACCGAGGAGTATAATCTGCCACTCTGCTTAGGGTTTGTGGCCTACGAAAAAGCCTTCGATTCGTTTGAGATATGGGCGGTACTTGAATCTCTTCAGCGATGCCAAATAAACTATCGCTACATCGAAGTGCTGAAGTTTTTGTGCAAAAAGTCCACAATGTCGGTCCAACTGCATTATCAGAATACGAATCCTATACATTTACAGCGAGGAGTAAGACAGGGATATGTAATATCTCCGAAACTGTTTACAGCTGCACTTGAAGACGTTTCAAACTTCTGAATTGGGAAGGATCTGGCATCAAATAAATAGCGAGTACATCACTCACCTTCGATTCGTCGATGACATAGTGATTATGGCTGAGACCATGGAAGATTTGAGTTCAATGCTCAAATGACCTAAACAGAGCTTCTAACAGAGTGGGTCTTAAAATTAACACGGACAAGACTAAGATAATGTCGAACTCCCATGTAGCACCCACTCCTGTCAACGTTGGCGGCTCTGACCTCGAAATTGTCGACCACAATGTATACCTAAGACAAACAGTCAAGTTAGGTGGGTCCAACTTCGAGAAAGAGGTCACTCGTCGAATCCAACTCGGATGGGCAGCATCAAGGTCGTCCAACGAGCAATGGAGAGAGTTATGTTAGGAGTTTCACTGCGTGATCGAATCAGGAATGAGGAGATCCGCAGAAGAACCCGAGTTACTAATCTAGCTCGAAGAATTGCTCAGTTGAAGTGACAGTGGGCGGGGCACATAGCTCGTCGGAGAGCTGATGGCCGTTGGGACGGAACAGTTCTGACCTGGCGACCGCGGACCGGACGACGCAGCAGCGTGGGCCGGCCTTCCCACCAGATGGTCTGACGACCTGGTTACGGTGGCAGGGAGTCGCTGGATGCGGGTGGCACCGGGAAGCTTGGAAAACCATGAGGGAGGTCTATGTCCTGTGGGCGTCAAATGATTTTTTAATTGTAAATTAAGAGAGTAATGTACCAACAAACTGTATCCACAGTTTGGTACTATTAAATATTGAAAATGGTTTTATAACGTGTGAATAAATATAAAAAAAATGGCTGATGATTATGAGATGTCATACGTTGCGCAACTGAGTAGGTAGTCCACGCATGTAAAGGTTGGTTTGGTTCTTCTTATCGTATCGATGGCAAACGTGGTTCGCCGACGTATTGAAAGGATTTTGTCAATGGACAACTTACACAAAAAATGTTTAATCTCATTGGTGTTAAAAGATAAATAACTCTCGTGTTAAAAGATAAATAACCGTGCTTAAGTTTTTTTTTATTTAAGTAATACTTTTCATGATATAACCTGTCTAAAAGTCATTTAGTCACGTGGTATATAACGCGTGCTCTAACTATGACGTCACAAATTGAAGGTAACGCCTTATAATTAATTTACGATGAAGAGTTTATCAATATTTGAGCTATCTCGTAAAATAATATTTTATGCATCTACCTTCTTATTACAAATCTTCTTAATTTCAATGAAAAAAATAGATACCTAACTACCTAAATCTTATATTTTGCATTTTTTGAGACCTGAATAAGCCCGAAATAGTAGATTGTTTACCGAGGGAGTAAAATACTATTTTTAAGGCGAGGGTGTTTCTTTGTTATGAAAAGTACACCACTCGAGCTTAAAAATAGTTTTACTCCAGAGGTGGACACTCTACTTTTTATCACCCTCTATGAGAAAATAAGTGAACGCAACCATATTATGAATAGTGTTATTTATTTTGTATCAGATTGTTAGCGTCTGATACGATACACTCTGGAGTTAATATTTCGTTATCACTGCTTGAAGACGCACTCATTTTTTCTCTAGTAAAAATAACAATGAAAATTAGAGAAACGAAAAGACGGAATGAATGCATTAGGCGCCTTTTCTCAGTTTTTTTTTGCTCGCGCGCGGTTTTCTTTTAAACAGCCAGCAATTTGTGCAACATTCTTCGTGTTCGTGAACAATGTTGCGCTGTGAACTTAGCAACAATAGCAACATGCGCGTTCCAAATTCAAATCACTTTTATTCCCTCAGGGAATAAAAACGCGTTTTAGTCCGTAGTCTTATAGAACCTCATTGGTTTCGTAATAGTTTATATTCTCTGCAGCCACTCCATTGATGATTGAAATGCAAATACTTATTTCATGTCATGCGCCAGCCTCATTTAAAGAATCGCACTGGCCGGCAAGAAAATTTTATTTAAAAAAAAAACTTTAAAATTTTCTTCTCTTTATTGAATTCACTTTACTTCCATTATTTTGGTTTGTTTTTTGATAAAATCGAAAGAAATCATAAAATATGAGCGAAGCTAGCAGCGACGAAGATATAAATTAACAGTAATTTAATATTTATTAAAACTGTTTTTCTTGCACCTAACATTTTCCTCGCTTTAGTGAGGTGAAAAGTTGTGTGTTGCGCTCGGCAGCAAAGTTATTTAGCGTTTCGTACCTTTGAAACCCTCGCTACGCTCAGGATTCTATATTTGAACCACTCGCTTCGCTCGTGGCTCAATCCTAGAATCCTTCGCTTGCTCAGGTTTCAATACAAGGTACTCGCGCCAAAAATTAACTTTGCAGCCTTGCATAACAAATAACTATTTTCATCCCCCCATCTTGGAAAGAGTATTTTTGCTCTTCGATATCTGAGTGCAAAAGCCGTTTTTATCCGCTAGAGGATAAAGTAAAGTGAATTTAGAACATCGAGTGCACTAAGTTTGTAAATTCAAAACATCATTAAACCTATTTACTTCTACCTCCATGGTGCCGAATTTATTATACTACTTTTTTAATTTGTTATAAACTCAGACTCGGAACCTCCTTTATGTTTTTTTGCATTTAGTCATTTCCTTGCTGAGGTGGGATGAAAAGTTACGTGGTGCACTCGAGTGCAAAGATTTTTCACCTCGTGCTCTTTTGATTCCCTCGCTAACGCTCAGCAGCGACGAAGATATAAATTAACAGTAATTTAATATTTATTAAAACTGTTTTTCTTGCACCTAACATTTTCCTCGCTTTAGTGAGGTGAAAAGTTGTGTGTTGCGCTCGGCAGCAAAGTTATTTAGCGTCTCGTACCTTTGAAACCCTCGCTACGCTCAGGATTCTATATTTGAACCACTCGCTTCGCTCGTGGCTCAATCCTAGAATCCTTCGCTTGCTCAGGTTTCAATACAAGGTACTCGCGCCAAAAATTAACTTTGCAGCCTTGCATAACAAATAACTATTTATGGTTTTAATTTTTTTTTTTAGTTTTTGTACGTTTTCTAAGATACGACGCAGCGTGGGAAGGCCCCCCACCAGATGGTCTGACGAGTGACGGTGGCGGGGAGTCGCTGGATGCGGGCGGCACATGATCGGGAAGCTTGGAAAACCATGAGGGAGGCCTATGTCCTGCAGTGGGCCTCGAATGGCTGATGATGATATAAAAACAATGACACTCCAAACTAAGTTTAATGCACATTCCCCATTAGCGCGAGGAGTTCGCTGATTGTTGCCCAGGGCGCGCCAGAAGTACAGGACTCAGTAGGTAGGTACGTTGTTCGTTCCTTAGTTTAGTTTGTCCTGTGGTTTGGTGAGTACTTAGCCTCATAATTGGGTCATTGTACGTAGCAGGGCTGAGAGATCACTCCAGCCAGCCAATCTTTCCAGAAAGCCAGCAGTGCATCAAGTTACCCGAAGGGATCCCAGCTTTCCGATGGTAGATATACGTTGCACTTCCACGCTCTCACAGTGAATAGTCACGTGGGCGGGTCGCACTGTTTCATCTTCCTTGAGGTATCCTCGGCATGAGACAATCGGTCAGTCCATGGTGTGGAAGTGTTTATTCAGTGGGCTGTGGCCCGTCATAAGTGGCACAGCCAGGCGCAGATTGTATCTCCTCAGACGCAGCAGGCTGCTTATGAGGCGCTTCAACATTCGTCCCTTTTGATCTTCTGACGTTTATCTGCTGTCGACTGTTTAGCGAACTTTCAAAATAATGCAAAACATAAAAACCTTTTGACCATCACCATTAGCCCATTCAATTTAACTTAAGTTAATTTACAAACGTCCTTCCCATCCTAGTACTCAGAACCACAACGATTTTTTTTCAAAGAAACCATGCCCGGGAATTAGGAAATGAAAGGCTTAGGAGAGCAGCACTGTATTTTTGTAGAAACGCATCTAGAATGGTAGGCTAGTTAGACTCGTGACTTCCGCACTTAGTATCATAGTTGGGCCATTGTTCATAGCAAGCTATGTAAATACCTCAGACACTAGGGTTTCCTCACGATTTTTTCCTTCACCGTTATTGCTACTACAACTTCACAAATGTACCTACGTAACCTTACAATTCAATGACGTAAGTAACCATTGAATTTTAAAACAAAGGCACGTAAGCGCCGTATAAAGTCTGTGGTATACAGACTTTACAAGGGAAATACTTTACCACAAACCATTTATACTGCGATCATGCATAGAAATAAATAAATAACACCGTTTACCTTTACCTCAGATTATTTAAGATGCATAATGTGTTTTAAGACATCGTGTTTTTATTAATAAGACTGTTGGTCTAGCTCAGCGTAGCTTTTGGGTCGGGCGTCAGTTTCAACACCCTTTACAATCTAATGGTCTTATTTATAAAAACATTATCCCTTAAATCACTCCTCAAAGGCAGTTTAAATAGTCTGTAGGAAAAGCGGTGGTAGCGGAGCGGCAGAACGCCGGTTTCTCATTCGGGAGGTCGAGGGTTCGAATCCCGGCATGTACCAATGACTTTGTTTTCTAAGTTACTTACATTTGTGAAGTTATAGTAGCAATACCACTCGCTAACTGTGAAGGAAAACATCGTGAGGAAACCCTAGTGTCTAAGGTATTTACATGCCTTAGCGCTTGCTACGTACAATGGGCCAACTATGAGGCTGACCCCCAGTTTCTCATACACTAACACGCTGTTAATCTACTGTTAACAGGTGTCAATTGATTATATTATTCTTTTTGTTGCACTAACCCGTGCAATTTCCGCAAAGGTCCGCACCAAGGGGTTCAGGCTGAGGGATTCGCCTCCGTCTTCCAAGCGGAGATGGTGGCGATCTCCAAGGCTGTCGACCTCGTGGCCGGGGGTCCCGGTCCCATCAGGGCGAGCGTCCTGAGCGACTCCAGATCTGCTCTGCCCTCTGGTCTCCCGATGCGTCGATTAGGCGCGCCGCTAAGTCTTTGAACAGCAGGCGCGCCTCTGGGCCCCAAGTGCCTATGGTTTCGACCCCAAACGGCGCAAATATGTAATTGTTTCCTATTAAACCGTATTTGCGCCGTTTGAGGCTTTCGGCCGCGCCAGCCGCTGAACCAGCGGCTCTTCCACTCTGGGAAACATGAGAGGGTGCCAGCGTGTCAATATTTTATATTTTATTTAATACTTGACATTTGTTTTACATTTTACTATTTTAAATTCTTGACATGTTTTCATTTTATGTTTTTAACTTTTATTTTTAACCCCGGCGCCTTGCTTGTCACTACTCGTAGGAGTAGTCAGAGACAAGGCGTCGGGGTATACAGAAAACTGTACTTTTATTTTTAATTTTATTTTAGTTATACTTTGACATTCTTTTTATTTTCTTTTCGACCAACTCTATGATTTTATTCATAACAGTTTTATTTATACTTCTATGACATTTTTACAATATAATCTTAATTTTTAAAATTTAGGATAGGAATTTTATATTATGTAGATTTTAACGGTAAGACATTTTATTATATAACTTCAATTTTTAAACTTTAGACATCAGACTTAAGAATTTTTTTTTACAATATAATTTTTACCATTTTAAAATATAGACTAAAGGTCGCCACATAATATAATAAACAGTGGCGGTACCTTGCTAAAAAAAAAACCCGTGCAATTTTAAATAGGTTTTTGAAATTGTCCTTGGCACGGGTTAGTGCAACAAAAAGAATATAATCATGTGGGTACAGCGATATCATTCCGATGTGAAAACCTAACTGCAAAGTGGGTTGCTCGGGGCTGCAAGTGATGTAAATCGCTTCGGTCAGATGTCGCTGCCTGTACGTAATACAAAGAAGTTTGTAAAGAGGCTCGAAATTTCATAATTCCTTCCACTTGCCCATTAGCTCATTTGGGAGAGCACGGTGAGCCAGAGGTCGCGGGTTCAAGTCCCGGAATGGGTGGAATTTTTAGCCTCTAAATAGGTTTTTAAAGCTGTCAATTGACCAAAGTGCATACAAAAACAACACTGACTTAGTTTTAGACTTAGTGTACGAGAAACTGTTGGTTTTATTTAATTGAATTTACAAAAATTAATCTCAAATCGATTACTAAATAATCGAGTTTAACAATTGTGATTGCAACGCCATCTTGATTCGTTTTGTTGTTGAGTCTGTTCAGTGCTAGGAGTCAGTCGATATGGCTTCCCAGTGATGTAAAGAATAAATAATATTCTGATTCATATAAAACTATCTCAGTGGTTTCTATTCTGCTCATAACCTGAATTTCCTATAGGTTATGGGCCCAGTGTACGCGGCTTAATGGTATAATATGGACTGAACACAATATAAATAAAAATTGAAATCTGACCGTTACTTTACAAAAATGGATAGTCTAAAAAGCAAACGAAATATCAAACCATTCGACGGAGAAAAGTACAGTGTCTGGAAGTTTCGAATTCGTGCGTTGTTATGTGAAATGGATGTGATAAAAGTGATAGACGACGACCCGATAATACGAGGCAATGAGTGGGAAAAACAAAACCGAATTGCTAAAAGCGTCATTGTGAAGCGAAGATAGCACGGCGAAGGAAATTTTGAAAAGTTTAGATGCACTGTACGAGCGAAAAAGCATTGCTACTCAACTGGCTTTGCGGAAAAAGTTATTATCGCTAAAACTCCAAGGCGATGTACCTCTCATAAAACATTTCTCTGTTTTTGACGATCTCATCACGGAATTACTCGCCGCGGGAGCTAAATTGGAAGAGACCGATAAGGTGGCCCATTTGTTCCTCACACTACCCTCAAGTTACGACGGTGTAGTGACCGCGATTGAGACATTGACAGAGGACAGCTTGACATTGGCGTTCGTAAAGACTAGATTGTTAGACCATGAAGTGAAATTAAAGAATGAATCGACGGACACAAGTGTTAAAATACTACAAGTTGAAAAGAGACCCGTTACATCAAGAAAACGTAAATTTGAGGACACACACTCAACAAATACCAACTATCAAAGGGACAATCGAGCTAAAAAGACAAAATTCATGAAGTGTTATCATTGTGGACGTAAAGGGCATATGAAAAAAGACTGTTTTTATTTCAAAAAAATGATGAACCAGCAAAAATCTACGGAAAGAACAAGGACAGTTCAGGCAGTTGAGATGAGCCAACCATCTACATCGACAAACTATTCCGGATTTGCGTTTATGACAGGAGAATATCATGAAAATGCACAAGGAGACAAAATAACCTTTTTGTTGGATTCTGGCGCATCCGACCACATCATAAACAGAGAAGACCTTTTCATGAGTTTTACTGACCTACAAACACCACTTAAAATTTCGGTTGCTAAAAATTCTGAATTTATTTCAGCTACCAAAAGGGGAACCGTGCATGTTACTAGTGACATGGGCTTTCAAGGAGTTTTAGAGGACGTGCTCTTCTGCCGTGAGGTTCCATACAATTTGTTGTCAGTATCAAAGATGCAGCGGGCCGGACTGACAATAATTTTCGACAAGCACGGAGCACTAATACTCAAAGATGGTAAAGTAATAATGAGAGGTAGGTCAACAAATAATTTAATTGCCGTAGATTTCGTAGCATGTGCGAACGTGAGTCACCCTGTTTCCCAAGCATGCAATAGTGACAAAAATAATTACAAATTGTGGCATCAACGTTTAGGCCATATTAGTAAAACAAAATTTTTGGAACTAAAGAATAATAGTATGGTTGATGACACAAATGAAATTGATGCAATAATACCAAATGACGATTTGTGCGAAGCGTGTATAAGCGGGAAACAGAGTCAACTACCGTTTAATCATGCCAAAGATAAAAGTCATATTAAGCGACCGTTAATCGTTGTCCATTCTGACGTCTGTGGACCTATCACTCCCTCAACTGTTGACAACAAAAACTATTTCGTGTTATTTGTTGATCAATATACCCATTACTGTGTTACCTATCTGATAACCTACAAATCCGATGTGTTCGCAGCATTCAAAGACTTTGTTGCAAAAA
Organism: Yponomeuta evonymella; assembly: GCA_963969515.1. Taxonomy (NCBI): domain Eukaryota; kingdom Metazoa; phylum Arthropoda; class Insecta; order Lepidoptera; family Yponomeutidae; genus Yponomeuta; species Yponomeuta evonymella. The sequence continues at coordinate 10,914,868 of OZ018346.1, forward strand.
GTGAAGCAAAATTCAACACAAAACTGGTTAATTTGTATTGCGATAACGGTGGTGAGTACTTATCTACCGAAATCAAAAGTTATTGTGTTGAAAAAGGAATCACTTATCATTTAACAGTTCCGCGAACTCCGCAGTTAAATGGTGTTTCTGAACGAATGGTGCGCACTATAACTGAAAAAGCTCGTTCAATGATAAACGGTGCAAAACTGGACAAACGTTTCTGGGGTGAAGCAGTATTAACTGCTGTGTATTTGATAAATATAACACCAACTAAAGCTCTCAAACTTTCACAAACACCATTTGAAATGTGGCACAGTAAAAAACCCCAAATAAAATATCTGAAGGTTTTTGGCTCAACGGTTTACGTTCATATTAAAACAAATAAAGCCAAGTTTGATGATAAGTCATGGAAAGGTATACTTGTGGGATATGAACCAAACGGTTATAAAGTTTGGAACCCAGAATGCGAAAAAATTGTCATAGTCAGAGATGTTATCGTGGATGAGACAAATTTTTTGCAGTCCAGGCCTGTGCCTGAAGAGAATACTGAAAATTCTCGTGGCAAAACTGATAATGCTGACATGCCTAAATCAGTGCCATCAACGTTTCGAAACTCTGACGGTTCTAAATCAGATATTGCGAAATCTGATGAACATATTTGTCCTAGTAAAATTCGCAAAATTAACCATGACACAAGTGAATCCGACGTAACAATTGAGGTAAATGCTGATGAGAATTCTAACCGGATACAAGACACAGAAAATACGAATAATGATACTGAACTGAGAAGGAGTGATAGGCTCAAAGGTCGACCCCATAAATCTTATAAAGAATATGACGATGATTATTTAATGTGCGCTCAATCTCTTTTATGCCAAGTACCTAATTCATACGATGAGATAAAAACGCGAAGTGACAGAGCTCGGTGGGAAAGCGCAGTAAGGGATGAATTAAATTCTCTATCTACAAATAAAACATGGACTTTAGTACCAAGGCCTGAAAATAAAAACATTGTTGATTGTAAATGGATTTTTACTATTAAACATGATGAATCCGGAAAGCCTTTAAGATATAAGGCTCGCCTTGTTGCTAGGGGCTTTAGTCAAGAATATCTAACGGACTATAATGAAACATTCGCACCAGTAGCTAGGATATCTAGTTTCAGATTAATGATTGCCTTTGCCAACCAATTCGAATTGTTGGTTCATCACATGGACGTTAAAACAGCGTTTCTTAATGGTGAATTAAAAGAGGAAATATTCATGAAAATTCCTGAGGGTGTGATTGGCGAGGATGGTTATGTCTGTAAATTACAGAAATCTTTATATGGATTGAAACAAGCTGCTAGGTGTTGGTTTGAGGTCTTTGAACGATCACTTAAAGAAAATGGCTTTCAAAATTCAGCAGTTGATAGGTGCATATATTTTCTAGATAAAGGTGATGTTCGTAAAAACATATACGTGGTGCTATATGTTGATGATTTGGTTATAGTTTGCGGAGATATTGAAACAATGAAAAACTTCAAAATGTATTTAATGAGCAAATTTGAAATGAAAGATTTAAAAGACATAAAATTCTTTCTTGGCATAAAAGTGAGTAGAAGCAGTAGCAAAATAACTTTGGATCAAAGTGCATACATCAAAACTGTTTTGAGTAAATTTAATATGTATGATGCAAACCCTGTAACTACCCCACTCGAAAATAAACTAAATTATGAGGCATTAAACTCTGATGAAAAATATGACGCCCCTTGTAGAAACGTTATTGGTTGCTTAATGTATATAATGTTATGCACTAGACCAGATTTAAGCACAAGCATTAATATATTAAGTAGGTACACAAATAAAAATAACAAAGAGCTGTGGCAGTGTCTTAAAAGAGTGCTGAGGTACTTAAAAGGTACTGTTGATCTAAGATTGTGTTACCAAAAATGCGAGTATAGTAATATTCTCTGCAGGTACGTAGATTCTGACTGGGGTGGAAATGATACACGAGACCGAAAAAGTACAACTGGATATTTATTCAAGCTGTTTGATAATTGTACGATTACCTGGTGTACAAGGAAACAAATGTCCGTCGCAGCTTCATCGACGGAGGCCGAATATATGGCATTGTTTGAAGCTGTTAGGGAGGCATTGTGGCTTAAATCTCTAGCAGTTAGTGTTAATATAATAATTGATAAACCTATTATAATCTATGAGGACAACAATGGCTGCATTAGTATTGCCAATAACCCAACGAGCCACAAGCGGTCAAAACATCGATATTAAGTACCATTTTTCAAGAGAGCAAATTGAGAAAAAAGTAATAAAATTAAATTACATTCCCTCAGGACAGCAGCTGGCGGACGCTTTGACCAAGCCGTTACCCGTGGTCACTTTCCAAGACATGAGAAGAAAAATGGGTTTACAATAATAAGAGTTTCTGATGATTATTAATTTAGAATTGCGTTTAATTTTTTTTTAGTTTGTACATAATGTTAAATGAGTTTAATAATTTCATTGAGTGAATGAAATGGTCTGGTTGGGTTTTTCCTGGGGTTTCCCTAATCCTGAGCAACAAATGTTGGGCCATTATTGTTGTATTTTCCCCAGGAAACACTTGGAAGTCATATTCGGTCTGTTTAGATAAATTTATGCTTTTATAACTTCAGTGGCGATTAATTTTTGAGGGGGCGTGTTGGTTTTATTTAATTGAATTTACAAAAATTAATCTCAAATCGATTACTAAATAATCGAGTTTAACAATTGTGATTGCAACGCCATCTTGATTCGTTTTGTTGTTGAGTCTGTTCAGTGCTAGGAGTCAGTCGATATGGCTTCCCAGTGATGTAAAGAATAAATAATATTCTGATTCATATAAAACTATCTCAGTGGTTTCTATTCTGCTCATAACCTGAATTTCCTATAGAAACCAGGGTTAGTGCGGAAATCTCAGGTCTAACTAGAACTAGTCTGTAATAAAGGGAAAGACGTAACCACAGAGTATTTAAACTGTCTCTAAGAAGTGCTTTAGGGATATCGTATTTTTATAATAAAACCAGCCAAGTGCGAGTCGAACTCGCGCACAAAGGGTTCCGTACCATTATCTATACAACAATAGACACAAAGATTGAGAAAAAAAAGCGCAGAAAATCACGTTTGTTGTATGGGAGCCCCCCTTAAATGTTTATTTTATTTTAATTACCTACTTATATTTGAAGCGAATATAGAACTAAATATTCTGTGAATATTTCAAGCGTCTACCTGTTGCCGTTATTAATATCGAGCAAAAATGGGAAAAAAATTAAGTTTTTTTGTATGGGAGCCCCCTTAAATATTTATTTTATTCTGTTTTTAGCATTTGTAGTTAAAGCGGCAACAGGAATACTTACATCATCTGTGAAAATTTCAACTGCCTAGCTAACACGGTTCATGAGATAGTACAGCCTCGTGACAGACATACAGACAGACGAACAGACAGACGGATAGTAGTCTTATTACTACGGGTCCCGTTTGGCAAAGTAAGGTTTTGTGTTATTTCAATAACATGTTCTGTAAGGTAAGGTATCGGGTTATTCTCTTCACAAACTTACATAATAGACAGCAAGTTTACGTCACCGTAGTAAAGTTGATGTTCTTCTCTGGGAAAACTTCGGTGTTCTACATTTGGCGCACCACTGTGCACAGTTATTATCTCTTTTTGAGCAGTTATAGGCTTGTAAAACGCTTCGGTGTTAGCTATACTTTTCCTGGCAGTTGATATACTCGAAGGTGCCATGGGCCCTGCTCCTTTCTTTCTTTGTGGATCCATAAGATGATCGACGATCTTAACCTCAGTATGAAGGTAGGTACGACCTACTGTTACTTAAGCGCGTATCTTCTACCTTGCAGTGGTATTTTTTACGAAAAATTTACATTTCTGGTATCGCATTCCCCAAGTATAGGTTTCGAAAAGTGACATTCTTGACACGGCCACAGAACCTCTGACACTGTACAAAACCTATGCACCATGGAGGTCAGTGAGCAAAAGCACACCTGGGGGCCACTACGAATCCTCCACTGAATGGAGGGAGTTGTCTGTCAAATACCTACATACTTAATCCAATACTGGCACTAAGCGAAAAATGTAAATTGTGCAGGAGAAGCTATTAAAGATTTTCAATGTGTAAAATGTATATTGTTCTGTATTATGCTTCGTTTTCCATCTACAGTTTTAAATAGGAATTTAAGTGAACTAGTCAGCGCTTAGTGTTACTTTGTAATATTTGCAATAGATGGCATTAAAACCAGAAATTTAGAGATTTTTGTTTAGTGACGGTATTGGATTAAGGGATTTAGGCGGACATTGTCCCATTCGCAAAATGTCCCTTTATCATTTCGCAAAAGGTCCCTTTCGCAAAATGACCCTTTGGCAAAAGGACCCTAATGCAAAACTATCCTTTCGCAAAAGGACCCTAACGCAAAATGACCCTTTTGCAAAATAACCCATTCGCAAAAGGTCCCTTTCAGCAAGCCTATTACGTTACGGTCACGTTTATCGCTCGACAAATGGCAAATAAAGCATTTGGCAGTCCAGTTGGTTGGAGTGGAAAACTTCAGAACTTGATGACGTCTCTGTTTAATAAGCTGCAATGTCTATCCATTAAAAATACAGCCTCAGGTTTTCTTAAACTTTAATAACCATAAAATCTGATATTGACACTCATAAACGTAAATTCTTAAGTAGCACTCAAAATTAAACTTAAAATTGCTGGTATTTCACTTTTTTTTAAATATACAAACTAAATAATAAACCTAAAGTCTCACACTCTTGGTGTTGTCTGAAATAAAGCTATTGTCATTAAAAACTCTGACAATAATTTTGCCTCTTAACATTTTTTTTACTGTTTTGTTATATTTTTTATTTAAAAATATGTCTCGATTCCTCCTGTTCCGTCTTAGGACACAATATAGTCCCTTTTTTGATAAACCAGGTTTTTTTGGGAGTTTTTTGTTAAATCGGCTGTTCCAACCTTCTACCGGATTAGTGGTCCTATGATTTTGGCTAGCGAAGCTTAAAATTAACGGATGATATCTAGGGAACCATTGTTTATGGACTGGTATCTAAGAATAGGATAGAGAATAAAAACTCATTCTATTGTACCTACCTATTTTACTACCCAAAACTTGTGTAATAAAGGGTGAGTAGTTAGGGATGTTTTGAGGAAGGGACGTTTTGAGAAAGGGACGTTTTGAGAAAGGGACGTTTTGGGAAAGGGACGATATGAGAAAGGGACGCTTTGAGAAAAGGACGATATGACACAGGGACGTTTTGAGAAAGGGACAATTTTTGTCGGAGGGACATTTTGCGAACGGTACATTGTCCGCCTAAATCGATTAAGGGTGCGATATTTTGACACTTTGGATTGGAGTCGCCAAAATGATTAACCCGATAGTGGTTTTACTTAAGTTTTATGTGATATTATTAAATGTAGGTTACAATACAAAATTATAGATATAAAGTAGGTTCCTAGTCGTTGTAGAATATTTATGTACTGTTTATTTTATCTATTTACAATTTGGTTATAAGTTCCTCAACTACTGCACTGTGCGAGTTGACAGTAGGGAAAAAAAAGAAAAATATACTTGCCAACTTGCCGTCTCCACAAACCTGACGTTGGCAGAATCCTAGGGGTGCCATAAAAAAGAATTGAAGATGATAGATTACGTGATAGAAGGCCTGCTTTTTCTGAGTAAAGGACTATCCATATTTTAACGGGCCTGGATAAAACTAAAATGAACCTTAAATACTTAAGAACTTCAATATAATAGTAGCGCAAAAAGCAGCACGGCCATGCAGATGACAGGCATGGCTCGGGGCGTTTTGCACTTGTATTGTAGGTACCTAATCTCTAACTTTGGAAGTACGTATTTAGATAGATAGATGTAGGTACAGTCAACAGCACATCAAACTTTTATCCGTTCACTATACAGTCGACCTTTACATGCATGCAATCTACAGAGTTCGTTACGGTTGACTTGTTGGACAAGCGTTAGTTTGGTAGGACAAGTGATTTAAAGACTTGTCTTTTTTTCTTTTTATTTTATTTTATTTAGAACACAAAACAGGTTACAGACACATTTACCAAATTTTACATAGGTACATTACAGATCAGACCTAGCCTATGACCCTAAACTTGTGTAACTAGCACCTACTTGTAATTTTAACCTTAACTTAATTACCCTTTAACACTTTTTTTTTCTCTTCTTGCTTAACTTATAAAATTATATTCATTTATTTTATTCTATTCTCTCAGGGTGTTCTGAGGGCGCCACGGACAGCTTTTATAAAGACGTAAAAGCTCTGAAAAATATCGACGTCTACATCTTTGTTATCTGCCACCCAGATCGTTGTAAGTACGACGCATCCTAACAATGGGGTTGTAAAAAGAAGTATTATTTTTGTAGGTTTCTAAAAGGAAGAGTAGAGGTTTGCGACTGCGATACCTATCTAATATTAAATTTTGTCTGGGATACGAGAGCCCTCTCTCTATCTTAGAGTGTAATTTTGTGAAGGAAACTTAAATCGTGTTGTTTCCGACGTAGCCTTGTAATGTGGGACTGAGCGCCCACATAATTGTGGGCGTAATGTACCTACGTCTATGGCATAATATTTTTAAACATTTCTTTTGCACCTTTTCCATGTTATCTATATTATTATGTGTTAAGTAAAACGGGGACCATATGGGGCAGGCGTATTCCAATATACTTCGAACTAGACTATAATATAGATACAAAACACTAAAAGGTTTTCGAATCCTCTCGTAGCCCGTAATACGAAACCTAGCAATTTATTAGCCCTGCACACAATATTCATAGTGATCCCTAAATGATAATTGTTCATCAAATAGAACACCCAGGTCTTTGCGAATTAGGGCCACATTGAATAAAGCGTAGTTGAAAGAAACCTTATGTCTTTTCCTAGTGAAGAAAATCACAAAACATTTCTCAACGTTGAGGTACATCACATTACGCTCACTCCAGTCTTCTAGGGTTTTTAAGTCTCTTTGGAGTCTCTCGCAATCGGTAATATCTGTAACTGTAGTGAACATTTTTAAATCATCGGCGTATAGGAGGCTAGGGCACGACAGTCGGTCAATCAAGTCATTGATGAATACGATGAACATTAAGGGGCCCTAGTGAGAGCTCTGCGGTACTGCGGTACTCCTGATGGTATCTCTGTAGGCGAAGAAGATAGGTGACCCCTGATAGCTACCAACTGACTTCGTTCGCTTAAGTATGACTTAACCCATCTGAGGATATTACCGTGAATACCGAACAATGACATTTTAATGCAGAGCAGATCATGGTCTAACTTGTCAAATGCCTTGGAAAAGTCAGTATACCTATACTGAGTCTACTTGTCCGCCGGATGCGAACGCCGAGTACAAATAGTTTTTTATATTCTAGTAAGCAATTTATGTCACTTGCAGCCCCGAGTAACCTCTAAATAGGTTTTTAAAATTGTCCTCAGCACGGTTTAGTGCAACAAAAAGTATATAATCATGTAGGTACAGCGATATCATTCCGATGTAAAAACCTAACCGCAAAGTGGGTTACTCGGGACTGCAAGTGACGTAAATTGCTTTAGCCAGATGTCGCTGCCTGTACGTAATACAGAGAAGTTTGTAAAGAGGCTCGAAATTTCGCTGATGCCTGCACTTGCCCATTAGCTCAGTTGGGAGAACGCTGGCACGGCTAGCCAGAGGTCTCGGTTTCAACTCCCGGCATGGGTGGAATTTTTAGCCTCTAAATAGGTTTTTAAAATTGTCCTCAGCACGGGTTAGTGCAACAAAAATTATATAATATTAAAGCATACCTACATAAAGGAAAAGAACAAAAAAAGTAGGTACCTATATACTTATAGGTACAGATATAAATGCACAGATATTATACTTGACTGATAAAACTCCTTTACCTTGTAAGACTATCAATATTACGAGGCTTACAGTTTAGGCATATCAATTTATAATTACGAATAAAAAATCATGTCACTGGCCGTTTCATTTTTTTATATATTGTAAAATATTTTACGTCACATCACGGGAAGAGATGGGGTAACACAAATGTGACCAACTGGCCCCGTTGGTACTTGACCCGGTTGAACCGGGACAAGTACCTACGGGGAAGGGCCAAGAAAAAACATCCTTGGGAAGGGCTCAATGTGACATGATTACTATGGACAGCCCCCATATCTCTGAGACCCGAAAATAAAACAAGTGATAAACGCCAAATATCTTTTATTTGATGAAATCATGTCAATATTCACACTCAATTACAATGTAAAATGTATAAATAGGTATCTAGAATCTGTCTAGCAAATATTTAGTACTTTTAATATCACGGAGCAGCGAAATTACCAGAATGCGTAAATTACTATCTAAAGTGCAGAATTAATGGTGTTTATTGGAAATATGGACAACGGCCTACCTATACCACTTGTGTGCGTTGCATCGTCGGGCGCGGGTACAGTCGACAGCTCGTGAACCTTTACATGCGTTCACTCTACTCAGCTACGTTACGGGCCACTTTGCAACGAAAATTTAAAGGTCGATCTGCTGTCGACTGGCATAAAATAAACGCATCATACAACATACTTCCCATACATTTTTAACTTCCCTACGTACCTACCTATGTGATCATTTTTGGCATCAATTGTACATTACACGCAATAAGTATATCACTACACAAACCGATCATAACTACAAAACAATCAGTAACCAATACCCGTCAGAAAGTTATTAGGTACTTATTTTATGAAGGCACCGAGAATAGCAGCTTCACATTTCACACGTCTTGACTTCAGAAGTTCACACTCACGAGTGGACAAAAATAATAAATAAATGAATTACATCAGTTTTTACAGGCAAACCAACTATTATATATGAACAGTGCAGGAAAGTTGGGCAATCATACTAATGTAAGAGTTGGTAGATTTATTGTCATGTGGCCGCTACAAACAAATGCGATGCTTCAATTCAAACACTGCCATTTTTGAGTAGTTGAAGATACTTATGCCTACTGTACAGTTTTTTAAAAGACCTTTTAATGAAACCCTAGAGAGCTAGGGATGAGTACGAGGTTTAGAGAAACTGTCATAAATAAGTATTACCAGTTTGGTGTCTTATTATGTGAGCATACGCGTCGGACTTTTAAGAACCTGTAACGTAAGTTAGTAGACAAGGTACATATTTTGAGATATGTTATATTACTTAGGGACCATCCATAAAGTACGTCACACGTTAAGGGGGGGGGAGGGGGGCGACATAAACTCACGCCTGTATCCAAATCTAATATTATGTTTATCAAATGTTTCATATGATGTTGATAATAATAATTTAATACATAATTTACATGGAAATAAAAGTAATGTAGAACTGCTGTTTTAATTTAATAATTTCAGCATGTATATGTAATTGTAAAATATGTGACGTCACACTAGGGAGAGGGGAGGTCTCACAAAGTGACCAACTGTGACATGGACGGGGGAGGGGTCAAAAAAATCACGAAATTAGTGTGACACACTTTATGGATGACCCCTCATTATTCAATAGAAGATTGCCACTATGCTGTACATATTTCCAATTACACACAAGACAGCAAAAGTTTCAATAACATTACTGACTAAAAAGGCTACGTGACTTGTCAGGCAGATTTCTCGTACCTGCTGGTCTCGAAATAATCTTTGCGAAAAAAGATTTTCTTTATGTCGTTTCATTTCACAATTTCACTAAATTGACGTTAGGTAACAGAGGTTTACATTTTTTCCACTTTTATTATTTAATTATACATTACAATAACACACATTTCTTAAACGCAAACATAAATTAAAACCAAAACAACAAACAGCCATATAGGTTATTATTAAAACAAATCAAGCAAAAGTTATATATCGATACCTATACCAGCTTACCCAAATAAATCCCTTTTTTATTATCAATCCCATACTTTATTAATGAAAGAAAACATAGTTTGCCGTTGGTTTGTTCGGTAATCCAATCATTGATGTGCGTAACATTACAATCACCGGTACCGCTATGGTAGTGTTAGTAAGACAGTTCTTGCGTGGAGCATGATGCCTCGCTCACATAATTCAACATTTTCCATTATTGTAATAAAATTAGAAAACTTTTGATAAACGTGGTCTGAGGGTTTGATTCATAATTACTTAAATCATGGATATTTTGAAATATATTTTTGTTTTCCTATACGTAGTATTTAATAAAGAAAAGTTGTTTAAAAATTATTAATTTTGGAATCAAATTCATTTTCTCAGTCAAAAACTTAGTACAGGATAAGAAAAATATACTTTTTAAATACACTATTAATTATCCATCAAACCCAGAGACCACATTCATCAAAAATGTACTAATTTTATTACAATAACTAAAAATGACAATATGTGCGAGCGAGACAGCATGCTCCACGTAAGAACAGTCTTAAGTAATGATGATTATTATTATTAACCAGTTATCAAATTTTGTTCACATCATTGCTTTACAAATAGGATTGTTTTTGGTGAAAAAGCTGGTGTTCAGCGCACCCTACGACCAAGGAATTACATAATTTTATACATGGATAATGTTATCATTATATGTTAAGTTATTTATATATTAGGTATTTAAAACGCTCTGTCCTGTCTTCATATACTATTATGTACATCAATATTTATTTATAATATGGTGAAAAGTTATTTATTACATACATAACAACATCATGCGTGTGTGACATACAGGGATTTATAGCAACAAAACGAAACCTTTCATTATTCTCGATCTACTCGCAGATTTACGAATTATCATCAGCTTGAATATCAATACATATACAGTCTTGAATTTTGTACAAACATCACTATTTTGTTCTATTTCTATTTACATATTTCCAAGTTGGTGCTTAATTACTCTACAATCTACCCATTCAAAAACAAACGACGCAAATTATTTTTAAGAAAAATAGTTAAAAGAAAAATGAATTAGGTTGGTATTTAAAAAAATATATATCTATTCTTGTCTTTACCCCTCATCCCCACGTTCGCGCCGAGGAAGTATGCATATAGCAATAAATTTATAATCTTTAACATTATTTGATAAACAATTGATAACAATCAATATAATTCTATTTAAAGTATGAACATCTTATTTTTATTGTTTTAAATATAATATTTATCTAGTTTTGAAATTAACACAATGTTCTGCTTTTACATTGGCCAGAAATATCCCGATTTTAAGAGTTTTTTGCTACATGCGCGGGCGCATGTTTGGCAGAGCACATTGGACCAAGATCACAAATCTCGTTTCTACATTTTTCTAAAATAGGAAAATACCATAAAATAATTACAGAATGTAATACATATTACATTAATAAAGGTAATGCCATTTATAGAATATTTATATATTATCAAAAATATAAAATATTCTGTGGTAGGTATGTTGTATTTTTCCTATATTTGATTGGATTTAGGAATAACAAAAACATAAAAATTAAATTGGATGAAATATTCAGTAATTAAATATTTTACCTGAAGTTACATAATTATAAAAATGTAACTTAGTAATATGATGTTGTTCATACTTTATAAATTGAGTGTGTAAAGTGCTTTTAGAATCCCTGAATTTGCTGTTGTATAAAATCCATGTAATAATAGAAAATAAAAGTTTAAAAGTATTTTTTTATATGTACAGTTGCACATCAGCAGGATGGATCCAAGAAATTGTATAATGTGAGATATGGATAAATAAGAATATTTTTAATCTTCAGTTAATTATGTAAGTACAAATTTATATGAACCTAATGAAAGAAAAATCAAAATAAGTATAGTATAAGTCATACACTCACAGTTAACTTTAGGTAACAACTAGTGTGATGGATGATACACATTTTTTATCATTACTTACTTACCTCAATTTCCCAATAAACTCTGTTGGCACAAATATATTTGTGCCAAAAGAAATGGGCTTGAAGGTAAATCTGTAAAGATATTCACAAGCAAATAACAATTGAGTTAACTGTGGCAAGCAAAAGAATGGATTTCCATATGCCTGTTAATTTATTTGATGAAAAGTTCATACTATAAGAGCTCTTGAAATAAGGACACATGCAAAGCACAAAAAAACTCAAGATTACTGATAGATTAGAAGTACCTAAATCTTTAAACAAAATAACAATTACATAATCTATTTTAAGTGAATGTTGGATTCCTTTTTCACAATCTATTATACTATTTTGTATAATGATAATATAGGCTTCAAGAAATCAACAAAACACAAGCCATTCCATAATAAATAAAATAAAATTAGTAGCAAACTATGTAGGTAAATCTCTCTGCCAACTGAACAACTCCTTTGTAGATAAAAACCAGTGATAAATTTATCTAATTGTTGCTACAATCACAGAGATTATTCTGAGCTTGGTGTATCAAGAGATGGATTACACTGAGTGACCTTGGGACTGGTGTCGTTGTCCCCACTGACTAGAGGGTCCCTGAGCCGAGTTACCTTGCTGCATCCAGGAGAGGAAGTTGGGCGGGGCTGGTGGAGCCGATGATCCTGGCCCTGCAAATGCACCCTGCTCCGATCCTCCTGATGGAATATTGTTGATGAGGCCCCATCCCGCTGCTTGATTGATTGCTGCTGCCACTAGTGCTTGGTTAACTGGTAGTCCCCCCATCCCCAGTGGCATGCTGCCACCCTGTGCCTGACTGCCACCCCCGGCCACACCTGTTTGGCCATGCTGGCCCGATATACCCAAAGCCTGCATATTCACCATGTCTATGTTACGATTGCTCCATGAGTTATTATTGGATGAGTTGTGAGGGTGACCTTCATCATAGCTCCTGCTGGGCAAGTTTCGCTGGTTCGAACCACTCTTGTTTTGTTTCGGGGAAGCATTGGATACATTCACCGAAACACCTTTGATAATGTGATCTTGACCACAGAGACTCTGAGCCACTTCCGGATCAAGAAATGTTATGAAACTAAAAGCTCGAAACGGCTTTGGAATAAAAACATCAGTAACTTCTCCAAACTGAGAGAAATATTCTCTTAAATCATTGGCTGATAATTCTTCAGTGCAGCGGCCCACAAACACTTTGCAAGGCATGGATGTTACAGAGCCCTCCTTGGAGTTAGGTATCCGCACATCACACCACCTGCCATCTATCATGTGCCTCTGGGCCAGCACACGCATCTGGGATGTGTATGTTGAAAATCGAATGAAAGCGAAACCTTTAGACATTCCAGTTTTTGGGTCTCTCTTCAACTGCGCCATTAACACTTCGCCAAATTTTTCAAAATACTCCCTCACAGTTTGTTCGGTTGCCTTCCATGGTAAGCCGAGAACAATCAAATCGGAGCAAAGGTTGTCATTCCGTTTATTCTTGATAGAGGAAATCTCGGAGTTTTCTCCTGATTTGCGCTTGTTTTCCTTAGGGAAACTACAAACATACAGATGATTGCTCCATCCCTCAGGGGGAGGGTACAATCTGCCATCTCTTAACCTGATCCCCCTGATATTCTTAGTGTCAGGGTGTCGGTACTTCAGGCCGCAGCAGCCAGGGAACTGCGCTGAAACCGTCGTCAGCATCAACGTCCCATCTTCCTCAATCGGTAGTTCTATGGGTTCTTCATTTTCATCCTCAGCCACGGGCAGATACTCGAAGGACATTATTTCTTAGTCATGAACAATATATTAGGTAAAAACTGATAAAAACAAGATTTACACGGGGAATATTATTCTTAACGCTATACAAATGTACAATTTATTATTCCATTTATCTAAATAATCACATTTATTAATTAAACGTCACCCACGGGTTCAGAACCCACTGCAGGTTGAAAACATAGTTAATCTGAAAAGTCTTGATTCTTTACAAAATGGAGTTCAGTACATTTTTCAAGAAAATGTAATGATCAAGACTAGGTAGTTGAGCTGTAATAATAGACAACTTTCTAAAAATGACATTTACTTCAATGTTACCAGATCCAAATAATAGACCATGATCGGACCATAGTGTCAATACCAGTCAATACGAATGACGTATTTACCATGAGGCCCAATCAGACCACGAGGTTATGCGTGTCCCGTTCGTGAAGCAGTGGAGCCTCAAGAACATCCTACATATTGGATCCCAGAAAAATGGTGCAACTTAGATGTATACCTCATTTCATGAAACGAGCTTCCAAAGAAAATCGTCCATGATTGCCCATTGGTTAATGCGCGTGACCCTCAATGCATGTAAACCTATCCTATGAAGCGGACCGTCTGCGCTTATTGTTTCGTTTATCTCTAGCATTAATCAATGAGATGCCAGTATTTTGTTCCCTAGGAGTTCGACTCATGGAACGGAGTATAGCTGTATATTTAATTACATAACATAACATAAACTCACGCCTGTATCTCAGAGGGGTAGGCAGAGACCAGGGACTGCCACTTGCTACGATCCTGACATATCACTTTCGCTTCCTCAACGGGGTGAGGGAACCCGTGGCTTGGTTGGCTCCGCACGTATTGACTTGGTTTTCCTGTGGGCTAGGCCGACTTAGCTGTCAGGATGGTATAGGTGCTGGGCAAGCTTACTCCATCCAAAAAACAATGTCCCAGGCACTGCAGCATCCGAGTGGTCTCTTCACCTATTTAGTGTGAGTGAAAGTGCCACTGGACACTGTATAAATCATCTCATTACGTAGATCCAAAGGCTTTCACTTATTATTAATTTTTTTATTGTACCAGAAAGACATATTGCACTTACTTATGTATATGTAATGGAGATGGCAACACGAAACTAATGACAGATGGCGCCACTGAAATTTGCCCCGACAATGTTTGTTTTGTTCTATAAGTGTTGCTTATTTTCAGATTTTTTCGTGGAAATTCAACATAAAAAAGTTATGAAATGCTTTTCACTAAAAAAGGGAAAGCTATATTTTATACCAAAACTAGAAAAGTATTGTGTTGTATACCGCGAAAGGAATACAGACTGTAATACTAAGGTAACCTCAAAAATATCTTTTTATAATTTCTTGCAGAAATAATCGCATACCTTTAATGAAATACCTCTTTACTGGATGATTTATTGATTATAAAGAGTAAAATGTTAAATTTAGCTAAGAAAGTTTTTAACGAGTGTGAAAGATGCAGACTTGAAAACAAACAAGAATTATAAAACATAACACAACTGAATGTATTTCATTAGTATTATTTATATTTACCTGCATATAAATTTTTTTTTGGTATTTGTAGCTATAAAGTTCTTGATAATCGATTGACTTCCTCCAATTTTTTAGGAGCCACAGTTTTTCTATTGCAAATTGAGCAGTAGATGCGTAGGCACTGTTGTTTTTTTTTAAAAAGACACTACATTTATCTCTGGGCTTTTCCCATCAAGAAAACGGGACATCCTCCATTTTGAATTTTTTGGCAGTTGCCACCCCCATTGCTCCAAAAATGTACATTTTCGAGTTTCTACAAACGTTCAGATAGTTTCCCTTGCTGACCTATCTTAGATTACCACCTTGTGTGATCCTATGGAGGACCGGCGACCTTGACACTGCTTTCCGATGTGTGAGCCTCGGCATGAAGCTAATGAACCTGGAAAGACTAAGGTAGAATCGTGCTGGAGTTGGTCCTCGTTAGTGAGGTAGCCCTCACAGCTCGAGGCAGAGGGAACTTCAAGAAAGAGGCCGCGAAAAAAATTCAAGTGGGTTGGGCTGTGTTAGGAAATCTGCGACAAATTTTCGTTTCGGCTGTTCCTCAGAGCCCAAAGTTTTCAACCAGTGCGTCTTGCCAGTTATAACCTACTCGGGCCAAAACGTAGACACTAACGGTAGGACTAGTCCAACGATACAAAGTCGCTCAGCGTGCTATGAAAAGGAATATGCTTGAAGTCTCTTTAATGGATCGTATCAGAAATAAGAGAATTTGCCAAAGAACTATGGGGAATGACATATCCTATAAGCCTAGCAAGTGATAAGGCATTGGACTGGTCACATATGCCGAAAAACCGATGATCGAGGTGCAAAGATTCTCGGGTGGAGACCACGGCCTGGCAAATGCAGCGTAGGATGCCTACCGGCTCGCTGGACTCACGATCTGAAGCACATTGTTGGCAGCGGTTGAATGAAGGGGGAGTGGCAGTTAGTCCCACCCGTGAAATATCTATTCAGGACTGCCACAGCTTAGCGCAGTTCACCTCTTCTCAGACGTAGCAGGTTATGCGTAAGACGATTCATTCACCCATTCATGTACTTTGTATTTACTGGTATGCACTTGTAAATAATATGCAGTCTAAGATATTTAATGTAGGTTTATTATCAACAACGTTACAGAAACATACCGACACAGTCAATCAAATCAAAAGTCTTCTTAAAAAGCATAGACAAAGCGGTACATTAGATAGACCATTTATCTTCAGTAAGGAGGTACTAAATCATTATTTCAACACACCTCTTTGATTTAGTATCCCTTACAATAATAACTAACTACCTATAAAACCTATTACACACATTGTTTAAAATACTCAGCATAAAATTAATAATCTATAGACCCTATGTCCATATTCCTATAACACACATTGTTTAAAAGAAAACACTTTAACAATCTCTAATACCTAACAAACCTCTAAATTTTTTAAACTTAACCTTACCCAGAGCTTTTGTTAATATATCCGCAATCTGATCTTCGGTTGAAATTTTATTGACACTAATTAAACCCTTTTTCTCATAATCATAAACAAAATGATAACTTATATCGATGTGCTTAGAATTCTTAGAGAACTTTCCATTTTTAGCCAAACCAATAGCACCTGTATTGTCTTCATAAATGTTAACACTATTCTCAATTTCAACACCTAGATCACTTAAAACTCCTCTTATAGGTAACACCTCTTCAACACAATCGGCTAATGCATAGTACTCTGCATGTGTAGACGCTCTAGAAACTATTTTCTGCTTTTGTGATCTCCACATCACAACATTTCCAAATATTTTAATCACAATTCCGCTTGTAGATTTTCTATCTTGCGTGTCCGCTGCCCAATCAGCATCTACGTATGCATTCATCGTTTCATTATATGCTGTTCCATAGCTCAACTTCAGGTTTCTTGTATGATATAAATATTTCAGCACTCGTAAAGCATATTTGTAATGTGTTTCATCATGGTTCTTTTGAAATCTGCTCATATAGTTTACTGAATACGCTACATACCGACACAGTCAATCAAATCAAAAGTCTTCTTAAAAAGCATAGACAAACCGGTACATTAGATAGACCATTTATCTTCAGTAAGGAGGTACTAAATCATTATTTCAACACACCTCCTTGATTTAGTATCCCTTACAATAATAACTAACTACCTATAAAACCTATTACACACATTGTTTAAAATACTCAGCATAAAATTAATAATCAATAGACCCTATGTCCATATTCCTATAACACACATTGTTTAAAAGAAAACACTTTAACAATCTCTAATACCTAACAAACCTCTAAATTTTTGAAACTTAACCTTACCCAGAGCTTTTGTTAATATATACGCAATCTGATCTTCGGTTGAAATTTTATTGACACTAATTAAACCCTTTTTCTCATAATCATAAACAAAATGATAACTTATATCGATGTGCTTAGAATTCTTAGAGAACTTTCCATTTTTAGCCAAACCAATAGCACCTGTATTGTCTTCATAAATGTTAACACTATTCTCAATTTCAACACCTAGATCACTTAAAACTCCTCTTATAGGTAACACCTCTTCAACACAATCGGCTAATGCATATTACTCTGCATGTGTAGACGCTCTAGAAACTATTTTCTGCTTTTGTGATCTCCACATCACAACATTTCCAAATACTTTAATCACAATTCCGCTTGTAGATTTTCTATCTTGCGTGTCCGCTGCCCAATCAGCATCTACGTATGCATTCATCGTTTCATTATATGCTGTTCCATAGCTCAACTTCAGGTTTCTTGTATGATATAAATATTTCAGCACTCGTAAAGCATATTTGTAATGTGTTTCATCATGGTTCTTTTGAAATCTGCTTACGAGGATGGGATATTGAACAGATGGACGTAGAAACTGCGTTCCTGAATGGAACCATAAAGTCAGAAGTTTTTATATATCCACCAGATGGTTATGATATACAACCAGGCAAAGTTTGCTTATTGAAAAAGGCACTGTACGGACTACGAGAAAGTCCACGAGATTGGTATGATTGTATTCACAATTTTTTCTGTAGTATAAATTTGAAAAGATCTGCATACGACTATTGTTTATATACAGGGTGTGTAAATTTAAAGAAGATTTACATTATTTTATATGTTGACGATTTGTTGATTACAGGCGAAGATAAGACAAGTATTGAAAAAGTGAAACAAATGTTAAGTGATCGGTTCCGTATGAAAGATCTAGGATGCGTAAAACTGTATTTAGGTATCAACATTGATTATAATCCGAAAGAAAAGAAGATGTACTTAAGTCAAGAACAATACATTGAAAGTTTGGCTGAGAAATACAAAATTAAAGATTCTAAGGGATATGATACGCCTATGGAAATAAATCTGCGATTGGAGCTTGCAAATAAAACGAATGAGAAACTAAAATATAGAAATTTAATAGGAGCTTTGTTGTTTGTAGCAAATGGAACACGACCAGATGTAGCGTATTATATCCCTTCATTTCCAAAAACAATTTCAATCTGTATTTCCATTTGTCGTAATTCGTGCCATCGAAAATTTGTAAAGAACAATCTTCTTTTCCGTTCGACATTTTTGAAAAATTTCTTTACCTTATTTTCTTGAAATATTTTTTCCGTCAACATTCAATCATTACGTAAATATTTTTCCGAATCTCTCCGCTCTGCTACCATGTAAATAATATGCAGTCTAAGATATTTAATGTAGGTTTTTTTTTTTTTTTTTTTCACGCTTGGCAATGCACTAGACTGTGCTTATGCCATTATCAAGTTAAAAGGTAGGGAAACAGGGTTGTCAAAATAAAATATACAATAGGAACGGAATTTGGAAGGAGTTAAAAACAGTTTGAATTTGAACAGGAACAAAAAAATATAAATATACTTAAATATCAACAGGAAATCATAATAAATTTAAATTTTAATATCATATTTATTAAAAAAATTAGCAATATACTTATAAATATTTACATTAAAATTAAATAAAAGGCAGGAAATGGAAGAAGGCAGAGGAACTTTGATGGAAACGAGGTCCGAAATAAAGGAAGAGGAGTCATAGTTAGGACAGGAAAAAAGAATATGATTGACATCGCAAATCTCCGCGCCGCAGGTGCAGGCAGGGCTCTGCAAGATGCCAAGTCTGGCAAGGTGCGCTGGTGTGCATGTATGACCCAATCGTAACCGAATTAAAATAGAAGTGGAAGTCTTGCCAAACTTGGCCTCCGCAAACCATGGTTTCGCTAATACATAAGGCTGAATATTTCGATAGAATTTGCCTTTAGAGGCATCCTCCTCCCAGATCCCATTCCAGGAATCCCGTAGATAGGATCTAGGAAGAGAAGCCAGATCATGGGAATAATTCTTGTAGGGAAACAGATCACCACATTCGACCGCATCATTAGCCAGTTGATCAGCTTTCTCGTTACCTGCTATACCACAATGAGATGGGATCCAAGCAAAAAACACGGACAAATTTCTCACTGCGCAATTAACAAGCAAACTGCGAATATCAAAAATAATTGGTTGATCTACTGAATAAAAGGGAAATTTAGATAAAGCCTGGAGGGAGCTCAGTGAGTCTGAGAAAATTAAGGTTTTCTTAAGTCCTAATAAAAGAATGTATTCAACTGCTTTGAAAAGTCCTAAACATTCTCCTGTAAAGACGGAAGATTCAGGAGGAAGCTTAATTTTTTGTACAATTTTGTATTGAGAGTGGTAGACACCTACCCCTACACAACTGTCTGGATGTTTTGATGCATCTGTGAAAATGGTGTGACACCCCTGGAATTCCTCGCTCAAGAGGTTATTCAAATCATTCTGACAGCTAACGTTTTGTTTAGTAAGACCTAGGTGAATTGTGTTGGGCGAAAGAATTAAAGAGCTATATGAAGAGTGAAATATAGGCAATAATTTGTATTGATGAACAGGAGCGCTAATGGAATCAAATTTTAAGAAACTTTTAACAAGACATGGAGCCCTTTTGTGAGACCAATATTTAGATGTAGAGATTAAATGAGACAGACTACGAAGTTTACTGTGTAAAGGATGACTTGAAAGTTGTAGGCATCGACTTATGAATCTGTCAGATAAATATTGGCGTCTTAAGGAAAGAGGAGGCTCAGCACATTCTACCTGTAAACAGCTTATTGGTGAAGATTTCATGGCCCCAGAAATAATTCTAAGAGCCTTGGATTGTACACCATCCAGTTTCTTAAAACCAGCAGCACTACCAGGCTCTAACAAGAAGGTGCCATAATCCAAAACACTCCGTATTAGTGCATTATATATCAGTCTTAGAGAAAAAGGATGTGCACCCCACCAGACTCCTGCAAGGCATCTAATTATATTTAACAGACGCTCACACTTAGCTGCTATGTAATCGCAATGTGGGAGTCCTGAAAGTTGAGCATCTAAAATAACTCCTAAGAATTTAACTTGTTTTTTAACAGGAATGGGTGTTCGGTCATATTCTACTAGGACCTCGGGAGGTTTCCGCATTCTTGAGAACAAGACAACAGTACTTTTATTCACTGAGAGGTCAAGACCATTTTTGGCCAGCCATTGCTGAAGCATATGCAAGGATGAAGTCAAAGTAGAGCACATTGTGTCACTGGAGTGGCCAGGTGTATAAAGAAGAAGATCATCGGCATATTGTAAAACCTCTACTGATCCACAAAGAGAAGATTCTAAATCATATGTATAAATGCTATATAAAATAGGTGAGAGAACAGACCCTTGTGGGAGGCCTCTCCAGACTAGTCTTGATATTTTATTACTGTCAGTGTACACATTAATAGATCTTTCTAAAAGAATATTTATAATGAAATTGGCTAAAATATGAGGCACTTTCAACAAAGTTAACTTATGTTTCAGAACCGAGACAAGAACATTATCATAAGCTGAATGAATGTCAAGGAACGCTGCCAGAACTGATTGATTATAGGAAAAAGCTAAACGGATATCTGTAGTAAATATACTTAAACTATCTAAAGTGCCTCTTCCCTTTCTAAACCCATATTGAGAGGGTGATAATAGATTATTACTTTCAATGTACCACTCAAGCCGAATTTTGACAAGATGCTCAGCTATTTTAGCTAAAACAGAAGAAAGAACAATAGGACGATAAGAAGTTGGAGCATTTGAGGGCTTGTTTGATTTTAAAATAGGAATAACAGTTTGAGATCTCCAGGATAGTGGTATATCACCTGATATCATAATAGAGTTAATCAACTCAAGATAGATTAAAAGGGCAGAATCACTAAGATTAGCAATGAATGAATAAAGGATACCATCTTCACCAGGTGAAGAATCCTTGACATGGGAGAGAATACCTTTTAACTCCATTAGGGAAAAAGGGGAATTTAATTCTGAGTGATCCAACTCCAAACAAGAAGATGGAGAAATAGAACTTATTTCTGGAACAAAAGAGGGAGCTAAGTGATCCATAAAGTCATCAACAAGGTCAGAGGATATATAATTAGATGAAGACTCAGTAAAAGCAGATCTAAATCGCCTTATGTTTTTCCATACAACAGATGGAGAGACACTTGGGCACAAAGAAGAACAAAATTTTTGCCAACCTTCATATTTTTTCTTTTTGAGGAGCTTTTTAGTTACACCAGCCACCTCTATATAGTTATCAAAGTTCTCAGAAGTCATATTATTACAGTAGGTTTTCTCAGCCTCCTTTCTCTTTTTTACAGCCTCTGAACAGTCAGCATCCCACCAAGGAGGAGAGGGAATTTTACCTGACACACCATTTTTTATGGGAAAAGTCTGATCTGCAGCCTCCATCAAAATTCTTGAAAAGCTGTCAGCATCTTTTACACTGTGAGATTCTCTGATTTTATTATCTACACACTGTCTAAAGGCACTCCAGTCAGCGTTGCCTAATCTATGCTTCACACGAGGTTTATTTAAATGAAGGGGAGGATGTTTACAGGGAAGAGATATGAGTAAAGGGAAATGATCGCTACCATATGGAGAAGAGAGTGGGGACCAAGAGAGAGTAAGAGCCAAGTCGGGAGTACAGATGGATAGGTCAGGAGCGCTGGTTCCTTCATCAGGCTTGGTAAGGCGAGTAGGCATACAAGTATTTAGAATACATAAATTCTGAGCATGAACTATATCAAGAAGTTGGTCCCCATAGCAGGTAGATGAGGAACTTCCCCAGGACTGGTGTTGGCAATTAAAGTCACCCATCACTAAAAAGGGTTTAGGTAGTATAGAGAAAATGTTACTGATTTCTAGGAGAATATTTACAGAAGGACGAGCAAAATATAAAGAAACTATACAGATATTATTTACAATAGCAGCAACAATAGATATATCGTCACTATGAGAAGGAAGAGGGAAAGAAGAAAATAAAAGAGATTTTTTAATGAGTATGGCTACTCCACCATACCCATCATTTCTGTCTTCTCGGAGACATGAATAACCCGGGATCTTGAAAGAATACCCTGGTTTAAGCCATGTCTCAGAGAGAGCAATGGAAATTGGGTCAAATTTATTGAGGAGATGTATTAAGTCAGATTTTTTATTGATGATGCTGCGACAGTTCCACTGGACAATCTTGCCTAGATTGGCCATTGTAGAAGATAGATTTTACTAGATTAATGATTAGGGCAGCGTTGGACGGTAATTCATTGTTTGGAGAAACTATATTAGAGAGAGCTTTAACTAAAGCTGAGATTAAATCTACAATATTCATTTCTGTTTCAGTATTTTTTCCCTGAAGAGCACAGCCATTAGACGGCGGAGGAGGATCGTAATGAGCAGTAAGGTCTTGGTGAGCGACACGGTCATGTCCCTTATCTAATTTTGAAGGGGAGCGAGGCTTTAGAAATACTGTCTTTCGGTGGTGTTTGGGAGACGATTCAGGAGCTGAAGATGAGGGATGAGAATGGGAAAACTGGATACTAGGAGGAGGAGCAGAGGACGATAAAACATCCGAAAAGGATCTGGAGACGGGTGGATGAAGTTTGATTGCTTCAGAGTATGATACACAATTCTGTGCCATGTACAACTTGACTCTATTTTGTCTCTCAAACTCAGGACATGTTTTATTAGTGGCAAAGTGATGACCACCACAAGAAAGACAGGAAGCACAATCAGGCTCAACATCACAGGAGTCACCAGAGTGGCTTTGACCGCACCTGTAACAACGAGGTTTCGACCGACACTGGAGTTTCGTATGACCAAAGTGGCAACAATTAAAGCACTGGATTGTTGGATACTTATACAGTTCCACAGGGAGAGCATTATAACACATGAAAACTCGTTTAGGAAGAACTTGTCCGTCAAAGGTCAAAACAACGGTTTGACTGGGTTTCCACTCAGGATTGGGTCCATGGACTTTATAATTCATCCTTCTAGCCTTAAGAATTTTGCCACAGCCAATGGGAACAGTGATATTCTCAATAATCTCTTCCGGCGACCACTCTGTCGGGACACCCCGAACAAGGCCCATCCTGGTAACATTGAACGATGGTAAAAATGCCTTGAAATTATGCGCAGAGAGAGTTGCATCATTTAAAAAAAGATTAGCTTCAGAATAATCTGAAAAAGAAACTGCCAGTTTGCTCCGAGTTAAGCGCTTTACTGAGCCATTTATGATGTGCTTTATGCCCCGTTTCTTAAGGTATTGGCCAAAAGAAACAGGGTGAAGAGTGGGAACAGTCGAAGTGTCTGTGCTCTGCTTCTGTACATGAACAACATACGGTGCCACATCAGTGGGTTCATACAGAACCCTACCGACCTGAGGCTGCGGTTGATAAGACTTTTCTATTGGCTTTTCAATGTCTACATTATTTTGTAATTTTTGAGAAGAACATACAGTTTCAACAATTGAATGCTTTTTATTTGAGTCATCAGAATCACATTGGCATGGACATGCTGCAGATGAATCACTTTTCTGATGTTTTCTTTTCTTATTGCAATGTTTGCAAACTTTGATGGTCCTAGACCTTTTCCTTTTTTCGGATCTTACTGATCCATCTGTGTCCATACTAGAATCTCCTACCGGAGGACCTGCACCGGTGGAAATTGTGATGTTTAGACCGACCGGGGGGACAGTGCCCCCCGGGTCGGGCGGCTCCTCTGCCATCGACACAATAAAAATAGCTTAAAAACTTACCAAATCAGCAAAAAGTTATATAAACACAATATTTACAGATATAATAATAAAATTATAGTACAAATATTTACAAACTGTACTTAAATCCAATTAAAAAATTAAATTAATTAGCTCAGAAAGAAAAAGACGCCCGCCTATTCCAAAGTTTCCCGCGCTTTTTTTCTTAATGTAGGTTTATTATCAACAACGTTACAGAAACATACCGACACAGTCAATCAAATCAAAAGTCTTCTTAAAAAGCATAGACAAAGCGGTACATTAGATAGACCATTTATCTTCAGTAAGGAGGTACTAAATCATTATTTCAACAGCACTCACAGGCCGATATTCAGAAATACAGCGTTGAGCTACACTTAATGTGAACTAAGCTGAGCATCGGTTAAGCAATCTCAACGAAGACTCAAGAATTTTGTATTTACAGTCAATATCTCGACTCGAACTCAGCTAAGCCACAGCTCAAGCTAAACTTACTCGAGCGTGTAATCTGTGGTACAGTTTTTGACGTTACCGATTTATATTATCTGTTAACGCTACATGAAAGGCATACAATAATCCACAGGAGTGAATGAGTTGGCAACAAATGTCGAAACTTTTTACGCGCGGTTATACATTATTTAACTTTTTGAAATGACAAATTGTGAATAAAAAACAAGGTTACTTCACCACAGATTAGTTAGATTTCTCGAATGTCAAATTGTGAATAAAAAAAAAGGTTAGTTCACCACAGGTTAGTTAGATTTCTCGAATTGCCTACAGGTGTCGCTATTTTCTTCGTCATTGCCACCTTGAGTCTGAGCTAAGTCGCCGAAATCCACTACTCAGTCTCAGCTTAGCTTGCGCTCAATTTTTGGTATCTCAAACTCAACTGTGAATACAAAATATCCCTGAGACTTTCATTTTGACAGTTGGAAGACTCTGACTCACATTGAGCTCACGCTCAAAATCGTTTCTGAATATCGGCCACAGAGCACTGTATTAATATGCACTATTCTCCGCACCTTAGCGAACTCGTAGGACAAACAGGCACTGGCTGAAAATCAGTGCTTTGCGCAAATACCCTCTGCATAATGCTAAGCTAGCTGCCCCATGTTTTTTTTACCTTTACATTGTGTTTAAGATTTTTTATGTTTAATGTTGTTTAAACGTGTGTTGTTGGAATAAATCATTTTTTTCTTCTTCTTCAACACTGCACGGTATAATACGCACGTCTGAGAATAAAATTAAGTCACTCACGCAAGAAAGCGTGGCAGTGTAAGCCCCGCTATTTTTAATCTGTTAATTGACTATTGTAGTGGGAGAACCGTAAAATCGGCATTGCCAGCTTGCCAGGTACACCGCTTTTCCGCTTTTTACCCCGCTTTTTGACAACGGATCCTCCTTCCGCTTTAGGCCTTCGCGGTTCCGCTTTTTTCAAATCTGTTTGAACCTCAGGATCGAAAAATTAATATAAATTTCTGTCACAAAAAAGGTCCCTCTAGTAGGGCATTTTGATTCATTATCTTAACCAAAATAATTAACTTACATTACGTCAAAGATTACTAAGATTCCGTTCTGTCCGTCTGTGGGTTGCCAACCGGAACCAGTGGTTAAAAACTCGCATTTTATGTCTCTTGTTTCTTGTGTGCAATAAAGAATATTCTTATCTTATCTTAAAAACTTCCTTGCATTGGAAGCGTTGCCAGATCGTACCTTTTGATAGGAAAACCGTACTATTTTTTGGCCGTACCTTTTTTGCACCACGTCACACACCGTACCTTTTGGTACATTTAGGTACCTTTAGGTACCTTTTGCTACCACATTTTAAAATAGTTTTTAGTCATGAAAATATTTTCCGAAAGTAACTAGCCTATTACTTCGGCCAAGAGATTTGAACGACACAAAGTTGACACAATACTGGTACTGCAGTAAAGTGTAGTTCCAGTAGTAGTACTAAAGTATTGCGTAGTTTTTTGTAGTACTTGTTTTTTTATAGTAGGTAGTCGTTTTTGTACAACCCATTGCGTTCAAATAAAGATAGTAAAGGTCCGAATTTTCAGTGAAGCGATTAATTAAAATCACTTCCCTTTTTAAGGTTCCTTAGTCAACAAGGAACCTGTAGGTATAGTTTCACTACGTCCATCTGTCTGTCCATCTGTCTATCCACGGCTTAGTACAGAGACAACAAGTACTAGAAAGCTGAAATTTATTATAGATATCCATTTTTAATTACGACGAAAAAAACAGTAAGATAAAATCTTACGAAAATAATATATTTTGGGTACCTACCTCCCCTACACTGAAATTAGGAATATAATTTTTTTTCTCACCTTCACCATAGTGTGGGGTATCGCTGGATTGGTCGTTTAATGAAGCTTAACGGTTGATTACAGAAACTTGAAAAATTTCAGGGCATAAATTAAAAAGAAAAACTATCACGGTTCACGGCTAAGTAGGCTTTACAGGTTACTAAGTAATAGACGACCAACTTACGGAAGGAAAACTTCTTACAAATTTAATTGAAAATTACTTTGATAAAGTGGTTACTTCTGTAAAGTAAGTAACAAACCCCTCCTTCTTCTACACGCATTTGGCGGTTTTTTTTAGTTTTTCTTGTCAAGCATAAGATATGTGAAAAAAAAAGGTATATAAAGTCTTTTTTCAGGTTCCAAATGTAACTGAAATTGATTTTTCAGGTTACAAATGTAAAATTAGTGCTTTTTAGGGTTCCGCAGTCAACAACGAACCCCTAAAGCTTCGCCATGTCAGTCCGTCTATCTGTCCACGGCTTATCACAGAGACGACAAGTACTAGAAAGCTGAAATTTATTATAGATATCCATTTTTAATTACGACGAAAAAAACAGTAAGCTAAAATCTTAAGAAAACAAAATATTTTGGGCACCTACCTCCCCTACACCGAAATTAGCAATATAATTTTTTTCTCACCTTCACCATAGTGTGGGGTATCGCTGGATTGGTCGTTTAATGAAAAAATATATCGCTAAGGGCCAGTTTCTGAATTGAGAATTCCACCAAGTAAATAGTTAACTGTAGTGCTGTCTCTTCGATTTTTTCAGAAAACAGCGTGACAGGACATTACTTAAGTATTTACTTAGTGAAATTTTCAATTCAGAAACAGGCCCTAAGGCATGTAAAATTAAAAAATAGTACTTTTTTACTCTAAACCGTACCTTTTCAAGCAAACGACCGTAATAAACGATGTGCACAGGCTGGCAACATGTGGGAGAGAGAGGGCAAATAATAAAAACATTGAATGACTATCTTGTTTTTTTTATTCAATAATTTGTAAGTTGCTAGTATGGATAAATAATCAAAAACTTTAGTCAGCGCATTAAGTGAGTATAAAATAAATTAAAATATGGAATCCCTCTTTTTTAGGTAAAAATCCGCGTTTTTTTAGCACTGCTACCGCATTTTCAATCTCCCCATGTGGCAACACTGTAAAATGGTAACTTATCGGTTTTTTTAAGACAGCACAAAATTCATGAAAATAACCCACTTTGATGAAACTGTTGTTGAATAATTGTGGACGCGGAAGACTAACAAATTAAAGATCATTTGTATATTTTAATGTGTAACAAGTTGTATAGTTGTCTATAACCAAAAATGTTTTTTTAATTAGTGAATTTGTGTTGCTTAAACATAACCTAGAAACGAGAGCTTCGCATTAAATAAACGAATTGTTTGTTTTTTAACTACTGCAACAAAGCAGATACATAATCCAAGATATGTCAGTGACTCCGTAGTTCGTTAGAGTATAGTTTGTACTGGTAATGGATGATGATTGGAAAGAGAACAGGAGGAACAAACCGCAACAAAAACTGTACAAACCTGGCAGTGGTCCTTTGAGGAGGTCGAGTTATGGTCTAGATAGCAAAATGAATTCATATGATGTAACGAACGGCCCTCGCAGCGGCAGCCAAAGTCATTACGGGTCTAAGAATTCAATCTATGAAGAGGAGTTGACTTCAAATATTAGAGAACATGGAGGTACTAGACATAAGAAGCCAGAACAGCAGCTTTACGTACCTAGAACCACTGATGGGAAACTGGAAGATGAAAGACACCCCAACCCTTCTATGAGGTGCGACAATGCCAACCAGTCCAATCACTCATATAATAGAAGAAATTCCAATACTAAGAATGACAAACATGCATTCAACAATTCAGGCTTCCCTAGAGGGCCACATCCTAGAAGAGATAGATCTTTTGTTGATTCTCATAGTAAAAACGCAACACACAATGATGTTAATTACAATAGGAGCTTCAGGCAGGTGTCTGAGCCAAGGTCTATGTCTCCTACTCAACACGTTCCAGAGGTTAATGCAACTGATAGAAACCGGGACACAAGAAGTATGGAAACTTCAGCAGGGCGTCACAACTCAGGGTCAGGTGGAAAACCTCCATCTGGACGAAGGAACTCTGCAGGATATCCTTCTGACTCACCAAGACCTAAATACACCCTTAACTTAGACAATTTGCCACCCAGATTGAGGAAAAAGTTTCTAGAACAATCTGGGCATAGTTTTGAACATCATGATCATACAAACAAAGATAAGTACTCAAATCAAATGCCTCTGCACAATTATAATCCAGGTGGGTACAACAATCAGACAACAACTTGGTCCCAAACACTACCTTCAAGGGGTCGTGGACGGCTGAGAGACAATGAAGGGTTTGACAGAGACAAGTTCATAAATTCTTATTTAAAGACTCATGAAACACAGAGCTCACAACGATCAACACCAAGTAGCTCTTACATGAATTTATGTGAACCCAACTCCATGGAAAATAAACAAATTAATCAGACACAAGATACCTACCACAATGACCACCAAAAGGAACATTATGAAGGTAAGAAACAACTTAGAGTGTAAGGAAGTTTTATGTCTAACTCCATATTTATCATATTGTAATGTTTCAGTATCCAAAAATGATATCAGCAACCCAACATACAACAATAAAGATAATGATCATAGTAAAAATGAATCTGACAGTGAGCCTGTGTCATGCAGCTCTAATCTAATGGACATGACTAACTTGGTAAGTTTATACTTATTAATAATTTAATTTATTGATATTATTCCTTGATTTGATTTTTTTTTATAATCTTTATTAAAAGGTTTTGTCGCACAGCAACAATATCACAACTACATAACTCTGTCATTTTAATTTGGGAACAATTACACTACCATATCTAGGAAACATAGAAAATTATCTCGCCATTTCCTGTATACTGATAATCTGTTAATTGGCTGTTAACAGCTCTAGCTTAATGTAACTTTATGCCTCTGTTTATTTGTAGTGTGTATAGATTTGTGCTACTTTATGCTCCTTTTTACAGGACTGGAATGAAGAAGTGGAGAAAAACATGAAGTTTGATGATGTCTGTGACTCTACAGCGAGTTCACCCTCACATCATTTGCAGTCTTCATCAATTTCACAAAATATAAAGTCGTTGGAAGCAAAATCTGAACCACGAGAGTCCAAAAGAAGTGGAAGGTCTAAGCGTAGAGATAAAAGGTAAACAGTGAACTTAAAGACGTAGACAACTTTTTCATCAGCCTCATCTTACTAAACAATCAGTCATTCCCTCTAGAGTCTGTATTAAAAGAGCAACTTGAAATGGAAGATAGTCGTAGACTATGAATAGATCTGTCCCCCGATAGCATGAGTCCCTCTCTCCCAGGTGATAAATAGACAATGCTGCACTCACATAAGCCCCGTTAAGGGCTTATGCTACGGAGACTGACAACCTAAACTTCACTTTAAATTCAAAATATTCAGACACAAATGATATGTTACACACTAGTGCAATTTTTTGTAGAAGTTACAGTAGAGGTCAGAAGGGTGACAAAAGAAACGAGCGAATTAGACGGGACAGTGGGCAGCAGGACATAGTGCCAGCAACAAGTAATTTAAAGCAAAGAGACCGGGAACGAAGGGACAGCCACAGGAGCAACCATTCTTCTAATATTGGCAACAGTAGAGATGATCTCGACCGCTGGAGATCGTTACGATCATTTAGCAGGGAACAGAGTACTGAAGGGTATGTGTAACATCATTATAATAACGATTTTTGCATTTAATAAGTGTACATTATTTTATACTTGAAAACCAGATGGAGTAAATCTTATGTTGTGTTCATGGAAGGGCAGTTGTTTTGTCAATCAATCGTCCACTGATAGACGTACGCCCCCTGAATGCCCTAGATAGTCGGTATAGTGAGCTGGGAGTGTCCTACACAGTGTTTCCCAGTTTGTGGTCTCTACTCGAGAGCCTGGTTACCATATCAGCTTGTGTTGTGTCCTGTTATGTAACGTTACAACAAATAAACCAAGCCAATGGGGTATTTATAGCCATGGTGATACACCCCATATGTAGTATGTGTCTTGTGAACGAGATGTGTGTGTACGCGAATGTGTACGAGAAAGCTCGGGTGATGTCTTTTTTGTTTAGCAGTTCTATATGTTATGTAACTCAAATGATTTTTTAGGAGATTAGTTTCGCAGTGCAACAGTAGAGATACATCTGCTAATAGAGCCCTCAGTCCGCGAGACCGTGATGGTTTCCGTGTACCATCGGCTGCTGCAAAAAATTCCAACTGGACGTCAGCAAATCAGGTATTTAATGTTATCTAAGGAATGTTATGGTCAATTTGTTATGCTTGAAAATTGCAATTGGCTTAAATAATAGGTTTTTCACATCAGTGTGTGATGATTTATATTGCGTCTAATAGAAACTCCTACATTAGATAGGTGAAGTGACCGCTCAGAAACTGAAGTGCCCGGGACATAATTTTTAGATGGACTAGGATTGTCTAGCACCTTCACTATTTACTCATTTCAGTTGACTTAATCCCCAATGTCAATACATTTGTAGCCTAGAAGCCTGCGGGTTTCCTCTCAATGTTTTTTTTTATTCTTTCACATTTAGTGAGTGGTAAACAAACAAATCGATTTTGTAAATTTGTGAATAGTTTGTTAATTTTCCATTGTGATAGTCAAAAACATTATCTCTTAATACAGAATGAACCAAAGTGAGTTTATTAACCTACGTAGTACTCATCACTGCTACGAATTTGCTTCTTTCTCGTATTAGGGTTAGTTTCGTAAGAACAATGGAAAAAAAATCATCCATTACAATAAAATTGAATTGGGGAATAAGCGCCTGATAAAATGTTATAGCAACGTTTTACGTTTAGCACAGTGTCCCGCTTAAAATGTGCAAGCGTTATTATATCACAAAGTATGAAAGGTTAAGATAAGATAAGATAAGATAATTTATTCTAAAATATGTACCTATCGTCAATAACTCAATACTTATTTGTATCTCTGTGTTCAATCGCTGGTGCAGGGATATTTTTAAACTGTTTCTCATTTATTTAAAAGTAACGTAGCTCTTACATTTCAACAGGCGCCTATTCCTCGATTCAATTGCAGTGAATAACAATTTTGTTCAAAAAAATTTATTCCTTTCCAGAAGTACATTATGTAGCAAGTTTTTTCTATAGATAGCAAATAGAAGCAATTAGATAGCAATTCTTGAATAAACTCCAACAGCCGAACTCTACAGGCAACTGTTTCATAGCACTACAATTCGTTATTTACTGTGACAATTCGCAATTAGATAGCAATTCTTGAATAAACTCCAACAGCCGAACTCTACAGGCAACTGTTTCATAGCACTACAATTCGTTATTTACTGTGACAATTCGCAATTAGATAGCAATTCTTGAATAAACTCCAACAGCCGAACTCTACAGGCAACTGTTTCATAGCACTACAATTCGTTATTTACTGTGACAATTCGCAATTAGATAGCAATTCTTGAATAAACTCCAACAGCCGAACTCTACAGGCAACTGTTTCATAGCACTACAATTCGTTATTTACTGTGACAATTCGCAATTAGATAGCAATTCTTGAATAAACTCCAACAGCCGAACTCTACAGGCAACTGTTTCATAGCACTACAATTCGTTATTTACTGTGACAATTCGCAATTAGATAGCAATTCTTGAATAAACTCCAACAGCCGAACTCTACAGGCAACTGTTTCATAGCACTACAATTCGTTATTTACTGTGACAATTCGATGTCGCTCCAATCTAAGTTCGAGGCAAGTCCTCCATTTTGTAACTTGTTACGTTTTACAGAAGAAGAACGGCGGCGGCGGCGGCGGGAACTGGGCCGCCGGCCGCAACCCGAGTGCCGAGCGCGGCCGGCAGTCGCCGGCGCCGGGCGCGGCCGCCGAGGGGGGCGGCGGGGGGCGGAGGTCGCGCAGGCGCTCGGGGCGCGGCCGCGGGCGCAACGCCGAGGCCACCGCGACCCCTGCGCCGCACCCCGCCGGCGCGACGCCCGCGTCCGTGGGCGTCAACTGGCGGGACGAGATTCTCGAGTCGAAGAAGCACTCGGTGCCGGATCGATTAGACAGGTAATGGAGAACTTCCACATAACATGTTTTAATCTGATTGGCAGGTCATGTTAAAAGATATAATAATCTCTTCCATGGTATAAAAACAATGTCACTCCAATCTAAGATCGAGGCAAGTTCCTCATTAAAGGACTATCCATATTACAAGTGACTGGCGCCGGCGGGCGCAACGATACCAAGCAAAATAACCCTTAGGTAAATACTTCCAAGACTAGATACTTCCACAAAAAATCCCGGCCCCGTGTGGCTGACGGGCACGTCACGGGTACAGGCATTCTTTGCACTTATGATGCAAGTGCAAAGAATGCCTGTACCCGTGACGTGCCCGTTAAGGATTATTTTAGATTGATTGAAATCATGCCGCCCGGGCCCGCACGACACCCGCCCGTTGTAACGTGGATATACCTTAAGGCTGCTGTTGAGTCTGGCATCTGTCTTGCTCGCACGTTGTAATATATTTAATGATCGTAAAATAACGAGTATGATTTTGATAAATGAGATACGGCGTCACTAGATATAATAAAAGCCAAAAGAATACTAAAAAAATATATCTTACAAGAACGTGCGAGGGATGCCAGTTGTAAAAGCAGCTTTAACCTCTGGTGTTGCTCTTTTGCTAGTCTTCCTTTGTCAAGTAATTATAATTTAAACATAGTCCATTTCATAGTGTCCATTTCAAACAAGATAAGATTGTAATGAAAAAAAAAAAAACAAATAATGATAGCATCCATGAAACCGGACAACGACAGCAC
Organism: Yponomeuta evonymella; assembly: GCA_963969515.1. Classification (NCBI taxonomy): domain Eukaryota; kingdom Metazoa; phylum Arthropoda; class Insecta; order Lepidoptera; family Yponomeutidae; genus Yponomeuta; species Yponomeuta evonymella. Next base: position 10,948,399 of record OZ018346.1, read on the forward strand.
AAACAGTAGAAAAACATTCAGATTGATTCCATTTAATTGATTGATTACAAATCAAAGCGGCCCCACCGGGAATCAAACCAATCAGACCAATGTTTTGCCACTAGACCAACGAGACGGTCATCAGTCTCACGCTGAAGTCTTTTGTCCAGTTCATTAGTTTGTTTAGTACAATGTGGGACAAAAGTAACCGCCCTATTGGAAGACACTTTAACTTTTGCAAACGGCGGCAAATGTCAATTCTGTTTTGATATTTGTGAAGTAAACAGATGCCTCCTCAAGAACGCGGGATAATTGATTTTGACGATTTGTAGTCGAATACCATCATGAGCGATGAGGCCTATTTCCATACGTGAATAAGCAAAATTGTCGTTTCTGGGGCGGCGGAAATCCGCGTATGACCTACGCAGACCCATTACACCCGCTCAAAGATACTGGGTGTGCTGTTTTTATGCTGGAGGAGTCATTGGGTACCAATTTGCTCCAGACTTTTTTTGTGGGGTTACTTCCGGGGCTTATGTTAACACGTCTCAGACTCTTGAAGCCTTTAAAGAGAATATCCAACAGGAATGTGAGAACCTATGGCCGGAAGTTCTAACAAAAATGATGGAAAATGCCATAAAACGAGTCTGTATGATCATCAATTCTCACGGCGGCCACTTGTCCGATATCATTTTCTCGACTTGATAGAAAAAAATCTAATTTATTAAATAAACATAATCCAAAAGCACTTTCTTTCCTAAAAAAATGACAGCCAAACAACATTGGATGCCCCACCTTGTAGCTTGTAAATCAAATAGCTTAGATGTAAAAAGTTATTAGCTTGATGGAAACAAGCATGGAATATTGATATAAATGTGTATTTTTCCTTTCAGACACCAAGAAGTCAATAGAAATAGATTGAATAGTACACAATCAGAGAAGTCCGAGTCTTCAACAACCCATCCTGGTTTACTTATCTTGCCACAAAGTAGTGCAGCTCACCTAAACAAAGATAGAGGGTAATTTTTCAAGTTTTTGAATTCACACAGTTCTAGGAGTTAAAATTCATAGAAACTTAATATTTGTCAATAATTTCAGACATGAAGGTTCGGCAGATACACAGAAAATGTTATACGACCATCACAATCCATCCAAACCAATAATGGTTCAAACAAACTCGTCTAAAGCGGATACGAGATTAGATCGAGGTATGTTCGGCTGTGTTCGTCTTCGTGTATTTGTAGTATAAGACAATACTACTTGCCAAATTTCATAGTTCTAGGTCAACGGAATACCCTATAAAATTTGAGTCTCTTGAGAGTGTCGAAATATACGTTTTTTGGGGCATAAACGGCCGTAACGTTTTTTTACGTTAACTTAGCAGTTCGATTTTTTCACAACTTCAAGGGACTGGAGCAGACATCATCATCATCATCAGCCATTCGACGCCCACTGCAGGACATAGGGCTCCTTCGTGGTTTTCATAACCATGAGGGGTTTTGCCATAATCGCCACGCTTGGCAGGCGGGTTGGCGATCCCAGACATGCTAAAATATTATCTATTACATTGGTGCGGTGGTATCGGTGCGGTAGGTCGTGGGTTCGAATCCCGGCATGTACAAATGACTTTGTTTTCTAAGTTACGTACATTTGTGAAGTTATAGTAGCAATAGCACTCGCTAACTCTGAAGGAAAACATCGTGAGGAAACCTGAGTGTCTGAGGTGTTCACATGCCTCAGCGCTTGAAATTGCTAATCCGCGGTGGGCATGCAAGGTGATTAAGCCCATACCCTCTCTCCGAGAGAAGACCAGTGCCCTGCAGTGGGACGTACATTATAGGCCACATTAAAAAAATTGGTTAGTTAAAATTTCCGCACAAAAAAACACTTTTTTAGTAAATATTGAGGTTTTCATTGGGAAATCTTTGTAAGATCTGGTTTACATTAGTGTCAAGAAAGAGCAAGTTTACAGGTTTTCCAGTTTTTCATGAATCTTCGAGCGCTAAAATATCATAGGTATAAAATCATATTTTTTATCACAGTGGAATAGCAGATATTATGTACCGATTTCAATAATGTCAACATTATATCAAGCAAACGGAAACTTTTATTACTCCCGGTAGTTATTCGCAGAGTTGTGAGAAAACGGTTTGGCTCTTTAATATAATGTTCTTTTACTTGAACACGGTTCAATAAGCTTAAATATAATCTTGATGGATTATTTTAGGATAATTTTGTCCTCAGCACGGATTAGTGCAACAAAATAGTAGTTTATGATACTGTTGCATAGTAAGGGTTCTTATAACACGAGTGTGTTTTAAAAAAACGAGCCGTCGTAGGCGAGTTTTTTTATAGTATCAAACGAGTGTTATAAGACCAAGTTATGTACAGTGTAATACACTACTTTATCTACTCTTATACTGTAATACATAAAATAATATTGCAAATAAAACGCTAAATATCAAAAAAAATATTTTTACTTGTAATAAATCACAACGGAACAAGGGTAATTATTGATGTTCTGAATATTACAATGGACATTAATTCGGGATTTTTTTCCTTTCCTGTATATGATAAGGACGCTAAATTGGATAGCCCTACGTTCTTAGTTTTACCTCAGTTGAGATTTTCATTCATGATTTTTGCTTTGAAAACCTTCTCATTCTAAAAGGGCGTATAAGCAAAACGGAACGGAATCATAGTCTTATATTATCCTACACATTGAAGTGTGTAAAAAAAACTGTCACTGGCCTGTCACTGAATTCTGCTTTGACGTTTGACGTTTTGTTTTGGACTTGTCTTTCTTGTGTTTTCATCGGATTAATTCGAGTATTTGTTAAAGGCAACAGATTAATCACTTTTTTGACAGATACGAATGAATGATACTTTCTGACTCGGTATTAATCTGTGATGGTGTAATGATCTGTATCACTGAGCGAAATTAAATAAAGAAATTATTTTCTCGAAAACTACAGCACCTAAAAATAAACAAAAAATATATCCTTATTTAGTGATCGCTTATATCCGTATCCTAGAAGAAACTTTCTTGATTCGTGACCCTAGAAATAATGTCCATTATGAAATTGAATTTGAACCGGACAGTAAGCGTTATTGGAGGTATTCGGAGAGGGTATGTTAATGTTGACCTCATTTCTGTTATTTTCAATACTGTTAACTAATTTATTTTACAAACAGAACCAAAGTTTGTTTAAGTATTGAAAAGTTTTTTAAATGTAAAATGTTGGCGCCAAGGCGCAAACATCGATTGCGTATGCGTGTTGCGTCGCCGCGGACTCGTTCATTGAAACCTTTTTTTTTAAAGTAGAGGTTCAACCTTCTTGGTCCAGCTGGAGGTTGTATAGGTGTATCGTTATGATTAAAAAGTTATATTATGATACAGGTGTCCATACAAGACATGTATCGTAATAAAACTTTTTATTGTTTAATTTTGGCCTATGCGTAATGTTTGTCATAAGAGTTTTGTTTTTAGTTTTATAATCTTTGTATAGTATCAGAGTAGATAAAGAATATAATTATGTGAATACAGCGATATTATTCCGATGTAAGGTCCCTTTCAGTAGAATCCAGCAATAATGTAAAGATAATTATTTGACAGTAATTGTCTATGATCATAGTGTTGTACCTATACTGATGTCAAAGTGAGTGATTGAGCATTGATCATTGAGATATAGTTCGCTGTTCGTTGCTTCAGCCTAAGTAATTTAATTAATCCATAATAATTATGAAGCAATTCAAATCACGATAGAGCGTATATTATTAATATTATACTAGACTTTTTGTGTATCGATTTTTTTCTAATGTAAGTAATTACAGAGTAATCGTGTTTAAATTGGTTTGTTTACATTATTGCCGGATTCTATTGAAAGGGACTTTAAAACTTGACTGCCTAAAAAGTGGGTACTCGGGGCTGCAACTGCTGTAAGTGAATACCTCAGTCAGATGTCGCTGCCTGTACGTAATACAGAGAAGTTTGTAAACAGGTTCGAATTTCGCCCATGCCTGCACTTGCCCATTAGCTCAGTTAAGAGAACGCTGGCCCGGTTAGCCAGAGGTCGCGGGTTCAAGTCCCGGCATGGGTGGAATTTTAGCTTCTAAATAGGTTATTCAAGGCATAATATGTTTCTTATACTGCAGTAAGTTTTTGATTCAGAAAATTTGATAGCAAAACTAATAACCTTAGAAACCACTTTTCTTTATTAAAAACTACCTATAGAAAAACAGAAATATATTAAAAAAGGTCTCAGACTACATTTATTCAGTTTACTCATATTATAACAATATTAAAAAATGACAAATTGTGCGAGCGATAACGTAAGAGCAGCCTTAACTCCCCACGGACTCGTCTCTCGTCCTTTAGCTGCTGCAGAGCCGAGGACGCGACCGGCCGTCGGCGGGGGCGGGGGCGTTGGGGGCGAAGTCTCCGAGGCGGGCGAGGCGCAGCGCGCGGCGAGGCACCGCCCCCTGCTGCACGAGGTGGACCGGGCTGACGCGGTCCTGCAGGCGCACACGCTGCGCGGCCCGGTGGCGCTCGCCGCTCATTGGAATGACGTCACGGAGACTAGGTCTGTATCCTACTAATATTATTAATGTGAAAGTTTGTGAAGATCTTTGGATGTTTGTTACTCAATCACGCTTATTGCGGCTGAACGGATTTACATGAAACTTGGCGTACAGATAGACGAAGACTTGAATTGAGTCATAGCATACTTGATATCCCGGTAATGCGTTCCCGTGAGCTAATATTTATTTTATGTTTAAAATAGATAGTGTTGTGCGAGCGAACGTTGAGTTTTAAAAATAGATGGCGTTGTGCAAGAATCCTATAAACAGATTCTGTGACGGTACGAAGTTTGCCGGGACAGCTACTTAGTTATACTTTGTTGGGTTGCCTAACCGAAGGGTGACAATGAGAACCTGTTACTGTAGGGTCTAAAACGCTGCGCGGCCGTTCATTGCGATGACGTCAGGGAGACTAGGTTTGCATTAGTTATACTTTGTTCGGTTTCCTAACCGAAGGGTGACAATGAGACCCAGTTACTGTGGCCTTTAGAAGGCTTTACGTTGGGCAATTGATTTTTTCACAGAAGGTGAATGTCGTTATTTCATGTATCAGCCCCCTTATTATGTAATTGTCCACTGCTTTGGGTTATCAATTGTAACGAACGTTTCCGGACTGTCAAAATATGTATTTGACAGCTGGAGTGGCTTAAAAAAAGTAAAAATTGGCGTCACTACACCCAGTAAAGACTTATGCAATAGAGGCGCTGGAACTGCTAAACAATTCAGTCCAAGAATGCCGATGACGTTTTATGTCAGTTTTCAAAACTCCAATTAAAATATCGAGTTAGATGCAAAAGTAAATCTAGAAATCTGTTGTTGTTGCTAATTTAGTTTACACTAAATATTAAATTAAACTAATTAAATATACCGCCCCGGGACACGCCTGATCCAAAAGTTCCCATGATGCTAGCAGCGTTCCCCCGCTGCACCGCCAGGGAAATCCTCTGCATCAGGTATGCCCCGGAACGATGGTCATACCCACGACTTCTCAGGCGTCGACCGATTTCCCTTACGAAAACTCTTCCCTCATCCCCCCATACTCCCATCGTTTCCACAGCCAGTGGGACGAACAAATAATGAAGCATAAGCTGGCTATATTTCCTTATCTTAAGTTTAGCCGCCGCTTCAGCAGCGGCACCTGCAGATGCAGCTGTCAAACCCAAATGGGAAGGCGCAAAAGTGCAAACGCACGTTGCGTCCCACAAAAGGCTCCGACCCTTCTCCCACGGCACCAAGGTGAGACCGTCCGGGCGCTTACCATCACTGCGGCACAACCCTGGTGGCTCAAGAACCGCAGGGACGTCAGCCGAAACCAACGCTCTCCGGACAATGTCATTTATCGCATGGTGCCGTGAGAGCCTACCCGCACTTCGCACGCAGTGAAGCCCGTGACGACCCAGGCGATCCACTTCCACTCCACAGACACAGTAGTGTGGCTCGCACACGGAACACCCAAGGCGAAGTGCCACCGCCACGCGCAATGAATCGTCATCTAACAACGTCCCCAACTGCGGCGATGGCAACGCGTGCAACCACAAGCCGGACTCCAGCCGGGAAACCGCCCGCAATCGCGCTTGTTCAGCACCGGCACTAGTTATCAGAAGAGTCTCCAGAGTTGTCCGGCACAACTCTTCATCCCAAGCGCGCTGGCGTTCCGGCTGCTCCGGCACCGCGCTACCAGGACAGGCAGCCTGCCAAAGCCGTAAAGCCTCCGCCGCATGGGGAACACTAAACCCGTCACCATCAATTTGCAAAATGCGAGTGACGAGCTGTAACACCCCATGCGACGAAGCCAAAAAAGCCGGCAACTGCGCGTCCCCCAAACGCCGAACGCCGAGCCCACCATACCTTACCGGAAGCGCCGCCTGGGCCCATTGATCACCAGACAAGCTGACATTGAGGACCCCTTCTAAAAGATCCTTCAGCACAGCGTCATAACGCTGGGACTCCTGTCTAAATAACCAAACCGGGGCCGTCCGCAGCGTGTATGTCAGTCTCGGCATTGACAAACAACTGCGCAAAATAGACAGAGCTACATGAGATGAAAGGTGACTGAGATGCTGTTTGGTTTCCGCCAACGCTCTCATCTTAGACAAAACCATCAATGGCACCCCCTCAGGGAATACCGGTGCACCCAGAAGCATAAACGAGGCTTTGTCCAAGAGTTTTACTCCCGGCACCAATGCATCAAACCGACCTTGTACGTCCGGAGCCAACTGACCCGAACAAGCGAAAAGTTCGCACTTCTGTGGATTCACACGAAGGCCAATGGACCGTAAGCCCCGAACAAGGGTCTCGACATCCCCCAAGACATCATCTACGCTACCACCTACAGTGCCATCATCCAAGTACCACAGGTTCAATGGTGAGTTCAGTGACGACACCACATCCTGTATCGCTAGGCTAAAAATCAAAGGACCCAGAGGGTCACCCTGCTGCGCTCCCACCCGGGACAATATAGGGGTACAGCCATAAAACAAGTTGCTGGGCCTTGCATAACATTGGTGAAGAAAGGGAAACAGGGATGGGGCATGATCTTTAACTTTGTCTAAAATGGTGTCCCGCTCAACCATATTAAACGCATTCTCCAAGTCAACCTTAAAAATGACGTCATCCGACCCATCCCTGGAGTAGGCAAAAGACCGTGTAGCATGAATGGCCGCCTCGCACCCCAGAGGTACCCCAAAACCCAACTGCCGTGGCTGCAAATGAGCTGCCGCTTCACTCTTAACAGCACAGCAGCCAAGCTTTGCTACGAGACGACGGAGTACACTACCCACAGCAATGGGCCGGACGCCACCATCTTTCTTTTTTAATGCACACAAAGATGCCCCATAGAGAAACGGGCACACCTCCCTATTTACCATGCCCTTTAGCATGAAGTTCGCCAAAGTGCACAGCGAATGCAAAAGAGATGCCCCATTATCCCCAGCAGCCGGTGAAGTCAACTCCTTGAGATGCTCCGGACGAATACCGTCCAAGCCACCTGCCGAACCATTATTAAATGAAGCAATTGCTTGCGACACGTCGGCCACCTCCACAGTCAAAAAATCGTTGGAGAGGTTTGGTTCTGGAGGAAAGTCCAAGTCCCGACTAGGAGCAGGGTGCTTAAGCCGAAGAGCCTCTACCGTAGCATCACATTCATCCGCCAAAGAACTGTCCGACAGCAAAATCCTAACAGCCCCGCTCAAATCTCCGTCGTGGACTTTGGACTCTACCACTTTATAAAGAGCACTTCTGCCAGCCGGCCCGCAGCGCGCCGTGTCATCCGCGGACAGAGAATCACCCAAAACACCAACTGTGATATTTTCCTTGACCTTGGACGTTAGAGATCTGCCCCTGTCGACAGAGGAAGGGACCCTGAGACATGAGTACGCGAAAGTCTGTAATTCGAACCAGTCATGTGAACTATTTGACTGTACGCATCTCTCTATGACCTGTGACAGTCTTCCCGCGGCCAAATACCTCGCACCTTTTGGTATATGCTTTAAAACTCGGATCCCCCTTCTCATTAACGGAAGGTCCTCAAACAACGACTGCGAACTACTGGCAACACCATCCTGCACATTCGTCGATGACTGCTGCAAAACGACACCCCTATGCACCCGACTAATGTGAACACTCAGACCCCGAGGTACCACGAACTGCCTTGAGGAGCCGGGGCAATGCGGGCAAACCGCCCTAGAAACATTCATAACAAAAAAGGGGCTCCTAAAAATGGGAACCAGCTATTGAGTATACACAAGTCATTAACCAATCAAAAATCTACACCTAGAAAAATCCCATGCATTAGGTAGTCACTTAAAAATAAAAATTATATTGTCGATACAAAATGTCAATTTTTCAAATTACCAGCAATTCCAGAAATAATATTTGTAAACAGTAAGTAATAAAACTATATAATGTCAATCATTAAAATCAACTAGGTACGTGCGTCGGATATTAAAAATGACAAAAATTGTAATAAACGTCATACACCCAATAATAGTAGGTACCTAAATGAAATGTATTAATCACAGATGTCAAAATTAACTACATATAATGAAGGCAAAAAAAAAACGCAGCTTCGCGGCACGTATGACAAAATATAAATAAATTTCATGTCAATCATTAAAACCAACTAGGTACGAGTGCGTGCGTCAGATATTAAAAATGTCAAAAAGTATAATCCACGTCATACAATACAACGTCATATAATACAATAATAGTAACTAAATGGAATGTATTAATCACATATGTCAATAGTAATTACATAAAATGAAGGCAAACAAATCGCAGCTTCGCAGCACGTGTATCAAAATATAAATAAATCGGTATAATCACTAAAAAGGTACAAAGTCAAACTCACAAGCAATAAAAGCACGAAGTAAGCATTGGTTTATAGAAGAAGCTAGTAAGCTACCGCAGCAACAGCAACATCAAGCAAGTCCGATTTAAAAACACCCCATACTAGACACCACCGGTGAGCCCTCGCTAGTATTAGTCTAAGCAGCAGCGACGGACCACCAAACGGGCCGACATAATCCGGACCATCCACACAACGCGAGCCTGCACCTCACTCGCATCGGCGAAGAGTCACCGACGACAGCAATAGGCGTGGAATGGAACAACATTCGTCACTAGCGTCAAAGTTGGGTGACAGTGACAGCGCATGGGGGTCTCCCATTGGTTGCTTCGAATGACATCGTGACGCAATTATCTTTGTCTCTTTTCGGCTCTCAGCCGTTACATATCCAGACCACCAATATTGATGGCACAATTGAGCTTTGTACTCACAAATCCAGCATCCAAAATCACAAATTACGACGATTACACTGTGCACTTTATGTAAATATGCATCACAAGATGATCCACTCCTAATTACATTTTATTTTAAATAAATAGACGCCGACAATAACAACAAGATGTTTGCAACAACACGGCACGTTCCGTTCTGTTGTTTATATTAGTATGTATGTGAAATTTATAAATAATGCCATTAAACGTTTTGGAAAGTTACTTTTTTGAAGCCTGTCATCGGATTTTTTTAACAAGCCATGTGCAACTATTTTATTAATTTAAGATAACTTATCGAAATTGAAGTTTTCGCATTTTTTTTTAGGAAATTCTTACAGAGTGCATTACAAAAACTTCTCATGTCCGATCTCAAATATTGCCAAGCAGATAATGTAGAGCACCATTTTTGGAAAATTCTCTACTACAATTTAATAGAAGTTTTAAGAAAGCATTTGGTTCAAGCGTCACCTGAAGATAAGCCGGAAATCGTGAAACTTATCAATACAATAATCGAAGAAGGAAATGTGTACTTCGAAAATCTTGTCCAAATGTTAGAGAAAACTTACAAATTTAGTACTGGCGACTATATAAACGACAATCATTCGTTACCGCCTAAAGGACTCGGCTATGTGGGCCTAGCATTGATCTCGGTACAAAAGCTCTACGTATTTTTGGGAGATTTGGCGAGGTACAAGGAACAAGTGAATGAGACAAACAATTACGCCAAGAGCAAATACTTTTACACTAAGGCGCAACAAATCAATCCTAAAAATGGTCGGCCTTACAATCAATTAGCAATTCTCGCCATTTACGCTGTAAGTATTTTGTTTTTTTTTTCTTTTTATAAAAGGGAACTAATACAGAGTATTCTAGTTTGGGTACTAGGCACGCTAACCACAGCTTCTTCACGGCAATCTTTCACTTTCAGAGAAGAAAATTTGACGCAGTATTTTACTACATGAGAAGTTTGATGTCATCGAATCCTTTCCATTCCGCGAGAGAAAGTTTGATATCACTGTTTGACGAAAATCGAAAAAAGGTAAGTACTTTGCACTTGTTTATGTTACCTGTTACGCTTGTTTTTATTGTAATGTGTTAATTTGTCCCAATAGATGTCTTTATTCTTCTTATTATTATATTTAGCAACGGTTCCTTGATTTTCTAAGCCCTCACGCACATTGAAGCCCGTTGTAAGTTATCTGTGCTAGAACGGGCCGCGGTCTTGCTGGCGCAACGATGCAATCTAATATAATTTAATCCTTAAATACTTACGAAGTTACAGTGTAAAAAACACGTTCTTGCGCTAGTATTGTAGTATCTAACCTTAAAAGTATATTTTACTTTGTATCGTTGCGCCCGCACGTCGCCAGCCGGTCGTAACGTGGATAGACTTACAATGGTAGGTGTGTGATCTAGTATAGAAGCAGGCGCGGATCCAGCCATCAAAAAAGGCTGTGGTCACAACCACCCAAAAATCGGCCAAGTGCGAGTCGGAGTATGAACTCGCTCATGATCGATATAGTGCATTCATAAAATTTACAAAATCTTGGTCAGTGTGTCATATATTTTGAAAGCATCTTCAAGGAGATGTATTACAAACTTCGACTTTCTGTTACATTGTGAGTAGAAACTAGACATATTATTTCCTATCAACTTATTAGACTTCATTCCTACTGAACAAGCACATAATACAAATATCTACGTACAGAGTACAACTCTCGAAATACCTGGTAAATGAGACGACAATATTTAAATGTGGCAGTATCGAATTCGAAACACAAGCGCGTCAACCCTGTCGCGCCTACTCCGATCGAGCGAGCGTAGGTAATAAAATCCGGCGGACGGCCAAGATAGCCTACTGGGTGTTCATTATACTGTGGTTAGACTCTTAAATACAGAACCGATTTTGATGAAATTTTTTTAACTTCAAATCTTATTCGGTTCGGTAGGCTTCTGTTAGGGTTATGGGCATGTCCATCGTGCCCACAACACATAGATGGCCTAATTATTATCCAACTCCTCAGTACGAGACGGCAGAGCGCAAACGGCGCGCCATGTCGGAAGCCACGAAACCCGAGGAGACCGGTACGCGAGGCCCGCGTAGTCCGGGAGTGCGGCGCGAAGTGTGGGTGCGCCCGAGTGGTCGCCGCACCACCACGCTGCGGCAGGAGGCGCCTGACGACGCTCTGGCTGCCATGACGTCCGTCGAGGTACTGTCACTAGCTACATTATACTAGGTCAGCCTAGACGGAGGACAGCGGCGCTACGTAAGGGTGCGTTCAATAGGTTGCCGCACCACCATACTGCGGCAGGAGGCGCCTGACGACGCTTTGGCTGCCATGCCATGACGTCCGTCGGGTACTCTCACCAGCAGCAGACGCTTAGTCTAACAGCTTAGTTTAGATGGAGAATAGAGGCGTGGGTAGGGTGTGCGCGGCAAGTGCCTGACGATGTTCTGGTTGCCATGACGTCCGTCGAGGTACTGCCACTAGCAAGATGATACGAGGTTAGCTTAGACGGACAGCGACGCGAAGTTAGGGTGCGCCCAAAAGGTTTCCGCACCACTACGTTGCGGCAGGAGGCGCCTGACTAAGGCCTGTGCCCTGCAGTAGAACGTGTATTGTTTCGGCTGCTTATGTATGTACGTAATATATTAATGGTTTTGGCACCACCAAGCAAACTGACCTATATGATTCTAGAAACTTAAAAAAATGTTAGCTGTCGAGCTAAAAGTCGTTATCGACGTTATACGCTATCCAACAACCATTTATATGGCGGGCTCACTCGAGCTGAGTTCTGTGCTCTTAGAATAGAATAGAATTCTATTGCCATTTGCAATGGTAAAGCCTTGCTTCTCTCACCGTCTCTGGTTGATAATACGAACTACTTCCTAACGTGAATGTTTTGTTTGCAGTTGAACAAGAACTTCATAACGAGCTATCTACATGTGCATGGAAAACTAGTCACGAAAATCGGGTATGTCACTTTACCGACTTCTTATTTTCGCAAGTTCTTTGATTCGCTTAGAATTTCAATAAAAGGATAATAAAACATTGCACGAAAATGCGATAAATTCGCTATTTTGACCAAATATTATTATTGAAAAAATATTTCTGTCAGATAGGCTTACAAACATCCATATCCCATCTCAATTATCTATCTATATCTATATCTATATCTATACTAATAATAAATCTGTAAGGGTCGGTCATGGAGTAAGTTAGTTTGTTTTCAGAGATATTGTGTTTATAGGCTCAATATATGATACTGAAACTAATTTCACGATTTTTAGAATTTTTTTCTGTATGTATGTATGTATGTTCCTCCATAACTCTTAAACCAATTATCCGAATTTGATGAAATTTGGTATAAAAACATATAGACATCTGGGACACAGGATAGGCTATTTAAATTCTAGCTCCAGTTATGATAAGACGTGGCCCCCATACAAATGCTTCGTAAAAATCGAAATGTACGCGAACGGAGTCGCGGGCACAGCTAGTGTTGAATAAATTAGTTGATTTCCTTAAAAATATGCCTGGGGCCTGGAGCATATTTTTAGATGGATTAGGCTTGCCCAGCCCTTGTAGGCTTATTCGACTTAAACCAAAGCCTTTCAGCCTATTCGACTTAAATTCACCCCTAAACCGAAAAGTTGTCAATGTTTTTAAGATAAGATAAAAATTGTATTTATTATACACCAGAAAAAAACATAAAATATTAATTGATCTTTCAACACGAGTCATAATGTTAGTTTTGATAAACAAACTTCGCCCGTGAAGAAAAATCCACGCCAGTCGGGTGTTGTGATAAGCACAGGAAGCTAAATTTCGCAGAAAGGATACGAGACAGGCAATTGCCATTTCGGCCGAGGCATGTGTAGTGATTTTCTTAAAAAAATGCAAGGAATTAAAAAGGGGCCTTTTACATAATAAATTTTTCTTTTCATTTTGCTGGAAGCAGGTTTTCCATTGCTAATTTAGCTTCCGATCTTAAATCTGGTGGAGTGCAGTCAATGTTCATTTCATTTTCACTTTCAGAATCATCGGAACTCATTTTAATTATTTTATTAACAAAATTAACCGAGCAACTTCCATTAAATACCTTGGTATCATCATAGACGAAAATCTTAACTTTAAAGACCACGCTATAAATCTATCTAAAAGAGTAAGAAAAACAATTGGCGTCATGAAGAAACTTTGCAAGACCGCAAACAGAGAAATTCTCCGACAAGTCTACATCGCCATCTGTCAGTCTTTACTGACATATTGCATAACGGCCTGGGGCAGTGCAGCAAAGTCGGTACTCATTTATGTAGAAAGAGCCCAACGCTCCGTCTTAAAAGTGATGTACAGGAAACCTTTTAGATTCCCCATACACTCTCTCCTGTGTGAAGCCAAAGTCCTCTCAGTCCGCAAACTTTTTGTTCTCAAAATTTGTCTCACTACTCACAAAGAAATACTCCACTCAAGTGACTACAATCGCTTTTGTAAAGCGCGTCTACGAAATACCTGTCCCTAAAATAAAAACCTCATTTGCTCAGAGGTTCGGCAAATTCATAGGCTCACGCATCTATACTAATAATAAATCTATAATAGAGTAGTTAAACACTGCGATATAAAACTTAACACTGTGACAAGAGCCAAGTATGAGATTACCCACTTCTTACTTCTTACTTGAACTGGACTACCAGAGCACCGAAAATCTAATAACGCAGCAATGAACTGTTTTAGTTACACAAGTCACTATTTTAAACTTGATTTGATTTCTATCTTTTTTTTTTATTTCCTAGTTTAAGCAACTTCAAATATGGGTTTACAAATTGCAATTTCACTGTATACTCACGTAACTGGTTCCTTAAGATACAGGCCTAGCCTAGTTTAAGGACCCCTGGAAACAATGTTCCTTATTTAAACTCCAAGTTATGCACATACTATTCAACACCTAATGTACACCCTACTGCTTAAACTCTTAGTGCAATAAACATTTTTTTACTTTACTTTTAAATAACAACGAACTCCGCTTTACCGCCAATTTTTATTTTTATTTTACAGTTTGTGCCGAAAGGTAAACGCGACTGTGGCTATACAGCCACGAGAACGCAATGTGTACGATAGATGAAAGAGTTCAATATTGCCAGTGCGCTCTCGTTCCAAATTCAAAGAACGCGCCGGGAAGTGATTTTGGATTTTCAGTCTACGTAAATAATATGATACTTCGCGTGTTCTTTATTCAAAAGTAATGACAATATTTCCGCGCATGTTTAAGAAAATTCACTTCATTTATCTAAGGTTAATTTTGTGTTTTTTTCGATAATTAAATATTTTTTTTCATTTGAGTAATACTTTATTATTATACTTTATTGCACACGAACACACAATACACGAAATATAACAGGAGAAAATACATGCACAAAGTCGAGTTTATCTCAGTGAGAGATTTCTTCCAGCAAGTGTCAGTGAGTGAGTGGAAGTGTGAAACGGGTCCCCATATTTACAATACAATAAGCCATACCATTGAATTTTAAAATTCAATGGCCATACCTACAGAAAAATACATAATGAATACCTACTTACATAAATATCAGGGAGTTAAGATACTGACAGATAATGTTCTTTGAATACTCGTGTCAGGATGGAGACGTGCCGCGAGAGTGCAGCCCTGATGCTGCGGCAGTTCCGGGCGCTGTTGCACCGGCAGCCGCTGCCCACGCCGGCAGCGCGGCTGCTGCAGCTTACCGCCCTCAACATGTTCGCGGTGGAAAGCACGCTGCCGGCCAAAGGTGAGTCAAGCCGTTCAGGGCCGAGTTTGATTAAAGAACAATTCGTAGTGTATTATGACAATTCGAGGTACAGGGCGTAGAAGACAGAAGACCGGAAGACTCCTACTTTTTAGTCTATGGGTTAATCGACTTTGCAATGTACGTCGAATTGGCGTAGAAAAACATGAGATGTAGTTCTATGAAATAGGCCCCAGATCACCTCGCCGACGTATCAGGTTATATGTGAGGCGTTTCGAGAGTGTTGGAAGAGCATGGCTTGTAGGCATTTTGTTCCTGTTCTCGATAGTTTCATGATCGTTTTATAGGTTTTAAGGTCTATTAATGTTTCATCGAGTCGGGAACGTTCGAGCGCATCGGTAAAACGTAAAATAATCCTTAAATACTTAACAGGTTAGAGACTGCAATACAAGTGCAGACATGGAAACTGAAATAAAAAATTACCAACAAACCGACTGCTAAGCATTAACTACTAAGCAGGCAGGCGGACCAACCTTGGTTGTTGGTTATTTTTTCTGGTCCGCAGGTCATCGGCACGTTTGTAATGTGGATAGTCCTTTAGACTCTTGTTGGTTTCACCATTATTTCAGTCATATGACATTTTCATGCTGATAAATTTGGGAATGTAGAGCAGTTGTTTTCCATTGCCTTCTGCTCCGCAGTACTCTAACCGTTTAGCTATATGGTCTAGCCGCGCTGTGGTTTACTTTAGAGCCGTACCAGATTGTATTCGCTCGCCTCTGTGTAGTAAGTACTGACAAGTACTGCATAGTTTAGCATGCTGGTTGGGTTCGTAACATGACGATGCCAGAAGTGAAAGCAGCCTTTTCACTGTCGCAACTGAACGCGGTTTATCTTAAAAGGGTTTGGATTGCCTTATATAGCCCAATGATACAATTATTCTATAAGCTCAAGAGGCCCAGGGAGTCACTAAACGAAACTGCCGGCGATTAGACCCGTTTAATGTACAACTATGTGTGAGCATCGTGAGCCATTCAAAAGCCTGTGCTTTCTCAAGTGCATACCATGTTTTTATTTTTAATGCTCTTGTAGATGCAATGGACATTGTTCTTTTATTGACAATAGTTACAAATGATACGCAATTTAAAAGTATTAAGGTGAAGAACTTGGGGATTCTGATCGACAGGTGCTTGTCTTGGGTGCCACAGCTAGCCCAGGTGAGCCGGAAAATGTTCGCTTCGGCGGCCTCCTTGAGGAGGTTACGGAACTTCCTGCCAACTCCAACCAAAATTGCGATCGCGCAATCTCTTGCTCCCTATCCTCGACTATGCTGATGCCAGCTATCTTGACATTACACAAGAGCAACTATGTAAGCTTGAGCGCCTACAGAACTTTCCTATACGGTTTATATTCGGTTTACGAAAATATGAACACATATCTGAATTTCGTACTAAGCTCATATTGTCCGCAGGAATGCTCATATTGTCTCACTTCTCTACTCCGTGCTGTTCAATCCTACCACTTCTATTTATCTCAAACAACGCTTTGCTTTTCTAAATGATTCCCACAGTCGCACGTTGCGATCAGCTCAAAATCTGTTGCTGAAGATACCTATTCACTCGACGAAGTTCTTCAGTAACTCCTTTTCAGCCACAGCCGTCCGACTGTGGAATGAATTGCCATTAGCAATAAGATAGTTCACCAGCGGTCTTTAAAAGCAGAGTGAAAGAGTAGAATAGATAATCTATCCAATATTACGTAGGTATATTATATTATTTCCTCTCCCCATGTATAATTTGATTATTAGTATGTATGTATTTCTATTTGTTTAAGTAAGTTTATATACTTTTCAACTCATATTTCTTAATTGCACCGACTACCCGTCTCTAACTTCTTTCTTGTCTCCGTCTATGGTTGCCTGGAAGAAATTGCTTGTAGTAATAAGGCCGCCAATTGTACTGCGATTTATTGAATTTCTGTTAATGTAATCTTTGTGTACAATAAAGAATATTCTATCTATCTATCTATCTCTTTAAGGTCAGTAATCATAAATTAATAATATTCGCTGACTTTTTGTGTTTTTGTGAATGTTTTTAACATACACTTATAGTCGGTCCAACCGTTTATTTAACTTTTGACAGCTCAATTTAGTGATGTTCTACGAAGTTACCGATTCGATTTTGTATGATAATCGATTTGAATTAGGTTGAAGTTTTAATCGATTGATTGCATTGCTATTTCATTTTCATATTTTTATAGTTTGTCTATCTGAGCGTAATAAACTAAAAACTACCCAACGAGTTTTCATATATATTTTTAATAATATTTAAACCTAATTTCTTATAGTATAGATCTTTGTAATAAGATAGGTTTATATTTTTTTTGAAAATCAACTTGAATGGTCTTAGCTACATAATCTACTCGTTATAATATTGCAGCAAAACACGTCGCATCACTATTGTGAAAAAATAAAGGTGCCCATGAAGTGTTAAATTTCTTGCCTATGGTTTCTTGTCAAATAAAGAAGGAACTTCATGTATGTGCATCTGTCAAAAGTTAAATAAACGATTGGACTGATAATAGTATGACTTTCACTTGACCTTGTAACGTTCGTTTCACACGCGAATGAAAGAAGGTTTAATATTTTTGACATTTGCCAAGATGTTGAAATTACGGCATTTTGTTAAAAAAAAAACAAACATAACCGTTACGATTAGGATTCTTATAAGAGACTGTTAGCCTGCAATAGGACGTCTTTTTTTATCTCAGTCGATCACGTACTTCCATGCAATGATAGCCTCAGTCTGCCAGCCGATTTCGTAGCCTTAAAATCGAAATTGTTCTGCCGAAGAGTTTGACGTCGCTTTTTGAAACTTTCCTTTAAATTTTCTACCATTCTTTTCAATACGAACCGAGTTGGTGCCTGTCGGCCGGGACATCTCTCTCCATACGACCGCAGAGCTAGATTCACATTTTTGTTATTTAAAAAATAAGCTTCCATTAAATAATTTTTTTCTTGATAAGCCATTTTTACCGTGAGACTAATGTGAAATGGTCTGTAAAAACAATCAAATGTGAAACAAATGACAATCTATTTTGAAATGTAACATTCCATAGTTAAACTAGGTACCTCATACACGCAGTTATGTCGCATCTAAGAAAGGAGTCTGCATCTTATCTTAAGAGTAATTCGTAATTTAAATGGATAAATGACATCAATGATAATTATTGATTACCTACTAACATAATAAACAGATGGATCTTTGAGTAAAAGTGAGCAATTGAATTTGTAAGTCCGGATTTCATGGTTTTCCTTTCATTTAATTTACCAAGTTTGTTAGAGAGATTTCATCCTTATAATTGACTCTAACGATCGATGCACTAAAAGTAAAGAGTGTAATTTTTACAGATTTTAGTCGGTTCGATTCCCGGGTGTGGTAAGCGAATTTCGAAGGAAAATTTAGCGAGTACTATTTTCTATCTACAGTATTAAGAGTACTTTCCGTTCAGGTGGCATTATAAAATTCCACCCTGTATAACCTATTGCGCAATTTATATTCACTTGAGAGAAGGCTCTCTCGACACTAAATTTGAAAATGGTAGCGACAAAATCCCAATATCAAGGTTAGCAACATGTCTGTGTAAGTTCTCTCACCAATTGCATTTTTCATGTTGAACAAATGTGTAATTGGGGTGACCATTAAAATTATATGAAAAGTCCATAATAATTGTATCGTTCAATGGTGTTCTTCCTGATTTTGGAGATAAAAGATTAACCCCACGAAATTCCCCACAACCTCCATTTTTTCCCTCCAAAATTCCCCCCAAAGAACTTCTCTCTCCAAAATTCTCCCCTAAGCAAAAAAAACCTCAAAATTGGGAGGGAAAATCTGGCAACACTGTACCGAGGTGACTTTTCATTTGTTTTTGTTTTTAAGAGATACGGGAACGGGATGGGACTTCCTCGCTACGACCACTATATCTCTCTCGCTCTCGAACTCAATGCCTATGCCCCCTACATCGACTCCCGCGCGCGGCAACCCGATCGCAACGCGGAGCCGCGGAGCGGACGCACTCGTGCGTGGCTCGTACTGTCAATTCGTCCAGACTCTCTTAGCGAACGGTCATGTCATTCGTTCCCGCGCGGCAACCCAAAAACATAGTAGAAAATAAATATTTAAAAGTTGAAACGTATTACACGTTAAATATCATCATCATCAGTCAGCCACAAGAAGTCCACTGCTGGACATAGGCCTCCTCCATGGATTTCCAAAAAGACCGGTTGGAAGCGGCCTGCATCCAGCGCCTTCCTGCCACTTGGATGAGGTCATTGTTGATGAAATATTATTGTTATAGTTTAAATTACTACCAATTTAATTAAAAAAATGGGTAAAAGTTTCTGAATTTAAATTTTAATTAATATTTAAAAAATTCATGATCGCATAAGTACCTATATTTCAGTGCGTTTAGTAATCTTTTATATACGGATTACTGACATAAGCGTGTTCAGTATACTGTGCATTACTACAATATAAAAATTTTTATCTCTCGTTTCTTTGTGTATATAATGTTTTTTTTTTATTTCTGTAAGATAAAATAAAAATTTTGGGCCAAATTTGCCGCCCCCTAAAATCTGTCGCCCTAGGCTCCAGCCTACTCAGTTTCGTTGAAATGCTGCTAACTTAGGTATAATCTGACTATAATAATACATTCGTAATCTTTACGATAAATGCAAATAATGAAGTATTATACAACCATTAGGCCATTGATGACGATGATTGTAATAATTAACAACGTTTGAATGATAAATAGCAGTGGTATCGCATCTGTAGAACGGGTTACCTCGAATGCGTGAGGTTCTAGGTCCCGTAATGTACGAATTAAATTGTTTTTTAAGTTACTCACATTTGTTTATTTTCATACATTAGCTCACGTCTGTATCTCTGAATGGAGATAGAGATCAGGGTTGGCCACTATTTGTGTATTTGTAATATGAGCGATAGCACTCGCTAATTTTGAAGGAAAACATCGTAAGGAAACCCGCGGCTTGGTTGGCACGTTTTGACTTATCTTTCCTGTGGCCGGCCGACTATGCTGTCAGGATGGTGTTATAGGTGCTGGGCAAGCCTACTCCATCTGGAAACAATGTCCCAGGCACTGCAACGTCCGAGTGGACCCTTCACCCATCTAGTGTGAGTGAAGGGCCACTGGACGCTGTATAAATCATCTCATTGCGTAGATGCAGAGTACAAGTTTTAATTTAAATTAAAAAATAAGTTTCATATAAATAGATTACAATACCCATATAAAGTTTCTACTGAGAAACTTCACTGGAAGCTCTCAATCACTGAATTGAAGCCACAAAGACAACACGATTCAAGATTAACCGTAGCAGAGAAAAAACCAATAGCTCATTATGTGGATACAAATCTTGATACAAATGCAGCATCTTGTTATATTCCAGAAAATTAGCGACTGCTTTATTGTATGTTATTTTACAGTGGGAAACTTTAATGAGTTTCTGCAGGTCGTTACCATAAAGCTAAGTGTTAAGTAGCTGTACCGTTATCTTTAGACTGCTTGTTAAATACCCACTAACTCATAAAACACAGGTGCGCCGAAAGGAAATGCCATTCTTGGTTTCGTGACATTATTTGATTGATGAATACCTGCGTTGTCAATAGAGAGACAGTATGAACACAGTATGAACTTTTATACCGCAACCTTACTTGCATTGCTAGTAATACAAATATTTGTTATTCATAGCAGTAAATATACTGAGAAAATCGTTGGTGACAGTTGTCCGGGTTTGCATGAATAGGGCCGCTAGTGTCCGGATAGTTATGAGGTTGGCCGAGGTATTTAATCAATATTCATCCTTATTTTATCTATGTTGACTTTGATCTGTTAATAAAGTACCTAATAATAAAAATAATAATAATGTTTTATGTATACGTTTCATCATCATCATCATCAGCCATTTGACGCCCACTGCAGGACACAGGCCTCCTCCGCGGTTTTCATAACCATGAAGGGTTTTGCCATAATCGCCGCGCTTGGCAGGCTGGTTGGCGATCGCAGTAAGCGGCTGGAATCTCAGGAAGACGCTGCTGCCCGTCTCCTGGTAATGTATTTCCTTAGTCGCCTTCTACGACATCCACGGGAGGAAATGGAGTGGCGCTATTCTTAATCCGGCACCACACAAAACACGTTTAAGATCGTTTTATTTATTACATTATAAAAGACAATGCCTGCTGTGTTACCTTACTGCTTATTATGAGGTCATCATATTACGTTATTCAATTAAACAATAAGATAATATAAATCTCAACCTAATACACGAGAGCTATTTAGTTTT
Organism: Yponomeuta evonymella; assembly: GCA_963969515.1. Classification (NCBI taxonomy): domain Eukaryota; kingdom Metazoa; phylum Arthropoda; class Insecta; order Lepidoptera; family Yponomeutidae; genus Yponomeuta; species Yponomeuta evonymella. Next base: position 10,969,833 of record OZ018346.1, read on the forward strand.
ATTGAAAATTAATTTGCAAACTGTACGCTTATTAGCTCTATTTATTCGTATGAGATCATTTTGATAATATCTTTCCTTATTCCGTGCAGAAGGATCCGCCTCAATAGCTGACTATTTTTATAGCTAATTGGTTTATTTAAAACCCTATTATCGGGTTTTGAGCTAATAAATAAACCTGGGTATAATTTATAGATCGGTATCTTGGTATCATTCAGATAACAATTCCATTATAGTTAATCGGGATACACCTACCTTTTGACCAACTTGATCGCATAATTGGTTAATCCGGGATTTAAAATAAATGAAGTTATAACCTTCACAGTCATAGCGTGCAAGTATGCGATTTAGGTAAATGAATGTTTGAGGTTCTCTTGTAAATGTGGCTATTTCCCTCGGCTCCGTCCGGGCGCAGTTAAGGCTTGTAATTACAAAATACAAGTTATCGGAGGTTGATGCACCTCGCGGTGCGCGCGCACCGTACACCCCCCTCACCCCCGCCAATGCACGCATTTCATGAAGACAGGTTCAACAAACTGGTGACGGCGCGTCGCCATCGCCACCGCACTCTTACGCCATTACAAGTAATCACGCTTTCATATTATGTTAGAAAAAAAGCCTCCAATCCAACCCCTTTAATGATGTTGTTCTGCGAGACCGTGGAAAACTCGACAAATAAATTAAAATTTTAAGATTCATAGCGGTTGTTTCATAATTGCCCATAAAATCGATATTTATTCATTTCCTCCTTAACGCTGGTATGTTATTTGGATGCCTCATTAAAGATGAGATGATAATTGCACCCTCGCTGCACCGGGTACATGGATGTAATACGCAGGCAGACAGACAAAAAAAGAGTAAATTGTGGCGCTAAGTGAGTGACTGAAGGACGAACACCATGCTTGCGCGCATTATGCAGGCATTATGCTAGAATGATGCGCTAGTATAATCCCGCGGTATCGCAGGTGCTATCGGTGCCGGATATTTATAGGCGGCTTTCTATTTATACCGGACCGGCTCGGAGCCGCGTCGTACGCGAGTCTGGCGCTTTGACAACATGCATCACTCATATATGTAGCACCAGTTTACCATATCTCGTTACAGCAAGCGAAGGCATTCCGATCGATAGAAGTTTTCCGATAAACGATCGGTTATTTATCTATATCAGTTGTATGTCTCAATGAATGAAACACGTTTCAATGCGTGATCTTCTAAAATGCAAATGTTCTTCGGGATCACTTCTATTTAATGGGTGAAGGTGAAATAGCCAGTGAGACGCACTGCAGTGCTTGGGACACGATAGGGAGATAGATAACACTTTATTGTATATAAGGAAATTACACCGTTATTATACAGACGACGTGTATTTAGGAAAATTAGCTTTAGGAAAACCATCAACTAAAACATAACACAATTTTGGGTACAATGTAATAGGTTAGCATTTTTTGCTCCTTTGTGAATCTGCGATTCACTAGCTAGAGCTAATGATCGTGTGTTCGTATGTTTTAAGACAAACTAAAATATTTTGTTTTCGCTTAGAATGAATGTTACCAATTATGATAAAATGAGAAATTATTATTTAATACAACCGTTTTTGTGTTGAATACAGGGTTTCAAACCTGTGGGTCATTCGTTTATACATAGGTTTCAGACCCGTGGGCCATTCGTATATGCATGGTTTCTAGTGGGATTCGCTTCGCTTCTTCGCACAGTCCACTGTCCCCCATAGCAGGTAGCTAATCGCTTTTGTATATCTATTGATAGAAGTATCTTAGTGGAACTATTTCTCTGTACAATAAATAATATCTATTATCTATTTCTTGTACACCAAAGTTCCATAGAGCTACAAAAACAAAGGAATGGTTCATAATAAACGTAAGAAACTTACGAGCATATAAGGCCTTCTCTCAGAGATGGGCGCAATCATGCGTGTACATAGCGCAGCGGATTGATCTTAACCCATTCTCTTGTTACAATACTATGTAATTTATCATCTAGATGTGAACGCAAGCGAGCGGTCCGCGTGGCTGGAGTGCGCCGTGAGCGTCTCGCTGCTCATGTTCGGCGCGTTGCTGGAGCGCTGCTGCGCGCTGCTGCCGGAGCCGCACCACTCGCAGCAGCACGCCGACGCGCTGCTACTGCTGCCCGCTGTCAAGGTGAGAGTCCGCTGCTGCCCGAGCCGCACCACTCACAGCAGCACGCCGACGCGCTGCTACTGCTGCCCGCTGTCAAGGTGAGAGTCCGCTGCTGTCCGAGCCGCACCATTCGCAGCAGCACGCCGACGCGCTGCTACTGCCGCGCCCCATCAACTTTAGTGATGATGCTACAGGAACCGCATTTGCTGCAGCACGTGCATCATATGTTGCTGGGAGAGGCAGTATTGGCCGCCTTATGGCGCGTAGTACTAGCTGCCTCCGTTCTTCTTTATTTATTTACTTACTTCAGAATATTTTATGAACTGTCTCTACTCTATCCCGTTATCCACATCATCTTCTTGTTTTTCGTTCTTATAGAATTTGAATCATCCCGCACGAGTTAGTGTTTTTTCTTCGATTGGCCGCCCCTAACTAATATCGGACCGCCTTGGCCCGGGCCTAGTTGGCCTTAGGGAAAATCCGACCCTGGTTGCAGGCTATCGACATTAGTTTTTTTGTACATGTAACTACAACTAGACGTGCGCCGAACGTTTCATTGAGATGAAAAGAGCGATTTAGTACATTTACTTCTTCTTAGTAGTTTATAGTTCACGTTTCGTTGCAGCTCTCGTATCTTTCGACTCGCGTTAGTTCGCGAATGACAATGAATATATGAGTTGGTAAAGGAATGCTGTGGAACGGCGTGCTGTTGTAGTATGTATCAAAATTCAATATAATTATTACTAAATAAATGAAATTATGAAATTAAAAGACTATAAATTGCCTGCTTAGATTGCCCTATTGTAAAATTAATGTAATGCCTAATTATGTCGTGTGGCTCACGCTACAGGCTATGCCTAGAGGGGTCACCATTAGTGCTAAGTTATTTACACAAAATTTTATTCTTAGTATCTAAGCACTGTATAACCATTGTTACTTGGCATTGTGTATTATTCTCCTGATAAATAAATATTATTTGATTTATTTGATTCATTTAACAAGTCATTTATTCATACGCGTTTCGTCCCTAGCTATAAAAAGAATCCAGCAAATCGAAGCTACATCTCAAAACACAGTCTGCTCTGTGTTGTGAGCTGAATAAACGGCAAAATATTTGATGTGTTCACTTATAGGTGTCTCTTTTTCAACGTCATTTCTGCGTTGTAGGTTTGGTCCGACTGGATGCTGTGCCACAGTGGCGTTTGGAATCCACCGCCTTCATTCGACAGTTTTGACATAGGGTGAGTAAAGTATCAACTTTTATTTAGTGTCAACTTCTATTTAGATATTGTCCGAAATTCTGCTTTTTAGTCATAGAAACTTGTATGAAACTAATTGACAACTGTTCACTAAAACGCCGTTTTATTCTATCGAAAATGATCCGCGACATGCCAAAGATTGCAATCTAACATAGATCGTATGTATCGTTTACAGAAGCGACATCAACCCGTGGGACTGGCTAGCGAAACTTATGAACATCCTGGAAACACTCGACGACAAATCTATCGTCTTTGAGTCGGAGATGAAAGAGGGTAAGTAAGGTGCAAGGGGAATTATGGGAAATTATAAAAAAATATAGGAAATACTTTCCATTTCGGCGATGGCGACTCACACACTAGGCGCAGCAGGTGTCGTGGGTGACGGGTAGCATACGCACTTAATAGTAAGAACCGGTTGATAGAACTAGACAGGCAAGACAAAAGCGTCAGCAAAACAGTGCTAACGACTTGCGGGGTTCCACACTGGGCCGAGTCTGTGTCGTGGATAGCCATAGATTATTCATATCAAGGAATGGATACTTAGCAATTGCTTGTGCTTGCCCGTGATTAACCATTAGCTCTCTTTTTAAAGATCAAAGTGAAATTCATTCTTCAAACTGAACCCCTTTTGACGATTTAACAAAACGATTCGTCCGTATTTACAAGTGGCTAAGAAAACTCACGCTAGGAAACCCTTTATTGTGGGAGCCACTTTTCCTGCAGTTAGATAACATTAGAATTTTGCAGTTAGATAACATTAGAATTTACGTGACATACCATAGTCCAACTACCACATTGTAGGACAAGTGATGGTGTTTCAGTGGATGTTATTACCCGCCTTTATTTAACTTCACATGTATGTACGTTTAGTTCAGATCTAGCAAGCCAAATTTTATGCGTGTTGACGAGAATAATAGAATTTGTCAAAAAGCAATGTAGAGTGAAAAATCAGAAAAAGGTGAATTTGTAGTTATTTCACATTAAAAAAAAACTATTACAAACGTGTCTTCTTTACAGTTGGTTTGTAGGGGAGTACATATGTACTTTTGAACTGCAAAGTTTGTAATTATTTGCTCGGATCCCTAATGCCGCGAGTCGTTCTCGTCGGTTTTTTTATTGTGTAATATTGTTGTGCGAAGTTGTACTCACTCGGTAGACGACATAGTAGAGACGAGAAAAAAACCGATCGAACTTTGCGCAAGATACGAACGGCTGGAGGCCTATACCCTTCATCTTCATCGTCAGCCCACTTCTGCCCGCTGCTGAGTGTAGGCCATTGCCCCATCACGCCATATTTCGCGGTCTCTCGCCATCCGTATCAACGGGCCCTCTGCCGACTTGATCACATCGTCCGACCATCGGGCTATTGATTTACCCACTGACCGCCGTCCTGTTCTCAGCCGCCACTCCGTTGTACCCTGAAATATTCAAATGTTGTATAGATAATGATACGGAACCCTTCGTGCGCGAGTCCGAGTCGCACTTATTTTATTTACTGTTTATTGAACATTGCGGCGCAGGCTACGAGGCGGTTCGATTACCCGAGGACGGCGTGCTGGCTGGGTTCACGCCTCTGATGTATATGGAGCCGGCGGCGGCCTTCGTCCGCGGCCCCGCGCCCGCGCCGCATCTCGCCGAGCACGCGCTGCGCACGCGCAAGCTGCTCTTCTTCGGCACCGAGTGAGTTTACTGGTGTTTAGGGTTCCATACCTCAAAAGGAAAAATTGAACCCTTATAGGATCAGTTTGTTGTTCGTGCGTCTGTCCGTCTGTCCGTAGCGCGTAAATATATCTAGTTGAAATACAACCATGTACTCAGGTCTACAGTCCCTCGAAGCTGTGAAAACTTCTAAGTTAACGTAAAAAAAAAGTTACGGCCGTTTATGCCGCAAAAACATACATTTCGGCACTAAACGTTGACCTTCAACTATGAAATTTGGTAAGTAATACCGTCTTATAATACATCTGAAAACTATACATTTGTATTTAAATAAAAAAAAAAACTCGATTCCAGAACTATTTATAATATATAAGTACTTAGAAATTTGTACGGAACCCTCGCTGGGCGAGTCCGACTCACACTTGTCCGGTTTTTATAGCTGTTCTTACTTCGAACACGCGGTCTCGCTTGCACTATTTAATACTTTTTGTGATTGTAATAAAATGAGTATACTTTTTATGAATGTGGTCTGAGGGTTTGCTGCATAACTAAATAGCGGACATTTTAAATATTTTTTCGTTTTCTTATAAGTACGTAATTTTCAATAAAAAAAAGTTGTTTCCAAAATTATTCATTTTGGAATCAAATTTTCTCAATCTTGGCCAAAGCTTGGTGCAGGCGTTGAATGGTTCGCAATTTTATCTTCAGTATCTATTTTATCTATCAAACCCTCAGACCATATTCAGCTCACCTCAAAAGTTACCGATATCGGGTAGCGCAGCTTAAATGGCAGTGGGCAGGCCACGTATGTCGTCGGGAGGATGTAAGCTGGAGCCGTAAAGTCCTGTTATGGAGACTGCGCACAGGGGCACGAAATGTAGGCAGACCACCTGCACGATGGTCTGATGACGTTAGGGCTACTACAGGGTCGACCCGGACTACAATAGCCGCAGTTTATACATTAAACGAGTTTAATCGTGCTCGGGACGTTCTCTTACAAAATGTACTCCGTATCTTACAAAATTTGACCTAAAAGAATAGTGGGTATTAATTGACAACATTTCAAAATAGTAACCCGGCTATTTTAATAGCTTAGCCGAAAGTAGGTAAAAAAGTAAGGGATTTGCTTCCAACCCTTTTCCACAATATATTTTTTTTATTTTATATTAATTTTTAATTTTTTTTTTTGTAAAAACCAATTGTGGGCTTAAAAACTCATGAGTCATTGCCATAAAACTTTGCTGCAAAAAAAAAAACAAGAGGCAAGTAGTGTTGCCGTACTGAGAGAAATTTCTCTTTTGAAAGGAATTTAGGCTCGAGTTGCGAAGAAGGGGAAAGTTTCCCTCTCCCATTAATTAAGACGTACAGCTTTCGTGTCATTGCAGCTTGAACTTATCTAAAATGGTGTATGTATTTCAAATGGGATTTTTTTTCTTGTTCGGAACCCTAAAAAACTACCTAAATCATACTGAATAATTTTGAAGAAGATGTAAATACATATCTAAAGCTTACGAGACGTGGGAAACTAAAACCATCAAAGTGGCAACACTGATGTCAAGGCGTCAAACAAGGTATTTATCCAATAGCCAATAAACGTTTTAAAAAAAAAAAGGCGTCAAACAAACAAACGTCAAATTCAATCAAACTGGAAAGAAAGGTTAGGAAAGCCATCACTACAAAAAAAAAAAAAAAAAAATTTGTTTGGATCACAGATGTCAACATGACATTGACAATAGATTTTTTTTAAACTTCTAGGCAAAGGTATTGCAGCTCTTTAGCCCACATCCTTGATATTTGAGTTATTTTCAAAATATCTCTAAAACGAATGAACAAAAAAAATATGTAAAAATTTGTTTCTTAATAAGTTTTAAAGGCTTTATCAAGGGACATTAAAATTTTTCACCCGGCTAGAAATGAAAACATGTGAATTCTGGACCACGAACAAAATGAGATGTTGCTGCACAGATAAAGTCTCACAGTCACAAATCCGTTTCCTGACTTGAAGAGTATTTAAAAAATGGTTTGTGCTTACGACTACTAGACAAAAGCTGAACTAAATAACTTGACAAATTAAATTGCATAAGCTCACGCCTGTATTCCGAAGAAGTAGATAGAGACAAGGGGCCCTAATACGTAACTCATACGTGAATTTTCCACTGTATGGATTTGTCCGATTTTACTCCTCCGAACTGTCAAACATATACTTAGACATGTTGGAAACGTAAAAATATAACCGAATACTGTGAACACTTAGATAGATAGATAGATAACACTTTATTGCACACCAGTAATTGAAAGAGTTAGGTAATAAACCCAGCCCGGTTTGCCACTTGCGACGATCCCGACAAACACTTTTGCTTCATGAACATTTGTAACCTATCTTGACCCTGTTGTAAACAAAAGCATCGATGCAGGTACTTAGTGGGCGTGGATCCGCCCGCGCTGCGGCTGGAGTACCCGGCGGGGGCGCCCCCGCGGTACGTCAGCGCCGTGCAGCGGGGGCCGCCCGCGATCCTACCTCTGCAAGACTTGGTAAGTGCAATCCTGCACGTAGCTGATTATCTTCTTTCTGTGCCGCTACACTAATGGAAAAAAATCTTTGAGTACTAGTGTACCATTGGACCCTGCTTTACTAAACAAGTAAGTAGTTCTAATAACATTTTTTTAATTTTAATTTTTTTATACCGCCTGCTTGTATGGAAATAATGAAATAAAGTTTTATTTATTTAAGAGATGAGATAAGATAACATTTATTCATAAAATCGTAGGTATGAAGTGTACATAAGAATTAAATTTAACATAAGTAAGAGTAAGTACTAAACTAGGAATAAACCTGGCTGTGTATGTAGGAGCTTAAATTATTATAACGATAAAAGTTAACAATAATTCAGGAAATAAATGGTATGAATCAATAGAAACAATTAGGAAGCTTGATACTTTAGAATTAAACATGTTACTTAAAACTACTTAACTTACAACATTCAGGAGGATCTCTGTCTCGTCGTATGTCAGTCCTTGCAAGAAATTTTGCAACGTAATTTTGGAAAGTCGTGAGTTTAACGAGAACATATACAGTTTTGAGTTCAGCCGATTGTCAAAAGTCAAAAAAAAATATTGAAAGTTCAAATCTAGATCATTTGGAGAAAAAAACCCCTAACTTAGTCTTTTCAAACATATTCCTTAATTAATAGTTTACATCTTCTAAAAACTCAGTACTAGGATGCATTGAACTGGCTTTAATTCCACACATCTTTGTCATCTAAATAATCCTTAAAGCTATAGTAGTCCTTTTGGCATAAAGTGCGCTTTACACATTTTTTGAACCGCACTTCAGGCAAGTTTATTATATCTTCAGGGATCTTATTGAAAAAACGTATACAATGCCCCATAAAGGATGTATTAACCTTTGCCAGCCTAAATCTTGGGAAAGAAAGTTTATGTTTACTTCTAGTATTTACATTGTGTTGGCTACCTACGGTTTTAAAATTACTTATATTTTTCCTGACGTAATTAATTACGTAACATAATTGCCGAACGGTAATGAAGATGGCCGTCAGCTTCCCATATTCAATTATCAAACTAACAACACATTACTTACTTTTGCATTTAACTCTTTACTTTTTGGATTTTTGGAATATAAATTAAACGTTATCGGTATAGTTAAAGCCGTATTTTCATGATCTTATTGGGCTCGGACAAAGTGACCTATTTTAGCTACTTGGAAACTACTTGTATTTTGCTCGATCTTAGTACAAACATGTTTGTTTTTATCAGAGTGCCGAGATCGCCGGTAATTTTTACCTCACTCGGTCCGAGTGCACTAAGATTGTGACAACCCGGCTGGAGACATTTGAACGATAAGTTAAGTTAAACACGGATGTTGCAGTCGGAGGACTCTGAAGAGTCGGCCGGGGAACCGGAGCCGAAGGAGGCGTCAGCCGGCGGCATGAACTGGGCGGCCGATACACTGGACGGCGCGGACGGGGCAGGGGAGGCGGGGGAGGCGGGGGAGGCCACGCGCCGCCTGCTGCGCCGCAAGGGTCAGCTCGAGTCGCGCCGCGCCGACATGGAGCGTCGCCGGCAGCGGATGCAGGTGCGTTGGCTGCTAGCTTCTTTAGGAATTTGATGCGACGCGATCGTGTTGAGAATTTGTAGCAGCGTGATCTTAAGGATTTGATCTTAACGATACGTCAAGGATTTGTGCAGCGCGCTCCTGTTAAAAACGCGTAGTGACATTCTAAAAATTTGTAGCAGCGATCTTATGTTAAGAATAAATGGTGAATCAAGTAACGGTATTCCTGCTAAGTAGAGAAGTGTGAACCAAAGGAGGCGGCGTGAACTGGGCCTCGATTCTGTTAGTGCATTGTAGTATAATGACAGGTACACTGTCGGGTCACGTGACGTGTTTTTTCGTACCATTGACGCCTAGAAGGTTTGATGAGTGTGCCCGCGTAGACTTAAAGCAGCCATGAAATGAAAACCACCATGTTCATGCAGTTGTCATGTTACTACAATGCATTAACAGAATCTAGGCCCTGGGCGGCCGACACGCTAGACGGCGCGGGGTAGGCGGGGGAGGCGGGGAGGCCACGCGCCGTCTGCTGCGCCTCAAGGGACAGCTCGAGTCGCGCCGCGCCGGCATGGGGCGTCGTCGGTGCAGGTACGTTGGCTTTGATTGTGGCTTCTTATTTACAGCGTTCCTGATTCAGAATTTGTAGCAGGGTGATCTTAGGAATTTGTAGCGACGCGGCAAGAATTTTTAGCAGCGCGCTCCTGTTAAGAATTCGTATCGGCGCGCTTCTGTTAAGAATAGGTAGCGATGCGCTAGAAATTTGTGGTGGTGCGCTCTTGTTAAGTAGAGGAGTGTGAGGCGAAGGAGGCATCCGTCAGCGGCTTAAACTGGGCGGCTGACACGCTGGATGGAGCGGGAGAAGCGGGAGGAGCGGGCGAAGCAGGTGATATGAAGCCTCGTCGGCACCGGATGTAGGTGCGCTGGCTCGTGGCTTTGTAGCTTGTTTAAGAGTTGGATGTGACGCGCTCGTGTTGAGAATTTGTACCATTGTGATCTTAGGAATTTTGAGCGATTCAATATTTGACGCCCTAATAATTATAAGCGATGCACTCCTGACCAGAATTTGAACCGGCACGCTCTTGTTAAGAATTTGTTCTTAATGTAGCAGCGTGATCTTAAGAATTTTTGGAGACTCGCCAAGTATTTGGAGCGAGCTTTCTTCCATCTAACCTACGTTGATGTACTTTGCGTGTGTATTCAAAATCAAAATAGAAGTGTTTTCGTTCAAAATAACGCAGAAACTGTGACTTAAGGAACGTTGCAGGTAAAACTAAGTATCCATTTCAAAATCTAGATCAGTTTAGAGAAATAATGGACAAAACAATCTCCAATTCTATTTCCGCAATGGAATATACATGCCGAGCTTTTCCTCCAACAAGCGTCTGCTTCAGGAGCTGCTTCGCGGCGGCTGGGTGAGCGTGGAGGTGGAGGTGCGGCCGCGCTGGCTGGTGCCCGACACTAACTGCTTCATCGACCACCTGCCGCTGCTGCGCCGCGTGCTCGCCGCGCCCGCACAGCCCTACCTGCTGGCCGTGCCCATAGTCGGTGAGTGCCCCGCGTGTCCACGGCGGCCGTGCCCACAGCGATTGCTGGCCGTGCCCATAGTTGGTGAGTACCCTGCGTGCCCACAGCGGCCGTGCCCATATTTGGTGAGAGCCCACAGCGTGCTGGCCGTGCCCGTAGTCGGCGAATGCCCCGCGTCCCCACAGCGTGCTGGCCGTGCCTATAGTCGGTGAGTACGCCGCGTCTCCACAGCGGTTGCTGGCCGTGCCCAAACTCTGCGAGTGAGCCCTTATCACTGAAGCATGTGACAAGCAGAGATAAAACACGAAAGAGCAAACACAACGTAACAGACACTGATTAAATTGTTTAAGATATTGGTGGTGAAGCCAGTAAGCATATATTACAGTAATAAGTGGGTAGAACCCAAGAACGTTTTACCCAATGGACACGACACAGTTGACGTTTTCCTAGTTTCCCCGCGTGCCACTTACCGTGTTAAATTCAACACGGTTCTGATTCTGTCTTATCAGTATGACATGAGAGATTATAGAGAAAACATCAGAAGAAAAGTGTAAAAAAATATACGAAATGCGCCCTATTATTCTGTAAAAATGAACGCAACAAAACAGTTAATGCTTCTTATAACTCGTAACTTTGATTGTATGCATCTGTAAGCGGTATTTCTTTGGTAAATGAATAAAACGTGCATCGTAAACAACATAAAATACGCCGAAATAAAAATGGTACCTGCTTAAGGCTATTTATGCCACTTTCACATTAGCTGTATTTAGTGGTGTAATATTGTTCATTCAGACCTCATTCTGTTCTTTTTGGGTTTTTTTTCCTTGCGATAGGGTTTGACACAGTCGATAAAATCTTTCGATGTTTTAATTGACTTCTACACATGACGTAGAAATCATTATTATCTTACTTAAATATCCATAAAATATTCGTTCGGTGTTTTATTTAAAACGTTTTATAGATTACCAGTTGATCAAGCTATCAAGAAGAGTAAAAAAATAGTTGGTAGCAGTTCATAAGGAACATTAATTTCAAACCGAATATTTACAAAACGCAAAAATCAGTACAGGCTATTCGGAGTTTCCTCTAAAATGTATAGAGGGAAATGCGTTTTAACGGAAATATGTGTTTTTGTGTGTTACAACAACTTTTGTTCTATGATTTTAAATTTAATTGTACCAAATGTCAGGGTTAACATAATTTCACTTATTAAATTTGCGCTTATAGGATAGTACTAATGTCGCAGCTTCCGGTAAATCATTGTTTTAAACAGAAGTATGTATATCCATTCTATTTATCATATCTCTATGTATAAAAATTAATTGCCGTTCGTTAGTCGCGCTAAAACTTGAGAACGACTGGACGGATGTAGCAATTTTTTTATTGGTAAAAGTCAAGGTGAGAACAAAAAAAGTGATACGCGTCAACTAGTGTGTCATAAAAAAAAGTAGGTACAAAAAAATCAAGCCGTAGAGCAAATGTTTTTTTTAAATGACAAACTATTATCGACGTATATCGGGTATTAATTTTATTGACAATAACTCTCCTTTTCCAATACAGTATTTGCTGCATTCGGATTTAATGTACTGTTATGCACCCCTGGAAGTACACGGACTAAGGGTACCATAATAAGACTATCATATTTTAATATTTCAGTCGCATTGCATAAGTGGCATTGAATTCAAATTACAAAGGAAGAGACAGAAATTATGTGGTACGTAGAAAAATCTTCGAAATCAGTTCATTAGTTTCGTCAGATACAGCCTGTGAAAAAAATTGGTAACCTGATAACTATTTCTTCAGTAGGTATCGGTAATAAACCATACATTCCTACAATCTTTAGGTGAGAACGGTCATTTTTAGAAGTAGTTTAATTATTTATACCAAAGAAACATTTTTATTTATTTAGGTTATCGGTAGGAGTATGGCCTATACCTTCCTCAGGGAAGAGACCCGTGCCCCTCGGTGGGGACATAATGGGTTGATGATGATGAGGTTATCCATACAATTTTCCAGTTTTCAGTAAAAAATAAGTTCAGGGATTTCATGCGATTTACTAAATTCTCGGTGGTCAGTTTTAAAAACCACTAATAAAATGATTGCGAGAATAAGAAGAAACATTTTTCTTTAAAAAAATATTATCTTTTCGTAATATTTGCTTTAACTTCCTCAGTCCTAACCTTGAAAATAACAATTAAAAACCATTGATATTTTCAAGGTCAGTACTGAGGAGGTTATGTATGTGTTGTGTGTGTGCTTAGACCACAATGTAGTCATAGTCATACTTATTATTATAAAATATGTCATAGTTACGAGGTGATTCGTAAACCAAATAAATAAACGCAACTAGCTAGAAAACTCAACTCTTCTTTATATTCGCAGTCCGGTTAACTGAATGGCAAATTACTGACAAATGGCCCGTAAAAAAAAAATTAAATGGAAATAATGGAAAGCAAACTGTTTTAGAGAAATAAATACATATATAAACTACTTATTTTATATTTCTCATTGCCTTCAAACTACTTATTACAGATCAAATTTCCGTTTCCCTCATTCATTTCGTTCAATCATCACTTATCGATAATATTTTTATCGACTTTTCCAAGCTCTTAAGTCATAATTTGACATTGACAGCTACCTCCCGCCCCCCAAAAAGTGGTCGTCTGTGTTTTCCTACAAAGTTTCGGTCATGTCATATCCTTTGGCTAAAACATCCTTGGTAGAACCTAAAGCACACTGTTTATGGCGGAACTACGTCGTGCCCAGTGCGTGAATTTCAGGTTTAAAAAATTGATCTGACTTTTGCGCTGAAACCTTTGCTGAAATGTCCATGAAAACTTAATACTTATCTGTGTCACTGCTAGAAAAATGCATTTAATAAATAATATTAGCAAAAGTACTTGCATTTGAAATTAAAAGCGTTTATTTATTGAACTATACAAAAGTAATAAACGAAAAACCCTGTATGTTATTTGCAAAGGCCATTAAATGAATTTAAAAAAAGTTATAAATAGTTATCGCAGACTACTAAATCACTGATATACATTTCAGTGGTGTCGGAGCTGGAAGGGCTGCGGCGCTGCGCCCGCGTGGGCGCCAGTGCCTCCGCGGCCCTGGCCTGGCTGGGCGCCGGCGCAGCGGGCGCGGGCGCGGGGGGCGCCGCGCCGCCCGGGGTGCGCTTCGCCACCTCTCGCGGCTCACTGCTGGCCTCACGGGTCTTCACCGCCGAGAGGGAGGTCGCCCGCGCCACCAACGATGACAGAGTGCTGTCAACAGCGCTTAATCTGCACGCTACTATTGCCAATGAGCCGGGTAAGTCATACGTTTATTGTAATACGTCTTGCTGTTCGCCTCAGAGATTTTCTCCACTGAAAGGGGATGCCCGCGCCACCAATGATGGCAGTGTTGTCAAAAGCATTTAATCTGCACGCCACTCTTACCAATGGGCCGGGTAAGCCGTAAGTTCATTGCTGTGCGGATCGTCGAGGATCGAGTCTTCATCGCCTTGACAGAGAATGCTCGCGCCACCACAACGACGACAGCGTGTCTGCAGATTGTGCAGATAGCGATTGCTGTCAACAGCGCTAAATTTAGCTGCAGAAGCTGCGTTACTTGGAATTATAATTTTCTCGAGCGAGGGATGCCAGATGTAAAAGCAGACGAGGACGTGGTTTGACACTACAATACGAATGCGAAAACAAGCACGGGCTTTGTCCCGAGCTTCACCGGGAAGTTTCTAACCTCATATGTTTTAGGATTATTAACGAACTTCAAAAATCTTCCGTTCTCAATCTTCAGTTCTCAATTCGTCCGTATATATTTTTTATGTATGTTCAGCGATCGTTCTTTACGATCGGATTTGACGGCTTACGTTGTCGGATTTTATTCATTCTTTTTTATGTTAGGGGCACCTCCAAAGTGATCCGATGTAGTTTTTTTTATTTAGGACACTTGACTCCAGTCACGCCTGATAGTGAACGAAGACGGGGTCTAAGATGTTACGTGCTTGCCTGTTAAATGTCGGTTTGCTCTGGTTTTAAAGATGACCAGGTTACATGTCCCGGGAAAACCCTTACAGTATAAAGTACTAGGTATGTATAGATAGGGCATCCCGAACAAAGTTTGTGTCGCACAATACAATTACCAGTATTGACAACGGTAATATTTAGGCGCAGCCCGGTAAAACGGTCCAACAGATTTCAAAAAATAAAAAAATATATTCACAGTATTAATGTATCCACGCCAAGGTAGTCTTTCAAATTATTTAATTGAGCTGGACAGAAATTGTCAGTTTCTTTTATTTTCACTGATATTTGTACCGATCAACTAAACTCTATTTGGGAACACTGAACAACGTCAACGTCACTGTCAACGGACATTAGTTTATAGACTATAAGCCAGTGTTACAGAAGCCACACTCTTCAATTCTTTATATAGCGTTGACAAGCTCTGATCTTGCCGATAAAGTGAAAAGCACAATTTGAATTGAAAAGCTCCGCAGATGGGATCTCATGTTAAGAAATTTAATCCAACAAGTAAGAAAGTTTTCTGTAAGCCTTGTTAACATGTTTTGTCAATCAAAATTCGTCCTGTTTCTCCTTTTCTTTGAAATGTCCGGAACGTATGTATGTATGGTTCGCAGGTAGCCATGTTTCCTCTTTTCGGTTGTCCATGAACAGAATAGAATAGAATAAAAAAAAATTATTTGTCTTCAACATAGTAAGGCACAATAATCACATATTCTATAAAACAGTAATAAAAATTTATTGAGTAATTTAATGACTCCCTTCTGTCATCGCCCAAGCAAAGAAACCTACAAAAAATATAATTGTTAACAGTCTAAACAATATTCTAGCCGGCGATGTGACAGGGCATAAAAAAGTAAAATTATTCTGTATTTTTTCTTCTTTTTATTTAGGATACTAACAACAACTGTTAGTAAAATATTATTATTACTTCCAAACCTTGAGATAACTTAATAAAAAAAAATTAACATAGAGATGCCTGTCATGGACAGAATAAAAAATAAAGTTCACAAATTATATCAGCACGGTTTACGAAATCATAGTTTTATCAAGAGTTTTGCAGAACTTTCCGATGAAAAGTGATTCCATCAGTTTTTTTTTTACTTTTCGTAAGTAGTTCTTACAATATCTTAGAACACATGAAGGCATTTCGTAACGTGTATAATCGTGTTCTCGCAGCAAGCACTCGTCATGGACTAAATCACGACTAAATAATGAGGTGCTGTCACAATGACCGCACAGCTTGCGCCGCAAAGATTGGTCGGGTTGTCCCTCCATACGTAGTACTTTATTATACTCTAAGGGAAAAATAGACGACGGCACGCGTTTCATATCTTTGCCGTTTCATTAATTATTTTAGATCGAAATCGTCGAGCCCGCACGTTGCCGGCACGTTATAATGTGTTGTAACGAGCCTTACGCTGCATAGTACTAGCCGCCCCCGTTCTTTATTGACTGAGCTAGGTAGGTAGATACATATGATATTCTGTGAATTTTCTGTATGATATCCCGTCGGAGCACCTTGTTGTTTTTTCGTCCTTCAATCAAATCGAAAATTTCGTACTCATCCACCGGTGGACGTAGGCCTCCCCCAAGGCACGACATTCCATTCTGTTCTCGACAAGCGCCTTTATCTCGGGAACGCGTGGAGGTTTCAAGTTAAAATTATAACCATGTCTCAAGTCTACAGTCCCTTGAAGCTGTGAAAAAATAAAACTTCTAAGTTAACTTAAAAAAAAGTTAAAAAAGGTATATTTCGCCACTCTCATGGGAATCAAAATTTATGGGGTACTCGTACTTTCCGTTGACCTAGAACTATAAAATTTGGCAAGTAATATCGTCGTATACTACAAGAACAGGGAAACATCTGAAAACTATACATTTGTAATTAAATCATAAAAAAATTGTCTTTGAATTTCGGGAGAAGCTCGGAAAAACAGCGAGACTACAAAATGTTACTTAACCCTCGGTGGGCGAGTCCGACTCGCACTTTTCCGGTTTTTGTTTCTGCGAGTGCCCCTAATACCGGGCCGCCCTTCGCCTGAGCCTAGTCGGCCTTGAGAAGAATCCGCCTCTGTGGACAGTCCTTAAACCTTGCCGGTTGGTGGTCTCCCACCGACCATTGTTTCTTCGGCATATGTGACGAGCCCGCTGCCACTTCAGCTTGCAAATCTTACAGGCTTACCTTAAGGTTGAACCGTGTGTCCGTCCGCAGACGTAGGCGCGTCAGAGGCGGGCGGCGAGGGCGCGTGTGTGCGCCGCGTCCGCGAGGTGGTGCTACTGACTGACGACCGCAACCTGCGCGTGAAGGCGCTCGCCGCCGAACTGCCCGCCAGGGACCTGCCCTCCTTCGTCGAGTGGACCGCGCTACCGGACCACGTGAGTGTTTCACACTATTGTAATTAAGCTATTTGATGGTGGTGTTTAAGGCTGTTCTTTTCAAAGTTATTAATTTGGGAATCAAATGTTCTCAATCAAAAACGAAAATTTGATTCCCAAATAGGCGGGTCCACACAGAGCGAGCAGCCTCGCGAGGCATTTGCCGCGCGAGGACACTGTCCCCGAACGAGCGCGGCAGCCTCGGTATCTGCGCGCGGCAAGGCCGAGCCATTTTGGTTGATGTGGTTACTTACTCTGGTGTTTTGTGTTCTCTCTTTCACCTGTGCTAATTGCCCAAAATATTGCTATCAGTGAAAAGTTTTTGTTGGCTTTCTGTATCTGTGTGTAAATTTAATGTGTTACTGATAAACTGTTAGTTTTCCCAATAAAATAAAAATAACTTTGTTCGTTCGTTCAGTTAAGAGTTAAGACATCAGGGCACTACACGCGGTGGCAGCTGTTGCTTTTTATCCTAATAATTAAGATTATAAAAAAGAGAAGGCAAAAAAGATCCTGACGTATTGAGAACCTCCTCCTTTTTATGAATTTGGTTAAAAATAAATTTTCTTTTTGAAATCAGGAACCGGCATATTCATTTTGCGGCTTATATTTAGCCAAGCATCTTCTCTTCGCCCTCTGTTTGTATAATTAGGATCGCTTACGTTCCATAGCCTGGTGTTTGCAGCATAGAGAGTATTAATTTCAAACACTGTTCTTTATCAATAATTGATATGCTCGAGCGAGGCACGAAACAAAACGCGTGCGTCCAGAGTGCACCTGGCAAACTGAGGCGCCTTTGAGCAAAACAAAAAACCAATACTCGGTGGCTCGGCCGCCCGGTCGCTCGCCCGCGGCGGCGCGCTTGCCTCGGCCGAGCCACGTCCACACAGACCGAGCTGTTTCGCGCGGCAAATGCCTCGCGAGGCTGCTCGCTCTGTGTGGACTCGCTCAATTAATAACTTTGGAAACAACTTTTCTCTATTAAAAACTACGTGTAGGAGAACAAAAATATTTAAAATTTACGTAATTTCCGACCACATTTATTAAAAGTTTTTTCATATTATTGCAATACAAAAAAAAATGTGTGAGCGAGACAACATACTCCACGTAATAACAGTCTTAAGTCACAAATCAAAGCGGTCGCGAACGCTGTGGAGTATTTTGCATAATTTACTGCAGTATTATTTGAATGGACGTAATCAAACCAACGCGTTCTGACCGTTGACGCAACAATACTTTGTTTAGCGGTCAATCAATTAGTCGTGTCCATAAAGATATACTGCAGTTAGTGACCGCCACCTCTACCGCGACCGCTACCGCTTTGGTTTGTGAGCTCTTTTACATTGAATACGCATGGTGTGTGCGTATGTGTGCGCGTCGCTGTTTGTGTGACAGTGGCATCCCCGCGCCCACAGCACAGCGGTCGGCAACTGCAGTCGGCCATTGGCTAGCAAACGCGCCCTGGTGGCACACACGCCCCGCCCCACTTTTTTATGTAGCCTATATACGTCCCAATGCAGGGTACAGGCCGTCTCTCAGAGAGATAATAATATCATGGGCGATAATGTAAAAAGGTCGTGTCACAGTACTTGTTATCGAACTCCTCCGAAACGGGTTCACCGATTGATAGGGTTTCGTAGTCGGCAAAGAATCCTTATAGTTTCGCCATGTCTGGCCTAGCTGACTAGCCTATACTAGCTGACTCTGCAAACGTTGTTTTGCCATATTAATTACCCTACGACCTATTCTTAGACCTGTCAAATATACACAAAAAATTCTTAAAATTCGGTGAACCCGTTTCGGAGGAGTTCGATAACAAACACTGTGACACGAGATTTTATATATTAGACTAGCTGACTCGGAAAACGTTGTTTAGCCATATTAATAATTAATATGACAAAACAACGTTTGCCGAGTCCGCTAGTAATATGATATTTTGTACACACCAGAAAACAAAATACATTGGAAGACTAACATATCTAAGTTTTGCCGTATACAATTGGCGGTGTTATAGCAAAAACCCTGATGTTTCCGCACATAGCCATATTTGGGTCATTGCATGTAGCAAGACTGTGAGATCAATCCAGCCAGCCTATCTCTTTCTAGAAGGTCAGCAGGGCTCTGATGTCATAGCATCGCGAGTAATAAAAAAATACTGTTTTATGCTAAGAATCCATCTAACTGAAAACGACCGGTATAAAAACTGAAAAGCGCCATCGACTCGCCCACACATTTATTTATTTATTTAAGGAGAAAAAACAGAATCGACAAACTTATAGCATAAAAAATATTAGAGTCAGTATAGTACATTTGGCCAATTCCTCAGCATTTCCCACAGATAGGTAATACTTAATATAATAAATAAGTAAGAGGCGCAATACAGGTCTCTAGATTTAGTTCTAAGATTAAAATGAACAAACAATAAAGCAACTGTTTTAGAAAGAACAATCAATCATTAATTCACTCACCCATTTCACTCATTCACTCACTCCGCAATCATAAAGTTTACAAAATCAAATCCACTACAAAAAAAATACCGTAGCGAGATTCGAATCCGTGCTACACATATCGTGCCTTTTTTGTTTCTATGTAAAGTTTGTTTGTCAGCCTTAACACGGGACTTATGTTGTAAATAAATTAAAAACGTTGTTTTTCGGTTGTTATCATGCTATTAAAATCCTGTCTCTGTTCCATTCATCACAATCTTAGTGCAATCAATCAACATGGCTTGACAAATTAATCGTCTTGGCCAGATTTGCAAATGTGAAACATAAAAAATGCAGTTGTATAAAATGTGTTATGCTCTAAAAGTCTGAAGGACATGACAAAGGCAAAGAACATTTTGGGTAAAGGTTATTGTATCATATTAACTAAAGAATCCTATAACGTCGCAGTCTTTGTCGTCTTTCGATATTTTATACACCTTTTTCATATTTTTTTTATACGGGCGATAAAAACGATTTACATATACTCGAGAATTCTTGTGCCGCCCGCATCCAGCGACTCCCCGCCACCGTAACCAGGTCGTCAGACCATCTGGTGGGGGGCCGCTGGATGCGGGCGGCACCACACCGGGAAGCTTGAAAAACAATAAGGAAGGCCTATGTTCTGCAGTGGACGTCAAATGGGTGATGATGAGGATTCTTTATACAACTTGTTAATTTGTAAAGTAACGCCCGACTCAGGTTACTTTCTACTTATCAAACACGAACAACTTTTACTATAGGGTCGACCTCGAACTCACGAAAAAAAAATAGCTGTGCCCATACTAAAATTCGATACCTACTAAACAAAATGTATGGAACAGCTGTTTTTTTTTTAAGATTTTATATTTGGTCCCATAGTAAAACTTGTTCGTATTGATGAGTAGAAAGTACCCTGAGTCGGGCGTTACTTTACAACAAATCAACACCTTGTATAAAGTCGCATTGCTCGTGTTGTAGTTGTGGCTGCATACAGTATCTGTATGCGGAACCTATCTTCGATTTATTATTGGAGAAATCGTTTGACAGTCGATTCCTAATGTAGAAACATTTGGAAAACCATTATCATTAAAATTTATAGTAACTTTTTAACAACATTGTCGGTATTTTTTCGACTTTGCAACAGTCAAAAGCTGAGCAGCAGGTTAGTTAAACTAAAAGTATGGTTATTCCGTGGGATGTGAAACATTTAAAGAGATTCCAGATGTGATTTTTCCTCAGATTATTCATTTTTCCCCGTAATTATATATAACTAAAAAAAATAGCATAAACAGTTTTGTCGGAAATAAAAAATAAATAGATGCGCGGGGCGGGAGGTCATTTTTCGAACCACATCCATGCTAAGTTTACTGTGATTTTCGACATTATAGCTCGCCTATGTGCAAAACTTTCTGTTTCATATGCAATAAAGGATTTAATAATAATAATAATAATAGATTCTTTGGTATTGTTTTTTAAGTAGTGGTCGCGCAAAATAGCGAAAATGAAATGCTGCATGCAATATATAATATAGTGTAAACCCTATTCAGCATAATAGTGCTGTACTAGCCATAATTATCTCGGTAAAGCGGGAAGCGCTCGCGCGGGTCACGCACGCTTCCCTTCTCGTGCAGATGGAGCGAACATACGGCGTGTCATGGATCTGTGTGAATGTAAACGGAAATTAGAAAAACATGTGTCTGCACGCATAAAAGTTTCCTCTCTATAGGAACAAAACCGGCTAAGTGCGAGTCGGGCTCGCGCACGAAGTGTTCCGTGCCATTATTAATACAACATTAGACACAAAGATCGAGAAAAAACGGCAAAAAATCACGTTTGTTCACCCCCTTAAATAATTTATTTTATATTAATTTCATTTTTTTTAAGTGAATGTAGAACTAAATATTCTGTGAAAATTTCAAGCGTCTTTCTCTCAAGCACCTGTTGCCGTTATTAATATCTAGCAAAAAACGTCCAAAATGTTACGTTTGTTGTATGGAAGCCCCCTTAAATATTTATTTTATTCTGTTTTAGTATTTGTTGTTATAGCGGCAACAGAAATACATCATCAATGAAAATAGTAACTGCCTAGCTATCACGGTTCATGAGATACAGCCTGGTGACAGACAGACAGAGAGATAGACGGACAGTGAAGTCTTAGTAATAGGGCCCCGTTTGGCACCCTTCGGGTACGGAACCCTAAAAACAAACGATGGACGTTGCAAAATGAATGAATGAACATACACATAAACTAACGGTTTACCACTTGCCACGATCCTGAAAAGCCTCTTTTGTTTCATCAAAAATCATTAGTCGCTCCATGCACGCACTTTCAATTGTAAGTGTTCTTTTAGCGTTCGTGTCTTTACATAGATTGATAATCGTTTATTTGTATCGACTACACACACACAAAGGCATACGTGTACAGCGACACCCATTTATTGCGATCTTTTATTTATGGCTTGCAAGAGAAGCGGCCGTAGTCATCTTATTTGTATTCACAACCTTCCCAGGTTGAGGTAATTTTGGCGACAACTTTTGAAAAAGCGCTGAGGGTAACACACACACTGCTATGTTCTCCTTTTTCAAGGTGTATTCTATTTTTGTTACTGCAGTTATGTCCGGTCAAACAAGGGACCGGTCCAAATGCTTTACCTGACCGGACCCATAGCGCAACCGGTTGATGACTATTATATTATGTTTAATACCTTTTGAACTGTAGGAAATAGGTATTTGGAGGTTGATATGTCTGTTTACAGCAGTGCTGCCACCGCGGTCGGTGGAACGCCTGCCTCTCATTCAAGAGGTCGTGGCTTCGAACCCCGGGCATGTTCATTAAAAGTTACGAACATTTGTGAATTTGTAGTAGCAATACCACTCGCTAACGGTAAAGGAAAACGTCGTAAGAAAACCTGAGTGAGTGAAGTATTCATATACCTCCGCGGTGGGCACGCATGGTAATAAGCCCCTACCCCGCCAGGCCACGGAGTTCCTTAATTACTCAGCAATTAGATCACTTTATAAAGTCAGGAGTAAGTTAGAAACGAGTGCTGATAGGGTGCTGTGGATTGGAGTCCACATGTAGCTAAATATAGCGATGTGTTGGAAAAAATCCAGAAATACTCGATTTTTATTATAGATATATTATCCACTTAGTAGATGATATTTTAATAATATTTTAGTGATGCAATGGATTTTTCTTGTTGGGCAATATTTTATTGTTTTTATTTGTTTAAATATTTGATGAATTTTTTATGAATTGTTTGTTAATTTTATATACTTAACGAAATGTATGTTTAATATGATATAACTTTTTATTATAATTAAGAAATTAATATGTTAGTTATGTTAATGTGCTCGATTTTCCTCTTTTTCTGTGATGTTATTTTTATTTAACCTACTGTATTAGGTGGAGAACCTGTAAGGGCGGGATATGTTACGAAAAAAATAATAATAAATACTTTCTCTGAGAGAAGCCCAACAGTGGATCGTGTGAAGGCTGCATTATTATTATTATTATGTTTGTTTACAGAGTGCGCAGGCGACAGAGGCGGGCCACAGCATTAAGTCCGAGATATCCCACTGAGGAGTGCACTGCCAAACTGCACTCGGTACACAATTGCATCGACTGATGTCCCTTAATCTTATTATTGTTTAATGATTTCATATCAATATCTTTATTCAATATGCGTCTCTTTCTCTTTTTATTTACCCTTTGTTTTACGTATGTAATAGATTGACTTACTCATAAAGATACCGAATTCTTAGTGCTTAAAAGTTAGCTATCAGATTTGGTTAGTGCATGACGCAAGGAGAGTTAAAACGCATGTCTCAAGTCGCACTCTAGCATAGGAATTGAATAGGCTAAGAATAAAAGTAACGAATACACCAATAAACAGATATAACTATTAATAGTTACACGATTTTGTTATAGAGCTTAAGGATCCCACCTGTGTGTTCCTAAGCAATTTTTACAATATTATTTGTATTTGTTATTTATAAGTACTAGAAAATCGTAATGTGAAACGTGAGTTACTATTTTTTTTTGTATTATAATTAAGTACATTTTATTGTTTTATATTTACATAGGTAGTACTGTCTAATACAAGTACAGGATGCATGCTATTAAATGTAAAAATTAATTTAGATTAAATTTGTCTTGACTATGAAATAACTTACTAATCAATTAACTTTGCACGCTAGAATCGTATGATATGAATATTTTAATGAAATCTAAAGTGTTGTGCCATTTCGTACACTTTGCTTGGCATAAGTTACTAGGTTGTCAGTGACACAGCTTCTGAAACACACTCGAGCAAAATGTTTTGTGATGTTAGGGCATGGCGGCTAAATTTAAGCTAAATCAAAAGTAATTTTAAGTAGTGTATTATTAGTCTATTGGCTTTTGTTTTAAAGTTTTTATAATCCGCATACGATTTATTAGCATTTGTTAAACTTTCGCAAAACTTACACTGTTGTAAGATTTCGTACACTTTGTAGCAAATCATATAAAACTTTAAACGTTCCGCATTTAGTCGCAAATAATACACTTTCGCAAAATATCAACTTTTTTATTGTTATTCCACTTATTATCGTAATCTTAAAAAACTAATATCACTTATGTAAAATGTATCATTTCATACACTGAAAGTACAGTCATCCACAAACACAACTTAAAATTACCTTCTTCACTTCCCTGCCTAACAAAAATACCCCTTATTCTGTACCGACCAACTAAACGGATCAACTGCAAACTGATCAACTATTATTCCTAACGGCTCAACTATTTGGTTGGTCGGTTAGGAAATAAACGGAACAACAATTTTTTTTCCGGACGGAACAACAACTTGGGTCAGCTATCAAACAAAAAAACCGTTATATCTCGGAAACTATTGATCCTATGCTACAGTTGTCAGCTGGAAATTATAGTTTTTTTTTTTTTTTATCATCGAGACCTTCATTTCGGATGACAGCTGTCAAACTTAAAAACGTTATATCTCGGAAACTATTGGTCCTTCCTAGACTACCGTTGTCAGCTGGAAATTATTGTCGAGACCTTCATTACGGATGACAGCTGTCAAACTTAAAGACGAGATATCTTGAAAACAATTGATCGCAGGCACATTCTGGGCTGCAAGGATTTTACGACCTCTTAAAATCTAGTCTAGGATCAATAATTTCCGAGATGTTTTAAAGTTTGACAGCTATCCCACTGTGAACAACTGACCCAACGGGCCAAAAAGTACTAGGCTTGCATAAGCTTGGAGCAAGTAAAATAAAGTCTAGGAAATTACTGACTATACTTTATTCAACTTTAGTGGTTTGGTTAATATAAAAGGGAACCTAATATCTTCAGTTTATGCAAGCCTAGTACTTTTTGTCTTCAGAACTATACTATTCCACTCCGACCAACTTCATAGTTGTTCCGTTGGGAACTCTTATATAAGGTTAATATGTTTGATTTGAGTAGTTGGTCCGATAGGAATAAAACCACGTACTGAAATCCGATCGGAACAACTAGGTAGTTGATCCGTTTAGTTGGTCGGTACGGAATAAGGGAAAAATCTCTCCCTACCAGTTTTCAAAGCATCTCCATGATAAAAAACATTTCGATGACAGAGAACACCTACTATAAGGAACTCCCAGGGCCCCATTTTACAAAACAACATAATAGATTTCTTGGTTTCATACTTTTACCAAGGTATCGTAAGTGACTGTACAATCATAGCTGTTTTGACAATGATACTAAAATGGGCTAAAAATTTACACTTTATGATACGTTCCTAAAATAACGTATCGTCATCATCATCATCAACCCATTATGTCCCCACCGAGGGGCACGGGTCTCTTCCCTGAGGAAGGTATAGGCCATACTCCACCACGGGGGCCAAGTCCGGATTGGTGGAGGCTTGTAGACTAGTGGCTCGTCTACTGTCAGAAGTTGTCAAGCCGCCCTAAGGCCTCTGACTTAGCTTAACGACTGCCATCTAACGTATCATAAAGTTTAAAATTTGTAACTAAATGCGGAACGTTTAAAATTTTATATGATTTGCTATAAAATGTACGAAATGTTACAAAAAATGCAAGTTTTGCGAAAGTTTAAGAAATGCTAATAAATCCCGCGTACACAGGTACAAAACACAGCTTAGTGATGCCTTAACTCCCAGTGTCATGCCACTGCTAGAATTAATCTTCTTTAGAGCTGACTGAACATTGTTTGGAGTTATTCTATCATTTTAAAAACCTATTTAGGGGGTAAAATTTCCACCCATGCCGGGACTTGAACCCGCGACCTCTGGCTAACCGTGCCAGCGCTCTCCCAACTGAGCTAAATAGGTTTTTAAAATTGTTTTCAGCACGGGCTAGTGCAACAAAAAGAATATAATTATTCTATCATTTGTTTCCAGAGACCGTCCCCAAGGTGTCTCGTCAACCTTAATCACACGAATATTCCTGACGTATTTTTAATATTGCAATTAAATTACATAAAACAATGTATTCGGATGGTTGCATCAAGCAATACAAATTAAATGTCCAAATAACCTCAAGTATAGTTATAGAGTATAAGTAGATATTTTAACGTACAAATAAGCATTTATGAAAATATTGCAATGTTCAGTTAGCCATCACGATGCGATAGGGATGCAATAATAGACTGGCCGGCACCAGATATGTCTAGCGTTCTTATAAATGACAGGATATATACATAGATTATTTCAAATTATGAACATGTTGTAACAATGACTTTATCATAAAGTTAGGAAATTTGCAAAGTTTCTAACTTTATCGACTTTATAGTTAGTATACAATTTATTATTATAATATAAAACACGTTTTTCATTTTTCAAATAAATTTGACGCTGTTACTTTTTTTCTTAATCATGATGTTTCAATAAATTACATATTGAATTATAATTGGATTGTTTTTTTATTATCCTCGCGACAAGTCAAAAGCTTAGCGTAAGCGTCGTCTGTTATTGATGTGTTTGTAATTAAGTACCTGGCAAGGTTGGGCCATCATGTATAAGTGGTAAATGTGTTTTTTATTGAATTTAATCGAAAGGCCGTTAGGTAAATGATACGAAAAGCGTGACGGAACCTACGTAATCCTGCGTCGGCAATGAGACAGAGGTCGTTTAGTATGAGCATCGCGAAGTCAGTGCAAAGGAGCTTTTTTATAGTGACGCCATAAGGTTTCTTTCTATAATAGAACATAAACTGAGAGCATTTATGGTCATGTGAGTGATAAATTCCAATGTTAGGACTATTGAGCAATGGGAATTGGCAATGTTCCGAGCCACGGGCGAGGTGCGCGGACGCACTGCGCCGGAGGTTGTAAAAGAACCGTTAACTTATTTACCGTGGGCTCTTGCCTCGGAGCGTTTGTGTTGGATTATTTACAATATGTACATTGTGCGCCATTCTATGCAAGCTCTTTTGACGATCGACAAAAAATTATCTACTAACTTGACAACTATTTTTAAGATGTTGACTGTTTTAAATCACGGAGAATAACATTGAAAAATCCATAGTTTTGCAGTCGAAAACGCCCTGATCGATCATTTGCCTTATGCTGTCCCAAACAAACCAGTAGGTACCTAACCGCGGCCCGGCAGAATTAAAATATAAGATAAAGATAAAAATTTATTTAATGCCTAATCAAAATACAACTTCTCTCTAAGCATTCCTCACCCACCTCATACTAAGCGCACCTAGAGCTTTCGGGCGCGCCCTGAAATATTATTAGCACGCAGCTTTATGCCCTTGTACTGTGGACCACCCCACCAGCTCCTCCCGGTAGCTCTTGTTACCCGCAATGGAAGTGCGAATATCGAGGGACAAGGTGTAGCTGGCGGGAAAGTCCACTGTACATAAATAGCCAATCAATAAGTACGACTTATCCTGAGCGACGTCTATAAATTTGACCCTCCCATAAACGTCCGCTCCACCATAAATGAGCGGTTCAATAAAGATGTGATTGGGGGTAAGCGTCACATAGAGTTAGGCTTGCCTGGGGAGGGAGTCATGCAGATTTCTGTCTGTTTTTTTTGCCCATAACGTAACTGGGTAGAGTGCAAACATGTAAAGATAATGTGCTGGCGACCACGTTTATTAAATGGCTCAAGCTTAACCAAGAAAACGAAATGGCATCGGTAGCAATGCAACCACGCAAACTCTACAATCTCGCTGATGGCCTTGTGAATCTGTCTTGAAGCTCTATCTTTCGTCGGCTCTGCTAGCTTAGGTACAATAGCGCCACCAATAAAGGAAATTCTTCAATACATATCATTTTTGCAAAAAGTGGCTTCTAAATCTCAATCCTGCATCTTAGGATCCATGATTCAAGGACTAGGTAGTATTTATGCCAAAACGACCGTTTTTAGTGGTAATGTTGCCTAGTCCTATGTTCTCCGCTGTGTATCGTAAAAAATTGCATGATTGACAGAATTGGAAGGCACTTTATTGCAACAATAATTTGTAAACGATATGATTTTTTATTCATGCAGAATAACCCACATAAAAATTCCAACAGGTACCTATATTCCAAAATACATATACCTATTATCGTATGTAGGTACCAAGTCTTTCGAAATATGAGACGAGACACGAGTGTGATTATTTAGTGAGGTAATGATCTCTCGAGCATTGTAGGCTTAAGGCAATAGATGTGCTCCCGCGCACCCGCCGCAGTAGCTAAGTAAACATTCACTTACATGGGCCTCTCGCCGGAGGGCTGGGGTACGTATAATATCTTCGGCTCGGCGCCTCTCCACTGTTACGCGCATAAATGCAGAGCTATATTGAACAGGCGCACTTCAATAACTGGATTTACATTCGATTTCCGAGTAAGGCCCGATATAAAGCTACTACGTGCAAATTCGAACAACTAATTCCCATTGATTTCCTTGACCAATCATTGTAATAAAATTACGATCCAATATTGGCGAGAAACCTATGTTAGAAAGATAACTCGATGTAAAAAAAGTTTCCTCGAATTTGGCGATTTATCGAGTTTTCAATACTTACCTAAATGGTTGTAATTAGAATTTAGCCAAAAATGTGTATACAACAATAAGTTACACAAGTGCAATAGGTAAATGTTTTCATGAGTCAGAAAATAGTTTTCTTTAAAATTAAAGAATTTTTGCAAAGAATCAAAGGAAGCGAGAATTTTTAAATTAAATTATTTTTGCCGTATTCAACACTATATAAACTGAAATTCGGAAGCATTTTAAGGATTCCTGTTCTTACAAATATCTAACAACGATATTTTTTTCCGTATTATTATTTTTTTATTCATTTTACAAAGTCCACAGCACAAAACTATAACAAACAGGTATTTTTACAATTATTATCAACAGCGGCCCAGGTTGCGCCAGACGTATAGGATCAAGTAGTTACGTTGTTCAGAGAGGCCTTTCATGCACCCTGCTCTGCTTGTATATTTCGTTCCATTCATATTTGGTTTATATTTGGTCCAATCATTAGATCATTAGCTCAAATAGGTACGGGAAGCAATAATGGCTATCTAGTTGCTTACTCGTCTTATGTACTAAGTGCAATAACTGCAATAATACTTTATAAACCATGCCGGGACTTGAACCCGCAAACCCTGGCTAATTATTCCGATCCAAAAACCTAACTGCAAAGTGGGTTACTCAGGGCTGCAAGTGATGTAAATTGCTTCGGCTAGATGTCACTGCCTGTACGTAATACAGATAAGTTTTTAAAGAGGCTCCAAATTTCACTGATGCCTGCACTTGCCCATTAGCTCAGTTGGGAGAGCGCTGCCACGGTTAGCCAGAGGTCGCGGGTTCAAGTCCTGGCGTGGGTGGAATTTTTTGCCTCTAAATAGGTTTTTAAAATTGTCCTCAGCACGGGTTAGTGCAACAAAAATTATATAATAATTACTTTATGTCATTAGGTACCTAATTCCTGAAATATCAACCCTATTCGACTGACTAAAGCTGAATCGTAACCTTCTTGAAAAATATTCGCGTTGGAATGAAAATTAGGTCGGTACTATTTATGTAAAACGAGGCATCAGCTTGTATTTTTAAGACTGGATTTGATTTGCGTCTGTTTGTTAATTTTTATGATAAGATCGACAAGTTCAAGCGAGCAAACGTTATAATTACCCAGACTCGTCTTTAGGTTCAGTTAAAGATAGATAAAGATGTATTTTTATATGTATAAGCTTTTTTTATATGTTTAAGCTTGGGGCGAAATGTGAGATTTTTATTAAAATCCGCCGATTATGTAAATTCGGCAGGTCCACAGACGGCAATGGCCGCTGGAGTGGAGTGCCACAAGCCGCGACCGGACCGCCGCCACCGTCTCCCGCGCATAGATGCGGCTCTATTTACACTTGACCGGGTTCCGTACCCAAAGGGTGCCCATAGGACCCTATAACTAAGCCTGTATGTAATGTGCTTCTTCCCATTCGACTCGCTTATCTTTAAAGGCCAGTATCTATTGTCACATAATACTTAGTCTAGAATTTTTTGCAGAAAATGCACTATTGTTTCTTAGATTAATGGTAATAAACCACAACGTTATGAACAACAAACGTGTTTTTAAAGGTATAATATACGCATTTAAAACATTATACTTAATATATTATATAATGTCAAATCTGGTACGATTATTATAAAATAAAATAAATAAATAACTTCCACACAACACAATCACTTGATCTGGCCCCAAACTAGGATACTCTGTGCTATGGGAACCAGGCAAGGACATCACAAACATGGAAATACACCCAGACTGAGGCCATTTGCACAAATGTACGGCGGCCCCCAGTGGGAATCGAACCCACGAGCTCTGACTTAAGTCCAACGAGGCAGTTGTTATAGTGGCAAATAATAAAAACCAGCAAAGTGTCAATCGGGATCATATTTTTTTAATAAATAAATAATATAGGCGTCAAATTGATAACCGCCTCCTTTTTTGAAGTCGGTTAAAAACTAATAGACCATGTAACAATAATTAATATCTTCACTTACAGTCAGATGAGACAGAGGTGAAGTGCAAGCCATAGACAAAGATCTTGAGGGGGCAATGCCGATGCCGGCCCGAAGCAAGTTTAAGGATAGAGCATGGAGAGAAGCCAATGAGCATATCATTGGCACTTGCTTTGTAATGAATTTGTGAACTAAATTTATACCAAAATAAAAGTTAGAGAGTAAACACTTCATTACCATCTAGTTCGCAGCATAGATAAGATAATAATATTCTAAATTATACTCAACTGAAAACGAGTACAGAGATAACAGTTAAAAAGTGATAAATGTAACACAAAAGAATAAATGTGGAGTTTCTTTATTAGCTTCTTCTCTACATAATCCATTAATTGTGAAACTAACAGCTTTGACGTTCATTAAGTAAACATTTTCGGCCTTATTTATAAAAACACGATTCCTCTAAAGCACTCCTTAGAGGCAGAGTATGTAATCTGTGGTTATATCTTTTCTTTGTTAAATCTCTACCACAGACTATTTTAATCGGCGTTTATCAAGTGGTTTAAGGACTCGTGTTTTTATAAATAAGACCGTTTGTTTTAATAGGGAATAAATTTTTGAGTTTCAGTTTGAATGAAGAGCTACAGTTGGCGGCCTTATTGCTAATAGCAAATTCGTCCAGTAGTAGGTGCTAATACGAATATTATTGTACATACGCATAATGTATAATAATTATTATTATAACATTCGTTGCGAAGTTGTTTCATTCGACAAAGAGAAAGAAGATTGTTTCCGTTGGCTCATGGGGTTTTCCACACGTCGACCGTTTGGGACCCAAATCGCTGACTACTGCTGTGCCAGATTAAGCCGGTTTGTTAGTCCAAACATATAGGTAGATTTTACGCTGATTTCTGAACTGAGAATTTCACTGATTAAATAGTAATTAAAATGGCCCCTCCCTTCACGCAAGACTATTCAAACTGCATTTGTGAAGTGTTTTAAGGAATCGTGTTTTTATAAATTTATTATTAGGGTTCCGTACCTCAAAAGGAAAAAACGGAACCCTTATAGGATCACTTTGTTGTCCGTCTGTCCGTCCGTCCGTCTGTCAAGACCCTTTTTCTCAGGAACGCGTAGAGGTATGAAGCTGAAATTTATATCAATTACTCAGGTCTACTGTCCCTTGAAGCTGTGAAAAAATCAAACTTCTAAGCCAACGCAATCAAAAGATACAGCCGTTTATGCCGCAAATTTTCGACACTTGCAAGGGAATCAAAACCTACAGGGTGCTTCCCGTGAACTCAGAATCTTGAAATTTGGTACGAAGCAACGTCTTATAGCATAGATAAAGGAAAAATTACGAAAACCATAAATTTTTAGTTACATCACATAATATATTTTTTTTTAATAATTTTAAACTTACTACCCATTTCCTCATAAACGCGTAGAGGTATTAAATTGAAATTCATACCAAATACTCAGGTCTATAATACCTTTAAGCTGTAACAAAATCTAACTTCTATGTCAACGCAATCAAAAGAAACAGCAATTTAAGCTGCATATTTTGAAACTCGCAAGTACTCGCAAGGGAATCAAAACCTAAAGGGTATTTCCAGTCGACCTAGAATCTTGAAATTTGGCATGAAGCAACGTTTTATAGCACACATAAAGGAAAAATTCCGAAAACCTTAAATTTTTAGTTACATTACAAAATATATATTTTTTAATAAAAATACCATAGTTATGACTCGATTGTCGTAATGAACGAACTTTGTAAACCTTGCAGGTTTGTACGGAACCCTCGGTGCGCGAGTCCGACTCGCACTTGGCCGGTTTTTTTTTGTTAGTATCTGTCTCGTTATTTTGTGTGAAATGATAGACAGAACGATAGTTAAGTGTGCCGCCAATTGTACTTCTAATATTTTTTAAATAAGTATTGCATTATTTTTCTCGAGTACATACAATAAAGAATCTTATTCTTCTGTCACCTACACCTACTGGCAAATCCATATATTGTAGCTGTTGTCTAAAGCTGTTTTTAAAAAATGACACTATGATAAATGTTTTATGAAAATATTTTTATGACTATTCAAACCCGTGTTGCCGAAAAGTTGGAAACAACTTAATTCCGTCGGTGATTGATTTTTTCAAACTGTTCAGTCCGGTCGTGTGGCCGGTTAGCTCATGCGGCAGGCATTTTGGTGGTTTTTGTTCGCCGAAGGAAGGCCTCGTCTAACACGAACATCACCTGATGACGACATCTTCGCATCTTGCCGGCAAGAGTCCAGTACTGAACCAATCGTGCAGTGACCAATTTGTTGCATTAGTTTGTCGCTACCCAATAAAGTACCGTAAATAGTAGGTACCTACTTAAAGTTTGTGTAAATATGAAAACGAACGTTACATTACAAGTTGGTCACACATCACACCCACGTCCATTGAGCATTACGTTTTTGTGACAGTCGGTTAATTTTCATTCATACGCTTGAGCTCGATCATGCTCGCTTAGCGCTTTGTATTAGACATCAACGCGCAAAAAAGTTGTTCTTTGCGCGCTGATGACTGATGGCGCTGCGTTTAGGTCCAAGTAGTACTCAGAGTGAAGATGTATATGGCATTTCAAGTATTTTAAGTAGTTTCTTTTAAGATTCATACATTAGGACCCAATTATGTAGTAAAGAAAAATTTGAAAACCGAGACAAACAGTAACTAATTAATTAGAGCTTAAAACTCAACCAGTACTAGGTAATGATATAAGATCTACACTGTTCGTATGTTGGTGGGTAATTACTCTGTGTTGCTTGAAGATAGCACAAACTGCAATAACACCACCAGAGGAAAAAAGGCCATTGTGAAACAAATTATACAATTAAGTAATAATTATACAATGTTGTGGGAGCCACACTTCCAGTAGGTGCAAAACAAAAGGGACCTTATTCTGTAACAGCTCGCTGCATTCTCCTGGAAACCATTCTCATCCTGGTGATCATTAAGGAGTCTCCCTATAAAATATGCTGAGGGCTCTTAACTGCCATGCGCCGAGATTGCTTTTCGTGGTCGGCACCTATTAATAGTTATTTATAGGCGAAACTGAAAGCAAAGCACGAGAAAAGTTCGTGATGGATGTCTTTAGACAATGCGTCATAGTCGTGCCTCAATACTCGAGGAATTGCTTCCACTGATAAATGTGAATGAATTGCCTGTTTATGCAAATTGCGATTACTATAAAAGAACGCAATTAAATCATCGGCATTGACGTCGACAAACGCTAAGGCTCTATTGATTACCATCGACAGGAACTTGCGATGAGAAGGATGTACGTATGCCACGAATTAGTTACCTATACATAATTATAACATACCTATTTGTATCAATCGTAAAATTCCTCGGTTTACTTAGCTTTGATTAACAGCAATAATGCGGAATAAAATTTGAAAAAAATAAACGATTAGGCAGTTCAAGCAAAGGGAGCGGGTGGCCGGCGCGGTGGTGGTTGCGGCGATGACAAATTAGCTAATGCACCTAGCGTTCGTAGACGTGAGAATACGCTAATGACTGCGTGCAAGCTCGTGCCTCTAGGCTCACATGGCGCACCGCCTATAATTTACCAAAGTTCTTATTTTATACCGAAGTCTTATTTACGTTTGTTCGTAAGACATACTGTACCTAATTCGGCAACAGAGATTGTCATAAGTTACTTTTACATGTCACTCACAGCAAGACTCGACTAGGTATAAAAAATGAGTTGGAGTGTTGACTGTAGGTGGAGGTATCAGTAGCATGTAAGCCAGCCCGAGATACCCTTGAACCTGAGTGGCAGCGCGCAGCCGCCTTGCCAATGACCCCGCAGGCAGCGCGCCGCGCGACGCCCGCACACGCACCGCACCCGTGCCGCGGCCTGATCTTATGTAACGTATAAGTAACCCATACCACAAAGTATTCAAAATATCCGATAAATACCAATTTGGCGTCGTTAAGTCCTCAAGTACACTTAATTTGCCGTAAAAAATCCTGTCGGCCGGTACCGATATATTGGGTTGCGAAAACAGGTTAGCTATACGCCGAGCTGTTTCTTGCGGGTTCCGAAGGGAATGAAAAGTCAGTGAACTTGCACATCGCACGCTATCTGCTTCCACATTTCATAACTTTTTGCAATTGAATCATTATGATGTCTTTACATCGTCGACTTACTTCAGTGAATGTTCGTATAGGAACTTAGTAGTAGATTGTAAGATAACATTTTTAAATTATTCTATATTTTCGGTGATTTGCGTGGAGCGCGAAAAGAGATGTTAAAATACTGGTAGAGTACATTTTTATTTTATTGGTAAAACTGAACGAACACAAATAACTGTAACTGTCTTGTCATGTTTATTTCTAAATATGACGTTAATTAAGGCCTGGGGGAGAGTTGGGTAAATACGAACGGCGGGTAAGTCCAAACAATGGTTTTTAGGTGTGTTGGAGAAGTTCAGGTTGTGCCGCTTCCCTTTGTACCCTGTCACACACATGGCAACTTGACCCTTACTTATTGCCGAACCACCGATGGAGGCACGCACGGCCTCTCAAGGTAAACAAATTTTTCTGTTTCAGAAGCAGTGAGCGTTTCAGGAAATTTTTTGGTCACTTTGACGACCTCGTGGCGCAGCGGTAGTGCATCTGCATACCATGCGAGAGGTCCCGGGTTCGACTCCCGGCTGGGGACAAAAAAAAGATGAAGGAAGAAAGATTGACGAAACAAATACATCGAGCGAATGTGGGTGGAAGGGCCGGTAAGGGACGACCCAGACGGTCATACTTCGCCCATATAGGCCATGTATAAGCAAAGGGCAAGATAAAAAATACCCGAAACGCGCGTGCGTGTACGCAAGGACTAATAAAGGAGTAGTAGCACATAAAATGAACTTAAAAGGAAAACTATCATGGCTAAGTAGGCTTTACAAGTTAACGAGTAATAGGCGACCAAGTTTTAAAAGGAAAAGTTCTTATAAAATCCATTGAAAATGACGCTGATGAAGTTGTTATTTCTGTAAAGCAGATAAAACCCCTTCTTCCTACGGAACCCTAGACTACGCGTGGCCCTACACGCACTTGGCCGGTTTTCATACATATATTGAGCGTTTTTACCTATTGGGTGACAAACGAATGATTTAGATTTTAACGATAAGTAGTTGAAATAATTTATGGTCACTGGCTGTTTATATCTTTCTCTTAGATGCTCGTATTTTCCCCACTCTCCCCTACATCTGAGGCCAACATTCAACATAATCAATCATTTTACTATGTATTTGGGTTGACTGAGTGCAAAACACGTATGTAGATATTTATAGGCTCAGGTATGAAAACGTAGATGTTTTAGATATAGACACTTTAATAAAATTCTGCACGACATAGGACATATTTTCTTCGTTATAATGATATTATCATTACTGCATAGATTTACATTTCCCTGACATTTTTGCTATGTAGAGCAGAATAGAAACGAGTTTGTCACCTAGTTTTACTAAATATCATGTTTCGTGTTATAGATCGGGCATAATCGGTAGCAGATCAAGCTTTACATTTTAGGTGTGTAAAGGTGTGTGCTGCCGACAGTCGACTTTTATCGATTTTTATCTGGTATTTTCGCGATGTAGATTTTAATACGTTAAAACTAAACGCGATTAAAATAGCTGATCTGGCTTCTGAATATTTAGATTCGGATAAATGGAGTTAGTTTTAATTGCGAAATTAGAGTAAACTGCAGCAGGGCAATTCTCGTCGTCCTGATGCAAAGTGTCCTGTTTAAATCCAGGTCATATTCTATTAGCGTGTCAGTTTTATCCAAATCCGTTCCGCACTTTCTGTCTGACAAACATTCAAACATACAAACTTACATATTTAAGTAAATATGACATTCATACTTGCATAGGGATGCGTTCTATTGTAACTCATTCATAAACCGATGTAGGTACTTAAGTAAAAACAATTTCATGCATGGCATAATCAGATCTCCTCAATCTTTCGCCAATCCCATTGACTGCCTTCCGACCGCTTTACAATATCGTTAAAATAGAAATTAGAAAATGAGTTGACCTGACGCTTTAATTCTACGTGTAGAGTGGTGTGTAAGTGAATGGGCAAATGCACGCGTTCCTGCATCGTCATTACGAGCCAAAAAACAACGAGTCGTGTAACACAAACCCCAATAGACGCACTCCACATTCGTGTACCAGAGAGGCTCGACACCGAATCGTTCATGCCGCTCAGATATTAAATATTTTCCTTCTCGTCGATTAGCAAGCGGCGGACGGAGCGAGCGTCGCCGCGCCGCGGGCTCTTGTGCTAGAATTTTGATTGATATTTTTTGTCAGTTAACTCGGCCACAATAAGATGACAGGGACAACAAGAGGAGTGCAAAATAGGCATCGCAACTGAAAGTATCAAGGTTAGTCGCCGGCGGCGTCTGAAACTCGGCTAACAGTAACAGTACACCCGCCGTAGCACAGCGCAAAAACGGCGCCCCAGCACCCACAGCTCGCATTTGGGCTCATTCAAATTAATGATATCAAACTTGTGAATGGGTCTAGCAAAATACTCTTTTTAGTCAAGCATTCACTGTAGACAGCTCTACTAATTAATTCGCTATTGTCATATCATGCTCCAGTGCCAACTCATAGGAATGTGTTACAGATTCGAGCGCTGAGTGGCATTTCTTTCTTCACCCGATGCGGTGTCTATAATGGTCTTTTTATTACAGCCTCTCATGGTAGCCCATTTCACTTGTGTGGCCGGGCCGCGGTCCACTCTTCACCGGCGGTACGCGGACAGTGCGTGCTCGAGACCGCTTTCTTGGCCCCGTTCTTGACCGAGAATCGGAAGGCGCCGTGTTCTCATAGTCGACAATCCGATGTATCTATGTCGATTGCTTGTAGGCGGCCTTGAGCACCAAGTATTAATTTGTGTGCGGAGCCGGCGGCAGGTCCCGTTAGCGCGGCGTCTGCAGCCAGAGCTGCACCGTGGCACTCACCATCAGCGCCGGCCCAGGCTAGCCCCGACCTCACTCAAGCCCTGCACAAAATAATACCGCTGAACAAACACCACTATGAAAACATAACAGTGTTTTCCAATAGGTAGGCGTTTGCGTAGGCACTTATTAGTAGTTTCTCAGATGAGTTATGCAGAAAAAACGGTGAGGTTAGTTACGGTGTACGATGCAGTAGGCGTTACACAAAGTTCACACGCAGCGCATAGCAATAATGTTCGGGTAATTCAATGTTCGGTGTCGGCGGAGTCACGGGTGAGGTGGCGCACGGTGGCGCGGCGCGAGCGCATGACGCTTTACTGCGATAATGTAAGCTTTTTTATTGGATGACGGCATGGATCGTACATAAATGCTCACGGATGCGCATGGCCGTGCCAGCAAAAAAAGTTGTTTTAGAAACGCATCAGGCAAGCTTACCATATCATACTTTGATTATCAACAATTATTGTAAAAAGCAAACATAATGAAAGCTATAACGCAATCATTATTATTTGTGTAAAATAATACGACATTGTTTCTGTAAGCTAACGAAATTCTATCCACTTTCAAAGTACGTACGTACTTGTCATTATTACACAAAGGAGCTTTTAAGTTTAAGCACACAAAGCTCCGGAGTATTTGAGCCGGGACGGCACGCAGGGTGGTGCGGGCGCGGGGGCAGGAGGGCGCGGGGCAGTCTTCCTCTCCACTGGCTGCGAGCGGATAAGTTACAGGCAGCGACGTGAAGTGAAGTGGGTGTCCGCGAGGCGCGGAGGCGACGGCGGCGGCGGCAGCCGCTATCTGCCTCCGTCTCCTAAATATATTCACGCTATTTTAAACAACCGCATATCTTGATATGTTTATACCTCCATTTCCAGATATATCTAAAAATCGATAGGCTTCCATTGTCTCTCGCTCGTCGCACGTATATCGCTATCTATACTCCATTCCACGAGTGGAACTCCTAGGAAACACTCGCATCTCATTGGTCAATGCGCGCGGTTAGAGATAAGCGAAACAATAAGCGAAGACGGTCCGCTTCATAGGGTAGGTTTACTTAATGCAGTGGCTATTGAAGGTCACGCGCATTAACCAATGGGCGCCTATGGACGATTTTCTTTGAGAGCTCGTTTCGTGGAATGTAGTATAGCTTTTGTACTGTACAGTAGTTGATATATATTTACGACGACTCTTCATCATATTCATCCTATTTCGACACTGCACTAGTCTTGTTATAAACTTTTGAAAGCTTATTTTGTTATCCCGTGCAAGATATGCGAGTTTATGAAATGTCCGTCGCGGAGGAGTATTGTTTGTTTATGTTGGATCTATGCATTTGGATGTTATCTAGTTCACGCTCAGCAACGGTGGTGGCTGCTGTTGACGGAGACGACGTGACCGCTCGACTGGCGCGGGACGTGAGGCCATTGTTGCCTCTAATAGATAATTAGTTAGGTAGGTGCCGTTACCTAACACGACCTGGCGGCCGCGGCGAGCTACTAACTACATTGCACTCCGCCTCGATGAATTTATAAAGCGATCCGACAAATCTGGAGCACACAGTTCGCCGGACCAATCTCCCGACGCTAAGGGCTTCACTAGGCAACCCCTACGGTGGTTCATTGGTTATTTCAAATTATGCACCATTAATTATACATTCTGATTACGCTTTAATTATGTTAATAATCAATTTTAACTTGGTAGTCTGGAAGACATAACTTTTAATGATAATAAGAGTGATTTCTTCTAACTATTATTGACCGCTGTCTGTAATCTTAGTATTAAAAAAACTGGCAAAATGCGAGTCGGAATCGCGCACGAAGGGTTCCGTACCATTATCTATACAACATTAGACAGAAAGATGGAGAAAACACGGCAAAAAATCACGTTTGTTGTATGGGAGCCCCCCCATAAATATGTTTTTCTATTTTAATTTAATTATTTATGTTTGAAGCGAATATAGAACTAAATATTTTGTGAATATTTAAAGTGTCTACCTGTTGCCGTTATTAATATCGAGCAAAAAACGGCAAAAAAATTACGTTTCTTGTATGGGAATATTTATTTTATTCTCTTTTTAGTATTTGTTGGTTATAGCGACAACACATCAAAATACGTCGAAATACATCATCTGTGAAAAATTCAACTGCCATCTATTACGGTTCATGAGATACAGCCTGGTGACGGACGGATAGACAGACAGACGGACAGTGAAGTCTTAGTAATAGGGTCCCGTTCGGCAACCTTCTGGTACGGAACCCCAAAAACTGTATTATAAATTACCTCATTGTTGGCAATAAAGTGTTTCCCTATAAACTGGTTAAGTTTTAGTTATTACAACTTCGAATTTTTTAAGCATTTTTCAAAATATTACTGTTAACACAATCCATAAGTGTGAGACGCATTTCCACTCAATACTAGAGTCCTACTCGCACTTGGCGGTCTATAAACCGTTTATAAATAGCTCGGGCTGGTTACGAAAGCACTATACAAAAACATACCAATAAACGCAAAGACCTAAGTCGAGGTTTGGTAGGTAGGTACATGATGTTAGCATGATTGTATCATCTTTTCCATGATTGTATCATCTTTTGCATGATTGTATCATCTTTTACATGATTGTATCAACCTTCGATCAGAAGGTTTAAAAAAAATACCGAACTGGCTGCGCTGCCCTCGACGTGTGTCGACGGCTGCAGTCTGGCACTGTCCTTCGTAACGTGCTGCCCTTGTGTAAGCGCCCGTAGAGATGCGCAATTCCTAAAAACCCCAGTGGGGAACTTGCCTCAAACTTAGATTGAAGTGGCATTGCTTTTATACTATAGAAGACAGAAAAAAATATAGGGAAGAGCGGGTGATCGTGCTCTTCCACGATAAAGGGAAATTTCCCGCCAGGCAGATCGTATGCCTGGGGACGGCCGGTCTGACTAATGTTCGTCGGACGTTATATTTTCTAAAAAGGGAAGCATAAAAACATAACTCATAAACGCCTATAAGTGTTATGTGCAAGTTCTGACGTCACAGCTTGAGTCCGATTTGTATTGGGCGTTTTCGACTTTTCGACTTGTCACATAATGAAAAGTACTAGTCGTAGAGAAAAAACAACTCGTTTATTATCTTTTAACATGGCGTCTCCGATTATACTAAAACATTTTTTGTGCAAGTTTTCCATTAGATATTTTGTTTTACAACTTTTTTCTTTCTTTTACCCGGAATTATATTAATAACTGTTCTTCTATGAATATTTTTCAAAATGTCAGGATTTTCTTTCTTTTAATTAGCGCTTTATGCACTCTACCAATGCTGTAGATCATTGTCCTACATATAAGTAGTCCATTAGATTTATTAACACTTTGCTTTTACGCATGATTACCTATCAAACTGTGCCACTACAACTCAGAAAAATGGTAAAACAACATAAATAAAAAGTTGTAGAGCAAAGGTAAAAAACTCTAGTTGACGTGTTTCTGGAATTGCGCATTTTTGAGGTAGGTAACCTAGTATACGTCACATTGTAAGGCTTCTCTCAGAGAGAAAGATGATTCTCGTTTCGATAATTCCCAGCATCGATCTAGATTTCAAAAAAATGGAGGGACCTGCCGTGCGGCCATAAATAGCTTCTTGTGTAAGATTATAGCAATTACATTATGTGCATCGTCACAATTTGTAATGTCGATAAGCTCTGTCAAGGCTGCACAGTAGCGAGGTACAATAACATTGCTCTGCCTTTTTCTTCGTAGTGTGAGCAACCGGTCCACAATGCGTCTAAAAAAAGGGAAATAATAAATAAAGACCAGCCGGCGCAATGTCATCGTAATCAATACGTGTTTAATACACTTATGGGTGCGAAACAGGTATTATCATAATGATGCTCTCATGTCCTAGCCGGATGTCTGCTGTACATTTATGTTATAGTTTCAATCACTGATCGGACAGTTTTTGCGTCCTTAGGCAGGATCCGAGTTATTGCTCTTGACTGATAGTATTTATGAAGAACTAGCGGTTGCCCGTGACTTCGTTCGCGTGGAAATTTTGATGTGTATTTTTCCGGAATAAAAATAACCTATTTCCTAATTCAGACTATAATCTATCTCTGTGCGAAATTTCATCCAGATCCGTTCAGCCGTTTTTGCGTAAAAGAGTAACAAACATCCAAATATACATACAAACTTTCGCGTTTCTTATGGTTATAAGTTATATAAAACAGAAGCACGAGATAGTTTTCATGATAAAAGTACGTGTAAACGTAAACTTTCTTTCACTGAGTAGGTATTTAAAACAAAAAGTGCCTGTTGAAAAGTACTCCATATTTTTTCCAGAATATTTACGGTTTCTCGAAGAGATCGTTGGAACGTTGCAAGAAGTAAGGTAATGGGAGCTGATGATCAGTCAGTTATCCGTATCCAGCTCGAAAATGTTATGTTGCACTTCAAACTTATGCAACGTGCTATTGATCTAATGCAAAACCTGAAAACGATTTGTTCAAAATCAAAGTGTTTTTATTCACAGTAAAACTGAAACTGCGACTTGATGAACGTTACAAGTTAAACGACAGGGTGGCTTAATTCGTCCACCATAGTTTGAGGGAATGTTCTTTTCATTATGAAAAACAGTTTTATTAATTGGTTTGTCAGTAATGGTATAACATATTTGTAAATATTCGTGATTTCCTACCCTTTGGCTCCTAACTGTGAATCCGAAGTAGTAGGAAGTACAGTAACGTTAAAGGTAAAGTTAAATGCTTAAGAGCCAGTCGTCCGATATGCGTAAACAATTAAAAAAACAATTGATTTGGCTGGCGCCGACCATAAGACGCTCAAAACATTTTTTTTATTACTTTTTGTCCTAATATTGTCTGTTTATGATCAAGTGAAATAATTTTAGGTTATTTTTTTATTTTGACGCGTTATTTTTTTCAAAACTCGCACTATATGTTTCTAAGTCATATGGTTAGAATGTCCCCGTAAAATACGGTGTATGAATTCAGTCACCCTATCACTCTAGATAATTTTGGAGTTTTCTCCAAAATGATGGCTTAAAAACTCCAAGCTCAATCTTTGGTCATTAATTAACAGAGTTTACATATTATTCTAAAACCTACAACTCATGCATTGAACTTTTAATTCCAGACAACTTTGTTACCTAAATAGTCGTTATTGTTATCTATACTAATAATCAATCTGTAAGGGTCGGTCATGGAGTAAGTTAGTTTGTTTTCAGAGATATTGTGTTTATAGGCTCAATATATGATACTGAAACTAATTTCACGATTTTTAGATTTTTTTTCTGTATGTGTGTATGTATGTATGTTCCTCCATAACTCTTAAACCAATTATCCGAATTTGATGAAATTTGGTATAAAAACATATAGACATCTGGGACACAGGATAGGCTATTTAAATTCTAGCTCCAGTTATGATA
This sequence comes from Yponomeuta evonymella, assembly GCA_963969515.1. Taxonomy (NCBI): domain Eukaryota; kingdom Metazoa; phylum Arthropoda; class Insecta; order Lepidoptera; family Yponomeutidae; genus Yponomeuta; species Yponomeuta evonymella. The sequence continues at coordinate 11,012,733 of OZ018346.1, forward strand.
AGACGTGGCCCCCATACAAATGCTGCTTCGTAAAAATCGAAATGTACGCGAACGGAGTCGCGGGCACAGCTAGTCTATAAATAAACTACTTCCAATTAGCAAAAACTTATTCCTCGTTGTGATTTTTTTGCGTCAAGTATCCTATATTGATACTAGACAAAAAAAAATCACAAATAACAAATATAAATTCAGAATTATAAACTTTTTTATTGGAAGTGGTTTGACTATCGATACGAAATAAATGGTTTTCAGGTTAACACGTGACACTTTGTAGAGCGGGCGGACAGGACAGACGCACTACAATGCAATAAATAAATGGCGCGATCGAGTTCAAGACATTTTTTTTAACTTGGACGTTGGATGTACCTATAAACGTATTTTGGTTACAAAATACCTAATCAAACACAATTACGTCATCGCGTAGTGGAGCTTTGTACGTAGGATCTTTAAATAGAACGGGCTAAGGCGATTCGGTAAGATTTGGTCTCCGTACTTGACAATATTAACGCGGTGGTCGCCGAGAATATTTTCTCCAAAAGGAATTTAGGTTGAACTGGAAAATATTCTCGGGAATATACCCCATAGCTACGTTTGAATTTCCGCCTCGCCTTGTAGAATATTAAGAGTCAACCTGAAGAAGTAGACATTCTTCTATTTGAATATGTTTGAAAACATTTGAACATATTTTAATTCATATTAACGAGTAAATGTACTTAATAGAGAAAGAGTAGAATATTAAGAGTCAACCTGAAGAAGTAGACATTCTTCTATTTGTATATATTTGAAAATATTTGAACATATTTTAATTCGTATTAACGAGTAAATGTACTTAATAGAGAAAGAGTAGAATATTAAGAGTCAACCTGAAGAAGTACACATTCTTCTATTTGAATATGTACTTCCAAACGTATAATAAATCAAGTTACAGTCAGTCAGATAAAAGAAATAAAAAAAAAACAGCAAAAAGGCTTTTCCGTTCATGTCCTGCCATATGCCATATTGGGATGGAAAAGCTTATGATGATAACGGAGCTAGACACGCTCGGAGCGTGTCTATAAAATGAGCGGCAGAAGACATAAATAATAATAACCCAGACATCACAACCATATAGTTCCAAACTAGGATACCCTGTGATATGATAACCAGATAAGGATATCTGTGATATTCCAGCCAGCTGAGGCCATTTGCACAAAACAAAGTAAGAGACAAAGTGCCGAGAAGCGAGGGTGAAACGCATTGCTAGTTTTATTAGAAATTACTATAACCTTTCTTGAGGTCCAAATTACTTTTCTTGTGGTGTTGGTAATAAAGAAAACCATTTCCCATTTTTTTTTCTGATTTTTCCAATTTTGTGCACAAGTGCATTAACATATCTACTCATATCTGTATTAAGGCAAAGAAAATGAGCCATACAGCCAAACACAATAAGAAGTTCATAAGTAGATTTTATTTTATTTTATAATATTTACTTTAATTTATTTGCCTTATGTGTTTTTTAAGACATAAAAGATATTTAAATTTAAATTCAAGTACGGTTTAATTAATTTAAGGTCTGCACGCCAAGCCTAATATAAATGTCGTAAGATTAAAAAAAATAATAAAGCGGCCGGAAACAGCTCTTGTTTTTTTCGTGCGTTTATTAATTTCTTCAATTTTCTAAATTATACTACTGTTTTATTTCCTCGCAATCGAAGTGAAAAGCAGAGTTTATAACTCGTCCATAAAACCATTTTATCCTCGACATTACTAGCTAAAGTCTCGGATAAAATTGGGTCGTTTTGTGCACTTGTTGTACAATCTATTATTTTAGACATGCTGCATTCAGTTCATAAAAATTATTTGCTAAGTTTCTTTAAGGACACGTACGACTCTTCTACGCCCATGACATCATTGAATTAAGCTCTACCGAGAGCTTAATTGGGCGCTGTTCGAGATATACAGGGTGTCACAAAATCCTCATACTTATTCAAAAAGAAGGGGTCAAGGATGTGGGTAAAACGTTCTTGGACGGGGTTTAATACTTCAATATAAACAAACAACTTTTATTATTGTGACGACCGCAAAATAGCAAAAAGTACCAGTTTTACCAAACCACCTACGCATTAAAATGTATTTTTTCCGTCACTTTTTATGACAATTGAATTTATTTAGTTGGAGAAAAAACAGGCACAAATAATAAATATTTCATGTTCTGACGAATAGAATCCGCCATTCATAGACAGATAATTATGAAGATTTTTATACACCCTGTAATCGGAGCCTTAAGCAAAAACTGTTGGTATTCCCGGCTTTGTATGTTGGTTAAAAGCAAATTTCTACTTAGAAATGATTAGTAATACATGATTAATGTTAGTCATGTCGAAGGTAAGTTAGGAGGTCCAGTAAACAAAATCCGTAGACCGGGTCACGACGAGCGGTGGATGAGTCAGACTACGAGGAAGACGCGCGAGGGCATGGCGTCACCGTCCAACATCACGCTCCAGCATTTACTACAAACATCGCTCAATACGCTATTAATAACGTTCATTATCACTATTTTAAACTCGCTGTCGACTCCAATTGCCTCATTTTCACTTTCAGCCAGCTGGGTACCTACCTCTTATTCAATTATTTTGTTGTATTTCCACTCTTACTTTTGTCACAGTGATAATATTTTCTTTCTAGTGTTTGTCCGCCACTTCTATAGATTTATCAACGCTGGGGTCAGATCGATTAACCGCACTAGTATCCGGCTCGAATTCCCTCTTTTTTTGCCCGAAGAAAACAGTTTTCATGGCGGTTTTTTATTTGAGATAACTGACCGAAGACGTCATCTATTCGAATTTTTTATCGATCATGATTGAAAGATGAGCGACCTTTTGATAACGAACGTCTCGATGAGAAGCGTAGAGTTATCGGCAAACTGACACGGAAGTGTTGGGGTGAGATCATCGTGAAGAGCCTCTATTTATAGAACCCCAGTTCCCATCATCAAAACCTTTTATCTCATTGATTAAATTATTATGATGTTCACTAACAAAATGCCTAATAGGTGGCTACTCGGCTGATTCGCAGAGGTTGGTGTGTTGGCTCTCCACATTCACCTGCAGACATGGCCGTAACGGTGAACTCGCTCAACTGGTGCGAAGGCGATAATGAAGTAAAATTTCAACATATTCACTCCGATAGGTACTCCAATTTTCTGTGGTCTCGGTAATTTACACTTCTTTGCTCAGCTCACGTTCTCGCCTCGACGCTGCCGCATTGGCATTGTGTTTGCGGCTAGAGCTTTTTCGGTATCATAATTGCGTTTGTGATTTAAAAAAAAGGCACTTGAAACAGCTAATAATTATGGAATAAAGTTGCGCAAGAGAGATAAAACAGATAAATCGAAGCGAACCACATTGGATGCAATCCAATCTACGTATATATCGGTAAAAAATTTGGAAACCGCGTATTTACAAGTGATACGAGGAACAACAATAAAATGTACTCGACCTAGACATTGATTCGAAAAGTATATTATCATCCCACATTATTCTGTCCATTATAAACTCATTAGCGTACCGAGCAACGGCACTCGGCCGGCGCCAAATTACCAACATTATCAATTTATACTTGCTCGTACACAAACAAAAAAGTCGACTCGAGATGGCTGGTTCCCGTTAACAAATTTGTATTGTGCAATGTAGGAGAAAAATTGAAACGCGTGTTTTGGTTAGAGCGTTTTTTTGTGGGAAGTTTTGATACCGCTACAGTTCAAGCAAGATGCGTGCACTCTCTTAAATGCTTTCACTGCGAGCAGCGCCGCCGGCGCCGCGCTGCGCCGCGCGGTGGGCCCAGCCATCAATCATGTGATGTCGAGCTCCGCGGTATGCGTTGCCGCCGCGCGCCATCAGCGTCGCCTGCACCCCATCTGCCTCCTACTCTCGACGCTAAATTGGCCAACTTGCGTTACATTGAATGCGTTTATTTACAATTTAGATAAAAAGAAAAAACGTTGTCCTTTGCATCTACGTAATAAGATGATTTATACAGCTTCCAGTGGCACCGTCACTCACACTAGATGAGTGAAGGGACTACTCGGACGCTGCAGTGCCTGGGACATTTTTTTTAGTAGGTTTGCCCAGCACCTATACCATCCTGCCAGCTTAGTCGGCCTAACCCACAGGAAAGACCAGTCAATACGTGCGGAGTCACCCAATCCGCGGGTTTCCTCACGATGTTTTCCTTCACAGTTAGCGTGTGGTATTGCTACTACAAATTTGCAGATGTACGTAACTTTGAAAATTAACAAAGTACATAGTTAATAAGTTACATGCCCGCACAGCGAATTGAACCTGATTTAGATAGATAAATTATTTTATAATTTACACACACACACAGTCACACACGTGAATGTATCAAAGCAAAACAGGATGAGTAGCGTTTAGCGGGTAGGAGAAACATAACAACTAATAACAAATCAAACATAATTTAACATGCAAGTTTCGGTATGAACTACTTCAAGTTGCTATGGGTGCGGCAAATGCAAAATTTGCAACCAATGGGGCTGGCATCTTAGAACTCTCCGTCAGCAAAAAAACATCTATCTACGTTTTGCTAACAAAAGACCATCAGCATAGAAGTCGTTAATCTAAGGCCATCAGCTTCTTCGGACAAATCGTGCGTTCTACCAGGCACAGTTTGGAGAGACCGATCACTGGCCAGCCCTTGTATCACGTAACTTTCCACTCTATCGGGTTAAGCATTAAGACGACTCCAAAGTATCAAAATATGTGCGTATTTGACAGTTTGAATTAGGCTAAATCAGACAACTCCTCACAGTGGAGGACCTACGTGGTCGCACGCCAGGTGGATGGAAAACGTGCCAGAAAAGGGGCACCGACAAGTTGGCTGCCATAAAAGCGGCAGCCGGTGGCTGCATTTACCAAGCAGTCCACATGGCGGAAAACCGTTCGCTGTGGAAAGGAGCGACCCATGATCGCGATCCTCAGATATGAGGGAACATCGAAGAAGAAGAATTAAAAAAAAAAACCAAAATATGCTTTTAGTTTTCGATGTGCTCAAAGTTTCAAAAAGTTTAATGCTTTTTATGACTAACACGTTACCCAAATAGTTATATTTGTTAGATTGCATTTAATTGTGGTACAATTTGGAACACAATGACGTTGAAAGTAGAAGGGCTGCACCCGCGCGCTGCGTGGGGACGTTTCATTAAGCTTATAATTTATGACAAGCAGACATCTTCGTAATTGTTTCTACGGTTAATGGATTCTGCTGGTGGCATTCCGTAAGTTCTAGAGCTTAGGTTCTATACGACTATACTCGTTAAAATCTGGGTGGTTTGAAAACCGCGGTTATGTAAGTACTTAAAAATCTGTTTGAACTATTACTTTTATGTATAGACGTAAAATAAAGTGGAGAAATCTTGTTTTAATTTCGAAATTCGCGAAAAATTAGTACTAGTAGCCTGTCTGTGGATCAGAACAATGACCCGCGGACCCGCGGCACGCACGCACCGCTCTGACTGGTCTGAGTTTGTATCGAGATATTCCTGGAAAGTGTCTTTTAAAAAAAAAACTAGGGTATTCGATAGCTATTATAAGGGCCCGTTTATTTTGCTATTATTTTAAATTTTACTTGAAAATTACAAATTTTTATTAACCGACTTCAAAAAAGGAAGAGGTTTTCAAGTCGACTGAATCTTTTGATTTTTTTATGTTCCCCGATTACTCGAAGATGCCTGGACCGATTCGGAAGTCTTTTTTTTAAGTGTAGACTTCTCAGTTGGTCATCAAGTCAGGAACTGATGATGGGATCTTGTAGAGCTCGACCGATCTGTCTATTCGGTACATTTTATTTGTAACGCAAACAAAATATTTACGTTTGATTATAAAATCAACCAAACCATGCAAGCTATAGGTACATTTTCTACGGTACGGTATATGAATGGATGGTCACGAGTATACACTCGGGTTATTAGTTTTGGTTTATTTGCATGACCTACCCATATTGTGCGTGTTGAATAACCATTTTTACACACTCGTTAATATTTTAATAGTCTGTTAATTTACGAAAATCGTGCCTGCCTAATAATGTGATACTAATATTTATTTGAAGAGTGTCGGAGGTTCAAGGCTACTTCCTTGTTAGCGTTGCAGGTTTATCTGCGTAATTTACAATAACTCGTCACGTCTCGTCTTGGTTCGACTGATAATTCAACAATTAATAATGGGCGAAGCTTCGGCCTTCACAAGGACGACCATCAATGACCGTAATGCTACAGTCGACGGCAGAACAGCTGATTTTAGAACTAATCCAAAGTTTGGATTATTCTTATGTTTAAAATAATGCATCTATAATCTACATAACATGTATTTGAGGAATTGGCCAAATGTACCTTAGTGACTCAAATATTTTTTATCATATAAGTTTTTCCTCTTTAAATAAATAATACAGCAATTTAACCCTTACCTTATCTACCTAGTAAAGGCTGATATGTTGTGAATTGTACAATGAATCAACAGTAAGTAAGAAAATGAGTAAGTTCTCAAGTATTGTAGAGTGACATCACTAATTAATTATTGATTGAAATGTTATTGTTCGCTTATTGTTTAAAGTGATATTTGTATTCAATTCCATCCTTGCTGCCTTTAAAGTAATTTCTTTGTTTGATTCGCCAAACCGCATCATTTAATAGTTATAGTAAATTTTTTATTCGTGACAAATTAAGGAGAAAATAACAAACTTCAAGAGTCATTTCTTTGTTTGGTTTGTCAAACCACAGCATTTAACAGTCATATCTAATTTCTGATTCATGAAAAATTTACGGGAGAACAAAAAAAAACTAAATAGTTAACATTATAAAGCTCACGCTTGTATCCCGGAGAGTTCGACTAGCGATTTGCGAGCAATCTGAAAGCGATGCGATTGCGTGGCGAGCACGCCGCGATGACGCGATTATCACCGTCGTCGACGCAATTTTGTACCATCGCTTTCGACAGTCCGACCCGCCCCCAGGCCCCTCTTTCCCACTGGGCACTCTGGGCACGTGCCCAGGGCCCCGCAAGCGATAGGGGCCCCCTTGATCCTGCCAGATCACCAAGCGATAAGAGATATTTATTGAGAAAGTACATTAAAAAATTATACAAAATAAGTTTTACGTTATATTGCTTATCTACTTTCTTGGTCTAATGTAACAAAATAGTGTTCTGTCAAGGTTGTAGGGGCCCCATTATCGTAATGTGCCCAGGGCCTCCAATCGTTTAAAGACGGCCCTGCCCGCCCCACTTTAGTTATATCAAAGATACGTGTATAAGCGGACGTAGCATCGTTTAGAGGTACAATGGTCGTTGATATAATGGATACAAAGTTAAAGTTACTAAAATTCAAAATCGTCCCGTTACATGGGATACATAGTAGTCGCTCTCTCCCAGTCGATTATTTGATAATGAATCCTCCCAGGTTCGTCGTTGACTTGTATCTGCTTTCGTTTTCTGCGTCTTCGAAGTAACAACGCCAGTAGTAGTGATTTCTCGTCAGATCAATCCATTTTGCTACTGAGTATCCAAAACCCGGCGAGTATGCCGCGCAATCGCTACGCAACCGCATCGCTTTCAAATCGCCCGCAAATCGCTTGTGTGATAGGGCAGTTAGCCCCTAGCCACTATCTTGACAAACTTCTTTCGCTTCATCAACATTCAATGGCCGTTGCATGCGCGCACGCCGGCTCCGGGATTTTTTATCTTGCTACATTCCCTATTTGTTTGAAGTATTTCCTCCTAGGACGTCCCTTACCAGCCCTTCCACATATATACTCGATATATTTCTTTCATCAATTTTCCTTCAACCTCTCCACATGTAACAAATAAACGGAACAGTGCTACAAATATTAATGAAACAAACAATAAATTGCCAGCTTGCTATTAAAATGTTATTAAAAAATAAGCTAGCATTGTTGAAAACATTACGATAATGGTCTGTACCATAGTACATCAACATTTGAGTTGCAAAGTCGCCCGTAACGTTAGCTAATACAGTACATTCATTTAAAGGTCGATGTGCTGTCGACTGTACGTGCAACCGCTTTTTATCTCAGTTTTTGCCTTGATCATTATAAAACATCGTGTAGGTATTAAAATAAATTCTCAGTTAAGTTTTGCCATCTATTGATTAGACATAATTAAGTCTAATTATGCACAATAATAAAACCTAGCTTTTGGCTCCTAACGCGTGCTCAGTTTTCAGAAAGTTTTTATGCTGGTTTTATTTTACCTGTTTTATTTCCCGATCCAAAACAATCCCCGAAATACTAATTGTATATTTTATAAGTTTTTTATGTAGAATATATACATCACATTGCAGAGCACAGGCCTTCTCTCGGACAGTGAGTATTGGCTTAATTAACAGGACCCACCGCGGATTGGGAATTTCAAGCGCTGACGTATGTGAACACCTCGGACACACAGGTTTCCTTACGATGTTTTCTTCCTCAGTTCGCAATTAGCATTGCTACTACAACTTCACAAATGTACGTAACTTAGAAAACAAAGTCATTGGTACATGCTGGGATTTTCTGTAGTGCCAAAGTCTCTAAGAAAACGTGAGTAAACAGCAATGCAAATAGCTCCGTTTAACTTCAATCAACTACAGAAATCTTGATATGGTATTGAAGGTGTTGAGCGTGGCCATAGAGTTATGATAATACTAGATGTTATTTTGCTATCTAACAATATTATTTTCTTATCTGTATAAATACGTTATGTATTGTTGTATCACGTGCACGTTCGTAGACCCGTTTCACACCTCTACTCCGACTCCCCAGGGTTTGCTGGAAGAAATTTCTCACAGAGATAAGCTCGCCTTTGTACATGTATTTTCTTATGTTACCTTACGTGTGTTGTGTTTTCGTATACGATAAATATAATAATGAAGATGCAGGTTCTTGACGCATTAATCTGGCACCTTTATGGTGGAACGATTCTTTTACAAATATTTTTTTCCAAATTTCTTAAAAATATTACATAATTACATTTTTATCTGCGCCAATTTACAATTCCTTGAAAAAAAAACAGTAGTTTAATACTAAAATTAAATTGATATTGTTTGTATGGACTAAATTGTCGATCTCATTTAAGCTAATGAACTACTGTTATTTTAGATTAGCGTTAATAAAAGTTTTAATTAATGCAGATATACATAATTTCAGTGTATAACTATGTAAATTTTTTAAAAAAATTTGGAAATATCATTTGTATGGGAATCGTCCCACTTTAAGATAGAGTGCGCAAGATAAAGCGATGAGGTATGTGAATAGCTCAGACACTCAGGTTTCCTCACGATGTTTTTCCTTCAGCGTTAGCGAAGCCGCTTTACATAACACATTTAATAACATAACATAGACTCACGCCTGTATCTGTATATATTAGGGTTAGGCAAAGACCAGTGTTTGCCACTAGCTACGTTCCTGACCAATCTCTTTCGCTTCTTCGACATTCATTACTCGTTGCATACGTGCACGCAGGTTATAGGTTCTATCTTTCTTTTTCAATTCGAGAGTTTACATTTCAAAATGTTTTTTTTGATAAAATTTTATGTACAGCAATGAAATTTGGTCTCCTGAGTAGTAGAAACACCGGTGGTAGCAGAGCGGTAGGACGCCGGCTTCTTATTCGGGAGGTCGTGGTTTCGATTCCCGGCATGTACCAAAGACGTTGTTTTCTAAGTTACGTACATTTGTGAAGTTATAGTAGCAATACTACTTGCTAACATTGCCACTTGAAAACATCGTGAGGAAACCCTAGTATCTCAGGTATTTACACACCTCAGCATTTGCTACGTACAATGGCCCAACCATGAGGTTAAGTGCGGAAATCTCCAGTCGAACTAGAACTAGAGTAGTAAAATAGGAGACTATCACAGGTAATATTACATTGAACATTTTACGTAAATTTACCTGAAAAATGTTCAATGTAATATTACCTGTGATAGGGTTTTTGGGTTCGTCGAATCTGATGACGCGATTTATTCGTAGAACTGATCTGATATTGCGGGTGATCCCACATCGAGATGTAAAAAGATCTCGCAGTTAAAGTTAGTGGTATCCCGCATTCTGTGGATGAAAATTCGACGGACCTATCTATCGGTCGATGCCGGACCTATCATCTATGAAAGCCTTGTTTAAAGGTGTTATTTAACAAAAATACGATTCGTCCAAGACACTGCTTTAATGCTATTTAAATAGCCTAAGGGAATGGGAAAGACCATTTTAAACTGCATTACGGAATGTTTTAAGATATCATTTTATAAATAACAATATAGAACTTTTAGCAGTCTGTTTTGTTTTTATAATACTTTTTGTTTTTGATTTGATATATTGGTGGAATTCTATGATATCCGTCTAACTTCCGCCCACCAGGGGCCTGTTTGATAGAACTACAATTCACGGCTTAGTAGGACAATTCGATATACATTGCAAAGTCGATTAACCCACAGATTAACAAGTAGACTCTGCTACGCAATATACCTCGAATTGTTATAACAAACTATGAATTCGAGTTTTATGAAACTCAGCCCAGTTTATTCATTTTCGGGCCTCCTTATGTGCACTGATTTATCTATCAGTGTTAGGTACACTTGTCGTCAATCATCATAAGCAGCCTATATACGTCCCACTGTAGGGCACAGGCCTTCTCACGGAGAGAGAGAGTTGGGAATAATCACCACGCGTGCCCACCGCGGATTGGCGATTTCAAGCGCCGAGGTACGTGAATAGCTCAGACACTCAGGTTTCCTCACGATGTTTTCCTTCAGCGTTAGTGAGTGGTATTGCTACTATAACTTCACAAATGTACGTAACTTAGAAAACAAGTCATAGGTACATGCCCGCTCTGGGAATCGAACCTGGGTCTGACGCTTCCGAGTCCAATGTTCTACCCACTAGGCTACCACCGCTTTCAGGCTACCACCGCTTGTCGCCAATACCTTTGATGATTGACCTGTGCAACATACTCACGCGTGAAAAACACAATTTCGCAGACGGAGCCGTCCGTTTTTGCTCATCATCATCATCATCATTCAGCTATAAGAAGTCCACTGCTGGACATAGGCCTCATCCATGGATTTTCAAAAAGACCGGTTGGAAGCGGCCTGCATCCAGCGCCTTCCTTTCTGCTTTTGCTCAAACTCCTACAATAGTACATTACTTCAGAGGGAAGAAAGTGACAGTTCCATACCGAGATTATGGCATTTGCGCCACGAGCTTGCGAGGGGCGCAAACCATTTGAGGTATGGAACTGTACTTTATCCTGAGGTATGTATAGTGCTTTTTTTTACACCTACGAGGAAAATTATAGACATAAATGCATAGAAATGTTTACAAAAAACACAAAGATAAATGCTAAATCAATCGAAGTTTTTGCGAAAATGCGCGGGCTTTTCCTTTTTTATTCGCCCGTTTCTGGAGTAGGCTAAAATCATAAGGTCATGCAGCCACTTCTTCCGTGATTCCGCGCGTTTTATATACAAAAATAATTTCGTTTTTAATTTTCTGTATGCACCAAGGAGGTTGGTAACTGGTAAAAAAAAAACTGTATGTGGCCAGTAATAATTTACTTGAAATTTAATTAGTAGACAGTTAGTCTCTTTGCAGTATGACTGCTGACAAATTAAAAAAAAAAAAACCGGGTATGTAATGGAATTTCATACATACTTCCCACCCTTGGGTCGGAAGGATTTTCATACAAACTTCCATACCTCGGGATGAAAGGATTTGAAGGGCGGGATAAAGGCGTTTCTTCCCTCTAATTGGTATAATTAGTATGTATTTTCAGAGCAGGTGTGATAAAAAAGACTTTTCAGTTTTTTTTTCTTACACTTTATATTTGTCCATTGAATCCCAAAGTGCATAATAAATACATAATAACACTTTACGCCTACTTCGCAAGGATTTGTTTGTCATTCGTGATGCATTGCAGCAGCCGACTGTGAATATTATGGCTTCTCAATGCTACGGCTACTTGATGTACGTAGTTAAATAAATATTATCATAATATTTTATATTTTGGTGTATTTTTTATCTATTATTATTATTTTTACCTATTGGGATTGTTAACATACCGGTAAACATAATATAGTTACCGTTTAGTACTTTAGTCCAATCTCGAGTACCATAGTGTAAGTGTATAAATAAGGTATGATTTCAGGAGGCTTTTACTTATGCAGATTGCTTGACGTAACTTTTTTTTATGAAAAGCTATGGATAGCTTTTATATTTGATAGATAAGGATATTTGTATTAGGATAGGTATTATATCTGTAAACTGTAGAAAACGTTGCTGATTGTGCATTTTTACATTTATAGCATTGATAAGTTGAACTAATGTTTTTTATACAACTGTTTGTTTTTTCTTAAAATAGCAGCAGCGGGAAATGATAACATATCAAAGTTTTTCATCGCATTCTGCATTCTTATGCAGCTGTGTGGGAAAGCACCCACTCCTACAAGCTTTTGTTTCGTTGGACACGCCCCGGTAACTTTATGTTGCTAATGGTAGGTACTTATACTGGGTATAAAAATACCCGTAATAAAATTGGTTAAAATTCTTTCTCCACATTACATTATAATACATAGCAGTGCCCTCGACTACGTTCAGGTGGTTAACGGAATAGCCTATGTCCACCCTGAAGGTACATTCTAAATACCGGTGAAAGACTTTTTGAAATCGGATAAGTACATGTGAAGATTACCCCCTACAAACAAACTTCAAACATATAAACTTAAAAACTTTCCTCTTTTTAATATTACTGTAGATAGATAGTATACAAATTTAAATAAATTCACGCCTGTTGCGTGCGTGTACCCCGGAGGGGCAGGCAGATACCAGCGTATGCCACTTGCCACGATCCTGACATCAGTCCACATCCTTTTTCGCTTCATCAACATTCATTAGTCGGAGATATTTGCACGCACGCCGGTTTCGGGGATGTCGAACAACTTTTACTATAAGAAAATTTTTGAAATCGTCAAAAATATATCAGTTTATATTTTACTATTGCAGCTGGTAACTTTAGAAAGGAACAGCAGATATTTTTTTCGCGATTTCAATGTTTTCCCGATAATGCCTAGCAAAAGTTGTTCTTGTAGATGAGCAGAGCCCACCATTTCTGGATGTATATTGGAACTTCGTCACACTCTGTCATAGGTTTCCTACTAATATTATAAATGTGAAAGTTGGAGTGTTCGAATGTTTTGGTGTCTCGATTTTAGATAGACCATGCCATGCAATCATGCTTAAACGAATGAACGCAAATCCGTGAAATTATGAATGAGTGAAATAGTTCTGTTAATGTTTTGTTTTATTCACGTATATGTGCAATAAAGTATAAAGTATGTTTGAAATGTATGGTAGAGCATGTAATAGATTAAGACATAGGATACTTTTCGTTCGATAAATTCCGTGCGAAAAGTCATGAGCAAAATTAGTATCCTATATTATAGTCAGTTAATAATCGGAAGATAATCTGTCTTCTTTAAAGACATCATGACATTCTAAAGTAAAGCATGTCTACTAACCGAAACAGTACCGTGGAGAGTATGTAGAAAATTGTACCCAATAATACACCTAGTCTCGTTAATGTAACGGTGAACGTTGCATGATTTAAATTCTCCCATTTCGAGGTCACTAGAGTAATTCTTGGGGAAGCAAATGTCTTTTACGCTGTTCATGTGTCCATCATAGCGAGTAGCTTGCTTCACGACAGTAGTACTTGAAGGTATTTAATGCAAATGAAACACAATTATTTCCACATTCGATCATATTCAATTATCGTGAATAGAGAATTAAAATCTACGTTAAATTTTATACAAACGCATCGGGAGTCAGCTTTTATCAAAGTGAAGGATGGTGAAATAATGAAGCGGGTCAAAGCTCCGTTGCGCACTCACCTCTAGACCTTCGCCTCCGGCTCTGTGTCGCAGTAATTGAATGCCGTTTATGCTTTTTTGCAAGAATAGGGAACGGCGATGTATCGCTAATCAATAAAGTACCTTCATATTCTTTCTGGGTCGTCTCCTATCGGAGGTTGGCAACCAATTCGGCCATCTTGATTTTCCAGGCTGTCAAAATAAACAAGGAACTGGTACTCACTCTTCACTGTCGTAAGTTGTGTAGCTATGATTTTATTTGGTCTCATGGCATATATATTACGACGATGCTAGTCACACGTTTTGAATGTCAAAAGTCGCGAGTTTCCAGTACATTATTTGTCAAATTCTGTAATTTTAGCGCCACAAAACGCGTGATTCGTGCCATCGTAATAACTATGCATGTCTCCTTTTTCTTGAAATCTTGCCTTGTATGATAAGTTGAAGTAGTTTGTACCTTGTGTTATGCATTATATTTCCGTAATACTCCAGCTTCCGTTTCTTTCATTTCGTTAATAAAGTTACCTACTCTATGTATGAGAACACACTGCGTGCGTATCCCGAGCGTGGTAGGTTTGTTAATAACGCAATTCACGTGACTCAGGGCCCCTGACATTCCCACAAAGGTATTCGCAGGAAAGAGTTATTAAGCCATTATTATAATGTCGCCGTAAGATCAGAAAGCATCTAATAAGCTCGGCGGTGTGATGGATGCGGCGACGCAATGAGGAACTTACATCAAAATTAGATTGGAGTGACATTGTATTTAGAGGGCATAGACGCACAAAATATAAAAAATTAAAAGAATAATTTTTATTCGTCGTCGTTATTCTTTTTTATAACCCGAGGGTTCTAAAAATATGTTTTACCTTTGAATTCAGTAAAAGTTTTCTAATGAGGATGTAGACGCATAAAAACATTGATTGATTTGTTGATTTTTAAAGTGCTTTATTAATTTAAATGATTTACGTCATTAAAATCCAGCGTAAATTTGTTCTAAGAAGAGGTATCTTATCTTAAATTACATTTTCAGGCCAAAAATCAGTGCCTTTTAAAACTTTTAACTTACAAATCAAAGAATAAGCATGCCTTTCATCTAGCGTAAGTACCTAGCACTTTACAAATAAAAGTATGTATACTTCGTTAATTAGTATACATTTAGTATCATGATTTAGTAACATGACATACAGGACTGGACACGCGAGGTTTATGAATAACAGGACACAACACCATACAAACGAATAGTTACCATGAAGGTACACTTGCCTAATTACTGTATTACGTCTAATGATTAAGCCAAACATATTATTTATTATCAATATGTGGATTGTTGATTTGGTAATTTGAGGGTAACATACAGTTAAACCCAAACGGCAAATGGCATAAAAACATTATTTTACGAGATAACTCAAATAATCATAAACGCTTCATACATGTATAAGTCTAATGCCGACTTGCACTACTTTCTTAAAAGCAACTTAAACAGTATTTAACTAAAATTCTTCATACAAAAGTAAATTTAAATGGCGACTTAAGTAACATTTAAGAAGTGGTGCAAGTCGGCCTAAATCAAATAATTATTAATAATAATTACTTCATACTTTACGAGCACCGTGTGATGTCATAGTTTAAGCTCGATTTGTATTTACCTATAGAGTTACTTTTCATCAGGTGATATTATGAAAAGTATAAGTCATAGAAAAAAAAATTTTTTTCATCATTATTTATCTTTTCTAATGGCATCTAATCTAATCTAATGACATCAATGCATTTATAATGCAAGTTCTCCATTGGCCGTTCTGCGAGCCGAGCAGCGGCGGCGCTCAATTGGGCTTCTGCGTTTCGTGAAGGTTAATCAGAGCTCACGTCGGCACAAATACATAACCTACATTAGACATGTGAGAGTGCGAGTAACTGTGAAGTGAATCGAAATAAACATGGGGTGTCCGGCACACTTAATCTTTGAAGATCATGCCACGGCCTAAGAAGGCCGTCCGACGACCTTCCAAAATGGTGGACACCGATCATTGACCGCTCGCCGAAGCCGCGCGCTCGCGCACCGCAAAAATAATGACCACTGCGCTGTAAACAGGATATAGGTAATCGCCCAAATATTATCTCGCCGAATCTCGTCGGCTTCACGCCAGCCAATAGGGGCGGCAAATGAATATGAACATGTTACTGCGATCGGCGCCGTTTCACGAGACATTCAAATAAGTTTTACTGTATTTCGCGTCGTTTCAAGCGGAATTGAACAAAAATGTGAGGATTTCATTACCTTTTACGATAAAAGTCCAATTCTTTGCACTTAGCTCACACTGGCGAGTGTATTTTAAGTGCAGTCCCTTTGCAGTTAGAACTAAGATAGAAAGTTTCAGTTAACATGATAACTTGGCGTACATTGAACTTGACCTAATGCGCGAATGGAAAATTCCGAAGAATAAATTTGACCGTAAGGCAGAAATCTACATTAGGCAGCGATCACCGTTATTCTAACAGGTTGAAACACTCTTTCATTAGCAACTAATCAGCTATGAGTTAAACAATGCATAAGTTCACTTATCACCTTTCAAACATGGCTTACTTCAATCGTGAGTCACATTTATTCGCGCGCTAGTGTAAACGCAGCTAAGTGCCTACACGCTAGGGATTTGTCTCTATTATTGTTTGACAAAGTTAGCTTAATGATTAGGGCACATTTTCTATTAGTTAGGGGTTCCATTGTAAATTTAATTGAATCAGTCGATTTGCAATTCTGGTAAATTGGTAAATCAATCAACCCAATGAGAAGGAACTTTCCAAAAGAACTTCACATACATACTACACATGCAGCCTACATGCGTCCAACTGCAGGCCACAGTGTCTTTTCTTAAAGAGAAAAGATGGGATTAATCACTAGACGTGCCCACCTTTTTAGAGTTCCGTAGTCGACAAGGTACCCTTATAGTTTCGCCATGTCCGCCCGTCTGTTTGTTTGTCTGTCCGTCTATCTGTCCGCAGCCTAGCTTTCTGAGCTACGATTAGTACGAGAAAGCTGAAATTTGGCATAGACGCCGCCATCACGCCGACAAAACGGTAGACGTATCCCCTTAAATTAGAGATACAATTTTTTTGTACCCATAATGTGGGGTTTCGTTGGATTCGTCGTTTAAAAATATCGTGGGTGTATGAAGATAATTTTTTTATTTAGGGTTCCGTTTGCGAAATATTAAGCTTTAAAGTGCAAATTTTTGTCCGAGTATGACCCCCCCCTTTCCTGGCTAATCGGTTAATTATAGAAACATGATAAAATTCAGGGCAGTAGCACATATAATTAACTTAAAAGGAAAACTGTCAAGGCTAAGTAGGCTTTACAGGTTAACAAGTAAAAGGCGAGCAACTTATAAAAGGAAAACTTCGTGCAAAATCCATTGAAAATTCCGCTGATGAAGTTACGGACCTTATTATTTGATAATAGTAACGCATATTCTGTGAACACTAGCTAGCTGTTACGGTTCAATAGACAAAGCCCTTTGTGGTTGAGACAGACGGACAGACAGACGCCGCGCCATAGGCATATTAATGGTATTCCGTTTGGCATCCTTTTGCTATCGAACCCTAAAAATGGTATCACAACGGTATGATCATCATTAAAAGTCAAGCTTGTGACACGTCCATCGAGTGGTCAGCCGGCGGCGGGTGTAACGCCCTTTGTCTCCATTCTTACAAAACACTAGCACCGTTTCAGTTAACACCAACCTACAAATTGCACTGACATGCTTGCGATACTTCCCTACGCCTACTACGATTTTAAAGGCGATGAATAAGACGTCTATCTAACAAGGTGTTTTGTTTACTCGAGGAGCTCGCTAATTATACGCTAAATTTTCCGAAGTGCATGCCTCATTAAATTCTTTAATTTGACAAAAGCTTACGAAAAGCCATGAAGAACATCGCCTAAAAATGTACAGAAAATATAATGTTCATATTTAGAACTTTAACGACGCATGCGCAATCGCGCGCGTTGATGTCTTCTTAAAGAGATTTCGGAATTATGTAAACAGAACATTACATTAGGACCGTTAATGGTAATTAATGAACATCGGTTACGGACAAGTTACGGACGAGCGTGTACAGTCGACAGCTCAAGAGCCTTTAAATCCACGCACTCTATTCAATTACGTTACGTGTGACTTTGCAACTAAACTGCGAAGGTTGAGTGTCGACTATACCCCGTGGGACTGTGCGGCTAGCGGCTGGGTGCCCGTGTTGACTCGCGTCTGCTCCGCCCAGTGCAGTGAGCCAGCGATGCGCCAAAGCGGGATGCTAATGAACTTGAGGGCGGCTATTGACAGCTATTGCGTTAAGTCAAACACAAGTTCCGGCCGCTAGCTCGCTCACTTGACCTGCCTACCACGCGGGCACATACCGGCCGGCGGCCCCACGAACTTCGCCGAGAACTTCTATGTAAATAATCGCCGAGAGTAAGCAAGGAATTCTTGTTAGCAATTTTAAGCAACTTTTAACAACGCTCGCGTGTTGTTTCAATGTCGAAACATAAGGAAGTCTAACAAGAGTTCGAACATGCTCAAAACGATACTTGCAGTTCACGGACCCGTTCGCCGGGCTGCCATTACCGACACACAGGGCGCTATTTCGCGGACTTGTAAAATGCTAATCAAAAGGATAAAGCTCATGCTTTTGATACTAACACTTGCATCAGTATGTTAATGTGGTATTACACATGAGTAACTATGTTGATTATGAGTAATATTATGTTTGAGTAACTATGTTGTTTAGAGCTAAGGTAATTTATTCACGTTTTGATGAAGTACTCAAACATGCAAATTAATAAAACTGTTAAAAGTCTGCATCGAGTATGGGCGATCATTTAGTTTGGGGAATTTGGATTCTGCTTTTTTTATTAGTAAAATTGTTGAGGAGACCGGCGGCGGCGGCGGAGGTACCGTTGTCGCAGGACTGGTTGCTTGTCTTCAGCCAGTTTACTCACCTGAGCCAGGGAACCAGCATTGCTACTAACAGCATAGACGACACACATATTTGCATGTTTTTTTTTGATGACCAAATGAGTATCATTCAGTGGGCGAACATGTTGATACGGTGGTACGGTTAAAGATGATTGACCGAACAAGAAGTAAACAGCACATAAAAATAGTGTGCATGTAGAATGTCACGACCCGAATTTACTTGTCAATGTTGTTTACCGTTGTGCATAATAAAACATTAATCTGTATCGACGCGATGAGATTAGGCACATCCTTTTCGCTAATTGCCTCGGCAGAATTATTGCCGGCTCTATTTCAATTAGAGAGGAATACTTCGGGGAGGCAGTGCGTGCGAGGCATGAAGGAAGAAATGCAAACTAATAGGATCCATCTGTTGTCGGGATTGTAGTTATTGATAGTGACACGGTAATGGGCGGCACGGGCGCGGCGATAAATCACGCGGGAGGACCGCGGGATGCGCCGCAGCCTCGCACACACACGCGCGCCGGCGCAGGCGCAGCCACCGTTAGGAGCTCTCGTTGACTTTATTGCACGTACTATTGGTAGTTAGACTTGCAACTTGAACTCGATACTACTTATTTTCCTTGTTAGGCCACGTTATGCTCTAATACTCGAAATAAAAAAGAGATAGTAACGTGATAGTTAATGGAGCCTACCAATGTAAGTATGGGAAACAATTAGGAATGTAATGGCGGATGGGTGATGACGCTGGCTGCTGTGCTTGCGGTACACGCGCATTTTTCGCTCGCGGCGCGGGCGCAGCCGCGGGCGGGTCAGGCTGCGCCGCTGCTGCGCCATCGCCAGCGCTCGCGGAATGCAAGCTTACAGATTAATCGTTATATTGCCTCTATGCGTCTCGTATTGTTAATTTTAATGATCTCCTGGACCGATAGAATAAATCTTATTCCCTTCCTGATCTCTTCATGTGCCAATGACCCCTCATTTGATGTACTGAGTAATTATGTACATAAGATAATGTGCTTAAACATACGAGAACATGGTTTTCGTGTGATATGATATGGTTTAAGCAGTTAGGAGTGTTTGTTTTGTGAACCATTGTGTAACGACAGAAAATATAGACAGCCTTTTTTAATTTGCATTCATAGGTATTCAGACTGATTTACAACTAGACGATGATTCAATCAATAGTTTATAATCCTCTTCTGCTTAGTTATGCAAATCGGATTAAAGTTCCCACAGCAGAACTGAAGTATCACACTTCACCAACAAATATTGATGATGTCATTTGGATGCCAATTATTTTAAATGTTCGACAGTCAACGTCGGCTGTTAGTCTGATTGTCCTTCAATTACGAGAAAATTGTTGAAGTGAACAATCTGCAATCTTCTTCCATAATATAAATCAATAACCTATCGGCGCTCGAGCGATAAACAATTTTCTTTAAGGTCGTGTGGAATGTCGCTGCGTTTAGTGAACTGCAGAGCCTTCGCTCAATAAACTAGTTGTTTGTGTATTATTCTAACGAAGAAAATGTTTTAAGGGCCCGTATAAGGCCATTCACGCAACACTTCAAACAACAAATTTAGTCGAACAATAGATAGAAAGGACACTTTATTGCACAGCCGGAAAAAAAGAATCACATGTGATTTTGTATACAATTAGCGGTTTTAACGCTTAAAGCGATACGTTCCATACAACATTTATCAATAATTTTATTCCGATTAATAAGATGCAAGACTATATTAGCGAGAATCCTAGCCATAATATTAGAGAAACGCGTTAGGTAAATGTTCACTAAATGTAAAAACAACGAAGTTACTAGAAAAAATCGATTAATCTACGCATACAGAGTGCTCTAGGTCAAGTTCACGGACATGTTTTTCCATGTGAATCATTCCGTTCTTTCCCTCTACTCTCGACGTTAATGTGGTCAAAATTGCACCACAATTAAATGTAGTATGTCAGAAAAAAATACTTAGTTAACGTATTAGTCATAAGAAATAACATTAGACTTATTGAAACTTAAAACAAAATAAAAAGCACAATAAAAAAACTGTTATTGACGTTATAGTAGTTTATCTACTCTGATACTATAATACAAAGATTATAAAAATGACAAACATTACGCATAGGCCAAAAATAAAAATAAAAGTTTTATTACGATACAGATCTTGTATGGACACCTGTATCATAATATAACTTTTTAATCATAACGATACCCCTATACAACCTCCAGCTGGACCGGGAAGGTTGCACCTCTATTAAAAAAAAAGGTTTCAATGAACGAGTCCGCGGCGACGCAACACGCATGCGCAATCGATGTTTGCGCCTTGGCGCCAACATTTTACATTTAAAAAAACTTTTCAATATTTAAACAAAGTTTGGTTCTGTTTGTAAAATAAATTAGTTAACAGTATTAAAAATAACTGAAATGACGTTAACATTAACATACCCTCTCCGAGTACCTCCAATAACGCTTCCTGTCCGGTTCAAATTTAATTTCATAATTGTAATATTCAGAACATCAATAATTATTACAAGTAAAAATAAATTTATTGATATTCAGCGTTTTATTTGCAATATTATTTTATGTATTTTAATGTTGATCGCATGAAAGTAGGATTCGTTGGATATACGAATCCTCTTTCAAGATCCTTTTTGAGAAGAGGAATAACCCATAACTAATACCTAAATGGTTGTTACTGAACCAGTACCAGTCGGCAGTCACGGAGGGTTTGGTAGGGACCAGTGTCTGCCACTTGCCGCAATCCAGACAAACATCTCTCTCTTCATTTACATCCATTAGTCGCTGCATGAGGGATCACTTCCTCAGCACAACGCTGAGTCAGCTGCCTTTTGTGGCAATGTAGATACACCACAGGCTACATCTATGGTCCTGTTTTATTTATTCATTTTGTCTGTTGTGTATTAAGTTTTCTTTCTGTTGTTGTGCATATTATGTTGCTTGTGTGCTTGTTTTGTTTCTGTGATGTATCTTGTTGGTATAATAAATGTCTTTCTTCTTCTTCTTCTGCATGCACAGGTTTAGGTACTTTTTATTTTACCGTTGGCTAATCCCCAAATCATCGCTGAATCGTTCGTAATGAACTCGTTAGTACGTACTCGTATAGAACATGGAAAATTGCCACATTAATTTTATCAGAATAATAACGTTATGTTAAGAATTTGCGTTTCCTTTGATTATTTGCGTATTTTTTATAATGTAGTAGGAGTTCACTAATAACCCTTTAGTTATTGACCAAACTTGATTTGAAAAAAAAAAGAGAAAACGTTGTATATCTTTTTATATCATTTGAACCTTTAGTTAATGTTTTTTTCTAAAACAGGAATTTCGTTAAAATGATTGATCAAGCAAAATAATGTAAATTACTTGTATAAAGTGGCATGCATTCGCAGTTGGCTTATATGGCGCCTTAATAAAACCACCAAAAAATCGAGTCATTGGCATCATAAAAGTGATAGCGACATTACTAATAATTAATTTTACTCATAACACGTCCGTCAAACACTGGTAGCGCAAAAGTGAAACAACCAGCCTGCATAATCCCAAGACAACATTAAAAACCATAAAATAAATGTTCTTTAAATCGGTACAGTCAACATCACATAAACCTCAACGCACGCACTTTGTTCATTTGAGTTGCGAGTGATTGTACAGCACAATCTTTACGTATGTGCACAGTTAAGTTAAGGGCGTATTTGCAACAGAAATGTGAAGGTCGAGCTGCTGCCAACTGTGCGATACACAATAATGAAGAATTACAAACAGAGCATGGTGTATTGTACAGAATCAGAATCGTACAGAAACGATGACTGGTTTGTGTCGACATAAACGGAATTGCCCAGCTAGTTTCAGTTTCAATATATAGCTATAGAACGATTAATAATGCCTTATTATATAATATGGTGTAATTCAATGTATTGAATACCTATTAAACTTCCTTTTACTTTTCTACTGTTATAGTCGTTGTACTTACCACATTACAGCATTATATTTTTTTCAGACAAAGTATGGAACCCGAATCCGCTCATTACCCGTGACGAAATATTCGAACCTCGAACCGAAAACTCTGAAAGGAATAAATTAGCGTTCTTAATTCAAAGAATCCTTTCAAAAGTTTTACCGAGAAACTTTGATAAACATTGCCACATAATTATAATTAATGAGAAAGAACGGGAAGACTCCGACGACGCCCGAAACTGGATACACACAGCGGCGTCTTTGTGAACTTGCGGTTTTTTCGCCCATTTTTTGACACGCACATCCTGCACGGGTAGTACGACAAAGCGAGTCGCGCGTTTTAACGTAACAAGTCGTGACTTTTCAGTACTGTAAAATGGGGTTATTAGAAACTGGAGTATGAAAAGAAACAAAAAGTGGACAAATATTTTTTTGTCACCGGTTTCACCGGTCCACTCTATTAGGCTAACCATTTTGACGACTCCAAAGTGTATATTTTTAACAGATCGGAGTAGGTTAAATCGGACAACTCCATACAGTGGAGGACTTAAGTAGTGGCGCTCTTGATCAGATAATATTAAGAGACGTCGCTATAGTCAAAAAAACCTTTTTCCACTTTTTGTTTCTACTCATACTCCAGTTTCTAATCACCTCGTTTCACTGTACATCCATTAACTAGTTCTGACATTTTTGTGCCACAAAACGCGTAACGTGACTCTTGCCGTCGTACCACCCATGCTGGGCCTTGTTACATTCATAAGCAACCTATATACGTCCCACTGTAGGGCACAGGCCTCCTCTCAAAGAGCGAGTATGGGCTTAATCACCACGTGTGCCCACCGCGAACTGGCGATTTCAAGCGCTGAGGTATGTGAATAGCTCAGACACTCAATTTCCTCACGACGTTTTCCTTCACCGTTAGCGAGTGGTATTGCTACTATAACTTTACAAATGTACATAACTTAGAAAACAAAGTCATAGGTATATGCCCGCTCTGGGAATCGAATCTGAGTCTCTCGCTTCACTGTTACATAAAAGTAACAATCCGACTTGCTTGCCAAAGATTTAGGATCCAGGAAATCACTGTAAAAACCCCCTAAGCCCCTAACATAAACTATGCTACTTCTCACTGAATTTTTTGTTCATCACTTAAATAAAATAAACCAACTGTAATTAAAATATATCTGACTACAAAATAATTTTCGTTGCTTTCTATTTATAAACCACTCTTAAATAGATTTGGTCCATACAATAAAGCTTCAATGTGTAATCGCACTCTGTACGACTTTAAGAGAAAGTGGCCTTAAAATGTGTTGCTTAATTTCGCCGAAGTCTAGATTATTCAGTGATATTATGACAAGATTCTGATACAATGGATCCAGGTTATGTAACCATCTATTTACTTTAAAGTTAACAGAGGATTTTTAAAGTTAAATGTTCTAAAGAGTGTATACTTGTAATTACTATCCATAAAATTTTAGGGCAATGATGTTTTGTGTATGTTTCCCGATTGCTCGAAGACGCCTGGACCGATTTGGAATAGTTATTTGTTATACAAGTGTGCAAAGTTGCTTTTTAACCGCGTGCTCAATTTTGATGACAGAGCCAGCGAAGGATTCTAAAATTGAATCACGACCGCAGCGAGTGATTTTAAAATTAGAATCTTGAGCGTTAGCGAGGGAATCAGAAGAGCACGAGGTGAAAAATTTTTGCACTCGATTGCAACACGTAACTTTTCATCCCACCTCAGCGAGGAAGTGACTAAATGCAAAAAAACACAAAGGAGGTTCAGAGTCTGAGATTATAACTTTAAAAAAGTAGTATAATAAATTCGACACCATGGAGGTAGAAGTAAATAGGTTTAATGATGTTTTGAATTTACAAACTTAGTGCACTCGATGTTCTAAATTCAATTTACTTTATCCTCTAGCGGATAAAAACGGCTTTTGCACTCAGATATCGAAGAGCAAAAATACTCTTTATACTACACCTGCTTGGAAAGTACCTTGATACTTTATCAAATTTACGGTAGAAAGTACGTCATTGCATATCGAACAAATATGCGGGGAGAAAACGCATCTGAGCGGGAGAGAAAAGTGTATGAAAATCCATTTCTTACGTGGTTTTTCTTTTTTAATTTTGGGTAAGACTATGCGCCGGTAACCTAAATATCAAAAGCCAAAAAGTTTTTACAGTGAGTTTTTATCTCCAAGTTCGCAAAATGACACTGGCCACTAGCTGTGTGTTGGATGGTGTCGGGCTGGCAGTACGACCCTGCGGCGGCAGGATAAACAATTTGAAAAAAGAACATGTGAAAATTGGAGACGCCATTGGCGCCATTTCCAATTTGTGTGTTGTTTGAGGATTCAGTTTTCGTAGAAAGTAAAATAAAACTATCAAGCAGGTGTAGTATAAAGCACTATGTATCACTCGAGAGAAACTGCGATTCCCGATCTCGGGTGTTTAACGACACCCTCGACGGTAATCGGTCACTTTCTCCTCTCGGTGAACAATGTACTATTCCGAGATGGGGGGATGAAAAATTCTTTTTTTGTTTGACAGGGTATACTTCCCAGGTAGTCCCAAAACCAAAAATCAAATCAAAATCAAAAATGTTTTATTCAAAGTAGCACAGTAACTGCGACTTAATAAACGTTACAAGTTAAACTAGGAGTCCATTTCAAAATCTAGATCATTTTGGAGAAAAAATGGACAAGAAAATTCCAATCTTAGTCTTTTCAAGTCCTTAATTAACAGAGTTTATATAAATATTCTATAACCTGGAACTCATGCATTGAAATGGCTTTAATTCCAGACATCATTGTCATCTAAATATCTTTAATGTAGTAAATAGTCTCTTTTTTGGCACAAGGTGTGCTTTACACATTTTTGAACCGCGTTTCTGGCAAGCTTATTATATCCTCAGGGATCTTATTGTAGAATCGTATACAATGCCCCATAAAGGATGTCCTTGGAACAAGCCTAGCAGTTGCGACATCAGTTAGTTCCCGTATTCTTTTATGCTGCAGAACTAAGCCTTTTTGCTAATTTTCCTATATGAGGACCCCATTGAAGCTTTGCATCAATTGTGATACCTAGAAATAAAATTTCTTCTACAAGGTCTAGTTTATCATTTCCCAATATAACATTGCTGTCCACCATTTTGACATTTGGTAGTGTGAACATAAAATATTTTGTCTTTTTTGAATTTAAGAGAGAGCGTTATTTGTATTCAGAAGGTCATTTTCTTGTCTCTTAATTTTAAAAATAAGTGAGCCATGGTCATAAAGTCAGGATCTGATTATGAGATCCTAGAGAAATCTAGGGAACTCTTCAAATTTTAAAGGCACACTTAAAGCGCTTCGGGTGTTTTTAGGGTTCCGCACCCGAAGTGTGCTAAACGGGGCTCTATTAGTAAGACTTTACTGTCAGTCTGTCTGTCTGTCTGTCGGTCCGTTCATCCGTCCGTCCGTCCGTCCGTCCGTCCGTCCATACGTCCTTCCCTCCGTCCGTCCGTCCGTCCGTCCGTCTGTCCGTCTGTCTAAGTGCCACCACGCTGTATCTCATGAACCGTGATAGCTAGGCAGTTGTTTTTCTTAAAAAAAAATTACCGATCGCTTTTCGAAAAAAGGGTCTGACATTTCTCTCAATCGATATATTTGCGATTTTAGGACCCACGGCCGAGAACCTAGGATGACGAACCTGACACTAGAGAGCATCTTTGCCAAAAAAAGATTCCGACGAATTGAGAATGTCCTCCTTTTTTGTAGTCAGTTCAAAACGGCTGTTTTTGACGTTAATGCTAGGTATCGAGTCATAAGTTTTTTGCTTTAGGTTCCCGGCCATACAGGTCCTAAGAATAGGTTGGTACTTTTTTCAAAAATGTTGTACACAACATTTTCAAAAGGCATAGTGATCTTTTGTAAAGAAAAGTTTTTTTCATTGTCAGCGCTAGTGAACCTCATAGATCTCCTTAAAATACTTTTAAATATACCCCTTTACTTATGTACTTGTCGGATTGTTAAGCATGTTGCATTAAGTTACATATTTGCTTGGTGATTACGGCAAAACCCTTCATGGTTGTGAAAACCACGAAGGAGGCGTATGTCCTGCAGTGGGCGTCAAATGGCTGATGATGATGATGATGATGATGATGATGATGACATATTTGCTTGACAAATACAAATACGTAACTTAATGCAATAGGGCCCTGAAAGTCAATGACGTATACCTGTTTAGTGAACATAGATTAGTACATAGATATAGGTATTTGATATCTTCTTTTCTAAATTGCTTTATACAAACCTACTTACTTATATAGTTTTAAATATAAATTCAATAAAGTTCAATCATTTCAATCAAACATCCTTGATGCATATAACATAAGCAAAATCTACTGCTAATATTAAATGTTTTGTGTTTGCTAATTGGCTTCCGCACTATTCATGCCAAACAAAACTTCACTGGACTTATTCTGTAAACAAGAAAAAACAAAATCCAAATACTTGTTATTGTACATTTCAGAAGACTGTAGGTATAAGGAGCATGCAATGATTGATTCTGATTCCAATTTGTTGAATTTGCGACGCTTTTGTTGCTCGACAAAATACGTAGGTGTTTGTTAAACATGTTTCATGTTCCAATTCTACACCCAATAACTCTGTTAGTTCTACTGTTAAGCATTGTGGCAAAGTTCAAGTGGACTGTTTGATTAGTTCCACTTTTGTTATAGCGTATGTGAGCAAACGTGATTTTTTTTATTGCGAATTTAGAGGTACAAAATGTTATCAGAATCACATAAATAATGTATTTTTAGTTATGTAGGTACTTACCTACATAGTTTCTGATTATATTCTTATCTTATCTTAATTACATATGGGCTTAGCCTCCTTAGTCTTGACCTTGAAAATAACAATGAAAACTATTTTTAGTTTCGAGGTCAGGACTGAGGAGGTTAGGATAATGTTTTACTAGAATTTTCCCCTATGACAAGACGTTTTAATTTGATAAACGATGTCTTCGCTTAATTAATTCCGCACAGTTATTCCCTATAATCCACAAATAACTACATTTACTGTAAATTATGTCAATAAAGATATTTCACACTTTTTTCCAGTCTTAAGTTCTCGTCATGCGAGAACATTCTCAAAGAGCATTCTCCCCCGCCCATCACTATTTTACCAATTTAAATGCAATAGTCTTCAAACGTACGATTTCATGTATTCCGAAAGTTTTCATCTTTATTAAACCGATGCTTTTTCCTAGCCAAACGGCTATCAAAAATCTCGCTCGATATTTTTATTTGTCAATCTGTCTGTGTCAGTGTCCAAGTGGTCTATTTGCACGGGCAGGCAGGCATGAGTTGTTTTTATGCTGGTGCTCCAAGCTAACATTGATACGCGTGGGGCGGGCGGCAGCGGGTTGCGGGCGGCGGGCGGTCGGCGCGGCTGCACATAGAACCTGAAATAAGACTAATTCGCAGCTTCCGTCTAGACGGAGATTATGCAAAATGGAATAAACTCTGTCGTTTCATGGTCTTTTATCTCGGATTGCCTTCGCATTCGTGAGCTCTTGATATAAGAGAGCGTATTATCTGGGAAGCTTTCAAAACCCCTTTAATTTCTTTTTCACACTTTGCTTTGTTATATGTTGTTGTATAAAATTACGGTCATTTGTATTTGAGCAACAGATGGCATGATAATACGACTTCTGATAAACACAAATATAAAGCATTGCGCTTATTAATCACCACATCCAATGTCATGCCCTCCTAAATTATAATTCCATGCGTAATGTTTACCTCGTCCATGTCCCTCTAAACAGAAATTGCGGAAACTTAATATAAATCGTATAATCCATTCTAGTTTGGGGTTCCCCTCGGAGAGGACAAATCTCAATCGGGGGAGAGTGGCGGCGGCGGCAGCGCCGCGCCGCGGCTGGCCCATCTGCCGCGGAAAATCGATATCATTATTTAGCAAGCAAGCGGAATCACTCACGTGGCTTTTGTTGCCCTCCGAGCACCCACGCTGACGCCGCACAAACGATACGCGGCTAATGCCAGCGCTAGGGTGACGTTAAACCAATTTATCGCTCTCCTTAAGTGGGCTACAAGAAATGGGTCGAAGCTAGAGGACGGTAAATGTGTGAATGGTGCATATTCTTGTAGTTGAATTTCTTTCTCTAAGAAACCACTTAGGTTATTAAGTAACTGATTGCCCTCGTAACAATTTGTATAAGGAAATTTAGGTGGGTTTTAGTAGTAATTAAATTATAAATACAAATATATTTAATTTTCTCCAGTACTTAATGCACTTAAAAATTTGTGAAATTCTTTGTATTAGCATGTTACATTATGTAATAGGAGACAGGAATCCAAAATAGGGTTTCCCCGTGCTATAGATCTCCTGGCTTCTAATTCTCAAATTAAGAGTTAATTTCGTTAAACCCGAGTAGCAGGAGTAGTCCTCCTAAGCTCCCAAGTTTGTTTTGAAAGCAGGTATGGCCCCTACCGACCGCACAACTTCACACAACACACAAGTTTACGAGCCTAGCGGTTCGCCACGTCTTGGTCTGCATTTGAGCCTCTGTCTATAATAATAACTTGCTGTAAGTACAGTGTATTCTATGTGACCACAATGCATTCATCCGGGTTTCGTTGGCCGTAAAAATGCCCCATGAATTATTCTGGTGCGAGGGTAGGGGTTGCCAGTAACATCCTGAAACAACTGACTTAGATATTAACTTTTTCAGTACCTATAGCGGGAATTTATACGCAGCGTAAGGGGATGTTTTATGAGTGTTCCGTTGTAGAGACATTTATTGATGATGTATTAATTTTATTTTATTTAACTGTAGTTACTGTTGCTTCTACACTTCTTTTCTTTTAAACTGTATACAGTACTTGATAGGTATCAAGTAGTGACAAGCGGATATCCAGTCATCGCTTAAATATGGGGATGGCTTGTACATAATTTGAGAGACTCGGGCGGCCCGACTACCTGCAGGGCGTAAACTAGTTTTATTAACTTTCAGTCGCCTCCAGCCACCGGCTCTATTGCATACTCTCAACGTTATTGTGTTCTAAAACGCGCCACAATTAACAATATCAAAAATAACAAAATTGTTATCGTTTTGATATAAGCAGCCTATATACGACCCACTGTAGGGCACAGGGCTTCTCTCAGGGAGAGAATATGGGCTTAATCACCACGCGTGCCCACCGCGGATTGGCGATTTCAAGCACTGATGTATGTGAATAGCTCAGACACTCAGGTTTCCTCACGATGTTTTCCTTCATGGTTAGCGAGTAGTATTGCTACTATAACTTCACAAATGTACATAACTTAGAAAACAAAGTCATAGGTACTCTCGCTTCCGAGTCCAATGTTCTACCAACTAGGCTACCGCCGCTCTTACATACAGCCACCGACTCTATTACATATTCTCAACGTTATTGGGTTCTAAAACGCTCCACAGTTAACAATGTCAGAAATAACAACATTGTTATCGTTTTGATTCTGTGAAATTGCATTACATAAACTTACCTAGACTTCGGAGACGCATCAAAGTCTTGAGTAACATTTTTGGTAAGTTCTTAAATAAACGCACTCAATTGTAGCGCAATCTGGCCAAATTAACGTCGAGAGTACGGGCGCAGCTCCACGTGACGTGTTAGCTCCACGTGAAGTAAGCAAAACTTCGCGCTACTTTATGGTTAGTTCGTTACCTCTGCTAAAATACCGAGGGTAGTCTCCTCCTATATATTAGTATTAGGTACCTACACGAGTTCAGACTCTATCCTTACACAGCGATTGATTGACATAGGTTCTTCACCTACATTAATATGGAGCTTTTAAACTATGACGCCGTCTGTAGAATTAAACAAACTTTTATGCATCAAGGCTGATTTGCACCACTTCGTAAACATTACTTTATATATATATAAATAATTATTTAAATCTAAATAATTAATTTTTAATTTTAATTTTTACCTCAGATGACACAGATCCAGTAATAATAATAAGAGACAAAACATAATTAATTTACCACACCTAAATTAAAATAATAGTTACATTAGCTATCGCTTTTTATCTATAACTTATAACTAGCTTTAATTTAGTTATATTGGTAACAAGCATCATGTATGGACCAAACCCATATGCGACAGCCTTCCTAAGTCTGTTGCCTCGCACTCTCTGCAGCAAAGAGGCAGTTTTTTGCGTTTTAAGTTTAATTTTGTTATGTACTTAAGTTTGATTTGTTTTTCCTGATTTAGTTAACCGCTTAACTACTCTATTTAGATAAGTACGAGCCAACAGACAGTCACTGAGGATAAAGTGTTAAGCACGCGTTGAAAACTGTTCAACGTTTACGGAAAGAGAACGAAGGGAATACCGGGAAACACACGTCAACGTCTCGATCGCGACCAATATCAAGAGTAAATGACTAATATTAAAGTGGTAGCGGTCAAAGCTACATGGGTTTCCCAATCTAAAAGCAGGCGAGATGGCCCGCTGCCTGAGTCACGAGCTCGGCCGCGCTCACTGCCTGCGCCTGCGCAGGCGTCGCCCGAAGCCTGCAGCCGACATTCCGCGCGATCGTTGCCTCCTCGCATTTGCGACCACTCTGATGCAATATTCAACTTTACTGCGTCCTTGCAATGCCGTAATTCATTGTAACGAGTTTAATAGCTACCGAGTCCTTTTTATCATTTTCTTCGCCACAGGTTACACTGGAGTCTATGAACAACCAAGGCCATTATGGCGACTTAATTGTACATCAAGGCTGTTGAGTTGTTTCAATTATTATAATAGAGAAGTTTTATGACTATCAGTCCTGCGAACGCAGAGAGGCCTAGTACGAGTCTGGCGGGAAACTATTGATCGTCAGTGGCTAGCTGAGCCTTGTAAACAGTTTAGAGCTAGAGCAATTGGTGGTAAGGAATGTTTATTAGAGCGTGCTCCCTAAGCAAACAACGTGTGTGCGTGTGCGCCGAGGATCGGCGACGTCGGCATTGGTTCCGGCACGAGATGTGACGAATGTCCGTCTGTCCGACACCGACGGCTTGGAGTTTTAGTGCTTTATTTATTGCACGGGGGGCCCTATACACAATCCTGTAAATTTTATATCGCAAGCTAGTAATAAAATTGCTCACTCGCTGGGCAATTTTATGCAATTCTAATCGCGAATATTTCACCTTTAACAGGGAATCAAACTGTACTGAAGATATAAATTAGCTGTATGAAGTGAATCCATGGAAGTTCAGATTAGCAGTCTTGACTCAATCGCCGCTGTACGGAGAGGTTTCTAGTGCGTCGATACGTGTGTGTAGTGGTACCTACCCGTGCGATAGCCGATAACCCCATACCTCCGCTCACAGCTTTGCTCACAACTGCCGTTAGTCGTAAAATCACACGCCTTAGTCCGAATAGGCACAACAAACACCTGTATAACATCTAGCATCTGACACACACTGTAAAATCTGAATGCTAAAAACGATAATTCAACTTTTGAAAAATATACATAATAATATAGTAGTTTTTTTCTGGTTTGGGAGCTGGGGTATACCCATGAATTTTTAGATATTTTTGGTGAGCTAGAGAAGTGCACTTTGGATTAAATGTAGTGTGAGAAGGCTACAAAGTGATGGTGTTATTTATAAAATAAGATTCCACCAAAAACACTCCCCAAATTCAAACTCCCCAAAGAGACTGTGGTAAAGGGAAAGATCGTGTTTGTTTTAAAAATAAGCCATGACTAATATGCAGCGCTCGGTCGTATATCGCCTCCTAAAATTAAGTCATTTGATACAGCAACATTTGAGTACAAAGATTTCTTTGTGAGTAATTTTGCAGAAAAAAGGCTGCAGGATGCGCAGGGGTAGGCGTGTCGAGCGCTGCACTGGCGACAGCGCGGTGGCGGCGGCGCGGCGCGGGGCGGACCGCGCTGCTGTCAAGCCGGACTAACTCGTCGCTCCAGGTCAGCGCTCCAGCCGGCTATTTATAGAGGTGCCCCTTAAACAGAGTAATTATTCATTGATTAGCACTGCGAGGAATAGGGGATTGCGCTTCTGATAGCCATCGCAAACGAGAATCGTCGCTGCTGGCGCCAGCCCCGCGGCCCGCGCCCCGCGCCTCGCCGCCGCAACCGCCTTCAATTTGTACCCGCGACAAGAGCAAGCAGCTAATATTATAACTGGACAGCTATTACTTTATCGCTAAATATAGATGTGTCACGTATATAACTTTAGTACTAAGGTCAGGTGGTTTTTTCAAGCGTGTCCAAAATATTATGCTGAACCCTGCAAATGCCGGCAGGTCAGATCATGTCCTACTTAAAAGCTAGAATTTTATTCGAGTAAAACTTTCGCGGTTTTCGATTTATTGGAATTATTACGAGTATGTTTTCCTTTGGAAAATCCAATGACGTCTTTTTTAGGTCTTATTTTTATTAAAATTTTTGCTCATTGGCATCAAAAACATGTTTCTTCTAAGTTGAAAATTTTAAAGAAATTTTATAAAAAAAATTCTTATGAGAAAAACAAATTTTGATCCCATACGAGATGTCGCAAAAACGCCCGGTAGAAGTTAAGAGGATTATTCTACTTATCAATACAAAAAAGTTTGATTATAGGACCAACAAAAAAAAAACTAAAAAAACGGCAGTGACAGATGCTGGTCTCTGCCTACTCCTCCGGGATACAGGCGTGAGCTTCTTTTTTTACTTATTTTTTTAATAAGTCAATCCTAAAATCGAGAGCGAAATTCATCTGTTTCATACATCTTGAGCTTGCTCTATTAAAATGTTAGATGGAATAGCTGATATGTTTTCCACAAGTTTTGGTCCCATAATAAAATTTGTTTAAGAATAAGTTAATAATAATAACTTCCACACAACACAATCTCTTGTCCTGGTCCCAAACTAGAATATCCAGTAGGTACTATGGTAACCGGACAAGGACATCACAAACATAGAAAAACACCCAGACTGAGACTCGACACCGTAGGACTTTTACTGAACTAACATTTTAGCATATGATCTAAATAGGATCTACCGGCAATTGCAGGATTATCCATAGGTGAGTGAGGAGTTCGTGGGAAAATACAATATTGATGGATGACACTAATCTGCTGGAATATTGACATGATTATTTTCCAAGTTTGAGTAAAAGTTAATTAGATAAAGAATTAAGAATTAAAAAAGTTTATAAACTAACGTTTCAGCCGTAATTTGTAAGCTATGTAAGTGGACTTCTGTTTAGAATTGCCTACGATTTAAAAAAAACAAAAAAAAACAATTTTTTTTATCCTCCTCAGTCCTGACCTTGAAAACAACACAATTGTTATTTTCAAGGTTAGGACTGAGTTGGTTATACTGTTGACCTTTCGCCATATTTTGTCTTAGTTAATTTTTTTCCATTTTCCCAATGTTAATTCCTTATTCTTCAGCTCTTCAAAATGTGTTTTTAAGACGACAAGAGAAGCGATTTTAGGAAGTAATTATTTTAGCAGGAAGTCAGAAAAAACTGAATAATCTTTAAACTAAAATAACTCCTCGCGTTGATTTTGGTGCCCTGGTTCATGGATCATCATTTGATGCAAAGCTGGATCACGCCTTTCTAAGAATACGTCTAATTTCTCATCACACCCTCACCATTTTTTTTTCAGAAGAGACTGGAGCATTTTTCTCATATTATACGTTTTAATAGGAGGTATATTAATAGTAGTTGTAATAATATATATGACCAGTAAATATAGTAATCATATTAACATTAGCTAAGTAAGTACCTAAATACCTGCATTCATGACATTATGTAAGTAATTACTTTAGTTTACCATCAGTGTTGTGTGAATACATGTGTAAGAGGGTGTATTAACATGACTGTGTATCGTTTTATAATGATTTATTTTGAATTTTTGTGTTTATTGATATGTCAAATCAAACAACATGTTATATATACTTACTGTTCTGGTAGGTACATTTAAGTTGTTCAACTTGATATATCAAGGGAATTATCCTCTATATGCCATAAAGTTTACCCGCATTAAAATTAAATGAGGAGGGTGTTATCTTGAAGACCTTTTTGGATGCGACGTGACCCAGCTCACGTGGCTATACCTGCCAGCCTCCCAGGGTTTACCGGCCGGCCACCTTGGAACGAAACACTGTAAAAATATCAGTTGTTTTGTCCCTTTTTTAACTTGACTGCGGCGGAGCCCAAAAGTAGGGTCTTTGGCTCGTGTGTATGTAAGTATTTCCGATTCCATGTTCTTTCATAACT
Organism: Yponomeuta evonymella; assembly: GCA_963969515.1. Taxonomy (NCBI): domain Eukaryota; kingdom Metazoa; phylum Arthropoda; class Insecta; order Lepidoptera; family Yponomeutidae; genus Yponomeuta; species Yponomeuta evonymella. Next base: position 11,047,868 of record OZ018346.1, read on the forward strand.
CCTCAACCAATCGTCGGATTTTGACAATCAATCAATCGATTTCGCGCCATGCGAATGAGTTTTATAGGCTATATAAAAATAGCACTAATCTGACAAAACAACAATGATTCTCGATCTATTTTGTGAGAAGTTCCCTATATAAGTGGTCAATAGATGGTGCTATTCCAATTTTGCTTTTTATCACTAGACACATATCCCAGCAGTGGGACACAAACGAGGCTACGTAAAAAAAATCACTAGATGGCGCAGCTGCTATAGCTAACATAAAAAATATTTAAAAGACTGAAATACCTACTATGAAGGTGAGACCCAAATTCATTGTGACTTATTGTACCTAGGTTGGTCCCGCCTGCTTACAAGTTAATGCTTAGCAGTCGGGTTTTAGGTATATTATTATTTTAGTTTTTTATTGTATACCTCGGATGTAGCATAGCGTGATACACTTATGTTCTGCACCATTATCTTCTTTGAACACAGTGCAGTGTTTTACATACAAAATTGACCCTGACCTTATGATAATTGATCTATTATCATGATTTTATGTTAGCATCTTGTACCGAAGGTTACACACATCGGCAAACCAGCTCTACTAGATCATTGCTAAGCGGTAGATATTATAAGAAAAGCCCTGACAGAGCGTTATGAGGGATACAGCAACCATGCGCGGTGCACTCATCTCTAATATTGATAAATGAGATACTTATCCTGCGCCGAGATGCATTCATAAATGGCGCTTCAAAAATATAAAATAAAAAGTAATTTTACGTGTTTAAGGAATTACATTCCATGTTAAATCAGTTTATAACATCCTACTGTAGACCACAGGCCTTCTCCCGGAGAGAGAGAGAGAGAGAGAAAGTATGAGCCTAAGAACCACACAATTTCAAGCGTCAGGTACATACCCGACATGCGTTAGGTATCCGAGTGTCTGAGCTTGGGTTTCCTGTACGATTGACATTGCTACTACAAATTCACAAATGCAAACTTAGAGTCGAACTCACGACCTTTCTATTAATGCTAGGCCAGCATTCTACCGACGCGCTACCACCGCAAAAGCACAGTACGTACTTAAACGTTGCTTAAATTGCCAAAGGAAGGAATGATATACGCTACGGTCTTCGTGCTAGGCTAAATGAGTCATAAAAATAGCTCCTTCATGTTATTTTACTTACTTTAATAACATAAAATAATTTATTGCGTACTATTCCATCATAAAACACGGCTAATGATAGACTCTTAGTAATGTGGGCAAATTAAAATCCTAGCCTCATCCTTGTTCCTAAAGGGTTTGCTGTGAGGCTTTTTGTACAAAGTTATTGGAGTAGTATTTGGTGTTATGGTTGAGTTGCCATTTTACTCTTAAGCATAATGATAAGTAGGTTAGTGAAGTGCGAGGATCATGCGAATAGCTTTCCAGAATCGGTCGGGACGGGCGTCACGTCGCATCGCGGGTTGGTATGCGTCGGTATGGCTGCTTCCCAGGCTTGACCGGTTTATAATCGGGAAATTCGCAGAATGCCCGCAAGCTGCAGTTGTGGTCCTTGTCCGATACGTTTTTTTTAAATTATTTTGAAGACCTTTTAAGGAAAAATCCCACTTCGATGATTCAGTTTGAATGCGTCGTATATTGAATTCGACTTCAAACGTTCGTAAATGTGACAGATTTGTTTTAAACAGGTCTTATATCTGTACATGTGGTAGCTAGCTGGCAAAGCCTCCCATTTTTATCATTTTTCTATAGAAGAGACATCGTTGCATTTCGTTTTATGATTCAGTCACATTTAGCTCAAAACAAGTAAAATGTTAAAGATATAAAAACTAACTATTAGCCAATATTCCTTTTCATTTAGCCAGGGCGTCACATTGGAGATAGAGGTCACGAGCAAAATGGGAAACTTATTTAGGAATCGGTCAATAAATTGATATTAATAGCATAGAGTTCGGCAGCAGCCCGGTGCATCTCGCCCGGCCCGGTCTGGGGTGGACAAAATCAATAGTGGGCGACTGTTCGCCGGGCGCTTCCCGTTCCAAATCTGCACACGTCTCGATCTTTTATTTGGTTCATACTCCTCATATACTCGACCTTATTGTCTTGGGAACAGGTGTAGCGGATATAACCAACGAGGTTACCGCTCGTACCATGCCATAGACTGCGACTGAGAGAATCTAATCCTATTTTATAACACTTCGGTTTTCAGGTGTAGAGTTGGAACATACTTTGTGGCCACATAAATTTCTCGTAAGTAGTACGCTTAATGTATTCTGGGAGACGCTGTAGCATGTGTATTATACGTTTTCGCTCGCAGAGTTTTTGGATTGTGCTCTCATACATACAAACTCACGCCTGTATCCCGAAGGAGTAGGTAGAGACCAAGGTTTGCCACTTGCCATGGTGCTTTCACAATAACCCAATTAAGCGACTAGATTGGGCACAGACGTTTGCTTTTCTGGATTTCGCTGAAAATGCTTTCTTTACTTAAAGGTTTGTGGAAATGAGCATAGGACGCGCAAAACTAAATTGAAGTTCAAGCCCAGTTATCACTTGACATAATTGCGAATATACTGTGATCACTCGCGTGTAATTAAGATTTCAATTAACGGTGGTAATGAAGCTTTTAACATGACATCGGCATGGAGGCATTTTACGTTGAGTGATTTCTTTATAATACAGGCCAGTAGTACAAAGATTAGCGAAACTCAAACCAGATCAGTCTACTAAGATATCGTTGGGCATCAACAACAACTAAAGAAACTCAAGCGGTCAACTATCAATCATACTTCTGCTACAGTTAAGTCTTGAAAAAATGTATGTCACATTGCGGATGCGAAGGAAATACCCTTAGTAATATAAATTAGCATGCTCCAGTCATGTTTGCAAGCCGTTACTGAGATAAGAGCCCCATCTAGAAAATAAATATGATCAAGTCAAGCATCACCTGTAGTTTATCAGGTTAAGAAAGATTTATTTATGATTAAAAAAAACTCGTTATCACGATTCGATTGTTCGTAACACACAGTTCTTATGTTGATTATAGTAACTCGTCATCTGTAATATATTTGCAACATCTTTAAGGATTTAAGCCCATTGACCCACGAACCTTAAAATCATACGCTTGGCAGTGTCACTGACCTCTCTACGCCGACAATCGCAGATCTATAAACTGATAAACTTGTAAAACTAATGATCAAAATTCTACTTTTACAACATTTAATTCATCGTTTAATTAAGATCGGCGAAGAGGCGTAAATGAATTGGGGTCGTTTACAGTTATAATTCAGTCAATATTGAACATCGATTTATGCAGATTATATAAAACTTTATTTTGTTAATTTTAATCACAATACTTAGACGTAAACGTAAACTTTTTTCTCTAAGCAAATTAGCGAGAGTAAGCTAGTATTACCTATACCTACTGTTGAGTGCGATGACGATTCGCTCATAGGAATGAAATGGAGAGCTTTCTTTTATGCTTTGCTCGAGGCGAGAAAGTGCGGTAACGTAAACGGCAGTTCGAGGTCACAGTAGCTTTTATCATGCGTTGCTTTTATCATTAGGCGCGAGAATCAAACTAACCATGGAATCTTAAATTTTGCTTACTGCAGCTTCTGTTGAATGTACTTCAGTTTATAGTTATACATAAAACGGGTCTAATCACGTTTTTTAAGTAGCCTATAATATAGATCTTCTCTTTGGCTTAATTACCACGCGGGCCCACCGCATTGCCAATTTCAAGCGCACGGTTATATATTAGGTAAAATTTAACTAGCAGTTGCCATGGTCACGGTTTGTGTATAACTAACTATGTAGTTAGTTACATATGTATAACCATACATACATATGTATGGACATCGCGAGTCATCAAAATTAAAACTCTACCTACTTTAGTTTAGTCAAATTATGACTTATCCAACCAATGCTACAAGGAATCTATCTAATATCTAAAAAAAAACGAGCAATCTTGGAAACGGTTCCAACGATTTTCATGAAATCTAGTATGCAGGGGGTTTCGGGGACGATAAATCGATCTAGCTAGGTTTGATTTTTAGAAAACGTCGTTTTATCCGTGTTTTCAGGCAATGAAAAACTAGTATAATATCATTAGAATACAAAGGTTAATTTCGCCACCATCTGCAAGATTGTGATAGCTCCGGTGGAAAATCGGGCGGTCCCGAAACCAGAAGACCCCGGTTCGAGTCCAGACCAGATGTCTGCAGTCCGATTATTTGGATCCCTTTTTTTTTATCGTATCTTAATATATTCCCCAAAAAGCTATTAACGAAAAAAAACCGAGCAAAGCTTATCAAAGCGGTCATCCAGGTACTAGGTATTAATTAAGTAGTGATCAATCACTTAGATTGACTTTCATAACACTGTTATCTACTTAACACCAGCATAATTTGATACCTATTGCCAGCTTACAGTAAGCGACATATTTATTACAAGCTTAAATTAATTGAGAGCAACTGTAATCGACGAAAATTAAATTTCCAAAATGCAATCACAAGATTATTCCGAGTATGTGTTAGTATACGGATTAATGGAGCAGCCTTCAAGGAATGATTAAAATAATATTATGAATACAAATCCTGTCGTTTGTAGTTGAAACGATGCATTTATGTTTATGTTATTGATGTCATCGACTGAGGAGCCGACGAGGTATGCATTTAATTGAGCCTATATACATAATCCATTTAAATGACGTCCACATATCGGAAAATATCGTTATGGTGTAAGAAGCCTCATCAACATGTAGAACTATTCAGTAAGCAAAGTACTTACTTTAATTAGAATCTGCTAGACTGCACCTTCCGTGTGGCGCCGGATTAAGAATAGCGTCACTCCATTTCCTTCCGTGGATGTCGTAAAAAGCGACTAAGGAAATACATTACCAGGAGACGGGCAGCAGCGTCTTCCTGAGATTCCAACCGCATACTCCGATCGCCAACCCGCCTGCCAAGCGTGGCGATTATGGCAAAAACCCTTCATGGTTAGGAAAACCACGAGGGAGGTCTATGTCCTGCAGTATGCGTCAAATGGCTGATGATGAGACTGCAACTACCAAATTTTTTTAAAGTCTTCGACTTTAACCTAACATTTGCGGGTACCTACCCTTAAATTAGCTAGGATTACGACGCTGACGACGGATTAATATGAATATGAAAATAAAATCATATTTATATAAGTTATTGTAAAGAGTAAAGGCTATATTGTTATATTTAAAGAACGCAATAACTTGAGAATTGTTTCTTATACATAGATAAAATGAAATCACGTGCCAGACGTCATCATCAACCCATCATGTCCCCACCGAGGGGCACGGGTCTCTTCCCTGAGGAAGGTATAGGCCATACTCCACCACGGGGGCCAAGTCCGGATTGGTGGAGGCTTGTAGACTAGTGGCTCGTCTACTGTCAGAAGTTGTCAAGCCGCCCTAAGGCCTCTGACTTGGCTTAACGTATAAGTTTGAAATGCTCAATTTTTATTGTACAGTCGAAAGCTCGTCAACCTTTACATTTTAGTCGGAAAGTCGCCCCTAACGTAACTGAGTAAACTGCACGAATGTAAAGGTCGATTTTGAAAAGATTCAGTTGGAAGTTGCTTAATTATATTATCGGTACTGAAGAAACGATTTTCAGGTTTTCAACATCATCATCAGCCTACGCTTGTCCACTGCTGGAGATAGGCCTCTCCTATTGCACGCCACTGAGCATGGTCCTCGGCTACTCTCATCCAGCTTTCAGCTTTCAGGTTTTGCTTTATTTCAATTAGATCATGTGTAGATCAAGTCACCCTGACTTTGAATTCGTTCACCATATTTTGAGGGAATGATCCTTTCGGTGTAAAAGACAGTACCTATTATTTATGATTTATTTATATTTGTAAATATTAGCGATTTCCGACGTTCGGCTCCAAACTGTGAATCCAAATTCGAAGTAGTAGGAAGTACCGAAACGTTGAAAAATGTTTTCTAATCTGTTAAATGCTTAGAAGTCGGACGTCCGATATTCGTAAACAATTAAAAAAAAACAATTGAGTTGGCTGGCGCCGACCATAAGACGCACAAAACATAGTTTTTATTTTTATAACTTTTTGTACTGATACTGCTTAAGTGAAGTCATTTAAAGTAACAAAAAAAATTGACTTGTAATTTTTTTCAAAACTACCACCATATGTTTCTAAATCATGGTTAGAATATCCTCTTAAAATACGGTGAATGAATTCAAAGTCACCCTGTAGTATACATGATTTAATTGAAATAAAGCAAAACCTGAAAACCGTTTCTTCAGTACTGATAATATAATCAAGCCACTTCCAACTGGATCTTTTGTAGTGGCAAGTCCTATTTATAATTCGTTTCATTCAGCTTTGATCTGACTGTAAACGAAAAAAAAACTATCAAAGTCAATGAGTTGAGAGGATTGATATTTCATGAAATAATGATCTGGGACAAGCAAGCAACTTAATAGACATTATAAATCGTTAAAACGATTTATATCAACAGTTCGTTTACATTTAGTACAAAGCTGAATGAAATGAAATATACTGGATAGTGTAGACTGGATAGTGTAGACTTTGTAGCTCAGCATCAATTTAATCGTCACAACACACAAAGGAATGATAATGTCAGTACGTGCCAATGTCAAAGGTATCTGTTTTGAATCGATTCAAAGTCTCGCTTCTAAGGTGTAACAAAAACCCCAGATAAACCTGAGGATGGGGAATTCTATTTCTACTTTAAAATCGCGAAAAAATTATCAGCTGTTCCATATATTTTAATACCGCAACTAGTAACTTGCCGGAGCGCTTAGAGGGTGCCCCACTGACAAGGGTTTAACCAGAGATAGTTAAAACATGTCTAACTAGCGCTAAAAATGGCTCCACGTTCAATTGATTTATTAGCATTTCTGAAACTTTCGCAAAACTTACACTGTTGTAAGACTTCGTACATTTTGTAGCAAATCATATAAAACTTTAAACGTTCCGCATTTAGTCGCAAATAATACACTTTCGCAAAATATCAACTTTTTTTATTGTTACTCCACTTATTATCGTAATCTTAAAAAACTAATATCACTTATGTAAAATGTATCATTTCATACACTAAAAGTACAGTCATCCACAAACACAACTTAAAATTACCTTCTTCACTTCCCTGCCTAACAAAAATACCCTTATTCCGTACCGACCAACTAAACGGATCAACTGGAAACTGATCAACTCTTCTTATTCCTAACGGCTCAACTATTTGGTTGGTCGGTTAGGAAATAAACGGAACAACTATTTGTTTTCCGGACGGAACAACAACTTGGGTCAGCTGTCAAACAAAAAAACCGTTATATCTCGGAAACTATTGATCCTATGCTACAGTTGTGAGCTGGAAATTATAGTTTGTCGAGACCTTCATTTCGGATGACAGCTGTCAAACTTAAAGACGAGATATCTTGAAAACAATTGATCGCAGGCACATTCTGGGCTGCAAGGATTTTACGATCTCTTAAAATCTAGTCTAGGATCAATAATTTCCGAGATATAACTTTTTAAAGTTTGACAGCTATCCCACCGTGAACAACTGACCCAATGGGCCAAAAAGTACTAGGCTTGCATAAGCTTGGAGCAAGTAAAATAAAGTCTAGGAAATTACTGACTATACTTTATTCAACTTTAGTGGTTTGGTTAATATAAAAGGGAACCTAATATCTTCAGTTTATGCAAGCCTAGTACTTTTTGTCTTCAGAAGTATACTATTCCACTCCGACCAACTTCATAGTTGTTCCGTTGGGAACTCTTATATAAGGTTAATATGTTTGATTTGAGTAGTTGGTCCGATAGAAATAAAACCACGTACTGAGTTCCAATCGGAACAACTAGGTAGTTGATCCGTTTAGTTGGTCGGTACGGAATAAGGGAAAAATCTCTCCCTACCAGTTTTCAAAGCATCTCCATGATAAAAAACATTTCGATGACAGAGAACACCTACTATAAGGAACTCCCAGGGCCCCATTTTACAAAACAACATAATAGATTTCTTGGTTTCATACTTTTACCAAGGTATCGTAAGTGACTGTACAATCATAGCTGTTTTGACAATGATACTAAAATGGGCAAAAATTTTACACTTTATGATACGTTCCTAAAATGGCGAGCGGGGCTTGTCAATTGTGTTACCCATCGGAGTGAGTTCAGTATAACCCAGCAAAAATCTATGCATCTGCCTCCGTCAGACCGCCATCTGGCGAGTTACCTAGATATTTTGACGGGTTATACATAAATGAAGTTGTTGGTTTGACTTTTTTATATAAAACCAACCATCAGTTACGCAGTCACTTACTATCGCCCAATCAACGTTCACGTGACGCAAGGCGCACAGAATGAACCACTCACAGAGTGATTTACTTTACAGCAAACCTTGCGCTCATTTTATTGGTAAAGACTAATCGAGGGCACTGGGACCGTGTTCGAGTGTGAATTTTTAGATTTTTAGGTTTTAAGTGTTTATTTCTCATAAGAACGAATTACATTTAATTCACTTAAAATGAGAAAAACAGGACTATAATCTAAGTAAATACAAACATGAACATGCAACACCCGATACCTTTCAGTTATTGATTGTAAGAAACGCTTAAATTTGATATTTGATATTTTCTTTGATGTGGCATCTTAATCGAAACTTAAATTTGCGAAGTGAATCTAAATCTCTTATATATTTCGGTAGTTTGTTATTTTGATTACGCTATTCTTTGGTTTGTTAAACAATTGTGCTCCTTCACACAGAATTGACCTTTTTCCGTATTGGGTTCGTGGTGCAAAAAGTTGTAAGTGATTTTTAGTGCGAGTCTGGTATCTGTGGTGCTTTGCCTTGAATTATATATTAGATTGGATAAGTTTGTGATTAATTTTATAAATAAGGAGACATGTTTGCCCATACAATTACCTTTTTTAGAAAGAAATACTTCTATAGTTTTTTTTTATTCGTAGGGTTTAACTCTGGAAATTTATGATGATGACTTTCTTTATACTGGTAACAAGTAACATCTGTATGGAACATCTAATGTTTTTTTCGATATTTCGAAGTTTTCCCCATGCTATAAGTTGTTCGTATTAATGAATAGAACTTACTATTTTTGGATTGATATGAAGATTTGGTTACACCCTTTATATAGCTTTTAATGCTACAAGTTTTACAGGGAACAACTTTGAAATCACGAGAGATATCAGATATTTGTAGATTATGGCTAGATATTTAAATTCCATGGAACAGCTGTTATTAGGGGTTGGTACCTCAAAAGGAAAAACGAAACGTTTAGGGTCACGTAGCGTAGTTGTAGCGTTGTCAGTATGTCGTATCTTTTTTCAGGAACGAATAAAGCTTCCAAGTTAAAATTTATATCAAACTAGATGACCCCGTGAACTTCGTATCACCCACATCTATCTTTTTTTGTTTTCACCATTTACATTTTGTTTTTATGGGTCGCAAATATAAAAACAATATTTAGCCAAATTGGTCCAGCCGTTCCCGAGTTTTAGCGAGACTAACGTACAGCAATAAATTTTTATATATAAGATTATAAAGTCAACTTTACAGGTTTTTATTTTAAAACCTGTACGGTACATCCCGTTGACTTAGAATCATAGAATTTGGCAAGAGGCAATTTCTCACAGTATGTAAAGGATAGTATCCGAAAATCTTTAAATGCTATATCTATATCTCATAAAGCTTACGATTATTTTTATTTGAGTTTACGAATTTATATTTGCAAACCACTCCCATACACATGAACTTGTATGGCATAACGGTTTACGAATTTATATCTGCAAACGACTCCCATACACATTAACTTGTATAGGATGTATTTCGACTGCAAAGTTAAGGTTGTTTGTTCGTTTGCCCGGGAACCTAAGGGCGCGAGTACTACTCGCACTTGTCCGGATTTTTTGCGTTGGCGCTCTGGTGAGGTGGCTGGTTTCACATTTGACGATAACCGTAAAGATACGACATCATTGGATGGTAGTTTCATACATTTACTAAGGCCGTTGCACGAAAGTTGTGTGAACATTGTATTAATACTACCGTCCAACCATGGCTTTGTTTCATAGAACTACCATTCATAGTTTATTATGACAATTCCATGTTAATCATCCAGGATGGGTAATCTGTGATCAACTTTGTAATGTACATCGAATTGTCGAACCATGATTTATAGCCCTAGGGCTGAGTTTCATAAAACTACAACACGTAGTTATTATTTACCTCCAAAACTATTTAAATGCGAAGCATGTACGGTTTTAATGCAACGTCTAAAAGGCACAAGAATATAATATTGAGTTCTCTGTTTTGTTTTCCTAATTAATTTAATCTGTGGTTAATGGTGCTGATGGTACAATTACGTACCGTACAAGTTCGTCCAAGGTCAAGGAAAATATCACAGTTGGTGTTTTGGGTGATTCTCTGTCCGCGCATGACACCGCGCGCTGCGGGCCGGCTGACAGAAGTGCTCTTTATAAAGTGGTAGAGTCCAAAGTCCACGACGGAGATTTGAGCGGGGCTGTTTGGATTTTGCTGTCGGACAGTTCTTTCGCAGATGAATGTGATGCTACGGTAGAGGCTCTTCGGCTTAAGCACCCTGCTCCTAGTCGGGACTTGGACTTTCCTCCAGAACCGAACCTCTCTAACGATTTTTTGACTGAGGAGGTGGCGGACGTGTCGCAGGCAATTGCTTCATTTAATAATGGTTCGGCAGGTGGCTTAGACGGTATTCGTCCGGAGCATCTCAAAGAGTTGACGTCACCGGCTGCTGGGGATAATGGGGCATCGTTGTGTGGGATCGAATTCGTCGGGATCATTTTTTTATATACGAGTATGTTCCCCGATTACTCGAAGATGCGTGGACCGATTTGGAAAATTCTTGTTTTGTTTAAAAGAGTTGACTCCACAGGTGACTCCATTGTCAACAAGTCAGAATCTGATGATGGGATCCTGGAGAAATCGACGGAACTCTTCAAATTTCAAAGGCGCACTTGAAGCGATTTGGGTCTTTTTATAGTGATTCGTCCATTTGCTTTCGTAAAACACAATTTGGGGAAGTCGTAGTGATATTCGACAAAATAATCGTGAAATATATAATTTTAAATAAAACTAAAATAAATTTGGCTTAAGCTTTCCGAATTATCGGTTCGAATACAGGCTTGTATGTACCAAGGACTTTGTTTTCTAAGTTAACTACATTTGTGAAGTTGTAGTAGCCATACCACTCGCTAACCGTGAAGGAAAACATTGTGAGGAAACCTGAGTATCTGAGATGTTCACATACCTCAGCGCTTGAAATTGCTAATCCGCGGTGGGCACGCGTGGTAGTTAAACCTATACTTTCTCTATGAGGGAAGACCTCTCTCCTGCAGTGGGACATACACAGACTTAATAAAATAAATTGCCTAAGGTATTTTGGTACACATGAGAAGGTTATTTATTTTAATAGACGCGTTCTTGCATTTACATCACATAAACGTTTTTTCACTGTCGGTGCTGGTGCCTGAAGTGCGCGGTTGTAAGCCCCGTTCGTAGTATTTTGACAGTTGGAGCTAGATTTTATGTGAGCTTTCAACATTTATTACCCCTAAAACGTTATTCACTGATTAAAGTTATTATTTATACGAACGGTTATTTAATGATCTCTAACAGTCTGACTTTTTACAAAACTGTTTCGTGCTATTCCCGATAAAAAAGTTATTTAAATTTGATAATGAACTCTATGCTTATTAATGAGATAGATTTGTATAATTAATTCTACACATATGTATTGGAACATTCAATTTGCAGTTGCATATTTTACATACTGCTCTCTTATTTGCTTTGATTTTTAGAACAAAAAACGTAGTTTTTTATGTGTAGTATATCTAAAAACATCATTATCATTCATAAGCAGCCTATATACGTCTCACTGTAGGGAACAGGCCTTCTCTCAGAGAGAGAGAGTATGGTAACTTAGAAAAAAAAGTCAAAGATACATGCCCGCGCTGGGAACCGAACCTGGGTTTCTCGCTTCCGAGTCCAATGTTCTACCCACTAGTGGACCACCGCTCACTAAAAACATGAATAAAGAAAATCATCTTCATTATGGTCTTGATATCATGTTCTACGTTATTTTAATCTATATTAAGTAATTTTTTTATTTTTTTGTATTTAAAAAAAATGTCTCACTAAGACATAAATTTTAAAAAACGGGCCAACTTCTCGTCTCGAGCCTGAAAAATATTGAGTTTTCTTTAAATTTACAGACTAAACTTGGCTAGTCTTTTAAGAATCTTGAGAAGTTTTATATTGAAAACTTGTCAAGTACCTACGAGCTGTAAATTGAAGAATGTCCAGTTTTAGTGCTCTGACACATATCAAAAAAAGTCCTGAGAGTCACCTAATTTGTAAAAAATACAAAAACGGCATAACTTAAAAAATGCAAGCAATCGCAGAACATACAAGGGGAGTTTTGGATAGCCCTGGGGATTCTTTACATGCAGCCTTTCGCTTGCCTATCCTTTTTGGGACAACCTGTGTGTACAATGCGGGTCGGCGGAGATCCTGACCTAGTGCACTCTTTGCGCCTTGATACATGTACTCACACATCTAAGTACCCATATATAGCTTACTAGCTGTTGTCCGCGACTTCGTTCGCGTGGAAATTTTTGTGTGTACTTTCAGTATAAAAAGTAGCCTGTGAGCAATTTCAGACTAATCTATTTCTGTGTGAAATTTCATCCAGATCTGTTTATCCGTTCTGGTGTGATTATGTAACAAGTTCCATCCCGGATGGATTAATAATAGAAGTAAGATTAGAAGAAGAAGAAGAAAGGCATTTATTGGGACAAATTAACACACCACTTGAAAAAAAGGCATAACAAGTAACATAAACAAGTACAAAGGAAAAACAAGTCACATAAATAGAACATAGGACAAGGCAAATATTAGTGGTACTGATATCTATTATGTACAGTGTATAACAAAATCCTCGTATTTATTGGAAAATAGGGAGTTCTACTTATTCTACTGCCCCGGTAGCAGGAGCTCTAATGCCATGCACGAGAATAGACAAAGACTCGCGCCATCGCGCTCTCATCCGCGTTGAACCGCCTTAATTGTTGAGATCAAACTTTTGCAAGTAATACTCATAATTATTACATGTAGGTGTAATACAGAAACCTTTAATTCTATTATTTGTTGGCTCATAAAGCACTATGCACTAAGCTTAAAGTTTACCACAGTCTAATCAATATTAATTAGTTATTCCATGCAGACAGGATTAGAACTCTCACGAGGCAACAAACATTTCAGGCTTAGTCCGTGAGCCAAGCGCTTGCTGCAGTTTTAGTTACGAACAAACGGCGCAAACTACAATTAATGTAACCTTTGAGCGTTTTGGAACTAGCCACCAGTTTTTTGTACACTAACCATCTGTTAATCTGCTATTAACAGCCCTCAGTTACCCAAAGTTCAAACAAAAAAACACAACTGACAGCTGTTAACAGTAGATTAACAGACTCTTAGTCACGAGAAACCGGGGGTAAGAAATTACCTATAAATTTATGTATAATAACGCAAAACCTGAAAACCGTTACCTGAGAATCGATAAATTAAATCACTAGTTTGGAATTCTCTACTTTGTTCGAGATATTTCATACAATCTTGACACGGTTAAATTTGTATGAAAAAGGAATTGAAAATTTTGAAAAAATTTTCAACTCGCGTCAACTTAATTTATGTACCTGGAATCGAAGTGCATAATTACTTAGTATTACGGCTGGCAACTAAGTAACATAATGTCACGTTAAGTTGACACGAGAGGACATTGAACCCGAACTGCAATTTATAGGCGGCATGCACATCGCGACATTGTTCGGGGAGCGAGGATTTTGCTAATTGGCTGTAACTGATAGGCGAGCTATAAAATCAATGGGGAGGACACTAGCTGCATCTTCAATTTATGCCGATGTGGAATCGTGATGCGTCCGCGGTCCGGCGCCGGCCCCCGCCACCGGGCCCCATATTTATACGGTAATGCGGCCGTTGCTAAGAGTTCAAACGCGCGACGGGCGCTCCCAACAGTAGACGATCGAGCCGAGAATCGCAACCGCTCGAGTAGGGCGGGCGAGTGCAGTGTGCAAGTGCGTGCGGGTCGAGTGTCGCTGAAAGCTCGCGGGCGCGAAGGCTTCGCAGGCGGCGGGGAATCGCGAGAGCGCCGCGCGTCAGTGCCGGCCGGTCCGAGCCGCAGTCACCACGCTACTCGCACAGCCGCTCCAGCACCCACCAGAGGCACTCCACTGGACGGTGAACAGCAAACAAACTGTTTCCGAAACAAACTGCCGTCTAACGCTCCGTGTTTCGATCCTGAACGGGGACAGGCTCTGTTGAAAGAGAGGTGAGTGCTCTTTTCAATTTTTTTATTTTATTTCACGATTTTTCCCTCTGATTTTGTAGAAATTTTACAAAATTGTTGTGTTTGAGAATAATATGTGATGCACGCATGCATAATAAGTAGATGCAACTTAAACAAATGTGTTATCTTAAGTTTTGTGTGCAAAGGTTCGATACATGTGCCGCTGCCGCCCACGCCGCCTCTGAAAAGCCGGTCGAGCTTTTATCTAACTAGTGGATGCACGCAAAATGTTTGCTGAAATTATAATTTTACTGATATCGAATGATAAGAAACGCTGTTAATATTATATTTGTAGTACTTCTTGTAGATTCATAACTAATAAAGTAGACCTAATGTCAGAAGAAACCTATCGAACAGGGAATGTACGCAACAAAGGCTTGCGAATTTTTCGACCAAAACAATGGCTTACCTTCAAATAGTATTTTATACGAGAATGAAGCTACTCACTTCCTCGTTACAAAATCTCAGGTACTGTAAATCCTGAAAATTGCAAAGATAATCTGACCTAGACATTAGCCAAAAAAAGGCTTTTGGTAATATTTCTCTTGCGGTTAAAGGCATTCAATGAGCAATAAAAAATAACCATATAATTCAGTCTAACCACATAGCATAAATAAATAGTTCTATCGTAGTTCAACGGACCCTGCCTAAAGAATACCTTAGTATTTGATTCGCCGACTGAGAAAACTGTCGATTCTTTTCGCTATAGGAGTCACAGGCAAAATCGCAAAGAAACTACTACGTAGCCGCGTGTGGCTCACGGGCGTGACCAATCCGATCCACCACAGCCTCCAAGGATAATCAGTCATAATTGTACGAATAAAATTCATGACAATCAAATCGTACGCCAATAGCTTAGAATATTCGCCAATAACCGTTATAAACATGTATTTAGCCTTAACATATATGTATGCAAGTATCTCAAATAATAAGAATGTAATCTGTAGGAAAACATCGTGAGGAAACCTGAGTGTCTGAGCTATTCACATACCTCAGCGTTTGAAATCGGCAATCCGCGGTGGGCACGCGTGGTGATTAAGCCCATACTCTCTCTCTGAGAGAAGGTCTGTGCCCTATAGTGGGACGTATATAGGCTGCTTGTGATGAATCTATATAAATAAAAACTAAATTATGTTGCTTAGTAAGCGCATCACTCGAGATCGGCTAGGTCGATTTCGATTTTCCTAACTGTTCCTAACGTAATATTCAGAAGCTGTTTTTCTAGGAAAAGCAACACTTATTTTATTTAAACAAGAAAGATTGAAAGTGTTTTTTTCTACGGATTTTTTTGTATAAATTCTTAATAGATATATTTTTAAATGTTCTTATTTCGTTAATCATATTTAGGAGTTTGTCTTTCAATTATAACAACTATATAAGTTAGACAAAAATAAACGTAACTAAATAAATTTACATTCCTTAAAAACTTAGACAAATCACAATTGTTTTTAAGATAAATCCACATTATTCAGTTTTTCATAAAATAGCGACCATTATGTTTACGTGTAATAAGTATCGAGTAAGAAAAATATGTCTTGTATGAAGTCGACTGTACAAGGTCATTAGCACAACAGCAGTGATTAGGACAGATGTCTGCTGTTTTGCCGAAGGAATAATAATTGGCGATGACGGCGAATTTCAGCAGTGTGGGTAAATTGGCCACTCTATGTACCGTCATGCCGGTAAATTGGTTTTCCCTGCAACGTGTTATGTAACGCATTTTTTGTCCGTGAAATATCACGGAGCGTTACTACTTGACTGTGAGCTGTACGTTGGATGCGCGTCATTAGCAGCGATCGGAATAGACAGAATATAAATTGCCTAGAGTTGGGGAGGAGACATAACACGGGGCTGTTAAAACTGATTGATCATCAAAAGTCTAGGGTACTTTCAATTGAACTACGGCTTTGTGATTTGAAACATAACAATGCAGCCTATATACGTTTCCACTGTAGAGAGAGTATGTGGGCTTAATCACCACGCGTGCAAGCCGCGAATTGGTGATTACATTCAAATTACAGGCATACAAATTACAAACAAAAATAGAAACAGAAATAGTGCTTAATAAGTAAAGGAAACGAATATTAATTATATACATGGGACAGCACGTAAGGGGAACTATTTCATTCGTTGCAGACAGGGAAAAACTTTGTTACGAGACTTTCCTAATTTATTATAGTTATTCATTTACAGGTTTAAAAAAAAAAACTGTTAACGAAAAAAAAAACTAAATTTATCTTTTTAAATCAATATACACACCTCATTATGTGAAGACCAAGAAAAAATCTAAAATAATTAAAAATATACTGCAAGCTAATTACTCCGATAACCAATTTTTGGATTCGACAAAAAAATACTAATTGATAGTTGTAATAACTCCGTGTGGTCGCGTAGTTAGCTGCAGACATTTGTATTCTGCCTATTCCGTGTACTGAACTTATTAGTCACCAAACCAACCTAAGACTCGCTCATTGGGAAAAACTTAAATACTAAATTAAGTTACTAATTCTTTCTTTTTCCTCGATGTGACATTTTTATATCCAGCAATTAGTTAGGCAAATATTTGTGACTCCTACATTGGACTCCTTATTAAGGAAGCTCGTTGTCTATAAAAATAAAATAAGTACTTCTTGTTGGTCAGCGCATCACTTGAGAGCGACTGGACCGCTTTGGCATTTTTTATGAATAAAGTTTATAGGTAAAGAAGACGAAATGGAAAACTTGTCCGCAAAATTGGAACAATCGGGAAAAGTTTAAAATACTTTTTAGTTCTATTGGATATCACATACAATTATTTTTTTATTGAAATTTGACAATTTGCCTTATCGAGGACCTGTCGAGTCAGCTCCAAGTAGTTGGATATTACATAAAAAAGTGTATCAAAATTTATAAGTCCTTAACTCGTATAATAATAATGTCAATACTTTTAACTACGAGTAATATAGATAGTAGTAGCTAGTGTGTAAAGCGTGTTTGGTAAGAGCTGTAGCCTATACGCCATTCATACACTTTTTGACAGATGATCTTGGCCTAAATTGCCTAGAGCAATTGTTCGGTAGCTTTATAACAGGTAGTTAAAGACGAACAGACAAAAAAAATTTATTAAAGTATCTATCGAGAAGAACCTCCAGGCGATTTAGGGCAAGTCTGCTTAATTCCGGTACCGAGGCAATTTTAATTTGTTAATTTTTATAGTAAGTAAAGTAAAGTAAAGTAAAAAATGGTTTATGGTTCATAACTTAAAATTAGGTACATTTTCCAGCGGCACCCACACTAGGAGACCCCGTATCATTGCTAAATAGCCTATCAATCAATCAATCAGCCCTTTCACCCGCTGCTAGTCACAGGCCCCCTCTAAGGCACGCCAATTCTTTCTGTCGGCCGTTCTCATCCAGCCGTTGCCAGCAATCTGCATTAGATAGCGGTCTTAACAAATGTTATCTTCTTTCTTGACTGCCTCGTTGGACTAGCGGCATCACGTCTGATTACCGTGCAGGAAGTCATGAGTTCGATTCACACAGCGGGCCGCCGACATTTTGTATAAATGACCTCAGTCTGGGTGTATTTCCATGTGATGTCCTTGCCTGGTTACCATTGATTGCACAGGGTATTCTAGTTTCGAACCAGGATAAGTGACTGTGTTGCGTGGAAATTATTATTATAATTCTTTGTAAAATTACGGAAAACCCGAGAACCAACCATCAGTATCGATAAAATTTGGTATACCTGTCAATGTTTACGGAAAACGTTGATAATTTTAAGCTTTTGTTTGTGGGAAGTGAAATTTCCGACAAGCAAAAACTAAAATTACCAGTCTCTTTTTTTGTAAAAATTTACCGCATCAAATTTCAAGATGAAAAACAGAACAATAATCCTATACACAAAAATCTCATGTCACAGTGTTTGTTATCGAACTCCTCCGAAACGGCTTCACCTATTTTTATGATTTTTTTTTTGTGTATATTTGGTAGGTCTGAGAATAAGTCGTATGCTAACTTATACGGCAAAATAACGTTTGCCGAGTCAGCTAGTAATTTATAATTTTGCATCGTTACTTATAAAAAAAACTGAAATATAAAGTAACCAACGACCCGACTGCTGAACATTAACTACTAAGCAGGCGGGACCAACTTAAATACCTTGCAGCGGGTCACAGCGTTGAATTTGGGTCCCGCCTGCTTATTTTTATTTTTGTCTTTTTAGTGATTTTTTTTTTTTTTTTCTTGTATTAATGTCGATTTCATATAGCCATATTTCAAATGACACACGACGAATCGATAGAGATCTTATTTATCAAAATCTGATCATTGGTTAAAGAGTTATGAGGCAACATAGAATCGGACATACATACGTACATACATACGAGCCAATCCTTTTGGGCTCCACCGCAGTCAGGTAAAAAGTATATTCCACTCTACTTTTTATAAATAATACTGCCAGTCAGGACTCTTTACGATGTTTTCCTTCATAGCTTGCGAGAGGTAGTATTGCTACTAAAACTTACAAATGTAACTACGCAGCTTAGAAAACAAAGTCATTGGCAAATGCCGGGATCCAAACCCAGAACTGGGTTCACTAAACCTACTCACTGAGCTACCATCGGTAAAAGAGCGAAACGTTTCCTTATGCTTATCGACCTTCCGTGCACTTGTCATTAATGTTATAATCGAAATATATATTGCAATGTTGTCTTCAAATAAACACAAATAATAGCTGTGACAAAGGATGTACAAAAAAGATAATTTGTTTATAAGTAGGTTGTACAGAGCTTATCGGTCGTGTTAGTTCTCAAATGAGTTTTTCTTAATAACACTTAACTACAGCCTTCGCATCAAAATTAAGATTCTATGTAGATAGCTGAGTCAACTGCAAAACAAACTACCTACTCACATCTTTACTTTTAATTATAACTTAACAAAAGCTTTTTTAGGCAATAAAATGACCACACATGTTTATTTGACATTATTACTACGACTTATATAGTAAAGATTAGTCGGGACCTCTTTGTGCTATTGAATTTCAATTTATTGCTAGATTCCTGTCCCACCTACGAGTATATACATAGAATCTTATATCGGATCGGGCCTATTGGGTCCACGGCGGACCTACCTAGTCGCCCCGACTCTAATCTAAAATTAGAGTCGGGGCGACTTGATAAAAACCAAACTAGTAGAGTCGTCCCTGAAACAAAACGATCATAATTATGACTCTATAGCACGTTACCTGGCGAGCACCGCGAAATCTTAGTGCACCGCAATTAAATCTATTTTCGTTCGCACCAAGTGTGCAGTAATGCTGGTCGGGATGTGGCAATGGTTCGGTTGATTACGCGAAGCTCGCAGGCGGTGCGAGTTCAAGTGCAGGGTGAAGGCTTCACCGCGCGCCGCCGCAGACGCCGCTGCCCGCGCGATATTCGCGTCATTACCTCAGCTTATGCTCGCTGTCTTAATGCTTTTATATAACAACTGGCTTCTGTCCGTGACTTTGTCCGCGTCGGCCCAGAATTGGTGCATTTGTTGCTACAAATTCACAAATGTGCGTGAATTACAAAAAAAAGTCATTGAATTGGTTCATGCCGGGATTTGGCCCACGACCTTTAGAATAAAAAGTAGCCTGTACTCTTCTAGAACTCAGTGTCAAGTTGCTGCCAAATTTGCTCAGCCATTCTAGTGGGGTTGAGAAACAAACATCCATCCATCCAAACTTTCGCATGTGTAATAATTTGCTCCCTAGCTTTGAAAGTCAAACGCGTCAAGCACAGCTTGTGTTTCCAGCGAAGTGTACCTAATGCCAGTACAATGTAAATATACTTTATTGTCGCATCTACTTAATCATCATTTAGGAGTCGTATAGTGTTCATTAGGTAACTTTTTGTTGATAGAACGACTGTAGACCGAAACACAAGGTCGCTAAGCTTCCGATCCATTGTCTACAACATTTTGCGCTTAGTCCACGGAAATACGCTTAGTTGGCTGGAGTTAAATGGTAGATGATGTTCCATCAGTCACTTGAAGATACTATGATGACTTGTAGGTAGATGGGTGTCAACATCTTTTTTACATGTTAAAATAAAACAATGGAATCGCTAATATGGATGAACAACACACTTAAGGGTTAAGTTAGTTAGTGAATGTGGTGAAAATGAGGTGCGGGTGTTAAGGGCGTCATGAATCGATCGATCCCATCCATGCCAACACATAAGCGGCCCATGCTAAACGGCAATAAAACTAGTGTCCTCAAAACTTAAAAATACCTCCGATGACTTCGCATTAATGAAAGCGCGCGTCAATATGCGAGTGCGCATAGTCTCGGCGTGATAAAATGCGTCGGGAGGCGCGGGCGCGGGCTGAGCGCCGCCGCCCGCCGCCACGCGGCCGCGCCCGCTTCCTGGGAAAATGGCAACTTATGGGGAACTGAATCTCGCAAGTCACAGGTGCCGTTGACCCGGCAACCTGCTCGCGCAACCGCACATGTGTTGCTTGCCATTCACATTCAATATTACCCACATACCTCCACTCACAAGTAGGTTTATGGCTCTAACCTAACTAAATAGCAGCACAATCGACTGCATATGGACACTTTCATTATTTGTTTAATATTGTTAAGATTGAACAACATCAAGAAGTTTTCGAGTTAAGACCATGCGATGCGGTGGCAATGCCATTTTCACACATAATTGTGAGTCTCTGTTTCGTCTATCGCAAGCTATCATCAGATTTTTCTTATGGGTATACTAAATATAATACTTTTTTCGTTCTTGTACACCAGCATTGCACAGCATCGTTTATTAAGACACAGGTTCCATAAACACCCGTTATTATCCTTGACATTCCCCCGAAGAGCCAAAATGGCTGGATTACGCCGACCTTGCTTAAATTAAGTCAGCCCAGTAGTACGGTGGTTGCGCTGTTGTTCCGGCGGGAACCACTAGTCACTCGAGACGCTACTACTAGCCCCCGTGTAGGCAGCGAGGTTAAAGCCTTTTCACTTTCAAGCCACTCTATTGGGTTAACGATTTTGACGATTACAAAGTGTCAGAATATGTGTATTTGACAGTTCGGGCTAGGTTAAATCGGAAAACTTCATACAGTGGAGAACTTTAAAAAACCTATTTAGGGGCTAAACATTCCACCCATGCCGGGACTTGAACCCGCGACCTCTGGCTAACCGTGCCAGCGCTCTCCCAACTGAGCTAATGGGCGAGTTTGCAAACTTCTCTGTATTACGTACAGGCAGCGACATCTGGCCGAAGCAATTTACATCACTTGCAGCCCCGAGCAACCCACTTTGCAGTTAGTTTTTAACATTAAATTGGAGAACTTGCGTAGTAGCGCCCCTGAACCTTGCCAATGCGCATATGAATTCTTGCGCGACGATTCGCGGCGAATTCGCCCCTTCTGGACAAGGTCTAAGCCTCCACGCCGCCTGCATATCAACTACTCGAGGCAACGGCAGCCTACGACGCCCGCCGCGCTGACCGACTAAACTGGACATTCCAAATGTCGTTACTTGAATTTCCTTTAAAATTCACACAGTCCGCGGCGCGCACTCTGCGGCCGACATAAAAAATTAGCCCAAGTTTTTTTTTGTCTGGCGTTTTTATCACAATAGTTATCTTCCATTCATGTCAATCACAGTAGTATAATGCGTGATTTATAAGGCGTGAAAGTAGCGTTCACTTTTTGGCGCGTTAGTGTGCTATTTTAACCCTAATTATCTAAACGAGATCGAGTGATTTTGCTGTAAGAAAGTCTTTGGCACGAGAAGACCTATATCGTGTACTTATTAGAGTTTATTTTTTATAACCATTTTTGTTCTATGAGTTTTTCTCAGATGGACATTTTTTAAAACTCTCAGGTTTTCATAATTTTGTGATATTGCGCTTATGACTATTATCTATGTGTAAAATAATAATGTAAAATTTAAATAACAAAAAACAAATGTCCTAGAACAAAATTTATTATATACAACTCTAACTGTCGTATACCAAGAATTTTGCATTGCATAAATAAACCTGTTTAAATACTGCTTAATTATGCTACGGTAATTGAATGCCTTTTTTTTCTTACAAAATCTTTTCCAATATTTGATACAAATGACGAATTAAATTAAGATTTGATGCAAAGGTGCCGAAAATTAATAGAAAAGTCCGGACAAGGTATTCTGTTAGTAATGCCTAATAGGGTATTAAAATAAGTTGAAAAGCTCTTGTTGGAGTCAAGTAAGAACGATATAATACTGCGGGGCGTATGATTTACTACGACATAAACTCTGAAAGGCTTTTATACCGGCGCGGCTTTCTCAGCGGAGTGCGGCCGGCCGGCGCGGTGAAGCCTCCTCTCATGTCCACCACACTCCTGCGTAGACCCTATTGCGAAAAAGTGACAATCCGACTTCTTAACTTATCTGTCAATTTATCAAGCACACATGCTTAACTGTTCGACAGATAAATCGGTTGTCATTTTTATGCAACAGGCCCCTGGGATTATTCTATCCATTCTGTTACTGTATTGTAGTACAGTAATAAATTAGGTGAATAATGATAAGCGTCGATTTCATGGGATGTCAACTGTCAAAGCTTCCCACCATGGACGCACTATGAGAGGTGTATGTTGTGTATTTTTTTATTATCTTAAATAAACTTTTAAAAAATACGTACTTGTATTTAAGAAAAATGTCTTATCTTTAATTCAGTTCGGGAATTAAAAAAATAAATAAAAGCGGGGGTCCAACTCACACTTGGCCGGTTTTTATTATTTAACAACTTTGATGTTATGAGTTTTTTCCCAGATTTATATTTTGCGGTTTAAATAATTTTATCAAATTCTCGCTTTACGATGGAACATTGGTAGAAAGCCTACCAATGTCGTATCCTCCAGTAAATCATATTCTTACATAGAATAATGTCTATTCCAATTAACACATAAAATGTGATGCATTATAAACCATTTTTATGTGCAACTTAACACAAAAAAAAAATCAAAAGCCGTAGAACAAAAGTACTCTGAACGCTGAAAAGGCTGAATGGATTTCGATTAGGTTAGTGTTGCATATAAATTAAAATTGTTAAATCTAATTATAATATTTAAAATTATTACAATTAGCCTTTTTGTTTGTAAATGTCTAAGAAATTTGGGGAAGTTGCACGGAAAATTGGAAAAATGGAACTGAATGTGCATTTTTATGGGATTTCACAACTACAAAAATAAGATTAAATACTAGACAATATTCAGACAAAGAATAGCATGTCTGACAGCCAGTTCCATAAAATAAGTTAGAAGCTCAATGTCATTATTATTATTTGTTTGGGAAACTTGCAGCTCACATTATAAATGGACACAGACTTAGAATATTTACACATAAGCAAAGAATAAGTTTCCGCATATAGTGCCTAAGTGGCAAACATGTGCAAGTGAATGAAAGATTTAAAGTAACGAGTATTATGAATTCTTAACTCGTAACAATTATTTCAGGAGTTGGTCAGCTAGTAAAAATAAATCCTACAGGTCGACCATGCGACGAAACAAACCTGCCGTCGAACGGCTAGCCCACGCTCGCTGCGCTCACTAAACAACAAGGCAAATAGAAATGTCCACTTAACCATTTATCGAGTTAAAATTCTCACGTTGTGTTTGTACAGGTCTCTTAACAATTAGTATTTGTACCGATATCTGCTGTAGGTAAGGTTTTTTAGCATATTGCCCACGCCTGAACTTAATTTGAACAAGAGTTGTTATAAAGCCTGTGTCAGTTTTCATGTAAGAAAACTACACAGTAGATCTTTCGTGATTTAAGGGTTAGTTTATGGAACCTTTCATTCTCTTTCTCTTTAGGAGGGTCTTATGTAATGTTGCATACGAAAATTCAACATTACATACGACTCTCCTAAAGAAAAAAAAAATCCAATAGATTCGACATCTTGAAAGCGGCAGTATGTTGTAAGATCGTCCAAATACGTGTAACTCCAGCGAATCCAGTTCGCGATCGTGATTCTCTACAAAAGTGAGTCGTAGACTTGTAGCTTTTGTTTTGAGGTCGTAGCTAATCAAAACCACGAGTTCTGGACTACATAAATTTTATTCGGAAGCCTCTGGCCACTTAATATTTATTATAACCAATTAATATTGCTTATTAACGGACTGAAGTATTAATTTGTATCATTTTGATATTTAAAAAGAAAATCCCCCAAAAATTTCATTTGAGACCCGTTATGTTGCTTACATTAACATTGCATTAGCGGATTTTATCAGGTTCAGTGTTCTTTAAACAGCCGCGAATATCTTAATGACGCAATTAAAGCACAGCTTACTGTTTTAAGTTGAATAAAGCCGTCGGCTACGCCTCCTAAGTCCAGGTTGTGTTTTATCGTGCGGAACGCGGGATGTCATTGTCCTGAGCGCGGCGTCGCCGGCGCGGGCGCTGCACCTACGACCCCGCGCCGCCGCCAAATCGCTTCCACTGATACCACCACCAGCCACAACAACCACATGAAAGATATGTATTTCATTACAAAGAGGAAGAGCAAATTGTGACTTGCGTTTTGTAACAATATCCTACGTCACTGCTGGTTCCACGACTTATGATCACGACGTGATCTACGGTCTGTCCGGTTAACATTTTACAACTCAATGTCGCAACGCGACTCGACTGCTACTCCACCGCTCGGACTTTTTCTATTACCAACTTTGGTCACTAAATTCTTCACGAAAGTTTATTCCACATAAACTTTTGTAATATAAGTTACTGAGTTGACGATACTCCCTCGGGAGTTCTCTCACAGAGAAGTAAGTAGCCGTCGTAGGTACGCACTCCGAGTCTCCCTTTAATCTTTCGTCGCGCTCGCCCAAACGCGATGGAAGTAATATGTCAACTGAGACTCCACATGAATTATTCACACGAGGATAATACGCACCCTTGCGTCCCAAAAGGAAACGAACGAAAAACCAATAGATTTTTTATTTCCCATATCGGAAGACAAAGAGAAAATGCTTCCATTACGTTATTGTTGGAAATACAATTCCGACCTACCGGAGGAACTTTAGTCGGTCCAATTACCCACTGAACTGGGGGTTGGGGAACAAAAACTTATGGACCAGAAGTATTATTATGAGAAAAAACAAACGTACGAATCTATCAACTTCCTGCTTCGTGGCGCTTCCCTGAATGTGCTCAAAGCGTTCATGTGCCGACATCTTCACCTTGAGAGAACATAAGAGTTTTTGTCCGTTTTTTTCTAATAATGATAATATATAAGAGGTGTTCATTCAATATTTCCATGCTAGAGATAATCACGATTGTTGAAAAAAAATTTATGTCCATTATAGAACATTGATAAGAATAGAGCTGACGTTAGTAGGTACGAGGTTTCCTAGTTTTTATTCATTTTGTTTATTTCAACCAAGAAGTTATGGCTTATTCTACAATCATAGAAGATAATGTCAATATTATCAAGCCCACTTTGTCTAATTTATTTCAACAGCATTATTTAAATTATTTCAGTCTTATTAAATACTTCTCAGAGACAGTTTAAGACGTCTGTGGCAAAGGGAAAGAAACCACAGATAATATAAACGGCCTCTGAGGAGTATTTTAGGGAATTGTGTTTTTATAAATAAGACCGATAGTCTTTGTGGTAATACAACATGCCTCACGAATAGTTAAATTGACTTCAATGTGCTCTAAAAAAAATTAATCTCGTAATAATCTGATTCAGAAAATTTGAAAACTAGCGTTATTCGACCATCAGCGTCTTTTTAGCTCATACCCAACGTTGACGCAACGCAAGAGCAGCGGTACCGCAACGCCAACGCTGTGTATCTGCCGAAGCATTTGAACTAATCGCGAACCTGAAGCCAGTGCGATGCAAGTCATGCAAGCGTTGGCGTTGCGGCGACGTTGGGTGGGCGCTGAAAAGACGGTGATGATTGAATAGCGGTAGTCTGGAGGGCCTCTTAAGATACATGGTTCTGAATGACACCAAATTTTAATTTACTTTTGCGTGGATTTACACAAATCCTTATGTAAAGCTCAACGAGACAAAGTTTATTTTGTCTGAAGAAACCTTATTAGCCTCTTCGAGTGAAACGTAGGTAAATAAGAAATAGTTATACTCAGCGAGTGACTTGCAGCGCATAACGGTCGAAAATCACCCAGTAAATACTGCAACATGCGTAATGACATATCATGAGCCAATTTCCTGTTTCGGGCTCTTCACAATTACGAACTGAACGATGCATAAAAGCACTAAATTGAAATTCACGTGAGCAACTCTTGTTCCCCAAGTACCTGCCTGCCGGTACTTGAATAAGAATTATTTTTTTGTTCCACGAAGGTAAAAGAGTGTCATATAATATAATAAGATATAATAAGTGAGTAATCCCACAACCTAAGTCATTGTGAAGCCGCGTATGGTTACAGCTTATTCGAATAAATAATCGGTGAGTAAACATCGCGGTGGCCGCCAGCCTCGTAGGTCACTGTACCAATTTTATATTCTCATTCCTTTGTTTCTCTTTCTTTTGTCAAAAGGCGTTTCATTCTATTCAGAAAACAACGAGAAGGAAAGTTAGCACCCGGTGCCAGACACCTTGACTTATTACCATAAAGCCTGTCTCTCGCATCGGAGGTTAATCCACCTTGGTCTGTGTGGTCTCGTTGGCCGATGTCTCCTTCATTTAACCCCGCTTCTCCTGCAAATAGGTCGGTTTACTTTAGCCCGTGCAGTAATTTGCCCGGTGATAGCTGTAAATGCACGCTTAGATAGAAGTGAAAGAAGGCAGATCTTGACACTGCCGACCCTTGCGAGCGCGAGCGCAGGCCGGCCCCGCATTGTGGGTCGGACTTACAAAATCAATATTTGCGCAGATGTCGGCGGCACAAGAGCATGCTTTGCTTGTGGCGACCTAAAATTCATACAGCTTATATGGCAATGTTAGCGGTAAATTTTCTTGGCTGCTACTAGTGGTTCCTCAAATGTGGGTCGGTATTGCACGCACATATTGACCCCAGGCGACTGCCAGAGGGTAATTTGTTCGAGTTGCTGGAGGATTTAGAGTTGAAATCACACATGCACCTACAAGTGCTTTGCATTGCAGCACACACGGGCCACCTTTAACACGTCATCTTTCCGTGCGTGCTGTAGGTGCATAATATAACGCAGCATTAAAATTTTCCATTTAACAAAGTAGGAGTCTTCTTTCAGCGACAGAGGTAAACAGTAAGGGCTGTTATACCTTTGTAGTACTCGGAAAGCCTAGGTTACCTTTATGTATTTTCGCATGAGCTAACATTATCGGCAATTATCTCGAAACAAAAAACTTCTATTATGAATACTGATTTATTCTGCAAAGTCAAAAAAAGTCGATCAAAACACTAGGGTCGTAATAGTTGTTATATATAACCCTCATTTATGTCTCGTAATAGCAAGACAGGTTACTGGATAATAATAATTTATGGTGGGTAGAGGAGTGCATATTGTAGCGCTCACGCGATTCATAATTACTGGTGCTTCAGCAGCGGAGGAGACACCGTATTAACCGGCAGATTTGCGGCATCAGGTCACTTGGCAGAGGCTCCTATTATTTGTACTGTGCTCTTAAGGACCATTAAACCACTCCTCAGCCACCTTTTTTTTATTCCAGAACACTTTTTACAAGCCCTGTGGTTACCGAGTGAAAACGAATCGCATAATTTCCTAAGCGATGACCACGATTCTCGTGTAATATGATAATGCGAAGTATACATATTTCATGGCTAGGGCTCTTTATTATCGTTTTTGCACGGGAACCAGTTCCCTACAATGCAGTTCCATTGCAAATACAGGAGCTGTGACTATTATTGTTATTTTTCTAGTCGTCTCAGTGCACCCAGGGAAAGCTTATACGGGCCCGTTCCCGCCTCGTCACCTTTTACAACTTCACATTATTTAATGCCTGACATTTCTCATATTTCTTAGTCAAGCGAAGTGTATACGTATATCGATACTTTAGTAGTTAGTTATTTCGGTACATGCTACAGTTTTTAACAAGCTCCTGACAGTTTGAAGTCTTTTAATTTGTTTAGGTCACTCAATATCTAGGTAAGTCTAGGTATTAAAACAGTCAGTTAAGATGTTTCTTGAAAATCACGGTGCAGGCAATAAAACAGTTAACGGAAAACGTTTGAAGAGTTAACCCAACTACGTGCCAGTGGCCGCTCGTTCAAAGCTAAGGTCCAGCGTTTGTAAGTGCTTGCTATTCATTCCTTACATAGAGATATGGCCAGTAATGACTGGCTGGTTCATTACCTATCGCCTCGCCGCTCGTAAACACTGTTCGACACGAGGTATTCGAACATGGCTGCGAATACAAGTCAATAGACATCGTTCGGAGCCGCTCACTTCCTGGTGTGACTATAACTGTTCACACAACAGACTCCCATGCATTCTCTCATCCTCTCATGTGTCAGCGTAATACGTGATATTTTTTTCCACAAACCACTTTGGGTATCAAATTGGCGACAGACGGCAGACAAATTAGATCAGTGAGTCATGCTTCAATCAAATCAGCGGCGCGTCGCAGTAGAGTCCGGTAGGGTGCCGAGCCGGGCGCGGGTCAGCGGTCGCCCCATAATTAGTGTCAGCCATGTGTCGCAGACGCATCCCGCGGGACACTTGCCCACAATACTCGAAGAGCGCATTTATCTGGGCAGAATAAGTACCTATATTCTGGGAATAGAATTTCTTAAAAGATAGAGATATTTGGGAGATGCTACCTGAGTGACAAGAATAAATATAATATAATGCCCTTCCCAAACCAACGTATTTTGAACATCATCATTACGATCATTTCTGGAGGATCAGCAGCTCACAGGAGATCCAATCCAAAAAGATAAGATCCAAGTCGCTTTTTATCGAGCTTTTTTGCAGAAACCTAACCTAACAGCTTTTAAAAAAAAGTAATTTGAAGCTTCAACGCGCTATGTATTTAAGACATCGGGATCTCAAACAAGCATAGCGCTGGTTAATACTACGCTCCAGGCCATAATAACGGTGATAGTCATTCGAATTTTGATATTCTAATGACCCAAAAAGTTTATTAATTTTTAGCAAAATTGTATGGATGAAATATTCACTTTGGTGTCCAGTATTCGTAGCCTTTGTGCGACAGTTTTTTAACGCCATGTACACATTTGATGCCTTTTGTGCAGTACCTAGCTATAATTTATATGGTTGAATCAATCGAAGCATGTCTAGGCCGCCTTTAACAATGTGCAGGCAGCGCGCGCTGGCTGCAGCGGTGTGCTGTAAGGCGGGCGGCGCGGCGCAAACGGGGGCAACGCTCATCGTGTGAGCGCGCCAACAACAATCGCAAATTCTACGTGCGGGTTGCAGCTTAGCAACAGTCACCCGCCATATAACGGAGCCTTGTTTTCTTCTGGCACACGAATATCAAGGACCAATCTGAGCCTTACAGATCCATTATGCAAAGCTTTTTCCTCGATCCTTTATCTGTATTTTCCCATAACTTCTGCATGGGTGGAGTAAAATTACGATTTCCCTTTCCCGCTTATTACGTTTGGACACAGACAGACAACAACAGTATGGTGCGCAATCGTACCAAACTGATAATTTGAGATAACTTCGGAGACTGGAATAAGATCTTTTGTAAGTACTTTCTTATTCGTGAATCTGAGGAAATACCAATGCCATGCATCAGCCACTGCAGTCATAAATTCAAAGCTTCTCCGTTGGCTCTCCGTGTTAGGTTGGGAGTCGTGTGCAAAGCTCTAGAGAATACTAAAAAGCTAGGTAACGGGATGACGTCTAGTTCGGATTTACCTAAAATATTCTGAAAACGTTGCTCGAGCGTGCGTCTGCACATGGTTCGATATATCGCTCCCATCTTCCACCGGACCTCAATACATGCAAAATTTGTAGGCTTAAGCTTCCACCGAATCCTTTTCTAATTGGTCACCATTACGGACGACTCTGGAAATTTGTTGACCAAGTCCAATAAAGTCAACGAGGGCGCGACGGCGGCGTCTGCGTTTAATGGTGCTAACCACTTTTATTCCTCGTGAATCATGATAAAACGATTGTAAGACGTACAATAGTAATTTGAATAAATAAAACGTAATAAAACCACACTCGAAATGCGGTGCAGATGCATTCACTGCGATAAGACAATGCATGAACGCTTTAAAAAACCCTAATGTATGGTACTGTTATTTGATGAGATGGCCTAGATAGCTTTACGTATACCTAGGTACTTTATAGTCTGGCACAAATTTTGCACGGGTCAATGAACCGTGTCTCGCGGTGAAACTAATATTTGCTTTACATCCCATTTCCCTTTGGAATAGGAATCCGCCTTGTCGCGTTACTTCCGCGCAGCGCCCTTCCTTGCGCAAGTAAACGAAATTGTCGCACCCTTCGCATCCGATAGTAATTATTCTCCCGCGTTAAGGTGAGCGTCCAAAGCTCCGCATCGCACGCATCTGACGGTCAACTGGATTTTTTTGTGATAATGCGACCACTATATCAACAGTGGTGGATTTCCAATGCAGCGGCTATTTGCAATCGATTTTTTAACAAATTATAACCTTCGGATTTTAGTATGAGTGGACGAGCGGAAATTGTCCGTGAGTGATGAAAAAGATGTCGCGATTGCTAGTTTGTCCAATTTCTTCCCATATTACAAATTACCTCTCCTTTGTTGGTTGGTTGGTTGGCACAATTGCAATTAGCCATAGTATGTCTATAATCAGCGCATAATAAAAAAAAACACGGGTGAACAAGACAAGTGCAGCAATTAAATGGCAGGCGCGGGCCTGTGTGTTCACTGATCAGCAATTATTATTTGCGACTCATCGGAAAATTGTAACTTCGAGCGACACAGTACGACCTGGACCAGTGGTCGTACTTTGATGAATTCTTAGACGACGAATACTGCAAGTCCGATCCGATCCGTCCAATACGTGCGATGCGAAGCTGTAGTCTCCGCATGCTTGATAACTGCTATCATTGAATATGCTGCTATGCAATACTAGTCACTTGCGAGCTTTACCGTCGTTGTGTGATGGATGACGTAACATTAAGTGGAGCACGGTAGTCATGGTCCTGAGGTCTGGCATGCAAGGGTACTCTCTACTTGGTATGTGCAGGAACACGGGCGGCTCCGTTAATCGACCGCTAACACTGCGGTGACAATTATCGGCTAATAACGATGCAGCGTCGACGTCGATGTCGCTTGTAGCCGAACCTAATAAAGAGCGCCAGACGCCATGTCCAAGACGCCTATGCTAATCACTTGTAATTTACGATGCTCGATAATCGCGACATGCGTACGTGAGCACGTTGTGCAAACGAGTGTGCTCCGCGCACGAAGTGCCGCACGGCGAAAGCTCACGCGCAATGCACTACACGGTGGAATCAATCCCTAATGTCAAAACGTTTAACAATAGCTAGGTATCTAGATTTACTTGCGAAAATTTTACTCGAGTTGGTTACAAAAAGCGGCACGACCGCCCCAAGGGACGCTAAATAGACAGGCACGCAGATCCAAAGCGATCTCGTACATTTGAAGCCGACACCTTTGATCCGCGCGAGATTATAGAGAGATTAGCGGCAGTCGGCACTGGCCTCGATCGCGCGTTTGGAGTCGCGACTCAGTGCCCTCCTGCCGAGTGACCCGCTGGTCATCGCGCGCATCTAGCGCGCCCGCCCGCCCCGGGTGACTCGGCATACGTGAGAACCTGTGCCTGCATACACACACGCCTCCACCCGACGCCAAGTCGCCGGCCGATCTCACGAAGCAACGAACAATGGTAGCAAATATTGAAAAGGCACGTCTAGTTACTGGCCTCGTCCGACCAATCTGATCTGGATCGACTTTAGCAATGTTATGTGCCCAATTTTGTCTTCGAAAAAATATAGTATCTCACCCGCCAACAAATTTGAAATAGTGATTGGGTATAAGCTCTGATAGAGAATCGAAACGGTGGTTCAATGCTCACGAAATTAGTGTCAGTGCTCCCTGCGGTTGCAGTGCACCAAAATTATGTGTTTGGTAATTTGGCTAGGCAGCCGCGCAGGCGACCGGAATGTGCACAACTGTCATTCAGTTCCGATCAACTTTAAAGCCCCAACTGACTAAATAAAAAAACGCCTTAACCTCATTATAGTGCCTATTTGATTTAACGGGTTGAACTGCTATAAATTGCTGAGTCTCCACATCCAAATCGGCACGCCGCACACAGCCGCATTACTTACAGTTACTTACACTTCCCATCCATCTCGTTTGGAAATTAAGAGCGTCACACATTTTGTGAAGTTTCTTTTGCATGCACCTCGTTTTTCGTTTTAATTTCATCGGATTAACTGTTTCTTTGACGGCACCAGTACACAGTCGGAAAAAAACGGTATGCCAAATTAGGCTTGGGAAGTGGGTTCGTATTGTATGCGGGTGCTACACAGAAGTAGATGTCTATCACAAAATTGCTCTAGTTACTTCTGTTCTGTTAGTTACTGCTTAGTTAGATCTGTTCTTGTGGTTTTTGTTCACTTTGTGGCCCCGAAGCCGCTCCTCTAAATCAATTACGGAAAAAAATCTCCCCGCTAAGCTTGTTGTCAAAAAACCTTGGATGACCCTTAACGTCTCGTGCAGGTGATATTTTTAGTAGAGCAAATAGAATAGTTGTGAGATGTCGGCACCCTCACCCTCGCTCGCCCCGGTTCGAGAGCGTCTAGACGGAGGGACCCTTGCGGGGAGGGACACAACCACACCTTTAGCTATATTATATTCTAATTTAGACGATTCACTGAAGTAGAATAATATTATTGACTGCTTCAAGTTAAGGTAGTGTTTGTTTTTTTGTCCTTCTATTTTACCGTCAGAAGTTTCAATTAAGGTAAATTACATCCTTGGGGTCCACAAAGCGGAACAACCTACGAGAAAAACAAAAGAAAACAGATGCGAGAAGTTTCCCGGTGCCATTGCTAGTTAGGTAGGTGTCGTGGTGGGGACGGGGGAGGGAGGCTGCGAGGAAAGTGCGTGTGCCGCTGCGGATGGTTGTTAATATAAAGTGCATGTAAGTAGCGTGTACCTGCGTGTGTAGAGGAGCGTGTGTGCAGAACAACGGGCGCGAACCGATCCGTTCCCACGCGTGGGTTATACGAGCTACAATAATTTTCTCCGCAGTTATTGACTCTTGCCGTATGGACGGACGGACGGACCATAAATATAAGTTAGCTACTTATCTCGGAGCAGAGTAAAGAGGGCTTGCTTGAAAACCCGGATGCATGCGTCTAGCCAGCATACTATTTATCATCGCGTTTCTCGTTATCATTATTTGCTGGATGGAAACAAATAGCTTTTTAATTGCAAATTATGCAAAGCACTGTGAGTAAGTACGCATAAATTTCTAGTTTAATTTAGTACTACAGTAATTCCGCAGGATTATAAATTATTTGAAGAGCACTAAAGTACATACTTACCCGTGGGACCCAACCGCAGAACATTGTATGAGGCATGTGCGAGTTGTAATTCAAAGAAAATTTTCTTTCATGTCTACATTGTTTTCAATAGGCTCGTCGGGCCAGTCGCTGAATGGACAGTTAAAGTTCCTATTCACTTCAAGTTAAATATGTTTTTCCACAAACCTCACGTTTCCGCATTCCGTCCGCACGGGATTCAGGTGAGCAGGAACACTCCGGCGGCGGTGGCGGCGGCGGCGGGACCTCGCAGTTTTATTGTTTCCTCCGCATTCTGTACCTACCAACAAACATATATGTATAATTTACGATCGCCGCCCCACTAATAAAGGGTCTGTCTGTCACCAACACTCTAGTGAAGTAGTATTATTGATGGTGGTTCGTTGTGTTGTAAATTGGTGAAGACAACGTTACATTTAATCAAGTAATCAATTCGTATATTTAGCCTACTGTGGATTACTTACTTGTGGTCTCATATGAAGACGAAGATTTAATATACATGGTTCTTTCTATAATGCAAAATTCGTAAAATGAGTCATTTAGAGTGTGTTATTTTTAACAACTTTTATTCTACGACTTTTGGAATTTGATATTGGATTTTTTGGTTTATTTATTTTTCGATGTTTTTCTGCTTTGTAGTAACGATGTTTGATACATAATGCTTAAAACCATATGTGTGACATATAATGGACATTCTACTATGTAGGACAATGATTTACTTTAGTCTGTGACATGGGTAAGCGGGTAAAGCGCACATCCTACTAATATTATAAATGTGATAGTTTGTGAAGATGTTTGGATGTTTGTTACTCAATCACGCAATAACGGCTAAACGGATCTAGATGAAATTTGGTATGGAGATAGGTTTAGTCTCGGGAAAGGACATAGGATACTTTTCATCCCGAAAATTACTCATATCTTCCGTAATAATAAAATTCCTTGCTTGCTAGGCAGAATAGCACTCACAAACCTGTTCAAAGTAACTTCCTTAAAAAAAATTGTGATCGATGGTTTATTTCATTTGAGGGGCAGCATTTCTTGTTTGTGGATCCTACGAGCAAGCGCACGGCACCCGTGTAGCGTTCCCGAGGCCCGTCCCCCGCACTCGGGCGCGGGAGCTTGTCCCGGCTAGCTGCACCGCGTCGCCAGCCCCAATTTAGGGACGAATCATTTATCAGCGGCCGGTTTACGTACAAATCTAATATTTGTGAACTTTTATCCCCCCGGATGCCCGAAACAAGCGGTCTAACTTCAGGCTAACTTTCGGAGTTGCGCGGACCCTCTGACGTTTACTTTTTATGTACACTCAAAAAGTTAACTCCATTATGCTTCTGCCAGCGCTACGTTCAACGAACTTTGCGGTAAATGGAGAATGGAGGAACAATGTGGTTCGGATTCGTTTTTATTGTTGTGGTCGTTATCAGGGACGGCCGGGCGAGATGATTGAGTGCGGATCCCTTACGAGCTGATTGTCATTTTGTCTGTCTGTTTGTTTCAGGAGGGCTCCGGCAGATGGATCGGCGGCGCGCAGCGGGGGCGCTGCTCGCGCTGGCCGCGTGCATCGCGTGCGCTACCGCGGGTGAGTCCTCTACGCCACTACCGTCTACGACTCTTCAAAAAACTTCTCTTTTTTTATTTGATTAAGCACTTTAATTATGCACAAATCTTGATACCGATAAAACTCTCCTTAATAGCTAACGGAATCGCGTCATAATCCATACGGAATATGCCGGTTCCATTGTTATTTCTTATTTTCTATCTTAGAAATGCGGTCTAATAGATTTTTATTCAAAGACATTATTGGAAATGGGCAAAGTTATTGAAGTAAGGTCAGTCTTTGCCTCATTCTGGCCAAAGATCTAATGCGAATGTGACTTCTTATGTGGATAGTTATATTCATACTTTTATGCCTGACCCGCACAAAATTGTGTTACTTCATTGCATCATTCTAGCTTAAAACTAGAATATACCACAATATTTTTATTTTAATATTCTTACCTGTTTTACATGCCTAATAAACAAAATAAAATAAAATATACTTCAAGGAACTAGTCAATCACTGGTGCTTTACCTGCCCCAGTAGTAAGAACCTTGTCCCGCGCCTGAGAACAGACAAATACTCGCGCCATACCCCTCTCACCCGTTACGTGAGCTCAGATTTGAGAGATTCTTTGTCTATTTCTTGCGCGCGGGATAGGGACTCTACAGTTCATGCTACCGGTGCTGGCACCTTTAGCTGGCTCTACCTACATAGACTACGTAAACTCATATATTTTTGCCTACGTTACCGCCGTTCGTACCTACGTAGCCGTCTTATCTTGATCGTTGTCGGCAGAGAGATATTAATTCGTAATGGATGATACAGTAAAATGACAGGATGTAATACTTGAAATATAGCGATATAAATAATTCCGCGTCCAACTGGTTTTACGGTTATTCGTACAAGGCTTTGCATAACTATCACTGGACCGTTTTATGATAATGACGTATTTTTTGGTATTATATTGATAGGTCACATTTTATCTATTCACAATTTAAAAGTTCATGATTATGTTAACGGGAATCTCGTTTCTTAAAATCTCCTTGTACTTGCTTAAATTCGAAACATAAATCAGTGATTATACTCTTTTTGTTGCACTAACCCGTGCAACAAGTCCCGGCATGGGTGGAATTTTTAGCCTCTAAATAGGTTTTTAATAAATCAGTGAACTAAATTCTAATGAGTAGGTACTTTTACGTATTGTATATTTTTAATGGAGATAAGTGAAAACCAATTAACTAGTGAAAGTTTTAACTGCCAAGTCTACTTTGATGGATAGTTTTTACTAACCTGGCACACTTAAACCTAGTTATTAGGAAACGCTAAAAGCTTCACATTCCATACTTCAAGTAGAGGAGCGATCTAGGCATCAACTGTATCAATAATTATACTCGGCCATTTCACCAATGCTTGTTTAATTAATTTATTATTATTATTTCTATTTTGGTCCCATAAAGAGTTAGTATCCTCTGCACGGTCACTTCAAAGAATTCGTGTTGAATTTATGTTACATAGGAAGTATATTTAAATGCGGCCTACAATGGTAGGTAAGTGAGGTCTATACCCGTGTGAACTTCATCACGCATGGCGACCACGGCGACATTCATTCATTGAAACAGCAATCCATATTAATGCAGTGCAAATTTTGAATTCAAGCTGTCTCCTCACTTCGATTGCCTGGGGCCATGTTTCTAAGCGCACGATTTTGCATTAAACAGTTTTTTGTTGCTTCGTCACACCACTGGGACGTAATTGCATTGGTGGACGCTGACGGTGGTAAACCCACGTCATAGGAGTTGATATGAAAATACAATAGGATCCGTAGCCATGAACAGTTAATTGGCCAATTATGACCATCCTGTACCAATTTGTGGTGTTTGTTATTCGGAGATATCTGTTTGTTAAGGTAAAAATTGTCCTTAAAATTTTGGTCGTCTAGCCATTGCTAGATATTTCTCGCCTTGTAAAGTCAAAAATACCAAATTGAAAATATGGCGAAAACTTCAATGCCGCCAACGGCATTCCTGCCGACCGTTAGGCGCATGCGCCAGCGCCAGCGACTATTCACTGACCTATTCGCACCTTAATGGGTAGCACCGTCCTCTTAGCCAAACTTTAAATAAACTTTAAAAATAATTTAATGATAATAAATTCCACACGACACATTCACTTTTCCCGGTCCCAAACTAGGATACCCTGTGCTATGGTAACCAGGCAAGAAAATCATATACGAAAATACAGCCAAACTAAGACCATTTGTGCCAATGTACGAAGGCCCCCAGTGGGAATCGAACCCATGACCCCCTGCGAGGCAGTCAATTCAACTTTGGAGATTTCTTTTCTACCCACTTTCAAGCCTGTTTATATACCTAATAAAAGGTTATGACTCTGAGACAAGGCACAAGATTCGCAACGCACACGCAGCGCCCATACCGTGCCCATTGTTCCAAGGCAATGGATAGAAGCCGCAGAGACAAACAATAAAATCTTACTGAACCGCAGGCTAAACGGTATCTCTATATTTACGGCGTAACATCTAGCAATTATAGCATTGCTTTACACACGTTCCGCGAGTATTATGACTGCGAACTAAAATATTCATAACAACAGGACACTCTAGCACCAAACGCGAGGACCTGCCACTTTCCTATTTCTACAGGGTGCACAAGGCAAGCGTTATTATTTTATTCGTATGGTGTTCTCCTGGGCAGCTAAAAGCAGAGCCTATGCCTGCCACCATAGGCGGTCTAGTTATAGCTGAAGACAAGCAGAGTTCGTGTCTATGCAATCGTAAGAATCGTAATCGTATTGAGTTGAACTTTTGAAGTTAATATTTTGTGCGTTAGGTTCTGAAGTAACGATACTCGCCGTTACTTTAATTACACATTTGACGTCGCGCCTATAGCCTTCACTAATTACCCAAGTAAACGGATGTGTAAAACGGCAGGCGGTGACTGATCGCTCCACCAACTTTACTATTTGCAGCTAATTTCCTGTCGAGTCGAGATTTACAGGTAGTGCTCATAAACAACAAGAGTTTCTTAAGTTAATTTCTGAGAAACACGCTCCTCAAAACTACGAACTTATCATGTCTGAAAGCAACAAAATAGATACCAATTTATAAAGGCACTTACAGTTCCATATATTCTAATGATTCACTTGTATATTTAAATAATGTAGTTACATAGATCCAAACAAGCCAAACTAACAGGACTGCATAATTACTTGAAAATTTTATGAATTTCAAAGTTGATCTCAACTGTATACAAAATAATAAAAGGTACCTATCGAATTGATTATACAGTACTTATCTAACAATATCAAGTTAGTTTTCAGGTAGCAGAGCTGTGAATAAAGATAATTTCACATTGAATGAAACGGTCAATTTGCAATGGGATTATTTGAACGTTCGATTTATCGGAAAATAATAAGTATAATTACTAATTTTAAGCAAAGGGTAACTCACCTCACAGATAAAGCCATACGGGTTTGAGTGAGGGTCCTTTGTAGTAAATATGTACTTTGTGAAATTTCTTAATAAAAAATTGCATTTTAGATACCTACACCGACTTATTTTCAGTCCAAAATTTAATCAGTTTTAGTCCAAATTAAATCCTACTAATATTATAAATCTGAAATTTTGTGAAGATGTTTGGATGTTTTTTACTCAATCACGCAATAACGGCTGAACGGATTTAGATTAAATTTGGTACGGAGATAGTTTGAGTCCCGGGAAAGGATACAGGATACTTTTCATCCCGGAAATTACTCATTCCATGCGGGTGAAGTCGCGGGTAAAAGTTAGTTTTCCATATTTTTCCTGAGAAGGTGCTTACAATCATCCTGTCTACACCTTGCAGATTATTCAGGAAAACATTACGGGCTAAATAACCAGCTTCTTTCGGCAGTGAACGGTTTTACATTACCGTTTACATAACCACAACGACACGACATATGGTTTAATTCATTTATTACGACCTTGTCCAACCGTTGTATGGAAAAAAATCGCCTGTGCTATGGACTGCTAGTATAAGAATGGGACTAGATAACAATTTAGTTATAGTTTTAACGGATCTTATCGTGATTATTTATTAGGTAAACTATAAGATTATTATCATTATTGTTATTATTGAATGACTATTTGCCTCTATTTCACACAAGGGAAAGCTTTATTGGAAAAGTGAGAAACAAATAGTTCTCCAGTCCCTTTCTTTAATTGGCAGTTTTATAGTGAGAAATCGTCCAATATAGTATAATTTTAAACGGTTTTTGTCATACGGTTGAGTATATACCTAAATAAAGACGTAGGTTGCGCTTACACGCGCTGGCAAAGGCTTCGACTATTTTGCATGCATCAAATGGTCACGGTGATAAGAATGATTTACAAGTTTTCTAACCGTCACATCTTCTATAACCATTCCCAATTGCAACAGCTTACATTATAATATAAAAAGCAAAGAGTCAGGCGGACTTAATAATCAAGGTTAACACCTATATAATAAACAGTTCTAAAGCTTTGAAATAAAAAATATAGTAATTGTTAATTTAATACTACTTTCAACTTTTACAGCACCTACGGCT
The DNA here is from genome assembly GCA_963969515.1 of Yponomeuta evonymella. Lineage (NCBI taxonomy): Eukaryota > Metazoa > Arthropoda > Insecta > Lepidoptera > Yponomeutidae > Yponomeuta > Yponomeuta evonymella. Next base: position 11,087,884 of record OZ018346.1, read on the forward strand.
AGCAACCAAACCGCTCTCGACTTATACGATTCCGGTGAGTATTTTTAGTCAATTTTAATTTCAACTTATTGACCCATCATCATCAGCCCTTGACGCCCACTGGAGGACGTAGGCCTCCCTCATGGTCTTCCAAACTTCCCGGTCTTGTGCCGCCCGCATCCAGCGACTCCCTGCCACCGTAACTAGGTTGTCAGACCATCTGGTGGGGGCCTGCCCACGCTGCGTCGTCCGGTCCGCGTTCGCCAGATCAGAAATTTTCCGCCCCAACGGCCATCAGTTCTCCGAGCTATGTGCCCCGCCCACTGCCACTTCAAGTGAGCAATTCTTCGAGCTATATTAGTAACTCGGGCCATCATTGACCCATTGGAATTTACATAATTCTTCCAACGTATTGTTAAATCATATATGGATCTCGATATCTGAAATAAAATAACATTATTATATAAACACTGTATAGCGTAACGAATTAATTCACTCTCACACATGGAGTTTAAAATGTCTCCGAAGAAAACAAATGAGTGAACGTTAGTCCTATCGTTTCCAGATACCGCGGAGGGATGTTACTACAACTTCCAGCACTACGGCGAAGGCGACCGGATCATGACGAACGAGCCTTGCCTAAACTGCACGTGCCACAACCGAATGCTCATGTGCTACCTGCGGGTGTGTCCCTTCACCAAGCCCATCGGCCAGGACTGCACCGTCGAAAAGCGCGCAGACCAGTGCTGCCCAATCGTCACCTGCCCAGACGGTATTTACCAACCTATGTTAGAAATTCTGCCCAACATCAACTTTAACCTTTTTTGCTGAAGCCATACGTCTTATTTTTTATTCATTTCTGTCCTTCATCCTGCATCGCTTGGAGTGAAATGACTGTACATGAAGTAAAACAAAAAGGCCGAATGAATACATTAGTGAACCGATCCGATATCAGCCTTCGATTAACATTCATCGAACTAGATTATTTCAAATATATAAAAAAATCGGAGGTATTCTGTACGCTAAGCAGATAATAATGAAATAGTTAACCTTTTAGTGACCAACTTTTTATGTGCAGTTCCAGTTGACCTGCTCACTTCGACGCCGACAACGTCTCCCGCTGAGTACGGCACAACTGGCGTCGGCCGTCTGGACAAGTACGGCTGCAGCATCAACGGGAAGTACTTCCCCGAAGGCTCCAAGGTGCCGCCGTCACCGAACAAGCCATGCGAACATTGCTACTGCATCCGCAATATGACCACTTGCGTCATGCAGGAATGTACGCTGCACGTCGACGGATGCACGCCGATCTACCACAAAGAAGTCTGCTGTCCGATCCGATACTCTTGTGGTAAGTGTACGCATGTAAGCTTGTACTTGTGTAGCGATGGTCGGTCAAAGATTTCTCAATGAGACGCGTGTATATTGATTGGGGTCGCACATCAGACTATCGCAATTACATGTACCTACTTATCCGAAATGGGGTTGGAGCTGTCACGCAGTGATAGTAAAACCTATAAATTTCTAACTACAGGGAGACTTTGAATTCGTTCACCGTATTTTACGGGGACATTCTAACCGTGATTTAGAAACATATGGTGCTAGTTTTGATTACGTGTCAAAAAAATTGTTTTTTTGTTACCCAAAATTATTTCACTTAAGCATAAACAAACAATATAAGGCCGAAATGTAATAAAAATAAAAAATAAAAACTACGTTTTGAGCGTCTTATGGTCGGCGCCGGCCAACTCAATTACTGTTTTAATTATTTACGCATATCGGACGACAGACTCTTAAGCATTTAACATATTAGAAAACATTTTTCACCACTTTCTACCACTACTAATTTGGATTCACAGTTTGGAGCAAAAGGTCGGAAATCACGAGTATTTACAAACATGTTTTACAATTACTGATAATTCATTAATAATACTGTTTTTCACAATGAAAAGAACATTCCCTCAAAATACGGTGAACGAATTCAAAATCACCCTGTAGAACAAAAAACAGACCTCGTGCAAATTGTGCCAGGGGGATGTGGCTTGCCAATTATCCTACAAGTTCAGTACGCCCGTCCGTCATTCACTACTTACACCATCGTTGCAATATAGTCTAGTCAACGTTATCATCACCTCGATACCGCACAGAGGGGCCCAATAACAGATTGATTTATACTGTCACACATCTTGCGCTAATTTCATCGATAAAGACTAATTGACAGATTCGTCCCGTTTTCGTTCGTGAAAAATATTATGGCCCTCTTTGGTCTCTTTGGCTATGCAACGTTGAGCAGAATTGCACATTTTGCTAATATTGCTTTTTCCTTCTTTCACACAGCACTAAAGTATTAGATTTTTGACAATTATGTTTTTCCTTAATAGTTTATGAACTAAAGAGTGGCATAGGCTAGTAGTTACCCGAATCTCATGTGAATTAGATAATACTTATAGTTTAACACCGCAGTTAGAGAAGCAGATTCTGATTAATTGATTTCAAAAATCAGTTGGATAATAATGTAAAACATTTTTATACTTTCAGATCATGAAGATGAGGAAATACCTATGTTGGATGACATGACTACTACGGTGCGCCCAACACCAGGATTCCTGCTGACGACGACGACGGTGGCGTCTGTTACCCAAATTCCTCAGGAATGTGTGCATGAAGATAAAATATTCCCCGATGGTGCTCTCATAAAAACTGAGAAGGCTTGTGAGCATTGCTATTGTATGAAAGGTGACATTGTTTGTGTCGTACAAGAGTGTGGCACGCCAATGGAAAATGAAGGCAAAAATTGCACGTCACTTGCTCCGCGAGAAGGTCAATGTTGTCCTGATACATATATTTGCGAGGGCGACGAAGTGCCTACCGAACTTCCTACAGAATTGCCGGCTGAAGTAGCCACTGCAGTACAAAAGGAAACGGCGACGGAAGAACCAACAGAAATAGTAACTGAAGCGCAAAGAGAATCGCCAACTGAATTACCTACAGAGGAATCAACTGAAAAACAAAAAGAATATTCAACTGAAGAACCTAAAGAAGCAACGACTCAGATTTCGACTGCAGATGTGACTGAAGGACAAAAAGAAGTCATTACTGAAGTACCTGAAGACGTAACAACGTTAGTGCCGACTGAAGATGTAACCGATAAACTAAAAGAAACGGAAACACCAATAGGAGAAACTTCTGAAGTACAAAAAGAATCTATAACGGAGCAACCGTCAGTAAAAACTACTGAAGTAGCAACTGAAGAAGTTACTGAGAAGCAAAAAGAACCTTCAACTGAAGAATCCCAAGAAGCAACGACACAGGCAGTGACTGAAGATGTTACCCAGGTACACAATGTAGCAATTACTGAATTACCTAAAGAAACAGTTACAGACTATACCACTGACGCAGCTATTTACGCAACTGTGGCAGTCACTGAAGCAGAAGTCGACTCTGTAAGTGTTACAGAAACTGAAGGTTCAGGTGAAATAGCTACGGAGAGTACCAGTGAAGACTCTGAACCAGCAACTCAAGCGCCAAAAGACACTACCACAGAAATAACAACTCAAACTACAGAAAAAGAACCTACTGAAGCATCAACTCACGCTGCAAGTGAAGTTGCTCCTGATGAGCCAACTCAAGAACCAACTACATTTATTCCCCCTAGGCGAACTAGCGTTGAAGGCAGCGGATATAGAAATGAACCCGATGAGCTTTTTACTGAGTCACCTTTCTTAGAACAAGAGACAGAGGGTAGTGGAGACGAAGAAAGAACCGAAAAGCCATCAGGCGTTGAAGTCACGCCAATACCAATTGAAGAAACAACGTCACCTGTCGGTGACTTTGAAAGTGAAATCACGTCAATATATAGTTCAAGCAGAACAGAACCTACCATTTCACATTCTGAGCAAACGACTACAGAACCAGACAAAGGAGAGAATACAGTGCCAAGTGACGATATCCTTCCGTCAATATTCGATGAAACTCATTCAGAAGCACCTGCAACAATACAAGCTAGTAAAGAAACTACATCAATAGTTGATAAAAAGACAGAAAGTCCTTTAGAGGAGAAAATAGGCGAAAAACCAGCTGTAACTACTCCCGAAGCCATTACATTAGCATTCACAGAAAGTGTTATGACGACAGAAATACAGTCGATTACTTCTAGGCCTGTGTTAGAAGATGAGAAAGTAACAGAGACTACCGTAAAAATTATTACAAGTAAAGAACCTGCAGATATAACAACCGATAAATCTGATGCTTCAGAAACAATTGCTCCGATGACAGAAAAGGTGGAACTCGATATTCAAACTACAGTATCATTCGATGAAAAGGAATCGAAATCAACTACAGTTCAGCTTCCGGATACGCCTTCTGAGGCAGAGACTGTGAAACAAGAAAAAGCTACCACAGAAGCTGTACAAGAATATACCACGTCTGAAAATAAAATTAAAGATCATGATTTGTACACTACTGTGCAACCTGCAATCGAAGCAGTGAAAACCACAATATTAGCAAGCAGTGTGCCTGAGACAACCTCAATAAACCCTCTAGAGAATGAGATACACGAAGAAGGTACACCTAGTTTGACTCCTGGCGTAATCCCTGGTGAAGGAAATTGCTTACTTGACGGAATAACATACAACAACGACAGTACTGTACCAACTAGTCACAAATGTCAATCAAGTTGTAAGTGTGTGAGCAGCATTGTTAAATGTGAAGAAATTATGTGCTCACCTGAACCTGAAAATATGGGTATTTGTAAAGCTGTTTATGAATCGGAAGAGTCCTGCTGTCCCTATTACACTTGCGACCAGGCCAAAGAAACGCCTCCACTTAAAGCACATAGTCAGATGTCTGGAACAGAACTTCCAATGACACAAGACCATTGTGACGGTGAATCATGCAACAATCAAGATGAACAGACACCACCTTTGGCTCCAACTAAAGAAAAAGATGTAATACAACCTGAAGTATGTTCTGACGGTAAATGCATATCTCCTCCTAAAGAGTGTTCTGGAGACCGCTGTCAATTACCTTCAAGGAAAGACTGTGCTAAAGATGGTACTTGCGACGTTTACAATCAAGAGGCTTGTGCAGGTTCAAATTGTGACACCACATTTGTGAAGGATTCTTTGGAGCCCGCACAAGATAATACACAAGACTGTGCAAACCCTGAAGATTGCAAGAGTTCTTTTCCTGACACTACAAAATCAACTTGTGAAGGAGATGAATGCACATTAATGAAACAAGATTGTAGTTCTGGAAAATGTGAAACTATACCGGTTGAAGTTCCAGTGATTAGCGATGTACAAAAACAAGAAGCTTGCGGTGATGAAAGTGACTGCAGAATTACGGTTCAGAGCCAAGAATCCCAGCCAGAATGCACCGACGAAACTTGTATCAAGAAGGATGTTAAAGATATCAAAGATAAACCTTCATCAGTCTGCTCTGATGATTCATGCGTGCAACAGAAAATTACACCAAGTTCAGAGATTGGACTATTGAGTACAGAATTACCAGAATCAATCGATAAAATACAAACTGAATTGCCTTCTACGATCGAAACTGAAACGGAGAAGCAAATTACCTCAGATTTCTCAGTTACCGTACCAGAAGAAATGACAGAAACACCTCAGTTGGCAACTTACACGCATGAAGTTGGTGTAGAAATCCCAGAAGCCACAACTGCAGGCCAAGCAATTGAAGTCCACGAAATTACCACAAAGACTGCTGAAATAACAGAGCCTCAAGATATTTCAACTGATACTCCGAAGATAAGCATCGTACCTGAATCACAAGAAGTAGGGAAAACTACTATTAGTACAGAACCGCAAGAAATTGAACAGTCTCATACTGAGTCTACCGTAGCTGAGCTACCAGAAACACACACAACAGCAACATCAGAATCAGAAATCACAACAGCCCGAGATGTAACGGAAGAAGGAAAGCCTGAAGATGTTATACATATGCAGGATACAGAACCACCAGTTGAGACATCATCATTAGAAACTAGGATAGAGACTACGGAACCAACTGCTATGGAAACATCAGCACCTACTAAAGTAGTTGACGAAACAACTGAATCAGACATAAGCAAGTTGACTACGGTGACTGAAAAAGAAGAAATTAATACAGTTTTGCCAGAAGTAGAACCTTCTTTCGGAAAACCTGAAGTAATAAAATTGCCCGAAGAGTCTATAGTCACTGAATCACAGACAGAACAACCAATGGAGGAAAAACCTGCATTTACTGAAGTTCTGCCAGAATCACCTGTGACGGAATCACAAAATGACTTTATTACCGGAGGAGATAACAATGTAGACATAGGAATTAGCAGAGCACCCGAAGACGAACGGGATGTAACTATGTTACCTGAACAAGTAACTGAAATTCCAGAGGCAGTAACTGAAACGAAGACTGAGCAATCAATTCAAGATGAAATTGTCACAAAACCCCAAATCACAACTGTAGAAACAACTATAAGGCCCTTCTCAGATGAAGAAGCATTCATTACAGAAGGTCCTAAAGAACCTGCTTTGGAGCCACAAGAACCTATTACTGAATTACCAGTCATTCCGATTATGGATGACAAAGATAATACTGAATCTCCTGTAATTGACACTAAAAAAGTAACCACACCTACTCCTGATCAAACACCAGCGCAAGATAAAGAATCAAGCACAGAAGGTCCAGAGTCTATTACAACTGAGTTCCATGATGTTTATACTAAAACACCAGAAATGCCTTTGTCAGAGGAGCAAGTTAAGCATACAGTGATAACTGTAGCTCCTGTAACTGAAAGCCAAGATAGTGAACAAACAGTTGACCAAGAGCGCACCACAACTTCAGTTTATTCCGTAACAGAGCCACAAACAGCAGTCACAGAGAAAGATGCCGATATCTCTATTACCGAAACCCAAGAAACAGAATCCAAGACTACAGAAACGTTACATAGTGAAGAACAAGAAAAGGAAACAGAACATCCTATCACAGAAAATGAAGAAATTGCTACTGAAACTCCACAAGAGAAAGTCACAATATCACAAGAATCTCCAGTGACTAAGGTGGATGAAATTACTACTAAAGTATCACAGGAACAAGGCGTGGTAACGGATGTTCCAGTATATCCCGTCACCAACCAAGAAAATGTTGCCACTGCTGCACCTGAAGCTCCAATTTCAGAAGACAAAGAAAAACACACAGAAGCTCCAATCACTAGCGTTCCAGAGGTTGAAACCAAATCTCCTGAAATGGCCGTAGAACAAGATGTTTCAACTAAAGAACCGGCTCTGTCATTTACTGAACCACAAGACAGTGTGACAATTGCTCCGGAACACCCAGTAAAAGATGATGAAAAAGCAACAGAATCACCTGCAATGTTGCCTCAAGGTACCGAAAAACAAGATATTTCTACAGAATTCTCAGAAGTGCCAACTACGGAATCACCAAAGGCTGACACAGAGGTCCCTAAAATCTTAGTACCTAATGAAGAAGAAAAATCAACTGAAGTGCCAAAACTAGTTACTGAGTTTGAAGAAGTAGTTACCGAAGCTCCTGCCAAACAACCTGCTGGAGAACAAGAAGCACCAGTAACACAACATCAAGAGAGTATCATAGAGGTATCTAAAATACCTGAGGAACCAACCACAGAAGTCGTTACCAAATCTCCTGAAGAAATTGAGCCAGCTATCACAAAGGTACCTGAAATTGAAGAGCTCACTACAACTAACGTTGAAACTGAGCAATCTGAATATGAAAAACCCACTAAAGGACCAGAAATAGTTACCAAGGCCCCAGCAGAACAAGACATCAAAACAGAAAATCCACTTGCGCTTGTGACAGAACAACAAGAACTCTACACTTCGCCCGATGAACAGCAACATATCAAACATGATGAGCCGGAATCCCCTGTAACCCAAACCCAGGAATCTGTTACCGATTCTGTGGAACTAGTAACATCAAAAGAAGAAGAGAAACACACCGAAATCCCAGAAACTGAATCTCAAGACACTTTCTCAACTACAACTTTACCCTTATCTGTACAAGATACACAAACTGTAGTTCCTGAAAAAACAATAACAGATAAGCAAGACACAATAACTCAGTATCCTGAAGTAGCACAGCCAGAAGAGCCCGAACACCAAACTGTGATCCCAGACTCTACTGTCACCGAGTTCCAAGAAAAAGCTACCACGGTACCCGATGCTAAGCTACCTGATAGCCAAGATATTAACGCAGTCACATCTGAGCCTATTCACCCAGAAACTCAAGCTGCAACTGAAGTTTCTGTTGATGACATAACCAGTAGCGAGCCGGAATTGCCAATAACGGAACCGCAAGATTTAGTGACGGAGATACCAGAAACTTCGAAACCAGGAGAACGTCTGCCATATACGAACGCCCCCGAATCGGTCACTGAATCACCAGAAACGAGCTCTACACAGGCTGCAGAGCAAGAAATTCCTGTAACTTCAGTAACACAATCAGGCGAAACGAGTACCAATATTCCTGAGGAGTCAGTGAAAGAAGATATTGAAAAACAGACCATGGTTCCAGAGTTCCAGTTAACAGAACCTTCTAAAATCGGTACAGAGGCACCTGAACAACATGACGTTCCAAAAGAAGCTACTGCAGCACCTGCCATTGAATCACAAGAAGCATTTACCAATGTCCCTGTAGTATGGGTTCCCGAAGAACAACCCACAGTACCACCAGCCGTTGAAGCACAGGAAACTGTAACTGATACACCTCAAGTTCCTACCCAAGATGAAAGTCAACCGGAGCCTCCTGTGGAGCAAGAACCTATCGTGCCTGAAGAACCAACTATTCCCGGAGGAAAAGTCACTGAAATTCCGGAGAGAGACGATACGGAACCTCATGATATCATTACAGATTCACCGATGCCAGCTGTTACGGAAAAACAAGAGGATGTTTCTATTACGGAGTCCCAAGAAACAGTCGCTAATGTCCATGATGACAAAATATCTTCTACTGATGAGCCAACAACCCAAACATCACAAACTAAACTTGATTTTTCTGAGACTACTCCATATTTGGTTGAGCTTGAAGAACACACACATAAGATTGAAATTGTGACTAGTACTGCTATTTCTGAGGATGTTTCGGCACAAGCAACCGAAGCATATGAAAAACCCAAAGAGCCTTCTACAGAAATTGAGGAACAAACTGAGGAGCCAGTTACCACTGAAAAAACCATGAAAGTATCCAGTGTGGAACCAACCACAAATGCACCGACAACTTTGCAAGAATATGCGATAACTGAATCGAAACCTCAAGAACAATCGACTCCAAAGAGTGATGTCGATGATACAAGACGAACGACTATCGTTTCTGATGAAATTGACGACAAAGTACCAGAAGAAGAAGTATCTGTGCCCATAATCCCGGTCACCGAGAAGGAATTTGTACCAACCACGCGGCCTGAAGCGGACACTGAAAAGTATAGCACTGCCCAAACCACTGCGAAACCAATAGAAGCGACTTCGTCTCAAGAAGTTTCATCTGAAGAAGATTCCCATCTACTGACGACCACGCTCAAGAGTGCTGACGAAGTAACAACTCAAGCTTCTATCGACAAAGCGACAACCGCGGAATCTAAACCCACTGAACTGCCTTCGCCCATACCTCAAGAAACAGTCAAGCCAACGAGTAGTGAGGAAGTGCCATCTGAAGAAGAATCAGGCCAGTTCCCGCCGAGCGGCACCGGCTATGGTCAAGAACCTGACTACGCGGAAGAAGACCAAGCCTTTGGTCCTGGCACTTGTCGCTACGGCGGAAAAGTATACGTGTCTGCACAACAGATACCTAGAGATGACCCGTGTGACTTCTGCTTCTGCTTCAGAAGTGACATCATTTGCTTGCAACAAAGCTGTCCGCCCCCCATCCACGGATGCCACGAAGAGCCTATCCAAGGTTTCTGCTGTCCGCGCTACGAATGCCCCGTGTCGATGGCAACCACGCTCAATATGACCACCACCACAACCACTACGACCACAACGCTGCCGCCTCACTTCCTCACGCATGCGTACAATGGTGCGGCCCAGAAGAGAGGTTGCCTGATCAAGGGGCACACTTACAAAGTCGGTGAAGTTGTTCGAGCCTCATCTGGACCTTGCTTACATTGCACGTAAGTACTCCACTATATTATTATTTGAGTTACTGAATTTTCCTCAAAATCTGAAGTATATCGGTTCTCAGCTATTTAAGTGAAATTTTTTAGCAAAAGTGATGGTGTGATAGATTTTTGTTCTAATTGGAACTTCTATCCATGTAACAGGTGTGGTGGCGACGGGCAGATGAAGTGTGACCCCAAGGTGTGCACGCCGGAGCCCATGCTGCGGCAGATGATCGCCGCCGCCGTCTCCGCCAAGCGAAGGAGGTGAAAGACCTCTGGCTGACCAACGATATGATCGACTGCCTCCTCATCACAAGGATAAGTGACCTGTGAAATCCCATCAATATTTACATGCACAAGGAAAATGCTCAAACGACGAAATACCGATGGATTAGGAGTAGTGTAAGATTTCGTGTCATATATGTATTACATATAATTATAATTTTGCTTTTCACAAACCGTCGTGGCACGTCCAATACATTTTGTTTAATAAACAAACGATATTGACTGTGATTAACTATTAAATTTAATTTATTTGCTAAATCTGAATATCTAATACTAACACGCTGAAAAGTCTTGTCTGTGTCGTAAGATAACGACAAATTTATCGTTATATATTAATTTTTCGTAACAAAAAGTCAGTGCCAAACGATAGTGGTAAGTTGTAAACAACTATACCTTCTATAATAACTTTATTCAAAATTACTAATATCGCGCATTTGAAACGAATTGACCAAAGCGGAGCCGACCTGCCTGCCAGGGCTAACTTACGCTGCAAATAACACGAGCTTCGAGGGTCACTCAGAAGATCGCCGAAATCTTGACCATTTACTGTGTATTTACTTATTGTTTTACCGATGTAAGTTTAGTCAATTCTTTTTTTTACACGATGTTACAAAAGCGATCTAGTATCGTGTAAATATAAAGTAACTTAAGAATTCCTGATGTTGTAAATGCCTTACTTATTTTGTAATAATTTATCTAGTATAGGTGTATAGTACTTAAGCCATGTCTCAAGACCAGTGAATATTTTAATTTAGAAATAAAGCGAAAGGCTATCCATGTGACCGTGCGGCCGCGCCGGCGAGTAAGAGGCCCCGGCCGACGCGAGCTCTATACCGCCGCCTTGGCCGGCGCGTCTGCGCCGCCCGGCCCCCTCGTCTCCAGCCCGCGCCTGCCCTCGCTCAAAGCGACCAATCACCACTTCTTGTTTGGAGCGATGCGCGGGCGCAAGCATGGCTGCTGCACACTCTAGTGATAACAGTCTTTTGTAAAAACACTTTTGCAGTATGATATAAACATATTGTAGAGACTCGATTGTAAGTTTTGATACGAAAGTGCCGGTAGACATTTTATATAAATTGAAACTAACAGACGTAGGTTGGTACGGAAGTCATTTATGAACTTTGTGTTTGCTCTTGAACATATTCATGTATAAAGCGATTGCATTAATTCGTACAAACCTGTCTGTGTTCGTAGGTTGTAGTTATATTACGCCTTTATTTATTTAAAATTATAGTAATAGTAACTATTGATTTAAAATCGTTACGGTAGCCACATAAGCTATATTATCAGTTATTACTTTGTAGCTGCACGACTCCAAATCAGATGATTATTAAATTTTATGAAAATCGAGCCTACAGAATTTGTGTAACTCAACAAAACCCCCAACAACAAAATAAACTGAATTATTTTCTATTAAATGTTTATGTTTGTAATACCGTACACCCGGAACGATTTTTAAATAAAATATTCCAAATGATGAATTGTTTCATTTTGTTTCCTTTTAAAACGTGAAAAAATGTATACCTGGGAACCCCCGGGGGTTTCAGAAGCTTTTAATTGTGTTAGTTACTGTTGATAGAAATCTAGCCGCATAAAATGCACCAGGCGAAGTTCTCAGCCAGCACTTTGCATGTATTTATTTATTTCTTTACCTAATAATATTTTTTTTGCATTTCAACCAACCGCAGGAGGTGAAAGAGACTTTATAAATTTAAATTTACACAAGGCTAACTGCTTCCAGTCCTTTTAAACACATTTACGTATATTTGATAGTTAAAAACATAGATGTCTAAATAGCGCAAGAAAATTACCCCACGTTCAATTGTGGAAAGGCGGGCTGGGCTTGTCAATTGTGTTACCAATCGGAACTAGTTCAGTATTACCCGGCAAAATATCTATGCACCTGTGACCGTCACACCGCCATCTTGCGAGGTACCTAGATATTTCGACGGGTTATATATCAAGCCTACTCCATCTAAAATAATGTCCCAGGCACTGCAGCGTCTGAGTGGTCCCTTCACCCATCTAGTGTGAGTGATGGTGCCGCTTAACGCTGTATAAATCATCTCATTACATAGATGCAAAGGCCAAAGTTGTATATCATGAAGTCAATTGTTTGACGTTTTAGTATAAAGCAATTATAAGTTACACTGTCATTTACTATCACCCAATCAACGTTCAGGTCGTCACGCATGGCGAACAGAATGAAGCAATCAAATCACAGAGTGATTTACTCTACAGGACATCTTGCGCCCATTTCATTTATCATCATCAGCCATTTGACGCCTACTGCATGACACAGGCCTCCCTCATGGTTTTCCAAGCTTCCCGATCTTGTGCCGCTTGCATCCAGCGACTCCCCGCCGCCGTAGCCATTCTTCTTCAACTTCAAGAGTCGTCTCTGGCCAATAGACAGATCTCTGGAAAAGACTTTCAATACAGTCGGTATCTGTATTGAAGAGGCTATTAAAATAACAAGGGCTCTAAAGTCTTACAGAATACAGTCGATATCTCTTCAACAATCCAGAGATCTGTCCATTAAACCGCCAATATTCTGATGCGTCACGCGAAGATTGTAGCTTCAGTGGTCGCCGCTCTTCCATGAGTTTGAGGGTGTGATCTGAGAACTTTTGGGTTCTATTATTACGGTGGGTTTTATAACACTTGGACCCAACCATATAGACAGTTTCTACAAACCTGTTATTGATATCGTCCACGTTTTCTCCAATGTCCAGGCCATCGAAGCGGTTTTGAAGCTCAATTTGAAAGCTCTCGGGGTTTTGGATTTGGGCCGGCACTGGTCGAAGCGTAGACTTCATCAGTTTTGCACGCTCTAATTTGACGTTAATTTTGAGTATCAGGTAAACTACCACCCTGCTCGAAACACTCTCGATCTTAATAATGTCCCCTATTTCATTGCTACAGACTAATCATGAGGACAGGGGCCGTTTTTGAGAGTGAATTTTGTAGGAAGAAATACTTCTATTTATTTTAGGTTTTTTATTCGTAGGTTATTGGGAATTTGTAGGAATATTAAGGTTACCAAAAACGTAAGAGACTCAAAGTTCATGAAGTACAGATTCTAAAATGTGGGGATCCAAAAATAGCAACTTTCTTCGCTCATCAACTTACTGATAGATCGATGAGAACACAACAAGAGCAATCGAAAATCATCATCATCATTCAGCCCCAAGAAGACCACTGCTGGACATAAGCCTCCTCCATGGATTTCCAAAAAGACCGGTTGGAAGCGGCTTGCATCCAGCGTCTTCCTGCCACTTGGATGAGGTCATCTGTCCATCTTGTGGCTGGTCGTCCTACGCTGCGCTTGCCGATATGTGGTCTCCATTCGAGAACTTTTCGGCCCCATCGGCCTAAAATCATCAATAATAATGATGTTGACAGCGTAACCGAGTTAAATAGGATCGTCATTTGAGACGATTTATTTATAGCATAGCTTAAATTTATTAGAAGACCTCTCCTAAATGATTAGAGTTACTTTATACCTATCTACCTATTCAATTAGGCTGATATGAACTATTCCTTGAGTGTCACTTGAATTTTCACTTGAATTGAATTTTGTATAAAGGCTTTCAGTTAAATGCTAAGCCACATTTCTGAAATAGTGCAAAATATTTTGAAAATTTTGTACTGTCACAAAAAATACTTCACTCAATAATATTTCTCGTCACTGAAGAACTTATCAGCACTTTATTAAATATGCACGAGAAGTCCACTGGAAAATTAAAATAATTGATTAGGTGTTTCATAATCTAAGCCGGCCACTAGTTAATCCGATTTACATAGGGAAAAAACTTTTTAAAGATATCTCTCCTAATAATTAAAGTAAGCACAACTGCATTTACAAATTTAGAAAAATATAAACTTTTTACTCTTATGACGATATTGATATAATATGTATGTAACTATGTAATAAAAAAGATTTCGAATGCCACCAAAACATAAAGATACCTATCTAAGGACTTCTTCGTATAGTATGTTTATGTTTCGATGGCATTTGAAAATCTTCCTCAATAGAAAGGTTACATTATTCTCAAACCTTTCACCTATTCAATATATTTTGAGAATATTATTTATGATAGGAAAAAATAACAGTAACTTGGAAACTGTAGCAAACACAATATAAATACTAAAAATAATCATAAACTTTCGTTACCAAGATTTACCTCCGGTTTCTCGTACACTAACAAGCTGTTAATCTACTGTTAACAGCTGTCAGTGGTTGTTTTGTATTCACTTTGGTCAATTCACAGCTGTTAACAGTAGATTAACAGCGTGTTAGTGTACGAGAAACTGGGGGGACTAGCAAAAGTTAATACATCCTTTATGGGGCTTTGTGTACGGTTCTACAATAAGGTTCCTAAATACGTATATATCTTGAACATACCAGAGACAAAGTGACTGAAAAGTAAACACACTTTAAGAATACCAATTACAAAGTAAGCCGGACCTTTGGGCCTTTAATACAGTCTTAATAAATTTAATACAGACAAAGAAAAACACCTTAAAAACAAAAGTCACATGCGAATACATAAAAACAATTAACTAACTGTCAATTAAATAAACCACCCCGAGCCACATCCGACCCAAAGGTCCCCATAATGCTGGCGGCGTTCCCGCGCTGCACAGCAAGGGAGATCCTTTGCATCAGATGTGCCCCGGAGCGGTTGTCAAAAGCGTTAAAACCAGTTCAGTGCAACAGTTATAGGTTTTTGTATAAGAATTTAAACTCTGTTAAGGACCAAAATTTAACTAGTAGGTACGTTTGTACTAGGATGAGTTTTTTGTCGATTTTCTCCATAATAATCTGACTTTTGTTTGGATGACACCTGTATTTAATTTGTAACATTAATGAATTAATAAACGCAGTGTGTGCACTACGATGAATAAATTGTGTGAGAATTTTATTTTATTACTATATACAGGGTGTCCCAAAAGGTTACGTAGCTGGGAAGGGGGGTGATAGGGGTGGTCACAAGGGTCACCAGAAAAATAAAATAAAAAATTCCCTCTGGGTATTTAAAAAAATAAATGACATTTTAAAAAAAACTAAAAATGTTACACCTTGTGGGGCTATTTTGCTAACTGTACCTACAAATATTGCTGTATTTAAAAAAAAAAGCTGTTATGTAATCGTCAATAACCCTTTATCAAATTGAAATAAAAAAAACCATACATATCTAACCAAGATTTTAAAGAAAATTAAGTTCTTGTCCAGTCAAGGACTTAGTAATTACGATTTCACTCAACTTCCTCCAAGTGTACTGAAAAAAAAAGTACTATGCAACTCCGGCGAGTAACTTAAATAGATAGGTAATTTTATTGCCATTCCAAAATGGTATAACACTTATTTAAAAAATTCATACTAGGACATTTAAAAATAATTTTCGGGAATACCCCTGTAAAACAAAACATATCAATAAAATGATAGTCTCAAATTCCTACGCAAATACATTTTTAAATGTCTATTCTGTTCCTTTGATGTTACTGACCGTTATAATTCTCAAGATTGGAGTACAGACATACCTCAAACACTCAAGTACAGTCTAGGCCAGATCAAGCTTTACCATATGACAGGGAAAATAACCTTTCATTTCATTGCCATTCAATTGTAAGTTAAAATCCAAGGTTACTCCTAGTACCATTCATCTTGATTAAACAAGTTATTGAAAAAAACCGGCCAAGTGCGAGTCGAACTCGCGCACGAAGGGTTCCGTAAAAATATCTATACAACATTTAAATATTTTAAGCGTCTTCTTTTTGCCGTTAGTAATATCGAGCAAAAAAATCACGTTTGTTGTATGGGAGGAACCCTACTTATTTATTTTATTCTATTTTTTCTTATAGCGGCAACAGAAATACATTATCTGTGAAAATTTCAACTGCCTTGCTATCACGGTTTACGATATACAGCCTGGTGACAGACAGACAGACAGTGAAGTCTTAGTAATAGGATTCCGTGTGGCACCGGATTAAGAATAGCGTCACTCCATTTCCTTCCGTGGATGTCATAGAAGACGACTAAGGAAATCAAGTACCTGGAGACGGGCAGCAGCGTCTTTCTGAGATTCCAACAGCATACTGCGATCGCCAACCCGCCTGCCAAGCGTGGCGATTATGGCAAAACCCGTCATGGTTATAAAAACCACGAAGGAGGCCTATTTCGTGCAGTGGACGTTAAATGGCTGATGATAATGGCACCCTTCGGGTACAGAACCCTAAAAATACGAAACCGGGAAACCGTTTCTTAAGATCGATAATAACCACTTCCAATAAGTAAAGGATTACAATTACAATTTGATTTTTTATTCTGCATACAAATTAACCGCGTCATGTTTTAAGATTGTATAATTAATGAAAATAAAAAGATAATATTTTTTTACTTTGGCGGTGGTTCAATTTATCGCTGCTGAAGAAACGGTATGAGCAGGTTTTGCGTTATTTCAATAACACGTTGCATAATCAAGAAAAATAAATACTTTTCGTTTCGTAAGTAGACGTTTCTCAGAGCGAGCGCAGCAAGAGCACACAATCAACAAGAACTTTAGCCACCTGTGCTACGCCTCGCGTACTACGACGCTACGAGAGCCGCTACGCTCCACGCTACTCGGCTACAAACATTCATCGACAGATGTCGCTACACTACTGTTTCAACAGCTCTAACTAGCGCCAATGGAAAAAAATCATATTACATTATACATTATATACTTACACTAATCATATTACATTACATTATATACTTACACTCACGCCTGTATTTCGGAGGGGTTGACAGAAACCAGGGTTTGTCACTTGCTACGATCCTGACAGACCTCTTTCGCTTTATTAGCATTCATTAGTCGGGCACTTTTTAATTATATCTTCTTTAATAATACGATTTTGCAAAAACGGTGATAGCTATTTTTAACCGACTTCTAAAAAGGAGGAGATTCTCGATTCGACGCGTATATTCCTTTTTTTGGCTATGTTCTCGCATAACTCTGTCAAATCTTAACCGATTTCAACTATTCTTTGTTTGTTCGAATAGATAGTATAACGTCCCATTGGTCCCATTTTAATTTGGTGAAGATCTGATGAAGACTTTCAGAGATGGAGAACGGAACTCTTCAATAGACATCAGTAAATAAGGCCATTTAATAAGTCCCATTTTAATTTGGTGATGTTCTGATGAAGACTTTCGGAGATGGAAATTGAGAACTTCAAATTTTAAAGCAAAGAATAACG
This sequence comes from Yponomeuta evonymella, assembly GCA_963969515.1. Taxonomy (NCBI): domain Eukaryota; kingdom Metazoa; phylum Arthropoda; class Insecta; order Lepidoptera; family Yponomeutidae; genus Yponomeuta; species Yponomeuta evonymella. The sequence continues at coordinate 11,105,519 of OZ018346.1, forward strand.
AAAGTTAAGTTTTGATGTTGTAAACACTTTGTTCAAATAATTAATTCTATGTTTTTAAGAAACTTTAAAACAGTTTTTTTTAATCAGGCTTAAGCGACTGAAAGATTTCTTTTGATTTGATTTGCTAAAGATTAGGATAAAGAAGTTGAATTCTGGGGTAAGTTCAAGGTCAAACGTATTGGGCGCACTTTTCAGGGTTTATAACCGCCAACCAGTTTTTAGAGTTCCGTAGTGAAACAAGGCACTTTTACAGTTCTGCCAAGTCCGTCCGTTTGTCCATCTGTTAATGATGTCACAGAAAATTGCTACCACAAACACATGTTCATTCCTACGATCAACTTTTTACGGTTCCGTAGTCAACAAAGAACCTTTATAGTTTCACCACGTCCGTTTGTCTGTCTGTCCGTCTGTCTGTCCGCGGCTTAGCACAGAGAATATTAAGTACTGGAGAGCTGAAATTTGCTGTGGATATACATATTTATTACGCCGACAAAATGGCAGAATAAAATTCTAAAAAAAAAATTGTGTACCTCCCCTACATCTAAATTAAGCATGCAATTTTTTTTCGCCTTCACCGTAGAGTGCGGTATCGTTGGATTGGTCGTTAAAAAATATTGTTGGTGTAGGAAGACAATTTTTCGATTTAAGCTATAAGCGCAAATGTTTGTCAGAGTAGGGCGTCCCCTATCCCGCTCTGCCGGCTAAGCGGTTGACTGTAGAAACGTAAAAAAAATCAAGGCACATACAATAAACTTAAAAGGAAAACTATCACGGCTAAATAGGCTTCACAAGTTAACGAGTAAATAGGTAACCAACTTATAAAAGGGAAACTTCGTACAAAATCCATTTAAAATTACTTTGATGAAATTGTTAGTTTTATAAAGGAGATAAATACCCCTCTTTCTAAGGAACCCTACACTGCGCGTGGCCCAACACGCACGGTGTCGGTAATACATTATTTTTAGTCATAAGAACATCAATGGTACTGTAGTCTATTATGACACACTTTTTTATGTAGCCTATATACGTCCCACTTCAGAAATCAGGCCTTCTCTCAGAGAGATAGTATGGGCTTATTTAAGCACGCACGCCCACCGCAGATTGGCAATTTCAACCGCAGATTGGCAATAACAAGTGTGAACATCTCCAGACACTCAGGTTTCCTCACCTACATCTATATTTTAGATACTTTCATGAAATTCCAGGTATAATAATGAATATCCTACTCTTCTTTTTAACCGACTTAAAAAAGGAGGAGTTTCTCAATTCGTCGCGAATATTCCTTTTTTTTTTGCTATGTCCTCGTATAACTCCGTTAAATCTAAACCGATTTCGACAATTCTGTTTTTGTTCGAATAGATATATAACGTCCCATTGGTCCCATATTAATTTGGTGAAGATCTGATGAAGACTTTTGGAGATGGAGAACGAAACTCTTCAATGGACAGCAGTAAATAAGGCCTAATGGGGTCCATTCTTTAGTAATATGCATATCTATATTAATATAATATACATACTAATATTATAGCTTGTAAAGATGTTTGGATGTTTGTTACTCAATCACGCAATAACGGCTGAACGGATTTACATGAAACTTGGCATATAGATAGACAAAGACCTAAATTGAGACTTTTCTTAAAGTAATATGCGAATAAATGGAGCTATACAGAAAAATTCAGACGTCGAAGGTTAAATTATGGTTTTACTTGATTTTGTTTTCTCCCGCTCCACCACTTAAAATTGAAAAATATGTATTATTAATAAAAAATAAAACCCGACTTTAAAACACTACGGCACTAGGAAGTTAGAAATAATTTAAAAGAATACCTTTAAATTAGAAGTACGTATACACGTAGGTATTGTAGAAGTATAATTTGTAGTTGGTATCCAGTTTCATGACTGATTCTGGGCACCAACTCCAAATTATACTTTTTACTTATTACTATTATACGTTTTAAACTTTTTAGTGCTGTAGTGTTTTAAAGTCGATTTTTATTTTTTTTATTTTTACTGGTAAACAGTATGTTCAATTAATTAGCAATCTTTATGTCGTGTTGACAGCGGCTCTTAAATGAAAAGACAATGAGAAATTATATGCATAAGTAACAACTTCACCGTCATGTTAATAATAATTATATAAAATAATAAAATAATTTTATTATTGAACTAATAATAAAATGAAGGCGACTAAGGAAATAAATTACCAGAAGACGGGCAGCAGCGTCTTCCTGAGATTCCAACCGCATACTGCGATCGCCAACCCGCCTGCCACAGACCCGAAAACCATGAGGGAGGTCTATGTCCTGCAGTGGGCGTCAAATAGCTGATGATGATTGAACTAATCGTTTGTACATAATTCAAAGGCCAAGCCGCGGCTGAGCGCTAGCGTAAAATAATTTCAAACAACCTGCACAACCTACATATTCAAACAGTGTAAATACCTGTTCTTGGAGTTGCTCCTGCAACTCTCTTCAACTTTTCTGCTTTTTGTTCAATAATAATAACATGGAAGTACCGCGCCAAACCATATTTATAGGTAGAGATGCCCAGCACAGATAAGAAGCCCTTTTTTACAGATGGGTCCTAATATAGGTAAGAGTTAAAGATTAACAAGTCGATAAAGAAAAAAACCGAATTTCAAAATACACACTAAACCGAAACTATACTTGGTTAATTTGAACACTAAGTGGCGCTGACGGTATTCTTTATCGCCATGTGGTAATGTTCGTACTTGCAAATTAATGAGTTTGATGATTTCCTCGATCAACTGATCTCAATTAAATTTCTATGTGACGTATCTCGGATGTGTCTGAGACAGCCCCTTCCTACCACCTTTAAGGAATTATCGCTAAACATACATAAACATATATAAACGAATGGGGATCCTCCACCTTTTTTAAATCGGTAAAAATGAAAAGTTGCCCCTAAGAAGTATTTCCGAAATAACTGTACCTATCGCTGACATGTTTGTATTAGTAGCTCACAACAGTTCGACTAAAATCGACATTTTGTTTGTCGTGTTTAGGAACGATCCTATAGAAAATTAAGTAAGTAACATCGCCAGTTACTATAATATCCTTCTCAGTCCTAACCTTAAAAATAACAATTAGAAACCATTGATATTTTCAAGGTCAGGACTGAGGAGGATATAATCTACAAGGTACGTATTAAAATGTTCTTAATTGTACATCCGAAATCACATTATTATTTACAAGTTCATATTGAAATAACGCAAAACCTGAAAACCGTTTCTTCAGTATCGATAAATAAATTAAAACATTTGCAAAAAACAAAACTTTTAACTAATTTTGACTGAAAACTCTGAAATTCACCGCGCGCGAAGTTGTAAGTTGTTTTATATTGTATAAAAATAATAAAATAAATAATTAAGAATTTTTCATTTGTAAAAGCATTATCACATTTTGCGTTTTTTTCCAAAACACGTTGTATAATATAACTTTTCACAGTATTCTCCCGGGCATGTCCATGCTTTCTCAACCTGCTATTTGTTACCTATGTAGAAATATGTACCCTCAATTTGAATAACTCTGTCTCGCTCACGCTCACGCCAGGCACACTACCCGTTTCATTCTATCCCATTACTTTTATATTGTTCGCTAACTTTCTTGTTTGTATAAGCAAATACATTTGAAAGTTTGTATTTGTAGGTTGTTTGGTACAATAATGCTTATGTGTATGCTTTCTTAGAGTTTAAACACGTAAAGCTTTAACATTATTCAATATGTTCCTCTTCTTTGCTGTTGGATTACTGTAAGTATAAGTAATCAGTTTTAGCGTTGTAAACAAAAAAAAGATTTATTTCTTATGATTTAAATTAATCCACCGCAGCCAGATATACGAGTTTGTATCTATATTCCTCTTCATCCACAGATGACATATTATGGCTAGCTACGATTGCACAGCAGAGTAGATCTCATAACAGACTGATGTAGAAACGTAGCTATAGGATAGTTATTGTTATGAACCTCAATTCTCTCAACTGGGATGAGATTCTTTATCGAGTCGTGTAGTTTCGTGAAGCAATCTATTATGTTCGCCTGTGTGGGTAACAATGAGTATTTGGAACTGATGCTGTGTTCGTCCGATGATTTAAATTAAAGGGCTTTATTTCATAAACTTGTCTTTGAACTATATTAAAATATTATCTTTTCTTTGGAGATAATTTTATAATATCTGGTAAGTGACATATAGAAACCAATAGACGAGTTACAATCTCTATCAAAAACTACAGAAGTCTCAACCTCATGGAAATGTAGTAATCCAGCCTACCCCGTATCGTAAACTAATTATAACTAATTAATAAGGTTATATTAATATTGAGAGAGATAATACACAATTCAGAGAAAGCAACGCATTAGGTTCTATTCTATGAAACAATCCCTCTAAAAGTACTGGCGTACAACATTTGCGCGAGCGATTTGTCGGTTCGCGTGTTTTTAAAGCAAAGAGGGATTTGTCCCAAATGAGGCTGTATCTATTTTTTCATTTGACGGGGCCCGCGGGCTCCGTGAGTCCTGCACCCACATCCCGCGGCGCCGCCCCGCTCCGTTCGCGGTCGCCATGGAGACCAGCTCAAATGACGTATCGATCCCGCGTGGGGGGGCGGGGGGCACTCGCGTGGGGTGGCGCCGCTCCACCCGCCGGCTCCCTGCACCCCTGCACCCCTGCACCCCTGCCTCCCCCGACCGTTGGCCCATGCAAAATGACGGATGTAAAGTTTGGATATAGCTCCTTCATAGGAAATTATATTTTCATTAAATTAGATTGGGTCATGGTTTAGATTTTTTCAATGTATCTGGCCTGATTTGTAGCAGTTCAAACCCTGACGCCTTATTGCATAACTATACATAAACAGCTATGTACTTTAAAAAAACTTGCGTGTTTTATATGCTTTATGAATAACAAAAGAAAAAAACCGGCCAAGTGCGTGTCGGGCCACGCGCAATGTAGGGTTCAGTAGAACGAGGGTTTTTTTCTGCTTTAAGTAAGTAACAACTTCATCGAAGTAATTTTCAATGGATTTTGTACGAAAATTTACTTTTATAAGTTGGTTTGCCCTTTAAAGCTTAATATTTCCTACAGCTACAATATTTTTCAACGACCAATATACCCCACAAGATGGGGTAGACGAGAAAAAAAAATCATCCCCACTTTTCACGTTATGGAAGGTACAGCAAAAAAAAATCCAACATTTTATTATTTAACTTTGTCGGCGTGATAAATATGTATACACACACCAAATTACAGCTTTCTAGTACCACCGGTCTTTGCGCTAGGCCGTGGATGGACAGACACACAGACAGACAGACGGACATGGCGAAACTATATGGGTCCCTTGTCGGACTACGGAACCCTAAAAACAGCCCTTGCCTAGTAGAAGCTCTATCAAATCTTCTTTATTTTTATTATCTCTACGCCAATGTCCCACGGTGCTGTGTAGAAAGTATTAATAAAAGTTGTAATGCTGTACTTTTTTAGAAAAAACCGTGGAACGACTGGTGCTGTGGAGTATTTTAAGTATAAATATTACACAACACATACCTGCGATGATCTTGGTAGGGCGGCTGGCAAGAGCTGGATGAGCGTAGCCGAACCGTGCTCAATGGCGTGCTATAGGAGAGGCCTATGTCCAGCAGTGGACAAGCGTAGGCCGATGATGATGATGATGATGACATACCTGCAAATCACTTCAGTGAATAAAAAGCATTTACTTTTGATGAATACAATATACTGCAAGTAGGTTACATTTAACTAAAACATTGCCATATTTAAACGTCTCTTCGAAAATTTTGTTTCGAACATTAACATAATTAAGTGGTTCTCAAAGTTTTCCCATTATAAACTTAGCGAGAAATTTTATTTTTCCCTCAAGTCAGACATTGCTGTGTGAGTGTGTACAGACACGACAGCGAATTGGATTTTCCGTAGTGTGAGTAAACCTACTTTTATCGGGAGCACAAGGAAACCTTGGAGATTCATGAAATATTAATATTATGTATCTGAAAAAAACATTTCCTTGTTGTACTGTCTTTTTTAGTGTCGAATCTGGTTACAATTGGGTTTTGTGGACTAAAAACAATAAGTATCATGGCGAGTTAAATTGCTAAGCTTAGCGAGAATAAGTTTTGAAACGAGATACTTTATACTTTGACTAGTTATCGTATGGATACTTAGACCCATGCAGTGCCGGATTTGGGGACCTGGAGGCCGTGGAGTGGAGGCCATTAACTTATTTCCCGTTATCCATTATTTTTCGAAAAACAATTCCAAATCTAAATCATTTATTGCGAATATGGACCATACAGTTATTGAAACTATGTTAAAAGTTTATATAAAAGAAAAGCTTATAAACTCTGAAGATACAACTTTATTTATCTTCCGTCGAGTCTTGTAAACGATTATTGCCAAGAAATAACAGTACCTGGATGACCGAGCTTTGCTATGTATACGATGAAAAAAGGGGAAAAAAAGGAAAAATATAATCGAACTGAAGACAGGCTGAAACCGTCGTCCTCTGGTATAATATATATATTTCAATATACAAGAATTGCTCGTTTAAAGGTATTAGATTTCGTTCAACGAAGAATGCAGTAATTAGTTACAATAATATTTCGCTGAAATGTAGCCCGTTTTGTGATCCTATCGCCATTCGGAGCCTATTCTTTATAATTTCCATTTTTTATAAACAATCTTCAGTACATGAACTTTTGTAATTTCAATCTTCGGCAAGGATACGATATTATGTCTCTTGTTTTATTGTGTGCAATAAATAATATTCCTATCTTATCTTATCTTATCTTATCTTATCTTATCTTATCAATTATATTTTATTACATACATACATACGTAAACTCACGCCTGTATCCCACAGAGGTAGGCAGAGACCAGGGACTGCCACTTGCCACGATCCTGACAGATCACTTTCGCTTCCTCAACATTCATTTGTTTTAATAACTTCCTTTATTTAAAATTTGTGGTAGGCAAGATCTCACAAATTGCAGACCAGCCACTACCCGCTTTAAAATATGCTACAAGATTGTTTTAGGTCAACTACATACATACACATTTCAATAACTATCAACTTCTCCATAATCAGTAATTCGGCTTCACGCAAGGGCAGTCAAAAACAGACGCTGGGGTCAGGTTAGTTAAACATATTTTTAGTGTATGGGAGGATAGCAAGGACTGTCGTCTGTGACTTGTCGAGGTCATTTGACTGCGTAGACCATGAAACAGGAATAAATGGGAAAGGCTTAAAAGTTATAAGATCATATTTAGAAGGGAGGGTTAAAAAATCTGACATTAATACAACTAAATCTTTAGGCTTAGAGGTTAAGATAGAAGTACCACAGGTTAAGATAGACGTACCACATAGATCTATTTTAGGGCCATTCCCTTTCTTCGTATTTGCCGTTCACGGTTCCAACACTCATGTCACATTTGCATGTCACAAATCACAACACATGTCACATTTGCAGATGACACGTCACTTATTTTTAAAATTAAGAAACAATAAAATAACTATTAATACCAATGTTCTCTCTCTCAGGTACTAAATTGGTTCAATTCTAATAATTTATTGGTTAATTCATAAAAACCTGGCCAAGGGCGTGTCGGGCCACGCAACGTGAGTTCTGTAGAAAGAGGGGTTTTTTATCTGCTTTGCAGTACTAACAACTTCATCAAAGTAATTGTCCATGGATTTTGTACGAAGTTTTCCTTTTATAAGTTGATTGCCTATTACTCGTTAACAGTAAGAGTAAAGGCTGGTTTACATTTGCTAAATTTCCGTGCTATTTAAGCATTGATTTTTAAGCATGCTAAATAAAAGAGTGCTAAAAAAAGACGCCGATTTACATTTGCTATTCTTTTTTCATCATAAAAGATAGAAAATGCGAAGAAAGCACTCGCATTGCAAGTCGAAAATATGGAATCTCTAATAATTTTGCAAGCTGTTGAAATAATATCACAGTTATTGGCTGAACGCCTGAAAAACAGGATACTTAACAGATTAAAGTTTTTTAAATTTCTGCATACGCATTGTCTCTTAGAATTTTGTTTTTGTACTTTTCACTGTAGGAATCCCACGGGCACTCATGTTTTTCATATTCGTTTATTATTTTAATTGTTAAATCGCGTGTCCATTTTACTTGCGACGCCATTTTTGTTGCTTTTTTTTTTAAAGCACAGATCATGAATAAAAAATCTGACCATCAGTCAGATTTTTTTGCCTGCTAAAAAGGAAAGCGTATTTACATTTGCTAAATGCATGCTTTTTTAGTATGGTCTAAAAAAGCGTGCTAAAAAAGTATAAAAAAATAGCAAATGTAAACCAGCCATAAGAGTAAGAAATATTTTATCTATAAGTAGACATAACACCAGCTATACTAAACAATAGCTTCTAAGTGGTCATAAAGAAACATACATACACACACATATATGAACGCCGGACTCGATCGTACTCTATCTTTCTCCCTCTGAGAGAAGGTCTATTCTCTGCAATAGGCCGTATATAGGCTGCGTTTATGTATGCTGACATAAGATTTCATTCAACGCAAAACTTAGTGCAAAATAGAAATAATCTGAGCTATTCTACTGGTTTTAGTTTCAGTCATAACGTCTTCCCTCGATGCGAACTAAGAAATATAGAACCTTACAAGCAAAACCTGCACTAAATCACTAGTCTGCATTATTAAATTTTATGTTTGTGATCGTATTTTTATTGATGATATGAATGTTTTTACGATACAGTTATACAACTCGAGTAAATAGTAAGACTCCAGTATAAAGCCCCTAAAATCCGCAATTCCGGACATGTCATGTCAATTACAGTTTTACGAAATTTGTTTCAATATGTTTATCGATTCTGTGAGAAATGGCATTTGGAGGAAAGGCTTCTACCCAGCGGTGGGTTGATGATGATGATGAAGATTTAACACTCGTATTTCCAAAAATGTCAATTTGAGAAAAAATCAAACAACAAAAGTTGTTGTGATACACAAACTCTGATTGATTTATCAATTGTGCATTTTAGTTAAAAATATTTAACAAAAAATTGATTACATACAAAATTTGTATTGGCTAGGTATAGCAGGTCAGATCTAATTGCAAAGTCATCCATACTGTAAGTGAATAGGGTATACTCGTGTAAACATTGATCTGCGATCGACTTTACTGGAATGCTGCAAGGAGTTAGTAAGTATTATATATATTTACTATTGATGTGCTGTGGACTGTTTTAAAATAGTCGGTGCTACATTACTTTAAAGAACAGTCTTGCACTCGAAATAAGTGTGTCAGAAAATCAAGTACTTACAACAATCTAGCAGGGCCAAGGAACGCTATGAAATAAAACTTCAAGTTGAAAACATTTTAACGACATTCTATTATTATCTTATATAAAAAAAATCTCTTGTCACTGTGTTTGTTATCCAACTCCCCCAAAACGGCTTCACCGATTTTTATGATTTTTTTTGTGTATATTTGGTAGGTCTGAGATTAGGTCGTAGGCTAATTAATATGGCAAAAACAAATTAATTGCAATTGTGCCATTCGAAATTAATTGAGCGTGCATATTAGTAATGTAATGTTGCCATTCCGTTCGCGATATTTGTGACGTTCAAACTACAACATGCTTAGTGGTTTTCCATATCAAAACGTTATGCACAAGCAGCGTTAGAAACTGCCGGGTTTTTTTAACAGGTATCTGTTGGGATTGTTTTTATTTCCTGATAACGAGGGTCGTACCTAGTATCAATGTTTGACTAGTACAACCCACCTTTAATGACAACATCCCTAATGATTTCAGTGGTTAAGTTGTACAGATGAGGGCACTTCAATTTACATACCTGTTCAATAATCAGTTACGTTAAGGGCTACTTTGAAACAAAAATACCTGCTGTTGACCTGCTGTCGACCGTAAAGTACGGTCAGATGAAATATTGCGATATGCAAAAAATATAAGACTTCAATCTATGCCTTCATACTACTAATATTCAGTATTATCTATGTCCGTAAGAATAGTGCAGTTAAAATTTCTCTCAAACCGGTTTCTCGTTTAACGTACAAACTTACCGATGTTAGTCTATGGCAACGCAGACCGGTTGTTTGCTTGAGTTCAATACGTTTCTACAACGTGTTAATGAAACAATGCAAAACCTCAAAATCTGAATAAAAGCTCTCTATTTTTATTTTGGATTTTTCATAAGTACAATTAAGAAAAATAAAAAAAACTGAATTTTAAACTTTTGCTTAGTGTAAGTGGTTTATCCACAGATATATCTGTGGGTTTATCTATAAATACTGAAAAAACTGTTTTTAGGGTTAAATACATTTTTCAACCATTTTCATTACTTTGATTTTCAAGATTGTTTCATCCCACTTAAATCATAAATGTGTAATTTTGCGTTGTTTACATTTTTGAATTGAGCAGCTAAACGAATACATCACATCTGTTTCCAGGGTTTACCACTATGAAAACGAATTAAGGTCAATTCGGGCAAAGTCGTCAGGGGCTAGGGCGTCTTTTTGGAATATCGAAGAAACAAGGTCACTTAGTACTAACACGTACTACTGCCGCGTTCTGTCATCAATTTTTGCGCTACAGCTTCAACTTGGGAAGTACAGTTGTCACCACAAACGAAGTTGTAAGGAGTACCCGCCTCATTCAATTTTATCACTTTTTACGATTCCTCGTCAGGTATCACACGTGATTTTCAATCCAAATCTATGATCAGCCATTTCACGCCCACTGCAGGACATAGGCCTCCCTCATGGTTTTTCAAGTTTCCCGGTCTTGTGCCGCCCGCATTCAGCGACTCCCTGCCACCGTAACCAGCTGTCAGAACAGGCCTGAACTCTGCGTCGTCCGGTCCGCTGTCGCCAGGTCAGAACTTTTCTGCCCCAACGGCCATCAGTTCTCCGAGCTATGTGCCGCGCCCACTGCCACTTCAACTGAGCAATTCTTCGAGTATATTAGTAACTCGAGTTCTTCTGCGGATCTCCTCATTCCTGATTCGATCACCCTGTGAAACTCCTAACATAGCTCTCTCCATTGCTCGTTGGGCGACCTTGAGCCTTCTCATGAGGCCCATAGTCAACGACCAGGTGTCACATCCATAAGTCATCACTGGCAATACACATTGGTCTACACATTTGTCTTGAGACACTGAGGTATTTTGGACGCGAAAAAGGGTTTTAGTTTCCCAAACGCTGCCCATCCGAGTTGGATTCGACGAGTGATCTCTTTCTCGAAGTTGGACTTACCTAACTAGACTGTTTGTCCCAGGTATGCATAGTGGTCGATCACATCGAGGTCAGAGCCGCCAACGTTGATAGGAGTGGGTGCTACAAGGGAGTTTGACATTATCTTAGTCTTGTCCATGTTCATTTTGAGACCCACTCTGTTAGTAGCTCTGTTCAGGTCATTGAGCATTGAACTCAAATCTTCCAGGGTCTAAGCCATAATCACTATATCATCAGCGAATCGAAGGTGAGTGGTGTACTCGCCATTTATGTTGATGCCAGATCCTTCCCAGTCCAGAAGTTTCCATACGACTTCAAGTGCAGTTGTAAACAATTTCGGAAATATTACATCTCCCTGTCTCACTCATATCACATGACTGGGTTTCGTATTCTGATCCTGCAGTTGGACTAACATTGTGACGATTTTGTATGAGCACTTCAGCCCTTCGATGTAGCGATATTCGATTTGGCACCGCTGGAGAGATTGAAGTACTGCCCATATCTCGATCGAATCGAAGGCTTTTTCTAGTACACAAACGCTAAGCATCATCATCATCAGCCATTTGACGCCCACTGCAGGACACAGGCCTCCCTCATGGTTTTCATAACCATGAGGGGTTTTGCCATAATCGCCACGCTTGGCAGGCGGGTTGGCGATCGCAGTATGCGGTTGGAATCTCAGGAAGACGCTGCTGCCCGTCTCCTGGTAATTTATTTCCTTAGTCGCCTTCTACGACATCCACGGAAGGAAATGGAATCGCCGGCGCCACACACAACGCTAAGCATAGTTGAATATTATACTCATCTGTAAAATCTGCACGTGGTCCAAAGTACTAAAAGCCTTTTCGGAAACCGGTTTGTTCGAGGGGCTGGAAGTCATAGAGCTTGCGTGCGAGACGATTCGTAATGACTCTTGAGAACAGCCTCAGAAGTGAGATGGGTCTATAATTCTTTAATAGGGTTTTATCTACACTCATATCATAATCTTCAAATTAAGAATTCAAAGGTAAACACATATTGACAGGCTTTAAACAATACATAACTTTAAAGAAAAAAAAAAAGTGTAATATTTTTTTAAGTTATTTTTTTTAAAGTGTTGCTGTGATCACGGAACAAAACTGAAGTTTTTTTTTAATGTCAAACTGACTGACTATATGTCTCTATAAACTACGTACTACGTGACTCTATAAAAAACCTAATTTCATCGTGGTACCAAAAGTGCAACTAAAAATACCTATTGCGCGCGCAAAACTGAGTGCAGACGATTGAATGTCAAGATACTTTTGTCGAAATTGCGCCATTTTGTTTCAAAAATAACCGTATATTTATGTATAGTACAAAGCTTGTCAAACGTGTTTTCCTTTGATTCCTTACTTTGAAGATTAAGACATGAGTGTAGATAAAGTAGTGTATGAGACTGCACATAACTTGGTACTAAAACACTCGCGAATGCTATTAAAAAACTCGCCAAGGCTCGTTTTTTAAAATCTCGCTCGTGTTTTAATAACCCTCATTATGTGACAGTCACATAAACTACTATTATCACCTTTCTTAAAGAAAAGTTTCACCACACTTCTGTTTCATGGCTCTGGCGTTTTGCCTTCGAGAATGAGGGAATTAAATAACGTTTGGAAAATCCCTAAGAACCAGATTTCCTCCTATGTTTAATACTCAACACTAATTCCGTCATCACCCGGTGCCTTGATGTTCTAAAGCTGTTTGAAAGCCATTATCACGTACATGCTGATGTCCGGAATGTCCTCGGTGTAGTGTCGGTGGTTAGTCTAGCTCGAGGATCTTGGGCTAGATCCACTGCCCTGAGGCTAGGTCTGTATCAGGTTTTTGTGAAGACGTATATAACTGTCCAAAAAATCTTTCGACCTCAAAAAAGTTTGTGGTCACAGCCACTCAAAAATCGGCCAAGTTCGAATCGGAGTACATACAAAATGTTCACAAAATATATATTAATTTATAACCCTGACCAAAACTTCGTATAGTGTTATACATTAAAACACTTTTTGAAACTTGAATTTTGTCTCTAACCTTGGGTTAGTTATCCGGCTACGGAAAAAAGATAGTTGACATTTACATTTTGGGGTAAATGCGTCTGAGTGATTGGGGCTACTGCATCTAAGAGTGGGCAAAACATTCGGGGCTTTCAAAACGTTTATTTCTAGTTTTCTGTGAGGCACTGCCTAATTTATACCTACAGAAAATGTAGCGGCCGGAAAAAAAAAGTTTATAATCTTATTTCATATTTCCTTGTATTTATTAGGTCACAGGTGTTATGTACAATAAAATGTAATAAATTATTGATATTGATTAGATTTTATTACTTTATTTATAACAATAAATTTTTAAAGCATTGATTTTTAGTAGATACCTATTTCTTGTTTCTTTTGTAGAACGAACCTGAGAAAACTGTTTTTTTCAGGTTTTCAATACGTTACGGGCTTACAAAAAAAAAACCGTGGACAGGAATAACATGACCATTATAACAAAAGCTCTAGACTAAGTGTGAAATTGCATCCTAGCTGCTTATCAAGCGGTCAACCAATACAATATCCCTCGCACAATGAAAACAGATCGAGTGCTGTTTGAGTTTCACTAAATTTTTTTTGCTTACGTAAAATAAAATCTATAACTCTAAAAAAAACAGACTGAAGTACTGTATAAAGCTAGTTGACATTTACATTTTGGGGTAAATGCGTCTGAGTGATTGGGGCTACTGCATCTAAGAGTGGGCAAAACATTCGGGGCTTTCAAAACGTTTATTTCTAGTTTTCTCTGAGGCACTGCCTAATTTATACCTACAGAAAATGTAGCGGCCGGAAAAAAAAAAGTTTATAATCTTATTTCATATTTCCTTGTATTTATTAGGTCACAGGTGTTATGTACAATAAAATGTAATAAATTATTGATATTGATTAGATTTTATTACTTTATTTATAACAATAAATTTTTAAAGCATTGATTTTTAGTAGATACCTATTTCTTGTTTCTTTTGTAGAACGAACCTGAGAAAACTGTTTTTTTCAGGTTTTCAATACGTTACGGACTTACAAAAAAAAAACCGTGGACAGGAATAACATGACCATTATAACAAAAGCTCTTGACTAAGTGTGAAATTGCATCCTAGCTGCTTATCAAGCGGTCAACCAATACAATATCCCTCGCACAACGAAAACAGATCGAGTTCACTACATTTTTTTTGCTTACGTAAAATAAGATCTATAACTCTAAAAAAAACAGACTGAAGTACTGTATAAAGCCTTTTTGATTAAAATGTTTAGTTTCACGCAGTTTTTTTCATTTATCTTGACATAAGATGTGATGACGTAGGTCATGATTATGTACCCCTGAAATTTGAAATGGGGCAAATGTGTCTGCCAAACATTAGTCAAAAAGACGCAATAGCCCCTTCTCTAGTTTCTGCCCCAAGTCGCAAACGTATGCGTATATTTTTATCAGTGTGGTGTCCCAAGCAAAAAAGGATTTTTTTCAACATGTTCAACATGTTTCTCAATATTCTAATTGTTATTAGAAGCCCAAACAAATACTTTACCTCGGACTATAAACTTCCTTCTGATATGTTGAAAAATAAAGGTGCATTGGTTAACTAAAGACACATTTTCTAAGAAACGTGACTCTATTGCCCCGGTTGACCTTACTTTGTTTTTTAAGTTACGGCATTTCTGAATTTGTAGTAGAGCCAACAGCACATCAGTTTTAACATACGTGCACTCTAGAAGACATTGCAACAAAAATGTAAAGGTCCTGCCCTGCTGTCGACTGAACCATACGCTAACGGTGAACGAAAACATCATCTGAAACCTGAGTACCTAACTGAGATTTTCAGATAGGTAACTCGGTGCTTAAAAACACCAATCCGCGGTAAGTACGCGTGGTAATTAAGCCCATACTCTCTATCTCTATCTCTCTGAGAGAAGGTCTGTGACCTGCAGTGGGTCGTACAAAGGCTGCTTGCATAGTATACAAGTTAGCTTAGCTGAAGTTCACTCTACTTACTGAAAGTCTTACAAAGTCAGTTACACTGGGCAGCATGGGTAGTATGTACGATGACGCTAGTCGCGCGTCTTAAATGTCAAAAGTCGCGACTTTGCAGTACATTAATTGTAAAATTCTGACATTTTAGCGCCACAAAACGCATGACTCGTACCATGGTACTACCCAGGCAGGTATATTAAAATAGAGCAAGTTTAAAAGTGGATCAGTGCTGGCATAAGTGCAAAAAGATATCGTACCTGAACTACTAAATTTAACTTTCACTTCCTTAGTAAAGTTGACACAAACACAGGCCAATAAGTATTACGTACACTTGTCTATCTAGTGCTTAGGTAATAGTATTTCAATGTAACTCTGTCCAATAAGCATTTCAAAATATTGGATTCGCAATACTCAGTGGGTAACAATGCGAAATAAAACAATATTCGAACCTAGTGTCAAGTTAATAAGCGCTGGTAGGATCCAGAAATAAACACAACAGGGATAGGATAGATAAAACAATCAATTTGGTTGTTAATAAAGCACCCGCATACATGTCAAATAGTACAAATAGCATCGGTACCTTTCCTATTGGACCCAAATGTTAAGGGCCGTCATTTTAGTATGATTTGATATTTAATTTTGATCTCGTCCCAAATCACCTAGGGCAACTTTTGGATGGCTTTACATAGTTGAAGACAAAAAACCGGCCAAGGGTTCCGTAGAAACACGGGTTTTGTACCTACTTTATAGAACTAAAACTTCATCAATCTTCTCTTATCTTAGCCAATTTTTCAATGGAATTCGTATGAAGTTTTCTTTTCATAAGTTGGTCTCCTATTACTCCTTAACTTGTAAAGCTTACAATAAAGTAAAGCCCTGATAGTTTTCCTTTTAACTTCATTATAATTATGTGCTACTGCCCTGAATTTTTTCACTTTTCTACAATTAACGGTTTAGCCGGGAGAGGGGGTAAGAAGCCCTATTCCCACAAAAATTTGCGCTTTAAAGGCTAATATTTCGCAAACGAAAAGTGGTTTCCTTACGCTCACCATATTTTTAAGCGACCAATCCAACGATACCTCGCACTATGATATAGGCGAGAAAAAAATTGTATCCCTAATCTAGGTGTAGGGGTACCGCAATTTTTTTTCCAAGATTTTATTCTACTGTATGGCCTATTCCAATCTAAATTTCAGCTCTCTGGTACTTTTCGTATCTGTGCTAAGCCGCGGACAGACAGACACACGGACATGGCGAAACTATAAGGGTTCCTTGTTGACTACGGAACCCTTAAAAGGGTACAATGTGGATAGCCTAATTAGACTAGAGCGGAATATCTACAGACGGGACAGAGCGCGTCAGCCCCGCTTCCCCGCCCGCGCCCCCGCCCCCTCCAGCCTGGAATGCCCATTGTGTCTCCGGCAATAGCGATTTTGATTCCTACATACTGGTGTTTATGTCAAAACTACTACGACATGACTCTGAACCAACTTATGATTATCCCTCAGTTTAAACTTGTCTGAAATAATTGCTAGTTGTCGAACATAAAAGTAATTTATGCGCGTTGAGCTTTTATTAAAAATGATTTCCTTTACAAAACGTAGACATTATTTTCTTTGTATTCGATTGAAGCCTAGAAATGTTGCCTGCATAAAAACATGAATGCCATTACTTGAAGATAAATTGACCGTCATGCATGGCTTATAGGGTTATGAGATCATTTAGGTCATTTTATTACATATTATATTTTAAACATACAAAAGTCATGCCTACTTACCTACAATATACAACTCTCTTTATCCAGGTAGGTACAGTCTAGGACATCCACAGCGACACACGTCGTGCTTACAAGTTACAACACGCAGACCAACCCCCGCGCAATAAGAGCTAGGTTCCTACCGCAGGAGCTACCTGAAGTTGCGGACTCCAGATTAAACATAATACTAGAAGAGAAAGGTAAAAATCTCACATAGTTGTGCCAAAGTCATCACAAGTGCACGAGCTTTTAGACAGAGAGCTAAGCAGGCTGTACGTCGCGCGGAGACGGCTGTGTGAGTGGTTCGGTGCGAGCGTGTGAGTCGGTCATGTAACGCATAGTTGCACCGTGGGCTTTTTTATTATAATGTTGTAGTGAAGTTATTAGTGTAGGTTGAATCAGGCTGAAGAGAGGCTCACGATCCGTGGAGTGAGCGCAGCTGTCAAGGCCAAGCGCGGTCAGTCCTCCCGCGGGCCGCGCGCGGCTCTCAGACCGGTTCTACGATTTTTAATCTTTTCTTTTTCATTTTTGTGTATACTGGGCTCCGACTAAACATTGTTTGTAAGAGTCAGGGTCTCGGATTAAAGCTCGACTCGAGATGTTTGCGATTTAATAACTTATCATTCGGAGCCCTACGTAATAGGGGGTTTTGTGGTAGATGCGTAGTGTTGAGTGAGAGCAGGGCAGAGTAAAATTATTTCTCTGGTTAGATAGTCTTGAGATCTCTGTACTTAGCCTTTTAGTTGCGCCATTGTACTTAACAAGGCTGTGAGTTTCTCCAGTCAGCTTTTTCTTTCCAGAAAGGCAGTAAAGCTCTGTTGTTACCGCATAGTCCTTTTGCGTGAGTGATGATTTAACTTATTTGTCGAAAAAAATACTTATTTCTTAGATTGCAAGGCACACATACCCACTGATTTGCTCTACAATCAAACAAATAAGTAAATATTTGACGAAAATCGGATTGTCACTCTTTTGCATCAAGGCCTATCCCCCGAACTTTCGGCGATAAATTGGCTTTGCGTTACTTACAACTGAATTCGTTTATTTAATAGTTTAGCCAAAATATAACTGTAGTTGCCATTGTGCTCTAAAGTTTCAAAAACAATAATCATATTTCTTATGACTAAAATGTGTACGAAGTCGTTATTTCTGACATTACATTTAATTGTAGTGCAATTTGAAACACAATAAATACCAGAGTTGGTAGAGGGCAGGCCTCTGCAGTACTGCACCTATTCTTCCTTACAGTACGATAAATATATTGTCTGGAAGCGATTGCTTTTAGTAACGAAATCGCCGCTTGTACTACTCCTAGGGTAATAAAAACAATTGTTTCTACTCAATGGTATCCAATAGTGTTCTTTCTAGTGTTTACGTGTACCTATCTATTAGTGACAGATAGGCACACATAAAAACTAGAAAGATCGAATGTCGACAGCAGATTAACCACTTCATTTTAGTTGCAAAGTCGCTCGTAACGTAACGGAGTAGAGTGCACGCGTTTTATACAAAGCATGTATTGATTTTATACAGTTACCAATCCATTAAACCATTTTACTTTAGAAAACTATATAAAATATAAATTGAAACACTTGTGTTTAACTTTAGTTCATGGGCACGAACTTAGAATTACTTACTACTTTGTGATTCTGTATAATTCTAATTACCTAAGTCGTCATAAGACGATGATTTTTTACATAATCATACGAGTGTTGAGCTCGGCCGCCTCAGATACAAGGTTTAGTCTATTTATAAATCTACGTTTATTTTTACAGAATGTTTGTTTTCTCTCATTTCGTCGACGGTTAGCAGATGGTGCATCCAGTGCCCACACTGTATGGTTTCGTTTCGTAACAGATATAAACAGTGTTCCCCCCATGCGTGGAATTCCTGCATGCACTCCAGTGGCATGGTATCATTCCACTGTTGTTACAGTAGGGTACAGTCGACACCACATCAGCGTCACTCGTCACGTAGCTCAGTAGTGGAGTGCAAACGTGTACAGGTTGATGTGCTGTCGACTGTACTGCACGTTTAATTCTCTGAAGGGGTTTCCCTGTGTGAAACTTTAATGGAGCGTCCGCAATAAGACTTTACGTTTTATATGCCTTTCATTAAAATGCCCATAAAGCTATTTATATTCATTGAGTAGTTTTAAATAATGTATTAAATATATTCTTTAAGTACTTACCCCAGTAGTTTTGAATAATGTTATACTAACGTGTTTTTTGTTTCAATGAGCAGTACTTTGTACATACTTCATAATTAATGAAAGTATTTTAGCCATCTTAAAAACATCGTATGGCTAGGCACACATTCGCTTAAATCTCCGTCAAATCCAAACCGATTATTTCCATTTCGTTTTTGCTCGAAAGGATTACCTCAAAAATGTGCAATTACTGAAATGTGTCAACTATAGTTTTTGATTTATAACCTTTCTTTTAGAACCTTAAAAAATATAGGCACAGTCTACGTCTTAGATTAGGTACGGTTGTTAAATTTACCACAAAGGTGGTGGCGATACATTATGCTTAAAACCTTTGTGTTAAATCAACAAAGTGGATATTATTAGAGCGATTTTAAACTTAGGTACACCGATATATCAAATAATAAATCGGAGAAAAACTCAAAGAGCAAAATTTGTTGTAAAACACAAACTGTAACGGTAACCCTGTATAACTCCCGGCACATAACTTGACCATAATACTGAAATTACTGACTGCGCTCGTCTGACTGACTCGTCTATAGTTAGGGGTCTCATTGGCGGGGGGACGCGGTATTTGATTTCTAATTCTTCAGATTTTAATTTAATAAATTGCACAATTGTTTTTTTGTTCTTAAGTGGCCGTAATTAAGTACAATACAACAAACTCAACTCGATTTTTGGTCAAGTTATATGCCGAGCATTTTAACCTCATTTGGTCACCAAATATTAAATATGTATAACAATACTGACAATAACGCATGTGTGGCTACTTCGTACTCAATGAAATCTGTGTTTTAGTGCCTTTTTGGTGATGGTTTTTTTATAATGAGAATTATTTTTTTATTAACATAGCTATAAAGTATTACTTTCTCCAATGAGTAACTACTTACGTAGAAAAAATGGGTAATATTTTATAATTTAAAGTGAATATAAAATAGCGGCAAGAATTCAGTAAATATATTTAATTGCGAACTCTTACATTCTTCAACAGAGTTCATGCTCTGCTAGGCATGTATCACTTATGTACCGTCCAAGCGTTGAAATGGAGAAACATCGGCGAACCAAGAACAATGGTGTATTATGTGGTAATATTGGAAATATATTCGTTGCCTGACTTCGGAAAAAAGCATCTAAACAAATCTTTGCATTGTTATACTTAATGCAGGCCGAGCCTTGTTATTATTGTGCCCTTCAATAGTGAGATTTATAGTGATGTTTCGCTTATAGAAGTCCTATTCTTTTTAGTGGAAAAAATTTTTGTTCGGAGGACATTTTTACATAAGAAATTTTATTTTACGGTAACTGAAAGCTATCTAAGTAATTTTTTTTTTAATTCAGTCAATTTAAATACCTTTATTTAAGTACAGTACTACTTTTAATCAAATTGCTTTAGCTCTGTTTTTATAACACGGTGTAGAGAAATATAAGACAAAGACAAATAGCCAATGTATCTTCTCTTATCTTAATTTCTACTCTTTTTTGTCAAGCAATACACCGGTTCACACATCAGCCTCACTCAGCCAAATGAAAAAGAAGAAAGACAAGCTGCAATCAATCAATCAAGTGAAACATTGGAAAAAAACCGGACAACCGCGAGTCGGACTCGCCGAGGGTTCCGTACAAATTTCTTACATCATACTATAAATAGTTCAGGAATCGCGTCTCGCAGTTTTTCCGAGTGTTTCCCGAACTTCAAAAACTATTTTTAGTATTTAATAAAAAATGTATAGTTTCAGATTTTTTCCTGTGCTTGTAGTATAAGAAGGTATTACTTGCCAAATTTTGTAGTTCTACGGAATGTAACCTATAAATTTTGATTCCCTTGAGTGTCAACATACGTTTTTTTGCGGCATAAAAAGCCGTATCTTATTTTTACGTTAATTTAGACGTTTGAGTTTTTCACAGCTTCCAGGATCTATAGACTTAGGTACCTATATGGTTTTAATTTCAACTCGATACCTCCACGCGTTCCCGAGATAAAGGGTCTTGACAGACAGATGGATGGACGGACGGACAGACGGACACCAAAGTGATCCTATAAGGGTTCCGTGGATAGATAGATAGATAGATAGAATATTCTTTATTGTACACTGGGATTACATTAACAGAAATTCAATAAATCACAAAGAAACCACACCCTAAAAAGAATTAATTTTATTATTTTCCTTTACATTCTGTGACTAGCATACACAATTACAGATGTCTACATGTTTAGTACAACTTCAAATCACAACTACTACGAACTAAGTACAGTGCAGATCAACCCCTAACATAACTGATTAGAGTGCACGCACGTAAAGGCTGATGTGCTCACTGTACTTGACGTGACGCGCGAATAAATTTTTATTCCATTTTACAATTCATTTTGAATTCGCTAATTATTTTACAACGTAATACATACTTGAACTGGGAAGAGGCGTTAGACAAAGAAGAAAAATAAGTAATACATACAAAATTCATAGTAAAAAAAACTAAACAACTCGCTCTTGTCGGTAATGCACTGAAAAAAAAAATTCAGTGGCGAAGCACAAAAGAGTGGCTTAGTCGCTATGTTTGTCCACTCGTTAAATTTGGAAATGCATGTGAACCGAGAAATCTAAATTCTGGATATTACGTGGAGGCCTAAAAAACCTTAACTTAAAATTATCGACCAAGATATGGAATATATGCATTTTCCGCCAACTTGAAAAAAAGGGTTAAATTAGTTTTTAGGGTTTCGTACCCAAAGGATAAGAGACCAACAACAAAGACTCCAGACAATTATTGCGATACAAAATAAATAAATAAACCAGCCAAATTATGAATCGAACACATGAGATTTATTAAACAAATATTTTATTGTATGTTAAAAAATAATCATTAAAGGCGGTCATACTTTTTTTATATTTGTCGTCGTTTTGAATAAGAATAAGTTCCTCCGCGGTAGACTCTTCGAGTCATGAAGACTCTTGAAACGCAAGAAATTATGCTTTGATGGTCGAAACATCATCACCAGCATCATCGTTGTCGTTGAATAGAATGTCGACTCTGGCTTCGTTGTTGCTTGTTGGCCCACTACAATGCAGGCAAGTATCGGAGCAACAAATTTTTAGCTTTTTCGATCGATATCTCAATAACGATGAACGATAGATGAAACGTAAAAAAGCAACAAAAGTATTGCATCAACATTTTTATATCTCAACGAAGAACCGAGTTAATGTCAAAAAACATAATTTAACCCTTTTCTAAGATGGCCATTTCCAGGAAAATGCACATAGGAAATCTTACTCGACAATTTGAAGTTAAGCTTTTCTAGACACTCCCAAACGTAGAGTCATGTGGGGCAATTGTGCGTAAATTTTCTCCAAACTAGTGTTTAAATTAAACGATAAGCATAAAAGGAAAATAAAAATTTGTATCTGATATTTATTTAGGTAACAATTCAATCAAGAAATAAAAAATAAAACCTTGGCACTGCGGAAAAAACCGGTTTAATCCAAACAACTCAAAATGTGCACACTTACCACATACTGCGCGTAAGTGTGCGTAACTAAAGGTAGTTTGTGGATTTTTATTCCTCTAAGCAGACTAATTTTATTAATACTTACATAACTTGATTAAGACAACATAGTGTTAAATTTTATCTTAAATAAAAAGATCAAATCCATTACTAATAGAAAAAATCGTTGACTTGTAACAATCTCTGCCGTCACAGCAAATTTTACCATTACTGTACAGGATTCTTAATATTTTCTTTTTTAAGTAAATGAAATATACCATCTGGGTTTTTCTTGCATAAACTAATTCTCCACCAATATAACTTTATTTTGCCTAAACATATCACAAACTTCCCCCTCCCCATTCATAAATAAAGAGGTTGCGCACACTTACCCGCTGCGCACACTTACCGCTGCGCACCCCACACGACTCTAATATCCAAAATTTTGCCTTCTTGGTTCACATGCATTTTCTAACACGTTTTTTGCGACGTAATGACTGGGCTATGTCTAAATTAATGAAAATCAGAGCCACGAAATGTACCAAGTATATCGAAAAGCGCCCCACGCTTTTTGGCTTAGCCGCTGAATATTATTTCTCTTTTTTTCAATGCATTATCGATTAAAGTGTTTTTTACTATTTTTTTAACTATAATTTATCTATGTATCACCTTGTTCTAGCTAGGTTATTATTATTATTATTACTACTCTGCCTACAGATAAAAATAAAAAAACAGCTAATTTAATATGGATGGTTCTTAGTAAGCTGACATTGGTACAGCCATTTCTAAAATCACCAGCTCCAATGATACTGATATTGGGTTTTCACTCACTACTTTAGGTAGAGACGAGCAGATGTATTGTTTTGCTGTTATTGCTCGGTTAACCCAAGATAGATAGATAGAGAACACTTTATTGCACAACCAGGTGAAAGATATTACAAATAGTTTCTTATATCTAAGTAGTGGTATACAATTGGTGGTCTTATCGCTTAGAGCGATCTCTTCCAGACAACCTTAGGATGGAGTGGATTGCAGCAAGAATATGGTCAGTAGATGGATGTAGATAAATAAGAGAATCTGAAATGCTATGTGAAGTAATAAATATGTATAGCGAGATATTACAAGAATATAAGTACTTATAATTACGAGTACATATTGTACCAATAATATACTTACATGAATACCTAAAACTAAATACAACATTAAATATATATAAGCAGCAGTTTACATGTACATAGTATACATGAGTAGCTACAAAATAAGTATATATTTAAATATATATAAGCAACAGTTTACAGTTCAAACAGTGAGGTAGTGAGATTTCACCAATGCCTTAAAACAAGACAAGGACTTTGCTTTTCTAACCTCCACGGGCAGGTTATTCCATAAATAGACTGCCCGAACCGTGAAGGAGGTGCCATATAATTTGGTACTATGGGGTGGAGTTTAAGGAGAAGGTTTTGGGATGAGCGAAGAGTCAGACTGTGGGAAGAATGGAGAAACTCGAAACGCTCTTTGAGAAAGAAAGGGACTGAAAAATGTTTTGCCTCTCGCTCACACAATATAAATGTCAATATTGGATAAGCGGGAACGATCCCTTTCTTTGTTACCACTGTTGGTTTTAACATGTGTTAAAGCGTACTCTTCAATTAGCTTCACTTGTATGTAAATGACAAACTAACTAGTCTTCCTTCCTTCCGTCCTTCCACCTTTCCTCTCTCTCTGCCTACCTTTCACCACTTCTTTATCTCCTTCTTTCTAACTCAATGTCATTTTCTTAACTTGAGAAACTAACAGCTTT
This sequence comes from Yponomeuta evonymella, assembly GCA_963969515.1. NCBI lineage: Eukaryota > Metazoa > Arthropoda > Insecta > Lepidoptera > Yponomeutidae > Yponomeuta > Yponomeuta evonymella. Next base: position 11,130,033 of record OZ018346.1, read on the forward strand.
GACGTTCATTAAATAAACATTATTATTATTATACTTTATTGCACACAAGACATTTAACAGGACATTTTGTTTTTTTAGTGAATAATATTTTTGACTTTGACTATACTGTTAGGAGTGTTTAACCGAAGGGCAGAATAAAAAGTACCCGAAAGCGCCGTGCGCGCATGCGGCGACTAACACTGTTGTTGATGAAGCGAAAGACGTTTGTTACCTACCCCTCCGGGCCACAGGCGAGTGTTTATGTATGCATCTAAGCTAACAAACTTTGATATTTCACTGTCTTATTGTCTTAGTGGTCCATTTAAATCAATCTTGTTTACTTACTTAAACTTTTATTTAGACGAAAATATCCCACAAGCCGGACCAATACTTGTAGGATCGAGGGATATTTTTTATGATATCCCGTTTAGGAATACTGGATTGAGTAAGACAGCGGTTAACCTCTCTGAGAAGACCTCTCCGCACCCGTAGCCCGTACGCAGACAAGGGTCTTTTAAAAATGGACGTTTTATAAAAGGCTTCGGGCTAGCAACTTGTCGGGGTCATAACCTGTTTGCGACCCCTCACTTAGGAGGCTATACGTTATGGTAGTATCAAACAATTATGTTAGTCGAAATAAAAATGTGAAAAGAGATTGGAAGAGAGAATAATGATCTAGATGGTCAATCTTGTGGACATTAGTATGTACTGCTACTACTCATACTTACTTGGAGTGGACATTAGTATGTACTTGAAACGATCAAAATTATGGTCTAGTTGTAATCAGTTGTCAAATAATGAGGAGGGAAACCGTCGCATTACGTTTCCCTTAACAAATAAAAAACGAATTACTGCCTTAGTAGTCGATTTGTCTTTGGCAAGAGAATTTGATTTGTTGAAATGATGGCTCGGCCGTTGTTTTATGTAGAGACCCCGTGCCCAGGGCTGCACTGCCCGTGGATATTGTTAAGGCACACAATACAAGTGCAGCGGGGCGATGTGCCTTGTGAAATGTTGCACGACTACTTTTTTCGTCTGGATGTTAGACTCTCTATACTTGTTTTTTGAGCCGCGAGCTCGAGATGTACGGGTTTATCTGTTTAAAATTTATTAACATCGAGAAACAATTTAAAAGGTTTTCTTTTCTTGATGAATGGAAATGTATTTACGAATGCTGATTATTTTTTATGATAGAGGCTTTGCCTTGGGATTTTCAACTACATTATATAAGCAGTTTAAGTACGTACCACTGCACGGGCACAGGCCTTCTCTCAGAGAGAGACTAAGCCTAAATATTACAATAAAAACGTGTTTGCATGTTACTGTACTGTATTCCTTTTCGTGTGAATTCTTATTTATAAACATAATTTATAATTGAATTTTAACGGATATTTACTCGTTTACTTTTCCATTTTACAATTTTCCGACGTTTCGGTACTTTTGCAAGTGCCGTGGTCTCGGTAGACTGAGGTGGCAGGCGTCTTTTTGAAAGCATTAACTGTTAGTTTACTACCCTCGGCAAAAATTATTAAGTTACGTTCGAAAAATATTTTGGCAAATTTTTTAATTGAAATTGACATTACAATAATTTTGTATAAACTCAAAAATACTGATTATTATTCAGTTTTATTATGTGTAGTGCTCGTGTTAACCTCAGAAAATACTATAATTTATAGTTAAAAAATAATTTATTTACTAACATGTTCAATGTTTTTAATTGATTTTCAACATAAGTCCTTTGTTAGGCTTGATTAACAAACATTCATATTACATGTTGTTTCATGTAAATCCCCCAGAATCAAAGCTTTTTAAGTAATGTAAATAAAACATAATTATACAAAACAACCTCCTCTCCAACTCGACTAGTGGGGTGGCCCGCCCCGCGCCCTTTATTCGAAAGTACTATACAGTACCTACCTACGTACCAACATACCAACAAATTTAGTTAAGACCACGCTGTAGCGACAAAATCCCATACGAGCCGAATTAGAATGAAACAAAGACATATCGAAGTAAGCAAATGGTTTTTGTTGTGAAAAAAATTAACAAGAAAGAACTTAGCTAGCGTTTCAACAAAAACCTTAAAACAAAAACAAAGTCACCCAAGCTAGTAGAGTGTACAGTGCACAGCAATTATCAACCTCTCAATTTTATTGTGCGTGCACTCTACTCATGTACGTTCGAAATGTAAAGGTTGATGCGCTGTCGACTGTAAGATGGCGGATGTGAAGTTTGATGTACTGTCATGAGAACTTTCTTTTGGTATCGGTGCCTAAGTTCAATTGACAACACTGCTGCTCCATGCTACATGCGTGCACTCAAAAGAGTGCAGAATTATTATAAAAATAGCTAATTAATAGACTTTTAAGGTGTGGTACATTGTCGTCCTTAGTTCTGAAAGATATAGTTGCAAAGTCACCTAGGAGTAGTAAGTAACATAGGAGCAATGCTCAATGCACATTGGCCCCATGCTATATGCGTGAACAAGTAAACCTAAATGAAGAAAATTAAACCTAGGTTATATCAAGAGTGCTTAGGTACATGATCAACAAGCGTTTTCAGTAATAAGTTAAGTTCAAAAGGAACGGAGAAAACATCAGTGAAATAGGATAAAAACAACGCGATACATGAGCACTTAAGACACATTTGGAACCTGGTAAAAGTCGACCTAAATGAAGATAACTAAACCTAGGTGATCAGCAGAGTATAAAGTAATCAACAAGCTTTCACTAATAAATCGTAATACGATTACGATGCATGAGTAGCCAGAGCACTTTCTCGAAAATGGGCCAAAGTAAGCTCACGTAATACACATTGCGATAAAAGCCTCTGGCAGGCATACGTAGAAAGGAGAGAAAAAGACATTTTATTATTCAAATAACATTTTACAAATGTTTATTTGATTTTTTCAGTTGAAAATTGGAGTAAAATAAAATGAAGGAGCGTCCCGGGCCGGGACGGAACGGAGAATAACACATGGGGTGCAGCGGAGGGTGCGGTGGGGGGGAGGGCCGCTGAAAAGTGCGCGGGTGGGGCTGAGCAAACTCGCGGGGACACTCAACTGCGGCCGCCACCGCATTTTCATTAGGAACCTTTCTTGATTCTATCCGAGTAAAATAAAAACAAACTTCGATAGGCACAGGGTAAGTCTGCGAGTGATCTCTTATCTAATATTGGATTGACGTTCATGACCTGGATATATTTATGGATTAATGAGATGGTATAGTAAAAATATCTATGTGTAAAGGCTTACTATTCTGTTGAGGAATATCTGGACGAACAACCGAATTGACATTTATTTATTATCTATGATTATTAATATTTTAATTTTTGATTTATTTGATTGATTGATTTATTTAAATTTATTTGTTATGAGACTAATTTTTATTATTAAGCATCTGCTTAGATCTTGTATTACTTTTTTGACGATGTTGTTACCTAAACTGAATAAATGAATATGAATATTAATATGAATATTATAAATTACAATTTAATTGACCAACGCAGAAAACTCTATGTTTTCTGAAGCAGAATAAATTTTCGAATAAAAATTCCGACGGGTTTTCTGAAATCTAGTCATCCACATAAGATAAGATAAGATAAGAATATTCTTTATTGTACCAGGAAAAACACAAACATGAAATGTTTACAAAAATGCAGTACAATTGGCGGCCTTATTGCTTGTTGTTGTTGAAGGAAAAGTGAGACGGGTAGTAGGTGCAAATATGAACATATTTATCCTATAAAATTTTTATTTATATAAAAAACTGGTCAAGTGCAAGTCTAGTTCCGTAAATATACCAAAAAAACGTGACTTCTATAGCGGGAGTCAGACTCACACTTCATCATCATCATCATCAGTCCCTTGACGCCCACTGCAGGACATAGGCCTCCCTCATGGTTTTCATAACCATGAGGGGTTTTGCCATAATCGCCACGCATGGCAGGCGGGTTGGCGATCACAGTATGCGGCTGGAATCTCAGGAAGACGCTGCTGCCCGTCTCCTGGTAATCGATTTCCTTAGTCGCCTTCTACGACATCCACGGGAGGAAATGGAGTGACGCTATTTTTAATCCGGCGCCACACTAGTATATAATTTCCTTTTTACGACAGAGCAAAAAAATACAAAAAATAATTACTTTTCTTGTATTGTAGGTACCTTTATTTTTTACTTTTTGCATATTTTATTATTATTGTCTAGGAATCCGAAGTAATGTCACATTCTATGAGAAAATTACTACTAGCAACCAGTTATGCTTAGAGAAGACCCAAACAGATAGACGCTGTAATAGTAATGGGGTCGTAGGTCCATTCTTTGGATACGGAACCCTAAAAACAAACTAAGTTAGCAATAAAATATGCTTAATAAAATATTATGGTTAGGTAAGATAAACAGACGCACGTCCCAAAGAAAAAACTATGTTTTCAAGAAAAATTAATTTAATAAATATTCGCTAAAACAGCTAGACAGTGGAAGCTTATGAGTTATGCCCGAACCTCTAAAGAACAGTAAAAAGAAACAATACCAAAAAGATAAGATTACGGGGAAAGTGTGTTACATTCACGTTTCAATGAATAGGCATCCGGTCGTAAATCTTGCTTAAGGTACACACTAAAGATAACTATGAGTGGTAAGTCATAATGATTTACTTACTTATGTTAAATACAACAGACACAAAAGTTTCAGTTTGTTTACAGTTCTAAAACTTTACCATTTTTAGGGTTCCGTAGTCCGACAAGGAAACCTTATGGGTTCGCCATGGTCGTCTGTCTGTCTGTCTGTCTGTCCGTCCGCGGCCTAGCGCAAAGACGGGTGGTACTAGTAAGCTGTAATTTGGTATGTGTATACATATTTATCACGCCGACAAAATTAAACAATAAAATGTTGGAAAAAAAAATTTTTTACTGTAGTTCCCCTAACATGAAAAGTGGGGATGATTTTTTTTTTCTAGTCTACTAGGTCTACCACATCATGTGGGGCATCGTTGGATTGGTCGTTGAAAAATATTATGGGTGAAGACCATTTTTTGATTTAGGGTTCCATTTGCGAAATATTAAGCTTAAAAGCGCAATTTTTTGTCCGAGTAGGGAGTCCACCCCTCCCCTGGCTAAACGGTTGATTGTAGAATCGGGAAATAATTCACGGTAGTAGCACATATAATGAACTTAAAAGGAAAAGTATCACGGCTGAGTAGGGTTGTAGGGTGTAGGGTGTCTAGTGATGAATAATCGCCGCAAGTCAAACCTGGATGAGTCCCATATTACGCGCACCAAATGCTAATAAATCCTAATATTTCTATATTAGGATGCATAAACTATTTTTACGTTCCGTTCAACCTTACAACATTTTATAGAAATCGGTTATCAATGGCAATTGTGAAATACAATTTTATGAACATTATTTAGGCAGGTATCACTATGCTTCACATGGCTTCATAGAATTGTATGATATTAGTATATAAGTAGTGGCAACGCGGTCAGTAGAACGCTTGCCTTACATTGAAGAGGTCGTGAGTTCGAACCCGGCGTGCCTTTGTTTTCTAAACTACGTATATTTATGTAGTAGCAATACCACTCGCTAACGGTGAAGAAAAACGACGTAAGCCTGGGTGCCTGAGGTATTCATATACTTTAGGACTTGAAATCGCCACGGTGGGCACGCGTGGTAATTAAGCCCCTACTCTCTCTGAGAGAAGGACTACTAGGCTGACTCGTCAAACGTTGTTTTGCCATATTAATAACCCGACGACCTATTCTCAGACCTACCAAATATGCAAAAAAACTCTCATTAAAATTGGTGAAGCCGTCTCAGAGGAGTTCGATAACAAACACTGTGACACGAGATTTTTATATATCAGATATAAATTATTTCACCCACAAGTCGAAATAAAAAAAATTAAATAAAAATTCTCACAGGCTGTCGTTGAACGTCCCTCCAGTATGTACTCTCAAATAGGGGAACAAGCATTTTAGCATTACCCCCGTGCACAACTCTTCCCGGGGGGAGGGGGTGGGCCCACGGCGACGTAAAAATCAATATGCCGGAGTTGTTAAATCACGCTTATAAACGAACACTCGTCTTCGTTTCATTACTAAAATTGCTTCGTGCAGGAGTTTAGTTCTCATAACGATTCGTCTAGAAAACTTTTTGTGAAAAACCACCCCTGATGGGAAAGCTTCAATCTCCCTCGGGTATGCCTCGGGGTACCTTTATGCAGAAAAAAACATGTTTTTGTAATAAAGATGGAGTTACAATGTTACGGTGATCTGTGAGCTCGGAAATATTATATCCTCTCAGTTTCAACGAGTGTCCCGCTTTCATGCTGTGAGTTCTCGAGCTCAGAGAAGGCTCAGAGTTCGGTAATAAACATCCAAAAGGTAAAGCAGTCGTAGCGCGGGGTCGGTAGGGTAGGAGTCGGGTTCGAACCCCAGCAAATGTACCAATGACTTTGTTTTTTAAGTTACGTACATTTGTGAATTTGTAGTAGCAATACAACTAGCTAACTGTAAAGGAAAACATCATGAGGAAACCTGAGTGCCTGAGATGTTCACATACCTCAGCACTTGAAATTGACGATTCGCGGTATGCTTGCATGGTAATTAAGCCCATACTCTCTTTCTCTCAGAGAAAGCCTAGAGAGGGACGTACATAGGTTGAATTATTAGACCTCTATCTATCTATCTTAACCGACCATAACCAGTTAATGGGAACAAATTATGGGACCACGAGAAAACACCCCTACAGGCCACAGGCACAGGCCTTTTCTCTTTCACACCAACAGGACAGGATCAGGCTGATCAGGTCCTTTACCAGTCTCGTCCAGTGACTTCCAGAAGCTGTCAGTGTTATTGGCCCACCGACCTAGTGATCTTCCCTCAGAGAGTTGAACTGTTCCTGGCCACCAGGGGGCTCAGTGGCGGTGGAAGTCCACCGTCCACCATCCCGCCTAAATTAATGCCCTACTCATCTCAATTTTAGCTTTGTAATTGGTTTGTCTACATGAAGATGTAGGCCGACTGCCGCCCTGGAAGCCCTGTTGAACCTCAGACCTCTACACCTACACGTTCAACAAGAAGCAGCCAGCGCTGCCCTACGGCTTCGGACAGCTGGACTATGGAAACAGAACAGCTGTTTTGCACACACACAAATCTTGTCAGCTGCTGTTTCGGACCAGCCCATGATGGAGGCGGCGTGCGACAGGATACCTCACACCTATATCTTCGACAAGAAATACAGGGTACAACTACAACAGGAGCCAGCCGACTACTCGGGTATACACGAAGTCAGAGTGTATACGGACGGCTCTAAAACCGAAACAGGAACGGGCGCAGGAGCTTTCTCCAATGAACTAAACCTAAAAATGTCTACAACCCTTGGCACCCTGAACACAATTTTTCAGGCAGAATGCATAGGTATAACAAGAGCAGTCGCACTGTTGAATACAAGAAATGTGCAAGACTATGCAATACGTATAGTCTCGGACAGTGCCTCAGTCCTACAAGCACTTAACAGCAATCTCACTAACAACAGCCTGATACTAGAGTGTCACCATGAGTTGGAAAAACTGTCAATAAACAACCGAGTCACCTTACAGTGGATAAAGGGCCACAGCGGCTCCTTGGGCAATGATGCTGCGGATGAACTCGCTAGAAGAGGCTCGGAAACTACAGTGGAAGGACCCGAACCCCTGATCCCACTCCCATACAACCAGCTTAGGAAATGGCTGAGGTCACGAACAGAAAGCCAGCATGCTGAACTTTGGAGAACGGAAACCAAATGCAGACAAGCCAAGGAGGCTCTACCGACGATTTCGAAACGTCTTTCACGTAGCCTGCTGCGTCTGAGAAGGGATAATCTGCGCAAAGCTGTGGCAATCATAACAGGGCACTGTTCACTAAATAGACATTTCCACAACATGGGACTAACCGACAGCCCGCTTTGCCGGGGATGCCTCAAAGAAGAGGAAACACCCGCCCACGTGACCATTCACTGTGAAGGCGTGGAGGAGCAACGGACCGCCATCATTGGGAAGCTGGGATCCCTTCGGGAGGCCTGCAGTGACATCAGAGCATTGCTGGCCTTCTGGAAAGAGATAGGCTGGCTGGAGTGAGCTCACAGCTATGCTACGTACAATGGCCCAACCATGAGGCTAAGTGCGGAAATCTCAGGTCTAACTAACTAACTAACTGAAGATGTAGGCAAACGAGTTAGGTTGAAGTTACGTTGAAAGGTAGTTTGAAGAACCTACTTTGGTTTTTAGCTAAATATAACCTTAGCGGGACTTAGATTTTCAATATATTGGCTTGTCATCTCGGCCGCTTATAAGACTTTCCACTTTTCAAAATTGTTATTGGTAATCTCGGCCTTTATCAGTTTCACATAAGGACGAGTTTACACCTACTATTGGTGGACTGGAAAAATGTACATTTTAGTATTTAACACACAAGCATTGATAGATTCTATCATATCGCACCACTAAAACCGTAAAACCTAATATTTTGTTTTTAGCTCCAATTTTCGTAAGCACTACACGTTATTAAGTCCGGATTCACTTACTTGAAATTTTGTAGGAAGAGTCCAACCAGATTCACAAAACTTAATCATGGTGAGCAGAGACGGAACCCGCGGAAGTGAAAATCCGGACTTGGATTAATACGTATTTTTAATGAAATCTTAACAAAAAAAATATGGAAGAACAAAAACGTTTTTACAACAAAAAAAAAACTTTTGTTGGACGACTTTAAAATTGTTTTTGTTGAATTTTCCATAAAAAAATCGTATTAACTCAAGTCCGAATTCACTTACTTCCACGGGCCACATTTCTGCTCACCATGATTACATTTTGTAAATCTGGTGGGATTCTTCGTACAAAATTTCAAGGAATCGAATCCGGACTTAATAACTTGCAGTGCTTACGAAAGGTTTAGTTAAAAATAAAATATTGGGTTTTACTGTTTTCGTGTTTTTTAGTGATGCTATGTGATAGAATCTATCAATGCTTACGAGTTAAATAAAAACCGGCCAAGTGCTTGTCGGGCCACGCGCATTGTGGGGTTCCGTAGAAAGAGGGTTTTTTTTATCCGCTTTACAGAACTAACACCCCACACGATGGGGTAGACGAGAAAAAAATATCATCCCCACTTTTCATGTTAGGGATAAAATAATAAAAAAATTCCAACATTTTATTCTTTAACTTTTTCGGCATAATAAATATGTATACACATACCAAATTACAGTTTTACTAGTACCACCGGTCTTTGCGCTAGGCCGACCGTGGACAGACAGACAGACAGGCGGACATGGCGAAACTATAAGGGTTCCTTGTCAGACCTACGGAACCCTAATAAAATGTACATTTTTTATGTCGAACAAGGATTTACCGGAGGCTGCAACATTGGTGAGGTGCGTAAATTCTGAATTTAATAAAGTTATGTAAGCCCTGAAATTTGCAAATATATCATCTGATAAAAAATCTCATAAAACAAAAGTTGATATAACACAATCCCTTACCTTCGTGTATCAGGAATTGCGCATTTTAGAGGTAACCCTAAATATTAGTGGTATATTAGGGGTATATTAAAATTTTGTCTAAGAAGTTTCTATACCAAAATCGCTCTATTGTGCCTAGTCGACGAAAAGCAAATATCGAAGGTGGAAACTCACCCAGCATTTTTATCTAATTGCTAACACAAAGGAGGTTTTTCTCTACTTACATAAACTCAATGACCTCACATCCGTATCTTGGAGGAGTAGGCTGAGACCAAGGTTTGCCAATTACCACAATACTGACCAAATTATTGGCAATGAGCAATGAAATACGAAGCATTTAATCGATCATTCAGCCGACAACGTGCAGTACTGGACATAGTCCTTCGTCAAGGCACACCACTTCGTTCTGTCCTCGGCCATCCTCACCCACCGACCCACTGCTAGCTGAGCGTCTGCCTGCTCCGTCGGTCCAGTGAGTTAGGCGCCTTACGCCGCGTTGGCCAGTCCGTGGTCTCCAGTCGAGAACCTTTGCACCCCATCGACATCGATAATAATTATGTGACCAGCCCATTGCCACTTCGCATAACACATTACTATGTACATTAAAATACGATGTACCTAGGAAGTGTATTACGTTAACTAATTTAATCAGCAGCTTCATTAGGTACCTATCCATTAAACAATAAAGGCTCGTTTCTTTGATCTCATTAATCGGGGCGAACCGGAATAATTTAAAAATTTCAATGGCTGTACGCGGCGGGCTGGAAATGCCTCTCAGTGTTTCAGTGGTTCACACGACTCGCTAGAAGCTCGCATGCTTTTCACGGATTCATATTATTTAATGCCTATGCTATTACCTTCAACCACCGCTGCCTGGAATCTGTTTCAGAGCTGCGACCGAATAAATCGGTCAATGTGTAGAAGAAATGACCCGGGTGTAGGGGTGGACAGGGCTAGAAGTATATCTCCCTAAATATTTATGTTTATTTTAAATATTTATGTGGCCCCAATAGCAAAACAATAGTTCTGAAGAGGTAAAAATAAAAACGTGTCTGGATTGTAGAATTTTTTGATAGGAGGCTTTTTAAGAAGAATTTTCGACAAGGTTTCTAACGGTTTTCACCGTATATTAAGGCTTGAACTGCAGGTATTAATCGTATTACTATCATTGCAAGTTCTTTTGAAAGTGTTGGGGTAAGTTGTAATACTTTTTGTGCCTCGAATACAATCGATTAGTACGATATTTTTAACAAAATATAAATTGAAAGAACACTAAAAAAAAATTGGTAACATCAACACGACAGTAGTATGAGCATCGCGAGTCATAAAAAAATACTAACAACACAACAGAAGACTTTGATGACGCATTTTGTAAATTATATTTTATTAAAGACTGTATTAGGTATTTTGCAAAACAATATCAATGGAATTGTCGTCGATCACTTGAAGCCGCGAGTTCGATTTTACCAAATATTATCCAATTCATCTAAGTATCCTACGAAAGCCCCGTTCCTGTCCCGTTCTAACTCTTTTCTTCCCTACGCATACCCTAAGCAGAGGCAAACGAAACGAAACGAAATGAAATGAAATTTATTTGTCTCCCAAAAATATGTTACAGCTATCCTTAAAATATAAAACATACAATTCAACTAAATTTTTTTATTATTATTCATTTTAAAGACCTAAGAGTAAGCAGTGGTCCCCACACTAGGCCGAGCCTGTCCTGTGGGGGTCGTGATTATATATCAAAAAACAATATAGATGTAGTAACAAAACAGCATTTAACGCTTTTTAATGCAGGGCTTTGTGTTATGTGCTGTTATGTATTTATGTGGATGTGTGGTGGATGTGGCGGTATTATGTGGTGTACATTCCCCCAGTTTCTCGTACACTAACACACTGTTAATCTGCTGTTAACAGCTGTCAATTGAGCAAAGTGCATACAAAAAAAACCACTGACAGCTGTTAACAGTAGATTAAAAGCTTGTTAGTTTACGAGAAACCGGGGGTTTGTGTGTTTGTGTGAGTGTCCGCTATCGCAGAATAATTACTTTCGGATTAGAAGCAGGGATTCGGTGGCGTTATAGTCCAATGTCAATAAGTATTGAGTTATTTTATGTATTTGGCTTTTGTGGTAGTGGTCATAGCTATTTGACAGACTGTTAAAATTTTATTGTAGATAAAAGGGAATTTAAAGAGGCTGAATCGCTGCGCAAAGGCTGATTTTACCAAAGGTACTGGGACTCTGCGTTAGTGGTTAAGGTTAGTGAAGGATCTGTGAGCTGATAAAGCTGCTTTTAAAATATACAGTTCCCTAACCGTGAGCACCTCGCACTCTCTATAAAGGTCATGCGTTGAAAATCTGTATTTTTTTTTCATCATTACCTTTAATCTTTTTTGCACGCCTACCTCAATTTTTGCCTCTCCTGTACCTCCTGCAGGTTGACTGGTAGAAAATTCCATTAGCATTAAGTCCCCCTTTAGTACACTGTCTTTGTGCAATAAAGAATTCATAAGAATATCTAATAATAATACTGAGCGTTGCGCTCTTTGTACTGTTATTATCGAATATCTTATGATATGTTCGTGCGTTTACAGTGAAGCTACTAGTAACTACATTTTTTCAAAGAAATTGCCAAAAAAGGATCTGTTTTATTACAGTTATTGGATTGTTGGACGTAATATTGGCAGTAAACATCAATTCGATTGAAACAGGAAACTTTATATTATATACCTCATGTTATAATCGCGATAAAACATGGAAATAGTTACCTAAAAGTAAAAAGTAATATTACTTGTCCCGTTAAAGTGGGTCACCCCCTTGCCCCGCGGGCCCCCGCCCCCAGGGGCCACCCCGCGAATGTCGCCCCCCTCACCCCAACATCCCCACCGACATTCATTGTGCCGCAATATATTTCTTTTTATGTGCAAACAGAAAAGTTATTTATTTAAATTTCCTCACGAATTTACTTGGCAATTTTATTTTATATTATTTATTGGATACCTATCTACGTTACCTACACATTTAAGGCTATACTTACGTTATTACGTATTCGTATAAGGGATATGTCGGAACAAGTCGGGAGTACAGAAAATGCTTCCTTTTAAAGAGTTTTCTTTAAAGATTTCACCAAGAGGAATTTCCTATTGACTTTGAACAAGTTCAACGTGTAACGAAGCGGAAATCTGAACATATTGTAGGTATATATCGCTTCTCCTGCAAATACTAATTTAAAGAGTCCGCAGTAGGTAATACCAGAATGATATTAAATTGAATAATAAAACCCAATTGCATTGCAAAGATCACAATTTCCCGACATCCGCCCGGAGAAAGCTGGCGCCCCACAAGCTATTTTAATACAAAAGAAGGTTCCTGCTTCTATATCTGTCTGCTTACATGCTTACATCTATCTACGAACAAATTGAAACGGTCTGTATGGAGCATGCGTTATAGATTCTATCGTGTAGATACAACGGCTCTTGTAATATTTGTACACAATGGAATATTTTACACAAATAAAATTAAACTACTTGGTGTGTACGTGATAAAAATGTTTTATGAATCTTTATGTTACCATATTTACGATCGCTGCCATTTGTGAATTTTATGTCCATTTTCAATGTTTTCACCAATCAAACCCAAATGTTCTCCTAAATGGTCTTAACTTGCGCCACCGGAACAAAAATATACAATGTCTATGGGTATAAAAACGGGGGTCTTATAGTAAGTGATAAGGATTTAATTTATAATAATATATCACAGAAATCGATGATTTTCAATTTCTTTTTTTTTGTTATTATTTCGATCGTGTTGTTATGCTAATGCCACTTTTCTTCATCAACATCAGCCATTTGACGTCCACATGGTTTTCCAAGATTCCCGGTCTTGTGCCGCCCGCATCCAGCGACTCCCCGCCACCGTAACCAGGTCGTCAGACCATCTGGAGGGTGGCCTTCCCACGCTGTGTCGTCCAGTCAGCGGTCGCCAGGTCAGAACTTTTTCGATTCGAATTCTTTGAGCTATATCAGTAACTTGGGTTCTTCTGTGGATCGCCTCATTCCTGATTCGATCACGCAGTGTAACTCCTAACATAGCTCTCTCCGTTAGTCGTTGGGCGACCTTGAGCTTTTTTATGAGGCCCGTAGTCAGCGACCAGGTCTCACATCCATAAGTCATCACTGGCAACACACATTGTCTTGACACACTGAGGTATTTTGGACGCGAAAATGTGATTTAGTTTCCCGAACGCAGGCCATCCGAGTTGGATTGACCGAGTGACCTCTTTCTCGAAGTTGGATAATTGCTAAAGAGACTCGTCCTAAGATCTCGGGCGAAAGTTTGATGAAACTTACATTCCTGCAATTTTTTACAGGAATATTTTTGATGAGGAGTGTCCGCGAAAGAGCCATGCTAAAATAAGCTAAAATATCTAGAGCTAGAAGAGGCAGATCAGACCCACATTAAAGTAGTACGGAGTAGGACGTGATAAATTGAAATAAAAGACCATTCATTTCTATCGAAAAATATTACTTCGCTTTCTCGAAGTAATATTTCACCGAGTCAATTTTTCGTTTTAGTCGAGTTCTGGGTAATATAATCGATATAATAAACGCTTACATTTATAAACATATTACTAATATATTAAAAATGGAATGAGACCTGTTTGGAACTACGCGAATATCAACCTCTTCTGCCTTAGTACTACTTAGCTTTAATTTCCGCGCATTATTTGAGAAAAATCATATACAAGCCTTGGCCACAACTAGGCATTGATGGACTCACGTATATGTGCCTCGGCTTCGCCTTGGCCCACATTTCCACGTTCGTCCATAAATGCCTCTTTTGCTGGCCGCTGCAGTAATGTTCTATTTTCAAATCAATCTTTATGTGTATTTTAAGGGATTTCTGCTTTTTAGTGGCTCTGTCTGACAGATAATATTTAAAACCGTATGCATTTAATAGAATGGACAGTCTTCTATATTATAGGGCAATGATTTAATGGCGGTTCTGACCAATGTCCGCGCGCTCTACGCGTCTACCAATGGAAAACCCGAGTTTAATTAGCAATACAATTTTACCCCGTTATTTAAAAAATATACCTATCAATGTGAGAAAAAATAGAAGAGCATAGAAGACTTCGAGTTTTCAGTGAAACGCAATTTCATGTTAGTCTCAAGATAAACTTACTATAAAGTTCACGAAATTTGCGTCTTTAGGCGGGTTCCCGAGCGCATGAGTTTGTATGAAACATATTGCGCTGCGCGAGCGAATAGTTGGGGAAAAGTAGTAATTTTTGAAATTACAGAAAAATGAATCCTAAAATAGAATATTGACGACCGACGTCACTATCACATTCGGTGATAGTCATTTTGGTATATTTTTTATTGTCCAAAACTCAGTGCACCTGAAATAATGACCCACGGCTATTTTAAAATAAATTTTACTCTCTAATGGTTGGTATTAAAATCTAAAAAAATATATACTTATTACTTTTCAATGTATAGGACATTGAAAAGTAATTTTTTTTTCAGATTTTCGATGTCCTATCTAGAGCCTTGGGTCATTATTTCGTGCACTGAGTTTTCGGCCTATTGCATGACACAAACCTTTTTTGGATGAATGGCTAAGTCTCAGTTTCTGAAAGAGTGTTCAAATATAACAAGAGATTAATCTAAGATTAATTCAAAATACCGGCACGTAATTGGCTGAAATTAGCTTGACGTGAGATTAACATGAGATTAACATTTGATCGCTCTTCTAGAAACCGAGCGTCAGAGAGAGAGAGAAAGAGTATGAGCCTGATCGCTGATTGGCAGCGCCGGTTTCCTCGTGATGTTTTTCTTCAATTAGCGAATTCACAAATTCACAAATGCACATTTGATAGAAAACAAAGTCATTTACATGCCGCTTTGTGATCCTCATTCCTGCATTCATTTGCTGTTCTACCACCGCTTTATAATAATAACTTTCACACAACGCAATCACTTGTCCTGGTCACAAACTAGGATACATACAAACCAGGCAAAAACATCACAAACATGGAAGATCGCCCAGAATCACCAACTGAAATTAGTTCGGGATGCTGAATGCGAGCCCGACTCTCATTTGCACTATAATAACATCAATTTTAACGCTTGTATTACCTATAATGTTATAGAACTTATTATCTACCGTATTAACCTTCCATACCCGCGCGTTGGTCTGTGGGACCACGGAACCAATTTTTGTATTTATTTCTTTTCTTAGATGCGGAAGTTGAGTTTTTGTGCTAGCTGCCGGATTTGTTTCTAACTTTACTTTAGCACACATTGCGAGTTTGTGAGATATTTACCTATAGTCGAACTTGGCGCCAATTGGTCTATGAGACCGGCGCGGGTAAAGGTGTAACTTTTTGTGAAAGTACAAAAATTATTATATTCATTGCATCTTAGGGATTTTTAGCGGTGTTTGCTAAATAAATTTTAAATGTTACAACTATGTCACTTGCAAAAAATACTTTTATTTGGAACAGGCTATCATGGTAAGCCTTGATTGTTATAGCAAGGCCGAAACCTAAGTAAAAATGTAAGGTAAATGTTATGAAATGCCCTCCTGCAATTTTTTTTTTATATTTAGAAGTTTATTTTTGTTTTTTGTAAGAATATATTGTTTTAGTTTTGTTTTTGTAGTTATCTAACTACAAAAATAAAACTAACTAGATAGAGATAGAGAACACTTTATTGCACAACCAGGTAAAAGAATTACACATGTCATAGTTTCTTAATAAAAAAACTAAGAGATAGCGCAAGTATACAGGTATTACAAAAATTAACGCGGCTATAAGAAGGTTAATGATAGAGGAAAAACAAATTTTTATACCCCTTTACTTCCCTATTTTTTATATTATTGCGGTATCCTAAATACCGCAATGATATTAACACATACTTAGTTAATGCGTGAAAATTTCAAACGGTTACCTATTACAATTAAAACGACATAGCCTTTCTAAGGTAATACAGATAAGCGGACGGACGGACACAAGGAAACATACCTAGAAGCAAATCGTAACGTCCATATATTCTTCAATAGTAGTAGGTCCGTAATAGTAACCTGAAAAAGATGTAACACTACTATAATATTAGAAATACATAAACCACCGGATTTTGCTTTGATCAAAAGCATTGGTAGCGTGATATTATGTGATATTCTGATACGTTTTAATAGAAAAAAGTCATCATAAATCGGAATCATATAACAGATAATTTTTCAATCGCAAAAAAAAATCTGAAAGCCTTATATCGAAGCCTCTAAATTCTTCACTCTTTCCTAAGGATAAAGTATTCTTACTGCCACGCATGCTTACTCCATCGAAAAACTCTACCAGCATATACCAGTTCAACTCTATTAAATTAATTTGGATGGTTGACACCTACTTAACCCACCTGATTTTCGCGATTTACGCAGAAAGCTGTGCGGCACAAATCCCAGATGTTCGAGCCTTCACTTTTCACAATGTGGTGATAAAAAGTGTTGACGCTCATTCACAGGCGAGGCGGGGCCGCATACCCACGCGGGCTGGTGCGGCACGCTATGCCAGCCTCGCCGCCGCCGCCGGCCCATAACACGTCCGTATAAACATCGTTCGCATTTTATCCGACCCACGTGTCTTTGATGTTACACTGATACACTGACAGGTACATACATTCCGCCATTTAGCCTCAACTTCCGAAAGAGTGTTCAAATGTAATTAGCCTCAGTTTCCGAAAGAGTGTTCAAATGTAACAAGATATTAATCTAAGATTAATTCAAAATTAGCCCGTGATTGGCTGAAATTAGCTTGACGTGAGATTAACATGAGATTAACATTTGATCGCTCTTCTATTTTTTTTTTTTTTTTTTTTTTATTTGGACTGCCCCGTGCTTGTAGGGTGCACAGGGATTTTGCCAGTGTCACGTTGTGAAAGGTACACGCTACTTTATATATACAAGAAACCAATGTAAAAGAAAAGAGATATTATAATTTGATGAGGAGTTAAAGTCGAATGTTGAAATAATTAATATATTTACATAGTATCGCTCTTCTAGATTGGACTCACTGCACTGAGACGTGATCGTATTTTGACAAGTATGATTTTTTTTTCCAAAATCTATGGGGAATAGCTCGATATATTCTGTGATATGTACACACCAACACACCAGTAATAAACTAAACGAAAAGACTCAAAAGGACTAGTATCGAGTGCGGTTAAACCTATTTAAAAAAAAACCCACACACCATAAAAAAACTTACTTACTTTTACTTATTTTTATAGTTGGACTGGATAGTCAGTGCAGTGAGTCCATATAGCAGAATTGAATTTAAGTAAAATCCGTTAAAACGAGGTTATACCACTTATGCGTGGTATTTCCTGAAATTCAGTAGCAAACCTAGCCGCCGTAGTTTCACGAATTTGTTGAACATCAAATAGGGACAGTACAAACATAAATTTTGCCTTTATTGGTGTCGTTAGCCAATATTGCATCGCGCAATACCATCGGAAAGTTTCAATATCCTGCATTTACGGCAGTATTCACCGGCGATTCATAACGAAAGTGAAATGGCCATTCAAACTTTAAATGGACATTTGTTGAAGCATTAGTGAAAATCGGCATGACGGGCGAGCGGTTTATTTTAATCGCGTGTTACATTGATTTTCACTTTTATTTTCAGCTGTGCGGGGTATAAACAAGCCTGTGGCAGTGCGGTGCAGGGTCGGTCGCCGTTAAAGTTAGTGTCGGCCATAGATATACCACGCGAAGACAAAGTGCGTCGAACAAAATTCCGCTCAGAAGCGATGAGGCCACGCACACATTAACGTAACATGTGTGTGCCTAAGCGGATTGTAGTAAGTAACTTTCGCAGTCACGTACACATTCGCATTAATAGAGCACCACTGATATGACCACGGGCTATACCAAGCATGCTAAATTGGCTACCAACATGTTGCGTCACTTTGGAAGCTCGGACTCCGGTTCTATACCTTATAATAATTCTACGGTGCCAGCTCGTAACCGTATCGGCGGCGGCCGGCGCGCCCCCGCGGCGACCGCACTACCCGGCACGCTCGCCGCCGCACGTCGTCCCCGCCGACGCTATCCGCTCGCAGCACCCATTCACGAGATAACAACCGATGGACATACCCCATCATATCTACCTATCCGAATCTGGACTGGGATTGCAAGTACCACCGAGCTCTTCCGCCTTGCGAGAGACAGAAATAAATATGCGGCGCTGGCTGCTAACCTCCGCTTGTCGCAGAGGCACTATAAGAATAAGAAGAAGATCTATCTATCTAATGAGCCCAAGAACAGAGCCCACTGTTGGGCATAGGCATTTTCTTTTTCGCACCAACCCATTACTAGCTAGCTTTGCTAGTCTCGTCGAATGTTTCCCAGCCGTTTTCAAGATTTTGTTGACCCACGGGGCTGTTGGACTGATTTCCTGATTAACCATATGCCTCAATATCTTCATGGAAAATATGGGAAATTTTGTTCTATGCCCTTTGAAAGATTGTTCAATTTTCTGTTATATTAAAAAAAATGTTTTATGGCTTTTCTCCTTCTTATTATTAAATTCCTTATGGCATAGAAAACTATTTCCGTATAAAGGCGTACATAAT
Organism: Yponomeuta evonymella; assembly: GCA_963969515.1. Taxonomy (NCBI): domain Eukaryota; kingdom Metazoa; phylum Arthropoda; class Insecta; order Lepidoptera; family Yponomeutidae; genus Yponomeuta; species Yponomeuta evonymella. The sequence continues at coordinate 11,149,142 of OZ018346.1, forward strand.
GCTAAACAGAATTTTGTTTGTAGTGGCGCTGTTTGACAGATATTGCTTTAAACCCATATGGTCTTGGTTTAAAACAAATAATAGTAATAAAGAAATAGGTGTAAATAGAATGGACTTTATCTTATATAGGACAATGATTTACCGGAGCGATATTAGTAGAGCGCGTACAGCGCGAATTTAATACAATTATCACAGCAATTATGTAACCCTGAAATTTAAAAACATTTATCTGAGAACGTAAGATTCATAGAACTGAAGGGTGTTGCAGGAATTGCGAGTTTTTGAGATAGGCCAATATACAAGGTATTGATTTGTAAAGTAACGCCCGACTCAGGGTACTTTCTACTCATCAACACGAACAACTTTTACTATGGGACCTACTCTACAATTTTTAAAGAAACTGCTGTTCCATACATTTTGTTCAGTAAGTATCGAATTTAAGTATTGCACAGCCTTTTTTTTGCGATTTCGAGGGCAACCCGATAGTAAAAGTTCTTCGTGTTGATGAGTAGAAAGTACCCTGAGTCGGGCGTTACTTTACAAATCAACACCTTGTATATTGTTTCAAATCTCTACTTATTATTAACATTGCACAACACAAAACCCTAAAAAAACCGCCAACGTGAAATCGCAGCTCGGCAACTGTTTCTGCACTGGCTCTACATTTCATCAAAGTAACTTAGGTAACCGCTTTATTACGATCCAATGGTCCCAAGGCGTCGTGACAAACCGCCTGACCCAGTGATCCGTTAAGTTAGTGACGGCGAACATTTCCGATGCGGCTTTAGGCGGTGTATCCACAATAGGCTCCCTTGGGAAAGGCGGCGGCGGCGTGCCGACAACAGACAGCGGGTGTCAGCCGCCACGTGCTACCCAAGGCCATTCGCTTAATGTCAAGGTCATTGCCACTCCAACTGTGAGAACACGCCGCACCCACGCTGGCTCCTGTCACCACAAATAGATCTCGACCAACAACCTGCTCGCTGTGATCTACCGCAACAATTAGAGACGAGCCCCCGCCCGACGCGGCTCTCGAACGCCGGACGCTTTATTGTCGATAAACGTAACTGCACGACCACTAAACCGACTCATGCCATTTAAAACTCTGCCTACTAAGCCACTAACATATGCAAATCCCGCTAAGGCACGCTGTTTACCGGGCGAGCACATGTTGGCAATGTTACACTATCTGCTGTTAATCATCGTGAGTCATCGAATCTGTCTGCCGTTCCAGTAGTACGCTCATCAGTCACTTACTTGTAAGTTATGCTAATTGTATGATGGTAATTATAAAACGTACCCAATCCAATGGATTGGTGCATCTGCTCACCCTTAACAGGATATGAGCTTGAGGACTCCTAGGTTATTATGTTACTTGCTCAATGTATTATTTCTTTAATAAAATATTATCTTACGTCGGGAAAATTTGAAAAACATTTAAAGTTTAGGATCATTGATTTGGGTTGGTCCGTAGTTTTATATAAATATCTAAGTATTTCCGTTTCATTCACTGTGCTTACGATTTCATCCGCATGATATTATTGGAGCAGAAAGGTCCGGTAGAAAAGTCAACAATACAAATACCTTTGTATGGGACCAACTCCGAAATGGTGAAAAAAATTACAGCTGTTTTATACAACATGTTGATTAAGTATTTGCTCTAGCGAATGAGAAAAATATCTTTCGCGATTTCACAGTTGGTCCCATAGTAAAAGTTGTTTGTATTGACGAGTAAAACAACCCAATTTAGCTCTACCGAACCTTTCTGCGGCACCCTGTATTATATTAGAGCACCTAAATTTTTGCGAAAATATCTCCGCAATTCATGCGACCATTCTTGAAAAACACCCAAACTTTCCGATTTACAAACATTAGCGAGAAGGTATGTATTATATTTCCCAGTTGACGTTAATTGAACGCAAACAGTGCTCGAAAAGTCGAGAACCACTTAATTCGTGTTTAAGGCAAACACCATGAGAGGGGTAAAATGGTGGAAGTGGTGGAGTGGAGAAGAGGCAGTGCAGGGCGGGCGGGGCGCGGGCGGCGCGCGGCGGGCGGGGGGCGAGGCGCCGCGCCGCGGGCCGCCACTTCTCTGTACTCGAGGAGCCCCGGTACACCTCGGTTTCCGGCCGGCGGAGCTCCCTCGCGGTTAGATCACGAGTCCCGAGCGCGCCCGCCGCGCCCTCGCGAGCCCACGTGCCCGCTGCCCAGCACCGACATACCGCCTTACGCGCCCCTTCGGGCCTTCATTGACAGTACCTCTAATTGCGAGCGCAATAAAAAGTACGACCCGTTCCGCGTAACTTGAATTTCGATCTGTTCGAGGTAATTAGTGTAATTAAGACGTAGAGCCGTCTAGGTTATGAGTTTGTTTTAGTAAGTAGTTGTAGTGACTTATTGTAGAGAACTATTTTAGTTTAGAGTCGTCTTTTAGTAGTTTCAAAAGTAGACAGGAATACTTACTTTTAACATTGCACTTGTGCCTACGTGGAAGCATTTGGATTTGTAGATAACTTTACTGTGAAAGTTAGGAAATGTAGATTTCCGGCCAGTGGCAACCTAGAGAATTATGAATCATGAGCAATTCTTTCAAGATAGAAAACAGTACACATGGAAAGGTACAGGATTAACAATCAACGATAAGAGACCAAGATAGCGTGTACTAGTTTTTCGATTGTATCATTACATCATGCTTTGCTTAGTGTAAATAATATCTTAATGTAATCAATATAAACATAATAAGTACTGCAATTAACTCTCAAAAGATCCAAAGAATCTTAACATTTTTATCTTATATTCCATTTCAATTTTAGAGTTCGAATAATAACGCAATAAGCGAGGGCCGACGTTAATTGAAAGGAAGTTGAGGACTAATGTTCGTAATTGAATGAAGCTTGGCAAATGGAACGTTATATTTTGAGGACAGTGCACAATTGTACGCCTGACACGACCAAATGGAGGGATCCCAGAAGACACACACTGCCCATGAGAGGTTCTACAAAAGCTGCAACATGTACAAGGTAAGGTTCTGCGTTTTCACCGAGCGAGTCATTATTGAGGACTGATATCTACATTATGATAATACTACAGTAAATGCTATAACTACTACTCTCGCATATTATATATACTAATTGACATTAAGGCCCACTTGTAACACTTCCTAAATGTCACTTAACCAGCCTAAATGGCTGGTTTTGAATAAAGATTTTCAGTTGAATGCCCTTTTTAAGACAGTGGTGCAAGGCAGCCTAAATATGTACTTATAATCATTTAATTGAGAACTCCTATTAACTCGCCTGATGTAAACGCAATTAGGAAAACGCAATCATGCCGAATTGTAGTTAGAGTTCCCAAACTCTTTTTGAAACTCCTACCTATCTGGGTACCTACGAATATCTTCAGAAAGGGGTATATTTCAATGTACTTTGAAATTAAATAGAGGTTACCAATTATAATTTTCGATCTTTAAAAGAAATGGTTTGCTCTATAATTTTACGGATAGTAACTAAAAACGGTGAAGTGGCCTATGCCCAGCAGTGGGCGTCCGTCATGAGCTGTATAGATAAAAAATACCTAAATACAAGTAATTTTTAAAATTGCTACTTTTATCTAGACATAATACCACCGAGCAATCAAGACGTGAGACTTTCGTGAAATTAAGTAATTGTTAAAATTTACAACGCGCGATTAGACATTGAAGCTTTATGTTATAGTGGAAACTATCAATTTTCAAGATGATTATCAATTTACAGTGATGTGAATAATTTTGCGTGCGAATGTATTTTTAAAGTGCAGGACAGTTATAGTTAAAATATTCGTAAGTGCAGGGTTTATTTTACTACAGAATAACAATTTTTCACAGTGCGAAGTAGCATTATTTATATTAGAGTCACTTTTATACTTTTGATTACTTTTATAGTGATTTCCATTATCGATAAAGCCTTTAGAAATGGCTATGAATTAATTTCTAGCATGAATTACATCGTGAAGAAACCTAAGGGTCTGAGATGGTCACATATAGGGCATGCAGAACCGGTTTTGATCCCATATTTTGTATACCCGGTTCTGGGAACAGACAAAACCGGGTAATCCGGTTCCACCCGGTTTCGACTGAAAAAACGGTTAGTTATTAAATAACAATAATCATACATCACAGAGAAACTAAGGATACGTTACTAAGCTTGACATAAAAAAAGCTTGGTAAATTATATCAAATTAACATGTATTTGGCCACTTTAGATTAGTCATTATTACCATTATAATTCGCCGATGCCTGCACTTGCCCATTGGCTCAGTTGGGAGAGCGCTGGCACGGTTTTTTTTTTTTTGTAAGGTTCCGCCACTATTGATACTGTGGCGACCTTTTGTCTTTGTTATAAAATTGTCAATTAATAAAATAGTAAAATTAAATTTAAACATAAAAAAGGGTCTTATGATAAAACGTTAAAAATTAAGTGTATACAATTAAAATTAAATATCTTAATCTTAAAAGTGTGATATGATAAAAATTGTCCTATGATAAAAGTAAAAGTTAAAAGTATACAAATAAAAGTGTCTTAATATTAAAATTCAGTAAATTGATAAAATGTGACACAATAAAATTTAAATTTATATCCCCAGACGCCTTATCTCTGTCTACTCTTCCGAGTAGTTACAAGTAAGGCGCCGGGGTTCCAAAGTAAAAGTTGAACAGTAAAAGTGTACAAATTACAACTACACAATATCAAAATATGAGCCCCGGCTGCCTGAGTGATCTTAAACGATCACGAAGGTTAAGCAACACAGGGCGCGTTCAGTGCATGGATGGGTCGCCGTCTATGCCTAACGCTAGTGGCATTTTTCCGAGCGTTTCCGTGCTTCGCAAGGCACGTTAAGCTGTTGGTGCCGGCTGCCATCGATAGATGGCAGTCGTCAAGCCAAGTCAGAGGCCTTAGGGCGGCTTGACAACTTCTGACAGTAGACGAGCCACTAGTCTACAAGCCTCCACCAATCCGGACTTGGCCCCCGTGGTGGAGTATGGCCTATACCTTCCTCAGGGAAGAGACCCGTGCCCCTCGGTGGGGACATAATAGGTTGATGATGATGAATATCAAAATATTAAAATGTAAAATTAAATTAATGTCATAAGGTTAAAAATTAAAAAAAAATAAAAGATGTCGACAGTTTAAAATGTAAAAATGTAGACAAGTTCCATTATAAGTAAAATGTAAAAAGTAAAAATGTTTGAATTTTAAAAAAGTTTATACAGTATTTAAATCGCCCTCCTCTCGCCCGGCGTGTCTGGAAGTTCAAATGTGTGAAAATTAATGTTAAAATAAATTGAAAGAATAAAGGTAAGGACAAAAGTAAAATCAAAAACAAGTTCAAATCCGGCCCCCATTAGCCTTGCAGGCCGCTTTTGTCACCGCCAGGGCGAAGGGCAGGAAGACTTCTCGACTTTTAGAGTTGGCCATAAAGGCGGCGAATGCCTCGCACCTCACCGCTGCTCCCAGGAGTATCTCGCAATCGGCCCGAGCAGCTCCAAAACGGGGGCACTCCTCCAGCAGGTGCTCCAGCGTTTCGGGAGTCGCGTCATCACAAATGCAGGACGGACTCCCCGCGAGCTTGAACCTGTGGAGGTACGCTCGAAAGCCGCCGTGCCCCGTCAGGAGCTGCGCCTTGGCATTGCACATTGTGAATTTGCCAAGGACTTTGTGGGCCGATGCGACGTCCGGGAAGAACAGCGAGGTGACGCGGCCTGTGGCAGACTCGCTATTGCGGGTCTGCCACTTTGCCACTGTCTCCCGCCTCACCTGCAATTTTGCGTGTGAGACGGGATACAGGTCATAGGCTGCCGCGTCTTTGCGAGACAACGCCGCCCTCTTGGCCAACTCGTCTGCGCGCTCGTTGCCGGGGATCCCGACGTGGGCCTTGATCCAGAAAAACCGGATCAGGCCCCCGTTATCCTGTATGTCCCCCAGCTGGCCGTGTATTTTCACGGCCAGCTGGTGTGTGGGCGAGGGGTTCCTGAGCAACTCCAGAGCGGATCTGGAGTCGCTCAGGACGCTCGCCCTGATGGGACCGGGACCCCCGGCCACGAGGTCGAGAGCCTTGGAGATCGCCACCATCTCCGCTTGGAAGACGGAGGCGAATCCCTCCAACCTGAACCCCCTGGTGCGGACCTCAACGCCATCCCTCCACAGAGTGACCGCACCCCCCACCTTGCCCTCGATCTTGCTGCCGTCCGTATAGGGAAGTATACCTTCCCCTTTATCTCGGCAATCGTCGCATCTGCGGTCTTAGAGGGGTCGGTCGACGCCACCACCACGGAGTGGCGCGGCGAGGAAGCCACCTGAGCATAAGATCTGAATGGGACCCGATCTCGCTGTGGGAGCCGCGGGACTGCGGCTGTGGCGGGGCTGTTATCAGGGCGGGGGGGGCCAGAGGCGGGGGCCCGAGCTGGCCCCGCGAGCGGTACAGGCTGCTGCCTATCGAGCCGCTCGCGGAGCCCACGGAACTCCCCCCTCACCTCCTCCGCCCACTCCCCATCAGGTTTTAAAATAAAACTCCCCGCCACACCGCTGATTTCAGTTTTGAGACTTTCGCCCCGCTCCGCCAGCGTCTCCATTCCCTTGGTAAGGGACTGGAGCGCCGCCGGAGTCGGTGCTGCCTCCTTGTCCCGCAGCTCCCCGATCACGTCGAACGAGATCAGGTCCCGTGCTGCTTGGACATCTTTTTTGATATCCCCCAAGTCCCTAGCCATTGCGGGTAGCACCGACCCCGCGGCCAGCTTTTCCAAGCTGGCGGCGTGGGCCTCCTCCCGCCGGGCCACGTCCTCGGCGAAACCCGCCCTGGCGGCCTCCATCCTCAGGCAAAGAGTTTGCCTGGACTCGCTCAGCCTCAGTACCATTTGGTACAGGTCGCCGAGCGAGCCCACGACAAACTCACGGGTTTCCCGTTTCAAGTTGCCCGAGGACTCCAGCCTCTCCTTCGCCGCCAACATGACGCTGGCACGGTTAGCTAGAGGTCGTGGGTTCAAGTCCCGGCATGGGTAGATTTTTTTACCTCTAAATAGGTTTATAAAATCGTCCTCAGCACGGATTAGTGCAACAAAAAGAATATAATCATAATAATTATCAACAGGAATAAAAAAATACTCTAAAATATATAATTATCTTAAACAAATCAGACTAGTAGTATACCAGTAGGGATATGTGGAACAGGGGATATTTTTTACTATGAGGATAAATTTACGTTTTTTATATTTTTTTCTTTATTAACTAAGGTACTCTTAGTCTACAAGTTAAGTTTTACTATTCAATCATCAGTTTTACAAACCACAACCGTAAAATTCGAAGAATTTAGTATTTTTATGGATGAACATGGTAAAGCAACTATAATAATATACTTTTATTCTCTTAAAAGTCTCTTACAAACTTTCATCGACACAACAAAATAAAATAACCTCTTTTCATTTAAATAACAAAACTAAAACTAAAAATAAAATACTGCAATGAATACTTTTCTGAGATATTGCCAGCTTGCGCATTTATGCAATATTTGATTCCCTACTCCGCTTGATTTGAACGCTATCAATGCAAAATTAAGATAATTCTGTTTTTTTCTTAAAAGAACCAGATAGAACCGGGTATTCTTTTCCAGAACTGGTTCTGCGGAAACCTCGGTGGAACCGGGTATACCCGGATATTTAGGAACCGGGAAAACCCGGTGCATGCCCTATTCACATACCTCAGCGCTTGGAATCGCCAAACCGCGGTGGGCTCGTGTGTAGATTTTAAGCCCACTCTCGCTCTCTCTCTCTCTCTCTGAGAGACGGCCTGTGTATATAATTTATGCTTATTATGCTATGCATCACACATCATGTGATATCACTGGAGCTCTTAACAAACGACCGTCGACAACACGTTGAGTTTGACCTTTAAAGGAGAGTCCTTGGTTACAGCGATTTCTTGAATTTCCAACTCTAAGGGGTTCAAAGGTGTGCAATGGGGTCGTATTGCAAAAAAATATTGGGCGGAACTTTTCGAAACTTTTGATACACACTCTGCTATAAAAAGAATCTCCTCCTTTTATGAAGTCGGTTACTAACTAAATACCTATTTCAGGATTTTTGAACATTTTACCCCTGGGTGTGTAAAAAAGGGAGTCAAAAATGTTTCACTTTAAGCCGTATTACAATCAATGCTCAGTCCAAATGGTTAATGGTAGAACAATGCAATTTTGGGTTAAGTTGTACTTTATAACAGTATTACTACAAATTAAGTGTTTTTTTTTTTATTTACATACATACATAAACTCACGCCTGTATCCCAGAAGGGTAGGGTAGGCTTAGACCAGCTACTGCCACTTGCCACGATCCTGACAGATCACTTTTGCTTCATCAACATTCATTAGACATGCAGGTGCATGTACGCACGCTGGTTCCGGGCACTTTTTATCTCGCCCTTTGCTAATACATTCCCTATGGGACGTCTCTTACCGGCCCTTTCACCCACATTCGCTCGATATTCTTATTTGATTTTTTTTATTTCTACGTCATTCACTTTTTGATCTCTTTAAGGGTAAAGGGATCAGTGAAGAGGTTTGATTTTATTGAAACGACGCATACATATTTTACGACGCAAATAAAGGAATACGTGTTTCAGTATTGTTACAATTTTCACCCCCAAAGGAACAATATAGTGCAAAAATATTTGTAACGGGAAATTGTCATTGCTATGCTCGCTTGGTTCTCATGAAACGTTGTAAATACATTCTAAAACGCAAGTAAACGAATACGTATTTAAGGATTTTTCAAGTTTCTATACCAAAAGGGTTTAAAAAGGGTACAAAGTTCTGTATATGTACAAACATTTTGTAGTTTGTTTTTTTATTTTCCCAGCTTTAACAAGGGTTAATTTATTTGTTAAGAAGAACGGCCGAGGAAACTCGGACCATCTTTAAAAAACTTCTTTAATAAACTTAAGTGTTAATGTAGTCATGCATTGGATTGGACTAGCGCCAGACTTAGTCAATAGCACATCAACCTTTACATACGTGCACAATAATCAGTTACGTTAAGCGTGACTTTGCAAAAAAAATGTAAAGGTTGACCTCGTGTCGACCGTACCTGTCTTTGTCATCTAGAAAATGTGGTAATTCTTAATGTCATATAACCTTTTTTGGTTGATGTATTTTATATACATTCGATCACATCTCAGGAAAGCCTAATATATATTAGGCATATATTACAAGGATTTTATAACCTGTGTCTTTACAGAAACGATTTGAAACAAGCCGCTAACCAACGCGTCGTCTCGCTCGTCACCATATGATTAGAGCTCTCGCTCTATCATAAAGCAATGTTTAGCGGCAGGTTTCACATAGTTTCTTTAATGGCACGGTTATATAATGCCGCTTAAACAATGTGTAACCTTTGCCAGCCTCCGCTAAGCCAAATCTTGGTAATGAAAGTTTATGTTTATTCCTAGTGTTTAGCTTCATTGTGTCAGCTACCGGTTTTAAAGTTACCGATATTTATGCTGACATAAAAAAAAAAATTATTCATTATGAAAACAAAACTTTTACTAAATGAACGTCAAAGTTGTTAGTTTCACATTTAATAGATTATGTGAAGAAAAAGCAAGCAAAGAAACTCCAAATTTATTGGAGTACTTCATAAATATATTGACAAATTTAATGTTTAAGTTTAATGAATAAGTGACGTGAACGACAATAAAGAACCGATGAAAAGTGTAAAGTCAAATATATTTCTTCCCTACTTTGTATCTCCTTAGTTATAAGATAATCTTTTGAATATCTTTTGAGAGATTGATGTCTAAAATCGCTTAGAGCAATTTTTCGGTGACTGCAATAAGATAAATACACAAAGGTAAAAAAAAGTTTTTTTTTACTTTGTTCAGTTAACACAAACCTATCGAATAGAAGCTCCAGGCAATTTAGGACAAGTCCGTTTGGTTGCCGTACCGGTATATTAAGTGATTTTTAAATGGTAGAGAAAAATCCACTGAAACAAAACTAAATTTCGTAGCAATTTATTTAGGTTTCGTTTGGTTGGTGTGTTTTTTTTCGTAATAGAACCGCTTATTTTTATCATCTCAACTGCAATCCTTAATGAGTTAAGCCACGTGACAAAGAAATTTTGGTTTGATTACGAAAATTATACACTACTACTCTTACCTAACTATTTAGCCTAGCCATAATGTTTTTCTATTAAAAACTAAGTTAACTAAGATTCGAACTCACAACCTCCCGAATGGCCAACCGCTACCACCACTCAATATTTTAATTATAATAATAATAACTTCCACATAATACAATCACTTGTCCTGGTCCCAAACTAGGATACCCTGCGCTATGGGAACTAGGCAAGGACGTCACAAACATGAAAATACACCCAGACTGAGGCCATTTAATTAATTGATTGAATTTGTCTTAATTCTTTGACTGCACCACGGCACGCACTCCGTAGTACAATGATGGGTTACCGTAGGCACTGACTGAAAATCAGCGCTGAGGGATCACTTCCTCAGCACAACGCTGAGTCTTTTGTGGCAATGTAGATACACCACAGGCTACATCTATGGTCCTGTTTTATTTATTTATTTTGTCTGTTGTGTATTAAGTTTTCTTTCTGTTGTTGTGCATATTATGTTGCTTGTGTGCTTGTTTTGTTTCTGTGATGTATCTTGTTGGTATAATAAATGTCTTTCTTCTTCTTCTTCTTCTTCTTCTTCTTCTTCTATTTGTACAAATGAACGGCGGCGCCCATTGGGAATCGAACCCATGACCTCTTTTTTGGTAGCTAAACGCCTCAACGGCTAGACCAACGAGGCAGTCGTAAATACGGATAGATAGATACGTAAGAATACTTATCCTCCCGGCGTGTAAGTTTTTCTAAGTTACGTACATTTATGAAGTTTATCCGTGTGGCGCCGGATTAAGAATAGCGTCACTCCATTTCCTTCCGTGGATGTCGTAGGAGGCGACTAAGGAAATAAATTACCAGGAGACGGGCAGCAGCGTCTTCCTGGGATTCCAACCGCATACTGCGATCGCCAACCCGCCTGCCAAGCGTGGCGATTATGGCAAAACCCTTCATGCTTAGAAAACCGTGAGTGTCCTGCAGTGGGCGTCAAATGGCTGATGATGATGATGATGATGATGAAGTTGAAGTAATCATACCACTCGCTATCTGTGAAGGAAAACATCGAGAGAAACCCTAAGTTCACATACCTCAGCAATTGAAATTGCCAATCCGCGTGGTAATTAAGTCCATACTCTCTCTTTGAGAGAAGGTATGTGCCCTGCAGTGGGAAGTATATAAATGTATTATATAAAAAACCGGCCAAGTACGAGTCGAACCCGCGCACCGAGGGTTCAGTACAAATATGTAGGTTCGGTACAAATATGTAGTTCGGGAAACGCTCGCAGTTTTCCGAACATATTTACATATTTATTGTAAATATGAATTTTGTTATTTTACTAGTATATTACATAGTGAGTTGCAAGTCAATACATTTATGAAAATATAATGTATGTTAGAAAAAACATTCCTCAATTGCAGTTTAAATATTCAATTATAAATATTTTTTTCCTCAATTTTCACCGTGAAGGAAAACATCGTGAGGAACCCGGACTATCTGGGGTGTTATATATCTAAGTGCTTGAAATTTCCTAAAATTGCCAATACACAATGGGCACGCGTGGTAATTACTCCCTCTTTGAGAGTAGGCCTGTACTCTGCAGGAAGACATATAATGTAGGCAAAATTAAAAAAACACTTCTTATTTTATTTATTTTATTTTATTTTATTAGGACAACCAGTAGCTAGTACACTAATACATTATAAATTATAGAAATTAAAGGGTTATAAGGTAAGTGCCTAGCCTATTAAGGTTGCCACAGCATGCACCTTTGCTAGTGATTAAGTTAACTTAAAATTTATGTCTAATTTTATAAATCTACGGTTAAGCTATAAACAAAATTAAGTTGAAAGCAAGAAAACATTATGTAGGTACTCCAGATTTAAAAATATGCTTGATTTGTTCCTTAAATGTATACATATTATCAGAGATCATTACTTCTTGCAGAAAGGTGCGGTATAACTTGAAGGGGTAATTTTCTATTAATAAAACAACGTGCTCGACGCATCCTCACTAAGAAAAGAGCCGTCCCACGGCAGGCCACAGGCCTTCTCTCAGAGAGATAAACTCGTATAGGAAGTATTAATCAATACAAACAAATTTTGTAACCTTTGAGATCACGAAAAAATATAAAAATATCAGCTGTTATAAAATATCAACCAAATCCCCATTGGTATATCCGAAAACGGGCGGTTCCACTCGTTAAAACTAACAACTTTCACTATGAGGAAAACTTTGATATTGCGAAAAAAGTATCTGGTCTACTGTTCCATGTATTTTAGTACTGCAATTGGTGACTAAAGTATGGTAAAGCTGTAATTTTTTTTAGCGATTTCTAAGTTGGTACCATAATAAAAGTTGTATGTATTGATGAAGAAGTAGAATAGCTATCGTAAATTCCATGTAGGTACCTTTCTGCTACGCCTAGTTACATTGTGTGGCGTGAAGAATGAAAACCGTGGCTTCAGTAGCGATATTAACCCGTTTCTAATTAACACTAGAGAGTGACTTAGAATTCGTTCACCCTAATTTAAGGGGACATTCTAACCACGACTTAGAAACACGTGGTGCAAGTTTTGAAAAAAATTACGCTCAAAAATTTTTTTTTATTAAAATTTATGTAATTTTATCGATAACTTTATAGAAAGAAAGAAACACATTCATTGGGACAAATTAACACATTACAAGGAAAAAAGGCATATCAAGTAACATATAGCAGTACAATGGAAAAACAAGTCAAATAAATACAACATAAGATAAGGCAAATCACATCACGTAAGCATAAACAAACAATATCAGGACGAAAAGTAATAAAAATTAAAAAAAAACGTTTTGAGCGTCTTTTGGTCGGCGCCGGCCAACTAAATTTTTTTTTTTATTGTTTACGCATATTGGACGTCAGAATCTTTATTTATCAGAATTAGGAATCATTTTTCAACGTTACGGTACTTCCTACCTACCACTTTGAGATTCAGTTTCAACGTTTTGACCCGGAAATCACGAATATTTAATATTTGCAAATATGTTTTACCATTACTAATAAATCATTAATAATACTATTTTGTCAAAATACGGTGAACTTATTCACAGTCAGCCTGTCGTTTAAAATATTCAAATATTATTTAAAACATTCAATACCTACTCAATTTCAAAATATAAAGTTTCGAGACAATATGAAAGTTATTAAAAATTTTACACTTTTCTTTGTTGGGAGTGGTTTAATTTATCGACACTTACTGAAAACCGGCTTTCAGGTTTTCCATTCTTCCCTCTACACCATGTATACGAGTAGAGTGGGTTTCGGGGTTTCGTAAAGAACGAAAGGTAACATTGTAACTGAATCAAATGTAAATTTGGCCAACTGGCCTTACAATCAAGTGTGTTTAATCGATAATTTTACCACAATATGCTGTAAATTTCCGATGCGCTTTTAGGTCTAAATAAAATAACTTTAATGCTATTTCTTATAAATAAAAAGTTAACTTTATTATTGCCGAAATATTTCACTTAAAAGTAACACACAATAACATAGAGAAAAGGGGATCGATTTATCGGAAAACACCTAGGTATAAGGTTAAAGTTTAGAACTGGGGACTTCTTTAAAGGTTTTTTAATTGATAATTTTGCTAAGAAAATACTTAAGTATTATTTCTCTTCAGATTTCTCAAAAAAGAGACGGAGAACTCTAAGTATTTCCTGGATAAAGGTCGTTTATTATTCACCTACTGAAAAGATAAAGGCATAAGAATACCAGAGCATTCATACAAAGCTTCCTCAAAAAATAGGGCAAACCAACAAAACAAAACCAAAACATACAACCAGAAATAAAAAACATATGTATATAAATTATCCAAAAATACCTTTCCCAGACATATTCGGCCCAAAGGACCCCATAACGTTCCCCGGCCACACCGCCAGGGAAATTCTTGCGGATTTCCAGTATTTTCTCGGGAATATTCTCAATTCAGAAACCTGACAATAATGGATAACTCTAACATGGACTTGTTTGAGTTTGGGCGATGAATGTTGTGAATGAATTGAATCAGCCCCTTACTCTTGACGCTCAAGAAGCAACGCAATAGCTTGTCTTAGATGCAACCTTGTAGAGCGGATAGTGCACTGACCGAGTTGCAACTTTAAGTTTCGCAAAGTGGGTACTTTATTTATTGATCCTAAGCGCCGATTTCCTAATTTCACTAAATCTTAAACCGCCTTATCTTAATCTTATGTCGCCATTTAAATCGACTTTTGTATGAAGAATTTTAGTTAAATACTGCTTAAGCCGCATTTAAGAAAGTGGTGCAAGTCGGCCTAAGTAATAAGTGTATGATCTCTTTGCATTTCCAAAAACCAATGAGACAGGACAGGACGTTACTTAATTATTAGCTCAGTAAATTATCAAATCAGAAACCAGCGGTATCACAATGAAAGAAAACACTAATATAATCAATATGACCCTCACATCATTTCAATACTCGAAAGAAAGTAATTTGCGTCCCACTTTACTTATCTTATTGACACTAGGGTTAATATGAGTAAAGTCCATACTTCGTTAGAAATAAACACATATTTGGGAGAGACGAGCATACATCCGCCTGTCTATTGCACAGTACACTGCATCGCAGACGGAGTCCGGATCCGGACAAAGGCTCTATAAACTCCAAATGTATAGAGACGAACGGGCAGACATTCGTATTGGAATTTGTTAGAGCCTAAACAAGCATTGGGGAAACAGCGACGGTGGCGCTGGCGGGCGGTGCGGCCGCGGGCGGTACTAACACTGCCGCGCCCCGCGCGCCGCGCTCCCCCCGCTGGCACCACCGCTGCCGACCGCCACGCAGTCTTCCCGCGCGATCGGCACGTGTCCCTAGCGTGCCTTTACGACCACGCATCGTGTTCTTCGAGCTAACTTATACTCACTAACTGCACCGAAACCATTGAATTTTAAATACCGAAGTGCCCACCAGTTGGACCCAACCTGTGACTCGCTTTGTGCTTCCATATTTGTGATTCGTTCACGCGAACTTGGACCGAACTGACTGTAGTTCAGTTTCAATTAATTTTTAACTCTATGTATTTGTACATCCTTGAAAAGAAATGAATTGATCCCCTAAAGGATTAACGTATGGAGTTTAATAGAGCAACAGCGGCGTGCTACGGATTGTGCACATTTACAACAAATAGATTAAATGGTGGGTAAATACATACTTATTTTTATGTATTTAATAAAATGTTAAATTAATAAAATAAGATCATTGTTAAAATCGATAATATTATAATTTAGTACTTAGTTTCTTTATCAGTAGATGTTTTACGTTATCGGTAAGGTCATAAAGTAATCATAGCAAATTGGATCAAATTGGAATTACTGCAGCTTGTCATTTAGATTTTCGATGGAACTTCGCCCGTAACGTAACTGAGTAGAGTGCACATATGTAAACGTTGATGTGCTGTCGACTATACATATGTGCCTTAAGTAGTTCAACACATACAAATTTAAATTATGCACACACACACAAAACAGACACACACCTATAACACTGTCAATTAAAGAAAGGAACTAGACAACTATTTGCTTCTCGATATTCCAATAAAGCCCTCCATGTTGTGTGAAAGGGAGGCGAATAGTTATTCAATAATAATTTAATAGTTTACTCAATAAATAATTGCGATTCGGCCATCCAGTCCCTTTCTTATACCTACTAACAGTGCTATCCCATATTTTATGTCACACCACGGAATTCATTTGATTTAATAACAAAATAAAAACCGGACAAGTGCGAGTCGGACTCGACCACCGTTTCCGTAAAATTTGTAGGTAGGTATTAAATTTGTTTTTTTTATTCCCTTTTCCCGAACTTCAAAGACTATTTTTTTAATGATTTTATAAGAAATTTATATTTTTCAGATTTTTCCCTGTACTCGTAGTATAAGACATATTGCTTGCCAAATTTCATAGTTCTAGATCAACGGAAAGTACCCTATAAATTTTAATTCCCTTGAGTGTCGAAATATGCATTTTTTTGCAGCATACACGACCATATCTTTTTTTTACGTTAACTTAGAAGTTTGATTTTTCACAGCTTCAAAGGATGGTTTTTATGGTTTTAATTTCAACGCGATACCTCCACGCGTTCCCGAGATAAGGGGTCTTGACAGACAGACGAACGGACAACAAAGTGATCCTATAAGGGTTCCGTTTTTTCTTCTTCGTATACGGAACCCTGAAAATGTAGAGTCCACAATTTTCTCTTTCGTTTGTGCTCAGAATGTCAGCGTATCAAACAAAACAAATATCTCGAGTGTTTTAACTGTACAGTCGACAGCGGGTCCACCTTTTCGTTTTTATTACACAGTCGCCGTAACTTAACTGAGAGGAGTGCACGCGTGAAAAGGTTGATGTGCTGCCACCTGTACATACAAAAAGTAAAACATTGCCAACTGTACATACAAAAAGTAAAACGTGAATCTTAGTTCCTCAATTACCTACAAAGTAGTTTTCGTGCTAAGACAAAAAAACATAATTTATTGCAAAGCAAGCTTAAAAAAATGCCTAATTTATGTTTTTTTGTGTGTTGAACTACTTACCTACTTATCTTGAGATACGTACAGACGATAGTACATCAACCTTTACATGCATGCACTCTACTCACTTAAATTATCTATCAAAAATGTAAAGGTTGATCTGGTGACGACCGACTGTACTAGAAATGTAGAATTATATTAAGTCCATACCTTTTAGGCGATTAAAAAAGCTTCATTTGACGACAAAATCTCAACGCCACATTTTTCTCTTCATTTTCCTTCCATGAACCTAAAACATCCGGGTTTTTCAGAAGAACTAGATTCATCATCACCAAATTAAATTTTACATTTAAATAAAATACGGTCGATAGGCTCGGTTTCCTACCATTAACTAGGACAAAAACAAGTAACGGGCGATCGAATGGAAAGTCTTTCTTTCATATCTGGGTCAAATACCAGCAAGAAAATACTAGCGGCCTTATTTATAAAAACACGGTTCCTCTAAAACCAATCTAAAACTCTGTTTATTTAATCTGTGGCTATATCTTTTCCTTGTTAAATTATTCACCACAGACTATTTTAATCGGCGTTTTTGAAGTGTTTTAAGGAATCGAGTTTTTATAAATAAGACCGTAACTGAATTGTCTATTACGCAAGCGAGGAAATCGATAACGTTATCTTTAACTCTACCTACGTACTATCGACGAATTTAATTACCACTCGTAAAATAAGGTTTCATAAAGTTCACTTTAGATAGCCATGTTACTTAGTCCTCAGCATTTTATCGTCCGATCTCCATAAATAAATACTACTACGTACCAAGTAAGCTACTACGACGAACCGAGCATTCCAATTGTAATAACTTCAATTGATTTAACTCTATTTTAGTGGGAGGAAGAGACGGAGGTCATTGACCGACAATTATATGCTTCACTCCAAGCCACTCGACTCCAATAGACCTTTTTCTATCTCAGAGTTGGTACTTGGCTAAGGTTTTTCTAAGAGTGTAAGTTTGCATCTAATTTCCCAATTGATTTAGGTAAACGCCTTTTTACTTGCTAAGATAGTTACTTAGTAACTTTCTACTTTCCACGCTCCAAATACCTCCTTGATCTACGTCTCGCTTATTGGAATTAACCTCAGTTAAAAATACTGAAGATTTTTATTAAAGCATCTAGGTGCTTGATCGTCTACTCTCGAAATTGATATGTTCAAAATTTTGAAAAAATAAATGCTATTATTTACAAAAAACACTTAATAAACATAGCGTCACTTCATTTCCTCCCGTGGACATCGTAGAAGGCGACTAAGGAAATAAATTACCAGGAGACGGGCAGCAGCGTCTTCTTGACATTCCAACCGCATACTGCGATCGCCAACCCGCCTGCCAAGCATGGCGATTATGGCAAAACCCCTCATGGTTATGAAAACCGTGAGGGAGGCCTGTGTCCTGCAGTGGGCGTCAAGGGGCTGATGATGATGAAACATTTTAGTTATGAGAACGACCTGGTTGTATTCTTGACAAAATTAAAGTAAGGAGAATCCGGCATTAAGTTAATAATATTAGTCCATGTGAAAGTTTTACGCTATTATTTTATAAAAACACGATTTCTCTAAGACACCTTCAAATGCAGTTTAAATATGCTGTGGTAAAATCTTTCCCTTACCATAGACACTTTAAACAACATTTGAAGAGTTGTGTTTTTATGAATAAGACTTTCAGCATTAAGCTTATTGATACTGAAGAGAGCATCAGAAAGTAAATGCATATTTCGGCTAAATGACGAGTAAATGCATTCAATTGCAACGCAATTTGGCTAAAGCAGCGTCGAAAATAGAGGTGCCGATTGATTCAGTGGGAAATTGTGTAATAACTATACATCGACTGATTATTTCTGGCAAGCAAAAGAACTGAAAGCAATCATTTACGTTGTTTCCTTTCACTAAGCTGTTGATAGTCGTATTTGTAAAGGCCCATTTGGGCCGAAGCTGGCGGCTGTGCGCCCAAACCGGTCCTCGAGGAATGAGAGCGACTTGACTCAAGGTACGTACACAATGTTGATCAATCGAAGTTGAGAATATTATGATTCGGGTTTCCAGTTTCCACCGGTCTTCCGGTTAAACGCTTCTTTTGGACATTTGAAATGTGACACGCCGTGTAATCGCCAATCCGCAGTGTTCACGCGTGGTGACTCCCACTCTCTCTCTCTTTTAGAGAAGCCCTGTGCGTTGGAATGTATATAGGCGGCTTATGTTTGTAGACGTTCGATAAATCAAATTAATTAAAGTCGGGCTTTTTTCTTTGTTTTTAGAACGTCAGTAGAACCGTAATACGTTTCTTGTTACACACCAGTTTTAGTAAAGACTTAAGAAAAATAGTAAATGAAAGTAAACAACACCACTTAGGTGACCTTAGGAGATTGGCAATAAACTAGCTATGACTTGTAATAAATACTTGCTCGACACAAATGCGGAGCGACAGAGAATGCCATTTGAGCAAGAAACTCTCTAGGTATCTCCTAAGCCAATCGATAACGCAATGTTAGGAAATAATACTTATAACAGTTATAACACGATCGAATATTGCCGCAGTAAGCAACACCCCTGATAACCCTCTCTACCTTTAGTAAGAAGTATAATTGATAGTTACACTGTTATGACAATTTGAATTTGATATCATAAATTATAGTCCAAATAAAAACTATTTAGTAAAAGAACCATCTTCAAGAAAAATACTTACTAAAAAGAGTTCGATGATTTTCTCATGGATCCCAAAAATAAATCTCGAATAAAGTATGGGACCATCCTTGAGGTACCCCCTTTCAACCGGAAAAAAAAGAATGAATGAAATCGGTAAACGTGGCAAAGTATTATCGCTGAACATACGTTATAAAATATATGCGCTCGAATCGAGATTCTAGATTCTACTCCTTTTCGTCGTTTAAAATCATGCTTTTGTCGGTAATGCACTAAAAAGTGTCTACTTTTAAAAGCGTTTTTATTAAATAAGACCGTAGGTTTTATTAAAACACGATTCCTCTAAGAGGCAGTTTAAATAATCTGTGGTTACGTATTTCCCTTTACCACAGACTATTTAAACTACATCTGAGGAGTGTTTTAAGGAATCTTGTTTTTAGGCTAAGCCAATAAGTGTGGGGCGCACTGTCTAAGTTAATTAAAAGCAAGTCCACGATTTTAATTGAACGATACCAACAAGTGCCCCACGCTGACTGTGCTTCAAAGGTACAACGTATTGATGGATGCTGTTGACTTTTAATGATACTACTCCGACTTTTGTTCAAGCTTCTGAATTCGAGAACGTTCAATGACTTCTACAGCGACTTTTTAAGTTATTATGAATTTCCAAAGAAAGTGGAGAGTGAATAAACAAAACAATTTTTACTGACTTAAAAAAAGGAAATTTAATTTGGTGAAGATCTAATGATAACTTGGTGAAGATCTAATGATAACTTCGAGATGGAGAACGGAACTCTTCATAAAATATGTCATCAAGGTAGTAATGGATATAAAAAACCGGCTAAGTGTGTGTCGGGCCACGCGCAGTGTAGGATTCCGTAGAAAGATGGTTTTTACCTGATTTGCAAAAGTAATCGAATTTATGCAAAGTTTTCCTTTTGTAAGTTGGTCGTCTAGTACTCGTTAACTTGTATAATAGCCTACGTAGCTGTGATAGTTTTCCTTTTAATTACATTATTATGTGCTACTGACCTGAATTTTTTCACGTCGCTACAATCATCCGTTTAGCTGGGAGAGGGGGGACGCCTTACTCTGATAAAAATTTGCCTTAAAAGCTGAATATTTCGCATACGGAAATCGAATAATGGTTTTCCTACATCCACAATATTTTTTTAACGACCAGTCCAACAATACCCTACACTATGATTTAGGCTAATTTAAGTGTAGGGGAGGTACGCTGAATTTTTTTATTTTTCGATATTTTCTTTTACCATTTTGTCGACGTTTTTTGACGTGCAGCCGTCTAGGCTGTGCATTGATTGCTCAGAATATCTAAGATTTAGTGTTCTGTGGTTGATAGCATTGTGAAATTCAATGTTGATAGGGCATAATAAGGGCAAAGAGTTTAAACTAGCTATTCCCGCGGCTTCGCGTGTTATTCGGTGTGTCATTAAAAGAGTATAGTATGTAAGTATATCTAACATATAAAAATCTCGTGTCCCAGTGTTTGTTATAGAACTCCCCCGAAACGGCTTCAACGATTCTTGTGAATTTTTTGTGTAATTCTTGATAGGACTGGGAATAGGTCGTAGGCTAATTAATGTGGCAAAACAACGTTTGCCAAGTCAGGTAATTTATATATAAGCAGCTTTAAAATAGATGATCTCACTATAAAAATAAGCTTCATTGTCAAATCACGCTTTGTGAATTCTAACAAGAGAAAGTGGCCTTATAATGTGTTGCTAAATATCACTGAAGTCTCATATATAACCTGTTAGCTTAGTGGTATTTTAAATTTAATAAAAGATTTTTTTAAGTTAAAATATATAATAATAATAATAATATAGCCAATATACGCTCCACTGGGTACAGGCCTTAAAATCCTCATAGAGCAAACATTTTTAAGGATCACAAGTTATGGTTGGTAACGTGTCAATTCGATCGTGTCTACTTGCGCTACAGCAACCGTGAAATAGTTTTTTTTGTACTTTGTTTTGTACTCACTTGTGGACGCTGATATTAACACACATAGTGCGATATAGAGCGTTAATTTATCTTTTATATCACCAGTCACAGATTTAAAAAAACAGCCCTTATTGGTAACAGCAACTTCTTCCAGACAACCGTATGATGGAAAATTTTCAGTTTTCATTTTATTAGTAAAGACTAATCGAGAGGACAGGGGCCGTTTTTGAGAATGAATTATTTAGGAAGAAATACTTCTAAGTTTTGGTCAGCATAAATGCCTTAAAATTTGATTCAACTGACACTGTATTTATACTAAAAAGAATTGCCTTACAATTGAGTGTATAATACTTACGTATTGAATAATTTATCCAAAATGTGACTTTAGTTTCTGATGCGCTCTAAAGTTTCAGTTAACATAACGTTTTAATTTTTATTTTGACTAAAATGTTTACTAAGGCTGACTATATCTGACAGAATTCAATTAATTCTAGCTCAGTTTGGAACACAATAACGTCGACAGTAAAGGGGCTGAGTATTTTAATGATGTACGGTACAACTTGACGAAATTGACATAACAATAGTTTTTTTTTAATAAAAATATTTATATCATAATTATGTTATAACCATAGAGCGCTGAAAAAAAACCGAACCTAAAAAAAGCCCTCTACCGAGACTCACCGTAATATGACTTTCTCCATACATTTGTACCTACTATCTTTTAGACGTTAAAAATCTGAAAGCCAAACCTAATCTTTATAGAAAAGCCACTCATTTCATTGAATTATTTATACTTATCTAAAAGTTTTTTTAATGATAAATGATCTAAAGTTTTATTATTTCAAACATAAAATAAGAGACTTAATTAATATATAAATGATAAAAATATACAAATAACTAATTCTATATTTACAAATAAAACACCTGCCCCAGGTCACTGTCCCGCGGTAATGAGCCCAGAACGCTGGCGACGTTACCTCTTTGGATGGCCAGGCTTATCCTCTGGCCGAGGTACGCGCCGGCCCTCTGGTCTCCCGATGCGTCGATTAGGCGCGCCGCTAAGTCTTTGAACGTTACTTTACATTAGTAAGGAAGAAACTAGTTTACTTCTTCTTATTTAAATTACAATAAATTGTTCTAATCTAATCTAATCTAAATTACGTTGAAATACAATGTGCGCCAGCTCTTTTAACAATTCTTATCTACTTACGCTTGATATAAAATTATATCATATTTACCATGTCTTAGAAAACAAATATGAAGGAACTAGACGAAATCACGTAAAATTGTTGCCTGCCTTTAACTATCATGCTTGGAAGGTAATAATAAGGCTATGTAGTTATACCTTTGGGTGATTGGTAGAGCCTAGACGCTGATAGATGTTGCAGTCAATTTCAACCTTATTTCAAGCACAATTCGTATCTTTTAGAAAGGCACCATTTTAGTGTAGTTGCCTGCTCTTTGTTACAATCTTCGATTATTATCCAATCACGGAATATAAATATTTCCTTGATAATCATTTCACTTGCAGCGCATTATTGTAGGTAATGTATAACGTAAGTACATTAACTTATTCGAACTATTCTAAACAATTTTTTTCATTGTTCCAGCGTTCTGAAAATCTCGAGCCTCCGTTGTCGGCTCCCCGTGACACCAAGGCGAGTGTCTACGCGATGAACGATCAGGTTTGTTTAACACTCTATTAAAAGCTTTTCTAGAAAACAATGAAATTTTCCTAAATATTGTCAATAGTTACTTAATTTTAAAGGTATACTTAATTTTAAAGGCATTATAATACTACAGTTATAAATTAATAATATTTACAGAAGAAGGCGACTAAGGAAATCAATTACCAGGAGACGGGCAGCAGCGTCTTCCTGAGATTCCAACCGCATACTGCGATCGCCAACCCGCCTGCCAAGCGTGGCGATTATGGCAAAACCCCTCATGGTTATGAAAACCACGAAGGAGGCCTATGTCCTGCAGTGGGCGTCAATTGCCTGATGATGGTGATGATGATGAATATTAACAGATTTCTTGTATTTGTGTGAAGTGTGTGACTAATTCAACCTACGTTTCACACCTAAATAAGAGTTGGTTTAATATGTTTGAATAAAAAACGCGAATATATAAAAAACTTATATAACCTTTTTTACGTTGGCACAGATTAAGAGAGTCTTTTTACTTTTGTTTATTTAATGCGTTCTTATATCAAATCATAGAAACTGATAGCTAATAGGATCTCAGATGACGACGTACTTCCAGTACTTCTGTGCATGACGTACCTACCTACTACCAGTTTCATAGGCTCTGGTTCTTTTTAACCGACTTCACCACACAGGGTAACCTAGCGAGGCGACCAGGGTTACACTTACACTTACGCACGTTACGGGTCGAACTCAGTAGGCCACTAATTTTTAAAATCAAAGAACATCCTTTTATATCACCTGTTATTTTTAGGCTTACTCTGTAACTTACTTAGTAAGAAGCAAATAAATGAATAAAGTATTACAAAAGGGGGAGGTTATGTATCAATTCGACGCTATATATTTTTTAAACTTTTTTTTCTGGCTACGTTCTCACATAACTCCGTTAAATCTTAACCGATTTCGATTAAGATTTGACGGAGTTTATTTTCTTGTTCCAATAAATATAACGTCCCATTTCAATTTGGTGAAGATCTGATGAAGACTTTTAGAGATTGAGAATGGAACTCTTCAACGAACAGCAGTAAAAATGCCTAATGGGGCCCATTATTTAGTAATATCCGTATGTTTCATAAAATAGTGTAAAAGTAGTTCCAAGGTAATTTGGTGATGTTCTGGTGAAGACTTTTGGAGATGGAAATTGAGAACTTCTGATTTTTTAGGACAATGCCCTCTCCTAGAAATAAAAACCAGCCAAGTGTGTTTCGGGCCAGCGCATTGGAGGGTCCAGTAGTTGGTCGTCAAATAAACGAACCTAGAAGGAGAGGTTTTTGATTGATATTAGGATTTTATTTTACTTATATTAACTGCCTGCTTACACTATTAACAACTTCATTAAAGTAATTTTTAATGAAATTTGTACGAAATTATCCTTTTATAAGTTAGTCGACTATTTCGTTAACCTGTAGAGCTTACTAGGCCGTGATAGTTTTCCTTTTAACTTTATTATATATGCTCCTGTCCTGATTTTTTTTAAGGTTCTACAATCAACCGTTCAGCAGGGAGAGGGGGGACGCCGTACTCAAACGAAAATACGGAGATTCAAAAAAAAATTCTACTCCATTGTGCCTTAATCGATAAAAACGTGTTTTTTACTATATAATTTATTTTTTTTGATCAATGTGAGTCACACAGAATATCCCCAGAGTTTCGAAATAGGTGTTTTTTAAATTCGTATTTAAAAAACACGTTTCATACACTCCTCAGATCCTGTGGTAATGTAATAGTCTGTGGTAAAGTGGAATACTCTTATGACTAAATCGATTACCTTTTTCGTGACAATTGCATTTAATCGTGGCGCAGTTTGGAACAAGAGGGGCGGGCAATACAATTAACGACTTTTTTTCGTACTTTTTACGAAATTTGCTACTTCAAGACTTGTTACTTCGAATAGTTCGTATTGATGTGAAAAAAAAGATAAGAGTCCTGGATTCATTATTACTAATAATTAGTGGATTAATAATTAGTGCCATTGAAGCAAAATCTGAAACCATTTCAACCATTCAGTACGTCGATAATTATGACATGTTTAACAAAATAAAGTTTGAAATTAACTATATTATTTTAATTTTATATTCAAATTGACCTAGTTTAACGATTTTATGAAAAATTTGTGATTGATTGAGACTGGTTATTGGGAGTGTACCACTATCGACATCGATATTACTAATGAAACTTAGATTTTGAACGTTGTAGAGCGGGTATGGTAGTAAACGAATCGTTAAATTGCACGTTGCAACCCGACCAGCAGTCTCCCTGCTTTTAACTTTATTGGGTTTTACATTAACGCATATTTGCTGGATTATAATCTTGTATGGAATCAGGCGTTACTTTGCGGAAATCCGTAATAGCATTAAAATGTGAAAATTACTTTGCTAAATTTCGCCAAAATCCCACAAGCACCATGCGGTTAGTTAATGCACCGCCCTCCCTCCCACTTTTTCAAGCAGAAACAACACACAAACACCACCGACACCAATACTTGTGTGAAAAAATGCGTTGCGACGCGTTTCGCCTCTAACACGAGGCATCTTCAGGCATGGTGCTTGTGGGATTTTGGCGGAATGAAGCAGAGTAATTTTCACATTTTAATGGGATTATAATCTAGCAAAAATAGTGCGTTTATTAATAAAGAAGCTCCACATTTATTCTTTTCAAAACACGTTTTAACTTAATTAACAGAGTTTTCATCTTAAAGTTACAATACACTATTATAGACACAATCGTCCCCGTTAACATTTTATAACCTTCCTTACATCCTAAACACCAAACTTTGTCTGTTAATAGGTTTTTTTGCACAGAGTATGCTTAACACATTTCTTAAACCGCGTCGGTGGTAGCTCTAATATATCTTGAGGAAACTTATTGAAGCACCGTATACAGTTGCTCATAAAAGATATTTTATTAACTTTTGCAAGTCTGAATCGTGAAAATGACAATTTAAGTTTATTCCTAGTATCAACATTATGATAACTAGCAATATTTTATAAATTGCTGACATTTTTTCTAATATACATAATATTTTCATAAATGTATTATTTACTTGACTGTTAAGATGTTAGTTTATTTAAATAAATTACAATAGTTCCCGAAAAACGCCCCAAGGAGTTTTTTTTTCACTATCTTTTCCTCCACTACAGCTTGACCCGAAGATAGCCGATAACTTTGTACTTTGACACTCATCCAGAGAATAAATTCTTTACGTAGAAATATATTTTTTATTTCTGATTTCTAGCTTTTAATAAAAACCGGCCAAGTGAGTGTCGGGCTACGCGCGATGTAGAGTTCCGTAGAAAAAGGGGGTTTTATCTGCTTTACAGAACTAACAACTTCATCGACGTAATTTTTAATGGATTTTGTACGAAGTTTTCCTTTTATAAGTTGCTTGCCTATTACTCTTTTACTGGTAAAACCTACTTAGCCGTGATAGTTTTTCTTTTAAGTTCATTATATGTGCCACTACCCTGAATTTTTGCACGTTTCTACAATCAACCGTTTAGCCAGGAGAGGGGGAGACGCCCTACTTGGACAAAAAATTGTGCAACAAAAAGAATATAATCATGTAGGTACAGCAATATTATTCCGATGTAAAAACCTAACTGGGTTACTCGGGGCTGCAAGTGATGTAAATTACTTCGGCCAGATGTCGCTGCCTGTACGTAATACAGAGAAGTTTGTAAAGTGGTTCGAAATTTCGCCGATGCCTGCAGTCCATTAGCTCAGTTGGAAGGTCGCGGGTTCAAGTTCCGGGTGGAATTTGTAGCCTCTAAAACTCTAAATAGGTTTTTAAAATTGTCCTCAGCACGGGTTTGTGCAACAAATAGAATATAATATTTATATTTTTTTTTTATTAACCCCACGTTACTGACCTCCAGGTTGTCGACCAGCAAGTACTAAACATGGACGTCAGTGCCACATTAGAGAAGTCAAAATCATATAAATATAAAAGAAAATTAAAGGCAAATATTTTTTACTAATTTATTGTGATTGAAGAACAATAACATTTTATGATCTTAAAGCGAAATGGATACGAATGCATATGTATTGCTCCTCCGTCCAACCCTAACAAGTAACAATAGCACAATTACTGCGAAAGCTTTTTATTGCCATACATTGTGCATTGCTCGTACTTAGGGTTCCGTAGTCGACAAGGTACCCTTATAGTTTTGCCGTTCCGTCCGTCTCTCTGTTTGTCTGCCTGTCCGCGGCCTATCTCAGAAACGATTAGTACTAGAAAGCTGAAATTTGGCATAGACATACATAGGTATTATGCAGAATATGGGACGCTGACTTGAAATCTGAAATTAATGATAATCAATAAGAATAAAATTTCCTGCAGGAAATTTGTATTTGCAAAAATAAATAATTTAAATAGGTTTCGTACTTTCATACTAAGTATTAATTTCCGACATCTTTTTAGGTTTTTTTCCACAATATTTTCTGCAATATCTGTCAGAGTGGTTTTTTAATACAAAGATTCCCTCCATTACCTACGTAAAAAAATTGACTAAAAAATTAAACTGAAAAAAACAGGAAACAAACAGGAGGGGTAAAGGGTGGCTGGGCCCCGGGGGCACTCGGGGGGCAAAGCCCCCGCCATAAAAAAAAACTTCGTCCCAAAACCTGTAGTTAGGTAATTAAGTTATGTTACATTGCTTGTGAACTCACGTAGCGGAGCGAGCAAAGCGAGCGGAGCACCATATTCATTACTTTTATATACTACTGTCGAAATCAATTTGGTCACAGGTAGCTTATGTACCTACATTGAAACAGTAAAAAATATTAGAAGAGAAAACCCGGCTTGCCTTTCAGCACACAAAAAGAAACAACAAAATTCTATCAACGTTGTATCTATTTAGAGTGTGCTCCGTTGCTTTGTTTAGTAGAGAAAAAACCTCTTTGTTCTGTTCCCCCGCTCTCCTGGGTAAAAGGTTGATTGTAGAAACGTGAAAAATTTCAGGGTGATGAATGAAACATATAACCAACTTAAAAGGTAAACTATCACGGCTAAGTAGGCTTTACGTTAACGAGTAATAGGCGACTACCTTATAAAAGGAAGACTTCGTACAAAATCCATTAAAAATTACTTTAATGAAGTTGTTAGTTCTGTAAAGCAGATAAAACCCCCTCTTTCTACGGAACCCTACTCTGCCCGTGGCCCGTCACACACTTAACCGGTTTTATATTTCATTCCCACACCTCGATACTTTCATCCTTTTTGTGCACTTTCCGCAAATAAGGAGCACAATGAAATACCTAAATTAGAAGAAGCATTTCATAATGGCAAAAGAGCTGTCTGATAAATAAACGTAGAAATGAAAAATTATACGGGACGTAAAGTTACTGGTCAAGTACGTCATATATTTCCTTGTTACATATTTCTTGCATCTGTGCATTATGCATGCGTAAGGATCTCATGAAATTACCGAGTTATTCTCGATCTTTTCAATATTGTATAATTATAGGTAGGTACCTACAGATGTAACAAATCCCCATAAATGGGATGTTCTTCTACTCGTCAATACGAACAACTCTTATTATGAGGAAAACTTGGAAATCGCATAAAAAATATCATCTATTCCACACATTTTAATCCTGCAGATGGTAATTTTAGTATTACCATATTTATGATATTTTATTACCCGTAGTATTAGTTGTTCGTGTTCGTAATGTCAGACGTAAGTATATGGAGATTTTGTTACACCCTGTATAAATGAACGCGGACATTCTATGACACTGCTAACCGACACTAACGACAGATTTGTGACAGCAAATGCATGACCGCCAGACCGCCAGTACAGATGCCGCCAAATATAAATAAGAAATAACGACTTTGGAAACTTTTTAGTAACAAGAAACAGCGTTAAGGTTATTGAAACTTTAGATCGCATCGTATAACTACTGAAGGCAATTTGACTTAAAGATTAAATAAATGCACTCAATTGACGCGAGTTTGCTAATTTAGCGTCGAAAGTAGGGGAACTGAAGGTAAAATAGAGAAAGAAAGAAAGAAAGAGAAACATTTATTGCAGCAACAAACAACACACGGTAATTAAAACTAAGTTAAAAATAGTATATTTAAGGAAAAACAACCAAATAATCAACAAAGTTTAGCTTTATTTTACGATTTCTTTATAAAATGTGCTTATTAGTAATCAGTCTACAATTCTTATTAATCACACTTTAATCAAATCACAGATTCATTTTACCTAAAGGGCAAAATGGGCCTAAATGGAATGGATGATTGGATTTGACTATGAATTGTGGTTATTCACATTCTAATCTGAGAAATACTTTTTACATACAAATCTTGTGCCCAGAGGAGACTAAGCCTTTTTAGATCCCATTTCTTTATTCTTCACTTTTTCGATATTTTTTGTCATATTTTCCTCGTCCCATGACTGTCTATTAGTTGTTCTTATATAATTATTAACCATCTGAAACGAACTTAGAATCTAATTTAAAATATATACCTATGAAAGAAAACATGGTCCATTTTGCCCGGGTCCGTTTTGCTTTTTAGGTGCTTTTTAATCAATGTAAAATTTTAAAGTTAAGTTTTTAATCTTTTTTCATTCTGACGATACCATAGTAAAGATAAATTGACGCAAGTGACTATAATATACCATTAAATGGACAATACTCAATACAACAAAAGTGCAGGCTCATCGAATTTCAAGTTTTTTACATCAAAATACGAAAAAAAATCTTACTGCGTTAAAAATCCGCTGTCACAGGTGGCACCGGCACATAAAAAGATGACCGACACTGACCGAGAGCAAGGGCGGAGGGAGTAATCAGTTGCTCTACTCATCAATAGATGGCCTTAGTAGTTTCTAAGCAATCTCATTGTTCCGTTTTACCCGCATGTTTCGTTTTGCCTTCAGTTCCCCTACGGGGAATACGATTATCCACTCCTCTACTCTCGACGCTATTTTGTTCAAATTGCGTTACAATTAAATGCGATAAGTCAGAGATAACAACTTGGTAAACGTTTTACTTGCAAGAAATTATTTAATGCTTTTATAGCATTAAACTTATTATTCTCGGTAAGTTCATAAATAAATGCACTCAATTGTAACGCAAGTTGGATAAATTAGCGTCGGGAGTAGAGCGGCAGGCTCAGATGACGCTCTCGCTTGTCGCTTAGTCGCGCACCCCCCACTCACGCATATTATTCAGTGGCGCTGCACGTTACCGCGATTAACTATTTTATCCTCCCATCGACTAGCGTCATCTCGCTTTATTTCACTTCAAGTAAAGTAAGATACCCAAGATAAAACCGTTTATTGCGGGTTGATCTACCGGTAACTTACCGCGCGGTTAGGAGGTAACACATTTGACTACCACGCAGATCGTGAGGGCGATCCCCGCTGGGGGACGAAGGAAGTGCTTTAGTTTGTACAAAAGTCTTGCGGTCTTATTTATAAAAATACGCATTCTTAAAACACTCCTCAGAGGCAGTTTAAATAGTCTGTGGTAATGGGATAGGTCACGCAACGAGCTATCCTCGGAATTTCGCTACGAGATCGAATCAGAAATGATGAGATCCGTAGACGAACGAAAGTCGTCGACATAGCCGAGCGGATTAGTAAGTTGAAGTGGCAGTGGGCGGGGCACATAGCACGCAGAACTGATGGCCGATGGGGCCGAAAAGTTCTCAAATGGAGACCACATATCGGCAAGCGCAGCGTAGGACGACCAACCACAAGATGGACACATGACCTCATCCAAGTGGCAGGAAGGCGCTGGATGCAGGCCGCTTCCAACCGGTCTTTTTGGAAATCCACGGAGGAGGCCTATGTCCAGCAGTGGACTTCTTGTGGCTGAATGATGATGATGATGAATGGGATAGGCGTAACAACAGATTTATATAAAGTGCCTTTGAGGAGTGTTTAGAGGAATCGTGTTTTTATAAATAAGACCGTTGGTGTTTTTCTATTTTCGTGATGCTCAGTTGCCATATGATAGAGTATCGTAGTTTGGGACCAGAACATTACAACAGTAATCGTGATCGAGACCAAGTATTACATTTTAATACGAATAAATTTATTCGAAACTTTATATTGACTAGGGACCCAATGCATGTGCCCCTTTCTTCAAAGGGACAGACTGCCAAATTGTTGGCATTCAATATTTATGACTCTATTATTGTTAAGATAATAAAACAGGGACGAGTCGTCGATACAAACTGTACAAAAAGTTCTTCTCGCAAACCTCTGTATTATGAGGCTGTAAAAAAACCTAGCATAAGTAGGTTAAGCTTGACTGCTGATTTAAACTGTCAGCGCAGACAACAGAAATATCTTAGCTAACCAAAATTTACAGGGTGGCTTTTCTGGTAAACTAATAGAATTAGAGTTGTTCTTAGAACAACATAGAGTGGATGTATGTAGCACTGGCTACTAGAGTCCCAAATGAATTTTTCTAGTTGCTTCAATAGAAAGTCTGCACTGCACGGGGGACCCTTAATAATAAATAAATAGTAGTTTAAAATATAAAGAACGGAAAGATATTTGCAGACTTTCTGTTGAAAAAGTTATAGAGCTATCATGACTGTGTTGAACTGGCTAAGCACATTGTAGTGAGCGTATACAGGCCCCCCGCCAGTGACTACAGTTTATTTGTATTAGTACTAAGAGGATGTCTTAAACGTAGCTTCAAATAGTAGCAAGAACCTTGTAGTCTGTGGAGATTTTAATATCGACTTTCTGGTAGATTCCCCTTTAAATACAAACTTAAAACTTATTTTCAAGTCTTTTAATTTAGTTAATATTTTCTTAAAGCCCACTAGAATTACCATAATCAAACGAAAAATCGTGATCGCAGAGGGGGACATTATCTTTCAAAATACTTTCTGCAAGACAGGAGATTAATCTAAAGGAGCCGTCGTTATGATTGGAGCATTTGTAAAGAATTGTTGAAAAGCCGCGGCAATGTCTTCATTTGAAGTTATTAATTTATCATCTATCTTAAGTAAAAATTCGCGGTCTCCTGATTTGGATTTTACCGGTTTCCTTATTTATTATAGTCCAAATGGTTTTAGATTTATTAGAAGATTTAAGAATTTTGGCTTTTATATGCTCGCATTTAGCTTTGTGGCAGACGGCCCTAATTAATTTTGAATATACTATAACACACTGTAAAAATCTAGGGTCATATGTTATGTCTTTTTCTCATATAGTGAATAAAGTGTGTCCCTACTTTTCTAGATGCCGGCAGTGGCCCATTCCCTAAATCCTACTTTATTTTTTCGTTTTGATGAAAACTTTTTCAATTTAAAAACTTTTTCAAAACTATCTGAAAGAACCTTAAAGAAATCTCCATAATGGGCATTAGCACTGATGGTTTTATTTTTTTCTGTATGTAAGCTATTTTGTAAATCAGTTTTAAATAATTCAAATTTTTTTGTTGTCATAAGCCTGTAAAAGATATCCTGTTCTGATTTTTTTAAATCTGCTTCAAAGTGTACAATTTGACTACTGTGGTCTGACTTTAAGCAATTTATCGTAGAATAATGAGAAAATTCACAGTCACAGTATACCAATGAGGAAGTTTATTAGGTCTGTGCAGTATAAATTACCAAGACAGGTGGCTGTGATATTGAAGCTCATACAGTGAATAGAGCGTTTAAAAAGCTAAATCTTAAAAAAACTGAAGACCTGTGGGGTATGTCAGTGATAATAGTTAGAATCAGTAATCGATGTCCTAGCACACCATTTGGCCAGGATCTTTAATAAATGTTTAGATGAGAGTACATTCCCTGACCTGTACATGAAATAGAGTAGGCTCGTTCCTTTATTTAAAAGTGGTGATAGGCAAGATCCTACAAATTTCAGACCAGTTTCGGTTCTACCCGTTTTGAGTAAAATATTCGAGAAAATAGTTCTAGGTCAGCTACTTACACAATTTGATAATTATCAACTTCTCCATAGTCAGCAAATTCGGCTTTACGCAAGGGCGGTCTGTGGTGGATGCTGGTGTCACATTAGTTAAACATATTTAGTGCATGGCAGGATCAAAAGTGACTGTTCGAAGGCATTTGACTGCGTAGACCATAAAACACTTCTCTCAAAATTGAAACACTACGGAATAAGTGGGAAAAACTTAAGTTCAAAAAGCTGACATAAATAGGACTAAATCGTCAGGGTCGAAGGTTAAATTAAGAGACAAGAAAATTACCTTGAGGATATAAATTATGCTCTCTCTAAGTTACAATATTGGTTTTCTTCTAATAAAGTTATTATCAAATTCGAAAAGACAAATTGTCACACTACCAAATGTCAAATGGCAATGTTTTATTAGGGAATGATAAACTAGACCTTGTAGAAGAAACTGTATTTCTAGATAGCTATCACAATTGATGCAAAGCTTCAATGGGGTCCTCACATAGAAAAATTGGCAAACAGGCTCAGTTCTGCAGAATCCGGGAACTAACTGATGTCGCAACTGCTAGGCTTGTTTATTTTAGTTACTTCCATAGTACCTATTATGTCCTATGGTATACTACTGTGGGGTCGGGCAGCAGACATTGAGACCATCTTCGTCCTGCAGAAGAGAGCGATCAGATTCATATATAAGCTAGGCAGTAGAGATTCGTTAAGAGATTTCTATAAAGAAACTAACATCCTAACAGTTGCTAGTCAGTACATGTAGATATGAAAATATTATGTACGTTAGGAAAAATATCAGTAACTTTAACAGTGTAAGTAGCCAACACAATGCAAATACTAGAAATAGACATAAACTTTCGTTCCCAAAATTTAGGCCAGCAAAGGTTAATACATTCTTTATGGGGCATTGTACCTATACGTTTCTACAATAAGATCCCTGAGGATATAATAAGCTTGCCAGAAACGCGGTTCAAAAATGTGTAAAGCACACTTTGTGCCAAAAAAGCTATTATAACATTAAAGATTATTTAGATGACAATGATGTCTGGTATTAAAAACAGTTCAACGCACGAGTTCCAGGTTTTAGAATATTTATATAAACTCTGTTAATTAAGGTCTTGAATAGACTAAGTATGGAGTTCTTTTGTCCATTTTTTCTCCAAAATGATCTAGATTTTGAAATGGACACCTAGTTTAACTTGTAACGTTCATTAAGTCGCAGTTTGTGTGCTAGTTTGAATTTTTTATTTTTTTTTATTTTGATTGATGGGTTGATTTTATAATATGTTATGTTTCGCCGAAGCTTCACACATGGTTTCATTCTCTTCCAGACGTTCCATACACCCTCGTTTGGCGACGAGGAGTTCGATATCCCTTCACTACACGCGCAACACATGAGCAACGGCGCCGTACAGAACTCGCACATCCCCTACGCACAGATGCATCATTCAGCTCCTCAGGTAAGACTAACCACCACACCAAGGATGACTGCTCCACACTATGGGACTAACCGACAGTCCGCTATACGGAGAAGATGAAACACCCGCTTACGTAAGTCACGTGGGAGGGTCTTTCCTCTTCCATGCTCTCACAGTGAATGGTCACGTGACGTGACGTGACCATTTTCCGTGAGAGCTTGGTAAAGTCTACCGCCAGCATTGTGAAGCTGGGATACTTTCAGGAGCCTCCAACGCCAAACCTGAGAAACCAATTCAGTTTCCATTATGCAAAAGTTATACAGTCTTATTTATAAAAACAAATTTATATACAAGACCGTTTCACTTGAGGAGTGTTTTGAGATTCCTCAAAACACTCCTCAAGTGAAACGGTCTTGTATACAAAAACACGAATCCTTACGCCATGGATTTTTTTAAATGTTTGAAAGAAATATGTGATTTTCTCAATAGTAAGTAAGACTTAGGAAAAATACAAATAAAAATCTAAAAATTTTAGGAAATAACTTTGTTTCAAATATGGATCATGGGGCCCTCGGGTATATATTAATAAACCGCAATTTTTTGTCAGAGTAGCGCTACCCCCCCAGTGCCCTACACTGCGCGTAGCCCGACACGCACTTGGCCGGTTTTTATAATAAGATAGATAATAGGTACTAGTCTAACGATGTCATGAAGTTACGGTTATTTATCGTTCAGTGAAGTCAAACGTCCATCGTGTGCACGTTACATTTTTTTAGTACCTTCCGTAAAGTACCATTCCAAAACTACTTTTTTTATCTTCAAAACTAGCTTAGGTTTTGCACCAAAGCAAGATGGCGCTACACCATGAGAAAGAGATGGCAGTACTTTATGTTATGAATCACATTCTGACTAAATTAAAACTATGATTTGATTGTCTTGACGTTGACGTTTGTTTGGGTTGGAGCAATGGTGCCAACTTGGGGTTGCTCTCCCTAAATTTAGGGGGAGCAAGTGTAAAAAGGGGGATTTTTAGGGGCAGGAATTTTTTGGGAGTTTTTTTAGGGAGTTAGTCGAGCGATTAAAACTTACAATAGCAGTGAATATAATTACCTTTTTTTTTAGTCTGCCAATACATATTTTCGAACGCAGCTGAGAACGACTGAACTAACGGCACGCTTCATTCATTCATGATAAACTCACTAACTTCATTATAATTTCTTTCGACTCCATTTCGAAACTTAGGTATACCTACATTTTAAGTTTTTTGATTTTTTTTTTAATATATTATCTCAAACTTAGAATACGAATAAATCTTAGAATACAATGGGATTTTTAATACACATAAATCCGAGTGCTAATCATCATCATCGTCGTCATCAGTCAACTGCTGTCTACTGCTAAGTATAGGCCTTTTCCCCCTAATAAAAATATATATACTCTCAAGACAATTTTTATTTTATGAGTGAAAACTATTAATTTGTTAAACCTACACACACCAGTAAAATGTTATTTGCGGATATAACAATTATAACAAATTGGGGGTTTTTAGGGGGATTATAAGATTTTCTTGGGGGTTTTTTCTGTAGGGGTTGGCAACACTGGGTTGGAGTTTTCGCTTTTAGGTATTTTGTTTCTTTCACGTTTCTTTGGTTGTTTTCATTTTACAATTAGGTAGGTATGTGTTTTTTACAACTACTTTGCTAATTTCTCTTTTAAATCTAAGTATTTTCTTTTTTTCGGGCTTAATTTGTGTACGTAATAGTTGTGTAAATGTTATTATTTCCACTAGGTGCGAAGTAAAGTTGGAAACTAATAGATACTGAATGTGTCCGGTCAGGTGGGCATGATGAACCCGGCACAGGATGGGCTGGCGCCACCCGGTGGCGCGCCGTCATACCAGCAGCCGCTCTATCTGCAGGAGCCACACACGCCAGTCACAGTCCACAGGTAACCTTCGATCTCTCGTTACCTGTACGATAAAATCATTCGGGGTAGTTCATTCATAGAACCTGGCAGTGACATTTGCGCATGAAATTCGTTATAATAATATATTACGGTAAAATGCATACCAAGACAATGTCATATTTTATTGTAAGTAGCAATAATGTATTGGTCCAATATGTATGAAATGACAGTTTAAATTAATTCACTTCATTTATTTCGGGTATTGATTTATTCAAATGTTGCTGATATATTGAATGGTTAGTATCGACCTGACTTTGGAATCTGTTAGGCTATATTTTAAGGATTGTGATATCCGTACTTCCTAGTTTATGTTTGTTACCTAGTTGTAAGATAATACAGTAAGATTACTCTTATCACTAAACTAAATTTATATTACTAATAATTAAAATCATGCACTTTTTGTAGTAGTGCCGGAGCGCCTGCTGGCAACTACATAATCCAGCAACAGCCTGGTGGGCAGCAGCGGCTGCTGATGATGCAGCCGACGCAGGTGATGAGCGGCCCGCCCACACCGAGCACACCCGTCCAGGGCTCTGCCCCCATATATGGCTCCCCCCAGAGGGCTTCCCCACCTGGCACCACCAGTGATGACTCAGATGACAGTGTACCCTCACATCATTCACAAGTTAGTGTTGTAAATGTTTAACGATGATGCTTGATGTTTCTTGCTAAATAACTGATAAAATGGAAATTTTCGCATGATAGAATAAT
The DNA here is from genome assembly GCA_963969515.1 of Yponomeuta evonymella. Lineage (NCBI taxonomy): Eukaryota > Metazoa > Arthropoda > Insecta > Lepidoptera > Yponomeutidae > Yponomeuta > Yponomeuta evonymella. Next base: position 11,186,167 of record OZ018346.1, read on the forward strand.
TTCTTAGCCACATTATTATTTTGTTAAAGTAAAAGAATAGGTTTGGTCAAAGTATATAGTTCATTGGCATTTGAGTCCTTGAATGTATTCGAAAATCAATGAAAACATACAATTCTAATGTACTGGTTGTTTGTTGGTAGTTGCCTGGTGATGCGGAAAGCCTTCTGCCTATCCATTATTGCTCAGCGAGCCGGCAGCAACAAACTACACTTCATCAGGTATAGGATTATTTTCTCATTTCACTCTCGCAATATATAAAATAATAGATTTCAACCTTCTGAATTTAGCCTTAATATTTATTTGCAAAGTATTCACATTTGCCAATGAACTATATCTTTGCCATTTACCAAAATTATTTACACAACATTCAAACTAACTTTTATATTTTTTCAGATGGGTGTTGGCAACATGGCACTAAAAAGGTCCTCGCCTGAACCAATTGACAATGGAATTAACCGCGGCCAAATGCAGAAAAAGCCAAAAGTACAAAAAAAGAAGAAGAAAAGGGATCCCAATGAGCCTCAGAAGTATGTGATACTATACTAAATTCCCTTAGTGTTTGAAAATTGTCTTACAAATTATTATGCTTCTTTTTTTTCAGACCGGTTTCGGCATATGCATTGTTTTTCAGAGACACTCAAGCTGCAATCAAAGGCCAAAATCCTAATGCAAGTTTTGGTGAAGTATCTAAAATTGTTGCCTCTATGTGGGACGGCTTAGACTCTGAACATAAAAGTGTAAGTTAAAATACAGTTATTGTGTTGAGAATATTCAATATTATTATTTATTTATTTATTTTAATTCTTTATTGCACTAATTACATTGTAAGTGTACAAGGGCGTGCTTAATGCCAGAAGCATTCTCTTCCAGCAAACCTTTGAGACTGGCGACGGGTAGTGCAAGCAAGAGATTAAATACAAATAATAAACTTACGTAAACCTAGGGAAATACATTAACTTAGACTTAGTGGACGGCGAGGGGGCGGAAATAGAAATTATTATAGACCTACATAAATGATAGTACATAAATAAAAATATATAAATAACAACAAAAATACGTACATACATATTGAACATAATTACCTACTAAAAACGATTACTTACATACCAATAAGCAATCAAATAAAGTAACTGGTGATCGTTTACTGCCTATTCTACAAATCAAGGAAGTGGTAAAAAACTTTCTTTTGGAAAATCTCCAGGGTTGAAGCCTGACGAATGTCCATATTCAGTCAAATAAATTTCTCATTTAACCTAGACACTTTCTTACAGGTATACAAGCAGAAAACTGAAGTAGCGAAGAAGGAATACCTAAAAGCACTAGCAGCTTATAGAGCAAGCTTAGTTTCAAAGGTAATTACAAACTCTTTCAGTATAAGGTCAGCATACTTGACAGGAAGTCTCAAACACAAGAAGTTTATTGATACAGTCATGATAAATTCAGTCAGTTCAAAGTTTCAAATCGTATATACTTTTAGGCCGACTTGCACAACTTTCTTAAATGCGGCTTAAACATCATTTAACTAAAATTCTTCATGCAAAAGTCGATTTAAATGGTGACTTAAGTGACATTTAAGAAGTGCTGCAAGTATGCCTTAAAATGATAATGTGACCGACTTAACTGACAGACAATGGGCAAAAATTTATAAACCAGTTTAGGTACCTAGAAATGTGAAATTGGGAGGCAATTCTATGAGAAATATTTTTCAAATTCGGCCCTTAAGGTTTGCAAGATTTCTATCATCATCATTTTACTTGATTCAATTAAAATTCCCATCTAAGATTTTTTTCCATCAATGCCCGGCAAGGCCGTCAAGTCAATGATCAAGCGGCGACCGTAACGATACGGTCAAGTTATCCATTCAGCTAACGCTCGTTCTCGACCCGAAATGGTCTCTGGAAACGGACACTTTAATTTTGTGAGACTATGCCGGGTTCATTGCACGAGCGTGTACTCGTGTCTGTAAACACAATCGATCGAATCAACTTGACCCAACCCTAGTGCGAAGTGCGCATGGCACGGCAACACTGATTATTGAAACGTCAAAAAAAAAATGGGAAGCTGCTAGGACGAAGCTTTTGTTCGTTCAGCTATTTTATTATCTTCGGAAAGCTTCGCTTATTTTTGTAATTAACTGATTTCCTCCCTAAAGTGTAACAAATCATCTATAAATCGAAGGGCCTTTCAAATTACCACGTGTTCCAACTGTTTTGCACGATTATATCGTGTCCTGAAAGTTCGGACGGCTTTTGATTAATTTGTTTTTTATTGAGTATTCAAATAGTCAGATAAAAAGAAGAACATGAAGTCAATTGTGAGTGAGTTAAATTGGAACAACAATTTTAAAAGCGTTTTATAGGATACCGTATATTTTTGTTAAGTTCCGCGTCCCAGTATTTACATTATTGTTCACCTTTTACTACAGGGTGGTGAACAAGAGAACCCTGCCATGTTTAACCATAGCAATGGTACCAACCCCAACTACGGCAATTACTACCAAGGACAAAACTATGGAAATGGGCACTCACCTCAAGGTTATGTTCCTGGCGCTCCACCCCAAGGATACACTCCTCAGGGATACCCTGGCGGGCAACAACCTGCTCCGTACGCAGGGCAAACCCCCCAGGGATACCCTACAAACCCACAGCAGTCGCCTCAGAATTACCAAGGTGGTCCGATGTCACACCCGCCTCAGACATACCAGGTAAATATTTGCTACTTGGAGACTCCCAACTTTACCCACCAAGCGAGACTTTGTGTTCTAAGTTACATGTTATATTTGAGAACTTATAGCAATACCTCTCTTTAATCACCTCTCTTTGAAGGAAAACATTGCCAGGAAGTGTCAGGTATTGACATTATGTTGGCACTTGATATTGCCCATCTGCAATGGCCATCATCAACATCATCAGTTCCATTTATACCTCATCAGGGACATAGCGCTCTCAAAAAAGATCCCCATAGTAGCCAATTTTCAATTCAATCGCAGTGGGCATGTGTGGTGATTAAACCCAAACCCTCTCAATGAGAATGCTTGTGCCTGGCAGTGGGAATTTTAGTACTTATAGTAGGTGCATTTGTATGATTATTCCCTTTTGTTGACCAGGGTGTACCTGGACAGTCACCACAAAACTACCAAGGCAACCCTGCAACATCACCTCCAGGCTGTCAACCCAGCCTAGCACAGTCCCCGAGGAGCTATCAGGGTGCCCAGTCTCCTCCCAATTACAATGCGAGCTCTGGCCTGCCATCTCCTGGCTACAGACAAATTCAGTCTCAATCTCCACCCATGGGCTCTGTTCATGCTATGCAATACCATCACACAGCTCAGGTAATTGTTGCAAAGATTGCTGTACTGTCTATCGATATGATATATCGTCGGCTTATTGCAAGAACTCATTAACAGACATATTCACTATTGGGAGAAAAACTACTTTTTAGTTTGTGTTAGTTAATGGTTGTATTTCCTCTTCCTTATAACATCGTTAAAATAATGCCTGATATTAAAACACCACTATTGTATCATTGTTCAATACATCTATATGTCCATACCTTTAATAAAAGCGGTTAGTGAGTTTTTGCAGTAAATGACTTCTTGCAGTAAGCCGACGATATGTGGTATTATGTACGGTAGTTCTAGAGGAGACATTCCAGGGTGCGAAAATGGTTGGAAAATTTTAAAGTTTATGATCCCTACAAGCACAGAGGATATGAAAAACAAGCAAAAATTACACCTTATGGAAAGAAAATATCTCAAAACCATGTGACATTTGTTTTCCATTCTCTGTTGGATTTTTCCCTAGTTTACAGGAGACAATTTTTTTTTATTTCCTATACAGTTTCTGCAGAGTTCCATAGAAAAAATATTTGTGTGGTATTACAATTTTTTGGATAATGGCTAATGATAATCTATCTGTATGCTTGAATTTTATCGGTTGATCGATTCGCGCTTAAAATCTGCACCCAGTGGCATTAAATGTCAAAACTGTCAAATTTCAACTCGAGCAATGTTGTTTGCTAATCGACCATATGTAATTTTTAATAGTATGCTGTGAACATGAAAACAAACGCAATTTTTTCCCATTAGTCATGCCTAAATTGTCGAACGCCTTTGTTTTTAAAAGTTAAGACTTTTAGAACTTCCTGTGGAGAGCAGACTATTGTATATGGATTGTCTGGCAAAAACTCCTATCTCATTTTTTTGGACAAAACACGCTGTATACGCACGCTGTACACACAATATATCCCAAGCTGTTTTGTCTAAAAAAATGAGATGGGAGTTGTTACCAGATCGCAATATGTAGTTTTTTTAATTACCTAGGTAGTTTGTGCACTGAATGATGATTTCATTAACTCAAATTTAGATGTAAATTGAAACATCTACCAATGCACTATGCTCATCATATTATATTAAATGTGTTGTAACACAAAAGTTTTTCGGAATGTCTCCTCTAGTGTGTAGTACATAATACGAAATTAATGCTGTTTATTTATTTACTCTTAGGTTAAAAAATATCTGTGTAATTTCCATTTTTATGTACACTTCATTGTGTTTTCTATCTATCTCTATTTAAATACGCTTTTGTAGCAAAACTTATTTTCAATGCAATAAATAATTTAATAGCTATAATACCTGATAGGATATAATGTGCAATTTGCTGCATTCATCCACCTTGTGTAACATTTCAAAATTTGCATACTCTTTTTGCAGCAAATGCAAGCCAATCACCAGCAGCAAGTCCACCAATACCAACAGCAGCAGCATCACCAGCAAATACAACAACAGCAGACACTTCAACAACAGACACAGCAAATGCAACAGCAAACTCAACAACAGATGCAACAACAAAGCCAACAACAGCTGCAGCAGCAGAACCAGCAACAGATGCAACAGCAGTCTCAGCAGCAGATGCAACAGCAGTCTCAGCAGCAACCAGCCGCGACGCAGCAGCCACAACCGCAGCGGTCACCCAACCAGGAGCAGGCGCCAGAGCAGCATTCACCTAACAGTAACGGCAATCCTGGCATGCCACAGCGCTCACCCGATGTAAGTTCGTGCGACTCACGCCTTCTGCACCCTTGCCTCTGCAAAGTATTGATGGTTGTTCATATTTTGCAGCAAAATGAAAATAGAAGCCCATCGTCCTGTATTCGCCAGGGATGTACCAACCCAGCCGTCGCCAATAGTGAGTGGGAGGACGAGTACTGCTCCAATGAATGTGTTGTCAGCCATTGCAGGTAATTTTTACATATAAATAATTTTCAAGCATTTGTTTTGCAACTTTTATAGGTTACTAATTAGTTCTCTTTTTCCAGAGATGTCTTCAGCTCATGGGTGGCGTCTAACAGCAATCAAATTCAAAACTTTTCTGCAGTGAAATAAAGTGTAATTACTCTAAACATATCATTCTTTGACAGTGCATTACAAGACTTGCATTCGCAAAGAAATTGTCACATACTACATTACCTTATTTCATTTATCATGTACCTAATGTTATTTAATTAGTACGAAATTAAGTGGTGGCATAATGCAAACCACTTATATTATGCATGATGCATTGCATTTATTTAGTTACGCAACTAAAGCAATAAGGTGGCCCTGTGTATATTGCTGGTAAATTGTTTCATGTGTGACTGTATCTGATCTCTGCTCAAGAGATGCTCTGGTCTGGCTGCTGCATGTAGTATCGTTAATTTCTTGCCTACTCTAATTAATAGTTAATTTTCGTAAATTTGTGTTGCATTATAATATTTATCGTATTATTGTTAACACACTGTTCTTCCCCAATAATTTCTTAAAGTTATTTAGGTAATTTTATAAGTAGTTGCCTGTTATACCTAATTACTTAGATAGAAATATAATTCTAGAAATTCCTATAAGCAATTGATTCTTAGAATTGTATAATAATTATTTTGTTAGGTGAATGTGAATTCAGTTAGAGAATTCTATGGGTTTGAGATAACACAAAAACAAGTTTAGGTCTTCATGTATTCTATTTAACACCCAAGAAGAGCACAAGGGGAAGTAGCAGGTAATAATGATCTGCGATTAATTAGCAAGAGTACTATTTTATTATAAAGTGTCATCCTGACAATACTTTAGAGAAAGTAGGCAAATTTCATTTGCTACATTAATATGTATGTAGTCGCGATGCAGGAAATTTATATCAATCAGCACTGTTTGTTTTCTCAGATATTTGGCTAGTTGAAAAATAAAAACTACTTAGATTTTGGTGTTGAACCATGGTTTGTGAACCTCCCCTATATTATTCTGTGTCTTAGTGTTAATCGTTTTTTTGTGGCCTGCGTCTTAGCTGGTCTAAAATATCAATTACTTACCTCCCCTATATTATTCTGTGTCTAAGGGCCAGTTTCTGAATTGAGAATTTGGCTAAGTAAATAGTTAACTGTAGTGCTGTCTTTTCGAATTTCTCAGAAAAGAGCGTGACAGAACGTTACGTAAATATTTACTTAGTTGATTTCTCAATTCAGGAACCGGCTCTTAGTGTTAATCGTTTTTTTGTGGCCTGCGTCTTAGCTGGTCTGAAATATCAATTACTTTCAATCACTAATTTCGAGTTACCAACGCTACAGAAACGATTTTTTTTTATTTTTGATCAAACCGGAATATGTATCTATACCTAATATCTATATACTCGCATTCACTTAATATTTTTATAGCGTGTTAACTTACTGTTCTGAGTACATTATACGTCGTCCCACGTTGTAGGGGGCACCGTGTTCGTGTAAAAGTACCGTAGACTGTCTACAGTGTTAATTTGCGTGGGTCTCACGCTTTTTTGGAGATTCTTTATTTCGTCAACCGTACCTACATTTTATGCCCAAGGAACCTTATCGAAGTTTTCAAGCTTAGAAAACGAAGTTGAAATTTCAACGTGCAATATATTCGGAACATCGGGATTTCAAACAAGCGTAGCGATGATTTAGGTACGCTCCATAAGAACGCTGAAAATTTTGGTTTCATTGTACGCTAACATCTTTTATTTATTTAGTACCTATAAAATGTTATGGATAAATAGTTTGTTTTGGTATTCGGTGATTTGGGGTCAGTATTTTAACACCTTGTATAAAGCCTTATTTCGAATGTGCAAAACTAAACTAAAATAACTATAAGCTGATCAATTCTGTACCTAATTGTCTGGCGAAGGTACCTAGTGTCAGTCAGTATATTGTATTTGGCCGGCCGTAATCTATGATGATCATTTGATATTTTTCCGGACAAAAAGTTTCGGTTTACCACTACCCACGTGATTGGGGGTCTAGTGATTTTAAAAAAACCACCGATATTAAATATAGTAATATCGTTGGTAGCATGAGATGCTGAATTCCTAAATTCGTTTTCTTTATACTAAGTAATTGTGTAAGATGTCTGTATAGAGGCAAAATGTATACTATTCCGCAATCAGTTGAAATACCATCATAAAATATACAAGTAAGTAGAATTACAAAACAAAGCATTGTAAAGAACTAATTACCGAACTAAGCAATATATCTAATTATACGCGTTTTCTCTCTAGGATTGCGTTTCTAGGACTTAGCTGGACCAAAATTATTTCTGTATTTGTAGAGCAAGTTAAATATTTTAAGACTACAATTGTTTAATGTAAATTTGTCCTAAATAACTGTACATAAACTTGCAATAATAGTTTGTAGACAAAGTAGCCATTTATAGGTATTTGAGATAGAATATTATTTTAAGAAAAATAGCAACCACGGTAACATTCTTACTTGGTTACTATGACTATAATGTAAAATACAACAATGTATAAAATGTAATTAGAACAATAATTTTATTAAATTTCTTAAATATTACTCCACTTGATTTTTGATTTCATTGTAGTGTGTAAGACAAACTACAACAGTGGTTAACACAGTGATAGATATTTATTATAGACATAATAAAATGACAATTCGATGTAGGTATAGTAGTTTATGTGACTGTCACATAATGAGGGTTATTAAAACACGAGCGAGATTTTAAAAAACGAGCCTTGGCGAGTTTTTTAATAGCATTCGCGAGTGTTTTAATACCAAGTTATGTGCAGTCTCATACACTACTTTATCTACACTCATAATGAAATTTTTGAAAAAAAATGGCGCAATTTCGACAAAAGTATCTTGACATTCAATCGTCTGCACTCAGTTTTGCGCGCGCAATTTTAGGTATTTTTAGTTGCACTTTTGGTACCACGAAAATGAAATTAGGTTTTTTACAGAGACAACTTTTGACATTAAAAAAAAACTTAAGTTTTGTTCCGTGATCACAGCAACACTTTAAAAAATATAACTGTAACATAAAGTGAAAAATCTGACCTTTAATGTAACTTTATATTAGGGGTTAAAGTATGAAATTGCCGATTTGTACTGAAAATCTAAATTGTTTATTTTTTTAATTTTTAACAAATTTATTTAATCGAAATAGTTGCCATTATTATCTATACATTGCTGCCATCTAATGGGAAGGTCATTAATGCCTTTGCGATAGAACTCCGACGATGTAGACTGCACAAACTGTGTGAAAGCATTTTGTACTGCCTCCTGGGAAGAAAACTTCTTGTCACGTAGATAATTGTCCAAATCACGAAAAAAATGGTAGTCCGTTGGAGCAAGGTCTGGTGAATACGGAGGATGACGAATAGTTTCTAACTGCAGTTCCTGAAGGGTCAAAATGGTTTCTCGTGCTGTGTGAGGTCTCGCGTTGTCGTGGAGCAATAATGGTGAAGATCGACTCATGAGTCGGGGCTGTTTTACTGCTAGTTTTGTCAACATGGTTCGGAGTTCGGCACAAGAGACATCTGCCGTTATTGCTTTACCAGATCGGAGAAAACTATAGTGAATAACACCATGCTGAGACCACCAAACAGTTACCATTACCTTTTTATTGGTAAGTTTTGCTTTAGGACACTGTTGTGGCATTTGACCTGGGGTCAGCCATTGCATTTTTCTTTTCCGGTTATCATAAAGAATCCACTTTTCATCACATGTTACAATTCGATCCATTATTCCTTCATTTCTGTACCGGTTCAACAAGGCAACACAAGTTTCAACACGCGTTTCTTTCTGCAGATCAGTCAAATCATGAGGCACCCATTTTTCGTATTTTTTTATTTTATTGATTTGACGCAAGTGAGTCAATATTGTGGGTAAGGTAACGTTAAACCATGCCGCTAATTCCTGGGTAGTTTGACTAGGGTCGGCTTCCACTATCTCTCTTACTTAATTCATCGTTATTCACCTGTGTGGGCGGTCTTCCTCGTGGCTCGTTCTGTAAGTCGAAATTTCCATCACGAAAGCGTTTAAACCAAAAGTCCAAAATCGCACGGTGCGTTCATTAGTAGACCCCTCTCCAAACGCAGCATTGATATTGCGGGCTGTTTCTGCCGCGTTAGTTCCGCGTCGGAACTCGTATTCAAAAATCACTCGAATTTTCCCTTTTTTCCCATGTCTACAGAATCTCATTTCTACAGTTTTTTATTTCTACAGAATCTCATTTCTACAGATTTTTATTTCTACAGAATCCCTTTTCTACAGATTTTTATTTCTACAGAATCTCATTTCTACAGATTTTTATTTCTACAGAATCCCATTTCTATTCATTTTCAATTCAACAGAGTAACATTTCTACAGATTTGCATGTAAAGGTACATAATTACAATTTAACTAATTTCGATGATTATTTTACAACATTTTGGTTAAAGCGAATAAGTTTGACGTATTTTGTTGCGCTGGCGAAAGTGTACGTACCAATAATTCAATAGAAGGTTGGCATCATAGATTGAATACAAAAATTCCTCGAAACCCATCTCTCTTCCTATTTATAAGCTTATTAAAAAAGGAAGCGAAATATCAAGATCGCAGACTTCGCCAGAGTCAACTACACGCACCTGCCAAGAAACGAAAAGCGTATGATATCAAAAAGAACGCACAAATTAGAAAAGAAGTGCAAGACTGCATAGCTGATAAAATACAGGTTAAGGAATGTATACAGCGTTTAGCAGCGTTACATTAATGTTAACTTTAATATTTAAGTAACATAATTTTTAGTTTATGTTTTTCAATTTCAAATGTAAGAGATATTATTAATAAGTATTAATATAAAATAAGAAAATTGAGCTGGAATAAAAATGATTGAAAAAGATAGTTTTTTTTTTTTACCAAACCATAATCAAGTTTATGATTTGTTCCTTTCAAAAGTGGTTAAACTGTGAATCAATTTGATTGTAATGTATGTCTGTAGAATTGGGAATCCGTAATGTTGGGAATCTGTTAAAATGGAAATCAATAGAAGTGGGAATCTGTAGAGTTGGTAAACTGTAGAGTTGGTAAACTGTAGAATTGGGAATCTGTAGAGTTGGTAAACTGTAGGATTGGGAATCTGTAGAGTTGGTAAACTGTAGAATTGGGAATCTATAGAATTGGCAATCTGTAATGGAAATCTGTAGAATTGGGAACAATCCGAATTTTCGCAGTATCGCAGTCTAAATTGAATAACAAAAACAATTGAAAGTCGATATTCATTTTTTAAAAAAAGAACATCATAGAAACCATTTGAAAAAAGTTTCATTCGAAAACCTCAAACCATGAAGATTCTATGTCAATTCAAAGAACCTATTGCAATAAAACGGCAATTTCATACTTTAACCCCTATTATTACACTTTTTTTTTTATTTTCTTTAAAGTTATGTATTGTTTAAAGCCTGTCAATATGTGTTTACCTTTGAATTCTTAATTTGAAGATTATGATATGAGTGTAAATAAAATAATTTGTGGTCTATCTAAGCAAGGATGGTTCGTGGGTCTGAGGTAGCACTCTTAAAATATGTAATAACACCGTAAGAAAGTATGCTGTTTTTCATCCACATCTAACAAAAGACATATACATAGACGCCTGTATCCCAGAGGGGTAGGTAGAGACCACTGCCACTTGCCACGATCCTGACAGATCACTAACAAAAATAGGTCTTAATTTTTATTATCCGTAATTTAATTAACTAAAAATCCTCAGACCACATATTTATTAAAAGGATTAAAGTATACATAATCGTTTCTTTTAATGTTAGAATGTGCGAGCGAGATGGATGCCAGACATAACAGTAGCCTGCATGACTTTTCGTTTTCAACATTAGCCCAGTACTAAAGTAGGTACTCTGTGTTTAGCCCGCAAATGAAAATATCATAAATATGCCCGCCAAATTGAACGTTTCCCGCGCTTTTTTTCCGGAAATACGTTAAGTCTTGTCAGCTCTCACAGTGCGACGCGATTGGCGCGAAGTATCGTCAGCAACATCGCGGCCAGTTTGACGGAGTTTACACGTTCAGTCTGGCGTCAGTCAATTCCATCATCACTGACGGCAGACTGATTGTCTATTCAATGGACTGATGGACCAGACTGCCGGATATTCGAATATTTTGATATTTTTCGTCAGTCACGGTCAGTCTGACGCAGACTGATCGTCTGAATGTGTTATCAGTCTCGCATCAGTCAACGCCAGTCAACGCTAGGTCAACACTCAGGCACTTTAGGCAGCATATTATAATCTTGAGGCAGCATGGAGGAGGATTCTCTTTTTAACAACCATTATGTTTACACCACATCCTCTTTTGGCCTTTTTAGGGTTACGTACTGTAATGTTGTATAGATAATGGTACGGAACCCTTCGTGCGCGAGTCCAACTCGCACTTGGCCGGTTTTTTTCATTACCGTAGCTATTATTATTGCAACGCAGGTTTTTTTTTAAATCCATAATCACCACAGAATCACAGATAAAGATCTGTGCTTGGTGCTTTCGTTCGGACTGATGCAAAATCCATCAGTCTTGCGTGACCGTGTAATACCTCGCCCAGCTAGGGAGGCAATAACGCACGTTCCAATAATGTACAGGCAATAATCCTTGCACATGTACACGGATTATTGGCTGTACACTATCGGGCTGTACAAAATCGGTACGGGGCAATAGTCCGTGTCCAACCATAGACAAGAAAATCACTTGATAAGAGTGGTGCCTCGTTTACAGAAGCTAATTTGATTTACTTATTTTCAAAGCTGCGTTCAAAACAAATATTAAATAATTGTCAGACATGTTTCTGTTTACGCATCAGATTAAGTAGGTGTTTTAAAGTTTAATATTTTTATACGTAAGCTGATAGATAAGCAAGCGTAAGACAAACAATATCAGCCGAATTATGGTTGGAGATAAGTTCTCAGACCAACCTTCGTATGACTGCTAAGGCTCGTGGTGCTCCATCTTGAGCGAGAGCGTTCCGTAAAGGATTATCCATATTACAATCTGTGGTTACAATGCAGTGCCGGTGACTTGCTGGCGCAACAGTACAGACTAAAAAAATGCGTAAAAGCTACCGTAAAAAATTCCCGATGTAATTAATCTTAATTTTTTTGCGTGCTTCCTCTGCACGTAAATTAGGTATTCCATTTCTCGCCTACACACTCACATACAATGAAAATGTGGGAAAACATTTTTTCGATTCAGGGATCCGTTTTCGAAAATTAAATATTTAGCTTTGAAGCTCATATTTTGGTTCGAGTTGGGCGCCCCATCTCCCGGATACAGGGTTAGAAACGTGAAAAAATGTTAAAAGACGAAGAAGAACAGCAAGCAGTAAAGCTTGTCGTTGGCACAGTAGCACATAAGCTGTTTGTCGATACAAATTTATTAAATTGAAGATAACACTAAGATTGTTTTTTTCCTAGTACTCCTTTATTCATGGTAGGCACATAAGTTGATCATTGACTTAGTTGTCATTTAAAATTATTTGCCACTGTGGTGATAACATGTCAGTATTGTGCCATTGAAGACGAAAAGGAGTAAGTAATGAAGTTAAATAAAATATTGAATACCTACTTACGTTTAATTTTATTACCAAAGTAGCTTAGAATGAAAAAAAACTATCTATGACCTAAAATAGCGTTATCTCCTATTTTCTCCTAGTTTGCACTATCTCCTATTTTGCAATATATTTTTAAAGACATTGTAGTAACATTGCTCATCGAGGAAAACACTCCTTAGATTGCAAAGTGATAGTATTAATTCAGCTCTATTGTTACTATATGTATGTCTATCACGCAAGCAGTTGAGGAATTATATTAGTGTGTGTAGTCAAATCTCTTAGCAAAGAAACAATAACAAGTATGTAACATAAATAAAAGTATATAAATGTCACTTAAGTCACCGTTCAAATCGACTTCTGTAAGAAGAATTGTATTTAAATGCTGTTTAAGCCACATTTAAGAAAGTAGTGCAAGTCGGCCTTTAAGATAAAAAATATTTATTGTTCATAAAAAAAAAGATACACTTCTCCTTATGGATTATGGAACAGTACTTACCTAAATGGTTGAAAGAAAAATTCTGTAAAATTATAAGTAAGGTGTCCATTGGCACCTATTCTAGGGTAGTTAAATTACACTATAGTTTATTGAATAGTCTAGTTTCTTTCTTAGAGTATAAAATACTATTACTATGGTTTCTTTACAAAGAATAGTAGGTAATTAAGGTTTTGGCATTGCAAGTTGCTGATTTCACTCATGATGGGATCTTGTACTCATGCCAATTTATGTTTAGATGTAATAGGTATGATTTGAGAAAAGATTGGCAGAGTAGAGATTTTTTTCTGTAATACAATACCTACTCAAGCGAATTATTGTTACCTGGCTCGCATGCAAGGATATGGACGAGGTTATTAGTAGAGTTATTGAATAAGAAAGTATGACAGGCCTCAACCAGAGCGCTCGTGATAGACTGGTGAAGATAATTGCGGGACGAGAAGTTATGTGGACAATACATTTGAAACTTCGCAGACAACTCAGCAGCTGCTACATGTAGGTTTATGAATATGGCTCATCTCTCTATTGATAGATTTGGTACGGGAACCGGCTTCAGGAAGGATGGCGGTGCCAGGATGAAGGCGTAGGCAACGAAACTTGGTTTCGGGCATTTTAATTTAGGCATTACAATCAGAAAAATGCGTCTTTCGTTTCAAGTCTCAGCTTAGCTAAAGCCGTCAATCACCTTGAAGAAGAATAGGTACCCATTAATAGGGATTTATTAGTTTGTGCGTCACCCTTTGGAAGTTCAGAAATTCCATTCGGTTTTTTGAATTTAATGAATGAATGTCAAAAACCACCTAGATTATGGAATAAATTTCTAAACGAATCCTAAGCTCAACTGCTGATTTCATGACAAGTAAAATGCGCTAATCATATGTGAACGGGGCACCGATATGGACGCCAATTATTGGTCGTACAAAATCGTGCGTGCATTATTGGTCCGTACCGATATTGCGCGACCCGATAACGTACGGGCAATAATGCACACCCCAATAATTGGTGTCCCTTGGGCACGAATTATCGGGGTGTGCATTATTGGCTGTACGTTATCGGGTCGTACAATATAGTGGCCCGTCAATCCGAGCTTGATTAAGGTCACGGACTGAACTGACGCCAGACTGAACATGTAAACTCCGTCTAAGTCTATTAGTTAGGGAGGCGAATAGGGGAATTTTCGGCAATACTCGAGCGTGGCAGTTTAAGATATGAGAGATACCTTAGACGTAATAGAACAACCTTGAAAAGTATTTAGCTCTATATGTAGTGACGTGCGCCTAGGATAGACGATCAGATTAGTAAAAAAAAATGGATAGTCTGAAATACTCGAGCGCGTCAGATTAAGATATTGGGGGTTGATTTTAGTGTTTAAAGACTAAATTTAACTAATCTGACGATAAGTCCTTGACGCCGCCGAGTTATAGGGTCGCGAACTTGTAAAAAAAAAACGTTAATCCGGCATTCTCGAGCGCGATTTTTTTATTTTTTATTTTGAAGAATATAATCTAAAACTCACAAAAAATACAAAATCTGCCGGTTTCCGCATGACCGGAAGTGTGGAGGAGCCATTTCGTCTTCCTAAGAACGCGTTACGGCATATAAGTCGCGAACGATACATTTTACAAAAAAAAGTTTAAATAAACAAAAAAGGTAATTTTATTTTACACAAAAAAGGTCTCTTTATATTTTTGTCCAAAGTTAAAACTAAAACAAAAAACATCATTTTATCAAGAAGAAAGAAAGAAAAAAAAAAGAAACCAAAAAACTTTTTTCGGTCAGATTAAGAGAACCCACCAACATTTTTGTCAGATTAAAAAAATATGCTTTCAGGATACCGAGATAAACCTCCCCTATAAAATCTGACGCGCTCGAGTATTTCAAAAAAACTTTATTTTTTTGCATTTTCAAAAATTCATCGTAACTTATCGTCACGCCGAAATCGTCAGTTTTTTTAAAGGGAGCTTCCTTGGGGCCTACTTAACACCCCTTCCGAAAATCTGACGCGCTCGAGTAAATTTTTTTTTTTTTGCATTTTTGACTTCTTTATATGCCTACCCCCACCACGCAAACCGGCAGATCAGTATACCGTTGTTATCAGAGGCACTCGGGGCATACGTAGTATGAATATCTGACGCACTCGAGAATGCCCAAGTAACTGGTTTTTTTAACATTTTTGAAAAACCGTACACGCCAAAATGGTTTTTGCCATAGGAGCTTTTCTTTTCGAAATTATTTTATCTTTCGATTTTGATAGGTCTCGACCACGCCGTTGAATTACGCCATTTAGCTACCTCGCCTCCCTAACTATATGCAATGTTTGTGTGCCGTTTAGTTTATCTACGATGGTGACCAGTGACCACTTTCCTAATGACCGACGACGGCCCTAGATAGGGCATTGAAAAGTGACATTATATTTTTTCAGATTTTAAATACTAACCAGTAGGTAGAGTAAAATGAATTTTAAAACACCTGTTTTAAGGATCGGCGGTCCGCTGACATGACAGACCATGGTGGCCCAGGCGATCGACGTCGGTACCGCAGGGGCAGCGATGGGGCACAGTGATTGGGCAACCCAGTCGCAGACCGATGGCGGTGCTAAAATAAGTGTTGTCCATCAGGGTCCCTATAGACGCTGATGGGTGGGCCTGCAACCAGTAGCCCGACTCTCGCTCGGACACGGCCAGTAGGCGAGCGCGTTCCACGTCGCTGGTGCAGGAATGGATTAACCTGCTCTGCACCAGCTCGCAGAGGGGCCCGTCCCACTGCCTTTGGATGGTAGGATCCTTCGGCGGATCCTCATTAGGGCAGACCAGTCTCCATGCCTCTTTGGCTTCCCCGCAGTATGAGGCCTCAATGTCACCCAGAGAAGAGCTAACAATTTTCTTGTACAAGGCCTCGATACTGTGGATGGAAGACAAAAAGGCTGGCAATGCAATGCGACGCTGCTTACCTTCCTGACTCCTAGGCCTCCATATCTTATGGGGAGTATTGCCTGGAGCCAGGAACATTCTAAAATTGGACAGTTTAGAATTTGGATTAAGGCCAAATGGATCATCGAATCGATTGGTCCTAATAGAGCCACCTGGCTAAATAGTGGGCTGCATCTGAGGTAATAGGTAAATTTTGGTACAAAAAGGCAAAAACGTATAATTTGGAAGGCCATATGCGTGTTAATTTTGGACAGGAGGGGAATGGTATGGAAACATTTTGTTTTTTCGTCGTCTAAAAATAGAGGAAACGCTTCTTCCATGACTGGCGCTCCTAGGAGACGAAGCGATTCGTTATTTACTACCTTTAAATTTGGGGCGAAGCAGTTAAATTCTGAAACCAAAGAGTATGTCTGAAACTATTGAATTTGTGGAACTGTTTTTCAAAATATTGGCCGGCTAGGATCTGGCAACACTACCTGTAGTTGTAGACGTCTTACTCTGTGCGTAGTAGTCTGTTAATAACAATGACGTGTGTGATGGAATGAACGAATGATTTTTTTCATTCGAAACCGATTGAAATGAAAATTTAGTAAAAAGAATTGCGGATTGTGTTGCTTGAACTTGTAATTTTATGAATTTTTCATGTATATGTAATCTAATTTAAATGCGAATTAATTAACAGCCATTTTAACAGTTCTACCCAATTAAAAGTGCATAACCTAACGAAGATGTATTGAAGACGGTCACTGTTTCACAATCACAAGGGTCTATCAAGTGGTATAAAATGATGGATGAAAACGATTTATCAAGTGCCGCAAGCCGTAAAGGTGTTGTCTCTCAAGCATGGACTCGTGTTTCGCAGGTATGTTCAACGTTCAGACCTATTAAAAATTGAAGGGTATTTCCATTGTACTTACCTAATTATCAATCACCCAATTTATTGTGGTGGCATTTGCTTCCTTCCTATTTCCTGTCGCATATCTCCAATTTTAATAGATTATTTCAAACGATAACAAACGACAAGACCTTTGCTGTAGGTCCTGGGTATTTTGTTATCTACACATGGTGTAGTTTCAATATTATCAAAAGTAGGTAGTAGTTTTAACCTTATTTTATACCCGCAGTCGCCAAAAAGTTATGACAAGGAGCTGTTAGAACCACCAAATATATATTATGTATTTTTATTGCCAAGCTCCTATACACTTCTCCATTGCTGGTCTGTATTCAGTACCAATAAATTAATCAATACACACTAGAGAAACATACATTTCACATCAAATTGGTCGGTATTTATATTCACCTAATTCTAATCACTGCAAGAGAAGGATCAATTCTGATCAATGGTTTGACATTCTCGGCTTGTATAAAATTATTATTATTTTGACTTGCAGTTATATCAAAGCACCCTGGATAAATGGACTCCACACATGAAGGGGAGATGGATTGGAGCTGCAGTTCTCTTTGCACTGTTCCTTCTGAGGATCTTTGCTAAACAAGTAAATAGCAAATTATATACTAGTTGTGTAGTAATATGCCCATATTATTCAACTAGAAATTGGATTGCCGCATTTCTATTTCGTGAGAACTTAGTTAATGGCTAAATATAGCAATAACAACAATCATGTTGTAGTCCTCATTTATTGAATTTCGCTCACAAATAGAAAAAAAGTGTTTCAAAGCATTTTGTGGCAAGAAAAAGGATACTGAAACTGTGCTGGACCATGAACATGTGCCAAAAAACCCAGGTTTTGAATACACAACCTATTTTTTATTTCAGGGCTGGTACATAGTGACTTATGCTTTGGGTATCTACCACTTGAATTTGTTCATAGCATTCCTGACCCCAAAAATTGACCCCGCCATGGACTTTGATGGTAAGAAGATTTTTACAGATTCATCTGTATGTGTGTATGAAGTCCAGCAATTGTTACATACTTTGATGTTGGGTAAAAGAAATCACTCCACTTTCACATTGACAATCACTACTGTTTCCAGGCGATGATGAGAATGGCCCTGCTTTGCCGACGAGATCCACTGAAGAATTCCGACCTTTCATTAGACGGCTGCCTGAATTTAAGTTTTGGCTCTCTGTCACCAAGAGCACACTTATAGCGTTTGCCTGCACTTTTGTGGATGCCTTTAATATCCCAGTATTTTGGCCTATACTAGTTATGTATTTCATTACTCTGTTCTGTATTACTATGAAGAGACAAATTAAGGTAAGTGATTGTGTTACAACTCCCATAGGATTAATACAAATTTACAAAACTAATTTGTATTTTTTGTTCCAGCATATGATCAAATATCGGTATCTGCCATTCACTCACAACAAGCCAAAGTACAAAACTGTAGAATCAACTGTCACTGTAAACTGACCACATTTGTGTATAAACATCAATGTCTCAATAAAATAGATAAATTAACAACACCTGTTGTAGGTATTCTAATGTTTCATCAAATACAGTTTTTATTATGATGTTTTAAATTTTTTTTATTCTTATGACTGAAAGGCAAGTTACACAATTTCATCTATTAATTTTTAAATTACGACCTATTTTAATTTTAAGCAATCAGACATACATAAGCAGCCTCTATACGTCCTACTGTAGGGCACAGGCCTTCTCTCAGGGAGAGAGTATGGGCTTAATCACCACGCGTGCCCACCGCGGATTGGCGATTTCAAGCGCTAAGGTATGTGAATAGCTCAGACACTCAGGTTTCCTCACGATGTTTTTCTTCAATGTTAGCGAGTGGTATCGCTACTGTAACTTCACAAATGTACATAACTTAGAAAACAAAGTCGTAAGTACATACCCGCACTGGGAATCGAACCTGAGTCTCTCGCTTCCGAGTCCAATGTTCTAACCACTAGGCTACCACCGCTGTTGGTAGACCCACCTATTATGTAACCATTTTGACGATTCCAAAGTGTCAAAATATGTATGTATTTGACAGTTTGGAATGGGTTAAATCGAGCAACTCCATACAGTGGAGAGCTCACGTAGTAGCACCCCAGGGTCGCGTCTCATAAACCTACAATTCATTGTTTATTAATACTATTTAATGTACATTGCATAGCAGTCTTCCTACTTGCTAACCTGTGGGTTACCTAATCGACTTTGCAATGTACAACGAATTGTCATAGCAAACCATGTAGTACACTTAAGTAGGTACAGAATAAAAAAAGATATTTTTATACAATCAACATTTTATAAAACCATCTTAGTATTTCCAAAAAATTACCTACAGTAATTGCGCCATGTAGAAGCGACGTTTAGGTATTCATTATTAAAGTATCATTTACGAGATCCTCTCGACGCCGTTTTATCGGAACACCGTTGTTAGGCTAGTAATTCATCAGCCATTTGACGCCCACTGCAGGACATAGGCCTCCCTCATGGTTTTCATAACCATAAGGGGGTTTTGCCATAATTAATAAGTGACAATATTCGTTGTACGTGACTCCATTAGTAGGAGCACGAGGATATGATTATCCTTTTGCTCCTACCGGTGTAGGAGAACCGAGTAGGAGCAAGTGGAAACGCCGGAATTGTAGTTCTATGAAACAGGGCCCAGGACATGTGTGGTGATCCGACCCAACCCAGGCATACAGTCGAGCGTTCACTCTATTCAGTTACGTTACGGGGGGCGACTTTGCATCAAAAATGTAATGGTTGAAGTGCCGTGAAGTAAGGCCGCAGAGCGTACGCACTGTCAACAGAAGCTCGACTTTTACATTTTTTGTTGCATAATCACCCGTAACATAACTGGGTAGAGGCATAGGACTACGAGAATTTGTTATCCCTCATAGACCAAATAACGGGGCAAAATAATAGGACCACGAGAAAACACACGAGTGCACGCGTGTAAAAGTCGATGAGCCGTCATGTCAGCAACCTCGACCTTTACAGTTGCCCGCAGCGTAACGTAACGAATTATGACGATGAGTGAAAAGTGCACTCGTATAAACACACTACACACAGAAATTCACGCCTGTATCCTGCCTGGGGCGCTACTACGTAAGTCCGCCACTGTGTGGAATTGTACCCAATAGAGTGCAAAGTTACGTGATGGGCAGCCCCTTCTATCAAATCAATCAAATGACTCCACTCTATTGGGTTAAGCATTTCACTCTGACAGTTATTGCAGAAAAAAAAAACGAAAATATTTCGTAAATAGCTAGCGTATGAAACCTGTTTTAATTATTTTCTCTACGAATACGTATACGAATACCCCTTTTCTATCGGTTCGAATTGTAGGTTCAAATTTACCTACAAAATATTTTTATTATTTTATTGTGAAATGTTGCTTCCCGGGGCGGACCGCCCCTCCCGCCCCACTACAAACCGCCACTGGTTTTATTTATCAGATTTATATAGCACTTTTACATGAGAATTGCACACTAGCACTTTCCGTTTGTAAGAATAACTTAAATTCTTGATTTTTTTTTGACATTACGTAATAGGAGGGCTGGAGTCCGCGTTTCATAAACTAAAATTCATAGTTTATTATAATAATTAAGAATTAATTCCATGTAAGTATATTGCATAGCAGTGTTCCTGTTATCTACTCGTATGGGTAAATCGGCTATGCAATGTACATCGAACTGTCATAATCATCATCATCAGCAATTTGACGCCCACTGCAGGACACAGCCTCCCTCATGGTTTTTGCCATAATCGCCACGCTTGGCAGGCGGGTTGGCGATCGCAGTAGGTATGCGGTTGAAATCTCAGGAAAACGCCGCTGCCCGTCTCCTGGTAATTTATTTCCTTAGTCGCCTTCTACGACATCCACGGAAGGTAATGGAGTGACGCTATTCTTAATTGTCATAATAAATCTTATGAAATATGGCCCAGGGTCTTCCGCTTTATCAACATTCATTAGAAGCTGCGTAGACGTCATTGCACGTACGCCGTATTTATTTACTTTTTATCTTGCCCTTCGCTAAAGCATGCATTCCCTATTTGGTCGAGGTGTGTCAGCCGACCCTTCCACCCACATTCGCTCAATAGAATATATATTTCTTTCTTAAATCTTCCTTATTTTTTCCATAAGTTCGACTGAACTGTGATACCATGTGCCTGTAGTAATTATAGTCTATTCATCCTTACTTGTCCAGTTTAGTAAACAAGATTCTACCCGCAAAGTATGACTTTTAAGTCGAAAACTGCCATATTCCCATAAATGAAGTAACCTGGGACACCATTTGGGATAACACGCTGCTATGTTTATAAACAAAGTGCACGAACTTGCAAGAAAATATCGAGTTTCGGCATCAAATGTCAATTTTGAGGTTAGAATATTGTTTACTAAATTGGACAAGTAAGGATGAACAGACTGTAGAAAAGAACATCGCAAACATGGAAAAACACTGACTGAAGCGATTTGTATACTACCCTACGAACTATCATGTACTTACCTAAATAAAAGAAAGAGGAATCAAACCCACGACTTCTGGCATGGTGATTAAAACTTGGTATTGGATATCATAAATTTGCATAGGAGCTCTAGTATAATAAGGACTATAGCAGCTAAAGTTAAAGTCCTTATTACACTAGAGATTCAGCTATACAATAGAATAATCTAATGAAGGACCTTATTTACCAGGGTTGCCAGAGACACAAATTGCCTCCGCTGCCGGCGCCGGCATCTAAAATACGAAATTAGGAACAGACGACAGTAACGAAAAAAATGACGTGGATCCGCTGCCATGGGCGTAGATTTGCCTTGGCCAAGGATTTGCTCAGGGGGGTGGGAGGCAGGCAAGGGAAAACTAATATGCATGCTCCAAAAACCGTACCGCTTTAAAGAGAAAAAAGTACTAACTCAATCATCGACGATTATCACAACAGTAAAATTATTTTACTCTTCACGCTCCCTCTATCTAATATAGCGCCTGGATGCAAATACTAATCTCCAGCTTCATAAAGTGACTTGGCTTTATTTATTATTCTTTACATAGTATATGTTTTAGAATGCAGGATGTGCCTGAACACTTTACTCTGCTGGCTAGGCTGTCTATTTAGCCCGTATTCCCAAATTTAATAGTTGTACCTAGTAACGGTAAAAATCGCTTTTCAGCACCGTCTCAAATTAGCAAAACATGACACTGACCCCATATTATGCGCACCAAATTCTGAAGGATTCTTTACGTTTACTATCTCAATTATCAACGAATTGACAATAAAGTTGTTATAATATGTAAAATAAAAAACTATTCATAATCGACGCAGTCCTTCGTGTGATTGTGCGCTCTCTCGTTACGATACTGAATAAATAATAATACGAGTCCCTTAGGGGGTTGGCCTTGGCTTAAGGCAACCACGTGAGTTCGTAGGCAAAGCCTACTCGTTCGCCTCGTTGGCCTCATGGAGTGTGGAGACTCATGTCTCGGCATTACCAGCATGAGATGCGATTTGTTGGCCTTCGGCCACCATCCACACTGAGTTCGATCTAATGGTTCAATTCCTGTGATTTTACCGCCGCGCTCCGGATCGCACCGGCATACACCAACGAACGATCGTTGGCGTTCGCCAAACCTTCCAGATAGGACCAACGAAGGCCAGTGAAACCCAATCGTTGGAGCGGTGTGTATGCAGCATTATGTTTGGCGCCGGCCAACTCAATTGTTCTTTCACTTGTTTACGCATACCGAACGACAGTTTCTAATCATTTAATATAGATACTTAATACAGGACATTTTTCAACGTTACGGCACTTTCTACCACTTTCAATTTGGATTCAAAGTTTCAAACCAAAGTCACGAATATTATAAAGAAAGAATATCACGAATGTAAATATTATGTTATAGCATTTCTGTTAAATATGTTATAGCGTCTTCCTGAGATTCCAACCGCATACTGCGATCGCCAACCCGCCTGCCAAGCGTGGCGATTATGGCAAAACCCTTCATGGTTAAAAACCATGATGGAGGCCTATACCCTACAGTGGGCGTCAAATGGCTGATGACAATGATGATGATGATTACTGTTAAATAATTATTAATATCGTTCATCAAAATGAAAAGATCATTCCCTCAAAACCTTTCGGCCGCTACCGCAACTGAGTTTCGTAACCAGGTGCGAAAGAAGAATGAAAACTCCTTGTTCGCAACCAGTTGCGAAAGAATACCTTTTATTCTTCGTTCGCAACTATAGGCATAATGCATTTGTTTTTCGCAACCAGTAGCGGTGCAGGATTTTCTGTTCTTTATTCGCAACCTCATACTTTTTCGAGTGCGTAGGTACTTAGTACTAGTTGAAATGAATGGTTGTTATCTAATCTTGACAATTCTGCCATAATGACTTATAATTTATGTTGTGCATCACTGTTGTGCTGTGCATCATTTAAATGTAATAATGTCTTCATCTAATATTTTTCCGACCTCAAGCAAATTAGATTTTATATCAACTAAACGAGGAGGAACAAAACTGCTATACGACGGGCACCGGTTCCACCGTAAGAAAATTTATGTAAACGGGGACTCATTTTGGAAGTGTTGTAATGAAACGATTTGCAAAGGGAACTTAACATTGAATCAGCGAAATGAGATTAAAAAAATTAAAGAACATGATGCAAACTGTACGGCCAGCCATGCCAAAAACATAGTACTAAAAGAATTCGATCAACTGAAACAGATAAGCAGCTGTAATTTTCAATCAATACAACAGCAATACGACAAAGTGGTCAAGCAAATAAACGATAGCGGTATCCAACTTCTAGAAGAAGTACCAAAATACAGTAGTGTGAAAACTGGACTCTATAACGAACGTAACAAAATATTAGGTGCTTCTAAAGTACGGTTTGTAAACCCAAGCGACGTTGTTGTACCTGCAAAGTATACTGAGTTTTTATTGGCGGATTATGACGATGATTCCCAAAGAATAATTGTGTTTTGTAGCAAAGAAAATAGAGAGCAAATTAGAAAGTATCATCATTTTTTTGCCGACGGCACGTTTAAAAGTTGTCCAAAAGGATTTAAACAATTATATACTATACATGGGTATAATGAACAAAACAAGTGTGTAACGCCACTATTATTTTGTCTGAAGTGCGATAAGAAAATGAAAAGTTACGAAATACTGTTCAACTTGATAAAGACCACATTATCCACATGGGTACCGAAAAAAATTACGATGGATTTTGAACTTGCTGCTATTCATGCCATCAGAAGAGTATTCCCAACAATTGTTTTTCGTGGATGTTACTATCATTTTAACCGATGCCTCTGGAGGAAGGCTAAGGCTCTCAATATCAATACAAGACCTAAGAAGAGGCACGTCGCTAGATGTATAGGACTAGCTCGCTTACCGCAAAATTTCATAAATACAGGATATCGATATGTTATGGCAAGGAGTCCAGTATGTATAGAAATAAATAAATTTAATGCCTACTTTAAGAAGCAATGGGTTTCAAAAGATAAAATAGAGAAAGAATGTTGCTGTCATGATGAAGCTATTAGAACTAATAATAATATAGAAGGTTGGCATGCAAAAATTAATAAATACGTTGGCCGCAAAAATCCCACTCTGGCTCATTTGCTTCACGTTTTGGAGACTGAGTCTACGTCCTTTGACCTCAGAAAAGTTAGCAAGAAGAAAAACAAAGAGTACGAGGAAATTGATAAAGAAATAACCTCGGCAATAGAAGAGTTGAAGAGCGGAATAATAAGTGTCGGTCATTGTATCGAAATAATTTGCCCATATGTAATATGGTAGTTCGATACCATGACCGACGCTTATTATTAATCCACTAAGGCCTGCCGGCCTGCGTCTAAGATTGATAATATAAAAATAAAGTCTCATTATTATTTGATTGTTTTTCTTGATTGTGCTAAGCTACTCGTAGTATTGGTGTTCCACACTTAAACTTAAAAAAATCTTAGTAAATCCACTTGTAACTAATAAGTAGAGCCATTTAACATGTAATATTACTGATATTGGTTGCGAATTAGGACTACGCTTTTCTTTTTTCTCAACCACATATTTGCAAAGTCCTTTTTCGAAACCAAGTTGCGAAAGAAGAATAAAAGGTATTCTTTCGCAACTGGTTGCGAACAAGGAGTTTTCATTCTTCTTTCGCACCTGGTTACGAAACTCAGTTGCGGTAGCGGCCGAAAGGCCTCAAAATATTGCTAACGATTTCGAAATTTCGCTGTGAAATTGACTTAGGGCGGTTCTTACGTGGAGCATTCTATCTCGCTAGCACAATTTAACATTTTTTAGTATTGGCATAATAGGTACGAGTAAACTTTTGGTAGGTAATTGTGGTCTGAGAGTTTGATGCATAATTAAATTACGAGCATTTAAAATACATTTTTGTTTTCCTACACACGGTATTTAATAAAGAAAAGTTGAATAAAATTTTCTCAATCATAAACTTATTACAGGATAAGAAACATGCCTTGATACGCAATTTTATTGTCTATCAAACCCTTACATCACATTTATCAAAAGTATTTATTAAGTACTCATTTTATTACAATCACCAAAATTATTAAATTGTGCGAGCGAGACAGCATGCTCCACCTAAGAACAGCCTCAGCACTGTAACCTGAATTTGACCGACTGTATGGCCCTAAAAAAGCCGGTTCCGGTCTAGCAAGTATTAACCCTTAATCGGCCATAGGACAATTATTTCCCACCACAAAATGGGCGATAAATATTTTTTTATTTTTTTTCTGTTGGAGCTACGCAAAAATAAATTGAACGCATCTTTAGATCGATACTTTTTTAATGTATTTTATGGCAACACTTATTCTTAAACGTCATCGCTGCATGTCAATCGGTCGGTATTCAAAGTGAACCGTTAATTTTTCACGTACATTTGCTCCCCGAATTTGAATCTGTTTTTGGTACTACATCAAGGAAAATTCCTGTAAGTATGTAATGGTTTTCGATTCTTTTAGCTAGATATGTGTTGTATTGTATATAAATGAAAACAATGTAGGTAAGTTGTTGCTTTACTATTTTTTTCTCATTTTAAAAAAGTGGGAAACTATTTCCCTACGGCCGTTTATGAAAGTATTATGAAAGTGGAAAATTATTTCCCTATAACTGTTAAGGACAACTAATAATTATATATATATATATATATAAAGTTTGTCTGTTTTTGCCTACAATTTTTTTCTTATTACAGTCAATGACGCCCCTTAAAAAGAAGAAAAAAGTTGAGGATAAGGAGTTACAAAACAATTGTTGACATTCGCCATTCGCCCGACTCAAGGCTGCTATTATTTAATGTTATTAGGATAGTTATATTAATAAAAAAATAAAAAACTTAAATAAATAAATAAAACTTAAGATTTACCTCTGGACTTTTAATTTTATTTCCCTAAAAATAAATCAACGAGTGAAACCGAAGGCAATAGCTAGTCCAGTGGGAAATTATTTCCCACATATATGTTACTGGATATAGGGAAATTATTTCCCACAAAAACAAACCCCTAACGGTTATAGGGAAATTATTTTCCATCGTCAAAAAAACCACTTCCCAACATTCAATGATTCTAATTTAGTTTTTATTTAATTTTAAGAAGACAATATTCTAATACAAAACATTAACTTGATTGGAGCCATGGCCGTTTAAGGGTTAAGCGGTAAAGCCTGACACGACCGCAAAAGCTAAACATATTATTATCCGGCTAAGTCCAGTTAGTCTAGCCACCTCGCAACCCTAGCTACGTACAGCTAACAAACATCACATCAACCTTACCACGCGTGCACTTCTAAAATTACGGCGCCGTCACGCGAGGTTTTGCAATTTGCAGCTAAAATATAACGGTCAACATTTCTGTCGTTGATTGTTGACTGCATGAGATGTCCGACTGTACCACCGTAGTTTTTTACTCCTTATTCCAGACATAACAAAGTAACTTACTTTTCGGTGCGATAGAAGTCTGATTTTAAAGCAAAATCTGCCGATAAATAAAGATTTAAAACCTCTATTAAGTATTTCAAATTATTGTGATAATTGGACAAATGGTTATCCTGATTGATTTTCTATTTAATTTAGTAGGTAGGAATGTACTGTGGCACTGTCTGGCAATAAGTCAGTATTCCAGTAACTAAATCGGCCATAACTCATGTTGTTATTTTTTTTTTTTAAATAAAGCCAGTAATTTTTTATAATTATTATTGTATAGTAAAAAAAGTAAATAATGTTTCTAGACTCCTTTATTTATTCCTTTAAAAATGTATTCGTCACAAAATCGATCATTTAATCAAGTAGAGTTACTCGACCCCATCGTTTCTCAAACTGTTCCATGGAAGGTAGGTATGTACGTCCTGTTCAATACTTCCAGTTCAATACTTTTTTCTAATTTAAACAAAAACTATTTGTAAAAATTGCACTGCCTGATGTCTTTTAGGTCTTTTTCATTTATTTAATTTAGAATTGATATTATCTATTTTAATTACATTTATTGTTCAAAAAATTGCAAAAAAGCTACTAACGGGTTAGGTTTAAGTGACAATCTCATTAACGAAAAGGCAAGTTGTAAGACCAAACACGTAAATTATTTTTGTACAAATAAAATTTTCATTTCATTTCAAGTGGCAGCGACAGTGCGCGATAGAAATCTCACTGGAAAGTGGCAAGAACGCTAGCTGGCTTAAAATAGTGTGTGTGCGTGCGTTGGTTGGTTGGTACCATTTTAATTACTTTAATCCCAATTTAGATTGAAACAATATATTCTATGACGGAATCAAGTGAACAAATAAAATAAAAGCCGATGAACTGGCAACCGATCGGTGTTACTATTTATGATATTTTCCCAAGTACCTCCTCCTACCACCACCTAGCAATGTAATAAAACGCGCTCGATATCCCTGTTTATTTTATTGACCACTCGCCAGATGTTTGCGCATTGTTTTCCAGTGCGCAGTAGTTTCTCTATAATCGCGAAATTGGGATTCTGTTTTAGTAATATATCTATTCTGCCATTTTGAAAATAGTGGCGTGTATGGATTAGAAATAGTGTTTTTTATGTGACAAATATGTCCGGGAGCAATGATAAAGTGTCGACTACGCAGCGTATGATTCAAAGTGTCGCTTTTCCACCTAGCCACAAGCTCACTGTATCAGAAGTATTCGATGAAAAAGCTGGAAAACCTCTGCCAGAAGTACTGAAGCAACATTTTATCCTAGAAGGTCGAATCGAAGAAAATGCGGCTTTACGAATCATCCAAGATGGAGCCACCCTGTTACGATCAGAGAAGACGATGATCGAGATTGATTCACCGGTGACCGTATGTGGAGACGTCCATGGCCAATTTTATGATTTGATGAAATTGTTCGAGGTCGGAGGATCCCCTTCCTGCACTAAGTATTTATTCTTAGGCGACTATGTCGATCGAGGTTATTTCAGTATAGAATGTGTTCTTTACCTCTGGGCTCTGAAGTTGTGTTACCCGAAGACGTTATTCTTGTTACGCGGTAATCACGAATGCCGTCATCTGACTGAGTACTTCACCTTCAAACAGGAATGCAAAATAAAATATTCTGAAAAAGTGTATGACGCATGTATGGATGCATTTGATTGCTTACCTCTAGCTGCTCTTATGAACCAGCAGTTCCTTTGTGTGCATGGTGGTCTTTCCCCTGAAATCAACAACTTAGATGACATCCGCAAACTAGATAGATTCAAAGAACCACCTGCATTTGGAGCCATGTGTGACCTCCTTTGGTCTGATCCTCTTGAAGATTTTGGTAATGAGAAAAATGCTGAACATTTCTCGCACAACTCTGTCAGAGGTTGTTCATATTTCTACAGCTATGCAGCCTGCTGTGATTTCTTACAGAGAAACAACCTGCTTTCTATCATTCGAGCTCATGAGGCTCAAGACGCCGGATACCGGATGTATCGCAAAAGCCAGACTACAGGCTTTCCGAGTCTCATTACTATATTTTCTGCTCCAAACTATTTGGATGTTTATAACAACAAGGCTGCTGTGCTAAAGTATGAGAATAATGTTATGAACATCAGACAATTCAACTGCTCGCCCCACCCTTACTGGCTGCCCAACTTCATGGATGTGTTCACCTGGTCTCTTCCATTTGTTGGTGAGAAAGTGACAGAGATGCTTGTAAATGTCTTGAACATCTGCTCAGATGATGAGCTAATGACTGAAGGAGAAGATGCATTGGAGGAAGCTAATCTCAGAAAAGAAGTTATCCGCAATAAGATCCGTGCCATTGGAAAGATGGCCCATGTGTTTTCTGTACTGCGTGAGGAAAGTGAATCTGTTCTGCAGCTGAAAGGTCTAACACCGACCGGTGCCCTGCCGTTGGGAGCACTTTCTGGTGGTAAAACTTCACTTAAGAATGCCCTACAAGGATTTTCACCAAACCACAAGATCACATCATTTGCGGAGGCGAAGGGGCTGGATGCTATCAACGAGCGCATGCCGCCGCGGCGCGATGGCCAGCGCACACCTGATCCACAGGATAAAAAGCCACATGTCAACAGCAATGCCCACTCGTGAAGTGTTGGTCATCACTTCTCTTCGATCCTTACATTTTGATCCACAATTATAGTGGTAGTGAAATATGTGTGAAGGAGACTCAGCTTTGGAATGATATTTCACAATTCATAATAACTAGGTGGATTTGAAGGGAATTGTCATAATAGATACAAATATTTTTAAATTTCAAATTAACTTTTTTTCAATAGTTGAAATTAAAATTTCTCTTAAGATATTACCTCTCGATATTTAAAATATATCAGATCTGCAGGCAACAAATTTATTTAGTCAATTAAATAATAAGCTATGCACATTTATTTATAATGCGCTGCACTGTTTAATTTTTGGTAATGTAATTTTAAAATTTTCATATGAAAAGACATGATATTGTAATGTAAATTTATTCAGATTGTCTACTTATACTCTACCTTGTTATCTACATTAGTGAAAATTAGACATGTCTATAATTTTCAAAGCATAATTAGCTGTGATATTAAGCGACGATCAATGTATTATTTAATAGCGGTTCGCTAGTGAAGTACAGGCATGTTCATTGGCTAATCATGCATTGAAATATGTAAAGTAAGCGAGAAGTTCGCAGCTTGGGCGTGTCTTCAAGTTCTATTAAGTACCTAATAAAAATAATAATGTACTATAGTGTGCAGTGTGCACATGGTGTGTTGTTGCTGTGCGTGTGTGCTGTGTAAATATGCCTTGTGCGTACACACATGTTACTACAGCTTTAACACTTGAGATAAATATTACTCTCTTTAATATCTTTGCTACAAGTTGTACTTAATTGTATTTTATTGTACAAAAATATATTATAATTATTATCTATGAACTATTACTTAAAATAATTAATTTATATTTGGGTGTATGCTGGCCCCTTGTTGCCTGCGTGCAACTAAACTTGTATGCTGGAACATCACATATTATGTATTAAACATTCTTAGCCATGTTTCGGTATATAAGGTGTAGTGGCTAGTCTAATTGCAGATTTTCTTACAGCTTCTATTCCAAATTTCACTTAAAATAATTAGGTATAAATGACCTACGCACTGTTGGAAAATCTCTTTTGGTCTGCCAAATAATCATTAATTGATGCAATAAGTACATTGTTAATACTAAAAGTGGCTTACATGATTTTCAAAGTCAGTACTAAGTATTTTATCTCAATTCAGTGTGTAGTCCTTCATATGTTCTGTAATTTTAAAATACATTTTACCTATGTAAAAAACTAACAAATATTTAATTTTATTTTGTACTAATCATGGGAAGTGTTGTTTTATCCTTATAAAATATATTAACATTGAGCTCCATAATTATGGTTTCTGTTACTCTTCTTAATAATAATTGCCAAGCAACCATAAGTTGGATGGATAGGGTTTTTTTAATAATTGAACAATGACAAATCATGAAACCATAGCTCACCAGGACCTTATGTATGAGGCTAATTTAATAAAAAATAGTTACAAGATTTCTTCTGCTTTTGTCACTACATAGTATAATAGTAACGGCGGCCTAGTCGTCGGTATTTTTTTTATTATCAGCACATTAATACAGAACTTCTAAAACTGGACAAAGACGAGCCCGCGCTAGAACCCGTGTCTCACGGTGGGACCCTTGTGCTAATTGAAATAAGAAAGAAAATAGTTTTTTACAATAGTGTTATTTGTAAAATTTTATTCTATTTGCAGTACAGGGTTATTTGTGTTTTGCAACAAGTTTTGGTCTAAGACTAGATATTTTATTAAATTCTTATTTTATGTGCTGATAGCATTGAGTTTAACTGAATGCCTGATAGGTAGATAACGTGTTCAACAACGGTAATGGACAATCTCCTATGCAAGACAATGAAAATACCAGATAATACGATAACAACAAATAATATATACCGGAGGCTAGGCACTGCAACATTGCTATTACGACAT
The DNA here is from genome assembly GCA_963969515.1 of Yponomeuta evonymella. Taxonomy (NCBI): domain Eukaryota; kingdom Metazoa; phylum Arthropoda; class Insecta; order Lepidoptera; family Yponomeutidae; genus Yponomeuta; species Yponomeuta evonymella. The sequence goes on from OZ018346.1 coordinate 11,217,857, forward strand.
ATAAAGCTTGGCAAGGAATAGTATAAATTAAAAGAGACTGCTACACGACACTTGCCCCCTTTTATCTGTGTGGGCTATGTCCCATGGCTTCAGTACATACATTTTGTATGAAAGTGAATTGAAAGGAAGACGCACCATTTCAATAATAAAATTACGGACTTTTTAAGATATATTTTTGTTTCCCTATAATCTGTTTTTGAAAAGTAAAAAAAAATAATCTTAATTTTAGTACCACATTTTCTTAAGGCTGCTGCTACCTCTGGTATGTTGTCTCGCTCGCACAGTATTTTTTTAATGGTAAAATATGAGACATTCCATAAATGTGGTCTGAGGGTTTGATAGATAATAAAATTATGAGCATTCAAGACACATTTTTCAGCCTCAGATTACAGTTATGAAATTGATACACATTTTTTAACAATCATTAAATATATTGGCATGTGCGAATAAGACGAATGCCAGTCGTAACAGCAGCTTTAAGGGGCTCTAGGGAGACTTAAAATTCAATGTAGGGCGTTTTTGGCATAAATGCTACCTAGTCCCAGGATCGTGATCCCAGGTTCTTTGTCGTGGGTCCTAAAAATCACTATTGAGAGATTGTACAGACACTGAATTTTCGTTGAACCCATTAGTGAAGTTTTACTTCCGGTTTCTACATTTTTGTGCCGATCTCTATCGAATATAAAAATAAAAGCTTGAATGTAAAAAAAAGATTAACCCTGCTATGTCAAAAAATATCAATCTGAGAAAATAGTCAAGGAACAAAAGCTGTTTCAAAACGCACAATTTATGTGTTTGAAGAAATGCACATGTTTTACATAACCCTGTATATGCGGCATTTCTCAAAGTGGAAGAGAATTTTGTTCTGTTCCTGTGTCTCCCAAACACGATTAGTGGCACTGGCACACACAAACCGTATTGTGCAACTGCAGTGTGCAATTCTACACTAATAGTAGTAGGTACGTGACGACCGTCCACAAGCTGCAATATAAATAGACCAATGACAAGTACTTCGGACCTCACCGCTGGCTACCTCTTCATTCGATTCTCGCACTTACGTCGTGCACGATAACGTAACTCATCGCAACATCGCCTGGTGAGGTCTCAATCACGGTACAGTCGACAGCACATCAACTTTTATGTACCTGCCCTCTAAGGGTGACTTAGCAACAACAATGTCAAGATTGACCTGCTGCCGTCTGTACCTAAAACTTGAAAAGTAGCGTGCGTGAAGCATTTTCATGAAGTTACGTAGATAGACATTTACTTCACTTCACTAGCGTGAAGCACTGAATGTGAAGTAAATGTCTATCTACTGTAGGTACAACGGGCCGGCGATGCAGACGGCACGATTTCAATCTGAAATAATCATAAAATACTTAAGAAGTTAGAGACAAGATAACAATAGGTTCAAGTGCAAAAAAGGCCCGTATCTGTAACGTGGCCGGACTTTTTTGAGCCAGTTATGTAGACTCTAACCGTAATAGTATTTAAGGTTTATTTTAGTTTGGTTACTGTTATATTACGTGGCGGGCAGCAGCGTCTTCCTGAAATTCCAAGCGCATACTGCGATCGCCAACCCGCCTGCCAAGCGTGGCGATTATGGCAAAACCCCTCATGGTTATGAAAACCACGAAGGAGGCCTGTGCCCTGCAGTGGGTGTCAAATGGCTGATGATGATGATGATGATTACGTAGTGGTGGGCGCTGGTACGGTGCTCAATAGAACCAACGCTTACCCCAAATCCGAGAGATCACGGGTTCGCTTCCAGCATCTACCAAGGACTATTTTTTTAAGTTTCGTACTCTCTGTTACTAAGTTACTCTCTGAGCAATGGCGTGTGTACCTGGCCTTCTGTAGATACCGGAGTCCCTGTTATATAATTCGGTAATGGTTGTTGCATTTACACTATTGGTAGTCTACTAACTAATCGCATTTCAATAGTATGTATTTATTTATTAGGTAGGCATGTAAAACAGGTAACAATCTTAAAATAACAATATTGGAGCATACTAGTTTAAGTAATGTAGTATAGCCCGTACTACTACCTACTTAACACGGCGTCTCGCGCGATTCGAATCTTTTTCGCGAGAGATGCTCTGGCCTGTTGCGCTGGTTATACTGACTGCCCCGGATTGACTGACTGACAATCCGGACTTGGCCCCCGTGGTGGAGTATGGCCTATACCTTCCTCAGGGAAGAGACCCGTGCCCCTCGGTGGGGACATAATGGGTTGATGATGATGATGATAACCAGCGCAATGACTTACAAACTGCATTCAGTTTTTTTGTGGGATTGAAAGTCGAAAAGCCCAGCACCAAATGTTTTTTTAAGATGCCATTTAATTCTGCTGCTCATAGGGAAAATTTCATCGACAAATTAGTTTGTTTTTGGTATCCAGAATAGGCAGCTTTTGGGTCCGGCGTCTTGTGGGAAAAATATTATTTTTCTAGTGCAGAGGCCTAATTATCCGCGCCAAATCCCGAGGGATTCCTAACGTCAAGCTGTCATAAATAATAATGCTATCGCAAACGTCCGGATTCACAGGATATAGACCTTAGCTTAGTAAATCAAGAGAAATTTGGTCCTTATCAGAAGCAGAATAAATTTTTTTAACCTGTCAATGCAATTTAAAAGTTAGATGTGATTTTTTAAGAACGACTCAGGACGATGTGGTGGTCAACAGGTGTTAGGCGTTGACCACCACATCGTGCGTTCGTTCTAACTAAACAATACAGAAGAAGAAGAAGATTTGTAGTTAGTGTTGCAAAATTGACGAGCGGTTGTAGAATAAAACAAACGGTCAGTTACGGTTTTGTCTTGAGGGACTTTAAAATTTATTCTTTTATTTTCGAGGGCGCTGAGTTTTGGCTCCATAAATTCTTTGGCTACCTTTCAAGACAGATCTTTTGTTTTTGAGGGCGCAGAGTTTTTATAGAACTAAATAACAAAGCCACTGTAATAAGGCAGATATTTATTTTCGAAATTTTCACGTAACTTCATGAAAATGCCATCGATAATTTAGTTTTTCGGCCGCGGTGATGCGCAAATTGGTTTGATCATCTTTGATTTTTGATCAGGCGTTTTATGTTGCAGTTCTGAAAAATTAAAATAGGACTGGTACCGCTTCTTTTTTTTTTTTCATTTAAGTCCCGGTATTTGGTAAAAACGATATGGTAACACTTAGTTATAGGTTCTAACTAACTAACTAGGTACATCTTTAAAATTACTGACACTTTCAATGGACTTGAGGGGCTGGGGGATCGCTAGAATTTTTTTCTTCTTCAAAAAGATTGACGAACACTGCAATACAGGATTAGGTAGTTCCTCTTGCTGGAGCGTCTCAAAGTACCACCCTGTATATAGACAGTACTGTTTGGTGAAATTCGATTGACTTCAGTGCCAAAAACACCCATTGCCCTGCTATTATCACTCTCTAACTATGGATTAGGAAACATGTGGCTCTACTAGAGGTAAAAAATTGCATTGTAATAAGTATGTAAGTAGGTATTAAACTTTATGTTTTTAATAAATTTTTAAATACAACTTTTTACTCACAAAGCGTATATCTAAGTCTTGCATTGGAGGTACAGAATTTTCATAAATATCTTTCATAGGAGATGTTATAAACTCGTTTTTGAAACATTTTCTTTCATCTCTACAAATGCATGTGGTTGGTTTGTATGGGGAATTGCTCAAGTTGGATACAGTAAATTGTGAATGAGAATCTTGAATCGTTTTTGTGCTGTACATGCTTACCGTCAGCATCAGGTTTGAACTGGGATAGATAATGAAGGCAAATAATGTTAGAGCTACTAAGCACTGAATAGGTATTGCAGTGGACCAGTATTTTTGAGGATAATAATAAATATTTAAACAATGTAGGTATTCATCGGGTATAAAAGCCCAAGCACAGTATATAACTAATATTGTTTTACTAAATAGGTAAAGGAAGAATCCATACAGCGACCTCGCCGGTGTTGGTGCTGGCGTATGCTCAGGCATGTTAGTTCAGTTGAATCAACACTGTTTGAATTGTTTCATAGTTTTTACAACTAGAATTATATTCTTCATAAATGAATTCACCCCAACTCTTAGTAGCTTGAGATCTGAAGTAGAAAAGTTCCTGAAAAGAATTTCAAAGAATCTATAACTACAACAACCAATGTAGGTACATATTACAACTTAGTACTAATTATAAAGGGTGTAACAAAATTATACAAAAAAATTAAGGGTGTCAATATGGACATTTCTAAGAGGAAAATTTGGAAATCACGAAAAAAGTATCAACAGTTACAGACATTTCAATGCAGTATGTGGTAGCACAGAACAGTATAAATAGAGTAGACTATGATGTTACACTGTGTATACCATCGACAGCACCTCAAGCTTTATCATTCACTCTATTTGGTAACATAGAATAAAATCCTTACTAATATTATAAACGCGAAAGTTTGTATGTATGGATTGATGTTTGTTACTCTTTCACGCAAAAACGGCTGAACGGATTCGGATGAAATTTTGCACAGAGATAGATTATAGTCTGTATTAGCACATAGGCTATTTTTTATCCCGAAAAAATAGACATCAAAACTACCACGCAAGTCGCGGGCAACAGCTAGTAGAAAATATTTATTTGGTACTAGCTGTGCCCGCGACTCCGTTCGCGTACATTTCGATTTTTACGAAGCAGCATTTGTATGGGGGCCACGTCTTATCATAACTGGAGCTAGAATTTAAATAGCCTATCCTGTGTCCCAGATGTCTATATGTTTTTATACCAAATTTCATCAAATTCGGATAATTGGTTTAAGAGTTATGGAGGAACATACATACATACATACACACATACAGAAAAAAATTCTAAAAATCGTGAAATTAGTTTCAGTATCATATATTGAGCCTATAAACACAATATCTCTGAAAACAAACTAACTTACTCCATGACCGACCCTTACAGATTTATTATTAGTATAGATATAGATTATACAGTTACGGAATATGATATTATACATATGAGTGAATGTGCAACTGAAATGTATATGGCTAGACATATTTAAGGCTTTTAAAGTACATATGTAATGTATTATATTCTGGTGTGCATAATAAAGAGTTCTAATCTAAAATGTAAAGGTTGATCTGCTTCTCAAGAAAGAGGAAAAAAGAAACATTTGAAAGTCTCTCAGGTCACTTAGTACAATAACTAAGTGACCTGAGAGTATAGTTAACAGAACAAACAGTGCACATAGCACCAAGATGGATGAATTTGCAACAAAATGTAGGAATATATTGATCAGCTGGCCACTGTACATTACAGTACTACTAATAGTTCGGCAAATCTAAGAATTCAGATGCAGTTTTATTTTCAATACAAAAATGCAATAAAGATTGTGTTAAATGCAAAAGAAAAAACTAGAAATGTGTTGCTTTTTTGTACAAATGTAATATTTTACTTTTCGAAACTTTCAATCAAATCATTCATTGTATTGATATCTATTGATAAACTTATAATTTTTTTAAAATCTGTTATCGGTATTCTTCAATAACCCAGGTATAAGTACTTACACAACAATGTGATATCCATCAGCATAAATTGTTCTTTTCAATTGATGACTTTTAAGTTCTTTATCTATGCTTAGGATCTCATAAGCGACTAATGCAGATTCCGGGGATTCAAATGGAATACTTAGTGACCTGTGAAATAGAATAGTAATCACTGTCTTTTTTATAAAAACACAATTCCTTAAAACACTATAAACGCCAATTAAAATACATAGTCATATATTAAACGGGTCTAATCGCTATATTACTATGTATGAGCATCACAAGTCATTAAAATAGTCTGTGGTGGAGATTTTACAAGGAAAAGACGTACATAACCACAGATTAATAATATTTTTTAAGTGGCGGAACCAGTTGGTAGAATGCGTGCCTCACATTTGAGAGGTTGTGGATTCGAACCCTGGCCAATGACTCTGTTTTCTAAGTTACAAACATATGTGAATTTGAAGTATCAGTACCATTTGCTAAGAATGCACTAAAACCTTGTGAGCAGACCTGTGTGCCTGAGGCAGTCACATACCTCAGTGCTTTAAATTGCCAATCCGCGGAGGGAACGCGTGGTGATTAGCCAATACCCACTCTCTCCCTCTCTGAGAGAAGTCCTGTGCCCTGCAGTGGAACGTAGGTATATAGGCTGCATTGAAATACAATGTTTCTTTAGAGCTTTCCGACCATAAAGCAAAGTCGAACCGAATCGCATCGAATTTGTTCAGTGCGCGACTCAGCTCGGCGCGTACAGCTAATAGGCGTACTTTTATAGTCAGACGAATTTTTGCTATTGTGCTCGGCGAGTGTAATGGGCGCCAGGCTGATTATAGGTGCAACATAAAATTGCAATTACTTACAACTCCTTAGTAAAATCTTCTTTACTTCCCATCATATATGCTTTGTCTCAACTAAAATAAATATTCTATTTGATTCCCTCATTCATGTTTTTCTACCACTCAAACAAATACATAACCTCCATCCAAACTTGATCTATCAGACACAGATAGTAAAGTACTCTGTGGACACAGTGTATGAATTTTTGACGTGTGCGTAGTGATGGGCATGAATAATTAATATGAGTAAATACCCGTTTCTACTCAGTTAATACCCAAAATCATGAGTAAAAACATTTAAGTTCTTAAAACAATACAATAAATAAAAATACACTCATGAGATGACTGAAATAGCTTTAATTGCTTTCTTTTTTTAAGTAACAATTTATATAAAATACCTTCAACAATTATTGAATTTACAGTTCCAAATAGCTAATTCATACAAAAAAATTATTAAAAAATATTTACTGTCAGTTTTTGTTAAAAACTCAGTAGAAACGGGTGTTTATGAGTATTTACTCTCAGGCCAGGCGGATATAAACTCAGTAAGAATCCCATCTCTACGTGTGCGTGCACTGCACGACTGCACCCCAGATCACAGAATAGACCGCAGACGAACAATGACATGAATCAACCAACTTAAATAAATAGTGATGTAAACCGGTTCTATAAAACCTGAGAAACAGCAGAAAAACATTTTTTTATACCTTAGTAGTTTCTAGAGTACAGTCGACAGCATCAACCTAAATACTTTCTCAATCAGTGTTATCCTGATCGCCCCTGAACCCCCCCATGAGGAGGATCTGAGCTGTGTACATGTACCATCACTCACAGTATTTATTTATTCATATTTGTTTTTATACTTTTATCTAACTGAAACAGAAAAGATACTACAAATTAACTGCCACACACTTGAAAGCCTTGAAAACTGCTGTGAATTGATCTCAAATTTAACACACAATTTTAAGATCCTTACCTTCAACATACGAAGTACCTATACAAAAGAATTTTGACGAGTTTCTACTAGCTTTGGGGCGTTTAAAGGTAACTTTTGACGCTATTATCTTAACTGAATGTTGGCTTAAGAGGCAAAAAAATCCACCCATGCTGGGACTTGATCAATTTAGAAATAGATAGATTTTTGTTTTAGCGTAAAAAAGTAGACTCTTGTGACTAAAACCTTATTATTGCATCAAAGACATTAATATTTAGTTACTCATAAGAGAAAAGTATTTATAAAAACACTAACGTAACTCATACAATTTTTATTTGGAAGTAAAATGGGATAATGGGAGGTTTTCTTTTTGGCTATTAAGAAAAGACGGTAGTTCCCAGGCGCTGAACTGACTACGTTACTTTTATTCATCTGAGATTACTAGCCGTGCGTTCCGATTTGCGACCGTGAGCACAAATCGGCACGCACTACAGATTGCTTACATGTGTTGCATGGATGTAATGGTTCTGTGCATTGATGTATGTAATGTTCTGTGTTGCTCACGCGTATTTTATCACAGCCGTTCCGAAATGAACGTCAATGGATGATGCGATAATGTGAATGTATCAATTCGCAACGATATTTATTTGTGATGTGACAATGATATACGTAAGTTTCGTTTTATGATCTAAAAACTACATCCAAGTGAAATAATAAAAAAATAATGTGAATATCCGTTCCTTGTAGTAGCTATCTATGCGGGGCTAGGGAATAATTTTAAAAAATCCCTCATTATTTTTTTACGTATTGGCAACACTTGGATGTTGATAACTTTGGGTTTGAGGTTTGACATATTCATAATTTGTCAGTGGTTGAACAAAAACGGACCCTGGAGGGATTGGAAATCGTTATTTTTTTTATTTGAATTTTTTAATCTGTGGTATTTTAGCTTTCTTTTGGTCTAACCAGAATATTTTTAGGTGCCTTAGTTATTTTTTTATGATTTTTTTTTTGTGAGCCGAGGCAGTTTTGGAAAAATTATATCTTACACACAGCGTACACTAGGTTTTGTGATCGAAACCTGTTTATACACGAAACTTCAAACGCGATTTTCTCGAAATCAATTATTTTCCCTTTGAGGTCCCTTTTTGGTCAACCACTCACATTTGTTTTCGAACATTCCATTTTTTCTTGGTTTCGCGAATGTTGTTTCCCGGGTTCCCTTGTGATTTCAACAATTTTGGCTAGTTTTTCGAGTCTACACGAGATGCAACCAATGAAATAGATTTCTATTGTATAAATAAAACATATTTTTGCTTTAGTTTTGATGATAGTTTCTTATTGGCATAGATTTCATTGGAACCTTAGGCCGTCACAGACGACGACGTTAATATATGCGATACTTTTTCCATATTACAATGTGCAACACGACTGCGGTCGGATTTAGTAAAGAACAAGACATCGCGCGATATATCCCCTGAACTGCTCTCGCGGAATGGAACGTATATGTGGCCCCTACTAAGTTGGACACAGATCTGTGTCGCGGCAGACGAGAGAATTTATAGCAGTAGTCTGTCACGACCTTAGACTACGTCAACAAATGTAATGGGTTGTGATTGTGATGGTTTACGATCCCGGTACTTTTTAGACGAAACTCAAAGCAAAAAGGTTGCCATTATGCCAGATTGGCAAAAGTCGCAACCTTTTTGCTTAGTCAAGGTTGCTGTTCATCTGTGCATCCATTATAATTTTTAATGATTTAAAATAAGTGTACCTATTTTTTTCATAAAATGTGGCAGCGGGACGGATGTCAGACGTAACAGCAGCCTCAAATTAATCTGAGTATTTTCAAATCAAATCAATCAAAAGTAAAAATTTTTTTATTCAAAGTAGCACAGAAACTGCGACTTAATGAACGTTACAAGTTAAACTAGGTGTCCATTTCAAAATCTAGATCATTTTGGAGAAAAAATCAAAGAAATTTCTGCTCAAGAAGATGACTCACAAAGTCACATAAGGGCATATATAAATAAAAAAATTATTATTCATGTAAAAGATTTAATTCAAACTCAATTAACTATGTACAAATTACTTTGTAAAAATATTCATTCTTGTCTTATTTATTATTTACTGATTCCTTTACTCATTTTATGCAATATTTATAAAACAATATAAAAAGATATTGGAAACATATTATCATTAAAATATAATACGAATAATTTTAAGTCAATAAGTACACAAAATGGATTTTATAGTTGATCTTTGTTAGTATTACTTCAAAGCAAAAAGAGACGTGTAATCTGGCGGCACGTCAGCGCCCACCCGCCAGTTTATAATAAACTATTTTTATCCAATGGCATTCATATTATTAAATCTAAAACAAATCGTTATAACAAAATATTATGACAGATGCATGCGCATGACGCTATTATGTTCTTGAAATAAATACTAATTCATTGCAATGCATGTTGTTATCACATCAAAAAAGATGATAAAGTGTTGCGGCTCTAAAAATATCGCAGCGTATAATTTTATTATAATATTAGGTGTATATAATCCGTGATTTTCACATTTTATTCAGTCGCACAGTAAATAGGCCAAACCTCGAGTCGCATCACAACGTGAATCAACAATGATATCTGATTAGCTTAAAACAATACAAGTTATATCTATGAAATATGAATACAATGAGGTATCCAGTAGAAGAGACATTTCAAACAAGTCTTGTATCGCAAAAGTTGCGGTCAAGTGGCTAATTTAGTCTATGACAAGCACTTACCATAACATTGTATGCTCCAGTATCTTGAAATACTTTACGAACTAACCATTATGATCGCTAATAAATAAACTCAAATATATGAATATAAAAAAAAATACAATATACTTTCACAGGTTCAACAAAATCTTGACATTGCGACACAAAAGTTGCTTGGAACGTCAGTACACTAACACCTCATGACGGAGTAGCGGTCCCACGCTACCCAGGGAACGGTGTTCTAGAAGATATAGGGCTAAACCTACGTACGAGGCGGGGGGGGAGACTGAAGTTAGCGTCGAGGTCCCCAGACGACGGAGTGGGCGGCAGGGGTGGGGGCGGGGGGCGCGGGCTGCGGCCCGCCGGGCATGGTGGGGAACTCCCGCGAGGAGGCGGTGTCGGGCGCGCGCTGCTCCCAAGGGCCACCCTTGACGACGAAGCCGGCGGCGGGCGCGGCGGGGGCGGCGGCGGCAGCGGGAGTCTCGGGCGCCAGCGCCGCGCCGAAATCGCCCAGGGATGGCCCGGCCGGCCGCTGGTAGCGGTCCGACACGTCTTGCAGCTGCAAACGTTACGTTATTGTACTTATTGCGCACGATAAAATGCATTCATCTAATTATAAAAATCTCGGGTCACAGTGTTTGCTATTGAACTCCTCCGAAACGGCTTCACCGATTTTTATGAATTTTTTTGTGTATATTTGATAGTTCTGAAAATAGATCGTAGGCTAATTAATATGGCAAAACAACGTTTGGCGACGGGTCTGTGTGGCTGTACCGTCAAGACCGAATTGTAAAACATTGTCCCATAGAAGAATATCCATTCTATTTGACACGTATGGTTTTTATTATTATTAAGCCTTTATTTCCTCACACAATATAAATTTTACATTAAAATATTGATGCATTATAAAATTAGGTTAAAATTAGTTTTTATCAATTTATGATAAATAATGCGTAAAACCATACATACAGAAAGCCTATGCTTATGTTTTGTAATTGTTTGTATTTTTATTTTACATTTATCCTCCTAAGTCCTGACCTTGAAAATAACAGTGGTTTTCGATTGTTATTTTAAAGGCCAGGACTTAGGAGGATATAATATGAATGACATAATTAAAATACAAACAAGAACAAAAATCTATAAAAGTCGTAAATCTAAATTTGTTGTTAATTAACTTTATTAACGTGTTTCAGGAATTGCTCATCTTAGAGGTAAGATGACAGGATACTTAGAGGACAGGCAGGGTACTTACATGTACAAATAAAAGATTTAAAAAAGTACGAGTCAAATATGGCACAGTTACATATAGAAGGAACTAAATAACTACTTCCCTCTCTCACAATAAATGTCCACAGCAACATTGTAGGACCGAAAAGTGAATAGTCGTCCAGTCCCTTTTGTTTAATTAAAAGTGCAATTAACGTACGTATTCCTCGGCCAAATTGAGCAGATGGTCCTTGGCGTCGAGCACCGCGTCCTCGTCGCCGCTGATGATGACCACGCTGTCGTCTCCCTGCTTTGGGAACCGGATGTCCACCTTGAAGTCGTCCATGATGCGGCGGATGTTCTTGCCGCGGAGACCGATCAGGCGGCGGTGCACGCGCGGGTCTATGTCCACCTCCTCGCGGTATTGGTTGTCCTGGAGACGGTGGGGCTCAATGGGAGTGTGCGAAGGGAGTGGCGTGGGTAGCCATAAGGATTCCAGCAGTGGAGGAATCCTTTTGGCGAGAAAAGTAGATGATACGTGACTACGCTATGGAACAACGTGGGTTCTGAGACCCGACTTTTGGATGTGCCCATTTTTATTGCATAAAGCGAAAGACTTATCATTGTAATTTCAAATAGTAGACGAGAACACCAGAGTGCCAAATACTTTTAACTCAGAAGATACGGGTCGTTGAAAATCGGAATTTTCGGCATACGGAATCGTCTGCAAGAGGGTCGAATAAAATTGTAATTTAAAGCGTTTATTACCGTTTATTAGTAAGCAGCTATATACAAACTTTTTTCCTTAAAATTATTATTATTATTATTAAAATACACACTAAAAATATACGTACCTACTAAGTAAAGCCGACAAAATGGTAATGGGTGACAAAACTCAGCGTAAGCTACACGTACGCACAGCGTTGGTTTTCAGTTTGCCCCCAGCGCAAAATTGAGTAAACACTTGTTACTTAATTTTGTAATTAATGAAGAACTTAAAACGACTTCAGTGGTTAAAATTAGTAACTGGAAAATTAGCAAAAATTTGTGTAGCTGGTTGTTAAATCTACTCCACTGAACGACTGTTCCGCTGTTCTATTTATCAGCGCTTGTGAATTCATTGCCTGCAGAGCGATCTAAGCGAATCGTGTAATTTTTCATGTTTGGCTTTTGTTGTAAATAAATTTTTAGTTTACCTACTACATGAAAAAAATAACTCATTTGCAGTGATTGATGAGGCCTCGATTTGAGAAACTATGAAGTAACGATTCTCTAGTAAAACTTAACTTTGCATTATAATAGGTAATTAGTTTCTCGGACATAGCGCATTGCGCAGATTTTACAGTCGTCCACTCTGGTCACGCTATTCCATTGTCATGCATATGTAAAGTAGCTACAGATAGAGGAAGACATAATATCCCATGATATTATAATGATAATTGTTTCGGTTGCTTAGGTGTGGTATGTATGGAATTTAAGTGGATAAACTTGTCGCGTTGTCTCTGAGGCATCTACCTTATTGGTCCACCTGGGTTAGAGGCCTACCTTATATTATAAGACCTATCGGTCTTAATCAGGTGTTTCTCATTCGTATTATCGACAATCTTATTGAATCAGACCATAGGATAGCTACTTCAACCATATGTTTTATACCTTTTTAACGTCCTCAGTACTGGCCCTCTACTTTCGACGCTAATTTAGCCACCTTGAGTGAATTTATTCAATAAATTTAGCCGAAATATGCTTTTGGTTTTCGTTGTGCTCTAAAGTTTCAACGTTCACTAAGTCGTCATTTCTGGTACTTAATTACGACACAATTTGAACGCAATCACGTCGAGAGGAGAGAGGCTGACTTTGAAAATAAGTAAATTTTCATTACGACTATTAAAAAAAAAAGTAGTTCCCGAGAACTCTGTAGATGGCGCTAAAATGACTACGTTACTAGGCGTGCGTTCAGATTTGTTTGCGACCGTGAGCGATCATAGGCAAATCGAAACGCACTGCCAGATCGCTCACGTAGCTCACCGAGCTCACGTATTAGCGTCTATGATAGCCGTTCCGAAACGGACGTCGACTAGGCAAAAATCAAAATTAAAAAAAAAATCCTTCATTGAAAACAATTGTTATTTTCAAGGTCAGGACTGAGGAGGTTAATGTGCCCATATTATACGGAAAATTTATCTTCAACTGCACGGGTATATTTTGAATTTCTGCCCCTAACTGTGCAATAGGAACTGAGAAAGCAATATCATTTTACCGATTGATCTGACGAATGGATAATAAACCAGTTTTCAGAAACTGAATCAGTGATTCGGAGTTATTGGCAATCCAAAGAGAAACACAATTTCGCTCTACATAATAGTTCTTCTACGATGCGTTGGCCTACAGTGACAGACAGGACTCACGTGTTGCCAGGTGATGGCCTCCTTACTTAAACATGTGATCTATGAGAACGCAGAGAGGTGATCTACGAGGACAACTATAGGAAGAAGTGGCATCATCTGGCCATTCGTCCTCGTGGACTAAGATTGTCAACGAGTGCTATAACGTTAAAACTCACATGTTGCTGGACGATGGCCATGATGGCCTCCTTGGCCTGGTGGGCCTTCTCCTCGTAGCCCTGGATGGTGATGGTATCCTCTTCCGGCTCGCCGCGCTTCGGCAGGTTGATCTGCACGCCGAAGTCGTTGCGGATCTTCATGATGACGGCGCCGCCCTTGCCGATCACGAGCGGGTGGTATTCGGGGTCGACCTTGAACTTGAGCTCGTAGGACCTGAGCGAATACACAAAGAGATTTTCAAACTATAAGCCACTTACATATCTCGTACACTAACAATCTATTAACCTTGCTTTTTGTCTTCTAAACATGTTGGTAAAGTGTCATTGAGATCCGGCGAACGTAGTTTGGTTTTAATTAACAAACGACCTCCTTTAACAGCTGTCAGTTTGCCAAAGCGCAAAAGAAACAAACGACAGCAGCCACTAAGGGAGCTTTCTCTCAGTTTTGTTTCAAATTTAAGTCACTGGCATTTTTGACCATTTTCAGCACAGAGTGTTTAAAATTTACTACTATGTCATCCCTAGATAAACATGGCTTCCATTAATTCTACTGTTATATTCGTACATAGATCCCTAAAACAGTCTTATACAAAATATAGTAACGCGTCTCTCAGCTCTCTAAGTACAACGCTGTAAGACTATACTAATGAGCATTTTAACTTTTTCACAATTTATAAAAAGTACTAGGTACTTTAAATGCTGATAAATGCATTCACAGATTCATTGATTATCTGTGTACATGTCAAAAAATTATTTTGTTGCTACCACGACAAGACGATCAGACGATCTTTATAGTCATCATCATCATATATATAATCTTTATTTACAGAAAACACATACAAAAGAAAATTTTACAAATGACATGTAACTCTAATTTAATTTCATACCATATTGTAACAAGATGTTAAATTTGCTTTTTTATGTGTTCTCTCTGAATAAGGATTATTTGATCTTTATAGTGTATCTAAATACAAATTATTTCTCGATGTTCAGCTTATTTTTATCAATGGGTAACCAAAGTAAACGCCCACTGCTAAGTTTCTTTAACATGTTTGAAGGTTGTTTTAGTGGAATCTACTTATTATAAATAAATAACACTGTAATAATGTTGGGGTATACTTGCCTGAGCAATAATTTTGTGGACTGAAAGAGGATGTAGTGACTAGAATTGAGAAAGGAATGTTGAATTGAATGAATGGACATGTGGAGAGTATGAAGGAAGAAAGATTGACTACACAAATATATCGAGCGAATGTGGGTGGAAGGGCCGGTAAGGGACGAACCAGATGGACATACTTCGACCAAATAGGGGATGTATTAGCAAAGGGCAAGATAAAAAGTACCCGAAACCGGCGTGCGTGCATGCAACGACTAATTAATGTTAAGGAAGCGAAAGTGATTTGTCAGGATCGTAACAAGTGGCAGTCCCTGGTCTCTGCCTACCCCTCTGGGATACAGGCGTGAGTTTATGTAAATGTGTGTATGTACTTGCCTGAGCAATCTGTCTTCTTTCTCCTTTTCCATCTCGATGACTTTCTCAGCTAACACTTCCTTCGCTCTTTCTACATTCGTAGGTGTGCCGGTGACCTATTGACAGAAAAAACACTCCGTTAATTCTGCTCTGAGATAAATAGAATCCCGCCAAAGCATAAATGTAAAAAAACAAGTCAACTTCTCTTCCCAAAAATTATGGGATATGTTTCCTACATAGCATTTTTTTGATAAACACGAAAAATGAAGAAATGTACAGACCAAACTTGGAGCAAGATTTTAGAGTATGTTAAAATATTTTTATAATGAAAAAGAAAACTACAGTAAAAATCACATGGCAGCACACTGCCCTCGTCCTGAGCTGGAAAGGCGAAAACTACTTCGAGCCCTATTGTCCCTGATTAAGGATGAAAGCAAATGACGTACCTTGACGAAGTCACTGGGCTCGTCGGGAGGCGGCAGCTGGATGTGGACGTCGTAGGTCTGCATCAGCTCACGCCGTTTCTGGCCAGCCAGCAAGCGGTGCAGCTCGCTCGGTACCTCCACGTCAATGGTTATCGGCACCTGGATAAATGCCGCGCTTCAGAATAACAAGTTCACCAAATCCTGTCGGAATCGTCAGGTTTGCGATAGCAATTAGTATGGAATTTTTATTTGGAATCGTTCAGGATTTCGTGGGCGTAATATAGGGGGCAGGTTTGTGAAATCAGAAATCAGAAATAAGAAATCAATAACTTATTTCAACGTAAAGAATTTACATTCTGTTTGCTGAATGTCAATGTACTATGTTACTATGTTAGCCGCTGCCTTCGGGCCGTATTTGTAGTGGAGAAAAAGGCAGCGGGAAAAAAAACTCCACTCTGACCATCTTTTCTCAAATCATCGTGCTTTGTAGGGTTCCGTACCCGAAGGGTGCCAAACGGGAACCTATTACTAAGACTTCACTGTCGGTCTGTCTGTCGGTCACCAGTCTGTATCTCATGAACCGTGATAGCTAGGCAGTTAAAATTTTCACATATGATGTATTTCTGTTGCCGCTATAACAGCAAATACTAAAAACAATAAAATAAATATTTAAGGGGGGGCTCCCATACAACAAACGTGATTTTTTTGCCGTTTTTTGCTCGATATTAATAACGGCAATAGGTAGACGCTAGAAATATTCAAATTTAGTATAGATAATGGTACGGAATCCTTTATGCGCGACTCTGACTCGCACTTGGCCGGTTTTTTAGAGCCCTTCTCCATTGATGTCTAATTAAAATTTAAAATGGAATAGATTATCGATTCAATTTCGGTGCTTCAATGGCAATGAAACGTCAAGTTATATTACACGGTTCAATATCGGTGCTTCAATGGCAATTAAACGTCAAGTTATATTACACGGTTCAATATCGGTGCTTCAATGGCAATGAAATGTCAAGTTATATTACACGGTTCAATTTCGGTGCTTCAATGGCAATGAAACGTCAAGTTATATTACACGGTTCAATTTCAGTGCTTCAATGGCAATGAAACGTCAAGTTATATTACACGGTTCAATTTCGGTGCTTCAATGGCAATGAAACGTCAAGTTATATTACACGGTTCAATTTCAGTGCCATATTGCTTGCAATTTCATTGCTTCAATGGCATTGAAACGTCTAAATCCATTGCAATGCCATTGCGCAATTTTATTCAAAGCTAAATCTCGGCGAACGCTTTCAATGCGATTGCCGCAGACAGTCATTAAATGCGATTGAATAGTATAAACACCGAGATTGAACGATCGGGCGCATTTTTATGTTCAATGCTCTTCAATGGCATTGAACCGTGTCAATAGGTAAAGTCGTTCGATGTCCTGTGTTCAATGGCATTGCTTCAATGTGATTGAACCATGTAAATAGGAAAAAACGTCCAATGACCATTGGCCAATGCCTTTCAATGGCATTGCTTCAATGACTTTTAATGGCATTGCTTTAATGTGATTGTACCGTGTATTATCGCCTTAATGGCAACCGTTCGATTTCGACTATTTCTGTCAAGGTCACGCCTTGACAAGATCTTGACATGACATGCGCATTAATAGGGAAGTAAGCAAAACATACGATGACTAAACAAAATGTTACTTTGTGGAGGCTTTACATGTTGTGATGCCAAAAGAGATGATAAATAAAATAAACTATCTGGGAGCTACGCTAATTACGGTGGAAAAATAGACGGGTCACTGTCAATCGGTCAAAATTGAAAAAGGGAACAGTTGTATATGTAAAATATATAATTGCTCATTTAGAGCCGCTCAGGCGATCAATTAAAGTTGACGGTGTTATTTATAAAAACACAATTCCCCTAAGACACTCATCGGAGGCAGTTTAAATCATCTGTGGTGATGTTTGTTTCTTTATCATAGACTATTTAAAGTGCCTCTGAGGAGTATTTTAACTTTTTAAGGAATCGAGTTTTTGTAAATAAGTCCTTAAAAGTGAAACAGACTTCTAAGACGAAGCTTAGTTCATGTTATAACCTGTTCGAGCAGCGCTTTCTTCGCCGCCTCGCAGTTCTCGGGTCGACCGGTGATCTTGATGATGTCATTGGGCCCCGGCTCGGCGTCCTCGCCGTTCCTCAGCGGGATGTCGGCCGCCTCGGCCGTGTCCCGCTCAGGGAACTTCACCTGGACGTCGTACTCTGCTGTGATGTCCTTGACCTTCGCGCCTCGGGCGCCCATCACGGTACGGTGGTGGCGTTGGGCGATCACGCACTCGATCGTCACCTATGCGAACGAATTAATGAAGGTTTAGCAATGAATGGAGGCGAAAGGGATCAAACAAAAAGAATCAATAATGTACGAGATGTCTTCTCAACTCATACAAAGAGTTTAGCTTTATTGAACCTGGTTTAAATATTACAACTGTTGCGAAAAGACCTCATTGTGTATCTGTCCACATGCAAGTTTGTAAGATTGTTTGTTACATAAACACTTTTCAACTCATGAACGGATTTAGATGATATTTAGCATTCAGATAGACCGGGTCTTGGATAGTAGCAGTATATATTTTTCCGAACCGACCATTGAGCAAATCCCACACCGGAGCAAACCGCTGCATTTGGTTCAAAGACAAGCCATTTATCTTTGCGCGTCACAACCAGAGTATCCATGCCTTGGCCTCCAAAACCTCGATAACCTCATTGATACGAATCATGGCCGCCTTGATGCACTTCTTAGACCTTTTGAGCAGGACTGAGACCAGATCAAACTGCTGCATAGACTGAGACCAAAGCAAACCATGCATATGGTTCAAAAACAAGCCATTGCATTCACCTTTGGTTCAAAAGTAGAACAAGAGTTTCCATACCATGGCCTCCAAATCGTAGATAATCTCGTTTATGCGAATCTTTGCCGCCTCGATGCACTCCTTGGGCCCCTCGAGGACAACCCCCTCGCTGTCGACGTCCTGTCTCGGAATCGAGATCTGCACGCCGCCGCAGTCGTCCGCGATGCGGCGAAGTACTTCTTAGGCCCTTTGAGCAAGATCAAAACCAGAGCAAACCGCTCCACGTGGTTCAAAGGCAAGCGATAGCGTTCACCTTTCTGTGCCAAGAGTAGAACAAGAGTTTTCATACCTCGGCCTCCAAATCCTCGATGATCTCGTTGATGCGAATATTTTAGCAAGACCCAGACCAGAGCAAATCGCTCCATACGCTACGAATACAATCTATTGCGTTCATCTTTCCGCCTGGATTCATACCTTGGCTTCCAAATCCTCGATGATCTCGTTGATGCGAATCTTGGCCGCCTCGATGCACTCCTTGGGCCCCTTGAGCACGACCCGCTCGCTGTCGACGCCCTGTCTCGGGAACGAGATCTGCACGCCGCCGCAGTCGTCCGCGATGCGGCGAAGCACTTCGCCGCGGCGTGCGACGAAGTGGCGGTGATGGCGCGCGGGCACGCTCATCTCGCCTTCGGAGACGGCGCTGATCTCGGCCACCGCGGCCGATAGCGCCTTGCGGGCCGCCTCGACCTGTTCCTCGCGACCTGGTGGTCACGCCTTAGTGTTAGACTTTTGATCAAAGTCAATTTTATTCAAAGTAGCGCAGAAGCTGCGACTTAATGAACGTTACGAGTGAAACATAGGTCCATTTCAACATGCAGATCAATTTTAGAGAATAAAAATCCAAACTTATTCTTGTCTTGATCGCCCTTTCAGCTTTCGAAGAAAAAATAATAAATAAATAGAAGATTTTTACTGCAAATGGGCCTCACGCAACGCGTTGTTGAAATAACGCAAAATCTTAAAACTGTGTTTTTCAGTGTCGATCATTAAACCACTTCCAATAAGCAAAAGTTTGATGTTCTCAATGTTGAAACTTAACGTCAATTTGCATGAAAAATAAAATTAGGAATATTAAGCTTCTTGTGGTTAAGGTAAGGTTGTTGTTCCGTGTGGCGCCGGATCAAGAATAGCGTCACTCCATTTCGCTCTAAGGAAATCAATTACCAGGAGACGGGCAGCAGCGTCTTCCTGAGATTCCAACCGCATACTTCGATCGCCAACCCGCCTGCCAATCGTGGCGATTATGGCAAAACCCCTCATGGTTATGAAAACCATGGAGGCCTATGTCCTGCAGTGGGCGTCAAATGGCTGATGATGATGATGATGAAGCTTCTTCTAAGTGGTTTAACAAAATTGACACTGGAGTAAAGATTTTCAGGTTTTGAGTCAATTCAATAACACGTTGAAGAATCAAAGGTGACACAGAGTCGATTTTGTGCCTTTAATTTAAACCAATGTAGGTACTATGCTATAATTCGCACATAAGAAAAAAGCAATAGGTTGACTAGGAGTACACTTGAATGCAAAACTAACACCACGTCATGTAGTAAAGATTAAAGATAGAACTCAAAATATGCATACCAATAATGAAGATGGCCTCCTTGTCCTCATCCTTTTCAGTGGGGAACACGATGCGCGCGCCGGTCTGCTCGCGGATCTTCTTAATATTGGCGCCGTTCTTGCCGATGAGGAACTTGTGGTGCTCGGGCTTGGCCTTCACCTGGGCCGTGTGTGACGTCAGTTCTCGCTCCGACGCGTGCGCCAGAAGCTGCTGCTTAGCACGCTCCACGTCCTCAACCGGCCCTTTGATCACCACCTTATCGCTGTCACTGTCCGCGGGCGGGAACTTGATTAGGACCCCTCCGCAGTCCTCCATAATGGAGTGGATCAACTTGCCGCCGGCGCCGATGAGAGAGTTGTAGTACTTAGGCGCGATGGTCACCTCCTCGGTGACGACGTTGGCCTTCTCGTTGTGGATCTGCTGTATCCGGCGCACGGCTTCCTCCACGTGTTCACGCTTACCGCGAACCGTGATGACGTCACTGTCGTCACCCTCGGCTGGCAAGTCGATGATCGTCTGCGTCTCGTCGCGAATCTTGCGCAGGTTGACGCCGCCTTTACCGATAATGAACTTGTGGAACTGCTTGAAGATCGGAACTTCTTGGACGTACGACGACTCTGCGATCTCCTTCAGGAGTTTGTGCAGGAACTTTTCGCATTTCTCGATGTCTTCCTGAGGCCCTCTCAGCTTGATCGGACTCCTCTTTTGACCTTGGTCAGGCAGAGTAATGAGGACACGGTCGAATTTCTCTCGGATCTCCTTGATTTTTTCTCCTCTTACGCCAATAAGGGATTTGATGTACCTATGATCGACGTATACCTCTTTCGTCCTTTCGTTTTCCAGCTTCATGACCATATTTCTCAGCTCCTTCTCAGCATTGGCCACTCCCTCGTGGCTGCCCTCGATGCGGATAATATTGTTGCCCTCTGCTTCATTAATGTTTATAACTACTCCAGTCTCATCCTTCAGTCTGTTAACTGAAAGTGAAATATTGTGTTAACATAATTAACTTTAAAGTTTACACTATGTGATCAAACCCATGTCCTAAACGAGACGTACTTCTGTTTCGTGACAGTATTCAATGTCTTTGCCAAAGAACTAAATAGGTTTCAATAAAATTAACACTATTAGTAACTTCATGTTTGGTGTTGCTTTTACTGTAAGTTCACTTACTGTTCGAGCCACTCTTGCCGATGATGTGCTTGAAGAATTTGGGGTCCACAGTCAGCTCAACATAAGTCAGTGTAGCGAGTAAATTCTTTACAAAGTCATCCAATTCAACTTGAGCTCTTTCCACTTCTTCTGGGGGGCCGTCGATTTTAACCTTATCTTCGGAGTGTGTAATATCGACATGCACCTGATAAAAGTTTCAAAGATTATTACATGAAGTATTTTTTAAGAAAACATTGATAATTCATAATACGAATTTTACGCATTACCTTAGAGAAATCTTGAGTAATCTTCTTAATGTTAGAGCCATTTTTGCCGATAATGTACTTATGTATCCAGGTCGGTGCGTCTACGGTAGCCGTCTTCACAGAGTTTGCTTTCTCGCATACCTTAGACAAAGCTGCAAAATAATTTTTCCATTAGAAAATCCCATTAAAAACTTACCAAAACAAATGAAATTGCAGCATTCATTTACTGCATCTAATGTAACCGAATGTTACTTTCGCTAGCCACAAAGAAATTACTCGATACCGGTCCCCCACGATGAAAGCGCGCCTGCAGCGAGATTTTCTACTTAGTATGGAAATGCGCGATCGCGTATGGTACTTTTTATTGCAGCTAACTCGCATACCTCGATTTAATATTACGGTCGACTCGATAGTGACGAAGGTACCTACATCAGTTGGTTTAACGCATTTGAGCAGTAGCGACATAGTTTTATCGAGGTGGGCTCCTTAAATCGATAACATTTCTTTGTAGGATGAAAGATGAGAGCGAAATGGCGCGCTAAATCGCTTTATCAATTGCATGCATAAATCCTTAGCTGAGTTAAGAAGAACATGACACATTGTTAAATTTGGTGGTGCCAAAGATAGGAGTTCGCTATATCGAACCAAGACTGCGTGTTCACATAAACGATAGAGAAAGTGGCTTGCCCGTACTGATCTTATTTGACAAAGTTGTGCCCGCGATTTTTTTCGCGTAGGATTTGAATTAGAAATTCCTATGTTCTTGCTTTTAAAATCGCCTCACCTTTAAAATATTTATTAAGGGAGCTGTTATTTAAAAACAGTATGAAATAAAAACTATTCTGATTTAATCTTTTTCTGAATTTCTTTTACTTATCAGTACGCAGAATACATAATAATAAATAACTTCAGCACAACACAATCA
Organism: Yponomeuta evonymella; assembly: GCA_963969515.1. Taxonomy (NCBI): domain Eukaryota; kingdom Metazoa; phylum Arthropoda; class Insecta; order Lepidoptera; family Yponomeutidae; genus Yponomeuta; species Yponomeuta evonymella. Next base: position 11,240,401 of record OZ018346.1, read on the forward strand.
CTTGTCTTGGTCCCAAACTAGGATACCTTGTGCTATATGATATCCAGACAAGCACATCATAGACATGGAAAAACATCCAGACTGAGGCCACTTGTACAAATGTACGAAGGCCCCCAGTGGGTATCGAACCCACGACCGGCAAGGTAATCAGACGTAACACCGCTACACCAACGAGGAATACAAACTCGTAATCATACTCATTATACTATAAGATTATGAGTTATCATATTATTCATACTCATAATACCGTGTTAGGTACAGTTAAATAAAAAAAAATGCACTCATTTCAACTAACTTGTGTAAGAGGCAAATGACAAAGAGAAATGATTAATTATATACATATCAACTGGTTTCTAACTCTAACTCAGATGCTTTCCGAAATCAACTTACGCGTTAGCGTTAGCATTTTATAGTCTTAGCGCGTGCGTATTAATATTGTTGCCATTCCGTTCCTGATATTGGCAACATTCATATTACACTTACTTAGACAGAAATATCCATATCAAGATGTTATGCATAAAAATAACAGCCGGTTATTTTTAACAGGTATTTGCAATGATTATTTTCTGTTAGCGGTTGTACCTAATATCACTATTTGCCTAGTATAACGCTACTCCGAACATACCTAATCCAATCTTGTTGTGGGGTCCATGGAGCGTGATCGTGCCAGTAGGGGAGTCGGGCGGCGGCATCTCGACGGAGACGCCCGTCTCCTTGAGAATCTCCTGGATGGTGGTGCCGCGAGCGCCGATCACGTACTTGTGCTGCGATTTGGGAACCTCAACGCGGACCGTCGAGCATTTCTTCACCTAAAGGTCCAAATGGCACGTTAGGACTGACCTGACATCATCCATTTAAGGCCATGCGCACCGTATGATTTATGTCACGCGTATTTAGGAGGTGTGCACATTTCCGACACATAAAACTTGATACATCTGCGATTAAAATGGTAGAGACCAAATTTAATATCGTACTCGACGGAACAGTTCAGTGGGTCGGTAAAACAGAACTGAAGTGAATATCGTAGTGCGCGCTGGCCTTTATAATGTACTAAGTTTCCAACACTGTAAGTTGGTTCTCCAATTCTACATCGAAAGGCTATTCAATTAGCAAGTGAACTCCCCGTATCCTCATGTCTCAATTCATATTAACAAATTGACAAGTGAACACACAGTATCCCCAATCCAAATTATTATTGACAAATCAGCAAGTGAACGCACCATATCCTCGTGTATCTGCTCGATCATGGCTTTGGCAGCCATGACGCCGTTCTTCTCGCCGGCGACCACTATCTCATCGCTCTGGGTGGAGGCGGGCGGGATGTGGACGCGGGCGCCGGTCTCCGTCTGCATGGCGGCCACGCGCTCGCCGTACGGGCCCTGGATGAACGGGTGGTAGATCTTCGGCACCGTGATGCGCTCCAAAGCCTTGCGGGACTGCGGGAGAGCGTTCGTTTTTAAGGCTGGCACTCAAAATCAATAAAAAAATAAAAAATATATATTTCTACGTAAATAATTTACATTCTGTTTGCTGAATATCAATGTAAAATGTAAGCCGCTGCCTTCGGGCCGTAGTTCCACTCTGTCCATTCAGGGAATGACTTTCCTTAAGGCCAACTAGGCCCAGGCTTAGGGTGGCCAAGGGCGGAAGAAACACTGGCGAGATGATTTAAATTATATAAGATCGATAAACTATAAGATGATATGGGTAGCGGGATATCATACGTAAAATTCCTAGAATATCATAAGCAGCCTATATATTAGGGGTTAAAGTATGAAATTGCCGTTTTATTGCAATAGGTTCTTTGAATTGACATAGAATCTTCATGGTTTGAGGTTTTCGAATGAAACTTTTTTCAAATGGTTTCTATGATGTTCTTTTTTTAAAAAAATGTGAAACATTTGAATATCGACTTTCAATTGTTTTTGTTATTTAATTTAGACAAGAAAGATGGATACTGCGAAAATTCGAGTGATTTTTGAATACGAGTTCCGACGCAGAAACAGCCCGCAATATCAATGCTGCGTTTGGAGAGGGGTCTACTAATGAACGCACCGTGCGATTTTGGTTTAAACGCTTTGGTACCACGACGAGAACTGCTCAAGGTTCAATAGGTGCAACAAGTTATCATCAACCTTTACATTTTTTGCTGCAAAGCCACACTTAACTGCATTTAGTAGTAGTACCGTGCACACATGAAAAGGTTGATGTGCTTTTCATTATACTATGGAAGTGTTATGTTAAAGGTGTTCAAGCTATTTAACAAGGCCCCTCGAGGAGGACGTTTTTATTTACAAACAACATGCCAGGTCGCAACGAAACTAACCAATACGTTTACAGGACACAAATTGAGGTTTGATCTTGCTTAGAATTGGGAATAAACTTTACAAAAATAAATTACACATAGCCCTGTGAATAGTTTCTAAGAAGTCTTATGAGACTCTTTATTCTGTTATTCTCAGTTGTGAGCACGAGCAAACCTTGATGTGTGTCCTCTAAACGTGTTGGCAAAGTGTCATTGAGATCCGGCATGTCGTTTGCGAATTAAAACCAAACTATATTTGTACGGGAATTGCTCCTTAAGGGACCTTAAACCTTCTTAAATCATGAAACCTGAACGTAAAAGGCTTGTTATTACCTGTTCCTCAGAGCAGACCCTGATCTCGTGCTCGGCCTTCTCAATGCCCTCCTTGGTGCCAGTGATGGTGAGGGTCTCGCTGGTGTCGGCGATGGCGGGCACGCTAATCTTGGTCGCGGTGACGCGCTCCAACTCCTTCAGCTTCTGCCCTTGGCGCCCAAGGATCCAGCGGTGGTGCTCCTTCGGGATTGTCACCTGCTTGCTCGCCTGGAGCGGATAAATGGAAACAAGGAAGCGTGTAAAAGATTGTCTTTCGGAAATTTTGAATCTTGAACTTGACGCCGTCGATTTGCATGTAAAATTTTATATTTTAGTTCAAGAGTTTCTTTTATTCGAAGTGGTTTAATTTATTGATACTGAAGAGACAGTAATCACGCATTGGAAAATGAATAGATGGATAATATTGTCCAATCTCTCACTAGATAGCATTTATGCCAAAAATAGCCGTTTTTAGCGTTAATGCTATCTAGTTCTAGGTTTTTTGCCTTAGGTTCACGGCCATGGGTCCTAAAAATAACTTTTTCTTGAACATGCGCGGACTTATTGTCATTACTTTTGAATAAAGAACACGCGAAGTATCATATTTACGTAGACTGAAAAACCAAAATCGCTTCCCGGCGCGTTCTTTGAATTTGGAACGAAGAGCGCGCCGGCAATGTTGTATGAAACAATGTGCTGTTTGAATTTAGAACTCTTTCATCTATCGTACACATTGCGTTTTCGTGGCTGTATAGCCACAGATGCGTTTACCTTTCGGCACAAACTGTAAAATAAAAATAAAAATTGGCGGTAAAGCGGGGTTCGTTGTTATTTTGTTAATAAAATAATTAAAATGAGTTCCGATGATTCTGAAAGTGAAAATGAAATGAACATTGACTGCACTCCACCAGATTTAAGATCGGAAGCTAAATTAGCGATGGAAAACCTGCTTCCAGCATAATCAAAAGAAAGATGTATTATGTAAAAGGCCCCTTTTTAATTCCTAGCATTTTTTTAAGAAAAGCACTATATATGCCTCGGCCGAAAAGGCAATTGCCTGTCTCGTATCATTAAGTCCTCGCCTGCGGCTCGGCCTTCAAACTCATACTCGACCTGCAATTGCCTATTTCGCTGCCTTTGTAATAATGTACTATTAACATGATTGAGAGATTGTACTGACACTTTTTGCAAATTAGATCTGTAAAAAAAGATACGACTTTTTCCTCGGTGGTGCTAGTGTCACTCCCTGGAGCACCTTAATATAAGGTTATTAAGCCCTACTTTTTTATAAATTCAACTACTACTGGGGCTACTTTGTATGACTAAATAATCTATTGAAAGCTACTATCTGAAACATAAACGCGCCTAATTGAAACGCAATATTGACGTAATGACATCGAATCTAAAACCGTAGTGTTCACACGTCCTCTTCGGGACGTTAACGCGTAAAATCTAACGGCCTTATTTATAAAAACACGATTCCTTTAAAGCACTCTTCAGAGGCAGTTTATTTAATCTGTGGTTACGTCTTTTCCTTGTAGAATCTCCATCCGTCCGTCCGTCCGTCTGTCTGTCAAGACCCTTTATCTCGAGAACGCGTGGAGGGTATCGAGGTGAAATTAAAACCATTATCCATCTACTCAAGTCTACAGTCCCTTGAAGCTGTGAAACTTCTAAGTTAATGTAAAAAAAAGTTACGGCCGATTATGCCGCAAAAAACGTACATTTCGACACTTTCAAGGGAACCTAAATTTATAAGATACTTTCCGTTGACCTAGAACTATGAAATTTGGCAAGTAATGTCGTCGTATACTACAAGTACAGGGAAAAATCTCAAAACTATACATTTGTAATTAACTCATAATAAATGTGTCTGAAGTTCGGAAAAAGCTAGCAAAAACTGCGAGACTCGATTCCTGCACTATTTATAATATGTAAGTAAGTACCTACAAATTTTTACGGAACCCTCGGTGGGCGATTCCGACTCACACTTGCTCGGTTTTTCTTTAAACAAGGCCGCTAATGCGCAAAATATTGCTGTAAAAGTAATTTTATACTGAAGTTTAAATACGAATCTATAAACGAGTTGGAAAATGTCGGAGTGAGCGGTGAAAGTATGAGTCACGAATGCGGTACCTGTTGTTGGAAGTGGGTCAAGATCTGGCGCCGAGCCTCGAGAACAGCGCTATGCTTTCCCGTCAGCAGGAAAGTGAGGCTGCCATCTTTGCTGGTGGAAATCTCGATGTGTGCTCCGGTGTCCTTGGTGATGGCTTGACATGTGCGCAGGGACTCGCCCTCGCCGAACGTGTTGGCGTTGTCCTGCTTCCTCTCTTCGTAAGGTACGTGGAAGACCTGGTTTGGGAGACCAAAGTGCTGATAGAGGCTTTGTTTAGGGGTACAATAACAAAAGAATAGACAAATGTTTATTATGGCATGTTGTTGATGGCACTCATGGGATCTTGTTAGTTAGATACTTGTACCAACTGATGTTAACTTAAGGGGATCCAGTGGGCTAACTAGCGCCACCGATGAAAATAAAATCATATCTTCTTTATGTAGGACGTCCTCAGACTCGGTGGAGCGATGATCTTCGCAGGGCGGCTGGCAAGAGCTGGATGAGAATAGCCGAGGACCGTGCTCAGTGGCGTGCAATAGGAGAGGCCTATGACCAACAGTGGACAAGCATAGGCTAATGATGATGATGATGATCTTCTTTATAGATCGTATTTGCAGAAAGTGTCTGAACAATCTCTCAATCATGTTAACAGTGATTTTTAGGACCCAAGACAAAGAACCTAGGATCACGAACCTGGGACTAGATAGAATTTATGCCAAAAACGGCCGTTTTGGCGTTAATGCTATCTAGTCCTAGGTTTTTGCCTTAGGTTCACGGCCATGAGTCCTAAAAATCACTATTAACATAATTGAGAGATTGTACACTCTTTTTTGTAAAAAAGATATGATTTTCTTCGGTGGCGCTAGTGTTACTTTCTGGAGCCCCTTAAGATCTTTTGATAAAAGATGGCCAAAATGGAGCTTATTTTTCGCTGTCTTTTTCTCCACTACAACTCGACCCGTAGACAGCGGATAATACTGTACATTGACATTCAACAAACAGAATGTAAATTCTATATGCTGAAATATTTTATTTCTGATTCAATTATAAAGCTAAATGTGGTCTAGCTATGAAGCTACATGAATCATAAAATTATGATAAAACTCAAAATCAGACGATGCACTCGGATGCTCACTAAACCTAATGCTTATTTTCTCTTTCATTCTTCGATTACACACATATGGTTAAAACAAACGCTCCCGCTCCGACTCCCCAAGGTTTGCTGGAAGAAATCTCTCACAGAGATAAGCTCGCCTTTGTACACGCATTTTCTTTTGTTACCTTTCCTGTATTGTCTTTTTGTGTGCAATAAAGTATAATAACAATAGCGCTCATTTTTATAACAAGGTCAGTGAAAAAAAGCATTTGAGCTGCTATTTGCTTCTCACTCACACTTATTACGGCCATGATATGTGAGCGAGATCCAAATAGTTTCTCAATGAATATCTTCAGTTGACCGAGTTATATTTTCTGATACAGACCGAATTCAATACGGTAGCCAAGATGCAATTACGTAAATTGATCGTGACGTACGTTTATTTTGTGTTTAGACGTTTCACACTTCTTTCATTCTAGAAAAATTAAGAATGTCGATTGGGACGATAACTTTTTCATTCTGTGTTTAAATGATTTTCGCCTCAGTCAGTTGATGCGCAAATTCAAATATGTCGTCAGTTCGTCGCACACGTCTAAAACAGTGTATTCGGTTGGCATGTGCAGAGTTAGCATCAAAAATGCTGATTAAGCTCAGAAATCACAAGAAGCGAAGTGAGATTGATTTTTGTGTTTTACAAAACTTTTGTTCCACGAGTTTCTTCGGAGATTTAATAATACTCGTAATAATGTTATTTTTCAGATATCGAGATCCATATACAAAACTAGAGTCCACATGAAATGAATAATTTCCAGGATGAAAAGGATTCTATGTCCTTCCCCGGGACTCAAACTATCTCCATAATAAATTTCATCTAAATCCGTTCAGCGGTTATTGCATGATTGAGTAACAAACATCCAAACATCTTCACAAACTTACACATTTATAATATTAGTGTAGGAAAAAAAAAACACAACAAGAGACAAAATCACAATACATGTAAACAAAATTAAACAAACAAATAGCGCATAAATCATTACAATAGACTCGATCTCGCCTCTGAGACACTGGAGAGCGTAAGTTCATAGTGTCATAGACCGTCCATATGAGCAGCAACCGCCCCTCAGCATGGTGTGGAGACTCTGTCGCGCCTGACGCGCGGCGATTTATATTTTTCAAATTATCAGTGCGCAAATTGTCATTTATTGAATTCGCCTTTGGTAAATCATTGTCCTACATACGTGAATGTCCAGAGTAGATTCTATGTAACACATGTCCTCCTTATTTGAAGTCGGTTAAAAATGGGGAACTTGCGTCTTGTGGAGTGACATTGCTTTTATACTATAGAGAAAGACATATAAAAACTTAGTAAAAATTACGAAATAAAACAGTAAAAATATTTTTTTCGGAGGTTTCGGGATCACAAAAATAGCGAAAAATAAAGTTACTCTAATAATAAAAAACTTAATAGATTTGGTTTTTCATTGAATTCTAAACGTTTTCTTATAAGGGTGTAGATGCATAAAAACATTACTTTACGAGATAACTCAAATATTGATGAAAGCCCCATTATAAATTATAAGGCGTTATGTGCAAGTTGTGGCGTCTTAGTTTGAGCCCGATTTGTATGACACATTTTTGTACCACGTAACTATATTGACTTATCGACAGATTATATTAAAAGAAAATAACAAATAGGTTGACAGATTTGCCAAACTGCGCAGCAGTTTATCGGCAGTTATAAAAGTATTAGAGAAAAAAAATCACCACGTTTATCTATCTTGAAACATGGCCTCTCCATATTAAAACATTTCTTTAGTCCAAGTTCTCCATTGTTCTAAATAAGAAACGACACTTGACGTGTTTCAGGAGCTGCGAATTTTTGACGTAACCCTGTATTTGGTGGTTGTTAGGTACATCTTTATGTCATGAATAAATAATACATCCTGTTACTGTTAGTGATATCGATCGAGTACCTACATATCATAACTAGCCTATATCCGTCCCACTGTAAGGCACAGGCCTTCTCTCAGATAGAGAATATGGGCTTAATCACCACGCGTGCCCACCGCAGATTGGCAATTTCAAGCGCTGAGGTATGTGAATAGCTCAGACACCCAGGTTTCCTCACGATGTTTTCCTTCACCGTTAGCGAGCAGTATTGCTACTATAACTTCACAAATGTACATAACTTAGAAAACAAAGTCATAGGTACATGCCCGCACTGGGAATCGAACCTGGGTCTCTCGCTTCCGAGTCCAACGTTCTACCTACTGGGCTTCCACCGCACTTACATATACGGCACTGAAAAATAAGTTTTAATCAAAATTATATTAATTGTATTGAGTAATATGTGAATAACGGATTCTTTATTGAAATTGTTTTATTGCCTCTAGTGTACATGAATAAATTGGGGCTCCGCGACAATTAAAGATAAGAGTAGGTACCTAATAAAGCTTGTGGATATGTCAAGCTCTTTAAATAACTTTCCAATAAAAATGTGTGTTGGGTTAGAGCATACGTTTGTAGTTATGTAGTAAAATGCTTGATTGATAAGGCGACAATAAATTTAAGGAATTAAAGTGAGTAGCTATTAAATGAACAGAAATAGAAAACCTATTGAGCATTTTGTGCCTGATTTTAAAACATTATTGCAACTTAAAATTGCTACTGCCCATTAAAGTTTTTATTTACAAGTTGTTTCACCTTCATTTTAGTTTATGTTATAAGAATTGGCACTTTGATATTGTTAAAATGCTCTTAAAGTATCAAAACTATTGGACAGCAAACTATCATATACCTACAAAGGTAGGCATTGCTGATAATGCATTACATAACACACACATTGTGTTAAAGTTTATCTTTTGTTTTGAAATGCGAATAAATAAAATGTATTAGGTTTTAAGGCACAAATTCACTTGTTGCACAAGCTCACTTAAGAGAATAATTTACTTTGCCTCTTTGGACCAGTTGGACCGCTAAGGCTGTAAGACAGAGGCATTTATTTATATTTATTTATATATTTTATTGACACAGCCAACAGGTATTAAGCACAAAAATACAGAGTTCTTATGCTATGTGGCATGTGTAAGGGGTCTTCCACAATAATGTCTTACATCAATAGTGCTAGGGGTATTCACCAGATAGAATTTATATGAAATTTTCTTGCCAAGCTAAAAGGAATCTAGCAGGAAATTGTCAGTCTATTGCTAATTGTTGAAATAATAATAAATGAAATATAGGTATATTATTACGGTTACAGCTATGGAGCTGAATATCACAGAGGGGTGGGCAGAAGGTTTGCCTCTTTCTACAATTATGACAAATGTCTTTCACTTCATCAACATTCATTGGTCGCTGCATGCACATTCGCCGGTTATGGGTACTTTTTTTGTTGTTTCAGTACCTGAGTATGCAGAGAGGAGCCGACCCGCATCTTGTTGGTAACCTGCTGCACGCTGCGCTGCACGGGCGGCGCCGAATGAGGCAGCGCCGGAAACAGCTCGTCGTAGGCGAAGCCTGGCGCGCTGCTCTCGTACCCGACGTTGTTTAGGCTATTCATCTCCTCGGGCAGCACCGCCATGTCGCCATGCGCGGGCATCATGTCCCCAACCATCATGGATTGCTGATGCATCATTTTTGTACCCTCCAGCAGTCCTTGTCCGCGCCGAGTCGTTACAGTACTGCCGAAGCGTAATGGTGTGACAATGAGTGGTAATGATGTCGCCTTATTTACGTTTGTGGCGAGAACTATAGAGCCGTCTGCATCACAAGTTTGAACAACTGCTCAGAACATTATTGTAAAATGTAACTTTAATGGCAAACAAATGTTATCAAGGGCAAATTTATTAAACAGATACATTTAATTTATGATTGTGTAACAAAGATGTGTAATGCCACCATACAACTTTTACACCTAAATGTTGTTCATGACACCCAGATTTTAGCCCACTAAGTAATAGCACATAATTTAAAGAGTATTACAAGATAATGAGTTTAAAACTCATCCATTTTGTTACTTAGAACCATCAACTAATTACCTAGTGACTTTTAATTAGCAGTACATTGTCTCTAACATTGAATAAAACATTTTACTTTTATAAATTGTACCTGTTATCTGTTTCATTTCAATATAAATATCAATTTGCACTGATAAAGATAGCAAGGTAGTGAGGAAAAACATTCAGATATTTAAAAAGCATTCAAGAAGAGCAAAAAATTAAAAATAATAGCTAAGTATGTAACTAAAATTGAAAAAGAAAAAGTTATCTAAAGACCTTGGTGTTGGTGACCACAATCCAGAGTTTTTTACTTAACCACTGTACTATGCACTGGGTATCACAATAAGATGCAATCAATTCTGGGGCATAAAATGCCCCAATAAAATTTGGAAATTCAGATAAGGCTGCATTAAAAGCCATAGTTTTAGATAGATAAGTATATAACAAGATAAGTATATACTTGTAATACCTATAATGTATCTACAGGTGAAAGGGAGTTTGGTAGATACTTTATGTAGCCATAAGTAATAATGTGAAATCAATGTTTTAGAATCACTGACCTGGCGAGTTGTAAGTACAATGAAAACCCTTTATGAAGGTTGGTATATGCATTACTTTAGTTAGGATGTTAATTTATTACAAGATGTATGATGAAGAGCATTATGGACAGCAGCAGCTTCGGTGACATGGGGTCAGTAAACAAGAAATGAAATCTAAACAGACATACGAGATCACCGCGCACACAGAGAAAAGTTAGAGGTTGGGTGGTAGGTAGTATAGTGAAAGAATAAATAAATTACTGGGAAATAATAAGTGTCGCTTTGGATATAGTGGAGGAATACCTAGAAATCAATATGTGCAGTAAATCTTAATAAATATTATAATATCGGCATGGCATCACAAATTGTGATAATACGTGTCACCTTTTGAACACATTTGACGTGGAACTCGTCTGTAAAAATATTAACACATACCTTGAGTACTGTAAGGCCAATCAATCAGGAAATATGTCCCGTGTGTGCCTCAGGATGGGGTTTCTTTCTCCTGCACAGATATAGACGAAAACAAATTAATTTAGGGGAAAAAACTTAAAAATCTTTTTCAATGTATTCACTACACACATACCCAGTCGCGCTGCAAGAAAGAAGTGTCATTCATTATTAGGGTTGCCATTTCGAATCTAAATATTTAGGCTAGCTAAAACCACTGACTTCAATGGTGCCTAAGTTGCCTACAACTTTTGTACTCACTATGGAAGTCAATATCACACAAATCCGAACTAACTATTTCTAACTGCGATTACAGTAATACGAATACATGAAGACTACGATTTGACCAACTTTATTAGAACTATATAAAAAAATTGTTCAAGTTGTTAGCCATCGTGTGGATCTGGGAATTTAGCAATAGAATCAGTCTTTGTGAGAAATACTACCTCTATGGTGAGAAAGAAAGAACATAATTTGTTTATGGTTGGCTAATGGGCCCTACGGAAACGCGATGTTTGGAGAGAAATAATATTTTTTGTTTTGTCTCCACGCAGTGTTTTTGTTTATAAGAGCGAAGAATAATTAATATTGCCATGGAAAAAATACCACGGACACACGAAGGTACGTAGAAAAGAATGAGAACATTTGAAGAGAAATGTACACGCCACCATTTCTATTTATTTATTTCGAATGCGTTGTATTATCTTCTATCCTTCGTATAGTTCATTGCTAATAGAATACTAACCCACTGCCTCCAAATGATTAGAATCACTTAGAGGTACATTTTCGTCCTCTGATCTTCATTTTCTTTTCCACTACTACTTTCAATAACCTCACCCAATAGGTAACCTACACTCGTGTCAGTCAGTATCTACTCCAAGTTCATAAAAACCAACACATTTCCACTGGTGTTTCAGCTATTGAAGCTCAAATTAGAGAGATTCAGTCTAAGAAGAATGAGCTCCCCGAAAATGGTTCTAACAAAGGAGTATCCCTCGGAGACGCATTTTATGACAGTGATATCTATGACAACGCTGGACAAGGTGGCAAGGGCAGATACGAGGGCTATGTGACCTCCATTGCTGCTAATGATGAAGTTGAAGATGAAGATGTGGAGAATGTGCCAGTCTCTCAAAAGAGGTCCGGTTACACAGCCCCTGCTTCCTTACTCAATGATATTGCTCAGGTAATAAGCTAATTTTACTGCAAAGGGTCTTTTATACTCAAAAAAATGTGAAGATGGTTGATAATAGTTGTTTCATTGGACTCCCTTCAAAATCAGGGATAATTTATATTACTGTAAACCACGGTGGTGGTTTTGGTTAATTATGTGAATTGTAAAGCAACACACATTGTAGATAGATATTTTGTAATATCTCATTAATATAATTTCTAGAGTGACAAAGACTATGACCCGTTTGCGGAGAAGAGAAGACCGACTATTGCAGATAGAGAAGATGAGTACAGACAAAAGAGGCGAAGGATGATCATTTCCCCTGAACGGATGGATCCCTTTGCTGAGGGTAAGAAAAACTTATTTTTAGGTATAACATTTTATTGATTTTTGTTACTTAGCCTCTTTTGTGTCCCACTGCTGGCTTTCCATCTCTCCCTGATTGGTTATATAATAGAAGTTAAACACACTTACCCCTGGTTTCTCATATACTAACAAGCTGTTAATCTACTGTTAACAGCTGTCAGTGGTTTTTTTTTGTATGCAATTTGGTCAATACACAGCTTTTAACAGTAGATTAACAGCGTGTTAGTGTACGAGAAACTGGGGGTTATTATTCTATTTTGTTTCTATCATACGCAGCCTATATAATATGTCCCACTGTAAGGCATAGGCTCTCAGAGAGAGTATGGGCTTAATCACCATGCATTGTTTAATTTTTTTTTGTTTCTATGCTATTTCTTTATTCCAGGTGGGAAAACACCTGATGTTGGGTCCAGGACATACACAGAAATTATGAAAGAGCAGTATTTACGGGCAGAGGAAACAGAAGTGAGTATATAGCATAACAGAGATCTGTTTATAATCTTGTACATTTCATCTAAATTGCATGTATTTTGTTGTTTTAGCTTAGAAAAAAGTTGTTGGAAAGAGCACGTGAAGGTACCCTCAAGCCAGTTACCCAGTCCAATGGCGAAGCTACGAAATCAGTTGCTGCAAAACGCAAAGGGCGCTGGGATCAGAGCTCTGAAGAAACACCAACTGTCAAGAAACCAATTTTGACCACTCCAAGTGCACAAGCTACACCTTCTTGGGAAAATGAGGTCAGTACAGTGCTCATTGGATTCATTCAGCAGTTTGTGATTGTGTAACAAATGTTTCATCATATTATAAATTCCTATCCTTGCCCATAAGAATTGTATTTGGCTATATTATATTAATATGGTTTAATTCTGGATTGTTTTGATGCCATATTTTTACGGTCTTATTTGTGAATGCGCCGTTCCTTAAAATACTTTATCTACACTAATGTTGTAACATTCTACTTATGTTTTCAATACTTGACTTATAATTACTACTGTTATAGCGCAGACAACAAAACACTCAATTTAAGCAATTTCACATGATGGTATAATATTCACATCGATATCGTAAAATCTCATTATAACATCAATAAAACGCGACCAACTTGATTGCAGGGCCAATCAGGTTGGTCTCGTTTTATTGAAGCGCGCAGCTGCGCTCTCATTGGTTAAATTTTAATGGCGGCAAAATCACTGTGATTATACACGTACGCGTGAATTTAATTTTTAATTGCATTAGTGAAGATAAAGTAGTGTATGCAACTGCATATAACACGGGTATTAAAACACTCGTTACTATTATGAAACTCGCTGCGCTCGTTTCATAAACTCACACTCGTGTTTTAATACCCTTCATTATATGACAGTTGCATAAACTACTATTATAAACGCCGTATAAAATAGTCTGTGGTGAGATTTTACAATGACAAGACTTAAACTGCCTCTGAGGAGTGTTTTGGAGGAATCGTGTTTTTATAAATGGGACCGTTAGTGTTTAGTGTCTTTTTATTTTTATATATTATTTTTTTCAGACGTTTTATGTGTTAATTTTGCCAAAGTGTGTAAATGTGTGTTTTGGTGTGTAAATAAAACATTATCTTATCTGAAATAAATTTGGGTTTCTTTTGACTTATTCTGTTAAGACAAAAGTTTACAAAATCAGCAGAAAGCCACATTGACAGATTATAAAACATATTAAATATATTGATGTCACAAAGACTTCACGCATTTGTGCGAACGAGCATGAAAAGACCATGCATTATCATAAAAACATCAGTCAAAGAGACGTGACTTGACACCGTTTTCTTGCATGTTTGCATAACAAAATGAAGCTGCAGGTTACCAGTGTTTTTACTCGTGATTTCTAATAGCGAGGTGCCTGGGAGGAGACTCCTGGCGCGGCCGGTCGCGGCGGGGAAACGCCCGGGGCCACACCCTCTGCCCGCGTTTGGGACGCCACCCCCGGACACATCACACCCGGCCACGCGACGCCCGGCCGCGAGACGCCAGCGCAACACGCCTCGAGGCGCAACCGTTGGGACGAGACTCCCAAAACTGACAGAGGTATGTTCCATTCAACATGTGGAAATTCAAAATTAAAGGTGCTGATTGCATAGGTTCTTTGTTAGTTAGACCTGAGATTAACGTCTTATAGTTGGGCCATTATATGTACATAACAAGCAAGTTTGTAAATACAACAAGAGGAAACAAAGTGTCTGCAGTTTGTAAAATGAAACACCTTGTTTCCTCACAATGTTTTCCTTCGAATTTAGCGAGTAGTATTGGTACGATTCGAACCTAAATACAATTTCACCGATTTGAGGCACAGGTTTACCGATGCCCAGCCGCCGCTCTATATAAGCTATTATGTTTTGTACTAAGAACATTGATTATTACAGAAACCCCTGGCCACAACAGCGGTTGGGCCGAGACACCACGCACAGACCGCGGCGCGGGTGTCGACACGATCCAAGAGACACCAACACCGGGTACAAAGCGTCGCTCGCGATGGGACGAGACCCCGGGCGCGACCCCTGCGCCGGCCACGCCCACACCGGCACACGCCACGCCGAGTCACGCCACGCCTAGCCACGCTACGCCATCTATCTCCACGCCTCATACTCCAAGCACTCCAATATTCACTCCTGGCGGTGTAAGACAAATACTTTGTACATGAACCTTATGTGCTATGCTTGTTGACATTGCCTAACTTTGATTTCCTTCAACAGTCGACACCAGTTGGTGTAAAGGCGATGGGCTTAGCGACGCCTACTCCGGGTCACGTTGCTGCGATGACACCTGAGCAACTGCAAGCATACCGCTGGGAAAAGGAAATTGATGAGCGCAACAGACCTTACACCGATGAAGAACTTGATGCCATGTTCCCATCTGGGTACAAGGTTTTACCTCCCCCTGCAGGTACGTTCATAAGGAAATTGCTAGTCCTTGCTTATTTGTTTTTCATTGAAACATTTAAGAGGAACACAGTAGTTATTAATCACAACTTTAGTTTCAGGACACATGTATTAAACAATGCTCAAAGCCACCTGTGGAAGCAACCACCGATGTGATAACTTTTATTAATCTGATTTATGAGATACATGTGTTGTTGAATTAAGTTGATACGAAACATTATTAAACACTAAAATTTTTCTTTCAGATGATAAGCCATTTGTCTCATGCCGTTGCAACGGGATAGAATTCCAGATTTAATGCTTTTTTTAGAGACTCCGTGATTGCTTGATGTGAATTTGAAATGTGACGGCATGAAGACCTTTTAGACTAACACGATTCATTGTTGCCCAGGTTATGTTCCGATTCGGACGCCGGCTCGTAAGCTGACCGCGACACCCACGCCCTTGGCTGGTACCCCAATCGGATTTTTCATGCAGACGGAGGAAGCCGGCGGGTCGGCAGCGGCCGCGGCGCGACTGCTCGATCCGCAGCCTAAGGGCGGCCAACAGCTACCGTTCATGAAGCCGGAGGATGCTCAGTACTTTGATAAGCTCCTTGTCGACGTCGACGAAGACTCTCTTTCCCCCGACGAGCTCAAGGAAAGGAAAATAATGAAACTACTGCTGAAAATTAAGGTTAGTTTTACAATAATAGAAGCATCTCTTATTTAAATTGAACTGCTTCGCTATACACTATTATTTTTGCAGAATGGTACCCCGCCAATGTGCAAAGCTGCGCTGCGACAGATAACGGACAAAGCCCGAGAGTTTGGCGCCGGTCCGCTTTTCAACCAGATACTGCCGCTACTCATGAGCCCTACTCTCGAGGACCAAGAGCGTCACTTGCTTGTCAAAGTTATCGACAGGATCTTGTACAAATTGGACGATTTGGTGCGCCCGTACGTCCACAAGGTAATCTTAAAACACCGTAACAATTTTTGCAGGGTTCGCAAGTTTTTAAATCAATACTAGCATCTATTAGTAACTAACCATCACCTAATGTTGATTTCAGATCTTGGTCGTCATTGAGCCTCTGCTTATTGATGAAGATTACTATGCTCGTGTAGAAGGTCGTGAGATCATCTCCAACTTGGCGAAGGCGGCTGGCTTAGCTACTATGATTTCTACCATGAGACCTGACATCGATAACATCGATGAATACGTCCGAAACACCACAGCGCGTGCTTTCGCTGTCGTAGCTTCTGCTTTGGGTAAGTAAGATTAACTTATTTTAGACATTATTGAAGTGTATTGTAAAACAACTTTTGTTAATTCTCTCATTTTCCATCCAGGTATACCATCGTTACTTCCCTTCTTGAAGGCCGTGTGCAGATCAAAGAAGTCGTGGCAGGCGCGCCACACTGGTATCAAAATCGTACAACAGATCGCCATCTTAATGGGCTGCGCTATCTTGCCCCACCTGAAGTCTTTGGTCGAAATCATCGAGCATGGTTTGGTGGACGAGCAACAGAAAGTGCGTACGATCACTGCGCTGGCCAGCGCCGCGTTGGCTGAAGCGGCCACGCCCTACGGTATCGAATCCTTCGACTCTGTGCTCAAGCCTCTCTGGAAGGGTATCCGAACTCACCGCGGTAAAGGTCTCGCAGCTTTCCTGAAGGCTATTGGCTACCTCATCCCCCTCATGGACGCCGAGTACGCGAACTACTATACGCGTGAAGTGATGTTGATTCTTATTCGTGAGTTCCAGTCTCCTGACGAGGAAATGAAGAAAATTGTCTTGAAGGTTTGTTATCAACTTATCAGATTACTTCCACTAGTGACGAGCCGTTTAGCACTAAATGTTTTGTTTTGTTTTTATTACTTTTAGGTAGTGAAGCAGTGCTGCGGTACTGACGGTGTGGAGCCACAGTACATTATGGATGAAATTCTCCCACATTTCTTTAAACATTTTTGGAACCATCGCATGGCGCTCGACCGACGCAACTACCGCCAGCTGGTAGACACTACTGTCGAAATTGCTAACAAAGTAAGTAATGCAACTTTTATATTATATTTAATTTTAAAAATATTGAATATTTTTACTAGATATGCTAATGTCGTGTGGTGTTTAAAGGTGGGCGCTTCAGAAATAATAAACAGAATTGTTGACGATCTAAAAGACGACAATGAGCAATACAGGAAAATGGTGATGGAATCTATTGAGAAAATCTTGGCAAATTTAGGCGCCGCCGACATTGACTCTAAACTTGAAGAAGCTCTTATCGACGGCATCCTTTACGCCTTCCAAGAACAGACAACTGAGGTAAGTAGTCTTGCCCCATTCACAACTATTAAACTGCTGATATAGACTGTCACAAGTCATAAAACGATGAAGACAAAGTCGATTGCCTTATAGGTCTAACGGTAATACGCTTTACATTACTACGTGACTTCCATTCCCGGTGGAGGTCGCCGTATTTGATTTGTAAAAATGGCTTCAATCTCCGATTACAATGCTGCTATGGTAACACAGGGCATCCATAGTGATTGTTTTGTGTGGAAGTATTATGAAAAAAAGTATTTGTGTAAACTTTGCTTTTCTTTTTTCAGGATGTGGTGATGTTAAACGGTTTCGGTACAATAGTGAATCAGTTGGGCAAGCGTGTCAAGCCGTATCTGCCACAGATATGCGGTATCATCCTGTGGCGAATGAACAACAAGTCTGCCAAAGTTCGTCAGCAAGCCGCGGATCTTATTTCGCGCATCGCTGTCGTCATGAAAACTTGTCAAGAGGTTGGTTATGTCACCAGTAATCAATTCGTAATCAGTTACTCTCTTACTTTAAGCGGCCCATGCACTTACGATAAATAATGCAATAATGTTTATGCACAATTTGATTGAAACATCTGTACACAGGCCATATCATTTGCATCAGTATCTCCGTGTGAGACATATTGATGTGTGATTAAGATTTGGCTGCAGCTATAGTGTTAGTGATTGAGGGATGGACTAGACCGCTCCGAAAAAATATGGTGTAGTATACCCTACACTACCATGAATGAATATTATGCTATGAAATAAACTTTTGTCCAGTCATTACATTGCACAATCTTCAATAATAATATTATTATAATAGACCGCCAATTGTATATGGCAAAACTAAGACATGTAAGCCTTTTAATGTATTTTGTTTTCTGGTGTGTACAATAAAGTGTTCTAATCTAATCTATTTAGACTACCACTAAAAGGTCATTAAAATTGCACAATATTACTGTAAATGTATGCCTTATGCTCCCTGAAAAGCTATTGAGAACATGTTGATACAGAAGTGTGTAACAATCATGCTATTTTTACCCAAATTGATAAATTTGTTTCACAGGAGAAACTCATGGGCCATCTCGGCGTGGTGTTGTACGAGTATCTCGGAGAAGAATACCCGGAGGTACTCGGCTCCATTCTCGGTGCTCTCAAGGCGATCGTCAACGTCATCGGTATGACCAAAATGACACCACCCATCAAGGACCTTTTGCCAAGACTTACGCCAATTTTGAAGAACAGGTTTGTAAAACTATTGTAAAACATTGAGATTACTCACTATACGCTTCAATACTTTTGCTAGTTTGACAGAAGTTTTTTTACATATTCACATCTTCCACTGTTGGGGTCTTGATATCGCCCTACCGCTCTGCTTCTGTTGTAGTCCAGGTCAAGCCTAGAGTAGCCCGATCTCATTAGATTATCGCGCCGGTGGTCTGCCCACACTTCGTGCTCTTGTGCGCGGTCTCCCTGACGGGACTTTACAGCCTTTATAGTCCGCCCAGCGACAAGTTCAAATATAGTTGCTTTGTACATAAAAGTCTTGTTAATGGTGACCAAAATCTCTTTCAGACATGAAAAAGTACAAGAGAACTGCATAGACTTAGTCGGTCGTATCGCCGATAGAGGTCCCGAATTCGTATCGGCAAGGGAATGGATGAGGATATGCTTTGAGTTGCTGGAACTGCTGAAGGCACATAAGAAAGCCATCCGGCGAGCGACCGTCAACACGTTCGGTTACATCGCCAAGGCTATCGGTCCCCATGACGTGTTGGCTACATTGCTGAATAACTTGAAAGTACAGGAGCGTCAAAACAGGTAAGATGTCCTGTAGTTTGTGACTAAAATTCTACGTAACTTTCTCTTAATTTATCAATCAGTGATATTAACCCAATCAGTGATAATTTATTATTTTACCCACAACATGACCAAATCGTAGCGGTGGTAGCCTAGTGGGTAGAACATTGGACTCGGAAGAGGGAGATCCAGGTTCGATTCCCAGTGCGGGCATGTACCTATGACTTTGTTTTCTAAGTTATGTACATTTGTGAAGTTATAGTAGCAATACCACTCGCTAACGGTGAAGGAAAATATCGTGAGGATACCGGAGTGTCTGACCTATTTACATACCTCGGCGCTTGAAATCGCCAATCCGCGGTGGGCACGCGTGGTGATTAAGCCCATACTCTTTCTCTGAGAGAAGGCCTGTGCCCTACAGTAGGACGTATATAGGCTGCTTATGATGACAAAAACGAAAACATGATTCAATAATATTTTTAATTTAGAAATTAATTTGGTAGGTCTTTTAAGTAGGGTCTTTTATTTCAATTTATCACGTCCTACTCAGTACTACTTAACCTACTAACTAACCTACTGTATAAGCAATTCACATTTACGAGACGTGACAAGTTTGTTACACTTGTCACATGCTTGGATGACCCTCACAAGCTCATACGCTCTCTGGGAGAAAGCCTTCGCCGTGCCGTCGGACGTTTATAGGTTGCTTATATGTATGCGTCCTAACTATGGAACTTGTCTTTCCACAGAGTGTGCACTACGGTCGCCATCGCCATCGTCGCCGAGACCTGCTCGCCTTTCACAGTATTACCAGCTCTCATGAATGAATACAGAGTGCCCGAGCTGAACGTGCAAAACGGCGTGCTCAAGTCGCTCTCTTTCTTATTCGAATACATCGGCGAAATGGGCAAGGATTACATCTACGCCGTCTGTCCGCTCCTAGAAGATGCTTTGATGGACAGGTGAGCGGAACATAGACTTTATTTTAAAGAAGATGGGATAAAACTTCGCCTCTGACCATGGGCTTCGTAAAAGCCGACTGACACTTTGCGTCACCGCGCGATATAAAGCATCAGTTGGGTCCTGACCTAAAACCTAAAAGTCGATCTGCTTCAAGTTTTTGTCTATGTTCAGTCTTGAGACTTTATCTAGCATAAGCAACTTTAGCATTACTGTCTCGCTTAGAAGTAGACATAAGTCGCCGGCTATCTTATTACCTCAGCTTATAGACGATTAACCTCCCCAGGTTATTGAAATAATGCTGGTGACAAGTTAAAAAAAAGTAAGGAGTCTTTCTGGTTTTATTTACCCGGCAAACGTTGTTTTTCCATATTAATTAGCCTACGTTTTTACGTTTTGTGATTTTTTTATTATAAAGAACGATAATTCGATCAAAATGTTTGTGATCGCTCGCCATCTTGCAAACGCAGTTTTGTTTTCCGTGGTAAGACCGCACTAGGCGGAACTGCACTGCAGCGGAACTGCGCGTCAAAATATTCTTTCTATGAAATTATATGAGGCAACACGCACTGAACTGCAACGGAACTGCACTGCAGCGGAACTGCGCGATAAAGTTGATCAACTGACCAAAAGTGTCGCTGCCTGTCGCGACGTGCAGTTCCGCTGACGCTGAGTGCGGTTTGACGAACTTCATTTTTCATAGTCAGTCACGCGAGATACCTACTTCGAAGCGATTGTGTTAGAAAAATGTCGATAGACGAAGAAAAATTAATTGTACTGGTGAGCCAGTATCAGGAGCTATATGACGTCCAGCACGTAAAGTATATGAATACCAATCAAAAAAACAAACTTTGGAGTAAAATTGCCATAAAATCATATCTATTTCGTCGTCCATCTTGCTCAGAGTACTCTGTGGCTCAGAGGTTGCCTAGCTACTGAATATATTTTTGTAGTTCAGCTGCAGTTCAAGTGCGGTTTACCAAAAAATGACGCGACGTGTCGCGCAGTTCCGCTGCAGTGCAGTTCAGTCTAGTGCGGTCTTACCAAGGTTATACCTACGTTATACCACCTCATTCGACATAAGCTTTTTTGTGTCAGTAATAAAAATATTACATAGCCAACATAACAATACTAAGAAAATATAAACATCCGGTCACTTAGTTCCGAAACGTAAAGATTTGACCCCAATTTGTCTGGTGCTAAAAAAATCAAAATTTAAAAACAATGTATTTTAACAAATCAAAAACAATATTGAAACATTTTTCATATTTTATGCAGATACAATTTATGTGTGATTATTAACACGACAGTGTTGCAGCATACCTAAATCTGAAGATAATGATTTTTTGTCACAGAATCTTATTATGTTTCGGAACGCAACTACCAGGTTTTTTTTGTTAGCGTTTTTATGTTCGCTACATTGATTTTTTACTTGTAATGATTTTTTTCTAAATAATTAATTTAATAGTTCTTTCAGTTCTTATATGTTATTAAATATGTTTAATATTAATTTTCAAACTGGATACAAATTTATTTGTATCGCATGTTATCAAGATGATTAACAGCCATACAGAAACTATAGGTATCGTCTCCCTCGCCAGTGAGAGGTTGCCATAGCAACCGACTGACTCGGCTACTGCCTAGGGCCTGTTTAATGAAACTAAAAATTATGTTTACTATGAAAATTTTATGTACATTGCAAAGCCGATTTATATACAGATTAATAATACAAACCTGCTACGCTATGTTCCTCGAACTGTCATAATAAAGTACAAATTGCAGTGTTATGAAATTCGGCCCTGAAAGCTCAGAGGTCATCGAGTATTGGTTTTTCTATAGTGTCGGATACAATTAACCAGTTTATGAAGGTATTTATAGTGTTTTTCTCGCCCCCTGTAGACTTATGCGTGATGTTATAAAGCCTATATGTTACACGGGAATCTGAGCTATAATCAAGTAAGTTTTTTAAAATTCCCTCGAGTAGTTTTTGCGTGATGCGCGCACAAAGAATTAGAGTGAGACAGACATATATGTCAGACAGAGACAAAATTTACAGATTTATTGTATGTAATAGATTTAACTTTTATATTCTTTCTTGAATTTTTGTAATCTAAATGAAACGTTATCGCCAATCCTAAAGTGACTAAACCGTAAACCGGCGCCTCACTCGGCCACTCTCGCATCTGCGTATTCTACAAATATTAACCATCTATAGCCGGGTTTTTAGACAATTCTTTAGCACTCATTTTATGAAACTATAGTATTATAAATGGTCGACAAATACGCTAATACGAATAGCCAAGTGAAGCGCCAGCATAGAGCAAACTAAGATGATTCGGTCAAGTTTGATGACAGCCCCACGTTTGTCTGCAGAGACCTGGTGCACCGGCAGACGGCCTGCGCCGCTATCAAGCACATGGCGCTCGGCGTATACGGGTTCGGGTGCGAAGACGCGCTCGTCCACCTGCTGAATCACGTGTGGCCGAACATCTTCGAGACGTCGCCGCATCTTGTGCAGGCCTTCATGGACGCGGTCGAAGGGATGCGCGTGGCGCTCGGCCCTGTCAAGATATTGCAGTACGCTTTGCAGGTCCGTTCTGTTGAATTTTATATGCGACGTGTTGAAATAACGTTGACCTGGAAGCCGTTTCTTCAGTATCGATAAATTGAGCCGATTTCAATGCGTGAGCAAAAGTAAAAAATTATCTATTTGATTTTTGATACAGTCTTACAAATATAAAACTTGACACAGTCTATTCATAAAAATAAAAATTGATAATCTTAAGCTTTTGCTTATTGGAAGCGATTTAATTATGGATATAGGACAAACGGTTTTCAGGTTTTGCGTTATTTCAATAATACATTATTCCGAGCGGATCAAATCGAATAAAAAATCGGATGCACGGATTTGGATAAAAAATTAGCACACAGATCATAAGTACTTTTTACACAGAATCCCACGTGAACGAATAGAATCCCAGCTGGTACGCGAAATTTTAATTTGACGCCAGGTCCGCCCAAATGGTTTTTTTTTACAATCAATAATTGAAAATTATCCCTGTTATCCAATTATCCACCTACCCTGCAAAAGGGTGCCATAACTGCATCTCGCTCTGAAATTTAAGCCCCCCCCCCATTTCCGCCAATTCTCGACCGTTTCATAGGAAGACGATTTCTCATTCACAGGGTCTCTTCCACCCGGCGAGGAAAGTACGAGACGTGTACTGGAAGATCTACAATACACTTTATATCGGAGGTCAAGACGCGCTGGTAGCCGGCTACCCTCGGATACAGAACGATCCCAACAACCACTTTGTTCGATACGAGCTAGACTATTTGTTGTAACGTAATTACTTACTATATTATGTGTGAGAAGATAATTCCATTGTTTAATTCCCTTGTAGATGTTTTAGTTACAGTACTGCTATAAGCAACCAATATAATAGTGTTATTGTCCTTATGGCGGTTTTGCGCTTCGCTAGTGCGATTGGGTTGAGTCTTGTTATTTCTATGAAGATGCAACCCAATCGCGTAATAATAATAACGAAATATCGCGATAATCCTACATACTAATATTATAAATGTGAAAGTTTGTGAAGATTTTTGTTACTCAATCACGCAATAAGAGCTGAACGTAGTTACATGAAACTTGGCATACAGATAGACAAAGATCTGATTTGAGACATAGGATATTGCGTTACCGTGGGATAATATTTTGATGTTACCGTAACCTTTTTTCAAGACAAACTCGACGTTATTTATTTATTGCATTGCTATAATAATAATTTATTTATTTCAAGTAAGTAACAGTCATTTTAATGGTAACAATGGTAACAAGAATCGTATAAACGGATTCTGTGGGCGGTACGAAGTTCGCCGGGACAGCTAAAGCATAAATTTCTTATTGTGAGACAGCGACATCACTCTTGCGACAGAGAAGTGCAATGCGCAAGGCCGTTATGTCATCTCAGGAATTCAACATTTTATGAATTCTTGATTGTGAGCCGGAAGGGTTTTTTCCGAAGTAGTGACAAAGTAGTTTCGTGGTTCTACTGAGTAACCAAACCTTATTTTAATATTGCTCTCCATATTACGCGCACCAAATCCGGAACCATCAAATCTTCTAACTGTCGATTTCCATACTAATTCCTATCCCAAACGTCAGGATTTTGATCACCAGGATTTGGTGCGAATAATTAGGTTTCTAAGCCTCCTCGGTTGTAATGTTTGTGGTAGTACTGGGAACTATGTGAAAGTGGAAAATAAAATAAGCAAATCAAATTAATTTGTTTTATTTAGTTTTAAGCTAAAGCATGAATTATAATATTTATAACACTCATTTGTTTGTTAAATTAATTTTACATTAATTACATTGGGAATGTTTTTGACTAGACATTACTTACATTAATAAATGAAGTAAAACATTTTTTTGAGAAAAATTTCAGTTGAGATACTTGGAAACTTCCATTAAAACAACAATATCGAATAAATATTGCTTAAAATCTTACCGAGCAGATTTAAATTCGTTATGGAAAACTAATGCAAAATTACACATTATTTATTAGTAAATGTAATGCTGGATGAAGAAATTATCACATGCCGAACAAGGCTAGGGTTACGCGCGTCCAGAATGGGACCGGAAACGCGGCTTTTTTCGCATATTGTTCCCCGGATTGATGCAACTGGAGAGAATACACGCGACGTTTTTTTTTCTCGCTTTAGAAATATTATTCCGGAAGCTCATAGCCCTAGTCTGAGACAGTGATAAATTAATAATGATATCGCCTCTATGCGCGCAGCTGTCTGCTATTTAATACAAAATTATGTTATAAATTGAGTTTTATCTTAAATGCTAACAATATAATGGGTGTTTAAGACTTAGTTCCGGCCCGAAAGCTAGGTTCTGGACATCAGTACCAAACTGCTTTTAATATATCTTAACCAATTTTAATAAAAAAAATCTAATGTCACAAAATTAAATAAAATTCATCTATGTCAAAAATAAAACAAAACTGGTAACCAGGTAAAGACAGAGTAAAGATTACCTAGTGCATGCCTTTACAGCAACAGTAAGGGCATGGAACAGACAATGAGCTATATGGATTACCTGCTCCATGCCTGAAACACAGGCGCATGCAGTATAGCGACCGCTGTCGCAACAACGGCCGAGCCATTTTACTGGCAACAACTTGAAGGAGGCTGTTGCCGTTGGCCCGCAACCTGCTCTCCAGTAAGGCCACCCTCTTACGCATGGTTGCATAAAAGCAATCAACGCGTGCCTCGGCGAACATGGAACATGCGCTACAGTAGCGGGCGGCCGCAACAGTGCTCTTAGGCAGTTATTGTATTGTACGCGGAGGACGCTATAAATTTTCTGCGTCTAAGACACCCGTGGGGCTGGGCTGCTATTATAGCCTCCTCAGTCCTGACCATGAAAATAATAATGGTTTTCAATTGTTATTTTCAATGACCTACGCGACAATCATGTGTTTGGGGGCGGCTGCACAACTAAGGCCCTTGTTAGCGCTACTGGTGACCATTTTTGGGGTTCCATAGTCAACAAGAAACCTTTATAGTTTCGCCATGTCCGTCTGTCCGCGGCTTAGCACAGAGATGATAAATACTTGAAAATAACAATGGTTTTCAATTGTATTTTCAAGGTCAGGACTGAGGAGGTTAAATTGGAGTCTCTTAAATGAAAAGACGATATCCATAACTTTCACAAAAATAAAAGAAAAGCCAGTCAGCCCGTAATTGTCCACTGTTGGACATAGGCCCCCAAGGCACGCCAATTTTTTCTGTCCTAAGTCATCCTCATCCAGCCTCTGCCAGCAATCTGCCCACCAGCTCGCTGGACCGACGATTTGACGCAGATTGAAACAAAAGCTATTTAAATAAAAGAGGAAACGAATGTTACCTGTGTGACATCCATTTTTGGGGTTCCGTAGTGGACAAGGAACCCTTATAGTTTCGCCATGTGCGTCCGTCCGTCTGTCTGTCTGACAGACACGGTAAGTACTAGAGAGCTGAAATTTGGCTTAAATGTTTAAATTTATAACGCCGACAAAATAAAACCTCGAAAAGAATTTTTTTAGGGTACCTACCCCCCCTACACCTAAATTAGGGATGCATTTTTTTGTCGCCTACAGTATAGTGTGGGATATCGTTGGATTGGTCGTTGAAAAATATTGTGGGTGTAGGAAAACCATTTTTAATTTGGGTTCTTAATTAAGCTTTAAAGCGCAAATTTTTGTCAGAGTAGGGCGCCCCCCCCGCCGCCCTCCCTCTCCTGGCTAAACGGTTGATTGTAGAAAAGTGAAAAAATTCAGGGTAGTAGCACATAATATTTATAAGGAAAACTATCGCGGCTAAGTAGGCTTTACTAGTTAACGAGTAATAGGCAACCAACTTACAAAAGTAAAATTTCGTACAAAATCCATTGAAAATGACTTTGATGAAGTTGTTACTTCTGTAAAGCAGATTAAAAAAACTCTTTCTACGGAATCCTACATTGCACGTGGCCCGACACGCACTTGGCCGGTTTTTGGCAATCCGCGTACACCCGTGTAAGCTTACACAGGGATCCAGGAGATTAATACCCGATACAATAAGCTTAATTAAATGTTCAAATGCAGATTATCTATTAAGTACTTCAAAAAAATCTTTGCGTTTTGCACCGGTTGCTAATTCTTTGGAAAATACTGCAGTCGTATGTTCAAACTGGAATGACAAAAAAATCACAGGACCCGAATATAAATTAAAGCAGACCGTTTAAAAAGCCATTCTAAAGTCTCAGCAAACGCGCTATAGCAGTTATAGTATCACGCGCCATTGCCTAATTGCTGATTCTTTGGAAAAGAAACCGGATGAACCCGAGTATAAATTAAAACAGCCTCATTAAAAAGCCATTCTAGTCATGGTTGTCGAAATGTAAGAAGCCCGTTTTGACAGCTATACAAAAATGCATTTTACTTTGGATTTACTCGAACAAATACATAAAAATTTAACAAAACAGATTATGTAGCCCGGAAAGTTAGTCATAGTTTAGATTTTTAATATTTTTGATCTCAACCTAGGTTAGATTCTATGGTTTTTGTAGCTGTCAAAACGGGCTTCTTATATTTTGACGACTTTAGTAAGCGCTTTACCGTAGTATCGCCTGCCTGTATGGACCATATGGACAATTGGACATACAGTCTGAAATAAAAATTTATTCATTATTATTATTTATAGCCTGGCTTCTAATTCTTTGGAAAACACCAGTCATTTATCGAACCGGTAAGGAAAAAATCACAGAACTCGTATATAAATTAAAGTATACCCCGTTTAAAAAGCCAGTCTAGAGTCTTAGCAAGCGCTACTCCATAGCACAGCGCGCCATAGCCACAAAAGCCGGCCTCGCTGATACCGTTTCTAATGACCGAGTCAAAATTATGTGACATGATTAAAACGGGTTCCCCCTGGAGCTGACGTGTACGACACCAACATTGAGCACTAGCTGCCAGCCAGTCCCTGTGACATTGTCTGGCGAGACGCCAAGTCGACGGTGTAGCCCGCCGTCGGCCGTGACAGCCCACACTTCCGCGCCTGCAGACACGTGCTTAAATGTCACGTCGCTGTCTGGAATGAAGTGAGTAAACAAAACATAAGTACCAAGCGGAAATACGACGACCAAATAGTGGTATTAGCGAAGGGCAAGATAAAAAGTTCCCGAAACCGGAGTGCGTGCATGCAACGACTAATTAATCTAGGTGGAGCGACAGAGGTTTGTCAGGATCATGGCAAGCGGCAAAACATAGTCTCTGCCTACCCCTCTGGGATGCCGGCTTGAGTTTATGTAATGTAATGTTAGTACTAGGTATCGGTATAGAATGTGGTTTTCTGTGTTGTTGAGTGTTCAATCGGTTCATGGTTTACAAATCAACACCGCAAGTTAGCGGCAAAAGGCATACCATTTGCCATGTATGCCCACGTAGAATCGATATGTACAGGGTGACTTTGAATTCGATTGACAAATTTTAAGGGGGCATTCTAACCGTGATTTTTAGAACCATATGGAGCTAGTTTGAAAGTTTAGTAACCCAAAATTACTTCAATCAAAATCAAGACAAAAATTTTAAAAATCGAAATAAGAAACTATGGTTCGAGTGTCTTATGGTCGGCGCCGGCCAACTTAATTGATCTTTTAATTGTTTACGCATATCGAAGGGCAGACTTATTAGATATTTTTCAACGTCATGGTACTTCCTACCACTTTCAATTTGTATTAGGGGTTAAAGTATGAAATTGCCGATTTGTACTGAAAATCTAAATTGTTTATTTTTTAAATTTTTAACAAATTTATTTAATCAAAATAGTTGCCATTATTATCTATACATTGCTGCCATCTAATGGGAAGGTCATTAATGCCTTTGCGATAGAACTCCGACGATCTAGACTGCACAAACTGTGTGAAAGCATTTTGTACTGCCTCCTGGGAAGAAAACTTCTTGTCACGTAGATAATTGTCCAAATCACGAAAAAAATGGTAGTCCGTTGGAGCAAGGTCTGGTGAATACGGAGGATGACGAATGGTTTCTAACTGCAGTTCCTGAAGGGTCAAAATGGTTTCTCGTGCTGTGAGGTCTCGCGTTGTCGTGGAGCAATAATGGTGAAGATCGATTCATGAGTCGGGGCTGTTTTACTGCTAGTTTTGTCAACATGGTTCAGAGTTCGGCACAATAGACATCTGCCGTTATTACTTGACCAGATCGGAGAGAACTATAGTGAATAACACCATGCTGAGACCACCAAACAGTTACCATTACCTTTTTATTGGTAAGTTTTGCTTTAGGACACTGTTGTGGCATTTGACCTGGGGTCAGCCATTGCATTTTTCTTTTCCGGTTATCATAAAGAATCCACTTTTCATCACATGTTACAATTCGATCCAATATTCCTTCATTTCTGTACCGGTTCAACAAGGCAACACAAGTTTCAACACGCGTTTCTTTCTGCAGATCAGTCAAATCATGAGGCACCCATTTTTCGTATTTTTTTATTTTATTGATTTAACGCAAGTGAGTCAATATTGTGGGTAAGGTAACGTTAAACCATGCCGCTAATTCCTGGGTAGTTTGACTAGGGTCGGCTTCCACTATCTCTCTTAATTCATCGTTATTCACCCGTGAATAATTGGGCGGTCTTCCTCGTGGCTCGTTCTTTAAGTCGAAATTTCCATCACGAAAGCGTTTAAACCAAAATCGCACGGTGCGTTCATTAGTAGACCCCTCTCCAAACGCAGCATTGATATTGCGGGCTGTTTCTGCCGCGTTAGTTCCGCGTCGGAACTCGTATTCAAAAATCACTCGAATTTTCGCAGTATCCATCTTTCTTGTCTAAATTGAATAACAAAAACAATTGAAAGTCGCTATTCAAATGTTTCACATTTTTTAAAAAAAGAACATCATAGAAACCATTTGAAAAAAGTTTCATTCGAAAACCTCAAACCATGAAGATTCTATGTCAATTCAAAGAACCTATTGCAATAAAACGGCAATTTCATACTTTAACCCCTATTATTTACAGTTTCGTAATCACGAATATTTAGAAATATGTTATACCTTTACCGTCAAATCATTAATATTACTGTTTTTTTCACAATTAAAAGAACATTCACTCAAAATATCTAATAGCTAACGATTTCAAATTCACCCTGTAGATAAACGAGTTGAATTTTGTCAGGTATTGGTGCCAAGTTACAAAAATAACTTCTGAATCTAGTCGCGGGGCAACCATCCGGAATGCCTTTCTGAATTAAAAAAGAGAATAAAATTCAAATTCGTCTATTGTGACGCTGGTTGCATGTTAAAGTCACAGTTTTAGCGGCCCGTAGCTCTCGTGCGTGCGTCGTAAAAGTACAATATTAACATGGAGACTAAATTGGAGGATTTAGGCGGACATTGTCCTATTCGCAAAATGTCCCTTTATCATTTCGCAAAAGGTCCCTTTCGCAAAAGGACCCTATCGCAAAATTACCCTTTGGCAAAAGGACCCTAATGCAAAACTACCCTTTCGCAAAAGGACCCTAACGCAAAATGACCCTTTTGCAAAATGTCCCTTTTGCAAAATGTCCCTTTTGCAAAATAACCCTTTCGCAAAAGGTGCCTTTCGAAAAGCCTATTACGGTCACGTTTATCGCTCGACAAATGGCAAATAAAGCATTTGGCAGTCCAGTTGGTCGGAGTGGAAAAAGGGTTTATTTTCACATTTGTCGAGCGATAAACTCAAGATCTTCAGGACTTGATGACGTCTCTGTTTGATAAGCTGCAATGTCTATCCATTAAAAATACAGCCTCAGGTTTTCTTAAACTTTAATAACC
Source organism: Yponomeuta evonymella (assembly GCA_963969515.1). Classification (NCBI taxonomy): domain Eukaryota; kingdom Metazoa; phylum Arthropoda; class Insecta; order Lepidoptera; family Yponomeutidae; genus Yponomeuta; species Yponomeuta evonymella. Next base: position 11,271,081 of record OZ018346.1, read on the forward strand.
ATAAAATCTGATATTGATACTCATAAACAAAAATTCTTAAGTAGCACTCAAAATTAAACTTAAAATTGCTAGTATTTCACTTTTTTAGGGTTCCGTACCTCAAAAGGAAAAAACGGAACCCTTATAGGATCACTTTGTTGTCCGTCTGTCCGTCCGTCCGTCCGTCTGTCAAGACCCTTTTTCTCAGGAACGCGTGGAGGTATGAAGCTGAAATTTATATCAATTACTCAGGTCTACTGTCCCTTGAAGCTGTGAAAAAATCAAACTTCTAAGCCAACGCAATCAAAAGATACAGCCGTTTATGCCGCAAATTTTCGACACTTGCAAGGGAATCAAAACCTACAGGGTGCTTCCCGTGAACTCAGAATCTTGAAATTTGGTACGAAGCAACGTCTTATAGCATAGATAAAGGAAAAATTACGAAAACCATAAATTTTTAGTTACATCACATAATATATATTTTTTTAATAATTTTAAACTTACTACCCATTTCCTCATAAACGCGTAGAGGTATTAAATTGAAATTCATACCAAATACTCAGGTCTATAATACCTTTAAGCTGTAACAAAATCTAACTTCTATGTCAACGCAATCAAAAGAAACAGCAATTTAAGCTGCATATTTTGAAACTCGCAAGTACTCGCAAGGGAATCAAAACCTAAAGGGTACTTCCAGTCGACCTAGAATCTTGAAATTTGGCATGAAGCAACGTTTTATAGCACACATAAAGGAAAAATTCCGAAAACCTTAAATTTTTAGTTACATTACAAAATATATATTTTTTAATAAATATAAATAACTTTAATAAAAGAACTTTCGCAAGTCTGCTGCAAGGCTAGTATAAGTGTTTCAGTTATATTATAGATAAATGATATGTGTTAATATAAAATAAAGGATTACTTAAACGATAAAGAGATCTTTGTCTTAAATTTATGCTCCTCCATCTTTCCCCATTGTAATGTTATGAATTTCATTTTGCAATAAAAATACCATAGTTATGACTCGATTGTCGTAATGAACGAACTTTGTAAACCTTGCAGGTTTGTACGGAACCCTCGGTGCGCGAGTCCGACTCGCACTTGGCCGGTTTTTTTTTAAATACAAACTAAATAATAAACCTACAGTCTCACACTCTTAATGTTGTCTGAAATAAAGCTATCTTGTGTAATAAAGGGTAAGTAGTTAGGGACGTTTTGAGGAAGGGACGTTTTGAGGAAGGGACGTTTTGAGGAAGGGACGTTTTGAGGAAGGGACGTTTTGAGGAAGGGACGTTTTGAGAAAGGGACATTTTGAGAAAGGGACGATATGACACAGGGACGTTTTGAGAAAGGGACAATTTTTTCGGAGGGAAATTTTGCGAACGGAACATTGTCTGCCTAAATCAATTGGAGCTGCTGCTTGACTTGAACCAACCTGTCAAATATTTCCAGTGTTTCCCATCCTGTTGTTCTTTGGTAATATCAGTCCTTACAGCTAGGAATCCCTTGGAGAGAATCACCCAAGCCGCGGTTTTTGTTAGTGAGACAGATTTAGCACCGCCGCTAACCTTATGGCCGTAGTTGTAGGAACATTTCGGTGGCTCTATCAGTTTCCAAGTAGAACCTGCAGGCAAACAATAATGTTCATAAATTTTCGATGTATTCCTATTTTACTTACTATTAAGAATCCGCCAGAATTGAAGCTAAGACCTCTAAAATGTGAGGCCAGCGTTCTACTGGAGGCCAGTGGTCTAAATCAAAAGGAGTTAAGGCCTCTGTATGAATAATAATAATAACTTTCAATCTATCAATATATTTATTGCCATAAATTACATGTGTGTACAGTGATGTTATTACAATACAATATGTTTCAATGCAACTTTATCCATTAGGCGTGGCAAAAAACGGTCAGCTTTCACACAACACAGTCATTTGTCCTGGTCCCAAACTAGGATACCCTATGCTATGGAAACCAGGCAAGGAAATCACAAACATGGAAATAATCGATGGTTTGTTTAAATGTATAGCGGCCTCCAGTGGAAATCGATCCCACGACCTCCGGCATGGTAATCAGACGTGATACCGCTAGACCAACGAGTCAGTCAACCTTCTTGGATACTTGGGAGAGAGAATGTGCTATAGGTACCTGAAGGAGTCTCTTTGGTGATGCCTTCTCTGTAATACAGTTCACCCTTTCGTCCCACCGCCCACACGATTTCCTCACACGTGCTTATAGCGATCAAGGTCTGAGGGCTATTAATGTGCTCCCACTGGAGACCCTGTAACAAATGTTATATTAGAAACAATAATATACTGTCAGCTAGGCGGAAAGACGGCAGGTAGATTAGGGCGGCCGAGAATCGGGCGGCGGGTAGCGAGTACATCAGCGAGTACAGCGAGATCACTAGACGGACGTGCCCGCGGGCAGTTTGTACGGGCACGTCTGCCGCCACAATACACTACACACACTTATCAGTTTGTTGTCTCTGTCTCAGCTAACGGTTGTTGTTACGATATCAACGAGACGAAGAAAAATCATAATTGGTGGTGCCGCAATAATACTCTTAGATGAAAAGAAAAAGAAAATAACTTGGTGCAAGCAGTTTAAAATAAGAAACCGGCCAAGTGCGTGTTGGGCCACGCGCAATGTAGGGTTCCGTAGAAAGAGAGTTTTTTGTCTGCTTTACAGAACATAACTTCATCGAAGACATTATCAATGGATTTTGTACGAAATTTTACTTTTATAAGTTGGTTGCCGATTACTCGTTAACTAGTAAAGCCTACTTAGCCGTGATACTTTTCGTGTCAAGTTCATTATATGTGCTACTACCCTGATTTTTTTTCGCGTTTCTACAAACAATCGTTTAGCCAGGAGAGGGGGCGGGGCGGGACGTCCTACTCGGACAAAAATTTGCGCTTTAAAGCTTAATTTTTCGCGAACGGAACCCTAAATCAAAAAATGGTCTACCTACACCCACAATATTTTTCAGCGAACAATCCAACGACGCACGATGTGGACGACGAGGAAAAAATCCTCACTTTTCATGTTAGGGGAGGTACAGTAAAAAAAAATGTTTTTCCAACATTTTGTTCTTTAACTTTGTCAGCGGGATAAATATGTATACACAACACATACCAAATTACAGCTTTCTAGTACCACGGGTCTTTGCGCTAGACCGCGGACGGACGGACAGACAGACAGACAGACGGACATGGCGAAACTATAAGGGTTCCTTGTCTGACTACGGAAGCCTAAAAAGAAGCCATATTAATTTGCTTCAAGCATTACAAATTGATTAACCAGGAGACCTATACGAGCCAGACTTGCACATGGATCAAGAATCATTAGAATTTTTATTAAATTTCATAGAGCCTAAAATTACTAGACAGAGTACTAATAATAAATGAGATCTCGCGGACGAGTAACGAGCAAGTCTGCCAGACTGACTGCGACGGTCCTACACTAGCAAACATTGCACAGACCTATAGTAACGAGGTCCGGCGGGCATGTCTGCAGATTTGCCCGCGGGCGTGTCCGTCTAGTGAATTCCCGATGGTTAGACGATGTGCTGAAGTCGACAGGGAGCGCGTGGATGCGGATGGCGAGGGACCGCGAAAGACGGCGTGATGGTGATAATGCCTGTACCCAGCAGTGGCCGAAGTGGGCTGATGATCATGATAGATAGACCTGAGATTTCCGCACTTAGCATCATAGTTGGGCCGTTCTATGTACGTAGCAAGTGTTAATGTGTGTAAACACCTCGGACACTCCGGTTTCCTCACGATATTTTCCTTCAGAGTTAGCGAGTAGTGTAATTCACAAATGTGCGTTAACTTACAAAACAAAGTCACATGACGGGATTCGAACCCGCGACCTTACGCATGTTGTGGCATGGTTCTACGAATGCTCTTGACGGGTATGATGATGATAAAGTTATTGTATATTAAAAAACCGACCAAGTGCGATTCGGACTCGCGCACGAAGGGTTCCGTACTATTATCTATACAACATTAGACAGAAATATTGAGAAAAACCCCAAAAAAAATCACGTGTCTTGTATGGGAGTAAATCTATAGTACTTACCGCAGGAGTAGCGGACGTAACACCGGTCCGATATATCGCATCACCGCCCAATGTGATGGCCCAAACTGAGACATCTTTGCCGTCACTCTGTAAGAGAATATCCCGCTAGAATATTTATTCCTTTAGGCTCTAGACATCGGCCCAGAAGATTTGGAGCAATTTCTCACGATCTCAAAAATTAAAGAACCATTGATAACGAAAAGTAACAGGTCGCCTTCCTCGGACAAAAAATTGCGCTTTAATGCGTAATATTTCGCAAACGGAACCCCAAAATCAAAAAATCTTCTTCCTACACTCGCAATATTTTTAAACGATACCCCACTCTGGCGTAGACGAGAAAAAGAATTGCATCCCTAATTTTGGTGTAGGGATGGTAATGTACGGTCTTCAAAATACCACGCTTGGTCACAGGGATGGGTCTTCGTCACGCAGTCAATATCCTCTGCGGAGCGTTTCCCATACCGGGTCGCGACCCGGTACTGGGCCATGAAAATAAAATACCGGATCGCAACATATTCCCGCCTTGTTTTTATTAAAACTTTCGTAATTTTCCGCAAACTTGGATTCTTTAGTATTATTTTACGTAATTGAACCAGCTTGGGTTTAAAAGTATTAAGTAGGCCACGAAGAGGTAGTGTGAAAATTACCGGGCCATGGCAGGTACGGTACATTTAAGTAGGGAGACGAGCTGACACCCTTGCTAGATTAATATTAATCTGTGTTAAGGGGTGTCAGGCCCAAAACCCGTTATAATTAAGGGGTGACTATTAGGTTGCAACTTCAAATAGGTAGGCTGTGAGAACATAAATAGTTTACATTTCTGAAACTTTATATTATATCGAAAAAGAGTAATACTAATTCTTATAAATGAAGCCCTAAGTGTGTGTGTGTGTGCGTGTGTGTGTGTGTGTGTGTGTGTGTGTGTGTGTGTGTGTGTGTGTGTGTGTAAGTATGGATGCTTTTGTGAGGGTATATATTTTATGTATTGGTTTGTATTTTTATTCGGGCGAGACAAAACTATCCTGACTTCACCAACTCGTCTGTTTCGTCATAAGATAGGTTAAGAAGGTGAGATTCAGTTTTTTGTGAGCACTCTTGAAGTGAAAGAAGGTGTATAGAAGGTCTGGCACTAATTTTGTTGTAGAGGAAAGGGCCAAGGAATGGAAAGAACTTTTTGGTAAATGTGAATTTGGGAGCTAGTGTAGGGCATATTCGACCCTTTCTTCTTTTAGTAATATTGGAGTGTGGGATTAGCTTGTGTTGCATTAATAGGGTATTTAAGATGAAGAGTTGTCTCACGTTTAAGACTCCACATTCCTTATATAGTTAATGCGAAGGAAAGAAGATGGGTCGGAAGGTGGCGATCTTCAAAATAGCACGTTGGGCATTTCGAGTGGTTTCATAGTAGTTTTCGGTGCTCCACCCCAAGAGACTATGCAATACGAAATTATAGACTGACACATTGAGAGGTACAACATACGAATAATGGAGGAATGAGCGACGTGTCTCATTCTTTTAAATATATAAACTAGTTTACGTACTCTCCCACATAAAAGGCTTATGTGAGCTTTGAAGTTGAGATGTTTGTCAAGAGTGACTCCAAGGTATTTTATCGTATCTGTACTAGATATTGGCGGACAACTACAGTTATGTTTATTGAAACAAGAATGTGCTTGAATATGTAGAGGATTGCTGGGTTGCGAATTAGACTTAAGAGGATAGGTGATAAACTTAGTTTTTGTGATGTTAAGGGTGAGAAGCCAGTCAAATACTAGATTAAAACCAGCTGAGCTGAGCCTCATGCTGGAGATGTGTCCACGTATCTGAGATAACAGTGATGGCGGTATCATCGGCATAGGTTATAAAATTGCCGTTAGGTAAAGATAAGTTGCAGAGATCTTTAATAAAGATAAGGAACAAAGTGGGCCCTAAAATACTGCCTTGGGGGACGCCGTAGTTAATTGGTTATTCATCACTTAGGTGATTATTGATTTTGACCATCTGAGTGCGGTTAGAAAGGTAGGAGTTAAACATTTCCAATTGGCAACCTCTAGGAAGCCAACATACAGTTAATATTAGTATATCTATTTCCAAATTTATACGGTGAGTAAGAGTTTGGAAGCTATCAAAGTTAGCGTTTATAGAACGAATATTTTGTGTGAGAATTTTAAGGTTATTGTTATGTGATGGAACGTGTTGGTAACAGTTTTCAGGGAGGCATGAAACAGTTTTGGACAAATTGAAGTCATCAATGCAGTCTTGTAATGTATTAATTAACATATTTGCATATCAATTAACATATCAGGCATATTTGCGGAAAAATATTCTGCTTTGAACATATGCACGCTCACATAGATAACAAAATGTCATAGTGAATAATTTATATCGAAACATGTTGTGTTGAAGTAGGGTTGACAGTTGTAAGAATATGGTGAGTATTTGAATTGGTTGAAGTAGAGAAGCTATCAGGTAAATAAAATAAAAATTGTGTGGTTCAGTAGCTATTGGTAGAAGCTGGACAATTCTGTTTGAGTGTGTGTTGTGCTGGCAGGGATAGATAATTGTGTAATTATTTCTTTTCTGTAATTTTGTATGTCATAGTGAATAATTTATATCGAAATATGTTGTGTTGAAGTAGGGTTGACAGTTGTAAGAATATGGTGAGTATTTGAATTGGTTGAAGTAGAGAAGCTATCAGGTAAATAAAATAAAAATTGTGTGGTTCAGTAGCTATTGGTAGAAGCTGGACAATTCTGTTTGAGTGTGTGTTGTGCTGGCAGGGATAGATAATTGTGTAATTATTTCTTTTCTGTATTTTTGTATGTGTTAGGGAGTGTGTAGTGTGTGTATGTTTGTGTAAAATTAATGAATAGGGCTAAAATGTAATTGAAAATGCTTAAGAAAATTAAAGTTTAAGTACAGTTTAAAAACGGTGGATAAGAATCACGATTCAAGTGCAGAGTGGATTGAACTAGTCATTGTTTATTCGACGCAGTGGTTAGTAGCGTCTCAAGTTGGCTTTCATCTCTCACGATGGTATACGGGTCTTCTTTTTTCTTCGTCAATCGGACTTGGCCGTTCGACACCCAGCAGAAATCATAGTCATGAGCCTTGGAGAAATTCCGACATAGATAGAATAGTCTTTTGGCTGGCCCTGTGAGAAGTTCGGATTGGTAAATTGGCGAGCTTAGATCCGCCATGCCAAGTTGTCTAGTGCTCAACTTGTCTTTCGCGTTTCGTTGGTATAGTCCTTGGCACCCTTTAGGAGTAGGTTTTTAGTGAGTGTGTTCGCAAACTCGACGACAATTGAGGAGAATTTGTTTTCCTTCCTAGATGGAAGTCTGGCCACGTCACGAATGTCCGTAAGCTGCAGGTCTACACCCAGCTGTTTGGCTAGATAGATTATTGAGGTGTACAGAGACTCCTTACTCTCAGTATAATTTTTGGGAACATTTCTGATCTCAACTGATGTTTTTATAAGGTGTCTATCAAGAGACTCTACCTTATCTTCCAAGGTTGAAAATTGTAGAACCATCACTTTTCTCTCTTTTTCAAGTGAATCAATTTTTCCTTGGAGAGAGCTCAGATGATCAGACATGGAGCTTAAAGATTTTTCAATTTCGGTATTTGTGATTTCGATTTTGGTTGATTGTGTCTTAATTTGTAGAATGAGTTCCTCCAGCTTATCCATTTTGGTATTTTGGGTGGCAAAAAAATCTTGCATCATGCTCATTAGTTCCGTCCTTAGGTTGCCTAGTTGATTAGGATTTTCGTCGGAAGACCTAGGCCTTTTAGCTCTTTGCTGAGAAACGTTTTCGAGAAAGGGAGGTCTTATCGGATCGACATTCGAGAGCTGGACAAGGTCGGTTTCCGAGCGACTCACAATGTTGTTAGGTGGCGGAGAGCGTTGCATTGTTATTGCTTGCGCAGCGTAAAATCAGTCCGCAACCAGTCAGTAATCAGTAAGTGGCAGGAAGTGAAAGCAGTGTGATTTGTGGCTTTGTTAAAATTGACAGGCGTACCACAGTTGTAAATCGTTGCGTTGTTCCTTACGCAGGCGTTAGTGACCGAAAGCAATTTATTGTCATACACTACCCTCCACAGAAAAATAGTTGTGTACTGAATTTGAGCACTACAAAGTAGATTTACAGAGCCTTAGGAGAATTTACAGGTCTCACGAGTCGCTTACACAGCACACGCAGACTGATAGAAACTATGCACAAGCACTTCCACTAAGAAACAGTACAACTTATCGAACTTTAGAATATTTGTAACGGGAGCAACAAACAACACGTCTACACGTAACAATGTTTGGGAAACACTGCTCTAGGGCAATCGGGCGGGATTTCGAGCTATGTATATTCAAATTATGGCGCGCAGCGTTCGGCGCTTTTTACTCACAGGTGGCACCGCACGATATTATGCCGGAACGCCAGCTGTTTTAAACTGTAATTTTTTATACTTTTTTTGTAATCGTAGTGAGCCAAATATATTTTTTTTCTATTTGTAAATAGCACACTACGTTACTGCAGCGGCCAGCAAGAGGTATTGATGGACGAACGTATAAATGTGGGCCGAAGCGAAGCAGAGGCACACATACGTAGGTCCATCAATGCCTAATTGTGGCCAAGGCTTGTACATTTCTCAAATAATGCGCGGAAATTAAAACTAAGTTAGTAGTACTAGGTTTTTATTTGAAAATACAATTACTTTTCAAAATCAATGACGAACAACGAACAGCCATAATTTTTCCCGCGTTAGTGTTCATTTTTTTTTTTCAATAAACAGCTTTCTATATGCAAGCCAGTTCGAAATTTTAATAAAACGTTCGATAAGTTACCTCCTTGGTTGCCATATTTCGCAGTAAAAGATAGTTCCATTTCTAAATTACACGACAAATATGAGTTTACCATGTAATTTATTGGGCCGCTAAAACCACAGAGAAAATAATCACTACGGCTGAAACACGATAGATAAGGATTTGCATACAGCTTCTGTCGGCCGCTGCTCGCATGTAGCAGGCCAGTACAGCAATTTCAATTTATCTTGAAGAAGGTTGTCAAAGTAATGCTCCAAGCATGTTTGAGAAATAATACATTACTGCAGCGGCCAGCAAAAGAGGCATTGATGGACGAACATGGAAATGTGGGCCGAGGCGAAGCCGAGGCGCACATACGTGAGTCCATCAATGCCTAGTTGTGACAAAGGCTTGTATATGATTTTTCTCAAATAATGCGCGGAAATTAAAACTAAGTAGTACTAAGGCAGAACTTTTTATTTGAAAAATATTTTTATTTCGATTTTGGCAGCAACAAGTTTTCTATTACGGCTCTTGCCGCCTCTTGAATTTCAGGTGGCGTTAAAATAAGTTCATCGCAGTCATTTTCGTCACTTGAACTCATTCTGTTAAATTCAATAAACTTTCAAAATCAGACGTAACACGAAAGAACAACAATAATTTTTGCCGCGTTAAAGTGTTCTTTTTTTCAATAGGTATATCGTTCGTAGCCCCGGCTGCCTGAGTGATCTTAAAACGATCACGAAGGTTAAGCAACACAGGGCGCGTTCAGTGCATGGATGGGTCGCCGTCTATGCCTAACGCTAGTTGGCATTTTTCCGAGCGGTTCCGTGCTTCGCAAGGCACGTTAAGCTGTTGGTGCCGGCTGCCGTCGATAGATGGCAGTCGTTAAGCCAAGTCAGAGGCCTTAGGGCGGCTTGACAACTTCTGACAGTAGACGAGCCACTAGTCTACAAGCCTCCACCAATCCGGACTTGGCCCCCGTGATGGAGTATGGCCTATATCTTCCTCAGGGAAGAGACCCGTGCCCCTCGGTGGGGACATAATGGGTTGATGATGATGATGATCCAGCTTTCTATCGCAATCCAGTTCGATATTTAATTAAAACCTCTGATAAGTTACCTCCTTGGTTGTCATTGTTCGGAGTAAAAGATCGTTCTATTTTTAAATAACACGACAGATATGAGTTTAGTGCGTATTTATTTGGCCGCAAAACACGACAGTTATGAATTTTCATAGAACTTTTTAGAAAAAAATATTTTTCTCCAACATGCTTGGATATTTGAGCATTATTTCGACAACCTTCTTCGAGATAAATCAAAATTGCTGTACTGGCAATTACACGCGAGCAGCGGCCGGAAAAAAAGTTCTATAAAAATTCATAACTGTCGTGTTTTGCGACTAAATAAATGATTTTATCTACACTCATATCATAATCTTCAAATTAAGAATTCAAAGGTAAACACATATTGACAGGCTTTAAACAATACATAACTTTAAAGAAGATAAAAAAAAAAGTGTAATATAAAGTTACATTAAAGGTCAGATTTTTCACTTTATGTTACAGTTATTTTTTTTAAAGTGTTGCTGTGATCACGGAACAAAACTTAAAGTTTTTTTTTTTTTTATGTCAAAAGTTGACTATAAAAAACCTAATTTCATTTTCGTGGTACCAAAAGTGCAACTAAAAATACCTAAAATTGCGCGCGCAAAACTGAGTGCAGACGATTGAATGTCAAGATACTTTTGTCGAAATTGCGCCATTTTGTTTCAAAAATAACCGTAGATTTATGTATAGTACAAAGCTTGTCAAACGTGTTTTCCTTTGATTCCTTACTTTGAAGATTAAGACATGAGTGCAGATAAAGTAGTGTATGAGACTGCACATAACTTGGTATTAAAACACTCGCGAATGCTATTAAAAAACTCGCCAAGGCTCGTTTTTTAAAATCTCGCTCGTGTTTTAATAACCCTCATTATGTGACAGTCACATAAACTACTATAGGCGGACATTGTCCCATTCGCAAAATGTCCCTTCATCATTTCGCAAAAGGTCCCTTTCGCAAAAGGACCCTATCGCAAAATGACCCTTTGGCAAAAGGACCCTAATGCAAAACTACCCTTTCGCAAAAGGACCCCTAACGCAAAATGTCCCTTTCAGCAAGCCTATTACGATCACGTTTATCGCCCGACAAATGGCAAATAAAGCATTTGGCAGTCCAGTTGGTCGGAGTGGAAAAAGGGTTTATCTTGACATTTGTCGAACGATAAACTCAAGATCTTCAGGACTTGATGACGTCTCTGTTTGATAAGCTGCAATGTCTATCCATTAAAAATACAGCCTCAGGTTTTCTTAAACTTTAATAAGATTTAGGCGGACATAAAATCTGATATTGACTCATAAACAAAAATTCTTAACTAGCACTCAAAATTAAACTTAAAATTGCTGGTATTTCACTTTTTTTTAAATATACAAACTAAATAATAAACCTAGTCTCACACTCTTAGTGATGTCTGAAATAAACCTATCTTGTGTAATAAGGGGTGAGTAGTTAGGGACGTTTTGAGGAAGGGACGTTTTGAGGAAGGGACGTTTTGAGGAAGGGACGTTTTGAGGAAGGGACGTTTTGAGAAAGGGACATTTTGAGAAAGGGACATTTTGAGAAAGGGACGCTTTGAGAAAGGGACGATATGACACAGGGACGTTTTGAGAAAGGGACAATTTTTGTCGGAGGGACATTTTGCGAACGGGACATTGCCTAAATCAAATAAATTACATACCTACTAAACCCATAGCTGTCGTGTTATTTAAAAATGGAACGATCTTTTACTCCGAACAATGACAACCAAGGAGGTAACTTATCAGAGGTTTTATTTAAGTTTCGAACTGGTTTGGGATAGAAAGCTGGATATACCTATTGAAAAAAAAGAACACTTTAACGCGGCAAAATTATTGTTGTTCGTTCGTGGTTCGTCTGATTTTGAAAGTTTATTGAATTTTTCAAATAAAAAGTTCTGCCTTAGTACAACTTAGTTTTAATTTTCGCGCATTATTTGAAAAAAACCATATACAAGTCTTGGCCACAACAAGGCATTGATGGACTCACGTATGTGTGCCTCGGCTCCGCCTCGGCCCACATTTCCACGTTCGTCCAGAAATGCCTCTTTTGCTGGCCGCTGCAGTAATGTAATATAAACCAATTTTTATGAATACTAGAAAATTAGAGGGGAAAAGGGGGGGGGGGGCAAGAACTTATAAAAAGTTGTAAAAAATGGGTCAAGTAGAGTAAGTTTCCTAACGTAATTTTTTTTTTTTAATTTTATTCTACCGTTTTGTCGGCGTGATTAATATCTATGTCTATTAGATGCCAAACAGCTTTCTTGTACTAATCGTCTCTGAGCTAGGCTGCGGACAGACATGGCGAAACTATAAGGGTTCCTTGTCGACTACGGAACCCTAAGAAGCCCCAGAAGCGACAACCATCTGTCGACAGACCTGACGATTAGTAAGGACTAATTAAATGAACGCAAGATGTGCGTCGTTGATGATGCCAATCATCAGTGGACGACCATAAATCAGTGGACGGCATGTTTACAGGGTGACCGGAACATTAACGTCAAAAAATAAAATTAAGGTCCCTCGTGTCGTGGAGTATTCGGTTCCGCGACTTTTCATGGTTTTTGAGTTATTATTTTGTGCTGATTTTATTAGAATTTGCGACCTAGCCAACTTAAAAAATTCTAAAAAAAAGTAGACTAGAGATTTTTTTTAACTGAATCTTCAATTCTTCACAAGTTGTATTTTTATGCATAAAATAGTGAGCTTCGAACTTTGATGAAAGTTATGAATATAAAACTGTAGGTATATAAAACCGTACCGTAACTGATTGACAAACAACGCACAGCCTATAACGATTTTGTGTTCTGAGATGCACCCAGAGCTTTGTTTGGAGGCATTATTCCTCGAGTACCTACTCTACAAAATGCACTAGGGAATTTTTCAAAATTCCATGGGGCGAGAATAGGTAGTAAAATTTGTACGAAAAAGTGCTCATCTACGCGTACGAAGTTGCGGACAAAAGCTTGTCGATGAATATGAAAACTCACCCACAGCGAGATGTCCAAGAGCGGCGTGCTACCGGCGCGCAGCCACGGGCCGTCGGTGACGAGTTGCGCCTTCCGGTACCAGCGCCGGCGCCGCACGCAGTCCGTGAACACCTTCTTGCCCTTGTAAGGGGCCGGGAAGTCCGTGGCGTATTGCCACCCGTCGCTATCGACGCCTCCAGGCGTGTTGTAGTCGATTATCCACTCTGATATCTGAGTTTCGACAAACGACCAGGTATAAAAACGGGGTATCTTTGCTCTCAATTGATCCCAATTGAATTTATTAGGTAGGTACATTGCGCGCGTCGTCGCAAATTAATAAAAGTTACGATTATACAGTTGTTTAACAAAAAGGGGTTGTCATAAACCGCTTTCATGATATACTTACTTGGCCAACCACCGCCGCAATCACTATATTATGTATGCCTACGATATATATCTGTTGTGCCGAAATAGAGGCTGATTTTCTTACCCAGTGCCAATGACGGCTCAGCAGTTTGGAATGCTCCCGCGTTCTCTTGAGCTTTCCAGTGATATCGCTCCACATGTGTCGGTCAGTTGGGAGGCCATTCGACGTATACCCAGACAAAGGGTTCCAACGCTGATTTTCGTAAACACAATAGGTCTGCGTATCAGTCATGGCATGTATGCCGTTATTGTTTCCGAGACCTGCAGAAAAGGTATTTTTAGATGCACTAACATCAGACTAGTAGGTACTAATGTTCTTAAAACAATGCTGGCACACAAGTAGCATGATATTGGCTTATTAACAGCTGTTGGCTTTTTACGAACGTGACGAACATTGCTAATGCGCCAAACGCAGTGCTTACCTACATTATTTTTACCCACCTTTAATGAGTCCACCGCCCCAGCCTCCCGTGTACACCCACGCCCTGTGATCGTGTGTGATTCCCCAGACCACATCGCATTGGCAACACTCCACTCGCCGCAGATAACCTCCCATCATCCTCCAAATCATCTCGTCGGGTCCCACAATGATACTCGTTGTGCCATATTCCATGTTGAACAATTTCATTGGACCTCTGACTCTGACAGACGCGATGCTTTCTGGGCTAATTCGATGTTTGAAGAAACAATAGCTCTTCTCATTGATTAGCACTTTAAATCCTTGTTCATCACACAATATTTTAATGGTAAAGTCTTGGCCTGGCGCAAGAGGCGGCCCATGCCGCTCTTCGGCGCCCCAAATTCCATTAGTCATAGTGTTGCAGACAACAGTGCTTTCATCGAACCTTACGTTAAAATGGAATGGGATATCAGTTATTTCAGTTTCTATTTTATGTCTCTGTCTTTTTACTTCTGGGCCTTCAAGGTCAATGCTAAATCTGTTGATTTCATCGAACAGACTACCACGAATTTGCAATATACTGCCAGGTGGGAAATTGTTGTGCAGAAGAGTAGCAAATCCAGATGTTATGTCTTTTCCAAGAACTGGTAATTCTTTCACAAATATACCATCACTTTCAGAGGTTAGACTTGAAGGAAAGGGATCCCAAGCAAGAATGTCTCCAGAGTTTGTTACATTCCATATGGAACTATTGGAGGGTCTTCCACAGAGTCCATTAATTTGTGACATGATGTCTTCTAAAACAGTTAACCATTCTTCTAGTTCCATTTCTGTCATGAATTGTATTTTGATCCCATAATTTTTCTGACTAGTTACAGTTAATGTAATTCTTGGACATCCAGGTTCAGAGGATGTTGTGACACTGTTTAGTTCACTAAGATTTAAAATGAACTTTATGGTACCATCTGGATTAAAAACTGATAGTGTTCCAGTGTTTTCCATGGAATGCCAATAAAGTGACAGAATGCAATCCTCACTTGAATTGTTTATGTTAATGAGTCTTGCTTCAGAACTCCGTGTCCAACCTTTTTCTTCTATTGCAACCCCATATGCTGTTAAATCGATGTGTTGTTGGTGGCTATTTCTATTTTTCAAGCTTTCCAGTACTTGAACTCGCCATTTTGCTATGAGGTCAGTGTTACAAACATTGTGCGAGTCCGTAAACCAGTGGGGCACTTGCATGATGTCAATTGTGCAGGCCCCAGCTTCTACAAAAGTCCATGCTGCATCGCACGTACCCCAGGCGGTCTGACTGACCTCTTCATCAAAATACATTCCAGAGTCAACATCAAACACACTGCTATCGCTGTCAGGATGGGCCTCCATGCCAACAACTGATCCAACACTCCGTACTGGACTCCAGGCTCTTGGATTCTTCAAAGTGGTTTCATAACTTTTTCCAGTGAGATCAATATTTTCTACAGGTGCAGTAGTTTTTTTATGTAACTCTTTTGGTGGTTTCATTGGTAAGGTGTGTTCTATAGGTGCAGAATGAGACTCTTCCCAAGAATGATGCAAGTTGATGTTTGTTTTTAATTCCGGTGTTGCTTCATTTAATATGCTGAGACTAGAATGTTTAGCATTTGTTGTGCTCGACACAACACTGGCAGAGCTGGATGTGCGACTTAGTTGCATGTTAGCCTGTACCATTCTCCATCTTTTGCCAGTCAATTCAGCTTGCGTTATACCCCCTCGCCAATAAATGCATTTATCTGACTCCCCGATAGCAAATACCTGATCATTTAATCCAACTGATATGTGGACCATGTTCCCAGTTATTTCCAGCCACCCAGTGCCTATAGCAGCTGTCTCAGAAGTCCCAGCAGTGTTACCATCTATTCCTTTCCTGAACCAAACTCTTGTGTCAGTGCTAACAGCCCACACTGCATTGAAACCCACAGATACAACAGAGAGTTTTGTGTCATTCGGAGATTTCACTTCTATCCAGGAATCTCCAGTAGGACAATCTTTAGTGACTCCTTTCCTTACCATGCTGCGTCCACTCCAGAGCATAGCCCAAACCAGTCCAGTGGCACCCACAGATATTTGTTTGACATCACAGTTAGGTGGTATAGTAATGTTTATCCACTTCTGGCCTTCTGGAGAGGTTGTACTTACCCCTGTTCTGAACATGACCCGACCTTGTGCTGTGATAGCCCACACTGAAAGTGTCCCAGGAGGAGCATAAGGTATCTGATTACCTCCAATACCAACATCAATAAAGGGCTCTTGTGTTGGATCTTTGTGAAGTGGTGCTATGGCACACCAGGAGTTCATGGCACTGAATTTTCTGTACCTGATCCACTTTCTCCTTCTTACACATGATTTCCACTGTTTCACTGGTCCAAAAAGTGCTGGAAAATCTACAGCATAACTCCACCCATCATGGTCTAAAGGCTGTCCATCTAGGGTATGTTCCAGCTGCCAGTCGCCCTCCCACTGCCAGGCCATAGATGGTAGTCTGATCCGGTCAATAGATCTGTCCTTTGTACCATCGTGTGATGAGAAGTGATACCTGTCAGTGGGCAAGAGTCTCCCACTAAAACCTTCCAAAGGCAACCATCTCTCATTTTCGTACGACTCCTCTTTTACTCTTATCGGGATTTCTAATCCATGGACGTGAAGGTAGATTTGTCGGTCGCCTCCAACCGCCCACAAAAAATGAGGCACAGCTGAGAGAGTTTTGAACTCCAAGCCGAGGTACATAAACTCTCTCCAACATGATCCGCTTGTAGGCAATGCGTACACTTTACCCTCAGTATTTATGGAGAACAATAACGAATTATTGGACATCTCGTGTGCATTCCTTCCTTCTAGATCGTACCTAACTTTAATACATAGAGTATAGTATGCTTTAATAACGCACGACTTTTAGTATAATACGGTTACAGCGTTTTCCCACAAATCGTCATGTTTTTATTGCTGACCACAGTACATTGCAAAGAGAATATAACGTACGTTGTAGTGTTTTAGGACTGTGGTTAATGAAACGCACAAAACATTGACTAGTGAAACGGTTCGCAGAATCAAACCAATCAAACAACAAAACTTGAAAACGCAGCTTGCTACATTATTGTTAATCTGTGTCGCAGATTAACATTAATCTGAGATACTATGTACTGGATTTTTAATCTGTTTGCTGGATCAACTGTCAAAAATAGGCAGCAACGTTATAACTCGACATTGGCAGAATCCTTAGGGTAGCCATAATTAAGAATTGAATTGAAGCCCTGCTCACACAGAAGGGACGTGGGGCGCGGACGGGTCCCTTCTGTGTGGGCTTCGTCTCGTCTTTTCAGTACATTTTGTATGAAAGTGAATTGGAAAGACGACGCGTATTTTCCACGCCCTCGCCCAGTGTCCTTTCGGTGTGTCTCAGGACAAAAAGGTATAGCTGTACAGCATCAGATTAATGAATAATCTGAGAGTAACCGATTAACTTTCGCATAGTCGGAGGCGTGGGTCAATAATGGAGATAGAGCGAGGGCGCGGAAAATATGCGAAACGTTCACTCGGGGTCGTCTGTAGCTGCGAGCGGAGTGAGTAGCTCCAGGTGCAGAATGTGAGGCAGAGACTCTTGCCCCGAGCATCTTCATAGCTTATGCTGGTGATGGGAGCTCCGAGCTATCGTAGCCTAACGCGGATATATACGTCCTTCACCTGGCCGGTCGTAGTTGGGGGCGATGAGGTGGAGGTACCGGTGTGGCCCGTTAACAGCATACACACGGCGGGACAGACAGACCACGAACTCCTCCACACTCTCCACCACTAAGTCCCGGGCAATCACATCATTACGGAAATAATGCCCGACCCCCACTAAGGTCCTCAAGGCAATGTTTTGCTGGGGCTGCAGCTTCTTGCGGTTGGTTGCGAAACACAAGACGTACCATACCGGCTTGAGACGCGAGTACACGTGCGTCCCGTATATCCCCAGCTTGGTCCAGGGTGGCAGTCTGGAGACTCGCACGGGGCGCAGTAGTGCCCTCGTCGTCCGGGCTTGGTGGATGGTGGTTGACCTGCACCCCCATGTGTAGCTTTTGGTCAATGATGCATTCCGGGTACTTCACCAAGGAACTCCACGAGATGTCGCTGCCACGACGCTGCAGGGGCGTGGACTTCGCTCTGCGGCTGGTGAGCATGGCTGCGGTCTTTCCTACGTTGACGGCCATGCGTCACTTGTTCAGCAGCTTCTGCATCTTCCCGACAACGGCGGCGGCAGTAATTTTGCGCGAAGAGGCGAAGGCGCTGTAGTCAGTGAAGAGTGCCAACTCTACTTCTGCCTCCTAGTCGGGATGTCATCCGTGTAAGCCGCGTAGAGACATAGTGACAGGCAAGGCAGCTACTCTGAGGAACTCCAGCGCAGATGGGATAATTCGGAGAGAGTGCGTCTTCGACGTCCACGTGGAACGCCTGTCCGCGAGGAACGACGCCATTGTCTTGACAAGAGCCTGTGGTGCGGTGGTGTTCATGAGCTTGCAGAGGAGTCCGGGATGCCACACGCAGTCGAATGCCTTCTCGACATCACGGAAGACACTGACGGTATTGCGACCCCCTATGGCGACCCCGGTTGAGCTCGAAGGCCATGTAGTGCAGCTGAAGCTTCGTGGAGTATGCGCAGCGGAAGCTGCTCATCCCTGAACGGAAGATGCGGGCGCAGCCTCCGCAGCAATAGGCGTTAAAACAGCTCCGGGAAAGCTTGGTAGCTCGCGGGATAACGGCGGTCCTTGCCGGGCTTCGGGAGAACAATGACTCTCCTCGGAAGTGAGACGACCATAATATCCCATTATACAGCGGGGTGAATGCCACGTTACTAGCATCCGATGAGGTAGGTGCTTTCGACTGCCTCGTGACCGTTTTCCAGGTTTCCGAAAAGTGAGATAAAGAAGTCTCCCGGTAGCGACAACTCTGGCCTGCCGAGACAATCCCGAATACTCTTTTCCATTCCATAATACATGTGCTAGATGGTCGGTGACATGTGAGGCTGCTGGGTGTGGCGTGAATTGCGTGTGCCTGCGCTGTTGTAGAGGGGACAAACTGAAGTCGGCGCGCCGGACAGTTGCTTGACAGGTTGCGAAGGGTGGTGTCATTTTCGGTAGCCTTATTTATCTTCGGTCGCATGTCTGGCCACGATGCTCCAATGCGTCGCGTCTTTTCTGCGCCCTCGCCCCACGTCCTTTTTGTGTAGCCCGCGCCGGAGTGTGGGTGGGAGTATATTAATCTGGGAGACAGCTAAAAACGCAAACTACTTACAAACGCAACTAAGGCCGACTTGCATCACTTTATGAGGTTCATACAAAACTAAGTCGATGTAAATGGCGACTAAGAATGGTGCAGGTTAGCCTTAGTTGTACAATGTTGGCCTTTTTGAAATCTTTCTGGCACCTAATGAAACGTTGAATGCGAACGTTGTAAATTGTTTGACAGTTTATTTGTCAAAGTTGTCATCGACTTTGTTTTGGCACTTTTCCATTTTCACAAGAAAAAATCATCGCAAATCGCAAATTCGCGCACGTGAAGGTCGACTTACGATTCCTTCCTATTATTTGAAGAATTATGAGCTCGTTATGTAAGAAACAGTACTTTCTGGGACTGATAACAGTATTGCTACATTTTTGTACTAATTTAAAATAAAGATGGGGGCTTTCAGTAAAGTTGTGGTACTTTTCAAAAAGTATCCTCTGTTGCGCGGTATGGCATCATACAGTGTTATTTGGCCTATATCTAGTTTAATACAACAGACTGTTGAAGGAAAGAATATGGGTGAGTATTTGAAGGGTTTTTCTTTGTTGACTTAAGTTAAAATAAGCATAACTACTGGAATATTAATTTTGCAGCTAACTATGATTGGTGGAGATGTGGACGATACGGCTTGTATGGCTCGTGCTATGTGGCTCCAACACTGTATAGCTGGTTAACTATTGCAAATATTATGTGGCCAGGGTCTTCTATAAAAGTTGGCATCATAAAGGTAAAGGGAATCACTTTGGAAACTAGATGATCAGCAAAAAAAGCATATGATTAGCCAACAATGGGCAATGTCCAAAAAAAATTAAGTTTTTTCTCTTTTTATATTTTTTTTTTCGAGAGAGTAGGTAGTTTTGAGAGCTTGGGCTGAATATAGCCAAGCAAAAAAATGAACCAGAGTATGAAATCTGAAGTATGAAATACTGGAAGCACATCAAGTGAGATCTTACGAGCTGTCAGTTTTTAGTGGTACCATGACTAGACACAAGGACGCTAAACTTGAAAGACTCCTAATCTCAGCAAATGTAAAAGAGATTATATTTGTGTTTTTTGTCACAAAAAACCCTGATTTAAAAAACCTATTTAGCGGTTAAAAATTCCAACCATGCTGGGACTTGAATCCGCGACCTCTGGTTAACTGTGCCAGAGCTCTCCCAACTGAGCTAATGGGCAAGTGCAGGCAACGGCGAAATTTCAAGCCTCTTTACCATCTTCTCTGTATTACATACAGGCAGCTACATCTGGCCGAAGCAATTTACATCACTTGCAATTTTGCTGATGCCTGCACTTGCCCATTAGCTCAGTTAGGAGAGCGATGGCACAGTTAGCCAGAGGTCGCCGTGGAATTTTTAGCCTCTAAGTAGGTTTTTAAAATTGTCCTTGCCACGGGTTAGTGCAAGAAAAAGAATATAAAGAAAACCCTGATGTTAATATCTTGGTGTTTTTTATTTTATTTATTGTATAAAATATTAGACCTACTTTGATTAACATGTAAAACAATCATTAGAAGGTCGCATTAGTCACACACTTATTCACAAAATAACAAGAAATCAGTCAATATTATTAATTTATAATTATAGTGTTATATTTACTGACCTCACACCTTTAAAAAGAAGTATAATTTGTAACTAAATTATTGCCTTAGGACAATGCCCATTATTTTGGTCAGCAGAACAAAAAAAATGTTACTATCTACCTAGATTGGTCCCACATTATCAGTACATAATGCTCAGCAGTCGGGTTGTTTGGTTATTTTTTATTCCACTTTTTTTATTACATTGCTGCTCAGTTTTGATTTTTCTGCTGAGCACTGGTTGCTGCTTATATTTTGTGATGTTCATTTAAATGAGACCCCAACCATTTTAGTTTAATCAGTGTTTTATATACCATACATTCTTTTATTCACTTATATGCTTTTTTAACTTGCAGACATTTGTAGAAACTTTCACATATACACCACTAGCGATGTGCAGCTTCTACTTTGGCATGAGTATGATGGAATTAAAACCATTCAATGAGTCTATTGCAGAAGTTAAGGCTAAGTTTTGGCCTACATATAAGGTAGGTAAGTTATTATGTGTTTATTATTTCAAAAATAAAAAAAAAACAATAAAAAATCGAATTAATTTCAGGTTGGAGCATCAGTGTGGCCAGCAGTAGCCATGATTAACTTTTGTCTGATCCCACCAAAAAACAGAGTTCCTTTTATAAGTTGTTGTAGTCTTATATGGACTAGCTTCTTGGCTTATATGAAGCACATAGAAAAAGAAAAGATTGTGGATGAACAAGGTAAGACACATATACCTTTTAAGTTAACTCTACAAATGGCATAGACCAACAAAACTAATTGTGAATGTTTCTAGGAAAATTTTATTGTTATATTAAATATAAATATACACTTTTAAGATGTACCACTGTGATCTGATTTTTATACATAGTCTAATGGTGAGTTTTTAGTATACAGGGTGGATTGGAACAGTTCTCATGTGATAAGTAACTTCATAGTAGGTAAAACTATGCATATTATTTATCTTTATATCTATTAAGGAAACGAATATGCTATCTGTGGTATTTTTTTGTTAATTTGATTACTAACAAATTATATTGTAGTATTACTAAGTTCACCATATGAATTTAAAAATATTTTTATTTTAGTTGACAACAGTGGACAAATTTTAAGAATATTATTTACTTTTTAGTTTTAAAGATGTTAACTAGTAAATACTTAGCTGCAATTTATAAATCGTTTGCCACTCATTATTTCAGTCTATTGAAATATTGTAAGTAGGTAGTTTTGTTTTATTATGTGCTTTTATGTAGTGTTATGTTATGGACAGGTATTTAGCACTGTTGATTTTAAAAAGTTTGTTAATAAAAATCATCAATCTCACTTGTGCACAATAGAATACTGACTCACCCCCAGTTTCTCGTGCACTAACAATCTACTAATCTACTGTTAACAGCTGATAGTTGGCTAAAGTATATAAAAATAATCACTGACAGCTGTTAACAGCAGATTAACATTAATTAATTAATTAAATTTGTTACTGTACGAGAAACCGGGGGTAAGTGTTAAGTTAGAGGGTTAGGTTGACAAAATAAGTGATTAAGCTTAATGATACCTCAGTTTGTGTTTGTGCCTCCATTTCATATGATTCCTACTACCAATCTAAATTATAAACCTAGTACATACCTAGATTGTGATATCTAATAAATGTGTTATATTTATTACTACTCGAGTTTTTCCATATTATGTTAGATGCAAAGATTAGTACAAATTACCAAGTTAGATGCGCTCACTGACTCCCATCACCTACTAGGACTTCCATAGTACAGTCGACAGCACATCAGCTTTTGCCTTAGATAGATAGAATATTCTTTATTGTACACTTTAATCAGTTACGTTAAGGGTGACTGCAACAAAAATGGTTTCGGTATTTGACACGATCAACAATAAATTATTTCATATGCTCAAAATTGCAAAATATCTCGGAAAATGTATCTCTTAGTCAATTACTAGTTATTACAATTTTTAAATAGATTAAACATAAAAATAGTGCTCTGAAATTAATGTGACGTCATAAGCCAGTATTTTCACATAAAATTCCGTTTTAAAAGTAACTCATTTGATATTTTGTCAAATACCCAATTATTTTAACAATAATTCGAGACTCGAGGATAATTGCGTAGCAGAGTCTACTTACTGAAGGAGTGTTGCCAACAACTCAGAACCTGATATCGCCATTTTTCAAAGCTAAAGTAGCCGAATTTTTGCTCAGGTAGCCTAGCTAAGTATCCTAAACTCCAATCTAGTGTAAGTGAAGGTACCACTGGACGCTCAATTAGCTACGACGAATAATTTGGGGTTTCCCTACAAGGTGTGGCCGTCTTAATAAAATTATTCTCGATAATTTTCACACTACTTATTCCTTAATCGTATTTTTTATTTTTATTAATTTACATTTGTGTTATAATGAGCCCGGCTAATTTAAGTACTTAGCTGTCCCCTGACTGAAGTAGCCTAAGACGAGTCGCCTTTCAAATTTTTTCGTCGCCGATTTTATTTCAGAGTAGCTTAAATGGCGAAAAATCGCCTACGTAGGCAACACTGGACTGAAGTTAAACGTTTGGTTGGTTGAACTGCTGTCTGCGGCTTTACAAAGGGTTGGCAACAGTCCAACAGTGGTCATAAATGATGTTTAGCAATTTTAAATAAATTTTAAAACCGGCTTCATAAATCGACAAGCGCTGAAAAAACATAAATATTACGTGTTTTGAAGTCGGTGGCCAATATGTAGACTGATCGTGTAGCTTGACCTACTCCAGAATGTATCGATTTTTGATGCCGGTTTTAAATTTTATTTCAAATTTAGTTCGGTTTTATTATTCATAGTAAAATCAAAATAAAAATCAATTTTTTTATTCAAAGTAGCACAGAAACTGCGACTTAATGAACCTTACAAGTTAAACTAGGTGTCCATTTAAAAATCTAGATCATTTATACTTAATTTATTTATATTAGAATATTTTTATAACTTTAAAGAAAAACCCGATTTAGTAAAAAAAAACTGAATAAAGTAATACTATTATTAAGGTAATTTAAGTGTCCGATTCATCAACGCCCTTACAACAAATACCTGTTTAAGTGATTATAAACAGTTATTATAATATTCTAGCCTGGTTTTGGTCCACGGGGGTCCAGCTTCGCTAAAGACTTTCGAATATGAAGCTAGCACATGAAGTCTGTGTGATGGGTACATATCACAATATCTAAAATAATAATATCTACACTTAAAACCCTGATGCTCAAAACTCCTAAAATTACACCTAATACTTCAAATCACCTAATGCTGTAACACCGGCATATAAAACTTATAAGTTTGCAATTCCTAACACCCAGATTACCTAATGCTTCAAAATATCTATGATCAAAATAACAAAGCATAAAATGTCGTCGTTCATAATATTACGAGTATGTAACCATTGAAAACAAAGTAGAGAAAAGATGTTCAATTTGCAACAACAAAAATATAGGTGCGACGAAACGCGTAGCGTAGCGGAGCGCGTAGGAGCGTGTTAGGTTGAACATGTAAGACCGAAAACTAATGTAGGTTAATTTCCAAGCCAAGCAAATATTCTTTTGCTTCTTACAGTAACCTATAAGCAACAAAATTTGTCAGAAGAATTTTAATGGTAACCAGCATGGTGCTCCGCTCGCTTCGCTCGCTCCGCGCAGTGAGATCACGAGTTTAAGCTAACCTAACCTACAGGTCCCGCTGTGTACCTTTATGGTTTATCGTACCTTTGGGATTAAGAACATTCTGTCGCGGGGGCTTCGCATATAGTACACAACACAACTATAGCGACATAAAGGGAGAATAGGAAAATAATATCATGAGGGGGTAAAACCATAACGACCCTGAGAACAGACTCTCTCGTTACTGATACTGATAGTAAACTATCGCCCTTTTACTTTTACTCTGCGTGAATGCCGCTGGAATGGAGCGGTACAGGTAGGGTGGACCTGTCACCCTCGGAGCCTAGGTGAAGACGTGGTTATCTCTTGCCTTTGCACGTCTCCTAGAGGCCATACATTACACCCCTAACGAATACTGAGCCACGGCAGATACTTTAGCCGCGGGACCTCCACACTCCCCTATAGTCCAACTCTCTCCATACGGAATCCACCCACACGGATGCTCAGTACCCGTCCCTAGAGCTCCTCTTATGGCCTGAGGCCGGCTCTGGTTGCACTTTTACTTCTTGCACTATTAGGTACTTTGCATTATAACTTAACATCATTGCTCTGCTCTATTCGGTACTTTACATTACACCATTGCTTTGCTCTATTACTTTACGGATTGCGTATCTCAAGGTCGTCATGCTTTACGGAGAGGGCAGATCACACATCATTCAATATGGGACAGAGCAAGGAAAGTAAGAAGGTAAGCAAAAGCAACTCACCAAGGTCACGGTGGACACCTCTACGGCCACCGGAAACTCACCTCTCATGCTCCGTCCTTTGAGATTCGCTCGCTCTCTTTTACCTCCATTTTTGCTGTCCCCCGTTCTCAACCGTTTTATTCAAAACGCATGTCATAATAGGAGGGAACAGCAAAAAAAAACTCTCTCAGTGTTGCCAACATAAAAGGGAACTATGCAGTCTGCTCACCGAACGTTCGAGAATCGCGTCCTCCGCGACACATTCGTTAAACTGAGAATTCGTTATCTTGACATTTAGCGTTCCTTTCATAGGTTTTGTAACATCCGGCTTTTTAAACTTCGGTACTAGGATACGTACCCCAAATAATATAGTTAGAACTTCAGCCATTTTGAATTTAGATCAACCAACTATTACGTGTTGTAATTTTAGGGGTTTTGAGCATCAGGGTTTTAAGTGTAGATATTATTATTTTAGATATTGTAATATGTACCCCTGTGTGATCAATCTAAAATTGTGCAGTCCCTGAATCAGGAATTTACACCTGTATTGGTCATGGCGCATTATAAGTATGGGTGTGCGATCCTTGTTCAGCCAGATTTTCATTTAAAATTTATTTATTTCATAATTTTTAGTGCGCGATGTAGTCCAAAGATAGAACAATCGATAGCACAAAAATAAAAATAGCATAAAAATTATCCTCAGCACGGGTTAGTGAACCAAAAAGAATATATAATCGATAGCACATTAATCTTTACACGATTGGACTCTATTCGCTTACTTTACCGGTGTTTTTGTAATTCAAATGTAAAGGTTGATTTACTGTACGTGGTACATGGTCACATAAAGTACACTTGCATGGGAATTCGTCATTTTTGCGCTGTATGTTCATGAGGAGTTCGTTTGGTGCTTTCTTAGACAATATTTTGGTAGCTACCCACTCCATCTTGTTTAGGATAGCTTCAGACCTAAGAATAATTCAATCGACACGAATGTACTGAGTTAAGGAGTTTCGTTGGGCGCCTGCACATTGCAAGACCAGAGTGCACTTGATTACATTTATGTATCTTTCTTACCTGGATATCTTCAAGTCTCAAGACCAGAGACCACACTAGATAACTACTTTGCCAGAGATAGTCATAAATATCTCCTTTATAGAGGAGAATTTGTAATATCCTTATAATCCTTTGTAATAAGATAACATAACATAAACTCACGCCTATATCCCAGAGGGGTAGGCAGAGACCAGGGACTGCCACTTGTAATAGAAACACACTATGTCGATCATGAGCGAGTTCATACTCTTCTTCTCGAACTTGGCCGATTTTCGAGTGGCTGTGACCCAAGGACGTTCTTGCTGTGACCACAACTTTTTTGAGGGCTGGATCCGTACCTACCTGTTATAAACAAAGAAGTTATACCTAAGCGACCAAAAAAAAAAAATTATATGCACAATCGAATTGAGAACCTCCTCTTTTTTTAAGTCGGTTAAAACAGTCAATCGAAGCGAAGTCTGTGATCAACTGATCACTATGATGGTCTGTGATGGATGGAAGTTTTCTGTCAGTGACGGGGTAAAGTAAATAAATAAATAATGTGTTTCTGGTTTGATAGCGAATAACCATACCGAATACCGATTCTGCTATAATACCTGCATGCAGCATGCCAGTTTATTACGAATGGTAAGTTCAGTTCAATATTATGATTTCTACGTGATTATTCAAGAATAATTTGAACCCTACTTTTTGTCCTTCATTTCAGGAGTACTTTGAAAGGAAAAACACCTATCCGCCATGAATACCCTAGGTTTGAGGTGGCGAATCACCCACTTAAATCAAACATCATTTCACCTGTGAGTATACCAGTGTAATTTGCCCAGGGTACAATGCCTGGCACATAACATGACCTGCATACAATCTGTGTAGTCTGGATGAGTTTGCAATTGATTCTTAATAGGTTTGAGGTGGCGAACCACCCACTTAAATCAAACATCATTTCACCTGTGAGTATGCCAGTGTAATTTGCCCAGGGTAGGTACAATGCCTGGCACATAACATGACCTGCATACAATCTGTGTAGTCTGGATGAGTTTGCAATTGATTCTTAAGAATTAATTTTTTCCATTTTTAGTTTATAAAGATCTACTTTTAAGGATACACTGCGATACTGACACTCAACACAAATAAATAAATAACTTCCACACAAAACAATTACTTGACCTGGTCTCAAACTAGGATACCCTGTGCTATGGTAAGCAGGCAAGGACATCACAAACATAGAAATACACCTAGACTGAGGCCATTTGTACAAATGTACAG
Source organism: Yponomeuta evonymella (assembly GCA_963969515.1). NCBI lineage: Eukaryota > Metazoa > Arthropoda > Insecta > Lepidoptera > Yponomeutidae > Yponomeuta > Yponomeuta evonymella. The sequence goes on from OZ018346.1 coordinate 11,298,417, forward strand.
CGGCCCCCAGTGGGAATCAAACCCACAACCTCTGTCTTGGTAGTAAGCAGTCAAAATATCTACACTAGTATAAATTGCGTCCACACATTAGGGAACTTTTTGTGTCGACATTGGTGTACACATCTAGTGTCCCGGTTCAAGTGTATTGGCATACATATTCCCTTGCCATGAATAGATGTGCAGCTGCCGCAATTGTTGCAATATGTTTCAATTAAAATGCGTTGTCTGTTAAAGATTGGATTAAAAGAAGAGCACTTAGCTCTTTAACCGACATTATTTCATTTTCATTATTAAATTGCATTCGTAAATTGTGCAATTTTCTATTTACTACAAACGTAGTAGTGTTAAATTGTTCTGCCAAAATTTCTGCCACTGCTGACTTCTTTACTCAATATTTATAATCAGGGTTTGATGTTTGCCTTAATTCTGGCAGCACTTCATAATATGAAACCAAAGATTTATTTTATTTTTATTGCAATTTGCATTTGAAAAGGAAGACTTGTGCAATGTAATATACAGTGGTCGGAGTAGGTATATTGATTTTAGATACTTGCGTCATGATATCATAACATGGACATGCATTTCTTCCGGAATGTACCGGAGTTTCCAAAAATTTGGTAAATAGAGTAATAAAATAAAAAACCATATGTAAGCAAACAAAATTGTTTATTGCATTATTACAGTTTTATTAAAAATAATTATTTTTAATCCTCATCGGTTACAAGTTTTACATTTTGATTTTCTGTCTCTATACAATTAAAATAAATAACTATAATTTTTTCAATATTTTCTAATTTTAAGCTATTTCTTTTAACATCTAAGTTTCATGTAATAATTTCGATGTTTCGGTATTTTTATTATAATAATCCGGAAACTCGGAGGCGTATCCATATTAACATATACGTTTGATGTCAGTGACCTTAATTCAATATACCTACTCCGACCACTGGTAATATAGCATTGAATTTTAATGAATATAGTAATATAGAAGAAGTGAAGACAGAAATGTTTGACGAAATTCCGGTCCATGAGCCTTTTTATCAGTCGATCCCTAGCTAGGCTAGGTAATCGATGAAAAAATTGAATAAAAAGTAATTATTTGTTTAATTTCAAGAACTCATTACAATAGAAAGAAAGAAACCATTTATATAAATTGCCACAAAAGCTCACACATAAAAAATAACAGAATCTATATACCTAATTACAACTTCAATGAGAAAAAAAAAGAAAGAAAGAAAAAAAAAGGAAAAATGGTGTTTATTGCCAGACATAAAACAAAATAAGAAAATTAAAACTAATGTGTGTATCTAGGTGTATGTGAATTGAGTAACATAAACTTCTCGGAGCAACACAGCTTAAAATTTAAGGTTCTGGCAAAAGGTACCTCGCTCTGCGTAATGCCTCTTGAATGTTATTATGCATTCAAAAGGCTCTGATTTTCAGCGAGGCCCTTGTAATTTGAAAAACTAAATAAATAATTAAACTGAAATACATATATTAAAATGTAAACAGATAAATATAATGCATGCATATAATTATAATTAAAAATATACATAAATGATTTTATGCAAAACATAGGTACATAGATATTTCTAAATACATACTATTTATTTGACTCATGTTATAGAACGTGACATGGTGTAGAAAATCATTATATTAGTAGATTGAACTAAGGATATTAAAAAAGAAAGAAATAAATAGTTAAGATGATAGATAGGTACATATTTGTTCCCTGGTTTCAAATTTCCTGCAGCTTCTGACCATAAATATATTGCGCAGCGTTGCTTTGTGCTTCCAACAGTATGGCTTTAAGCCTTTGTTTAAACGACAATGGTGCCATGTTGTCATGTAGCGGTGGCGGTAAGTCGTTCCAAATTTTTGCCGCAGAGAACTTGAAACTGCCTCTGAAACCAGCTGTTTTACTCTTTGGTATTTTCATTTTTAGGCCAATCTTGCTTTTGGTTAATTTTGTATGAGATTCTTCTAGCCATTGAAATTTTTCATATAAATAAACCGGTCTTTTGGTGTGCACTATCTTTTGTACCATCCCTGCAAGGTAGAGGTCTCTCCTATTTTTCATCTTTAGGATTTTATTCTCGTTTAGATATGGAGTTATATGAGCACGTTTAGGCATAGCAAAGCAATATCGTGCGCATGCGTTTTGGACGCCTTGTATTGCTCTACTGGATTTTTCAAATATTCTTGGCCCATAAACTGTGTCACAGTAATTGAAAATCGACAGTACGAGAGATTCCATGAGTAGACACCTGACTTCCAGCTTCAGATGTTCCCGAATTCCATAGAGAACCTTGAGTCGATAGAAAGCAGTCTTTATTTTGGAATTTATGTGTTCCTCAAATCGCATTTCTCCATCTAGAAGGAGACCGAGGTTTCGTGCAGTGTGCACTCTTTCGAATGCTTGATTGTCGATTTTTATATCCTGCAGGTCGTCAATAATACGCTGTTGTTGTACTTTTGTACCCATTACTACATATTTACCAGCAACCTCCTCTTGAAAACTGGCCCTTAATTTTGCCAGGATTATATTGAACTCTCCCGTTAATGCTTCCCTGAACTTGTTCAGTTTTGCATCCAGAAGTATTGCAAACTGATCGTAGTCAATGGTTGCTGGAGCTCCAGAGGAGACGGGTGAGATTGCCGGCTCGGTAGGTACCGCAGGTGAGACGACTGCCGAGCCCCCGTCCGGAAGCACTAGTGGACTTACTAACGCGTGTTGGGTAGCGCGGGCGCTTCGCAGACATCCATGGCGGCTGCTTTGAGGTCGCTAATAGAAGGGCGCGGTCGCACGTCGAATTGGCCACGAGTGGGAGTTTCGTCTCCTCGGCTTCGATAGCGCTTCGTCACGTTATCGCACCCGGGGCATTGCCACGCACCCTTATCCAGTTCTCTGAATGTAGCCGACGTCATATTTACACATTGGTGGTGAAATGCTTTGTTACAGAGATAGCATTTTAGGGTTTCAGTGTTGGTGATGACAGCACGGCATGCCTCACACTTCATATTTACAACGAAGAGTAGTCAGCTTCGCGTCTGGAATAATAGAAGTTGTAGCAAAGTTCGTAGCGTGTGTGATTTTCGTAGCAACCCGCTTACTCGTTTCACGCAACTCGTAGCACTTGCGTTAACAGTGCGAGGCTGTCTTTGTTACTTAGTAGTGGCTCGCAGGACCAAGCGCCAAAATTCGCCGCACTGTCATCAGTCGATTTGGTGGAGCTGCGACACGACCGGACTCAGACGCCGACCGCCGCCAGCTCGAATCCACGCAGAGGGAGGGCTCCAATCAAAACTAGTTCTTCACTTTTTGTGATAGCAAAACACTCGATGCTACAGATATCTCACTTTAAACACGCCCATAGGGAGGAGTTAGTTCGTTAAAGTCTCACAAGAGTGACAAGGAATTTGCTTTCACAAAGGTCCACCAATCACTAATTAAAATGAATGATTTACGGAGAGATCGAATAAAAATCACCGCACACGTCCGCTCTCGACCACGTTTAAAGAAACACCTAATCAAAAACAAAAACAATAATCTAATGAAAAAAATGAGGACATTGTGCCTCCGTGGCGACAAAAAAGGGTCACCAATCCAGCATGCATTGCTGGTGTGTGCTGTGAGCTACACTTCACCAGCAAAAGTGATTTTCATTTGGGACCGTTAGTGACACACACACACTAGACGAATGGTGCCGGCTGCCGGCTGAGTGTGCGAGTGTCTACAAAAATTTCACGCAGGTTGGAAATTCGCGACATTCAAGCCAAACATTCCCTGAAGAAAGCCCTGCCCCCACGGCAGCGACACCAGACACTGAGCGACGTCGACACTATGTCTGCAACTCGGTGTTGCGACGGTGGACACGCGCAAACACTTCGATGTATAAACTGAGTGTCTAGTGTCGTCGTGTATCCTCACTATGAGTACTCTCCAGCGACCTTCAGACATTGAGACCCCAGATATATCTAGTCAAAGTCATTTGGTCAAGTTATTAGACATTTGCCTGGCATGTGTGGCGCCGGACCAAGAATAGCGTCACTCTATTTCCTTCCGTGAATGTCGTAGAAGGCGACGGGCAGCAGCATTTTCCTGAGATTCCAACCGTATACTGCGATCGCCAACCCGCCTGCCAAGCGTGGCGATTATGGCAAAACCCCTAATGGTTAGGAAAACCATGAGGAAGGCCTATGTCCTGCAGTGGGCGTCAAATGGCTGACGATGATGATGATGCCAGCATGGTTAGGTTAGGTTAGGTTACGAAAACCACAAAGGAGGACTATGTCCTGCAGCGGGCGTCAAATGGGTGATGATGATGATGAGGCATTAACCTATTGTTACCGTGTAAATCTAATTCAGAGAAGAACTGAGCCTTGAGAGAATTCGTAGCTGATTGTTACAAGCCGTGCGTCACATGTGTCAAGTTTTGGGTTCGAATCCTGGCATGTAGAATTGGTTTCCCTATAATACATTTGCGAACTGTAATACCAATACCACTCCCTGACCGTGAACAAACCCAATTGTCGGGGGTGTACATACCTGCGCCCTTGTTACATACCTATTACCTAATGGCCTAAGTATGAGGCTAACCCTTAGTTTTTCATACACTAAGGCTGACTGGCACCACTTCTTAAAATATGTCTCTTAAGTCGCCCATTTAAATCGACTTTAGTATGAAGAATTTTAGTTAAATGCTGTTTAAGCCACATTTAATGAAGTGGTGTCAGTTCTTTATATTGTTTGAGCTTTGACCAACTGACAGCTGTTAACAGTAGATTAACAGATTGTGAGTGTACAAGAAACAAGGGGCGAGTTTAGAAATGTCAAGTCTAATAAAGTATGTATTAATTTTCAGAAACCATCTGCAAATAAGGATTTTATAGAAAATTTGAACAAATGGAGTTCACAATTTGAAGAAACTGATCCCTTGATGAGATTTGAGCAAATGAACTTAGATGAGGTAATATCAAAGCGACACATTACCTGCTTTTTATTAACAACCTCTGCTAGGCTGACAGTGCCGGATTTAACACTTGAAACTGAACTCATTTAGTCACATTCATTGGTGTGGATTAGGGGGGAGCCAGGTGGTTGAACACTCCACCCAATTGTCTACGCCAACCCTGGGTTGTTGGGTTGCGATTTGTTGTAACAGACCAATGCTTTTCAAGGGCCAAGTCCCCTTGGAAAATAATCCTAGAAACGTCAATGGGTACCCACACTCCAAAAATGCTTAACTATTTATTGACAAGCATTTATATAGGTACTTTAATTTGAATGGAGAAATTGCCACTGAATTGTTTTCGAAATCTTTCATTCAAGTACCTAGTTATAGTGATATAATAGAGTTTTAAAGAATTTGTGTTATACTAATAAATTGTCTGTTAATGCAGCCGCTACAAAAAGAAGAAGATATCTTACAAACTAGTGTGAATTACTCTAAAGCATGGAACACCAAGAGGTCAAGTATTTTACATAAGTACACTACTGGAGAGAAATTGACAATAGTCAGCAGCTATTTACCAGGAGGAGAAAAAGGTATATTATATAAATAGGACTTAAGGCCAGCTAAAAAAGTAATGTTGAGCGAAACATGGTCCACAGATTATATTATGTAATGTTCCAAGAAAAACAGAAGACCTGGCTTTATTTAATTTCTAACCAACGATTTTCTTTTTCCTTTTTATTTTGTTTCTGGATTTTAGTTCATGCCTTTTCAGCTTTAATTAGGCAGGTGTCAAATTTGAATGAGAAGGTGAAACACAGACTGGAGCAGTTAGATGAATTTGATGAAGGAAGTGTGAGAAAAACTATAGGGTTGAGTCAACAAGAATTCACTTCCAATATAAGCGTTCTAAATGAAGAGATGAAAAAGGTTAGTATGTACATTGAATTTAAAATTCAATGGTATGTAATATATTTTTTTTGTAATGCACATTAGCAGGTATATGCTTCTTTACCTTTCCGTTTCAACATTTATTTTCAGGCTTGGAATTCTGATCAAAAAGTGAAAGCCTTCAAAATCGCAATCCAGTGCTCAAAACTCTTATCAGACACAAATGTTATTCAGTTTTATCCAAGCAAATTTGTTTTGATCACCGATATCTTGGATATGTTTGGGGAGTTGGTGTTTGAACGACTGAGAGCAAAAAGTTTTGGGTATGTTATATTACTGAATTACATAATAATAAATATCTGGGCTCGCATATTGTGGATTAACTACTAGAATCTTTAATATTTTTTTAGAACAAAGCAAATAAGGACAATACAAGAATTAGACCCAAATCAGGTTCCTGAGGCAGCCAAGGAGACTTGTCAGAATTGGATATTCAAAATGGCATCAATAAGGGAGCTACTACCCAGATTGTACATAGAAATAGCTCTGTTGAAGTGCTATGCATTCATTTCCAAGGGCGATATAAAGCCAGCCATTATGAGACTGACGAAAATGATCAGAGGCATCAGTAATCCGATAGTGGCGGTGTATTTGCGACTCCATTTATGTCGCGTGACGTCGAAGTTGTTTGGAGATGGTTGCGAAGACGTCTACTACGAGAACTTTAAGGAATTCCTTGATGATTATCCACAGGTAAACATTTTTCTATGCACAAAGAAAATAAGGAATGCGAACCGAAAGTGCAGAGTTACTTAATTTTATATTTTTGCAGATCTACCACATTTCAATGCGGAGGATCTACGAGAAACAAGCTTTGCCCTTGGACAAGTATCTATGTCTTTATGTACCTGCGGTGGACTGGTTGTTGTTTGGTACAGTGAACTCAAATAAATGTAAATTAACTCTGCTGGAAGAATTTCTTCAGCAATGCACAAACATGGAGAACAGGTTAGTTGCTAGATATAATATTTTCTCACTAATCTCATAGGTCTGTTAAAGATATAGGATATAGGGTTGTGGCAATATCAACCTACTACATATTACTTTTTATTGTACAAGAGCTTGCAACTAATGACGTCTGTATCACAGAGTTTTCTCTACCACTGGCTCCAGAGTCTACTCAATTGATATAAATTCACTATAATTAAATGTATTAATTATTTATTGAATATTTACGTCGAATTAAATAAATAAAATAAATAAATAAAAAGAACTATTCAAAAGTAACAAATTTGCTTATGTTAAGAGTAATTTAATTTAGTACACTTTTGAAATGGTCGGAGCCCCAGCATTAATGCTGTTTTTCAGTCTCCGCCGCGATTTTCTACACTTATTCTTTATAAATAAAAAACAATGAGGCATAATATTAAGCATTAAATAATTAACAATAATTTAGAATCAGTATAAAAGTATAAACACAATAAAATAAACGGAAGAGACCAACCGGTACTACAAGTAAGCAGTTTTTTTTAATTAATGTTATTAATAAAGAAGATTCTTATCTTATCTTAATTATTTAAGTTGAATTAATGTTATTCGAATCGAAAAGCCGTGGTAGCCTAGTGGGTAGAACATTGGACTCGGAAGCGGGAGACCCAGGTTCGATTCCCAGTGCGGGCATGTACCTATGACTTTGTTTTCTAAGTTATGTACATTTGTGAAGTTATAGTAGCAATACCTCTCGCTATCGGTGAAAGAAAACATTGTGATGAAACCTGAGTGTCTGAGCTATTCACATACCTCAGCGCTTGAAATCGCCAATCCGCGGTGGGCAGGCGTGGTGATTAAGCCCATACTCTCTCTGAGAGAAGGCCTGTGCCCTACAGGTCGTATATAGGCTTATGAATGTTATTCGACTTAAATATTCAATAAATAATTAATACATTTAATTATAGTGAATTTACATCAACTGAGTAGACTGGAGCCAGTGGTTAGATAACAATCTAAGTACTATAATTTATGTTTTCTGATTGCGAATTCATCTTAATATCAACAAACCAATTTCAATTAATGTTGATTAACTGTCGGGATCGTGTCGGTGGCAAACCCTCTGCCTACCCGTCTGGGATATAGGCAAGAGTTTATATATTTTACTTATATTTATTTACCCCACAGAATAAAATAATTAAAACATTTTGTTGTTAATTTCAGTGAACTGCTCCTCTACTGTCTCCTTTCGTCCTTCGATACGACGAGTGTGATAGAAAAGTCAACTAAGATTTTAGAGCTGGTCCAACAAAGTGCGGATTATATGGGTACGGTAGTAGAGCTGTCGTAGCGGAGCGGTAGAACGCCGGCTTCTCATTCGGGAGGTCGTGGGTTCTAATCCCGGCATGTACCAATGACTTTGTTTTCTAAGTTACGTACATTTGTGAAGTTATAGTAGCAATACCACTCGCTAACTGTGAAGGAAAACATCGTGAGGAAACCCTAGCGTCTGAGGTATTTACATACCTCAGCACTTGCTACGTACAATGGCCCAACTATGAGGCTAACCCCCAGTTTCTCGTACACTAACACGCTGTTAATCTACTGTTAACAGCTGTCAATTGACCAAAGTGCGTACAAAAAAAAACCAATGACAACTGTTAACAGTACATTAACAGCTTATTAGTGTACGAGAAACCGGGGGAAAGTGCAGAAATCTCCAATCGAACTAGAACTAGAACATGGGTACGGCGTCACGGCTTTAATCAGAACTGGGCAGTTTACAAAACCAGTGACTCTGACAGATGTTCAATGCTCAATACTTTATTGCAGCCATAAGTTTGCTAGGATCTTAAATAACAGATAAGTAATGTGTATCATTATGGACCTTGTCGGGCACAGCGAAAGCCTCATAACTAAATTCTTAGAATAATCTTATAACTAACTAGCTGTGCCCGCGACTCCGTTCGCGTACATTTCGATTTTTACGAAGCATTTGTATGGGGGCCACGTCTTATCATAACTGGAGCTAGAATTTAAATAGCCTATCCTGTGTCCCAGATGTCTATATGTTTTTATACCAAATTTCATCAAATTCGGATAATTGGTTTAAGAGTTATGGAGGAACATACATACATACACACATACAGAAAAAAATTCTAAAAATCGTGAAATTAGTTTCAGTATCATATATTGAGCCAATAAACACAATATCTCTGAAAACAAACTAACTTACTCCATGACCGACCCTTACAGATTTATTATTAGTATAGATATAGAATAGATGTGGTATCCAATCCCTAGGAATTAAACAGTTGTTTAATCTTAACAATTTTTTTATTAGTTATATAAAAGTTTTTTATTAGTTATATAAATGCCGTGGAGTGCCGGCTTAAGAATAGCACTCCCCCATATCTTCTCGTGGGTGTCGTAAAAGGCGACTAAGAGAATACCCGTGCATATTGGTACCCAGCACATACGGGTCGTACCGGTGTCGGGCAGCAGCGACATTGGCACGTATACGGTCTGCGATTGCCAACCCGCCTGCTCAGCGTGGCAATTACGAGCAAACATCTTATGGCAAGTCAGAACGGACCACGGCCCCCAGTTCCCGGTCGCACTGCTATTCCTGATCAAGGCGGCGGTCACGGTAACGGCAGGGCAGGGGGTGCGAAGAATCCCCGGGTTACGGAAGGCCGCCAGAAACAACTGACCTTGGCGACGTATAATGGACGCCCGTTACGGCTGGACGAGCACCTGGCACAACTGGAAGTCGAACTCGAGAAGGTAAGGTGGCACGTTCTTGGGTTATCCGAAGTCCGAAGAGAGGGGGAGGACACTGTAACCCTTGAATCAGGCCACCTTCTATACTTTCGAGAGGGAGGGAGAGTTGTATCAGGGTGGCGTAGGGTTCCTGATCAAAAGAGCTTTCTGCGACAACGTTGTAGAAGTGTCAAGTGTATCGAGCAGGGTTGCGTACCTCATAATTAAATTAACTGAGAGGTATAGCCTCAAGGTTATGCAGGTTTACGCACCGACCTCGACGCACTCGGACGATGAAGTGGAAAATATGTTCGATGACATATCGAAGGCCTTACACTCCACTACCGACCCATTTCACTCTTGAGCCACGTCTACAAGCTGTTTTCAAGAATCATCGCGAACCGTCTTGCGAGAGGACTTGATGAGTTTCAGCCACCTGAGCAGGCCGGCTTTCGATCGGGTTACGGCACCATAGACCACATTCACACAGTGCGGCAGATTATACAGAAGACCGAAGAGTATAATCGGCCCCTGTGCTTAGCGTTTGTGGACTATGAAAAGGCCTTTGACTCGGTCGAGACTTGGTCTGTTCTGGAATCTTTGCAGCGATGCCAAGTCGACTGGCGATACATCCAAGTGTTGAGAGGTCTGTACGACGCCGCTACCATGGCCGTCCAAATCCAGAACCGGCAGTCTGAGCCTATCCCCATACATCGTGGCGTGAGACAAGGGGATGTTATTTCCTCGAAATTGTTCTCAAATGCATTGGAGGATATGTTCAAGACACTGGACTGGAAGGGGTACGGCATTAACATAAACGGTGAGTACCTTTCACACTTGCGATTTGCAGACGACATCGTCATCATGGCGGAAACGCTGCAAGATCTGCAACATATGCTGAGTGGCCTAGCTGATTCTTCCCAACGCATTGGTCTCCGGATGAACTTGGATAAAACCAAGGTTATGTTCAATGAACACGTAAGTCCGGAGCCAATTGCAGTTCAAGGCAGTATTCTCGAAGTTGTTAAGGAGTATGTTTACCTCGGGAAAACCATGCAGTTAGGTAAAAACAACTTCGAGAAAGAGGCCAATAGAAGAATACAGCTGGGCTGGGCAGCGTATGGGAAACTACGTCGAGTCCTCACATCGCCAATCCCAAAGAGTCTCAAGACGAAAGTCTTCAATCAGTGCGTCCTACCCGTCATGACATATGGTGCCGAAACGTGGACACTCACGGTGGGGCTGGTCCACAAATTTAAAGTCGCTCAGCGTGCTATGGAAAGGGCTATGCTCGGGGTTTCTCTGAAAGATCGAATTCGAAACGTGGTGATCCGACAGAGAACCAAAGTCAAAGAATATAGCCCACCGAATTAGCATGCTGAAGTGGCAGTGGGCCGGCCATATTATCCGAAGAACTGATAACCGATGGGGTAGACGAGTTCTCGAGTGGAGACCGCGGCTCGGTAAACGTAGTGTGGGACGTCCTCAGACTCGGTGGAGCGATGATCTTCGCAGGGCGGCTGGCAAGAGCTGGATGAGAGTAGCCGAGGACCGTGCTCAGTGGCGTGCTATAGGAGAGGCCTATGTCCAGCAGTGGACAAGCATAGGCTGATGATGATGATGATATAAAATATTCAAATATATGTTTTTAATTCATTGACTCCACAAATACTTCACAGGTTTCTGCAAGCGAACTTGAAGCGGATGCAATAAAGACATCGAAAGACACTGAGTGAAAAATATTTCTTGTACTTTCGAAGTTAAAATCTGGGACAAGTTTTAAAAAAAAAAAGCTATTGTCCATTTGTCCCATAAATAAGATGGTTCTATACATCAATACAACCAACTTTTACTATGGGGATAATTTCGAATATGCTTTGGGTTCCCTGACTAAATTATTATCCTCGATTTTTTCGTTGGCTTGGATTGATATAAGTAGGGTGTCCCCTTATCTTCCTGAAAGGGGCTGAATCACCATTACGGAAAACTTTTACTAAAGATGCAAACCTTAAAATCGCTAAAAATCTATTACAGCTATTTCACACTAAAGTTTAACATTTGCCAACAGTGAAGAGCTAATATTTTTCGCTACACCAATTAAGAGCTTATTCGATTAATTCAATTTTTCGCTGTTTCGAAGTGGTCCCCATTGTAAAAGCTGTTTGTAATAGTGAATAGAAGCAGTACTTTTGGGAAAGATAAAAGATGATTTTATTACATACTATAGGTGTTCATTTGTAAAGCAACCACCGACTCAGGTTACTTTCTACTCATTAATATGAACAACTTTTACCATAGTAAAATCTAAAATCCAAAATCCAACCAACTCTTAAAATCTTAAAAAAAAACTAGCAATTCGAATGTTCGTGCTGATGAGTAGAAAAAAGCCTGAGTTGGGCGTTACTTTAAACTTTATTTCGGACCATATGTCCATACAGGCAGGCGGTAGGTACAAAAAAAATTGAAATTAAATTTAACAAAAAGTTTTTAACAACTACTTGTACAACAAAGTAGGGTCAGAATGTACATTAGTACTTAAATTACTAGCTACTTTTATCCAGCTTCTGTATGTGTCCGTCAAAAAGATCTTGTCAGACAACTCTCTTACTATCGAGTTTCCACACGTGGCAACCCTGTCCATAAATGAGACAATGCGGAGTCTAACGATGGCATTAAACCGCTTTAACAGGTTGAAGGTGAATGCCATCGTAGAAACTCTGAAAAAAAGTTTTAAATAACCGACTTTTCACGCTATTATTCGCCTTATAAAATATAACGATGTTGGTTCGTTACAGTGATGCTGCCCGATATTCTTGCTTCGCTTGGCGAACACTTATGCAGTGTCGATATTTACCATCACCATATAGCATCTGAGAGTCTAATACAGACATGGTGGAAGATCGTCATTAATATCAATTGCCCGGCACACTTTTTGCAAGTCCTGGAGCCATGGTTGGAGTTTGCTTGTAGAAATGTATCCGTAAGTAATGCAGGTTAAATAATAAATGTATGAACCAGCCTTCTATGATATTCTCATTTTAATTTAAGAGCAATAAATGCAACCTTCCATTTCAGTCCCAACATGTCAACATTATTCTGAGAGGAACAATCCGATACATGATCAAATGCGGAAAACCAGCTGACGAGTTTTCGGGCGGATTCCAATTCGCTATCAAAAGGATGTTGAAGTCTGTGCCAGATGTTGAAGAACTCTTTTTGATGGTAAAATAATTAATCATGTCTCTCCGGTCCTATAAAAATAGTCCTTTTGACACTGTAACAAAGTTTTCTTTTGTTTTTTCTATTTTCCGTATACTAAGCATTTCGTTCAGTTTATATTTCGATGCATGAATTATTCGGAGGATTCAAAATGTGTAATGGATGATGATACTTAATATGTGCTTTCAAAAGTTTCAGTTCAAAAACTCTATTTATAAAAAAAATATGTTTTCAAGTTTTGTGAATATTTTTTTACATTTATTACATTTGCTCACCAGGATGCATTCATGCCAGTTGTCGAGTTGGTCCAAACGACCAGCGCAAGAACTATGATGGCTAAGACAGTTCTGTCAATATTCTTCGCGAGATACACCTCTGTACACCTTGAGGATCACATCGTCATCGCCAACCTTATGCGACTGTGTTGTATTTTACACGAATCCATCAAGTAAGTGGATTTGTATTTATCTGTAAAACATTACTTATGAGAACATCACTTATTTTTAAAACGTTTCAGTGCTGTGACAGTGGAAGATGAAAGCAAAGTTTGCGCGGAGTTAATCAGCAAATATATCCAAGCTGTCAGCTATCAAGATAATTACGAGCAACAGCTGAATTTTTATGTCGAGTGTCGTTCGGCGTTTATAAAATTGGATGCTGTTCTTATTGTCTTAGTCCATGTAAGTAAAGAAAGAAAAAAGGGCATTTATTGGGACAAATTAACACAAGAAAAGGCATAACAAGTAACATAAATACAAAGGAAAAACAAGTCACATAAATACAATATAGGACAAGGCAAAGTCAGAGCGTATAAAGTACGATTATATTATACCTATTATTTATCTTATACTCTACCATTTGGTCTTTATATCAGCTTTACTGCTTTCACCCGACTGTGAAAGTATAGCAGTGTTATGTTTTCCGTGTGTTGTATCGTAAGAATGTCACTAGGACTATGGCGTCATGAAAAAACAAAATGGTCATATTGTTAGTCACTACTTGTTTCAGCCACTAAAAAGCTTCAGATAAAAAAAAAAAAAGTTTAACAAAAGTTTAAAACATCAGCAGGCGGGAACAAACTTACCTACAAAAAATTCAATGAAAAGTTCTGTTTGCTGTGGAAGTTTTTATATTTAAATGTTTTGTCGAGTATTTAACCGGGTGATATTATTTTCATAGGCTGTGAACACACTGGCCGTCCGCGCGGGTTCAGCGGGTTCGGCGGGCGCATGGCTACAACGCGCATGCGCCGCCTATTGTTTTATCACGGTGCCATCGCTGCACTGTGCGCTCACCAAACTGCAGCTCTATCTGCTCTCTGGTCAAGTGGCTCTACTCAACAAATGTATCGGCCAGGGTCAGTAATAGACATTGTACACTCGACGGTGTTTTATTTATTTAAAACCAAACTACGTTTCTACGGGATTTGCTCCTTAAGGGGCCGCCTTAGGCCGCTTTTAGGGCTGCTTGACAGTTATTTCAATTTCACAACGTTTATTGCGTCACCTACGGTGCTAGGTGCTTCTAGCATAAGAATCCTTTGTTCATAAAAAATAAAATCTTTAGCGAGACAGAACTCTGTGTGTGTTGGCTTACGGTGTTATTTATAAAAACACGATTAGTTAAAACAACTACAAACGCCGTATAAACAGTCTGTCGTAGAGACTACACAAAAATTCTACTTTCTTGGCCCTAATTTCTAGGCTGCAGGTTCTATAAATTAATTATTGAAATTTCTGTTCTGTCTATTGTTCTTTAATAATGTTACCGAATTACAAAATTATATACTTTTTAATATGTATGTTTGGTTGCTGAAAACGGGCTTCAAAACACTATCATAAGCAGCCTATATACGTCCCACTGTAGGGCACAGGCCTTCTCTCAGGGGGAGAGTATGGGCTTAATCACCGCGCGTGCCCACTGCGGATTGGCGATTCCAGGCGCTGACGTATGTGAATAGCTCAGACACTCAGGTTTCCTCACGATGTTTTCCTTTACCGTTAGCGAGTGGTACATTCTGTGTACTAAGTATCGGGAATTTGCCAATAAAACAAAAAATACAAATTATTCATCTAAATTTATTTTATCGCCTTCAAAGTAGGCCCCATCGCTATCATACAACATCTCCACCGCTTCACCCAGTCTTCCATACATTTTTCATAGGCTATTTGCGGTATGGCCTTTAGCTCATTCAGCGAATTTTCTTTTATGGCTTCTATCGACTCAAAACGTTTTAGTCGAAGTGGTAATTTTAACTTGGGAAATAAAAAAAAAGTCAGACGGAGCCAAATCAGGTGAATACGGTGCTTGGTCGAGAACTTTTGTTGAATTTTTCGCTAAAGACTCTTTCACTATAATGGCTGTGTGTGATGGTGCATTATCATGGAGCAGCATCCATGAGTTGTGTTGCCACAAATCTGGACGTTTTCGGCGGATACTCTCACGCAAACGCTTCACGACGCCTAAATAATATTCTTTATTCACTGTTTCTCCCTCTGGAAGGAATTCGGAGTGAACCATACCACGGTAGTCAAAAAAAAACTGTCAGCATCACCTTGATTTTGGAGCGACTTTGCCGCGGTTTTTTGGGTTTCGGCTCGTTTTCGAGACGCCATTCTGAAGGCTGTTGGCTTGTTTGCATGTCGTACTCATAAACCCATGTCTCGTCGCCAGTTATTATACGTTTATGCCAGTTATTAAACGTTATACGTTTCATAAAGGTCGGATCCGTAGAAGCTCGGGAAACCATGTCTTCAGCGACATGCTTTCGCTGCGCTTTTTGAACAAAATTGAGGTCTTTTGGAACTAGTCGTGGAACCACATGAAATATCATTTGAAACACAAAATTTAAGGCACACTCTTTGTTCAACAATATTTTCCATTGTAAAAATCGCCGAGGACTCAAAACTATGACCAACAAAAAGTGTAGTTTAAAACAAATTAAATGACAGACCCCGCTCAAATTTTGCGCCCTAAATCAGTACAGTGCTAGCAACATGCAGTAAAAAAATTAAAACGACCTCTTTTACGCGGGTCTTTTTATTGACATATTCCCGATACTTTTTACACAGAGTAGTATTGCTACTAAACATAACATAACATAACATAAACTCACGCCTGTATCCCAAAGGGGTAGGCAGAGACCAATTGCTACTATAACTTTACAAATGGGTATGATTTAAGCTATCATCAATTTATTAAGTTTTAAATGTTTTAAATAATAAGGTTTGTCCGTAAAATAATAGATCTGTCATCAAAGTGTAGTCGCCAAACAATATAAAAACAATTTCATAATAAATCACATATAATCATCGGAATATATTATAAAGTATCAAATAAATAGGTTTGTACTTATTTTAACAGGTTTGTCCTGATATCTGTATAATCAAATTAAGGAAAAACGGTCATTAACAAAATGAAATATGTAACTTAAAAAATTCATAAAGATCCGGAAAAAAAAAATGTTTGCGTACCTATGAATTTAACTACTATCTTACATTAGGTACTTGTATGCTGGTTGTACCTATTGTTGTTTTTAGGGATATCTGCATCTGCGGTAGTCTTATTTACACTCTGTAAATATTTATTAATTAGTAAGTAGTATGAATGTATTAGAATAATAAATGAAACACAGAATTACTTAAAATCATAATAATAAAATTACTTAATACCAATCATAAAATCTAAATTGTACCTAATTGTAGGTAATTGGCAGTAACCGAAGTAAAAAAATAAATTGTACAGAAAAGAAACGAAAAAAGTAAGTAATTATTGAAGAATCAGCGCTGGTTTTGCTTTAGAGGGGCGCCCTCTTTTCCTTTTTTGGCCGATAGCCGTGTTTCGCTTCTGGTGGGGGGTTAGCCAGTTTTAATCGAATGGCTAACCCCATAATATGTTTGCACATATATTCCTTGTAAAATGTAGGGCAGTTGCATTTCCCATGCATCCAGTCAACATTGTGGGGTAGGCCCACTTTCCATTTGTTAAACCATTGGACTTTGTAATCATCAAAATCAGTCCATGCATTCTCAAAGTTCTGTATTTTGTCTGCCTTACCAGCCGGTATTTCGTAATGTTTAAAAGTATCATCGCTGTAAGTCAGTGTTACTTCTTTAGACAACTTTGCCCATTGGTAGGCTTCTGTCCAGTCTCTTAGAGTCATCGTTGGTAATGTCGCAAATACTATATTGACAGCTAAAGACCATCCATTTACGAACTCTGAAGCAACTGTCAAGAATCGAGACAGTGGGAAACGCTCACGAAGCGTGTATTCATCTTTTATTACTCGGTTATGTGATTCCAAAGCATTATTAGTCGCTGGAGAACCATACCAGTTACGGTTTTGTAATTCGTAACGAAAGTATTATTTGTAGAATTGAACGAAATTATTTGTAACTACTATACTGATGACAAAATAACAAAAAAATAAACTAATCGCAATCTGCGGACGATAAAAGATTTATTTGATGACAGATCTACTATTCTGAGTACGGAGCGGTTATTTCTGGAATAAACCTATTATTTTGAGAACAAAGTTTTTATTCAATGGATGAGCTACGATTATGTTGATAATCCATCTCTTTTTCTACGTAAATATTGATATTAAT
Organism: Yponomeuta evonymella; assembly: GCA_963969515.1. Lineage (NCBI taxonomy): Eukaryota > Metazoa > Arthropoda > Insecta > Lepidoptera > Yponomeutidae > Yponomeuta > Yponomeuta evonymella. The sequence goes on from OZ018346.1 coordinate 11,315,839, forward strand.
TTGGTAATTTGTACCTGGCGACACTTTTTATTTTTCTGAGAATGAAAATATTTCGTGGCGATATACCTATTAATTAGATAATACAAGTTGATGACAAATATAAACTTTGATGACACAAAATAATAGTTCCCTTTACAAATGTACATAACTTAGAAAACGAAGTCATAGGTACATGCCCGCACTGGGAATCGAACCTGGGTCTCTCGCTTCCGAGTCCAATGTTTTACCCACTAGGCTTCCACCGCACCTTCATATAAGGCACTTAAAAAAATATTTAAATCAGATTAACTAAATGCATTGAGTAATATGTGAATAACAGATTATTTAATAACAACTATAAGGCAATGCATGTCCCAAACCGTTGCGCCCAGAAGAATGTTAGGTATTTTGTACAAGAGTTCGTTCTATAACGTAATACTCTACGTTAATGCTAATGCAATAAACTGAAAGGAAATTTCACCCATAAGGGTGTTAGGTAAGGGATGAAAATGTGTATGGAATATTTGATACCGATAAGAAATCCCGATATCGATACCTACTTGGATTGCACTGCATAGTTCATATTTCTGTTTTAGCCGAGGCGAATTTCAAGGCCTTCGTGGGACTTATTCCTGATATTCCCGAGTACATTTTGGAAGATGGGCAGAAGAAGCAGACCTGGATTCGAGTATCAGGTCTTATGAGTGACTTCTTGTCAACTTTACTAATATTGCCTGTAGGTGCTGCAGTTTCCTTTTGAAACCACTATAATTTTTCCTGAAAATATTCTGCTTGCTTTATTTTATTCTATTTTAAGGACAATGTGGACAGCAACTGTAAGGCTTATGTCTTGAGTGGGTTCATAAAAACCCTCGAAAGAATTCACTGGAGAAAAACTGATGTGTTATACTACATGACTCTAATTCATACTCTCGACCTGCTTTGTAATATGACGCAGGAGAGCTATTCATATCATATTGATTCAGGTTAGTACACATTTATGTGCTGACGTCGTAAATCTTTAAAACCTATAATAATAAAAATAATGTTTTTGCTTTGGCAGTTCTCTCGAATGACGTCCTGTACGGATCCGACTCAGAGTTTATTGAGATAATAGAGAAATACGCAACGAATATCTGCCAAGAGTTATTGGTTGCGCTGAAAGCCCTTGCGGACGCAAACGAGACGAAAAAACAGAGTGGTCTATCGTTGGAACTCTTCTGGCGCGTGGCAACAAGGGCTGAGTTAGAGAGAGAACCGATGTTCAGCCTAGCGGTGAATCTATGGATGTTGCATCAAAAGATAAGAGACCCGCAGAGTAATAAGCTTGCGGTTAGCATCTAATACTTTCTATAATAGCAAAAACTTAACAGATGGCAAAACAAAACCTTATTTAAATACACAAGCTTGTATATACTTCCCACTGTAGGGCCTTCTCTCAGACAGAGAGAGAGAGTATATACTTGAAACCACGCGCGCCCACCGCGGATTGGAAATTTCAAGCGCTTGAGGTATGTGAACACCTCAGACACACAGGTTTTCTCGTGATGTTTTCCTGCACGGTTAGCGAGTGATTTTGACAAGTACAAATTCACAAATGTACGTAGCTTAGAAAACAAAGTGAATGTGCGTTACGGTAACGAACCCAAGACCTCTCGATACCAAGTACCAGAGGTCCTGGGCATGTAACCGGCATGTACATTGACTTTGTTTTCTAGATCGCTATCTATCGATGTGCTACCACCGCTCTATCTATAGCTATAGCATTTGTTTTATATTTACAGAAATCAATGTTGTCCATACTCAACAGTGACCAGACTCAAGGCCGTAGAAGACTTTTGAAGAAATTGGAGGAAAATGCCAAAGCATGAATCAAACATTCCAATTGTATAGCATTTAAACATAAGTTATGGTATTTATACAGAAAATAAATGCATTAATGTATTTGTGCAATAAATGTGACTGAATTATAAACGGGTATAATTTAAAAGCTCACATTTTTCGACCGATCGAGCAGATCAACCTTTATATTTTGGTTGCAAATCCGCCCGTGACGTAACCTCTCAATGGAGTCATCATCATCAACCCATTATGTCCCCACCGAGGGGCACGGGTCTCTTCCCTGAGGAAGGTATAGGCCATACTCCATACTCAGCCATAGTCCACCCGGGTGGACCACGCGGTTATTTTTTTGCCCGTGGTCCACCTTTAACGAAGGTTACTCGTTAGAATGTTAACAAGCGAAAAGGTTGGTGCTTGACTTGACAAAATAGTACTCTCTCCGGCGCGAGTGACCCCAGGGCGCAGGTGTCGGATGTAGTAAGAGCATTAATCGGACATTGTCGCCGGGACACGCTCCACTGCGTGGCTGGTTGCACCGATCTTTCACCTGCGCAACATTGACGCCTATAAAACGTTCTCGATGCGATATTGCCGCGATACTTTCATCCCGACCCGAGCGAGAAAACAGCGTGTCACACTGACGAGCGGCCAACTTTACACGAGCTTCCTCGGGTTTATACCCACTTAAAAAATGTCTAAGCTCGGACTCATGGTATGGACTTCGTTTCTATCGGTGAGGTAGTTTGTCGTGTTTTCTCTTCTATAAGATATTTTCTGCTTTCAGTTACTTGTTTGGGCAATATGCGAATGTGTAAGTGCAGCGTACAAAGAAAAGGATTCCTTCGTCCAGCCGTTGGATTACTCATCACTATTCGAAGGTTTGTACAATGTAACGTAGATAAAGTAGGTAATACACCGTTACTGCCCCTCACCACAGTTAGATTACAAGTAGGCTTCTAGACCAGCACCATTTTCTCCCTCTTTTCGAAGGATTTATATATGAAACGGTTACTTTCAGGGCCCGCTTCGTTGGCTTCAAGTCCTTTAGCCTCGGCAATGCTCAACTTAGAGAAAAGTCAATACCCTCAACTGTTTGACACAGTTGTCAGTAGCTCTATCGACTCCATTCAGTCTCGAGTGGCGCCAAACGACCACACGTTTTCTGCCGAATCCTTCGGCTTTAATCCCATCGCAAGTCAAGGTTTCCAACACCCCGTGAAGTCAGCCAAGTCGGCCAACCGGCCGAGACCTCAGCCCCACTCTTTGCCGCTCCAGCAGCGCCCGCACCTCGCGAGCCCGCTGCAGTATAACATCCAGACCGTCCATGATCCTTATTACAAAGTTTACAAACCTGAAGCTGACGAACAACAACAACAGCAGCAACAACAACCTGATATTTTAGAGTCTCTAAAAAACAATCCCAGTGTCGCAGGGTATTTTAGACCGGCATCAACTAATATTAAAGTCGCTCATCCTTTAAAATATCGCAAAGAAGAGGCTACCGAAAACACCGAAGATGACGATGAAAACTACAAGCCAAACGCTTATATTACAGGGGGGTCCCGTATCCGTCGATACACAGACGGTAGAAAGAGAGATAGTCACAGGACCAGCAGCCACGAAGAAGAAGAGGAAGAAGACCCTTATCACTATAAAGCCGAATATATTTCGAAACCGAAAGCTTTCGACGGTCCGGCCTACAACAGTGCCTACAAAGAAGATAAGGATCCGAACAAGGACTACGAGTATCCTTATGGATCATACGACTCGGGGTATGACCACAAAGAATATGAAAGAATAAAGCAATTGTCTGAACAGCAAGCTGCAGAAATCAAACAAAACCCAGGCAATTGCAAAGAGGTCCTCAAGGACGGAATGAAGTGCGTAACGTGCAAAGACCCCAAGACTGGCGGTAACTACGAATCGTGCTCTTACGTCACCGAGCCCAAAAACAACAAGTACGCGTATTCGAAGGAACGCAAGTTCGACAGTAACGACGAACCCGATGAACCGGAAGTTGAGCAAAAAGACGACACCTCAGCAAAGCCCGCTAAATATGAAGCAGAGAAAGACGACGAAGATTCCCCGAAGCAGTACGCCAAACTGACCAGCTCTTCTGAGCCGTCCGGAAAAGAATATAGCGGAGAGGCCGATGGCTCGGGAGACAAGTACAAGGGATACTACGTCCACTCTTCGCGACCAAAGACCAGTGCGGCGCTGCGGGCCGCCCATGATGGTGAAGGTTCCGAGGAGGAGAAAACGGACTCTTTGTCCAAACCATATAACTACAAACAAGCTTTACCTGGCTTCTATACTGAAAATGAGCCCAAAAAAGACGTAGAGCACGTATTAGCCGAATTCAAGAAAAAGGATCGTTCATCTTGCAAACAGGTCCAGAAAAATGGTATGACATGCTTCCAGTGCATAGATAAATCTGGACTGAAAAATGAGGAATGTATGTTTGTATCGGAATCAGCGCCACAAAGAAGCCACCTAGCTTACCAAGAGTTGAAAGAGTTTACTTCCAAGCCGGCAACTATTAACGGTAAGGCTGAAGAAGCTGAAAGCCAAACTGTCACTACAAGTGCTCCCGCACCAGCGCAGAAATCAGCTGCATACGTCGTTGCAACGACTGGTTATGGCAAAAAGCTGAAAAGGAAAAAGGCTCCCCAAGGGACGTTGGCAACAGCGGCTACCAACACCGTGACGGCTGCAACGCTAGCAAATCCTACGCAGCAGCCCACAAGGTCGCGGAAAGTTAAAAGGAGCGAACAGTCGGAGGTTGAAACCGCTGCGGAAATTGTCGACGAGACCAACATAGCAGCCCCCGAGGAGTTCGCCGGCGCCGACTCGAAAGGCGCGTTCTGGGCGGAGACTCAGCCTCGGTACAGTGCGTCCCTGGGAGTGACCCTGCCGGAGTTCATGCTTGCCCGCTCCGAGCACGAGGCATACTTTGACGAAACCGTCGCCAGCGCGTAAAAAAAGCTGAGGCTGGAACCCCGTTGTTAGCCAACATAACCACTTAATAGAGCATGTCCGTTGTACAACGCTTCTTATAAAATAAAGCCTGGACAAAAGGTAACGGGTGTTTGTTGCGTAATAAGATTTCACACTTAGACGTGCTGCAAATCAGGCATAAAATGTTTCAAAACAAAGCATGGAAAGCAGCAAAACGACATTTTTCTTTTTTACCAAAGTTATTTTAATGGAGCGTGCGCTTTGTATTACTCAATAAACCGCAGCACAATACTGAGAAAAATTATATGTATGAGTATTTTTTTAATTGTTAACTAGTTTTAGATGTTGTGAAAATATATCGATGTTATGTTCCTTACTCTTTTATTTAAATAGGTACCTAATAGAGTTAAGAGCCACTAAGAGGAATCAATTACTAAGAAAAACTAATACTTATCTCAACATAGAGACGTACGGTGTTATTTATAAAAACATGATTCGCGTAAAACACTCCTCAAACTCAGTTTAAATTTGGTTTAAATAGGCTAAATTGCATTTGAAAAGTGTTTTATCGAATCAAGTTTTTATAAATCAGACTGCTAAAGTTCAAAATCTCAGACACGTTAGGTATAAGTAACGTCATCGAATCAGAAATGTTGGCATGAATTTCGGTCAGCGTTCTACTTGTCAATACGATTGTACTGGTCTGTTCTCTATTTTTACTGGTAATTGTCCAAGTCTCAACGTCACGAAGGAACGGACCAAGATCGCACGCGCCTACCAGGCGGGGAGAGTAATTATTCCGTTGTTTTGTACACAGCAGTAGTGCACTGCTCCGGAAATTATAGGAACGCTCGCAATTTGCCGGCCAGTAATAAAGTTCGTGTTAACCGCGCATCTGTTTCGCGAAGCTCTATACGAGGATTCAGTGCGAGGCCCGGTGGTGGTGTTCGATATTAGAATTTATTGGCAGTTTCATAAATACACGACTAAAATGGTAAGTTTGTTATCCCAGTTACCTACCTACTACTTTCCTGAAGTAAGGAGTAGCTTCTAATTGTACATAAAAAATATATGTTCGAAAGCTCTTCAAGAAAATAAAGTGATAGCGTAAAATCAATATATTTTTACCAATAATCGAGTACGTTCTTATTTTTGATAAAAGTTATCCTGGCCGAGACGTGCCACAATAATCTAGCGATCTGATTTATGACTTTGTTTCAATTAGAATTTTAAGGTCAGTACCTAAGTAATGATGAAACATGAACGCTGAACTACATTTGAAATTAATTCCGATCATCAAACGATTTCTTGTCGCTGTGCCAACAAATTCACGGAATAAAAAAACCGGGTGTAATGCGCAGATTGGCGAGTTACATGATTATGCTTTTTTGTTTCCATCTAAAATAAAACGGCTCGCATTACAAAAAATGCCCAATGTTATATTATGTTGCATGGACTTAAACTTAAGATATTTTCTATGGGATGCCGTCCATTTCCGCGGTGCGTCAGCTAGGCTAGCTGCAGTCTATAGTCATCGATCAGACATCGATACATTTACACTATCAAACCGAATTCGACTCTGTGCTTTTAACATAAGATCGACTCGTAATGTTGGCTGTATTAAAACACCCGACCAATGTTTTACCTACATGTAGTGTTATTCGTAGTGGCTCAAATTAGTATTTTGAATGACGTGGGTCAAATCAATTAAAGTACCTATTATTTTTCTCGATTTAGTATCCGGTAAGTCAAGTAGGTACCTTTAAAGTAAGAACTTTAAAATTTCCACTGATGAAAGGCTGACCTGTCTGAATGATAGATATTTCTTTACATGGTAAAAAAAAACGCCAAATGCGAGTCGGACTCGCGCACGAAGGGTTCCGTACCATTTTCACAGAATACTGTAAATATTTCAAAAGTCTACCTGTTGCCGTTATTAATATCGAGCAACACGGCAAAAAATACGTTTGTTGTATGGGAGCCCCCCTTAAATATTTATTTTAAACTGTTTTTAGTATTTGTTAATATAGCGGCAACAGAAATAGAGATAGATAGAGAACACTTTATTGCACAACCAGGTGAAAAATATTACAAATAGTAAAATACATCAGCTGTAAAAATTTCAACTGCCTAGCTATCACGGTTCATGAGACACAGCCTGGTGACAGAGATACAGACAGACACAGTAAAGTCTTAGTAATAGGGTCTCATTTGGCACCCTTCGGTTACGGAACCCTAAAAATAAATAAGATTATAATAGTCTGTCTTGGAGATTCATTAAGAGATTTCTTTAAATAAACTAACATCCTAACAGTTGCTAGTCAGTATATCTATGAAAATATTATGTACGTTAGGAAAAATATCAGTAACTATAAAACTGTAGGTACATCCTTTATGGGGCATCTATCTATTAATTAGAAATTGAACAATGAGAATTAACAATGACACGAATTAACAGAGACGAGTAACCGACGACGCGATCTCCGTCTCTACTAACCATGATTAAGCTCTGCGAATCAAAGCGAAACATGGTCGGACTCTCTGACAAAAATTCAAATACATAAGTGATTCCGGAATTAAGTTTATGACATCACAAACATGGAAAAGCACGTAGACTGAAGCTATTTTACGAATGTTCGGCGGCTCCCAGTGGCAATCGAACCCACAACCTCTGTCATGGTAATCAGACGTGGATACCGCTAATGAATAAAATCTTTGCATGCAGAGGCTTGATTGGTTTGTCACGTGTGTCACGGAAATATCAATACCTTGGATGTAATTTCACTACTAATACTAATATTAGCCAATTTAGCCTTTAGCCAACTTGCGTTACTTTTGCTTTCTGTGCTCTGAAGGTAAATTATGCTATTTCTTACAACTTAAACGTTTACTAAGTCGTTATTTCTGACTTATTGTCATGAATTGTTACCTACGCAATTTAGACGTCAAAAAGTTGACGACGACGTCAAGTAACTATATTACTTGTGTACGCCAAAGTTTTTTTAATAATCGTAGTACCTATTGATGGGATTTCATTTATTGGTTCTCTGCTCTGCGAAAAAAGGGAGCTTCCCTACAAAATTCCTAAAACCCCTTTTAACAATAGTTTAGAGGGGTTTTAACAATTAACAACAGTTTAAACAGGTTTCAGCTTAATTTAAGTTAACGTACCTGTTTTATAAATTTAAAAGCCAGTTGGATTACTAAATAAAATCACATGTATCGGAGTAAAGCATCACATTGAAAAAGCAAGCCACTGACCTCTAAGCGCGTCTAGCCAACGCGGCCCTCGAGACGAGCAGTTCGTCGACCCCGTCATGTGGGACAGTAGCATAATATATAATATACGCAGCGTAGGACGCCCACCAGCTCGCTGGACCAGCCATGTGAGGCAGATTGCTGGCAGCTTCTGGATGATGAGGATGACCAGCCATGTGAGGCAGATTGCTGGCAGCTTCTGGATGATGAGGATGACCAGCCATGTGAGGCAGATTGCTGGCAGCTTCTGGATGATGTGGATGACCAGCCATGTGAGGCAGATTGCTGGCAGCTTCTGGATGATGAGGATGACCAGCCATGTGAGGCAGATTGCTGGCAACTTCTGGATGATGAGGATGGCCGAGGACAGAAAGAAGTGGCGTGCTATGGAGGATGCCCAAATGCAGCAGTGGACAAGTACGGGCTGACAAATATATATAAGTAGCTGATCCGGCAAACTTTGTTTTGTTAATCAGCCTACGACCTAGTCTCAGACCTGGCATATACAAAAACCGGCCAAGTGCGTGTCGGGCCACGCGCAATGTAGGGTTCCGTAGAAAGAGTTTTTTTATCTGCTTTACAGAACTAACAACTTATCGAAGACATTTTCAATGGATTTTGTACGGAATTTTACTTTTATAAGTTGGTTGCCTATTACTCGTTAACTAATAAAGCCTACTTAGCCATGATACTTTTCGTGTCAAGTTCATTATATGTGCTACTACCCTGAATTTTTTCACGTTTCTACAATCAACCGTTTAGCCAGGAGAGGGGGGGGGGGGTCACCCTACTCGGACACAAAATTTGCGATTTAAAGCTTCATATTTTGCAAACGGAACCCTGAATCGAAAAATGTTCTTCCTGCACCCACAATATTCTACTCAACGACCAATCCAACGATACCCTACATGATGGGGTAGACGAGACAAAAAAAATCATCCCCACTTTCCATGTTAGGGGAGGTAGTTAAAAAAAATATCCAACATTTTATTGTTTAACTTTGTCGGCGTGATAAATATGTATACACACACCAAATTACAGATTTCTAGTACCACCGGTCTTTGCGCTAGGCCGCGGACGGACAGACAGAGACAGACAGACAGAAACAGAAATGGCGAAACTTAAGGGTTCCTTGTCGGACTACGGAACCCTAAAAATTATAAAAATCAGTGAAGCGACTTTTATATATTAGACTAGCTGACTCGGCAAACGTTGTTTTGCCATATTATTTAGCCTACGACCTATTCTCAGACCTACCAAATATACACAAAAAATTTCGTAAAAATCGGTGAAGCCCTATCGAAAAAGTTCGATAACAAACACTGTTACACTAGATTTTTATAGTATTTTTAATGGCTCGCGATGCTCATAGGTACATAGTAATATTTTACCTAATAAATAATCGCGGTTAGACCCGTTTAATATATTTTTATACTAGCTGTTGCCCGCGACTTCGTCCGCATGGTAATTTTGATGTGTATTTTTCCGGGATAAAAAATAGCCTATGTGCTAATCCAGACTATAATTTATCTCGGTGCCAAATTTCATCCGGATCCGTTCAGCCGTTTTCGCCTGAAAGAGTAACAAACATCCATCCATACATACAAACTTTCGCGTTTATAATATTGGTAAGGATACATATTAGAGAGATAAGCGAACTACTGACCTCCAGGCTGGTCTAGCCAACGCGGCCCTGGAGCTGGACGACGAGCAGTATGTGGACGTGCGCAGCCTGCCGTTGCGGCCGCCGCAGCCGCTGGTGCCTCCGGCCGCGCCCGTGCGCCGCCCCTGGCACCCCGTCATGTGGGACAGCAGCATCATCGGCGTGCCGCCGCCGCAGCCCCAGGAAGATGACGAGGTTTGTGGGGCAGTGCCAGAGGAAAAACCGCTTTCCAGCATGGGTAGTACGGCGACGGTAGTCGCGCGTTTTGTATGTCAAAAGTAGCGACTTTCCAGTATTGTCGTCTTTCGAATTGTCAAAATCTGTCATTTTAGTGCCACAAAAGGAGTGACTCGCGCTATCGTACTACCCGTGCTGTGCATACAAAAATGTACGCCTTTAAGGCTGCTATTTCGCTCGCACGATATAAAATGTTTAATTATTGTAAAAAATATATACTTTTGATGAATGTGGTCCGAGGGTTTGATAGATAATAAAATTACGAACATTTTAAATAAACTTTTACTATGTACAGTATAAGACAAAATATGTCTTTAATGTGCGTAATTTTATCTATCAAACCTTCAGACACAATTGAATCGTGTGATTTTAAAACAACACAAGTCACATGTGTTTTTAAAATAACACTTGCCCATTTTTTTTTATTAAATTATTTACACCTAACTATTGATTTACATTAGAAAAAAAAATTGTAGTTTATTCATACAGAAATCAATATAATATGCTAAAATATTGCTGTTGTAGATATTAGTATTTGAATAAAACAGTTTTTTCTATTTCCTGCAAAGTTCTAATGAAAGGACATGTGTCGTTTTAAAATCACACGATTCAATTATTAAAAATGTTGGAATGTGCGAGCGAGACAGCATGCGAAGTGTAAGAGCAACGCGCACGACGCCGGCTATAGATCGTATACCAATTTGTTTACTTCAGAACATTGCCCTAGATATGGGGGGGAGCCATGTGGGCCACGCTCACCCTAGATGGTCTAGTGTCCACCCCAGGATGTTGGGTTACTGCATACAAACATTGGAATTTTAACATCAATCACGCTAATAATCTTTTGATTCGATTCGGGAACACTAATGGTCAGTTTCTGAATTGAGAATTTCGCTAAGTAAATAGTTAACTGCAGCGCTGTCTCTTCGAATTTCTCAGAAACGAGCGTGACAGAACGTTACTTAAGTAATTACTTAGTGGAATTCTCAATTCAGAAACCGGCCCTAAGATTGTACAAGCATATCATAGTAATTAGTAACTACTATCATTGGATTATGCTACAATCTATCGACACGTCTCGTAAGCGATAGCCTGTTTAGTTCAAACCCCCGTCATATTCACTCAAGGTTGTTATTCCCATAATCACAAAGCAATAATTTGAAATAAAACATTTCTTACCATATTTAGGTGTAAACATAATATTATGATCAAGTCGTGAAACGATCGACGTGGTTTCACTTGAGATAAAACACTTGAGTAGATGCACTTAAAGAGTGGCAAGAACCAAATCTTGAGATGTAAGATATAGAGATAAAATATTGAATAATCTATGAGAATCCCTGGTTTCCCATCTCACGTTACAGTAACACTTAACAGCTGTCACTTGTTTCTTGTGTATTTACTTTGGCCAGGTGTTAACAACAGATTAACAGATTCTGAATGTACGAGAAACCGGGGGTATATATCCTTTTTCTATCCCACAATGTTATTTGGCACGTTAAATCTACAGGATGACATTTCATTAGTAAATTTTTACTGACCATGACTTAGAAAAATATTATGACACAAATAAATTGCGATTAAAAAATATGCCCAAGCGTCTTATGGTCAGCGCCGACCAACTCAATTGTTCTTTGTTTTGTTCCCACGTATTTGAGCCCTAACGTGTCTGGCGCGCCGTATTTAACAATCAGCGTGCTCGTCAAGTTTTTTCGCTATGGCGGCGAACCTAGTTTGGTAAAGAGGAATGAACATTTTTTTTTCTATCTCACAACCACTAACCTCCGTGGTGCCTTGCCTACTTTACCATGGAGGTACGCGGTTTCAGCAGTTAGATTAATCATTTAAATGAATCTGAGCTAGAAGTTATAATGTTGGTAAAAAATTGCAATGGGACAGTTTTTCAATGATGAAAGGAACTGTCAAACGATTTTTGTCTGTAGAAATTGAAGTAGGTACTTATACCTGGGTTATTAAAAAATGCCGACGACCACTTCCAAAGTTTTGCTTTTGCATTTACCTCGCAATTTTTATTGGATTTTTGTAATAGAAATGATGCGTTATTGTCATTCTATTACGTTATTGTTATCGTAAATATGATTTTGTACATATAATAATAATAAATAATAGTATATTTTGACATTTTGACTTATTATTTTAATCTAATTCAATTTTTGCATGCCTAAGAAGGTGAATTGTGAAGAAACTTATTTATATCTTACCAGCTTTAAGTAAGTACCACTTTTCGTGGAAATGAACGATGTCATTTCGAACTCGTTTTTATGAGCTTTTGAATATTCTGCGGCAGATGGCGCTGTCGCCGGCCCGCGAGTACCCGCACAAGCAGCGCATCCGAAACCTGCGCCGACTCATCGAGCAAGGCAAGGTCAAGCCCACCTCGGAGACTCTCATCTTCTTCCTTTGCAACAAGTTCGCCGTATCGGACGAGAGGAAAAGCAAGATTTCCGTCTGATGAACGCATCACGATTCTCATTTAAATTGTCTACTCTCTCAAAGCTAATAAATTATACCGGGTCTTACTATAATTATCTTTCGGATGATAAGGGTTTTTAAATAATATAAAATAGGTTTTATATGAAAATCTAGTTTCGTAGCTTTAATTGATGTTATCTTAGATCATAAGAAATTATTATTTTCAGTGCCCGTCGCACTACTGAAAATTAGCTTTAGCTTTGTGTAACATGAAGTGAACTCCCATTATGATCTGATTTGTTACAAGCTTTGCTTACGATGTCCCGTAAGAGTATTGTTATGTCGAAGCTGTAGTTAATACGGATTATAATATAATGAGATAACATGAATAAAATTGCCATTTAAAAAGTCAAAGTTAAGTAATTACATATACTTTATATTCTTCATAAAAATTATCTACACACAAGACTTTATAAAACAAATCGAGTTTCTCAAATAACTTAAACAAAGAATTCAAGATAACTTACTGTTTACAAGTGTGCAGCGCGCCGGGCCGGGAGCGTGAGGCGCGCGACCATTCTAATTCAATTATTAAACAAAATCATCTGTTCAAATTTAAACGCTACCTATAAACTAACGAAGCAGTCCGAATACCCTCGTTAAATAAATTAAAAAAATATAACTCTTTCGATAAAAGAAAGTTAAGAGATTAGGGTCGTCACTATGATTCCACAGTTAGTGCACTAGGTCCATGGAGGGCACTGAGGTGAGTGTGTCCGGCGGACGCGGGCGCTACGTGGCGGGCGGCGGCGCGGCGGGCGCGGGCGCGGGCGCGGGCGCAGGGGCCGGCGCGGGGGCGGGCGTCGCGCCGGCCGCGGCCCCCGCGCCGCCCGCCGCCCCCGCGCTGCCTGCCGCCGGCGCCACCTCCTCCTCCTCTTCTTCTTCGGGGTCGAACTTCAGCATCAGCTGCTTGAACTGCGGACAAACACCAGATCTTAGTTGGTTCGGGATGACCAGTTTTTCGTACACTAACAATCTGTTGTCAGCTGCTGTCAGTTGCTTTTTGTGCATTTTGGCCAATGGGGAACATGCGTCTAACTTAGATTAGAGTGACTTTGTCTTTATATCATAGAAATCATATAAAAACGTAGGAAAATTTAAAAAATAAAATAAAAAATATATATTTTTTCGCGGTCTTCAGATTCACAAAATATGCAAAAAATTAAGTTACGCTAATAACATAAGACTTATTAGATTTCGCTTTGTCATTGAATTCTGAACGTTTTCTTATAAGGGTGTAAGTGTATAAAAACATTATTTTACGAGATAGCTCAAATATTGATAAATGCTTCATACATTATAAGCGTTACGTTAGGTGAGGTTATAGATTACGTCACTCACGTCATAGTCTAAGTTCGATTTGTATGGCGCGTTTTAGTGCCACGTGATTATATTGACTTTTCGACTGGTTATATTATAAAAAGTATTAGTCGCAGAGAAAAGTCGCAGAGTGCCCTCTCCTATTCTATTAAAACATTTTTAGTGCAAGTTCTCCATTGACAGCTGTCAACAGTGGATTAACCGATTTTCAGTTTGCGAAAAACTTGGGTTAAATCCACGAGGAACATTATTTTTCGACACAACTATTGAAACTATCAGTTTACTACAAGGGAAGTCAAATCCTTGAAAATAACCAGTTATCTCGGAGGAAAAAGATCTTCACAGACAACTAGTTATCTCAGTTATCTACAAAGAAGAAGGAATAATTAGTAATTTGTTTATTTAATACACTCTCCTCAGCCAAGTAGTCTTCGTGGTCACTGCAGTAACTTTTTGAGTCTGAGCTTGTTAATTTCCTCATGCCGGGCGTATGCCTAACTACTCTCTGACTTCAATTACTTTTAAGGCCTACTGGACAAATTTTAAGGGACTTGTCGCAAAAACGGGTTCGGTAGGTCAGTCACTTACGGCGCTAATAGTATTGTTGCGAAAAACGTTTTTAGCATAAATAAATTATAATGCTACTTAATTGGCCCTAAACTGCAGGTTCTATAAATTATAGTAATTGTAATTTACAATTTTTACTATTATTGAAAATTTTGTTGGTCACTTTTTAAAAAAAGGACATACTTTCATTTTATTATTGGGGCGCTAGTTAACACTTTAGGAAGTTACTTATGATCAATCTTTCCTAGGATATGGAAAACATCAACAACGATACATAGTGCACTTACAAAAGGAAGTTATGCCCATTTTCACCAAGGTGGCTTTCCTTGGTAAGTGCACTATGCATTCCTGTTGATTTTTTGTCATCTAAATCTTCTATACTAATAATAAATCTGTAAGGGTCGGTCATGGAGTAAGTTAGTTTGTTTTCAGAGATATTGTGTTTATAGGCTCAATATATGATACTGAAACTAATTTCACGATTTTTAGAATTTTTTTCTGTATGTGTGTATGTATGTATGTATGTTCCTCCATAACTCTTAAACCAATTATCCGAATTTGATGAAATTTGGTATAAAAACATATAGACATCTGGGACACAGGATAGGCTATTTAAATTCTAGCTCCAGTTATGATAAGACGTGGCCCCCATACAAATGTTGCTTCGTAAAAATCGAAATGTACGCGAACGGAGTCGCGGGCACAGCTAGTAAATAATATAAAACGTAATATTTACAAAATAAAAGTTTCGTGGCACTTACTTAAATTTTTGTCGGAATAGTCCGACCAGGTTCATAGGCAGACTAGCAGTACTAGCCGCCTAAGCCGCGAAGTACTAGCTGTCCCCGTTCTTTATTCACTGAGCTACATATTATGGTATTCTAAAATTTTATCCCGTTATCTGTATCATCTTATTGTTTTTCGTTCTTATATAATTTGATCCCTCGCGAGTTAGTGTATTTTCCACGACCGGCCGCCCCTATTATCGGGTCGCCCTAGGACTGGGCCTAGTTGGCCTCAAGAAAAAACGGCCCGCGACTGTGTTAACCCTTAACCAAACACGGGTATTCTAAAAACAGAATGTATTGTTTTTAGGACAATGCCCATTAGCATATAACAAAGAATGAAGAGCGGCCCGTACCTCGAGGTAGTCGTCGACGAGCCGCCGGCGGCCCTTCTCGTCGAGTTCGTCGTCGAGCGTGTCGTGGGCGAGCTGGGCGATGGTCGCCTTCGGCTCGAAGACGGGCGCGTGCCGCCGCGTCACCGCCTTCTCGTACACCTTGGCCGCCTCCGACGGGGAGTACTGGCTTATCTTGCTGCGGGGAGGCGGAGAAACAAAATGGTTTTATTCAAAACCTTTTGCGTTTGCATTTACGTAATGAGATGATTTATACAGCGTCCAGTGGCACCTTCACTCACACTAGATGGGTGAAGAGACCACTTGGACGCTGCAGTGCCTGGGACACTGTCCGAAGTGACTGTGAAAAACGTTGTAGCTAACTACTGCATCAGAGCATTAATTCCATCTCTACGGGTCTCATTTTATCGTCAAGTCAACCTCAAACACCACAGCTAAAACATTAACTAATTATGATTTTTTGTTTTATTTTCATTTGTGTTACAATAATACATTCTTTTGCTGTGTATAATTTATTCAATGTTGTTTTTATATGTGAACGTATTTTGTGGATAAAAAAAAACACGTATCTTTTAGCTCATATCTATCTCTTATCTTAATAGATGTAACACAAATTAAACTAAAACAAAACGATAAGGAAAAACTTAAACACAAAAATAATAGTAATACAATCGTGTGAACACACGTGCTACAAAAAAAAAAAGGCTGCATCCCAGCAAAATGCTAGCCACAGGTGACCAGAGTAAAACAGAAACAATCAGTACCCAACGTATCCCAAAGATCTTTGGTCATACCGTCCGACGCTAGACAGACAGCCTGAAGTATGTAAGTATGATATCAACACCGGTCGCGCGAACGGGTAACGAAGCGGAAAACGGGCACCAGTACGATGGACGGACACTATAAGTGAAGCTACGTAGAATTCTACAGCGGCGGGTTGAAGATGTTGATGTCCCGGGCAGCCGCGCCACTTATACGCTACGCTATTTGGGCCTTTGTTGCTATGCAAATAATAATACTCACGCGTCATGTTAGGAGTTTCACTGCGTGATCGAATCAGGAATGAGGGGATCCGCAGAAGAACCCGAATTACTGATATAGCTCGAAGAATTGCTCAGTTGAAGTGGCAGTGGGCGGGGCACATAGCTCTGAGAACTGATTGCCGTTGGGGCGAAAAGTTCTGAGCTGGCGACTGCAGACCGGACGACGCAGCGTGGGAAGGCCCCCCACCAGACGGTCTGACGACCTGGTTACGGTGGCGGGGAGTCGCTGGATGCGGGCGGCACAAGACCGGGAAGCTTGGAAAACCATGAGGGGGGCCTATGTCGTGCAGTGGGCGTCAAATGGCTGATGATGATGACTCACGCGTCAGTGAGGCCGTAGGACTGCTTAAGGTGCTGCTTTAGCACAAGCAGCAGCAGGCAGCCGCGCGCCTGCTGCATGGCGTCGCGCAGCGGCCGCGTGCTGTCGGGCAGCCGCGCCACCAGGGACTCCGCGTCCTCGTCGTCTTCCTCCTCATCGTCAAGCGGCTTCGCCTCCTCCGTTGGGGCGCCTATCAGGCCCTGGGGAATGTTCATCGGTGGCATTATTTACCCTTCAGGGATTCAGTTGGGTAGTAAAGGCAAGACAGTTGCCTTAAAATTTCTTATGTATGTTGGATTGTGAGAAAAGTATTTGTTGGATTGTATTAATTAATAAAGTAGGGTTGTAGGGTTAGAACGACATCTTTGGATTTCGAAGGATCGTCAACAACTATGTTTATTATATTTGTAGGGTTATAATTTCGTACAAACATATGGTAATGTTAATTTTTATGACCAGTTTATTTCTACTGGGGTGTGTAAACATATAGGTAAACTTACCTCACGAAAAAGCTGCAGAAGGTTGGACCCCGAGGTTGAGATTATGATGTTGATGTGATGAATTATAAAAAGTGGTTCATCTTGAACTTGATATGGGAAGTAACTTAAATTATCAGCCAGGTACAAAATTTGATCCAGCGGCGCGGTCTGAGAAAGGAAATGAAGGCATTGAAAATAAAATTAGACTTATACAAGTTCTAAACTAAGTATGAGCAGGAATAGGGCATGTTTCTCCCACTCACCAGTATCTGTTAAATAGGTCTCCTAAAGAATTATCAGATTGGAAGCCGATTGCGGCTTAGTATGCTCAAATAATGCAACAGTTTTTTTTTTAAATAGACTTACCTCAGATTTCTCGTACGCCAACAATCTGTTAACATACTGTTACCAGAAGTCAGTTATTTTTGTATGCACTGGCCATCTGACAGCTGTTAACAGTAGATCAACAGATTGTTAACATCCGAGAAACTGGGGAGTGCACATCTTTAGGCGAACTTGCACAAATTCTTAAATGCCACTTAAGTCGCCATTTAAATCCACTTTTGTACGAAGAATTTTATTTAAATGCTGTTTAAGCCACATTTAAGAGAGTGATATAAGTGGGCCTAATTGTGATAAAATGTGAAGTAATAGGGGTTAAAGTATGAAATTGCCGTTTTATTGCAATAGGTTCTTTGAATTGACATAGAATCTTCATGGTTTGAGGTTTTCGAATGAAACTTTTTTCAAATGGTTTCTATGATGTTCTTTTTTTAAAAAATGTGAAACATTTGAATATCGACTTTCAATTGTTTTTGTTATTCAATTTAGACAAGAAAGATGGATACTGCGAAAATTCGAGTGATTTTTGAATACGAGTTCCGACGCGGAACTAACGCGGCAGAAACAGCCCGCAATATCAATGCTGCATTTGGAGAGGGGTCTACTAATGAACGCACCGTGCGATTTTGGTTTAAACGGTTTCGTGATGGAAATTTCGACTTAAAGAACGAGCCACGAGGAAGACTGCCCACACAGGTGAATAACGATGAATTAAGAGAGATAGTGGAAGCCGACCCTAGTCAAACTACCCAGGAATTAGCGGCATGGTTTAACGTTACCTTACCCACAATATTGACTCACTTGCGTCAAATCAATAAAATAAAAAATAAAAAAATGGGTGCCTCATAATCACTCGAATTTTCGCAGTATCCATCTTTCTTGTCTAAATTGAATAACAAAAACAATTGAAAGTCGATATTCAAATGTTTCACATTTTTTAAAAAAAGAACGTCATAGAAACCATTTGAAAAAAGTTTTATTCGAAAACCTCAAACCA
Organism: Yponomeuta evonymella; assembly: GCA_963969515.1. Lineage (NCBI taxonomy): Eukaryota > Metazoa > Arthropoda > Insecta > Lepidoptera > Yponomeutidae > Yponomeuta > Yponomeuta evonymella. The sequence continues at coordinate 11,334,474 of OZ018346.1, forward strand.
TGAAGATTCTATGTCAATTCAAAGAACCTATTGCAATAAAACGGCAATTTCATACTTTAACCCCTAATATTTATGTGAAGTATTTTGGTTTTAAGTGTTATGTAAGCACACCTAGGCGAGCCGAACGAAACTATTTCAGCATTCTTTGCATGAAATCCCACGGAGGTTCACTGCCCAACCAGCGCCGCCTCGAATTCGAAATTTTAAAATGGAAGGCTCCCATTGAGTTCGGTGCGGTCGAGCGTTCGATGCACCCGGCGCGGATAGGTGCGCGTTCCCCTCTATAAAAACAACTTACAGAGACATCATCGAACTGCTTGAGCAGCGACAGTATCAGGGCGCGCCGCTGGGGCCTCGTGTTTCGCAGTAGCGAGTACAGGAAGCCGTTTAGCGAGGACGGGAGCTCGTCCTGATCTTTTTTCCTGTGAAATAAACAGAATAAAAATTAAAATTTGAACATACATCATTAATAATTATATTCTGGCTTAGAAGTTACAACGATAACTTTCAGGCAACATGATCACTTGTCGAGTCCCTAAATAGGTTACCCTGTGCTATGGTAACCACTCAAGGAGATCACAAACATGGAAGAACACACATTTTTAGGCCATTTGTATAAGTCTCCAGTGGGAATAGAACCCACCACCTCGGCTTTGTTAGTCAGGCGTGTTAACCGCTAGACTAACGAGGCAGACAAAAAATTAAGAACACAAAACCGAATAAATTTACAAATGGAAGAAACTTAGACAACAAAGGCATAGAAATATTGGTAGATCCGAACATACGTCCTCATGCATGCGAGGCCAACGTTCTAGCGATGCGCTGCCACCACTTCAAGTAAATAAGGCCTTAGGGATTTGTGAAGAGAAAAATAGCATACCTAAACCCTCTAATGATGCCGTCCTTCGAGTTCCTCTGCAGAATCTTCTGCAGCTGGTAGGACAGCTTGATCCCGAGTTGCGACTTCATGTGGATGAAGCCGGGGTATTTCTTGTCGATCTCTTGCAAATGCTTGTCCGCTGTGTGAGAGACCGTGACCTCAGGGTCAGTACTCATCGATATTAAGTACGGGACGATCTGAAAACATATTGGTATTATTAGAGATGCTATACATAGTCTAAGAATAATTAAGGAAAGAGGCCTAGTGGCCAAGTAAACGCAAAGTCATTAAAAATTGCTTGGACTGGCTCCAAATGCGAAAACTACATCAATCGACACTTATTTTTACGACGATCTCGTTGATGTTTTTCATTTCGTGGTTTAATGAACCCGTGAGAAAATTGATATGCCCGATTTTTCAATGGTCAGATGAAACTTAACTGGAGAATAAAACCGATGTTGTCACTGCCTTGTCGTATGATTTAGACAGTCATAGCATGCAATTTATTCTCCTGTTCAGTTTTATCTGACTATCGAAAAATTGGCCCGTAAAGAAATAGATTTATTGTTCATCACTCGATCCAGACCAATCCGGTCGGTGGGAAGACCATAATCCCGCTGGGCCGACAAAATTGTGCAGGCGGCTGGGAAACATTCGACGAGACTAGCAAAGGACCGGACCAGTTGGCTTGAAAGAGAAGCGACGTAGCTGCCCAACAGTAGACTCAATTTATGGACTGGTTAGACAGATATATATCTATCTATAGACTGGAGCCAGGAAATTACTCGTAAGTAGATCTAAACAACAGCACAAGTTTTGATCCTGGTAGGAACTCCTTATATTGTGATTTTTATCTATTAAAGTAGAAAAAATGGACAAAAAACTGCAAACTTAGTCTTTTCAAGTCCTTAATTAACAGAGATTATATAAGTACCTTCCTCAGAGAAGTGACCCGTGCCCCTCGGTGGGGACATAATGGGTTGATGATATAAGTATCCTAAAACCTGCAACTCATGCATTGAACTGGCTTTTATTCCAGACATCATTGTCATCTAAATAATCTTTAATGTTATAGTAGCTTTTTTGGCACAAAGTGTTCTTTACACATTTTTTTAACCGCGTTTCTGGCAAGCTTATTATATCCTCAGGGATCTTATTGTAGAAACGTATACAATGCCCCATAAAGGATGTATTAACCTTTGCCAGTCTAAATTTTGGGAACGAAAGTTTATGTCTATTTCTAGTATTTACATTGTGTTGGCTAACTACAGTTTTAAAGTTACTGATATTTTTCCTAACATACATAATATTTTCATAGATATACCGACTAGCTTTGTTTGAAACCTAGGTTTGATACGTGTGCGCGCATAGACTTAAAGCATCAAATGAAATTAAATCGCCACGTTCATTCAGTTGTCATTATACTACAATGCATAAACAGAATCTAGGCCCTGCGCTCGGAAGGACAGTTTACCTGCACGGGGTGCACGAGCCTTGGGCCAGCAAGAGCTGCACGACCCGCATAGCGCTGCAGCGGCCGGTGCTGCGGAGGACACTGACAGTTTACCTGCAGGGGGTGCACGAGTCCCTGCGCCAGCATGAGCTGCACGACCCGCATGGCGCTGCAGCGGCCGGTGCTACGGAGGACAATGTTAGTTTACCTGCACGGGGTGCACGAGCCCCTGCGCCAGCACGAGCTGCACGACCCGCATGGCGCTACAGCGCACGCCGGTGCTGGGGTGCAGGAACGAGCCGAGAATCTCCTTCAGGTACAGCTGGATCACCGTCGACGCCATGCCGGAGGAGACGTCGCCCATTTCCTTGAGGTTCTCGTGCTTCGAGCGTTTTGACCCTGGTAAGGGACAATCGGTATTAAAGTCCTAAGTATGAATTTTCCTTAAAAAGTCAAAAGGTCATTATGTAAATTTTTATCAGAAATTGAATCAGCCCAGAAATTAGCCAAAAGAATTAAAAGCAGGGACTGAAAAACCCAAAAAATAAGTTACCTTTTGAAATACTGTATGTTCCCTTAAATTCTGAAAACCTGAATTACTTTGGTATCGATATAATAATGGTAGGTGGTATATTTCTGTTTCCGGTTTCCGAAAGGAGTTTATTTGACAAAACTTAATCTTTTAATTGTGTCATCAAACCGAAATCGCACAGCGGTTAAATAAAGGTATAGCCCAACAGATAGAAAATAAAAGTTCGTTCAAGTTCACGTTCAACGTTCAAGCCTCTGGAAGGTTTGGTGGAAGAAATCTCTTAAAAAAATAAGGTCGCCTTTGTACATGCTATTTCTTATGTAATGTCCTGTTTAATGTTTCGTGTGCAATAAGGTATAATAAGTATTCGAATATTTCGATAACTGGTATAGTAATGAAAAACTTTTACCGTTCGCAACCGCTTTCAATCCCTGATCAGAAGACAATACAGCTTTACACTGATAAAGAGCTAGCGTCACTGTCTCAGGCCGACTTGCACCAACGCTATCTGACAGCACTATCTGTTTCTCCAGGATTAAGATCTATCCAGTGAATAAGTCCAAGAATGTCTTACATCATGAAATTTTCAGAGCCATAAATTGTAAACAGCAATTTTATTCGCTTATCCCTGGATACATCCAGTGACTTGGCGCTAGTTGCCCTTAGGTAATACTCACATTCCTTATCCTGCCGGATCATCCTTTGCTCTTCCTCCTGCAGATACATCTCGATGTTCCTCAAGACGTCCGTCTTCATCTCAATCGGCGCCAGATCCGACGTCAGCAGGTGATGGTAGAACTCCTTCAGATCTTCCCGAAGCATGAACTCGTAGTGCCGTACGCATACCGAGCCGAGCGCTTTGAGTGTGTGCGTGACGAAGTCTTCGTCCTCGAGGTTCACGAAGAACATAAGTGTGGCAAAAACTTGTTCCTTTATGTCGCTCTAAAAATAAAGCGGGTGTCATGCATAAGAGTGGCGATGATTAATGGAACCATGGAGTAAAATTTATATATGGTTAAATTATTGCCGAAAATACAAGTGAATAATTAAGTGACAGGTGAAAGACAGGTAAATTTTTGTTTTCAGGCATTTTCTATCCAATTTTAAGTACATATGTAGGATTGTTTAAATTAATTACATCAATTTAGTATTATTTTTATACTACTGCAAAGCTAAAACAAGTCCATAAGTGTTTGCATTTTTACGACCACTTTTTTGTATCAGGTTGAATATGAATGAACTTAAATTGTAAGGGTAAAATCTGCCAATATAAATATGTGTTTTGCGAGCACTTTTCCTCTGAAAATTACGCATAACCATCGTTCCTGTTAGCCCCCGATAACAAGAACCGACGATTATCAGTAATTTGAAAAATGGTACTCTTTTAGGCTTTAACGTTCTATAAAAGGCCGAAGACAGGATACGTCTACCTTCTATGGCGAGTAAAAAGCTCTGCGTAATAAAACGGAGAATCAATTAATAATTATGTGACTTTTTTGCTGGCTCTAACACGACAATCAGTTTCAAAATTTTAAGGATGGGTCGCGTTCAATTCTGTTTACAAAATAGCGATTATTATCGATTCGAAGTTTAGGAATCTATTACAAAAAGAAAATATTTAAAACAAGATTGTTTTTTTTTTTATTTAACCGGTTAAATTATGACCTTGAAAAGAATAATTAAAAACCATTGTTATGGTGGCCCCATCGGGTCATTTAGAATTCTACAGATTACCATGTTTGTAATCACGAATCCACTCAAGATTCAGATATTTTCTGACTCTGATGATAATTATGATACTCACTGGAAGCCCTTCGATAACTTTGCTGTCCATAAAGTCGAAGTACCGCAGTAAAAGTCCAACAATAAAGAGCGAGCGCCGGAACTGCGGCCGCGTGTTGAGATTGCGTGTGTACTCGGAGTTGAGCTGCCAACTCCTCTTCCATTGTAGTAGGACTCCTAGAAATAACGCCTTTTTTGAGTGGCATAACATAAGCAACCTATATACGTCGTTAGGCAGACCAGCGAGCCGATGGGTCGATGAAATTACTAATGCCGTCGGAAAGCAATAGACGAGATTGGCACCGACAGTCCACACCGAAACTCAGAGAGAAAGGGCTTAATCACTAATTGCTTGGTCAGCTATGAAGTATGTGAACTGAACACTTCAGACACTCGGTTTTCCTCACGATGTTTCATCAACGTTTTAAGGGCGATTTATATATTTCGAAGGGGAAGTTTCTATAAAAAAGGACCCAAATATTTATAAATGAAATATCACTCTTTATATAGTACTAAAATGATAAGGCGTTCGAAGTACGGTGCTTGCGCCACTCTCTATCCTGAAAGAAAATGCACAGAAAGATTTTTTAAGAACAATCTTGGGACAAGCCTATATAAAATTTTTGGACCGACGGAGAAATTCTTTTTTATTGGTTAATAAGTAAGATGCAGATGCACCTTCTGAAAATAACCCTGCTGGCGCTCATGCACATAAGTTTACCCAATTCTTAATTTTTCAGATCACATATTAGTTCTATTGTAAGTAATAGTTTTTCAAGTGGCTTACCATGAAATAGCACAGGACTAGCCAAGAAAAGTTGTTGAGTCATACCATGCTAAATACTTTACTAGCTGATATTAAACTACAGTCTGTTTTTTTACCTGCCGAATCAAAAACAGTTTCGAGGCTAACATCCAAATAACAGTATTTTCTATGTTAGAGATGTTTATCTCAAAAGATGAGCTTTATTTTTAATAATTACCAATGACCTGCATTTGACCTACTTAACACGTGACGTCTAATGTTTTAGGAGTAAATCAATTTTAATTCTAGCAACTACAGCTATAGTTGTCAAAATTTGCTAGGGCGATGTTGGAAAATCGATAATTCATTCAGCAACAAATATCGATACCTAATGTTACCACAAACATGTGTGACTTTGTATAATATTTTGTAATTTTGCATAATATCATACGTCTAAAGAACACAGACAGGCAGGCAGATCTATATTCGTGCCAAACTTCGATGCAACATTTGAGTTTGGAAAAAAGTTACACTGTTTTGTAGTAAGTAGGTAACTCTGCGATAGCGTAAGTAAAATGATATCATTGATAGCTGTTAGTCTTAATAGGAACTAAAATAAAATAAATAAGTCAGTTTTTAGAGTTCCGTACCCGAAGGGTGCCTAAAGAGACAGTGTAGGCAGAGCAATAGGGTCCCGTTTCGCCGTGGGACCCGTGGGAATGAGCCGTTTTCAACACAAATTCACAAAGCACTTCAAAGATGGCGCTTATAGGCGTGCACATACAAGAACAGGAACACGTCTGTCAAATTTTGCTTAGCACAGATTAATTTTACCGCATTCCGTTTCTTCTATGGCCATTCCTGTAAGCGCCATCTATGAATTGCTTTGTGAATTTGTGGTGAATACGGCTCATTAAGATAAAACTCATTTTCCATGAGCAACAATAAAAAAATTAAAAGTAAACGAATAGACTAAAAAAATTATGAGCAGTTTGAAACAACTACACAACTTAGGTACATCGGTGAAAATATTAAAAAGTCATACTGTATGTTACTTAAATCAGGCTAGTAAATGTATTTTACTCAGTAAATAATTAGTAACGACGACATACCTTTGTTGGTATTTTTGTTAATAGATCTATGTTTAAACAAAAATATCAAAGCTTTTCAATACATACTGCCCATCCCTATATGAAACTGACGTTTGTTCGTTGCAGCCTATTCACACGACAAACGCAATTGCGCAGCTATACACAGTAAGAGTAGCATATGACGTGACACAGTTAATTATTTAAAAAAAAAAATAGTAGTGTTTAACTTGATGAATCACAAAATAAACGAAAATAGTTTTTTAAAATGACTTTTACTATCGGGAAAAAAAATTAAAAGTCAACTGTTTCAAAACTTTGCATTGCGAATTCACCATGGTAGAGTCGATAGCAGGTCAAACTTAATGTTTTTGTTGTAAAAAGCAAGGGAGCGCTATATAGGAGATGATACCGGATTGTAGCTATATATATTAGTATTAGCTATATATATAAGTAATGACCATGGGACAAAAATCCCTGAATCGTGTAAAAAATGTCCACCAAGTACTTGTCACGGCACGGACTCAACGCATACGGTGTGCGGTCATTTGTTGCCCGGATACGTATGTCACTATCGAGCGCTCAATGCAGACTAAAGTTCGTTGTGTGCGTTGTCGCGCCTAGTTACGTTAGTTCTATTTTTTTCGGCGACTAGCCCGTACTGTTGTCCAGTTCAGTCTCTCGGTGTCCTCGGTAATTTAGGGGACTTTTGTGCGGGGTACTTTTAGTCCTCTGTGTCAATGGACAAAAAAGTACCCGGGGGACAGTACCTCGTGTGCGCAGGCCTTTAGAGTCGTAACTGATGAGCCGGTTAACGACGTACCGATAAGAGTTCGTTCAGGAGGCAATGACGAGCTAACCGTGTTGCAGGATCAGCTTCACTGAGTCTTCTCCAGCTCTATCTTTACTTCCTGACACTATACACTGCAGACTGTAACCAGTTTAACCAAATCTTCCTATAGCTCTATGTTTATTAAAGACTGCAGCACTCACCATAGTACTTATTAAAGGCATCTCTTATGAGTCGGTAGTTGTGCGTGAGCGTGTTGACGATGGCGGCGAGGAGCGCGATGCAGGAGGCGATGATGAGCTGTCCTCGCTGCAGGATCAGCTTCACTGAATCTTCCTCCGGCTATATCTTTACTTTATAGACTGTAGCACTCACCAATAAGTTCTGTTATTAAAGACATACCTGATGAGCTGGTTAAAGACGTACCGATAGGAATGACGACGACCTGTTCTTGTAGCAAGATCTGCTTTACTAAGGCTTAATCCAGCTCTATCTTCGCTATATGACACCTGACACTATAGACTGCAGCACTCACCATGGTACTTGTTAAAGACGTCCCTGATGAGCCGGTAGTTGTGCGTGAGCGTGTTGACGATGGCGGCGAGGAGCGCGATGCAGGAGGCGATGACGAGCTGACCTCGCTGCAGGATCAGCTTCACGGAGTCTTCTTCGAGTTGCGCCAGGAATACCTCGCTCGGGTGCTCCATCAGCGGGACGACCAGCTCCAGCGTGCCCGCCACCGTCGACATTATCTGCTGCTCGTATTGACTCTGCAGGGGGCAGGTTATATATCAGGTTAGAATATTTTTTGTTGTTCATGGAAACTACATAAACATAAATTTAATTGCAGTGTTGATAGTTCGCGACTTTAATTTGCGATAGTTTTAATGTAATATTAGGGTAATCATTATATGTTTGTGTATGAATGTGCATCCTGTGTGACGTATGAAACTGTGGATCTAAAATAAATTTCGTCCGGACAATCATAGGTGGAGACAAGAAAGAAATTAGATGGGTATCATTAATCTACAATCAGTAGGCGTGGATCTCAGCTGTCAATTTAGTTCGTTTGAATTTGAGCCCTATTTGCTTCGGCAGTCAATAGTTTTCTACTAGTTTGCTCGGTGCATAGACGGTGCAAGAAGCTTTTTGTGGTATTCGACATATTTTTTACCAGGTCGAATCTCAGCGGAACTACCAACCAAGTATCCAAATAAGTATTTCCACCATGTATACAGAATACCCCAAACAAGGACATGACAGACCGTGTAGTCATTAGCACTCCTCCTTTCTATTCTATCTTTGATCAAAGTAGACATATGTATAAAAGTACATCGGGGAATCTCAAACTATGGAATTTGTTCTTACCTGACATTTCAAACTCAGGTAGGGTTGTAGCGTCAATGCGTGATTAACTAATAATTGTGGCCTAATTTTTGCGAATAAATGCAGCGTAGAGAGGCACGCTAAAATGCGCTGCGATGACCCACTACCTGCAATGAGAAAACATTACATAATGATACCCGCTATTTATTAATAATAATTAGATTAATTCTGGTTACAAAATTATTTACCATCGGCACTGGTCTCTTCTAGCTGGAGTAAGCTCTCTATAAGGCAGTCAACGATCTGTTGACACGCTAGCAGAAGCGACTTCGGAGGCGCTGTGATAATTTTTGTTGAGTCATCTTTATCTTCTTTCGGCTTGAACAACTGTAGGGAAAACGAGTGACGAACATTGGTGCTTTCATATGCAAAAGAAAGAATTACACGTAAAGTTCTCTAGAAACACGCCTGGCGGGTTTAATGAAGGTTAAGACGGCCCCTCAAGGAGCACTTCCCATACAAACGTACTTTAGTTTTCAATTACAAACAACATGCTGGATCGCAATGAAACTTTACCAATACGTTTAGAGGACACCAATAGAGATTTGATCGTGCTTAGAATTGGAAATAAACTTACCAAAAAAAATTATAGCTGTGTATTAAACTGTAGAGTTTCAATGAAAAGTGTTATGATGCTGTAATTTCTTTTTTATGCTGTTATTTTCAGTTGTAAGCACGAGAAAACCGTGATTTGTGTACTCTAAACATATTGGTACTGTCATTGAGATCCGGCTGTCGTTTGAGAATTAAAACCAAACTAGATTTGCATAGGAATTGCTCCTAATAACCACAGTTCATGAAAAGTGCTTTTCTGAAAGACGTACCTACTGAGCCAACAATTTGCAGTACTTTACTATGGATTACAGTTCGTTGTATATGGCAGAGCCGATTCACCCACCGATTAACAAGCAGGGGAGGCTTTGCTACGCAAAGTTCATCTAGTTAAAGTATAACTTGTAGTTTTATGAAACGCTGCTAAGTATATCTGGCGCACTCTGGGCATGAGCTCCCGATGCGGATTGGCAAATTCTTTCACTACATTGGGCAACTTCATCATCATCATCATCAGCTGTGTATTAAACTGTAGTTTCAATGAAAAGTGTTATGATGCTGTAATTTCTTTTTTATGCTGTTATTTTCAGTTGTAAGCACGAGAAAACCGTGATTTGTGTACTCTAAACATATTGGTACTGTCATTGAGATCCGGCTGTCGTTTGAGAATTAAAACCAAACTAGATTTGCATAGGAATTGCTCCTAATAACCACAGTTCATGAAAAGTGCTTTTCTGAAAGACGTACCTACTGAGCCAACAATTTGCAGTACTTTACTATGGATTACAGTTCGTTGTATATGGCAGAGCCGATTCACCCACCGATTAACAAGCAGGGGAGGCTTTGCTACGCAAAGTTCATCTAGTTAAAGTATAACTTGTAGTTTTATGAAACGCTGCTAAGTATATCTGGCGCACTCTGGGCATGAGCTCCCGATGCGGATTGGCAAATTCTTTCACTACATTGGGCAACTTCATCATCATCATCATCATCATAATACACAGCTGATGATGATGTATTAAACTGTAGTTTCAATGAAAAGTGTTATGATGCTGTAATTTCTTTTTTATGCTGTTATTTTCAGTTGTAAGCACGAGAAAACCGTGATTTGTGTACTCTAAACATATTGGTACTGTCATTGAGATCCGGCTGTCGTTTGAAAATTCAAACCAAACTAGATTTGCATAGGAATTGCTCCTTGACGGGCCGCCTTAAGATCCGGGAGCACTGGACTCGCTCGTGGGTCCATACCCGTGAATTGCTAAGAACACTCCAAGCGGATTCAACGCAGGTTAACACGTATGCGTACTGGACACGGCTCGTGGTGACATGTATATGACTTACAGCTCTGTGCAAACATCCCACAAAGACCAAATCAATGCAGTTCGATCTGTTCATTAGGGTGTAAATGTAGATGGTGTCGATGGTCATAGAGCATCATTATGTTTACATAATAACATTTCCGAAAAAGTTAACAGAAGTTAAGTAAGAGGTCAAACTTACACTATTCAGCAGCTGCTGAAACCACTCCAAGCCCATATCTCTCGACGAGATAACCACATCCGTTATGTTGAGGACTTTCCTCGTGAGCGGGTCGGCGGCGGCGGCCGTCATGTCGAGAGCGCCGGGCCGCGCGGCCGTCGGACACGGACTGAACCACATGTTCTGGAACACTTCCATCACAAGCTTTCGTATTCCCTCCTCATCGTTCACCCGCCGAATCATCTTTACGCAAATTTCGGGAATCTTGGGGAACTCTGGGCATTCTATACAGATGTCTTTTAGGATTTTTATCACACGCTTCCGCACTGACACTCCGGTGTCCTGAAACGTGAAAAATATGATAGATACAAATGTAGACACACAGACAGGTGAAATTGAATTGAAATATCGTACAAGTGATGGTCCTTATTGCTTTAATTTCTTAAAGAATGTTGAGGCCATGGCCAGCCCAATCCTTTGTTCTTTCTATTGTTAGAAAAATTCCATTGCCTGTGTATTAAAGCTATTTCTTCGAGATAACCATAGACACAGAAACGGGACAGAGATAAATGAACTTATAATTAGGATCCAACAGGTATACCGAGATCTCATGAAAAATAGGGAAAATTAAATTCGGAGATGGGCACCCTTGGGAACTCAAAGAAAACGGATCGAAAATTCTTGATAGTGGACATCATGTGACTAAGTATCATCATCATCAGCCATTTGACGCCCACTGCTGGGCATAGGCTTCCCTCATGGTTTTCCTAACCATGAAGAGTTTTGCCATAATCGCCACGCTTGGCAGGCGGGTTGGCGATCGCAGTATGCGGTTGGAATCTCAGGAAAACGCTGCTGCCCGTCTCCTGGTAATGTTTCTCCTTAGTCGCCTTCTACGACTTCTGACTAAGTATTTTATTGCTTGTATAAAATCATGACTGGTGGCGCCGCCCTCAAATAAAAATAAGTTAGTGCAACTAAAACGCCAAAATTAATTTGATTAATTTATTCTAAAAATGCTACCGCTGTTCACAAAGGCATCGGTAAAAATTGGCAGACAACACTTACCAATATCCTGTTGGAGAGCATCTCATAATACTTGTCGATGAGCTCCGGGCGACTGAGCACAAACTTGCCGACTAGGTCGACGGCGGCCTCGCGCACGGCTGTGGATTGGTCGAGGAAGGAGCGGTTGACACCGATCTTCATGTCAGGCCGCGCGAGCACCGACGGGTCGGCCTCCACGATCATCGCTAGGCACTTCATGGCCTTGGTTCTTATAGCTATCGTGTTCTCGCACAGTATCACGAGGATCTGTAACAATATACATACCAACATCATCATTTGCAAGGTACCAAACTAGGTAACCACAGTTCATGAAAAGTGCTTTTCTGAAAGACCTACTGGCAAATTCTTTCACTACAATGGGGAACTTCATCATCATCATCATCATCAGCCATTTGACGCCCACTGCAGGATATAGGCCTCCCTCATGGTTTTCTAAGCTTCCCGGTTTTGTGCCGCCAGCATTCAGCGACTCCCCGCCACCGTAACCAAGTCTTTAGACCATCTGGTGGCCTTCCCACGCTGCGTCGTTCGGTCCGATAACGAACTTCGTTTCCCATGAATACGTTAAGAAGAACTAGCATACCTTGTGCTATCAAGCCGACAAGGGCGTCACAAACATGGAGAAACACTGCGGCCTTTTATTCAATTCATGGTACGTCTCCAGCGGGAGTGGGACGATTAAGTGTCGGCATTTTCTTTTAAATAACAATGGGGAAGAAACGACGGCCTAGTGTATAAACAACAATAGCAGCTTAAAAGTAATGGACTAATCCCTTACTTTACGCACACTAACAACCTGTTAATCTGTTAACAGCTATCAGTAACCCAAAGTGTATACAAAAAAAAATACAACTGACAGTTAACAATAGATCAATAGATTATTATATTAGTGTTTAGGAAACTAGGGATGAAACGTAAAACAGTAATGTTCTATAGAAAATAAGGTGACTAAAAATAACTGACCTTTCTCAAGTATTTGTCGAAACTCTGCGAGAAAGACCTCTTCGACGCCAAGTATTGCGATATCAGCTCGGCGCCGCTGTGATCAATGTAGGACTGCATAACTTGTACTTGGGTACCACCCTGGTACCGAAACGGCCGAATTTTGTCTAAGAAGAACAATTTTCGCCTTTCTATGGTCTTGAACTTCTCTGCAGAGACTATTGCACTGTGTTTCTTGTCCTTCAAGTCCTTGAGAGCGCCATCGCTGTCGTCGTCTTCTGAATCCTCGTCGCTGGTCTCGTCTTTGTACCGCTTCTTAGGCTTATTCTTGGGCCTTTTCGTTGGCGAGGAGCTTTTCGGCTGGACCACCATATCTCGGTACCACTGAGTTATGTAGAAGTGCCGCGCACAGTTCCACGCCTGATCCTTCTGTCCGTTCACTGCGAGGTAGTCAAGAAGCACCCTTTGGAGGAATTCTGTTCTCTGTTCATCTTCGTCTAGGCCTGAGGTCCCATTCTGAAAAAGAAGCAACGACATTCAGATACCTCTTAAGCTTCGGTCACACACAGCGACTAATCGTTGCGAGTGCCTACTCGCCGCGAGTATTCGCTGTGTGTGACAGGCTAGTCGCTGTGTTAATTTTGAACGGAAGAAACGTTTATTCCTTAAATTAAAATTTCGTTGCAATCTTTGTCTACTTACTACGAGCGAGAGAGCGACGAACGGCGACAGTGAAAAGTCAAATGAGTTAAAGTTTGAGAAGAATTTGGTTCGTAATGCAATGGATTTAAGGATATATGTGAAGTATGAACTATTAAAGTAAAGAGACACAATAAGACATGTAGTGAATGCACGAATGAGTGGTTTTACAAAGCGAAATCCTTCATTTGAGCATGGCTCACTCCCCCAGCACAACAGTGACACAGCCGCATTTTGTGGCAAATTTAGACACACCACAGGCTAACTATCTCTCTGTTGTCGTTCATATGTCACTTATCTGTTTGTTTAGTTGCTGTGTGTGTCTTGTTGCTATAATAAATGTATTTCTACTGGGAGCCGCCATACATTTGTACAAATGGCCTCAGTATGGGTGTATTTTCATGTTTGTGACATCTTTGCCTGGTTACCATAGCACAGTTTATCCTAGTTTGGGACCAGGTCAAGTGATTGTATTGTGTGGAGGTTATTCTTATTATTATTTTGTTTGTGGTATGGAATCAGGCATTACTTTGTGGAAATCCATAATAGCATTAAAATGTGAAAATTACTTTGCAAAATTCCGCCAAAATCCCACAAGCACCATGCGGTTAGTTAATGCACCGCCCTCCGTCCCACTTTTTCAAGCAGAAGCACGACACAAACACATCACCACCGACACTAATACTTGTGTGAAAAAATGCGTTGCGACGCGTTTCGCCTCTAACACGAGGCATCCTCAGGCTCCCGTGGTTTAGCAAAGTCATTTTCACATTTTAATATTATTTTGTTTCATTCGTTCGCGAACTCGACACGTGTACTGACATTAGCGTGGCTGGGATCCTTCTCCTCCTCGGCGCGGATGTCGCGCACGACGATGTCCATGGAGGAGAGTTTGGCGCGCGACTGCACGCTGTCGCGCCGCAGCCGCGCCGCCACCAGCCCCAGGTACTCCAGTGACGCCACGCGCACCGACATCTCCATTGACTTGTCCGACATGTATTTCACCTGGTGGAGCATAGAAGATTTAAGTTCTATAGCACTGTCAATTGAAGAAAGGGACTGGGCAATCACTTGCTTCTAGTTCTTACAATAGTGTCGTCCACGCTGTTTCATTCGAGCAATCAGAAAGGAGACGTAAGGGACGGTTTCTGAATTGAGAATTTCGCTAAGTAAATAGTTAACTGTAGTGCTGTCTGTTCGAATTTCTCAGAAAAGAGCGTGACAGAATGTTACCTACTTATGTAAGTATTTACTTACCGAAATTCTCAATTCAGAAACCGGCCCTTGCTTTTTTTTTTCAAATTTTAACTAGTCACTCCACCCTTTCCTGAGAAAAACAGGGCCAGACAGACAGGCAACAAGTGATTCTAATAGGGTGTCGTAATTTCCTTTTGAGGTATGTAACCCTAAAAATGATACATATACAAAAAATATCATCATTTCTCCTTGGGGGAAATGTATTCTTATAGGTTTTACAAGATTTCTAATGGTGCTGGTACTATTTCTTACTAACACCACCAGAATTATTGGAACAGAACATTGCACATTCGCCGGTTTTCAATGTTGTCTAACTAAACAACAAATACAAACATTGATGGACAACTCTAGGCCTATGCGATAATAACGGTACAGATTGTGTCAACCGTTACGTTAACTACAATTTTTATTGCTAGTAAATGGTCCAGGTAATCCTTAAGACTGTTGTTACGTCTTTCATAATATCTCGCTCTCACAATCAAAATTTTTTTGTGTTATAAAAAAAATAGTACACTTCTGATAAATGTAGTCTGGGGGTTTGATAGATAATAACATCACGGTCATTTAAAATACATTTTTGTTTTTCTATTCTTAGGTTTTAATAAAGAAAAATTGTTTCCAAAATTATTAATTTTAAGTATCAAATTTTCTCCGTGAAAAACTAGGTACAGGAAAAGAAAAAAAATGTCCTCATGTCCATAATTTAATTATCTATCAAACTCTCAGACCAGATTTACCAAAAGTATACTCATTTTATTACAGTGCGAGCAAGACAGCATACCAGATGTAACAGCAACCCTAGGGCAATAACAGATTCCAAGGTGTATACTCACCAGCATAGTCCCAAGTAGACTTAGTAGTAATTCCGTTGCAGGCCACTCGGGTTTGTTCACAGTTGTGAGTAGGTCATGCACGAAGTTCTCGAAAAGAGGCCGGAAGTCCACCTCCTCGCTGCGACTGCGGCATTTGTTCAGGAATGAAGTGAGGAAGGTGCCGCCCACACTGATCGCCGCCTCGTACTTAGATATTACAAGCAGGTCCTTGTCCATGTGCTGTGGAAAATAATTTCGCTACTTTACCTTTTCTCAATATCTGTCGTGTTTTAGCGGCCAAATAAATAACAATAGTAAACTCATATCTGTTGTGTTATTTAAAAATGGAACGAAACTTGGCAACCAAGGAGGTAACTTAACAAAGGTTTTAATTTTGAACTGGCTTGCAAATAGAAAACTGTTGAAGGGAAAAAATATTGTTGTTCGTTGTTTGTCATTGATTTTGAAAAGTAAAAAGTTCTTCCTGGGTACTACTTAACTTTAATACGGCGCATTATTTGAGGCATTGATGGACTTAAGTATGTGTGCCTGGGCACATATATGTATATATATTACAATATTAATTGTAATATATATACATAGATGAAAGTTATTACAATGTTAGTTAGTTAGGCCTGAGATTTCCATTGTACGTAGCAAACACTGATGTATGTAAACAAACACCTCAGACACTCAAGGTTCCTCACGATGTTTTCCTTCACCTTCGGAGGTTTCTTTCTGAATCGCGCCAGAAAGGCTGAACGGATCTGTATGAATTTTGGCACAGAGACAGGCTATTTTTTATCTCAGAAAAGTACACAACAAAATTTCCACGCGGGCGATGTCGCGGGCAACAGTAAGGAATTAATAATCGTGCAAATCTAAAAATCACGCCGAGTTTGCCATCTTGAACCATCACAAACATGACATTTGCAGAATCTCATGTTCAGACTGAGTAGCGAACCTTTTTGCTGTCGTTCTGTTCGCGCTCGCCCTTCCACACGTTCTCGGGTAGCGTGACCACACACTGCACCAGCTGCAGCACGAGCGCCGTCAACATCTGGATGTGCTGCTCCGCGTTCAGCTGGTAGGAACGCAGGTTGTGCTTGGAACTGGGGATGCGCGCGATCGACGCCAGGATGTCCTCGAGGAGCAGCCGCCGGTGTTGCTCGTACTTCGTGAAGATCTGGAAGGGAGGCCGCGGCTGTTAGTTTCAAGGCCTAAATGTAGCTCTCCGATCTTGGCTAGCTCAATAACAAATCATGGTTTTGCATGCAATGTACACAGATTAACAATTAGGAATGGGCTACGCAATGTACATCGTAAATGGTTAAATGACAAAGTTTACTTACCAGAGTATATAAAGCCACGCGATATTTTATGTTGCGTATTAAGCGTATAATGGCACCGATTTATACATTTGTATGGAGAACTTTACCATGTGGAAATTGACCGATTTTTTAATTTTGCAACTAGTGCACGCCGAAAAGCCCGGTCAGGACCGTGACTAATACCTAATTTTAAGGCACATTCCCCATGTGATCGTACTGAGCTCACGGTAATGACGAGCTTGAGTGCAGAGAGCTGCAGCTCGCTGGCATTCTCGACGAAGAACGAGGAGACGCCGATAGTGGAGGCGTGCAGCACAGTGGTGTCGGTGAAGTGGTGCGCTCCGAACAGCTCGGCCAGTAGCGTGCCTACAACCTAATTTTGCGGCATTCAAATGTAGCTACAAACAGCTTACGGTAGTGACCAGCTTGAGTGGAGCGAGTTGCAACTCGCTGGCATTCTTGACGAAGAACGAAGAGACGCCGAAACTGGAGGCATGCAGTACAGTGGTGTCGGTGAAGTGGTGCCCTCCGAACAGCTCGGCCAGTAGCGTGCCTACAACCTAATTTTGAGGCATTCAAATGTGACCACAATCAGCTTACGGTAGTGACGAGCTTGAGTGCAGACAGCTGCAGCTCGCTGACATTCTCGACGAAGAACGGCGAGACGCCGACAGTGGAGGCGTGCAGCACGGTGGTGTCTGTGAGATGGTGCGCTCCGAACAGCTCGGCCAGCAGCGTGACGCTCTCGTGAGCGTGCGTGTACAGCTCGCGCACGTGCCTCGTGCCGCCGCCCGCGCCGCGCCGCGTGCCGCTCGTCGCGCCACCGCGCCGCTTGCGCCCGTCCACTGTAAATATAAATTTGTTACAAATATACGTAGCACAGTTGAGTGCAAAGGTGATGATGATGATGAGACTGTACTTGGACAAAGCTGATGTCCTGGGATATACGAAGAGACGCATAGTAGAGAATTGCTTCTCTATTATTCTCCTATCGGCTTTATAGCATTAGCACGACACGCTCAAACTCACTCTTTAAAATTTATAGAAAAATTTTAGTTTTGTGATTTGTTAAACTTGTCTGTTCAAACTTATGCTCAATAAAAAGTTGAAATGCCTTGTATCATAAATTATGACTTATTATGATTCATAATAAGTTTGTATACCTACCTAGAAAAACGGCAGACATTGTCGAAGGCATCTAAACGAAAAGGAAAATAGTAACTTACCTTTCTTTTTAGACGTCGCTTGGATACTGTATACGGGATCGTAGACACAGTAGATGGTGTTGTTCAACTGGAACTTGATGAACATCACTATCCGGTCTATGACATCTTCAAGATAGATGCGTTTTGGCATGTTCGGTGACGTCATAACATTGAGAGCAGTAAGGCAAGCTTCTGATGCACACATGACTCTTTCGAGCGCAGATTCAATCCAAATCTGGCGCATCTCTTCGCTGTCCTCCTGTAAGAAATACACAAGCGTTACAAAGAACTTCGCCTAGAAACTCGATTAACTAATTGAAGGTTGTGATGGTTAATAAACCTTGTAGGTAGTTAAGGATTTAAGTGAGGCAATGAGATGTTTAATCAGATGGGAAGTACCGCATTCGGGCCAAGGGAACTCCTATTCCCTATGTTTCTAGCATTTGTGTAGTCTTCTACCAGGTTAAAATAGTACTTTCAATCAGAAATCGCCACAAAGCAAGACAAATACTAACCGGATCGCCCAGAAGCGACATTTTCTCGGCAGCTCTAATGTTCTTCTCCAAAATGTTCAAGAGTCGCACTAGTCTATCAGATGGAATAGCTTCCATGGCACCCAACGTTTTGAGCTTTGCAGCCTCGGCGCATAGCTCTTGGAGTTGATACCGTGGCAGGAGTAACTCTTCTGGGATATCCGTTGCTTCTGTAGGGGTGAAACTGGCATTGATATCGACTGTACGTTTCTGCAGATGCTTATGCAGAATAAAAAAAAAAATATACTTGCCCATTTCATCGGTGATTATCACATCGTCATCTGTGGTTTCAAATACAGACTCAATCAATTTGTTGAAACGCTGATATGTGTTGGTCTCCATGAGCTCGTCAGCTGACAACATCTCTATCACGGGCACCAACCGCCTCTCCACTTTGCGCAACTTGGGCTTCACTATAGTAGCTTCTGCCTCTTCCCTCTTGTTGGCCTCTTCATGTTTTCGCTTCACAGCTTCCCAGTTCTTTTCTCTGGCTATGTCTATAGCTTCTCTTTCCTTGTCTGGCTGTTGCGCGACGTTGCCTAATTTAGCTTTGTGCGTTGAGCTCTCATCAGAGTCTGATTCAAGCATACTATTTTTCCTAGATCTATTATCGCTACCGAAATCGTGTTTCTTTAGCAGTCCATCCTAAAATTTGATTTGGTTGATATAAGTGTAGTTGCCATGTTACCGTAGCATAGAGTTACATGGTCAATAGGAGGGAGCAATAACGGTTTTTTCGAATACCGATAAGGTAGTAACTAATACACACATAGCGGTTTAATCTCATTAGCAGCTTTATCTCGTTGCTCATTACGAAACGATCGCTAAAATGCGAGTGAGGTGGCATGATCCAAATCAAATCAAAATCAAAAATGTTTATTGGGCAGAACAAAACTTAATAATATATAAAGTATAATCCGCACAAATCTTTTTGGCGGTAACGTGAACATAGTCACAGATCGTTTGCACATCGCTTGCTGTCTTTACAGTGTATGAGTTATTGACTACTTTATTAATTGACTAATAGTATATTGTATGGAATCAGGCGTTACTTTGCGGAAATCCATAATAGCATTAAAATGTGTAAATTACTTCGCTAAATTCCGCCAAAATTCCACAAGCACCATGCGGTTAGTTAAAAGTGGGAGGGAGGGCGGTGCATTAACTAACCGCATGGTGCTTGTAGGATTTTGGCGGAATTTAGCAAAGTAATTTTCACACTTTAATGAGTAATAGTAATTTACTACGCATCACTATACCTCAATTACTCACACATACACTGTAAAGACAGTAAGCGACGTGCAAACGATCTGCGACTCCAAAAAGATCTGTGCGCACTATAACTCGGAACCACTAATGACACTAGTCGCCGAAACTAGTCAAACTATCCTATGATACTTTGGGATGTTTTTAAGCACAACCGCTACAACTGTCGACTCTAATAAGCGCATAGTTGTTCAATGGAATGGTAACAATAAAACAGTCAAACAGAAAACACAATGTGGGTTACGGTAAAAAATATAAGAATACGAAAACCAACAATAATAATAAAATATCGGAAAGTTGTAAGAATTGAGCCCCCAAAATGGGCTCAACTCAGCATAACTCAGTTGCAACGCTGATTTTCAGTCGGGTCCATACTGCGCGCTGCGGTTAGAAATGTGCGCGTGTCATTTGATTTAAAAAGGTTGTTGTGAGAAAAAGAAAGACCAGCATGGGTAGTAAGACGACGCTAGTCGCGCATCTTAAATGTCAAAAATCGCGACTTTCCAGTACATTGTCAAATTCTGACATTTTAGCACCACAAAACGCGTGCCTCGTGCCATCGTACTACCCGTGCTTATATTTGCTTATATATAAATACTATAAGATGTGCAGTGGTTGTACGTAGTAAAAGTAATAAATACATATTATAAACGGATATACAGTGAATCAATAAATAAATGGCATTTAAATACAAATAAGAAAAATATTGTTGAGTGTGACCGGACAAACGAAGAAAAACCACGATGGACCAATGATGTAATGGTGACCGGCGGATGAATCTTCCCTTCGTTCAAAACTGGTCCATAATGCGTGCGCCGTTAGTACATCTTGCCTAGGAGCGGACACGGACAAGAAAGCGAGGTGCAAGTGCCCTGTCAATGACATAAATAGCTGTTTCATCGTGATTGTTGCAGTCTACAAAACTATTGCATGGCAAAACCCGTGCAGCTTAACTCGGCACGGCTCTCAAGAGGAAGAGATCGCACGACAGATTCTTTTGGAGTCAGGAAAGTGGACGAAGTTTTGAAAGCCAAAATACCGGAGCGCCTGAACACTTTGGTTTTCAACCACTACATACTGCCCACGTGTCGAAACGTGGTGTCTTACCAAAGTTAATATGGAGAAGATCCAAGTTGTGCAGAGAGCCATGAGCCCTCTAGCAAGGCCCACTTGCTATGAATTTCATGGATGACATTGGCAGGGGACCGAGGGGGATGCCCCATTTGTGGACTCTATTCATGGACTAGGTAGATAGATGGACAATTATTATTATGCATTTAGTACTTTAGGCCTTGATAGTTGGTTTCGTTCGGGTAGCTCAGTGAACAGTAGTGAAATAGATTGCTGTTCTCAAGCTAATAACCAGCTAAAGTTTATTGAACCAATAACTGTCTATCAGTAACGTCTAATTGTATTAGCGCCCACTCCTAGTGGTCTATTCATTCAGTTCTACACATAAAACTTACTGGATTGCTACAGTTTAAAAACATATTGATAGTTGTTGTGGTAGGATGATGTAAAAGAAAATAGAAACTTCTAGCTTACCGATAACCGGCCGAGTCTCACGACAGGAAACCGATTTTCCATGACGTTTGTGTTTTTAGTCGGGTCTAATTTATCTTGTTCCGGGCGCGGCGGCGCGTAAGGCGCGCCCATCGACGGCTGAGGCACTTGCGGCTCCTGGCGCAACGGAGAGGGCGCCACACTTGCCTGCGCCGGCGACTGGCCCGTCACTACATTGCCATCTAAGAACGAATATTTAAGTGAATGGTAAACCAAGTCATAATTTTATTCAGCTGCAACAAATTCAAGTATAATAAGTAAAATCACCTTGTTCAAATGCCTTTTCTTGAGTTTGCATCATAAGTCTTTGTGGATCAGGTTGATTGTTAGATGGTGACATTGATAGTGGATCTTTCTCTTCAATCAAATTGGTTTCAAAGTTTCTATTATCTTGTACCAAGCTATTATAGAATCCACCATTCTGTGGGTTAGCACAGGAGGAATTGGATGTGGGGCTTGTATAGCTTGAAGAGTTTGCACTGTTCCAAAGAGGAGAGACATTGTTTTGAGCTGTTATATTGACTTGGCTATTGGGCCTGGCTTGTGAGGGAGGTGAACCCATGTTGACATGCGGCGACGACTGACATGGTGCTGCTAGCAGTTGTTGGTTAGGGATAGCTTCAGAGTGCACTGCTGTTCCATGTGATGATGGGCTCGACTGTATGGTATTATGTGATGTGTAGTTGTATGAAGCTGATGGTGACATCCCATTGAATTTAGATGTATTTAAATGGTTTCCCCAGTGATTTCTCTGTTGTTGGTCAAAGATGTTTGGATTCACATGAAGAATTGCTTTAAGGAGTTCTGGTGTAGCTTGTTGAAGAGCAGGGCTTACAGCATCAGTTATGGCTTCATCCTTGAGGGTTCTGAAAGAAAAATCAGAAATATTAAATACCAGAAACATAGATAAAAACCATTTGATGGACTTTAAAGCATAAGTATAATCTACATGCAAATTCTTACATGTGTTCTACTGATGTCTGCATTAATGATTGCAGCAGCAATGACACCAGATTTTCATCCTGAGTAGCAAGTAGGATGGCAGCTTCTTCAGCAACACGTGGATGGAAAAGCTGGGACTTATTGTTTAGTGTAGACGGTAGAGGAGTTGGAAGTGGTAAAACGGGCAGTACTGAAAAAATTACATAATATTTTCAAATTCTTTAAAAATCATCAACAATGCATTTTAAACCAGAAAAAAAAAGTAATAGAACGAGGCCATTTTGAATGTATTGTTATGATAATAACAAGAGAGATTTTTAAGGGAACATGTTGGCTCAACTAAAGTGTGTTTGTTCTTTTATAGAACCAAAGGCCTTTGAAGCTTAGAGATACCTGAGCATTATTTAAAAAAACAACATGGATTCAACTTTTAAAAGATTGTTTAAAGATCAATGATGTTTATTTTGATGAAACTTTTAACATCAGACCCCAGAATATTATTGATCTGTATGAATATAAGTGAGATTAGGAGATGCATGCCTTTGAACAATATATTTTGGCAGATGTAACCAGTTTTACTACTTCAGAAGAATGTTTCACACCATTAAGAAACTGTCAGTCAAACCAAAATGTGAACCACACAATGTCTCACATGGATGCTGAACCAAATATACTGTGAATTAGAATGAAATGCCTATTAATGTGTTTGATTAATAATATAACATTAGCTAAACTAGTATTTCTTTATCAAAAATCATTTGACAGCTATGCTACAACAAAAACCAACATTGATTAAACTTTGTTAGGGTTTAATAAAGTTTTCACAATATTATTGAGTCATACAATTTTTTTATAGAAATATTAATATAGGGAGGGCCTAATGCAAAAGGTTCTGTTCGCAAAATGTCCCACATGCTCAAAACATCCCATTACCACAATGTCCCCTTCTAGGTCTGTCTTAATCAGGCAGGTTGACCAACAAAAAGCACACATTTACAAAAAGCACACCTTTTTAGAACAATGAAAAGCATGTCACCATAAGATAAAGAGCCAAAGCTCAACATTGTGCAACCAGTGAACAGTGATCTTGGCGGAGCTGATTTTCCGCTAAGTTAAACATAAAAATTTTAACATCTTTTTCATACAAACGGTATTCCTCTAAAACGCTCATAGAGAGAGTTTAAATAATCTGTGGTTACATTTTTCCCTTTACCACAGACTTCCGGATTCTGGAGGTTCCAGATTATTTTTTCATTCACCATAATTAAGCTCTTCAAACAACAGTAAAACCTGGTCAGACTCTTCCAACAAAATTCAAGTAAGTGATTCCGGAATTTAATTAATAACCACAGATTATTTATACTGCCTCTGAGGAGTGTATATAAGGATCATGTTTTTATAAATAAGACCATTAAACTATAGGAGTAAGGTAAAATCTGCATGTAATATAGGAGATTTTGCAAATGGGACATTTTGTGATGAACCCTAATTACTGGTATGCCAATGGACACAACATAATAAATTGGGTATGGCATTCGAGGAATTTAGTGTGAAAACTAAAAACTTATTCTTACTTATTCATAAAGTAAATGCTGTTTCATCTATATTTCAAGTTTTACTTAGGGCATTTACACCCCTACATGGTACAAAGTTTTAGTCTAATTACAATAACTACATAACATGAATATAATAATAATAACTACACTGCGGACAATAAAATGCGGGTGTAAACAATAATAAATGACCTATGCAAATCTTGGCAAACCTGTTTATTCATTTCTCATTATTACCAATGATTTTATAATTTCACCAGCTTAAATCATAGCTGACTGATAACTGTCAAGGGTAATGAGTTCTTGGGTTATTAGATAAATTAAATTGTTTCTTTTTGTGATTTTCATCAATTACACAAAGCAATAAGGTTTCAATGCACAAAACATTATTTGTATTTCACTTTCCTTGGCAACAAAAATGTTTTGGGCTTAGAAAACAGGTTGTTTTATGTTTTTTAGCATTATATGCCCCTTGAGTACTCCCTGGTAAAAAAATTATGGCAAAGTAGAGGTTTCAGGCTACCTACTTATCATGATGGAAATTACTGAAGTCAAAACATAAACAAATTCAACAATTTTCTTAAGTTCTTTGAGGACAACAATAAAGTATAACATATATTATTTAATTTGAGCATTACAATCTATAGACAGCGAAAATAGCGTTGTTTTCGTGACTTTGTTTGGAAGGTAATACCTACCTAAAATAATAAAAATACTAAGATATTATGTACTTACAGTCAGTGAGGCTGGCTACACCTGCCAGTGTAGTTATAGGAACACTTGGAATATCTCGCTCATTCATTTTGGAAATAATTTTGTGAGATTATTTTATCAGAAGCACACACATTATCCTAGAAAAGGAAAAGAAAGTCTGCAGAATGTAACACACACCATTAGAACTTGACAGCGTATTAGCACGTCGGACTTTTCACGAACGATACACTTGCCCGAAATGTTTCATATAAAGTAGTAGGGGATTGTAATAGTACGTAATTTTGTGGCATCCTAAATAAATTTATAATAGTGACTCCAATGATTGTTGTGAAAATGGGGCAGCCGTCAATTTGATGCTTTGTTGTGCGTTGTGCATCAAAACGAAGGTCAGCGCATCTCGACACTCCCAGTTAAAAACTAAATTAACACTTGAAAATAACACGAGCTGTTAATGTTTTAGTTATTATACTCACTGAGACATTCTGTTAGCCAAAATATAACTATTTTTTTGCCAAATTAAACATAATCTCAACATGAAAATCGAGGACTTGTAAATTAATTAGAGTTGCCATATTAAAATGTACCACAGACTATAGATAGAGGGACACCATCATAAAGGTAGAAGAATAGAAAAAAAAAAATACAGTCTATGGTTTTAATGCCTTCATGGGGAGTTTAGAGGCCGAGGCCGACTTGTGGCTCTGACGCAAGGAGAGTATCCTTGTGGTAGGTATCCTTGCTCTGATGCAACATTAGCACATGATAGACTCAGAAGTGTATCTAGACTGCATCAACCTAAAAGTGAGTTACAACTTTTACAATTTGGTGTACCTATCTACGAGTTTCGAATCCGCAGTGTTCGCGACGAACTCCCTTTTATAGCAAGCTATACCTAGTCCAACATAGGATGATCTCTGACAGCTTGTCACTGTGACTTTACTAGGCATGGGGATAATGTCGAAATAAATTATCGATATTCTAACCAAAGTTTCTGAATGTTTCAAGCAAATCAAACAAAAGGATGTTGTAACATGTTTTTATTCTTGTTAAATCGGTTCACAGCCCAAATCACTATCATCAAAGTCTGATTCTGACTCGCTGGAGCAGTCTTGTAGATTTATAATCAGTTCCTGGGTAGATTGGTCGAATCGTACGTCACGCTCCCAATCATCTTCCATAATTTTTCTTGTTCTGTCTATGTCTTTCTTCCAATTGTCCGATGTGACACTGTCACATGCATCCTTCAGTAACTTCAGCATTTTATTTGCTGTAAAAGGCGGTGTTGTATTATGTCTGGCTGCGTAACCTGTAACAAAGAAATAAAATACATATAAAACACACCATGGCTTGTTGGAAGAGATGTCTTAATAGCTAATCGATGTTTTATTAGCTAATTGATGTTTTATGAGATATTTTTACATTCTTATCTTCCTATGCTATCAAAATGTATTTGATTATAATTTTATGTGAGTACAATAAATTAGAAATATTAATCTAATTGACTTTTTTTAAGCAAACGAGAGAAATGCGAGCGATGGTGAAAGAAACACATAAGCACGTTTACCTTTGACTTGAGCCCAGATCAGCTCTATCGGGTTGTACTGGCAGTGGTATGGAGGTAGCCGAATTACAGTATGGCCCTTTTCTTTTGCTATTTCATCCAAGATGTATGTTGGAGTACGGGGTTTGTGTATACGGACCAATCGTAGTAATTCAGTTTTCAACATCTTTTCGTTGGCCTCTATACCTTTGCTTTGCAGCCACGAAATTAAATCCAATTTCCGGTTGCTTGACGTTGGTGCTTTATCTCTTTGTACGGAGTGGTACGATGCATTGTCCATCACGATGGTATGCGGTTCTTTCAGGTTTTCCAAAAGAGTTAAAAACCACTTTTTGAATCTTTCGAAATCCATTTCTTCATGATATTCGGTGGTCTTTACTGATTTAAACGCCAGCAAACAATTCGGCACAAAGCCAGACGACGTCCCAGCATGTGTTATAATTAATCTTTGCCCTTTGCCTTCGGGCACTTTTGTAGTTGACTCAGCTGTGTCATCCGTCCAAGATCTTGAAACTGTGTGATTTGCGTTTAGCCACGTTTCGTCCAGAAAAACCACTTTGACCCAGTTTGAGATCTCTTTAATTTTTCGGAGAAAATCAATTCTCTTGAGCGCAACATCTGTCCGCTCCATTAGTATTTTTCTTTTGTCACTTTTTTTGTAGCGGAACCCGATGCTTTTTAGTGTTTTGGCTAACGACGAGTGGCCACCTTTAAATAATTCAGCGTCTTCAAGAGATGTTTGTAGTTTTCTGAGTGTTGGTAACTCTCCACGCGTGTAGTACCCATAAATATGGTTCCGGATTGCTGCGGCATCAAAATCGTCAATTTTTGATATTGGACACGTAGAGGACCTTTTTTTATTTGGCGTCGACAGTTTTTGCTCTTCGTTTTCCTCTGTCGTCGTTGTCGCAGATGATTGCTCACCATACTTTTCTCTGCTGACACGAATCACTGTAGCAATCCCGATTCCCAGAGCATCAGCAACTCTGTTGCACGCTTGTGTTAATGGCAACAACGGTCCGCCATTTTGACTCTCGCGTTCAAAGTATTCGCGCAAGCGAATCACAAACTCCCGGCTTTCACTATTTAAAACAGTTTTCTTTGTTCTTTTTGGCATACTGTATCCAAAAACAGAACAAACTTAACAAACAAATAACAGCAAAACTCAACAAATTAATAACAATAACGATAACCGAATGGAGACTGAATGAAAACACGTGGCGTATACAAGGCGTTGGCACTCGTACTGAACAAGATGGCAGAATGGCAGATGCAATGCAATCAAACAAGATGGCGGCATGGCGCGGTGAAGCCCACTCTACACACTCACGCGCAAAGCCCGCGAAACATGCATGAATGGATGAATGGGATTTCATTATTGTTTCACGCGCGAGTGTGGAGCGCCCATGAAGCGCCACTCGTTAAAAATTCAGTTTGCTATTTTTTATCGTTGTTTTAATAGTATTTCTATTTCATTTACCTTGTTGTTTGCAATCTATTTTATTTACAAAATATCATCAATATTCTATTATATGTTTCGAGTCAAGATCGATAACTTGTCTTACGATAAGTGTAGCACGTCACTATTTGCCAATAAAGTATTTAAATTGTCTCTATACATTTTACCGTCGAAAAATACGATACTTCATAGGCGTGTTTTGACACTGACAGCTGTCAGAGATCATCCTATGTTGGACTAGGTATAATAAAGTATTCAAACAATCAACTCATTTTTATTTGTAGATTTCGCCCAGCATACTTCATAGTCTGGCTGATTTATTTCTATGCCCATAGTTTTTATTTATTATGTAAGACAAGATTCTTTATATAAATGAAGTGAACAGACTGCTGCCATCACTAATCCGTTACTAAAATAATTAACTTCGTTAAACGTTAAGGTGTTACATTTCCGAAGATTTAACGCAAGTTACGTTAATCGTTCGTCCGTTAACATGTGATCAATCCGGAGAAGTCCATGTCGGGCCACGCACAGTGGAGGGTTTTTTTTAGCTGCTTTACAGAACTAACAACTTCATAAACGTAATTGGCAATGGAATTTATAAAAGAATTAAAAAAAAAAATTGCACATAGGCGAGGTTCATACTAATAAGTATACCTGCGTAATTATGCGATGTTTTCTTTTTATAAGTTGGTCGCCTATTACCTACTCGTTAACATGTAAAGCCTTCTTAGCCGTGATAGTTTTCCTTTAAAGTTCATGAAATGTGCTACTACCCTGAATTTTTTCACGTTTCTACAATAAGCCGTTTGGCCAGGAGACAAACGCCCTATGTACTCTAACAAAAATTTGCACTTTAAAGCTAAATCCCTAAATCGAAAATGTTTTTCTCACACTTATACAAAATTTTTGAATGACGTGTCCAACAATACCCCACATTACGGTGTAGAAGAGAAAAAAAACAACATAATTATAGAGTAGGTGCAGAGAGGTAACATAATTTTTTATTTTTGTTCCACCATAAACAGACCATTTTATGAGATTTATTGAAATTTTAAGTCACGGACAGACAGAGACGGACAGACATGGCGAAACTATATGGGTTCCTTGTTGACTACGGAATCGCAATACCATTTTTGTATCGTTACGTTAGTGATTTACTTAAGAAACCGGCCAATTTCAAGTCGGACTTGCACACGAAGGGTTCCGTACCATTAGGTATCATTACAACATTATACACAAATATCGAGAAAAAACCACCGTTTTTTGTATGGGAGCCCCTTAAATATCTATTTTATTTTAATTTCATTATTTATTTTTGAATATTTCAAGTTTCTACCTGTTGCCGTTATTAATATCGAGCAAAAAATATACGTTTCTTGTATGGGAGCCCCCCTTGAATATTTATTTTATTCTGTTTTTAGTATTTGTTGTTATAGCGGCAACAAAAATACATCATCTGTGAAAATTTCAACTGCCCAGCTATCACGGTTCATGAGATAAAGCCTGGTGACAGACAGACGCACAGACAGACAGACAGACGGACAGTGAAGTCTTAGTAATAGGATCCCGTTTGGCACTCTTCGGGTACGGAATCCTGCTGCTGCTGCAGAACTGCTGGTTTGGGTTCTGGGTTAATAGGTTAGGAACTTACGATCATCTGGCATAATGGGGATATTCCCCTTCATGAACATTAATACGTTGATGTTCTCTTCTGTAAGCGAGGCTCATTTTCTACGCTTTAGCCAATATATACTTATAAAAAAAATAGGCCAAGTGCGAGATGAACTCGCATGGAGAGGGTTCCGTACAATGCCAAAGTCAAATGTTTTTATTCAATTGTGGTATCAATTGTGAGGCGGTGGTAAGCTAGAGGGTAGAATATTGGACTCGGAAGCAAGAGACCCAGGTTCGACTCCCAGTGCGGGCATGTACCTATGACTTTGTTTTCTAAGATATGTACACTTGTGAAGTTATAGTAGCAATACCACTCGCTAACCGTAAAGGAAAACATCGTAAGGAAACCTGAGTGTCTGAGTTATTCATATAGGTACCACAGCGTTTGAAATCACCAATTCCGCGGTGGGCACGCGTGATGATGAAGCCCATACTATCTCCCTGAGAGAAGGCCTGTGCCCTACAGTGGGACTTATATTATATATATACAGTGGGACTTATACTTTATACAAGCTTAGAATTGTATTAAGTAAATTTAAAAACCTTAGTTCCTGTGTACCAAAATCAATTTTATTTATACTGTACCACAGCCTTGTGGATTCAGTCGTCTCGTATGGGCTTGAATGTTATGGTCTCACATTTAAAAGCGAAATTAAAAAAATAAAAGACTTGCAAATAAGGTTTCTAAAGATATTAGTCGACAAAAATACAAAGTTAGAACTTAAAGATAATTACGAGCTACTATTTGAAAAACTTAAACTATTACCAATTAATAAGAAATGCCTTTACTTAATAACAATAGATGAATTTTTTTTTTTTTTTATTTGGACTGCCCCGTGCTTGTAGGCCCTGTAGGGTGCACAGGGATTTTGCCAGTGTCATTGGAAAGATACTTATAAAGTTAAAATAGACCATAAATACTATACACGTCACAACAAAGCTGGTCTATCTGTGCTACCAGATAAAATAAACAATTTTTACGGCAAGCGTACCAAAGACTGGGTAATACCGAGAATATTCAATGCCATACCAAGCGATCTAATAAACCTACAAGGAACAAAACAAAACTTAAAACACAAATTAAAGGAATTTTTCCTAACAAGTAAACCTATTCTTTAAGTCTTTCCATAAATGTATTAACTAAACACGGCCCGCTGGCGTGACGCACATGCGCGTTCGCACGGCGGTTGCATGGGCATCCGAGCCGGAATGCCGTCGCACTGTACAACTTATTATTAGACTACCTACATATTAACATTTTTGTGAACTTAAAAAAAATAATAATAGATTTTAGAATTGTATCTCAACATATTATTATTTACTGAGAGTGTCTGCCGTTAAACTGCAATACAGTTTGGCAGAAGGGAATATATTGTATAACTTTGTCACTGTGCTTAATTAAACAAACAAAAAAATATATATATATACGAGTAGGCTGCTTAAGTATGTATGTATTTGGAATTCTCACAGTGAGACGCGAGTTAACTACTACTAGGGCTATCTAGTGGTGTTTGAGTGAACTATTTTCCGTAAGTGAACGATATAATTTATTATAGGTTTTCCTGTAATCTACAAGCAATGAACTATATATTTTTTGTGTTCAATAATGAACTATATTAAAAACTCGTCACTCTAAGCGCCCCAGCGCTTAGTAGTACAGAAACGATCAAACGAATAATAATTTCTTCGCAGTTTTATTATTGCCACGAGCCGGAAAGACATACATGTACCTACCTAGTTTAGATTCACTCGTGGCCCGAACGTACTTATGAGAATGTTTTTCGCGGATTAACGATTAATCGACTTGAGGAAAATTAACGGCAGTTAACGAGTCCGTTAACATTTTTTCACGCTAACGATGAAGGGAAACATCGCGAGGAAACCCGAGGCTTGGTTAGCTCCACACGTATTGACTTGTCTTTCCTGTGGGCTAGGCCGACTAAGCTGTCAGGATGTTATAGGTGCTGGGCAAGCTTATGATGTTCATTAAGTAAACATTTTGTTTTTATAGTGAATAAAAATTTTTGACTTTGACTTTGACTTACTCCATCTAAAAAAAAATGTGCCTGGCGCTGCAGCGTCCGAGTGGTCCCTTCACTCATCTAGTGTGAGTGAAGGTGTCACTGGATGCTGTATAATCATCTCATTACGTAGATGCAAAAAGGCCAAAGTTTTTTTTTTAACATTTTTTAAAGTTAACTTAGTACTAGTTTAATCCGTTAGTCACTCAAAATGTTATCTTTGTTAGTTGTATTGACACCTAGCTATAACTCCTTCCACCTTACAAAGCGCGTCACGACCTTATTCGTATCGGGTGTTGTTGGTAGTGTGTTTAGTCATCGAAAATTGTAAGATTTTAATTGACTCAACACGTCAGCGGGTCACGTCTAGTGGACACAGTGTTAATAATATATTTTAACTTTTATTTTACGCACCACGTGTCGTGTCCACATTCAATGACTTGTGCATTAGTCAATGTTAGTCCGTTTCTAGTATACCTTTATGCCTTGCCTACATTAACGGGAAATTGCATTAATTATCACGTTGTTGGGCGTTGAACGTTGGTGTGGCCAGCTTAACGCCATTATAAGCAGCCTATATAGGTCCCACTGTAGGGCACAGGCCTTCTCTCAGGGAGAGTGTTAACGCCATTAATGACGTTAAACGTTTGGCTATAGCTAGGGTCTCTTTCGACACATCAAAGGGATTATCGCGTTTCTTGCTGCGTTGATGTAGCTAAACTGGGGTTTGTAATCTGTCATCCGAGAACGCGTAGAGTTGATATGATTTTGTTTTTTAAATGTGGTGTGGTGTTAGGAGGTTGTTTGTTGTTTGTTTTGTGAGGTGCGTCGGTCCAAAATTAGTTTTGTTTATTTTTATAGATTTATGTCTAAAAGTTTGTTCAGCGCCATAGATTGGTCAGATTAGGATTTTTTTTATTTAATGCTATAATTATTGCCATTAAATATTGAACACCAATGTAGCCAACAGAAATCGCGTTTTTTGAAGCGCTAATTTTCCGTTTCAATTAATGCGTTTATGGCCATTATGCGTTTCCTTAAAGTGACCAAGACATTAGAGGAAGCATATCTCGTAGAGCCCTCCACGAGATTTGATTTCTCTAAAAGTCAGTGAAAAATACCTCCAAATTCCAAAATTGCACATTTGTCTTTAACGTACTATATTTCGACTCCCGTTAGGGTTCGCGCGCTGCGCCACATTTTGTAGTATGAATGGACATTATTACTATTCACATTGACGAGCCTTCCGCCATGATTGAAATTTAAAATCATGGCGGAAGGCTCGTCAATGTAAATAGGTTATTTTCTTGTTGTACTGTGTAATAAAAAAAACTGTCACTGTCAAAGTTGACAAATCACAGAATCATCGCATCACAGATTAAAATTATAGGCCGTTAAGCATCGGTATTTTTTACTTCTACTATTACAAAAACCGAGTTTTATGTGCAAATTAGCGGCGCATTTCCGTTTTTAAGTTTTTGTACTATCAAATGAATGAATGAATGAAGATTTTTTTCACTTATGTCTTGGTTACATTAAGGAAACGCTTAATGGCCATAAATGCGTTATTTAAGGCGGAAAAAAACGCGATAATTCTGTTGGCTAAACTGGTGTTCAATGTTCAATGACAGTCATTATGGCGTTAAATTAAAAAATAATTCTAATCTGTGACTCCTGTGAATGGACGTCGCATGAAATCATTTCAAGGAATTTATTAGGATTGGAAAGCAAAGGTGGACGTCGAAGCTGCTGCTTCGTTGTATTTTATGAGCTACGCTAATGTTGTATTACATACATGTACTACATTTAAAAAAATACAATAGCGTCGTTCATTTGACCAATCCATAGTGCTGAACAAACTTTTAGACGAAAATCCATTAAAATAAACAAAACTAATTTTGGACCGATGCGAGTTGCATAAAACACAAAATAAAAACAACAAACAACCTCCTAACTCCTCAAGCCCTCACCATAGATAAAAAACAAAGTCAAATCAACTCTACACGTTCTCGAATGACAGATGAAAAAACCCCTAGTGTAGCCACATCAACGCAGCAAGAAACGCGATAATACCTTTGTTGTGTCGAAAGAGACCGGCCGGCGTTCGGCGTTTAACGTCATTGACAACGGCGTTTATAAAATTACGGCGTTAAGCCGGCCACACTAACGTTCAACGCCCAACTAGAGTCCGCGCACGATAAGTCTGCGCGTGGGCAAAAACTGTCTATATTTCGTGTGCAATAAAGTTTAATATAGTTTAAAGTTTAAATATCTAACTTCGTAGAGAGCAGGTTTATAGAGCTTCTTTGATTTATTATTACCTGCGGGAGATTATTTTTCATACCAAATCGCGTTAATTTAATGCCATTTTCCGTTAATGTTGCCAAGGCATTCCTGTTACAAAACCCGATTTTTATGTACTTTGTTGTTTTTAGCGCGCAAATTGGCGGCGATTTTCCTTTATAAGTTTTTGTATTATTAAATGAATGAATGAATGAAGATTTTTTTTCAGATAAATACAAAGTTGTAATTCTGCCAAACTGCATAACAGTTTGTTGGCAGATGCTCTTGGTTTTACAATTTCTATAACTCTTAAACATTAGTATTTGAAGTTCCCACCCTCCCGCTTGCCCTACGCCTAAGACTTTGGTTCGGTCACAGTGCTACAAACAAGAGGGCAGTATACCGAATCAAAACCAACTAACTACAAACTATGAAGCATTAATTTATAACTTTAAAACTTTTTTCAACCCACTTGCTCAAGGTTCTTATTTATATCTAGTAGGTAGGTAATTAAGAACCTTACTGAAATTTTAATGTACTTAGCTATAATAGAAACTCGCCACGCGTGCCCACCGTGGATTAGCAATTTTAAGCGCTAAGGTGTATTAACACCTCAGTCACTCAGGTTTCCTCACGATGTTTTCCTTTACAGTTAGCGAGTGGTATTGCTATTATAACTTCACAAATGTAGGTACGTCACTTAGGAAACAAAGTCATTGGTACATGCCGGGAAATGAGAGGAAGGCGTTCTACCTCTCCGCTACCACCACAGCTAATAAAGCTCGATTTCTGCGTATACTGAATACCACATTTGTCGAATTTAGTCAAGTACACTCATCGCAATTGGCAATCTCTCAATCGGCGTCGGCGTTACCTGCAATTAGCGTTTGAATTTACTCATAATTCCCAATGCCACAATAGTAAGATTTTAATATTAAGGTCAAAACGTACTAGAGCGACACTGCAGCGGAGAGGCGCGACGCGGCATCTTGCGGCGCGTTAAAAAATATTGTTTCCACTGTTCCTTATGAAGTAAAACGCACTATAGCGGTGCTGCAGTAAAGCGGCGCGGCGCGGCTATAGTGCGTTTTATTTTATAAGAAACAGTGGAAATAATATTTTTCTAACCCGCCGCTCCGATGCCGCAACGCGCCTCTCCGCTGCAGTGTCGCTCTAGTGCGTTTTGACCTTTAGAAGCCGTCGACGCGGATATTCGACTCTGACATGTGGGCGACTGCCGCCAACGCGTCGACGTGCCATCGACGCGTCGACGCCTGCCATCGACGAGTCTCAACGGCTGTATTTGACACTGTCGTTCGCAACATGCCACCCGTGTATAAACGCCCTTAGGAAGAAGAACATTGTGGGTAAAATATTTTTTTTCTTGATTTCTCACTCGTAACATACATACGGTGCATCCTAATGAAAAGTTAATTAGTAACAAATTAAAGAGCATGAAGTGTTACGTCTAACCAGAACCAAAACTTAATAATTCGGTCATTGCAATATAGTAGAAAAAAAAAAAACCACGGTAAAAAACAGGCGCAGGTGTCAGCACAGCAAATTTAATATATTATGATTTTAATTCTATTTCGTACACTAAAACTCTTATATTATATGATACCATTGTTATACAGCCCTTACCTTTTATGGCAAGTTTAGTAACTTGCTAGACTAACTTGTTAGTCAATTTGCCACGAAAGCTACGATAGGAAACTTAAGAAAGTTTATATTGTCCTCAAATTAACAAAAATATTGTAATAAATAGTAGTTTTAAATAACCTGGAACATGTTATCTTTTAGTGTAGTTGTTCTGTGAGTTGGAATCGATGCGTAATTATTTACTTAGGTATATAGTTGAGTGACTGAGCAGCTTTTTTGTATCAGGAAATTATTTACTGTCATACATGTCCATGTATACAGTCATAAAGTATATCTTTCTGGATGTTGACGAGTCTTTTTGACTAAATTTGACATTAAGGAACACAATATACCGCAGAATTTGATTTTCTACAATTTAATTTCGAAATTTTTCTCTGAGAGTAACCGTCCAAGCTGGAGATACTTTAAAACCACTATATTTCGGTTATTTAGGTAATAAATCGCGAAAAAACTTCGTTTTTTGGCCATAGTTTTCTTTTATATTGCTAGACCGAATTATTAAGTTTTGATACCAACTCGTTTAATGCACAATTTTATGCTTTCTAATTTGTTGGATGGTAATTTTTCGCTAGGATAAACCGTGTAAAAGTTATGAGAGAGAAACCAAAAAAAATGTCCCAATGTCGAGGTTTAGTAGCTGCCAAAAGTTGTCTCGAGATATTTCATGTTACTATTTTTTATATTTAACTAGATGACCCGATGAACTTCGTCCCACCTACATGGATCTTTTTTTCTTCTCGCCGTTAAGCCGTCCCTGTACTTCCACAAATATAAAAAGAAGACTTTGCCAAAACGGCCCAGCCGTTCCCAGGTTTTAGCGAGACAACGAACAGCAATTGATTTTTATTTAAATAAATTAGTAGCATCCATATAGATCAAATAATAAAAACTATACACCACCCTTTGCAACGTAGATTATTTCTAATGATTGGTCTATAGCCTGAAAAAAAAAATCTTCCAAATAGGACGATAATACATCGAAGAAAGTTCTTTATTTTGGATAGCAGACCTCAGTACCAGACACTTACTTTTTCAAATAACCGGTTATTGTCGGTTTTAGAAGTGTAGTCACTAAGCCTGTGCTTTGTCTCTCTCTCTCTCTACTCTATTGAGTCCATAGAGTATAGTAATCATGATTGAGTCTATGGTCTTGAAAGTGGAAAACTTTTGGTTTTTTTTTCCAGTCAATTTATTTTCTTTCTAGCACAGAGAAAATAATCACTACGCTTTCTAGTTTCTACCAATGCCAACTTGTGAAACCGTCAAGATGAATATTATCTGGTTATTTCAATATCTCGGTATACCTTTGGGTATATTGGCCTGTGTTTTCCGCCTTTATAATTCATCAATACATTCCAAACGTTTAGCAAATCTTTCAGGAAAGGTAAGTCCCTCTTTTCCATACTGAATGAAAGCTATGAAAAGCGGCTCCGAGGCGATCCCGTTTTGGGTATAGCAGCCGCAGTAATTATGCGTGTCCTAGATCGTTTGTGTTGTTGAGTAAAGTTTGGAAAAAAACTATTTGTACATTTATTTTAATTTCTTCAGTTACCTGATTCTTATTGAATTTGCAGGTTGTATTTATTAGTGGTGCAAGTTCTGGAGTTGGTGAAGCCCTGGCTCATATCTTCTATTCTTGTGGTTGTAAAGTGGTCTTAGCAGCACGACGACTCACTGAATTAGAAAGGGTCAAAAAGGATCTCATGGCTTTAAAAACTGTAAGATAAACTTTGTCAAGTACCTAATAATTTTTTTATTTAAAATTTATGATGGTGCTTACCAATTCTATACAATCATATATTAATAATTACATTAAACAATTCATATATATTTTTTGGCCTAAATATGTCCCACTGCAGGGCACAGGCCTTCTCTTAGAGAGAGTATG
Organism: Yponomeuta evonymella; assembly: GCA_963969515.1. Lineage (NCBI taxonomy): Eukaryota > Metazoa > Arthropoda > Insecta > Lepidoptera > Yponomeutidae > Yponomeuta > Yponomeuta evonymella. The sequence continues at coordinate 11,371,600 of OZ018346.1, forward strand.
AGCTTAATTACCATACATGCCCACTGCGGATTAGCAATTTGAAATGCTGTGGTATGTGAACACCTCGGACTTCATAATTATGTATCTAATTTCAGAACTCACAAACATGTGAACCAATAGTTTTAGGATTGGATTTATCAGAAATAAATACAATGGAGCAAATTGTACAGGATACATACAAATTATGTGGCCATGTAGACATTTTAGTAAACAATGGAGGAGTAAGTAGCCGTGGAAGTATACTGGATACAGATCTTGAAGTGCATACCAGGCTTATGAATGTTAATCACTTTGGACCTGTTGGACTTACAAAAGGTGGATACTGAAGTAAATTAAGATAGTGAATTAGTACTTTAAGTCAAAAGTAAAAAAATAAATATTTTTTCTAGCTATGTTGCCAAGGATGATTAAGCGCAATGCGGGACATATTGTTTTTGTGAGTTCAGTGCAAGGAAGAATAGCTATTCCAGAGAGAGCAGCATATTCTGCATCCAAGCATGCATTCCAGGCCTTTGCTGATGTTTTGCGCGCCGAAGTAGCCAAATACAATATCAATGTGTCTGTGATCAGCCCAGGTTATATACAGACAGCTCTTTCCTTGAATGCTCTTACTGGATCTGGCAAGGAACACGGAGGTAACTATAACTTATCAGACATATTTATAAAAACACTGGTCAGAGGCAGTTTAAATCATCTGTGGTTACAAGTTTCCCTTTACCACAGACTATTTAAACTGCATCTAAATAAGACTGGATCTTCAAAATCATAAAGACTATACTTATAAGTAATGCAATGTATGAGCGTTGTGAGTCATTAAAAATATGTACTAATACAATTTATTCAATTTCATCTGTTTTAGTTATGGATAGCAACACTGCATCTGGATATAAGCCTGAATATGTTGCAGAGAGGATATTAGAAATGGTGATCAATAAAGAACATGACCTAACTTTAGCACCAATAACACCAAAAGTAGCAATATTCTTAAGGACTGTCACACCATCATTGTACTTCTGGATAATGGCTAAAAGAGCAAAGTGATCGACCGATTTTCTTACAGCATCTAGTGGCCAGTTTCAAGGGTTCACTAAATTGCATATTTGTAGAGCAGGCTGCTGGCTCAAAGTTGGCAAAGCTGTCACTGTTATTATGTACATACTCGGAGAAGAGATAGATACATTTTTCTTGTTGAGCTGAGGCTGAAGTAATGACCCCTTCAATAAAAACATTTTGTTCAAAATATTTTTTATTTTGTTACAAGTGATAACAACCAAGAATTGATTCAGTTATCACTAATAGCATATAATATATAATAACAGAATCTTTCAACAAATTACTATCATACTTGATTAACTAAAAGCATTCTTATTCATACAGAAAAATATCTTTGTACAGGCTCTATCTCTACTATGAATAAAAACTAATATTTTTACATCCTATAAATCACAGAATTTAGAAGCAAAAACAATTCATTAGTAAGCTCTAAACGATTAGTACTTGGCAAACCCTAAGAATATTTTGGGACCTCTACGCCTAGGCTATAACACATTAATTCTGTTTGCTTCTTCATGTGAATGTTGTCTACTTATTTAAAGATTTCGTACAATCTCCATAGGCAAACGGCTGCTGCCGCCATAGATACAGTGCTATGAAGCAGTATTTTTGTTTTATTGTCAGTGCGTACCAAAACCACAGGGGACGCAGATGTAAGTTCACTCAATACAGGCAGTGTTGATAAATGACGGCGATTCTTTTCTTCCTGATACTTGCAGCAGGGGTCCCATTGCCAAGCCACTGTATAGCAGCCCGCACAAAGGACTGAGATAATGCCAAATGGAGCACATATCAAGGAACTACTTGATGCTCCTGAAAACATGAATATTAAAGTTCATTAGCTCCTTATTACAATGGTCAACTCCTTATGACTCCGACTTCATTAACTCACAGATAAAACTAATCTACAGTAATAATGAAGTAGTTACCTGCTGCTATACTGCAGAGTCCACTGTATACAGAGGCTTTGTGCAGGAGATTTCCTACAAATATCCAGCGAGCTGTTTCTTCACCAAGAGGTTCCGGTTCTATGACAATTACGCTCACTCCAGCCTCCAATGCTCTTTCCAATTCCAGTTCAAATTTGGTGTGGGCATTTTCGCTATCATAGACTTCTCTGATGATTGAAACACTTGATGGCTTTAGCTCACTGAAACAATGGATCATGGTGGAGCTTTTAGTAATTGCATTGTGGCACGAATAGGTAAAGCTGACCTAGCCATTAATCCAGAAACTTCTTTGGTTGGCCTCAACAATCAAAAAAGATTTCTAAAATTTTAATCACTGCTATTTACAAACCTGTCAGTTTCATCAGCCGCCATTTTAACTAAGCCAGCAAATAAAAAAGAAAAACTGATACTAGTCATGTGTCCTCGTATTCATAATCGATAGATTGCGAAATAATATTTAACGGTTTTATAAAAACACGATCCGTCTAAAGAGGCAGTTTATTTTAATTTGTGGTTCCGTAAAATCTTCACCACAGACAATTTTAATCGGCGTTTATCGAGTGTTTAAATGAATCGCGTTTTTATAAGACCGAAGTATTTTTACTGTTCGCTGCATGATACAGCTTTACAAAAAGAAGAAATCACTGCTATTTACAAACCTGTCAGTTTCATCAGCCACCATTTTAACCAAGGATACTCTATTCTTGATTTTAACGAAGCCAGCAAATAAAAAATAAAAACTCGTATTCATAATCGATAGATTGCGAAATAATATTTAACGGTTTTATAAAAACACGATCCGTCTAAGGAGCACAGAACACAAAGAGGCAGTTTATTTTAATTTGTGGTTCCGTAAAATCTTGTAAAATCTCCACCACAGACAATTTTAAACGGCGTTTATCGAGTGTTAATGAATCGCGTTTTTATAAGACCGAAGTATTTTTACTGTTCGCTGCATGATACAGCTTTACAAAAAGAAGAAATTAAAGAGTTAACGATGTTATTTATAAAACCATGATTCTTCTAAAACAATCCTCAGAGGCAGATTAAGTAATCGGTGGTTACGTTTTTTCCGTCTACGGTTTTTCCCTATACCACAGACTATTTAAACAGTAGTGTATAGTCCGCACAAATCTTTTTGGCGGTAACGTGAACATAGTCACCACAGATCGTTTGCACATCGCTTACTGTCTTTACAGTGTATGTGTGAGCAATTGATGTAGTATGATGCGTAGTAAATTACTATTAGTCAATTACTAACATAGTCAATTACTCAATACCAAGTTGGTTAATTTATTCAGTCCCTACCTACGGGTCCTTCTGTCTTAAGTTATTACGTAATTAACTAGCCTCACAACATCTTTTAGTCACCACATTATTATTAAAAATCTTTTATGTTTTAAATAAATAGATTAACTTGGCCATCGCACGAAAATACGATGTATCTCACATGTAATACATATCACACCTTCGGTAGTACAAGGGCACAACTTACAAAAAATGGTAAAATGAGTTAAGTATGCAGAAATGCCTTGAAAACACTCCTCTATCTGGTGGGATAAGACTCCCATTAAATTTAAAAAAAATAAAAAAGCGACTTTTAACTGAATCTGATGCGAGTCTTTATCCCACCAGATAGAGGAGTGTTTTCAAGGCATTTCTGCATATGTACTTAACTCATTTTATCGTTTTTGTAAGTTGTGCCCTTGTACTACCGAAGGTGCGATATTATTATCAAGTTAGATTGTTTTAGTGACATACACCGTGTTTTTACAATACCTGCTTGGTTACTGAAAGTCTTCTGGTTTTAACCACAACGGAGTTATAGGGGGTCGAAAATGTCCTGAACTGCTTCGAGAAAAGGATAGTAAAAGTGGTTCTACAGTAGCGCCGCCTATTAAGTGACTGTCCACTCTATCGGGTTAACCATTTTGAAGATTCCAAAGTGTCAAAATATGTATGGATTTGACAGTTCGGAGTAGGTTGAATCGGACAACTCCATATAGTGGAGAGCTTACGTAGTAGCACCCCTGAACTACATGCCGTTGCTGATGGTGTTTCTGCTGTTAAAGTTTGCCTAACCACAGTTGAAATTAAAATTCATTAGCTGCGCCATCTATTCTTATTCAGTGACTAAGAATACATGGCTTAGGAGAGAGAGTTGAAGAATCGATGCTTTAGAAAATGTGTGGTATGCTACAGAGAAGTAACTAAGCTGAACTGTTCTTATTAAGTTGTGAAGAATGATGAAGAAAATACTGTTTTTTTGTCGAGAGTAGTCCAGAGTTTGGCTACAATGTATGACTACAAAAATTAAAGCCTGAAAAAACAATTCCCGACTGCTACGCTGAATATTGACTCCTAAGCAAGCGGGACCAACCTAGGTACAATGAGTTAGTTTTCGGAGTCGGAATTTTTATTATTATTTTTTCAGTTTTTATTATTAGCCGCTTGCGCTAGTCACACTGTAGGGCACAGGTCTTGTCTTGGAGAGAGTATGGATTTAATATCTTTTCTTCACCGCTAGCAAGTGGTATTGCTACTAAATATTCACAAATGTACGTAACTTGGAAAATAGTCGTTGGTGCATGCGGACTCACCAGTATTCGAACCCACGATGACTACTAAGTTTGGTAGAACGTTTCGATGGATGGATGTTGCTCAATCATGCCAGAATGGTTGAACGCAACTGGATGAAATTTAGCACGCAGATAGATTATAGTCTGGAATTGCACATAAGGTATTTTTTACCTCTGAAAAATACACATCCAAATTTCCACGTGAACGAAGCAATGCAAACGCGGGCAATAGCTAGTGTGAAAAAAATTGCCGACGTCAAAAAAGGCGGAAGTCCTCAATTACTCGGAATCTGTTCAGGATTCCGTAGTCAACAAAGAACCCTTATAGTTTCGCCATGTCTGTCTGTCCGCGGCTTAGAACAGAGTTCTAGAAAGTTGAAGTTTGGCAAAACAGATATACTTGGGATAAACAGAAACATTCTTGGGCTTATAAACTGCAGATGTACCATCGCCTACGATGTAGACCCACATATGAGAGAAATGAAAAATCCTTTTGACTGCACGGAACACAAAACCTACAGGTATCATGTGGTACGGATAAATCGGGACGCGAGTTCTACTCGCTCTTGGTTGGTTTTTAGAACTTTATTTAGTCATAGTGGGAAGTTGTATGTATAGCTACTTTAGTAATGGATGAATCACAACACCGAAAAATTTCAAATGCTAAAGAATAAGTTTCTTTCAATGACTGCTGTCGCCCACTAATATGCCGTTCTAAAATCCGCTTGCCTGATTAGGTAAAGGTGAATGTTGCAAGCCCGACGTAGTCACGAACCAAACAGTATAATACGCATGTGTTTGCAAAACATTTTGGAACGTGCACCGTAATTAATAACGTACACGTTCGCTCAGTATTGTTTTGCCGTTTGATCCTTTCTGGTTCTAACTTGAACAGTCGAGTTTAGTGCTAAGGTGCTTATATGGCGTGTGTGGGTGCAAGGCTGACCTTATAGGCTCTACCCACAGACTTGGCTAAACATTTATATAATTTCCCGGGGCGTCCCACGCTATGCTATTATCACCATAAGTGATAGTTAACAAAAAACCTGATGTATGTAGCAAATGTTTAGCACTTTCAACATAAGATAAGAAATGTGGAAAAAAGAGTGAAGAGGGCATCCCGTCCCGATTCCCGTGGAAAAGCGTTATTTGCAAACACGATCTAATACGAGTACATTCAAATGCAGAATTGCTCTTTCCCTCTACCCAATATTATTTTGGATTGCTAAATTATTACAACTGCAATTAAGGAGTGTCTCGAAGGTATCGAATTTTTGAATAAAAGCCTTAGGATTTTAATTTTTCTGTATGTTCCCAGCATTAATTGAAGTTGAAAGCTTATTGACTCAAAATTATTCATACACACTAAAAATATACGTAGATGAAGCTGACAAAATGGTAATGGGTAACAAAACTCAGCGTAAGCTGCACGTACGCACCCACTTTGCCCCCAGCGCAAAGTTGAGCAAACACTTGTGATTTGTATTGTAATTAGTAAAAAACTTAAAACGACTTAAATAATTTTTTTTATTTTTAGTGTAGTTTTAGAAATAGTGGGGAATGCTCGATCGTGTAGACTGCCTCGTTGCTCTATCGGTAACATGCTTGACTATCAAAACAGAGGTTGTGGGTTTCATTCTCGCTGGAGGCCGCGCCGTACTTGATTTTTACAAATTACATCAGTCTGGGTGTGTGTATTTTCATGTAATTGGTGAAATTGTTATAAAAGTAGTTAAACAGGCAGATTTAATATTACGTCAACCTAATTAGGTACAATCCGTCAATTGGTTAAAACAGGTTTTACGTGCAGTTTTAGTATGATAGTTTATGTATGTTGTACTTAGAACTATCTGGGTTGTAGGTATTGCTCTATGATCTAGATTAAAACACTTGATAATACCTCCGTAAAATACACTTGTACAAACGATAGGAGACTTACTCGTATGCGTAACAGAGGCAAATAGAAATTAATCGTTCCAATTCCATGTTTGGCTGTCGCTTTGCCTCAGGGCGTGTATCTATGTATCATACTCAGGACCGGATTTAGGGGAGGGCTTGCGGGGCTACAGCCCTGGGGCCTCCACAAGAGAGGGGCCGCCACAATAGAGCAATATTATCTTTAAGCGCCAATCTTTTATAAGTAAATTAACGACTTATCATTCAAATTTAACAAAAAAATCGCTATCCATAAAATTTTGTTATTATCGTATTTTTTATTCGGAAAATACCTAATTAGAGGCTTTCGCCTCTTCGTTGCCCTAGGACTTTCAGACCTCCAAATACGGCCCTGGTCATACTGCGAAACTAAATACCCAAAGTAATTTGTTGAGCACTGTTGTGATGAGAAATGGGGTGTATGTATTCATTCAATTAATTCCACTCGTTCAGCCATTAACAGTAATCCACGAATGTGCCGAGTTTACAATAAATTATTTAATCAAACACAAGACACACTATTTTGTGTTCTCATGCGAGAATATTTTCCCCCGCTCATAACTAGTTGTAACCTAATGTCTCCCTCAATTACGGCATTTAACATGCAAGAAAATTTGTGCGAGAATCATCTGAAAAATCCGACAGTCTGTCTGACGGTAGCTTGCAAGTAGGTGTAAACTACTTAGCAAGTGCGATAGTTTCTCCGAATATTATTAGGTCTACAGCAGGTCAATCTTAACATTTTTGTAGAGTGCACGGGAGTAAAGATTGGTAGCGGAGCGGTAGAACGCCGCCTTCTCATTCAGGAGGTCGTGGGTTCAAATCCCGGCACCAAAATTTTGTGAAGTTATTTTGTTTAGTTACCACTCGCTAACCGTGTACTTAGGGAAACATCGTGAGGAAACCTGAGTACCCGAAGTGTTCATATACCTCAGCGCTTGACATTACCAATCCGCGGTGGGCACGTGTGGAGATTAAGCCCATACTCTCTCTCTGAGAGAAGGCCTGGGCTCTACAGTGGGACGTATATAGGCTGCACTATTATAAGTAAAGGTTCATGTGCTGTTGACTGTACACTTAGTCTAATCTAATCGCGGTAAACCTAAGGTAAACTTGGGTAATTTCCTTAATTCCCAAAGTGTAATAAAGAGTATTCTTGCAGGAGAGAGAGATATGACTTTCTTCTCCTTTTTATGACACAAGCGATTTATTAACTTATAAGAAACCTATGGCAGGTTTCTTATTGACTGACACGTTCGTAAAGTACCTATGTTCTACAGGACCTTTCAGAAATAGTTAAATCTGATGAACAACATAATAATATGTGTCTGTTTGACAAACTTTTTTACTCAATACGTATTTGATTTGAAAAATGTGTATCAAGGGATCGTTTCAATCGAAGGCTTTGAATTAAAATAAAAGTAAGAAGTATAGGCGATTTACTTGCCCAAGGTAAGTTATGAGTCCCTTTGTGGTATGGGTGTGATCGGAGGAAGAGCTCAGGGGCGAAGGCGGGACCCGAGGGGAGCGGGGGGGCGTTGGCACGGGTATTGAACCCGGGCATCCGCGGGATCCACGATCACGGAGCGGCGCGGGCGGTGCGCATCGCCGCGTGATGGTGTCGTGCTCACGACGATCCTACGGGCACTCCGAGCTTTACAAATAATAATATTTATGTTCCATTGTTCAAATACTTAGTATAAAAGCCACTTTACATTCCGTAATCTGCTCAATGAAGAAACAGAGTAATTTCTAAGGGCTAGGTAGAGAGTAAGTTCAGCTCAAATAGCTATCTGCATGCATCTGTAAATCAGGAACTTTAGGAATATTATAACTTGTAATTTATTATTGTGGCTCCAATCAAGACAAGAAAGTACTCAGCTCCTGACGCAGTTCACAACGCGGCGGATAGGCGACCTTCTCAGTTTCTTTTTAGGGTTCCGTACGCGATAGGTGCCTAACGGGACCCTATTAATATGCTCATGACGTCTGATTGTCCATCCGACCTAAAGCCCTTTATCTGTTGAACCATTCCAGCTAGCCTGTTGAAATTTTCACAGAATGAGCGTTATTATTGTGGATTTCCCAACAGATAATAAAACAAAAAGATGCGGGCCCCCAATACATGAAAAGTGTTTCTTTAAGTTATTATTGTTTTTGCCCTACATATCGTAAGAAAACACGGTAATAGATACAAGTGTATCTTGATGCGATTATTCTTATCGCATACCCTATACTAAGTACCTATAACAACAATGAATAACCGGTCAAGTGTGAATTGGATTCCCGCTAAGGGTAACTGTATGAAAGAAAACAGTTTTGCTATGTACGACAAATAGGTACAATATATTAGGTCGGACTCGCACTTGGCCGGTTCTTTTTCAGGCAATCGCGATCCCGCGATGCACCAAATAAAACGTAATTGCCTTTGCTTAGGCTGTGGAGCGAGTGGAAGCGTATGGTAGCAATTTATGCCCATTGCTGTTTTTATAACAAGCGTTTAAACATTAATTTCGCAACAATTTTATCCTAAGGATGAATGTGTTGAAAAAAACTGTTGTGAAAATGTTAATGTCGCAAAGGAAGGGACGAATTGTAAGAAAACCAGAAAATTGCGATTCTGGTAACTCAATTTGAATCTTTCATTCATTTTCATCATTCTTTTCATGAACAGAATGTACATATAAAGTACCAAATGTAAGGTACAAGTTACCTTTTAAAGGATCACGTGTGCTGTCCAGCGGTTGACGGGTGGCTAACGAGTCGATTGCCCCAACTTTGTAAAGTTCCGAGACATATGGCAGATACTTACAAACAAACGAACGAAAAACTGAAAGTGTAAAAGTATCTTTAGGAACAACTCGTGAGCTGAAGTCTCACGGGTTATTCCTAAAGATTGGGTGCATACTAGGTAAAAGCGAAGAAAGTCACAAAGATTTATAGATTTTATTTTAACAACAACAGGAACGATAAAACAGATACACTATCTATAAACAGAATAGCATACCGACGGTTTTCTCAAATCCATTATGTTTGCAGTTCCTGGAGGAAAATTGCTCGCGAGGGTATTGACGCTGGAGCACCGTTAGCCGCGAGTAAGGAGAACGGAAGCGACATATCCTGGCGCTGACGCCACCCTGCATATCACGCTTATAATTGCACCTCTTATGGACACTGATTAATACGCCGCGCCGTACGATGCGAACGCTTCTTATGGTCATGCATGAGACAAGCCATAGGCTTATGCAATGCTTATTTAAGTTTGTGTAATGTGCGTTGGCCCCTTCGCCTCCTTTACTTAAAAAAAAAATAATTCTAGACTATATCTGTACCAAATTAAGTTACATAAATCAGTTTCTAGACTGACAGACCCTGGTCTCTGCCTATCACTCCGGGATACAGGCGTGACTTTGTATTATGTTTGTTAAGTTTTTAGTTTCTAGACTTTAACTGTACCTACCTGGATTCCCGAGATTCCGCAATGGGTGAATCTTTGGCAGTTAGGGCATAAAGAATGATTTACATGAGCAGCCCCTCTCTTTCTATAAATATACATAGGTACCTTTACCTTTACTAACGCCCTTACCTCGGAGGTCGACACAAAGTTTGTCACTGAATACCACTATCTAGTCATGAAACAATTGCTTTGACTTTGATTCAAAAAAGTCGTTATTTATGATCGAGGGGGCTAGATGGATCACTTTATTTACCAATGAAGTTATTGACCAAAAATTTGTACGGAGCATTATTTTTATCATTAATCTCAACAACATCAATATGGATTATCCTGGTTTACAATATTTTTTTGTTGACAAGATAAGTTGGAAAATAATGTAGGTGTAAAAAAAAATGTAGGCGTAGGTACGTAGTAGTGATCTACAAACTACAATAAAGTAAACTGAAATATTTACCTATATAGTACAAACTATATACTTAGGTAAATATTTTACTATATAGGTAAATGCTAACGCTACCGACGTCTGGATACCTACATGCAATCATTGTGTTTTATAATAGCAATACTACTCGCTAACCGTGAAGGAAAACATCGTGAGGAAACCTGAGTGTCTGGGCTATTCACATACCTCAGCGCTTGAAATCGCCAATCCGCGGTGGGCACGCGTGGCGATTTAGCCCATACTCTCCCTGAGAGAAGGCCTGTGCCCTACAGTGGGACGTATATAGGCTGCTTATGTAATCATTGTGTTTTTTTAGGAAACTTTCTTATAGAGAACTTGTGATGGCGCTAAGAAAATAGTGCTAAAGGCCTTATTGGCTGCTATTGTCGGTTTAAATTGCCCAATAAACGTCGCCTTTCGTGACGTGACATCCTGTCTTCTTTAAAACACACTTCACGTCGAGTCGTGTTGGCTGTCTGACTGTCGCCGATGCCACGTTCGCTCCCCCCTCTCCCCCGCAGTGCCTGCGCCCGCCACGCCACGGTCACTGGGCACCGTGACCTCTGAGAAAACTACCACTGACATGACATGACATCATATTTGCACCACAATATGTGCACTTCTGACCACATACCTACCTGCACGAGCCTGCGAGCAAACTAGAAATTAAAAAAAACTGCTTATTGTTAGGTTTCATACCTTGTTCCATATTCCAATTACAATTAAAGTAAGGTCATTGTTTATATTAATAATAATATCTAAGGGCTAATACCGGGTACAACAACAAAAAGTTAATTTTATTCAATGGAGAGTACTTTGAAGGCAATGTTATGGTGTATAAAACCGCGTTTCAACAGGCAAGGCGTATAGAATCGAGAACCTGAACAGTTTTTTCAGTTTCAATAATTTTTCCAATAAGTAAAGATGACACTTTTTTTATTTCTCATATGAAATGACCGCGTCATATTTCAAGAGAGTATGAAAAAGAAAAAATTACAAGTTTTGGCTTGTTGGGTGTGGTTTAATTTATTGATATTGAAGAAACGGTCTTCAGGTTATTCATTCTTTACGCTACAATCTGTTGATTTGTGATACGCAGAAAATTTCAGCGAGTAAAAAAGGCTCATAATGACGAAACAGATAGCTATCTGCACTTTTCTCGTAGTGCGCCGCGAGCGCGAAGAATGCTTCTAAAGCCAATTACAATTACTGTGCTTGGGAAGATATTGTGAGCACCGTTCAGCCTACAATAATGCCTCATTGTTGTGTGACGAATTCGGCATTTTATTATTTATTTTTTACTGACGTCAAAAAAGGAGGAGGTTCTCAATTCGTCTAGATATTTTTATGTATGTTGAGTGACAATTCCTTACCGTGTTGTCCGAGTGTATTGATATTGTTTTTGTTAGAATGGGGTATCATAGAGGAGTTCCCATAAACATTTGGTCAATATTTGATGACGGAATCTGTGACAATATTACGAAACTCTTTAATTTGTAAATGTATTTATCTACACTCATATCATAATCTTCAAATTAAGAATTCAAAGGTAAACATATATTGACAGGCTTTAAACAATACATAACTTTAAAGAAAATAAAAAAAAAGTGTAATATAAAGTTACATTAAAGGTCAGATTTTTCACTTTATGTTACAGTTATTTTTTTTAAAGTGTTGCTGTGATCACGAAACAAAACTTAAGTTTTTTTATCTACACTAATGTTGTAACATTCTACTTATGTTTTCAATACTTGACTTATAATTACTACTGTTATAGCGCAGACAACAAAACACTCAATTTAAGCAATTTCACATGATGGTATAATATTCACATCGATATCGTAAAATCTCATTATAACATCAATAAAACGCGACCAACTTGATTTCAGGGCCAATCAGGTTGGTCGCGTTTTATTGAAGCGCGCAGCTGCGCTCTCATTGGTTAAATTTTTATGGCGGCAAAATCACTGTGATTATACACGTACGCGTGAATTTAATTTAATAAATTTGTTGTTTGATTAATTGCATTAGTGAAGATAAAGTAGTGTATGCAACTGCATATAACACGGGTATTAAAACACTCGTTACTATTATGAAACTCGCTGCGCTCGTTTCATAAACTCACACTCGTGTTTTAATACCCTTCATTATATGACAGTTGCATAAACTACTATTTTTAATGTCAAAAGTTGACTCTATAAAAAACCTAATTTCATTTTCGTGGTACCAAAAGTGCAACTGATAATACCTAAAATTGCGCGCGCAAAACTGAGTGCAGACGATTGAATGTCAAGATAATTTTGTCGAAATTGCGCCATTTTGTTTCAAAAATTTCATTTATTGGATTAAAATTGTCTGAATCTGAAAGTGACAGCAATAATTTTGAGAACTTAACTCCACCCGATATTTTGGAAAAAGCATCAAAAGTAACGAATAGTCTTTTGCCGGAAAAGTCAAGAAAAATGTATGTATTGCTTAAAGTTATGTATTGTTTAAAGCCTGTCAATATGTGTTTTCCTTTGATTCCTTACTTTGAAGATTAAGACATGAGTGTAGATAAAGTAGTGTATGAGACTGCACATTACTTGGTATTAAAACGCTCGCCAATGCTATTAAAAAACTCGCCAAGGCTCGTTTTTTAAAATCTCCCTCGTGTTTTAATAACCCTCATTATGTGAGAGTCACATAAACTACTATTTCACAGCATTGTGTCTATACACAACTGTACCGCGATAAAAAATAAAATAAAATCACAACCGTTTCCTATGACAATTCAATATACATTGCAAAGTAGGTTAACCTACAGATTAACAAGTGGGAAGACTCGGGTACGCAATGTACATCGAATTGTCATAATAAACTACGAATTGTAGTTTTATGAAATGTGGCCGTAGTAATAAAATTCGCGAAGTATAGTTTCTATTTAGTGCTTATTTTGAAGGCGGTTTTTTGTCTTTATCGACTTGTATTCATGAATCGGCCACCGTACGGCACCGTCAGTGACAGCCACAATCGAGCGCTCCTACAAAAGAGCTCAACGGGAACGATGAGCTTTAATTTTATCGACGACAAAAACAACTTGAAAGATACCGGCCACTGTTAATCGCATCGTCTTTGGTTGGACTGCGCTATTGAATACATTCTACTGGCAGCAGTATGGTATTCAGTATTCAAGTACCCGGAGGGTTAAGATGATAAATATGTCGAGATTTGTACCTATAGTAGGTCCGCTCTGTAAAATATTGCCAATTCGAATATAAAAATGAAATATTATATTGTACCTATCTAATAAGTTGGGTATGGTTATACTACATGGTTTGGATAATGTAGGTTTTAACGCGTTTTTTCGACGTATTTTAAACTATTTTTACGCGCGGAATTATGATAAAAATAATTATATATCTGAATAATAATAATAATATACATGTTAATTAAGGACTTTGAAAACACCAAAGCAGTTTTTTTTGTCCATTTTTTCTCCAAAATGATCTAGATTTTGAAATGGAGGCCTAGTTTAACTTGTAATGATAATTAAGTCGGAGTTTCTGTGCTATTTTGAATAACACATTTTTGAATTTGAATTGATCTTGAATATATCTATCTAAAACATGGTCTATCTGCATGTCAGATTCAATAAGAATATTTTTAGTCGTTTATATGTAGGTAATTGAGTGACAGACTTGTAAACATCCAAACTTGTATTATAATAAAGGGAGGCTTTTGCTAACAGTGGGGACAAATGATTATAGATAACATAAAAAAATGTTTAAGATAATGAAAGTGGTTCAATTTATCAACTGAAAAAACGGTTTTTGGGTTATTTAATAACACCTTATATTTCTCTTGGTTAGGTATTTATCAAAAATGTGTTCTTATTCAGTTCGTGAACCTCAGCAGGAGTCCAAATCACACTTGGACGGTTTTTTATATAATATTTATTGATATACTTTAAGGACAGCACTATCTATAATCACACTAAAGTCAACTTCCATTTAACTAAAATTATTCGCACAAAAGCAATTAAAAATGGCTGTTTAGACAGCCTTATTGCGCCACTTGAGTGTTTTTCCCGTTTTTACGATAGAGCAAAACCAATAAACGTTTTGTATCTTACTTTTTCGACGCTTACCAATGATACCTACATTTTCACGGTTTTAATTCTTAATTTCACGCATATTGCAAAACAAATTGTTACACTTAGATTATCATATATGTTACATACAACTCTTTTTCGATTAATGTTTGTCAATACTATATGTAAAGTCTAATAATACAATATGTAAAGAAAAAAATAATAGAATTAAACTCGCTAAGCCAAAATGGCTTTTATTACCTGCGAATAAAATAAAATACCATTCAACAATTTTTAAATAAACATACAAGGTATAAGCAAAGAGAACAAATGGTGACACGGTTACCATGGTTGTTCTCGAGGCATCTGCTCAAATAAAACCTAGCAAAATTATCCATTCGACAACGGCCAGAGTAAAATATATTTTATGGCGAAGACACTAAAGACCATAGAGTTTATAGGATATGGTTGGGCCAAGTTGGTAGCTTAGGCAGCGAGCGTTGAACCCATCGTGAAATCCATGTTTGATGAAAACTGGTCCCACTGCCGTTTAGCCTGTTTAATTGCCCAGTCGACGAGCTAAGCTTGCGCAAAGAGATTTTTCTACTAAATTTATGTCGAGAGACTAAAATTTAATTATTTTTCACGTAGTAGTCGGTCGTCGCAAAACCTGTCTCTGCCTACCCCTCCAGGACACAGGCGTGAGTTCATGAGTGTATGTAGCAGTCACAGACGTCAGATAGCTGGATATTTATCGATTTCTTTAAGACTTCAGAGGGGATCAAACAAGTATCATTCGTTGAGAATTGAATTGAAACTGTAAAAGTATCTATTTATAATATTATATTTACAGTAATTTTTAATGCGACTCTGTGTGAAGTTGACAGGGACACGGAACAGCGGTCGAGGCTCTTGCGCCCACTTGTGAACAGCTAGCAGTATATATGCATCGATAGAACATACGTATTGTTACGTTGAATAAATACGCTATTATGGAATTGTAACTGAAGTGTCTGTAAAGTGATGATAGTTAAGTACAAAAAAATCTTAGTTGAAATACCTATACTGTTTAGGTGTCTTTAACTTCAAATAAAAAAGTGTGTTGGGAGAAGAAGGAAGTCGTGGCACAGAAGCATCAGCGAATAGACGGATATAGCCAGCTTAGAGGACCTGTTTTGCTTGGCAAGAAATTAAGAAGAATATGGAAACCTCTATTGGTGGAGAGGCAGAGGAAGAAGAAGAATTCAAAATAATAGACTTTCTTAGACGATTAGAATTAAAACTGGTATACATATATTTTATGTCGCTACGATGATGGTGGAACAGGGCAATAACTGAATGGCCACCGAGTGCAGCTCCTAGATTCTGTTTATTCAAAAGAGCACAAATCGCACGAGTCTTTGTGACGTTTACCTACGTATTAAAAACATCTGACAAAGCAAATAAGCTCCTAGGAGGGTGGTTAGTGGGCAGTAGTCTGATGGTCAGATGGTATCGCGGGATCAGTAGGTAGAGGTATGGTCAGTGGATGCGGAGGGCGAGGAGCCGTGTGAAATGCCATATGGGGGAAAAGCCTGCACCCAGCAGTAGGTAACATGATGATGATAACGATAATGGGAACCGGATATGACAATAGAATATTACTACTACCCACGGATTATAATAAAATGCGGTTCTGTCTATTGTCATACATATTATACGAAGCCGCATGCAAAAGGTAGTTTATCTTGAAACCTTGCCAGTTTCCGTCATCGTCAAAGTGCAATGACGTCACCTTCAGCACCACAAGTAACTCGTGTACCTAAACGCCGTTGCACGAGTCGAACTCCTAGGGATCAAAATACTCGCATCTCATTGGTCAATGCGCGCGGCTAGAGATATGCGAAACAAGAAGCGAAGACGGTCCGCTTCATAGGGTAGGTTTACACTTTATGCAGTGGCTATTGAAGGTCACGCGCTTTAACGTTTTTTGTAAGCCTAGAATGTTAGAACTTTATTACGTACATTAAAGCATATATCTACATTTCATACAGGTAGCATTGTTGACACCCATATTTACGCTGTAATAAATCTTATATACAAAAATCTCGTATCACAGTGTTTGTTATCGAACTCTTCCGAAACGGCTTCACCGATTTTTATGTTATATATTTTGTAGGTCTGAGAATAGGACGTAGGATAATTAATATGACAGAACAACGTTTGCCGAGTCAGCTGGTATTATATATTTATTAATTTTAGAAAATATATGTACCGTTATGATCGGTTATACATAAATTGATATGAATATTTCCTAACACCTTGGCTGTCTTTCCTATTGCAGTGCCATGAAAGATTTAAAATGCTAAAAGATTTGAAAAACAATACGGCAAAACTTTGTTAAAAGCAAGTTCAGGGTCGGTGAATCACATGCAAGATAATTTAATTTCTGTATGTTTTTAGGGTTCCGTACACCGTATAAAAAAATGGTACCCTTATAGGATCACTCGTGCGTCTGTATGTCCGTCCGTCTGTCACACAGCCAATTCGCTCCGAATCTACTAGATCAAATTTATTTATTTAGGTAAAATTTAGTAGGATGGTGTAACACAAACACAGATGTGCAAAGTAAATAAATACTTTTTTGAAATAAGGGACATTTTCGGGGAACAAATTAGGAAATAAAAAAAAAGTTTTGTAAGCCTTACTGTGTCATATATCAAATGAAAGATGAAAGGGCTCGTTATTAGGATTTCGAATATATTTTTGTTATTATTGTAAACCGAAATCTGATCTCCGAAACTACTAAGCCTAAAATTTTGAAAAAAATACATAATATAGTTCATTGCTTGTAGATTACAGGAAAACCTATAAGAATTCTATCAATTGAGAATAAAGTGGTAAACTCAATATAACACGTTCGCTTACGGAAAATAGTTCACTAAAACACCACTAGATAGCGCTAGTAGTAGTTAACTCGCGTCTTTCTGTGAGGAATTCAAATGTTATAATATAATTGAATAAAAACATTTGGCATTGTACGGAACCCTCTCCACGCGAGTTCAACTCACACGTTTTTATTATTGTGAACAATAATCTGTGCTATTAATATTCCATTTATAAGGTTCAGCTCCCTGCATGGAATGTTGACAATTGCGTCCGCATGCTAATCCAGCTACAACGCACATCGGTAGACAATCTGAACACAAGTGGATGGGCCTTGTAACAAACCTGTCCTATTTTCTTCACCTAATCAGCATTTTCCACAAATTGCATCATCATCATCAGCCACCCGACGCCCAATGCAGGACACAGGCCACCCTCATGGTTTTCATATAAACATCTCGGAACAAATTGCATAGGTACTGTAATATTCACGCATATTATACATATTACGCTTATTATACTTAGCCGTAAAAGTTTTCGCGTGTACAATGAACAATTTGCGTGCAGGTTCAAGTTAGATATTTATGGACATTTGACAGCGGTGCGGTGGCGACGGTGCGTAGCCGTACCTATGATGTCATTTACCCTGACACAAAATTGTGATAGCAACATAGTTACACACAATGCTCACTCACACCTAGGGTTACCAATCGTAATATAATAGTATTTTAATATATTTCGGGTCTGCGTATTATACTGTAGAAGAAATATACCTACGGTATGCAGAAATACTACGTATACCTACCTACTTTTTTTAGTTGGATCGATTAATCTTTGTTAGGGATCACCCGTAAGGTGCCAACAACGTGGCTATTACTAAGCCAACATTGAAATTGAAAAACGTTTACTCAAATACCATAACACACATAAAATCGTAAAAATAATAAAATGGAAATAAAAAGAAAACTCACTTATAGTAAGATAAAGTAAAAAAAAGTCAAATTTTTTTTATTCAAAGTAACACAGAAACTGTGACTTATTGAACGTTACAAGAAAAACTAGGTGTCCGTTTCAAAGTCTAGATCATTTGGAGAAAAAACGGCCAAAAAAAAACCAAACTTAGTCTTTTCAAACATATTCCTTAATTAACAGAGTTTACATGTCATATCTTCTAAAAAGCTAGTACTAGGATGCATTGAACTGGCTTTAATTCCACACATCTTTGTCATCTAAATAATCCTTAATGCTATAATAGCCCTTTTGGCATAAAGTGCGCTTTACACATTTTTTGAACCGCACTTCAGGCAAGTTTATTATATCTTCAGGGATCTTATTGTAAAAACGTATACAATGCCCCATAAAGGATGTATTAACCTTTGCCAGCCTAAATCTTGAGAAAGAAAGTTTATGTTTACTTCTAGTATTTACATCGTGTTGGCTACCTACGGTTTTAAAATTACTTATATTTTTTCCTGACGTACATAATATTTTCATAGATATACTGACTAGCAACTGTTAGGATGTTAGTTTCTTTAAAGAAATCTCTTAACGAATCTCTACTGCCGAGCTTATAAATGAATCTGATCGCTCTCTTCTGTAACAATAAATTAACAAGTATCTACTAAGTAATCATACAGTCGACGTGAAGTAATTATGGTGGAGAGCTGTGTGTCGTCGTGGTACTAGGAATGATTGTTATCTCAGTTTATATCACAGGTACCCGGATCGGATCAGCCACATTGTCTGTCTGTCAGTCGGTATGACGGGCTGTCTCATTATTATTACATTTATTTATTTTATTATAAATAAAGGCCTCTTGAACTGCATAGCCCGTTAAATTTTAACAGATTTTCTAAAAAAAATCATAGTGTCTTATTAAAAAAAATTGAGAACCCTACACACAATGAAGCTATACTTAGAAAGTTTCTTGAGGTGCGGGCTATATTTACTTGTTTTTAAATACCCACACTCGAGATCAATGAATAAAGTTCACTGACGAAATTCGCAACAAGGAGGTAACGAATCTCTACTGCCTAGCTTATAAATGAATCTGATCGCTCTCTTCTGTAACAATAAATTAACAAATATCTACTAAGTAATCATACAGTCGACGTGAAGTAATTATGGTGGAGAGCTGTGTGTCGTGGTACTAGGAATGATTGTTATCTCAGTTTATATCACAGGTACCCGGATCGGATCAGCCACATTGTCTGTCTGTCAGTCGGTATGACGGGCTGTCTCATTATTATTACATTTATTTATTTTATTATAAATAAAAGCCTCTTGAACTGCATAGCCCGTTAAATTTTAACAGATTTTCTAAAAAAAAATCATAGTGTCTTATTAAAAAAAATTGAGAACCCTACACACAATGAAGCTATACTTAGAAAGTTTCTTGAGGTGCGGGCTATAATTACTTGTTTTTAAATGCCCACACTCGAGATCAATGAATAAAGTTCACTGACGAAATTCGCAACAAGGAGGTATGCCAGTTTAATAAAATTGAAAGCATAACGCAGGCCATTTTGTGTTTCACTGCTTGGCAAAGGCCTCCTCTTTAGTCTGTCACTATTTGCTTACCCCTGTCCACCTCCAGCTATTCCGGAAGGAAGGTCGTTCTCGCCCGGAGATTGTACGCACCCTAAGCTCCAGGACTCTGACTACCGTTGCTGGAGTCACTGCTGCATATACCGGGTACTAGGGGCCATACGGAGATTATGTGGCTCTTAGGAGGATTCGGACCACTGACGCACCATGCTGATCCAGTGCAAATTGACGTGTTTTTAGAGTTCCGTAGTAAACAAGGAACCCTTATACTTTCGCCATGTTCGCCGGTCTATCTGTTTGTCCGTCCGTCCGTCCGTCGTTTAACAAAACGGGTTGTAGGTATAGGGTTGTAGGTATGGGGTTGTAGTGTTTTAGTGCATAAAACCCCCTTGCTAGAAGTGTAACTGTAGATGTAATTTTAATTTCAATAACTAACATCAGTATTTTTGAGTTTATATAAAATTATTGTAGTGAAAGCTTTTAAAGAAGGCCGACAAGTAGTAGTGGACTTGCCTCGTTCTGGCAAACCTTCGACGGCTACGAACAAAGAAAACATTGACAGAATCAAGAAGCTAGTGCTCGAAAATCATCGTATGAGTCTCAGAGAGTTGGCTAATGAGGTGAACATATCTTTTAAATCCGTTCACAAAATTATCATTGACATTTTAGGCATGTGACGCGTCGCTGCTCGACTAGTTCCAAAAGAGCTCAATTTTGTTCAAAAAGCGCAGCGAAAGCATGTCGCTGAAGACATGGTTTCCCGAGCTTCCACGGACTCTACCTTTATGAAACACATAACAACTGGCTACGAAACACGGGTTTATGAGAATGACATGCAAAGAAGCCAACAGTCTTCAGAATGGCGTCTCAAAAACGAGCCGAAACCCAAAAAACCGCGGCAAAGTCGCTCCAAAATCAAGGTGCTGACAGTTTTTTTTACTACCGCGGTGTGGTTCTCTTCGAATTCATTCCAGATGGAGAAACAGTGAAAAAAGAATATTATTTAGGCGTCATGAAGCGTTTGCGTGAGAGTATCCGCCGAAAACGTCCAGATTTATGGCACCACAACTCATGGACGCTGCACCATGATAATGCACCATCACACACAGCCATTATTGTGAAAGAGTTTTAAGCGAAAAATTCAACAAAAAGTTCTCGACCAAGCACCGTATTCACATGATATGGCTCCGTCTGACTTTTTTTTATTTCCCAAGTTAAAATTACCGCTTCGAGGAAAACGTTTTGAGTCGATAGAAGCCATAAAAGAAAATTCCCTGAATGAACTAAAGGCCATACCGCAAGTCGCATACGAAAAATGTATGGAGGACTGGGTGAAGCGGCGGAGAGAGAAAAGACTATGTTTGGAGTTTTTTCGTCCATTTTTATCCAAAATGATGTAGATTTTGAAATGGTCACCTAGTATTACTTGTAACGTTAATTAAATCACAGTTGTGCTATTTTAAATAAAAGCATTTTGATTTAATTGATTTGATTTGATTTATAAAGTTAGCATTCGTCAAGGATTTCGTCAGTAGACTTGTCTACGAGTAGGTATGTTAGGAAATGATTGAAAGTCCCACAGCCAAGCCGAAATTGGAAGGTGGGTTGGATGTTTCTATAAACGACTTCAGTTTGAATTAACTCAGTATCTGTATAATTGGCCCAGTCTTTCGTGGAGAGCAATCACGGGAGCAATTAACGAGGCATTTTAGCCGACCCGCCGCGCCTCGCTTGCCGCTGCCGCTGCCCGGCCGAGCGATCGAGCGACCGGTCGCCGCTTACGTGCTGCGTGCATTCCATTCCATCGCACTTGCATCTAACATTGTAACAATTTATTACTTTATTTAATTTCATTGTGTAAGTCAATAGGCGCAAGTATGCCTTGCCTATTGACTTTCGTTTTCCAAATGATGCTCACGCCCACGCTTTACGAGAGTAGTTACCCGGAACCGTACGACTGCTACAAGAAAGTTTTTTATTAAAGTTTTTGTCCGTATTTCAAAATATAATTATAAATATAATGGATCATAACCCACATCCATTGTGAAATGCGGTTTGGAGGCCCAGAAGATTCTTGGGATCTTAGCTTATGAAGAAGAGTGGAGTAAATTCCACTCTTCATTATACTAAGCTAAGATAATGTCAATATTATATGTAAGTATTTATATACTTACCTGCCTAGCTAGGAATATACCTATGTATAGGTATGTCTGTAGATACAAAGCTGCAGGCGATAATAAAGTATAAATAAATAATAGATATACATACGTAAACACCTCGCTTCACCACCTATTATAAGTATGATATAATTTCCGTTTCGCAAGATGCATGTAGATAATCATTATGAAGTGTTGCTCAAGGATAATGATGCTGATGTCATGAACACGGATCCGGGAAACCTGAAATTGATGATACATATTTCACGTTGTAGCTTTTAGGAATCGAATATTTTCCTTCAACTGCTTACTGCTTGCAAGTTAATAAAAGTAGGCATGTATCCACCAAACAACTCCAACTGGCTCTCGCAAACATCGGTTGCAGTTTACGTTTGCGCGCCAACGCCTAAGCACACACATTACCAAGGAATGTTAAGCACAAGGAAACAATTTCCCCACAGATTAGTTAGTGTAGCATGTAAGTTGGCATTGGCAGTAGCAAGGATGTTGTCGCGTGAGAGACCATCTCCCGCATCTCGGTGGCTGTAGCGCAGAGCAGACTAATTACGCGCGGCCGTTGCACCTAGTCAGCGGGCTCCACTGCCGCCGCCTCATGCATTATGCGAACCCCATGCAACCGCTCTCCTGCGCTGCGCCCGCGCCGACCTCTCCCCGCGTCAACCCATAACTGCATGATTTATTTTCGTTCCGAACCGATCCCCTTTTAATTGAGCCAGAGGTTTAAGTCACTCGTCTGTCGTCAGTTATTTTCATTCCCAGATTGATTTATCGTTGGCTGTTAATGGCCTTGTTTTTTTTATGTTTGTCCTAATCAGTTTTACGGAGATTTGAATTTGACCTTTACTTTATTGTCAGCGCTAATGAATCATTGTATATGTAGGCACGTATGTTTAGGTCGTGGTTGTGTGACAACAACCTTGACAAGCTTATGCAGTGTCTTTAAGAAGATACATACAATACTTATAGGTAGGTAAATAAAAATGATTTTTACCTAGATATTTTATTAAATATTAAATTAAGTTTAAGTACTAAAGTGGTAGCAGTTGTAATATTTTTATGTGACACGCTAGTACCTTTTTAATTATATCTTTAACTCTAATAAAGGCGTGAGTGCCTCTGAAGTTATTAGTTAATGTCATGGAACATCATTATGCAATCTAACTACAGGGTTACCAGTAAAATGCGCAATTCCTGAAAGACGTTGATCGGTTGTGTTTTAAAACTACTTTTTTGCTATGATTTTTTTCTTAGGTTGATATTTTTCGAAATATCAGAGTTTACATAATTTTATTAAATTTGCGCATAACGCGTTGTGGTAATGTTGCAGCCGTAAAACACTTTACTACACAGAAGAATTATACGTATATAACACAAAAACAAAAAAACCTTAAAACCACATGAAAATATAATAAAAAATGGATTTGAATATTGAAACTTGAGTAGAAAATTTAAAGGAAAAAGTCCTTCCGGCTCACAATGTTGAATTCATAAACGATGCAGTAGCCAACATCGCGATGATACTAAAACGAAAGCAAGGATATTTCCTTGATCCAGTCACTAGAAAGCAATCGACACGGGTATTCAAGCGTTACTAATTCTTTCAAAGATCTGTGGTTACGCAAGTGGCAGCCGGTTTCGACAGAGCATCGGCGAGCGAGAACATCGGCGGATATAGCACGGGGCCGGTGTTGCGTGGCCCACGTCTTTAGCCTCTATACTATAGTATCGACCGAGATAGCTGTGAAGATAGAGCAACCAAAAACCAGCTCTAACACCACAAAGTAGGGCCCAACCCAGAAAAATGTCTTGTCAAATACGCTGGCCGGTTTGGTGAACAAATGTTTGGATAACATCGCCTGCACACACTGAACTGCTAAATTCTTGAGCAAACTCCAAGAGAGTTGAGTGAGAATAACAAACTTGCGTTATCGGTTGACATTATTCTAATACTTAGGTGCCGGGGATATGTTGAGCGGCTCTGCGCCTCTACATGTTTTTATTACAAGTTCATCGGCCAAGGTCTCTTAGTTTTTTGCAACTTGATATGCTATATCGTAAGGAATGTTAACAAATAAAATTATTGCAGGGTCTTCGGAGCCTTTTTCAATAAAACGCTGATAGCTACCTGAGAATCAAGGTTAAAACTCTTGTAAATTGCTATAATTGGATACTATTAAAGTAGAATCTCCCTGTAAGACATTATATTCACATTTGGATCTGGGAGTCGCTTACCAGTTTTTATAGATACAAATTCTCATCAATTGTCCTAAGTGCGGTGGTAGTCTAGTGGGTAGAACATTGAACTCGCGAGAGACCCAGGTTCGATTCCCAGTGTGGGCATGTACCTATGACTTTGTTTTGTAAGTTTTGTACATTAGTGATAGCAATACCACTCGCTTACTGTGAAGGAAAGCATCGTGAGGAAACCTGTAAAGGCTATTTACATACCTCAGCGCTTGAAATCGCCAATCCGCGGTGGGCACGCGTGGTGATTAAGTGCAAACTCTCTCCCTGAGAGAAAGCTTGTGCCCTACAGTGGGACGTATATAAGTTGCTTATGTCCTAACTGCAGCCCTTATAGTGAACCTAAGAATAGACTGAGAAACTGCACTCGAGACAATCGTGTGCTGCGAGCAATGAAATATTATTAGACAAGTATAGCCGCAGAGGTAGGTACTTTTTAACCTGTAGGCTCTATTTGTTTCAAAACAAAAGTCATCTGCCGATTAAATCACCTCTTGTGTCATCATTGAGCTTTGCTGATGATCTCATTATTTCGCCGACATATAGTTGGTCATTTTTATTCAAGTTTTGTGTACAGTCAACCGCAGATCAACATTGACATTCTTGTGGCAAAGTTACGTATTGTTAGAAAAACCCAGAATGCACGTAAGTATGGTGGATGGGGTACCTAGAGCCAGACTTTTCAGTCACAACCAGTTTTTTTCAAGAAATCATGTATCATTCAAAAGCTTAATTTTTGGAATGACTAGGTAGGTCGAATTTTCATAATCCAATATATTTTCCGGAAAGATTATCAGTAAATCATTTACCGAGTCAAATTTGGAGAGAAAAGGGAAAATGGTGGGCGGAGCCATCTAGTGCGCGACTTTGTACAGCTATATCTCAATATTTTTGTACCAATATATACTCTCATCTGATCTTACTAAAAGATAAATCACGTGGCTTGTTATTTTCACCAACCATCTCACTTTTTCAATTTGGATGGTGCATAAATATTCAGGCTGTATGATGTTTAGTTGCCACGTAATATAATTACGTAATACATACATAAGTTGCTAATTTAAAGATATAAATCCTTGAGTTGACTGTAATAAATTTTTTTAAATATAAAATAAAAACGGACTTCGAAACACTACACCACTAAAAAGTTAGAAATAATTTAAATAATTAGTATTAGTATTAGTAGTAGAAGTATTTATACATGTAGGTATTGTAGAAGTATAATTTGGAGCCGGTGCCCAAAATATATGTGCTGGTCTTGAAACTGGGCACCGACTACAAATTATACTTCTACAATACCTACATGTATAAATACTTCTACTACTAATTATTTAAGTTATTTCTAACTTTTTAGTGCTGTAGTGTTTCGAAGTCGGTTTTTATTTTTTATTTAAAAAATTTTATTTTTCAATTTGTAGTGGGGGAGTGGGAGAAAAATAAATAAGTCCCTTATAATCATAATTTACCCTAAGTACTTAATTCGTTGCTTTAAAATTTTATGCTCTAAATTTCCATCTCCGAAAGTCTTCACAAGAACATTATCAAATTAACTTGGGACTACTTTTACGCTATTTTATGAAACATACGGATATTACTAAAGGATGGGCCCCAATAGGGCTTATTTACCGCTGTCCATTGAAGAGTTCCGTTCTCCATCTCTGAAAGTCTCCATCAGATCTTCACCAAATTAAAATGCGACCAATGAGACGTTATACCTGTTCGAACATTCTTCTTCATTCATTCATTTCATTCTTTTTGCGTGTCAGTTTTTTATAGTCTTTTAATGTTAACCTATAATTGGGCCTTATATTTAACCTTTATTATGTATTTTTATGTTTTATCGTGTCTGTTGGTTTTCTAATAAATAAATAAAACAAAAGAAGAATTGTCGAAATCGGTTAAGATTTGACGGAGTTATGGAGGAACATATCCAAATAAAAAAAAATAAAATATGAACAATAAATTCTCAATAATACACTTGACCTAACCTCTAACCGATTCACGTGTTGAACATATGCAGAAGTTAATTTACGCGTCGAATTGATAACCTCCTTCTTTTTTAAAATCGGTTAAAAATACATTAATTGTAAATTAACTTCTGCATATGTTCAACACGTGAATCGGTTAGAGGTCAGGTCAAGTGTATTATTGAGAATTTATTATTACATAAAAATAAGCCAATTAGACATTGCTCTCCAACAAAGTATGCTTTATTTTTTGCACGTCTAGTCTCTATATACCTAGATTTACTGGTCGTATTCTAAAGGCTTAACTCACTAATGGAGATTGCAAAAGTATGCGCGATAAAATGTCGGCGCACCATAGCTCACCGCTATTTAAACACCAACGTTTAAGATTTAAGTACTGCACCAGAGAAAAATAAAATGAAGGAATGATTTCAATGTAGACGAGGGCAGGCAGACATTGGAATTAAAGTTCCAAGAACGCTCCGGTCGCCCCGCGCTGCGCCGCGGCGCATACGATGCGTCTTTCACCACGCGATTACCCCTCGCTCGCTGACAATGGAACGAAGTGTTAAATACATACTCGTCAGCCCCTATATTACGTGCACCAAATCCTGAGCAATTCCAATCGTTTAACTAAACATAAACATTTACATACAGGCACATACATTGCTTCTGGCCCCACACTAGTGGGTGTCTGGTCGTGGGAACCAGAAACAACGACATCACAAACATGTAAACATCCAAGACCTGGGTTTTTTTTTTGTCCCCAGCCGGGATTCGAACCCGGGACCTCTCGCATGGTATGCAGATGCACTACCGCTGCGCCACGAGGTCGTCAAATTAGTATGGAATTTGACAGTTACACGATTGGAATAGCTCAGGATTTGGTGCGCATAATGAGGCCCCAGCAGCCATCTTAAGTGCGTTAGTGATCAACTCTCATTTGTATGGAACTTTGTGTTAGATGCGGCTTCATTATCTCTCAGTATTTTTAAGACTCGGTCACACATACTTGTAGTTCAGTTGGGTGACAGAGAAGGGGAGGTGTATGTCCAGCAGTGGGCTCTATGCATGGACTGGACAGATAGATAGATTTTGCCTCTTCTGTGCCTCCTGCGGGTTGACTCGTAGAAAATATCATTAGCAATAAGGCCATCCTTTTTACACTTTCTTTTGTGCAATAAAGACTTAATATTAATAATGATAGATAGATAATTCTGACTCAAACTCTACCTAATGTCAATTTTAATATATTCCGTAAAGAAACACTGAAGATTCTTGCTAAAATGTATTGCAAATGGCGGACGGGACCAATATTCTAATGCATTCGCTTAAAACACTCGTCGAATAATAAGCGAAACCAGTCGAAGGCGAGTGACATCACCTTCCTGCCGAGAAGTCAGCTCCGTGTCCTTTTCGCATATCTTAGTATTATTGTTTTTTACACCAACGACAATTTACGTAATGTTCAAAACAACGTTGAAACCTTTTATTCGTTTATTCAACTTGTCGTAGTAGGTACTTGCAAAGATTGGTTGTTCGATAAATTACCTAGGGCCTATTGTTTCAGGTTGAAGACTGCCCAGACGCAGGCAGTAACAATGGCCGCCGGGCCGGATGAGCCGCTCGGTTCGACGTGACCTTGCTGGTAAATTAAACCAGCGCAAATTCAATCACGATATCAACAAATAAAGCCTTTTTAATTAACCCAAAGCGAAGATGCAATTGCATGCTCTCAAGTATTTAATATTTGTATAGAAACCCCCTACATTTGTTTTTATTATATCTTGGGCCACGACTCCACGGCTCTGCTTCGCGATGGCTCTACCTACATATAACTTCTTATTTCATAAAATAATAAAAAATAACGAAGACTACTTGGGCCTTTGGCATATAGATAAACGAAAAAAAAAACTATGAATCATGCATAGGTCGATGTCTTGTTTTAAAAAATTGGTTTTATCTGTCTGTGACCAAAACCCCAAACCTAATTTGCCTAGGCGATACACGAGAAAAGATTTACAATTCTCTAGAACGACTTGATCAATTGAGGGTTCTGACCTCTGCGCGTCCAATTAGCAAGAGCCAGGGACGTTGTACCTGGAGGCCGGAGGAAACTAGCGGTTAACTAGCTTATCGATTACATGTACCTAGCAAGTCGAGATTTGCAAGTCGTTAGATGCAATCTGGAGGGCACAGTGTCCGATACGCTTGGTGGAGCAGTAAAATGGTAGGGAACGGAGTGGGACGGGTGAAGTCGGCAGGAGCGGCGGCGCCGCTAAGCCGGCCGCGGCCTTCTGCGTGGACGCTATTTTTAGCGATGTGTCACCCACCGCTCGCTCGCCTGCGCCTGCGCCCGGCCACCCCACAAATGCCAACCTTAGCGGTGGTCTTCAATAGACATGTTAAAACAAAACACTTTTGCTTATTACACGCTACATTCAATTGAATGCAGTGCTTTTTAGCGAGAGTAATAGTTTCACAAATCTCTAAAGCGGATACAACTGAACTGCTTTCGATAAAAATCGTACGATCAATGAGTGGTCGCCAGATACAACGTTACAAAACAAGCAAATTAGGTACAGGCAGAAGAGACAATGTACTGTGTAAGTACGTGTTTGGTTTCACATCACACATATCCGACATCATCAACTTAGCGACTCGACCTACATTTTCTTGCTAATTTTCATGCGGCGCGCGGCGTTGTCAACGTGAAAAATTAAGTCAAGAAATTCCTGGGCAGTTACTATTGTTTATTTTCAAACAATTTGGCTCGGTTTTGCTAAAGATTTGCTGTTGTATTTAAACAAAAGATGGTAAACTATTGTGAGGTCAGACTATACTGTATGTTATATTAGGCAGTCTGTGTTCTAAACGACTTGTGTGGAAACATCAGAAGTGATCATTATCTACCTACGTAATTGTCACTTTTTTGTTTAACAAACAGCCTATCTGCTTGAAACTCAGATAGGTTAACATAGTCCGTAAAAAAAAATTTAGGGTCCCGTAGTCAACAAGGAACTCTTATAGTTTGGCCATGTCCGTCTGTCTGTCTGCGGCTTAGCATAGATACATATTAATCACGCCAACAAATCGTAACACCATAAGAAATGTTTTAGGTACCTACTCCTAAATTAGGGATGCAATTTATTTTTCTCGCCTACACCACCATACGATACCCGTCGGATTCGTCGTTTAAAAATATTATGAGTGTACGGAAATCATTTTTGAACTAGGGATTCGTTTTCTTTATATTAAGTTGTAAATCGCAATTTTTTGTTAGAGTAGGTGTACCCCACAGAACAAAGACTGTGTTCTGTGGTGTACCCCGCCCGCTCGTAAAAACGTGAGAAAATTCAGGGCAGTATAACATATAATGAACTTAAAGGGAAAAATATCGCGGCTAAGTAGGCTTTACAAGTTAACGGGTAATAGGCGAGTTCAAATTCAAAAGTGTTTTATTCATAGTAGCATAGAAACTGCAGCTTAATAAACGTTCCTAGTTAAAGTCAAAGTCAAAAATTTTTATTCACTATAAAAACAAAATGTTTACTTAATGAACGTCAAAGCTGTTAGTTTCACAATTAATAGATTATGTGGAGAAGAAGCTAACAAAGAAACTCCACATTTATTCTTTTCAAAACAGGTTTGCTTAATTAACAGAGTTTTCAACTTAAAGTTACACTACACTAGATACAATCGTTCCTGTTAACATTATTTAAATACCAGACATCCTTGTCTTCCAAATAATCCTTAATGTTATAATAGGTTTTTTGCACAGAGTATGCTTAATACATTTTTTAAACCGCGTCGGTGGTAACTCTAATATATCTTGAGGAATCTTATTGTAGAACCGTACACAGTGCCCCATAAAGGATGTATTAACTTTTGCAAGTCTAAAACGTGGAAATGACAATTTATGTTTATTCCTAGTATCAATATTGTGACTGCTACATTTTCAAAATTGCTGATGTTTTTTCTAACATACATTATATTTTCATAAATGTTGACTTGCAACTGTTACGATGTTAGTTTCTTTAAAGAAATACCTTAACGAGTCCCTACTACTCGTACCTAGCTTGTAAATAAATCGGATCGCTCTCTTCTGTAACATGAAGATCGTGTCAATGTCTGCTGCCCGACCCCACAGTAGTATGCCGTAGGACATAATACTATGGAAGTAACTAAAATAATCAAGCCTAGCAGTTGCAACGTCTGTAAGCTCTCTAATTCTTTTGACTGCATATGCTGCAGAACTAAGCCTGTGTCCTAGTTTTACAATATGAGGACCCCATTGCAATTTTGAATCGATTGTGATGCCTAGAAAAACGGTATCTTCTACAAATTCTAGTTTTTTTTTTCCGAATACAATGTTGTTTTCAACTAATCTTACGTTTGGTAAGGTAAACTTTATACATTTTGTCTTCTTGGAATTTAGAAGCAGATTATTTGCCGTGAACCAATCCAATACATGCGAGAGAGCATCATTTGCACCGTCAAGATTATTTTCTTGTCTCTTAATTTTAAAAATAAGTGACGTGTTATCTGCAAATAATACTATCTCGGACATGTTTTGTACCATAAACGGCAAATCATTTACGTATACAAGGAAAAGGAACGGCCCCAAAATTGATCGCTGTGGTACTCCCATTTTTATTTGTGAACCTGTGGATTTTATACGATTTATGTCCGCTTTTTGAACCCTTCCTTTTAGATAAGATTTCATGAGTTCTAAACCTTTCCTCTTTACTCCGTTTTAGCAAAAGTGTCTCGTGGTCCACGCAATCAAATGCCTTTGACAGGTCGCAAAAAACACCTATAGCATCCCTACGATCCTCCCATGCACTATAAATATGTTTAACTAGCAAGACACCAGCGTCCGTCGTCGACCGCCCCTGCGTGAAACCGAACTTCTGGTTATGAAGAAGTTGATAATTATTAAAGTGCGTAAGTAGTTGAACTAAAACAATCTTTTCGAATATTTTGCTCAATACGGGTAGGATCGAGACTGGTCTGAAATTTGTGGGATCATGCCTATCGCCACTTTTAAACAACGGAACGAGCCTATTGTATTTCATTAGGTCAGGGAATGTACCCTCACCTAAACATTTGTTAAAAATTTTTGCTAAATGAGAAGCGAGGACATCTATTACTGAAGTAACTATGATTACTGACATTCCCCACAAATCTTACGTTTTTTTAAGATTTAATAGTTTAAACGCTTTAATTACGCGATGGGGATTAATAAA
Organism: Yponomeuta evonymella; assembly: GCA_963969515.1. Lineage (NCBI taxonomy): Eukaryota > Metazoa > Arthropoda > Insecta > Lepidoptera > Yponomeutidae > Yponomeuta > Yponomeuta evonymella. The sequence continues at coordinate 11,403,137 of OZ018346.1, forward strand.
GTCGAACGAAAACTCGTAATCGCACGCACGAGGGGACATTGTCTTTCAATATACAATGAGCATACGCTCTCGAATCGCTCGTAGCCCCGGCTGCCTGAGTGATCTTAAACGATCACGAAGGTTAAGCAACACAGGGCGCGTTCAGTGCATGGATGGGTCGCCGTCTATGCCTAACGCTAGTGGCATTTTTCCGAGCGGTTCCGTGCTTCGCAAGGCACATTAAGCTGTTGGTGCCGGCTGCCGTCGATAGATGGCAGTCGTTAAGCCAAGTCAGAGGCCTAAGGGCGGCTTGACAACTTCTGACAATAGACGAGCCACTAGTCTACAAGCCTCCACCAATCCGGACTTGGCCCCCGTGGTGGAGTATGGCCTATACCTTCCTCAGGGAAGAGACCCGTGCCCCTCGGTGGGGACATAATGGGTTGATGATGATGATACGCTCATTAAGTACGCATGCATCTTATGTTTCCATTAATTTACTGTTTTAAAATTTATATTGTCTATAATAACACTGCCGGTTATAATTTCCTGTTAAACTTAAGAACTTTCAAAAATGTACATACAATTGAGAAACAATGCATCATAAGTTTAGTGAGGGCCTGGAGATCTGTCACACAGGATCTTTCCTAGTATGGACTCCAGCCTCTCACATAGGAATAAGTCCTGATTACTCAATTTGTACCTACTATATGTTTTGATACCTCTGTAAGAAGGAAATAAACGAAATTACATACTTGCAGCAAGATCAGGAGACGAGTCTAAAGGAGCCGTAGTTTCAATTTGAACATTTGTAAAGAATTGTTCAAAGGCCGCAGCAATGTCTTCATTTGATGTTATTACTTCTTGCCTGTATTCGATCTCCTGATTTGGCTTTACCAGTTTCCCTATTTATAATAGTCCACATTGTTTTAGATTTATTTGAAGACTGGAGGATTTGTTTCTTTATATGTTCGCATTTAGCTTTGTGTCCTAGGCGCCACAAGGTAGTAAACTAGGTGTCCATTTCAAAATCTAGATCATTTTGGGGAAAAACCCCTCCTTCTACGGAGCCCTACAATGCTCGTGGCCCGACACGCACTTGGCTGGTTTTCGTCTTCTGAGCAGATATTTAAGAACATTGAAATAGTGAGCGAAACATTTCTGCAATGCAAAGAAGATTTCTTTTGAAAAATAGTACAAGAGAAAGTTCTCAGACGTGAAGGCAATGTTTCAGGTTTTCGTGGCTTTTAAAAATCAATACCTACAAGTTATTTTTTTAAACTTTCGTGATTGTGCATGTACATGTATAGACGATACAGACGTAATTATAAAACAAACGGGATTCCTACTTCGATAATAATTATGATAATTTTAAATTATTTCTAAATAAATACTTATTTATTTAGACATCTGTCAATATGTTTTCTGTGCAATAAAGAATTTAGTAATCTTCTTCTCTTATGTATGTAAATTATATATATAATTTATAGTCAGATTCGCGCACGAAGGGTTCCGTAGCATTATTTATACAACATTAGACACAAAGGTCGAGAAAAAACCGCAAAAAATCACGTTTGTTGTATGGCAGCCCCCTTAAATATTTATTTTATTTAATTATTTATTTTTCAAGCCAATATAGAACTAAATATAATATGAATATTTCAAGCGTCTACCTGTTGCCGTTATTTATATCGAGCAAAAACGGCAAAAAATTACGTTTGTTATATGGGAGCCCCCTTAAATATTTATTTTATTCTGATTTTAGTATTTGTTGTTATAGCGGCAGAAATACTGCATCTGTGAAAATTTCAACTGCCTAGCTATCACGGTTCATGATGACTGATAGACAGACGGAAAGTGAAGTCTTAGTAATAGACTGCAAGGGTCCCGTTTGGCACCTTTCGGGTACGGAACATGAATTGCTGTTCGTTAGTCTCGGTAAAACTCGAGAACAAATTTGGCAAATTTTCTTTTTTTATAAATGTCGAAGTCCAGGGAAGGCTTATACGATGAGAACAAAAAAAAAAGGTTGATGTAGGTGATACGAAGTTGAAGGGGTCATCTTGTTACCTATAATAACATATCTTGGATTGACACAGTGGGTTGCGTTGAATATTTTGAAGTTAGAGTTTTTTGTATACTGCGTTTTCAATATTTTCTATCCACATCGCACGCAAGCAGTTGCGGTTACAGATACGTGACATTTATGTTAAGATAACAGTTTTAACTTAAATGTCACTTTGAACAAAGTGCTTCTGGGTGCCACTTTGCATTGTGGTAGCTTATGGTGTTGACTTATGTTGGTGGCTTTCTAGTGTCCACTGACTACCTATTGGTTTAATAAAATCTCTTTGAAGAGACCCACTCATTAACCTTACCAGATCAGCATTGGTGAATGGCGATAAGTCATCGAGGTGGATTCGTCTCGGCTCGGCCTCTTGAGGCATATAAGGCTGGCATTGGCAAGGAGATAGGTTGCGCGGTGCGTGGTCTCCTTGCACCCACGCGGATGCTTGCAGCTGTCAGCGCCCACACGCGCCCTAGCCCGCGTCTACCACCGGCACCACGTTATGCAACAAACCTTGCCAATGAAACAAGTATTGTCCCCATTACTTTAACTTATTACCAGTAATATTTCATTCAACACCGTCGAAGTAAAGAGTAAGTAAATGAACTCTTGTGACCCTTCTCGCACCGTTCACAGACATTTTAAGCTAACCTATGTCGTAAATCACCCCAAAAAAGTTTTTTTTGTAAAGAATTATGTGTTATGGACATAACCTAAACTAACGATTGCCTTTTAATTTCCTCCAACCTATCGAGTTTTTTTAGATTGATGTCACGAAAGATACAAAGAAGGAAACAGAAGAATTCAATTTAAGGAAACAGCAATCTACAAGTTTCCATATGAAAACGCCTACTTACTTAGCTGTGATTCATGAAACTTGTTTCTGGATCTGTTAATTTAATATTATAAAGACCAAAAACACTTTAAAGTTGTTGGCCGTGATATTTTACATCTACATAGGTGGAATTGTTAAATAAATGTTGCACACTACTTGCGTGATCGCGACGCAGGACGAGTGGCCCCGAGCCGTTGGTAGCGTTGCGTTGCGACATATTGTCCGGAGAAAGCCGAGTTCGACTGGCGAAATCACACCCACACAAGGCGTGCCAAATCTTCGTGAAATACCCCTCACTTCTTATATGGAAGCTTGCCTTGAGCATGTTCTGTCGGTGAATTAAGTGCTCTCTCGATAAATGTCACTTTCTGTTTTTTTATTCACCCTAACAGTGCGTCGAGAATCGCTTGTCATTAGTTACAGTGATAACCTGATGACCAGGAATTAAATTCTCATGTTCTAATCTAGGAAATGTGTTAAAAGTATTTTAGTTGGTATATGCTATCGTGAGCAATGCAATTCTTAACGTCAGCCTGTTGGTGGAAACCCAGTTTGGAATTACAGAAACCAGTGGTGCTGCGTCATCGCTTAGATAATGGAATAAAAAAAGAGATTTACTTCAAAACGTTGACATGGCATCTACGCTCTTGATGAGCTTATCTTGGGAATAGATTAGTTCCACAGTACCGTGACGGAAGACTGATTGTATTGAAATAAAAACATACATTTAAGGGGTATAATACACCTGCGCATGATTACACACAATCATTCCCTAACGTACCCACCAAATGAGTGTCTATTATTATAACAACAGATAACTGGCATCAATCAGCACAGCAAAACTTTAAGAAGGATGTTTTTTTTTATTTCATCCACGTGTAGGTATCTATTTTAATGTTACGTGCTTGAAGTACTCGTATGTTATGTAGGATCGAAACTTGAATGATTCCTTATTCTCAAAGAGATCAAAATGTAAAAATATTCGTAACCGCTTCGTACATTACCATCTTCCTTATTTATAGTTAGACCAACAGAGTGCATTTCCACAAGGATTCGGCTTGCATCTGTAGTCTGTACGAACAGATAAAGTTATTGCGTAACGTAGACCGCACCGCTTTTCACTTGGGTGCAAACTTGAAGCCGTGGAGTAATAACTATTAAGTATATAATACAAACGTAAGCAGACACGGTGCCGGCCGGTGGACGCTTCCAACCTTGCCGCCATGCCATCGCCGGCTAGTTATTACGGGAAGATGCACTGACCGTGACATTGTACGTCAGTATAGACACCACACATGCATACATACATCCAATAGCAACAACACCTTGAAGGCTAGAGGAAGTCTTATTATGTGTATGTACAATGTAATAATTATTACATTAGACTTGTTCGAGTTGTAACCAGCTAAGTGTGTAGTTGTAAGTGTAGTTGAAGGGTGTATAAAATCGATTTCTTACCTTCTGTAAACCAATTTTCTCTTTCCGGTTATACGAGTCATAGAAATAACGTAAAACCTGAATGCCGCTTATTCAGAATAGATAGTTGGTAGCACTTCCAAAAAGCAGAAGTTTCGCATTCTCAATATTTATTTTTTATTTTTCATATAACCTTAAATTTTGACTCGGTAAAATTGTATCACACAATCAGCCCGTATTCGTCCACTACGGACATGACTCCCTAAGGCACGCCACTCCTTTCTGTCCTCGTCCATCTTCATCCAGCCGCAACCAGCAATCTACCTCAGAGCGTCACCAAACGAGCTTGTGGGCGTCCTACGCAAATTGTACGAAAAACTAAAAAACCAAATTGAGAATTTTAAACTTCTGCTTATTGGAAGTATTTTAATCACCCTTTATTATTAACGTTATATTAATCACGTTGTATATTTTTATAGCTTTGTCAGCACAGCGTGTTCTCTAAATGTTGGCTACTCTTGGATACGTTGTATCGTTATAGAGCTCGATCCGGCAGCTTCGCTGGCGCTGCTGGTCGCTGTGCCCTCTGCGCATGCGCGCTACCTCGGGACCGTTATCCGGTCACCGCTACGTCTCCGCAGTACAGCATCTAAGCCAATCTAAGCTCATTCACCGGCGGTTTCTGTATTAAGAACTTAACTATGTAAAGGTACATAATGTGAAAGCAAACGAGCTAGCTTTGCGATGCTACGTTGAAAATGTTGGCTTTGTAATTTGTTTGAAGTAAATTAGAACGACGTGTAGAAATAAAGGAGCATTTACAATGAATGCACTTGTCATTCAAGAATTGCCTTCTTAATGTTAGAAGCTGAACGGCTCTACATAGGGTGGCCAGGAGCTTTGTGGAATTTGCAACATTCTACCGGTAATACCTCAGTAACATTTTATTTATTTACTCTAAGAGAACCTTTATTTAAACATTCAAATGCAGGTAAACATTTAATCTCTCTCAGTTTCTCCTCCAGTGGCTAACAATTACATGGGACCTTGAAAGCTTTCCGGACCGACAGTTCTATCCTATTCCCATTCTTTTTACGTGTCTGTTTGATTGTTTAGATACCCAAGTTCTCCAAATCTTACCAAGGTCGTAGCTAAGCATCAAAAGCTTCTTTACTAAACTTTAAGCATAGCCCCATCTGGTATTGAAAAACCGAAATTAAATATCATGTATTTTAATCAAAAGCAATTCATATTTTTCGGTTCACTCTTGGGAACTAAGCATGTGCAGTGCAAGTACGTGTAGATGAGAACCCCTTAAAAATAAAACACTGCCATTTGAATATAAAATGCATGGTTCAACAACGAGCTTTCCACATGGCGAACCTACGCGCAGTAAAGCTCGCAACCACAGTCAGACCTCTGGGAATTAGAAACGAGAACTGTTTATACAATTCCGCTATGAAACGTACCTACCCCGCTTTGTTCTTAGTTGGGTTATTGTACTTTGGAGAATTCATACAGACACCATTAAAAACGGTATTTGTGGGGAAATGGCGTCGGAAATGAGAGCTTTCGTAGTCGAGTTCACCAAAATGTTTAATTTTGGTTGACTGTCTGAAATGTTGAATTTTGGTTGACTGTTTGATCCCCGCAGATTTGCCTACGTGAAGTTTGGGATGGGTAAAAAAAATTATGACTTTTATGTTAGCTTCAGAAGTATGTCAGTAAAGTTATGAGAAAAATAAACTAGAAAAAGAAAAATCCTTAAATACTGTATTATTAAAGGTACTAAGCAAAGTTACTTGTATTGCAAAATACGAGTATGCAGTGAATTCAATGTATCAGTAAAATCAAACTACAAAATTAAACTTATGGAACTTGGTCCCTTTTCACCCAACAAACTTTTGCATTCTTTGAGAACCTTTTTGGGTTCAAATTAGAAAAAGTCTGAAAAACGTTTATTTGATTTGTAGATTATTTACGTATGTGTCGCAGACCGCCATCTTGCGACGTACATAGATATATCGACGGGTTACATCAATGGTTTGACGTTTTTGTATACAACCAATCATCAGTTACGCTGTCACTTACTATCGCCCAATGACCGTTCAGCTTGTCACGCATGGTGCACAGAATAAACCAATCATAGAGTGATTTACTCTACAGCACATCTTGCGCTCATTTCATTGGTAAAGAGTAATCGAGAGACTGGGGCCGTTTTGAGTGTGAATTTTGTAGGGAGAAATAATACTTCTATGGTTTTTTTATTCGTAGACTTTATTCCACATTTAACTTTGAAATGGAACAGCTGATATAGTTTTTCATATTTTGAAGTTCTCAGCATAGTATACTATGTTGTTCATATTCACGAGTATATTTTCGTTACAACTGTTGGAACATACATAATATGGAGACTGGTGACACGAATTATATTGTAGACAAAAGTACATACGTTTTACAACTTTGAGACAAAATATAATCATGAAATCGACATTAATAAATACACTTGATATGTTCATAACAAATAAAATAATTTTAGCCAAGAAAAAATATTTTAACGGTAAAAACAACAAAAATCTGAAGTTACCACTGTGAATGAAAAGTCCATAGAAAATGTCAGACTTCAGTTTAACTCAAATTAACGAGCCTAAAGAAACCGCATTTACTTTTGCGGTTGAACGGCGCATCTGTATTTTACTATTTAACAATTCCTCTCACTTTTAAAGCAAGCAACGCAATGGAGAACTTGCACAAAAAATGTTTTAATCTCATCGGAGAGCCCATATCAAAAGACAAATAAATAGATAGATAGATATATAGAATATTCTTTATTGTATGTACACCAGGAATTATATATGAGAATTTAACAATAATATAGTAGGTACAGTACAATTGGCGGCCTTATTACTAAAAGTAATTTCTTCATAGATAGATGGATAACACTTTATTATACATAAAAATGGAAATAACACAGATATTTCTTAACCTAAGAGTACAGATGGCGGCCTTATCACTAAAAGTGATCTCTTCCAAACAACCTTTGGATGAACTGGATTAATACATTGGAGAAGGAAGTAGATGTACACATACAAAATGATAGTTTCAGAGTTATATGAATTACTAGCTGTGCCCGCGACTCCGTTCGCGTACATTTCGATTTTTACGAAGCAGCATTTGTATGGGGGCCACGTCTTATCATAACTGGAGCTAGAATTTAAATAGCCTATCCTGTGTCCCAGATGTCTATATGTTTTTATACCAAATTTCATCAAATTCGGATAATTGGTTTAAGAGTTATGGAGGAACATACATACATACATACACACATACAGAAAAAAAATCTAAAAATCGTGAAATTAGTTTCAGTATCATATATTGAGCCTATAAACACAATATCTCTGAAAACAAACTAACTTACTCCATGACCGACCCTTACAGATTTATTATTAGTATAGAAGATACATGTCTAAATAACCGAATACTTACACTAAATTTGATAATTTAATATAAGTGAATTAAACAATTATACTAAATATGATAATTTAATATAAGTACTCGGTTAATTAGGCATGTATAATTCATATACCTCTGAAACTATAATTTTGTATGTGTACATCTACTTCCTTCTCCAATGTATTAATCCAGTCCAACAGAGATCTGTTGATACAGATCATCATTCATCATTCAGCCAAAAGAAGTCCACTGCTGGACATAGGCCTCCTCCGTGGATTTCCAAAAAGACCGGTTGGAAGCGGCTTGCATCTTCCTGCCACTTGGATTAGGTCATCTGTCCATCTTGTGACTGGTCGTCCTACGCTGCGCTTGCCGATATGTGGTCTCCATTCGAGAAATTTTCTGCCCCATCAGCCATCAGGTCTGTGTGCTATGTGCCCTGCCCACCGCCATTTCAACTTACTAATCCGCTGGGCTATCTCGACGACTTTCGTTCGTCTACGGATCGCATCATTTCTGATTCGATCTCGTAGAGAAATTCCGAGCCCAGAAATTCATAGCCCTTTCCATAGCTCGTTGCGTGACCTTGAGCGTTCTTACGAGGCCCAAAGTGAGAGACCACGTTTCAGTGCCATAAGTCATCACTGGTAACACATACTGGTTGTATAATTTTGTCTTGAGCGATTAAGGTATATTGGACGAAAATACTTTTCTAAGTTTCCCGAATGCTGCCCAGCCGAGTTGGATTCGACGATTGACCTCTTTCACGAAGTTGAACTGGCCTAGTTTGGACTGTTTGTCGAAGTCCACAACTTCGAGAGTCGAGTTCCCCAATGTTATTGGGGTGGGCACAATACGGGTGCTCGAGATGACCTTCGTTTGGTCCATGTTAATTTTAAGGCCCACGCGTTGGGAAACTCGACCGAGGTCTTCGAGCATTATGCCGAGGTCTTCCGTCGTTTCTGCCAAGACTACTAGATCGTCGACAAATCGAAGGTGAGTGATGTGCTCACCATTGATATTGATGCCTCGTCCCTGCCACTCCAGAAGCTTGAAGGCATCTTCCAGTGCGTTCGTGAACAGTTTCGGAGAGATAACGTCTCCCTGTCTCACGCCTCTTCTCAATGGAATTGCCTCCGAATTCTGCTCCTGCACTCGGACCGACATGGTGGCGTTATTGTACAAGCACTTCAGCACCTCGATATACCGATAGTCAATACGGCAACGCTGGAGAGACTCGAGCACTGCCCAATTGCCCATGTCTCGATCGAATTGAACGCTTTCTCATAGTCCACAAACGCTAAGCATAATGGCAAATTATACTCTTCAGTCTTCTGTATAATTTGCCGCAGCGTGTGCATGTGGTCTATGGTACTATAGCCCTTTCGGAAACCGGCTTGTTCGGGAGGCTGGAAGTCAACGAACCCGCGTTCAAGACCCTCGAAAACAGCTTATAAACATGGCTCAGAAGCGAGATGGGTCGGTAGCCCTTCAACAAAGTGTTATCCCCTTTCTTGAAGAACAGCGTCACCACGCTTCTGTTCTATGCTTCTGGCATTTTTCCTTCGAGCACGATGGAATTGAAGAGCTTCTGAGGGACTTTAAGTACCGGTGCTCAACTCGCTTTCAGAAGCTCTGATGTAATTCCATCCTCTCCTGGAGCCTTGTTATTCTTGAGCTGTTTTAGGACCACCCTAATCTCTTACATGCTGATGTCCGGGATATCTTCGGTATAATGTCGGGTCAGTTTGGTTATAGGATCTTTGTTCAAACTGCTACCAGGTTTTGGGACTGAGGTATGTAGCTCTCCGTAGAAACCCTCAATCTCCCTCAATTATCAACAGATACATACAATTTTTTTTTATTTATTCACTTACGTTTGTATCGCAGAGTTTTAAATTTCATTAATTATTTGGCAAACTCCATACATGCTTACTCTGTATTCGGTCATATTACCAGTGACTATGCAACACAATGAAAAAAAGAAAGAAAGAAAGAGAAACATTTATTGCCTCCTCGGCGAGGTCGAGGTAACAGGTATCAGCGTAGTCAAGAATAGGAAGAAGGAGTGATTGTGCTAAAGCAACTTTAGTAGCAAAATGGGTAGAAAGTTACGCTGCCGTCAAAGCGAGCTTGCAGACGCAAACATCATCCAGCTCACCATTTCCAGTTGTGGTACATAGGATAAGGTACTTTCAATGATGATACCAAGATTTTCACATTGTGACTGAATTGAATGGTAGCACCTTCAAACTGTAGGTAGAATGTCCATGTCAACCCTATAAATAAAATGCCGACTACCAACGATCATTCTCTGTGTTTTATTGGGGTTGACCTTGACACCGTAAGAATTACTCCAATCGGATATCAGCGAAAGATCATTATTAATCCCACATATGGCCGGTTATTTAAAGTAGCCTGTGTGTAGATTTGGAGATCGTCTGCATTTAGGTGGTATGAAGAAGTAAGCTCATGAAACTGTTAATGAAAATTGCAAAAAGAAGAGGAGACAACACGCCGCGGGACACCGGCGGATATTTCACACCAACAACAGGAGAAAGAATCTTCAATGCAAATGCGTTTCCGGTGCCCGTGAGATAACTACGAAACCAGTAAATCACCCTTGGAGCTATTATATTCTTTACTGCAAATAAGAAAATTAATTACATAGAATTGTTACATAGGCGAACTTATCTCTAAGTGAGATCTCTTCCGGCCCACCTAAGCACAGGGCGTTTAAACGGAGATAAGGGGAAGAAGGGAGAAATATATATAACTACATAAATTAGATAATATACTTATATACACATATTATATAATTATACATACATAAACCTATTATCTAGGTTAGGTTAGAAAGATAGTGCTCTTTTAATCTCTTCTTGAATAATGTTAGGAAGCCTCTCTTGAATAAAGTTAGGAAGCTATGTTAGGATAACGAAGCAACACCAACAATATGTCGAAATCAACAGTATTGAAGGCGCTACTGAAATTGAGCAGTGACAATACAGTCAACTGGCTGTTCTCCATGCCTAATCGCATATCATCGGTAATCTTGACAAGAGCCGTTAATAGTGCTATGGCCTGGACGGAAACCGGACTGGAGAGGGTTGAGAAGATTGTTCCTGGTGAGGAAATGGCTTAACTGAGAGTGAACCAGGCGTTCGAGGACTTTGAACAAGAATGGTAGGATGGATATAGGTCGATATTCGGAAAAGGTAGTGGGTTGGCATTTTTTAGGTAGGGGAGTGACCTGAACTTCCTTCCAAGCTGTAGGGAAGATCCCAGCGGAAACGAAATTGTTAAGGAGTTTGGTAATGATGGGAGTAATTAATGATAAAATATAGGCAATAGTATATTACGGCTGATGTTGTCAGTACAAAATTGCGTTTGAGGTAATGGAGATCAGAAAATTAACTACAACTTAAAGAGGAGGTATCAGGAGCTGGAAGTGATGAAAGATAATTGAGAGTTCAACTTTTTTAGAACCATCAAAGGTAGCCGAATATGAGAAGTGCAAATCAACATTTAAATCGTCGTAAAATTACGTGAGCAGAGCGTTAAAGATTTCAACCTGTTCGTCTACAGAGCCTACATCAGTAGCAGACGACCAGACAGTGCTTATCGATGTTTATCACAAATTTAATAATCGTGGTAAAATGTTTTCTCTACGACTAATACTTTTCATAATATAACCTGTCGAAAAATTGTTTTAGTCACTTGGTATAAATCGGGCAATGATGGCTATGACGTCACAAGGTGCAGGTAACGCTGTATAATGTAATCGATATTATATTATACAGCGATATTACATTGGAATTATGTCCTTCAATAATATTTTTATGAGTCCACCTCCTTGTTAGAAAACATTTAGAATCCAACTAAAAAGAAAAATAAAAAGATTTTTTATTATTAGAATAACTTGATTTTTCGCATTTTTTGAGACTAAGAAAACCCCGAAAAAAATATTTTTATTTTTTAGTTTTTTCTCACCTTTTCTATGGTATAACAACCTGTCAGTCCAATCTAAGTTTGACGCAAGTTCCCCATTCCACTCACTTTTGAAGCAAGCAATGCAATTAGCGTCTGATTGAAGCAATTGCGCGGCGGCGCGGTGCGCGGTGCTGCATCCGCCGAGCTCCCGGCGGGCGCGCAGATGCGCTGCTCCCAAGCAGCCTGCCGCATGCCGCATGCCGCATGCCGTCACGTCCATGCTGCGCTCTGGGGAGTCAATAAAATTTTTTAAACGTTTCGTTGGGAAGTCTCTTTACTGGCTTAAAATAAAGATATAGATAGATATTATTTTATTATTCAAAACACTTACAAGGATTATCATTATAATTAACAAAACCGCAGTTACATTCTACGCTGCTGATCCAGGTTTATTAAGTACACAAAATTACTTTGGGACGACTTTTTGACCCCTCATTAAGTTCAGGTTTTGATTAATCATCATCATCAGCGACAAAAGGTGGGCACCTTTGCCTACCTTTTGCTGGGTATATGCCTTTTCCGCATCACGTCAACTTCAGCGTCAGCGGTCGCTCGCCATCGCCCTTTTGATTATTTTAATCGCGAAGTAAGAACTTCTATCCCAAGTGCTCCCGTCCGCGCGTTGATGTCTAATATATGGCACTGTAGTAAATTAGGCTACGCCTGGCTACGACGTATGCTACGAACCTTTATAGATTACAAATTTCCGGATACTTTGTGTTACGGATTTCTTACATTGCAACTCAGTCAGGTTTTCTTTCCGCAGGTGTTGCCGAAAGGTAAGCAGTAAAAGGTTTAACCTTATTTGATTACCAATAACTTGTTATCAAACTAACTTACAATCTGAGAACCGATTCTTCAGTAATTTATAATACATGTGAAAAAAAAAAAATTTTTTTTTTTTAAACACATTGACCTAGTTTCAAGGTTGTTTGAGAAAAAATAAATACTCAACTTTAAATTTTGACTTGTGCGATACAAGTAGTTTAGTTATTTATTAATACTGAAGAAACTGTTTTCTAGTTTTTACTTATATCAATATAAATCTATATAGGTATGTAGACTGATGATCTTCAACGTAAAATACACGTAGCAATGAATACTCAGATACTTATTCTTAGATTTCCAATGCATTTTAATAGCGCTGACATAACAATTTTTAGGGTTCCGTACCCGAAGGTTCTCCAACGGGCCCGTATAACTATGCGAATATCCGTCTGTCTACCTAATAAAGGGCCTTAGCTCTTAAATCGTAATAGGAAGCCAAATGAAGTTAGAGCAGATTGCTTAATCTAATATATAAAATCACGTGTCACAGAGTTTTTGTTATCGAACTCCTCCGAAAAGGCTCCACCGATTTTTATGAGGTTTTTAGTGTATATTTGGTAGGTCAGAGAATAGGTTGAAGACTAACTAATCTGGCAAAATGGCGTTTGTCCAGTCAGCTAATAAATAATAATAACTTCCATAATAATAATAACATATTCACTTGTCCTGATGGACCCAAACTAGGATACCCTGCTATTATAGTATTGTCACAAACATGGAAACACACCCGGACTGAGGCCGTTTGTACAAATGTACGGCAGCGCCCCACGGGAATCGAATCCACGACCTCCGGCATTGTAATCAGGCGTAATACCGCTAGATCAACGAGGCAGATCGAGGCAATACAAAAAGTAAGGACGGACCTCGAATAAGAGATGCATTTTTTAACATTTCATTTGTTCTATCATTGAAACGGCTGCAACGGTGTCAAACTCAGTATAATTATAGTGCAGTCACTATTGCATAGCAATAAATAGTAAATGGTAAACACGTATGGTGGTACGGCACCCTCTGTGTGCAAGTACGACACGCACTTGATCGCTATTATTATTGTTCTGTCTATGCATGCCATAGAAGGTCAGTCTTGATAATATAATTTTAATATAAGTAAGTGTCACTTATTATGGTCATCGTTTATTTGTTACTAGCTTATGCCTGCCACTTCGTCTGCGTAGATGATTTTTTTTTCAATGATTTATTTAGTTATTATTTATTCAAACCCACGACCACTACAATAAAAAGTATTGTATGTATCGATTCAGGTTACAGACTATCTGTATGTCAAATTTCATCCAAATCCGTTAAGCCGTTATTACGTAACTGAGCAACAAACATACAGACTTTCACGTTTACAATATTCGTAGGATAAAGAGTATATAGACACATAAATATAATATTTCATTAAAAAAAAACAATTTATTCATCTATAACAGACCATCTTTTTCAAAGAACCTCAATTGTAAGGTCATTAAAGTGATTCTATTTAAAAAGACATAAGAAAAAATCAATGCTATTGACAACGTGAGGAGAAAAAAAAAAGGTTATGTACTGCAAAGTTACTGCCTTTTCACTACGTAACATATCTAGTTCTAGTTCTACACATCTTTTTAGTTCTTTATTCAACGTTTCTATGAAGTCTAAATCAGAATTATACCCGTCATTGTATGAAACAATGTGAATTTAGCAATTGGAAAGAAAAGTATCCCCTATCCGTGTGGGGGCTTCGATAACTATACTTTTGTTATACCCGTCCGATCGAAGGACGCATGTATCATATTCCAATAGGAATCGAGATGCTTCATCAGCTCTATTGTATCGACAGTAGCCGCTTACGTGTGCTTTCATGCTCCTTTGTGGCTGTCTAATAGGACCCAGCACTTACTCTGATTGAAAACGTACACACTTTAATTGAATCCTTCGTTCTTCTTTAGAATTGAGTTTTCAATCGGTAGTTTTTTCAATATTGGAGTACATAGTCATATTTTGTCGTTTCAACCTCTTAGTAGGTATTTTTAGTAACTGGTTTTATGAAATAACTGACTTAGTCGTCTCCAGGTCGGGGTTGAATGCAGACAGTTGTTATCCTTGGATGCGCTTCCAACTAACTTCTTTTTGTGCTTACAGTCAAACTGGTTCCGAGATTATTTGAAAATGCGCGAGTTTGGAACTAACGAGACATAAATTAAGCGACGAAAACTTTCATAGGGATAAAGACAAGAAAAACTTTCTTCGAATGTACGTGGGAGAAAAAATTCTTTATTGCGGGATTCAGTTTCAGTAGAGCAATGGTAAGTAAAAGCTGGTGTTGCTGGGAAATGCGCTCTGGGTCGGCTGGCGCGACGAGGGACGCGAGGGGCGCGGCAGCGCAGGCTGCGCGGGCGCGCGAGCCTCCCGCCGCGGGTCTGCGCGCGCGCCGCCTCAGTCATTGTCCGACCGAAGCTCCGGTCGCGCGTGCGAATTCGACCGCTTGCCGTCTGTCGTGCAGTTGTTGCCCGAGTGTCCGTTAGCGAACGGTGCGCTAGTGTCTGTTGGTGTTGTTCTGAGTGCTGTGTTTTTAGCCATACAGGATAGAGTGTATCGCTACAAAGTGCCACTTGTTGACGGTCCGTGGAGTGCTTCGGCTGCTCGCCTGCTAGCGAGGAAAGGCGATCGGCTTCAAACGGGAGGAATGAGCCCGGCACACCACCCGTCTCACACTCACCGATGATCTCAAGGTTGGCATCTCGCTCGACTTTTCGCCGTGGTTGTCGCAACACCGCAACTGGCCGCCGCCGACCCCGCGGCCTGCGCGCCGATCTATTTGATAAAGTTCATACAACGGCGCTTTAGCCTATAATAATGCTTTTGAAATAATTATTTAGAGTCCGTTGGAAGAAAATTTGTTTGTATTTATTGCTAAATCTCATAAGAATTAATTTATGCTTATAAGAGTCAGATATTGCAGAAAAGTTGGACGAACAATTTTGTCTGAGGTGTGCATGGTTAAAATGTGGTACAGTCGACAGAAACTCGAAAACTCGTGTGTAAAGACTCGACTGTGCCATATTCTATTTTCAACTAACCTTCCTACACCAGCTATTTAATTTGTATAGGTTACAAGCTAAGATACATTTGCATATCTATAGCGACACTAGCGACCGTCGAATAATGAAAGAACATGGGGGCGGGGTTATAAGAATATACTCTACCTTTTATATCTTCAAAATCTATAGAAGATTACGACATGAATGAGTGAAAACTCTAATAATAAATCGGGCAAGTACTTAGAGTGCGCATAACTATGATACGAAAATGCAAAAATGCAGTAATTTTCAGAATGACAACCTTTACTTTTGGCCCTCTGTGGAGCATGTAACATAAAAGAGTAGAGAGTATGAATGTTAAGGCCGTTGAGCTGTTGACTATACCTAGGTAGATAATGCTTATACAGAATATTCTATCTATATAATAATTCTGAGCGATCAAAAAGGAAACTTATATAATTTTCTTAGTCGATTTAAACTCGGTACTAGTTATATAACTCAATACATACTTCAATCTGATTTAGCGCGATACATGAGCAAGGTATTGGTAATGTTGCTGCTTCAAAACTGGACTTTAGGTACTGTACTGTACAGTACAGGCACCTCAAGAACCACTTAATATGTAACCATTCCGCGCTATACAGGGTGGTAATTTGAGACGGGGCAGCAAATATAACTTGAACGTCTGCAGTTACTCGAACACTTTTTTAGAGGCACACGTCTAACTTTTGAGGCAATTACAAACGGCATTCATAGAATTTGGAAAAATAGTACAGTCGGTAATGGTGGTCGTGGCAAGTGGCAAAGGCTTTTCTCTGCCTATATTTTGGTACAAATTGTACAGAACAGTCAGCAGGAAAAGTGCCGATTCTCACACATTTTTTATGATGATATTTGGTTCTGATGCTAACAGGGATCAAAAGTACCTGTGTAACGGAGCTACTGAGTTTAAATTATTAAAAAAGTAAAATATCAATAGAAATAAAATATTTTTTTTACAAATTTTTGCAATAAAATTCTTCTATAATTGCTTCTATACAAAATAATTGGCTTCAAGTAGAAAATACATAAAAATCTTTTTGTTTTATAGATTATATTTTGTTAGTTACAGTAGGATTTGTTAAAATTACTTGAGAAATATAAAAAACGTCGTTACTCGCCGTTTTCTTAAATTTTGCTAATTATCAGTGAAGTGTTCCTAACGTAGATAGTCAATGTTGATGATTATACTATTTTGCAAAGTACTACTCTAGCTATTTATGTCTAGAAGAACAATTTTCAGTTCATATAGTTCCCCATTTTTGCTGTCCCATATTTAAATTACAACTCTGTACCTGTACCAGCACCAGTACCTATTCATATTTCTTAATCCGGATATGGTGCCGTGGCAGGCCTTTTCTGGCTGGTATGCCCCATGTGTCAAGATTTGTGAAAACCGCAATCATTCTGAGAAACCTACTAGCTACCAAGACAGATTTTTCCTGTCTCGGTAGCTAGTTAGTAGGTTTCCTAATTAAAATCATCTTTTTTATCTGGATAATGTTTTTACTAACTCTAATAACATTATTATGTCAACGTGTTAATTATCTCAACCATACTTATGCAATTGGGGCTGGTGCTTAAATAAGAGGTAAGTTCTGATATTAGTTCGGTCTTAATTTATTTTCACTAGGTTACATAGATCATACTAAAATATTCAATATCATTTGCAATCATCGAGTTAACTTTGATGGAGTAGTTCTCTATCGACAAATGTTTGTCGTTGCAAAAACCTTGTATTTTGACGGAAACCTTGACGGCGCGTCTTCCTCGGTCCTAGGGTGTTGTGTATGATGGAGGATGACGCCATTTGAACTACACAAAAAGTTGAACGTCTATCTATTATTAAAATATGACCTTCGCTGTTTATTGTATAGGTCAGACAGTGGTATCTACGCTATTCTTCTTTGAAATTTTAACAACAGGTATTATGTAGAGGTCTCGCAAATTTTGTTTCAGAATGTTTTTAAGCAAACCGGAAGTTTCGGAAGTTTTTATAGTATAGTATTCATTAAGATTTTGTATTAGCGAAACAATAGAGACTGAGATCTGCATCCAAGCGCGGCGCCTCTATATAAACATGGCGTTGCTGAGCTCCTGTACCAAGGCTCTTTGTTTAGCGCAATATATTCTCACAGACCATTGTGATCAACAAATCTAGATAGTTTTTCCTTTGAACGTATTTCGACATAGATACCTGCTATTCTTCGCCAAGTTGTGACGGGCGACTTTTCGCACGGCATCGGTAATACATAGCCTATCCGTTAAACTCGTTAACAATACTAATTAGGGTCATTGCCGTTACAACAAACAATTGCAAGGTGATACAATTATTGAGTGTCTTGTGAAGCTTTCGGCTCAACGCGAAAACTAACGGCCTTATATACAAAAACACGATTCCTCTAAAACCAATCTAAAACTCTGTTTATTTAGTCTGTGGCTACATCTTTTTCGTGTAAAATTTCCACCACAGACTATTTTAATCGGCGTTTTTGAATTGTTTTAAGGATTTAAGAAGTTTTTATAAATAAGACGTTAATGTTTGCCTAATAGCAAAATGAATAGCAAATGTCACCTAGTACAGGCATTCTACATGCTTAAAAGGTGGCTCCAGATACTATGTACCGTTAAATTAAGCAGTTCACGAAAATAAAGATTTTGTATTTTGTATTTTTTTGTATTTTTGTAAATAAAAAACCGGCTAAGTGCGAGTCGGACTCGCACACGAAGGCTTCTGTACAAAATTTGACACAAAGATCTAGAAAAAACGGCAAAATATCACGTTTGTTGTATGGGAGCCCCCCTTAAATATTTATTTTATTTTAATTATTTATTTTTTAAGCAAATATAGAACTAAATATTCTGTAAATATTTCAAGCGTCTACCTGTTGCCGTTATTAATATCGTGCAAAAACCGGCAAAAAAATTACGTTTGTTTTAGGGGAGCCCCCTAAAATATTTATATTCTTTTTATTTTTTTTGTTGCACTAACCCGTGCTAAGGACAATTTTTAAAAACCTATTTAGAGGCTAAAAATTACACCCATGCCGGGACTTGAACCCGCGACCTCTGGCTCACCGTGCCAGCGCTCTCCCAACTGAGCTAATGGGCAAGTGCTAGCATCGATGAAATTTCGAGCCTCTTTACAAACTTCTCTGTATTGCGTACAGGCAGCGACATTTGACCGAAGCGATTTACATCACTTGCAGCCCCGAGTAACCCACTTTGCAGTTAGGTTTTTACATCGGAATGATATCGCTGTACCTACATGATTATATTCTTTTTGTTGCACTAACCCGTGCTGAGGACCATTAGTAGGCTTAAATAGGTTTTTAAAAATTGGTGACAGACGACAAACAGATGGACAGTGAAGTCTTAGTAATAGGGTCCCGTTTGGCACCGTTCGGGTACGTAACCCTAAAAAGGTGTCTTAGCTGTAGAAAATAAAATTTTCGGATTTCAAAGTATTTTATTTTAAAATTAAGACTTAAAGTTGAACAATATTTCTACCAAGCACGTAGGTTGTGTGGGTAAAAAAACTGTAAATTACAGTTCGGATGGAATGAGCCGGCCGGACACATGATACCAGTATCTACCTGCCCGTAGATCTAACGGTTAATTCCTAATTCAACCCTGTACATTGCAACCAAGAGATGATGAAAGATATATAGAATAAAATATATACAAATATAAAGAATATAGAAATAACATAACATAAACTCACGCCTGCATCCCAGAGGTGTAGGCAGAGACCAGGGACTGCCACTTGCCACGATCCTGACAGATCACTTTCGCTTCATGGACATTCATTGCATGCACGCACGCCGGTTTCGAGCACTTTTTATCTTGGCCTTTGCTAATAAAATAACATACATACATAAACTCACGCCTGCATCCCAGAGGGGTAGGCAGAGACCACGGACTGCCATTTGCCACGATCCTGACAGATCACTTTCGCTTCATTCCCTCATCACTTCCTCAACAAAAATTAGAATACCGAATAAAAAAATACAGAAATTATGTCTATTAAATTAGGTTTAGAGATTTAAATAGATACCTCTTACATTTTAGAGTCGTCGGACAATTCGTAGAGTTTTCGTGTAGCTTACCACCGATTCCAAATTGTACAATCGAAAGCACATGCTTTACATCCATTCAGTCTAATCCATTGCCTTAAGGGTGACTTTGTAACTAAAATCCAAAGATTGATGTGCTGTCGACTGTACGAGGTAGGTTCCTTTTTAAATATTTTTGTCTTTAACAACTTTTATTTGGTGAACGAAACATTTTTTTTTTTTAGTCAGACCGAACAATAAATCGATCGCCATCGATGGGCTGTTTGTCTTTGAGGAGTTCCGTTGGTTGCCTTCATATCCCAAGAAGAGTTTAGGTATCGCAATAATTCAATCACAATGATTGTGATGTTCGTCCTTAAGAAGTTCAGTTAGTTGCCTTCTTCCCTCAAAACCAGAGTGATAGCCCCAAACATAAAGATTTCTCAATAATTGTAAATGAAGTGAGTGTACATCTTCTGTTTGCTTTTGAAGAGTTCTGTGGTGCATCATCGAAGTCCAAGGTTATATACCAAATTTGAATAGGCATACCATAAAGCTACCCTTATTCCAATAAAATGCAAAAAGAATCACCAAAATCAGTTCATAAACAAAAAAGCTATACGCACACATGAATAGCGTAAAAAAATATTTACGGACACAAGCGAATTGAAAACCTCCCAGACTTTGTGACATAATTACGAGTATGAATTTAGCATTTTTTCTCTAAATTTTCTCAAGAAATTTCATGATTCTAGGATCTGCGGAAGTATCTTACAAGTTGTAATAGTGACTTTGATTATATAAAAATGTGTAACGAATGATTATTTACGCTTCATTTCAACGTAATATAGGTCAGCTCTACCCTGTTCTGAGAAGAGGATTTGCAACAAAGTGATCTTACAAGGGTTCCGTTTTTTTTTTAGTTACGTAGACCCTAAAAATAAGTCAAGCACCTGGGATCATCCCGAACAACTTGAATCTCGAGGCAACCAAATTATTACTCACTGCTGTAGAGCAGTGCACAATTATAAAATAATTTAATCGAAGCCCAGACAAGATAAAAGTAGAAAGGCTAAGTGAAGAATAAAAGTGACCAACTCTCTTCTCTGATTATACTTGTTGCAATGTGAGATAAAAGAGTTAATTATGATTTTTTTTATATAGCCTAGATACGTCCCACTGCAGGATACAGGCCTTCTCTCAGAAAGAGAGAGAGTGCGGGCTTAATCACCACGCTTGCCCACCGCGCGGTTGGCTATTTCAAACGCTGAGGTGTGTGAACACCTCAGACACTCAGGTTTCCTCACGATGTTTTCCTTCACGGTTAGCGAGTGGTATTGCTACTGTAACCTCACAAATGTACGTAACTTAGAAAACAAACTAATTGGTACATCCCGGGATTCAAACTCACGGGCTCCCGAATGAGAAGCCGGCGTCCTATTGCTCTGCTACCACCGCTTATGATACATACATTTTATATATGATTCATAAATTAAAAAAAAATAAATATAAAATGTGTAGTTATAGATTTAACGAAGTCTATTCGCGTTTGTTCATTAGGTTCCATAAGTATTAAGGGACATTAAAAGTAAATAATAATAATAATTTCCACACAACACAATCATATGTAAGAGAAGAATACTGTATGATCTCGATTTTGGGTTCGGATGAAATTTGGCAGAAGATGCAGGCGTAAGAAATGTATGTGTATAAAATTTGGCAAACAGGCAGACCCATTTACACTGTTCATCCTTCGCACTGCTACTTCATAATAATCGTGTGATGTTTTCGAAGTTTAGCGCAGTGTGGCTCGTCGGCTTTGGTTAAGTAGCTAAAATAATAACGGAATATGTGTGACTTGGGTCTGGGCACGTTTGGTCTTCAACTGATGTCTTTATGGTGTGTCGCACGTAGCAGGTCAAGCGGTTCTTTGACTGAGAGCCTGCGGCGGCATCATAAGGTGATCACTCGCAAGGTTAGACTCAAAAAGGAGGAAAATTGGTCACGCTGCTTAGATTAGCTGATGATTCACGTGTATGCTTTTTGTCTCTACCATTCACAAACCGTCCAATCGTGAGTTAGGCAATAACTTTTAAATATAGATGTCGGTTTACTCTCAAGTTACTCTTTCGAAGAGAGTAAATAGAGTATCGCCCGGTCAAGAAAAATGAAGAATGCCTGACGAAAGTTCATCATAACGTTCATAGCGGCATCAACATCGGTGCAGTCGGGCGGGAACAACCCTAATTGACGTTAGGATATCGAATGATGTGAGCGAGACTCATGCACCTGTCATCGTGGCGGTGGCACTAACGCGCGCGGGGTGCGGGGGCCCCGAGCGCCATGGTACAGCGGCCCGTTATGTCATTCCGTGCTACCACAGACCCGTCCCATACACTCACGTCACGTATGATACATTAATCGCTTTTCCGACAGTCTTGAGACCAATTCTTTTCAAATATATTTTTTTATATAAGACCAAAACTTCCTAGAGGTATTGTAAATACCCTATTAACAAACATCATACCTAATGTTTTAAATCAATTAAAAGAGACACTATTGCTCGGCTCCGTTCGCCAACTATCTGATGCCCTTGAAGCTAAGAACGGTTAGATCTCTTGAACTGGTTGACGTATTCACGCTTTGATAGATGTTTGTTGGTCGTATTAGCATATTATTCTGAATTATAGATGGTTTTTTTCTTTGCTTACTGCAGAATTTTCTTTTTAAATAATTCCGTCGCAGAGCAACGATAGAAGAAACAAGAACAACAAAAAGCTTATTAGTATCTTAAAGAACGAAAACGGATGCTTTACCTAGTATTGTTGTCACAAACAAGATTTATCTGGGGATATCTCTAACAAGGGCACTTGACAACTACGAGACATTCGTAGTCCATAAAAACCAAACGCATCCATCCTCAATCGAGTCCGTGGCAGCGACAGTTCCCTCCTGAGGACAATAGCAGACGGTTTTGAATATCCTATACAAAAATATTGGGCAATTAAGGGCAGACAAGGAAATAAATAAATAATAACTAATATAATAAATATATAACAATCATAAATTGTAATACGATTTTTTTTAAA
Source organism: Yponomeuta evonymella (assembly GCA_963969515.1). Lineage (NCBI taxonomy): Eukaryota > Metazoa > Arthropoda > Insecta > Lepidoptera > Yponomeutidae > Yponomeuta > Yponomeuta evonymella. The sequence goes on from OZ018346.1 coordinate 11,425,915, forward strand.
GTCTTACTAATAAGCAATGAATTACGTCAGATGTAATTTATTCGGTGTGATTTTGTTTTGTTTTTATTGATTTATCAAATTTTAATGAATTTTAATTAGGATTATTTTGATTATTTGATTGTTTAATTGATTATTTAAATTGTCTAAATATAAATAAAATATGAATTAGACATTTAGATATATACGAACATAGTTTTTAAACAACCGTTACTAACACTAACTGGAGCTGAGTTGTCTGAATAAAATAAATTTATTTATTTATTATTATTAAAACTTAATAATAATATACTAGTGGCGGTAAACTTTTGAAGTCAGTTTTAGTCTTAACACTTAAACCAAAATATTGCGTGTTGGTTCCGAATAAATTGACCAACTGAATATTGATCATAACAAGTCTCTTATTTTATGTTTGAAATAATTATTCTTCGCGTAAAAAAAAATTAAGCTTACCTAATTAACAAGATTAATTTATAAACTGATGAAAAGGAGTGATAACTTGATAAACCAGTTCTACAGCTAGCTAAGTTGTCATCAAATCCTTAAAACATTTTGTAATAAATAAAATTGATTTTAAGGAAAACACGATCAAAAGTAGAGTTCGATGATATTCTCATAGATTTCATCAACGCATCTTGACCAAATTTATATGGGACCACCTTCGAAGTACTTTCTTCCAAACAAAAAAAAAACGGCCAAGTGCGTGTCGGCTAGTGTAGGGTTGAGAAGAAAGGATTTTTTACTTGCTTTATAGTACTAACAACTTCATCAAAGTAATTTTCAACGGATTTTGTACGAAGTTTTCCTTTTATAACTTGGTCGCTTATTACTCGATAACTTGTAAAGCCTACTAAGCCATGATAGTTTTCATTTTAAGTTAATTATATGTGCTTATGCCTTGATTTTTTTCACGTTTCTACAATCTACTGTCTAGCCGGGAAAGGAGGGGGATGGGACGCCCTACTCTGCTTTAAAGCTTATTATTTCGCAAACGGAACCCTGAATCGGAAAATGACCTTCCTGCACTCACAATATTTTTAAAAAACCAATTCAATGATATACCACTATGACGTAGGCAAGAAAAATAATTGCAATCCTAATTTAGGTGTAGGGGGTTAGGTTTTTTTCGATATTTTGTTTTACCGTTTTGTCGGCGTAATCAATATGTATTCTATTCTATCATAACTAATCATAAGCAGCCTATATAGGTCCCACTGTAGGGCATGGGCCTTCTCTCAGAAAGAGAGTATGGGCTTAATCACCACGCGTGCCCACCGCGGATTGGCGATTTCAAGCGCTGAGGTATGTTATTATTATTATTAAATCCTTTATTGCATTTAAAACAGTCAGTTTTTCACATACGCGAGCTTAATGCTACTTAGCATTATTTACCAGCTAACCTAAGTTTTGAAGAGAACATTAGCAGGTATTGCAACTTACTCGTAAAATATTAAATATACTTACTAATTACTTATTCAGACCTAGATATATATAAAATATCATCATCATCATCATCATCAGCCTATGCTTGTCCACTGCTGGACATAGGTCTCTTCTATAGCACGTCACTGAGCACGGTCCTCGGCTACTCTCATCCAGCTCTTGCCAGCCGCCCTGCGAAGATCATCGCTCCACCGAGTCTGAAGACGTCCCACACTACGTTTACCGATCCGCGGTCTCCACTCGAGAACTCGTCTACCCCATCGGTTATCAGTTCTTCGGATAATGGAAAGGGCTATGCTCGGGGTTTCTCTGAAAGATCGAATTCGAAACGAGGTGATCCGACAGAGAACCAAAGTCACCGACATGGCCCACCGAATTAGCATGCTGAAGTGGCAGTGGGCCGGCCATATTATCCGAAGAACTATAATAGGGGGGAAATATCATACAAATACAACATAATAATAAATAAATACTTGATACAATAAATAAATACATAAACCTACAGATTTAGGAAAGATATTGTGTAAGTATGTGAATAGCTCAGACACTCAGGTTTGCTTACGATGTTTTCCTTCACCGTTAGCGAGCATTGTTATGTTAGAGCGGCATTGCTACAATAACTTCACAAATGTACATAGCTTAGAAAACAAAGTCGTAGGAATATGCCCGCACTGGGAATCGAACCTGGGACTCTCGCTTCCGAGTACAATCTTCTACCCACTAGGCTATCACCGCTCATACTAGGCTACCACCGCTCATCTATGCGAATTTTCAACTCTCTATTACTTACAGTCTCTGTGCTAAGCCACGGACGGTCATGGCGAAACTATAAGGGTTTCTTGTTGACTACGGAACCCTAAAAAAAGAATGAAATCCGATAACCGACCGATAAACCATTTTATCATTAAATATACACAAAAACAAACCGGCCAAGTGCGAGTTGGACTCGCGCACCGAGGCCCGAGGGTACTCTTCTTATAGGTTCGCCATGTCCGTCTGTCTGTCTGTCCGTCCGCGGTCTTGCGCAAAGATCGGTGGTACTAGAAAGCTGTAATTTGATATGTGTATACATATTTATCAAGCCGACAAAGTCAAAGAATAAAATGTTGAAAAAAAAAAGACGAATTTGGAACGTCCTCCTTTTTATGTCAGTTAAAAATGAAAATGTAAATAGTTATAAGTTCATATGAAGTACGTGGACACGTCATGATTCTATTAACGTGAATTCCAATTTTTACAACCGACAAAGATCGATGCTCAAAGGCCGAGGCTAATAAACACAATGGTCAATGAAGGTGGAGAGTCTGGCTGTTTCAATATTCTCGGCGTGACTCGAGCGTCCGTCGTCGACCGACGCCGCCGGAAACGCAGTCGCTCAGATCACTCACGCATTCACTCTCCAAGTCTTATAAACTTTCATACTTCGATAGGGTCCCTGCCCAATATGGATAGATAGATAGATAGATAGATAAAACCATTTATGTGCATTTCCACACACACATAGATACAGAACATATAAAGAAAATTACAAAGCAAAATCGTACAGCAAGTAAGCACACAAAAAGAGTAACAGAAATAAGCAAACACAAAGCAATAGACAATACGAGAGAGCATTTTGTGGGTGTGGTAAAAGCAAAGGGGCTCTGACTCAGCATATGCTGGAGAGGCAGACCACTCCAGCGCTGGTCTTCCGTCAGTACCCGGTAGTGTACCGACGTGCAGCACTCGGAAAAACGAATAAATTGGCAGTAATTTGGTATTTCAATGTCAAAATAAGCATATATTAAATTATTATTGCATTATATTATTATGTGTACATTGTGTAATATTATATTGAGTAAATACATAGATTGGATTGTAATCAAATAAATGTCATTGTAAAGATAATTATAATAATTTAAATTGTAGCACAATATTTAAGTGTCTTGCTTCGTGATAACGAAGTAATGCACAATAATTGTATGTTCTTTAAAAAATAAAATAATAATAATATGGCATTATAATACATAATAATAATGCACCCTATATACATCCATCGGTTATCAGTTCTTCGGATGATATGGCCGGCCCACTGCCACTTCAGTATGCTAATTCGGTGGGCTATATCGATGACCTTGGTTCTTTGTCGTATCACCTCGTTTCGAATTCGATTTTTTGGAGAAACCCCGAGCATAGCCCTTTCCATAGCACGCTGAGCGACTTTAAATTTGTGGACCAGCCCCACCGTGTGTGTCCACGTTTCGGCACCGTATGTCATGAGGGGTAGGACGCACTGATTGAAAACTTTCGTCTTGACACTCTGTGGGATTGACGATGTGAAGACTCGACTCGGTAAACGTAGAATAGAACGTCCTTAGACTCGGTGGAGCGATGATCTCCGCAGGGCGGCTGGCAAGAGCTGGATGAGAGTAGCCGAGGACCGTGCTCAGTGGCGTGCAATAGGAGAGGCTTATTTCCAGCAGTGGACAAACTTAGGCTGATGATGATGATATATATCCAGCTTTAGGGCCCAGAGACCTAATTACGCGCACCAAATCCTGTCGGAATCCTGACCTTTGCGATAGCAATTAGTATGGAATTTGACAGTTAGACGATTAAAATCGCTCAGGATTTGGTGCGCGTAATATAGGTGCCGGCCTACGCCCGAAGAAAGTAACCACGCATCGCAAGATGTGTAAATACCAATCGCAATAAAAATAATCACATAAAATTGCTAGTGTTTAATATACGAAATGCCGCATATTAACCCCTTGTTTCTTGTAAATTAAAAATCTGTCAATCTACTTTTAACAGGCTGTCAGTTTTTTGTATGCACATTGGCATACAGTCGTAATGTAACGAAGTAATATAAACAAAATATTGTGTCAAGACAAATCAGATCAGCTAAAGTGTCGTCTGAACTGGCCAATCAGCACTCAAGATTTGTATAATCTTAGGATGTTACAGAAATAATTCTGTACTTCTCTACTATACGTCTCTTTGCGAATATCCCAGGATACTCGCGAATATTTCTTGTATGAAAAGATCCTACGACCTATGTCTACATGAAAATTCGTATATGTAATGTCTACATTTTTTATGACCAATGACTGACGTGACGATGCACTTCAATTCACCTTAAAATTATGAGCAGGCCAAGTGCTGTTTCAATTACTTCACAATCTATTTAGTATTAACACGGAAATATTAGTTCCATTATTGCAAGAAAAAAAGGAAAGTAACGTAAAAACGGGAGAGTGTCAAAAATCGCATTTGAAGCAGTGGCCGTTACCGCTACAGTAGTTAAGTTTTAGATAGTGCCATTGGCAGCGATACGTGGAGGGAATCGATTTATGATTGACCAGAACAAATTCTTGTCCATTAAAGGCTACCCTTACACGTTTGACGTTGCACGTTATGTCTGCAAGTAAATCAAGCACCGTTACTCAAAGGCAATAAATGCCATTTTAGCCTGCCTTATCAGTACAGTTGCAGCATGCTTCAATTGATCACACAACGCTTTTCGATTGGACATTCACTACCTACTTGGCTACTAGCCTTCCTATTCGTGCCAGCTACATAACTTTTCAGATATTATTATTGTCGTTGATTGCGAAATATGAAAAGTAGGTAGCTACTTAATGGGAACGATTGATTGAAGGACAGTTTTAAAGTTACTGATATTTTTCGTGACGTACATATTACTCTCAATAATTAATATTGATAATTCCATTTTATTTTTCATAAAATCTGGAAACTCGACTCGACTCGTCTCAATTTGCTCTTAATAAAAATAGATAAGGTGGGAATAACCTTTTGCTTGCAGTAAGTTAGTTTAATTATATCAATACTGAAGAAACGGTTATCTATCAGGTTTTGCCTTAGTTCAACGGGTTGTACAATCCAAAGCTATTTACGAGCAACAGCATTCTCCTGACAATCACCAATGGGGAATCGTTTCTCAAGAGAGAAATTGGCATGGAGGTGCATTGTTTCCAGCCCACTTTCGGTGCGGCGGCGGCGGCGCTTGCGCCGTGAAAGTGAGTGGCGCAAGCGGCTAGCGTACCACAGTCGGACGCATTTTACGCCCGATTTGATAACAGCCCGAACACGCGACGGTATAAGCATTTCAGCTGTATTGCGTAACAAACTGTTAGCTGTGAAACGGAAATCAAGCGAAAAAAATGGACTAATTAAGGGCAATCCTGTCTCTCCTGTGATCCGCTAAGATACCTGGAGCGCAAAATATTGCAAAGCATATTATGGCACTATAAGGTCAATATTAGTTAAACTTAAAGTAATGTATAAACAGTTTTTGTAATTAATGACGATTTGTTGCCACAATAAAAAAATAAATAAAAATATAAACCTTTTCATATTACGTAGAACGACGCCCATTCTCCGTTATTTATGAGATCAGTAAAATTCGATTTGAATTCAAAGTCACTGCGTTTCTGGTGCCATACATGCCAGAAAGTTAGGTGAAATACGACATAGAGATATGATAGAGATTATGGAGAGTTTAGAAATAAGTAAATCGTAAGATTTATGGGTTCGTAGGAAATATGGGTTGTTGCTCACAGGTTCAAAACATATTTTGGGTGCGGCCTTCTTCGTTCTCAAACTATGAAAACTCCTTAAAATTTTGTGAATAAACGCTTACGGTCAATGAGGGCTTTTCAATGACAGCTGCCAGTTGAGTTTTATTTAAAAATAAACTAGATGGCGCTGCAAGGAGAACAAATGTCATCATACGTTTTAAATGTTGTACATCGTTATTAATCTGTGATAATCTAAACATCTCTCCTCTCGTCAACGAAACAAGCGAGCAACGTGACAGAAACCACAGAGAAGGTACCAGTGATGTCATGTAAATTTTTACATATTATGTGACGTCAGCACCATCTATCGGTAACTTGCGGTACTGTATTTTTTTAATGACGCTTTATAAGCCCTCATTCGGTTAGGCTGTGGAACGCACTGCCACAGAATACATGCACTACTCCCACGATTGGCACATTTAAGAAGCGGTTGAAAGAGCGTTACCTATCTCTGACATAACTTTGAGCTATATATTTATGTATTATTGAGTATATCGATATATTTGAAGAAGAAGAAAGACATTTATTATACCAACAAGACATTTATTTATGTATGTATTTTTTCAGGTATTTAGTTAGGATTTCGTAGTTTATGTAGTTTATTTTATACACGATCCGTTTTTTTACAGCATCTCCGACTCTCCAAGGTGTGCTGGAAGAAATTTCTTACAGAGATAAGCTCGCCTTTGTACATGTTATTTCTTATGTAATGTCTTGTTAAATGTTTCGTATGCAATAAAGTATAATAACAATAATAAACTTAAGTTTTTAGACGTAGTAGATGACTATCGTTTTTATAAATATAACTTTACGAAAAATAATTATATCCCACCAAAAGGGCAAGTTTAATACAAAGAAACAGCAGGATTGTTCGCTTCGCAGATAAAACAATTGGAATATGTACTTATAAATGGATGCCAAGTTCTATGAATGTTTCTTCAAGAATGTAGACCTTCCTTCACTTATTTTAAAAACAAGTGTGTTGAGCGCTTTTCTACTAAATTGCTATCGGATGTCTTACCTTAACAGCGGCGACTTTAGTTGATCGTATTATAGTTACTTTAGCCGTGAAAATTTGCTAAGTTGCATATTCAATAACAAAGAGCCAAATGAACTTGTTTTTTAAATAAGTGAAGTTCTACATTATTGTACTAAAATTCGTAGAACTTGACATTCACATTTTATTATTTTATAATCCTGCACATTCTTTGTATCGAACTTGGCTTCTTTTTTACATTTACATTTTGGTGCGATAGTACAAACTACAACCTAAGCTACACAGCTTCCCTTTCTCCAAAAATAATATTGTGAAACCATGATGAATTTCTCTGATAATAATATTATGATCTGTTACGAGTACATGTTGTCCGTGGAGAGATTATTGTTATTCATTGTTAGTTTCACTAGATTGAAGCTATAATTATCGATTTGGACGGATTGTGTGCGAATTACTGTAATTACAAAAACTACTTAATGGCAACCTAAACATCCAATAAGAGTTATTCCTATTATGTTCATTCCTTGACGAATGCTAAATTGCGCTAGTTGAACTTTACAATTCAAAGTCAAACAGTAGAGCCGCAGTCAGTTAATGTTACCTCTATTTATTATGTTGTGGAATAAGTAGTATGTGTAATAATAACTCGTGATTAACGAGGACAACGACTCTACGCAGTTACTAGGCGCGCGCGCAGGCGCGAGACTAGGTGAACTGTAAACACTGTTTTTACCACACGCACGCTATAATATCTCTACCTACGAACTTATGTAGTTAGTAGTTAGATAGTATGTGGTCTGAAGGTTTATACAGATTTATGGTTAAAGTACGCAATTCGTGAAACACGTCAATTAACTTAAAAAAAGGGTGAAAGATTAAAAAAAAAGGGAGTTTTTCCCAGATTGATATTTGCAAAATATCAGGGTTTACGTAATTTTATGAAACTCGCGTTTATACAGTACAATATTAAAATTTATACAATACAATTTATGGTACAATTCTAATGGCGCAGCCTCCGGTAAATCTTGTCTTACTTAAAATCTCCATTCTATTTCCACATACCAGACCACTCAGAAAGTATTGCGAAATTATATGAATCAAAGACTGGCCAGTTATAACTTATTTTGGGAATATGATTATTTAATAATAATAACTTCCTCACAATACGGGTAGCAACCGCATATTGCGATCGCCAACCCGCCTGCCAAGCGTGGCGATGATGGCAAAACCCTTCATGGTTAGAAAACCATGAGGGAGGCCTATGTCCTGCGGTGGGCGTCAAATGGCTGATGATGATGATGATGATATTTTTATGTTCAAACAGCGTGTAAAAAAAACTGACGCCTAAAAGGAGCTACTTTATCCGTAAAATTATGCTGGGAAAATATGAAATATGAAAAATGTTTGTATGCAATGTACGCGTAACTTTCATCAATAAATCAGCGCTGATGATGATGACGATGACACGATACAATCACTTGACCTCGTCTCAAACTAGGATACCATGTGCTATGGTAACCAGGCAAGGACGTCACAAACATGAAAATAGACTGGCACAAATGTACGGCGCCCCCAGTGGGAATCGAACCCATGGGCTCTGTTTTGGTAGCTAAGCACCTTAACGACCTACGTTTATAAGTAAAAATATTTACAAAAAATACATTTTTTGCAAGCTAATTTAAATTATCGTGTCTCACTAAAAAAGGGATCTGCACCTCACGGATTATTTTCACGCTATAATTTTTAAATGTCGCCTGAAACCGGACGAATTGTACGATAGAATTGAACGGCATTCACGGATCTCCAAGGCACCGTTTATCGTTGGTAGGTATAACGAATTCAAGCGCGGTCGACTAACTTTGGGCGATGAACAAAGATGTGGTCGCCTGAATGAAAGCTGTTACGGAAGAAGTTATGCTAGTAGTGAAAATTTTCATACAAGACAATAAGCGAGTTACGTATCAGGAGATTCAGCACATACTGCAGATGGGATCGGGAAGCCTCCACGAGATAGTTTCACGCTGGGTGCCGCACAACCTCGCCGACGCTCAGAAACAGGCCCGAGTGAAATGGTGCCGTGATATGATAAACAAAATAATTTCGGAGCCAAGTATTATTTATTAAAAAATATGTATAGGCAAATAAAAATCGTGGTTGGAACATAGCTACAGCATGGGAACCAGTGCTTCAGTGCATGAGACCCCCTTGCTAGAAGTGTGACTGTAGATTCATTTCAATTTCAATAACTAATAATCAATATTTGTTTATATAAAATTATTGCAGTGCCAATTTAAATTTAAAAATTTGCCAAAATATTTTTGGAACGTAACTTAATAATTTTTGCCGAGGGTAGTAAACTAACAGTTAATGCTTTCAAAAAGACGCCTGTCATCTCAGTAACGGAATCACGACACTTGCAAAAGTACCAAAACGTCGGAAAATTCTAAATTGAAAAGTAAACGAGTAATTATCCGTTCAAATTCAGTTGTATTATGTCTAGTGCTCGTGTTAACCTCAGAAAATACAAATAAAAATGTATTGAAAATGTTTAAGCAAAGCCTCAAACCACATTTATCCGAAGAATATTTTTATTTATCTATCTATCTAATCAGCCCATAAACAGAGCCCACTTTTGGGCATAGGCGTCTTCTCTTTCACACCTACCTATCCGGTCTCTTGGTAGTCTCGTCTTCTCGTCGCTTTCACAATGTCGTCTATTGACGTCTTGAATATTTTTATTCAATCACTAATTAGGAAATAGGTCTCGTATAGGACCCCTAGTACGTGAGTTCGATTCGCATTTTCTTTATAATAAAAAAAAAACAAATCGATGTTAAAGTTAAATGACAAGCAGAATGGAAGAAGCAATAAAAGGTTTTGTTGCAACCGTATACAAGGGGAGAACTTTTTGTTAGAGATTCTGAGGCTTTCATCGATTGCACTCACGAGCGCACTCAATAAGTGTGACAATTTTTTCTGAACCCTATTTAGTAAAAAGTGGACTGTAAATATTAGTATGGGATTATTAATTCCTGTGAGAAGTCTCACTAAGGAATAAAAAAAATTAATGTAGCTCACACAGTTATCTGACCTCGCACGGACAGCCTTCGCCTTTTGTCGCCGTAGTAATTATAAACGGAAACGTTACCCGCGCTGCGCGCGCGCCGCCATTCACGTCTCGCTTTACTGTCTGATTGATTGTTATTTGACTTTATTTTAAATGAACCTGCATATTTTAGGTAAAGCTTTCCTATTATTACATCAAAAGGTTTTTTAGGGTCCCGTGATTTCTGATCATGCTGCTTAGAAACCAAAACGCATTCTATATAAGAAAAATGCCTACCTTGCAATATGACTATGCACCATTTGAACTAAACCTTATTTTGACTGTGAAGCAAAATGCCTTCATTTGTAATATGATAACAGTATTTATTTTAAGTAGTCGATCTGGACCGAGAGTAGTTTGCTGCTTAGAATTACTGCATTTTAGGGGTTTTGCTGGATAGACGTTTTTTTCTCTAGGCAATTTACAGCTCCTAAGCTGCATTTTGCTTCGTATACGAATTGAAAGTTAGACACTCTGCTCAAGAAAGCATAACCTCACGCCTGTATCTCGGAGGAGTAGGCAGAGACCAGGGTTTGCCACTTGCCACGATCCTAACATGACAGTCCTCTTTCGCTTCATCAAATAAAAATATAAGTGGGGTAAAATAAAAAACGGTATTACATACCTGAGAAACGTGAGTGAAATTGAAAATTTGAAATTGCCAATCCGCAGTAGGCAGGCGTGGTAACTAAGCCCATACTGTGTCTCTGAGAGAAGACCTGTGCCCTGCAGGGAGACATACATAGGCTAAATTAAAAAATATTACATACGAGTATCAAACTCGGTAGACCAACAGCCCGATGGTCGGACGATGTGGTCAGGTCGGCAGGGGGCCCGTGGATGCGAATGGCGAGAGACCGCGAAAGATGGCGTGATGGGGAAAAGGCCTGTACCCAGCAGTGGGCAGAGGTGGGCTTATGATGATGATGATCAAACTTGGTGCACTTTCTATAATATCAGATTTCATAAACGAACAGTACGGAATCCTCGATGCGCGTGTCCAACTCGCACTTGACCGATTTTTCTTTTCACTTAATGTTTCATTTAACGGTCTGTTTCATTTTGTTTCAGAGACAATGTATATAGACACCTTACCGCTGGTGGTTTGGACTCTCTTAGTCACAACAACGCATGTAAGTATTAGCATAGTTTTATAATGTTTCTAGGATTTATAAGTTATAATTCGTAATTTATAAACTCGACAGAGAGTCGTAACACAATAAGAAATGCTTGCACCAACGCATTTGCTGTTTCGTTAAGAGAAAACGGCTGGGACGGGAGATGATTTGCAAAATACTGGATTGGATATTTGTTTAAGCTATGATGGAGTGGAACACAATGTCTCATGTTTTATTTCTGCACAGGTTTTTTTCTACAGAATTAACAGTTATATGTACGTACTATTACGTGTTTCATTTAATTTTCAGGTACTTTATTATAACCGTCGTAATATCGATGTTAGCCATAGGTTGTTTATGGAATATTTTCTTGAACTACAACTTTTGTAAGCACAACACATTATTACTTAGTTTAATTCCAGATTCACTTACTTTATTTTTTGTCGGAAGAGTCCAACCAGGTTTCGATCTGATTCGCAGAGCTTAATCATGGTGAGTAAAGACGGAGCTCGCGTCGTCGGTTTCTCGTCTTAGAGAAGAGAGACGAGACCGAAACCTGGTCGGACTTTTCCTAAAAACAATCAACTAAGTGAATCCGTAATTAAGCGAATATTTTATTTTCAGGTAACGACAGAAGGCCAATATGGAATAGGTTTAGGAATAAAACGAGAAGTCTTTTTCTTAAATTTAGAAGACGGCTATTTTGGTTGTCAAGTAAACGAATCTACACAAATATTACAATTATATGAGTTATCCAAACTATGCGACGGCGTGCCAGACTGTTTTAAGGCATCCGACGAACTTAGGTCTGAATTAAAATGTACAGGTGAGTACTAAACCCGGTCTGGGGAACGTGAAGAGCAAACCGATCTGTAATTGCCTATTATTCTAAGATCGTAATGGGCATTAAAAAATCTAGTATAACTTGTGTACAGCACACTCCAACCTCTACATCCGTGCGCTTTATTCAGTTATGTCCTGGACGATTTTGCTAAAATGTTAAGGTTAAAGTGCTTTTAACTGTACTAGTGCAACGCTTCAAAAAATATGGCAAATACTCGATATAATAGAAAATCACAAAACGGTTTGGTCATCGAGATCACGATTCTCTTGAGTAGTTAGCTATAGATTGGCGTGAGGGCGTCTTATGTTATTGTGTTCAACTACTAGTGTTCAACACATTCATGACTAATATTTTAAGTTGAAAACTCTGTTAATTAAGTTAAAACGTGTTTTGAAAAGAATAAATGTGGAGTTTCTTTGTTAGCTTCTTCTCCACATAATCCATTAATTGTGAAACTAACAACTTTGACGTTCATTAAGTAAACATTCTGTTTTTACAATGAATAAAAATATTTGAATTGAATTGAATTGAATTGAAAAGTATTAATAATTATTACAGATGATTGTACCAAAGAAGATGGTGCGCAGTGTATAAATGGTGCTTGCCTTAACGGAGTTTGTCATTGTAACGATGGTTACGGTGGCTGCAACTGCCAGGATCTGGGTAAGTATTTAATACATATTTCACTGTCCAATTAACACTACAGAGTTAGTTGAAACTACTAATAAACGTTACATAAAACTTTCTAAATGAGCAATATTTTACTTGCAGATGTAAATGAGTGCAAAGAAAGGCCGTGCGATGTTTTTGCACACTGCACAAACACAGTGGGTAGTTTCCAATGCTCGTGTTTCCCAGGCTACCAAGGCGACGGTTTCACTTGCAGAGGTACAGTCTGTTGCTCTTTACGATACATTAACAAAAACGGGGTTTAATTTGTATCAGAACTTGATATTGTTTCTTATATTTAACAGATATAAATGAGTGCGAAGATCCAGCAGTAGCTTCGCGATGTGTAGAGAACGCTGAGTGCTGTAATTTGCCGGCTCATTATATCTGCAAATGTAATCGGGGCTTTGAAGGCGATGGCGAAGAGGAGTGTCGAGGTAAGGTGTCCTATATTTGTTGGCTTATCGATATAATTTGTTAAAACATGGACCGTCATCACTCCTTTATATTTTAGATATCGATGAGTGTCGAAGACCAGGCGCTTGTGGTGCGCATGCCATTTGCCAGAACATTCCAGGAAACTACACTTGCTCATGCCAGGCTGGCTATACTGGAAACCCGTTCGATGGTGTAAGTAATTGGAGTAAAATTACCTACCGTGTACTGCAGAGTAATTGGTTTTTAATGTAGGTACAGAATAAAACTAAATTGTACGATTGTGTGTGTAGTGTGTAGACGTGGACGAGTGTACAAACGAGGGTACGTGCGGCGAGAACGCGGTGTGCCGCAACGTGGAGGGTGGCTTCGAGTGCAGCTGCCCGCCCGGCACCGAGGGTAACCCCCGCGAGCGCTGCTACGACCACGACGAGTGCGCACGCACCCCCTGCGGCCGCGGCGCGCTCTGCGAGAACCTGCCGGGCGCCTTCCGCTGCACCTGCCCACCCGGCTTTGAGGGTGATCCAGACGTGCAATGCATCGGTGAGAACCTACACCGCCTGATAGCGGTGCCTCTCAAAATCCCTAACTCTAACAGTTCCTTTGTGGTTTAACGCTTGTGATAACGTAACCGCGTTCATGCGTTGGAACACTACCGCAGACAGACGCGCGGTAGTTTCACGCTTTTACTAACGAAACATGACATTATAATACTGTAAGAAAGAAAAATTTCAGTTAAAAGAACGAGTACCGTCTTGACGTTGACTAAACGAATACAGCATCCTACAGTGATATGAAGGATTTGCGTTGTCTTCTGTTGGTTGTTCCTTTTTTCGCTTAATAGATATTTTCCTTTCAGGCTCAGTTTTTGTCGAGTCCTTTAACACGACTTGTTTGTTCGTCTGTCTTTTTCTTCCGACTCTTCTTCGTAGTGGCTGTCAGTGAAGTATTTTTTCGGCACATATTTAATCCACCACAGTTGTAATCAGTTGAGAGTTGTTTGTTATACCAGACGTGGATGAGTGTAAGAGTAGAGAAGCCGTTTGCGGCGAGCGCGCGCTGTGTACGAACACCGTGGGCAGCTACGTATGTGCATGCGAGCCGGAATACACGGGCGATGCGCGTGCGCCGCACGGCTGTCGTGACCTAGATGAATGCGCGGTAATGGAGCGTCCCTGCGGTACCCACGCCGTCTGTGAGAATGCCTCGCCGGGTTACAACTGCATTTGTCCTCAAGGATATCGCGCGAAGCCCAACCCACAAATTGCTTGCGAACAGGTAATAAGACTGAACACCGGAAAGATCAGGGGATGTGTTTATGGAGGAAGTTATCGACTCTTTAACATTTTCAGGTGGACGTACATACGCTATGTAAATCAAATTTTGATTGCACAAATAATGCAGAATGCATTGAAAATCAGTGTTTCTGTAAAGATGGATTTAGTCCAAAAGGTTCCGTTTGTATCGACATTAACGAGTGTGTGACGGAAAGCGCATCATGTGGTGATAATGCAATGTGCATAAATAACCCTGGCGGGTTTGAATGCGAATGCGCTACTGGATTCATTGGTTCCCCACCACGCGTTGCATGTCGCGCGCCTTGTGATGATGTTAAGTGTGGTGAGCATGCTTTCTGCAAGCCGGATGGTGCCGAGGCTTATTGCGTGTGCGAAGATGGCTGGACCTTTGACCCCGCAGACATTGCAGCAGGCTGTATAGATGTCAATGAATGCGACACCTCCATAGGGCCAGTCGGGCGGTGCGGCTCAAACGCACAATGTTCCAATATGCCCGGCAGCTACATATGCCAATGCCCAGAAGGCTACACCGGCGATGCACGAAAACAATGCCTTGACATCGACGAATGCCAGCTTGAAAATGCCTGTGGTATCGGCGCGGAATGCACTAATAAGGAGGCCTCCTATACCTGCGAATGCCCTGAAGGAACAGCGCCCGACCCTGACCCACAAATACGTTGTGCCGACATACTCACATGTAAATCTGATAACGATTGTCCAGGAAATGCCCGCTGTGATCCCAATAGAAGATGTATATGTCCAGAACCAAACATTGGAAACGAATGCAGGCGTAAGTATTCATACAGAATGTACCTATATTTGTAAGATACTTGTTATTTGCAGATAAATATGTTAACACTATTTTTATTATTATTTCAGATCCTTGCGAAACATTGCAATGCGGTAGTAACTCGGAGTGCCTCATAAATGATCAGACAGCACAATGTACTTGTCGTAACGGTTTTAACGGTGATCCCACTTCTCCTGCCGGTTGCCAAGACATAAATGAATGCGATGACAATTCATGTGGCGCTGGTGCCGTCTGCAAAAACCTACCTGGTCATTACCAGTGTGAATGCCCAGGAAATTTTATTGGTGACCCATACGTAGACGGTTGCAGAGCAGGGATAATGCCAAGTGAATGTAACACTGAAAACCCATGTCCTCAAGGAGAACAATGCATTTTACATGACGGTGAAAATGTTTGTGTTTGTTCTCAAGGCTTCCAGCGCAGTAAAGAAACAGGTTCATGTGAGGACATTAATGAATGTACTCAATACGGGAATTCTCCTTGTGGGTTAAATGCGATTTGCAAAAATTTGCCGGGCAGCTATGAATGCAAGTGTCTTTCAGAATACAGTGGCAATCCTTATAGCCTGTGTGAAGTATGTGACGATATAAACTGTCAATGCCAAGCTCCATATAAGGTAGTGGACGGAAACTGCGTCTTATCAGGTTGCTTACAAGGAAACAAATGTGGAAAAGGAGCTGAATGCATTAAGATATCTGACGGAGTTAGCTACTGCGCTTGTCCCCTCGGCTATTCTCAGACACCAGATGGAGCCTGCGAAGACATCAACGAATGCCTGTCTGGACAGCCCGTTTGTGGGTTTGGTGCAGTATGTTCGAACACCCTGGGATCTTTCACCTGCAAATGTCCTCTAGGCTATGGGCAGGATTCTTCAGGCTCCTGTTCTTTAAATCAAAAACGCTGTATAAGTGACTTGGACTGCTTCCCCAATGAAAAATGTGTACAACCAGGAAATTGCGTCTGCCCTCCACCATTTTATTTAGACGTATCAGATGGCCAGAAATGCAAAAGCCCATGCGAGAGGTTTACCTGTGGAATTAATGCTAAGTGCACACCAAGTGATCCACCTAGGTGCATGTGCATGCCTGGATACGAGGGAGATCCATACACAGGGTGCACAAATAGAAATGAATGCCATAGTGCCCCCTGTGCTTATGGTGCAATTTGTCACGATAAAAAAGGTGGATATCAGTGTGAATGCCCGAAGAACATGATTGGAGATCCATATAAAACAGGATGTAAGTATAAACTTATAGGATGTTTGCTTGCTTATACGCGCAAGTTTTAAAATTAAAAATAAAAATGTTTACAGGCATGGTCGAGGAAGGTCCTTCCCAGAAACAATTATGTAGCTCAGATTATGAGTGCCCAAATACGCATGCATGTTTGAACCGAACCTGTTTATCACCTTGCACAAGCGTGGCTTGTGGGCCGAATGCATTCTGTGAAGTTGACAACCATGCCGCGTGGTGTCGTTGCAATCCTGGTTATACGAAGCCTGAAGGAGGCAAATGTATCTCTGGTGGGTTGACCGGACTTTGATGAATTAACATTCCAATGGTGATTGGAAAATTTTGTTACATTACTACTCATCTATGTATATTATATGTGCTGCACTGTGTTCATTTCAGGTTGTGACAGTTTCTCATGTGCAATGGGTGCTCAGTGTATAATATCAAAGCATGGACCAACGTGTATTTGCCCAGAAGGTTTAGTAGGCAATCCATTCCCGGGCGGCCATTGTAGGAGAGACATATGCGGAGCAGGCTTGCCTTGTGATGAACCCCTTACGTGCGTGGCAGGTCGCTGCCGACAACGGTGCGAAGGAGTGGTCTGTGGCGTGGGAGCCTCTTGTAATGAGGAAAATGGGAAATGCGCTTGTGATGCATTCTTTGTTGGAAATCCTGATTTGTTATGCATGCCACGTAAGTATTCAATGGATTTAGTCAAACTGTCCCTTTTGCAATGCATTGATGAGAGTTCTTATCTTATTAAATGTTTGCAGCAATCTCTCCACCAGCATGTGAACCTCAATGTGGTCAAAACTCTCATTGCGTATATGGGCAATCGAACGTATGCAGATGTGATAAAGGTTACACGGGAAATCCATACATAAAGTGCCTTCCTCGGAAACAAATTACTTGCGCAAAGGCATCCTGCGGCTTCAATGCAGTATGCCAACAAACGAAATCACATGTAGAATGTTTATGTCCCCCCGGATATGTAGGAAATCCTAACTTGCAGTGTATTGATATTGATGAATGCAGTTCGAAACCATGTGCTGAAAACGCAATTTGTATCAACACGCCAGGAAGTTACAGTTGTATTTGCAAAAGCCGCTATGTTGGTAACCCCTATGAACTCTGTTCTCAAGTAGCAATTTCGAAATGTTCTGAAGGAAGCATATGCACTTGTTCTCATAATGCTACGTGTCCTGATGGATACATTTGTGACAAATCTCGTTGCGTTAACGTCTGTAAGAATTTAATGTGTGGACCAAAAGCTATATGTGAAGACGGGGAGTGTATTTGTTTACCAGGACATAAAGGAAGCCCACAGGATCTCAGACGAGGGTGTGTTCCAGATAATAAATGCATGGTTGATGGAGATTGCAGAGATTCAGAGATATGTTTTCAAGTTGCTAAAAACGTACGAAAATGTGTAGATTCTTGCAGTAAGTTACAATGTGGAACCAATTCTATTTGTGTAAGCGCTAATCATCAAGCTCATTGTATATGTGCTGAAGGTTTTGTGGGTAAGCCCACTGATATAAAAACCGGATGTCATCTAGTTCAGAGAGAACCTTATGAAGTGGAATGTAATGTAAGCAGTGATTGTGATGAGCCACAGGTTTGTGTTTCTGTTGATGGATCTACGAAAAGATGCTTCGATTTGTGTTCAACAATAGCATGTAGTGCTAACGAAGTCTGTAGAGTTATTGACAATAATGCACGTTGCGAGTGCAAAGAAAGCTATTTATGGAACCCAGTTAGCTCTGCATGTGAACAACCGTCCACCCCAAACTGCGATGATGATGCTGACTGCGAAAGTAATGAATCTTGCCGAAAAGATGTTCTGGGGGTAAATAAATGCAGAGATAGCTGCCTACAGTTCACCTGTCCTCCCAATTCAAGATGCGTTACTAAAAATCATAATAGCCAATGTGAATGTTTGCCTGGTTACGTCGGAAATCCGAACGAACGCGATGGTTGCATAGCATTGAATAGAAATCAATGTTCGGATGACGTGCAGTGCAGAGAAAGTGAAATATGCAAGATTACTGCAAATACAAAAAAATGTCAACCTGCCTGCCAGCATCTTGTTTGTGGTCCAAATGCCGTATGCGTCACGAATAATCACGTAGCCAAGTGCCAATGTCCATCCGGTCCATTTACTGGCAATCCAAATGATCTTGAAAGAGGGTGTCAATCTGTGCCCTGCATCTACAATACAGACTGTCAATCACACCAAATATGCAATAGAATGTCCCACACATGCATAAATGCCTGCAGTGAAGATACTTGTGGGGAGAATTCAGTTTGTTTAGCAGAAGATCACAAAACGTTATGCCAGTGCCCCAGTGGATACAAAGCAGATCCTGTGCCCGAAGTTGGTTGCAGGAAACTTGAGCCCTGCAACCCAAACCCATGTCATAAGACAGCTATTTGCGAGCCGCGATCCTCGTCTTACATTTGTAAATGTCCTGTGGGATATTTCGGTGATCCAACTTCGGAAGGATGCAAAAAACAAGTAGATTGCCTCCAGAATGACAACGATTGTCCTGCGGATGCTACTTGCGTAAACGGACGTTGCGTTAATCCTTGTGATGGGGCTTGTGGAATTAATTCATTGTGCAAAATTGTAAATAGGCAACCTATTTGTATATGTCCAGACGGTTATGAAAATATACAGGGCGGCAGCGCTTGTAAGAAGAAAATACTAACCTGCTTGAGTGAATTTGATTGCGATGGAGATATTTGCTCTAATGGCCAGTGTTTTGCAGCGTGCAAGAATTCAAGTCAGTGTGATTTGGGGGAATCGTGTATAAAAAACTTTTGCATAACACAATGCAGTAAACACTCTCAGTGTGGAATAGGCCAAGCTTGTGTAGCTGGACAGTGCTTAATTGGATGTAGAAGCAACGAAGACTGTGCTGGTGATGAATCCTGCGTCAATAACAATTGTATCAATCCATGTCAAGCAAGAGTGTGTGGTCCTAATGCTATATGCAGTAGAATCAATCACAGTACTAATTGTGAGTGCCCACTTGGATTTGAAGGGACACCAACACCACAGCAAGGTTGTGTGAGGAAACCAAGCCAATGCGTTAGAAGCTCGCAATGTCCTCCGGATCATATGTGCATTGCTCAGTTATGTCAAGTGCCTTGTTATGATCATTCTGGATGCGCCATCGGTGAAAAATGTAGCGATAACAAATGCCATAAAATATGCCACTCAAGCAGCAACTGCCTTCATGGAGAACATTGTAGTTTTGGAATTTGCATTCCTGGATGTAAAACCGACTCGGACTGCCTCGGTAACCAAGTTTGTAGCTCAACGCAATGTCAGTGTTTGCCGGGATTCGAAAATATCGAAGACGAATGCATAAACGTAAATGAATGTGTCAATAATCCTTGCCATCCATCAGCTCAGTGCATAGATACGAAAGGTGCTTACCAATGTATATGTTCTACGGGAGCAGTTGGAGACCCATACAAAACCGGATGTCTTCTACCCAATCAATGCAGACGTGACAGTAATTGCGACGATTCTCTGGCTTGTATCGATGGAAAATGTGCAAACCCATGTAACAGCAAAGCTTGTGGATTAAATGCCTTATGTAAGGTTGTAAAACATAGAATATCATGTTCTTGTGAAAAAGGCTACCTTGGAAATCCTTTGGACAAAAACATAGGGTGTTTCAAAGTTGAATGTGTGGATGATATGGATTGTTCAGGCGATAAGTATTGCGATGCACAGTTGAACAAGTGTACTGGTAAGTGTATCAATAAAGATAATAATATATTTCTTAACGTTGCATTTAATAAACAACATACACATAATTATAAATCATTTCAGATAAATGTAGTGAATCAGCATGTGCTGGAGGTAAATGTCGAATTGAGCAGCACAAAATATCTTGCGAGTGTCTGCCTGGATACGAACTAATAAATAATGTGTGCGATGATATCAACGAATGTTTGGAAAACCCATGCCCAACAAATACTAAGTGTATCAATACTTTGGGCTCGTATGCATGCAAGTGCATCAATGAAACTATACGAGATGAAAATAGTGGGACTTGCAGATTACCCGGGCTGTGCTACGCAGATGAAGATTGCTCTGAAACGACCAAGTGTCACAACAAGCAGTGCATTAATCCGTGTGACAAGCTTTCGCCTTGTGGTCTTAACGCAGACTGTATAGTCGTGAAACACAATCCAATTTGCGAGTGTCCATCAGGCAGTCAAGGAGACGCTTACGAAAGATGTTCCAAATTAGAATGTACCAAAGATACCGATTGTTCAGTAGAAGAAGCTTGTGTGAATCACAAGTGCAAGAACTCATGCAACCTTCCTCGAGCTTGTGGAAGAAACGCCCTATGTGCGGCAAAAAATCATATTGGACAGTGTTCTTGTTTACCCGGCTATACTGGAGATTCGGTTCTTGGTTGTGTTCCAATACAATATTGCACTGATGATAGCAGGTGTTCTACTGGGACAAAATGCGTGGATAATTTATGTGTTGGTGAGTACGGTTTCGCCATGTTTCGCCATGTCCATATGTCTGTGTGTCTGTCCGTCTGTCTGTACTGGGCCTAGCTCAGAGACGATTAGTACTAGAAAGCTGAAATGTGGCATAGAACATACATATTAATTACGCCGACAAAACGGTAGAAAACTATTTTTTAGGTTACCCCCAACACCTAAATTAGGAATGATTGTTTTTCTCGTCTACCCCATAGTATGGGGTATCATTGGATTGGTCGTTCACCACTACCAAAACCATTTTTTGATTTAGAGTTCCGTTTTAAAGCGCGTAGGGCGTCCCACCCATCTTCTGGCTAAGCAGGTGATTGTAGAAACGTGAAAAAATTCAGGGTAGTAGCACATAATGATGAACTTAAAAGGAAAACTGATAGTTTTCCAAGTTAACCACCCAACTTATAAAAGAAAAACTTCGTACATACCAAATCCATTAAAATTACTTTAATGAAGTTGTTAGTTTTGTAAAGCAGATAAAACCCGCTCTTTCTATGGAACCCTACACTGAGCGTGACCCAACACGCACTTGGCCAGACAAGCACTTGGCCAGTCTTTTTTAAACACTTTAATAAAAAGGGCAAGTTTATTTATTAACAATTTAAATTTACCTATTACACTTTACAGGTATGTGTAAAAACGGTAGAGATTGTTTAAATGAGCAAGTGTGCATTCATGACACATGTCGGGTAACCTGCAATTCGAATAGTACTTGCCCAGATTCGCAATATTGTCTAAATAGAATCTGTACAAAGGAAAGTCTCTGCATGTCACATGAAGACTGTGCTGATGATGAACAATGTTCTCTTGGACGGAAAGGGATTCCACAATGTACTAAAGTATGTGAGCGTCATCCTTGCGGCCGGCATGCCACCTGCGCGGGACAGTCACATCAAGCTGTGTGTTCATGTAAACAGGGCTATTTTGGAGACCCAACGCAAAGTTGCATGAAAAAAGAATGTGCTTCAGACTCTGACTGTTCAGATGATAAGCTATGTGACAAAAATATGTGTAAAATAGCTTGTTTGGCCAGAAATAATTGCGGAGAAAACTCTATTTGCTCATCTGAAAAGCATAGACAAGTCTGTTATTGTCAACCTGGTTACACCGGTAATCCAGTGAAAGGTTGCAGCAAAATCAACTGGTGCTCTAACAACCCATGTAAAGACGGAGCTGAGTGTAAGAATATGAGAGACCGTGCCCAGTGTAGCTGCCCGGCAGGAACGGTGGGTGATCCCTACATAGAAGGATGCCACAAAGCTTTAGAATGCCGATTTAACAGAGACTGCCCAGCTGTTGCGCGATGCACAGTAGTAGACGGAATTAGAAAGTGTACTGGTGAGTTTTTACTCAACATTTGACTTCTCTCTATACCTAACTCGCGGTCTTCATATAATAGACGTTTATTTTTTAGACGCTTGCGAGAATATGAAATGTGGACCAAACGCCGAATGCATTGCCGCACGACACACAGGCCAGTGCAAGTGTAAATTTGGTTATGTTGGAAATGGAGCTGGAGATAAAGGTTGCCGCTTGCGGGAAATTTCATGTACACTAAAGAACGATTGTCCAAGTGACAAATACTGCCATAAAGGAATTTGCAAAGGTAAATTAAGACATAGGGTCTTATGTTATAAAAATCAATCCCACTAACACACTCTTAAGAGTTAAAGGCGGTTTATCACAGGTATTCCTCTCATTAACCGGCTTTAACTCCGTCTTAATCCGATCGACGTTTTATAAATAAAAAAATTGTTATTTAAAATCAGATAATTTGGCTTCAAAATAAAGAGGACCTGGTTTGTTTTCTGGCATCCATTTGTAGACTAATAATATGGTATTTTGGGAAATGGGCATTTTTAATCTAAATCGCCTATTTTCTAGTCATGGGTTCGTTTTTTAATTACCAAAATTTGTGAAAATTTATAAACCGACTTCAAAAAAGGATAAGAAAGAAAGATTGGAAAGATTCTAAAAAGGAAAGATTCCCAATTCGTCGAAAATTTTTTTTTTTGTTCCACGTTTATTCGAAGACGCGTGGACCGATTTGGATTTTTTTTGTTTGAAAGGATAGACTTCACAGGTAGCCCCATAGTCATCAAGTCAAGACCTGATAATGGAATCCTGGAGAAATTGAGGGAACTCTTCAAATTTTAAAGGCACACTTGAAGCGATTTGGGTGTTTTTTTTTACAGTGACTCGTAAATTTGCTTTTTGAAAACACAATTTGGCGGAGTCGTGATAGTCACAAAAAATCGTGTAATATTTTTGATTTTTTTTTGTAATAGCATAACGCTCGCTAAGATAAAAAAAAACTGGAAAGAATAAAGACTATACCTAAATTGTGACCTCGCTAAGATTAGCTTGTAAAAATGTATCTTAATTTTCTATGTTTTTTCTTTCAACCACTTTATTGTTGATGTATTTTTTTACTTTTTTTACTTTTATAAAGAATATGGCATGACAAGGACGTATAATAGACGAAATAAGTAGATATGAAATGTACAGGTTTTTAATTTCGTAAATAATTATTTTAGAGCTGTGTCTACTTGACGAAGAATGTGAAACAACGGAAAAATGTTTCAACGGGAAATGTCTTAATCCCTGTAAAATAGAGAAAGCTTGTGGACTTAATGCCGAGTGTCGCACTGAAAATCATGTTAAACAATGCAGTTGTTCCTATGGATTTACTGGGAATCAAGACGTTGAATGTGTGAGAAGTAAGTTTTAAACAATGGCCTTTCTTTAAGAATTGATTCAGAATTTTTTTCTAACATATTTCTCTTGTTTAGTACCTAGATTATGCGGTGGCGCTGGCGAGTGTGAAAATGAACACATGTGCAAAGATTCCATGTGTTTGCCTCCGTGTAAAGGAGATGAAGAGTGTGCACAAAATGAAAGATGCTTTAATAGTGCTTGCATGTGTAAGTAGAATAATGAATCCTTTCATTTACCATTTGGATGCATTTAAGGGTTATTTTAATTTTTTTATATAATTTTAGTGACATGCCGTGTTGACAACGACTGCTTCTTAGGACACATATGCCTAGAAAACAGTTGTCAGTATGGATGTAGACAAGATGAAGACTGTGGCCCAGAAGAATTTTGCAAAAATAATTTCTGTCAAAACCCTTGCGCATTTGACGTCAACCCATGTGGACCAAATGCTTTGTGTTCCGTCATCGAAAGAAAAGCTTTATGTTCATGCCCTGAAGGCTTAATATCTAATCCCACTCCAAATATAGCGTGTGTTCGAAATCCTGCTCTATCTTGTCGTATGCACACCGACTGCGCAAGCGGTTGGAGATGTGAAGACGATCGTTGTAGACCTGCATGTACGGTCGATGGTTCTGAATGTTTACAAGGAGAAAGATGCGATGCAGGCGTCTGCCGCTTTGCATGCACCTCGGATGCACAATGCTCTGATGATGAAGTGTGCGACGGTCGATTGTGTGTAACTGGTTGTAAATTGGATTCACATTGCGCCAATGAATTGGCATGTATTTCTGGACAGTGCATAGATCCTTGCACAGAGCCAGCTACTTGTGGTGCAAATGCTTTATGTACGACTAAGGATCATCATCCGATCTGCACATGCCCATCATTTTTGGTTGGCGATGCTAAGTCGATCTGCAGAAGAGAACCTTTCCCATGTGATGCCAATAAAAACTGTGATAACGGATTTAGTTGTTATGGGGATACCTGCCATCCATCATGTAGAAGGTAAGTTATCAAGCGAAGAACTTATGATTTGATTATCACATCTTTCTTATGTTTAAGTGTATTAACTGCATATTATTTTTTATAGCGATATTGCTTGTTTATCCAATGAAAAATGCATCCGAGGAATTTGTAGAATTGTGTGTAATAGTGATGATGCTTGCAATGAGGGTCAAATCTGCGAAAACAGAATTTGTAAACAAGGCTGTCGAGATGATAATGCGTGTGATGACTACCAAGCGTGCTATAATGGCCAGTGTAAAGGTGAGTTCAATGACTTCATACACATCCGCTTACCAAATTCAATTTACCAATTTTACCATAGCCAGATATACAGGGTGCCACAAAATCCCCATATACATCAGAAAATGGAGTTCGAGAAAATGGAGAATTTTCTACTCAGGAATGCGAATAACCTTTAGTATCGAAAAAAAATCAACTGTGGTAACTTTACCATGGAACAGCTAATATTTTTTTCGCGACTTCGAAGTTTTCTTTAAAGGTGTTCGTATTGAGGAGTATTAATGAGAAAAACCCTTTAGAGAGTTTATTCAACTAATAAATACAAGACTAAATCAAGACTGAATTTTAAAACTCGATCCTGATTGATACGATGGTATATTCAGCCTTAAAGATCATAATTTTTTCTTTGTTACCTACTTATTTTGAAATCAATTCCAGATCCATGTAAAGAAACTGGAACGTGCGGCCTTTGTTCAGAGTGCAAAGTCCTTAACCATCGTGCTCAATGCAGTTGTTCAAGTAATTTCACTGGAAATCCTCTCGTGGAATGTAAGAGGAAGAGGCTACTGTGTGATGGATTTTGTCCATGTGATGACAGTGGATACTGTATGTCACTCTGTGAAGACCACATCAACTGCTCATGCGGTGAAAAATGTTTCAATGGGGGTTGTCGGTCCAGTTGCACACCACGAACAAAGTGTCCAGAAAGACAGATATGCAAACAAGGCATTTGCGTTCCGGGATGTAACACTGATAGAGATTGTGGAGATGATATGTTGTGTTCCTCGAAGCTTTGTGTCCCAGCTTGTCGAGAAAATTCTTGCGGGAAAAAATCTGTCTGTCTAGGGAGTCATCATCGAGCAGTCTGTAGTTGTCCTAGTGGGTTTTCTGGTGACCCAATTAAGGAATGCAAATCTTATGAATGTCTAAACGATGAAGATTGTGGATCCGACGAACTTTGCTCAAATGATGGTAAATGCAAAAATATCTGCCAAGGAGCGTGTGGTAATAACGCTTTATGTCGCTCCGTAAACAGAGTACCGCAGTGTTCATGTCCACCCAATTATGTTGGAAACCCAAGATTAGAATGTACCAAGCCATCGGCCAGTACCTGTTCGCGTAATCCATGCGGTGCAAATGCTCGGTGCCGTGATTTTGACGACGGCAGTTATGAGTGTACGTGCCCGCCCGGTTGTGCGGGGAATCCGCAACGGCAATGCTTCTGTGGTACAATGGAGCCGTGTGCGTACAAGCCATGCGGTACTAATGCGCAGTGCCGCATTAGTCAGAAAGGAGAAGCACAATGTTATTGTCCGCGTAACCATCCTAACGGCGACCCAAATATAGAATGTGAGTAACGGTTTTGTTTGTTAAATTATTTTGTTACGGAGATTTTCTTATCATGTCTCAAGTCCTAAGAAACGCTAAATCAAAAAACTGATATAAAAAAAATTAACAACAACCCGACTGCTCAGCATTAACTACTAAGCAGGCGGGACCAACCTAAGGAACTACATTGCTGTATTTGGTTCCCGTCTGCTTAGTAGTTAATGCTTAGCAGTCGGGTTGTTGGTAATTTTTTATTTTTGTCTTTTTAGTGATTTTTTAATGCTGACTTATATGTAGCCTATGACACCCGCGTACTGATGTTTTACATACATTACACGTGATTGGCGTAGTTAAATAAAATGAGGATCCGAGTATAATAAATTAAATATAACAGCGCCATCTGGTTACTCATGGTTGTACTAAAATGTTAATTAATAGCGATTTTTGTTATTTGTTACTTTTCTGTCCCATCAATGCTAATTTATGCATTAATTAATTAATTAATTATGCGTATGACCCTCGTGCAAGGATGACATATCGATTCTTATTTGTCAAAATCTGACCATCGGTTAAGGAGTTATTAGGAACATAGAATCGGACATACATACATACATACATACATACATACGAGCTAAACACATTACCCCCCTTTTGAGCTCCGCCAGTCGGGTAAAAAATAGATGTTCACTTTCTTGCATGTTACAATTCAAACATATTTACAATGCGGAACGTTGGATAATATGTTGTTGGGGCATTTTCGTGTCAATACAGAAATAAGCTAAGTCGTCTTACTTCATGAAGTAATTATGGTCGAATCGGGCTGGTTTCTCTAACGTATATTTTTCTTTATCGCACTTGCGTCTTGTTTGGCAGGTGCACAGGAGAAGACTCTTGTAGACTGTCGAACGACAGGTTGTGGATTAAATGGCGAATGTTTAAGAGAAGGAGCAGAATTTGTGTGTCGATGCATACCGGGCACTGAAGGACAAGCGGATATCGAATGTCACACTAGTGAGTAACCATTGATACCCGCAATTTTTCTCATATAACCGTTACAAATGCACGTGTATAAATAAATGCACGATAAAAACACGTCCAGTGTAAGATGATAATATAAAAATTGTGAATATGAATCACGGGCGTAAATCTTCCCATTATATGGTTATCAGGAAAATATTTATACCTACCTTTTATACAACGGGTCACATACAGGTTGTAAATGATCCGTTGGTGCGCCGATTCGAAAACCAAACTGTATTATAAAAAGTAGGCAATTGTTTATAACATTTGCTCTCCTCAGATCCCCAATGTAGATTGTTGTATATTATACACTCATTGTATAGATTTTTTAAGCAAATATGTTGACCATGTTTTGATGAAAGGATTTGACATATTTGTTTTGTACTAGTGGAAGCATTCTCACCGTTCCGTGCTTTGTCAAACCGTTAATAACATTTGTTCGGCTTCATGTACATATCGCTTGTATTATATACCGTTTATATCTTTGGTTATTAAACTATAGTTTCAAAAAGCATGCACTGTCTCGTGAGAAAGTTTCCTCTTCGCGGCTGAAGGTACCGCTCTTTCGACTCTGCTTTCTTCTTTCAAATCTTCCTAGGTATCGAATGTACGAGCGACAAGGAATGTGCTGTAGACAAGGCCTGTCTGAGCTTGCACTGCGTGGACCCATGCACGATCCGCGGCGTGTGCGGTGAGGATGCACTGTGCGCGCCCGTCATGCATCGTGCGCACTGCTCGTGCCCGCAGTGTTATGTCGGCCAGCCGCGGCTCGCCTGCCGCCTCGACCCCGACTGCAAGCCCACCAATGACCACAATAATACCTTCACTTGTTCCGAAACAAAATCATGCCCACCTAAACTTGCCTGCGATCTTTCAACAAACCAATGCAGAAATCCTTGTTTGGACTATCAAAATTGTAAACGAAATCAAAAGTGCGAGGTTCGCAACCACAAACCAGTTTGCGTTTGCCGCAACGGCTTCGCTTTGAACGAAAAGGGCGAACTCACATGTGCTCCTGAATACGCCGAATGTACCAGAGACGAGCAATGTCCATCTAATGCGGCGTGCCGTAATTCAAAATGTGTGAATCCATGTTTTGCATCTAAAGAAGCTATGTGCCCTAAGGGAAAACAATGCGAAGTGGTAGAGCACCGTGCCATGTGCGTGTGCGTGGAAGATTGCCATCCTTCGGCATTTATATGTTTGAGAGATAACGGATGCCCTCAGAACTTGGCATGCAAAGATTTCCAATGCAAAGACCCGTGCAAGGGCGCCTGTGGTGGCGCTCCTTGTTCAGTCGAAGACCATCACCCTATATGCAAGTTCTGTCCCAATGGATTTACACACAATGAAAAGCGTGGCTGCACTAAAGGTAATAAATATTAAGTGGGCCAAAACCTAAAATATTAGTGTACGTACACATTTAGTTTATTAGCGTCTTATCTACAATTCTTAATAATCTTTTTGTCTTCATATTCCAGGAATTGTTAATAGTTTCTACTTTGACTTCATCCGGACCTTTTTCTATCTTTTTTCTTTACTTCAGCATGTTGATATTTATCTTTTTTCCAGTTGAACACCTTCCGTATCAGGTAGCGATTTCCAGCATGGTATAGAATATTTGTGTAAATAATGTTTTTTACATACTTTTTAAACGATTTTGTTCGGGAGCACGGTGGTGGAATGCACAATAATTACCTACTCTAACGCTTAAGCTTGGTAATCCAAAATGCAACAAAACTGCTACGAGACAGAGTTTGCAAAAAGAAGTAACACGCAATCTGTAACGTATCTTCACTGTAAATAACTTGAATCAGTAAATACATTGTATACTATTTACAGCATTCAGATTGTTGTCTACTCTGATTTGTTTAAAATATTACTTACTATATTTTTATGTAGATTACAACAGCATACTGCGAACGCCAACCCGCCTGCCAAGCGTGGCGATTATGGCAAAACCCCTCATGGTTATGAAAACCACGAAGGAGGCCTATGTCCTGCAGTGGGCGTCAAATGGCTGATGATGATGAAGATGATGATATTTTTATGTTCAAACAGCGTGTAAAAAAAACTGACGTCCAACCCGAATACTACGCATATAGGATTTGAAAAGGAGCTACTTTATACGTAAAATTATGCTGGGAAATCAATAAAAAATTTCGAGGTGCTAAAATATGAAAAATGTTTGTATGCAATGTACGCGTAGCTTTCATCAATAAATCAGCGCTATGCTTGTTTAAGATCCTGACGTTTTGAATACATTATGCGTTAAAATTTCAAATTCAATGCACACTGCTTTAGAATTTTTGTAAGGTTCCTTAGCAAATATTATTGATTTACGTTACGATACTGGATGCTTTTCTCAAAAAAAAAATGTAAATTTTAAGTGCAACAAACATCTATATCTCGTAAGCAGCTGATTTCCCTGGTTTCTTTGGTATATTTTTTTCGTAATGAGGCAAAGAATAGTAAGATTTCGGAAAGGGCGTTAGTAAAGTAACAACTGAGAGAATAAACATAGTTTTTTCCAATGGATTGAAATGTCATGACTCCCAGCATAATTTACAAACAATTGTTTAGACTTTGCATTTTGAAGTTCGATCCCTAATTTAAAATTTTCATACACGATAGCATTTAAACATGATTTCTGTGTGTACACAGCTCTAGAATGCGGTGCGCACGAGCATTGTGCATCGGGTCTGGCCTGCATGGACGGACGGTGCGCGGACCCTTGCGCCCGCGGCGGCCCCTGCACTCCCGGTCAACACTGCGCTGTCATTGACCATCAGCCCGTGTGCTCAAAAGGTGAATTTATTATCAGTTGCTTGTTTTGCTTTTTCATCCGGTTGCTATTTTATGATTATTGAAACCTGGTAATCAGTTAGCTCCAAATTTAGATCCAAACACGTGCAATTTAATTCATACATATTTTAAGTAACATTTGGTTTTTTTTGCCGTAGTGTGCCAGTGCCAGACTACATCAGATTGCGCAAGATACCCCAACACATATTGCGATGGCTGCGCGTGCATCGGTGGTAAGTGTAGCAAAGTAACTGTAAATAGTCTATGTACCTACATAAGTACTCGAAATAACACGTCGAATTTAAATGTAATATATAAAAATCTCGTGTCAATTGTTTGTTATCTAACTTCTCCGAAACGGCTTCACTGATTTTTATGATTTTTTTTGTATATTTGGTAGGTCTGAGAATGAGTCGTAGCCTCGTATGCTAATTCAACGTTTGCCAGGTCGGCTAGTAATGTATAAAAGATGAGTGGTATCCGTATCAGTGCTTTTCTTTTACAAGAGATATTTTTGTGTATTTAGGTGGAAGACCTGCCCCCAACTGTGCGCACTGTAGACCAGGAGTTCCTTGTGATCCTTTCTCAGGTGCCTGCATGGAAAGTAAGTAAATACTTGGTTTTTTATTTTTAATATGCTATTTAACTGTGTTAAAATATTTTGCCTAATGTGTACTAAGCAAATTTTACAATTTTTACAAATACTTACAGGCTATTTGTAAAACGCTCTATTTTTGCATCATTTCACATACCTACCTAATGTGACGTAGACTTCTCTTTGGGAACAAGAATGTCTTTGATCATTTCTTATGTGAAAATAGCAAGACTAACTCCAGATGAACTGGTAATTGCTATGACTTCAACATACCATTTGTCCGATAAAACGCCACAAAGTACTGGCCTGGGTAATTCGGCAGACCCACCCATAACGAGGCAGTAAAATCTTTGCCTTGAAAGGTATATCATACAGTGATGGGTAGTTAGATATCTGCGAGTGCTTTGCCGACGAAAGAATTACTGATGGACCGTGCTCTTCACGCATATATCACAGAGTTAAGTTAATTATAAGCATCTAACCTACATCTCATTTTGTACTAACAATTTTCATTACTTGTAATGTGTATTGAACGACACACTAATAAGATGGCATTTCAAAGCATTCCATCTCTTCAAATGCATGTCTTTACTTCCTGCATGTTTTATATTTCCTGCATGTTTATTTATTTTGCTAATTCTGATATTTAAACCTACAAAATGAGCAACAAAGTTATACTTTGATGCGTAATTTTCGAGTAAACTATTAATAATTTTGTTCTTGCTTGTTCATTAACAGATGACCAACCTAAAAATATTACATTAACTGAAACAAACACCGATGATAGTACAGATACTGAAGAATTCACGTCGACCATTCCCACTAAAAAAACAAATCCAACGACAACTACTAATATTGAATTTACCGAAATACCTTCAACGCAATTTACTGTTACTGATATATTAGGTACAAGTGACACGACAATAAATTATCAAGAAAGTGAAACCAGTGTTACATCAACAATACTTACGGACAATTTCACTAAAACATATATGCCAACAACAGAAAATACTGCTCAAAACATTACATTAGTAACTCAGAACTATGGCGACGCTACCGACACAAGTTTAGGTGAGATTGAATCCAGGACCGATAGTGAAGGCATCGATATAACCAATCATTTGGAGGAGCAAGGCATTTCTACTACTGTGATAACAGAAACTGTATCAACTGAATCAACCATAGATACAACATTACAAAATATTGAGACCTCTTACTACGTTAACACCGATGACAATACAATGTCAACTGAAATCGATATAGCAGTAACGACTGAAATACCAACGGTAAAAAATAATAGTACTGGAGTTACGCAAACTTTAGTTACGTTTACTAATACACAGACTGAGAGTAAGACGCAGATTGATGATATAACTGAGCGCACGTCC
Source organism: Yponomeuta evonymella (assembly GCA_963969515.1). Taxonomy (NCBI): domain Eukaryota; kingdom Metazoa; phylum Arthropoda; class Insecta; order Lepidoptera; family Yponomeutidae; genus Yponomeuta; species Yponomeuta evonymella. The sequence continues at coordinate 11,458,075 of OZ018346.1, forward strand.
GAAACAAATCACTTAATGATCATGACTACAGATTCTAATAAAAATAGTGAAAACAAAAGTCTAAAATCACCAGAAAATCAACGAAAATTAAACAATGGCTACAACGAGTCGCTTGAAAACAATACCACAGAAAATGTGATAAAACATGGAGACCACACTATAACACCAACTGAAATATACACGGATCCAAATACCCACGATGTGACGACTCAAATGTCTACAGAGTCTAGCGTCAGTAACACTGAAACAAGCCTTGCAACAACAACAGATTCTTTTTACGATACAACAGCAGATACTTCTAATAAACCACCGTTCACTTCTCGAGTAACAAAAAACGACGGATCAACGTTCGCTTCCACGACCATGTTTACGGATGTAACCAGTTATGATGATGTTGATTTAAGGAATTATACAACTGAAAAAGAAAATAATATTCCAGAGGTAACCACGACAGATTTTGGTAAAAATGCTGAGACCTCGACAAACCCTGACTCTATATTTACAGCATATCGTAGTACAATTTACGAACAGTCAACAGTTTCCGATTCTGTAATACCAGCCACAACTACTTCTGAGAGTTCCTTTGAAATACCAGAACAGTATGAAAATACGGAATCAACCGCTATTATGACTCAAAGTGATAAATACATTACTAATGGAGAAAATAGAGGTCATGGGCACTATTTTAAGAATGATAGTAAGTCATATAATAATACAGATAGTGTTATGCAAGAAGAAACCAGTACAACAATTATGTCAACAACACCTATAAATAAAATTAGAAACCAGGTCACTACAGGAATAGAAAATTCGGCTTCTACTGAAATCATTACAAGTGAGAAAAGAATAACAACGACTCCTCACATAACAACTAATTCTGAGATTGAAAAAACTACGTTACCTCCGCAACTCCTAACGGAAGGCGGTACAACTGCACAACCTACAAGTGATTCAATAACTTCCAATGTTGTTAACAAAAGTACTCAAAAAGAATATATGCCGACCACGGTCGTTGACAAGGCTGCAACTACAGGTGTACCTAACAACGTCTATGATGTTACTCCAAGTAAAGATACAGCTTCTACTAAAACAGAAGAAAAATCTACAATTTGGGACACCGAATATATCACTTCGGATTCGACTGAAAAAATTGATATTTCAGGAACTTACATCAAACATTCCGAAAATGATAAAATAAATAATGAAAAAACTACCACTAGAAACTTCGATACAACGAATTTCATTACAGAAAGTACATCATTAATACACGAATTCATAGATTCTACGGTTATGCCAGCTATGGGAACTACAGAATTGGGAAATAAGGAAAATACAGATACAACTGATAGAAAGTTTGATGACAATAGAGGAATAGATAAGACTACGAGCATTTTAGGTAACCATGTTAATCTTGAAGCACAAACCAACAGCTCTGATAAAACGGGTATAGGATATATAAATAAAGCGTCAACAGTTCCCATTGATTCTATATTTTCCGCGGACACTACATTACCGGAAACAAGTCCAATCACTACTGAGGTTACGATTGATGACAATTTAGCCATGGGAAGAACCACAAGTAATTCGGTAACTACTAAATTTGAAACTCAAACTAGCAATAATATTTCAACAATTATAGAGGAAAGTACTGCACCGACGGGTGATGCTACAATTTATACGATAATGGAAACTGATGTTGGACAATTTGAAATTAACAAAATAACACCATCTAGTATCGATACAATAATAAATGAAACCAATATTAAAACGTCCACCGATTTTTCGGAAACTTATTCTCAAGAAACGGAAGTAGGATGGACCATAGACGGTATGAATACAACTAGAATTTTGGATAAAAATATATCGGAGAAAGTAAACACCAAAAATGAAGCAACATTACAGAGTAAACAAAGAACAGATGGTATAATTAACGATATAACATCAACAACAGAAGGATACACGACAACCTACAGCTCTGACGATGAACAGTCTGGAATAGATAAAACAACTTCATCTTCGAGTACTATGAGTGATACTGATAGTCGCGAGTCTGTTACTTTTTTCCAGCAAACTGTATCACCCTTTTCTACGTCAGAAACAACTTACAGATATTTTGAAAGTACCATGTTTACCACTGCTAGGACGATAGAGCTAGGATCAACAACCGAAGATATGTATGCTGCCAAAACTACAATAGAGAAATTAAATACAGGCAATGAAATTCTGCACAGCCATGCAAGTACCATATTTACCGGTGATAAGACGATAGACATAGAATCGACTACGGAAGATAATAATATGTATGCTGCCAAAACTACAACAGAGATATTAAATACCGAAACTGAAATAGTAATTCAGCACAGACAAAGAACTGATAATAATTTTGGAAATGATAATGATATCATGTCAACTACAGAAAAATACACGAATTTTAGCTCTGATGTTGGACATTTTGATATAGATAAAAGAACTACATTAAGTGTCAATACGATTAACGAAAAAGATGTAAAAACGTCCACCGCCTTACCGACAACTTCTTCTAAGGGACAATCGAGTACTGTCAGTGATAGTAATGAATCGGACTATTTTGCTACTATAAAGCAAACGGAAACTCCTTACACAGATTTTGAAAGCCATCCAACTACCTCGTTTGCTACTGATAAGCCCATAGACGTGGAACATATAGAAAATATGTATCCAACTAAAATTTTGGATAAGACTACACCGGAGGAAGTAAGCACCGAAAATGAATTAAAAATTGACAGCACACAAATAACAGACGATACCTTTGGTCGAGACAACGATATAATCTCAACAACAGAAAGATACACTTCTACCTACAGCTCTGATGTTGATGGAATTGGAATAGAAAAAACAACATCATCTAGTGTCGAGACAGTTAACGAAAACGGGATACCAACTTCAACAACATCATCAACAACGTCGTATGAAGAATCATCAAGTACGATCATTTATACTGATGCAATGAACTTGGCTCCTTCTTCAGAGCCAACAGAGTTTCGTACAACGGAGAAAGTAAGCACCGAAAATAAAGTAGAAATTCGGAAAACGCAAACAAGTGATGATTCTGTTGGGCAAAATAATCACATAATGTCAACAACAGAAATATACACTACTACCTTCAGCTCTGACTCAGTTACTGATGATGGATCAGAAAACATTCATGCTACTTTAGTTACTACTGCAGATACTGAAATGTATAGAATCACAGTGACTGACACAACTGAGCTCTCAGACGGATGGTTGCCATCTCAGACAAACAAAATATTTAATGAGAAAAATAAAACTAGTGGTATTACTAGTACAATAAAACATGACGTAACAAGTACAGAGGATGTAACACCATTTGTATTCTTTGGAAATTACACTACACCGAATGAAGTTACTTCTGAAACAAATGAAAGCATCGACAGAACAGAGTCAAAGAGTAATTTAACTAATCTGATATCAGAAGCCGGTTTAACTTCAATTATGACTTCGACATCAACTATTATACATGTGAATACAACAGAATCTAAAGGAGTAATTCAAAATTATACTACCAGTGATCTATCAACGTCAACTGAAAATTTAATCCCACGAAAACCAACTGTTGATATTCTAGCTTGGACTGACTCTACCACATCTGACATAACATCTACTGAATTATATTCCACTACTGACATAACAATTAACAATACATGTAAAGAGCACTCACAATGTGTTATGGATAAAGCCTGCTTAAATGGAGTATGCGGAAATCCCTGTATGGTGGTTCCGCGACCCTGTACTGAACACACCGCTTGTAAAGTTGTCAACCACGCGGCTGTATGTGAATGTGGCGAAGCTGCTGGCATCGTCTGCGTGAGAGGTATGCTCATTTCTGCATTCAGTTTTATTTCAATCTAGGTATTACGTATCTGTTATGATTCTTTAAAGTTTTTATAATACCAATACCAAAAGAGGCAAATTATCGGACAAATGTGTATGTTCATTTGTAAATAACAATGTTAGTTTTCTCTATCTATCTATCTAATGTTGTAAATACACTGTAACCAACTAGCATTGTAATATAAAACTAATTTTACCTAATAGAGTCACCCGGGACACCCAAAGTACCTGAACCCTGTCATTCCGATCGGGACTGTATAGAGTCCGAGGCATGTTTTATGGGACTGTGTCAAAATCCATGCGAGTTTGACAATGTGTGTGGTATCGGAGCTAATTGTCAGCCTGTAAAACAAAGACCAATGTGCTCATGCCCGGCCGGACACGACGGAAACCCTGCTATTAAATGCTCACCCAAAATAAGTAAGCTTTAACATTTTACTAATTCACTATAGTTACGTACGTACATAAGCGTCATTCACTGGGTACTCAGCTTGTTGCGAACAACGAGAAAATATAAGAACATTTTTGCTACTCAACAAATTAATACATAACTAAAATATTAATCATACTACTGAGTTAAAATACTATTAATCTTTTCTTAACAGTTGAACCGGTTGTTTAATTAGTATCTAAAATAATACTGGAGGACAATTACATGTTGAAATTTGTAAAATATTTGTACAAAAGTTAAGTTTTCTAAACATATTGTTATTATTTTTAATGTAATTACTATAAATACAAACACTCTTAATTTTGTACAGTTGGTTGCACTCGAAACGATGACTGCCACTTGACTGAGGCTTGTATAAATAATGCATGTCAGCACCCATGTGCTATACACAATCCGTGCGCACCAAATGCAGTATGTATAAATACAAATCACGGCTCGGACTGCAGTTGCGCTGAAGGATATCAAGGAAACGGATACGTCGGATGTGTTCCGGGTAAGTGCAGTACGAATAATGGTAGTTTCTGCTGGATGACAAGGTGTAATGATATATTTAATGTTTTAGTAATAGAATCGCATTCAGTATGTCAGTATAACGAAGACTGTCCACCTGAGTTACTATGCGATAGACTCAACAGAAGATGTATTAGTCCTTGTTATGAGGACTCTTGCGGTGTTAATGCAGAGTGTGTGCCCGAAAACCATGGTATACAATGCAAGTGCTTTCCTGGATACAAGGGAAACCCATTCCTCGAATGCTACCAAGGTGAATAAATATTACAATTTCTACTCTTTCTTCTATTTGTACTAGGTACGCAGGTATAGAATAATTCAATTACAAACTGTATATTTTTCAGTTCAAGGTTGTCGATCTGATAATGAATGTGCAAACTCAGAAGCTTGTGTAAATGGAAAATGTGCGTCGCCATGTCGATGCGGGGTTAACGCCATCTGCGACGTCTTGAATCACCGCGCGTCTTGTAAGTGCTTGCCGGGCTACACAGGCAATCCATTATTGGGATGTGAACCACCATTAAATCCTTGTGCACCTAACCCCTGCGGTAATAATGCATTGTGCGAAAGCGACAATGGCAATCCAATCTGTTACTGCCCCAAAGGATTGACTGGAAATCCGTTCAAGAATTGCAGTAAGCGTCTTAGTTTTCAGTATTTCGATGAATATATTAATTATAGTAATTTGCACGCACATATTAACTGGTTTCATGTAATTTCAGTACCCGAAGGAAGCGTGTGCGAGCCAAATCCATGTGGTCCAAATTCTGGGTGTCGATTGATAGATAATAAACCAGCTTGTTTCTGCTTACCAAATTATGAAGGAAATCCTCCCAGGCAGCCATGCAAATTACCAATTAATCCATGCAATCCATCACCTTGCGGACCTAACACCCAGTGTACAGTGATTGGCAATGGATTTTCTAAGTGCACTTGTCTAGAAGGATACGTCGAGAGCCCAAATACGGTCCGAGGATGCGTAGAGGCACGTAACCCATGCGAACCAAATACGTGCGGTTTAGGTGCAAGATGTGACCCCAACAGAACACCATCATGCTATTGTCCGGAAAACACAATCGGAAATCCATACAAATCCTGTAACCATGAGGCGTATCTGCCCCCGGAAGTACTTTGTAGACCAGGTCCGTGTGGTCCAAACGCTGACTGTTACGTAAGCGACAATAAAGAAATGTGCTTCTGCAGATATGGTTTCACAGGCAATGCTTACACTGGATGCCAGCCACAACATAGTCCATGTGTTCCAAGTCCATGTGGACCTCAAGCCATTTGTACAGCTAACTATGAAGGCCAAGCGACATGTTCATGTCCAGCAGGAAGTACTGGCGACCCATATGGTCTTGATGGTTGTCAATCTAGGGAATGTGAAGTAGATGACGAGTGTGTACTAAGTAAAGCTTGTATTGGCTATGCGTGTCGAGATCCCTGTCCCGGTGTATGTGGATTAAATGCTCAGTGTCATGTCGAATCTCATCGACCTGTGTGTTCCTGTATACACGGATTTATCGGTAACCCATTAATTTGTTGCTTGCCATCAGAAGATCAGAAATCAAACACTCCCGTAACGCCATGCAGTAGAGCCGAGTGTGGCATAAATGCAATTTGTCAAGATGTGGGAAATCAAGCAGTTTGCATATGTCCACCTGATTTTATAGGCAACCCCGTAGAAGAATGTAAGCCAGAATGTGTTATGAATTCAGATTGTCCGAGCAATGAGGCGTGCATCAACAAAAAATGTATTGATCCATGTACTTCTAAGAATATCTGCGGAATAAATGCTGTTTGCCTTTGTTCTGATCACGCCGTTTCATGTTTATGCCCTGATGGGTACATAGGAGATCCCTTCACTCAATGCATATACAGACGTAAGTAAATCTATTCAATAAGTTCTATATCCAAGATTGTATGTGTGTAAATAGTGCATGTATTTAGGTATTTACACAAACTCACAAAATCAAACATAAACTCACGGCTACATGAATACATATGCATATATGTGTACTTTCTTGATTGTACTTAATCTTGGATAAAGAACTTATTAATAAACTCATGACTTAAAAGAACAAGAGAGTAAGAATGTACCTAATTTGTATTTAATTATTTCAGCAATAATTATTCCATCAGATAATACAACAGCACAACCATGTTTACCAAATCCCTGTGATCCAAATGCACCTTGTGATACGTTTGGAAATCAGTTCGCTGTGTGTGATCCATGTAACGGACCAAGTGCATCAAACAATCCCGCTTGCAGGCCAGAATGCGTACTCAATTCTGATTGTGCTTTTAATAGAGCATGTCTGATGAACAAATGTGTGGATCCTTGCCCTGGATCATGTGGAGTCAACGCAGAGTGTACAATTTATTATCATGATCCTTTATGTCGATGTAATGATGGTTTTATAGGAAATCCATATGAACATTGTAAACCAACTATTAAGCGTAAGTAAAGTGGTATAATATTTTTAAATTTAATAAAGCTTCTTGTGAATCCTTGCTGGTTCACTAGATATACATTTAAATTTTTTTTTCTTTTTCAGCTATCGAAATAGATACTTGCAACAATGTTCAATGTGGTACCAATGCTGTTTGTAAGGATTTAAACGGTGCTCTTACTTGCCAATGTTTGCCGAACTTCTTTGGAAATCCGTATCTCTCATGCCGACCTGAATGTGTAGTAAATAGTGACTGTTCATCGAATACGGCGTGTTTCAATAATAGATGTGAAAATCCATGCAAAGATGTGTGTGGTCTGGGGGCTTTATGTGATACAATCAATCACCACGCAGTTTGTTACTGTCCTCCGGGTTTTTCTGGTGATCCTTACGTGCGGTGCCAACATATTCCTAGCATACCACCAATGCCAGCCTTATCTATTTGCGACCCATCACCCTGTGGACCATACAGTCGTTGCCTCGTGTCATCATCTGACTTTGCAGTGTGTTCTTGTTTGCCAGGCTACAAGGGGGTACCCCCTATGTGCCAGCCAGAATGCGTCAGCACCTCAGATTGCTTACAGACAGAGACGTGCATTAATCAAAAATGTACAAACCCATGCCAGGGTAGTTGCGGAGTCGGAGCAAAATGTATTGTCGTGAATCATAACCCTATTTGTAGTTGTGGACCTGGAACAACTGGTGATCCATTTGTGACGTGCATAACAGCCGTCCCCGCAATAGAAGATGAAAAGAATTATGGGAGAAATCCCTGCATACCTTCACCCTGTGGACCAAACTCTGTATGCGAAATAAGGTCGAGCCATCCAGTTTGCTCATGTCAACCCAATTATTCGGGAACTCCGCCATACTGTAGGCCAGAATGTGTAATAAGTCAAGAATGTCAGTCAAATCAAGCATGTATTAATGAGAAATGTCGGGATCCTTGTATTGGAGCTTGTGGAAATAATGCTAAATGCGATGTTATTAGTCACACACCTTTGTGCAGCTGCCTGGAGGGATATAAAGGGGATGCATTTATTGGTTGCGTCGTGGTAACAGAAAGCGAAACTCCCACACCCTGTAGTCCCTCTCCGTGTGGAGAAAACACAATATGCTCAGTCATGAACGGTGTAGCTCGCTGCTCATGTATTCCACCTAATATTGGAAATCCTTATGCTGGTGGTTGTCGTCCTGAGTGTACAATAAACTCTGACTGCCCAAACAACTTGGCCTGCTTATCCAACCACTGTCGAGATCCTTGCAGAGATTTGTGTGGAGTAAATGCTGAATGTACTGTGACAAACCACGTTCCAGTATGTACATGTTTTAAAGGTTATGACGGCGACCCATTTTCTTCTTGTCGATTAGAATCAAGACCACGTAAGTGTTGAAATTACAAAAGTTGGTGTCTTTGTATAAAAATGGACCAAAAAGCGAATTTATTTTATCTTTTTTACAGTTATTCCTATTAACCCTTGTGAGCCTTCACCATGCGGTCCTAACAGTGAGTGCCACGTGGCGAATGACCGCGCTGCGTGCTCATGTAAACCAGACTATTTGGGTGTACCTCCATCTTGCCGCCCACAGTGCTCTGTCAACTCCGACTGTCCAGCAAATAGAGCCTGCATCAACCGCAAATGCAAAGATCCCTGCGTCCATAGTTGTGGCATAGATTCTCGTTGCCATGTTATGGGACACAATCCTATCTGCACATGCCCAGAAAATCTACCTGATGGAGACCCATTCATAAAATGCACTAGAAGAAGTAAGTTCATGTTGTTTTACATCTTTCAGCTCTCCTTAACCAGCATGGTGCTGAGCAAAGTGTAATAAATGAAGATTTAAATACTCGCACAAAGCCACTGTCCGTACTATTCATAGTACGGCGCTGAAGAACTAGCCCACAATACTTTCCATCGCCTGCATACGGCATTAGTCTAGTCTTAGTAACTCAACTTTTTGTCTAGTTAGGCTAGTATTATTTTCAGGATTACGCACCCAAAGGTGCGTATACAATATATAGAAACTTACGCCGTCTCTCCGTTCTGTTCGCCTGTCTTACCTACAAAGACCTGTAGTATACCTATATCTTGAACCGTTACAGGTTCAATTGGCAGGTCATAATATGTGTATTTATAGCGAATTTCCTAACAAAGCATAGAATAATTTAAAAAAATAAGTCCAGGTGTAAAACTTGGTGTGATTATAGTAAATACTTTGCAGTAATTACAATAAAAAATATTATATACCAGCCAGTGATTAAGCCCATGCTCTCTCTCTAGGAGAGAAGGCGAGAATGCTTGTGCCATACAGTGTGTCGTATATGGGCTACCTAATTACGTAAGGTGGTGCGGAACCCTCAGTACGCAAAATCAGACGTGCACTTGAGTCGGTTTTTTAGTCTTAATTGCCCAAAATTCCTACATAACGACTGAAAATAACGGTAGTTAAGGTATATACGAATTGTTTATGTCACCAGCTATGACGTACCCTGCACCGGATCCATGTTTGCCGTCAACGTGTGGACCCTATTCAACGTGTCGCAACGATGGCGGACGCGCCGTGTGTGCTTGTGAGCCGGGCACGCTCGGTGCGCCGCCGGCTTGCCGCCCGCAGTGTGTTATCAACCAGGACTGCCCGCTGGCACTAGCTTGCCTTGCTGGCACTTGCGTCAATCCTTGCGCAGGATCCTGCGGTTTCAATGCCCGCTGCACCGTGCAGAACCACCAGCCTATCTGCTCATGTGACGAAGGTTATTCGGGAGATCCTTTTGCTGGCTGCAACCCCATCGAGAGTAAGTACCTTACAAATTCACAAATACAATAGCAAACATTTAGTTTTACTGTTGCACATGTAGTTTACATCATCGCACTTTCTTGCGCGTCTTCTTTCTATCTTCCTGTATTGATGCATGTTTGTATTATACAACAATTTCAGCACCCAAAGATATTCCAAGTCATCCGTGTAGCCCGTCGCCTTGTGGACCTAATGCAATCTGTAAAGAAAGGAACGGTGCAGGTTCATGCATTTGTGTAGATGACTTTTACGGTGATCCATATCTCGGGTGCCGTCCAGAATGCGTCATGAACACGGATTGCTCTACAGATAGATCATGCTTTAACAATAAGTGTGTCAATCCGTGTCCCGGTACATGTGGGCAAAATGCTGAATGTAGAGTTATCAACCATGCACCTTCATGTTATTGCTTGTCTGGATACAGAGGGAATCCACTACATGCATGTACTCCGGTTCCGAGTAAGACCTTCTTTCTTTATTTTCCACTCTTTGATATTTGTACTATTTTCTATACTCTCACTGTCTATATCTATTATTTTATCTTTAGCTATAGCTGAACCTGTAGACCCATGCCAGCCGTCTCCTTGCGGACCCTATAGTCAATGTCGTACATTTAACGGGCATGCAGTTTGCACTTGCCTCGATCTGTGTGTCGGCTCTCCACCAAATTGTCGACCGGAATGTATCGTTAGTTCTGACTGTAGACCAAACATGGCGTGTATCAACCAAAAGTGTAAAGATCCGTGCCCAGGACTGTGTGGAATCAATGCACAATGTCAGGTCATCAATCACAATCCAATATGCAGCTGCCTCAGTAGACATACAGGAGATCCCTTTGTAAGATGTTTCTTTGAAGAAAGTAAGTTTGGACTTTTTTTAAACACAAAAACTTTTTTGTATTACTTGTTTACACATTGTAAGGTATTTTTTCACATTTGTAAGTACTTATATTTGCTAATACAAAGCAGTTTAATTCTAAAATATAGAAATAATAAAATTAAATAACTTTAACAGGACCAATGATCCCTATGAATCCTTGCGAACCGAATCCGTGTGGACCGAATTCTCAGTGCAGAGAAATTAATAACACACCAGTTTGCTCATGCTCAAACAACTATGTTGGCCGCCCTCCGAACTGCAGGCCGGAATGCGTAATTAATGTAGAATGCCCTGGGAACTTGGCTTGTATATCAGAAAGATGTAGCGATCCCTGCCCAGGATCGTGTGGGCAACACGCCATTTGTACAGTAGTAAAACACGTGCCAATATGTATATGCGATCGAGGACACACAGGAGATCCTTTTTCGGGATGCTATGAAATTATTCGTAAGTTTATTATTAAATAATAATAAATCAGATAATAACGTCAATATACCTATTTACATATATTTATGTTATGGTTTATTTTTAGCAATTGAGACTCAGTTAGAAAGTCCTTGTTCGAGATCACCTTGCGGCGCAAATGCTGTATGCAAGGAACGCCATGGGGTGGGTTCATGTTCATGCCTGCCCGACTATTATGGTGATCCTTACGTAGAATGTCGACCAGAATGCGTTTTGAACTCAGATTGTCCGAAAGATAGAGCTTGTATACATAACAAATGCAATGACCCTTGCCCAGGCGTTTGCGGCATGAATGCTGAATGTCGTGTAAACAATCATGCGCCATCATGCGGGTGTATCTCTGGTTATGAAGGAAACCCGTTCACAGCATGTTACATAAGTAAGTTGAATAAAGTTAAATAAGTAGGTACATTAAAGTCAGATATTCCGATACCTGTAATAAATCGGCTCAAATGGCATAATGTAAACCTTGGAAAACATATTTTACTTTTAGCCGCATTGGAAGAGCCAGTTAATCCATGTTTGCCGTCACCTTGTGGACCATATAGCGTTTGTCGCGTCAATGGTGGATACGCAATATGCTCTTGTCAAGAACAATACTTTGGCTCGCCACCGTTTTGTCGACCGGAATGTATGGTTAGCAGCGAATGTATGCCAAATAAGGCTTGTTTCAATCAGAAATGTGTCGATCCTTGCATTGGGGCTTGTGGAACGAATGCAAAATGTACTGTGGTAAATCACAACGCTTTATGCAGCTGTCCTAGAAACTATATTGGAGATCCATTCGTTCAATGCACCTACGAAGAAAGTAAGTCTACAAAAATAACAAACTAACGGAAGCTAACGGAAAGAAAACTCATAAGACTTACCACATTATTTTGAAATCTAACCGATTAAGTAGTACAAATAAAATCTGATCTATGATTTATCTACAATGCCTTCACAATTTTATGAAAATTATTGTACTTAATAACCGGACTAACGCCAATTAAAACAAATCGTTATTTTAGGACCGAAACCAAAACCAAGTGGAAATCCGTGTATACCTTCACCGTGTGGACCTAATTCGCAATGTCGTGTTATCGGTGAAACGGCGGCATGTTCTTGTGAACAAGGTTACATTGGTCGGGCACCAAATTGTCGACCTGAATGTATATATGATGGAGAGTGCCCAAGTAACCTGGCTTGTATTCGGGAGAAATGTTTGAATCCCTGTCAAGGATCTTGTGGCGCTAATTCAGAATGCGTAGTAATCAATCATCAGGCTGTATGCCATTGCCGCGAAGGTTATAAAGGCGATCCTTTCAGGGGTTGTCAATTCATAAGTAAGTTTTCAGTTACGAAATTCCTGATCAAGTTATGCACAGAATTTTCAAAGAATAATCTGTAATACTTATTTAATTTTTTCAAGTTAATGTACCAGTTGAGGAGGAAACGAATCCTTGCAATCCGTCACCTTGTGGTCCCAATGCAGTATGTACAGAAAGGAATTCAGCTGGAGCGTGTACATGTACACCAGGATATTTTGGGGATCCTTATCTCGGGTGTAGGCCTGAATGTGTTACAAACAACGACTGCTTTTCGGACAAAGCATGCTCAAACAATAAGTGTGTCGATCCCTGCCAAAGTGCATGTGGAATAAATGCACAATGTACTGTGGCCCATCACACTCCCGTTTGCTTATGCATTGAAGGCTATGAAGGAAACCCGGTAGTGTCTTGTCATCCACGAAGAAAACGTTAGTATTATTTATTGAATTGCGAATGGGTACTTTTTAATTTTTGTATTGACCATTATAAGATTAATTTTCATTTGTAGCGCCAGTAGCAGCTATTAATCCATGTGCCCCGTCTCCTTGTGGTCCATACAGTATTTGTAAAGTCTTGGACGACCACGGAGTATGCTCATGTCAAGAAGGTTACGTGGGGTCACCTCCTATGTGCCGACCGGAATGTGTAATTAGTACTGACTGTCCACAAAATCAAGCATGTGTCAACCAGAAATGCAGGGATCCATGTCCAGGAACATGTGGTGTTAATGCTAGATGTCAAGTTATCAACCATAACCCGATATGCACTTGCAAACAAGGGTTCACTGGTGATCCATTTATAACTTGTCAAGTAGACCAAAGTAAGGATATGAAACACTTTAATAAAGAAATACAGAACAATAATCGACCTACTTAAATTATTTTATGTTATGAAATTCTTCAATTATTATTTTTATATTTCACGATATCTCAACATTTTCTGTATTTTTCATTCTATTTTCTTATTTCAAAACTGAATTTTCTTACTTAATCTCTTATGTTTTCTTCTTTAGAACCTATCTATGACGGACCAAAGGGAAATCCATGCATTCCTTCGCCATGCGGTCCATACTCTCAGTGTAAATTAGTCGGAGAAGCGCCTGCATGTTCTTGCTTACCTAACTATATTGGTATCGCACCAAATTGTAGACCGGAATGTTCTATAAATGCTGAATGCTCTGGTAATCTTGCATGTCAAAATGAAAGATGTATAGATCCCTGTCCGGGGTCATGTGGTATCAACGCAGAATGCTCCGTAGGAAATCACGTAGCCCTTTGTAGTTGTTTGCCTGGTTACACTGGCGATCCATTCAGTGGATGTTCATGGATTGAATGTAAGTTTTAGTTTAAGTTTTTCCTCCAAGAACTACTACCGTAGATTGCTATTATATTTATTATCCAATACTTAATGCCAAAATTACAGATACCTCGGAACCACCGCCGAATCCATGTAATCCGTCGCCTTGCGGGGCAAACGCATTATGCAAGGAAAGGAACGGAGTCGGCTCATGTTCTTGTTTGCCGGAATATTTTGGAGACCCATACACAGGCTGTCGCCCGGAATGTGTATCTAATTCAGATTGCGATCGCAATAAGGCATGCTCCAACAATCGATGCAAAGATCCGTGCCCGGGGGCATGTGGCATTAATGCAGAGTGCAGAACTGTAAATCATTCCCCTACATGTACTTGTTTGACCGGGTACACTGGTAACCCATTGGTTAGATGTGATATTGAACGTAAGTTTAAATTATGTATTTAACACTTGCAGATAAGAGTATGAATAGATAAATAAAAAGTTTATCTCTGCTTCGAAAGAATCACATCCAGCGGTATCTATACGTTAGAATGTATTAATCAGCCTAAGGTTTTACTAGCTTAGCTTACCTCTAAATTCTTAGGAAACTACTGACATGGAGGTCGCGGGTTCGAATCCCGCATAGGGCGGGTGGTTTTGATTTAGGACTGACAATGTTGGTTTCCCATTTCCATTTCCTTTATTTGGGTTCATAGGATATCTTAGTCTGGGACAGAGTTGTATAAAACTTATTGTCATCATTATTACCAAGCTTTAAAATAAGATAAAATACATACTTATTTTCGATTTATTATTATTATTTTTATGACTTTCGTTCGTCTACGGATGTCATCATTTCTGATTTGATCTGGTAGAGAAATTCCGAGCATAGCCCTTTCCAAAGCTTGTTGCGTGACCTTGAGCTTTCTTATGAGGCCCATAGTGAGAGACCACGTTTCAGTGCCATAAGTCATCACTGGTAACACACACTGGTTCTATAATTTTGTCTTGAGCGATTGAGGTATATTAGACGAAAAGACATTTCTAAGTTTCGCGCATGCTGCCCAGCTGAGTTGAAACCGACGATTGACCTCTTTCACGAAGTTGGACCGGCCTAGTTAGACTGTTTGTCCTAAGTAGACGTATTTTTCTACAACTTCGAGAGTCGAGTTCCCCAATGTTATTGGGGTAGGCACAACAAGGGCATTCGACATGACCTTCGTTTTGTCCATGTTCATTTTAAGGCCCACACGTTGGGAAACTCGACTGAGGTCTTCGAGCATTATGCCGAGGTCTTCCATCGTTTCTGCCATAACTATTATATCGTCGGCAAATCGAAGGTGAGTGATGTACTCGCCATTGTCGTCGTCGACATAGCCCAGCGGATTAGTAAGTTGAAGTGGCAGTGGGCGGGGCACATAGCTCGCAGAACTGATGGCCGATGGGGCCGAAAAGTTCTCGAATGGAGACCACATATCGGCAAGCGCAGCGTAGGACGACCAGCCACAAGATGGACAGATGACCTCATCCAAGTGGCAGGAAGGCGCTGGATGCAAGCCGCTTGCAACCGGTCTTTTTGGAAATCTATGGAGGAGGTCTATATCCAGCAGTGGACTTCTTGTGGCTGAATGATAATGATGATTATTATTATGAAATATTTATTGGGACTAGACTTTTCGTATTTCCGCAGAAGGGCGCAATAATATAATTTTCAACTATATAAACTTCTGTTAACCTTTGGTTCTGCGAACATTGTTACCTATGTAAACATCCTATCACTTACAGATATTCCCCCAAGAGAAGAAGCGTCATCAGATCCCTGTCAGCCATCACCATGTGGTCCAAACAGTCTTTGTCGCGAAGTCAATGGACATAGCGTGTGCACTTGTGAGAGCGGGTTCATTGGCACACCACCTTCATGCAGACCAGAGTGCATTGTTAGTTCTGAATGCCCACAAAATAAGGCTTGTGTGAACAAGAAGTGTGTGGATCCCTGTCCAAACACTTGTGGCCTCAATGCCCGTTGTCAGGTCGTTACCCACAACCCAATTTGCAGTTGTACATCAGGCTTTACAGGAGATCCATTTACAAAATGCTCACCTGAAAAAAGTACGTAAAACATACTTGGATAAAAGATACTTTTTTTCTTTTTATATGGATTATTATATGACTACTACTTTTGTGTTTTAGAAATGGCACCGACGAATCCTTGCTTGCCATCACCATGCGGACCGAATTCAGAATGTCGAGTTATCGGCGACCAAGCTGCGTGCTCTTGCATGCCTAATTACATAGGAAGAGTGCCGAATTGCCGACCAGAATGTACAATTGACGCGGAATGTCCGAGTAACGCAGCATGCATTAATGAACGCTGTAAAGACCCTTGCCAAGGTGCTTGTGGGCTAAATGCAGTATGTTTGTCAGTGAATCATAGACCTATCTGCAGCTGTCAGCAAGGATTTTCAGGAGATGCATCTAGAAACTGTATGCAAATTATTATATCTTGTAAGTATGCATTCGACATTGCTATCATTTCAATTCAATATATTTATTTCAGCCGCACGTCCATATAGAATAAAAAAATACATTCTCATATAATCGCTCCACCCCGCTTGAACAAGAATTACACTCGCAACTCATTTATTTACCGTGCACTAAATATGTATAATGTTACGTTCTAGGGGTGGGTTCGTGATTGAAAAAGTACTTTATAAACCGATGTGTAAAAGTAGGATTTATTTGCACACTATTTTTTAACTTCATAACACTTTTCTCTAAATAAACACTCTTAATGACACAGCACTAATCCGATAATTAAGAATAAGAATAAGTCCCCGCTTATATACCGTTTGAGATGTTCTCGAAAACCTGGAAGCTTCTACAATACTGTCGTCTCGCACGATCGTATTGTCTCTTCACATCTTTCCGGAATGTTCGAACTATAGCTATCTCTCTCTAATAGAGCTGTCTCTTTCACTCCTTTCTGGAATGTTCTGACCGTAGCTATCTCTTTCTAATAGTGCTATCTCTTTCACTCTTTTCTGGAATGTTCTGACTATAGCTATCTCTCTCTAATAGTGCATCGGCCATCGAATTTGAAAGATATATTCGTTTAAATTATTTCTCTGTTTTAGTGCTGTAGTGTTTTGAAGTTTGTTTTTATTAAAAAAAAAATATGATTTGATTTTTGTGAATATTACAAAGACTCCACAAAACTATGTTTTACGAAAGCAAATTCACAAGTTACTATAAAAAACCCTCAAATCACTTGAAGTATGTCTTTAAAATTTGAAGAGTTCCCTCTATTTCTCCAGGATTCCATGATCAGAACCTGACTGAAATAGGTGAATAGTAAATTGGAATTTCATAATAACACAGATAAAAATACACAAACTTTCATAATTTTTGGTTTCTTTAATAGAGACTGTAAAAGTTCCATCTGCCACATGACAGAGCAGTCATATCTGCCAGCTATAACTCTCAGGATGCCGTTAGTGCTAAATCCGACTAACTAAATCGTGCAAATCTAACTGATAGTGTTAATGTTATTTGTAGCTACTGAGATGACACCAACCTCGAGTCCTTGCTCTCCATCACCATGTGGGCCAAACGCGGAATGTCGGGAGCATAACAGTGCCGGTGCATGTTTCTGTTCAGAAGGGTATGAAGGAGATCCATACAGTTCACAAGGATGTCGCAGGGAGTGCGAAAGCAATGACGACTGTGCACCAAACCTTGCATGTACACGATTCAAATGTATTGATCCTTGCCCAAGAACCTGTGGACAGTTGGCACAATGTTCTGTGGAAAACCATGTTCCTGTTTGCACTTGTCCGCGAGGATATACCGGCGATCCATTTTTCCAATGCAGAGAGATTTTGTTACCACGTATGTATATTAGGTTTTAATTTACTAAAGCCCTTGCCGAAACCTACGTATTCTCTACATCATTATGATTTTATTTTTCAAAGAATTTATAACTGGGTAATCAAAGGGTTAAGACATATAGAGGTTTAGAATTACCTTTTTTTGCACATTTTTGCATAATTATAAGTTCATTTTTATTGTTTTCTTATAATAAATAAACTTTTTTTTAAACATTTTTTTCCGAGGTACTTTGTTGAAATTTTGAAGCTTTCTTTTAGAAAACATAAGTATTTGAAACTTCAACGCTCAAATCAACGGATTTTTATTATGTAGGTATCAAACTACCAACTAATTTATTATTTTAACAGAGTGAGAAAATAGGGTCAAGTGGGGTTTTCGCTGCTTTTTTCTCCACTTCAAATTCGACCCAAAGGCAGCTGCTTACATTGTACATTCAACAAATAGAAACATTTTGTAGTAGTTTATTTTGGTGTCCACTATGCGTAGTTTTTGAGTCAGGTGTATATTTTCTGATGGTTTAATTTGAAGAAGTTTCAGAAACTTATTTTTACATATTGTTTGTTTTTAACAGCTGCTGAAGCTCAGAATCCCTGCGAACCTACTCCTTGTGGACCTAACAGCCAATGCAGACAAGTGAACTTACAAGCCGTTTGCTCGTGTCTTCCGAATTACGTTGGTTCACCACCAGGTTGCAGACCAGAATGTGTTGTCAATAGTGAATGTGACACATCCAAAGCATGCATCAATCAGAAATGCGACGATCCTTGTCCTAATACATGTGGACTGAGAGCACATTGTCTTGTTAAGAACCATAATCCAATATGCACATGTCCAGTGGGCATGACAGGAGATCCATTCACTCAATGTTACTGTAAGTTTAAGCCTTTTCATTAAAATTGAGTAAATATTACTTACTATCATATTTGTATTCAAATTAGTAAAACTAAGTTTCCAATTTTTTTTAGCTGTACCGCCAACAACCGAAAGACCACCGTCATGCACTCCATCGCCTTGTGGACCTCATTCTCGCTGCCAATTGCTAGCGAGTGGTCCAGCATGCTCTTGTTTGCCAGGCTACGTAGGATCGCCACCTTCATGTCGACCAGAATGTACGATTAACTCCGAATGTCCAGCCTCCTTGGCTTGTGTTAGACAGAAATGTGATGACCCATGCCCTGGATCTTGTGGTGTGGATGCTAGCTGCCATGTTCTGAATCACGTTGCTGTTTGCGTTTGCAATGAAGGGTTTAGCGGTGATCCATTCTCTAGATGTTCACCAATGCTTCAAGGTACATATTAAATGATTTACAATTACTTCATAAAAATGTAAATTCAATCCGTTAATGTATGTACACTTTTGTCACAGCACCAACAACACCCACTCCTACGGACCCATGTAACCCGTCACCGTGCGGGCCAAATGCACGCTGTGACAACGGATTTTGCACATGTTTGGCCGACTATAGTGGCAACCCGTATGAATCTTGCCGCCCAGAGTGTACTGGAAGTCAAGAATGCCCCAGGGACAAGGCTTGTTTCAGGAACAAATGTCGCGACCCTTGTCCAGGAGTTTGTGGTCAAAATGCTAAGTGCGACGTCATCAATCACATTCCAACGTGTTCTTGCATAACCGACTACACGGGTGATCCCTTTACACATTGTAATCCTACGGAAAAAGAAAGACAACGACCTATAGATCCGTGTCATCCTTCACCTTGCGGGCCCAATAGTATTTGTAGAAACGTTGAAAATACTGGAGTATGCGCATGCATGGAAGGGTTCCAGGGCTCTCCACCATCTTGCCGACCCGAATGTGTTGTAAGTTCAGAGTGTCCATCAACAAAAGCTTGTGTGAATCAAAAATGTATCAACCCATGTGTCAATTCCTGTGGTATACTAGCACGCTGTGAAGTTATCAATCACAGCCCAATTTGCAGCTGCAATCCAGGACAAACAGGAGATCCATTCAAGAGTTGTTATGACATAGTCGCTATACCACCTGAGCCAGTGGATGCGTGTAATCCATCTCCATGCGGTCCAAATGCTCAATGCATTGAAAGGAATGGTAAAGCTAATTGTAAATGCGTAGAAAACTATATTGGGCAACCCCCTAACTGTCGGCCAGAATGCGTCATAAATCCAGACTGCCCTTCAAATCAAGCTTGTGTCCGAAACAGGTGCATAGATCCTTGTCCTGGATCGTGCGGAATAAATGCAGATTGCATCGTTGTTAGTCATACCGTCTCATGTAGTTGCCAAGAAAAATATACAGGCAACCCATTTTCACAATGTGTTCCCCAGGAAGGTACGTAAAAAATATTAACCTAAGATACAGATCTTACGATCTAGTTAAGCTCCAGTCTTTCCACAGATAGTATATTCTTTTGATGTATATCATTTATTCAATGTTTTTTTCATATGCGAATGTATTTTGTGGACTGAAAATAAACAAATATCTTATCTTCTTAAACCCTATGCTTTTCCTAAAAAACATAAATACAAATTTACATTATTTATAAAATACTATAACTTTCAGACAAAGTAATCCAACCTTGCGATCCATCGCCGTGCGGAGCAAATGCTATATGTACACAAAGAGATGGAGCAGGTGCCTGCTCGTGTTTGGAAGGCTATCAAGGCAACCCGTATGAAGGATGTCGACCAGAGTGTATCCTAAGTTCTGATTGTTCAGCTGATAAATCATGTTTAAGGAACAAATGTGCAGACCCATGCCCCGGCATTTGTGGTTCCAATGCTGAGTGTTCAGTCATAAATCATGTACCTACTTGTGCTTGCATTAAAGGATATTCAGGAAATCCGTTTTTACAATGTAGCAGAATCGAATCTAAAGTTGAAATTAGACCTTGTCAACCATCGCCTTGTGGACCTAATAGCATCTGCAGAGAAAACGGAGAATTAGCATCGTGCGAATGTTTGCCGGATTACCGTGGAGCACCACCGGACTGTCGACCTGAATGTACTGTGAACAACGAATGTCCAGCGGATCGCGCGTGCCACAAGTTGAAGTGCGCAGATCCTTGTCATGGCACTTGTGGTATTGGAGCACACTGCCAAGTGGTCAATCACAGTCCAATTTGTAGCTGTCCAGCTGGTACAAGTGGAGATCCATTTACAAGATGTCTAGAAATAATGAAGACTGAATATGATATTGACAGGCCACTCCAACCATGCCAGCCAAATCCTTGTGGGCCTTATAGCGAATGTCGACCAATAAACGGCAATCCATCTTGTTCTTGTTCTCAAGGTTTTATTGGTGCTCCGCCAAATTGTCATCCAGAATGTCTTGTGAATACTGACTGTGCCTCACACCAGGCCTGTATTGCTGATAGATGCAGAAATCCTTGCGAAGGGTCGTGTGGATTTAGAGCTGAATGCAGGGTACATGATCATATACCAATATGCAGTTGTCCTACAGCATTCTCTGGTGATCCATTCATTCAATGCACTGAAGTTATCTGTAAGTAAAAATGATTCACCCAACTGAATAGGTTTCGATTATTAAATTAGTGGCGATATTTTTATTCGAATTCTATAATCGATCCTCAAATAAACCCGCAGTTGAAAATCCAAAGACACATCAATATTTTAAAAAAACATGCCCTATTTTAAGCTTAACAAAAAAGACACAGAACTAAATGAGTCTAATGCTACACTAATCTCTTACAGTGTTGCCTACACCATCACCAGATCCATGCATACAATCACCATGTGGAAGTAATGCAATTTGTGATGCGGGAACGTGCTCTTGTGCCCCTGGTTTTTTCGGTGATCCTTACATTGGTTGCCGTTTAGAATGCAGTACCAATGGCGAATGTACACCTACTCGGTCATGCCAAGGAGGAAAATGTGTTGATCCCTGCCCTGGAGCATGCGGAACTCGAGCAACATGTTCCGTTAACAATCATATTCCATCTTGCACTTGTCCTCCCAATACATCTGGTGATCCATTTACCTTCTGCACAGACATTATTCAACATGGTTTGTGAAATTAATTTTACAAAATTCTAACTATACAATGTAGTAACGACGTATTTTACCTTAAAAGTCAACATGTTTACAGAACCACCCAGATCTGCTTGCTCTCCGTCACCTTGCGGCCCATTCAGTGAATGTACCGTGAGTGCAAATGGTGCTGCCGCTTGTTCGTGTCGTGCTGGCCATATTGGCTCTCCGCCAAACTGCCGACCAGAGTGCCTGGTTAGTTCGGAATGCAAACTGCAGCTTGCTTGCATCGACCGTCGCTGCCGAGATCCGTGCGAAGGTGCTTGCGGCCGTGGCGCCAGATGTCACGTCATCGCACATTCACCTATCTGCACTTGCAATGACGGTTTTACTGGCGATCCTTTCACTTACTGCTACCCTGCACCAGGTTGGTACAATATTTACAGGATCATACTTTCACGGGTATATGTCGTAAGAAACAAATTAAATGCGAGGCTGGTCTATTTTAGTTATTTTCACAGTATCATGTCATATGGGCTGTTATTATGGGAACGGGCAGCAGATATAGAAACAATATTTATTTTGCAAAAAAAAAAAAACAGTAAGAGCAATTAACAACTTAAGCAGTAGGGAATCGCTAAGGGAACGTTTCAAAGAAATAGGAATTCTTACACTGGCTTTTCAATATATATTCGAATATGTATAATGTATGTCCGGAAAAATATAACAATGTTTAAATTAAATAGGGACGTCCATAACGTAAACAATAGAAATAAAAATAAGCTTGTTTATTTTAAGTTTCGTTTAGCCAAGGTAAGTACATCGTTTGTAGGCTATTGCGTTCGTTTTTACAACTTGTCTGAAAATAACTTTAAAACATTCATTAAAAAGTCGCTATGTAAACAAGCCTATCATAGAATAGACGAGTAATATGTATATGAGTATTGAACGATGCAAGCCCTTGGTATTAATTAACCCAATTCCACTGCGATTTCATTGTTATTTAATTATTAATATTAATTTAGTTTTAAAATAGTGTACTGATGACGTGATTGCATATTAATAACTATAGCACACATTTTATAGCTGACAAGAACTCAATCTGCAGGTTTGCTAAAGGTCATTCGAATGGTGGCGTGGTGGCCGGGTCACCTATCTCCCTCTAAAAAGGTTGAGACTGGTGATGGCTGACCCCTGCGTTATGCTCGTGAACGGGTACTGTTCGTGTGTCTGGCCGCAGCATTAATGTTTTTCGTACTTTTGTAAGAAGTGTTATTTTGGCTTTTAAAGTTATGAATGGCAATCACGGAATCATATAGGCTTTGATGTATAAGTTTAAGATGATTGAGAAAAGATGGTCAGAGAGGAGTTTTTTTTCCGGCTGCCTTTTTCTCCACTACAAATACGGCCCGAAGGCAGCGGCTAACATAGTACATTGACATTCAGCAAAAAGAATGTAAATTCTTTAAGTTGAAATAAATTATTGATTTCTGTTTTCTTTCTGAATATATTTTTTTGTCTTTCCAGCACCACCATCAGAACCTGTAAATCCATGTCAACCATCACCATGCGGACCTAATTCTATTTGTGTAAACTCGGGGGAGATTCCAGCGTGTAGTTGTCAACATGGCTACAAGGGTGCTCCGCCAAACTGTCGGCCCGAATGTACAATTAGCGCGGAGTGTCCGGCGACACTCGCTTGTGTATCACTGCGCTGCAAGGACCCGTGCATCCAAGCTTGCGGTCCGCGAGCCGAATGCTCCGCGGTCGATCACAGAGCCTCATGTGCTTGTGAGCCGGGCTTGGAAGGAGATCCTTTCCAGGGTTGCTCACCACCTAAAGGTACGTACACATTTCACTTAGAAATAATCATAAATCAATCTCTTTTAATTATAGGCAGATGATCTATGTAATCTGTGTAATTCCAAGTGGATTTCTGTTGAGCCCTAGAGGCGTAAATAAGACAATATTGATAATAACAATGAATATGCGTAAATTTAAAGGTAACTTATTGTTATACCGATAAATTAACACGAAATAGCAAGATTTTGTTATTGGTTGTAAAAAGAAATTGCATGTAACCCCCAGCTTTTGCAATGAGTGGTTATTATGCTTACCTACTTAATGAGGGAGACAATGTCACGCCTCACACGTTTTACTAATGAACATTGGAATGGGTTAGCATAGATGTTTTACTTTAGGACTGCGTAGTGACCATGCCCACTGTCTAGTTTTTAGGTAACTCTGTCTATGCTACTATCCATCTGACATACATGCGCAATCATTCATGGAAACGCTTTAAACATAAGCGCTTCAAATAGAGATTACGAAGGAACTACGGAGTTATGTACATTTTTAATCATTTAGATTTTGGAGTGCTTTCAGAAGGGATGTAACATCTTGATATAACGTTTTTTGTGATATTAATGCCTTTGCTTGAAAACGGAGCACGCGGAGATAACCTAGCACTTACAGTAAGCTTAGGCCGTCACCGTGACGGCTGCTTGAGATGGTGCCGCTAGAGATAGTGACGCTGTCGACGGATTGAGGAAGTCACTAAATGTCGCCGAGCCCAGCAAGCTTCGACTAACGCTTCAGAAGATGTAAGTGCTTCTACGGTAACTGGCGGTTGGTTTCGGTAAGTGATTTCATTTTTCTTAATATACACATTTCAGCTACGCCAGTGAAAGACTACCTAAATCCTTGCGAACCATCCCCATGTGGTGCCAATGCAGAGTGTAAGGTGCAAGGAAATGCAGGTTCTTGTACATGTCTTCAAGATTACTTTGGCGACCCTTACCAAGGTTGTAGACCGGAATGTTTAGGCGATTCCGATTGCCCTCTTTTATCAGCTTGTACACTTAATAAATGTACAGACCCTTGTCCAGGAGTCTGTGGTTATAACGCAGATTGTTACGTAGCAAACCATAAGCCTACATGCAGTTGCAAAGTTGGATACACTGGAAATCCATTCCTCATGTGTTCTACTATTGCGGGTAAGTAATATACCTACATGTATATTATAGCAATTATTCAAAAAGTTAAAAGTCATATCATTAAGGTATCTAACACTTTCAGAAAAAGATGTTGCAATAAATGTGTGCAACCCGTCGCCGTGTGGTATTAATGCAATGTGCAAAGAAGTGAATTCTCAGCCCGTATGTTCATGCCTCAGTAATTACATTGGATCCCCACCGAACTGTAAGCCAGAATGTGTGGTTAATTCAGAATGCCGACCCAATAAAGCTTGCGTTAACCAAAGATGTATCAATCCGTGTCCTAAGCCATGTGGACAAAATACGGACTGCAAAGTTATCAATCACAGTCCAGTATGTACATGCCGCATTGGATATTACGGAAACCCTTTTACGATTTGCAGTCTATCGTTCCGTAAGTGTCGTTAATTAGTCAGATAAAGGTTTATACACAAAATTAAAGACTTATAATTTCTGAGACTTAAATAAGCAATTATCTTACTTTCTGATATCAGAGCATTGTGTTTATTAACTACTTGTTTTTCCAGAAACAACACCAGCTGTTGTAGTTCCCACCGATCCCTGCATGCCATCTCCTTGCGGTGCTTACGCAGAATGTCGAACCATTAATGGAATTTCATCTTGTTCTTGTCTACCTTCGTTCATTGGTTCTCCACCATACTGTCGACCTGAGTGTGTCGTCCACTCTGACTGCAAGAGTGATCAAGCTTGTATAGCAGAAAAATGTCAAAACCCTTGTGAAGGCTCATGCGGACTTTATGCAAACTGTTTTGTCAACAACCATATGTCTGTATGCACATGTCCAGATGGATTTACAGGCGATCCCTTTAGGCAGTGTATACCAAAGCCAATCGAAGGTAAATAATTAAATTGTAGTAATATAGTAGGAGATTAAGATGCTTAGTAGACTCATTTGGACCATATTAGACGCTTTATAACAATTTTATTTAAATCGTAGATACTGCACAAGCGGCTCCTGTTGATCCTTGTCAGCCAAGCCCATGCGGTCCAAACGCGCTGTGCCACGATGGTGCGTGTACTTGTCAACAAGGCTATCATGGCGATCCTTACTTTGGCTGTCGACCAGAATGCGTCTACAATACGGACTGCACTAGTGACAAGATTTGTCAGCAGAACAAATGTTTCAACCCATGTGTCGGTACGTGTGGTATCAATGCAATCTGTGACATAATCAATCATGTGCCCATGTGCACGTGTCCTAAAGGCATGAGTGGAAATGCATTTGTCGAGTGTCGTCCTTCAACGGGTAATTGTTATTTTTATTGAATTAGTTAATTTTAAGTAATTTCTCGCCCACTAAGCCAACATAATCAATCTATTTTTTAGTTGTTTCTGGGGATCCTTGCAATCCCGCACCTTGCGGGCCAAATAGTCAATGTCGTCAAATGAACGGTCAAGCAGTTTGTTCCTGCGTGCCCGGCTATCGCAGCAGTCCACCGACTTGCAGACCAGAATGTGTGGTTAGCGCTGAGTGCCCGTTCAAGGAAGCATGCAATAACCAACGCTGCGTCAACCCTTGTATAGGAGCGTGCGGCGTAGCGGCAATATGTGACGTAATAAACCATAGTCCTATTTGCACATGTCCAGCACAATTTACTGGAGATCCGTTCAAAAGATGTTTCCTAGTAGGTAAGAACTCACAAGTAGACTTTGTTTTCAATAATTCTATTTTTACTATCACCAAATTATTGAGAAAAAAATGCTCGTCACGGACCTATCAATAGTCAACTATCTATTAAAGAAACTAATATATTTTTAATTAAATTACACATTACCAGGACCAGGTCAAGTGGTTGTATTGTATGGAAGTTATTATTATTTAAATGTCTTTCAGTTGCGGTAGAGGTACAAATAAATCCTTGCGAACCATCTCCTTGCGGCCCTAATTCAATTTGTAAGATTAATGGTAAGAGCCCGATTTGTGCCTGCCAACCAAATTATAAGGGATCTGCTCCAAATTGTAGACCAGAATGCATAAGCAACAGTGAATGTGATTACAATCTGGCTTGTTTGAATATGAGATGCATAGACCCATGTATAGGGAGCTGTGGCACCAACGCAGAATGTAGAGTCGTCAGTCATTCGCCAATGTGTATTTGCCAAGTAGGCTACACTGGAGACCCTTTTTCAAACTGCAGCCCTCAGCCAATTATGGAACCCACAGAAATTCTCACACCATGCAGTCCAAGCCCATGTGGATCTAATGCTCTTTGTAAAGAGTACAGAGGAGTTGGGGCATGTCAATGTGTAGATGGATACTCTGGAAATCCGTACGAAGGCTGCCGCCCTGAATGTATTGTGAGTACTGACTGCCCTCTGAACAGAGCATGCTCAAGAATGAAATGTATAGACCCCTGTCCAGGCACATGCGGATCCAATGCATTATGTCAAGTAAACAATCATATGCCGACATGCACTTGCCAGCCTGGCTATACCGGAAATCCATTCAGCTTTTGCTCAATTATGCAAGAACGTAAGTACATACACAATGCAAAATATGTTTGATTTTATCTTATTGATAAAAAAAATAGTAATTACAATATTTTGATTTTATTTCAGCACTTTTAGTTGAAAATAATCCGTGTTCCCCATCTCCATGCGGACCCAACAGCCAGTGCAAAGAAATAAACAAACAATCGGTTTGTTCATGTTTACCAGGATTTGTGGACGCACCTCCAAATTGTCGACCCGAATGTGTTGTCAGTTCAGAATGTCAATCAGTTCAAGCTTGTGTCAATCAAAAATGTGTCGACCCTTGCATCGGATCTTGTGGTGTAAATTCGAACTGTAATGTAATAAATCACAGCCCTATTTGTGTTTGCAAACAAGGTTTGACGGGAAATCCTTTCACAAAATGCTATCCCATCAAAGGTAAGTAAAGGAAATCACCCAGGCTACATACATATTTGGGCTAGTTCTGAAAGTGCCGGCCATCAAAATTAAACTTTATATTATAAGAGATCATAACCAAACATTTTTTATTATTACACCAAAGCTCCAAATCCAGTCTCTGAAACAATATTTGACCTCAAAATATCACTAGTCTTCATATATTTTTGGGCTAAATCTGAAAATGCCGGCCAACAAAATTAAACTCATTATTATAAGAGATCATAACCAAACATTTTAAGTCTCTCACTGCTTCTGTCTCGATCAAAGATTATAATTTTTTTTTCAGTATCTCAACCACCTTTGTCTTTGCCACCATCTGATCCATGTTTGCCGTCACCTTGTGGCTTGTATGCAGAGTGTCGTAACACAGGAGGCAGTCCTTCCTGTGCTTGTGAACCAGGCTACTTCGGAAACCCTCCCAACTGCAGACCTGAGTGTACTATCAACTCGGAATGCCCTAGTAACCAAGCGTGTATAAACCAAAAGTGCAGAGATCCGTGTCCTGGTGCATGCGGACTTAATGCACATTGCACAGTTTACACCCACATTGCTCAGTGCAGTTGTATTGAACAATATACAGGAGATCCTTTCTCTCAGTGCCAGCCTATGCCTGCAGACGGTAATTATAACATAATATAATAATACATTTTAAAAACCTATTTAGAGGCTAAAATTTCCACCCATGCCCGGTCCCAAGTCCCCGGCATGGGTGGAATTTTTAACCTCTAAATAGGTTTTTAAAATTGTCCCCAGCACGGGTTAGTGCAACAAAAAGAATAATAATAATACATAACAATTTCTTAGTCAAATTATCGATGTATTGTCTTTAAATAACGATTCAATGTTTGTTAATACTTTACTCCAGTCGGATATACAAACATAGATCCATGTGATCCTTCGCCATGTGGAGCAAACGCCGAATGTCAAAATGGGATATGCACATGTTTGCCAGAATATCAAGGAGACCCTTACTATGGATGTCGCCCAGAATGTCTAATGAGTACAGATTGTCCACAAAACAAAGCTTGTTTAAGAAATAAATGTGGCGATCCATGTCTCGACAATTGTGGTACATATGCTACTTGCAATGTATTCAATCATGTTCCAATGTGCACATGTCCTCCGGGTTATTCTGGAAATGCATTTATAGAATGTAGACCAATAACAGGTAAAATACAAATAATTACTATTCAAAAATCAAAATGAGTGCCCTAACGTCATAACAATTTTAACCATTATTGCATTTGTTCTAGTATCTGAACCGATAAATCCGTGTAATCCTTCACCATGCGGTCCAAATAGTCAATGTCGAGACGTAAGAGGCCAAGCGATTTGCTCTTGTCTGCCTGGATATACAAGCTCTCCACCTACTTGTCGACCCGAATGTATTACTAGTGCGGAGTGCGCTCTTGATAAAGCTTGTTCCAATCAAAAGTGTGTGGATCCTTGCAAAGGAAACTGTGGAACTAGTGCAAAATGTCAAGTAATAAATCACAATCCTATATGTTCGTGTCCACCTGGACTAACTGGTGACCCATTCACGATATGTAAACAAGCTGGTGAGTGTGGAACAGTTTGTTATATTTTGTAATTTCTATTAATCAAGCTGATGAATCGTTTATTTATCACTTATCATTTGATTTGAATTTTTACTATCAATGTTTTTGTTTCAGACATTCAACCGCCGCAATATCTAAATCCTTGTCAACCTTCTCCGTGCGGACCATTCTCTATTTGTAGGGAAGTTGGAAACTCACCGTCATGCGCCTGCCTAGAGCAATATCTCGGCAGCCCTCCAAACTGTCGACCTGAATGTATATCAAATTCAGAGTGTCTAATTCATCTGGCATGCATTAATCAAAAGTGCAAGGACCCATGTCCCGGAGCATGTGGAAGTGGTGCTGAATGTCGAGTCGTTAGTCATGCACCACAGTGCGTATGTCCACAAGGATACATCGGTGACCCTTTCATTAATTGTGCGATTAGGGATATTGCAGTATTATCAACACCTTGTTCACCGTCACCATGTGGAACAAACGCTGTATGCAAAGAACAAAGAGGAGCTGGATCCTGTGTTTGCCTGCCAGAATACATAGGAAATCCTTATGAAGGCTGTCGACCAGAATGTGTCGTTAACTCTGATTGCGCAATAAACTTAGCTTGCATACAAAATAAATGCAAAAACCCTTGCATGAATATTTGTGGACAAAATGCTATTTGCACTGTTGTAAATCATGCACCTAAGTGCGAATGTTCAAGCGAATTAACGGGAAATCCATATCAAAATTGTTTTGAAAAACCCCAAGGTAGTAATAATAGTGATCTCCAATCTTAAAAATCTATAGATTTCGATAACTAATACGGTATTTATTTATTGAAATACCTAGTTCTAACAATGATATTTTATTTCAGATATAGTTTCAAAAAATCCGTGCACACCATCACCTTGCGGCCCAAATAGCCTTTGCAAAGAAGTGAGCGGCCAAGCAACATGTACATGCCAACCAGATTATTTAGGAACACCTCCTGCTTGCAGACCTGAATGTTTGCTCAGTTCGGAGTGCTTGCAAAATCAAGCTTGCATACGACTTAAGTGTAGAAATCCTTGTGAAGGTGTTTGCGGACAGAATACTGATTGTAAGGTCATAAACCACAGTCCCATATGCTCATGTAAAGCTAGGTTCACCGGTGACCCTTTTAATCGCTGCTACCAAGTAACTGGTAAGATTGTTTAGTATACGTAAAAAAATCATTGCAATTAAACTATTATTGGGTTAGCTGTCTATTAAGACCATCGTTTTTATTTGTAGTTGCTGAAGTGGCAATACCAACAAATCCATGCTATCCATCGCCATGCGGACCATTTTCACAGTGCAGAGAAATTGGTGGTACACCTTCATGCAGCTGTTTGCCTCAATACAGTGGAAACCCGCCAAATTGCCGCCCAGAATGCACGATTAACACAGATTGTTCTAATGACAAAGCTTGTATAAACGAAAAATGTATCGATCCGTGCCCAGGATCTTGTGGTCTGAATGCGAACTGTGTTGTTCAGAACCATGTGTCTATTTGTACGTGTTATGAAGGATACACTGGAGATCCTTTCACTAGCTGCTCAGTAAAATCTTCACAAGGTAGTGTAAAATAATGAGATGACATAAGATACAATTTATTGAGATTTCAATGCCGCGATACCTAAGTAAAACGAAGACGAAGAATACTTATCAATGGTATATTTTTTTCTGTTTAGATATCATTCCAAAAGACCCATGTCATCCATCACCATGCGGATCCAATGCCGAATGTAACGATGGTGTATGCACTTGTTTACCTGAATTCCATGGAGACCCTTACTTCGCCTGTCGTCCCGAATGTATCATGAGTTCGGAATGCTCGATAGACAAGGCATGTGTGAAAAATCGGTGTATTAACCCTTGTACAAACACATGTGGCACAAATGCAGTTTGTCAAGTAACTAATCATATGGCTATCTGCATATGCCCCCCAAAAACTACTGGCAATGCTTTTATCGAATGCAATCCAATGCGAGGTCAGTAATCTGTCAACACATGATAATAAGTGAAAAAAAGTTAATTTTAAACTAAAAGTACCTACTTACTAAATAATTTCTATTTTCTTAGATGTTGTACCTGTCAATACGTGTCGACCAAGCCCATGTGGATCAAACAGTCAATGTCGAGAAGTCAATGGACAAGCCGTTTGTTCATGTTTACCTGGGTACCGTGGTGCTCCTCCAGCTTGCAGACCTGAGTGTGTCGCCAACTCAGAGTGTCCTCTTAACCAAGCTTGTACAAATCAGAAATGCGGCAATCCCTGCTTGGGAGCATGTGGAGTTTCTAGCAAATGTCAAGTTATCAACCATAACCCTATCTGTACTTGTTCTCCCGGTTTCACTGGTGACCCTTTCACCAGATGCATACCGAAACGTAAGTATTATTTATGTAATCATTGGCATTTAACTATTAAGGAAGTGCATTACTTTTTAAGTAGGTATCATATCATACCATTTGTTTTACAGCGCCCGAGGCTCCAGTTTCCCTCAATCCCTGTCAACCTTCCCCATGTGGACCTAATTCAATCTGTCAGCAAACTGGAGGCAACATTCCAACTTGTCAGTGCATGCCTGATTTTATCGGAGCGCCACCTATCTGTCGTCCAGAATGCATAACAAATAGCGAATGTTCCGCACAGAAGGCTTGTATAAACCGAAAATGTAAAAATCCTTGTGAAAAGGCCTGCGGTATTAATGCAGAATGTAGAGTAGTAAGTCACACACCAACATGCACTTGCCCTGAAGGTTACAAAGGAGATGCGGCAGTTCAGTGCTCTTTAAGCGCCGTCCAACAATTGGAGCCAATATCCCCATGCACTCCGTCTCCATGTGGCACAAATGCTGAATGTAGAGAACAGTCTAGTGCCGGGGCTTGCATATGTATATCTGGATACTTTGGAAATCCGTATGAAGGATGTCGTCCGGAGTGCCTTGTGAACTCAGATTGCCCGAGCAGTAAATCTTGTACAAGAAATAAGTGCATAGATCCTTGTCCAGGTACCTGTGCTGTTAACGCAGAATGCCAAGTCGTTAATCATGTTCCGTTGTGTTCGTGTATTAATGGATATACTGGAGATCCTTTCAGGCTATGCACAAGAAAACGTAAGTGTCAACATTTATTATTTACCAGCTGACCCGACCTAGTTTGTAATAATTTTGTGAAATCCTATAATAAAAGCACTTTCAGGTTTATAACTTCTGTATATTATAACAGCTGATATTTTAAAAACCTATTTAGAGGTTAAAAACTTCACCCATGCCGGGACTTGAACCCGCGACCTCTTGCTAATCGTGCCAGCGCTCTCCCAGCTAAGCTAATGGACAAGTGTAAGCATCGGCGAAATTTCGAGCCTCTTCACAAATTTCTCTGTATTACGTACAGGCAGTGACATCTGGCCGAAGCAATGTAAATCACTTGCAGCCCCAAGTAACCCACTTTGCAGTTAGGTTTTAATATGGAAATGATATCGCTGTACCTACACGAGTATATTCTTTTTGTTGCACTAACCCGTGCTGAGGACAACTCTAAAAACCTATTTAGAGGCTAAAAATTCCACCCATGCCGGGACTTGAACCCGCGACCTCTGGCTAATCGTGCCAGCGCTCTCCCAACTGAGCTAATGGGCAAGTGCAAGCATCGGCGAAATTTCGAGCCTCTTTACAAACTACGTAATACAGAGAAGTTTGTAAAGAGGCTACAAAAAAAGAATATAATCATGTAGGTACAGCGATATCATTCCAATGTTAAAACCTAACTGCAAAGTGGGATACTCGGGGCTGCAAGTGACGTAAATTGCTTTGGCCAGATGTCGCTGCCTGTACGTAATACATAGAAGTTTGTAAAGAGGCTCGAAATTTCGCCGATGCTTGCACTTGCCCATTAGCTTAGTTGGGAGAGCGCTGGCACGGTTAGCCAGAGGTTGCGGGTTCAAGTCCCGGCATGGGTAGAATTTTTAACCTCTAAATATAGGGTTTTAAAATCTAAAATAGGTTTTTAAAATTGTCCTCAGCACGGGTTAGTGCAACAAAAAGCATATACCTAAGCTGATATTTTTTTCGCGATTTCAAAGTATTGCCCATAGTAAAAGTTGTTGATATTAACGAGTAGAACTCCCAATTATGAGATGTATAGGGGTATGTATGTACCTACTACTAAAATAACAAGGTGTTAATACCAAATAAATTACTTCTAGCTCTAGAAGACGCGGCACCTTCTAATCCTTGTCAACCATCACCTTGCGGTCCTAATAGTCAATGCAGAGTTACAAATGGTCAAAGTGTATGCTCCTGCTTACCAGAATACATGGGGAGCCCACCAAATTGTCGACCAGAATGTGTAGTAAACACAGAATGCACAATTGACAAATCTTGCAAGAACCAGAAATGTGTTTCACCATGCCCTGGACCATGCGGCTTGAACGCGGACTGTAAAGTTATAAATCATAGCCCCATTTGTACGTGTAAAGACAGGTTCACTGGTGACCCTTTCTCTAGATGTTATATGATGCAAGGTAACTTTGTCTGAAATCTATAAGTAAATCAATAATTTGAATAGTGTTCCTATTATATCGTAAATAATTTGTACTTCGTTTCAGTGCCAACGTTACCAGCTATTACAACTGACCCATGCGTGCCGTCGCCCTGTGGTCTGAATTCTCAATGTCTAAATATTAGAGATATGCCATCGTGCTCTTGTCTACCAAACTTTGAAGGCAGTCCACCTAATTGCAGGCCCGAATGTACTATCAACGAAGATTGCCCTAGCAATCTGGCTTGCCTTAATCAAAAATGTAAAGATCCTTGTCCCGGATTATGTGGTATTAATGCAAACTGCCAAGTAATACAACATATCTCAATATGCTCTTGCATTGAACGATACACTGGAAACGCATTCACTCAATGCAGTTTAGCCCCCTTACAAGGTAAATAAATGTTTAATGAAAATCGCTTGCTATGCTAGTCAGATTAAAATTGCCCTGAAAATATTTGAAAATTATTTTGCGCTTTCCAGGATATTAAAAAAGTATTCGTGCGATTGATTATTTTTTTTAACAAATAACGAACGTAATTCCAATGCAAGAATAATAATATAGTAACCCAATGTATGATGTAATAAAAATTGTGATTTTTGGCCGTCTACACCTCGAGTACTTACGACTTTCAATTATGAATTTAGCGATCTTAGGTTAGGAAACTTAAAATCATGCAAAATTACAACTTTGTAGGCCTAATAGGTACCTATTGAGTTACGGGTAGGCCAAACGTAGCCCAAAATGGTTCATAAAAATATAAAGCACCTATTTAGACTCGAACTTAGCTTGCCGGAGATTTTCACAATCTTAGGAGTCGCAAAATAATTTCCAAATATTTCCAAGGCAATTTTCAAGGTAACTTCTTTGTCATTTTAAGTAGTAGTTTACAGTGGAATGTTAATATTGAAAATTTACAGAACACAAAGACCCTTGCAATCCCTCGCCATGTGGGTCTAATACTGAATGTGTAAATGGGCAATGCAGCTGTCTTCCCGAGTCTATAGGTGATCCATATGTTGGATGTCGGCCTGAATGTGTGCAAAGCTCGGAGTGCGACCGCACTAAGGCTTGTATAAACAACAAATGCAAAAATCCTTGTCCTGGCACTTGCGCGGTGAACGCATTGTGTGAAGTTATCAACCACATACCTATGTGTAGATGTCCTGAGCGTATGACCGGAAACGCGTTTTTGGATTGTCGGCCAGTTTCAGGTACCATAAAAATTACTACTAATAGATCTTAAATACATCAAAAGTAGATCAACAATGCGTGACAGAATAAAACGAGGTCAATAAGGGCCTTTTGACAACTTTGAAAGATTTTTCTTTCCCTTTTCTTTTTCGTTCGTCAGGTACCTACCTAAATAAAGAAAAAATTCTTATTTTCAGATATGGTACCAGTTAATCCTTGCCAACCTTCTCCCTGTGGCCCTAATAGTCAATGCAGAGAAGTAAATGGTCAAGCAGCATGTTCATGTGCGCCAAATAACATTGGGTCACCACCGACTTGTCGCCCAGAATGTACTATTAGCTCGGAATGTCCACTGAATCAAGCATGCAGCAATCAGCGTTGCAAGGACCCATGTATCGGTTCTTGCGGAGTAGGAGCCATATGCAAAGTGGTGAATCATAATCCAATATGTACCTGTCTATCAGCCTATACAGGAGATCCTTTTTCAAGATGCATTCGTTTACGTAAGTGAAAAAAACTGCATGAATACATGTAAACATTACATTACCTGTTATGTTCCCTGTAAGACGTGGGGTAACTCTAAAGACTAATTGCTACTTTAACTAGAGTGAAAGAAAGGGCACCGCAACCGAGCGATCTGAATCATTTTAGAGGGTAGATACTTTACAAATACATCCAATGCTAGTTTTCTCGCGATGTTTCCTTTCATAATTAGCGAGACGTAAAATACACAAATAGTACAAAATAGTTAAAATGCTCTAAAAGCTGGATGTCTACGGAAGTAACTTCACTTCGTACTAACTTATATGCTGGAAATCAAACCGGGATCGCACGGGCTTAGGGTCTAACCTAACTGGTCTATCCGAAAGACTACTATGGAACTTAATTTATTATTATTTTTTATTTTGCAGCGGAACAATTACCGACACCGACAAATCCTTGTCAACCATCTCCTTGTGGTCCAAACTCACTCTGTCGGGAAATTAATGGAGCACCAAGTTGTACATGCATGGAAGGCTACCATGGTCAATCACCTTACTGTAGACCAGAATGTAGTAGCAACGAAGAGTGTTCCTCACATCTTTCTTGCATGAATCAAAAATGCAGAGACCCTTGCAAAGAGGCTTGTGGTTCAAATTCTGAATGCAGAGTCGTAAGTCACTCGCCAATTTGCCTATGTTTATCTGGATATACTGGTGATCCGTTTGTTGGTTGCAACATAATTCCATTGTTGGAACAACTTCCAACGCCCTGTTCACCTTCCCCATGCGGCTCAAATGCTATCTGTAAAGAGCGCAATAATGCCGGATCATGCACTTGTGTTGAAGAGTACATTGGAAACCCATACGAAGGTTGCCGACCAGAATGCACAGTAAACACAGATTGTTCAACCAACAAAGCATGCATCAATAATAAGTGTCAAGACCCTTGCCCGGGAAGTTGTGCATCTAACGCTGAATGTCAAGTCGTGAATCACTCGCCAATATGTACGTGCTTAACTGGATATACCGGAGATCCATTTAGATATTGCGTTTATCAGGGTAAGTTGAATTTCGGATATTATTTTATGTCTATAGATGTTATTAGAAATTCACATCGTTATATTATTTTAGAAAACCCAGCGCCAACACTTCAAACTGATGTCTGCTATCCATCGCCTTGCGGGCCCAACAGCCAATGCAAATCTATAAATGGTCAAGCTGTTTGCTCTTGCATGTCGGAATACGTAGGCTCTCCGCCAAACTGCCGACCAGAATGTGTCGTAAACTCAGAGTGTCAACGAGATAAATCTTGCCTCGGAAACAAGTGTGTTAACCCATGCCCTGGACCGTGTGGTAGAAATACTGAGTGCAAAGTTATAAACCACAGCCCAATATGCTCATGTAAACAATCTTATACAGGAGATCCATTTACCAGTTGCATTTTTGTACAGTGTAAGTACTAATATAAAAGATAAAATAATAGATAGATAGATACCATTAGTAGTAAGTCCACCTTTTGTACACTATCTTTTGTGCAATAAAGAATTAACAATAATAATAATGATAATAATAATAATAATAATCGTTTTATCCGTCTATTTAGTATGCCTAACAGTTAATTTCTTGCACCACCTGTGGTTGACTGGTAGAAAATGCTTATAGCATTAAGTCCGCCACATTGCCATTGTATTTTTTACTTATGTGCAATAAACGTATTAATATTAATAATAATAATAATAATTGCTGTTTTAAGATTTATCTGGATCTCAATAAGGAGGTGCTTCTATGTCAATATTGTTTTATTGTTCCAGATGAACCAATAATGCATTTAGAAAACCCGTGCGTACCATCACCATGTGGGCCAAATTCCGAATGTCGCGACATTGGGGGAAATCCATCTTGTTCTTGCATGGCCACGTTTAAAGGAAGTCCACCAAATTGTAGACCCGAGTGCACACTGCATTCGGATTGCTCGAGTGACCTTGCTTGTATTAATTCTAAATGCCGCGACCCATGCCCAGGATCTTGCGGAATTTCGGCAACATGCAACGTCTTAAACCATGTTCCAATATGCACTTGCATCGAGGGATATATTGGAGATCCATTTACAAATTGCAGGCTTAAGCCTCTAGAAATTCAACCAACACAAATAGATGCTTGCTCAAATATAAAATGTGGATCAAACGCTGAATGCATAAATGGCCAATGTCAGTGTCTACCAGAATTCCATGGTGACCCATACTTCAACTGTCGTCCAGAGTGTGTATTCAGTAGTGATTGTGAACATAGTAAAGCATGTGTTCAAAGAAAGTGCGTTGACCCTTGCATTGGAGCTTGTGGACAGAATGCAATATGTGAAGTCTTTAATCATATACCCATGTGCAGTTGCAATATTGGATTTACAGGAAACGCATTTATACTGTGTAACCCCATGAAAGGTAGTATTCTTTAGCACATTGACAACTAATCTTTACATGATTAAAGTTAAATAGATTTTTATATTTATTTATTTTCAGTGCAAACTTCGGTAAATCCTTGCAGTACCGCTGTTTGTGGTCCAAACAGCCAATGCAGAGAAATTAACAACCAAGCGGTATGCTCCTGTTTGCCTACATACCTTGGCATTCCACCAGCCTGCAGACCTGAATGTGTCGTTAGTGCTGAATGCGCACAGGACCAAGCTTGTATAAATCAGAAATGTGTGAATCCATGCATTGGTGCATGTGGTCTACGAGCGACATGCCAAGTTTTTAATCACAATCCGATTTGTTCATGTCCCGCGGCACACACGGGCGATCCATTCGTTTCATGTGTCTTCATTGCAAGTACACCGCCAGTTATAGTGAATGTATGCCAACCATCGCCTTGTGGACCGAATTCAATATGTAAAGAAATTAACGGAAATCCCTCTTGTACTTGCATGCCGCAATACCAAGGTCAACCCCCGTACTGTAGACCTGAGTGTATAAGCAACAGTGAATGCCCTTCAAATCTGGCATGTATTACCCAAAAATGCAAAGATCCATGTCCAAGCGCCTGCGGTTCTAATGCAGAATGTAGAGTTGTAAGTCACTCCGCTATGTGTGTGTGCCCACAAGGTTACTTTGGGGACCCCTTTACTCGCTGCATCATAAGAGAATTTGACGAAATGTTAACACCCTGTTTACCATCACCCTGTGGTCCAAATGCGGTATGCAGACAGCAAAACAACCTAGGATCTTGCTCATGTAATGACGGCTACTTCGGAAATCCATATGAAGGATGTCGCCCCGAATGTGTGATAGACTCCGATTGCCCAGGAAACAGAGCTTGCATAGGTAACAAATGCCAAGATCCATGCCCTGGAAGATGTGGCGAGAACGCAGAATGCTCAACAGTTGGACATATACCCACGTGCATGTGTATTTCCGGATTTACTGGCGATCCATACAAACGTTGCAACTCTATTCCTCGTAAGTTGCAAAAATTCTAACCTAGCTTGACTTCATATAAAAAAATAGGAACTTAAATAACAAATACTGTACTGTTTCAGCTCAAGCAGATGTACAGGCAAATGTTTGCTATCCAAGTCCTTGTGGATTGAACAGTCAATGTAGAGTTATTAATGGACAAGCCGTTTGTAGTTGTCTGCCTGACTATAAAGGTCAACCCCCGTCATGCAAGCCCGAATGCGTATTGAATTCTGGCTGTCCGTCCGACAATGCTTGCGTAAATCAAAGATGTGTTAACCCATGCCCAGGACCTTGTGGTCAGAATGCAGAATGCAGAGTATTTAATCACAATCCAATCTGTAGCTGTAATAACGGATTTACGGGAGATGCATTTACCAGATGTTATCGTAAACCAACACCTCTACCAGCCTTGTCTGAATCGAGAGACCCATGTGCTCCTTCTCCATGTGGTAACTACGCCCAGTGCCGTAACATTGGCGGACAAGCGACGTGCTCCTGCAACTCTGGCTATTTCGGTAGTCCACCAAGCTGTCGGCCAGAATGCACCACTAACCAAGAATGTGTGAGTTCACTTGCCTGTGTAAATGAGCGCTGTATAGACCCATGTCCAGGCGCTTGTGGGCAAAATGCACAATGTGTCGTAAATAATCATGTTTCGATATGTACTTGCAATGATGGTTACAAGGGAGACCCCTTTACTTCCTGTATATTGCAGCCTTTACAAGGTAAATACAATTACATTTTTATTTCGTAGCTATTAGTTTTAGTGTCCGACCGGGTCCGACTCACAGACTTCTATAATTTGTCTCAACAGAAGCCACACCCTTGGACCTGTGCAACCCTTCACCATGTGGTTCTAATACGGAATGTAATAACGGCGTGTGTACATGCATCGCGGAATATCACGGTGATCCATACATTGGTTGTAGACCAGAGTGTACACGAAGTACTGATTGTCAGAGAAATCAGATTTGTGCTAGAAAGAAGTGTATAAATCCATGCCCAGACACTTGCGGACTAGGTGCCCAATGTGACGTAGTCAATCACGTGCCGATGTGCAGCTGTCCAAACGGTTTTACAGGAAATTCTTTTGTATCTTGTGATGTTCTTCAAGGTAATATTATGCTTTATTTGTTTTCCTTTGTCCAGGCTTACACTATTTTGTAGTGCCTAACTATTTTTCTTAACGTAATTTTAGCACCACCATCTGCAAATCCCTGTTCACCGAGTCCTTGTGGTCCAAACAGTCAATGCAGAGACATTAACAATATACCTGTATGTTCATGCATACCAGGTTATTTAGGAAACCCACCAACATGTAGACCAGAATGTACAACAAGTTCAGAATGTCCACTTACTAGAGCTTGCAACAACCAGAAATGCATAAATCCTTGCATTGGCGCTTGTGGCGTTAAAGCGCTCTGTGAGGTTGTAAATCATAACCCTATTTGTTCATGTCCTACGGGATACACTGGAGACCCGTTCCATAGATGTGTATATTTAGGTAAGTAGATACATACATAATCTTATCTTGTTTGCAATTTCTTCACGGAGGCATTAATTAGTTTCTTAATTTTTTCCTTTTTTCATGTTTCAGAAATACATTTTTCACCTCCGGTTAACCCCTGTGAGCCATCACCATGTGGTCCAAACTCTATCTGTCACATTTTAAATGAGACTCCGTCATGCTCATGTATGCCTGAGTTTATTGGAACACCTCCAAATTGTCGTCCAGAGTGTGCCAGTAACAGTGAATGTATAGGTAGCTTGGCTTGCATTAATCAAAAATGCTCTGACCCTTGCATTGGAGCTTGTGGATCTGATGCTCAATGTCGTGTAGTAACCCATACTCCTATGTGTGTATGCCCACCTGGTTACATCGGAGATCCTTTTGTTAAGTGTCGTCAGCCAGATCCTTCACAAATAGAAAGACCAAGACCATGCACCCCATCTCCATGTGGGAGTAACGCTATTTGCAAGGAACAAAATAATGCTGGATCTTGTGTATGTTCTCCTGGATACTTTGGAAATCCATACGAGGGATGCCGACCTGAATGTACAGTCAACACAGACTGTAGCTCTAACAGAGTGTGCCAACAGAATAAATGTCAAGATCCATGTCCTGGTACCTGTGCATTAAACGCACAATGTCAAGTAGTAAATCATGTCCCCATTTGCACATGCTTACCTGGATACACGGGAAATCCATTCCAAAATTGTATTGTACAACGTAAGTAATAGTCTTACAACGATTACACCAAAACATCGAAAAATGGGGGGTCCTACTCGTAAATAAGAACAACTTTCAATAAATGTAAGGAACAGCTGTTAAAAAAAACAGCTGTTCCTTACATTTTAATACCACAGGCAGTAACGTTATTCTGCAACTGATATTTTTACGCAATATCGAACTTCCCTTAGTAATTAGTTGTTCATATTGACGAGTACAATCCCTCATTGCCGAACGTATATGGGGATTTTGTTGCATTCAACAAAAATGATTTTATTTTGACCGTTACTTCTTTTTCAGAAATAGAACAACAATCGAATCCCTGTTCACCTTCTCCGTGTGGTCCAAACAGTATATGTAAAATAGTAAATGACCAAAGTGTATGTAGCTGCATGCAAGACTACCGAGGTGCTCCGCCGGACTGTAGGCCCGAATGCGTAGTCAGCAGTGAATGTCCATCAAACAGAGCTTGCGAGTCTATGAAATGTGTCGACCCGTGTAGTGGAAAATGTGGACAAAATGCCCGTTGCCACGTAATAAATCACAGTCCAATTTGCTCGTGTTTAGAGAGATATACGGGGGATCCATTTAGCCGGTGTTATCAAATTATACCTTCAGTAGTGGTTGATACACAAAAGAACCCGTGCTTACCTTCACCTTGCGGACCCTTCAGTCAATGTCGAGAGATAGGCGATATCCCATCATGTACTTGTCTGCCTAATTATATTGGCGCACCACCAGCTTGCCGCCCTGAGTGTACTATTAATTCTGACTGTCCCAGCAACTCAGCTTGCATCAATCAAAAATGTAAGGATCCATGCCCAGGGTCATGCGGGTTGAATGCTCAATGCATAGTACAAAACCACACACCAATCTGCACATGCATTCAAAACTATGCAGGAGACGCGTTTACTGAATGCCGTCCTGTGGGTAAGCATCCATTCTAATGTAAAATTGAGTACATTTTCATTTAAAAGGGGAACTTGCCTCAAAGTTAGATTCACGGAAATAGAAAACTCTGAAAAAAATAAACAAATTCGGAGTTTTACAAGTCGCAAAAATGCGAAAAATCAGGCTTCTCTAATAATAAGTAAAACTTATTAGATTCAGTTTTTCCATTGAATTCTAAAGGTTTTCTAATATCGGTGTGAAAACATTACAAGATAATTCGAATATTGATAAACGCTTGGTGTGAAGAACTTGTGACGTCACAGTTTACACCAGATTTGTAAGGACCGTTTTTGAACCACTTGACTAGAATTATTATGTTAGGCAAAGTATTAGTTGTCGAGAAAAATCTTTATCATGAGTATTCATCTTTTAATATCGCCTCTCCAATATAATGAACATTATTTTTTTTGCAAGCTCCCCATTCAAAAGTTACATCAATTTTCTTCTTCAGAACCATCTCGAGATGACATCGATCCATGTAATCCTTCACCGTGTGGAGCAAACGCAGTCTGCGATGCTGGCAAATGCACTTGTCTTCCTGAATTTCAAGGAGATCCTTACTTCAGATGTCACCCTGAATGCGTGCTCAATTCAGACTGCCCTCTAGACAAAGCTTGTCTGAAAAACAAATGTGTTTACCCCTGCACTGGTGTCTGCGCAGCCACTGCAATATGCGAGGTTATTAACCATATAGCGATGTGCAGATGCGGCGATTTAATGACTGGAAATGCGTTTGTTCAATGTAATCGTATTGAAGGTCAGTACAAAAGTAGTTTTCTAAATTTTCTTGAATTTCTTACGCATTAATTCGCGCAGTTACTAACGATATTTTTATTTTCAGTTGTAAAACATCAGCCCTGTCAGCCTAGTCCATGCGGCCCTAACAGTCAATGTCGCGATATAAATGGACAGGCAGTTTGCTCTTGCATAGCAGGATTTATCGGCAGCCCCCCGTCATGTAGGCCCGAGTGTATAGTGAGCACCGATTGTTTACCAAGCGAAGCTTGCAGTAATCAGAGATGTATAAATCCATGCATGGGTACTTGTGGTGTTGGAGCAAAATGTCAAGTAGTAAACCACAACCCCATCTGTTCTTGCCCGCCATCACACACTGGAAATCCTTTCACCAGATGTATTCTTCAAGTATTTGAAATTGAACGATTCGATCCATGTACGCCCTCACCGTGCGGACCGAATTCCATCTGTAAAGTCAGTATGGACAGTCCT
Organism: Yponomeuta evonymella; assembly: GCA_963969515.1. Lineage (NCBI taxonomy): Eukaryota > Metazoa > Arthropoda > Insecta > Lepidoptera > Yponomeutidae > Yponomeuta > Yponomeuta evonymella. The sequence goes on from OZ018346.1 coordinate 11,501,526, forward strand.
TCTTGCTCGTGTCAACCAGGATACTCTGGATCTCCACCAAACTGTAGACCAGAATGTGTGAGCAATTCAGAATGTTCTGAACAACTTGCATGTAAAAACAAAAAATGTATAAACCCATGCGTTGCATCATGTGGAATTAATGCTGAATGTCATGTTATCAGCCATTCTCCTAGCTGTAGATGTTTATTTGATTACACAGGCAATCCTTTCATTGAGTGCCGTAGAATAACAATAATTCAAGAACTGGCGACGCCTTGCCAGCCATCTCCATGTGGTGCTAATGCCGTTTGTAAGGAATATAACGGGGCTGGCTCTTGTACATGCCAGCCAGAGTTTTATGGCAACCCTTACGAAGGATGTAAACCTGAATGCATTGTGAATACTGATTGTCAAAGTAACACTGCCTGCTTACAAAATAAATGCCGTGATCCATGTCCCGGCGCCTGTGCACCGAATGCTTTATGTCAGGTTGTTAACCATGCGCCGTCTTGTTCATGTGATCGAGGCTATACAGGTGATCCTTTCCGGTACTGTTCACCTGAACGTAAGTACGAATTGAATATTGAATTAGTTTTCTGTACAGCAAAATATAATACTCATAGTTTAAGAGGTTTTATCTTCTTTTCAGCCGCTTTAGATACCCCCATTGATGTTTGCCGGCCATCACCGTGCGGTCCAAATAGCCAATGTCGAGAAGTTAATAAACAAGCCGTGTGTTCATGTTTGCCAAATTTCAGTGGCATTCCACCAGGATGCCACCCTGAATGTGTCATAAGTTCGGAATGTGCTTCAGACAAAGCCTGCATACATCAAAAATGTCAAAATCCATGTACGGATGCTTGTGGAATAAATTCTGAATGTAGAGTTTTAAATCACAGTCCAATATGTAACTGTAAAGCTCGTTACACTGGTGATCCATTTACAAGATGTTATCCTATAACACGTAAGTAAACGGAATTACTTCATCAACTACGATCCTACGGCCTATCAATTTCTAGTGATACCATGACTGGATACAAGAACTCTTTGAATAAACCAAACTAAAAAGACTCGTAATCTGTGCGAACGTAAAAGATATATTATATTTGTGTTTTTTCAATACCAAGATGTAAATTTCTTGGCGTTTTTTTACTCAAAAATATGAAAACTACTTTCATTCACGTGTGAAACCAACATTACGTCGAATTTGTCATACACTTGCTCACAAAACTACAAGAAATCAGTGAATATTATTAATTTATAATTGTAGCATTGTATTTACTGACCTTATACCATTATTAAATAAAAAATTAAAACCGACTTCGGAACAATACAGAACTAAAAAGTTAAGAAATAATTTAGATAATTAGAAGTACGTATACATGTAGGTATTGTAGAAGTATAATTTGGAGTCGGTGCCCAAAATATATGTGCTGGTCATGAAACTGTTTCGAAGTTGGTTTTTATTTTTTATTTAAAAAATTTTATTTTTCAATTTTTCGTGGGGGAGCGGGAAAAATAAACAAGCCCCTTATAACTATAATTTACTTAATTAGTTGTTTTAAAATTTGATGTTCTCAATTTCCATCTCCGAAAGTCTTCACCAGAACATCACCAACTGAACTTGGGACTACTTTTACGATATTTATGAAACATACGGATATTACTAAAGGATCGGCCCCGTTAGGCTTTATTTACTGCCGTCCATTGAGGAGTTCCGTTCTCCATCTCTGAAAGTCTTCATCAGATCTTCACCAAATTTAAATGGGACCAATGGGACTTAATATATTTTTGAACAAAAAAGATTTGCCGGAGTTATGCGAAATCATAGCCAAAAGAAATAAAAAATAAAAAGATATATACGCGTCGAATTGATAACCTCCTCCTTTTTTGAAGTCTGTTAGAATTTGTAACCATTATTAAGGACAATGTTCATTCTTGGAAAATGCTGCTTTTAACTTTAATTTTAATTTAAACTTTCTAATTCCAGCTCCGATTGCTAATGCTGAGTTGGAACCCTATACAAACCCATGCGTTCCATCACCATGCGGACCCAACTCTCTTTGCCGAGAAATTGGAAACGTGCCGTCATGTACGTGCATGCAAACATATGTGGGAAGCCCACCAAACTGCAGACCCGAATGTTCCATAAACGCGGAGTGTCCTAGTTCTCATGCATGTATACAACAAAAATGCCGCAACCCATGTAAGGGCTCCTGTGGAATCGGTGCCTTGTGTACAGTAACGAATCATATACCTATTTGCACGTGTCCTGACGGATACTCAGGGAATGCTTTTTCTGTTTGTACACAAAAAAATAAAGGTAATTTGGGTAATTTCTTACTGAATTTTTCAAATGCAAATAATTATTCATATTTTTATTTTATATTTAAAAAAATGTTTGTTCCAGTGGAACTAGATCTACCTGACCAGTGCAACCCATCGCCTTGTGGTCCTAATGCAATTTGCAGTGAAGGCACATGTTCGTGTCTGGAAGAACACCAAGGCGATCCGTATTTCGGATGCCGTCCAGAATGTGTACTAAGTTCAGATTGTGCTCGTGATAGAGCTTGCGTCAGAAACAAATGTGTTGATCCTTGCAAAGGCACGTGTGCTGTAAATGCCATTTGCGAAGTTATAAACCACGTTCCAATGTGCAGCTGCACTCAAGGGATGACAGGAAATGCGTTCTACGACTGTCAACCAATTCAAGTACCAGTAGTTACCAACCCGTGTATTCCTTCACCTTGCGGCCAGAATAGTCAATGCAGAGAAGTTAATGGGCAAGCTGTATGCACATGTGTATCCGGATTTATAGGCAGCCCACCACTTTGCCGACCAGAATGTGTAGTGAGCTCTGATTGTCCTCTGAACAAAGCATGCAGTAATCAAAAATGTATCAATCCGTGTGTAGGATCTTGTGGAGTTGGTGCAAAATGTGAAGTTATCAAACATAATCCTATTTGTAGTTGCCCACCAATGCACACAGGAGATCCATTCACACGGTGCTCAACCTTCAGTAAGTGTTCTCTTTATAAAATCTCAACTATATGCACCTTACGCGTTAAAATTATACGTATTTTATACTACTCAAATTATTATTTTGCAGTTGCTCCAGCGTTGGACGTCACACCCTGTACACCTTCGCCATGTGGACCTAACTCAATCTGTAAAGAAGTTTCTAATTTACCTTCTTGTTCATGCATGCCAAATTTCTTCGGTTCCGCGCCCTATTGCAGACCAGAATGCACTAGTAATAGTGAATGCGCCTCTAACTTGGCTTGCATTAATCATAAATGCAAAGATCCATGCATCAATGCATGTGGAATTAACGCAAAATGCAGAGTTGTTAGTCATTCACCGATGTGCTTTTGCGAGAATGGCTTTAAGGGAGATCCATTCACAAGTTGTCAGCAGCAGTTCGACATAATACCAGAAAAAACAAGCCCATGTGCTCCATCTCCCTGTGGGGCTAATGCCATTTGTCAAGAACTAAATTCGGCAGGTTCTTGTAGATGTCTACCAGACTACATTGGCAATCCATATGAAGGATGCCGCCCAGAATGTACTGTTAACACTGACTGTAATCCAAATAAGGCATGCATTCGTAACAAATGCCTGGACCCTTGCCCGGGAACATGCGCTCCTTTAGCCACGTGTGTTGTTGTTCACCATCTACCTTCGTGTTCATGTCCAGTTGGCTATTCCGGGGATCCTTACAGAGTCTGCAATGTATTTACAAGTAAGTATGAAAAAAATATTAAGAAAAGTTAACATAATTGGTTGACTCTGTGTTAAAATTCTTTGTGTGTTTTGTGTGCAACAAATAAACTGTTTCTATTCTGTTCTATTCTATTCTAAAAAGACCTGAATCAGAATAAAATGTGGTTGTAAATTATTCCACGGTATGAATTATTAGGACAATGTGTTATCTGACTTAGACCAAGTCGATGTGCGTTTAATCTTTTCATTTGTTTATAATTGTGGTATTTATTCTATATATTAATCGTAAGTCATTGTTTCAGTATCCCAGGAGCCTGCAACTCCTTGTATACCTAACCCTTGCGGTCCTAATAGTATCTGTCGTCTAGTGAATCAACAGAGCGTTTGTTCGTGCATGCCTAACTTCATCGGTTCCCCGCCAGGATGTAGACCTGAATGCACAGTCAGCTCAGAATGCCCATCTGAAAAGGCATGCATTAACCAGAAGTGTATCGATTCATGCCCTGGTCCTTGTGGCCTTAACACAAATTGTAGGGTTATTAAACACAGTCCCATGTGTACTTGTAATCGTGGATACATCGGGGATCCGTTTACACGTTGTTTGCCAGAACGTAAGTATGCAAAGGGATAACGTAGAAAGGAAGTTGATTGGACAATTGCTTACTTTTTATTTTATCAATGTTGCAGCACCCAAACAAATTCCGCAAGAGCCACATAGAAACCCGTGTATTCCAAATCCTTGTGGAAGCAATGCATTATGTCACGAAATCAATGGTTTTCCATCATGTACCTGCATCCCAGAATATCAAGGTCTTCCTCCAAACTGCAGGCCAGAATGTGCTATCAACCAGGATTGTCCATCCAACATGGCTTGCATTAATATGAAATGCAAGGATCCTTGCCCAGGAAGCTGTGGTTATAATGCAGTGTGTACAGTATTCAATCATCTTCCAGCTTGTACATGCTCTCAAGGTTTTACTGGAGATCCTTTCACGCAATGTTCACCTGCAACATTACAGGGTAAGTATAGTTTTTACTTGCCTGTTAACGTGTTACGTTAATGACTTCGGTTATTAAACATTATTTCTTTTCGTAACATTGCAGAAGAAATTGTAAGTACCGATCCTTGTAATCCTTCGCCGTGTGGTTTCAATGCTAAATGCAGAGACGGAATTTGTCAATGTATTAATGACTATAAGGGTGACCCGTACTCTGGATGCAAACCTGAATGTGTATCGAATATGGAATGTCCATTAGACAAAATTTGCTCAAACAATAAATGCCTAAATCCTTGTCCTGGCGGATGTGCTACCACGGCTCAATGTAATGTAATCAATCACATCCCGATGTGCAATTGCCCCGACGGCATGTCAGGAAATGCTTTCATTGAATGTCATAGAATTGAAGGTAAGATAAGTTTTCTCATACATAGCCGAAATGTGTTTATTTTAACAAGACACTCCTGAATTAACTATGTTTTATGATCTTGTTCCAGTAATAAAAACGCAACCATGTAATCCAAGCCCGTGTGGACAGAACAGTCAATGTAGAGACATTAACGACCAAGCAGTCTGCTCCTGTCTTCCTACGTATATTGGAAGCCCGCCTTTATGTCGTCCGGAATGTACTATTAGTGCTGAATGCCCACTAAACGAAGCTTGCAACAACCAGAAATGTATTAATCCATGCCTCGGTACATGTGGCATTAGAGCAAATTGTGAAGTGGTAAAACACAGTCCTATATGCTCTTGCCCGTCTCAGTACACAGGCGACCCATTTATCAGATGCCACCCGATTGGTAATTATAAACTTAAACAATCACTCGTAGACATTTTTTAACGTTTGTAAAATATTACTCTAAAATATATGTATTTCTTCTCTTTTAGTTGCAACTCCTCTACCGCCTGTAGATCCGTGTTCACCTTCACCATGTGGGCCTAATTCAATTTGCAAGGTTATTGGAGAGTCTCCTTCTTGCACTTGTCAATCATCTTTCATTGGATCTCCACCCAACTGTCGTTCAGAATGTATTAGCAATTCTGAATGTCCCAGCAACATGGCCTGTGTCAACCAGAAATGCAAAGACCCATGCCCTGGCAGCTGTGGTTATAACGCAGACTGCAAAGTTATTAGTCACGCAATGATATGTACGTGTTCTTTCGGAATGACTGGAGATCCACTTGTATCCTGCAATCCCATCAGAGGTATCAGATGTTTCATATCTATTTATTTTATCACCTAGTAAGTTGTATCCACAATAAAGTTAACTAACGTTTGTATTTTCAGATTCATTCATTGACTATACAACACCGTGTGACCCCACACCTTGTGGCATTAACGCTGAATGTACTGCGAGAAATAATGCAGGTTCTTGCAGATGTATACAATCGTATGTCGGTAACCCATACGAAGGATGCCGACCTGAGTGCGTGATTAACAGTGACTGCCCACCAAGGTTAGCCTGCATGCAGAACAAATGCAGAGACCCGTGTCCAGGAGTGTGTGCACCAAATGGTGTCTGTCAGATAATAAACCATTCACCTTCTTGCTATTGCGCACCTGGTCTGACTGGCAATCCGTACTCTTATTGTACTGCTATAGTACAAGGTTAGTGCAGAAATAGTCTTTCGCGCGTTTTATTTTTCAAAGATGATATTTATGTGTAATAATGAATGACGCATTTTTTTTAAGATGAAGTTAATGTTACCCCATGCACTCCATCACCCTGTGGCCCCAATAGCCAATGTCGCGAAATAAACGGCCAAGGGGTGTGCAGCTGTCAAAGTGACTTTTTAGGCACGCCACCTAACTGCCGACCTGAGTGCACTATTAACAGCGAATGTCCGACTGACAAAGCTTGTGTGAACCGTAAATGTTCCGACCCATGCATTGGACAATGTGGACGAAACGCAGTTTGTAGGGTCATAACTCACAACCCTATATGCTCATGCCAGGACCGCTATACCGGAGACCCCTTCAGTAATTGTGTTCAAGGTGCGTATTAAATTACAGCAATATACATAAAAGTACTCAAATTTTATAACGTCAACGTTGTATTAAATTACAGTGCCCATGGTAATTCCTACTGTTCAACCGGTTAATCCATGTTTGCCATCGCCATGCGGTTCGAATGCGCAATGTCAAGAATATGGAGGAAATGCTCGCTGCACTTGTTTGCCTAATTACATAGGAGCACCACCTCAATGCAGACCTGAGTGTTCAATAAGCGCCGAATGCAACGCCAACGCTGCTTGCATTGATAACAAATGCCTAGATCCGTGTCCTGGTGCATGTGGAAATAATGCTCAATGCAGCGTCGTGAATCACTTACCCATATGTTCGTGTCTCCAGGGTTATAGTGGAGACCCGTTCACTAATTGCTATATCCGGCAACAAGGTACATTTACATTTTAATTACACATGTATAATCCTTTTTTGGAAGTCAATATTCAATTCAATGTGGTTTATTTCTTATGTTTAATTTTTCCAGAAGTGCAATCTATCGATCCTTGCTCTCCTTCTCCATGTGGTTCTAATGCCGTGTGTAATGACGGCATCTGCACATGCCTCCCGGAATATCATGGAGACCCATTCTTTGGATGTAAACCTGAATGTGTACTAAACGCTGACTGTCCAAGAGACAAAGCTTGCATGCGAAATAAATGTGGAGACCCTTGCTCTGGAACTTGTAGTAGTGAAGCTATTTGCCAGGTCATCAACCACATTCCAATGTGTTCTTGTCCTGTAGACACCACGGGATCGCCATTCTTCTATTGCTCTAAGATAACGGGTAACTTTTTACATCTACATAAAGTTTATCGTTTCGTTTTACATCTACATAAAATCACGCCTATCTCCCGGAGGAGTATCTGTGTTTTTTGTTTCATTGGCCTTAGTCCTAGTTCGACAGGAGATTTCCACACTTAGCCTCATACTTGGGCCATTGTACGTAGCAAGTGCTGAGTTATGTAAATACCTCAGACACAAGGGTTTCCTCACAATATTTTCCTTCACCGTTAGCGAGTGGTATTGCTACTATAACTTCACAAATGTACGTAACTTAGAAACAAAGTAATTGGTACATGCAGGGATTCGTACCCACGACCTCCCAAATGAGAAGCCGGCGCGTTCTACCGCTCCGCTACCACCGCTTTTCATTGGTCTTAATCGGCTGGCCTCAGTAGCATGACGGTGATTTAAGATGGGGCAGCCAGCCATACCATTACTTGAACCTTTGTTTCTAGTGGGAAACGTTTTTAGGGTATCCCATTTTTTGCAGTTATCACAATTCTAAAATTAACTACCTATAATTTATTACTATAATTTTTGTTTTCCAAATTTTGACCACGCCTTAGTCACCAGACATTGACGTGTTTCTTATAATAAAACGTTTTCTAACTATTTATGTGAAAATCTCGGTCGATCTAATAGAGACGTTTAATGCTCACCCTTGTCTACCCTTCCGGGATACAGAGCTACAGGCGCCCAAGTCTTATTCGGCATAAGTTGACATTGACAGGATTAAGTGATTTAAACATTATACATTTCAGATACCCAAATTGCTATTAATTTGTGCCAACCATCACCTTGTGGACCCAATAGTCAATGCAGAGAAGTTAGTGGACATCCTGTATGTGTTTGTGTACAAGGGTACAAAGGAAGCCCACCGAACTGCCGGCCAGAATGCACTGTTAGCTCGGACTGTAATTTAAATCGCGCATGTTCCAACCAAAAGTGTATAGACCCATGCCCAGGAACATGTGGACGTAATGCACAATGCATCGTAGTGAATCACAATCCAGTCTGCTCCTGTTTATCTGGATACTCAGGAGATCCCTTCTCTTTCTGTCAAATAATATGTAAGTACTGTGAATTATGATATTTATTTTGATACAAACATACTCTTCTGTTAGTATTTTCCAGTACGACGTATACATTCATTTATCTTTTTATTCATTATATTTCTTTTATTTCAGCTTCTGCTTCTCCGGTTAAGATCAATCCATGCTTGCCCTCGCCATGCGGCCCGAACTCAGAATGCACTGAACAAGGAACCAACGCAGACTGCAAATGTTTGCCAGATAATATTGGCTCTCCACCAAATTGCAGACCTGAATGTGTCAGTAATTCAGAATGCCTTTCGAATATGGCTTGCATAAATCGAAAATGCAGGGATCCTTGCCCGGGGTCATGTGGCACAAATGCAGAATGCAGGGTTGTTAGCCATACTCCAATATGCTTGTGCCAGAACGGTTACACAGGTGATCCATTCCTTTACTGTAATATAGCATTTGCTGCTGTAGACCAAGAACGGCTGACGCCGTGCATTCCATCACCTTGCGGCAGTAACGCTGAATGCAGAGAACAGAATGGAGCTGGGTCTTGCTCTTGTTTAACGGGATACGTTGGCAATCCTTATGAAGGCTGTAAGCCCGAATGTGTGCTGAATTCAGATTGCCCAGCAAATCTAGCATGCACACAGAATAAATGCTACGACCCATGCCCTGGAACTTGTGGCGTAGATGCCTTATGTCATGTCATAAATCATATTCCGACTTGCTCGTGTCCTGATCAATATTACGGAGATCCATACAAAATTTGTGCATTCAGAGCTCAAGGTGAGTCTGAGTATATCTACTAATCTGTTTTTTTTTCACAAGTATGTTTTTTGATATTGAAACGATGAAATAATGGAAATTTTCCACTCGCATTTCAGTTGAGATGAGTGAACCTTGTAATCCCTCACCATGTGGGCCAAATAGCCAATGTAAATCCCAGAATAATGTAGCAGTGTGCACTTGTGCAATGGGATATTTAGGATCTCCACCATTATGTAGGCCAGAATGTACTACTAACTCGGAATGCCCCTCCGACAAAAGGTGTGAAAACCTTAAATGCGTAACTCCGTGCCCTGGATCGTGTGGCATCAATACAGATTGCAGAGTTATCAACCACAGCCCAATATGTACCTGCAAACTAGGTTACACTGGAGATCCATTATCTACCTGTTACATTCAGCCACAACCGACATCAGTGGAAATGGAACCCACAAATCCATGTTACCCATCACCCTGTGGTCAAAACTCAGAATGTAGAGATATTGGGGGAATCTCGTCATGCTCTTGTTTAAATGGTTTTGTCGGTAGTCCACCGTTCTGTAAGCCAGAATGTGTGCTAAACACAGACTGTAGCAATGACAAAGCTTGCTTCAATACTAAATGTCAAAACCCGTGTTCGGGGTCTTGTGGAATAAACGCTGTATGTAATGTTATTAACCATACGCCAATGTGTTCATGTCTTAATGGGTATGAAGGAGATCCATTCTCTATGTGCACCGTAAAGTCACAAGGTAAACAAACATTTGATGACTACATATATGTTAAAATATGTAATACGTTTACAAAGTTTTATATTTTTATGTTATATTTGCAGATAACCCACCGCGCAAAGATCCCTGTTACCCATCCCCGTGTGGCGCTAATGCAGAATGTAATTACGGCCAATGCACATGCTTGCCGGAATATCACGGTGACCCATATCTAGGTTGCAGACCAGAGTGTGTGCTCAGCACTGACTGTCCTCTTGAAAAAGCTTGCATGCGGTCCAAATGCGTCGACCCATGTAAAGATATGTGCGGAATTGATGCCTCATGCAACGTTTACAATCATGTTGCTGTATGCTCTTGTCCCAGTGGTATGACTGGAGATGCCTTCTCAAGGTGCATCAAAATCGAAAGTGGGTTTTTTAAAATAAATCTTTCTTTATTACATAAGGTAATATATTATATGGCTCTAACGAGTGCTTGAACGATAATCCGTATTTTTCAGAACCACTTGGCAGACCTTGCAATCCATCACCATGTGGTCCGAATAGCGTATGTAGAGAAGTTCATGGTCAATCAGTATGTGCATGTGTCGAAACTTACATAGGTAATCCTCCAAATTGTCGTCCTGAATGCATACAAAGTATCGATTGCCCACCATCTCTAGCTTGTATTAATCAGAAATGTCAAAATCCATGTCCTGGATCCTGCGGAATTAATGCTATTTGTAATGTAGTGAACCACAACGCTATATGTAGCTGTCCTGATCGTTTCACCGGATCTCCATTTGATCGCTGTTTTGGTAAGAAAATTTCAAATATGTTGTGTTCGTTTATAATTCTAGATCATAAATAGTAACTTTTTTTGTACTCTACAGTTCCAATCATGGAGGAACCAACACTCACAAATCCTTGTATACCGACTCCTTGTGGACCCAACAGTTTATGCAGACCTAATGGCGATTCATATATTTGTTCATGTCAACCTTCATTCGAAGGCAATCCACCACAGTGTCGACGTGAATGTACTACAAATGACGATTGCCCATCAGACAAAACTTGCATCAACTATAAATGCAAAGACCCATGCCCAGGCTCTTGTGGCATCAACACTGTATGTACAGTTCGTATTCACAGCCCTATGTGTTCTTGCCAAGATGGACACAGCGGTGATCCATTCACAACGTGCTCTCCTAAACGCCATAACGAGCCAGTAAACCCATGCAATCCTACGCCCTGCGGAACTAATGCACGTTGCAAGGTTTCTAGAAACGGTGCCGCTGCATGTATTTGTGAATCAGGATATTTTGGAAATCCATATGAAGCTTGTAGGCCTGAATGTGTTGTTAACGCTGACTGTCAATTTAACAAAGCTTGCCTCAAAAACAAATGTGAAGATCCGTGTCCTGGCATATGTGGAACCTCAGCAACATGTCAAGTTATAAACCATGTGCCATCTTGTAACTGCGCCCCTGGATATACTGGGAACCCTTACACATATTGTCATATCATCATAAACGAACCATGTAAGTACCTTGTAAGCTTATAATGATAAATCTGAATTTTAACGGATATTTACTCGTTTACTTTTCCATATTATAATTTTCCGAGGTTTCGGTACTTTTGCAAGTGCCGTGGTCTCGGTAGACTGAGGTGACAGGCGTCTTTTTGAAAGCATTAACTGTTAGTTTACTACCCTCGGCAAACATTATTAAGTTACGTTCCAAAAATATTTTGGCAAATTTTTAAATTGAAATTGACACTACAACAATTTTATATAAACTTAAAAATACTGATTATTAGTTATTGAAATTAAAATTCAATGTAAAAAACAATTATTTTATATAAACTCAAAAGTATTGATTATTAGTTATTTGAAATTAAAATTAAATCTACAGTCACACTTCTAGCAAGGGGGTCTCATGCACTTAAGCACTGGTTCCCATGTGGTACCTATATTCCAACCACGATCTTTATTGAAATTTGGATGCCGGCGGATATCATTCTAGGAAAGAACCGGTCCTCTCGAGCTAGAACTTGAACTTTATCAAAATGAATGATGTGGTTGGTACCGCTGAAAGTTTAGCTTATATTGAAACTCACAAATTTATTGAATATTTTTCTCAATTATATATTTTTTCGTTTTACAGCACGAGTTCCAGAAGATCCTTGCATACCCAATCCATGTGGAAGCAACTCTGTCTGCAGAAACAATAATGGATTAGCATCTTGTTCATGTATGGCAGAGTTCTTTGGATCCCCACCAAATTGTCGTCCAGAATGTACAGTGAATTCGGAATGTGAATCTACAAAGAGTTGCGTGCAACAAAAATGTGTAAACCCTTGTATTGGTGCCTGCGGTCAGAGTGCTACATGCAGAGTTGTCAATCATGCTCCAATATGTTCGTGTCCACAAGGATACGAAGGGGATCCTTTCCTGATATGTACCGTAATTCAAAGTAAGTAGAAAACAAAACTATAGTAGTAAGTTGTATAAAATTACACCAATATAGATTCTACCTATTTGTAATTTAAGAAGTTTAAAGTAAGCGGTAGTAGCGCATCCGTAAACCACTTGCCTTACATCCGGGAGGTTATGGTTCAAATTCGGGCATGGGCATTTTAGGTAATTTACATACAATACAACTCTGACAAAAAACATCGCGAGGAAACCTACATATAGGTATCTACATATCGCATGAAATCGCCAATCCGCGGTGGTCACGTAGTGATTAGGCCAAAAGTATATATCTCTGAGAAAAGGCCTTTGTCCAGAGAAGGGCTTTGCTCTGCAGTGGAACGTATATAAGCTAATTACAAAAGGGACCCATTTAAAAGCTCCTTACAAATTATGGAAGTCATTATAAAAATAATGACCCTATTTGTTATTTGTATATTTGTAACACAAATAAATCGTTTTCTTATGAACTTAAAACTACTTAAGACACAATATTCAGACGAATCTCTGTCTGGAAATACTTATGTATGGTCTGTTTACAGAACTTCCAGTACAAAATGTCAGTCCTTGCGCGCCGTCACCCTGCGGGCCGAATTCCTTGTGTCAAGCGATAAATCAAGTTCCCGTTTGCGCTTGCTACGAAAATTACATTGGATCCCCTCCTAACTGCAGAGCTGAGTGCACTGTGAACTCAGATTGTCCCGGTACAAAAGCCTGCATAAATCAAAAATGTAGAGACCCTTGCCTTGGTTCTTGCGGATTGCAAACTGTATGTCAGGTATACCAGCACTCTGCTATATGTAGTTGCAGAGAAGGCTACACCGGAAATCCTTTCCAAAACTGCGTTATCAAGGAAAAGATCGGTAAAGTATTTTATTAATTTCTTTTATATTGTTTAGTTTTAACCAAGAGAAATACGCAAATACGACATCTAATTATTTTAAAATTTTTAGAACCTACTCCAAGCCATTATGACAAATGCAATCCTAGTCCTTGCGGTTCCAACGCTGACTGCAGTGATGGTCAATGCACTTGTAAACCAGGTTACTTCGGCAATCCATACCTCAGTTGCCGACCCGAATGTACACATAATTCTGATTGTGCGCAAACTTTAGCATGTGTAAATAATAAATGTGTCAATCCATGTACCAATCTATGTGGAATCAATGCTGTGTGCGAAGTGTACAATCACATTCCTATGTGTAGTTGTCCATCGAATACTACCGGTAGTGCCTTCTTCTCGTGTTCACCAATCACAGGTACCAAAATAATTTTCTCTGTTATCATATTTAACCAGAATTTGTCAACATACACATTTCTGTTTCTTTTTTTAACTTTGCAGCTCCTCCAGAGCGGAGAAACCCTTGTGAACCATCTCCTTGTGGACCGTTCAGTGTTTGTCGCTCTATACGAGAGCAAGCCATGTGCTCTTGCTTATTAGGATATATCGGTGTAACTCCGTCATGCAGACCAGAGTGTTTAGTCGACTCTGACTGCACAAGCGTTATGGCATGTTCTAATCAGAAGTGTATAGAACCTTGTTGGGGGTCATGTGGTCTTAACGCTGAATGTCGAGTTCACAACCACAAAGCTATTTGCTATTGCAGAAATGGATACACCGGTGATCCATTTACACAATGTTTGATAATTTCAAGTGAGTTTATTTATTCAAGCTACATATACAAGTAATCACTTGGAGTAAAGGTTCAACAGTATCCCTAACAGTGAAAGTCCAACGTATACGTATTTTTTGTGTTTCACAGGTGAACCTCCAAAGACAGCTCCATGCCAACCGTCACCTTGTGGACCCAACTCTGTGTGTCGATCTGTTGGAGACTCTCCGTCGTGTAGTTGTGTGAGCGGTTACATCGGAAATCCACCTTACTGCCGACCCGAATGTGTCACCAATGCCGAATGTAGCTACGATAAGGCTTGTATAAATAACAAGTGTAGAGATCCTTGCCCCGGTGCATGTGGTCTTAATGCCGAATGCAGAGTTATTAGCCACTCTCCGCAATGCATTTGTCAGCCTGGTTATCAAGGTGACTCGTTCGATCAATGTCTATCTGTGAAAGGTTAGTTATCCAATATGAGATTATAGCCAAACCATTTATATTCATGCAAGAGAATTTTTTATTCTGTTTCATTTAATAACTCAAATACTTTAGTTCCAGCACCGAAACCCATGGTCCAGGTTAACCCCTGTCGTCCAAACCCATGTGGTCCAAACGCCATATGCCAAGAACGTAACAACGCTGGCAGTTGCGCATGCCTAAATGGGTACTTCGGTAATCCCTATGAAGGATGTCGACCAGAATGTTTAATTAATTCGGACTGTTCTGAAAATCTGGCTTGCATAAACAATAAATGTCAAGATCCATGCCCCGGCCTATGTGGTACAAACGCGGAATGCCAAACCGTTAATCACATTCCCAAATGCATTTGCCTATACGGTTATGTTGGTAACCCATATGATAACTGCATTATACGAGCAGGTAACCATTATTTAAAGTTGTTACTAATTACAGTATTAAATTTGAACGAATAAGGATACCTTTTTTTTTTTTAGAAAAACCGCAAGATCCTTGCAATCCATCGCCATGTGGTCCATACAGTACGTGCAGAGCCGACAAAAATCAGGTGATGTGTACGTGTTTCACAGACTTCATTGGAAATCCACCTAATTGCCGACCCGAATGCGTGACAAGTCCAGAATGCCCACTAAACAAAGCTTGTATCAGGCAAAAATGTGTGGATCCTTGCATTGGCACGTGTGGAGAAAATGCCGAGTGTCGTGTACATCGACACAGTCCTTACTGTACGTGTTTGCGAGGGTATGAAGGGGATCCATTTAGCAGATGTACGAGAGAAAAATCAAATATCCCGGCTGTGATAACAGCGTGTGAGCCAAATCCATGTGGCTCATACGCGATATGTCAAGACTTAGGAGGTTCACATGTGTGCAGTTGCAAGCCTGGTTACGTAGGTGCTCCACCGCGTTGTGGACCTGAATGTTCAATCAATGAAGACTGTCCAAGTAATAAGGCATGCGTCCGTGAGAAGTGTGTTGATCCATGCCTTGGCTCTTGTGGAGCGAACACAAAATGTAGAGCTATGAATCATCTAGCTATTTGCACTTGCCTGGGTGGCTACAAAGGCGACCCCTTTATCAGTTGTTCCATCTTCAATGGTAAGAAAATTTATGAAAATTATTATGTTAACGTAAAGTATGATTTATCATCTCGTGTAGTGTTGCCGCTCGATAGGCCAATATCGATTGTCTATCGATAGCCTATCGATAGTTAAAGAAAACACGATAATATCGATAGTCAATCGATAGTATCAATACTATCGATAGTATCGATAGCATCGATTTCTCTTCTACTGCAATACTATCGGTAAACTGCAATACTATCGATAGTATCGATAGTTTCGTCACTGCCAACCAATGAACTATCGATAGTATCGATACTATCGATAGTATTGCTCTTTAATATTGAATAGACTATCGATAGTATCGATACTATCGATACTTTTGTGCTATCGATAGTGATATTTATTTCAATAGTATTGCATTGAGTATGCAAGCATAATGAGTGGTAGAAAAACTAATGTGGTATATTCAACAAACTAGTGTATTGACTTTTTTTAAGCGCACTAAATTCTGTTCTCCGCCTTACTCCTACCTTACCTGCATGCATACTTCATCCAATACTATTGAATTAGAGATCTCTATCGATAGTACAAAACTATCGATAGTATCGATACTATCAATACTATCGATAGTCTATTCGATATTAAAGAGCAATACTATCAATAGTATTGATAGTTCATTGGTTGGCAGTGACGAAACTATCGATACTATCAATAGTATTGCTGTTTACCGATCGATCGTGTAGATGATTTTAGCGTTTTACAATCGATTGCAAAACTATCGATTTTTCGGCAACACTAATCTCGTGTACCAATCTGACAGCTGCAAGTGCTCTTTTTTTCCTTTTTTAATGTTGCCAGCTCAAGGAGTTCTTGGTCTCGTTCTCGACATTCTCGCCTAAAACACTACTTGTTATTTGCCTATGATATTTGCTACGTTGCAAACTTATCGTAGTACCATTATTTCATAATGTGTAGTATGTAGTATCGTAAGGCCACTATACTACGCGAAAATACCATAATTTTATCTCCAGGTCGACCGACTTATATTGTTGGTGGGTCCTTTTACTTTTCAATATATACCCTATAACATCAGGATTTTTTTACGTGTGGGAACACCAAATCATACATTGACGCTAGGCAGGGATTTCCCACGTAATGTGTTACTGGAAATTGTCAATAAAGAAAAGGCTAATTACCAGAAATATGCAGTTGATGAGCTCGTTGCCGAGTACGGTGTCACCATCTTAAGACTGCCCCCTTACCATTGTGAATTGAACCCTATAGAACTAGTATGGGCACAGGTAAAGGGGCATGTCGCAAGGCATAGTAAAAGTTTTAAAATGGCTGAAACTAAAGAATGGTTGAAGTTGGTGACACCCCAAAGATGGTCGAGTTGTATCGATCATGTTATAAAAGAAGAGAACTCGACCACCTTATTGACGATGTAACGGACAGATTCATAATAAATGTTACAGATTCCGAAACTGATTACTCCGAATTAGATAGTGATTAAAAAGCCTTTTTTTTTCATTCATATTGGTTAATTATTTATTTGCAGAACCTCAACCTAATATAACCATAGACCCTTGCGTTGGCTCGCCCTGTGGCATTAATGCTATATGCAATGCAGGAACTTGTTCTTGCATTCTCGGCTATCACGGCAATCCAGCCATCGAATGTAGACCAGAATGCACAAGTGACAACGACTGTTCAAAACAGACCACTTGCATCCGAAACAAATGTATTAATCCTTGCCTTAACGCTTGTGGGCGTGATGCGATATGTAATGTTTACAACCATATTGCAATCTGTGAGTGTCCTGCACCTTTACAAGGAGATCCTTTTATATCTTGTCGACGAGTAATAGGTGAGAATCAATGTGAACAGTAAACTGCCGATAATGAAATCATGCATAGACATAAATATAAAACAATTTATGTATTACCTTATTTAACAGCAGCAGTGATCTCAGACCCATGTGTACCCAATCCATGCGGACCTAACAGCATATGTCGCACTGCCGGCACTGTAGCGCACTGCTCGTGTCGGCCACCAATGTCGCAAGATCCTCCGAGCTGCAAGCCGGAATGTCGTTCAGATAGCGAGTGCCCGCTCGATCGAGGATGTCGTAATGGCAAATGCCGCGATCCTTGCCCTGGAGTGTGCGGTGCGTACGCCCTATGTCAAACACGGCAACACTCACCAATATGCACATGTCCTACCAACTACGTCGGTGACCCATTTATTCGTTGCATACCAGGTAAAATACGCAAAAATCTTATGCATTATGACAATCTTTTCCATGACTATCTACTAAATAAAATAAAAAACTATTTTCAACAGCATTGGACACAGAACCTAAAAAGACTACACCATGTTTTAATTGTGGACCAAATGCAAATTGCGTGAACGATCAATGTCAATGCAGAGAAAACTACTTAGGAGAGCCGCCATTCTGTCGTGCCGAATGTCTTAATTCTAATGATTGCCCCTGGCATCTCACTTGCCTGAACCGGAGATGTATCGATCCCTGCCCAGGAGCCTGCGGTCAAGGAGCTCTTTGTACCCAGGTCGCACACGAACCACGCTGCGAATGTCCACCGTCTACAACAGGAAACCCTCTCGTTCAATGTCGACCCATCGAGACAATCCGTAAGACAAAATAAAAAAAGAAACGGCGTTTGCTTTTACCAATATGAGGAGGAAATTAAATTTGTGTTTTGCTACCATAAAAAAACTGAGATAGGTGAATTTAAATGTGGCCATCCATGTCTTTACATTTAAAGCTTAGGCATGGGTTTTACTTGTGAAACTGGATGTGTCACTTTATTTTAACGTGACTTGAGCATTTTGAGTAGCTTAGCAGCCAAGCTTATGAAGTTTGCTTGAACTGTAACAAAAAACTATTTCTTATTATTTTTTCAATGATGTTACAGAGAAAGTACCTCCGAACGATCCATGCAACCCGTCCCCGTGCGGTCCCGGCGCGATCTGTCGTACTAGAGGATCCGGGGCTTCATGCGAATGTGAACCAGGATTAAGAGGAGATCCATACTCCGGATGTCGTCCGGAGTGTCTGTCTGACTCGGATTGTGCGCCTTCCCGAGCGTGTATACGTTCACACTGCCGCGACCCGTGTCAAGGAACGTGCGGAATTGGTGCGGAGTGCGAAACGGTTAATCACATTCCATTGTGCTCGTGTCCTGATGGAACTAGAGGAAATGCCTTTGAAAGATGTGAAATCATTATGCAAGGTATCTTATCACTTATTTATACTTTGAGCTAAACTGAGGCAAGTCTTTGAACTTATGAGTATTATAACTAAAAGTTTATTTTTTCTTTCAGCCCCACCTTGCACACCATCGCCTTGTGGACCTGGTGCGCTATGTACGGTTTCGGTTAACAGCGCAATTTGCTCGTGTCCAACGGGCACCTCAGGCGATGCCGCTACTAGCGGTTGTCGCCCCGAATGTGTCGTCAGTTCCGAATGTCCACGTGACCGTGCTTGTGTCCGCAATAAATGTATCGACCCGTGCAGTGGAGCCTGCGGAAATAGTGCTCTCTGCCGAGTTTTTGACCATGCTCCAATCTGCTCATGCCCACCGTCAACCATAGGAGATCCATTCGTGGACTGTAGAGCTAGAGGTAATTTTTCCCAGTATCCCAGAAGACAATAATTGTATCGCTGTCCGTTAAATGTAATTCTTTTTATCGACGGTGTATGACCACAGCCTTAATTTTTTTTCGACTTTATTCATATAACGAACTTCGCGACATCATGTCGCGTAATCTACATTCAGTGACGAAACAAACTTTTATGTTTTGCAGAAACATTACCCACACCACCAACAGTATTCGATCCCTGTGATCCGAATCCATGTGGGCCCCACGGAACATGCCGCGACGGATTCTGCACATACCCTGAATGCATTGTTAATGACGATTGTGTTGGAGGCCGAGCTTGTATCAACAGAAAATGTGTTGACCCATGCGTGGGTGCATGCGGCTTGAACGCTATATGTAGTGGAGTCCGCCACGCAGCCGTGTGCTCTTGCCCGGCTGGCTACACCGGCTCGCCCTTCGTTCGGTGCGAACACATTGTAATCCCAACACCAGCACTACCTGAACCAGAATGTTTAACTGATGAGGAATGTGCAGACACTGCCGCATGCATTAATACCCGCTGCACACCTTTGTGTGCTCCAAGTAACTGCGGCCTCAACGCTCGTTGTGTCGCCAGACAACACAGAGCTCGCTGTGCATGTCTTCCTGGGTTCGAAGGAAACGCTAATACAGGATGCTATTCGGGTAAGTTAAATTTTTGAGTTATTAATACGTTTTTGGTAAAAATATATTAAGTTCTTGATGGAATTTATGGGGATACAGGCGTTACTGTTTCAAGATTTTTATTGTGTTATTTTTTTGGTGTTATGTAGATACCTATCTAGTTTATGAAGATTAATATTAGTTTTTAGTAATTAATTAGTAACTAGATTTTACCTGCAAGACTCTGATCAGAGAAAACTTAGATAAGAGCCCAGGATAACACGTCCCGAAGTAACACGTTTGACTAACAAAACTGAGATCGTGAAATAGCTTCTTGCTGGGGACCGCCGTACTTCATGTGTACAAATGGTCTCAGTCTGCGTGGTTACCATAGGAAGGGTATTCTAGTTTGAGAACAAGACAAGTTCACAAACTAGAATACCCATTGAATACTCATTGTTAATTGATAATTGTACTGTGTGGAATTTATTACATTTTTGGAGCGGGTTATACATCAAAAGGGACGGGTTTAACGCAAAATCTGAAAACCTTTGCTTCCGTATCGACAATTAACCTAAGTTTTAATAAGCAACATTTTTAAAATTCACTATTATTTGCAAGCAATTTTCAAACCTGACGCGATTAAACAAAACTCGATTGAAATTCTAAACTAAATAAATCAGAAATTTATTGACTGACCAAAGCGCTAATATTCTTTTTTTTTTTGCAGAGCAATGTCACAGTAACAACGACTGTCCCGATGATGAAAGTTGTGAGGGGGGTTCCTGTGTCAAGGTGTGTTCGAGAGTACGCTGTGGGCCCGAGGCCCACTGCGTCGCTCGCGGTCACGCGTCGACCTGCGAATGCGATGCCGGCGCAAGTGGAAATCCATGGACTGGATGCCGAAGAGAGGAGTGTACAAATGACGACGACTGTAACTCTTGGCTTGCCTGTAGATCCGGCACATGCCAAAATCCATGTCCTGGCGCCTGTGCACCTGGAGCGCTATGCACGGTTGCACAACATAAACCCAATTGCGAGTGTCCTCGTGGGACTAAAGGCAACCCAAGGATTGAATGTAAAGCAGGTACGTAATGCACATAAAAAAACTGGATATAACTACAGCTTGATTTTGAAATTGTTAGCAACATTTTGAGGGTCAGTATTATTAATGATTTGTTGATAATTATGGTTTAAAAACCGATTTACAGGCTAAAAATTCCACCCCTGCCGGGACTTGAACCCGCGACCCCTGGCTAACAGTGCCAGCGCTCTCCCAACTGAGCTAATGGGCAAGTGCAAGCATCGGCGAAATTTCGAGCCTCCTTACAAACTTCTCTTCCCATTAGCTCAGTTGGGAGAGCGCTGGCACGGTTAGTCAGGGGTCGCGGGTTCAAGTCCCGGCATGGGTGTAATTTTTAGCCTCTAAATAGGTTTTTAAAATTGTCCTCAACACGGGTAAGTGCAACAAAAAGAATAAAGTTATGGTTTAACACATTTTTGTAAATATTCGTGATTTCCGACCTTTGCTTTGGTTAAAAACTGTGAATCCCAATTCGAAGTAGTAGGAAGTACCATTGAAAAATGTTTTCTAATAATATGTCAATTGTTTAAGTCTGTCATCCGATATGCAACCGATATACCGGGTGGCATTTTAGTCAACTGCCAAACTTTAAAGGGGCTTTTTACTCATAAATATAAACAACTTTTACTACAGGGCCAAACAAATCAGAGCAAAAAATAAATGAGCTGTTCCATACATAAGATAGAAGCAGTACTGCACCAAATGTATGAAACAGCTGATTTATTTTTTGCTCTGATTTGTTTGGCCCCATAGTAAAAGTTGTTTGTATTGACGAGTAGAAAGATCCCTCAAAGTCTGTCAGGTGACCAAAATCCCACCTGGTATAAACATCCGATATATTATAAACATTTAAAAAAACAATTGAGTTGGCAATTCAGTGAGAAAATATTTGACGCGTATTTTTTTTAAGCCAACACCTTGTTTCAAAATCATGGTTACAATGTCCCTTTCAAAATGTCCAACGTATTCTAAGTTACCCTGTAGCTGCCTATCTCCAATTCCTAACTTCTTGATTATTTCACAGAAATGGAGCCTCAACTGTTCGAGTGCCAGACTGATGCGGAATGTGGTCCTGAGTTAGCTTGCCTCCAGGGCAAATGTTTGAACCCCTGTGACGATAGTTCTTGCGGAGTCCGCGCTGTGTGCCGTGTTGCGAACACGCTACCATTCCGAACGTTAGTTTGCGAATGTCCTAAACCACTTACAGGCGATGCGTCTGTACAGTGTAACCCGAGTAAGTATATTAATTAATTAATTGTTTGAATGACGATTGATCAGAGAAAAGTAAACTATATTGGAAGAATTATTTCGTTATGCATCAGCTTATTTCTATTATTTGTTTGATGAACACAGGGAACTACATCTGACAACGGTCTTCTGAGATTTTTGTGTTCGTAAAATAAAACGTTAGCCAAAGCAAACGTTGCAATCGTAAGTAATTAAGAAATGTATATACCAAACGACCCCAAAATGCACTATGTAGATAGGTATATGACTTGTAAAATATTTTGTACATAAACAGTTACCTTTAGTGTAAAAACAAGCACTTAGACGACCGGAGCACTCTTTAAAAACGTAAAAGCTAAACATAAGCACTCCACTTACCTGAAATCGTTTGTGCAGAGGGTGAGTGCAGTGAAGATTCAGCGTGTAGCGACGAAGAGCGCTGTTTGTTGGGCCGCTGCGCCAGTGTATGCGACGCAGGCGCTTGCGGCGTGGGCGCAGAATGCCGCGCCGCCAACCATCGTGCGGCCTGCACATGTCAGCCACCGCTGCAAGGAAACCCCAACGTTGCCTGCACACCTGGTAAAATAAAAAATAAATACACACTACGCTACAATGTGAACTATCTGTCACTTTCTCTGACATTTAACCAATACTAGTATGTCGCAATAAACAACCAAATATTTTTGAAGTGCTTCGAACCTAACCAAATTTACCCAAGATTTAATGAAACAAATTTGTTTAGGACTACCAGGAGCTCAATGCGCGTCAGACTCTGCGTGTGGAACGGCTGAAGCTTGCATAGCTCGACGTTGCGTGTCAGCATGCGCGGGCGCCTGCGGATCCGGCGCTCTCTGTGAAGCAGACCAGCACCGTGCGCGGTGCACATGCCCGCCAGGAACTGCCGGAGACCCAGCGCGTGGTTGCTATACACGTAATTATCTTACCTAATTCATGAGACTCAGTTTTGCTATAAAAATTAATATACTGATTTTCTAAGACACTCATTTACTTACAGCCGAATGTACAAGCGACGATAACTGCCCATTCGATAAGAGCTGCTTAAATGGATATTGTCAAGACCCTTGCATCTTAGGCTCACCGTGTGGACGTGATGCTATATGTGAAACGATTGCACATGCTGCCACCTGCCGCTGTCCTCCTGGAACCCAGGGAGATGCCCGACGAGCTTGCATATCAGCAGTGTGTCACTACAACGAAGACTGCGACGATACACAAATTTGCGACCGCATTAACCGTGTGTGCAGACCTGCTTGCTCGGACAACGCGTGTGCTCCCGGAGCGAAGTGCAATGCGCGCGAACATAGACCCATCTGTTCATGCCCGCCTGGCCTGTCTGGAGATGCCTATGTACGAGGATGCACGACCAATGAAATACCATCTCGCGAGTGCACCGCGGATTCAGACTGCAGATCACCGCTTGCCTGTGTCAATGCACGTTGCACAGATCTTTGTCTTGTGAACCCTTGTGACGGTGGACTTCTCTGTAATACCGTTGACGTATTACCTCTGCGAGCAGTAGCTTGCATCTGTCCAGATGGAGGTCGAGTAGCACCGGATAGTGGATGCAGATCACCGCCGAACGCAGAATGCTCATCGGACTCAGATTGTAGTAACAGCCAAACATGTCGTCGTGGAAGCTGCGTGGATACGTGCAGAGCAGATCCTTGTGGACTAAATGCACTATGTGAATCAAACGACCACGTGTCTAGGTGCACATGTCCTCCTGGATACATTGGAAACCCCAGAGTTGAATGTAACACAGGTATGAAAGTTACATGTAACATTTTTTTACCCTGAGAATTTAGCATAAATTTGTTGGATTATCGTAATATAATTTTTTTGTAACTTCATGTTTACTTTAAATGACTGTTTTTTCTTTTTTAGAACCAAGACAACCACAAATATGGGAATGTTATATGGACGATGAATGCGGCGCAGAACGTGCTTGCATAGATCGGGTTTGCGTAAATCCTTGCAACGGTCATTGTGGAATAGGTGCCTTATGCCGCGTCATGGAGCACAAGCCAATCTGCTCCTGTCCCCGCGGGTTCAATGGCGAACCAGAAATACGCTGTACACCACGTAAGTATCGATACAGTTGGACATAGTGCTATTCTCTTGTCCATTGCACTCCAGTCAATTTTCAATGTGGCCAATTAGACGATCGGCCACATTGAAGCTAGCGAAAGTGACTGTTAGTTTTCTGCCATCACCCTACGATTAGTAAGCGATAATAAAAAAAAACTTCATTGTAATTTAAACTTATTTTACAGCATCAGACAAATCAGTGATATCTGTGGGTTGCAAAGCTAATTCAGACTGCCCATTATCACAAGCATGCATCAACAACGCTTGCGCAGAACCATGTGCATGTGGCCCTGAGGCGGAATGCAATGTTATCAGACATCATCCAGTTTGCTATTGTAAAGAAGGCCACTCAGGCAACCCGTACACGGGATGTCTGAAAGGTTAGTAACATTTAATTTTAGTTTTTAGTGTTTAATTTCATTATTATAATTTAAAAAGCTGTAGGTACGTGTATATTACACATAGGGACATACATATTTTTTGTTTTAGTTGGCTGTACTTCAAACTCTGAATGTGCCGATAGCGATACCTGCTACAACGGAGCCTGTGTTAACCCATGCTTGGTCGAAGCTCCGTGTGCTGTAAGCGCAGAATGCTACGGCAAAGGCCATCGACCAGAATGTAGATGCCCAGTTGGAACAAATGGAAATCCTTATATTAAATGTCAAGCGGCGGAATGCGAGATAGACACAGATTGCAACGACGACAGCGTATGTGTGCGTGGTGTTTGCCGAAACGCTTGCGCTACTGATAACTCACCATGCGCCAGCAACGCAGAGTGCTTTGCAAGAAACCATGCTGCATCCTGTAGATGCCCATCAAACTTGCCCTTAGGAGATGCATTAACTTATTGCGAGAGAATTTCAGTAGTGGGGGAACCTGAGTGTCGAATGGACAGCGACTGTGGAAGTGGTCAAGCCTGCCTAAGAGACCAATGTCGCGAAGCTTGTGATGAGCTGAAACCTTGTACTGGAACTGCACGATGCTCTGTTTCTGACAGCATTCCGTTCCGCACTCTCATCTGCAGATGTCCAGAAGGTTTCATCCAAGACGAAGAAGGATCATGCAAATCAGCACAACTACCATCCCCAAGTTGTTTAACCGATCAAGACTGTAGTGATCAAGAATCCTGTATCAATAGGATTTGTCGCAATCCATGTAACTGTGGAGATAATGCTGAGTGTTTCGTAAGAGATCATAGACCAGTCTGCTCCTGTCGTGATGGATTTGAAGGAAACCCTTACCGTACATGTCGCGTAGTTGGCTGTAGATCAAACTCAGAGTGTGCGACGGATGAGGCATGTGTAAATAGCAATTGCATCAGCCCATGTCTACTGAACAGCACGTGTGGACCAAACGGCGAATGCTATGTAGACCGAAATCAGCCTCTTTGCCGCTGTAGAAATGGATTCGAAGGCGATGCATACATTGGATGTAATCCTATAGAATGCCGATCTAATGGAGACTGCCCGCAGGATAAACAATGTCGAGCCCACAGATGTATCAACCCATGCCTCACCGGTAATTCGTGTGGTCTAAACGCACAATGCCTAGTAAGAAACCATATACCCGTATGCAAATGTGAACAAGGATTTAGAGGAAGTCCTTACATTGAATGTCGGCCTCAGATCCCGGCAGAATGCTACGTAGACGCTGATTGCCCACCAATGTCGGCGTGTCTTTCCGCTAAATGTGTCAACCCATGTACGGAGCTTCGCCCCTGTTCAACACCTGCACGTTGCGAAGTATCACCAACGTTACCAGTACGAACGATGCTTTGCACATGTCCACCCGGATATTTAAGCAGCGGTGGAGGTGTTTGTCGACCAGCACTACCAATAGCTGAAGCAGCATGTGAAATTGACAACGATTGCACAGCTAATCATGCTTGTATAACATCTGTTTGCATGAATCCTTGTGAGTGTGGACTCAATGCAGATTGCCAAATACGTGAACACAAACCCGTTTGCGCCTGCCGCCCAGGATTTTTCGGAGACGCACGTACCGGTTGTTATGAAATCATCTGCCAATCAGACTCTCAATGTTCTGATGACGAGACATGTATCAATAACAGATGCATACCAGCTTGCTCTGCAGAACCAAATGTATGTGGTCAGTCAGCCGAATGTTATGGCGTATTCCACAGAGCTTCTTGTCGCTGTAAAATAGGAACCGTTGGAAATCCATCAATCGCTTGTCAACCAATAGGTTGCCGTTCAGACTCCGACTGCCCAGTTGATAAAGTTTGTATAAACTCAAAATGTATAGAACCATGCTCACCTTCAACCTGTAATGAGCCGGCAGAATGTAGAGTTTATCATCACGAAGCTCGCTGCATTTGTCCACCTGGTTATCAAAGCACAGAAGATGGGTGCGTCACTACATCGAAACCAGAGTGCAAGTCAGACCTGGATTGCCCGTCAGGAACAGCTTGTTTAACAGCAAGATGTGTTAACCCATGCCTGGAAACCAAACCTTGTGGCATAAATGCTGAGTGTTCGGTTGTCGATTCACACGTAGTCAGAACAATGGTATGTGAATGTATACCCGGATACCAAGGAAATGCCCTCATCGAATGTACACCTCATAAACGTAAGTATAATGACTAAGTGGTACTCAATTTCATAGCTAGTTATGTCCTGTATCAACATAAAAAACATGTCTTGTCGCAGGTCCTATTGCTGAATGTATTCCTGGCCAAGGCGTCGACGCCAATGGCGAATGCGTGCCATGTCGCAGAGAAGAAGGCCGCATTGTTGACGCCCGCGGACGTTGCGTATGTGACATTGAACGTGGATACGCCACGCCACGTGGAGATACGTCACGTGGGGATATCTGCGAACCTATTGGATGCCGAACTGATTCAGAGTGTGATGACCGATCCCGTTGCATCGTTGGCACTTGTATTAATGCTTGCGAAGCTGAGCCCTGTGGAGCCAACGCCGCGTGCGAAGCAGTCGGCCATCGCTCTAATTGCACTTGCATCGCTGGCTACACAGGCAATCCTAAAGTACAGTGCAATGCTACTACACCTGACAGCAATTACCGCACTGATTTCCCACTGCCAGATATGAAGGTAAGTTTTTTTAGCAAAAAGAAAAAATACTATTTCAGTGTAGCTTTTTAGCAATATATTAACGTCACAAAACTAATACACGTATTGGGTTAGTTGATACAACATAATTTATGGTACACAAGAGGAAGTTTTCCGTACTCATCGGTTGTTTGATAAACAAAGTAAAGTAAAAATATCCCGTGACGGCGCTCTAGCCGACTAAGCCATTTCAACATCGCCTCGACTCTGCGAAAGGTATCTTTCCGTGCTTTATACCACGGAACATTTTAAGCGTATTACATCTGTTCATACCACGCCTCTACTTGACGTTGTCATTTGGCAGCGTAGTTTATACAACAATTTGTGCTATCTAACCAAGACCTATCTGCAATTTCAATGCAAGTCAATGACATCACTTCAGTCATAAACAATTTTGCATTGATTTACAACATGAGTCCCATGAAACTTGAAAAACGAATCTTACAAAAAAAAAACAAGCAATAAATTGAATCAATATGTATATTAACTTTCTTATTACTGCTACAATTTCATTCCAGGTTCACTGCTTAGCTGACGGTGTACGAGTAAGCTTGACTATTAAGAACTTTACTGGTGTCCTGTACGTCAAGGGTTATAGCAAGGATGAACGTTGTCGATCAGTGGTGCAAACACCTGAAAGCCATGAAAGTCCGGTTGACTTTACTGTTCATTTCGGTGACTGTGGCTTAGTTCACGTCAACGTGAGTATCGTTATGCTTACCATACATTCTTATTCTAAGTATGTGTGTAAGTGTTAATTAATTTAATTTCTTTTGTAGGGCTTGGCAAGCTTCGTACTGGTAATGCAGAAACATCCAAAACTAGTTACATCAAACGCCAAGGCATTCCACATTAAGTGCATTTATCAGACTGGCGAACAGAACGTGACTTTAGCGTTCAACGTGTCGATGTTAACTACAGCTGGCACTATTGCGAACACCGGACCACCACCAACATGTTCGATGCGCATTGTAACGCGCACTGGAGACGAAGTCAGCTCTGCAGAAATCGGAGAAAACCTCGTGCTACAAGTTGACGTTCGGCCATCGAGTAAGTTCTGCTCATAACACATTCCGTTGCTTCAAGAACAACCATCTAAGAGGCTATGAATAGGTTTATACGCTGTCACTACCGGGATATCAAGTAGGCTATGTCCCAATTCAGGTCTTTGTCTATCTGTACGCCAAGTTTCGTGTAAATCCGTTCAGACGTTATTGCATGATTGAGTAACAAACATCCAAACATCTTCACTAAGTTTCACATTCTTAATATTAGTAGGATATTTGCTTACTAAAAAGAATAATAGTAAAAGGCAGATAACAGAGGCCACATTGTTTAGAGAGTAAAGATAAAATTATGTGTAAATAACTAAAGAGTACCTAACGGTCACACTAAACTTAGGCTATTTTCTTATTATCTTGTAATTTTGTTAACAGGTATTTACGGTGGTTTTGCACGTAGCTGTATAGCAAAGACGAGCGAAATATCAACGAACGTAGAGAATGAATACACAGTAACCGACGCAGATGGGTGTGCGACAGATCCTGCAATCTTCGGCGATTGGGAACGCAGCGAAGACGGCAGCGCACTCCGTGCATCTTTTAACGCGTTCAAATTTCCAAGCAGCGACAATATACGCTTCCAGTGCAACATTCGTGTTTGCTTTGGAAAATGTCAACCGGTAAGTATTTTTCCTCTTGATACCCTACTGTACTTCGCCACAAGATTTTAAAACAAAATTTTGTCTTGCGCAGGTTAATTGTCGCGGTTTCGACGCTTTTGGAAAACGAAGAAAGCGAGATGTCAGCGAACACTCTTTGTCAGTAAACAAAGGGCAATATAGGGAGGAGGTAACAGTAGAGTCGAACCAGATCTTGACACTGGAGCGTCGCGACCCATCTCGTGTGGAGCGACAACGAGACGGCGGCGAAATCACTGCGGCGGGCGTGGGCAGCGGCGGAGATGTCTGCGTGTCGGCCGCCGGGCTGGCGGTGGCGCTGGCGCTCACGGCACTGCTGGCGCTGGTGGCGGTGGCGGCCGCTGTCGCTTGCTGGCTGGTGGCATGGCGCCGGGCGCGCCCGCCCCCCGCGCCCCTGCCGCACCCGCCTGACTTCCCCAACCCCATGTTCCAGCGCTGATCTACGCTAGTCCTACGCTCCGCTCCTCCGCTGGCGCCGGGCGGTGTCGGCTCTTTCTCTCTTACTCATTGTTAGCTTTAATCAGAGCGCGCCGCCGGAGGACCGCCGGGCGAGGGCGCCGCGAGCGCCCCCCTCGCTTGCGCTCGTTGCGCCCTCTTTAATTTATACTTACGATAAATATTTTATATTGTGTCTATATTAATTAACGTGGAATAATCGCCTCCTTCGAAATTTTGTGATATTCATAATGTAACGATCGAAATCACCATAGAGTTATGTAAAATAAATAATGTAGTTAGTAGGTTAAGTGAAAATAATAAAAATAATAAAATAAACAACAGTTTTACAATTTTCAAACACCTAAAAACCTTATCTCAAGGGGTGCCAGGGAGTAGCACTAGCGCCATCGAGGAAAAAAGTCTTATTTATGTGCTTATCGAATTTGCAAAAAGTAAGTATGTGTACAATCTCTCAATTATGTTAATAGTGGTTTTTAGGACTCATGGCCGTGAACTTAAGGCAAAAAACCTAGGACTAGATAGCATTAACGCTAAAACCGGCCGTTTTCGATCGTTTTTCATCGATTTTTTCCCGCTGCCTTTTTCTCCACTACAAATACGGCCCGAAGGCAGCGGCTAACATAGTACATTGACATTCAGCAAAAAGAATGTAAATTCTTTACGTTGAAATAAATTATTGATTTCTCCAATTTTTTAAATGACGAACTTGTATGCATAAGCAGCCTATATACATCCCACTGTAGGGCACAGGCCTTCTCTCAGGCAGAGAACTAACACTTATTTCCTGTTTAACCAGATTCTTACCAGCTATGTTATGTTATAAGGAACTCCTGTGAAAAAAATCATGCGTTTAGATCCACCAACTTAGGTTGTGCGTCATCCGTCAGAAAAAATACATTCGACTCACACAGTTAGCCACTTTTGATTATTTAGTTCCGTTCTTCAGTATCTATCCAATGAACTATATTCAATGCAAGGCTATGGGAACTGAACGATCAAAAGCCCATCAGTAACGAAATCCTACAAAGAAAATGGCTCTAGATCGGTGACTAGGCAATCACCTGGGCCGAGATTCATAAAAAAATATGACAATTCGATGTACATTGCGTAGCAGATTCTTCCCACTTGTTAATCAGTGGGTTAGTAGACTTTCTCGACCATGAATTTATTGTAGTTCGATGAAACAGGACCCTGTCGAGAACTCACGGCAAGAGACGGCAGCCTTCATACAGCCTACAGTGTAGACTTTATACAGTGTCTACAGTGTAGACTGTATGTAAAAAAGATCCTATCTCCGTTGTTTCTAACCGCGTATTTTATTGTTAAAAAATATCACGTCCCATTTTTCTTTTCATTATTAGGTGTCGGCTATATCTTGAATAAAAGCCTACAAGGACTAGATGAAAATGGCATTACTGCTAAAGATAAAATCTGTCGCTTCTCAAAAAAATATAAGTGTACATCAAAAGTACTCCGAATCGTTTTCCTTGACTCAATTCTTCTATTTAAAGAGTAGGATCTAAGATAAACACATATCTGGGATGGAAATTGTCTTGCATAATTTGAAAGACGAATTGTGTCATTATTTCTCGATGCAAGAAGAGAACACTGGGCGAAGGTCGATCATAAATCCGTTTTTAAATGCAGAGATAGATTAGGCACGTTAGGGGATCAACCTAAAAGAAAATTCGCTGGAATAAATTACAGATGGAATGTTGCACTTCGAATTAAAGTCCTTTGATACATTTTGGTTATAAAGAAAATATGAATAGTTGAATACCTACCCAGAATCAACCACAGATGCTTTGAAGTGTTTGATTGCATTTGCCACCTCCTACTTGTGTGAGTTCTTTTGGTCAATGGCCCAAGTAAAAAGCACACAAAGAAATCGTCTAAATTTAGAAAACTATTTAATTTTATGTGTAGAAATTGGTTAACGAAAAACAGACGCAACCGTCTCATTAATGGGAATGGGTCTCATACACAGAGTCTCATATGTTTTTTTTATTTCTACAGGGCGACTTTGAATTCTTTCACTGGATTTTAAGAGGACATTTTAACCATGATTTTAAAACATATGGCGCTAGTTTACAAATGTTAAAACAACAAAAAATTTACGAAAAAAAAATTAAGAATTTTTTTTTCTCACCCAAAATTGCGTTACTTAAGCATAAACAAACAATATCAGGTCAAAAACTAATAAAAATCGCATAAAACGAGGGTCTCATGGTTGGCACTGGCCAATTGGTTTTTTAATTGTTTACACATATAGAACGACAGACTCTTAACAAATTAGAAAATATTTTTCAACGTTATGGTACTTCCTACCAGCCCCCAGGTGGTCACGACCCTCAGGTTGAAAATCACTGCTGTACAGCATAATAATTTATTATTAAACTTTCGGTGCGTGCACCACGCCAAGCAATAGTAGATTTTACAAGTGCACAAAACGAACCATTTTTATCCGAGACTTTTAGCAGCCCGAGCCGAAGGCGGGAGCTGATAGTAATGTCGAGGATAAAATGGTTTTGTGGACGAGTTATAAACTCTGCTTTTCACTTCGATTGCGAGGAAATAAAACAGTAGTATAATTCAGCAAATTGAAGAAATTAATAAACGCACGAAAAAACAAGAGCTGTTTCTCGCCGGTTTATTTTTTTTTATCTTACGACATTAATATTAGGCTTACACTATTAAATTAATTTTGTAATAATAATTTTCTTAAATTAATTAAATAACATACCGTACTTTATTTTAAATTTTAATATCTTTTATGTCTTAAAAAACACATAAGGCAAATAAATACAAATTCTATCTATGAACTTATTATTTTTGTTTTTTTTTTCATCTTCTTATTCTGCTAATAGCAGAATAGGCAAAGGACTGAACTTCTTATTGTGTTTGACTGCATGGCTCATTTTCTTTGCCTTCATACAGATACATTTATGAGCAGATACGTTAATGCACTTGTGCAGAAAATTCTATTTTGTGCAGCCTATATCCAGCACAAATTTCAGAGCATGAGAAGTGAAATTACGCGTCTAGCGAGATTCTATTGCCTAAAGTCGTCAAAATATAAGAAGCCCGTTTTGACAGCTACAAAAACAATAGAATCTAACCTATCTTGAGATCAAAAACATTAAATCGCGATCTGCTCATAATTGATTGCTGAAGACACCGAGTCATTCGACAAGGTTCTTCAGCAATTCCTTTACTATCACAGCTGTCCGCCTGTGGAATGATCTGCCTTTGGTCGTAAGATTTTCACCGTCCCTAACAATATTTAAAAGCAGGGTTCAAAAATATTACTTTGCCTTAGTTTAAGGTTGTTTGTTTTTTTTTTAAATTTATTTATTTTTTCTATCTGGTGAAATATATTCCTAGTAGTATGTAGGTATATTTTTCGTTCATCTCCACCCTTCATATGATAATTTTTATTTAAGTATGTATGTTTATTCTATATTTATCTTTTATTTATGTACCGTTTATGTATATGTATTAAATATATAAATATCTTTCTTAGTATTGAAATATAGCTAGGCAGTTAACATTTTCATAGATTATATATTTCTGTTGCCGCTATAACAAATACTAAAAACCGAATAAAATAAATATTTAAGGGGGGCTCCCATGCAACAAACGTTGTCTAAAGACAGCGCTCGCCATCTAGCGGCCATCTATGTAACCTTCACAGCGTCGAAGTCATGTAGTTAAATGTCAATGTTAAACGCTTCTTGTTGGTTTTTATATATGGCGCTGTCCTCAAATTTGATCTTTGTCTAATGTGTCAACACGTAACCCGTACTAGTTTTAGTTTTCCTGGTTTGTAATGACACTGTTTCATAAAGAAAAACCGACAAAGTGCGAGCCGGGATCGCGCACGAAGGGTCCCGTACCATAATGTACCATTATCTATACATACATAATGGTACGGGACCCTACGTGCGCGAGTCCGACTCGCACTTGGCCGGTTTTTTCTACTATGTAGGTACATATGTCACAAAAAAAAATTGTAAAAGACAAAAGAAATGCACATTTATTGGGGTAACCCTGTAGTATTTTCTTCTTAGCGTGTCGATAGCAAAAGAAATTTTATTAAAAGTCTTTATTAAACAGTTGCGGCCTAGAACCTTGCAATGCTGACTCCTTTTCAGTTACACTCTAAGTCATAAATCATCTGGTCATCCGTTTGGTCCTCCTGAGTGCAGGTATTAGGGCCCGCAGGGCAGTATGAAAGATCGTCCATCGAGTGATACCCTACTCGTTTTCCCGTTTTCTGAATTGAGTTTAATCAGAAGTATTCACTTCAAATTCTCAGTTCTGACACCGGCGGGTAATATCTTTTATCCTAATTGTACCATAAAAGATCAAATAAATAGCCGAATCCCAGGCGCTAGTGAACGTCTAAGTGTAGATCTGTCATTTAAACACCTGCGATCATGAGGTAAATACAAAACATAATATTCTGCAACAAAGATTGTAAATATAGAGGAAGCGCAATAAACAGTAATACGGCCTCTATCGGAGTCGGTAACGCACGCGCACCTCAGGGTTGCCAGATGAGATTTCTCAAATTTCCCCAGATTCAAAACTATTTTTCCCCAAAATGATACCTTTTTTAGAAAAATCCCCCAAACTTAATTTGACGTAATTTACAAATAAATACACCATAAATTCTTACTTTAATTAATTTAATACTGAAAACTTAAGACTATTACACTATTCAAATATATTTAATAATTCCACATCATCGCCAGAGCAGTAAACGTTCTCGGAATTAAACAGTTGTAGTATTTTAGCAGTCGGCTCAAATTGCGAACATCCACCACGGGCTGCTACTCCGTATCTCACTCTCATTATGTGGTCTGCCTTTTTGGTCAGCAGTCTGTTTCTTAGTTTGTTTTTGACCACATTCATGATTGAGAAAGCTCTTTCTACACTCGCATTAGCAAACGGCAAACTCAACATTGACGTGGCTAATTTGTTGTGGCTAGTTCTTTATTTTACTAAAAAACAGCACGGAAACAAGAAAAAACAGACAAGTTAGGTGCCTATTATAAATAGCAAGGCTTGTTTTCGACCACAGACGAACCAATTAGAGATCTATGGTCGACGAACACTGATCTTTTTTTTCTGCGCTGCGTTTCAGTGATAATTTCTTTTTTTTTAAACTAGGTTTTACGGCCCTGGATACAGGCCCTTTTGAGGATAATTTATCTCATTTGTATCCACAGAGTAACGAAAAATCTTACTCAAAAGGCATATCCATTCTGAGTTTGTCGGGCGATCAAAACGTAGGTAGGTAGGTACCCCACTAGACAAGACTTCGTTCGGAAATAGTCAACCCCAAATTTCCCCAATGTCGAAATTTCTTCCCCAAACATTTCCCCACAGAAATCATTTCCCCAAAACTTCTCCAAATACCATATTTTCCCCCAAAATGGGGAAAAAACCCCCAATCTGACAACGCTGGCGCACCTAGCTCCCTCTCTTTCCTGTCCTAATCCCCCCCCCTCCGTCATGAAGCAACTACAGTCGCCAATTGCAGCGATTGTCGGTCCAATCCCCAGCCAGTCAACCGGCCACGCTTCGGCCTTGCACGCGTCCGGTTTGCCGATTTATTCGCCTGTCGCGCGTCGCCAGCGACGCACGCGGCTAAGTCTCCGCGTGATGCCTGTGTGACGTGATATCATGACTAAAGCCCCCAACACATCGGAAGCCGCCGCGCCCAGCGTGGCGGTTAACGTGGACAACTATGAAAACCCTGACGAGGAACGCTCCAAGCTTCTGGACCTGCACACACCGTCGCTGACGATAACGCCATCTGGCAATATGCGCAAGGTGAAGAGCTTCAGCGACACACACAGAATCCGAGATGTAAGTGCCGCTTCTGGAGCAGCGTCTGCGCGCTGCTTACGCCCTTACGAACAAGTGACTCCTTATCCTGAGGGCTCGGAATGTGGTACTAACAACTACGCTCCTTCTGTCCGATCGCTGGCTTCCATTGGGATGGGTTGCACCGACGGACGTAAAATGGTCATTAGACGGGTACCGACCTCGCCTACGGAATTGTTTCATCTTGTACGACCTCCCACGTGAGTATCTCCCTAAACTATATCTACATCGTTTATGCAACCGTAGTCACTTCCACCGTTCCATTATCCAATTCAGTTAAGTGTTTCTCTACCGACTCCTTGTTGCTAGAGAGAGACAAATGCTTATTCTCTGATTACATAGCCAGTTCTAATTTCTGGTTAAATAGCAGGACGCATTATAGCAATTTACAAACTATAACTTCACTTGCTAACAATGGTGGCAAGATCTTTATCCCCTCCATATAAATTCAGCACTCTGCTAGACATATGCATAGGGAACCAACCCGCTTTCTCGTGTAACCCCTCGGTTTCCCTTTAAATTTCACCTTCTTTACTTTCCGGCGGCTTTGGCAAGGTCATCGACCTAAAGAGCTTTGTCAGGATCGTACCTTGGTCTCTGCCTACCTCTCCGGGATACAGGCGTGAGACCTATCAACCTATATATATAAGCAGCCTATATACGTCCCACTGTAGGGCACAGGCCTTCTCTCAGGGAGAGAGTATATTATGTCTTATATATTATTTTTTAAGTTTTCTGACAAAATAAGTGCATTCATATTTATTTATGACATTATTAAGGCCGGCTAGCACCACCCACTAAAATCCATTTAACTTTAAGTTAAATGAAATTTGGACTGATAGTGTATGGCGGAACTGTCAAAATTCTGTTTAACTTAAAGTTAAATGGATTTTAGTCGGTGGTGCAAGCGGACCCTAATTTTTTAAGATTCTTGGCAAACTTCATTCTTAAGACAATATCACGTTCTGACTTCTGTTTTTGTCTGCCAACTGGTCAAACATAGAGATCCAATTATATAAAATTAAGACCTTGCTACACTATACCATATTCTAAGCACCTTTAATTCTGGGCATCGAATTCTGTAATACCTGTGTTGGGACAGATAAATGTAGTAATATTAAACGGGTCTAACCGCGATTATTTATAAACTTTTAATTACCTTACATTCCCGACGTTGCCGAAAACGTATGCGCATCGCGAGTCATTAAAAATACAAATAATTTTAAAAAATCAATTATTATTTCGTGCAAATTGTGGTATACGATACGAATAAGCGCATTCGTGTGACACTTCTGCACGTTTCGCGATATTGAAGTGATTTATTGACTTGTATACAGTGATTTATCACTCGTACCTATCAGACACCATATTACACAAATAGAAATAAGGAGTTGTACACTTAAGTATTAAAGTAAGTACCTACCTACTTAAATAAATGTTAGTTCGTAAAATAAGATAATGTAGACAATCAGTTAAAATACATACACGTTAAAAATTAGAAAATGACGGAAAAAACATATTTTTTCCGATCTGCTGCCGGGCCTACCAGTCTCATATTTCACTTTACAACACAAATCACACTACCTAGTTTTCAAACATAGGTAGTTTGATCGCGATAAAATGTAACTGAATTGAACATAGTCCTTGAATGGTCATTTATTATGAATTTGTCCAGTAATTCTACAATTTGATTGTTAATATATGTGACCCTATACCTGGTACAGATAACTCACATACAAGCTGACGTATGACGACGTATGGCCCGTGACCGTGGCCTAA
This sequence comes from Yponomeuta evonymella, assembly GCA_963969515.1. Classification (NCBI taxonomy): domain Eukaryota; kingdom Metazoa; phylum Arthropoda; class Insecta; order Lepidoptera; family Yponomeutidae; genus Yponomeuta; species Yponomeuta evonymella. The sequence continues at coordinate 11,538,775 of OZ018346.1, forward strand.
ATTCTCTGTCACTTCAATGAAGTGTAGGTACACTTACTAGTAATTAGTGAGAAATAAATGGTTCTTTTCTGACCACTTTAAACACAATTTTTATTAGGCATTCAACGAGTATTTGTCTAGCTTATCTGAAATTTGCTATTCATTATGTTACGAAGGCAAAAGTTTTTCTTTTAAATTGCCGTAGATAGTAGGACGTCTGGATAGGTACACAGGCTTTTAACATTAATACTCGGTACAAATTACTTTATCGTTGACAACCTACTTTAATATACTAACAAGCAAAGAAATAAGTCAATAATCTTCTATACTAATAATAAATCTGTAAGGGTCGGTCATGGAGTAAGTTAGTTTGTTTTCAGAGATATTGTGTTTATAGGCTCAATATATGATACTGAAACTAATTTCACGATTTTTAGAATTTTTTTCTGTATGTGTGTATGTATGTATGTATGTTCCTCCATAACTCTTAAACCAATTATCCGAATTTGATGAAATTTGGTATAAAAACATATATAGACATCTGGGACACAGGATAGGCTATTTAAATTCTAGCTCCAGTTATGATAAGACGTGGCCCCCATACAAATGCTGCTTCGTAAAAATCGAAATGTACGCGAACGGAGTCGCGGGCACAGCTAGTGTTTAATAAAGGCAAATAAGCTCGAAATGTGTCACTGTCACATCAAAAAAATCTTTTGTCTGTACCTACCTAAGCCGTGTCGAGCAAGCAATGACTATATTCATACCTATGCTGGCGCATTTTTTATGTATAAAAATATCTGGGGGCACGGCAGGGCCCCGCCAAGTCGGGCAAAAAAGCGGCACGGCCATACTATCCTTTTCTCAAAGCCCTATAACTTCGTTGTGTATAAAACTAGAAGCCTGAATTTTTAGAAACCAAGCAGGCAATGTAAAAACACGGTATATTTCAAATTTAATTCAATTTGAACCATTAGTTTAAGAATTAAAACGAGTCAAAAGTTGTCACTCACTCACTCACTGACTGACTGACCGATCATCAAAACTCTAAGGTACTTCTAGAAGCTTCAAATTTAGAATACAATTAGTGTACAAGGAAAAACTAAAATATTTTGCAATTTCGGTTCAGTTTTCTAGATACACCAACAAATAACTTTGTAATCACATATAAATATATAGGATTACAAAGTTATATTTGCAGTGAATGAATCAGTGTACGTGTATATGTACAATATATTGGAATAATTTCAAAGGTAACTTGTAAAATGGTCAATGAAAAAAATTAGGACTATCTAGAAAAGAAATGAGACGCCATTAAAAACATAACTTGTAAAAAAAACAAGTCTCGCAACTCAGCTCTTCTACTGTAAAAAGTTGTGAGATTCATGTCCATGAAATACCAAGTCGGTTAATTTATCCAGTCCCTACTTGAGGGTCCTTATGTCTTAAATTATTAGGTAATTAGCTTACCTAACAACATTTTGATAGTGTGCCATATAAAATATTAAAAATCTTTTTTGTTTTAAATAAATAGATTGACTTGGCCATCCAGGGCCGGATTTAGGGGAGGGCAGGCGGGGCTACTGCCCTGGGGCCTCCACAAGGAAAGGGCCCCCACAAAAGGCTAATATGTACTATCATTAAACGCCAATCTTTTATGAGTACTTATAACGTCTGTTTGTTTTTCAAATAAAAAAAAAACTCATCTTGTTCATTGTAGTTTTTTGTTTCGTATTTTTTAGTTGGGAATAATTAGGGGCCTCCGCTCCTTCGTTGCCCTAGGGCCTCCAGACCTCAAAATCCGGCTCTGTGGCCATCGCATGAAAATACAATGTATCTCACAAGTAATTTACAAGTAGTTTAGGAATCGAATCGCAGTTTTTGCGAGCCTTTCCCGAAATTTAGACATTTTTATGAGTTAATTACAAATGTTTAGTTTTCAGATTTTTTCCCCTATTAACACGATATTACTTGCCAAATTTCAAAGTTCTAGGTCAACAGAAAGTAGGTACCCTATAAATTTCGATTCCCTTGAGTGTCGAAATATACGTTTTTTGCGGCATAAACGGCCGTATATTTTTTTACGTTAACTAAGGAGTTTGATTATTTCCCAGCTTTAAGGGACTGTATAGACTTGAGTATATGGTTTTAATTTCAACTTGATACCTCCACGCGTTCCCGACGTAAAGGGTGTTGACAGACAGACAGACGGACGGACGCAAGGACCGACGGACAACAAAGTGATCCTATAAGGGTTCTGTTTTTTCTAACGCTGGAAACGTTTCCTGGTGTCGTGCCTGCGCCATGAACCAAATGACGCTCATGACATGGGAACAACAGCATCCTAAGATCCTTCTTCCTACTATAAAATGAACAATAATGCTGTTCAATTTTTTCTCTGCCTACACTTTTATTGTTTATCAATATATAAACAAAGTAAATACGGTTACCCGCATGGCGAGATATTTTCTGGGAATAAATATAAGCCATCTCCTCTGTAGACTCGGATATTGTATGCTCTCCATAATAAGATTTTGCTTGAGCGATTTCATATCTCTATAAAAAATATGCAGATCTTTTCAAATATGACAAATCGCGTGTAATTTTTTTACATAATACTTATATGACTAATAATAAGGTTATTATATTAGTCAATATAAGTATTATTTAAAAAATAGCAATTTCATTGCGTTAATTTGTACTATTTACCGAGCAGTGTAAAGAAATTAACACTAGTATGCAATTTTTTCCATTTATCTAAAAAAATATTTTTTTTTATTTTCAAACCTCATTATCTCCGAAAGTATATCACTTTCGACAATCTATGAAAGAATATAATCATTTTATTCTTTCATAAATAAATTGTTTAGTAATTAATAATTTTGTATTTTTATTCTCCGTCGATTTCCGCATGTTTCATCACTGGCCGTCAAAATTTTATGTTCCCATAGTGGGGCCCCGATGGGTGACCAACACGAAGTTTAGGAATACCAGGCTCTATACAAAAATCTTAGATGCTCTTTGTACGGAACCCTCGGTGCGCAAGTCCGACTCGCACTTGGCAGTTTTTTTTTTTTAGCTAAATCATATTTTTATTTTTACTTTCCTTATATTCGTAATGAAAAGCACAGTGTTTACCCCTAAAGACTTATTCACTCCCTCGAACTATTGGCCGTCCACCGTAAACCCCGTCTCGGGACTAAATAAGTTACTTTCACCCCTAGGGTAACAATATGCTATTAATAAAACTTGTTTATTATAGTTATGTGGAACCTGGCCAATTGGAAAAACTGAAACTTTGAAAATCTGGTTTCCACAGATTTTTGCTTACCAGCCCTAGTAACCAAGTACAAATAGTAAGAAATAATGTACCTAATAACGCAATTTTTAAAATGTACCATTCCTGAGACACCCCGATTAGAGGTAAAATTACTTCGATACTCTTTCTTTCTCAGCCTGTATGACATTAGGATGGCCCTGACACAGCTCAAGAATAACAAGGCACCAGGAGAGAACGGAATCACATCAGAGCTCCTGAAAGCGGGTGGAGCACCTCTACTTAAAGCCCTTCAGAAGCTCTTCAATTCCGTGGTGCTCGAAGGAAAAACGCCAGAAGCATGGAAGAGAAACGTGGTGACGCTGTTCTTCAAGAAAGGGGATAACTCTCTATTGAAGAACTACCGACCCATCTCGCTTCTGAGCCATGTTTATAAGCTCTTTTCGAGGGTCCTCACGAATCGTCTCGAACGCAGCTTTGATGACTTCCAGCCTCCCGAACAAGCCGGTTTCCGAAAGGGCTTTAGTACCATAGACCACATCCACACGCTGCAGCAAATTATACAGAAGACTGAGGAGTATAATTTGCCATTCTGCTTAGCGTTTGTGGCCTACGAGAAAGCCTTCGATTCGATCGAGACATGGGCAGTGCTCGAGTCTCTCCAGCGTTGCCGTATTGACTATCGGTATATCGAGGTGCTGAAGTGCTTGTAAAACAGCGCCACCATGTCGGTCCAAGTACAGGAGCAGAATTTGTAGGCAATTCCATTGAGAACAGGCGTGAGACAGGGAGACGTTATCTCTCCGAAACTGTTCACGCACGCACTGGAAGATGCCTTTAAGCTTCTGGAATGGCAGGGACGCGGCATCAATATCAATGGCAGTACATCACGCACCTTCGATTTGCCGACGATATAGTAGTCATGACAGAAACGATGGAAGACCTCAGTCGAATTTCCCAACGTGTGGGCCTTAAAATGAACATGGACAAAACGAAGATCATGTCGAACGCCCGTGTTGTGCCCACCCCAATAACGTTGGGGAACTCGACTCTCGAAGTTGTAGACAAATACGTCTACTTAGGACAAACAGTCCAACTAGACCGATCCAACTTCGTGAAAGAGGTCAATCGTCGAATCCAACTTGGCTGGGCAGCATTCGGGAAACTTAGAAAAGTCTTTTAGTCTAATATACCTCAATCGCTCAAGACAAAATTATTCAACCAGTGTGTGTTACCAGTGATTACTTATGGCACTGAAACGTGGTCTCTCAATATGGGCCACATAAGAAGGCTCAAGGTCACGCAACGAGCTATGGAAAGGGCTATGCTCGGAATTTCTACGAGATCGAATCAGAAATGATGAGATCCGTAGACGAACGAAAGGCGTCGACATAGCCCAGCGGATTAGTAAGTTGAAGTGGCAGTGGGCGGGGCAGATATCACGCAGAACTGATGGCCGATGGGGCCGAAAAGTTCTCGAATGGAGACCACATATCGGCAAGCGCAGCGTAGGACGACCAGCCACAAGATGGACAGATGACTTCCTGCCACTCATCCAAGTGGCAGGAAGGCGCTGGATACAGGCCGCTTCCAACCGGTCTTTTTGGAAATCCATGGAGGAGGCCTATGTCCAGCAGTGGACTTCTTGTGGCTGAATGATGACGATGATGACTCTTTCTTTGTTTAGAACTAGCTGTACTGGCGAACTTCGTACCGCACAGAATCCGTTTATACTATACTTGCACAACGCCATTTATTTTTAAAAAATAACGTCCGCTCGCACAACGCCACCTGTTTTAAACTTAAAATAAATATTATCCACTGGAACGCATTACCGGGATATCAACTATCCTATGTCTCAATTCAGGTCTTTGTCTATCTGTACGCGAAGTTTCATGTAAATCCGTTCAGCCGTTATTGCGTGATTGAGTAACATCCAAACCTCCAAACATCTTCACAAACTTTCACATTTATAATATTTTTGACATTCACCATTTTGAATTTAAATCTACCAACCATTAGGCATTGTAATTTCAGGTGTTTTGAGCATCGGGATTTTAACTGTAGATATTTTAATTTTAGATGTTCAAATACGTACAAATTTTGCCATAAAAACCTTTGAAGCTATTATGGATGGAAGGATAAATCCCTTCATAGCGAGCGCATCTGTCGAATCTCCTTTCCAACCATAATACGCGCCGAACCGCATCTTTCTGTATTTTGTTACAAAAGCATTTTTGATTACAAAAAGTATTTTGGTAATTTGTCTTTCTAAAGGCATCAAAAGAGGTGTAAAAAATTCTATGGAATTACCATTTAATACCATCTCTGAACCTAAACTGTATGAAAACGTAAAGTTTCTATGGAGATGTCGATGATGTGTCTTTCCGTATATCAAGTTTATCAAATTAGCAAAAATATTTGAAATTTCAGGACTTTTAGAATTTCATCACCTATTGTGTTTATTCTGTAGAATTCTCTCCACATCCAAGTGGTAGGAAGGCGCTGGATACAGGCCGCTTCCAACCGGTCTTTTTGGAAATCCATGGAGGAGGCCTATGTGCAGCAGTGGACTTCTTGTGGCTGAATGATGATGATGATGTAGAATTCTAAAGGACCCGATCGGGCCACCATAACAATGGTTTTTGATTGTTTTTTTCAATGTCATAATCTAACAGGTTCAAACAGTTAATTATGTTTAAAAATTGAAATATAAAAATTGCATTAGCATACGTGTTAGACACGCATATTAAAGGGGTCTAAGATGTTTTACTTACAATTGATAATAAAAATATCTCTTCACAAGCAACATTTGTCAATGTTTCATTTTACAAACCATTGTTTTGACAATGATATCTAAATACAAAGGTTCATTTCATAAGCAGCCTATATACGTCCCACTGTAGGGCACAGGCCTTCTCTCAGAGACAGAGAGTTATGGGCTTAATCACCACGCGTGCCCACCGCGGATTGGTGATTTCAAGCGCTGAGGTATGTGAATAACTCAGACACGCAGGTTCATTTGACATGCATTAATTTTGAAAATGCATTATTTATTAGTAACTGGATGACCGTATTGTAGCAGTTTTTCATTGCCTGAAAGTACGGATAAAACGAGGTTTTCTAAAAATGAAACCTAGCTAGATCTATTTATCGCCCCCGCATGCTAAATTTCTTGAAAATCTTTAAAGCCGTTTTTACAAGAATTGCTCGTTTAAAGGTATTTTTTTTAGATAGATATGTTTAAAAGACAAACACACATTGTCAACATTTTACAGATAACAAATAATCCATTTTGTAATATCAATTTAATTCGCTTTAAAGTAACCTATAACAAACTAATTTTGTTAATTCAGAACCATTTATTGGTAACAAATAGGGAGCTCCGCTCGCTTCGCTGGACTGGACGCGGTTCGGTCATCGTCGATTTGTAGGTAGTAAACAAGTTGGTCACTGTTCGGCCGTTTTTAAAAATGTAATAAAAATGCATTTTCCGGATGGTCGCGTTTCGTACACTCCTAATATTTAAACATAAATTATTTAATTTCTTTACTCTTGCGGTTCGGCCTAAATTAGGTATTATTTTACAGTGAACCCATTAACCAATTAACTTTTCTATTAGACTTGGCATAGTACCCTTTATACGTGATTGGTACTTATTTCAAATTATAAGGAAACTTACTCATTATTCTCTTAAAACGTGCGGGTCACATAGTTACATCGCCTAAATTACTCACTTATTGTCAAGGCCTATAAATCCTCCATTTTCAGAAGACTTATCTTCTTTTCTTATGCCTTGGTATCATACTATTTACTAGGTTGCGCGGAAGCAAAGTGATAGTCCTAATTTAATTCCAAATAAAATGTACCTTTGGCCTGGGATCTTGGCAAATTCTAATATGCCAAGACAAAGAGTTACAATACCTTAGAGTCATGAACCAATCCAGATTAGCGAAAAATAATGACGCAGTGTTGCGAGCAAGATCACAAGCTTTTTTTTAACCCAGGAGGAACCCAATTACGGGTACCACCGGCTTGGGGGAGCACGGTGGTTATGTCGGACTCCCCGCCCTGAAACGGGCAGTATACCGACTAAAACTCCTGGAGTATTCCTTCACACCGCAAGGGATGGGGCCGCGGGAACGCTTGCGCACACTACCGCAACCCCGTCAGCGAGCGCCCTCGCGGGCACTTCTTCATTGGGGGGGAAGTATTACCTCCCCCCACTCCGCTGAAGGCGCTCCGGAATACAGAGAGCGCCTTCCAGCACGGGACCGGGTCTCCGACGGCGTTGAGGGTGCGAAAGGGGATCGTCCTCTCGCGCACTCTCCGCCGCCTCCTTCTCGTCCATGACGGCCTCGCAGAAGGGCGGGTCCGCCCTAATAGCCGCGGCCAATTCGGCACGCGGCTCCGCCCACGCGGGGCACACGGCGCGCGTGTGCTGCGCCGTGTCCTCCGTCACGTCGCAGTGGTGACACGCCATCGACGGCTCGCGACCCACCAACCGACACAGGTACACACCGAAGCAGCCGTGCCCGGTGAGGACCTGCGCCAGGTAGATCATTGCGCCGTGCTTGCGTTCGGCCCAGTCCCGAAGGATGGGTCGAACGGCGGCCACCACCTCGAGGCCGGCGGTGGGTTGCGCCAGTCTCTCCCACCACTCTCGGAAGAGATCGTCACGGGCTCCCTCTCTCCACCGCACGATCTCCTCGGGAAGCGGCATCCCACCATTGGCGCGAACCTCCGCGCGCAAGATCACAAGCAACCAAACCTACTATTCCCGGGCGAGCATTTTTAACCCCCCCTGCACTCCTCGTGCCCTGTTTTCTGACTTGCGTGAACTGTGTATCTTAAATCAGATTAGTGGAACTTTGTCGATTTAATGCACTTGTGTTAAGAAAACTTAGCTAATGGTCTGTTGCCAAATGACATTATAAAAAAGAATTACTTTATGAGATTTAAGTTTTGCGAAACAGTTTTATATGGAATGTCGAGTTGTGAAATGATAGATTTGCATTACGTTGCTTGTTATATGGAAATTTGTTTAACTGTCGGACATTCGATGGGGACCCATATTAAAGTACACGAGTTACAGGATTTTTTATTTTTACCCAAAACTAATGCACAAGTTAACTTGTACCAATGACTTTATTTTTTTGTGAATTTTAACAATACCACTCGCTAACGGTAAAGGAAAAACATCGCGAGGAAACCTGAGTGTCTGAGGTGTTCACACACCTCCGCGGTGAGCACGCGTGGCAATGAAGCCCATACTTTCTCTCTCTCAGAGAAGGCCTGTGCCCTACGGTGGGACGTAAGTATATAGGCTACATTAAAAAAGATTTTTGTGTTTTCGACGTCCAATGCTTAGTTATTTCTTTGTCTCTTGATAAATTTTCACTCTTTATACAGCGTGTTACGAAATAACGCAAAACCTGAAACCGTTTCTTCAGTATCAATACATTTTCAATAAAGCATTTGAATTGAAATGGTAAATTTTATTTAAAAAATCAAATTTTTTATCAAGCTTGTGGTCATTCTGTATGAATAACAAAATTAAGTTTTATTATCGATACTGAAGAAACAGTTTGCTGATTTTACATAAATTAAATTAATTACGTAATAAAAATCACCTCACTTGTCTCCGCATTTCTTTTGACAATTTATTTTGACAACGCAAGTGCATAATATCGTTCACTGATAATAGTGTAATCCCGGACAAAGCCCAGTGAAATAGACTAGTAAACGCCTATCTTGACCTTCAAGGTAGCCGCTGGAGATAAAGCTGCAGCGCTGCCGTATCTCCGATACAGCGACGATTGATCGCGCCCGAGTCTTATCTCCCGCTGCCACTTGATAATGATTAAAATACGTTTACGTACTTACGAGTTGACACCTAAAGATAAGTAAGATGCATCCAAAATGATCCCATTGTTTTCTAGGTACAATGTTTTCTGCATTGCCGAATGCCGAATTGAGTATGCTTTTGCGTATTCTTTTATTTGTAAAACTAACCGGCAAGTTATAAATTCTTTGCATACCTAGATATTTTGCAAAACGTAATAATAATAACTATAAGTTGGCAAGATTAGCAGAGGACCGGCGAGGTTAGCGTGAAGAGTCTTATGCCCAACAGCGGGCGTCTTTCTTGAGCTGTATAGATAGATAGATAGATAAGAGTTGTTTACAATGGATGGATCTATTTCACGCGCGGGTTAGATAGATGAGTAAAGAGTCCGGGCTTGCTATATAAATATCTATCTATCCAGCCCGAGAGTAAGCCCACTGCTGGGCATAGGCCTCTTCCCTGTCCACCCATCCATTGTAATCCAACCATAAATTTCTATCTGTCTCAGAATCCTGCGAGACAGAATGAAAGTTCTTTAATCCGAGAAGTTAGCCAGATTAATCTATGTATGACACGCTGAAAATCTCATCAAACTAAATACTGATAAATTTTCCAATAGTACCGAGGGATTTTCCTACCTTCACGCCTTAAAAGTTTACGTCATGCATAATCTGCCCATTGTAGATTGTTATCAACGTTTAATCCAAACAAATTTTAATATTATCAGCAAGCAAGGTTGGGCTCGAACTTCTGACGGGTGTTAATTATCTGTGTACGTTGTATGTAAAACTACCTGTAAATTTTAATACCCCTCCTCAGTCAGTGGGTACTAACCTTTTCTACCATGTTACCCATACAAACTATTAGGAAAACAATATTTTCTCTTTCCTCCGATCTTAAATTTTATGTGTGCAAATACAAGTAGCCTATAAATTGCTCATAAAATAAACACAGGGTTGGAAAAGTTTTTTCAGTGCGAGAAAGCCACGTGACGCTAATCGGTTATTTTATTATTTTACCTTTACATATTATTGCCAGTCTTGGAAGCAATTAAGGTTGTGAACATTTATCTATGCAGATGATGTAGCTGTCTGCACAAATGGCTAGGTCTCACTACAATATACGCACCTCGAATGGAAATATACCAATTGGCGAAATGCGGCCTAGTGCTAAGTGTTGCTAAGACCCTGACTTGCAACAATCCAGACTCAAGTGATGATCCAATTTCCATCGACGACCAAGAAGTCTATGAGTGCCTACAATAGAAGTACCTAAGTGGTTGGTGGGATACACAATTCTGATGCATTGTGCCTCCAACATTTTGCAGAGTGGTTTAATATGATAAATATAGAACTCTTCCGGGCCGCAATTTCAGGAGAGAAAGTACTACAATTATAGCCGACCTTCGATAGGAGATAGCACCAAAAAAGAAGCAGCTGCATGGTATAAACGGCGAGAAGTCACTAGAACGACCTGCTACAGGAAGATGGCCATTATGTTGAAAGACACATCCACAAGTCGATCATACTACCAGTCAATATACGGTAGTGCGACGTAGGAGGTAACCAAGATTCAAATCAGAGCCCTCTAAACAGCCGAAACGAAGATCCTGTGGTAGATATGGTCAAAACATCCAAAAATAACATGCCTAAAATGCCTATAATTATGATGTTGAATAACAATGAAAGGTCGAACAGAATGCAGAGCCCCATAATTGAGTCCATGAATAGGGTGAAGGGAAGAGAGAGAAAACCAGGAAAGCTGAACCTACCACCATGTGGGACTAAATCTGGGAAGAGCTCTTTTGCCATATGATAGGTCATTGATTGTCAGCATAATTTATCCTCGTAGAATAGCTGTTTTACCCCGCGGGAGTAATTAATCACAAAACACAGCTCAACGTTCTCTGAGTCCGTAACATCCACAAATCTCAATTAAGCGTGTTGCTAATGTTATTAATAATGCATCACGCCAAGCATTATGTAGTTTTGGTTTTTTGATATGTTATTAGGACGACCTAGAGTAATGTTAACTCAAACTTGCAGCTATATATTAAAAAAAAACTGACCAAGTTTTCAGTTCTTGCCAATAGCAAGTTCTACAATTGCAAATTGGTAGCACTTATCAAGCGCGTCTGTAGCTATACGACCAGAAATTATTTGCATCTTCCAAGAAAGCTAGGTAGCGCGCGATGTGATTATAAAACGCGCGTCGATGGCGTTTGAAAAGTCGTCGTATTCATAGGCCTTTCTGGGAACTGGTTTAAAAGTAGTAATTAAATAAAATAATAAGTAAGCAAATATAGTGCACTTTTAAGTGTAAATAATGATATTGGATTCGTTCATACAGAATTTTTTTCCTCCATCTACTTTATTAACTTCAAACATAGCTTATTCAATAACTTCAGGTACCTAAACGTTTAAAAATATTAAGCATTTCGGGTTTTTTTTTTTATTTTACATATCAACACATCGTCACTATGCTAGGAAGGTGTTTAGATTGTTAGATGAGATGAGTAAACAGCTCTTGTCACTTAATTTTATACCCAACATATAACTCACTATCTCAAACGTTTAATGATATCACTTTTTACAAATATTTGCATTTTACACATACACCAAAGAACTATTTATCGCTACAAACTTTCTCCGTATTACGTACAGGCAGCGACATCTGACCGAAGCAACTGTAAAGAGGCTCGAAATTTCGCCCATGCCTGCACTTCCCCATTAGCTTAGTTGGGAGAGCGCTGGCACGGTTAGCCAGAGGTCGCGGGTTCAAGTCCCGGCATGGGTGGAATGTTTAGCTTCTTAAAAGGTTTTCAAAATATTTTCGAGTTCCGCCGTTTTACGTGAATCCCGTACAAAAATACCCACTAACAGGCATACATAGTTTGTTTTCGCGTTTTAAATTTCTCTTGCTCTTTAACTGTCGGTTTCTATAGCAATAACTGGTACAAATTCAAAATTCAAAAGTGTTTTATTCAAAGTAGCACAGAAACTGCGACTTAATGAACGTTACAAGTTAAAGTAGGTGTCCATTTCAAAATCTAGATTATTTTAGAGAAAAATTTGTCAAAAAAGACTCCAAACTTCGACTTTTCAAAGTCCTTAATTAACAGAGTTTACATAATTATATACTTTGTTGCACTTATCCGTGCTGAGGACAATTTTAAAAACCTATTTAGAGGATAAAAATTCCGCCCATGCCGCGACTTGAACCCAGGCACGGTTAGCCAGAGGTCGTAGGTTCAAGTCCCGAACCCGTCTAAATAGGTTTTTGGAGTTTACATAAGGCTGTAATTCCAGACATCATTGTCATCTAAATAATCTTAAATTTTATAAGCCCTTTTGGTACAAAGTGTGCTTTACACATTTTTTGAACCGTGTGAACCGTGTACATAAAGGATGTACAGATCCAATCAAGCGGCGATTTTCCTCACGATGTTTTCCTTCATACTGCTACTAGAAATCCCCAAATCGATTTTACCGACATTTCGGCAGCATTTCTGTGCTACCTCAAGTTATGATTAGACCTATGTCGTGAGCACCGAAATCATTATATAACTTAAATAATGGATTACATTGTTCAAAAATAAACACAACCACATTTTTTCAGTACGATACAACGCAAAAAGCGTTGCACTAATCTGTAATTATTTTACTGCTAATCGTAATATGTATTGATTGCCAGATTTACCAGCTAAGCTTCATTACACTCACAGACTGCTGCTACTTACTTACCCTCAGGTTCAGAAACTAAGTCGGAGATCAGGATCTAGTCACAGTATTAAAACTTCTTTTAATAAAAACCAGACTTCAAGAAAAACACGTACTAAAATGAAGAGTTCGATGATTATCTCGTGGATCTCATCAACAGATCTTGACCAAATTTATATAGGACCACCCTTTCGAACAAAAAAAAGAATTAATGAAATCGGGAAACGTGATAAAAATTATCGCTGAACATACATAAAAAATATGTAGAGACTAGTTTACATTTTCTTCCTTTTAGGGTTCCATAGTCCGACAAGGAACCCTTATAGTTTCGCCATCTCCGTCTGTCTGTCTCTCTGTCTGGCCGGTCCAACTGTTGTTCGTCGGACGTTATATTTATGGTATGTCATGTGAAACATTTTGCTTGCGCGATGCAGGAATGTTGGAGTTTATAGTGCGCGTGCAGAATTGACATGTGCTCGCAACAAAAGCAATGTATCGAACGAATGTGGGTGAAAGAACCGCTAAGGCGGTCCCTGGCGGACATACTTCGACCTTTTTTGAAGTCTATTAAAATGTGTGAATATCGGCAGACCCCCGGACGAGGACACCGGCTCCCACGAGAGCGACTGCGACGAGGATGAGGAGGACGCGGAAACGGTGCACCTCAAGCCGCGGAGGCCATTTTGGGCGAACAAGATACAGTTCGTGCTGGCTTGCGTCGGATACTCCGTCGGCCTCGGCAACGTATGGCGATTTCCCTACCTTTGCTATAAAAGCGGTGGAGGTGAGTCTTGTCACTTGGTGAATTTAATGAACGACTAGCTTTTAAAAGTAGCTTAGAGTAGAATATTCTAGCGCTTTTGTTTTCAGATTGCTTTTCCAAATTTTTGGGAATGCGTTGCACGACCAAGATGCGATTTAGGCACCTCGCGCACTAGACGGCCACGACCACGACCAGTGGCCGTAACGACCAGATTAAAGAAAGTCGTGCCGGCCCGGTGTGCAGCCAGTTGGCCGTTGCGGCTAAGTGCGCGACGTTCATATTGGTTCCTTAAAGGTAGACTTCCGTGCATCGCGGCCGATCGCAGCCGCGCGCGATAGATCGCGTGCGAAGGAAACAGCGCCATAGTCATTGTATGAAAATGTATTAATCTGGTCGTTGCGGCCACTGGTCGTGGTCGTGGCCGTCTAGTGCGCAAGGTGCCTTACAGTCATCGACCTTCAAACCTTGTGTCCGACTAAAAACCTACTTTCCTAAAAAAATTGTTAGAGTTAGACAATAGTTTTCCAACGTTTGGAAAGAAGGCTACTGTGAAATGATTTTGCTAACTAAGAATTTGCTTTCATTTCATTTTGTGGTATGGCGATACAAATTGCTCCTAATAGCTCATTTGTTGACACAAATAAGTTTCTTCCTTACCTAGATCTTCACTCTACGCTAGGCCCTACGAATAAAACTATCAATTTCTGTGCCACATTTGATGTTTAATTATCAAAATTATACGAATATGTAATTTGTTTATTTGTGAAAATTTTGGATCGAGTTCCCCAATAATCCAAGGCTGTTCTTACGTGGAACATGCTGTCTCGCTCGCACAATTTAACATTTTTAGTGATTGTTTTAAAACGATAAAAACCTTTGATAAAAGTGATCTGAGGATTTGATAGATATTAAAACTGCGGACATTCAACACATTGTACCTAGTTTCTTTTTGAGACTGTGGGAAGACCGCTGCATGAATGCACCAGAACCTGACCTACAATCTTAAACATCAAGCTTAAAATCTATGCTAACTGATTAAAACAATTACAAATGCTATTCTGATCAATTCACATTTAAGACGTTTTCATAAATAATAATTATACGGATTTCTTCTAACACTTGCCTTGGCGAAACTTTGATGATTAGGTGGCTCATCTCACAATGTCACACAATATTATATCAGTGAGTAGACTCGAAAGCCAAGACCAATCAATGTTAATGAAGTCTAAATATATGTTAAGTGCTCAGCGTAAACTCAGGCACTAATACAACAAAAGGAGCGTGATCGTAATGGCATTGCATTAATGAATATCGAGGGTAGCGCCTGATGTGTAAATTAAGTATAGTAAAATCTGGCAGACGACAAGACATGCTGCAGCAGTTTGATATACTTTGCAAAAAGCACTATTAACGATGTTTTTGTTAGTTACTTTACTATACTATATTCTTTATTGCAAATTATAAATTAATTACATAGCATTGTTAAAAGGCGAACTTATCTCTAAGAGAGTTCTCTTCCAGCCAAACTTAGAACAGGGTAATTAAACTGAGATAACTTTATTAAGAAGTTGAGATATAATAAATACTTCAGTCACACTTTTTAAAACACTAGCTGTGCCCGTGACTACGTTCGCGTTGGATTAGTATATGAAGTGCTCTTACCCCTTAATCAAGGCCATCTCCGTCTATCTATCTCTGTTCTAAATGTCTTCCTTTGAGGCCTTTTCGCGGTTGTGTTATATTTACTATTCTATTATCCTACCCACCACGCCGTCTCCCGTCGGCGCAGCTTGTCGCCCACTTAAACTCATTACAGCATAGGTACCTAGTACGAAAGTGTGAGTCACGGGTTTTGTGGCGCTAAAACGTAAGAATTTGACAATAAATAAACAGAAGAGACGTGCTTATAACATGCTGCTGTTGCGGAGTCTTCCTTCAGACTATGGAGCAACTCTCTGTGTTTCCCTTGTGCGCCCATGCGATGTTACCACCCATCAGTGACGGAAGGTGGAATTATGATGAAGGGAAGCCGGTCAAAAAACTCATAGAGTGGATGCAAGCGTCAATTCTACGAATTCTTGACGTGCTCCCTAGAAGATAAGGCCCCACTTTCACCATACAAAAAAACGCTAATGATTTGATGATAGTTTAAAAAGGCTCTTTGACGTGCGCAGAATCTTCACATGCATGCTTGTTAGTAGGTACTAGGTTAGGTAAGTAAAAAAACGTAAAAAAAGCAAACAAAAATGAAAAATTAGTTATTTTCGTATCGAACCACGCCGGCACAGCCCTAGTATCACGTAAGTTTTCAAGACGACTTCAAAGTGACAAAATATGTATGTATTTCACAGTTCGAAGTAGGCTTTAGTCAGACAACTCCATTCAGTGGGTGACTTACGTGGTCGCACCCCAGATCCACAACCAAACTACAATTTTGAATGATTCAGCCCAAATAAAGAAAAAATGCGCAAAACGATCGTTAAACCGTTTTTGGCAAAAAAATTCTTCATTCTTCTACTTATCCGTGGAGTAACAAGCTTGTGACAATAATGTGCTTTTCAGTCTGAATCAGTTTTTTTCCTAAATCCGTAAAATCCGAGCTGCTCCAAACGAGTTAGAGACGGAAAATAATAAACACCCGTCACCATGTATATTTGTCGTTAAAAGATGTATGGAAATGTTTTAAAAATCCAATTTTCCTCTTGCAATCAACAGTCATGTTTGGAAGAGCAGGGCCTAATTGAATGACATGCTTTTACTTTCTAAAACTAAGATTGGAAAACGAAGTTTGACCGAGCAAACAGTAATTAACGCTACATTGACTAAGAAAACTCAGCGCAACGAACAAATATGAGGGACAAACGCAGAGAAATAAAGAATAAACAAGTGACAATATCAATTAGCCACCGCAGCAACGAAAACCACATAAAAACGATTATTTTTTTTTTACAAACATCCACACAAACAACAATCCATCACAGCACGTACTATTTTTTTTACTTCCGAATACCCTAGGTAGTTACGAATTTATTCCCGACAAAACAATACGCTGCTATTAAAAAACAGTCTAATTGGCGATGCATTTTCTTATTGCAATGCTGAAATTAAACTTTGCATCTTTATAACATCGATCGCGCCCAAGCGATAAAACCGATCGCGCCTGCCTCGCTTTCTCATACGGCAATAAAAGGAAGCCGGGACGGCGCAGTTTACCTCGGCCACTTTCGGGCGTGATGAAGGCGAGCGAGACAGAGCATTATTCGTGGGAGCGCGAGCAAGACAGAGCATTATTGTATAAAAAGGCTACTATGCCGTTAGCATTCCCGGTTGTTTCAATCAAATGTATGGAGAAGTCGGAGTGCCTGACATTGAGTGTAGTAAATTTGGATTTGGTGGGAGTCGGATTTCTAAAAGGGAAGCCGGTGGAAATCGGCTTATATGGACCCTTCGCCCCTGCTACCCATACTGGTGGAATAGACTGCTCAATATAACACAGGGACTTGTCATTTGGATCTGTTTGCGAAATATTGCCAAACGCAGCGCAGGACCTTCACCAGGTCACTGTACCGAGGATGTAAGGCAGGTTGTTGGTAGCGGCTGGACGCGGATGGTCGATAACAGAAAGATGTGGCGTGCAAGCGTAGGTATGCCCAACATGAATATTAACGCTGGAATGATAGATTAGATTGGACTGAGCCACCCGAACATATTTAATCCAAACTTCGCTTTTTCTTAAAAATGTAGGTACTTATGCACTCTAGCACAATCATACATAGTTCTGCATAAATTTGCGTCAAAGACGAAAAATGTTTTAATATTTTCGATTGTTTATGTAGGCACACAAATTAGATTTTTTTAAACTATACACATACACAAATTAGATTTTAAAAACCTACTTAGAGGCTAAAAATTCCACCCATGCCGGGACTTGAACCCGCGACCTCTGGCTCACCGTGCCAGCGCTTTCCCAACTGAGCTAATGGAATCGATGAAATTTCGAGCCTCCTAACTGCAAAGTGTGTACCTACAGTCGAAAACCTTTGCCTACCCATACAACAACGTTTAAAAAAACCGCAGTTGATTCTAAATAATCAATTTCATAGTTAGGTACTTTTATTGAAATCGGAAGTTAAACATAATAATTTATTTAGCCTTCATAATAAAAGGAGAATGATCAATTTACTATAGGAATTAGTCTATTTTTGCGTCTTCTTGCGCATTGATGAAACCAACGGTAAACTATGAGAAATTAGCTCTGGATTATGCAGGAAAAATATTATGAAGATATTAGATGGGAGTTTCGAGAAATCTTAATTTTGAGCCGATGTTTTGAGGTTATGACAACTTTGGTGGTTTGGTATTATTTTGGGTTGGCATTGGCACCTAGTCAGTTTGAATTATAAACATAGGTCATTATTAGGTAGGTATGGTTAGTTAGTGCTAAGTAATAATTCTGTATAAAATACAACATATATATGACTATATCGCTGCAAAAAGTCGCAGTGTTTAAGGAGCTTCATGGGGGACATAAAGAAAATTTCTGATAAATAAGCATAAATAGTCTTAGGTCCTGCGCACAATTGAGACAAGACTATCCTAAGCCCACAATGGCGGTTTATTTTAGTTATTTATTTCACATATTGTTCATACATCATTATCATTATCATTTCAGCCATTGGACGTCCACTGCTGGACAAAAGCCTCCCTCAACGATTTCCAGAAGGGCCGATTGGATTGTTCATACACATGGTTATTTTAACAATAAACTACACTAATTAAACATTATAAAATCCACTGGAATCAATTTGCAAAAATAAAGCGTAATAAAACCGCTCGTTTGAATTCCCGTCAAAAACTCCCCGTTTGCAGTTTGCACTATCGCATTTTATGTATGTACACGATTTGCGATTTTTACAATAATGTAATCTAATCTGTGTTTGTAATCTGTATTGACTGACTGAAGTTTCTAGTTATACAATCAATATAGATATTTTTTAATTATTACTTTTAAACCCTGATTCTTTTAATTTATCAAATAGAGCTATGAAATCATTTTTCAAAAGAAACATTTTGAGGTATAAATGCTTAAAGCGCAACATAGACTGTTTTTGATCATCCTCCGCTAAATTAGCCATTATTTTTTGTAATGATTTGTTGACCAGGGGAGATACGGGTCTGAAGTCATAAAATTAACAGATATACTTAAAAAGAAACTATATCGTCTCGCAAGTGCCCGCAGTTGCACGTTATCAGGTTCCCATAGCAACCGATGGACTCGGTTAGTACCTCATGTTTACTATGACTATTCACTGTATCTACATTGCAAAGTCGATTGATGCCCAGCATTGAACTGTCATAATAAACTACAAGCTGCAGTGTTATGAAGCTCGGCCCTGTAAGAGATCATCGAGTATTGGTTTTTCTAGAGTGCCGAATACAATTAACCAGATTTCGAAGATATGTAGTGATTTTCTCGCCCCCTGTGGACTTAAGCGTAATGTTATATAGCCTATATGTTAAATGGGAATGTAAGCAATAATCATGGTAAATGTTATTCAATTCCCTTCAGTGGTTTTTGCGTGATGCGCGCACAATGAAACAGAATGAGGCAAACATATGTCATCATCATCAGCCACTTGACGCCCACTGCAGGGCACAGGCCTCCCTCGTGGTTTTCATAACCATGAGGGGTTTTGCCATAATCGCCACGCTTGGCAGGCGGATTGGCGATCGCATTATGCGGTTGGAATCTCAGGAAGACGCTGCTGCCCTTCTACGACATCCACGGAAGGAAATGGAGTGACGCTATTCTTAATCCGGCGCCACACGGAACATAATTATGTCAGACAGAGACAAAATTTACGGATTTATTATAATGTATAAATTTACGTATATATATGTATAATTATATACATAGACGTGGCCAAATGTAGGTATTTATCATCGTCACCTTAGCCAATTTTCTGCGGAAAAACGTTAAGTTATCATAAAGTACCTAAGTAGGTATCTATTATTAGTCAGCGCCTTATCAATGGGAAATGATAACAACCGTTAAATACTGTGTAAATAAGCAATCGGCAGGTCGTGAGGTAGAATGTTTACTGTCACAGAGCGCTAACAGGTGGCGAGGCTTGTCACACACACGACACTCTGCAATACCAATACTCTACATCAACCGCTAACTGCACAACAATGCCTGTGCAAATTAGATCTGATTCCTTCTGTAAACTAATACCTTCTTAGTTGACTGACGCTGCGTGTCACCGGTGTTAATTTATAGATGGATATATAATTTACCCACCCGCCGCGCCCGTCGCCCGTTTACCTATAGGAGTAGGCAGAGACATAAAAACTTTGACAGACGGGTAAGATTCTCAAGAACATGAAGAGGCAATCTAATTTATTGACTATATGTCAATTGTCAAGAAAGACATTTGGAGAGGATGGAGGAGGAAAGATTGACGAAACAAATATATCGAGCCAACGTGGGTGGAAGGGCCGATAAGGGACGACCCAGGCGGACATACTTCGACCAAATAGGGGCTTGCAGCAAAAGGCAAGATAGAAAGGTTTCGGTACCGTGCGTGCATGCAACGGCTAATGAATGTTGAGGAAGCGAAAGTGATCTGTCAGGATCGTGGCAAGTGGTAGTCCCTGGTCTCTGCCTACCCCTCTGGGATACAGGCGTGAGTTTATGTATGTGTTTATGTATGTCAAGAAAGTAAGCGCAAAGAGATTTACAAAACAATCCCTCAAATAATATACTTAAATGTTAGTTTTTGACAAACAAGTCGGATGCAACAGAGCCCTGATGGCAGTGAGTGATAACAGTAATTATCACCAGTGACTGTTGTTGATTACTTCAAAATAACGAATTAATTCGTAACACTTTAAATCCAGTTATGAGTACTAGCTTTGCACTCGTCACTGATAATAAACGCTATTGACCTCAAGGATAAAACAAAGTTGTTTACAGGCAAAATATTGCATGCTGGGGAGACGCGATAAGCTGTCTATTGCTAGTAAATGGGGTCCAAATTATCCTGTTAGTGAATTACCTACTAGGTTAATTAAGCTATTGCCTGCGGGTCAATTCGTTCATAATCAAGGATGATTTTGCTCCGCTAGCAGACGACGTACGTTGACTATATGGATTATATTTTATCATTCAAATAGATACAAAATACTATAGAAGGCTCTCACATATTTCCTAGCACTGTAAATACTAAAACGCCGAGAGGTTCGTACTGCGTATTAAATAGTTCACATAACGCTTGTAGTAGGTACTATTGTTAAGTCTTGGCGACCTGATTATTTTTTCCAAATATTATGCAAGCAGATATGTACTCTATAACATGAAACCCGAGACAAAATGTTGATAAAACCACTTAACAATTTTTTACCTTCTCACTAAAGAAATCTGTATTGATAACGGGTTTTGACTAACATAAAAACCGGCCAAGTAAGTCTCGGGCCACGTGCAATGTAGGGTCCCGTAGAAAGAGTGGGGTTTACCTGCTTTACAGAACTAACAACTTCATCAACGTAATTTTCAACGGATTTTGTACGAAGTTTTCCTTTTATAAGTTGGCCGCCTATTACTCGTTAACT
This sequence comes from Yponomeuta evonymella, assembly GCA_963969515.1. Lineage (NCBI taxonomy): Eukaryota > Metazoa > Arthropoda > Insecta > Lepidoptera > Yponomeutidae > Yponomeuta > Yponomeuta evonymella. The sequence continues at coordinate 11,559,972 of OZ018346.1, forward strand.
TGTAAAGCCTACTTAGCCGTGATAGTTTTCTTTTTAAGTACATTGTATGTACTAACATGATTTTTTCCACGTTTCTACAATCAACCGTTTAGCCAGAAGAGGGGGGGACGCCCTACTCGGACAAAAAATTGCGCTTTAAAGCTTAATATTTCGTAAACGGAAGCCTTAATCAAAAAATGATCTTTCTACACCCACACTATTTACTCGACTAACGATACCCCACACTATGGTGTAGGCGAGAAAAAAACTGCAACCCTAATTTAGGTGTAGGGGAGGTACGCCAAAAACAATTTTTTAAGATTTTATTCTACCGTTTTGATGGCGTGATTAATATGTACGTCTATTTCAGCTTTCTCGTACTAATCGTCTCCTCGCTAGGTCGCGGACAGACAGACGAACAAACAGACGGACGGACATGACGAAACTATAAGGGTTCCTTGTCGACTACGGAACCCTAAAAACTTAGGACTTTCACATAAATTTTATATAGTTTATACAACGTCTAATGACAAATTCCCACTACAATAGATAAGTGAAATGACCACTCAGACGTTGTAGTGCCTATTTTAAACTATCATAAAATTATGTATAGGTAAATTCCGATAAATTATTTTCTATGCGTGCAAGTGAACGTACAATTAATACTTATTTTAGGATAATTTCTTGTTTCAGGCGCTTTTCTGATTCCTTACTTCATAATACTCGTTGTATGCGGCGTACCGATGCTTTTCATGGAACTGGCTATAGGACAATATACAGCACATGGACCAATCGGTGCTCTCTCTCAAATATGCCCCCTTTTCAAAGGTACTATTTCAATAAATGCAATTCTTTGCACTGACGTATTTTGCAGTTTCGTCTTTACTCGTTGTTTGTTCCAGGAGCCGGATTAGCAAGCGTGGTGATCTCATTTCTTATGTCCACGTACTACGCTGTAATTATAGCATGGGCCATTTACTATTTCTTTACCTCCTTCAAATCGGAAGTGCCATGGGCTAGTTGCTCCAACCGCTGGAACACGGCCCAATGCTGGGTTCCGTACCACAACCACACCAGACCAAATGGGTCACAGACTCCTACTGAACAATTCTTTGAGTAAGTTTGAATACCAACTGTTACAATTTTTTCTGTGTAAAGTTTGAGAAAATTATTGTAATTTTTTTATACCTTTCCAGGAAAAAGGTTTTAAGTATGAGCGATGGAATTGAATTTCCAGGTGGCATGCGGTGGGAACTGGCCGCATGTTTGATATGCGCTTGGGTTTTAGTCTACTTTGCCTTGTGGAAAAGCATAAAATCATCAGCAAAAGTTCGTTACATAACTACAACCCTACCATTCCTACTGATATTGGTCTTCCTCGGTCGCTCCTTAACTCTAGACGGAGCAGACGTCGGTCTCCGGTTCTTTTTTAAACCGAATTGGGAATTATTAAAACAATCTAGACCTTGGGTAAACGCAGCATCTCAGATCTTCAATTCGATCGGCATAGCATTTGGATCAATGATAATGTTCGCATCATACAACCGATTCGACAACAACTTACTGCATGACACTTTGTCCGTTTCACTGGTCAACGCAGTGACGAGCCTCATCGTCGGCATCTTTACATTTGCCACAATTGGAAACATCGCTTTTGAGCAAAATACTTCGGTTAAGGATGTAATTGCAGATAGTAAGTAAAGCGTTATTAAATTACCCACTATGACTGCTTAATTATTGAATTTCAAAAGGAATTTTCTTCTAGGTCCAGGATTGCTGTTTGTGGTATACCCACAGGCCATTGCGAAAATGCCAGCTTCGCAGTTGTGGGCTGTGCTATTTTTCTTTATGTTCCTTTGTCTAGGACTCAATAGTCAGGTAAATATAAATGTCTACGAAATTGACCAGAGTGTAACAAGATAATCTTATTTTCCTATTTTCCTGTTTCAGTTTGCCATTGTTGAGGTCGTGGTGACGTCAATCCAAGACGGTTTTCCGGATATGATCAGGAAGAAACTCGTTTACCATGAATTATTGGTACTGCTGGTGTGCGTTGTTTCGTTCTTGTTCGGGTTACCGCACATCGTGCACAGCGGCATTTACGTGTTCCAGCTCATGGATTACTACGCCGCTTCACTGAGCATTACCTATTTAGCCTTTTTTGAAGTAGTGGCGATAGCGTGGTTCTACGGCGTCGGAAGACTCTCACGAAATATTAAACAGATGACAGGTGAGGTCATGGTATTCACAACAGAGTACATGCAAAGTAAATAATCATGTATTCGTTTTATAAGTATAGTATAGGGTTAGTTCAATTTAATTCTGCTTTATGGGCTCACTGCACTGATTGTCCAGAACAATTTCGCCAATGTCACGTGTTAGGCAAGACTACCTATATAGCCAATCACAAGCGAACAAGGCTCGGTCAGAATTTTGAAGCAATCGGAACTGTCGTCGGAGGGTTATGGAAAGCTTAGTGTTTTAGGCTGTTTGTTTTTAAACTATAGTTTGATATTGCTGTCTAAAAGGAATTTAGGTACCTATAATATATACAATAGGGGGATTTACCTATAATTTAGCTGGGAGAGGATAAGTTTAAGATTAGTAGGTCGGACAATTTGATCAGGGACGACGTCCAAATAAGATTGGAACAATTAAGAGGTATTGGGGTAACCTCAAAAATGCGCAATTCTTGAAAACCCCCAATTTGATTTGTGTTTTACAAATTTTTCTATGATTTTTTTAACAGATAACTTGATACGTCCTACGTATGGGAATGCCCATTCTATTTTTAAGCATTGCTGACATCGAATTATCGGTGTTAAACATTATCTATCAGCAGCGCTATCGCAAAGCAGAAAAACCGCAAAAAACAATATTGGAAAACAGTAAATTTAAAAAACAAAATTTAAAAGTTGTCGAAGACCAACGTTGTTGTTTGGGTCCAGGTCAAGTGATTGTATTGTGTGGAAGTTATTATTATTAATATTATTATTACATACATACATAAACTCACGCATGTATCCGACAGGGGTAGGCAGAGACCAGGGACTGCCACTTGCCACGATCCTGCCGGGTCACTTTCACTTTTCGCACGCACGCACGCCGGTTTCTAATACCTACTTTTTATCTTGCGCTTTGCTAATACCACCCCTATTTGGTCGAAGTATGTCCGCCTGGGTCGTCCCTTACCAGCCCTTCCACCCACATTCCCTCGATATATTTTTTTCATATAATTATTTCATTTTATATAATTCTTACATAATTATGTAAATTCTCATAGGTAATTATCTAACATAATGCCTGAAACACTCCATGTGCTTCAGGAATTACGCATTTTTGGGGTACCTAAACGTGTATAAGGAAAACAGATCATAACTATTTCGCTTAGTCACTTGATGATGGCGATTTCGAATGCTGTAAAATGTGAATTACTACAGAAAAATAGCTTTTTACACGCAGTAGGTAGGTACTGTGATATACTGAACATACGCCACAGCAAATAAAAAAAAATCTTAACCCAATTTCTTGCCTCCCACGTTTGAAAAAACGTCGCCCCAGTGTGAGCCAATACTTCCCAACTGTTTTCCACTAATTGCCTCTAGCTATGACATAGTTCCAACGAGCAAAATGATGAAATTTTCGGCCACGTCCATTCGACGCACGTAATTGTTTTGTTAGAGGTTCCTCAACTATGTCAACAACTTCCGCAGTAGCTCGAAACAATAAGCTTGTAAATCCGTTTTTATGGATCATTATCTTCTATTCCCTATGTGCTTATTCATGTCATGAGTAGATTAGATTAGATAACACACCAGAAAACAAAATACATTAAAAGCCTATTGCAAGCAAATAATAATTAATTAAATTAAATAAAAAGCACCCGAAACCGGCGTGCCTGCATGCCACGACTAATGAATGTCGAGGAAGCGAAAGTGATCTGTCAGGATCGTGGCAAGTGGCAGTCCCTGGTCTCTGCCTACCCCTCTGGGATACAGGCGTGAGTTGTGTGTATGTACGTAATAATAAATAATATAACCTAATCAAAGAAATCGCTCCGAGCCACATCCAGCCCAAAAGTCTCCATGATACTGGCCGCATTGCCCCGCCGCCGCACAGCGAGGGAAATCCTTTGGCTCAGATATGCCCCAAAGCGAAAAGGCTTAGCTACATGTCTAAGTTTTGCTGTATACAATTGGCGATCCATTAGTAGATAGATAGTAAGATTCACAATTTCATTAAATTTTCGTAAAATTTTCTTTATTATGTTAAACTTTATTGTCCTACGTGTATACACACGTAAACAAGGGTAGGAGTTGGCCGATGCAGACTATAGGACACTCGAATATTTTTTCGAATTTATTTACTTTTCATGCTGATATTGTTTGTTTATGTATGGATGTATTTCCATGTTTGTGATGTCCTTGTCTGGTTATCATAGCAGTGTGTCCTTCCTTGTATTGTGTAGAAGTTATTTACTTATGATTAAGTGAAGTAACTATTTAACAAAAAAGTAAAGTATCGTTTATTCATGTAAATGGGTAAATAAAAGTTTACTTTGTTTGACTGATATTATTATATAGATAGGATATTATTTGTAGCCAGTGCCATAAATATGTTTCTTAATCTCTGGTAGAATGTCCTCTTTGCTAGCGAATTCGATGTCACCCCATAGAAGTATGAAATATCGCGCAGGAGTTTCGAAATAAAGCAAAACCATTTTTGAAATTGGTTTACTTATCAATAATGAAGAAAAGGTTTTGCGTTATTTCAATAACATATATATAGGTAGTAGATAAACACTAAGAAGATTTTTGAAAATTCATCCCCTAAGGGTTCAAAAGAGAAGTTCGTCATTTTTGAAGTTATAAATATGGAAATTGGCTTTAAGGCTCTGTTTATAGATAAAAAAACCGGCCAAGTGCGAGTCAGACTCGCGCACGAAGGGTTCCGCACCATTATCTATATAACATTAGACACAAAGATCGAGAAAAAAATCACGTTAGTTGTATGGGAGCCCCCTTAAAAAATTATTTTATTTTTATTTATTTATTTATTTTTCAACCGAATATGGAAAGCGTCTACCTGTCGCCGTTATTAATATCGAGCAAAAAACGGCAAAAAACCTTCGGGTGTCACGGAACCCTAAAACGAAGTCATGGGCAGTTTAACTTTTGAGAAAAGTCGGATAATTTCTGAGATGTTGCCGTCAAGCACACGGCTAGTACCTACCGTATAAACTATGTAGGTACTATTATATATATATATTGCGCGTTCCAGGCCGGTACCCGTCGCTGTACTTCCGCATGTGTTGGCTGGTGGCGTCGCCGGCGCTGCTGCTGGCGCTATGGGTTGCCAGCCTGGTGGATTACACGCCGCCAAGCTATCGCCAGTACCAGTACCCGGCGTGGGCGCAGTTTCTGGGGTGGACCATCGCTTCGCTGTCGCTGCTCGCGATACCCGTGTACGCGATCGTCGTCGTCGCCAGCGCACCGGGGAAAGGCATCGGGGAGGTGCGTCGCACTTTCATTTTTGTGCTCCGACTTTTAAGAAAGTAATGTTCTTTGCAGCTGTGTTTTTAAAATGCACTACATTTTTAACCTCTTTTTGATCCTCTACTTAAGACAAAACAAGCCTCATTTCCCCCACATATATAAAAAATCCGTGTGGCGCCGGATTAAGAATAGCGTCACTCCATTTCCTTCCGTGGATGTCGTAGAAGGCGACTTCGGAAATAAATTACCAGGAGACGGGCAGCAGCGTCTTCCTGAGAGTCCAGCCGCATACTGCGATCGCCAACCCGCCTGCCAAGCGTGGCGATTATGGCAAAACCTTTCATGGTTATGAAAACCATGAGGGAGGCCTATGTCCTGCAGTGGACGTCAGATGGCTGATGATGATGATGATGATATAAAAAAGTATGACATTATCGGACCCCTTCGCCAGATTTATTTATTGAACAGTTCCTTAGATTATTGTGCGTTTCCAGAAATTTCGCAACTCCATTCGGCCGGCGTCATTGTGCGAGTGCGGCGTGACCGGCTGTGACGCGTGCTGCTCCGACTCGGAGCCGCCCGACGATAAGCCCGCAATCGACTAGTCCACCGACCTATTCGGACCTATCGCTTTACGTAGGCATACATATCTTGTAATTAGGTAGGTATCTATAGGCATAAGCCAAGTTATCCTATGTGTAACATCGTGTTTTCATAACGATAATTTAGTGATTAATCAAATAGGAACTGTACAAGAAGACAGATACATATTCTAATTGTAAAGGAATTTGCAATCTTTGGTAGTTACCCAGCTACCTACATATCACTATGAATATGCTGTCAGTACAATATATTTCTTAATAGTTCAAGGCTGTGTACCTAGATATCAAACGAGCGCGAGATAATGTGGAACAAGGTGTTCGCGTCATATCGCTAGACAATAATAGCAATGGATAATACTTGACATTATACGACAGCAATTTTGGTCTTTGCAATCCTAATACTGTCCGTGCACTTCAGTTGTAACTGTAATGTAAACATTATGTTCTAAAAACTCTGTCACCCAGCGTACAATGGTACGGTAATTAGGTAACTCAGGATTATTTTGAAATCGTTAGCAATTTTTGAAGGAATGTTCTTTTCATTTTGAATGAAGAGTATTATTTATGAGTTATCAGTAATGCTACATTTGTAAATATTCTCCATTTCCGACCTTTGACTCCAAACTGTGAATCCAAATTCGAAGTGGCAGGAAGTACCATAACGTTGACAAATATTTTCTTGTTTCGATTTTTGTTACTTTTCGTCTTGATATTGTTTCATAACCAGCCTATATAGGTACGTCCCACTGTAGGGCACAGGCCTTCTCTCAGAGAGAGAGAGTATAGGCTTAATCACCACGCGTGCCCACCGCGGATTGACGATTTCAAGCGCTGAGGTATGTGAATAGCTCAGACACTCAGGTTTACTCACGATGTTTTCCTTTACCGTTAGCGAGTGGTATTGCTACTATCACTTCACAAATGTACATAAGTTAGACTTGATATTGTTTGTTTATGCTTAAGTGAAGTAATTTTGGGTAACAAAAAAAATATTTTTTGACGCCGGTTTAGTTTCAAAACTAGCACCAAATGTTTCTAATTCATGGTTAGAATGTTCCCTTAAAATACTGTGAACGAAGTCAAAGTAGTAGTGGAAATTAGTGTGCTTTAAGTGTATTGGTACCTTTCATAAATGCTATCTCAACATTCCAATTGCTTCCAGCAGCTTGTATTTCTATAAAAATACATTAGTTATGTTTAGATACACTTTTTAACTCTTGGAACATTCCATAATTTTAAAGTTATTTATTTTTGGGAAAGTTAAAAGTGTTAGTGATATTGCAATTTCATGTTGTCGTTATTAGTACATTGAATAGTCAATATTTTTTTAATTCAATATTGTATTTTAGCAAGTACAACCAAGAGAATAGCGGTGACGAACAATATCATTCGAATGAATAAAATGTTGCCTTCCAATAACGTAATCCAATAATACTGGCACTAAAATTATGTAAATATTATAATTGTAAATAGTTTTAGTTGTGTTTTCAATCTGGATGACTGCTTCAATATAATAAAACAAAAAAAATATATGTTTTTTTCTATTGCATCTAAGTAGGTTCAGTCAACAACACATCAACTTTTACACAAAGTCACTCTAATCAATTACGTTATAGGCGACTTTGTAACAAAAATACAGTTTTGTTTTGATTTGTCCATTATACATACAATTTTTTTTTTTCTACAGCTGACCCCCAACTAGGTACCTACTACCACCAACAACCAACCTAACTAAGCTACAGGCTGATATAATACTGTGATACTTAATATTTACCAGCAAAGGAAACACAATGTATTTATTTAGTTTTAATACCAAAATATGATAGTCACAACATAACATTCATTTCACTCTACTAGTACATCTACCCTACATGGAATAGGTATAGGCTAAAATACTTACTAAGTGATAGTCATGTTAAGTTTTTTTTTTCTTCGGGCTCACACGAATCGCCTCTGATTCGCAGTCATCATCATCTGTAGAAGCATATGCAAAATCTTACTTAAAATAGGTGGGCATGAAATTCTAGCAGTCATATTTATAAAAAAGAAGATATTTAAATAGTCTGTGGTAATGGAACAGACTTTAAACTGCATTTGATTAATGTTTTAAGAATTGTGTTTTTATAAATGACACATCACAGGTCATAGTTATAGCCAACCTGCGATAGAAGATGGCACCATCAGAAGAACATGTAAACCCATAACTCTTAATTCAAGTTAATATTAGGATAAGGTAGTTTAGCTTTATAATTTCATCTTGTTGTATAAATAAAACGTGTTTTTGAAATAACACAAAACCTGAAAACTGTTTCATAAATATTGATAATAAAATCACTGCTAATATCTCATACCCTTAAACAGTGACATATATATATGTTGCTCTCTGAATCTCAGAAGTGGCCCCGACTATTTTCTTGAAATTTAGTACGCAGAGGGTTTCGGGGGCGATAAATCTGTCTAGCTATATTTTGTTTTTAGAAAACCTCATTGTATCTGTGCTTTTAGGCAACGAAAAACTGCTACAATATCATTAGAATACGAAAGTAAATTGCGCCACAAGGTTGTAATAGCTCAGGTGGGAAATCGGGAGGTCCCGAAACCAGGAGACCCCGGTTCGAGTCTAGATGTCTCCAGTTCGATTATTTTTTTCCCTTTTTTTCATCATATATGTATAATTTTCAAAATACATGATTTACCAAAAAAAAAAGGCTTGCTCGGTCATCCGGGTACGCAAATGTTTATTAGCATTATTTATAAAACCACCCTTCCTTAAAATACTCAGTCAAGGGAAAGACAAAAGACCACAGAATTATTTAAACTGCCTTTGAAGAGTGTTTTAGAGGAATCATCCATACTAATATTATAAATGTGAAAGTGTGTCTGTATCAATTCTATCTACCTCTTCATGCTTAAACCGCTGAACCGATTTAGATGAAATTTGGTATGTAAATAGTTTGAATCCCAGGAGAGGACAGAGATACGTCACGAAACAAAAAAAAATTATTATCATTGTTCGGCATCCGAGACTGCAAACATTACTTTTATCAAATTTTACAGGACACTAAATACTTTACAAATCATACCATCGTACACACACAAAAAAATCGAAATAATGGTTCTTAGACTAACATGGTTTAACTGCTTACCTGCCTTGTCCAAGTTTGTATACACCACTTGAAATTGAAATTGAAAAAAAAAATTTATTTATCGCATCAAATTACATTTAAAAAAATCATAATAGTATAAATAAATCTAAGCTTAGGGATATTGATAAAAAGGGGTTTGCTCAGCATAGATGTTGTGTTAGACACAACGCTGATTTTCAGCAAGTCCCTGTTAAATTTTCGATTTAATAAAATTAAATAATAACAATGGGCATTGTTCACCCATGTTTTTTATTCTATAAATCTAAAATATAGACTAATATAATAAACTAATTTGAATATTTTCGATGCCATTATTTTTTTATTAATTACTTAAAATTTCTAATAGCTTAGTAAGTATGACGTCACCACAAGCATAATGATGCACGTTCCTTTGCCTTTTTTTTTTTTTGCCTTTATTCATGTTTTTTAAAAATAAAAATACTCTGACGTTTGACAATGACAAACAAATGTCAATCAGTGTCAACTACTTACCGATATTTTCTTTTCTAATCATATTGCCAATAACCACGAATTGTATTAAATTAATCTTTTCATGTAAATACCAAGCTAGCGTCTCCTTCGTAATAATTATTCAAATTACTTGAATATTTGTTGAGAATTGAGGTTGTCTTCACTGTATCTAAGAATTTGACACTTTTGACAGTTGTTGAACGAACGAATGTATTAATTTTTTATGTTTGAAGATAGTGGAACTACCGCATTAGAGCCAACGATGACGTAATTGAAAGATAAATGAAGGTTATACATTTTTTGCGATAAATATTAATAATCCGTCTTTATTTTACTTATTTAAACCTCTAATAGTAATCAGTATCCCTATTCCTCGAAATGGTTTTCACTTTACGACAGTCGATGCCTCCCTGAACAATGCCCATTACCATTACAGTTACAATAAAATTAGAATTTGAGTTGGACGTGTCTATAAAATTGAATAAATTACAAATACACTAAAGAATTCATTAAATTAAATAATTTATATATTAATAAGTGTTACATTAAAATGAGGATAACCATCAATACAACTTGATCCTCCACAGGACAGAACAGAATTCAAACTATAATAAATCAATAAATTACGAACGTAGCAACTCCTGAATTATTTAAATCAATAAAAGTACCAATACGAAATGAGTATTTGAAATTGTTATAAGATTTGAATATAATAAAAAATTGGAAATAGAACAGAAATATGGCAAATTATTTAAATTATCAATAAATCAATCAATCATCATAAGTATTACTGTGTCATATTAGGGCAAATTTTTATTTTATATATGTATACCTACTATATTAGTCGCTCGATAAGACTCAATTTAAATTTAAATGTTACGCCATTTGGGTCTGCTGCTACGATCTTTGATCCAATTTATTTTACACAAGCAACACCAAACCGCTAATTATATACTATGTACCTTTGATTATTTAAGATTTTTCACGTATAATGTGTATGCAATAGAGAGTATCTTATCTAATCTCAACAACACTTATGTCTACAACTTTATTAGGTTTACATTTATAATCAACATCTACATCAAAATCCATTTACAATTTATTTAGTTACATAATATTATTTATTTGCTTATCGAAAAGGACTTTTTTTAAATAACTTTTAAAGGTTAAAGATGTCATATAAACCCTCAGGGGAGGCGGTAGATCATTCCAAATCTTTGTCGCGGCATATTTAAAGCTACCTCTATAGTGCGACGTTTTATGCTTTGGAATTATCATAAGATTAAGCTGCCTTCTTCGATGATTGCGAATGTATGTTTCGTTGGCCCAGACAAATTTGGTGTAAAGATAGAGGGGTCTCTTTCTATAAACCACTTTATGCACAAGGTTAGATAGGTGAAGTTGCCGTCGCGCTTTCATTTTAAGTATGCCCCTTTCATTTAAGAACGGGGTTACATGGGCCCTTTTTGGGATAGTAAAACAGAATCTAGCGCATGCGTTCTGGACTCTCTGTATGGCCCGTTCCGTTTTGGCCAGTATCCTGGGACCATAAACTACGTCACCAAAATTGAGTAGGGATAGGACTAAGGTTTCGGTTAGTAGTATGCGAATTTTTTCTGTTAGATATGCTCTGATGTTGTACAGTACCTTCATTCCATAAGTGAGGGCAGTTGTTAGGTTAAGTTGTACACCATTATTTGGAATTTTTAGTATGTGTATGATGGTATGATTTGTTTGTAGACTCGTTCATAGTAATCTTCTGCAAAATTTTATAAAAGTCACTCACGTTCGCGGTTTTGGATGCCGAACGACGTTATGCTTCTTGGTTCTTGGAGGGTTAATCTATTGATACTAAAAAACAGATTTCAGGTTTTGCATTATTGGTTGGTGGGTAAAGTTATTTCAAAAGCATGTTGTATTTATATAATTAATAATAAAACAGTATGTACCTATTAACTTAATGATTATTACGACAACAGGTACATATTCTTGAAATAAAATTCAAAATTTTACCTTCTGTGTGAGGTATTTCTATTGTATCTCCTGCAGACAAAATAAGCTTCGTCAGAGAATCATTTGCAGACTTCTGGAACTCCAGCAACGATTCTAATAAGTCGCCAAAGCTCGTTGATGTTTCTTTTCTAAGAGTTTCAGTTATTTCTGCATTTTCTGAAAGCACCAATTTTATTTCTCCAAGCATTTTACACGAAATTTATTTCGGTCAAAAATTTACGTTCTAAATCGACAACTTTCTTAGAGACAAGCATTACTCATTAGCGCAATGCAAGGTTTCTCCGTAGTGATTATTTTCTCTGTGGTTTTCTTCAAGATGGGACAATCTATTTGTACTGTTTTTCCTTTCGTTCGATTCACAAGTTCACAACCACAGAACTCACACACACCACAAATCTGACACACACATCACACACACACACACAACACAACAAATCACAGATTAAAAAGACAAACAAAAAATGTCAAAAAGTAAAAAGTGAACAGGCGAATTTAGTCTGTGATCTCCATTTTTCGTGCACTCGCCCCACGCCTTTGGTGTGGCCTACCCACAGTACAAAAAAAAAAGAGTAGAAGTAGTGACATGATCTATTAGTATGAAAACCAGTGTGACCAAACTCACACATATAAACCAAACGCACACTATGAATGCCAAGCTGCCATTGGTAAATAAAAACAATGCCGAAAAGGTCTACATCACAAAAGTTCCAAGTAAAATATGAACCTTTCGCTCATATAAACAATGATCAAAATCAAATGATAATAATATAATAATAATAGTAATACAATGTCGTTTTCTACTAACGCTTACGCTTCGCTTATGTATGGAGATGACATTTGCTAACGAAAGTCACGTGACTTCCCATACATTTTAATCCCTGACAGGGTGGTAAGGAGGAGCTATATCGCGAATCTAGCTAAGCTCATGTCTTCGGAAATAGGTATAAAATAACAACAATTATTATTTTCCCAAAGTACCTACTTAGACGTAGGTACCTACTCTTAAGTACCGATAATTATCTATGACTGATAAGTCATATATAATTAATTATCGATAGATTTTTATCATATTGTGTCCCATCTCTAATTAAGAATCATCCAAATGTTGATAGAAGTGTCTAGAAAAAGTACACAAACTTCGATGAAAATTGAAATTTACAGTCTGGTAAATAAAGGTGGTTTCACTTTCTCACTTTCAGATTGGATTCCTGGTTCATGTCATACAAATTTAATTAAAATTACAATTAAATACTACTTACCGATGAAATTTTACAGCATGATCGGTACATTTTGGTCCCCAACTTTTATTTTTGCACTCTAACACAGCACAATAAGGCATTTTAGTAGAGTTTTCACAATTGTTTACTTTACTAGAGACGCACGGCAACTGAGGCAAGAAAAACTGTCAAAGACTACGCATAGGCAATACATTGCTAATGTGAGGCACGCGGGCACCGCCCACTTACGACTTCTTTTTTTTGTTCTGTGGGCCTACCCAAGGTGGGCCTACCCCAGATTAATGAATATCACAGAAAAAAACCTTGTTGGTTTCGAGATGTGTTTTCGAGTTTTTGACTGGGGATGGCAACTGTCAAAAAATTCAAAATTAAGGATGTCCCGTTTTCTCAAGGGGCCGAGATGTAATTATTATTACTACTGTAGAAAAAGATAGCTCAATACAGTTTGTAGGGTTTAGCTTACGCATCTAGCGCGATTCTATTGCCTAGCACCCTGCCTACCTACCCGAAATATTCCAACCCATATTTTTTTTATATTTGTAATCACTATTACATTAAACATGTCAGAACAAAAACGACGAAAAAACAAAGTTATACATAAAAAAAGGTGTTTTTCTTGAAGTTACTTTTTGTAGGTTAGAATATTTCTGTATTACACGGTCCAATTATATTGAGTGTTCAACACATGACATGAGTCGATGATTGTTTTTTTATTAATATGAAAATACTGTGCTGGATTTTTGTCGGATTCTTCTCCACGTCATTAATAAAAAAATTGAAATTGTCAATATTTTCCTTTTATACTAAATATTTTTTTACTTAAGTTGCTAGTTTCTACGGTACGTAAAAAGTAGATTACAGATAGTTTCCAATTTAATTTAAGAACTCGGCTGTCCCAAAAATAAACAAAATAAGGGACATTTTTTTTCCAAACTGAGAAACCCCCCATATTGGGTCGGTAACCAATAGTGGAAATATCTCGGTTTTGAAAAAAAATGTCCCTTCCTGTGTTTATTTTTGGAACAGTTGAACTGCCATGAATACTGAAGCTTCCATTACTACGTTAGGTTGCAGTATTTTTTTATTAGGTACTAGCTGTCCTGGCGAACTTCGTACAATCAGATCAAACAAATCAAAGATCGCGTAAATCGGTTCATCCGTAATTCAGTTAACCCGAATAGTTTAACCCGACTTCGTTATGTATAGATTAAGCTCGCGACAGTTTGAACCGATCCGGCAAATATCAATCAAGGCCAATAGTTCATTATTTTCTCATTAATTCATTGGATTGTAGCTAAAGGTGTTTATTTTTCGATCCCGAGTCAGCTTTACTTAATTCGGCAATTAATGTTGATGAAATCCATTAGAATTCCTATCTGAAATAGATAGTTGATTAGATTAGAGAACTCAAAGTAATGCTGTGTATACAAGAATTATTGATACCTACTTATGCGAATAATAAATCAGTTATTGTAGGTATTTCGTTTTATTCGTTTGGTAACCCCAAGTGCTGTCCCTTACGGCTGTACGCTTTAGGCCCCCTCTAGTATATAGGTACCTACTACCTCTATGCGTATTCTCATAGACGGAGTTTACAGGTTCAGTCTGGCGTCAGTTCAGTCCACAGAGAAAATAATCGTTCAGTCCGTGACCTTGATCAAGCTCGGATTGACGCCAGACTGATGTAGCTAGGCGAGGTATTACACGGTCACTCAAGACTGATGGATTTTGCATCAGTCCGAACAAAAACACCAATACGACAGCTCCAATCACAGATCTTTATATGTAATTATAGATTAAAAATAAGCAGCCTATATACATCCCACTGTAGGGCACAGGCCTTCTCTCAGAGAGAGAGTATGAGCTTAAACACCACGCGTACCCATCGCGGATTGGCGATTTCAATGGCTGAGGTATGTAAATAGCTCAGACACTAGGTTTCCTCACGATGTTTTCCTTCACCGTTAGCGAGTGGTATTGCTACTATAACAAATGTACATAACTTAGAAAACAAAGTCATAGGTACATGCCCGCACTGGGAATCGAACCTGGGTCTCCCGCTTCTGAGTCCAATGTTCTACCCATTAGGCTACCACCGCACCGCGTTCCGTGTGGCGCCGGATTAAGAATAGCGTCACTCTATTTCCTTCCGTGGATGTCGTAGAAGGCGACTAAGGAAATCAATTAGGTACCAGGAGACGGGCAGCAGCGTCTTCCTGAGATTCCAACCGCATACTGCGATCGCCAACCCGCCTGCCAAGCGTGGCGATTACGGCAAAACTCCTCATGGTTATGAAAACCACGAAGAAGGCCTATGTCCTGCAGTAGGCGTCAAATGGCTGATGATGATATATTTAAAAAAAACAGCGTTACAATAATAATAGCTAAGGCGATGATAAAACGCCAAAAGAGAAAGTGGTGTAAACATAATGATTGTTAAAAAGAGAATCCTCCTCCATGCTGCCTAAAGACCTAGCGTTGACTTGCATTGACTAATGCGCGACTGATAACACATTCAGACGATCAGTCTGCCGTCAGTCTAACCGTGACTGACGAAAATTATCAAAATATTCGAATATCAGTCAGTCTGGTCCATCAGTCCATCAATCCATTGAATAGATAATCAGTCTGCCGTCAGTCTAACCAGACTGATGGAATTGACTGACGCCAGACTGAACGTGTAAACTCCGTCATACAGTCGCATTCAGTCACACAGTTATTATTTTTGTATAATTATGTGTTATGTGATGATTAGTCTGTGGTGAAGTCAGCTGATCAATGTTTAAACTTTTTCAATTCGAAATTACATAAATTTTTCAGTTTTAAGACATGTAGCCTTCTTTAGCTCTTCATCAATAAGTACATTGGAGAATATGCGACAGTTTGGAAAGTTTGGGCCTTTAGTCGGTGCCATTGACGCAGGGACGTCCAATGTAAAATTCTTGGTATGAATGAACTAGCCCATTTTAAAAACAACAATTTCTGTAATGTTTACTCTACATAATTGTGTATTCTAATTAAATAAACAAAGTAAGTGTATCACAATTCACAACCGACTGAATCAATCAAAACAAATTTTTGTTTTTCAGGTATTTGCAGCTAACACATCTGAAGTTTTAACATACCACCAAGTAACTATAAAAAGATTCAGTCCTCAAGAAGGGTGGGTTGAACAAGACGCCACAGAAATATATAATGCCGTATCTGAATGTATTGAGGTTAGTACATTTATCTCCACTAGTAAATCAACTCTGTTTGGAGCATGTATTGATTTAACTTGAGCAGTCTGCCGCATTGGTCTAGTAGTATTACACTTTTCTACCAAATCAGAAGCGGGTTTGGCTCTCGCCAGAGGCCTCTACACTTGATTTGTACAAGTCATCTCTATCTGGGTATTTTTTCCATATTTGTGATGTTCTTGCCTGTTTGCCTAGGTCATACCAGTTTATGACTAGGGCAGTTTATGCTGTGGTTGGAAGTTATTATTATTTTAAATGTGCAGGCTGTGTCATGTCCTAAAACTTTCTTCAGGTGACTGCTGACAACTTAAATAAGTTAGACATTAACCCTGAAGACATTGTAGGAATAGGAGTCACAAATCAAAGGGAGACCACTATAGTGTGGAATTCCAGCACAGGAGAACCTTTATACAGTGCTATTTGTAAGTAAATATTTATTTTATTACTGTTCTTATTTATCCCAATTACAAATGTATTAGTTATACAGATAAGTACATGAAAATTTACATTGACGTATATAGGGTTGTTCTCCAGGTTAGGCCTCTGGGGAGTTTGTGGGCCATTGAGTTGTAGCCCATTTAGATATAATAGGTACATGTTACTTATTAGAAACTCCTAAATGCTATCTAAAATCATTGTCAAATCATCACTGTGTACAAAGAATGTGTAACATATTTGCATTGTCCTCAGTGTGGTTAGATGTAAGGACATCTAAAATAGTTGATGATCTCATTGCCAAGAAAGGAGTACAAAGTGCGAATGCCGTAAAGCAGGCAAGTGGCCTGCCCTTGTCCACTTACTTCTCGTCTGTGAAGATCCGATGGCT
The DNA here is from genome assembly GCA_963969515.1 of Yponomeuta evonymella. NCBI lineage: Eukaryota > Metazoa > Arthropoda > Insecta > Lepidoptera > Yponomeutidae > Yponomeuta > Yponomeuta evonymella. The sequence goes on from OZ018346.1 coordinate 11,576,981, forward strand.
GTTGCAGAATGTGCCAGCTGTCAAGGATGCGGTGGCTGCTGGGGTGTGCTTAGTAGGCACAGTAGATACTTGGTTGATGTGGGTGAGATCAAGTTTTTTTTTAAATTATGCTGACATATTCTAGAAAAGTAGTCAATTTTCTTTTTGATTCAGTTACCCATATAGATTAGGGCAGTATTCAACTGTCACAAACATATTCCTGTTTTTGTATTTAATAAAAATATTAGACTTTTATCAAAAATACTAATTTGAATGTAAAGTACTAGTAATACTATATAATTATAAATACTAGTAATACTAGTAATAATATGCACCAAAAAAATTCAAACTGTATACCTATTTTTTTATATGTTAAGCACTAAATAATTGAATTCATACCTAATTTTCTTCGACTCAGCAAAAACATTGCATATCTTTATTAGAATCAAACACGTATTACACTTAGCAGAAATTGCTTGTTTCTTAGAAATCTATCAAAAATACTAATTGCCATCAAACTATGCACCAAAATAAAGGATAAAGGCCTTACAAAAACACGATTCCTCTAAAGCAGTCCTCAGAGGCAGTCTGTGGTTACGTCTTTATTGTCCTTGTAAAATCTCCACCAAACTATTTTAATCGACGTTTATCGAGTGTTTTAAGGAATCGTCTTTTTTATAAATAAGACCGTAAGTATATGTGCAACTGATATTTTTGATATGCAAGTACCTAGTATTTCAATTTCTTTTTTTTTCTGCTGGAAACGGGTGTTTTCACTGGTGTTTTGTGTACAATTTGGTTGAACAATGAGTTTAATTGTAGTTTAGTCGGGTGCTACAGTAGTATAAATGATGAGTGTCTTTAAATGTGCATTGCTTTTTTATGTGCAATTAAATATTTCCCAATAGATTGTTTACATAAATTAACTATGGTTTTTTAGTTTGAATGTCCTACATGTTCTAATGTTCTGCAGTTACTAATTTTCCTTCATTATTAACAGAATCTTATGGGCGGACGTTGCGGGGGCACTCACGTGACAGACGTCACAAACGCTTCAAGGACTCAACTCATGTCCTTAAAAACTCTTCAATGGGATATGAACTTGTTGCGATTCTTTGAAATACCATTAAAAATATTACCAAAGATAAAAAGCTCATCTGAAATATATGGATACATAGCTTCAGGAGCACTTATAGGAGTTCCAATTGCAGGGGTTAGTGATGGCTTTATAGTTCTTGTTTATCGTTCTTCTTTACAACATCATGTAATCTTTTCTGCCATTAACTGAGTCAACTTTTTCATTATGTTATATAACACCGTAGTTTTTGGCTGATGGTTTAAATGGCTATTAAATTTAAACAGATATTATCTTAAGACAAAATTTTATCGATCGATAAAAATTTGCTGCTCACTCCCCTGACAGAAATAATTGTTGGCTGAATTTTGTTGATGACGAATTACTTATAAATTTTGCTGATAAATAATTTACCTTTTCCAAATTAAAAAAAAACATATATATGTTATATATTTCTGTTTCAGTGCTTGGGAGACCAACAAGCCGCACTAGTTGGGCAAAACTGTATGAAATTTGGTCAAGTTAAATGTACATACGGCACTGGATGCTTTCTTCTTTATAACACAGGTAAAGTAAGATCACACAGGTACTGAAAACTGAGACTTATTTGTTGATAGTCAAGGTTATAATGTCACTAATTTCTGTTTTTACAGGTGATTCAATAGTTCACTCACAAAATGGTTTAATCACCACAGTTGCTTATAAGCTTGGGCCAGACATTCCACCAGTTTATGCTTTAGAAGGCTCCGTTTCTATCGCAGGTTTGTATTAAATTAATCTATTCTTAAATATTACATTCGACGGTTTCACATTGGCCGATAATCAATTCAATTCGACACGAGTCTAGTTTTATACATTTTCTACGGTCTAGGCTGGCCATCGGCCATTATCATTTACGATTATCGTCGAATGATAGTTTGCCTTAACGCAACTTTAACTTAGGAAGACAGTTCGTCCACATGTAGAGTTTTAATCAAAAATATCAATCATACGATATATTACATAAACTCCCGCCTGTATCCCCGGAGGAGTAGGGGTAGGCTGGTTGCTACAATCCTGACACATCGCCTCATCCACATTCATTATTCGTTTCATGTACGCACGCCGGTTTCGGGTAGTTTTTATGTTGCCCTTTGCTAATACATCCTCTATTTGGTCGGTGTCCGCCTGGGACGTCCCTTACCGGCCCTTCCACCCCACATTTGCTCGATATATTTCTTTTGTCAATCTTTCAATCAATCAAGACCTATTCGTCCACTCCTCCCCGAAAGCACACCACTTCTTTCTGTCCTCGAAAAAATATACTGAGTGCTAAAGGCGTTAGTATAATTTGATAACACCATTCCCGAAACCCACGCCGAAACCATGCCTGGAATATTAACGGCCTGTTAACAGCTGTTCAGGGTCAAAGGAGCACTTTTTTGCAAATAATATTTGCAGAAATGTTTATACCTATCTAGTATCGTCTAACGAACATTCCTTCCCAAGGAACCTTATCTAAATTTTCAAGTTTGCTTTTAGAAAACTAATTTTAAATTTCCACTCGCAGTAGTTAGTCATTATTACGCGCGCTCCGTGCCGTATAAGAACGCACAAAGTCCGCGAATTCGCGCTTACATTTTCAGTAGGTATTTTAACAACGCAATGATCTCCCAGTAAAACTATGGATAAATTAGTTTTTTGGTATCCACTTGGAGTACCTAGCTTTCGAGTCGAGCATGAGTAATTTTACCTACTCCATGTATAATATTATTTTTTGTCATAAAGGAGACACTTTGGAGTGGCTTCGTGATGGCCTAGAAATATTAGACGATGTGAAGGATTCGGAGGCGCAAGCGGCCAGTGTGGCCGAAGATGGAGATGATGTCTATTTTGTACCTGCATTTAATGGCCTTTACTCGCCTTACTGGAAAAAAGATGCACGGGGGTAACTATTTAGTGTGAATTCCTTTATTCTGTATGTACACCCGTCAGCTGATCAATTTATTTATTCGGGCCAATTAGTTTTGGTCAGATGTCAGTTTAATTATTCAGGTTGTTAATTCATAGGTAGTCGATTTAATATGCTTCGAACACCGTTCTAAGACAAAAAGGGTTTAGTTTGTTGGTTTGTATGTACCTATGAAATGGACAGCCTTGACCACTCATCATTTGCGACCAGTTCGTGCCAGATCCTTGCCCTTGATTTCAACAAACATTTGTTAAAAATCGTTAAAATGCGGATTTTTATGTTCATCCAAAAAAATACCCATCCTCTCCTTCTTCTTTCTTGACTTTTATTTTAAAAATATTTTGTTTCTATCCAAGTGCATGTATCTAGCATAGAAAACATAATTTGCTTCCTATCTTCAAAACCAAAAAACCCTTGCCTCTGTCAGAGGCGGAAACTAGACGCCAATAAACTCAACTTTGCCGTAGCTAGAAACTGATCTGTATGTAGATGTTATATGCGCATTTTAGGATGATGTGCGGTTTGAACAGCAGTACGCGTCGCGAGCACATAGTGCGGGCTGCGTTCGAGGCGGTCTGCCAGCAGGCTAGCGCTGTGGCGGCGGCGCTGGCGCGGGACTGCGCGCCGCTACGCCAGCTGCTGGCAGACGGCGGGATGGCTCAGAACAATACGCTCATGCAGATGCAAGCCGACATACTTGGTGTACCCCTGGTAAGTCAACGACTCTCGACATCATGGGCTTCTTTTTATACAACGCGACATATGACTGACGTTAGGTTACCGAAGTGTGTTAGCTAGGGTAAATTTTAATTTTAACACAAATTTAATGATAACGAGGGGGTACGGGGGGGGGGGGAATATAACGATTCCTCTTTATAATAGCCATCTAGTCAGATTTTGAATATTTTGAAAAAGATATAATAAAAAGTAATATTTGCCCTGGCTCCCAGTTTATTTAATAAAGTCGTTGCAGTAGCCTATAACACCCCACTGTAGGGCACAGGCCTTCTCACAGGGAGAGTATGAGCTTAATTAACGCGTGCCCGCCGCAGATTGGCAATTTCAAGGGTTGATTTCCAGGGAGTCTGGCCTCTGAATAGCTACGGTCTATTTATTACACGAAATCCCAATGAATTTATGCAGTAACCCAACACCCTGTAGGTGGACTTAGAGGATTCTGGGGTGGGCACGGCCCACCCAGTTTCCCCTCATTTAGGTACGCCTACGACATTGGCGTATCTAGGGATATTTCCAGGGGGGCCTGGTCCCAAAAAGACCAAATCCTAATTAATGTATCAAGTAGAATTACGTTGTAATAAGTTGGGTCCATAGAGTCACGAATTTGGAAGGCCTAAAATGCGCCAATCGAACTAATGTTGACCATAAAAAAGAAGAGAATTAGTTACCTAGGGCATGTGTTTGCGACACGATAGGTACTTCAAGTTGTTATGATGGGCAACATGAAAGGAAGTGTGACGGGAAAAGAAGGAAGTCATGGCTCAAACACATAAGGAAATGGACGGATTTAGCCAGCGTTGAAGACTTGTTTCGCTTGGCAAGAAACGAAGAAGAATATGCGGAGCTGGATTCTCCTATGAAACTATGAATTCTATGAAACAGGCCCCCTGGTCAAACTTTAGTTTTGTTTTCTTGGTTTCACTCCATTTAGCGGTGGTCTGCCTCGAGCTCGCTTCCCCTCAACTTACTCTGTTATTTTAATGGGTGCGTAGAATCTTATCACGCGATCCGTTGTAGGTGGAAACTGATATAGCAATCTGGATGTGTTCTGATCTCGATATCAGTTTCACCTACAAAAAAATGTTTCTCTGCCTCGCGCAGATTCGGCCGTTGATGACTGAAAGTACAGCTCTCGGCGCAGCGACAGTGGCGGGGCGCGCGCTGCAAGTGTGGCCCACGTCGACGCCTTTCCCGCCTGCTGACACCTTCCAGCCTTCCATCAACGACGAAGGTAGGACTATGACGTCACAGTAGCATTTCTTTCAACCGTCTCCCAGCCATTTCAACAAGCAAAAGCGGGTTAAAAATTAGATTCACTTGGATGTACCTAACTGAGAAACTAACTCACTGATATCTTAAATATGTTACAAATACAAATATTTATTTTAACCACAAAAACACAGCATTATCTTAACACGTTACACGGAGTATACACGCAAAAGGTATTATTATGATTATGTTACCGTTAAGATAATGCTGTGTTTTTGTGGTTAAAATAAATATTTGTATTTGTTACAAGTCTAACAGACGTATCGAATTGAAACTTTGCAGGAGTATTTAATTCGGATGACAATACAATTATCTATATTAATTAATTCTGCTGTGATTAACATCATCACATTTTTATTATTATTTCTGTTATTATTGTCAAATATGGGCCCAGGTATGAAATAAATATTTTCATTCATTCATTATATTCGGTCTTAAACCGCTAGCGATAAGAACTGCCAGGCAGGAGCTATCGTCCGCGAAGTCAGCCACGAAACGGGCTCAACCGCTCTTATCACACGCAATCAATCCATTGGAAATGTTTAGATGACTGCTGTATAAATTTCTGCTTACCCAACAGACATCTGGAACATTAAACATAAAGAAACAACGTACAATGCCCAACAAATAACTTGACCAAATTACTTTGACATGGAAGTATTTATGATATCATCATTAAAAAATAAAAAACTAACCATCGCAAATTTATTTTGCGTTGCGCTGATTTTTTTTCAAGCTATCTGCCGGGCATTATAACAAACTTTCTTTTAAACGACTTAAGACATGCGTCATCAGCAGGACTTGTTTCCTATAAATTCTTATAATAATGTAAGTTCTTTACCTCAATAATAATCCAATTAATTCCTTTATTGACAAAGCCCAATTTTCTCAAATATTAAATACCTAATATAAAAACCCCAGTCACTGCTTCAATGCTAATTTATTTAAGGCGCTATAATATGGTGCTATATTCAAATCTCAAATTTTTCACTTTATAGAACGCGAAATCCGAAGAATCCGATGGGAGGACGCCCTTGAAAGATGCATGGGTTGGGCTTCGAAGACAGATGAATCTACTAAACCACTCGACTCAGGTAAGCAATGAGCTACTGTGGCACTTTTTGGACTAATTTATGGGTATTATTTTGAATTATGTTACCCAGTATTTAATTACCGTTTCAGAAGAGATCGACCGGACGTCAGCTGTGTTACCTTCTGGATTATTTTTTCTTGGCACGGCACTTCTGGTAATAATAGCAGATAAATTAAAGTCAATATAATTACAGAATTTAGTCACCTGTGATTAGTGCTACCTCTCAATGTTATTAGTAGTGTAAATTATACAAATATTAGGTATGTAGTTCTTTGTTGCTCTTTATCACAAAATAATAAAACTGTTTTGTTTGAAATTAAATAAGTTTTACTGATACTTCTACTCAAACATATAAATGTAAAAATAGAAAGGTTTCTGAATTGAGAATTTCACTAAGTTTTTTTTTGGAAGTCTGAAGAGAGAGAACAAGGGCCGGTTCGTGAATTAAGAATTTTACTGAGTAAATACTTAGGTAACGTTCTGTCACGCTCTTTTCTGAAAAATTCGAAGAGACAGCACTACAGTTAATTATTTACTTAGCAAAATTCTCAATTCCGGAACCAGCAGTTAACGTGTCATAATATTATGTACCATTTAACCCTTAATAACTGCAATGGGCCTTAACTTCACAGTCTTCTTGCTAATGCCAGCAGCATGGCAGGTGTTCACTACATCTGTAACATTCTTGTAGGACTCTGGAGCCTCTTCCATTACTAACTTCGGTGACGCCACTCGAATTGAAATCCCCATTGTCTCCAGTTTGGTTAAAACTTCTTTGTAATCTATGTTCCTCCTGGATTTGGCGCGAGACAGCGCGCGACCCTGTAAGAAAATTTATATTTAAATTGGAAAAGCTAATACTAATACCTTTGTGGTTGGGGTTGTGAATTGGGTTTAGGTATATTTCATTATATTTACTTTTTGTCTGGTAAAAGACACCAAACATGAGAAGGACATAGTAAGTGTTACCAATACACATTAAAGCAAACCGACAATGGAAAATGGACGCCTGACATGCACTTCATAAAAAAAATGAACTTTAAAACATTGAAAAAATTTAAATATTTTTTCTGGATGACCAACAATTTTTTTAAATACTATAGAAGAAAAAAAAATTATTATCGTAGATTGTAAATTACAGCAGGTTGATATTGTTTTAATTTATTAGTTGAATGAATGACCTACAATGAACAATAACTTGATAAACATATTTTAACAATGTATCTTTTGATAGATTGTTGTTACAAAAAACCAAAGATACTAACAGCTCCATGACAAGTGGATCCAAATGTTTCAGTCATGCCCTGATGAGTACCAGTGAGAACATAACTGCAAGTGCCCATGGTCCCTCCAATCAGCACTGGTTGCCCAGTCAGCTGATAGTCCACCGGTATTAGAGGGTGATGAGGTGGGAAAGCCCTTGTGGATCCCTGAGAAACAATAATTAATTAGTTCCAGTATTTTTTAAATAAACTAAGCCACTTCAGGTATTTTGCAGTGCATACATTCTTACCTTTCTATGAACTAGAAGCTTTTTCACTCTGCCATCAACAACATGCTCTTCTATTTTGGCAATATTGTGGGAAACATCATAGATCACATGCATGTCAAGATCATCAGGGGCCATTTTGAACTGCTTGGCGAACGCCTGACGGGTAAGAAAAGTCATGGAACTGCGATTCACCCATGCAAAGTTTGCAGCTGCAGCCATAGCCTTCAAATAGTCTTGACCTTCCACTGAGTTAATTCTAGCACAGGCCAGCTGTCTGTCATTTGTTTCAATGATGTCTCTTTTCATGGCCTTCTCCATCTGCACCAGGGCATCAGTGGCCACTTGGTGACCAAAACCTCTGCTCCCTGAATGGATCATGACACATACTTGTCCAATTCTCTCAAGACCCATTTTTCCAGCTGCATATTTATCGTATATTTCATCTACAACTTGTATTTCGGCATAATGATTACCAGCACCAAGGGTCCCCAGTTGCGGCAGCCCTCTCTTCTTAGCTCTCAGACTAACTTTGGATGGATCAGCATTTAGCATTCTCCCATATTCTTCACAGTGCTCCTTATCTTCAGCCCACACATAGCCTTCACGCAGAGACCAATCCATGCCCATTTCCAGGGCTTCTTCCATGTCCCGAGCGTTCATGGGGATGATACCCTTTGAGCCTACTCCTACAGGTATATGATCAAAGAGGCTTTGCGCTAGTTGTTCCTGTAATTTAGGAGTAATTGGTAAGTTTATAGTATTTGTATTTCTTAGTATTTCTTTGAGTTTTAGGCTTGTCTGATGTTTAGATAAAGAAATTTATTGTAATAGTGAATATTAACTTTTATTGCTTACCTTTATTGGCAGAACATCTTTGATATCCAAATTGGTTCTCAGGAGACGGACACCGCAATTTATATCAAAGCCCACACCACCCGGTGACACAACTGACTTGGGATCATCCATATCAAATGCAGCCATGTTACCTTTAAGTTTAAAACATTTTTTTATTATTTTTCATTATCATCAGCCATTTGACTCCACTGCAGGACATAGGCCTCCATCATGATTTTCCAAGTTTCCTGGTCTTGTGCTGCTTGCATCAAGCAACTCGCTGCCACCAAAACCAGGTCATCAGAACATCTGGTGGGGGCCTACCCTCGCTGCATCGTCCTTATATTTTGTATTATATATGTTATATGTATTGAACATAATTACAGGCTGCATTATTTATTCAGCTCTTCGGATGTGTGTAACTGAGGTTTTCAGGGTTTATTATTAGTCTAGTATTGCTATTACTTCCATGTCGACATGGATGAGGTCTATGTCGAGAGACAATTTGACAAGTTTCAGTTCTGTTTTAATGTGATATTAAATATTTTTACAGTATTTGAGTAAAAATTTTTATTGTCTGTCAAAAGGCTTATTATTGCTTACCTATTGCGAAACCATAACCCGAATGAACATCTGGTAAACCGACAGATTTTCCGACAATGCCGGGTAATGCAGCCACATTTGCTATTTGTTTCACGCCGGGAAGAAATCCTCCAGTCATGCCAGGCCGGCATGAATTCCTCAGCTCATCCAGCATCAGCTTTTCGAGGGTACTGTTTACGTAAAATATCCCTTCTACGTTCATATTCGGCTGAAATCCTTTCTTTATCCTCCAGCAATGTGGATTGATTTTTTCAAGATATTTTAATTCCTCGTTATATTGGCGGACCACCATGGTGATAGATCTTCAATAATTGAAAGAGTCACGAAATATATTCTAATCACTTTTTTATCTGGCGAAATTCAATAAAATCTTTATTTAGCGAATACATACGATGCACAGTCGAGTAGTCGACACAGAACACATATACCCGTAGTCGACACACCCACAGATAATGAGATGGATGCGTAGTATCTCTATATAGTCTGTGGATGGATTGATCATAAAGTAATTGGTAACCACAGACTAAATAGAGATACTAGATGCAGTACTAATGCACGAAAACAGTGTTGCCAGATCCTGACTGGCCAAAGTAAACTCGAAAAAGGGTCTAAAATCAAAATCTGAAAAAAGCATTTAATTTTGTCACTTCATAACCAAAAAATTGGCAACTACTATGGATCCATCCTATTGGTATAATGCCCGACAAATAACTTGAACAAATTATTACTTTCACTTCGAATATTTCGAGACATTGACGGGGGTCGCGGGATGCTTAGAGTACTTTGGACTTTAGACAAATTAATTAAAATAGTTTGTGCTCTTACGTTAACTCACCAGCTAGCGCAAATTTTTGTTCAAGTTATCTGTCGGGCATTATATCAATATCACTCAAACAAGTCGAAACCTATCCAGTGGGAAGAAGAACCTAGATACCTATATTTCAAATTATTTGGTATTACTTAGAGGGGAAAATCCGAATCATGAAAAATCAGGTCTCAGAAAGTTTTTTTGAGAAATTATTTAAATGCACTATAAAATAGAAATAATTTAATACACAATAAATTTAATAGCATTCTCACAATAGCTTATGATCTTTAACATAAATAGGGGGAATGTTGCCGGCATTCTGGGCTCCCTGCCGCAGGACACCGAACTGGGGCAAGTTTTTTACCCGTAAATTTCTGTTAGCGCTTCATTTTTTTCTTGGTTTTATTTTAAGGTGTTTTTAACTTTTGAAAAACGTTCTTCGCCACTTCTAACACATTTTATTTGTAAAAACCTATTTAGAGGCTGAAAATTTCACCCATGCCGGGACTTGAACCCGCGACCTCTGGCTCACCGTGCCAGCGCTCTCCCAACTGAGCTAATGGGCAAGTGCAAGCATTGATGAAATCTCGAGCCTCTTTACAAACTTCTCTGTATTTTACAGGCAGCGACATCTGGCCGAAGTTAATTACATCACTTGCAGCCCCGAGTAACCCACTTTGCAGTTAGGTTTTTACAAATGTCCTCAGCACGGGTTAGTGCAACAAAAAGAATATTATAATCATGTAGATGTAGGTACAGCGATATTATTCCGATGTAATCATTGGAAACACACGTTTCTGCTTTTAATTCCTTTTTAATCATAACTAGGTATCACATAAAAACGATTAATACATAGTAGAGATATAAAAGAAACTTAATAAGAAAAACAAGAACGTTACAGTTAGGGGCCATTTAAGTATTACGTGAGCACTTCAGGGGGGCGGGTAAAGGACTCACGTTTGCTTATTTTTTATGACATTCTGGATAGGGATTACGTCAGCAGAAAGTTTTTATTTTTTACTTTTCGGATTTTCTACAAAATTTTGTCGATTTTGCTTTGAACACATATGGCAACCATATTTTTTTATGTCTGAATACCGTGGACCGAGAATGAAATGGACGGGTCGTAACGTTAATAATACCACGAGAAAAAGAAATGCCATTATACAAAATCTCATTTGAGCAACAAAGACGCAAAGACTATCTTCCGTCCCTTAGCGCGTATAAGGAAAGAGGTTTGTTAGGCTCCTATAGGAGTATAACAAATGCAAGGCGGCCGCGTCATTGTGTTAACTTCAGTGTTAAATTTGGATGTTTCTGACGTTTTTGCGCATCGTTAAAGTTGTATGTGTTTGTGGTGGTTTGTGGCTTGTGCTAGACGATGGTGGCTTGCAGTATTTTGGGCTGTAAAAGCAACACTTTGCAGAAAATTGAAAACATAACCTTCTTTCGGTGAGTGATACTTTCTGCTATCGATCATGCTTAAAATTATATCTAAAGGTTAGAAACAGTATCAAATTGATAATTTATTGCATTAGAACAACGTTTTATTAAGTATTTATCCATATTTTCGCCTCTAAAATTCACCCCATTTTGGATTAGGGTTACCAGCAACGGATTCGGTAAACCCTAAAATGTTGGTAAATTATTACGGCATGATATTCATCGATTCGATCGAGTTACTTACCTAGTTCTGTACATATCGGTCATGTATATTTATAGGCATTACCAAAAGCTGGGTATTTTTTTTCAAAGGAGAAATTGTTGCCACCAAGGATTTCGATATCGTATCGACCCCCACTTTTATTCAAAGAAATAGATAGAATAGAAGGTGTCACTAGCAATAATTGTTGTTCAGCTGTTACTGGGGAACTTTTTTACCCCCCTCTCATACAAAACGCCTTATACCTATGTATAGACCCCTTATAAAAATGTCTATGGACGATGATAGCGGTGTCGTGTAGCACCATTTTAGGTAGTAGGTGAACTTTATATAATTACATTAACACTTTTTACAGTTATCCAAATGAAGAAAATATCAGGCAATGTTGGATCAAGAGTACAGGTCGTTTGGATTGGCAGCCAACGAAGAATACACGGGTTTGCTCCCTACATTTTGAACCACATTGTTTCAGGAAAACTCAAATGAGAGTTTTTCTTGTTGATGGATCAATTCCGACCATCCATGTGCAGGTAAAGTGTTTATATATCTTTGATATATTTTCTCAATTTAGATATGAAATCGCTCGTAAACAAGACGAGCTCTAGTTTTTATTTTTAAAATTATGTATATAGTATTTGTGTCATTAAACATTTAAATTATTTTTAGAAGACAATCCAACCAAATACGAAGAACATACAGCAATTGGGGCAAAAGAACATGGATGAAAATCCGACAACATCAACGTCAACACGAGCGATTTTGAACAAGGCAGCTGCGAGTTCTGGGCTTCCTTTGATTAATGTTGGCACGCAGACGATGATGCCTGGATACGATGTCTCGTCCTGTGTGAATTGTGCTGCAAAATCAGAGGGAGAAGGCAGCTCAAATAAGAAAAGAAAATTATCGGTGAGATGGGTCTACATTTATATTTATTAGACCTAGCTGTGCTTCCGCTGACTGGTATCTATCAACCATTTTCCTTACCTAATACGTAATTTTGGTTTCCAGTGTGGATCAACAGAAACGCTTTATGATACACCAAGAAAAAAGAAACTCGCCAAACAGTTGGAGGAAAAAACTGAACTAGCCAAACTACGTCAAAAGAAAGTTGCGGCCTTACGATCGAAAGCCTGGCGTCTGGCAAAAAAAAACGCTGAACTGAAATGCGTAATTGAAGACCTGAAGAACAAGTTCTATATTAATCAGGAAACAGCTGATGCGCTGACTTCCATAGATGCCGCTAACAAGGATATTTTGAAAAAAATCTTGGGTACAGTCATCATTACTACTTTTCTTGTAGATTTTGGGTAGATAGAAATGAATTTAGTTTATGTTTTTAGTGATGTAGTTATTTGTTTTTGTGTTTTAATTAAAAAAGCCACATAAAATACTGAAATGGCAACGGAAAAATAAAACAACACGTAACCTAACCTTTCGCGGGCAGATTATTTCTTTGGTGGCCATTTCCGTATTTTTGTAGCTCCTTTCGTTTGATTATTTTCGGTATTGTAGCAGTAGTTCTTTGCTTGTGTAGCGTAGCAGTAGCACTTACCTTGTACATTGTAGGTACTTTTTAGCATTGTGTATTACTAAAAATTGTTGTAGGTATTATTAGAGGTACTATACTTGCCAACTAAATAAAATACAATAATCCTTCTTACAGGTTTACCTGGTGAGAAGCAATACTCACCCAGCTTGAGGAAGTTTGCACTGACGTTGCACTTCATAAGCCCTAGGGCATATGATTTTGTAAGGAAAACTTTCGATACGTGTTTGCCACATCCCCGTACTCTGACACGTTGGTACCAAAGTGTGGATGGGGAACCTGGCTTTTCCAAGGAATCCTTGGAAGCGCTTAAGCTAATATCTAGAAATTCTACAAAGAAGTTGTACGGCGCTCTCTGCTTCGACGAGATGGGGATCCGTAAGTGTGTGGAATGGGACGGAAGAAACTATATAGGGTTTATAAACTGTGGCAACAGTGTAGACCGGGACGTGTTACCAGTGGCTAAAGAAGCTTTGACATTTATGTTAACCTGTGCGAATGGCTCATGGAAAATTCCTATGGGCTACTTTAACATTGATGGTATCACTGCAGAACAAAAAGCTTTCCTTGTGAAAGAATGCATTGAGCTTGTAGAAAGTTGCGGCATACATGTAATGTCGGTCACCTTTGACGGATGTCCAGCAAATTTTTCTATGGCAAAGGTTTTAGGCTGCAAGCTTGACGGAGACGCAGACGATATAGACCCGACTTTCTCACACAATGGTCATAAAATTGTTGTATTTCCCGATCCTTCCCACATGATTAAGTTGGTTAGAAACACTCTTGGCGATAAAAAAGTACTGACAACAGCTGAAGGTGGGATCATTTCGTGGGACTATGTAAAAACTCTTGTTGACTTGCAGGAAAATGAGGGATTTCATTTGGGCAATAAATTATCGAAAAGCCACATTAACTTCAGAAAACAGGTTATGAAAGTCAAACTAGCTGCCCAAGTTTTAAGCGAATCCGTAGCCGACGCACTTGAATTCTGTAGGGACGAGTTAACTTTAAAAGAGTTCGCGGATTGTGGGGAGACGGTGAAGTTCATACGTAATATGAATTCATTATTTGATTGTATGAACACAAGAAACTTGAATGCTTTTGGACATAAACAGCCATTATCAGAAAGAAATTTCGCGACTGAAAAAGAGTTTCTTGAATCAACTTTTGACTACATTAAAAAATTGCAGTTCGAAGACAGTCATATACTTGAGTGCAGGAGAAAAACCGGGTTCCTAGGTTTTTTGATATGCATTCGAAGCATTCTGTACTTATATGAAACTTACATAAAAACGGAAAAAATGCAGTTTTTATCGACTTACAAGCTGAGCCAGGATCATTTGGAATGTTTTTTTAGTTCCATCAGAGCCAAGGGTGGATTTAACAACAATCCAAGCGCACGTCAATTTAAATCAGCATTTAAACGGATGCTTGTACACGGGGAATTAAAACACATTAAAACTGGGAACTGTGTGGCTCTTGAGGATATTCACATTTTAACAGCTACGAAACCAGAGGTGGCAATAAATGCTACAACAATTGGTAATCGCTCAATGCAGACAGAAAATAATCAAGACCCAAATCATGATAATGACGATGTTGTTTCCGCTATACCCAGTGATCACGACTACATTGCGGATCCTACTGCATTGACGGAATTTTCACACCATGTAATTACATACATCGCTGGATTTGTAGTGCATAAAATAAAAAGTGGGTTGAAATGCCATGCTTGTCTTGAAGCGCTAGTCAGCCTGGAACAATATCAAAGTCTTCAAATGAAAAAAAATAAGGGAGGACTTCAATTCCCGTCGAAAGAAGTGATAAAAATATGTGAGATAGCCGAAAAAGTATATCGCCAAAGCAAACCATTCGGAAAAAAATTTACTATGCAGAATCTATTACAGCAATGCCTACAAAAATGCGTGAATTTGAATCTGTTTAGTGGTGATCACTTTTATGATGTATCATCAAATCATTACCCTCTCATAATAAAATTAATATGTCAAAAGTATCTCAACACCCGTATCCATCATGCCACAAAAAAATTTGTTAACAGCGAACAAAAAATTAGAAATTTCTACAATAAATTGATTATTTTTAAAGGGCAATAAGTCATGTATATCAGTGTAATATGCATTTTCCAAAGTATCTTCTTATTGCTCCATGAAAATAATCTAGCCTTATCAAGGAGATAGCTCAATGGTTTTGGTGTTGGTAACTATGTTTTACTATAGTCTTAGGTTCAAATCCTTGTAACCTCAAAATTCTTTTTGTTTAAATTAAAAATAAATTTGAAAACCTATTATAATAGTGTTTTTAAACCTTACCTTTCCCTTATGTAACCAGACAGAATAATAAAGTATTTGTCTCAATAGCGTCAGTGGCACAATGGGTAAGACGTTGGGCTCGTGATCGAATCGGTTTTGGGTTCGGATCCTGCCAGGGGAGGCCACTTAAAAAGTATATTTCAATTTGTAACCTTTGCTTTTACGGTGAAGGAAAACATCGTGAGGAAACCTGCACACCTAAAATAACCAAGTTTGTGAAATGGGCTTGGATACACCCATAAAGGGGATGGTACAATAGATCAGAACTGGGCCTAGATTCTGTTAATGCATTGTAGTAACATGACAACTGCATGAACATGGCGATTTCATTTACATGGCTGCTTTAAGTCTACGCGGGCACACCTATCAAACCTCCTAGGCGTCAATGGTACGAAAAAACACGTCACGTGACCCGACAGTGTAGCTGTCATTATACTACAATGCACTAACAGAATCGAGGCCCTGTTCGCAGTACCGTCGGCTTGTATTGCTCCGATCTCCACAAGCCAAGATAATGATAATTGGTTGTCCTTACATCACCTTACGAGACCCTAAAAATTGGGAAAACGTTTGGAGCTGGTCACCCAGCCCAAATAGTTCTGTCCCTTACTGGTATACGCGGTCCGCCGTTTCTAGACTATACTCCTTCTACGGAATACCGTGGACCGCTGAATACAAAACGCATTTTCAGAGATTCCAAAAATTATGTATACTTACAATCGCTTTGAATCGAGTAGGGGAATGACCGCTTGTCTAAATTACTTATTTCAAGACTTATAACTGCTGCTCATGAATTACTTACATTACAAGAAAAATGCATATACCAATGTTTACGTAAGCATGGGAGTGGGGAGTATGAGCTTTGTTTACTTTTGTTGAAATAATCGTAATGAAGTACTTGAACGGCCCTTTAACTCTTTTCTCGACAAAGCAAGTCAAAGAAAAGACAGGTTAGAAATGCATATGAAAAAATAAAAATAATAAAACGAAATTGTAGGTCTGAACACGCTCTACAATTTTGATTGTAGACGTTTTTCGATATTTTTCACAAGAAAAAAGAAAATAGCAAAAAACAAATTTCACGGCCTAACCTTATAGTTTTTCAATAAATCGATCGATATCTCAGTAACGATGAACGATAGGCGAAAAATGTAAAGGACCTTAATTGTAGATCGTTAAAAAAACAACAAAAAGTATTGGAGCTGGCACCAATTATTATTATCGGCCCTGTCAACTTTTTTTGAACTTTGACTGCTTCTAATTGTTACGTTAATAGCTTTTGCTATCTTGCAATGCCTTTTTTGGGTAGAGGGATACTAAAACTCCATTACTACATTAGCAAAATTACGAATCCTTTGTTATTTTTGATAATATAGATGTTTTTTTCCGAGCATGCCGATTTCCCTTAATATCGGCCTCTAACACCCTAATATCCGCCGCCTGTGACCCTAATATCGGCATACCTTTTCTAAGGTGAAGTTAGGTCATTAAAACTACTAAAGAAAAAAATTATAACGTTTTATATTTCAATTCAGGTACAAATCACTTTTTTAACTCTTGTCTATCATTAATTAGTCTTTTCTTTACATCTCAGTCTTAAAAATTAAAATAATTTCTGTTATTATAAACTAAAGATCACAATGATTTAACATTCTTAAGACAAATAAAGGAACTCCAAAAACAAATTATTATAAATAAAAATTATTACCAAATATAGTCAACAGAAAACTTAACTTTTCTTTAAGGATCTTCAATTTAAATGAACTAAACAGTGGTGGCAACTAAAATCTTCTTTAGTCACATCAATATAATTTCGCCCACGATGAACTGTACACTTTAAATGGAACCATTTGGGGCATATGTCGCATCCAATATTTTTGTCTTCATCTTCTTCGACATCACTAGTTAGTTCTTCTTTACAGCCAGCACAAAGAGTTTTCTCCTTTTCCAAAATTATGTCTTGAGAAGGTAAATCAGTGAGGTCAGTTTCGCGATTGCTGTCCTTTAATTATCTCTTCTTTACTACTTTTGTTGTCTTTGGCTGCTTTATTTTTTTTTATTCTCTTTTCCAGTTTCTTTCTTTCTCTCTCCGCTTTATTCTCTTCAATTCTTTTTTTTTCTTTCCTCGCGTTGATTGACAATATTTTCCTTTTTATCGTCTTTCTCCTTAATGCCTCCAGGTTTCAGATGAAATAGCTAACGGCATTTTTTCTTCTTTAGGCTTGGTTTTGGTGCGAAAATCCAGTGCTTTTGGAGCATATAAATGTTTTCTTAAAGCTGGCGATACAACATACCTAGAAGTTGGCGTGGATGTTTTAGAATTTGGACGACTGCAAGCTGGGGAAGATTTTATTTCGGCTAATGGTGATGCCGGTAGAGAAAAGTCAAAGTCCGATGCAATATCAATATTATTCATGGCGCTAATTGATATCATTGGTATTTCCGTATTCAGATTCGTATGATCAGTCTTTGCTTCATATGACTCGCGAGTTTCACAAATTCTATTCAGTGTATGAACATCATCGTTCTTACCATGTATTTCAGCAGTAATAGTTATCTCTAGGGCTGCAATATCCGGAGTACTTGACCTTTTATCGTTTTGGTTTGTTTCCATATCAAACGGAATGTCATCAGTCAGAGGTATTACGATCACACTTTGGTTTTCATTCGATAATGTTTTCACATCTGTGTTTTCTAAAATAGAAATTGAAGCCTGGCTGTCGTTTGAATCTTCTAAACAGCATGTTCTAACAGGTGACATGCAGGAATCAGTATATTCTAGTAAACCTTGATCATTCGATACATAGTACACGCCTTCACGCGTATCTCGCAAACTGTCGTTTTCAGTAAGATTAATCTGTTCCTCTTCGTGCGTTGTCATCTTAGCCTTTTTTATTGTCAATTCCATTTTTTTGATTTTATCATAACTCTTGTCCATTTTTCGTTTCAGTCTAGAACTGTTGATTTTTCTGTGTAGGCTTTCTCTCTTTCCTGCGGTCGTTTCTTCTATACGAGTTAATTCTATCCCTGATTCTTGAAAGTGGCCGTTATTTTATTACGCATCGATTCCCTTTATATCGGCCGTAGCTGATAAAAATCGATTTTAGGCGGCCGACGTTAGGATCTAGTAATCAAACGGAGCTGTTGTTTCATTTTTAACCTTATTAATATTACTGCTAACGTATAAAATAGCTAAACATGTTGTTTAACGTTTTCATGCATTTCCCCAATATCGGCCACCCGGCCGATATTAAGATTTATCAATAATACAGATCCCTAATCTCGACCCTGCGATTATTTCATAAAAAATTTAAATAAATGTAAAAACATACATCTAAACGGTACTTTGACTGTCTTTCCTCAAGAACAAATAAAATTAAAATACCATAGAGATGTTTAATTCCATTCAAATACTTACTAACGCAATGCGTCGACTCAGGGATTTGACTCTGCAATGCCATTAAACGACGCACGTCCGTACCTGCGCGTGCTCTATTGTTGCTCTATTGCCAACTGAACGTTCAAATGTTGAGGCATCCACACGAAAATATGGGAGGTTATGCGTATGGATATAGAGTCTATTTTATAAGTAGTTTAAGATTTTTCTGTTGGAGGAAAACTGGAATGATCTTTGTATACTACCCGCTTGTGCACCCAGATCCACAAGGGAGGGAGGGATACTCACATAACCACGCGCGATGCGTGAAAAAGATAGACTATAATGATGGCGGAATGTGTGTGAAAGAGATGCCATGTAACGTTATGTTAAGTTACGTTAACGCTATTATAGCGCTATTTATAAAGTTAAGTCGGGCATAGCGCTATTTGACGAATTATAATAACGTTATACCCGTAGAACGTTTTGAAATTATAACGTTTTAGGAAGCTTTTCATAGCGCTATGACGCATAGCGTTAGGAGCATAATAGCGGTATTTCAAGGTCTGATTAGGAGGAGGCCGATACTAGGAGACTCCACCCTATGAAAATTTTCGTATCTCAACGTAGAAACGAGTTATTGTAAAAAAATTGAATTTAACCCTTTTTAAAAATACACAAAGGGAATCAGGTCGACAATTAATTTAAAGTTAAGCTCTTCTTCCCCCCATTTTGAGTCGATTCTAGATAGAGTGCCTCGAACAAGTCGGTGAGCGCTTCTTGTACTGAATCTATCGAACCTATTCACAGGAACTCTAAATATATGGACGTTGTCAGACATGATGATGTGAATTTCCCTTTTCTTCCTACCATCCGGGCTACGCCAATTCCCTTGGTTGTTTTTTGAAGAAAGAGTTCATCAAGTGCAACCCTGGAGCTACAGGAAGTTGACCAGCATCTACCTTCTATGATTTCTGGTTTCGTAACCGAGAGAAGACTCTCTCGTTAATCTATTATTTATTTATCACATTTTTAACTTTCTCAGATGACGCCCCAGATTATTTTTTTTATTCTTCTTTTCTTTCTGATACATCTAATTATGATATGTTAAACTAAATTTTACTATTACAACATACGAACATCAGATTTAGACAGAATGTATATGAGTAAACCACACATTATGTCAATGTTTACAATTATGATTGATTACCATTAAGAAAAAAATTATAATGACGTTTGACATTTTTAAATTTTTTTGACTAAGCAGCACACGCTAAAGGGAGCCACTGGTCAATTCAGCGTTGCCATTTGGCAACTTTGGTTGCCATTTTGGCAACATTTGACCCTTCGTGGCAACAAAATGGCAACCAAGCTCAAATGGCAACTTTTTGGCAACTTCGACTTGTCGCGCGATCATCAGTAAAAAAATATCGACTATCTTTCGCAGATGAAATGAACGCATCGAATTGAACAACTTCAAAATCTTGAACGCATTTTTATTAATGAAAACAATGTTTAGTAGACAAACAAATTGTACCCGTATTTCTACATATAGAAGGCATATTTTGGTGAAGCTAGATATAGAAGTAATTTTATGAAAACTCTAATACAAAAATGGAAGAGTGTGTGTCTGTGTGCAGTATGCAGTGCAGTGCAAAGGAAGCTTTTTTTGTGGTTTTCTACTACTTTTGTTTTTAAATCTATTGGTAAGTTTTCTTTTTATTGTTTTAATCGAAGAAGCTGCCTATAGACCTATTTGAAAAACCAATTTTACTGATTGAATCATCATTCCATTATTCATCATCAGTTCTTCCCAGACTTTGGGTACTTATCTAGGATAGGAATAAGACGTTGCTCATAGAGTCATAAGTAATTAATGCATGCATGAAATCGACGAAAGGTACCTACGTAGGTAATTCTGGCTGCAAAGGGTGTTTTTGCTTTGTCTTCGACTTTGTCTCAAATAATATAAATTTCAGCCTATTTTTTTTAAACACAACGACTTACTAAATATTAATGAGAGTTTCATGTAACATTTCTGAATATTACTTTGTATTCAGAACTTATTTGTCTAAACTAAAACTCCTGTCAGTTTTGCCGCGCATTTCGCACGAGTGTCAAGCAAGCAAGCAGGTAAGTTCGAGAATAGCTCCATTTCAGTTTTACTCTTTATATATTTTGTAAAACAAGAATGCTCTAATAAAACATAAAACTAGGCAAACCCTAGTTGCATTCATTTGGATCAAACCTCAGATTAATATTCATTAATTATAATTATTACAATATAATTTGAGGATCAAACAAATTGGTTGGTCTATCCGTCCTTCTTTGTCAATGTCAATTGTCAAACAAATGATAGAAGGAAATCAAGGAAAACTGGAAAATGTTGCCATCTTATTATTTTTTAGATAGATGTTCATTTCATCCAAGGATAGGCAATAGTACATTACATAACTAGGGCCGTAAAATAAAGAAAGGCCGATATCGCAGTAGTTTAAGGCCCGAGCCGCAGGCGAGCGTCTTAAATATGCTATAGAGGGCTTTCTATTTTACAGTCCGTGTTGTGTACACAATTTTATGCCATCACTTGGCCTCAAAGTGGGTTTTCCCGTACGCGTAGCGTGCCGAAAAACCCGCTTTTTGGCCAGGTGTGGCATAAAGGTTATTATTATTTATTCACTTTCGGCTGCTTTTTTCCCCAGATTTTTTTTTTCATTGAGTTAGAATTCACCAATCCAATGTGTGAGTGACTGAAAAAACTTCGAAAAGCCTAGGCGAGTGTTGTTTTCAGTTACTTAACACTGCTCGTGTTAAGTGCACACTGCTGCTTCGTCATCG
The DNA here is from genome assembly GCA_963969515.1 of Yponomeuta evonymella. NCBI lineage: Eukaryota > Metazoa > Arthropoda > Insecta > Lepidoptera > Yponomeutidae > Yponomeuta > Yponomeuta evonymella. The sequence continues at coordinate 11,598,576 of OZ018346.1, forward strand.
TTTTGTCGAGATGTTGAAGATTTTGATATTAAAAATCTCTTCATGGCGCTTTTATTTTTCTAATTTTTAAAAACCCAACCATAGGAAAATTACATACTAACCACTAATTAAAGGAGCTGGGAAATTCATATTCATTTCTTGCATGTTATTAATATTGGATTTAAAATGCATGGGCACTTACACATAATAATTATTTTTTTAAATATGAATAAACATTTCAGCTTCTAGAAAAATGTGTTTGTGTTGTTAAATAGAAGTCTTAATTTATTTTTTATTTTCATTTTTATCTTTTTATTTAAATTTTATAATATTTTTATTTTCAGGAAAACATGAATAAAAATTTTTAAGGAAAACAAATTTGTGGAATTAATTATTATTCAACCAAAATGCAGACCAATAAACAGTACCTAATAAATAAGTTATAATTAATTAAATAAAAACGCGTAGATTTTTTTTACACATTTTTGTAATGGCAACCTTTGGTTTCAGATAGCAACATTTGAACCTACAAATGGCAACCTGGGTTGAGTAGGCTCTGGCAACACTGCTGGTCATTAAGCTGTATTGTGAATAGGATACATACCTATACCTGAAAAATAAAAGAGATCTAGTTATCAATACCTATTTTTTTACTGATAATGGTGATGACGTGACAAAATGTCGACAAGCCACAAGTATAAACAGTCGAAAATGCTTATATTTCGGAATGGATAAATTGTTGTTGTGCGCTAGGCAGTGCTAGGCAGCGTAGCCTACGCTCTCCTTCGTAAGGTAGGCCGGAAGAAAGTCATGGCATCTCGAATGTGGAAACTAGTTACAACATTCTAAAAATGCAGCTTTGACGATGCCGCAATGGCAATGACGGATTTTTGTGACAAAATTTATTTTAATTAATTATACGTGATAGGTAGGTACTCATTACTAAATCACGTATCACAATTGATGCAAAGCTCAAGCATAGAAAAATTGGCAAATAGATTCAGTTCTAAAGCATACGTACCTAGTTAAAAGAATCCGGGAACTAACTGATGTCGCAACTGCTAGGCTTGTTTATTTTAATAACTTCCATAGTATTATGTCCTATGGTATACTACTGTGGGGTCGGGCAGCACACATCGAGACCATCATCGTCCTGCAGAAGAGAGCGATCAGATTCAAATATAAGCTAAGCAGTAGAGATTTCTTCAAGGAAACTAACATCCTAACAGTTGCTAGTCAGTATATCTATGAAAATATTACCTATGTAGGTACGTTAGGAAAAATATCAGTAACTTTAAAACTGTAGGTAGCCAACACAGTGTAAATACTAGAAATAGACATACACCTTCGTTCCCAAGATTTAGGCGGGCCTATCCTTTATGGGACATTGAATACGTTTCTACAATAAGATCCCTGAGGATAATAATAACCTTCGCAAAATGTGTACCTAAAGCTTTGTGCCAAAAAAGCTACTATAACATTAAAGATTATTTAGATGACAATGATGTCTGGAATTAAAGCCAGTTCAATGTATGAGTTCCGGGTTTTAGAATATTTATATAAATTCTATAAATTAAGGACTAGAAAAGACTAAGTTTGGAGTTTTTTTGTCCATTTTATCTCCAAAATGATCTAGATTTTGAAATGGATACCTAGTTTAACTTGTAACGTTCATTAAGTCGTAGTTTCTATGCTACTTTGAATAAAAAATGTTGATTTGATTTTAAATCTCATAACTTATTGTAATCATCTAGATTCTAGATAATATTTATTCCCGAAATATTAAAAAAGACACGGAAAGTACACGCGCATATTTCAGAAAATAAGTTAGAAAGTACTTTTTTTCGCAAATGGTAATGACGTTTGATGCGTGTTTATTGATATTAAACGTCATGGATGAATTTAAATAGCGGGCGGCGACTTATGTTTCGACATCGGCTGGTTCGTAGATTACTATTGGTTGCCATTTCAACAAGAAATAATAATGATATGTAAAAACACGTAAGTAATATCATGTTAATTGCTATAAGCAATAAGGCCGCCAATTGTACTGCATTTTTGTAAACATTTCATGTTTGTGTTTTTCCTGGTACAATAAAGAATATTCTTATCTTATCTTAATTTAAAAAAATTATGCAGCTATAATATTATTATTTTTATTAGCCTGTTTTCGCCATTATTTGAATTCCGCGAAATCACCCCGGGACAGCTAGTAGCAGTTTGCAGTGTACACATTGACAGCTCAACCTTTACCTACCTTTTTGTCGCAAAATCGTCGTTATCGTAACTGATTAAATTGCACGTATGTAAAAGTTGGTGTGCCTTCGCTACGGGCGGGGCCCCCTAGGGCGGCCGATACTGCTCGTTTAGAATCATGTTATTCTATTGCGGGTTTTACCGGTCTTATAATATGAATACTACATAGGTACAGTTAACAATATGATCTATTTAATAGATCGTTAATATACTTATGATTTATTTATTTGGTTATTCACCAGTTGGGACATCCTTACATGCTAAATGAGACCGCATGCATAGAAAATAAACAAGTACCCATAGCTAGTATCTTAATAATATAAGGTTACTCATAGGTCCTTGTAGATAAAATGAACATTGTGTTTGTTGCAAACTCGTCAATATCGGCTGGTTTAACCCTTAATAAGGCGCGAGCCAGTAGGCTAGTTAGAGAAAAAGTTGAAATTGATTTAGGGTAAGTTGATACTCTAGAATATGAAAAAATATAAAAAAGGGGGGGTTTTCATGGGGGGAGTAGCTTTTTTTTGGGTGGGAAATAATATCCCTTTGCCCGATTAGGTTTACGCATTAGGTTTTTGGGTGGGAAATAATATCCCTTTGTCTGATTAGGTTTTGTACTTTTAGCCTCAGTTTCAGTATTTCCATATACAAGCACTAGCCCGTGGTTTGGTTTACATTTCTTGTAAAATTATTAAAATTTGTGTAAACTAGAAGATTAAAACAATTTAGAATAATAAAAATGTTTTATTACGCTTATAAAACTAGGAAAAAATGAAGGTAAATAAAAAAGCGTGCGACAGAGATAAAAATGTGAAACATTAGAACGAATAAATAGAAGAAATAAACAGGTGAGATGAATAATAAATGCAAGTGCTTGCCACCAACAAAAAAATTGTGTCTGACAACTATTGGCAAAAACATAACACCAAATAAATGCAAACGAAGTCGGGTGCAGTAGCTAGTTAGCAATAAAAAAATCATGAACTTATCGGGCAAGGGGAAATAATTTCCCACCTATAAATTTGCAATTTTTGAGCTTATGGTTTATTACATTGCCTTTGAAAACACACATAAAACACCATCAGAATAGACCTTTTACCAGAGCAATCAAATTGTTCTTACAGGATTTTTTGTAGAACAAAAACTCGTTTTTTCTTCGGACTGTCAGAAAAATCACCGCTTTGTTTACTCAAAATTCTCCCACCGACTCTTTGACATAAAAAAACCGGCCAAGTGCGAGTCGGACTCGCGCACCGAGGGTTCCGTACAAACCTGCAAGGTTTACAAAGTTCGTTCATTTGAATTTCAATTTAATACCCCTACGCGTTTATGAGGAAATGGGTAGTAAGTTTAAAATTATTAAAAAAATATATATTATGTGATGTAACTAAAAATTTATGGTTTTCGTAATTTTTCCTTTATCTATGCTATAAGACGTTGCTTCGTACCAAATTTCAAGATTCTGAGTTCACGGGAAGCACCCTGTAGGTTTTGATTCCCTTGCAAGTGTCGAAAATTTGCGGCATAAACGGCTGTATCTTTTGATTGCGTTGGCTTAGAAGTTTGATTTTTTCACAGCTTCAAGGGACAGTAGACCTGAGTAATTGATATAAATTTCAGCTTCATACCTCCACGCGTTCCTGAGAAAAAGGGTCTTGACAGACGGACGGACGGACAGACGGACAACAAAGTGATCCTATAAGGGTTCCGTTTTTTCCTTTTGAGGTACGGAACCCTAAAAATAAGTCAAAGGTTGCCAATAAGCAAAAAGTTTTGCCAAGAAAAGAAAAAAAAGTCCTTATAATCTGTAGTAAGTGGTTCATTCGTTCACTGCAAATGATTTGTAGACAATATTTTACTTTAAAAAAAAAAACGTCGTGGTGGGAAATAATTTCCCCTTGCCTTATTAAGGGTTAATTCACAAAACCTCCAAATTTTTGTTATGAAGTTGCCCGCAATACTGAGTAGAGTATATGGTTGTGAAATTGATAAGCTGTCCACCCTATGGTCAGTTCGCAGGATTCCTTCTTCTGGATATTGCAACTGTACTACTCACTTTTAGTCACTATGATTTAAGTATAATTGAATTCGCACATAATTCAAGCTTGATTATTATGTTTCCTTTAATTTCTGCTCAAATACAAACAGTAATCAAGGTTACTGCATCATAGGCATTATTTATTATAGAACAGGCTGCTGGGCTCCAAGAAGTTAAATAAAAATATTTGGTAGCAGAGCTGTAGAATGCTGGCTTCTCATTTGGGATGTTGTGGGTTCGAATCCTGGCATGTACCAATGTCTTTGTTTTATAAGTTACATACATTTGTCAAGTTGTAGTGTCTGAGGCATTTACATACCTATGCTTGCTACATATGATGGCCCAACTATGTGGGTAAGTGGGGTATCTCAGGTCTAACTAGAAATATGTAGATTTATGAAACTATTATAGTTTAAAATTATGGCTTGACTTACGAGTCGAATAGATTATATACCATGAATTCTGACTGTGGGAATCACTTTACTACTGAGATTACATCTATTCCAGTTGTAACAAGTAAGGGTAAAATATGAAGATTGTTGTTTAACAATCTTCATAATTTACCCTTAAGTGGTTAATCTACCTCAATCATTATCAAAAAGAAACCCAAAAGGTAAATAAAAATTATGTAACTTTACTATTTAACTAAATTATTAACAGTTGACAAAAGATGATAATCTGACAGAACAAATTAAATAATGATTTCTATGTCACAAAGTTCACTCTCATCTGGCAGCACAACGGTCTTGGGATCCACATAGTTGGGATCGATTGGCTTCAGCCCAGCTTTCTCACGGCGGCGTAGCTCCAAGAAAGCCTCGCGCTGGGCCCAGTCTCGCATGTGAGCATCAGGTGCATATGCCCAAAAGAAACCCCCAAAAACTATACACAGTGTAATAGAAAAGAAGTAGGACGCATGATGCACGTTGGTATCTTCATTTTGGTCTTTGTAGTCGAAGCCGTAGCTCACCCAGTTATCGTTTTGTTTACTAGGGTCACAGGCCGTAGCAGCAGTATCACTGTTCTTTTTCGATGTGGAAATGCTTCTTACATGCTTTACATTTGAAAAATGTGTTTTATTCAATTGATTGATGATGCACCGCTGAAGGACAGGCATGTGTCGAAGTTTGATTAGTGCAGCCATCTCGTCTCGAGCAGGAAAACTCAGATTTTGCTAAAAATCTATTATTTTCCTATTTTTCGTGAACTCCAAAATGACAAGATTACGAAACTACCTTTTTTTTTTTGTAATGTTTTTTTCCTTTATGGAAAGACACATACACAGATGAGATAATTTTGACATTTGCTGTATGTATGCAGTTAAATATACTTATCTATGATGCAGTGTGTTCTAAAAACCTCTGTAAATATTGTCAACTGGCAACTCTGTTACTAATTTATGTTTGCTACCCAACAATAGATGGCGCTGATGTTATTGTTGTACGTACTCATTGCTGGTTTTACAGGACGAGTATTTCTATTGATCGAGTAAAACCTGCAACGGAAATTAATAATTCATTCATCATCAACCCATTATGTCCCCACCGAGGGGCACGGGTCTCTTCCCTGAGGAAGGTATAGGCCACCACGGGGGCCAAGTCCGGATTGGTGGAGGCTTGTAGACTAGTGGCTCGTCTACTGTCAGAAGTTGTCAAGCCGCCCTAAGGCCTCTGACTTGGCTTAACGACTGCCATCTATCGACGGCAGCCGGCGACAACAGCTTAACGTGCCTTGCGAAGCACGGAGCCGCTCGGAAAAATGCCACTAGCGTTAGGCATAGACGGCGACCCATCCATGCACTGAACACGCCCTGTGTTGCTTAACCTTCGTGATCGTTTATTAAGATCACTCAGGCAGCCGGGGCTACGAGCGATTCTATAATAAAGTGATATTAATAGTTTTATTATCACGGGAAAAAAACCATTAAAAGTAATAAAGCTGTTTTTAATGTAAGTATAAAATTATATCCTAGGAATTTATTATTCTAACTATCCTCCCGCCACTTAGAGCGGCGTACACGTTATTAGGTGCTGCAGCAACAAGACCCACTATACAAGCGCCGAGGTCGATTTCCCCCGCTGCTTCCAGTTTGTCTCCGGCGATCTTCCACCAGCGCACGGAACCATCCCAGCCACCAGTCCACACCGAGTCTTCGATGGCCTCGATGCTTGTGACTATCATGTCACTAACCTGTTGATAAGTAACACATTGTCATCGGATCGAAAATTCACAGTAGGTGCCTACCTAATACCTACTATGCAATATCCAGCTGTGGTACCCTAGTGCATTTAGTGGGTAGAACATAAGCGAGAGACCCAGGTTTGATTCCCAGTGCAGGCATGTACCTATGACTTTGTTTTCTAAGTTATGTACGTTTGTGAAGTTATGGTAGCAATACCACTCGCTGACGGTGGAGGAAAACATCGTGAGGAAACCTGAGTGTCTGAGCTTTTCACATACCTCAGCGCTTGAAATCGCCATTCCACGGTAGGCACGCGTGGTGATTAAGCCCATACCCTCTCTGAGAGAAGGTCACTGCAGTGGGACGTATATAGGCTGCTTATGTATGTATGTAACCTACGGAAAATTTCATAATATGTAATTCATAAAATATATTATATAGCTCAGTAAACAAAGCACCAGACCAGCTGGTACTATGCGGCCTAGGGCGGCCAATGCCACAAAACGGTGATCACTCTTTTTGACAGTGAAATTTTTGCTACATACCCACCTTGATTTCATGCAGCTTTTTGAACGAGCTGACTGCAGAGACGTCGATGAGCTGGAGGTTGTTGCCCCCGCGCGCCAATGCCAGCAGCTTGCCGCCAACCACCCGCAGCGGGGCGCGGCCCTCCATCGTGTGCCGCGTCGTGAAGCGCCGCTTGTTATCGTCTGGACAATAAAATATTATTCTCTTCTTCTTCCTGTGCCACTCCACTCCACTAATGGAGGCTGAGCGTCAGCTTTCCATAATCTATCAATCAGCCCGTATTCGTTCATCACTGGACATAGGGCTCCCCCAAGGCGCGGTACCTACTGCCTTCTGTCCTCAGATCGTCGGTCCAGCGGGCTGGTGGCCGTCCTACGCTGTGCTCGGAGTGTCTGCTGGATCAAATAAGAAATGAGACAATTCGCCAAAGAAGTGAGGTGAGTGACAGCCTATAAGATTAGTTGTAGGAAATGGGAGTGGGCTTTTCACATACGCCGAAGAACCGTTGATCGATAGGGTGCAAAGGTTCTCGAAAAGACCACGTACCTTCTGGCAAACGCAGCTTTCCTTTCCTTCTTAATTTCTTGCCAAGCGAAACAGGTCTTCAACGCTGGCTCCCTGGCGCGTCGACGAGCTAGCTTCTGCGATATCGAGGTTAACCTTTTCGTTTTTTATGCTGTTTCAGAATTGGTGTCTATGAGAAACCCCTATTCTGCACCACAATTTTGAAGTTGCCACTACGCTCCGAACAAACTGTCACTTTTTTTATTTAGCCATATAGGTACGTCCCAGTACAGGGCACAGGCCTTCTCTCGGAGATAGAGTACATTGGTCTTAATTACCACATAACAAATAATGTCACATACATATTTTGACCCTTCAAAAACCTTACGTAACAGGAAGTAAACGTTACGACAGTTATGTAAACGGTAGGCTGGATACTTACAAATTTATAAAAACACGATTCCTCTAAAACACTCCTAAGCGGCAGGAGGCAGTTTATTTAACGACTTCTTTGAAAAATCTCCACCATAGACTATTTTAATCGGAGACCGTTATGGTAAATAATTATAAGAAATACGATTCCTCAAAATGATTCCGCCGATTAAAATGGTCTGTGGTGGAGATTTATAAGGAAAAGTCGTAAGTCGTCGTTTACTTCGTGTTTTTGTCACAATTTAAATAAATGTATTCTTTCTTTCTCTTTCTTTCTTTCTTTCTTTCTTTCTCTCTCTCTCTCTCTCTCTCTCTCTCTTTCTTTCTTTCTTTCTTTCTTTCTTTCTTTCCTTTCTTTCTGTCTTCCTTTCTGTCTTTCTTTCTTTCCTTCCTTTCTTTCTTTCTGTCTTTCTTTCTTTCTTTCTTAATCACAGATAAAATAAACTACCTCCTGCCTCTTAGAAGAATCGTGTTTTTACAAATAAGGCCGTTAGAGTATAAAGTAGTGGCTGGATAGCGCGATTAGCTGAGGTAGGGTTAGGTTAGGTTAATAGTAGTAACGCTTAGTCAAAGGCACTTGGCATATTTTATAGCGGTATCTTTTAATAAAGCGGTGGTAGCGCATTAGAAGTCCTGGGTTCCATTCCGGCGCGTACTTGGTTCTAAGTTAGATATTCTCGCCATCGTCTTCTCACGATGTTGTGCTTCAAGCTTAGCGTACTTACGTAACTTAGAAGATAAAGTCATAGGTATATGTCGGGATTCGAACCCACGACCTCAGGCACATGTGGTTCTACCGATGCGCTGTCCCCGCTCTATGTCTGGTGTTTTCACTACAAACTCATGAAAAGTAGGTATTGGGGTTTCCAAATCAGGAAATTTGGAAATACGAAGACGCTGTATTATTTTCTGGATACTAGATTGGTTCTACCTGGATGAATTTCTGTGACGGTGACGTCAAGGTCGCGGACAGTAAACAGGAACGGTCGGCTCAACTCCAAGTCTTTTACTTCTTCCAGGACGTTGAACAATGCCTTTTCTTCGTTGTTCACATAAACGACAACCTACGAATGCAAAATACGTAGTCAGCACCACTGATGGTCAGCACCTACCTAGAGCTATAGAACGGATTTCAATACATAGGAATCGAGGCCAAGTCACTGATTGTTGCACCTAAAAATATTAACCTGATTATGTCTACGTCGTCGTATGCAGTCAGCAATGGTAGAAATTCCATCTAATCTAGGGATAATTTGATGGATGGCAGTAAAAGCTCTGCACCAAGAAATTCACATCCAACCCACCCCATTTTGCTTGCAAAATTTTTGTCACGCAATCAGGATTGAACGAATTTGGATTAAATTTGGCACACAGATAAACAGACACGATACATTTTATGATTAACGCAACGCCACGCCACTGCATCCAATTGCGTTCCGCTGGTCTACGCCAGTCTTGGATATTTTGTGCATAAAATATTTTTATTCGAATCCCCAGGATAGGTCATCACGAAAACTACAACTTAGTGTACTGATTTACCATTGGATGGTAACTGCGCGACATTTTTTCATAACGGCCTGAATGTATGAAACTGATGTGTCATTACGATTATCGTCCAATGTGAAACGTAGATTGAAGTTACAAGTAATACTTGGATATACCTATAATAATATTTTTTATTATTTACTCGCTTATTTACCAGAAAAGCTCATCACAAACATGGACTGAGGCGATTTGTATGAATCATGTAGGGTAGCCTTCAGCGGGAATCGAACCCCCGACCTCAGTTTAGGTAGCCAAGCATATACAGTGATGGACCAACGAGGCAGGCGTTCTATGCTTTATACGCACGTTCCCAGCCTCGTCTAAGCATAGAGCTCGTGATCAAAGACAAATCCACAGAACAGTGTTCTGTGTACAAATCAAGAATGACGGCCTTCACGCCCACATGACTGTATACCGCTTGAGCAACGAGGCAGTTGTTCCTTTATCCGGATACATACGTTCCTAGCCTCGTCTCAGGCATAGAGCTCAAGATCAAAGACAAATCAAGTATTGCGGCTTTTAGCGGGAATCGAACCCACAACCACGTGGTGTACACGTGTGTAAGGCAGGATACATACATTCCCAGCCTCGTCTCCGGCATAGAGCTCGTTGCCAAAGAGGCGCAGGGCCCCGACGTCGCCGCCTTTTATCGGGAGCTTCGCCAGCGGCTCCCCGGCCGCGCCCCACACGCGGAGGGCGCCGTCGTTGGACGCGGAGTAGACGCGCCCACCGCCAGCCGCAAGCGCGAACGGCTGCACCGCGTGCGCCGCCCACGCCGCGCCCGCCGCCAGGGAGGCGTCGAATGACTGCGGGGATGCGCTTCGATTTATAGGGTGGTATTTGCATTAGATTTGCACTCCTTCACTATTTATAATCGACACGTCAAGTAGTGGGTACAGACGACAGCACATCGACCTTTACATTTTATTTGTAAAGTCACCCATAACGCAACAGAGTAGTCTTTAAGTATGTAAAGGATGATGTGTGGTCGACTGTGCAATGCGAGACTTAAAAATCGTTGCCTGAATTTCAGTATAGATTGTTAAACCACTTCGAATATGTAAGCATGAGTTTAAAATTCTCAATTTTTTTGTTCAATCCAGAAGTGTGTGGAAAATTGTAATTGGGAATTATTGAAAAATAAAAGTATATAATTAGTAAATAAAAAATAGTATTCACACAACACAACTGAACTCTGTCACACCGCAAAAAAGGACAAAACATCGGAAACACCTAGATCAAAGTCGAACCCACGTCCTAGCTTTGCATCAAAAGGCAGTTAGTAAAGCAGTGTATTTTTTTAGATTAATTTCTACCTTCAATAGTAGATTGTTTACCCAGGAAGCAAACAATTATTTTTAAGATTAACAACACTCTCGGTGTTTCTTTGAATTCAGAGCCGAGCGAGCATACAATTAGGAACATAGAAGACACACTTATTAGACATAAAATAGAAGTAATAGAGCCTAATGTTTATATTCGAACAATTATGGAAGTGCATCGTTATAACTTTTTTATTTACAGCTTGAGAATTAGAAATAGTCTCAGAATACAGTATCTCAGGTTCTCAGGACCTCGTGGGTGATGGTGCACAATGTTGTTTAGACGTAGCCATGGGCGCGGAGACGGCTCTTTTAAATTGATATTTTCCACAATTGTGGTCTACTTCGGAAAAATATATAATTGCACGTAATTTCTAGATCCCACGGTATTTGGAAATGAAAAAAATCATATCCAACTAATTAGGTAGGTGGATCTTTGAGAAAAACACCTGAAACCTAAATTGCTGGAATTCTGGGGAAGTTCACGTAAAAATTAGGTTTTGTGGGCACTTTAGGAACACAAATACATTTGCCAACCAACGTGCCACATTTTGAGCAAGGAACCTTAAGTGCCGAGAGGAATATTTTTTCTGTTACAATATGGGAAGGAAAACAGTCCAATTTTTAAGTATTCTCTATCTTCTTAACCAAACATATTTGAACTTTGGTGTCTCGTCTACTATTGAAATTATCTGTGCCCCCGCCAAGTCGAGTAAAAAAGCGTCACGGCCGTACCATCCTTTTCTCGAAGCACTTTAGGCCATTCGCGACCCCCTATAACTTCGAAGAAGAAGCGAAGGTGAGAAGAGAGTGCGGCAGCTTGGTCATGGGCAACGGAGCCCGAGAGGACAAAGGTTGGCAGACTTCCTGGAGAAAGAGGGACTCTTTATGATGAACTCTTTCTTTCAGAAGCCACCTCACATGAAATGGACCTGGTTGAGTCCCGATGGTTCCACGAGAAACGAGATAGACTTCATCCTGACCTCCAAGAGACAAATATTCAATGACGTCTCTGTGATCAACATGGTGAAAAGTCATCGAATAGTAAGAGGCACATTGAATATCAATGTCATACTTGAGAGGTCTCGTCTCATGAAGTCCACGCACCGACCTACTCGTGCCCATATCCAAAACCCCGAAAACTTTCAACTCCAATTGTCAAATCGCTTTGAGTGCCTGTCGAGCGCCGCATCAGTGGACGAGATCAATAACAGGTTTGTAGAAACTGTTGGTACAGTGGGCTCAAGGTTCTATAGACCCAACCATACGAGTAGACCACAAATGCTCTCAAACTATACTCTCGACCTCATGGATAAACGTCGCGCGTTGCAACTGCAGTCCTCCGAGGATGCTGAGTCATATAGGCAGCTCAATAGACACATCTCAAATTCTATGCGGCATGATATTCGTTCCTTTAATACCGAAAGTATTAAAGAGACTATAGAGAACAAGGGCTCCAAAGTGTTCGCAAAAGACTTGTCTATTGGGCAAAGCCAGCTGACGAAGCTGAAGAGAGAGGACGGCAGTATAGCGTCGACCAAATCAGAGGTGCTGAGGGAGATTGAGAGTTTCTACGGACACCTCAGTCGCAATACCTGTTAGCAGTTTGAACAAAGATCCGAGAGTCAAACTGACCCGACATTATACAGAAGATATCCTGGACATCACCCTGTATAAGATTAGGATGGCCCTGAAACAGCTCAAGAATAACAAGGCACCAGGAGAGGACGGAATCACATCAGAGCTCCTGAAAGCGGGTGGAGCACCAGTACTTAAAGTCCTTCAAAAACTCCTCAATTCCGTTGTGCACGAAGGAAAAACGCCAGAAGCATGGTACAGAACCGTGGTGACGCTGTTCTTCAAGAAAGGGGATAACACACTATTGAAGAACTACCGACCCATCTCGCTTCTGAGCCATGCTTATAAGCTGTTTTCGAGGGTCCTCACGAATTGTCTCGAATGCAGGTTTGATGACTCCAGCCTCCCGAACAAGCCGGTTTTCGAAAGAGCTTTAGTACCATAGACCACATCCACACGCTGCGGCAAATTATACAGAAGACTGAGGAGTATAATTTGCCATTCTGCTTAGCGTTTGTGGACTATGAGAAAGCCTTCGATTCGATCGAGACATGTGCTCGAGTCTCTCCAGCGTTGCCGTATTGACTATCGGTATATCGAGGTGCTTGTACAACAGCGCCACCATGTCGGTCCGAGTACAGGAGCAGAATTCGGAGGCAATTTCATTGAGAAGAGGCGTGAGACAGGAAGACGTTATCTCTCCGAAACTATTCACGAACGCACTGGAAGATGCCTTCAAGCTTCTGGAATGGCAGGGACGTGGCATCAATATCAATGGCGAGTACATCACGCAACTTCGATTTGCCGACGATATAGTAGTCATGGCAGAAACGATGGAAGACCTCGGCATAATGCTCGAAGACCTCAGTCGAGTTTCTCAACATGTGGGCCTTAAAATGAACATGGACAAAACGAAGGTCATGTCGAACGCCCGTGTTGTGCCCACCCCAATAACATTGGGGAACTCGACTCTCGAAGTTGTAGACAAATACGTCTACTTTAGGATAAACAGTCCAACTAGGCCGGTCCAACTTCGTGAAAGAGGTCAATCGTCGAATCCAACTCGGCTGGGCAGCATTTGGGAAACTTAGAAAAGTATTTTCGTCTAATATACCTCAATCGCTCAAGACAAAATTATACAACCAGTGTGTGTTACCAGTGCCGACTTATGGGACTGAAACGTGGTGTCTCACTATGGGCCTCATAAGAAGGCTCACGAAACGAGCTATGGAAAGGGCTATGCTCGGAATTTCTCTACGAGATCGAATCAGAAATGATGAGATTCGTAGACGAACGAAAGTCGTCGACATACCCCAGCGGATTAGTAAGTTGAAGTGGCAGTAGGCGGGGCACATAGCACGCAGAACTGATGGCCGATCGGGCCGAAAAGTTCTCAAATGGAGACCACATATCGGCAAGCGCAGCGTAGGACGACCATCCACAAGATGGACAGATGACCTCATTCAAGTGGCAGGAAGGCGCTGGATGCAGGCCGCTTCCAACCGGTCTTTTTGGAAATCCATGGAGGAGGCCTATGTCCAGCAGTGGACTTCTTGTGGCTGAATGATGATGATGATGAACTAAGTAGTAGTTTAAGGCCGACTTGCACCATTTTTTTAAATGTGGCTTACACAGCATTTAACTAACATTATTTATACAAAAGTCTATTTAAATGGCGACTTAAGGGACATTTAAGAAGTCGGCCTAAGAATTACAAAGTTTCTTAATTTGGTCACCCACTCACTGACCGATCATCAAAACTCTAAAGCAAACATAGAAGCTTCAAATGTATAGTACAATTAGTGTTTAGTGTATAAATCAAGGAAAAACTAAAATATTTTGCAATTTCGGTCCAGTTTTCTAGATACACGAACTGCATAAATAACTTTGTAATGCCATATAAATATATAGGATTACAAAGTTACCTTTGCAATGAATGAATCAGTGTACCTGTATTGTATATTATAATGGAATAATACTTAGTTGTAGATAGGTAACATGTAAAATTGTCAAGGAAAAAAGAAACTTGGCCATCGCATGAAAATACATCGGGTAAATCGTTCTTGACAGTTTATCTCACAAATAATACATCCTTAGTAATATTATAAACGCGAAAGTTTGTATGTATGGATGGATGTTTGTTACTCTTTCACGCAAAAATGGCAGAACGGATCCGGATGAAATTTTGCACAGAGATAGATTATAGTCTGGATTAGCACATAGGCTATTTTTTATCCCGGAAAAATACAAATCAAAATTACCACGTGAAAGAAGTCGCGGGCAACAGCTTGTATTATATTAAATTAGATTACTCAGTACGGTCAATCTATTTATTTAAAACATAAAAGATTTTAAATATTTGTATGGTCACTATGAGATGTTAAGTTAGCTAATTACGTAATAATTTAAGACAGAAGAACCCTTAAGTATAGGGAGTGAATGAATTAACCGACTTGGTATTACATGGATCTCACAACTTTTTACGGTAGAAGAACTGAGTTGCGAGACTTGGCCTCAGTTTCAGAAAGAGTGTTCAAACGCAACAAGAGATTAATCTAAGATTAATTCAAAATACCGGCACGTGATTGGCTGAGATTAACATGAGATTAACATTTGATCGCTCTTCTAGAAACCGAGCGTTGGTTTTTTATACAAGTTATCTTTTTGATGGCATAGGTAATATAGGTATGTAAGTCTAAGTCTATGCCATGCACCTTTCTCGTACTAATCGTCTCTGAGCTAGGCCGAGGACAGACAGACAGACAGACGGACGGACATGGCGAAACTATATAAGGTTTCCTTGTCGACCACGGAACCCTAAAAATCTTCTTTTTTTTTTTTAAATGCATGAACATAATAACTTCGTATTAACCGCTTCCAGCAGCGGGCCTTGCCTAGTTCAGAGATATCTCGATCTGATAGAATCAAACTATAAAAAAGCACGTCTAATACAGAGTAATAACCTGCTTAGAGCGAAATTACACTTGATTCAATACTTACTTTTATAGATCCATCTTCACAACCGACAAACAGTTTCCCATCCCAGCCAACGACGCAGGGTTCAGAGTCTATCTTAACTTCTCCGTCAATCCTCAGAGGCATCGCCGTGGTCTTAGCGAGATCTTAGCTCCTACTGAAAGCGCGTCAGTCAACAAACTGAAAGTCTATAAATAGACTACGTAAGCGCAGCGGTATGTAAAAATAGCGCTCTAGATGGATCCGGAGAAAATTTGTACTCGAATTTTCTTGTGATGTTATAACATGCTTTGGCGATAAGATTCATCCAAACATTCCTGACCGTAGTGCTTAGCAGCTTACCCATAGTTTCACATGACGTAATAACGTGGTAACCAAGCTGTTAGCACGTACTAAGAACTTCACTTCATGGCATTGTATTATAATACGGTCTACGTGATGCAGTTGTCCTGCAGTTACCTTTCCAACTCTGTGGCTAATCTATGGTCTATAGTTTTGTCACTTCATGTCATAATATCATGAATAATAATAAAACACTGCCCATGTAACTATTCTGATGCAATCATGAACCACCATAAAATTAAACAATAGCTTTGTGTAGTATATATATGATATTCAATTAGTTTGATTTTCGTAACAGTTAACATCTTGAATTAATAATGTGCATAGTGTGTTCCAACTTACTAACGAGTATGTATTCAGGCAGGTGGGTACCTAAATTATAGAAGAGGCTTATTTACATTCGCAATAGCCTGTGAAAGTGACGACATACAAAGCCTTTGAAATATAGGTTATTCAGTCAAATGGCATCGTAAGATATTCCATGCTATTGTGTTTTTATAAAAGCTTAGTACAGTCTACGACACGAGATCCCTTTGTTTGGTAGGTACTGGCACTTATCGCTTACTTAGTAAGATCTGTTGCAGTGTCGAATGTCTGTAAAGCTACCTCCCTAGCATTGCTCGATTACCATACCTAGGCAAGGCGCTACCGATCTATTTACAGTTGAACGTTTTTTGCAAAGAAAATGGAAGGTGACGAAATCAACTATTTTTTCTCAAGTACGGAGCTCTACGATTGTGAGAACAGCGCTCAGCAATGTGAACAATGTAAAATGTGATATTCAGCTAAAGAAATCAATACGAACAAAAGCTCTTTGACCCTCGTCTACTGCTTGCATGTAACGCCTATTTCGGAATTATCGGATTAGTAACCACTTATGTCCGAATGGTCACTCTTTGTCCCTACCTGACCTGGCTAGGTATGCAACTGTAATGGAAGTGTAGAAGTCTGAAAAGCGCCGCAGCTGCAGATGCATTGTGCAAGTGTCGCCGTCGACCCTTGCATAACTCGCCGGGTTCTATTTTGAATGTAGTTTGCATGTTTTCATTTTTAGCACACGACTAATCAGGGCCTTCCTTGCCTTGCGGTTGACGGGCTGGACTGTGTTAACACCTTTCGTAACGCACACTGAAAACACATTCCACTTTACCTACAACAGTGATGTAACATTTAAATACAGTCGTGCATTTCCAGCAGGGGTTTCCAGTTTTCCTTTGTTATGGAAATCTCGTGTGACTTGTCATTGATTCAGTTGTGATTCTACAAAGTTCGAAGAGGATTGACTATGAAAAAGCTCCAATAATTACTTATAAACATTTATTATAAAAAAAATAATACTTAATATTTACAAACATTCACATCAATTTGATGCAATACACTTAGTTTGGCGTGAGTGATGCCAGCGCATCCCCGCGCCCCTTCTCTACACAGAAATTATTTCAGTCGTTATTTCAGTGTCGTGGTTACCTATCCACAGCTAATACTAGGGCCGTTGGTGTAGTTGGTGCGAGAAGGGCGGGGGGCGATGCGGGTGCTGCGCGGGGGTTAGTATGAGCTGCCGCCGGACGGGGCGCCGTACTCCGAGGAAGGCGCGGAGGCTGGCGCACCATATTCCTGCGAGGGCTGCTGCGCCGCCGGGTAGCCTTCTTGCTTCTGTAATTAACCATTCACACTGTTAGCACTGCTCAACCATACTACCAGTCTATAGAGTGAAATTGCCGAACTTGTATACTCTGTTCTGTAGAGCTAGTGATAGAGACAATTTATCGCACAATAAACACGCCTACTTGACGATCTCCTCGATATCTCCTCTAATCTTCTAAGTAATGTGAGCTTACGCAATAAGTAGACCGACTCTGTTGGTCTACGTAATCCTTGCCTATTTACCGTCATTACCAAGATATACTGCTTGAATGAGATTTTCATATGAAAGGCCACAAAGAACAGCAATTACGTACAATACAATTACAAAGCAATTTGTAGGAAAATTATAATGTAAGAGTGCAATGTCTTCACAATAGCCGTGCCTCAGAAGCTGCTCTATTGTGGGCCGTGATAGTTTAGTCGGTCTATGGGAAGGTAATGGAGGTAGGTCGCGTAATGTAAGTAGATGTGGTGCACTTCCTAGAACGGTCCAGGAAACGTTAGCGCACTTTCACGCGTTGAATCGAGCGGTCTTTCGCGATTTTTCTTTGCTACGACAAATGCGTTCACCTTATTTGCTTAACTAACTCAATATATTCTTCTTCTTCGGAAATTATAGAAATGTGCAAGCACAGCACGATGAACCACTTAGCTAATGGATTTTTTATGCATATGGCCACGCCGTTCTGTAATAACTTAAGCATGGATGTAATGATTTGAGTAATATAAATCCGATGGTTTCAACGAGGCTTAAGGAAATTTTGCGGTCATAGTTTTAATTTTAACTTGTTTCTCGGCAAGCTTGGATAATATTAACTGATAAATGTAGATAGGTGCTACAATAGTAGCTACTATTGCGTTTATGATTTACGTTAAAATTCCTCAACACCTCATAAAATATGCGAATTTGTTTACACAGGGTGAATTTCAAATCTTTAGCAATATATTAACCGAATGTGTGTTCCTTTCATCTTGATAAATTAAATAAAAAAAAATGGTGTAACATTCTACTGGCATTAAATTTTTTTTATTTTTTTTTTTTGATGAGTAAACAAGTAAAATGGTTTGGCCAGTGCCGACCTTAAAACGCTTAAATCATATATGTTTTGTTTTAATAACTTTTGGTACTGACATGGTTTGTTTGTGATAAACATGAAGTAATTTTTAGAATAAAATAAATGTATTTTATCTCACTATCTTTTTAAACTATGTAGGGTTCTAGAAGTTAGAATGCCTCTTTGTAGATACTTAGCAAGGTGAGATTTTTTTCATTAGCCAATGTGCTCATTATAAGGTGTTCATTATCATCATCATCAGCCATTTCACGCCCACTGCCAGGACACAGGCCTCCCTCATGATGGTTTTCTTAACCATGAAGGGTTTTGCCGTAATCGCCACGCTTGGCAGGCGGGTTGGAATCTCAGGAAGACGCTGCTGCCCGTCTCCTGGTAATGTATTTTCTTAGTCGTCTTCTACGACATCCACGGAAAGAAATGGAGTGACGCTATTCTTAATCCGGCTCCACACGGAAAGGTGTTATAAAGTAATATTTAGCTGTTTCGTACATGTCATAAATATTAAAATTTATTATGGAACGGCTGACTTTTTTACTTTATTTCGGAATAATTCTCAAAAATAGTAGTTTCTAAGAAAAGTTATTTGTATTGATGAGCAGAATAGATAGCCCCTTAAGTTTCACTGGACCTTTCCGACCGGAGAACTTTAAGAATCATCCCACTTACGATAAGAGCTTTGTACGAATTACAACTCGTAACATAGAATTTATATTGTATTTATTTGATCAGGGTCGCGTTTCATAAAACTACGATTCGTAGTTTAATGTAACAATTCGATGTACATTGCGTAGCCGAGTCTACTTTTTAATCTGTGGGTTAATCGACTTTGCAATATACATCGAATTGTCATAGTAAACCATGAATTGTAGTTCTATGAAATAGGGCCTAGGAGACAATGGTAGTCTTTATGAATGTAATAATCCTTACCTGGGTCTTGTATCGGATGAAGTAGACTTCGGGCTTGGCGGGCTGCGTGGGCGCGGGCGTGGGAATGACGATGTCGGGCTGCTCCTCGGGCTTCTTCACCAGCACGTAGACGAGGGTCTTCTCCTCGTTCTGGGGCTGCACGGGGATGATGGGCGCGGTGGGCGTGGGCGGCGTGGGCGCCTTGATGAACACTATCTTGTAGTGCTTCTGGGGAGGAGGGACGTAGATGGGCTTGCGGGGCGCGGGCAGCTCGTTGTCCGGCGGCGGCACGTGCACGTACACGTGCTTGTGCACGACGGGCAGCTGCTGCGGCGGCCCGTACTGCGGCGCGGGCGCCCCGTACGACGACGAGGGCGCGCCGTACGAAGCGGAGGGCGCGCCGTACGACGACGGTGGCTCAGGCCGCGCCAGCACGCATCCCACCAGCGCCGCCACCACCAAAGATCTCAGCACCTGCACACACAACATTAGGGCATCGGTTTAAACACGCACGGACATTTCGCAGCGTTAGGAGGTTGCCCTACTTTACATTAAGTGGTTCAGTTTAATAAGGCACTGCATTTGATCACTTTGTTAACACACTGTGTTGACCACTCCACTCTCTACGGTGGCCATGGGAAATTACTGGTAAACATTGGTCCTTGAAATGATGGTAATAGTTAGGTCACTAGGTCAAAGTTGTTCAGCGCGGGACCTACCGTCTTGTCACACATCCTGAGCACAGTAAGAAGCAAGTTTAGATGGTGCAGTGTCCAGTGGTTAGCGCCACCTGTGTTTATAAGAGATGCGCGCTCCATATCCGGGGGAGGGGGTACTTTCGATGTTTCGCGTACCTTTCGCAACGCAATGGTGCTCACGCGCACCGCCACCGCCGCCGCGGCCGCACCATTACCGTACGCAGATACTTCAGGACACTGCCGTTGGACTCTTCTATTATTTCGATTATTTCAAAATTGGGGGTTGTTCCTGAAGCACATAGGGCTACTGTAACAGAGAATCTATGTACCGTCGTACTACTATCTAAAGCAGCACGTCAACCTTTATAAGCGTACACTAGGTGACTTTGACATTTTTTGAATAAGCTGTCGACTATACAAAAAAAGCTTGTTTTCAGAAGTAAAAATATTCGCTAACACTGGAAAGACAGTTTCAGTCCCTCCCTCCCGATCAGAAAGTCTCAGTCAAAGAAAATATTGGAAAACATTGAGCTGTATGGCTAATTAGCAAAATGTCCGTTGGATTTAGCAAAACAGCCAACTATCAGATGGTATGTATAGAACGTCTAATCGTCAAAATCTCACAATGACTAGACACTTATGCACAAAAATAAAAGTGATATGTGCATACAGCCTCCTTGGTCTATTTACTTGTATCGAGATTCTATAGCATACTTATTTGTTTCCGGTGACATTTTGACAATTTTGTGTTGTGTTCTGAGTTCTAAGAATGGATAAAGAACAAACATTTACTTTCATTGAAAGTCAAAAGAACGGGCGTGTGCTGCTGCTGAATGGTCACAGGTACAATTTAAATTTCACAAATAAATGAGGGTCAATTCTATGGAGATGCGCCCAGCGCAATGAGTTCTACACTCATCTGTTACAAGCAATAAAGATGAAAACAGGATAATACGTCAGAGCATACTCGTAAAGCTAATTTCGGTAACAACGGTACAGAACTGACATAGTGATGGACAAATGCAAGAAATTAGTTCGCCAAAAAGCAAAAACTGTTCAGAGAATTGTTGAGAATAAATTCGGAAAAGAGGATGAGATTCAACAAGTACCAGATTTTAACTCAGAAAAAGACACATAGTTCAGGGCTCGTCGCAAATATTTAAATGTTTCCAAAACTGAATACGAACACATGATGTTCAAAATCCTGAAATAATGGCTGGTGAATTTCTTGTTTGTCAAGATGGATGTGACAATAATAAAATCTTAGTGTTTTCAACACCTGCGAGTAAACAATGCATTAAGTTAAATGAGATGTATTTTGTTGATCCAACATTTAAAGCTACACCCAAGCCATTCTACGAGCTGAATTTTTTTAAATGGTATTTTTGGTAATCCTTGGTCATATCAAAAGGATACTGGGTGCATAAATTTAGAAGAATTAGTACGCCTCATGTCCCAATAACTTTTTAGGAGATGCTACTATTATTTCAAACATTCTTTTTATTTCAAATAAATTTAATGCAGTTTCAAAAAGACTTTAACTTTCTATACCTAAGGTTAAAATTATTTTTAAATAGGTCCATTAAATATGTATTACCTAATGATCACGAGTTCACGAGTGTACACATTTAAAAGATGACCATTACCCATAAAGTCGTTCTGCTATACAGACCACCTGATAGTTGGCCGTTTTGCTACATGGGCGTTTTGCTGCTTAGACGTTTTGATAAGGAAGCAAAATTTGTTGTATTTCTTTAATCGAAACATTGTAATTCCAAAATCACGAGATTGTTATCTACTTTCATCACTGAACTAAGTTGCAAAGCGCGAAATTGACTCGCCCTTAGAGGGTTCCATAGGTGTTAAATATCATTGGTATTTCTATTAAATTGAGCTAGATAAAGGTCCTGCTAAAAAACATCACACTATACTATCCCTTTTCCATGCGCAAAACATTTTCGTTCCAAGGGGAAACAAAGTACAATAATATTTTGCGCAACGAAATTGGGTTGTGCAAGAAAAACCTGAGCAGACGACCCTTGAGATACACAAAACTTGTTTATATAGCCTAACTAGTAATAAAATAATATATCTATATTCATATCATGCAGCATTGTATGCCCCATTGTAGGGCATATGCTCTGAAGTCATATGACTTATCTCAAAGAGCGAGAGAGAGAGAGATAAAATACATTCGTAACTTAATTTAAATTTGCAAATATGTGTGCTAATGTCATCGCTCAGCGGCAAGTAGCGGTAGGTCTACCTGTGGGTACGCCACATAATTCAAAAGAACGCGGTAATCATCATCATCGCATCGAAATATGGTATCGTTGCCTTGATTCACGTCACATGTCTTTATTATCTCGGAATGAAAGCTTGCATGAATGTCCGTAATTATGTAGGTACTAACAACAATAGTTAATAACTACTTACCCATCATTATTAACCGCAGTTCTCCACTTCATCTTCAAGAATAAACAACACTTTTTTCTTAAACTGTGTTTGTAATACTTAAATAAGCTCTGAACCAATCATTTCATGAACAACGTACACAGTCATAAAATTCTTTGAAGGGTATCGAATTGTTCGATAAACATGCGCTGTAAGGTGACTGATGCCGCTAGTTGTTTTCATCAGCTATACGGACTGTGCTGTGCTAAAAAAGGCAGGTAAATACCGAAGAAATACTACTATTGGCGTCTTCATTAGTTGTGTTTAATACCAAGTGAAAACAGTTTAGTAGTAACTGACTGAAAATTCCTTAACATATAAAGCCAACTGCGCGACACTTCAAAAACTAATTCAGTAAGAAACTTATCTTAGAATAGGTAAACGCATTAAGTAAAAGTTAATAATTAATTAATTAATTGTACTTGATAGCAATCACAACATACAGCACATTACATGTACAAACGCGAGCTAAGCCCTGTGAGGTTAATTGGATGTTAAAAATACAGAGTTATAATTTATCAAGTATTTCAATGGTTGTTAATGAAATAATACTATCCGACTATTGAAGGTTTATTCAATAATTTAATATTAAATAATTTGCGCTTCCGATTATTCTTTGTACAATTTTTTTTATTTTAACCTAAATATTTTTTAAGTTAAAATTAAAAATATCATTAATTTAATTAAGTCGAATCAAGAATCTAATTAAATATGAATTTAATTAAGTACAATAATGATCAAATACAATACATAATGTTAGATATTTGAATTGGAGCGCAGTTCAATTGATGGATTCACTGCCTCTTAAAATTCCTTATCGGCAATGTTTATAAACACACCGAAGTGGTAGAAAATGTAAGACAAACACAGGCCAGTACACCATTTCATTTGAGGTACATACCTATGTAAAGAGGGCGACTAATGAGGGATAAAGATTGAAGTGACACACAGCCTCTTAAAGATATCCTATGCGCGGGCGCACAGATTTCTTAGTGACGAAGCTTTTATTTAGGAACTGTCCTGTGTCCATAGCGCGTTAATTACCGTTGATTGTTGTGCATGGTCGGATGATAATATCTCTGCAGAGCGTCCCAAGCCGCAGAGTTGTATGGAGCAAGACGATACAACACCATCACTTCCCGATCGCGATCATGGAATAATACAGCAGTGAGTTGCGAAGAATTAAGGAGCAAACAATTCATTAAATAAAATAAAGCCTGCTGAGAAATAATGACCGGGAGAAAATTATTTGTAGTGAATGTGGTTCGACCGTCAGTGACAAAAAATATGGTGAGTTTAAGTTATTTGTAAAAGTAAGTGTTTAGTAAAGACGATTTCTGTGTGTCTGCGATTAATGTTTTAAACTTTCTAAAAATATAACTTATTATATATATATATCTCCCATATCTATTCATATTAGTCTTTATTAGGTCAAATACACAAAAGTGGCCAAACAGGAGTCGGACTCTCGCACCAAGGGTTCCAAGGGTGTTGTGTTTTTAGGTGTACACAGACTCTTCAACTAACAGAAAGGCTGAAGTTCTTTTGTTTTTTATTTTCGTGAAGAATGTCGCTTTAATATTAAGTGGCCAGTTATAATAAAAAACTTAAGCGAAAAGTTTTATTCCACTTTGAAATCTTATTCCCCTAATTGTGTTGAGCAGTATATATAATAAATAAACCAAAGTCGGGTTAGTTATACCATTTATACCTCAAGAAATGATGCACCTGTTTGTATTATCTTTCATTTGTCTCCGTCCACAATGGCAGAATAACCATTAAAACATAAAAAAATTACAAAATTTATTTCCTCAAACATTTTGTATAAGACGGTATTTTTTTATCGGAACGGAACATTTATTGATTCTGAGGCGGGTGGTACGAAGTTTTCCGAGACAGCTTAATAAATAAATAAAACGCAACTGAGTAGAATGAATTCAAATCCCACCAAATCCGTTGGACCGAGGACTGAAATCCGAGGACGGGGCAATGAAGAGCATATACCTGGGGCTACTGAAAGACCGTTTGGCCGCCCCATGTATCGATGGAAGGACGAAGTGACCAAGGATATGCGTTTTTGTGTTCATGTGGATCTTCTTTCGTGAGAAGCCGCAACATCTTCGAAAGAGCTAGTAATGGAGTGCTGGTCCCAACACTATGTACGGTATAGTATGTCGCTTAGGTATGGTACCGAGACTTTCGTTTGGCAGAAAAATCAAGAAAGTAAGTAATCCTACTTTCCAATATAAAACCTACAGTAGAAATGAGGTCTTTGAGAAGTATGTGTGGTGTTACTTTGAATGACAGGATACGCAATAGTTTGATTACAGAACATTGTGGACTGAAACATTGTGACTAGAATTATGAAAGGAATGTTACGTTGGTTTCAGGATGAAGGAAGAAAGATTGCTGAAAGATAATTGAGCGAATGTGGTGGAAGATATTGAGCGAATGTGGGTGGAAGGGCCAGTAAGGGACGTCCCAGGCGGACGACCGGAACATAAAGGGTACCCGAAACAGGCGCGCGTGCTTGAAACGAAATGTTGATGAAGCGAAAGAGATCTATCAGGACCATGGCAGACCCTGGTCTCTGCCAACCCCATCGGAATACGTTATGTTTTTTACATCTTTAGGATCGAGTAGAATCCGCACTCTTAGAAAATGTTCTTGAGTGTCCAATAAAATGTTCTCTGAAGCGTTTTTTTTTTGTTAACTACATTAAGTGGACGTAAAAATACTAAATAGAACCTCTGGGCAATTTAGGACAAGTCGGCTTTTTCCTGTACGAGATTATCATCACCGTGTACAGGAATTGCCCTCGGGGTCTCGCGCACAATTTTTTTTAATGCACTTTGGCCAACTGACAGTTTTTTAACACTAGATTGTTAGTGTACTAGCAACAAACGTTGGGTAAGTCTAAGAAATAGGCAAATTAATTAATCATAATCAAATTAATTAAATTAACCTGTGCAAGGTAGTTATATGTCAATGTATAATTTTACGGTGCAAGCGACGTTAACAATTACTATAATTTTATCATCATTAATTATTACAGTTCACCCCAGTGAACACATTCGATACATAATGTAGAGTCACACATTCGATAGGTAATATAGACTCTAAACATTTTTACCACGACAAACAGAGTTACTGCTATTTTATCCTATCTGCCCGGTATTACTAACACCCCCTAACTCTTATTCTCACCTTAAATGGGGAACTTGCGTTAAACTTAGATTGAAGATGGTATTATTTTTACACTATAGAAGACAGAAAAACTCAATAAATTTTTTTTATGTGGTTTTAGGGGTCCCAAAACATGCGAAAAATCTAGTTACTCTAATAATAAAGAAACCGGACAAGTGCGAGTCGGATTCGCCTACGGAGGGTTCCGTACTATAGTTTCGCAATTTTTCGGAGCTTTTTCCGACCTCAAAGGACAATTTTTTTTGTGATTTAATTATAAAAGTTTGGTTTTAAGATTTTTCCCTGTACTTATTACGATATTACTTACCAAATTTCACATTTCTAGGTCAACGGAAAGAACCCTATAAATTTTGATTCCCTTTAGAGTGTCGAAAGATACATTTTTTGCGGCATAAACGGCCGTAACTTTTTTTACGTTAACTTAGAACTTTGATTTTTTCACAGCTTCAAGGGACTGTAGTTTAAATTTCAGAGTTTTAAATTTCAACTCGTTACCTTCACGCGTTACCGAGATAAAGGCTCCTGACTGACAAACGGACGGACGGACAACAAAGTGATCCTATAAGGGTTCCGTTTTTCCCTTTGAGGTCCGGAACCCTAAAAACCTGTTAGATTAACGTTTCCTAAAAAGGGTGTAGATGCATAAAAACATTATTTTACGAGATAATTCGAACATTAATAAACGCTTCCTACATTATAAGGTGTTACGTAAACTTTGTGACGTCATACTTTGAGTCCAATTTGCAAGGCGCGTTTTTGTACCCCGTGACTAGAATGAATTTTAGACATTATTAGTCGTAGACAAAAAAAAATTACCACGGTTATTTATCTTTTACGTTTTTTTGTGCAAGTTCTCCATTAGAGAAAACGAAAGTGCACTGCGTTGATCTCTAATGTATGGGAATTTCCAAAAGCACATTCTTTATTCTGTTAATTTTCTTTTTATATATATTAACATTCCTAATATTAAACAAATATTGCCATTCCCCCATAGCAATCATCTTAACTGTTCCCGCGACACTCTTGATTTGCATTTAAAATATAAATTTTTCGTGAAGACGTCATTCTTCGTGCCCTTTTATTTCCTTACGGACCTAAAAAAGACGTTAATCATAATGCCACCGTTAGAATAAACAACAAGCTCAATTAACGACACAGTTAATTCATTGGAATGTGTCTTCATGTGCTGGAACCGCGTTGGGGTAAGCACGTTCAAAGATTCCGGAATTATCCGGTTGGAGGAAGTTACAACAGATCGCCACCGGTGCACTCTGCTTTGCTCCACGCTCGGCTCTCGTCATCGCCCTTATCGCGTGACAAACTCACCGCATTTCGTAAATCTAGAGGCGTGTCTCTACCATGCACGATCTAAGACACTAGAACACTACAATTAATCGATTCCGAAGGTGGCGTTTAATACCTTTTCTATGGCATCATGGGGTAGACCACACTGAATACTAAATTAGTGACTCAATCAATTGTAGGTACCTTAACTACACAATTGACAATTGAATAATTGCTTCTATTTGCAGTTGCCATTACTATATAACAAAGTCAATTGAAATTGGCTAGCCGATCAGACGAAATTGATACTGTGTGAATCGACCCACACGCCAATTGTGAAACTTGTTTGCTAAGACTAATGGTCTTGAACGTGATAAATAAAAAAATATTTACAACTCTAATTAAAACATCTGCAAAAATATTTTTGACGGGATTACGCAACAAGGTGGAACTATGCGTAAACGCATGTGAAAGGTCGCAGTACTCGCAGTTTCGTAGCGGACGATGGCCAGATCGGACCCAGTGGTTTGGTGAGGCAGACAAACGGAGCAAATTATGGGTTTCAGACGGACAGCAGCGTGTCTGTACTGTACAGTGACAGTGACAGGCATTGCAAATTAACCAAATTGTTTCGCTTCAAGCGTTAGATCGCAATAGATTTTCGTACCTTCGACACAGCCATAAACTGCTATGGTATACCCACATTAAATAATTCTCTATGCATAGGAACAATAATTGCTCTTCTTCTTCTAAATGATTCACAAATAAGGTTTGGTTTCGTTTGTTACAGATGTTATGTATCATCGTTTTATGTTTAACTACGGGTTTAATTTGCAACACAGGGGCGTCCCCAAATTTGCCTAGATCTACTACTAACAAAGCCATAAGTAACTTTCAAAATAATGATACTCAAGCTGATAACCTGTTCCACTGGGAAGACTATTGTGTGCTTGCAACTATGTTACTTGTTTCCTGTGGCGTCGGCGTGTTTTATGGTTATTTTGGGGAAAAGCAAACCACGACCGATGACTTCTTGCTCGGAGGCTCTGCGATGGGCACTTTTCCGATGGCGCTTAGTCTAGCCGCGAGGTAATATCGATTTCGTTAGAAACTAATTGCCTTATATCACAGCTTATATTATGTAGTTAGATGGCTATACTCGTATTAACTTAACTTTTATGTTTCCAGTTTCATCACAGCGATAGAGCTATTGGGTAACCCGGCTGAGATGTACATTGCAGGAGCGCAGTTTTGGATGATTTGCATCGCGTTTGTACTTGTGGTACCCATCACCAGCCATCTCTTCCTCCCGGTGTTTATGAGACTTCGACTCACTTCGTGCTACGAATATTTGGTACCTAATGCTTCGTGCACTACCTCGTAAATTGACAAAATTATACTGTAAGATTTCATGAACAATGAAAATTGCAGTGTGCCATTAACTTTTATCGTTTTAGGAAGTGAGATTCTGCAAATCGCTGCGCGTGTATGCGAGCAGTCTCTACATGCTTCAGATGATACTGTACACGGCGGTCGCGGTGTATGCGCCGGCGCTGGCATTATCTGATGGTACGTTTGTATTCTGTGTGTGATTTAAATTGATTCGGTCACTGTACGAAAGTGTCTAAACCTCGGTATTCCAAGAGATATAAACTTCAACTAACAAACGGCACCAGATGTGCAGCTCATCCTTTCTACCTGACGCAACAGCATGGTTTAGCAAACGGTTAGGCTAATTTCGAAGGCCGAAATTAAATTCGTACACTATACATTATGCGTGCTGATTTAGGACCGTATGGCAATAGGCCTTACATAATTTTGCCTTTAATGGATATGTTTTACGTGACATGATTCCTGGATCAAAACATTTGGAAGGTTGAATTGATGCAACCGATTTAGATACTAAAACCATTTAGAAATTGATTTGTTCTTCTCTAGCAAGTGTCAGCTACTTCAGTGATAAGCACTAATGGTCTAGAATGCTCTTCGGACTCAAGCTGCTTTATACCGCTGTCACATATATTTAATTCTGCTTTGGTCTACATGCCAACAAACCGTTGATAGGAATCGTTAAAATACGGGAAGCAATAATGTCTACCAAGTTTACTCATCCTAGGTCATTCATTTATCTTAATGTAATATATAAAAATGTCGTGTCACGGTGTTTGTTATCGAACTCCTCCGAAACGGCTTCACCGATTTTTATGATTTTTTCTGTATATTTGGTAGGTCAGATAATAGGTTGTAGGCTAATTAATATGGCAAAAGAACGTTTGCCGAGTCAGCAAGTAATTCAATCAAAATCAACCCCTATTACCAATTTCTTGACTTAAAGTAGGTACTATCAAAGTACCTACTTCATTCATTTTTGTTTACATTCGGAACGGCGGCGCCTACGCCTTTCGCGCCATCTCATCGACATAACGCATTCTGCGCGTGCTCATGGAGCCAGCAATTGCATCAAGCTAAACTCAACCATCAATCCTAATCAATCGTCAACTGCACTGATACAATAGCCTCTATAAAATGAAACGGGGCAGTGAAAGTATTACGAACCAATAAAATAAACACCATCTATTATGTGTCATCCATCGCATAGTGTATGTAAGGCAGCGATCCTTATGCAACGGCAGCACCATAAAATTAATTCAAGTAGTAAATACTCTACACGATAGCACCTTGAATGCAGTTTTTAGAATTGTTATTGCGTAAAAATAGCCAGTCAGTGTAATTCAACCTATTTCTCATTAAAATATAAATTGTATTTTATTACGCTCATTTTGTATACAAATATTTGGAGGTCGACTAATTAGAAGTTCGACAACAAAAGATATTTCAATAGATTCAGCCGATTGTGAAAGAAATTTATTGCTACAGATTCGCGCAAGATGATGTTTGCTTTACATTTCGGAAGCTAGGTGCCCGTGTACCGTACTGTGTGACCTCTAATAAGAGGTCACACAGTACGGTACACGGGCACCTAGCGTAGTACAAAGTATTTTTTTTTGTTTTGAGTAATCTTGACCTCTTGACGATTTCCTACATTTTAATTCCTTCAAATTATGATTGCACAAGACAGTCTCTTGCTTCTTCCATATAAATATTAATCATACATTTACGAAATACAGAGGTTTTTTTCGTTAATGACAAAACCTAGATTTTAAAGCTAGATTAAGTTTGAAAGCAATTAATATTTATTAAATGTTTTGTAATTTGCAGTTACGGGATTAAACACTTATTTGGCAGTTTCATTGGTTTACGTGGTGTGCATTTTTTACGCCTCCCAGGTGAGTGTGCATTCAATACATCGATAACGGCGCGTAGAATATGTCTAAGGCGTTGACGTTAATCGTCAATAGGCATGATGACAGTAATTGAAAATCACTAAAATTTTGTATTTATTGGACAAGAATTTAATTGTGGAATACGAAACAGGCATTAATTTTTTTGTTAAAAGCGGGATTGATAATTATTACCATAATTAAAATCTACAAAAATCCTATTTCCGCCATATTAAGTTGAATAGCGAATGACGTCACTTTGAGGAACACGCGAGTACTAAACATAGAATAGAACCGAACATATTACTTTTCACACCTCCTGCTCGACAATGCCTTATTACGTACCGTCAAATATCATCGTAAAGCATGGCCTTGTCTCTCGAGGGCAATAATAATGAAGAATTTCCCTAGGGAATAAAGTGATTTGAATTTAGAATGTCAAAATTCGCATGAAAACTATGGAGAAGCCCCGCATTGCAATTCGAAATTCGAATTGTTGTTCGAAAGTCACCTCTTTTTTTTTCTTTTTTTTCTGAAATACTGTGTCCTGTGACCGCGCGAAACACCAACAAAAAAAAGAAAAAAAGGCGCGAATTGCAAATACGAATTTAAAAGTTATATTCAATTTAAGTTGCTAAGCCGTAAAAGAGTGTGGACTTTATATTTAATTTCAGGTTTTAATACATATTTTCAACTTATGCAGCCCTGTCTTTTTATTGTCTCCCAGATGGTGTGAAAAGTAGAGTATTCACCTCTGGAATAAAACATGTCTTAGTCTCGGGCGGTATGAACCCCTCGCTTCACTCAGGACTCTACATAACTCCCTCGCTTCGCTCAGGAGTTAAAATTTAACTCCCTCGCTGCGCTCGCGAGTTAACTCGGAGTCCTTCGCTCCGCTCAGGGTTCAATATGCCGCCCATGACATAATACATGGTTTTATTCCCTTAGTACATAATCTACTATTATAATCATAATTTTACACTAATAACTTTAACTGTGACGTCTCTAGCGACGCCATGACATTGGCGAGCGTTTCGGTGGGAATTTTAAATCCAAAAACTAAAATGTATTTTTTTACCATGACCTAAAATACGAAATAGATTGTAAATAACGTTTTGGGACGTTATAGGACAGTTTTTCAAAATTTGTCATCATGTCTATTGCCCCTGCCTCAACATCGTTAAATCGACTTTGTAATAGCCTCCGAAAACGATATGTAGGCAAGGCTCTTGCCACATGCGCATCTATCTAGTCAGTGAATGTCTAAAATCGTTGCTTTCGCACTAAACCTAGGTAACATCTTGCGGCAAATTGATAGCTTTCTTAACCAATATCGTGTTAATGATGTTTTATATCATCTACCTTGATTT
Source organism: Yponomeuta evonymella (assembly GCA_963969515.1). Lineage (NCBI taxonomy): Eukaryota > Metazoa > Arthropoda > Insecta > Lepidoptera > Yponomeutidae > Yponomeuta > Yponomeuta evonymella. The sequence continues at coordinate 11,630,178 of OZ018346.1, forward strand.
TATTTAGATCTAAGTAATTAGCTCTCATTCAGGCGAGTGCTAAAAATCAGCCTGACCGCACACGCTGAGCACTAAGTATGCATTTTGCTACCAACTGTTAATAGTTGGCTGATCTCATTGCTCATTGGTTACTGTTTGTATTACTTACTCATAGAAAGTGCCAATAAGACTATAAATTGGAACCTGTTACTGTAATTGTTATTTTGCTTTTTTTTCCTTTAACCACTTAATTGTTGGTGGCAATAAATATTTGTTTACTTTTACGTTAACGTGTTGTAGGGTGGCATGAAGGCAGTTATAATGACGGATACGTTTCAATCGGCCGTGCTGCTGGGCTCGCTAGCGGCGGTGCTGGCCCTGGGCGCGGCACGAGCGGGCGGTCTGGACGCAGTGTGGGACCACGCGCGTATCACACAACGTCTGCACTTCTTCGAGTACGTTCCATTCGGCCTACTATCTCACACCGATGATGCTCAGATTAATCATAACAGCCTTAATTTGCAATAATGTTCATTATAACTAGGGATGTAACGATACCGATGCAATCAAACCGTCGGCCAAGACGACCGTATACGTCAGTTTTGTCGATTCAATGGGTCATTGCCGATTTAAAAAGTTCTGTTTTACAACAAAATAAAATTCTACCTGCGATGAAGTTCCACAGTTTATTTAAAAACGATTACAAACTTTGCTGTAGAAAAGTGTGTACTCCCACATAACCCAAATGCAAAGATAAAATTATAATCGTTTTTTTATGTTAAATAACTTTCAATTAAAAAAAAGGGTTTTCTAATAGTAAGTTGGTTATTAAATTATATCTTTTGAAAGCATTGTTTACACTTTAATGGACTGTGGGTTTTAGTACCTCAAATTTATTTTGACTTGATAAATCTATCCAATCTAAGACAAAAAGGACTTAACAGACGGCCGGTCGGACGTTGGCGGATCAAAAACATAGTGATCCTATAAGGATAACGTTTTCCTTTTGAGGCCCGAAACTCTAGAAAGGCACCTAATTGAGGCACCGATAAAATGGAACGAAATTAAACAGAATATATATACCTATATTTTTTTTCTGTTTAGTATCGTTCCATTTTATCGGCGCATCAGCATAGCCAAGTAGCGGTACATCCCTAGCTATAGCAGATCTTCAAGTCGACCACGATTTGGTAGGTAGGTATTTTGTTTTCACTTTCTATGAAGTGAAAATTATCGATGCACAAAGTGATGTAATAATATAATAACCTGTTGTAAGTGATCGTAATGTGATATAATATTAATTCTAAGCCGATAGGCTGATTTGCATATGTGTTCCGGTACAAACAAAAAACCAAAAACAACTAACGTAGAACCTCGGCTATGGTTACATGTAAATAATTTCGAGTGGTCGGAAAAAGTTGTTTGGTGATGCGAGCGAGCTATACTTTATTTTATTTAGCGTTTGTCTGGGCATACACAAATATTCTTTTGAAATACTATCAAAGACAAGAAACTAATATCAGGGGTTGATACTTCTTGAATTAATGAAATACGGGAATGCCCTAGGTCGGGCAAACAACTTAATAGGCATTATTGCTTTCCATATTTTGACGGTTTATAATAATAACAATAACTTCCACACAACACAATCAGTTGCCCTTGTCCCAAACTATGTAGGATACCCTGTGGTATGGTTACCATGCAAGGACATCACAAATATGGAAATACACCCAGACTGAGGCCATTTCTACAAATTAAATACGGCGGCTTCCAGTGGGAATCAAACCCCGGACCTCTATTTCGGTAGACCAACGAGGCAGCCCTATTTCTATCAGCGGTTTGTTTACACATAGACAAAAGCTGAATGAAATGAAATATAATATGTTGGCTGTTGCAGCATGAACCCGGACCCAACGGTGCGGCACTCGTTCTGGTCGGTGGTGGTGGGCGGCACCATCTACTGGGCCAGCATGTTCTGCGCGAACCAGGCGTCTGTCCAGAAGTACCTATCGGTGGAGAGCATTGCGCAGGCGCGTGTGGCTCTATGGGTATCGGCGCTGGGCCTCGCCGCCGTCTACTCCGTAAATTTCGCCACCGGCGCGGTCCTCGCCGCCCATTACGCCAATTGTGATCCCATTCAGGTAAAGTCCATAATACATCCATTACGCTCAAACTGATCTACCGCTCACAACATTAGCGTAAGACGCGTGTAAGCAGATCTCATGGGAATACCACCAAGGTGATCGGCTACAGGTGAAAGGAATTAACTAAACGGAGATAACGGTAACGCTCTTTACATAAGACCTTGAATGTAAATTGAGCAAATGTGTGAAGTGATAGAACTGTTTTACATCAGCTGAAGATAACGCGCAGTAAGATTAATGACTAGTTAGTGAACATACATACATAAACTCACGCCTGTATTCCAGAGGGGTAGGCAGAGACCAGGGACTGCCACTTACTACGATCCTGACAGATCACTTTCGCTTCCTCAACATTCATTAGTCGTTGCATGCATGCACGCCGGTTTCGGTCGGTTTCTTAGTGTAGTAGTTAGAAAATAAAAAAACGCTGATTAAAAAATCCCCTGGCTGCTAATGAAGCAAGATTTTCTGTTAACAAATAACGTACTTTTTGCAATCTTGATGAGATCTTTTTATTCTTTTAAATCGATAACACACTTCGTTCACAAATATAAGATGGTACAGTCGACCACTGAACAAGCTTTACATTATTGTAAAGTTCTCCGTAACTTAAAAGGAGTGTACAGTGGACAGCACATCAACCTTTCCGTGCGTGCACTCTACTCGGTTACGTTACGAGTGACCGCAAGGTTGATGTGCTGTCAACCTGTTGCTGTTGAAATATCCCGAAACGTTATACTCGCGATACCATACCATAAAGTAATGTGTTCACAAACAAAGTAACACAAAGTAACGCAGGTACAAATCCCATTAATCCGCATGTAACCGTATCCCACCCCAGCCTCTACCAGCCAAGCCAAAGATATAATAAACATGCTTTAGATGTGATTATTTCGGTGTGCGGCTGTGTAGGTATAAGTTAATACTTTAGACACTAAATCTTGACCGCGATTTTTACCTTCACTAAATACTTATTATAGTCGACAGCACAGTCAGCACATCGACCTTTACATTCGTGCACTCTAGTCCATTATTATGTTGCGGGTGACTTTACAACAAAAACCCGCTATCGACTTTACAATTTACGAAAATACTTCATGCTTTACAATAGTGTTCTATACTCTACATTATAAAACCAGCACGTGTTAGAGCTCTTTTGAACATGTTTATAGATAGGGAACAATCCCCGCGCGTGGGAAATGTAGAATTGCTCTCATTTACAAAAGCATACAAGGGCGCTGCACAAGAACGTTTTACCCAAAATGCATGCATGACACGACAAACATGAAAAAGTGTTTTTTACAATATCAAAGACCCGACTGCCTGTTTAGGCACCTGTTACTTGGGATGGCGTAAGGATTCTAACAAATATTATACACATAGTTAAAACCTAAAGAAGGGGAACTACCTACATACATGAATCCTGAAAACAGTTCAATGTTCAATGATAGGGGCAGGGGCTCGGGAAGGACGTTACTAATAACCCCGTATACGTCAGATTTCAAAGCAGGCCTTCTCTCAGAGAAAGAGCAGACTTAAGACCACCCATTCCTACCTTGGATATGCGATTTCGACCTCTGAGGTATGAGAGCACTCTTTCACGACGTTTTCCTTCGTGGAAGTGTGACATTGTAACCACAAATCGTGCAACCAAGTAATGAATTGACTCACCAGGCGGGGATGATCAACGCGTCGGACCGTCTGCTGCCGCTGTACGTGGTCCAGGAGCTGGGCGCGGCTCGCGGCGTGCCAGGCTTCTTTGTGGCCGGCATCTTTGCTGCCAGCCTTGGGTAAACTCCATTGACCTTCCTCTTCGGTACGCCCTTGACAGAGCGGTCGTGGTCCTCATGAAGACGATTTATCGTGGGCTGATACTGCGTGCATCACGACGTCTCGCCATTCTTCTCGGCTAGATGCTGTTCTGGTACGTTGCTCACAGTGGATTTAAATTGAACGGTCCTTCAACCTAATCACACAAAATAACCGTCCGCGATTCACCATCGCACCCATCCAGACGCAACACCGAAACAGGACTGCGCAAGTCAGCTCAATCCGACTTCCAGACTGCCGCAGCCATAACAAAATCGGGCCAATGTTAACCAGAAAAGTCCAGTCGGCCACCGGTTTCAATTTGAAGCAATGCCGTTTTAGCTGAATATATAATTAATAGCACATTCGCGAAGTCTACACTGTACCTGCATGTTTGTAATGTCCTTGTCGGGTAGAGGGTAAAGCTGAAAAATAAGATTAACAAAATTTTCATAGAATAGAATAGATTATGAAAACATAAATAAATTTTTCGCTAAACTATGCGACTTTGAAATTCGCTGCAATTAAATTAGAAGTTCGCGGAATTCGTCTAACAAGTCAAGGGTGGTGCTGCCCTGATACAGTATTAGTACATTTTGTTTTGTTTGCAGGACGGTAGCTTCTGCCCTGAATTCTCTGGCGGCCATCGCTTGCCAGGATATAGCGAATGGACTATTTGGGATTACTCTACCGGAACAACATGGCGCAGCGGTAGGTTCTGCTTAAAAAAAACAGATTAACATAGACCAGGTTTTTCGATTTTATGACAGTGTTTACTTTCTTTGGTATTATAGTAAGTAAAGCTGATATTTATGCGTTACGCCAATGGGTCGCTATTCCCGTTTAACTTCATGACTAAAGAAGTTTTCTTTTTCAATTTCTAGGTACTTTTTTAATATTCTAACCTTGGATACTTAAAGAATTTTGATTTTAATTAGCAGCAGAACCTAACAATTAACATACGAAGTTGTGTAAAATTATGCTTTTCTTGCTCACTTAATTTTTTTCGAAACCTGAAAAATTGCTGACTATTAAGGTTTTTTCAAAATCTGAAATGGACTTCTTATCATGATTGTAAATTTATTTGAGTTTACAATCATGGCTGTGAATGCAGTTTGGAGATGCTCCAAAACTTAGGTGCAGTCTTTTCATAATAATTTCTCTATAGACCCACATTTGTTTTGTCAGCCTAGCCTGCACTGTATTCCGTTGCTGGGCAAATTTCTCTATTTCTGCTTTCCAACCTTCCCTTTCAATGGACAATGCATACGTGCATTGGGATTCGCTGTAAGGGCCAAGATTTTTCAGGGGCCAAGACATTGACGTATCTACAGTCTGTTCATCCTTACTTGTCCAATTTAGTAAACAATATTCTAACCTCAAAATTGACATTTGATGCCGAAACTAGATATTTTCCTGCAAGTTCGTGCACTTTGTTTATAAACATAGCAGCGTGTAATCCAAAAGGGTGTCCCAGGTTACTTCATTTATGGGAATATGGCAGTTTTCGACTAAAAAGTCATACTTTGCGGGTAGAATGTTTTTTACTAAATTGGACAAGGATGAATAGACTATATATGTATTGTAATAACCAAACATCCTGGAGATCACTTCTGTGGGTACACAGCCAGTGTTGCCAGAGCCTACTCAGCCCAGGTTGCCATTTGTAGGTTCAAATGTTGCCATCGGAAACCAAAGGTTGCCATTAGAAAAAATGTGTAAAAAAAATTCTACGCGTTTTCACTTTATTAATATTAAAATATTTATACCTATTGGGTACTGTTTATTGATCTGCATTTTAGTTGATAAAAATTTAAGTCCAAAAAATCCTGTTTTCCAAAAATGTTAATTCTTTTCGTTAATTAATCATTAATTCCACAAATTTTTTTTCCTTAAAAATTTAGATCCATGTTGAAAATGAAAAATTAAATTAAGACTCATATTTAAGAACACAAACACATTTTTCTAGAAGCTGAAATGTATATTCATATTTAAAAAAATATTATATGTAAGTGCCCATGCATTTTAAATACAATATCTTTTGATACAAGAAATAAATATAAATTTCCCAGCACCTTTAATTAGTGGTTAGTATTTTATATTCCTATAATTAAATAATTAAAAGCGCCATAAAGAGATTTTAATATCAGAATATTCAACATCTCGACAAAACGACGATGAAGCAGCAGTGTGCACTTAACATGAGCAGTGTTAAGCAACTGAAAAATAACATTCACCTAGGTTTTTCGAAATTTTTTGAGTCACTCACACATTGGATTGGTGAATGGGGGTAGCAACTGTCTAAAAATTCAAAATGGAGGACATCCTCCATGTAGATGTCCATGTAGATGTAGAGGACGTTTTCTTGACTATTTGTATGGGAAAAGCACAATATTTGTAATTATATAAACCCCAGAGATATGTGTAACGTCTTTTTTGAAAAATATCAGTGCCTCCGCATTTACTGCTCAGTTTGCAATAGAAAAACTGTGGCTCCTAAACCATTTGGAGGAAGTAAATCGATGATCAAGAAGTTTATAGATTATGATTCTAGTAAACAAACACCAAAATATATTTCCATGCATGAAAATACAAATAATACTAATAAAATACATTCAGAATCATAGCTAAAAGCTATGTTTTATCATTCTTGTTTGTGTTCAGGTCCGCGTCTTTCACACTCGTTAAAAACGGAGCCAGTCTTTAGGTACCTAGGCGGTTAAACCTAAAACTAAAAACGAGAAATGCAAGCTTTGATATCAATTGTTCGACCCATTTAGCAAATGTAAAGCTAGCTATTATTGCTGCAATTGTACGTGGAATAAAACAATGTTCCTAAGTACTTGTGAACATCGGTTTAATTTAATAAAATCCTAATCATACATAGCAACTCGCATTTCTTTGGGCCTAAGCCCGTATCTCAAAATAGGTAAGCAGCAGCACTTAATTACCCAGAGCCAGTCCATAGCATTGAACTGGGCAGATCTGAATAGATATCAACACTTCTGATAGGACAATTTAGATGTTGGTGATAGGAACCTTAAAGTAGTAAGTAGCATCATCATTTTATGCTCATAAAGCTGCTTCGTCTCCTAACTGAAATAAAATGAAGAGAGTTCATGTTCTCTTGTATAATTTTACAAAGATTTTCCAAGTAAATTTAACATTTTACACTTTTTAATCGATTATTTCTGCAAGAAATGTTAAAAAAATATTTGTGAGGTTACCTTTGTATTACAGTCTGTATTCCTTTCGTGGTATACACAATTTTCCTTTTTCAATTTTCTTATAAACTATAGCTTTCCCTTTTTTAGTGAAAAGCATTTCATGACGTTTTTATGTTGAATTTCAGAGACAAAATCCGAAATTAAGCAACACTTATAAAACAAAACAAACATTGTCGGGGCAAATCTCAGTGGCGCCATCTGTAATTAGTTTCATGTTGCCATCCCCATTCCAACTCAATAAAAAAAATTATCTAGAAAAAAAAAACAGTCGTAAGTGAATAAAAAATTATAACCTTTGCCTATCCTATAATGGATGAAATGAACTTCTATCTAAAAACTAATAAGATGGCAACATTTTCCTTCTTTCATTTGTTAAATTTGTTTGACGTTGACAAAGAAGGACGGACAGACCATGAGAATGCAACTAGGGTTTGCCTAGTCTTATGTTTTATTTGAGCATTTTTCGTTTTACAAAACAAATAAAGAGTAAAACAGAAATGGAGCTGTTCTCGAATCTACTGTAGTGCACGTGTACACCGAACACCGCTTGTTTGTTGAGTCTTGCTTGACACTCGCGCGAAATGCGCGGCAAAACTGACAGGAGTGACAGGAGTTTTAGTTTAGACGAATAAATTCTGAATACAAAGATACAAAGTAATATTCAGAAATGTTACTAAATTTCATTAATATTAATTTAGTATGTACCTAGTTGTGTTTAAAAAAAAATATGCTGAAATTTACATTATATCAGACAAAAACTGAAACTCGAAGACAAATCAAAAACACCTTGGCAGCCGAAATTACCTACGTAGATACCTTTTGTCGATTTCATGCATGCATTAATTACATAAGACTATGAGCAACGTCTTATTCCTATCCTAGGTACCCAAAGTCTGGGAAGGGCTGATGATGAATAATTCAATCAATAAAACTGGTTTTTCATGATGATTCAATCAATAAAACTGGTTTTTCAAATAGGTCTATAGGCAGCTTCTTCAATTACAACAATAAAAAGATTTAAAAACAAAAGTAGTAGAAAACCACAAAAAAAGCTTCCTTTGCACTTCACTGCATACTGCACACAGACACATACTTTCTTTTCTTCCATTGTTGTTTTTGAGTTTTCATAAAAGGACTTTTATCTCTAGATTCACCAAAATAGACCTTTTCTATTTAGCAATACGGGTACAATTTGTTTGTCTACTTAATGTGTATTGTTTTCATTTGGGAATAAAAATGCGTTCCAGATTTTGATTTTGTTCAACTCGATGCGTTCATTTCATCTGCGAAAGATACTCGATATTTTTTTACTGATGATCGCGCGACAAGTCAAAAAGTTGCCAAAAAGTTGCCATTTGAGCTTGGTTGCCATTTGGTTGCCACGAAGGGTCAAATGTTGCCAAAATGGCAACCAAAGTTGCCAAATGGCAACGCTGTACACAGCCCAACCAGCTACTCTCTATCTACGTGAACGCTATTTCCGCCCTGTCACTTTTTTATAATAACTGTTCCTCTATGATTAGAGTTCTATGTTGCCAGATCGCGCGCTGGGTGTGCCTGGGCTTCGGCGCTCTGTCGTTCGGGCTGGTGTTCCTGGTGGAGAGACTGGGGCCGGTGCTGCAGCTGGCACTGTCCTTCAACGGCATGGCGGGTGGCGTCTCGCTCGGCCTCTTCACACTCGGCATGCTGTTCCCCTGGGCCAACGTCAAGGTCGGTATGCTCTGACCTCGGTGCTCTTTCGCCAAACAGCCCCCAGATAAGTCGGCTACTCTACACGTCTAATTCGACTGATAACGCCAGAGTTGTTCTATTTTCAAAAACGATATACTAGTATTTATAAAAATCTTCTCACGTCGTAAAATCATGTTAAAATTAGATCGTTAGATGTTGGTTTAGATTAGATTAGAACTTTTTATTTAAATGTATATAATAAAATCACGTAACGTGTGGACGGGTATGCACGAACATAGAGTTTATCAACTTTAGGATCATCCAAATCAGTAAGCATGGGTAATTTTTTATCCAAATCTCACGCACACACAGCTAATTTTAATCAACATCTAACTTTCAGCCTAGGATAATTCAATTCAATTCAATTTCAAAAATTAATTTGTGCTGGATGGAAATGTAATGTACCTACTTACTTTTTACCCGCGTTCTAGTATTGGCAGGTATGTACTGGAGTCAAGCAGTTCAGTTCAATCGACTTTGGACGATTTCCCTAGTAACCAAGAATCCCACTTATTAGAGAACAAGTTAGTTACTTAGTCTTCGAGCCGAATACACTTTCCCTAAATGTAAAAAAAAACTTTTTTTTAAATACGATCATGTCAAGAAAATTTAAATAGGGATGGGTGTTGCTTGCATCAATGTGAGGAATGAATTACCTGGGTAGGACCAATTGTTTTTTTTTGCATTCTAACGATTTTTACCCCTGCATGTGTTTGTTTACTTCTTTTTGTGTTCTGAGGTTTACATCCACGGCCATGTTTCATAAAGCAATAATTAGTAATAAACTTACAATGTCAGTAAATTTCGCCCAACGCCAATTGTGAGGCTTGGTTAGACGAAAATAACTAACAATTGCAAGTTTATCACTAGTTGTAGCTTATACACAATATACACCATGAATTTTGGGTAGTTTCAAAGCCATAGCAAAATTATAGCTATCGAATACACTCTTTTTTTTAAAGGGTACTAAAAATATCTCGACACAAACTCGAATCTGTGAGAAGCATTGGTAGCCAACCAGAGCGGTGCATGCGTGTCGGGGGTCGGCGGGGCATTGTTCTGAGTTCTGAGGCTGTACTAATTGTTCGCGAATTTTTTGTAACAGGATCTCAACTCCAAGCAAGATTTCAAACTCAATATTACGTCTATATACATAAAATTAATAGTCTAAAAAGATGGCATTTTTAATCACAAATTACATAACCGCGGCTCTCCAACCACCCAGATTTCAGCATGTATTTTGATTTTCCAGGGAGCCGTGACGGGCGGCGTGACGGGGCTGGCGATCGTGCTGGTAGCAGGCGGCGGCGCACAGCTGGCGCAGTTGCCGCTGCACAGATTAGAAGCCTCTGTCGAGGGCTGTCCGACTTCTTATAACCTAACCTTCACCGCGATCCATCCCACGTATGTAACGTGGGGTGAGGGCGCAGAAAAGACGCGTCGTTAATCCAATTCAACGCGTCGCGTCTTTTCCGCTCCCCCCCACGCCCCTTCTGTGAGGCCCGGGGCATGGAGTGACAGTCTTATTTATAAAAATCGTTTCCTCTGCAACACTCTTGGTGTGGAGTCTAAACGGTCTTTAAATAGGATCTCACTAAAACATTTTTTATAAAATATTTATAATCTCCATACATCACAACAACTTAAAGATCACTTTAAGCACGTTTTGATTACCTAAAGAGTTCCTTAAACATGTGTATAATTTACTTACTGAGAGGAACTCCTCATATAAACAGGCTTTAATACCTTTGTGGGATCGACTTTTTATAAATAAGAGCGTTAGTAATATTGCGTAATGCTTAGGCTCCGACCATTTCAAAAGTATAAAAGGTTAAATTTTTCCACTTTTTAGAACTTTATGGTAATCTGATTGGACATTGAAGTGGCGAACTAGGGGAAGGCTTATGTCAGCAGTGGACGAGTGCAGGCTGATTGATTGAAAGGTAATTGTAAAAGAATCGAAGTAAGTAAGAAACCCTTCTTTTATGTGTAGGTATCTTTAGTCTTTACTGTTGAATAGGTATTTTAATGATTTATGTTATTTATTATTAACAATCACTCTCCTCTGAAGATTAAGAGAATTTCAATGTTTATTTTTTTCAAGTGAGAACGAAGACAAAGCTGTCTTCTGGTTGTTCCGCGTGTCCTATCTGTGGTACTCGGCCTTGGGGTGCATGACCACCCTCCTGGTCGGCCTGCTGGTGTCCGTGATGACGGGGATCAATGATCCCGCCACCGTCCCGATCGACCTCATCTCGCCGCCCGTTATTACACTGTTGAACTCTTTGCCAGATTACATAAAGGTACTGACATTTACGAACAGTTATTCGCGTACTTAACCGCGGGGCAAAATAATTGACCTAAATCCGAGCTCGGGCAGATTTGGACATTTCGTATCTTGCCCAAGAGCCATTAAAAATTTAAAGCTATTAGGTACAATTGGCAGGGAACACTAATGCGCAACCGTCTTTTGTGGCCCGGCTGGAATACCTGGCAGGTAATGGAACAGTCAAAGGAAAACTAAAAACAAATACCGATTGGCATTCCAAGAATATTAGACGCTTCGAGCAAATTGAATGCCAGTAAGAGGTGACACCGAGTTCAATTCACGATACATGTAGAATTACATCGTCCTCGGCCTTGACCTGGTCCTCGACGTAACGAATTCTTCGAAAACAAGCCGCTCGCGCCGTCTCATCGTCGCGTGTGTGGTGTCGCAATCAGTTGTGGAATCTAGCGCCGCTTAAGGAGCGGGGCGGAGTTCCGGGTGGTTTGACGGTCTGGGTGTGTTGCAGAAAGCGCTGCACGTGCCACGGCGGCTGGGCTCGGAGCGGCGGCGCAGCTCGAGCCTGCGCCCGCCTGGAGTGGCTGACGACAAGGACACGCGGCGGCGGCGGCGCCTCTCCGAGATGGCCGGCGGAGTGTTCTACAGCGACGCCGCCACGCTCACACGCGGCCACGACAACCTGGCGCTCGGCCTCGACTCCGAGAAGCCGCCGCCTGACAACTGCCACCAGCTCACTAGCTTCTGACTCACCCCGTCCCTTCCTTATTAAAGGACTATCGTCTTTACAACGAGCCGGCGACATGGGGGCGCCACGATACAAACTAAAATAAACCTTCAATACTTTTAAGGCCGGCCCGTTATCCGAATATGCACGTTAAAAATCTCAATGTTAGAGAATGCAATACAAGTGCAAAAAAGCCCGTTCCCGGGACGTGCCCGTCGACCGCAAGTGGCCACGCTTTTTTGCGTTAGTATTGTAGCCTCTAAACATGTATTTAAGGTTTTTTTTTAGTTCGTATCGCTGTGCCCGCACGTCGCCAGCCCGTTTTAACGTGGGTAGACCTTAACCGCACGTCTTGCCTATGTACTTACTAACGCCCCACGATGCTTTAGTTGACCCCTATCGACCATTTTAAACGTAGCTTGTCATAAGACACTATAATCTCGTTACAAAACCCAGCAAGTCAAAGTATTGTACCTAGGCTATAAATATGATAGTTACTGGCCACAATTGGGTAAGCGGTTAGCGAACGTGCGCTGGTCATCAATAACGTTGACCTCTTTGAGATATAGGTGAACGGATTCTATGAAACAAGCTGCTTCCGGCAGAGTGCGTCGATTAGATGCGTTTATCGTTAAATTATTTTTAAGGATAATTTTATTAAATATATCATGACATTGCTTAATTATAATGATAAGTATCATTGTACCAAATTAAAATAATTTATGTTACTATAATGAAGTGTTTATTTATGAAATCAGGAAGCTAGAAAGGTTTAGCCCTCGGGTAGTACGAATATAAAAATACGAATAAAAAAGTATAATCACCACTTTACAAATAAACATAGCGTATAATTGGGAATTATTATTTGTTTCAAACTTACACTCGATTGAACTTTATGCCATATTTATTTGTAAAGCTCGAACAGTTTAAAGTCACCTAAGCATAATTATTTTGTCCCAATTTCGTCAGGTACAGCATACCTATCAAATTGGCAATAGAGTTTCATCTGGTTCACTTAAACAAAACTTGCTTAGATTTCCTTTCTTACGCAAGCCCGCCTAAGGAATCTCAACAAACCCGTCGCATCGGTGAACGCGCGTAATCTATTTTCGTCTTCGCTTTATGTCAAGTTCAGACCAAGTAAAACGTCATCTTGATTAGCTTTAATATTTTTTTTTATTTTTGAACATACACTTAAACATTATTGTAATAATTCATTTTCTCATTTTAAAAATAGGAAGGCAGATAAAGATGGGCTTCAGAACATCCCACAATTAAATGTCAACAGAGTTAGTCACTAATGACAGAGGTGTCAGTGCGAAAATACAGATATCTAAATAGGTACATCAAAAAATAAATGAAATCTTTTGTATGGTTTAAACTTAAACGCACTTCGACAACCCCGACCGCTTATCTGCCTTCCATTCGCAATAATCATAAGTATATATGCTGCGTAGGCGCCACATGAGACATTAAATAAAATAGGCACTAATAAAATATTAATTAAACCACATAATCCATCATGCTCAGTTGCACGTCAAGGCAAATTGATAATAATAATTGATTGATTGATTAATATGATGTCAGTTTCATGACAACAGGTCATGTTGTAGTGATTGTTGTTGGTGGATCTCCTGCATGGTGGAGACGGGGAGTGTAGCGCTAACTGTGATGGCGGGCATACCTGGGAGGGAGACGGGCGTGAGCACGGGCAGCCCGCTGCCCACTGGCGGCTGCTGAATGGGCGACTGCGCAAAACTGCTCATATCGAACGTCGGTATCAGATTTGGGGCGCTCTCCGGTGCGCTAGGCTGAGGCGGAGGCGGCCCGACGGTTTGTGACGTGGTGTAGTTGGACATCATCGGTATGTACGGCTGCGGCTGGTTCATGGGGATGCCTGGTAGGTTGGGCAACGGCGCTGGCGGTTGTACGTTGGACACCGACGGGATACTTCCCAGATTTGTGAGCGTCGCATCTGCCAGATCTGGAAGAGTAGCACGCAAATATAGTTTCTATTTATCTGTTTCTGTTTTTCTAAAACGCAAATCACAATACAATATAAGTAATTCTTTAATTTAGCCGTAATTCACTACCATGTTGTCAGGTGTCATTATCTTTTATCGTTAGAAAAGGAGTATCAAGGGTGGCAAGGAGCAATAAGCTGAGCCCCTTCCCTTTTTTTTACCATAAAAATAATACATATTTATTGATTTGTATGATAGACAAATTGATTTTATGGTAAATATTTTCACTTTCAAGGTTGGGTCGTGATCTGTTGATGGCATCTATGTGACCATCGAACGAACTTTTCACGACATATGAGCGATTAACACAACGCGACGTCAACCTATTTCTACGACACTACAAAAGGAGTTACTTCAAGGGTAATTTTTATTTCTTTTTAATGCATATTTTTCTTAAATTCGTTTTTTTTATTGTACTTACTGCTGGAATAGGCCGCAACATTTGAGAGCGAGGTCGCAATATTCTGCATCGGTGCAATAGGCTGAGGTGGCTGGAAGGTTGGCTCTGCCTGCGGAATCGCACTCGGGGCGGAAAACGCAGTCGGGTTGACCATTGGCACTCCCGAGAGAAAAGGTGGCGGAGGCTGGGGCGGTTCCGTCTGGGGCGCCGCCTTCGGAGGCTCCATCAGGGGAGCATTCTCCTCATTCAGCTTGAGGGTTTGTATGTTGGGCATTTGAAATTGTTTGGCCACATTTGAAGCCTGAAATAAAGAAGAGCCATTAAGAGGCGCTTCAAAAATAATGGCTCAAACACAAATAATGGTTACTAATTGCAATAATTGCATCGTAAAAATGTTATTACAATTGCAATAAAATAAACCCCGTAGAATACCTTGCACTTAGAGAATGAATTACGTATATTAAAATAAAATACATACATATTACATATTCAAATTATCTATTTACAAATGGATATTGCTTAGAACAACTACAGCGTTCATACTCATATGGATGATCCCTTCAATTTTTTTTATCCGGTTTTGACTGTATTTCCATGGAGGAAATTATTTCTGCACATATTGCGATTTTAAACACAACTTGATAAGATATCGGTAAAATTAAAGTGCAAAAAATTTATTTAACGATCATAACTTTTAGTACGAAACCTCTTAGTACAAAACCACAGCCGTGGTAGCCTAGTGGGTTGAACATCGGACTCGGAAGCGAGAGACCCAGGTTCGATCCCCAGTGCGGGCTATGTACCTATGACTTGGTTTTCTAAGTTATGTACATTTGTGAAGTTATAGTAGCAATACCACTCGCTAACGGTGAAGGAAAACATCGTGAGGAAACCTGTGTCTGAACTATTCACATACCTCAGCGCTTGAAATCCCCAACCCGCGGTGGGCACGCGCGGTGATTAAGCCCATACTCTCCCTGAGAGAAGGCCAGTGCCCTACAGTGGGACGCATATAGACTGCTTATGTAAGAACCCATACAAAGCACAATGAAACATTATTACAAAAAAACATTAACAAATGAGACACACAGCAATGCCTTATCCAGTGTGAGTACTGTGGGTGTGGCAAATGCAAAAGAGCTCGAGATATATTACTAAAATTATTTAAATGCGAAAGACTCAGCATAAGCTGGAGATATATTACTCCAGCGCTGGTCTTCCGTCAGTACCCGTAACGCGGCGTGCAGGGCTAGGAAATATAGTACGAACCAGTTCAAAATCGTAAATAAGATTAAATAAATAAAATATGAGATAGTGAGTCAAGTACGATAAGTACTCGTAGTATTAGTAATAGCATCGCACGAGTCAAACTTCGGGTTAACGAAGTAGACGGCTGACTGCTGAATTAATGTTAGCGGAATGTCAGTTGAAGTAATTTCATAAATTGTGAACAGATAAATAAAATTGGCGAACTAGCTAAATGTCAGTTATGGTATGTGGAAATAGTAATAAACTTTAAAATTGTACATTATTTATTGATGTCAACTAATTTAATTTAGATAAATCCATTATATAAATATATAAACATAAAGCCATAGTGTAAATATGACTTGATTTGATTTGGTTTTGGTTTTATATAGTTACAGATGTCAAATTATTCTAAGGTACCTACATTTAAATATGCCCGAAATAAAGTAGTCTACAGTAGTCGAGATCTATTAGGTCCATTTTGACATCTCGCTATGACGGTAGAATGTAAATTACAATAAAATGAAAAAGTTATAAAAAAAATCGTGTGGCGCCCGATTAAGAATAGCGTCACTCCATTTCCTCCCGTGGATGTCGTAGAAGGCGACTAAGGAAATAAATTACTGGGAGACGGGCAGCAGCGTCTTCCTGAGATTCCAACCACATACTGCGATCGCCAACCCGCCTGCCAAGCGTGGCGATTATAGCAAAACCCCCTCATAGTTATGAAAACCATGAGGGAGGCCTATATCCTGCAGTGGGCGTCAAATGGTTGATGATGATAAAAAAAAAACAAATGGGAATGTTTTAAGTCCAAAACATCGCTTTTTTGTTTCCGCGGTAAATAATATGTAAGTACACTATTCAACTACTTACGCGATTTCCAAAGTTAATTGGTATTTTGAATTATTACAAGACGTCTGAAAACCAGTTACGTTTATTTATTTTTATTTAATAAGTAAGTATATAAAACGAAAATCAATTAAAAAAATTTTTTTTAATGGCAAAACTTTTTGACGATGCTGTCTCACCTTGACAACCGCGCTTCGTGTATTTTGTCGCCATATTGGAACAAAACTGTGCTTCTATGTAATCGGTGTATTTTTGCTTGGGTGTATTTGCGCCATAATCACGGAGGAACACGGGGCAAATGTACAAAAGGGAAAACATACAAAAAGAATATGACAGAGTCGTCAATATTAATAACTTCATTTATTGAACTGGCGACATTAGCTCAACAGATAACTTTGCTCTTCATCTGGCAATTTAATTTTTATTATTGTTACGAAACCCAGATTTTTTTGTGTATCATGCTAACTTTCAAAAACTTAAGTACCTAATTAAGAAACCAATCAGAGCTGTAATGTAATTTGGAATTGATTTATCATGATAATCACATATTCAGGGTACCAATACTAATTGCATCATAATGTCAGCTGTCCAAACGGGCCTATTAAATCTCGACAACTCTGTAAGGTGTTGGTAGATCTGATTTTATGTTGATGAGAATATCATTGAATAAAATTAAATTTTAGTCGTAAAAGATTCCTCAGAGACCAACAAAATCTAGCCTTTTTTCTTTCATACACATTCACATAAAAATTTGTATGAATATGTACGAAAGAAAAACTATAAGTGGTTATACCTGTTTTATTATTAGCTAGGAACTTACCATTGAACTAGGTGGCATACTGACACTAGGTGTGGAAGGCGAATTTCTTATTGGAATCCTATGCAAGTAGCCATAGCCTATACCGCAGCCAAGACTGCCCTCTCCGCCCCAATTATGGTTGGGGGTAATGATGACCTCGCGGCACGAGTCATTGTTGATATTGTACACATACAGCTTGAGGGGGCGGCCCTCGTGGGCCTCAATGAGGGTGAACAGGTCCTCGCTCTCATGCATTATTGAGTCAGCTCCAATTATATAGTCAGAAAATGGCTTCAGTCCAGCTAACTCAGCTGGTGATGAGGGGTGCACTTCCTGCAAATGAGTAGTTTATTTTCAGTAACAATAGACACAGAAATAACAATAGTAAATTGAGAATGAAGTGCAAGTTAAAATTGGAAAACAAACAATACAAACATGGCAATAGGAATATATTTCATCCTCAAGAGCTTAAAACTGTGATGTATTCTTTTAATAATTACGCTGCGTGGTTGCATGGCTAAAACCTGTGTCCTCAAATACAAAACTAATTAACCTTTCCATCCACAACCAGACAATGTTAACCAGTTCACCATTCATCATCATCATCATCATCAGCCAACACCCAGTGCAGGACATAGGCCTCCTTCATGGTTTTCATAACCATGAGGGGTTTTGCCATAACGCCACCCTTGGCAAGCGGGTTGGCGATCCCAGTATGAGGTTGGAATCTCAGGGAGACACTGCTGCCCTTTTCCTGGTAATTGATTTCCTTAGTCGCCTTCTACGACATCCATGGAAAAAAATGGAGTGACGCTATTCTTAATCCGGCACCACACAGAAGGTGCACCATTAGTTAATTTCAAATTCATATCTTGACTAGTCAAAGACATGGGGGTCCTGTATCAAATAGCCAAATTTGTGGGTTTTTTGCCACATGCAAAAACTGTTTCAAAACTTTACATTTGAGTTATTGTAATAGATTTTTTATTATATCAACATCTAACACCTCTTATGCTGGTGCTTCACTCTTCACTTGAATACATTACAGATTTTATCAAATCAGTGCTAGAGATTCCTCAGAAAAGCTGGCAATGGATGGTTACTGTTTGCCAAACATGAGTGGCCAAGTGCAAGTGCGCTGGGCTTAATACTCACCAGGACATGCCACACATTCTCATTTGCCCCATCAAATGAACAAAACCTAATACTGACTCCCAGTAGTCCTTGCCCTCCCCAGTTGGAGCTGGGAGTTATCATCACTTCTCGGATAGATTGAGTTTTACTACTGTAAATCAGCATCTTTATGGTGTTATCCATATTTTTCTTCAGCAAGTCCTTGAGAGTGTCATTGTCTTGGTCTAATCTAGTGTTTTCAATTGCTACCACAAAGTCAAAAAAAGCTTCAAGACCGGCTAGTTGACCTGGAGAGCCATCCTGTACCTGAAAACATAACATTGACGTGGGTTAGATTATCGACGAGCACGAATATTTCTCACAGTCTCAAGTAGCATCGACTAATACACTGACCCGCAGGACGTGGTATCCTTCTGAACCACCTCCAGGTACTTCAGAACTATGGGAAGATCCCATTATAACAAGATTTTGAAAAATTCTAATGATCTTTTACGGTGGATACTGACATCAACAAATTTTTGACGTTTAAATTACGTGGCTGTAACTGTCACCTGTCAAATGTTCACAGAATAAAGTAATTAATTTTGTACCGTGCTTACACGGTCAAACTTGCAATATACGTATTTAGTCGACGCACACTGGGGCCGGAGGCATGAGTTGGTGATAATAATTCCTATTATGGCATTTTTTAAAATAAAATTAACAAATACGTTAATTAAAGACTAATTTACTGGGTACTAACAAGATACAAGCACACGCAGTAGTGAAAAAAAAATTGTATAAATAAATCACAAAATAATATTTATTCCGAGTCCAGTGTTACATTTGGCTCGAAAAACATATTGATGGCTTCTTTGCTAAAGATATTTTTCTTAAGACTTACAATTTTCCTTTTTCTGCTGTTTTTCACTGGATCCGAGGATACCAACATTCTGTTGAAAATATCTATAAGTGTATCTTTTCTGGAAGTTTTCCGACTAAAAAATTCACGGTAAACTTTAAAATCTTTGTTGCGGCTTTCTAAGTCTTCTTCACATAGGTGTCCTATTGGCAGGATACATTTAGAAATTATTTCGTGGCCGTGTATTAAAATTTTGTGAACAGTGGTACTCACACAGTACCAAGGATATAAAGCAACAAAAAGATGTGCAGTATCCAAGCAAAACTTTATAAATTTTTCTTTGTTAATCAAAAATCCACTTGAAATACATTGCAATATTACATGAAACCTTTCAATTAAATTTTTATCGATCCCTGTTATCGAAGCTGAGACACTGCTGTTCTAGAAAAATTGCGTGTTGTGTGCTGATGTGTTGAACCTGTGTTGGTATTGCCATAAGCAGGTTTGGGTTTATCAACGACCATGCCAGTTTTCTCTTTAAATTCCTTTTGTATTTTAAGTTGGGTGTCTTTAATTACATGTTCAGTAGCTTTACTCGATCTCCACTCTTTTAGTGGGAGCTTATAGGCGACATGTAACAAGCATTCAAATAACCGGATCCGTGCGTGCAAAACTGACATTCCAAAAGACAAATAATCCTCAACGATCGGTAGCTGCACCATCTTGCCAATGTCATTAAATTGTTAAGACGTAGCATGACAAAGGTAACATCACATAGTAGATGTAGTCCCACTGAGACTGTTACATTATTTACCATCTATCATCGAGAGTATCAATTTATGTTTAACGATATATTCATTGTCCTCAATGCAAACTACAGAACTCTCCAAGTTCTGGATTACGATTTGTATAGAAGATTTTTCTTAATTAATTAAGGAGTCATTTTCTTCTTCAAAAATAACTTTAATTGGCCTGCAAAATCGAGGAGAAGCTGATCATGTATTTTTCCAAAAAATATTTTTATCTTTGTCTGTTAGTTCTAGTGGGACTAGACAGGCTATAAATACACACTTGTCGTCACTTTCACTCTCTTCATAACATTTTTGATGGAACTGGCTGTGGCATGAGCTTCCATCAAATCCCCACTTTGAAGTTAAAATCAGATCATTACTCGGAGACAAGCTGACAACCTCCTTCTGTGAAGTTAAAATTCGTTGAGCTGTGTGATCAAGTAAATCATGTGTCCTAACTTCAGCTCTCTTTTCAGTTAATGTTATATTTTTAGGGTAGTACAATTTCTTCTCCATTTGCAATTTTTGTAAGATGGGAGCTGTAGCGAAGCTTCTGATAATCTCATATTGATTGCGAGTGAGCTTAGCCTCAATTAACATCGATAAAGCTTCGAGAGGGGACAATGGTTTGATTTGTATTGTCTCTGGTGTAATTTTATGCGTATTGGGTAGTGCTGGCTGTAGAACTGTTTTTTTTACAATATTTGCTTCATCTTTATGACCACTGACTCTAAGACTCATTTGCGCAGCATACAGCAATTCGTTAGCAGTAGTAGTTTCACGGAGTTTAGCAGTTCTTTTACGTTTCATTTGCTCACTACTTGAATCAAAATCAAGTGGAGGACGGCCACTAGATTTTCCTGGAGATACCAGTCCGGAATAATGTTTAAATACTAAATTCGTACTGAGCCAAGCAGACTCATTAGACAAAAAAATTGAGTTTGTGCGGTTTGATTTTTCCCACTTAATTTTAAATTGCTGTTAACTGTTTCTCTTCTGTTGGTGGGCAATTTGTTTGTTTAATCAAAAATGAATACACTTCATCCATCTTCTTATCAAAACTTTTAAACTTGCTCGTGAAAGCAATTTCTGTTAAAGTTTTTCTGTTGCAGGAAAAGGATTGTGTTCCAGTCTCTAAAACAAGTTTAAATCGTATAAATATTTCGTGTTTTATTGTTGTTTTAATGTTTTAAGGCAATCCAATTATTTTATAGGGTTTCTTTCGAGAAAATATGAGTGTACAACAAAATAAAAAAAAGCAACTTTTTAAAAAAATATATAGAAAGTTCAGGCAACCATATCTCATGGAACAGAAGCGTGGTGACGCTGTTCTTCAAGAAAGGGGATAACTCTCCATTAAAGAACTACCGACCCATCTCGCTTTTGAGCCATGTTTATAAGCTGTTTTCGAGGGTCCTCATGAATGACTTCCAGCCTCCCGAACAAGCCGGTTTCCGAAAGGGCTTTAGTACCATAGACCACATCCACACGCTACGGCAAATTATACAGAAGACTGAGGAGTATAAATTGCCATTCTGCTTAGCGTTTATGGACTATGAGAAAGCCTTCGATTCGATCGAGACATGGGCAGTGTTTCCGTATTGACTATCAGTATATCGAGGTGCTGAAGTGCTTGTACAACAGCGCCACCATGTCGGTCGGAGTACAGGATCAGAATTCGGAGGCAATTCCATTGAGAAGAGGCGTGAGAAGGGGAGACGATATCTCTCCGAAACTGTTCACGAACGCACTGGAAGATGCCTTCAAGCTTCTGGAATGGCAGGGACGCGGCATCAATATCAATGTCGAGTACATCACGCACCTTCGATTTGCCGACATGGACAAAACGAAGGTCATGTCGAACGCCCGTGTTCTACCCACCCCAATAACATTGGGGAACTCGACTCTCGAAGTTATAGACAAATACGTCTACTTAGGACAAACAGTCCTACTAGGCCGGTCTTACTTCGTGAAAGAGGTCAATCGTCGAATCCAACTCGGCTGGACAGCATTCGGGAAACTTAGAAAAGTATTTTCGTCTAATATACCTCAATCGCTCAAGACAAAATTATACAACCAGTGTGTGTTACCAGTGATGACTTATGGCACTGAAACGTGGTCTCTCGCTATGGGCCTCATAAGAAGGCTCAAGGTCACGCAACGAGCTGTGGAAAGGGCTATGCTCGGAATTTCTCTACGAGATCGAATCAGAAATGACGAGATCCGTAGACGAACGAAAGTCGTCGACATAGCCCAGCGGATTAGTAAGTTGAAGTGGCAGTAGGCGGGGCACACAGCACGCAGAACTGATGGCCGATGGGGCTGAAAAGTTCTCGAATGGAGACCACATATCGGCAAGCGCAGCGTAGGAAGACCAGCCACAAGATGGACAGATGACCTCATCCAAGTGGCAGCAAGGCGCTGGATGCAGGCCGCTTCCAACCGGTCTTTTTGGAAATCCATGGAGGAGGCCTATGTCCAGCAGTGCACTTCTTGTGGCTGAATGATGATGATGATGATGAACCACATCTCACGTTTCTCAACGGACTATTTATAACAAATACCTCTATTTATAATGTACGTTTACATTAGGGATGTGGTTGCCTGAACAAAACTTAATCGATGAAATATTTCACGTTCTGGATAAAAAATTAGTATGACTTTCATAATCTATAGTTTAAATTGTAACTTTTAAAAAGCTGTGTTTATATCGTAAATAAATAGTACATACCCTGATTAGATGCCTGCATTTTATCGTTTTCTAATATTGCTTATGGTTTTAAAGATACGCAGTTTGGCTCACCAGCAATTTTATCTGTGCGATTCATTAACCGACAAATAGTTGTGAACGTGACAAGTTTAGATGCTTATGTTTTTAAAATAAGAAGGTAGGCAGTCTTAAAAACTAAGCATGAGATAACATCACACATACCCTCATCTCAACAAAAACACTAACAACTATGTGGTTACCGTGGATTTCTGAAATGGATTTATTATCACTGCCTCCCTATAAGTGGCCCCACTGTGCGACGGTCAACAGGTTGATTAGTCAAAATAGGGGGCAAACACAGAAAGTGGGCAAAATTCGAATAAAAAGTAGGATGATTCAAAAAGGGAGTAAATCTCTACAAATACCTACTATGGGAATCACACTAAGGGGGCAAAAGCAGAAAGGGGGCAAGACCCGAACAGACCATCATAATACACTGAGACGTAAACAAATAAAGCTGCATTGTTTACGTTTACTCGTTTGTTTACTCGACCCTTCCCGCATCTGATATTATATGACACGACTCCCGGGTGTACGTTATAAATACCTAATTAATTTGTTTTTAACAACATAAATAAATTTGTACGTGGGATAAAGTACCTATCTCTAATGAAGTGTACGCGCGGCGCGGCGCGATGAGAAAACATAGGTGGTCGGTGTCTGAACAAAACTTAAATGTACTTTTAGGGAGCTGGCAGCCCCAATTTTATGAAAATCTAAACGTATTTTGTAATTTGGAAGTGTCTAAAAGGCCACAAACGGTCGCTATAAAAAAAATTTAAGATCACAGTTTGGTTTAATTAGAATTTAAACGTAACGTAATAAAGTAAAATTTTCAATAAAGAAGCGGTATATGGTACGCAGCGGGAAAAAATAACCTGCTGAAAGCTGCAAGGTTGATTACACTATCACGCCTGAATCGTATTTTAATCATTATAGTAGAGAAGTAGCGTTAGTATACGTTAAATTGTACTTAATCATGCTATTCTGGTTGCCGTTTTATTGACATAGTCGCTCGATCTAGAGGATTTTAAAAATTTTTGGCTAAATTACTACCTTACCAAAATGTAGGACTGAACCCCTGTACAATATTCGACGTCAGTGTTACAAGTTACAAGAATTAATTTGTGAAATAAATCGTTTTAGTGAGAAATAAATATTCAGTGATATCTAGTGACTTTTAAACCTTTCATTTAGCGATTTATTTCACAAATTAATTCGTGACAAATGTAGTAAATCACTTTTCCTCGTATGAACAATTTTCAAGTCTACAACTTGTAACACTGATGTCGAATATTGTACAGGGGATCAGTCCTATCTTTTTGTAAGGTACATAATTAACATAAACATAAACATTTACATACAGGCACATACATTGCTTCTGGCCCCACACTAGGATACCCTGTGTCGTGGGAACCAGAAACAGCGACATCACAAACATGTAAACATCCAAGACCTGGGTTTTTTTTGTCCCCAGCCGGGATTCGAACCCGGGACCTCTCGCATGGTATGCAGACGCACTACCGCTGTGCCACGAGGTCGTCTTAATTAATTAACTGATGTTTAAAGATAACGTCCTTATTTATAGAAGACGATTCCTCTAAAGCACTCCTCTGAGGCAGTATATTTAATCTTATGTATGGTTACCTCTGTTCTCCACCACAGACTATCTTAATAGGCGTTTATCGAGTGTTTTAAGGAATCATGTTTTTATAAGACCGTAAAGATTGCATCGCACTGTGGGTTTTCAGTTATTGTTTTGATTTAGATAATATGTTAAGTTTATAATGTACAGCCCTACCACATTAGGTTTATCTGTAAGGTTTATCTTTTAGATAAAATAAATATACATATAAACAAACATAAACATAATTCCGTGTGGCGCCGGATTAAGAATAGCGTCACTCCATTTCCTTCCGTGGATGTCGTAGAAGGCGACTAAGGAAATCAATTGCCAGGAGACGGGCAGCAGCGTCTTGCTTTCCAACCGCATACTGCGATCGCCAACCCGCCTGCCAAGCGTGGCGATGATGGTATAACCCCTCATGGTTATGAAAACCATGAGGGAGGCCTGTGTCCTGCAGTGGGCGTCAAATGGCTGATGATGATGATGAAATAAACATATATTTTTTGTATTCTTTTTGTTGCACTAATCCGTGCTGAGGACAATTTTAAAAACCTATCTTTAGGCTGAAAATTCCACCCATGCCGGAACTTGAACACGCGATCTCTGGCTAACCATGCCAGCGCTCTCCCAACTGAGCTAAAGGACAAGTGCAGGCATCGGAAAAATTTCGAACCTCTTTACAGATGTCGCTGCCTGTACGTAATACAGAAAAGTTTGTAAAGAGGTTCAAAATTTCGCCGATGCCGGCACTTGCCTATTAGCTCAGTTGGAAGAGTGCGGTTAGCCAGAGGTCACGGGTTCAAGTCCCGGCATGGATGGAATCTTTAGCCTCTAAATAGTTTTTTTTAGTATATTTTTTAAATATAATAATCACTATAATAATAATCTTTTGCCTTTCTGCGCCGAGAATAGTTTTGTTCTGATTGTTATTTATTATGTAGTTTTAAATGTAATGAAAAAAAATTAGGAGTGCGGGGTCTGCTATTATGAAAACATATTAGGGTTTTTTAATTTTTATTGTTTTTATACTATTCATGTTGTTATATGATTTGGCAAGGTTTTTACAGGTGGCTGCATGTTGGTAGCACGATCGCCTCGCCTCAGAATACTGAACGACTCTAGTTGATACGCTTTAACGATTTTAATAAAACAGTTGGCATCTAACGGGTTTTGAAAAAAAAACTCCTGTATCTGGCGGATGTAAGTACAAACTTTATAGCCATTGCAGTTAATTTATACAATACTACAATAGTTGGAGATCCTTCCTACAAGCTCATACGGACATCACATCATATACAAGTCACTCATCGGCAAGAACTATAATATTTTTCTGTTTTAGAGGGCGCAGTAAACAAAATCAACTGGGGTTCGTTCGAGTATATGACGCTCCACAGTAATTTAGCCAACAATGAGTTTTCTGGCCCCATGGGTAGTGAAAGGTTGTTGAAAGAGTGGGGCGCGTTGAGCCTTTTCGAAGGAGCATGGTCCCGACACGAATGGAGCAGTGGCGGAATGTAAGTGTTGATAGTACTTATTATCTAGTGATATATTAAATTAAGTTCAATACTTGATTCACCATCACCGACCGAGTACAATAGGTAAATAATATGCTTGTCAAACTAATGCAAATGTGTACCTAGGCAATGCTCAGTGAATACCTACAGTATTTGGATAGATAGACCATAGAGGTCTATCCAGTATAGCGTCAATTTTTGCTCTTAGGGGCATCTAAAATAATTTTCGTAACATGTCTTTTCTTTTTTCTTATCGTCTTAAGCTATTACATCATATTGGAATGTTTTGGACTCTTTTTTAATTATGCTCTTTATTTGTTACAGGATATTTTGAACGCGCTGACTACAATCATATTTGGTCTATGCTACAATCAATCAAATCTTACAAATAAATCAAATATTAAAACGAAGGAATATGTATGTACGAATTGAATATATTTTAAATTTTGCAGTAAAAAAGTCACAGCCCACCCTATTTTTTCAAAATAGTAACTCAAAATTGGATGCTTAATTACCCAAGTTCCACTATAGTTTTTTTATATTACATGCACAGGGGCATTCATTCAAGGGTTAAATATAATTTTGAACTATAACAGCTCGTTGGGCTGTTGCCTAGCATAGGGAATGTTCCATTGAGCTGGCAATTCCTCCTCTACTGGGTTTCGGGCTCCACAATGGCAATGTGTGTACCGAGCCTCGGGAGTCTACTCGGCCTCTCCTCTGATGGGCGTCATCAGCCAAGGCAGGCTCAAGGGCATATCCAGAGTCTCCTAGGAAATGCATTACATTTTTTTTTTACTTCTTATTTTTTTGTTACAGATTACATCAAAGGTGAAGAACATATTAATTTGTTATTTGTTTGGTAACAATTTCCCGTTTTCAGAAAAAAACATATCATGCTTCTTTTCTCCATTGGGTACCCAGTTATGTAGTAAACCACCTATTTCATTGTTTAAAGTTACAAAATAAATATTAGATTTACTTATAACCAAAAGCATTTTATTATTAACGGACTTCAAAAATGGAGGAGTCTGTGTCAAGCTTTTTCCAGAAAACTTCCTAGAAACCATATATTTGTAGTAAATACACCATACATACTTAGGGATGCAAGTTCATTAGAGAGAAATAATTTTTGCCTTTTTAGTGCGTCGGTTTAAATCTTTGTTTTAAAGTTTCTTATTTTTAAAATTTTTGCTGACTGGTACATTTTACCTACTATTATTTTAATTGAGATAGGCACTGGACGACGGTCTGAGCAGGATGGCAGAGGGTGCTTGGTTGCGTGGAGTAGGGCTGAACGGAGGTCAGTGAGCGGGTCCTTAAATCCCTGGAGACGGCCACTGGACGTCGGTCAGTGAGCAGAAACAGAGGAAGGGCACGAATGGGATGCGTAGGTGGCCCGAAGAGGCACCAGTGGACAAATCATGACAAATGTGATGATTTTATTCGTAGAATGACTGACAGAAACGCTAGATATAAGTTTATATGCCCCTCTCAAAAGTGGGATAAATTTAAATGAAAAATCTGTCAAAAGTCGATAATATATCTTTTTATGTTGTCATCATGCTCGCATTTGCGATAGGGTTTATCTTATAGTGACAGATGTTTTTTTATCTCACGGCACTGGGATAAAAACGATGCATTGTGCTCGCGACGATAAGTTAACCTACTATAGACGTCAAAACTCGTTAAAACGGCCATTTTTTGTAGATAAACCGCCTCGATATAATCTCATGCTCCCCCCGCTGGCTATTCAAATCGCGTCTTTGCCGACGATTTACATTTACAAAACCAGTGCTAAAGATTAGAACCCGGCAATAGACGGTTAATATTTGCCAAATACGCAAACACGAGACGCCGCTTTTACATTAAATAAATTATACATTCCAGTCATTCCAGTAACTCAATCATACATAACTGTGACCTTCTATTTATTTTTCTGCTAAACGACCGCTTTTGACTTTCTAGACACTTCCTGTCGTCCGTTTTTTACTCTGTGCTTGTTTTGTTTGTGAAATTTTTAGAATTTTTCGTATAGTGCCACACTGTTATCTGACCCGGTAGAGGTGTCAAATATAGTATGGAAACGTCAAGTTTACTATGAGAAAAGTGACGCCTTCACCGGGTCAGATAAGTTTGTCGCACTTTAAATATCTTTCTTGTCCAAATTATTGAATTTCATGGATCGTTTCTAAATTGTAGGTATTAGAGATAAGTAAAACACATACGAAAAATAGAGATTACGGTAAATTATAGTAATTACGACAAACTATAATTATTACATTTCAAAGTTCGTGGTGTGGTTGGTGAGTAATAATGTTCCTTCGTATAAAATACTAGCTGTGCCCGCGACTCCGTTCGCGTACATTTCGATTTTTAGGAAGCAGCATTTGTATGGGGGCCACGTCTTATCATAACTGGAGCTAGAATTTAAATAGCCTATCCTGTGTCCCAGATGTCTATATGTTTTTATACCAAATTTCATCAAATTCGGATAATTGGTTTAAGAGTTATGGAGGAACATACATACATACATACAAAAAAATTCTAAAAATCGTGAAATTAGTTTCAGTATCATATATTGAGCCTATAAACACAATATCTCTGAAAACAAACTAACTTACTCCATGACCGACCCTTACAGATTTATTATTAGTATAGATTTAATTTTGCGTTTCAGTTGAAAGTCGAGCACTACAATGGCAGAATGGAAACATATAATAACCGAATGGCTAGCCGAGTACGCCTCTCTGCAGCCAAATGAAGTCAAGAGCTTCGCAGCAGAGCATGAGCACAACCATGAAATAGCTACCGCCATCTTCAGCCTGCTGTACAGTGACAGCACCTCCTCCAGCTCCGACAAAATTGAGACTGATGAAGAATATGAAAAGGTCAGTTTCACACTTCATGCTACTGGGAAAGTAAAGGGACTAACCATACAGTTGCCATATTGCCTGAGACATTATTTTCTAGATCTACTTCATCTAGTGTTTTGTAGATTTTTTGTATAGTTTGCTTTGGTAGCAGAGGTACCACAATGTATAAACAAAATATCTAGGAAGTTTTACTAAACTATAACAGACCTACCTGCCCTATAAAATCTTTCATTTTCATCAACATTATTCAAGAAAATCATTTGTGTACAGAAGTTCATCAAACTTCCATTTGTGCTAAATCCCAGGTAAAGTACTTATCAAAATCCTTTTATATGAAGCTTTCCGTTCTAAGGAAAGAGTGAGACTTAATTTAAATTTTTTGTTTTGTTGATTCTATTTTAAGGTCCTTGAAGAAGTGTGCACTCAACTGTTCAGTTTCTATCGTTCAAGAGAGATTGAGTTGCAGAGATTCACATTACAGTTTGTTCCAACATTAATGTACACTTACCTAAGTCTGTCAGCTCAGCAGAAATATGATAAAACATGCCGCTGCATAGAAACTCTACTCATAGGTAAATCAATTTAACAATAAATCAACATTGGAACAAATGACTCAGTAAACCACCTATTAACAATTGTATTCATTTTAGGTATTTACAACTTTGAAGTAGTGGATGAGGATGGTAAACCCAAAGTGGTTTCATTCAGGTTGCCTTCCTTAGCTCAATCTTCAATCTACCATGAGGTTTGTATTTAGTTGAGGTTCCAAGACTTTCAATTTAATTTAAACATATTATACATAGCACACAGAACTGATGACCAATGGGGCCGAAAAGTTTTCGAATGGAGACCACATATCAGCAAGCACAGCGTAGGATGACCAGCCACAAGATGGACAGATAACCTCAACTAAGTGGCAGGAAGGCGCTGGATGCAGGCCGCTTCCAACTGGTCTTTTTGGAAATCCATGGAGGAGGCCTATATCCAGCAGTGGACTTCTTGTGGCTGAATGATGATGATGATGATGATGATATTTTACATTTAAACATTTGACCTCTTGGAGAACAGGGTAGCTGAATGGCCCCTATTCTTCTTTAGTTACAAAAATTCCATTTACAGCTCATATATTATGCGCACCAAATCCTGACCGTTTCCAATCATGTAACTGCCAAATTAGTATGGAATTTAGGCCCCTAATGAATTACGAAAAAGAGAAATACACTTTGTACAAAAAGAGTAGAAATTAAAGAGTTAGCTTTTGGTCAGACTTTTTGTCTTAATCAAAAGGTAAAGCAAAGGACAATGGGCATATTGTTTAGAAGGTGGTCCTGAACACCCATACATATTATGTGAGATTTGAGTTTTGTGATAGGATTTCTTATAATCGCTACAGTCGCTAACAAATGAAACTTACCTTATATTTTTCTTAAAAAAAATATTCTAGTTTCCGTTCATTATGGCTAGTTGACCGTAACAGTAGATGAATTGCATAGTGCGTTATTTTATTACCCCACTGTCCCATTAACTTCTTTAAAAGGTGGGTTTCTATAATATGTTAATACGAACAACTTTTAATAAGAGAACAAGTTGGTTGGTTGTCTGGAAGAAATTACTGTTAGTAATAAGGCTGCCAATTGTATTGTACTATATTATTCTTTAATTCCATTTCCATCCGTGGATGTCGTAGAAAGCGTCTAAGGAAATAAATTACCAGGAGGCGGGCAGCAGCGTCTTTCTGAGATTCCAACCGCATACTGCGATCGCCAACCGGCCTACCAAGCGTGGCGATTATGGCAAAACCCTTCATGGTTAGGGAAAACCATGAGGGAGGCCTATGTCCTGCAGTGAAAGTCAAACGGCTGATGATGATAATGATTCTTTAATTCTCATAATTCCTATTGTACAGTACATACAATCATTAATATTCTATCTAACTTCAAAATCATGAAAAAAATATCAACTGTTAAGTACAGACTAAAATTGATTCAATTCAATTCAAATATTTTTATTCATTGTAAAAACAGAATGTTTACTTAATGAACGTCAAAGTTGTTAGTTTCACAATTAATGGATTATGTGGAGAAGAAGCTAACAAAGAAACTCCACATTTATTCTTTTCAAAACACGTTTTAACTTAATTAACAGATTTTTCAACTTAAAATATTGGTCATGAATGTGTTGAACACTAGTCACAACACAATCGTCCTTTAAATAATATTAATCTACTGTTTAATGCCAAACATCTTTGTCTTCTAAATAATCCTTGATGTTATAGTAAGCCTTTTTGCACACAATGTGCTTAACACATTTTTTAAATCGCGTTAGAGGTAACTCTAATATATCTTGAGGAATTTTGTTGTAGAATCAAAATGTTTGGAGCGGCTGATATATTTTTCGCGATTTTGAAGTTCCAACAGTAAATGTTGCCCTATGTTGTAAAAGAAATAACTATAAATCAGGTTTTCTAAATTATTTTAAATAACATAACCCAATACAGGCTATAATAAAAAGTCTTTTCTTACGTGCTGTACACATTTTTATATTTTCTCAGACTGGCCTCTTAAGTGTCGTATTAATAAAAAGCTCTTACTTCTAAGATTGCTCTTGATTGCCCATTTTGATAAGCTGTTCGAACCAAAACGGCAAGTTGATAGCGCGTATGTTAATTAAAATTTCAGTAACAACTACTAGGGATTGAAAAGCTCGCTAAACCGAAATATTTGATGTGACTCTGTATTTTTACCCATAGAGGAAACCTTTAATGCGTTTTTTTTAAAGATAGGTTTCTCGTTATTAAATTCTAGTTTCTATAGTAATTTGATCAAATTTGGACTTACGATAATGAGTTAATGTCGGAGGTATTTAGCCGCATATATTTTAGGTATTTATGGTATTGAGGCGCATACGTCTTAGCGCATCACGTGGTCAATTCAATTTTCCAGTTCGACTGTCTGGTGAAACCCATGAAACCTTGTGAGTCTTTAGGGGAAAAAACTGAAATAAAAAATAACCAACAACCCGACTGCTGAGCATTAATTACTAAGCAGGCGGGCCCAACCTAGGTTCCTGCCCCGCAATGAGTTACAGTATTGAATTTGGGTCCGCCTACATAAGCATAAGCCGCCCCACATACGTCCCACATTAGGGCACAGGGCTTCTCTCAGGGAGAGAGAGTCCCGTCATATAAAACTTTTAGACGCGATTGTACACGAGCCCGGTGGAATTTTAATTTTTTCTTTTCATTCTTAATGTGTGTGACAAGACCTATCACAAGATATATATCACTTGTGTATTGGTGATGAGGACCAAAGTGCCCATTATCCTTAAGAAAAAAATTGTGGATATTGTGTTTCCTGTAATCATAATTGCTAATGTTGCAGCCATTGTCTTTAGGCTCTCAGTTCCTCACAGAGAGTGCGCTCAGACGTTGGGAAGAGTGCAACACTAAGCGGGTGAGCTGGGGTCCTCTACCTCAGATTGAGGAGATCAATGCTCAAAACCGCCTCAAAATCATGGCTGCCCTTCTCTTTATCTTTAATTTGAACTCAAATATGCTGCCTAAGCTGGCATTGCGACACTTCTGCATTGCAGCATCCAGGTATACATTATAGTAAAGTACCTACTTAAAGTTATATTAATTTTCATTGTCATTATATTCATAATTTTTACTTGTGATACAAAAACAATTCAGTAAATAGTTCAGTTTTTATATTATCTTCTCTTTTTTGCAGAATAGTGATTCAAGGTTTCCAACAAAACAAAAATGGAACTTCATCTACTTCATACAACTCAATACAAAGAATTCCTGTGTCTTCTAAATTCCTAATAGAACTGGTAGAGGGTGCCTACTATGCCATGTTTAATGAGTTCTACACACTGGCCCTTCAAGCTGTCAGGGATGTGGATGTTCGAGCGCAATATGAGCTGCTTCCGGACGTCATGTTGGTCACCAGTGCTGTGATCAACTCTATACAGACCAGTCCGTCAGGTATGAAATCCGTCAATCATTTAAACATACAAAATTGTCTGCAGTGCCCAATTATTATTTACAATCTGTTTATTCCAGGACAACCAAGCGATGGACCAATGGGAATCAGTGTTGCTCTCTCTCCTGCAACTACTACTGTATCAATGTCAAAGTCCATGATTACAAATGCCTCGTTCCGTACGAAAAAGTTGCCAGGTGAGTGTAATTTTATTCAATATGTAGGTATACTGTTGCTAGTATCCTCCTAGCTAGCATAGATGCTTGTAATGTCTGCAAGTTTACAACCTATTGTAATAATTTTAATTCGCTAACAGATGATTGCATGCTGCCTAATGAATGCGCCTGGCCACACAGAGAGACTCAATACAGGAGCAACCATGTTTTCGTTGATAGTAAACTTACGAAAACATCCCTCCTCAAAAGTAAATTACACAATGATGCGCTAATGAGGAGGGTCAATATAGTTCGGAATGGGGATTTTCGAAAATTATTTAGAGTTCCCAATGCAGATTCGTTATTGTCTAATTCATCTTAGTGCCGAACTGATAGTACGCGCTATGAATTATTCTGTAGTAAGAGGTATGATATAACAAATAGAATGTCGCAGCACACTTCTGTATGTGATGGCACTTTGCAAATATTCCTAATGTCTCCTAAAGATGTCAGCTAGCAAACTATTTGTCATTGCTTCCATATTTTACTTGCAGATGTGAATAGTCCTTAATTTTTGGACATCAGTACGCAGTACATTTTAATCTGCACTTAAAAATTACAGTCACTTCTACACATAAACATTTATTTACTCAACTTAAGGTACGACACTGAAGCAGGTACTGATAGACTCATTACACGAAGTCGATAATCGTCACTCGAATAGATGTTTGAATTAATTTAATATAATCATAACGTTAAATTATAAAAAGTCACAAGCATTTCCTTCTGTATAGCCGATTGGCAAATAAGACACTGGAAGGTCACGAAAACGACCTCCAATGTCTTTTTACGTACGATTATTATCTTGCCAGTAGACTTTAGTTTTAAACATTGACGTAGATAGCTTTTTCATCTTGCTTCCCAATTACCATTAGACTAAACGCAATGCAAGTCACATGTTTCCTAGAAATGCCACTGAGTCTGCATCTGTCGTTGGTTTCAGACGATATCCCGATACAAGCCGGGCAGGTGGTGCCAACAGAATCAAACGACATGCTGACCTCCATCACGGAAGAGGGTGAGGCGGATGCGCCGATGCAGCGCGGCGCCGGCTTACGCACCTCCAAACCCAAGCTCAGCTCTTTCCCTGGCCTAGGTAAGAAGTCCAAGGATGGCAAGGAGAAGAATGCCAACACTGCAGAGAAAAAAGTCACGTTAAAAGACTCTTCGAAGGCGATTTGGAACTCTCTGAGTGGCGGCGGTGATACCGTGGAGAAAGCCGTGGATGGCGACGCGAACGGCAGTATGAAGGACGAGATGTCGCTGGCTTCAGGCCACACCGGCGCCAGCGCAGACAACTCTGACTCACGCTCGCAGGCCACAAGCGACTCCCTAGACATGGATCCGACACCGCGGTTTACTGGCATGCAAGTTAGTTCCGTCTAACGACGAGTGTTTGGCTTCTGAGGATTCTTGTACTTACATAAACACTTTGGTGTCCTTGTATTTTATAGACTTATGTGCTGTGCTAATACTGGGATGAGAACCAGATTTTCATAAAAAGGGTTTCTTCGACGATCTATCGGTATATTCTTGGAAGATTTTAAGACGATTGTGTTATTTATCAAAATGCAGTCAAGACAACATTATCCATTCCTCACACCATAAATTAAGTAGAATAATATTTTAGTGTGAAATTACTAAGTAGTTTTAATGCCGCAGAGTTTGTCAGTTCGCCACAGGCAGGTGTGTTATTTCTATATTTTATTTGGGTAGGTACATGATTCATTTTACACTGGCTTGAATTGTCTTTCTCTGCGTAATTAAAAATACGACTGTAGGTAGTATTGTTGTTGTTTTTATGCTTTAAACTAAAATAATAGATTTATCTTATGGACAGAATTAATATATTTGTGGTGCAATTCAGTACAAACTTTTATTTGATACACGCATTAATAGGAACCTCACCATCATCATAAGTCTACCGCTGCCCATTGCTGGGCTATAGACTTTTTCCTCCAAATACCATCTCTCACGGTCCCTTGCCATCCGCATCCACGAATCTTGTACCGACTTAGCGATAGGGCTGCTGGTCTGCCCACTGACCGTCGTCCTGCTCTCGGGCGCTACTCACTTATTAATCCGAATAAGGCCGGGATAAGAATTAAAGCCGAAGCGTGACCTGGGTTACTGGGTCAATAGATAAACAATGTCGAAAGTAAACCATAGGCACTCATCGACTACCTTTAATTGACAATAAATTACCGACAATTACGTTCAGTATAGTAACTACATGGTTGGCCATGACATCTGTCTTAGACATGTTCATCTTGAGACTGGTTTTCAGAGACGCTTCTTACAGTTCTGCGAGCACACACTGGAAATCTCCGATGTTATCAAAAATGATGATGTTTTCGTCGGCAAAACTTATGCACCATTTACACGGAGCCAATACTTGAGACAATCTAGCAAAGTCCAATATTGGCATCTTGTAAATAGAGACAGGCCACATTGGATTGTCCTCAAGCCATTGATGAAGCCAGTTTGCACTGTGCCATTGTGATAGAATGGTGGCGCCAATGCTTCCCCCACCACTCACGCAGTGGATTGGCTCGTGTATTGGTTTCGTGTGGACGCGTGTTCCCGTCCGAGCCAGTTAGCCATTCCAGCAGTTAGTTTTTTGGGTTCTGTACCCGAAGGGTGCCAAACGAAACCCTATTACTAAGACTTCACTGTCCGTCTGTCTGTCACCAGGCTGTATTTCATGAACCGTGATAGCTAGACAGTGGAAATTTTCGCAGATTATGTATTTCTGTTGCCGCTATAACAACAAATACAGAATAAAATCAATATATAAGGGGGGCTCCCATATACAACAAACGCAATTTTTTGCCGTTTTTTCTCGATACTGATATGGTAATGGTACGGATCCCTTCGTGCGCGAGTCCGACTCGCACTTGGCTGGTTTTTTACTGGTTATGTTTATAATGGCATCTCATTTCTTTTTGTACATAGTCCTACTTTTTTTCGTTGACCATTTTACAAGTTACCTTTGAATATATTTTTTTTATTTCAAACCAGTTACTTATTTGAACATGTGATTTTTGTATCGATGCTATGCCTGTCACTGTCTCGCATGTCACCGCGACGCGTCGCGTCGGGTGGGCGAGCGAGCTGAAAGTTCCCGAGTCCGAACCGAACACGTGACTACCAAAACCCAAGCAGAGTAAGAGTTATTCAGTGCGTATTATTTTGACACATATTACTGTACACTTAAATTCTAGAAACTGGTCTTTGGTTTTAATGGTTATGGTCGTTTGGATTTGCACGGCTCGGGAATTCGAAGCGTCGCAAATAGTTTTTTTTTCAAACACGATTCTTTAAAGCACTCCCTATAATATGTAGTTTAAATATCTAGTCTTTGGTAGAGGGGAAGCTTTT
Organism: Yponomeuta evonymella; assembly: GCA_963969515.1. Lineage (NCBI taxonomy): Eukaryota > Metazoa > Arthropoda > Insecta > Lepidoptera > Yponomeutidae > Yponomeuta > Yponomeuta evonymella. The sequence continues at coordinate 11,666,537 of OZ018346.1, forward strand.
TCCACCGACTATTTATTCTGGACTGGACTTGAAGAGCGTTTTAGACGAAACGTGTTTTTATAAATAAAAAGTTGCTATAACATTTTTGTCATTAGGTAGAATTTGTTTAGAAAAAAAGTAGACAAAAAACTACAAAAACAAATATTCAATCAAATAACTTCTAAATACGCCTGCATCGCTCGTAGCCCCGGCTGCTTGAGTGATCTTAAATGATCACGAAGGTTAAGCAACACAGGGCGCGTTCAGTGCATGGATGGCTCGCCGTCTATGCCTAACGCTAGTGGCATTTTTCCGAGCGGTTCCGTGCTTCGCAAGGCACGTTAAGCTGTTGGTGCCGGCTGCCGTCGATGGATGGCAGTCGTTAAGCCAAGTCAGAGGCCTTAGGGCGGCTTGACAACTTCTGACAGTAGACGAGCCACTAGTCTACAAGCCTCCACCAATCCGGACTTGGCCCCCGTGGTGGAGTATGGCCTATACCTTCCTCAGGGAAGAGACCCGTGCCCCTCGGTGGGGACATAATGGATTGATAATGATGATGCCTGCATGCCTGCATTATCAATAATAGTGTACTGGCAATCTTAGTTAAACAAACACGAGTACCTACATTTAATGCAGTCAGTCCAAAGCCTGAATAAAATATAAATATATCTAGGTCTGAATAACAATTAGTAAGTATATTTAATATTAAGTAAGTTGCAATACCTGATAATGATCTCATCAAAACTTAGGTTAGCTGGTAGATAATGCTAAGTAGCATTAAGCTCGCCTATGTGCAAAACTTTCTGTTTTATATGCAATAAAGGATTTAATAATAAAGGAAAGTTGATTAGTGTCAGTTACAGTTATTATTACAGTGTAATATTATAGAACTAGCTGTGCCCGCGACTCCGTTCGCGTACATTTCGATTTTTACGAAGCATTTGTATGGGGGCCACGTCTTATCATAACTGGAGCTAGAATTTAAATAGCCTATCCTGTGTCCCAAATGTCAATATGTTTTTATACCAAATTTCATCAAATTCGGATAATTGATTTAAGAGTTATGGAGGAACATACATACATACATACACACATACAGAAAAAAATTCTAAAAATCGTGAAATTAGTTTCAGTATCATATATTGAGCCTATAAACACAATATCTCTGAAAACAAACTAACTTACTCCATGACCGACCCTTACAGATTTATTATTAGTATAGATATATAGATTACGTTATTGGTGTAACTCTGTAGCTAGAAAATTGTGATAAGTAACGGCGCAAAGAAGTAACCATTAGGATTGCAGTTGCTCTGTAACGGCGACCCCGTAAGATAGTTCAAAATAAACTGTTAATAAAATCACATGTTTTATCACTAAAACCTGTGACGCGTCACACACGAGAAACCAGTGTCTTTACGTTTCGCGAAAATCACGTAACAAAACAACCCACGTCTAGTATGGGGACCGAGCGTACCATATTTTTTATCCCACAAAGGGTATCCTAGTTTGGGATCAGAACAAGTGACAGGACAGAACGATACTTGCTGAGCCGCGTGTTTTATAAAACTACAATTCCTGCTGTATTATGGCAATAATATATACATAAAAGCAATTTAATTGTGGGCTATTATTGCGGAGCTCCAATTTTTTTATTATACCTATCTTTTTGTATACTTATAATGGTATTTGGGGACTACCTAGTGTTTCTACGAAATCGATAACAAATAAATACTTAGGATATACTTGACGTGTCCTACACATGTACATGAGAAAATTACGCATAAGGTTCTTTATCAGCTTGACCTTAATATACTCTGACCGTTTATCTCACTTTATTTGAGCTCGACTCGCCTCGTACATATACTTATTTATACAGAAACTTTTGTAAGGAGTGTTTGTATTTGAAATTTATAATTTTATAAACAACTAAATTGTTTCAATGAAGACCGCATACATTTTGGCGGTTTTGGTGGCGCTATGCATGAGTCCGAATCTTGCGAGAGACTTGATAGTAGGAAGCTCCTACAATGCTCGTCTACTCTATCAACACAAAGCTGAATTTTCGGCGTTTCCCTTTTTAAAGCGAGTTAAGACCGTGTTCTACTCGGACGCAACGCAAACACCAATTAGGGTAAGTTGAAACAACTGATTTAATTTAGCACTTCAGCGACCCTAAATAGATCTGTTGCATGCGAAATTAAGTATCCATTGATTAACTAACCATTTATTTATTTACATAGATATTTATTCGAATTGCAACGTAACAGTAAGCAAATTTTAAAAATTAGCATCCTCTTGACCATGAACTAAGATGTGTGAAAAATTGAATGGCACAAAAATGCTGCTTAAGGCGGTCTGCCTTATCTTCATCCTCATCTTGCTCAAGGAGCAATTTTATTCCCATACAAACGTAGTTTAGTTTTTATTTACAAACCACATGCCGGACCGCAATGAAACTTTACGTTTAGAGGACACAAATCGAGGTTTAATCGTGCTCAAAATAGGAAATAAACTTATCGAAAAGAAATTATAGCCTTGTGAATAGTTTGTGTGAAAAGTATTACGAGGCTATTATTTATTTTTTATTCTGTTATTCTCAGTTGGAAGCAAGAGCAAACCTTGATTTGTGTCCTCTAAACATATTGGAAAATAATCATTGAGATCCGGCACGTCGCCGTCGTTTGAGACGATTAATTGCTCCCTGAGGTGCCTCTTCATTATTAAAATACGCATTCCAGTCCTCAGTGCAATCTTAAATAATGTACACCATAGTTTAGTAATGAAGAATATCCTTCAAACTAAACTATTTTCTCATGGTGCTGCTGAGTATTTTTTACCTACAAATATTGTTCGGCGCTTGTCCTTCTAGGGTATTATTGCGAGGGACTTGGACAACACGGAAGGCAGTGCCAGTATCACGGCCGGGGGATTGGGCTCCCCCTTCGTCAACATCCGCCTCAAGAGCGCCCGAGGCAGCAGCCTCAACTATCAGATCGAAATCTACGGTTAAGGTACAGATACGAGCATCGGCGTATCTGGGCTTGTCTCTATGCCTCCCCAAATCCCAATGTTTCTTTGCAGTAAATCAACATCCAGGGCCCGTTTTAAACTACAATTCATTGGCTACTATAACAATTTAATGTACTGTATAGCATAGCTGATTGACCGACAAAGTTAAGTAGGAAGACTGCTACGCAATGTACATGGAATTGTCATAATAAACTATGATTGGAGTTTTATGAAACGCGGCCCTCGGGGGGGTCTGGGTGAGCGCGGCCCACCCGGCTCCCTCCCAAATAGCATTTTACTCCATTTAAGAGTACACATTTAGTTCCCAGGTGTACTTGAAGCATTATTACAGTTCACTCGTGATGTATAAGCTGCATTATTGCGATTAATAACACCTATACCTGTCTAAGGGACTTATAGGAGTGTAGAGTTATACTTTTATACGATTGTTGGTGTTATAATACTCTAACAACTATCCTTTAGTCAGCCGTCTGACTAAGAGCATTATAGGAGGGTAGAGATACGGCAACCGCTGTTTTAACGGCCTACTTGTACGATGATATAGAGCTAGCATTTTAATAGAACACACGTGGTCATTTATAAAGCCAAAGGCTGTTATGTTTACTTGTTTTAGACTGTTATACAGCTAGTAGCTGTAGTAGGACTTATTTGTGATCATTAAAATAACCTTTTTTTACTATCTGTACAGAAGTGTTTAAATGGTTCGCATGTGCACTGTAGGCTGTTAAAAGGACTATATGTGTTGTCCATTAACATCAAAAGCAGTTTATTTGTACACAAGTACTACTCTTATTTGCTGTCAGCGCCGTACGCGCCAAGTCTGCTAGTGTAACCGTATTTTACAGAATTTTAACAGATAAATATCAGAAATAACAGTTATTTATCACATAAGTAACAGGACTAACAGTTATTTATCTGATAAATTCTGCAAAATATGGTTACACTATTACACTTGCCGACTCGGCGCTTACGGTGCTGACAGGTGTATATTCACCTTTAAAAGATTGTAAACAGTGTTTGTTCCTATGGCTGAGTGACAACTATTATTTTCTGTCCTTGTCTGTCGCAGGGCATAATGTTGTCCCTCTTTATCTAGTTTGTTTACATTCTTTTAAATACCTCCTTGAACAGAGTAGTGTTTTTTGTAAGTGTAAATACTCCGACACCAAACTGTGTGTCTCACACGAAAACAAAAAGTGATTTTTGTTAGTTTGTTAAAAAATTTGTACTTTAGGTATTCATACTTGACTTAGTACCTGGGCTAGGCGATTTAACGGACAATAATTATTATTGCGGATCTCTAAAATTTCAGTATATTGAAAGAATTAAACGATGATACACAATTGACCTGAACTACATCTTAAAGCTGTACATAAGTTCACATTAGAATAAATTTATAGACATTGGCTCTGTAGTGGTACAAATGTGGGACTTCATATAGATAACAGCATTCTAACAGAACACATGTGAACCTATATATACGCTCACCGCATTAAATTGGAGTTATAACAGTTCACATAGCTGTATTTCATTTCCACCATCTTGTTCTACGTAACCTAAAATATTTACCAAATAAATCTCCAAATTTATCATGCAGATTTATCACAAAATACGCAGATAGAGCGATTGAGTTTTGGTTTCATGTTATAATTAATGACTGTACCTAGTATAATATTATAATGCCAATATAATATCAAAAACTGAAAATTTTAGATTTCCTCTCAGCCAGTTTTAAATATTTTAAAATTAATATCGCTTTTTTACAGAGGCGCGTGAATATTTTAGCTGTAAATATGTATACATTTCACGATTAAGTTGCATTCCCATAGGCTTCAACATTATTAAGTATTTAAAACATGTTATCAAAAATTTTTATCCAATTGATCCGCTTTCTGATGGCACACACAAAACCAATAAAACTAATGAGGAATAATTAATTAATAAAATAAGAAATAATTTAGGACACACGTGAATTTTAGGTAGCACTGGAGTAACTTTTGTCGGATTTTATAACTGTGAGGCTGCTGTTCTGAAGCTTTATAAGGCTGTGTATTTAGCCACTTGTTACTCTTTATTACACTCATGTACGTTGTATGGTTCACACTGCGTCCCATATAGTGCCGTAAGTCAGCCTTAAGTCCGATACTTAAACCGCTATTATACTGCTAATGTACAGCCATAGTGAACTTAAAGCTGTCTAATTTGTGCCCAAACTGGTTCTATAAGAGCATTACAGCAAGCTATACAGTTCTTATACAGCTGACTTACACAGCTTATGGAGTACATGTGAACAACTAGACATCTTATATAGAACCCCGAATGCCACTTGGGCTCTTATCTGCGCCACTGAATAAAAAGTTTGTAAATAGGTTTAAATATAAGTACTTTTATTTTGTATACATACGTATCTTTTTTATACTTATTACATTACCTACTTCTATCGTAAATAAAAAATATTGCCTTTGTTCGTATTGGTATGAAATTCATCCAAGTTCTGCGAGTAAGCGCTCAAGTTGTTAACATCTACCAGTTGTTTGAGTTTCTCGATGGTGGCCGCATGCTCGTCGAGTTCCTTTTCGGTTATCAGCATCGGCAGATTTGCTGCGCAAAGCCATAAATAATACATCCCCACTGAAACAAAAAGACATTTTATTACACACGCTTTCTAATCAACTCATTTACTAGATATTAAGTACCTCATGTTTGTAAATTACTGGTGTGCCATAAGGAGTAACAGTCAATCTGCCTCACTGTCAACTAGGTTAGCCCACATAAGCCCATGTTATGCGTAGGATAAGGACAACTGATGAGAAGATTATACAACGTCCAGTGGCACTTTCACTTACACTAAATGGGTGAAAGGGCCACCCGGACGCTGCAGAGGACTTGAAATTAATACTGCAGAAAAAAGGCCTACGGATAAGAATTTGCAACATTAAATGTTAGATAGATAGAATATTCTTTATTGTATGTACACCAGGAATTACATATGAGAATTTAACAATAATATAGTACAGTACAATTGGCGGCCTTATTACTAACAGTAATTTCTTCCAGACAACCATTGACGGAAAAAAAATGAAGCTAAATGACGGGTAGTCGGTGCAACTAAACAATACTAAGAAAGATATTTATATATTTAATACACATACATAAACGGTACATAAATATGAGATAAATATAGAATAAACATACAGAACACAGCACATACATAGCACCTGCAACTCCTTAGTTTTTGAGATATAAATTTTCGAAAATCCGACGTTTCTTACGTATTTACACCGTTTTGACAACTTTTACGTTTTGGAACGGACGCCGTGAAAAATACATTAATAATGTCGTAATACAATCAAAAAATTGAATTAATGTTCATCATCATCAGCCCACTGCTGACGGCTTTTCCTCATTATGCCACCTTTCGCGGTCTCTCGCCATTCGCATTCGCAAAGTTAAAAACATTAAAAAGCCTTATAATGTATCAAGCGCTATCTCGTAAAATAATGTGACAATCTAGCCAACAAAGAGAATGGCTGGTTTCCATTATCACCGGACATTGACTGCCAAAAAATTAAGGCTCATCACCTTAACATTTCACTATGGGATGTAATATACCTAATATATCGCACCCCTAGTTAAAAACTCCGGTAACTCAAAAAACCTTATTTTTCAGAAACGACGAATAACTGATTTTAGAATGCCTGCGATAGATATAAAAAAAATTAACAATACATCCATGAAGGTCAGTTTTTTAAAATATTTTTCAATAAACTCATTTTTTTATTGTCCGGTTAAAACCCAAGAAAATAGTAGATTGTGTCTCAAGGGAGCTAAATGATATATTATTTACGGCGAGGGCGGTATATTGAATCCTGAGTGAAGCGAAAGATTCTACTATAGAATCCCGAGCGTAGCGAAGGATTATAAAATAGAATCTTGAGCGTAGCGAATATGATTTTTTGAGTAACTCTAGTTTTGTACCAGCAGTGAGCCACTTTTTGAGCACAAAGTGGAGTTACCTACTTTACTTTACATGAATGAAAAAGTAGTTGCATTAGTTTTCGCCCCAAAAATAAGTTGATATTTTATGCCGCTATTAAAACAAATACTAAAAACAGAATAAAATAGATATTTAAGGGGCTATGCTATCCAACAAACGTATTTTTTTTGCCATTCTTCGCTCGATATTAATAACGGCTACAGGTAAAGGCTTGAAATCATCACAGAATTGTATTTTTTTGCGGTTTTTTCTCGATCTTTGTGTTTAATATTGTATAGATAATGGTACGTAACCCTTCATGCGCGAGTCCGACTCGCACTTGGCCGGTTTTTTTTTTTTTCATTTTTGAGACCCACAAAATATTTTTATGGTTTTATTTCAATTTTTTTTCTAAGTTTTCCTATGCTTTCTATGTTATAAAAACAATTTATTATTACAACAATGTCACTCCAGTTTAAGTTGGACGCAACTTCCCCATTAGAAACTTGCTTCTTGGAAGTAGTAAATTGTCAATACCTACCGAAAAAACTCTAGTTAGGTTTTGCGGTATTTCAATAATACGTTGTAAGGTAAAATACACACCTTTTTCTGGGTGGTTTGAAAGCCGCTGTTATGTAGTCAGTAATTAAAAATGGCGTCTATTTATGACCAGGCGCACCAAATCCTGAGCGATTCCAATCGTCTAACTGTCAAATTCCATACTAATTTGACAGTTAGACGATTGGAATCGCTCAGGGTTTGGTGCGCGTAATATAGGGGCCGATCCATTATGGATCTAGTGAGATATTTTTTTCTTGGTAGATCTATGTCTTACCAATACCTAACATGAAAAGTGGGGATGTTTTTTTTTCTTGACTACCCCACCATTTGAAGCATCGTTGGATTGATTGTTGAAAAATATTGTGGGTGTAGGAAGACCATTTTGTCCGAGTAGGGCGCCCCCCCCCCTCTCCTGGCTAAACGGTTGATCATAGAAACGTGAAAAAATTCAGGGTAGTAGCACATATTTTATAATGAAATTAAAAGGAAAAGTATTCACGGCTAAGTAGGTAGGCTTTACTAGTTAAACGAGTAATAGGCAACCAGCTTATAAAAATAAAATTTCCTACAAAATCCATTGAAAATGACTTCGATGAAGTTGTTAGTTCTGTAAAGCAGATAAAAAAACCATCTTTTCTTCGGAACCCTACTTTACGCGTGGCTCGAAACGCACTTGGCCGGTTTTTAAAAAACAAACTAGCATATTCGATAGCTGCTATTGTCAGGCACATTCATTTAATTTTGCTATGTCTTTCAAACCACCCAAAATTTATCCATTTCTCTTCTGAAGACATCTTTCTCCCAGAAACGCGCTGCCACATAAATAAATGTATGTCGGTATACTTACAAAGCAAGAAGCCACAGGCGACGCTAGCGCCAATCAGTAGACCGATGTCCATTGTGTTTTCCTTGAGGATCAAGAGCCAGGTGATGAGTGCAAGGGTGATCATCAGCAAACGCATCGCCTCCATCACCACATAGCCCAGCAGCGCCACGATGCTGCACTGTGATAAAACTTTTATTAACAATATTTTTTTATTTATTTATAAGAAATAGGCATGCACGTTCTACATGTTAGGATATTGTTTAATTTGAAAACTAATTAAGTAAATTAATAGTAGATTGTTAACCAAGGGCTGTATGACATCAATTGCATACGAGCTAATTAGCCCGAGTATGCAATTGATGCTTACATCCGAGGTAAAACTGCTTTATATATCGATTGTGAGTAAGAAAAAAAAAACAAGAAAGCAGGACTTTTGAGAAAGAACTCCAAAACACGAAAACAGGCCCTCGTCACTCCATACAAAAAATATTATGAACGTACTTTGTGCCAACAATGAAACAAAAAATATAATCCTGCTAAAACAAAAGGCATTAACTCCGCAGTGAATCACGTAGATGTATCATGATTTAAAATTAAGTCGGTTTATATGGGAAATCTTATGTTGGTAATGTTGGTATTACGTATTTTGCAAATGGCCGGTAATTTTGTTCGTTTGTTGTTTTTGTGTGGCATTATTTTATTTAATTTAACTTTAGCAATAGGTGTAGTGCGTGAAAAGTGATTAAACAAGAAATATGGGAGGAAAAGCATTGAGGAAATGTGAAATTTGTGGCATTAGAAGAGTCAGAAATTAATGTACGTCTGGCATATTCTTAGCCAGATATCCACTGGAGCCAAACAGGTAAAATTAGCAAGTTTATCATAATAAATGTACGCAAATTTTGATATGTATTTAATGCGCTTGGATAAAACAACTGAATTATTTAGAAAAATTTACGATTTTGACAAATTTAAATTAACGCCGGTTGTAGTGCGGTACCCATGTGGTAGGTACATTTTTTTTTATCGATATTTTGGACGATTGATTTCTGCCAGATATTTCTACATGCTGTCTAAAATTGATCACAACTACTTAATTTTAAACGTCGAACACCACACAGCAAGAACAGAAATGATTTATGTTGTTTTATTTTGCTCAAAGCATTCAGGTTTGTTTTATATTTTTAAAAATACATTGTACCGCTTTGTTTTGTATTCTAGATGCCGCTTATGGGTTAAAGCGACAGGCAATGAAGATTTGCTTGGTGGAGCTGTAATAGCTACCGTTATATGACGGAGAGAATGATTGCCTTAATTGTAAAAAAATTTATTCGAAGACAATGTCAAATATATAATTTTGATTTCATAAAGGCAGAAGAAATTAACGCGAACGCAAATAAAATTTTGCAAGTTCAAAGTACAGCAAAATAGTAAACAGGTGATACAAACGTTCCTTGACATTATTATTATTAGCAGTACCTATACCATATTTATTTGGGGCTGAGACAAAGTTTGACAAACTTTTCAGTACTCTTTAGACTATTTTCATTGTCGAATAATGTTATATCGGTTTTTACACTAAGAAATTAGTAAATTAGATTGAATTAGATTTAATACTTTATAAAAAAATTACGTATACAACATTATCAGACAGTATCATTTTAAAAGTATTAAAAAGTTTCATTTTGTCTCAGCCTCAAATAAATATGTTTTGTTTGTTGCAGACTCCAAAGATCTGAAATTCGACCAAAGTGCAAAGTTTTGATAGCGACGTGACGCATTGGTGACATTAAGTTTTCTACACTTGATGCTAAATAAATGATTTGATTTAAAAAAATGCCTTTTTCATTATGAAAGTAAGCGATAATCCATTCACACCATGTCATACTCGAAATAATTGAGTTGACCTACTGTGTTGGGATTTATGGCCTACTTTAATTTCCAAAGCATGAGAAGAGGAGAGACGTCTCGAATTTTTTTTTATCGATATCGATATGTGATACGTAGTCAATCACTAATGTTTTGCAATTTCATTCTCATGTTGGTATTATACTATTTTTTGTTAGGTTGGTACAAACTACGTTCATAATTTTGAAAACGTGTTAGCAAGTGCCGACTCTTATAACGTAGTGATTACATACTCTTTGCACGAAAAAAAATTACTTTCGCGCCTAGCTAGTCGACTAACTTTTTTACTCTTCACGATTTTATGGCACGCAAGCGCGTCAAATCGTGCTGGCCAGTTTGATTTTTAAATCGATTTCAATTAACATACGATGTGACTGCGAAACAAATAGTTCGATATTTAAAATAAAATCTTCATAAATTCTAATACAAATTGTCTCGATTCCGATTCGAGTAAATAATCGATACCGAGAAAAAAAAATTAACTTTTAATTTTTGGCGCCCGAGCGCAGCGAGGGCGCTAATTAGCCCGAGTATGCAATTCGCAAAGACTATTTTTTTTCTTGAGGGCTGAATCAAAAACCATTTCGAGATTAACATCTAAGTAACCATATTTTCTATATTTAAGATAAATATTAAGGAAGATGAGCGTTATTTTTGCCAAAAAACAATAACCTTCATTTGACCTTTTGATGACGTCACATTTTAAAATAAACATAACATATGGCAACACTACGTTACTTAAAAAAAAGACTTGCTGTCATAACTGTCATAATAATATGCATATCAAACTTTGGTTTGGTTTGTGTTTTCCCGTTTAGTACTCCGTATGTAGTTATTTGTTACCTTATTTATAACCGACGATTTTGCATACACCCTGGACAGTCCTTGAGTCTCAAAGCCAGGTCAACGTGTAAGCTATCAATCTGTGTCCAAGGTAAAAGCAAAATCGTCGGTAACAGCAAAAATACAGAAAATAAAGATCAACTTCAATAACAATAACAACAAACAAAAAGGCACTCTCGAAAGAAGAAATGAAATTCCTTGTCTGTGAAAAAAACGTCTGTGACAGCAAATCACAGAAACAAAGTGTGACAGTTTGCGCGACGTTTCGGCGTGTGCACTCGAAAAATATGACGTCACGCTTTCAAATATTTTAAATAAATAATTTATAATAATAAACTTAACAAATCGCTGAAAAAATTAAATTAGTCTCTAGAAATTACTTCTGCTTTAAGAAAAAAATATAAAATAAGATCAAAATAAAAAATATACTGCCCGAATTGATGCTTACACCTGAGGTAAACACTCTGCTTTACATATCGATTGTGAGGTAAGTAAAAAAACAAGAAAGCAGGACTTTTGAGAAAGAACTCCAAAACACGAAAAAAATTTACTTTCGCGCCTAGCTAGTCGACTGACTTTTTTACTCTTCACAATTTTATGGCACGCAAGCGCGTCAAATCGTGCTGACCAGTTTGATACGATGTGACTGCGAAACAAATAGTTCGATATTTAAAATTAAATCTTCATAAATTCTAATATAAATTGTCTCGATTCCGATTCGAGTAAATAATCGATACCGAGAAAAAAAATATTAACTTTTAAAAAATATTCTTCTTGCAGTACGAGTATGACAGTTCTTTTTTCAAATTCCAAAACCTATGCTGTAATGTTAACATTACATGGTATGTTTTGAAACCTATGCTGTAATGATATCCATACACCCCGGCATTCAGGGATGTGACTACTTACAGAGCAAGAGATATGTAAAAAATATAGTTCTTGCAGTATAAGTATGACAGTTCTTTTTTAATACAGTTGCTCAAAAAGTGGCGTATTGCAGGGACGTATAGCGTTCGGGATGTGGGCTATTACATACTCGTGCTTTTTCTTTACATTTTCCGAACTCATGCGTTCTCTTTCCCAACTGTCAAAATAATGTGTATTAAAAAGAAAAAAAAACAACCACGAAGTTTTTGCTAAAACTAATCATAGAAGTTTTTATGATTCATGCAAATATTTCTATAAAGAAGCTACTAATTTGTTTCAATATCAGATTTAATGATTTGATTCAATGAGTTAGGTTAGGTTTCATTTCATTTCATCTCATTAAATTTTATTTTCAATTCATATAAATAAAAAAATTCTACTGAAGACTTGGGTGTATGGGCATAGTTCCCTTTGCCTACCCAGAATGGGTGAAGAAAAAAAAAGAAAAAACTCTGCTTATATTCTTTTACGGTTGGCGGTGGCGCCATTTTCCAAAAATAGTCGTTTATGTGACTGTCACATAATGAGGGTTATTAAAACACGAGCGAGATTTTAAAAAACGAGCCTTGGCGAGTTTTTTAATAGCATTCGCGAGTGTTTTAATACCAAGTTATGTGCAGTCTCATACACTACTTTATCTAAACTCATGTCTTAATCTTCAAAGTAAGGAATCAAAGGAAAACACGTTTGACAAGCTTTGTACTATACATAAATCTACGGTTATTTTTGAAACAAAATGGCGCAATTTTGACAAAAGTATCTTGACATTCAATCGTCTGCACTCAGTTTTGCGCGCGCAAGTTTAGGTATTTTTAGTTGCACTTTTGGTACCACGAAAATGAAATTAGGTTTTTTATAGTCAACTTTTGACATTAAAAAAAAACTTAAGTTTTGTTCCGTGATCACAGCAACACTTTAAAAAAAATAACTAACATAAAGTGAAAAATCTGACCTTTAATGTAACTTTATATTACACTTTTTTTTATTTTCTTTAAAGTTATGTATTGTTTAAAGCCTGTCAATATGTGTTTACCTTTGAATTCTTAATTTGAAGATTATGATATGAGTGTAGATAAAATTCTTTATTAAATTGCTTCATTTTTTCGCAACTGTATTAAAAATAGTTGTTCAGTACACGTGCGGAACCGTCATTGCAACTTGTTCCGACTGTCAACCCTCACCTTCGGCTGCGCCTCGGCTCGGGTAGACATTTGTCGGAACTCTTTGCAATGACAGACTTTCCGCACTCGTAATGAAATATACTATTTTAATACAGTTGCTCAAAAAGTGGCGTATTGCTGGGACGTATTGCGTTCGGGATGTGGGCTATTACATACTCGAGCTTTTTCTTTACCTTTACCGAACTCGTGCGTTCTCTTTCCCAACTGTCAAAATAATGTCTAATTTCATAAAATTCCAAAACCTATGCTGTAATGTTAACATTACATGGTATGTTTTGAAACCTATGCTGTAATGATATCCATACACCCCGGCATTCAGGGAAGTAGTGACTACTTACAGAGCAAGAGATATGTAAAATATCATTAAACCGTTTTGCACTACCCCTACCCTTTCCACGTACGTCACCTGTTGGTTGGCTAGAATAGATTACTATTTAGTATTAAGCCCGCCAATTGTACAATTTTTTTCTAATATAATAAAGAATTTATTAATAATAATACATGATAAGGTACTAATAGTGTCTAGTTTCTGAATTGGGGATTTCGCTAAGTATATAGTTAACTGTAGTGCTGTCTCCTCGAATTTCTCAGAAAAGAGCGTGACAGAACGTTGCTTAAGTATTTACCTACTTAGTAAATTTCTCCATTCAGAAACCGGCCCTAATCTGCTTAAACTAGTTGTTCAGTTTAACATGATCTTTTCTTACTTACGATGGTGTCTGTACTAGTTCTTTATTAGAACTGTATTACAGTGACCAGCGCCACTCCTCGAAATGTATGGAAGCTAATCCTATCTTACTTAATGTTATAAAATGTGAAGGTTTGGGAAGATGTTTGGAGGTTTACCTAAATGCAATGATCTATCTACTTATGACGATGATGTCCTCCTCATCGTAGTCCGACGACGGCGACCGGCGACCTCAAGGACCTCTGACTCGCGAAGCCCAGCTTATTTTTTAATGTTCGGTTACATTGGCCGCATTGAAGTTCACCGCAGTCATTTTTTACGTGTAGGAGTAAGTGGGCTTCGGACGGGTTTTTCGCTGCTGTCGGTCGGTGGGAGTCGGGAGTCTTGAGCCGGAAATCTCTCACTTTATTGTGGATGGAGAAGCGCCACTCGCTGCGTTCATGAGTAGCGTTGATCTAGTTATACACTGTTATGAATAGACTTACCATATAAGCTCCGTAAATGTAGAGAACACAAAACGTCAAATAGATACTTGTTACAGATATATTCAGCGTTATGTATTTCTCTGGATCTGTAAATTAAATACTGTCTATAATATACACAGTAACTAGAAATACTTGATAGCACATTTGAACACTAACCAGCTTGTACGTATTTGATGTAAGTTTTCACATATATAAGCTCCATGCTATTTATCCAGTCCGTTAATACGTCTTTCACATAGTGAATATGCTCGTAGGCCAAACAGCTGCCGACTATTACAGCTATTGCTTGAGCCTGTAAATACGTAGGTAGCATATCAATAGCTCATAATAATATGACTTTAATATAAATACAACTCCGATAAGTAGATAGTTATCGCAGTTGATGGGAAATAGTGACCTAGCGCTATGCATCAAGTAATATCCCATAGTGGTATGTTCATTCAAGAATTTGGGATACCGTTGTCGGTTAAAACAAATCTAAAATGCTCTATTTCTGAAACTCGTCATTAGAGTCTTACAACGACTTTTTCTCTATGATTTTTTTGTCGGATTTACCTCTATATTTCTTAAAAGGTATGCATAAAATCGCGCGTTTTTAATGTCAAAATTCGCGACTTTCGAGTACCTACTTACATTAACTGTCAAATTCTGACTTTTTAGCGCCACAAAACGCGTGACTCGCGTCATCGTACTGTGATCGCACTACCCATGCAGGTTGTATCTTGGAGGTGTACAGTCGAAAGCACATGAACATTTACATGAAATCACTCTCATCAGTTACGTTAAGAAACGCTTGACCTTCTGGCGAGTACACAATCATATTCTTATAAATTTCGCGCTTTCCGCACTCTACCAACGTCGCTGCCTCCGGTGTATCGTTGAAATAGAATATCTATTCGTAGAAGACCGTCATCGTCACTACCTACTACATAACAGAAAAGCGTACATAAATACCCAAAACCAAAAAAATTAAAAATAACAAGAATAAAATCTCAAGTCGTTTAACAAAAGTCGTTAAGAACACAAAAAGTAATTGACAAGAAATTTCCTAAGTGTACAGATGGCGGTCTTAGCACTCTTTCCGGACAACCTTCCAGAGTTTCCAGACAACCTTTGTAGTTCCAAGTTTCCACTTCAAACGAGTTTATTACGTTACGTCCATTGAATGTACGTCACACGCGTAATCACATTGAATACCAATAATGTTAACGAATAGGGGCGCACGCGGATGGTAGCGATAAACCACTGAACACCCAAGTTGATGATTATAGGAAAGTAACACTTACTGTTGAAAACAATCCGATGAGTATTCCACCAAGACGTAAGGAGAACCAAAAGCAACAACTGTAGACGAACGCCATAGTGCTAGATTATTCATTCGAAGCATAGTGCCATGGCAGTAGTGCGGTCAGTCACTGTGTGTGTCGTGATTTCGTGTTGTATTTGTAATGACACATAATGGTACCAAGATCTTTTTAATAGATAAGGAGGGTGGTACAGTCGACAGTACGTCAACCTTTAAATGTTAATTGCAAAGTCGCCCGTAACGTAACTGAGCAAACGCACGGATGTAAAGGTTGACCTGCTGTGGACTGTACGGTGGACTAGGTTTGACGCGTCGTCGCCGCCAACAACCGCCACGACAACCGGCAGCTCCTCATTACACACCGTAGGTATAAATGCGAGTATCGAACAAGATAGCCGCGGGGAGTTGAAATGGAGATTTTAACGTCACACGATTGGCGTGCTAATTGTTATGGTTTAAATTACGATTAAAAAACTGAAAAAATAAAAAACCAACAACCCGACTAGGTATCTACTAAGGAAGCAGGACCAACCTAAGGCACAGTGCTAAAGGTAGGTACCTCGCAAGGAGTGACATGTTCAATTTGATCCTGCATACTCAGCAGTCTGTTGTGTAGTTAGTTATTTTTTATTTAATTTTTTTATGTTTGTCTCTTTAGTGATTTTTTAATTTTTTGTTGAATTTATGCTGATTAATATTTAATAAGTACCTAGCTTATAATAACACTCGCGCAAACATAACGAATCGATTGGGATTTTATTTGTCAAAATCTGACCACACTTGGGAGAACATAGTATCGGACATACCTACTTATACGAGCCAAACACAATTAGGTACCTATCCTCCTTTTTTGGGCTCCGCAGTCGGGTAAATAGGCACTGAATTTATGAGTGTGTGTATACAGTAAGTTAACCATTTTGAGGATTCCAAAGAAAGAAAGAGGATATTTATTTCAGTTGTCACAGAAACACAAAGTAAACATAAAGGTACACAAACAAAAGACACGAACGTCAACAAAACAGAAATGAAACAAAACAATCGTGAAAAGAACTTGTGAGGCATATAGATAGAGTCAAAGGCAGCCGGGCACCATACAGTAATGTATGGCATCCAGCCACCTCGGACTCCAAACGCCTCAGGTGCTTCCGTGACAACAAAAAAGGGGCTCCAACTCAGCATACTTTACCGGTGTGTGCTATAGTTAGCATAACACCAGCAAAACTGATTTTCAGTTGGGACCATATGAATCCTCCTTTGGCACCAGTATAGTATGAGTATGAGTATGAGTACCTATCAAAATATATGTATTTGACAGTCCGGAGTAAGTTAAATTGGACAACTCCATACAGTGGAGAACGTTACGTAGCAGCGCCCCTGTCCCTCAATTCACACGTCTACTCTAATGTAGGTATTACGCGCACCAAATCCTGAGCGATTCCAATCGTCTAACTGTCAAATTCCATACTAATTTGACAGTTAGACGATTGGAATCGCTCAGGATTTGATGAGCGTAATATAGGGGCAGAACTGCGTTTTTTTAGGGTTCAGTACCCAAAGGATAAAAACTACCCAATTACCCCATGTTACCCAGGCTGTATCTCGTGAACCGTGATAGCTAGACAGTTGAAATTTTCACAAATTATTATTTCTGTTGCCGCTCTATTACAAAAAATAAAAACAGAATAAAATAAATATTTAAGAGGTGCTCCCATATAACAAACGTGATTTTTTTGCTCTAGACGCTTGAAATATTCACAGAGCAATTTAATTGTGTATTCACTTGAAATTTAAAAATAAATCATCATCATCATCAGCCATTTGACGCCCACTGCCTATGTCCTAGGCCTCTCTCGTGGTTTTCTAACCATGAAGGGGTTTACCATAATCGCCAAATTACCAGGAGACGGGCAGCGTCTTCCTGAGATTTCAACCGCATTCTGCGATCGCCAACCCGCCTGCCAAGCGTGGCGATTATGGCAAAACCCCTTCATGGTTAGAAAACCACGAGGGCAGCCTATGTCCTGCAATAAAAGTCACCAAAAATTATTAAGTAGGTATTTTATGAATTAATAGCACGTTAAAAATACGAGGGCGAAAAGTAACCAAGTTTCATTAGTGAATGCTATAATATATTTTATAGTACATATGGTGCTACATTACCGCACTAGTGCGATAATGAGCACTTTACGTGCCTATGTCGAAACTTCAAAGGGCCATATGTACTATAAAACGTTGTACGATACACGTGCGAATAGGTAATTCGTAACTCGTGTCGATATAAAACACTCCCTTCGGTCGTGTTTTAATTTATCGCCACTCGTTGCGAATTTCCTACTTTTCGCACTAGTATCGTAATGTACTATTATCTACACTAATGTTGTAACATTCTACTTATGTTTTCAATACTTGACTTATAATTACTACTGTTATAGCGCAGACAACAAAACACTCAATTTAAGCAATTTCACATGATGGTATAATATTCACATCGATATCGTAAAATCTCATTATAACATCAATAAAACGCGACCAACTTGATTGCAGGGCCAATCAGGTTGGTCGCGTTTTATTGAAGCGCGCAGCTGCGCTCTCATTGGTTAAATTTTAATGGCGGCAAAATCACTGTGATTATACACGTACGCGTGAATTTAATTTAATAAATTTGTTGTTTGATTAATTGCATTAGTGAAGATAAAGTAGTGTATACATGCAACTGCATATAACACGGGTATTAAAACACTCGTTACTATTATGAAACTCGCTGCGCTCGTTTCATAAACTCACACTTGTGTTTTAATACCCTTCATTATATGACAGTTGCATAAACTACTATTTCAACACACTTGCTCATAAAATGACTCTTATTGCACTGAATTAAGGCACATAATGTGGCTTATTATCAAAGCGTGCGTTTTGCATTACCATTATAACCAAGTGCGATAATGTTATAAAACCTTTTTGTTCAACCTCGGAGAAGGTTTGATATCATTTTGATGTATAAAAAAAATGTTTAGTTATTTCGTTCAGTGGTACAAATCAGTATCTACCTTGATAAATTCAAGCACTTCCGTACAATAAAATTAGATTTTTAGCATTTTTAAGCAAACACTTTACAATAATTAATGTAAGCCTAATAATTAACATAAAATTTATGAATAGGTTAGCAACCTCATTATATCTAGATGGCCATGCATTGCAGCCATCTTTGATGGATACGCGCGCACAAGAATACTGTTTTGAATTTTACCGCCATACATAACACGAATCACGCACGAAAAAAAAAAAATTTTGATACAACACTCACTTTTTTTATTCACAAGTGTGTTGAAAAACGTCGTATGATACTCGTGAGATTTGGCCATTGCAGCACTCGGTTCCATAAAGCCCTCGCCTGCCGGCTCGGGCTTAGAAACCACCTCGACTGCAATGGCCAACTTATCACACATGTATGTATGTACTATTTTATCTACACTCATATCATAATCTTCAAATTAAGAATTCAAAGGTAAACACATATTGACAGGCTTTAAACAATACATAACTTTAAAGAAAATTAAAAAAAAAAGTGTAATATAATAGTAGATTATGTACTAAGGGAATAAAACCATGTATTATGTCATGGGCGGCATATTGAACCCTGAGCGGAGCGAAGGACTCCGAGTTAACTCGCGAGCGCAGCGAGGGAGTTAAATTTTAACTCCTGAGCGAAGCGAGGGAGTTATGTAGAGTCCTGAGTGAAGCGAGGGGTTCATACCGCCCGAGACTAAGACATGTTTTATTCCAGAGGTGAATACTCTACTTTTCACACCATCTGGGAGACAATAAAAAGACAGGGCTGCATAAGTTGAAAATATGTATTAAAACCTGAAATTAAATATAAAGTCCACACTCTTTTACGGCTTAGCAACTTAAATTAAATATAACTTTTAAATTCGTATTTGCAATTCGCGCCTTTTTTTCTTTTTTTTGTTGGTGTTTCGCGCGGTCACACAGTATTTCAGAAAAAAAAGAAAAAAAAGAGGTGAGTTTCGAACAACAATTCGAATTTCGAATTGCAATGCGGGGCTTCTCCATAGTTTTCATGCGAATTTTGACATTCTAAATTCAAATCACTTTATTCCCTAGGGAAATTCTTCATTATTATTGCCCTCGAGAGACAAGGCCATGCTTTACGATGATATTTGACGGTACGTAATAAGGCATTGTCGAGCAGGAGGTGTGAAAAGTTACATTAAAGGTCAGATTTTTCACTTTATGTTACAGTTATTTTTTTAAAAGTGTTGCTGTGATCACGGAACATAACTTAAGTTTTTTTTTTTTTTAATGTCAAAAGTTGACTCTATAAAACACCTAATTTCATTTTCGTGGTACCAAAAGTGCAACTAAAAATACCTAAAATTGCGCGCGTAAAACTGAGTGCAGATGCAGACGATTGAATGTCAAGATACTTTTGTCGAAATAGCGCCATTTTGTTTCAAAAATAACCGTAGATTTATGTATAGTACAAAGCTTGTCAAACGTGTTTTCCTTTGATTCCTTACTTTGAAGATTAAGACATGAGTGTAGATAAAGTAGTGTATGAGACTGCACATAACTTGGTAGTCACATAGTAGTTTATGTGACTATCACATAATAACCCTCATTATGTGACAGTCATATAAACTACTATTTGTACTTTAGTTTGAACTTAGGTGTTTGTCCTTCCAAAAAGAATCACAAAGTGCTATTTAGGTTGTAAATAAAAGCCTTTGATGAATCTATGAAAATATTATGAACGTTAGGAAAAATATCAGTTATAGTGCTACAAAGTTATCTGACCCGGTGAAGGTGTCAAATATAGTATGGAAACGTCAAGTTTACTATGAGAAAAGTGACGCCTTCACCGGGTCAGATAAGTTTGTCGCACTCTACCTACTTTAAAACTGTAGGTAGCCAACATAGTGTAAATACTAGAAATAGACATAAACTTTTTTTTTTTTCTGGGTTATGGCTTTGCACGATTTGTGCCTACGCCAGTGTCAAGTTCGTTCTCAAAATTTAGGCTGGCAAAGGTTAATAAGATCCCTGAGGATATAATAAGCTTGCCAGAAACGCGGTTCAAAAAATGTGTGAAGTACACTTTGTGCCAAAAAAGCTACTATAACATTAAAGATTATTTAGATGACAATGATGCCAGTTCTATGCATGAGTTTTATAACATTTATATAAATCCTGTAAATTAAGGACTTCAAAAGACTGTTTGGAGTTTTTTTGTCCATTTTTTCTCCAAAATGATCTAGATTTTGAAATGGACACCTAGTTTAACCTGTAACGTTCATTAAGTCGCAGTTTCTGTGCTACTTTGAATGATGATTTGATTTTAATTTTATGAAGTGACGTCACTTTGCGCTGATTTGTTTTTCAAATTACGTTCCAATATACGTAACTTAAAATTGAAATTTTTTGTAAAGAAATAATAAATTTTGAATAAATCGTTCAGTAATGCACTTTTTATAGCTATAATTATTAAATTGTCGACATAATTTCATATAGGTTTGGTTCAAGTTCCCCATTGCTTTAAGTCAACTACTAAACCTTGATAAACTTATTATTATTCTAGGATTGGAGTGGTCCCGAGGTCCACCGACACGATACACACATTTTTTGGCCAATATGACTGTGGAATTATTCTTAGTTTTCTTTTCCAATATCTGTGAATGAGCCGCGAATGCATTTGCGTACGAAACGTATCTGTGGTGCGTGGGGTGAGGGCGGGGGTGCGCTAGCGCTACTGCGCATGGTGTGGGATGCATAAATCATTAAACGCGTTGACTTTTTTTCCGAGGTTTGACTAGTATAGGAGTTGACAGTGATATTTGTTAGGCGTGGTCGTTATGATCACGTAACTATTTACAATAACTGGCTACGTAGCATGTATCGATTTTACAGTTTTAAGTCACACGACGAACTAGTGTTTTTTTAACCAAGTTTCTTTTGTGAATTGCGATTTTTGTATCGATGCTACGCCTGTCACTGTTTCGCACGTCACTGCGACGCGTCGCGTCAGTTTACAAGCCGGGTAAGCCATAAAGCATACAAGCCATAAAACTATCTTATATGTTCGATAATTATTGCATGGTTGGCAACACTGGTCTGAGCGTCGCGAGCGCGCCATACGGACTGCAGCATTCGTTGCATCCAAATTCATACAATTTTTAGGACGCCCTAAACGAAGCTTTCTAAGCGCGCGTCTTGGGCGCTTGTTATGTCTAGTCCCGAATACGTGTCAAAATAATACGCATTGAAAAACTCTTACTCTGCTTTGTTCTGACTCGGGAATTCTCGGCTTGCTCACCCGCCCGGTCCACTTGTAAACTACATTACATTAACAGGAAATGGCATTAATTATCGCGTTGTTGGGCGTTAAACGTTAGTGTGGCCGGCTTAAAGCCGTAATTTTATAAACGCCGTTTTCAAGGACGTTAAACGTTTGTCGATAGCTAGGGTGGCGGTCTCTTTCGACAATTCAATTCAATTCAATTCAAATATTTTTATTCATTGTAAAAACAGAATGTATACTTAATGAACGTCAAAGTTGTTAGTTTCACAATTAATGGATTATGTGGAGAAGAAGCTAACAAAGAAACTCCACATTTATTCTTTTCAAAACACGTTTTAACTTAATTAACAGAGTTTTCAACTTAAAATATTAGTCATGAATGTGTTGAACACTAGTCACAATCGTCCTTTAAATAATATTAATCTAATGTTTAATGCCAAACATCTTTGTCTTCTAAATAATCTTTGATGTTATAGTAAGCCTTTTTGCACAGAATGTGCTTAACACATATTTTAAATCGCGTTGGAGGTAACTCTAATATATCTTCAGGAATTTAGTTGTAGAACCTTATACAACCCATAAAGGATGTGTTAACTTTTGCAAGTCTAAATAGTGGAAATGACAATTTATGTTTATTTCTAGTATTAAAATTATGATGGCCACCAACATTTTCGAAGTCTTTGATATTTTTTCTAACGTACATAATATTTTCATAAATGTATTGACATGCAACTGTTAAGTTGTTGGTTTCTTTGAAGAAATCTCTTAGCGAATCCCTACTACCTAACTTGTAAATAAATCGGATGGCTCTCTTCTGTAAGATGAAGATCGTCTCAATGTCTGCTGCCCGACCCCACATCAAAGGGATTATCGTGTTTCTTGCTGCGTTGATGTGGCTCCACTGGGGTTTGTTATCTGTCATTCGAGAACGTGTTAAGTTGATTTGATTTTGTTTTTTATCTGTGGTGTGTGGAGTTGGGAGGTTTGTTGTTGTTTTTGTTTTGTGAGGTGCGTCGGTCAAAAATTAAATTTGTTTATTTTAATGGATTTATGTCTACAAGTTTGTTCAGCTCTATGGATTGGTCAAATGAACGACGCCTTTTTCGAGATCTTTTTTTTTTTAATGCAGTACATGTAATACAACATTGGCGTACCTTATAAAATACAACAAAGCATCAGCTTCGACATCAATCTTTCCTTTCCAATCCAAATAAATTCCTTGAAATTATTTCATAGGACGCCCATGTTGAATTCACAGAAGTCACAGATTAGGATTTTTTTAATTTAATGCCATAATTGTTGCCATTGAACATTGAACACTAGTGTAGCCCACAGAATTATCGCGTTTTTTGACGCGCTAATTTTCCGCCTTAATTTACGCGTTTATGGCCATTAAGCGTTTCCTTAAACGGCCTTAATGTGGCCAAGACATGACGTTTAAAACTAGAGGTGAGTCGTTGACGGATTTTCGTTTAAAAATCCAAACGGAAATTTATAATTATAATATATTTATTAAAATTTAAACGGAACGAACGACTTTTTTGACAAACCGAAGCAGTTTTCAAAGCGACTTTATTTTCAACTAGTTTCGCATGCCAGTGGTAACGTATTAGTAAGTGCGAAACGTTCTCTCATCGTTGACGAGGGAACGCTTTGCTTAGAATACTGTTTTCTCCTATCGTTGATGTGAAACTGGTTGACATTGGAATAGTAAAAATAAATAAAATTAACTTCCCTTCATACTTTTTACAGGCTTAGGACTGACTGGCCGGAAAATCAATTGAACACAGAGACAATATTATTACTTTCGTTTTGATAAACAAAATTATGTAGAGCCAGGCGTATTTAAAAGTTGATTCCATTTACAATTATCTTTTTTTTTTGTTTTTTTTATTGTTTTTTTTTTATTGTTTTTTTGTTTTTTTTTTCTTTTTTTGTATGTAGGTATTTATTTACATATAGCCTTCGAATCTTTTCTCGTCCATATTAACACTCAGGAACATCAGCTTTTCTATTTTGTCAGTTGTTAATCTCGTTCTTCGTTGGTTCACAATAAGGCCGGTTTTCGAAAACATTCGTTCACAAGGCACTGATGTCACAATAATATTGCAATGCCGTGTGAACAAAATTTTTAAATTCGGGTAGACGTGTTTGTGGTTCTTCCACCACTCTAGTGGGCAGTTTTCGACGCCAGCAGAATTTTTCCTAGGTAGTGTCTCGTCGGAGAGATATAAGTCGACTTCCCTTATTGCTTTGGACATGGGTGTGCCTTGCGTGGTATTCACCCCGATAAATGAGTCGAAAATGTTCCATGGATTCAGTTCATCCAGATCTCCATTACGTTCTTGAGGGACATCAGACAATGTTGTGTTTTAATTTATTATTGATGTCACGAGTTTTCTTACCCTTTCTTTGGTCTTTAGAGCCTCATTTTGATCCGAGAATGCTTGAATTTTTAATCTTGGATCCAAAAAAGTGCATAATGAAAAGGTACCACTTTGCTCGACCCCCTTGAGCCTCTCTTCGATCCCAGATTTTAGCAATAGAACTATATCACGGGTATTTGGTTCCAGATCTTCTTTTTCGCTTAATTTACAACAGGCCTCTTTAAGACATCTCGTCATCACGATTACAAAACTTCCCGTTAGGTATTTTTGCCCACTCATAATAGTTGTCAATTCTTCAAACGGCCGTAAGATATAGCACAGCTGTTTATACGTCTTCCAGTCTTCGTCAGTAAGGACTGGTAGGTCCCTGCCGACCAATGCCATGGTCGAACGGATGGCTTCCTCCAACTCAACGACTCTTTTCACCATATAATATGTTGAATTCCATCGGGTATCGACATCTTGGATTAGGCGCTTCGGCTCCTGGTTTTGCTGAACCTGGTATTTTGCGAGCCTCTCTGATGAAACTGTGCTCTTACGGAAATGACCAACTACTTTTTTCACATTATCGATCTGTGTCTTGCAGGCTTTCAGGGCATCTTCAACTATTAAATTCAGCGTGTGGGCAAAACAACCAAAGTGTTTCCACCCTAGGCCCTCTTTGATCGCCTTGACGACGTTGGCGGCATTGTCCGACACAGCGAAGTTAAGTTTTCCATTCAAGTTCCATTTGTTGACTAGAGCACTCATTTCCGATGCAATATTTGCTGCAGTGTGATGGCCAGAAAATTGGCAACATCCTAATAAAATCGTTTTTAACTCACAGTCATCTGTTAAATAGTGCCCTGTTATGGCGATATAACTTTCAGTTACTCGCGACGTCCATAGATCGGTGGTGATGCATATGCTTTGTGCCTCGGCCGCTACTCTAGCTTTAACGGTTTCTTCGGCCTTTGAATATGTTGCTTAGAGCATTGAGTTTGCAAGGGTTTTTCTACACGGTAGCTTATACCCAGGTATCCATCGAGAGAATTTTTTGAAAGACCTTTCCTCTACGATTGAGAATGGGTGAAATCCGTCGATACAGAGGTCTAGTACGTCCTGGTCTATAATTTTTTTCTGCTCACCACTTATCTTTTTATTTAATAAAATAAAATAAAAATAAAATATGGGTCAAGGACCCTTTGCCGCTTGGGCGCTGCTGGCAAATTACTAGTACCGTCAAGAGTACTCGTACTCGCGCTGGGAAGTAGATCCGGTCGAGACACTCTTACCTGGACTTGCGACGCTGATGGTGGTGGGTTTTCGTCCTCGGAATAGATTGAAGTGTACAGAGAAATGTGTCTTCTTTTTAAATGACTTTTTAAATTGTTTGTTGTCGATTTGTAGCTAACTAGATCCTTACATACATTACAAGATGCTTTAGCATTTCCCGTGTCCTTTTCAAAATGGTTCCACAAAACACTTAAATTTTTTCGTGCCGACATTTTATTATTTACAATTTAGTAGTTACTGTACACTAGATAGTATTTTCATTTATAAAAATTAACCATTTAACACTATTTACAACTTCTCATCTCACCACAACACACATTAATTAAAATGCATACGCAAATAAATACGAGGCAAACAAACAATCGAGCAGGCTTTCATGCGCACGTTCCTTGCATCAACTCAACAACATACTGAAAAATTCAAAACAAACAAATTGCAGTGATTAGTAATAATACCTCTGTTCCGTTCTTATTGTAAAGACATAGGATCGAAATTAACGCTGTAAACTAGCTGACGCAAAAAACAAGTCACGAAAACCATAGTTATTTGTTATGCAAGGCTGCAAAGTTAATTTTTGGCGCGAGTACCTTGTATTGAAACCTGAGCAAGCGAAGGATTCTAGGATTGAGCCACGAGCGAAGCGAGTGGTTCAAATATAGAATCCTGAGCGTAGCGAGGGTTTCAAAGGTACGAGACGCTAAATAACTTTGCTGCCGAGCGCAACACACAACTTTTCACCTCACTAAAGCGAGGAAAATGTTAGGTGCAAGAAAAACAGTTTTAATAAATATTAAATTACTGTTAATTTATATCTTCGTCGCTGCTAGCTTCGCTCATATTTTATGATTTCTTTCGATTTTATCAAAAAACAAACCAAAATAATGGAAGTAAAGTGAATTCAATAAAGAGAAGAAAATTTTAAAGGTTTTTTTTTTAAATCAAATTTTCTTGCCGGCCAGTGCGATTCTTTAAATGAGGCTGGCGCATGACATGAAATAAGTATTTGCATTTCAATCATCAATGGACTGGCTGCAGAGAATATAAACTATTACGAAACCAATGAGGTTCTTATTGTACGAAACCTTTATTGAATAAAAATATTCGAATTTTAAAAACACTTTCCACGCTAGCGGATAAAGTGCGATTTTCCACGCAGATTTCGAATGATAAGCAGAGCTTTTACGAGCTAGTGAGGTGAAAAATAAAGTCATCTTCTTTTTTGGTTACTCTTTCACACATACCTACAAGTTGCGCGGTTTGTGTATCCAACTCTTTCCATCAATGACAAAAAATACCTCTTAAATGAACCGGTTTATCACGCCGAGCCAGTCACGCCCACGCACACCGGCACACCACGCTTACCACTACATACCTACATAATTTAGTTCGTTCGGCTACTTCCGTTTGTGTTCGTTTGACTTTCGTTTGAAGCGTGCACGACGCGAGTCGCTTTGCGTAGCAATGAAATCTCGTCCTTAATACAACGGGTTATGCGTTTGGTAAAAAGCGGTTCTTTCGTTTAAACGTCGATAACGGGTTTTCAAAGCAGTTAATCGTTAAATCAACGCTCACCTCTATTCAAAACAGTGACAGGCATAGCTTCGATACAAACATCACATGTTCACAAACAAAAGTAACTCTTTCAAAAAAACACTATTTGTCGTGTGATTTAAAAAACTGTGAAACCGTTGAATGCCACGTAACCAGTTGTTGTAAATAGTTACGTGAAATAAGGACAGGCCTACATGACACTTGCTGTTTATTGTTCTGTGAGCTTGTCAGTTTGGGTATCTTAAAAGGGTTTTTTGGTCCTTTTATTGTAGAAAATAGTTATTTTTTGTGTAATATATTATGTAATCTAAACATTTGACAGTGCTTCAAACTAAGAATGAAATATCATTTACCTAGTTGTTAAGATTACTACCGTTTTATTTTAATACATTATACCTTCATTACAATCTCATTGCATTTCCGCATTTATCTCAGAAAAAATCAACAAAATGGCAGATGTAAAGGACATAACGTCAATAGAATCATTGCCAGATGAAGTGTTATCAATCATTTTAGAAGACAGCATTTTGAGTTGCTGTGACATTATAAATTTTGGTTCGACATGCACCCAGTTCCAGCACTACATCAAAAGTAATCAAACTCTCTGGAAACATAAGCTCAAGGCTATGTAAGTAAATTTTGTCATATATGTATGACATACTAATGTAACATGGGGCAATATTACATTATTACAAATTCAATGAAAGAAAGAAAGACATGACCAATGACTGATGATAGTATTCAATTCAGCTTAGTTAGTTTTTACTGTGGTTTCTGCACTTAGCCTCATAATTAGGCCATTGTACATAGCAGGGCTGTGAGATCACTCCAGCCAGCCAATCTCTTTCTAGAAAGCCACAAGTGCACCAATGTTACTGCTGGCCTCCCGACAGGATCCCAGCTTACCTATGGTGGTTGTCCATTGCACTTCCATGCTCTCACAGTGAATTGTCATGTGGGTGGGAGTTTCATCTTCCTTGGGGCATCCTTGGCATACCAGGCTGTTGGTCAGTCCCATGGTGTGGAAGTGTTTGTTCAGTGGGCAATTTCCCGTCATAAGTGCCACAGCTTTGCTCAGATTGCATCTCCTCAGATGCAGCAGGCTATGCTTCAACATTGTTGGTAGAGCCTCTCTGGCTTGTCTGCATTTTGTTTCCATTTTCATTAGTTCAGCATGCTTTGTTTCTGTTTACAACCTTTACCATTTGCAACCTTTACCATTTGCAAAACTGATTGTATGGTAGGGGGGGTAGAGGTTCAGGTCCTTCTACTGTAGTTTCTGAGCCTCTACTGGTGAGCTCATCCACCGCATCATTGCCAAGGGAGCCACTTTTACCAGTGGCATAGCATAGGTCACTAGTACCCGGTGCGGATTCCAAATTTGCCACCCTCATATTTTTGTAATCCATTATAAAAAATTTGGGCATGGTAAAAAGAGTACTTTTATTGAATTGAAAAGTGAAATTAACATTTTTTGACATAGAATATCACAGAAAAATTACAGAGAAATAATAGAATAATGGAGAAATCGCCTCCATTGCATAAAACGTAACATTACGTAACGAAACATAAAAAAAGACGAAAAAAACACTGAAAGAATTTTTATTTTTTTTTCTAACTGCCACCTCCACAGCGCCGGCCCCGGCAAAGTGCCGCCCGGTGCGGACCGCACCCTCCGCCCCCCCATGCTACGCCACTGACTTTTACCCTTTATCCACTGTAGGGTGACTCGGTTGTTTGTGCACTCTAGTATTTAAAAACTGTTGTTTGTGACCTTTTTTTGAAGTCCTTGTAAGACTTAGGCGCTGTCCAAGGTTATGCATATTGCATATTCCTTCACATTTCTCATGTTTAGTAAGGCGGCTTTACTTGTTATGCCAATGCATTCTGCCTGAAAGATGGTATTCAGGGTGCTAAGGGTAGTGGACGCTTTCACGTTTAGATCATTGGAGAAAGCATTTCTGTTTAGGTTTTGGAGCCGTCTGTGTAGACTTTGACTTCATGTACATACCTGAGTAGTTGGCTGGCTCCTCTTGTAGTTGAACCTTATATTTCTTGTTGAATATTTAGGTGTGTGGTAACCTGTCGCATATTGCTTCCAGCATTGGCTGGTTTTACACTGCGTCAACATGATTTGTGTGTGTGCCTTCCACAGTCCGGCTCTTTGTAACCTTGGGGCAGCAGTGGCTGCTTCTGCTGGACATGTTGGTGTAGGGGTCTGAGGTTTAGCAGGCAGGGCCCCCATTTTTTACCTATAAGGCCCCGGCGTTGCCAGAAAAAGATTTCGGCGTTTTTTATGGTGTTCTGTAGGCGTATGCTCCAATTTAGTTAGCTGTCCAACGTCACCCTGAGGTATTTCACCGTCGGTGACAGTTTTAGCGTAGTCCCGAAGAACTTAGGGAGATTCATTGTTTTTGGGATCCACTTGTCTATGTAGTGGACTAGTACTGTCTTGGATGGGTTAGCTGATTGGTGTGGCACCAGCGCTCTACCATGCCAAAGCCCGTTCTCAAAGCCTAAAGAGAATATCCTCCGATTTACCTGTCGTCAGGATTGTGATGTCATCAGCATAGCCACTTGTCCAAAAACTATTTTGGCTTAGGCATCTGATTAGTGCCTCCACTACTAGGTTCCATAACAGTGGCGATAGGACTCCCCTTTGAGAGCAGCCTTTGGCCACTTGCTCTTGTAATGCTGTTTATTTTTAGCGTTATGGCTCTTTGACGAAGGAGGTTGTCTATCCATCCTGTGATGGTGTGCTGTACTCCTCGTCTCGTCTCCTGGCAGTCCCTGGTCTCTGCCTACCCCTCTGGGATACAGGCGTGAGTTTATGTTATGTTATGTCGTCTCCTGGCATGTATGCGGACACCAAGACAAGCGCATTTTCTTCGTCTTTCCGGAGTCTCACAGTTGCGAGATCCCTGGAAAAGAATTGCGTGCGTAGCAGTGCTTGTATACAGTTGGCTATGTAAATCCACGCCCGGGGATGTACTATCGTGTCGAACATTAGCTTACCTCCCGGGTGGTTGAGTCCGCAGATTCTTCCCAATGGCTCTTGACTTATCTTAGGGTGGATCAAGCAATTTGCTTGTGCTGGAGGTTTGTTTGTACGACATCCACTACAGCTGCTACGCGTGACTCCGCTATCTGATCAGACACCATGTCCCCCACGCGCAGCAGCCAGTCCTCGTCTTCGGACTGGATGTCGCCGCCGCCGATCGAAAGACCCGCGACTGTGGGCAGGGAGGGCGAGGAAGTCGGCCCCATTTCTGGTCTTGGTTCTTGGACCGAAAACGGGGCCCCGTCTACACCGTCGAGGTCAGCCTTCACCAATCGTGTGATGTCCAGTCGGTGCAATGATAGTTCACCATCTTGGATCGGGCACGGTAAGCTGGCTACTGTATCCCGTAGCCAAGCAAGCGTGGCGTTATCCCCGCACCAGACCTTCAGCACCCCCTCGCTCAGGACAGATTTACCAGTAAACGCTACACGTGAGTAGGGCATCAAAGGCGGCTCCTTCCAGTTCCATTTTGAGCTCGGCCGTTTGCTCTTCCGTGAAATCTTGGCGTTGAACGGTTGTCACCGCTACATGGAGATGAGATTTGTTCATCTCCGCAAAGCTGGGCGCCCTGCCGTCGCCATATTCCAGTAGTGGCCGTTTATTGTTGATGGCCGGAGACAGTGTCACGTCAGCCCTGCCAAGTTTTTCCGGGGCGACGTGCTGCGTCTTCTAAACCGTCGTCAGCCACTTATGTGGGAACGTTTTGGTCTTGCCAGGTTGCCAATCTAGCCGAGAGTGTCCTGCCTGCCTCCTGTGTGGCAACCCCTGAGGTGATGGCGGTTTGGACATGGGTGGCAGTCGCGACATGGGGTTTGTTCAGCGTCCATGGCGACGGGTGCCCTCCAAGTTGAATTGTACGTCTGTTTTTGGGTCGTTTTAGGTGCTCAGTTGCTAGCTGCCGACTACCAGTGGCAGACGAGGCGCCTTGCATTAGGCCCGTTTTCTTTTATTTCAGTCACTGTTCGCCGGTCGCGCTGAGATACCCCAGCGGCGATTTGGGCGCTCGGTGACTGAGCTCTAATTGCGACGTGGGCAGGCGGCGATTTCGCTCTCCTCGCCTGCTCTTGGACCTGGCAACGAAGCTGCTATCCACCGTCTGCCACACGTTTGCGCTACTAAATTCACTTAATCAGGCGGTCTTCTCACACTTCCCCTTGGGGAAATGGAGGGTCGGGGTCAGGGCGGGGCCCTCTTCCCGAGGGATCTACCGCTGTCCGCAGCTACGGACAGGTCTCTGGGTGGCCTTCCAGGCGGTGGTCTTCGCTGGGGGTCGCAGGTGGATACGTCAGTCGGTGTTGGCCGTGGACGCGACCAGGCTTCGGGGGAGGGGCTTGGCGCGGCCGTCGGGCGGTCGCGCGTGCAGAGGCGCCAGCCCACGCAGATGCTGCAGCTGCGACCGGTCCGCACGCGCGAACATGTCCGTCGCCAGCCGCGCCACGAAGGCGTCCAGCTCCTCCCATTTGAGGTCCCTCGCGAATCATCGTCCCGTTGCATTCCTCACGTAGCGAGGCGCGCCGACGATGGTGCGCAGGGAGAGGTTCTCCTGGGCTCGGAGCCGCTTCTTGTTCGACTCCGAGACGAGCGCGAACCAAGCCGGCGCAGCGTACGTGAGGCGGGGCCTGACGTAGGTCTTGTAGACCCCGAGCTTCGATCGCAGAGGGAGGCGGGAAGTGAAGACTGGACGCAGCTTCGCGCGTGCCACCTTCACCTGGTTGACGACTGCGCTGACGTGCGCAGCCATCGTGAGTCCATGGTCGATGGTGACCCCCAGGTACTTCACCCGGTTCTGCCACTCGATGACCCGTCCGTGCAGCTGGAGCGGCGGCGGCGGGTGGCGGCGGCCTGTCAGCATGGCCTGTGTCTTCCCGACATTGACCGACAAGCGCCACTTCTTCAGCCAGTCGGGGAGAGCGTCGAGGGCACGCTGCATCTTCGTTGCAGCGTGCGTAGGCGACATGGACGACGCCAGGTAGGCGGCGTCGTCGGCGTACAGTGCCAGTTGGACGCCCTCCGGGACCGGTATGTCGTCGGTGTATCGGGCGTAGCAGGCCGGTGACAGGCAGCTTCCCTGGGGGACGCCGGCGAGGATGTGGCGCTCCTCGGACACGGCATCCTCCACCGCCACTCTGAAGCGGCGATCCCTCAGGAATGAGGCCACGACCGCGATGAGGCGTCGTGGGGCAGGTGACGTCGACAGTTTGTACAGCAACCCCTCATGCCATACCCTGTCGAACGCCTTCTCCATATCCAGGAGTACTGCGATGGTGCACTCCTTCTTGTTGAGGCACACCGTCATGCCGTGCAGTACCCTGGCGAGCTGAAGCGTCGTCGAGTGCTCAGGCCGGAACCCGAACTGTTCCGGACGAGGCTGGATGTGCGGGAGCAGGTGGTGCAGCAGGAGCTTCTCGAACACCTTCAAGAGGGTGCACAGAAGCGTGATGGGCCTGTAGCTTTCGGGCTTCTGTGGGTTCTTGCCCGGCTTGGGCAGGAGGATGACCAGGCCGGTTTTTCACGGCCGGTCACTTAAGCTGGTGCTACCGGCTTTTAGTGCCTGCGTCCTGCCGCCCAAGGAGGAGATTCCGGGTTTGCCCTTGTGGGACCAGTACCCTCCTGGGGTAAAATGCTATTTTTACCGGACATCATTGATTTATTTTCCATTAAAATGGAAAAATTTAAGCTTCATTTGGGATATTACTCGCCTCGCTCTCCCAACACGCCGCGGATGCACTTTTTGAGGCTATTTAGGTCCCGGCGGATATCCCGCCGCAGGTTTGGTTCAATTCAGCTTATTGCTTCATGTGGTACAACAGTTCTTAAAGAATAAAGTATGAGCCCTGCAGGATGTGTTAGTAAAGCACAAGATTCGGGTACTTTGCACCTGAAACCGGTGTGTTGATGGATTGTCTGGATCATGGCAAGTGGCATAACCTGATATCCGCCACCCCTCTGTGACATCTTAAAAAAACTAAATCTAATAACAACAAAGCTCAAAGCTTCTATTAGTAACTTTAGAGTTACTTAGCAACTATAGAGGCCCTAACATTGTTCATACTTGTTAATTTTATCAATGGAATGTAAGTATATCGATAAAAACTACATCAAAATTACAGACTACCTCTGGATGTTTTTGAAGCTATAAACACTAGCTGCGATGGAAATTGGATGGATGAGGTTAAAATGTATTACAAACTAAAAAACCATATTTATTCAGAATTACTTGAAATGTCACCCAAGTATTTCAGGTAAGGAATGTTTACTTATTGGTTAATTAATAGATAGAAGGAGAACACTTTATTTTACATAAAAAACGGAAAATACATAGATATTTCTTAACATTTAGTTACCGACTACACAGGCGCTCATAGAATATACCTAGTAACATTGTGTTTCTAGGAGGGATGCGGAGTTGGATTTTGAAGATGTCCGAAACTTCTTCAAACAAGCTGTGTCAAGGAGAGTCAACTATTTCCTCTCTATTTGGATCCTAAGCAGTATAGTGAAGAACGGCAACAAGTTTCTTAACAACAACTGCAGAACTGCAAAACGGTGAGTAGGTGTCCTTAAGAATGACAATAAGAATATTATATTCTATTCATTTCCTTTGTAATGCTACAAAAAGTATGAAAAAAATCATGTAGGTCTTTAGATTTAACACTTCATTGTACATAAAAAATGGAGAATAATAGATGATACTCTTCACACTATACAATGCCACAAACATGGAAAAGTTTCCTTCTCTGAAGGAAGACCTGTCCCTTGTAGGGTGTCATAAATAAGTAGGTGGTTCATTTTTTACAATACCTGACCACAATGTTAATATTCATAGAGGTCTTGATTTCTATTTAAATTATTTACAAATCTTTACAGGCCATATACTCTTACTGATGTTTACTATGCTAAGATTGTGCTACGTTTTCTAATCCATGATTATATGATGGTAAAGTGGTCCCGAATGTCTCGTTTGAATGAGATGGAACCAGAGAAGATAGTCCACTTTTTCCATCAGTGGATTGACACTGCTCACATTCACTTGGAAGACCATGTTGAAGAGAAGGTATTTATGATGTTCTGTACCATAAAAAAAAAATTATTAAATCATAATAAAATGCTATAAAAATAATTCATTAAAAATAATAAAAAGCAAGATAGCCAAATTGGTTGTTAACTTATACTAATAGTTTTTTTAACTAAATTCTATCATTTTAAATGGGAAATTCTCTTACACTGGAACATAGTAGGTATTCAAAGGTTATTATTTTTCAGATAAACAATTTAGTACAGAAAACTGAAAGCCTTTTGGAGGCCAGCCACCCTTTGAAGTCTGCTTCTCCTGAGGACAGAAAACTCTGGGCTAGTGGTTTTATTCCAGGCAATGTCTGGGACACGGCAGCCTGTAGAAAAGTACTTGCAGCTGTTACCAGTGTGGTTTTCCAACAAACGCACATGGCGGTCACATCTACTGCTAACTTGGACACATTGGATTTTGTAAAGGTACCTAGATAGGGCGGGGGGGAGGGGTAATTAACTCAACTAATTTTTAAAGTGTTAAAAATGCGTTATTTCCTCTCCCGTTCCACCAACGTACCTGGAACGTAACGCGTAGCTAGGACTCCATGCTGTTACGTACGAAACGGGTACTTTGTATACAGATTTGTGGAATATAGGAAATATTTTTTCTATTTTAATAAATAATTTCCATTTTTCAAAACTAAGCATTAACAACACAAAAATGTCAATTTCGTACTTTGTCCTATGAATTAATGTTTATTGGAGGTT
Organism: Yponomeuta evonymella; assembly: GCA_963969515.1. Lineage (NCBI taxonomy): Eukaryota > Metazoa > Arthropoda > Insecta > Lepidoptera > Yponomeutidae > Yponomeuta > Yponomeuta evonymella. The sequence goes on from OZ018346.1 coordinate 11,701,619, forward strand.
AACCTTATATTCTTTGCTTTGCTGGAGAGTAAAGAATTTAACGTTATTTGATAAATATTCCACTAATATTTCAGGTGATGAATACCAAATGTGGTAATGTAGCTGTGGTAGCAGCCCTTTACGAAGCAGTGGCCAGACGATGTGGCGTTCGCTGTGATTTAGTAGTGTTCCCAAACCACCTGTTCTTGGAATGGAAAGAGGATTATGAAAAAAAAAATGTCGTCCATTCATATATTGTCAACCTCAACAATGCTGGAGCTTTAGAAAGAAAACGACAGTGTCCGTTTTCTCAGATCGACAATCATCAAACTATTAAGTACAGCCCACATTCGCTACTTCAGCATTTACTAAAATCTTTCAATGAAAGTATGGGAGCGATACGAAACTTGTAAGTTCAGTTTATGCAAGTATTCTGAATCCGACCATTATCAGGTTTATTACCATTTAATTTCTTTTCTAGCAACACACAGAACTGTTTTCTGCTGTTGGATTTCCTCGGCACTGAATACAGTGAACGCAATCCCTATAGAACTTTTCTTGTATACTTAACCCAGATCATGACTTCAACTGCATCAGAGTTTGACAGGAAGATACGGCTTAAAAATGTAAGCTTGTTTTACTAATTTGGTAGCCTGTTTGGCAAATAGTTGATCACATTTTTGAGGAATACTGTGTTATTTGGAAAATAATATGGACAACTTCTATCTAATGTCTCTATTCTATCTTTGTGCTTAACTGCTGAAAATTAAATATCTTCTAAAAAGACTGCACTTTTTTCAGATGGATAAAGTATACATTGATGTCATGTGGTCCCTTGCGAATTACTTGCATAAGCCACGCAATGTAGTAAATAGAGAAGTGAGTAGCCCTTCTTTCTCAGCGTCTATATAGCTCTTTTAGTGACGAAAGGTTCTTTGCCATCCATTGCGGGTTTTACAGGGCTAAACTTTGTCACCGATGGCGGGAAATCCGTAATAGACGAAAAAATTTGCTAGGGGAAACCGCCCATTCGATGATGCGCTTTATTTCCACAGCAGATGAGGAAATCTTGTTAACAGTTCTTCAGAAGTGTATGTGTAGTGATGCCCTCTTCAATCCTTGCAAACATCGAGGATTTAGAAAATAGACCCATTCACACTTGCGATTTAAAAATTAAAAATAGAGAGAGAGAGAGAGAGAGAAACAATTTAATTAGCGGCACAATACTACAAACATAAACAAAACGATAAAAAAAAAAAAACATAAAAAAGACAAATTTAACAAATAGGTACATAAAATAAAAATTTGGATAGATTAACAAAATCGAAAAGAAAATTTACAAGAAAATTTTTAAATCGTAATTCGAACATACTAGTTTAAAGTATTGAGCCCCTAAAATGGTTCCCGACTCAGCATATGTTGTAGCTGCCACCGAGGTATCCAACCACAACGCTGATATTCTGTCGAGACCATGTTGCGAGTTAGTCGCGTGTTTGTGAAAATTAAAGAGACAAAAATAATTAAAGACAAAAGAACAAAAAAAGAAGAAAAAATGCATGCCTGACAGTTGGTATGTAAAGTGTAGTGTGATGTAGTGTAACAAAGTGTGTGCGAGTGTGCAAATAAATAAATAACTGTGTGAAAATATGTGAAACAAACAAATAAAGTGTGAGGTGATTTGTATTTGCCGGTGCGGTAGGCGCAGTCGTTGTTTCATCGAGGAATATCTACCTACTACAGACCACAGCTACAGACCAGTTACAAATGGACCAGCTCCGCTCGGAGGTACGCACACATTGAAGCCATATTTTGATTTTTGTTTTTGTATCAGATATTCTTTATAGTTGCGCTTGAAATTTGATTTATTTTTACTGTTGCGTAATGGCGGTGGTATGTTGTTCCAGCATTTGGTTGCTGCGTACCTAAAGCTGCCACGAAAGGCCGCTGTCCTATGTTTCGGTACACTGAGCGGTACAGAAACTGATCTCACCCCTTCCGCTCGACGCGATTGTCTCCAGGTAAGTTTTTCGTACAAATAGGGAGGCGTGCACGTTTTTATGATTCCGAACAATAATGTCGCTAAATGAAGATTTTGTCTCGCTTCCATTTTTAGAATGTTCGCGCCGTTAAGGAAGGAAGTTACATGAGTGCGAGGCGGAATATGGAAACAGTAACGAGCACAGGCGTTCTGCACCCGTTGAATCAAATTTTGAGTCCGTTTTAGTAAACAGGGACCGTACACAGTGGCGCAGTAATTTAATTTAGATAAAACTAAGGTCTCACATAGCCTTATACGGAGCGTTCCACTAATAAATCCTCGGATACGATAAAGTGTCTTCAGCCGATAAAAACTATTTCTAACCACTTCCTGGATATGGTGCTCAAAGTGTAATTCACCGTCCATTAAAACACCTAGATTACGTGCTTCCATAACACGTTCAATGTCGTTTCCATTTAATTGTATACGAATATTGCATTTTTCTAACTTGTCAATTTGATTTTTTGAACCTAATATCATATATTTGGACTTTTTCGGATTAAGTAAGAGGCAGTTTCTTTCGGCCCACAGGGCAACTCCTCCGAGGTCTTCGTTCAGACGTGATACGCACGCATCAGCCTCTGATGGAATTATTTTCGTATACAGTTGCAAATCATCTGCATATATGTGATAGTTGCAATTTTTAATGCAATCTGTTATATCTGATGTATAGATAATGAAAAGCAAAGGCCCTATAATAGAACCTTGGGGAATTCCGCGATCTACGGGTTTATCCTCGGATATTTTCGTAGTACCGTCTGACTTATGTAGGATTACTCGCTGCCTGCGATCTGTTAAGTAGCTTTTGAACCACATGACGCTACCTGAGTCAAAACCATAATAGGATAATTTTGACAATAGAAGATCCGTATTTATTGAGTCAAAAGCACGTGAAAAATCCAATAAAGTTAAAATGCTTCCACTTCCTGAGTCCTGAGCAAATAAAATATTATCTACGACGTCCAGTAGAGCAGTCCCTGTACTATGGCTTTTTCTGAAACCTGATTGGGTTTTTGGAAGGATACTGTTCGCCTCGCAGTAGCGGATCACCTGATCGTATACGACTTTTTCTAAAATTTTAGATAATATAGGTAATAAGCTAATCGGCCGGAGGTCAGATATTTCAGCAGGGTTGGATATTTTGGGAATCGGTCGGACAACAGCCGTCTTCCAGTAGTCAGGGAACGTAGATGTTGTGATGGATCTGTTAATAATTTCGGTGATTGTGGTCAATGCAAATGGCAATGTAGCAATGAGCATATCTAGGCTTATGCCATCGATACCGTGAGCATTTGAGGATAATGCTAAAATTGCTTTTGAAACTATTGAATCATTGACCGGTTTAAGAGTCAGACTTGCGTTATTGTGCCTATTTTGTGAATAATATGCCAAGATGGAAGAGTTGCAATTGTTGCTGCCGGGTATATTCAAAAAATTATTATTTATTTTTTGTGGGTCATCAAAGTGGTCTGGTGTAGCTTTTTTTTATTTAGATGTGGAAGAGCCATTTCTTTAATAGACTTCCATAACTTTTTAGGGTTATTTAGATTATTATTTACATAAGTCTCAAAAAAACAACGCTTTTCTTGATATAAACAGGCGTTTACCAAGTGCTTCATGTCTTTATATTCTAATTTATGCATGTCACATTTTGTTTTGAGGTATTTAGTGTGAGCCCTATCTCGTAACAGCATCATGTATTTGACGTTGCTAGTGAGCCAAGGCTTCTGTTTTTCCCTGATCACGATTGTTTTCAATGGAGCGTATGTATCAAAAATAGATGTCAAGAGTTTGGTGAAGTCCTCTACGATTAAATTTACATTAGAAAAATTTTTATATATACTATTCCAATTAATTGATTTTAATTCTAGATTAAATTTATGCATATCAATTGTTTTTAGCGATCGAATTGTAATTTTGTGAGGTGGAATTTTCGGCTTTTTTAGTTTTAATTCGGCAGTGACAATTGCATGACCACCTAGGTCCGAGATATGGTCGACTGTAATTGAAATTTTATGGGGCGCAACATCGGTACACACCAGGTCAATTGAGGATGATGACTCACTTGTGAAATGCGTGGGTACATTTATAAAATTTTGCAGCAGGGTAGTAGTTAGAAAATTATCTAGCTTGTTTCTATTCGTACTCGGGTGTAACGAATTAACGTTAAAGTCTCCTAACAAAATAATGTGGTCAAAATTCGCGAAACCAAAAATGGACTCGGTTAGCGCGTCAAAGAATGTATCGCAATCAAGCCATGGCGGTCGGTATGCTGTACCAATAGCAAGCCGCGTGGAATTCACCCTTACTGAGAGCCACATCTGCTCGACCTGATCAGGCGCAGGCGGGTGGGGCTCAGTGACGGCGCGCACGCCGTGGCGCACGTAGAAGCCCACGCCCCCTCCCCGCTGCCGCACCCCGCGCGGTCGCGGCAGGTGTCGCAGCCTGTACCCCGCCAGCGTAGGCGCCCGCCCTTCTTCTCCGTCTCTTAACCAGGTCTCATTTATACAAATGATATCTGGGGAAATCCTACCAAATGCAACCTCGAACTCGTCGTGTATTCATTGAATTGAATAGGTTGAATAGGTCGTATTCATTGGCGTAGATAAGGGGGCAGCCAGGTGATCCGCGTTCACCCCCAGGAAATTGGGTTCCTGCATAGGTACAATGATCGGGATCGGTGTAAATGCCCCTCTCAAAAATTGCCCTAGATACCTACGCCTATGGCGCAGTAACACGCTTTATTTTCCTTTTCTTGCTTTAAATAAAACACTTGAGTAAAAAACTCAAACTGCAGGGTGACTTCGAATTCGTTAGACGTTTGTTAGACGAAGGGGCCATTCTAAAATAATTGGGCAATCGTACGTAAATCTATCATAGATGTTAAAGGCCTAAGTATTACAGCTGACAGTGAAGCAACACGCGACGACCGTGAGGTACGCAGTCGGCATGGTGTGCTATCACCTCAAGTACGATTACGTGTGCATCATCCGCGGCTGGGACCGTGTGTGTTCCGCGTCCGTTGAGTGGCAGAACCGCATGGCCATACACAACCTGGAGCGCGGGCCGAGCCAACCCTTCTACAACGTCATCGCCGCCGACTACTCCGAGAGATATGTCGCTCAAGGTTAGCTGTCTTGGCCAATTTATTCATAGAGGGCACTTTAAAAGTAATGTAACTAATATAAGAAAAAGCAAATGTTTCCTGCAATATGTTTTCATTGTTCATTAAACTTACTAAAAATTCCTCCAATTGAAAAATATTTTTTGTTTTTAAACTACAAATTAAAAATATAAACTTAGTTTGCATGGGAATCGCACATAACACGCGTGCTATACTTTGTCACAGCGAGCGCGGTATAACTTCCATACGAAATACCGTTGTCTATAAACAGGCGCTATAATATAACCGATCCCTTTATAGTACCTAAAGCCGCAAGTTGTATGGAAGCTCTACTAGTAAGCTTATATCTACGGATCGTTTATAGAAAACTCATTAATCGGTAGTTTCGACGACAACAATGTACGTAAGTATATGTTATTCAAATACATTAAATAAAGGTAAGTACATAAGTGTATTTTTTATATTTTCTAGAGAATCTTCGCGAGTCCTCTCAGCCCAATCGACTGTACCACCTGGAAGACATGATAGCCAAAGAGTTTAGCTTTTTCGACGGATTTTCATACGTTCCCAACCAGCAGAAAAAGCAAGAGTATCCGGAGGACGGGGCAATTCGGGCCCTGTTCAAGCCGCTCTTAGAACATTATCCAAGACGCCGCTGAAGTGACGGAAGCCTACAGAGAATCAATCTATTTATTACGTGTTTGTATAACCCATTGTTGTTAGTATCTAAAATTGTGATAGGATCAAACCAAAAGATAAAGTACGATAACCACTTACTACATATCGTCCTTCAACCGTCAGTTGTTGACGTCTAAAGGTCGTAGCACATTATACCGGCACCGCAAGGACATGGTTCCAACCCAGCAATTAACTTTTCAAGCAAAGTGCATTAAGTTTTGTGACATATAGTAGGTATCATAATGTCACTGTAAAAAAACCAACTGCGGGCAGTCAGTCACACTTGCCGCTACCATACAACTTAACAAGCAGCCCGCGCGCTTTAAACGAGCAGTCCGCGTGCTTCCAACGCGCCGACTTCGAGCCGCCACTAGGCCTAGTACTAGGCGTGTTCAATCACAGTGCCATAAATACGCGATACACGCGGTGGCAGCGAGCTTGCCGCAGCCGGGCGCCGTCGCATGGTTAGCGTGCTAACGGCTCGTGTAGCCTAAATTCGACGCGGAGCCGTGGAGCTGTGCTGCAGCAGTGTCGTAGTGGTGCCGGTATAATGTGCCACGACCTTTACTGTAGTAGAAAAGAAAATACAATACCAAAAGAAGTGGTATCGTATTAAGCTCTAGAAATCCATGGGTCCATCTTTTGGTTTGATCTTTTTAAATCTATAATCGACAAAATTATATCATCCTTGGTGTATTAAACAGTTCCATTTTAAAATTACTGTGAAATCGATGTGTAGGCGAGCGCGGATCCACCGCTGTGGGCACGGTGAGCATGCCCACAACCCTAATAGAAGACTACCGAGCCGAACAAGATCCGAATAAGATTTAAAGTTGTAAAAAATCATCTAAATCGGTTCAGTAGCTTAGTCTAAATGTGACATTGTGATGTACAAATAAACACACATTTCCTTTTGTAATTTTTTTGAGCGAACAACAAAAATTTTACAGGTTTATTAATTTACTAGTGTTTGCCCACGTGGAACTATAGGTACACCGTATAAAAACTTGGTCGGGGTGTTATACATTTTGTAAACATCTCCTTTGAGGCATGAATGCACTATCTATATCGATCATAAAAGCTAGTTCATACTCCGAGTCGCACTTGGCCGATTTTGGGGTGGCTGTTACCACAACCTTTTTGAGGGCTGGATCCGCGCCTGTGCGTAGATCAATGTTTATTGATGTATTACAGTTTACCGGCCTTATTTATAAAAACACGATTTCTTAAAACACTCCTCAGAAGAGTTTAAATAGACTATGTCAAAGGGAAAGACGTAACCACAGAATATTTAAACTGTCTCAGGAGTTTTAGAGCAATAGTGCTTTTATAAATAACACCGTCATTCAATTTAATTGGTATTAGACAGAATATGAATGGCGTGAACGTTTAATTAATAAAGTATAAGACGACCTACGCCCTGTTTGTTGTACATTAATAATGTGTTTACTGTTAACAGCGGTCGGTTAACCAAAGTGCATACGACTCACAGTTAAACAGATTGTTAGTTTACGCGAAACCGGGCGTAGATCATGCCTGGGTGTTGTGTTATTATCTACGTAGCTCTAGTATACGTGTCGTACATTGTTATGGAAAATATTTTCAACGTCACATTATAGAACAATAAATGGGAAGAAAAGTCAAAGTTAATTTTATTATTTTCATTTATTCATTCCTCTTGTAGTGCTCACCGACTATTGATAAGTTTAAAAGAAACGAGATCTTTGTCTAAGAGACAGAAAACCTTTGTAGTAATAATAAAATTTAGTTTACCTACAATATGGCATGAGTCCCCTCCGCATTTCACCCATTACCTAAACCTTTGGCTCTTTGTGCAAGCCAGATCAAAATCTTTAACTTTTACAATGTTAATCAATGCCATTTTAAGTAATATTTATGATACTTATCTATAAAAATGTATTTAGGTACAAAAATTATAGCGAGTTCGTTTACAAAATTAAATGCGGGTATGTAGGTAGGTATTTCTCACGACGAAAAAATAGAATTAAGTACAGTTTGATGTTAGGTAAATTACAGTCTACCAAATTATTTTAGTATTGGGCATTGCAAAATCCTTGGAACTTTGTGGTGCGTATTGAATCATTAGTTTCCTAAACTATCTACATGTTACTTGTTTCGCTGAAGTTAGAACGGCGCGTGCCGTCACGCGTCATGGCAGCAAAATGCGATTGAGCAAATAATTTTGTAAAAGTACCTATACAGATGACTTCGCTTGAGTAAGCGCTGGTTTGACTACATGTCTTGGTAAAAGAACGGTAGCTCCTGTGTCCAGCTAGTTCTTAGTTTTTATGGCAGAGAAAGTGTCGTGTACTTAAAAAAACTAGAGCCAATTACGAACCTTAATATTTTATAACTAGCGATTGTTTTGATTTGCATATATCAGTCTTATTTGTAATCACTGTGTAACATTATTAACAAAATTAACATCAGCGCGTAAGAACTTTGAAAGTACCCGCCAGGACTAGGTGACCTTGCATTCTCGAGCACCACAAAGTTCATGAAATTGGTGTGAAGATGGATCAATACATAAGCCTATTCACAGAATGAACAAAAAAAAGCGACTGAAATTATGAATAATGTGCCACACAATTACAAAAATATTCTGTGAAATGAAAATACTATGTTTACGAAATATCTCACTGTAATTTATAGTTCTTAGTAATTTCATAAAATTTATTTAATTACTCAAGGTGTCGTAATTCTGCTATAAAATATTACTCTTGATACCTACTTCAGGTATTCGTGTGTCAATGTGATTATATGAAGCTAAACACTAATTTAAAGGCTAACTATGTTACGAAAACGAAGCTAGGAGCAAAATATCATCGCAGTGTGGATACGAGATCGAGTTGGCTGCTAATGTCTGTCAGTGCGCAAGTAGAATTACACCAGGCCCGCCGGCGAACCTGGGCCTACGTCGACGCAAATAAACATCCATGGAGATGCAACAAACAAATCGCAATAGAACGATGCAATTGCGACAATTTTACTTCAAACCAAACTGAGAAGCAAAATATTATTGATCTAAAAGATAAAAATAACTAAGTAAAATTATGTTAAGAAATTAATATCACTAAAAATTTACAACATGTTCGATACTACATTCAAGTCGTTTAAAGCAAACTAATTAAAAACAATAGATGGAAATCGCAACTCGCATTTCGAAGAAATTTCCACGTTACAACGGGTCGGCGACGTACAGACGCAACGATGAAACTAAAATAAACCTTAAATCCAAAAGTATTTATGGTTTATTTTAGATTTATGTGGTGCCGGCTACACGTTTCCAGTCCGTTATAAGTGGACAGACCTTAAGAGTGCGGTTGTCATTTGGATCATGTTTGGTTGGGTAAGTACTACATTAAATTAACTGTATGTTAGTGATTGAGGTACACCATTGACAGTCTTTGATTTCAGGACCCCGTTTTCATACGACATGATAGTTTCACGCCCGTTTTCTGTGACTCTGTAACAAAGAAAATATTTTTTTAACGTAGTCCTAGTTTCATAACCATGAGGGGTTTTGCCATAATCGCCACGCTTGGCAGGCGGGTTGGCGATCGCAGTATGCGGTTGGAATCTTAGGAAGACGCTGCTGCCCGTCTCCTGGTAATTGATTTCCGTAGTCGCCTTCTACGACATCCCCGGAAGGAAATGGAGTGACGCTATTCTTAATCCTGCGCCACACGGGTCCCACAAACTCACCATGTGGGAGGCCTGTGTCCTGCAGTAGGCGCCGGGTGGCTGATGATGATCATGATGATGAGTCCTAGTTTACTAATTGGTTTATCTTTACACTACCTCAGGCGGAGGGGCTTAATCACCACGCGTGCCCACTGCGGATTGGCCATTTCAAGTATATGAACACCTCAGAGGTACAGGTTTTCTCACTATGTTTTCCCTAATCTAATCTATAAATCGATTTACTAATCTACAAATGTACATAATTTCATTGGAATATCAATCAAAAACCCCTATTATATTTTGATGGTCAAATTGGTCAACAACAGTCCTAAAATGCGCGTGGCCCGACACGCACTTTTGTTTTGATACTTCTGTTTTTAACCGACTTCAAATAAGGAGGAGGTTATCAATTCGACGCGTATGTCTTTTATTTTCGTGGGCGCTGAGTTTCAATGCCAAAATGACAATCTAGTAAATTTCCATACCACCCTAATAATATATAATGTGTCTCAGATAAAAATGTGTTTTCTTTCATTCAGTTTGGTGCCAAATTCCGTCTCACACTTGGTCCATTTTAAATATTTTTATCTACACTAATGTTGTAACATTATACTTATGTTTTCAATACTTGACTTATAATTATGTTATAGCGCAGACAACAAAACACTCAATTTAAGCAATTTCACATGATGGTATAATATTCACATCGATATCGTAAAATCTCATTATAACATCAATAAAACGCGACCAACTTGATTGCAGGGCCAATCAGGTTGGTCGCGTTTTATTGAAGCGCGCAGCTGCGCTCTCATTGGTTAAATTTTAATGGCGGCAAAATCACTGTGATTATACACGTACGCGTGAATTTAATTTTTAATTGCATTAGTGAAGATAAAGTAGTGTATGCAACTGCATATAACACGGGTATTAAAACACTCGTTACTATTATGAAACTCGCTCCGCTCGTTTCATAAACTCACACTCGTGTTTTAATACCCTTCATTATATGACAGTTGCATAAACTACTATTATCTACACTAATGTTGTAACATTCTACTTATGTTTTCAATACTTGACTTATAATTACTACTGTTATAGCGCAGACAACAAAACACTCAATTTAAGCAATTTCACATGATGGTATAATATTCACATCGATATCGTAAAATCTCATTATAACATCAATAAAACGCGACCAACTTGATTGCAGGGCCAATCAGGTTGGTCGCGTTTTATTGAAGCGCGCAGCTGGGCTCTCATTGGTTAAATTTTAATGGCGGCAAAATCACTGTGATTATACACGTACGCGTGAATTTAATTTTTAATTGCATTAGTGAAGATAAAGTACTGTATGCAACTGCATTTAACACGGGTATTAAAACACTCGTTACTATTATGAAACTCGCTGCGCTCGTTTCATAAACTCACACTCGTGTTTTAATACCCTTCATTATATGACAGTTGCATAAACTACTATTTCATCACACTATACTTCAATACAGTCACACCGAGTTTGACACTTGTATAAATTAACGTTTTTACGATAGCAAAAACGAGTTAATTTTTTTTTTAATTATTGTTGAGAAAACTGTCTCATGGCCGGTTTCTGAATTGAGAATTTCGCTAAGTAAATGGTTAACTGTAGTTCCGTCTCTTGGAATTTCTCAGAAAAGAGCGTGGCAGAACGTTACTTAAGTATTTCGTTAGTGAAATTCTCAATTTGGAAACTGGCCTAGTTATTTATAAAAATGTGTTTTCTTTGATTACGTTTCACTTTTCGTTTATCTGAACTTAAGTTCGGCTCACACTCGGCCGGTTTTAGCATTTGTTGTTACAGTTACACCTCACTATAGTCACACCAACACTTGTTTGACACTTGTGCGTATTACCGTTTTTACGATATAGAGCAAAAAGAAAAACCGCCTAAGTGCGTTTCGGGCCACGCGCAGTGTAGAGTTCCGTAGAAGGAGGGGTTGTTTTCAATTTGTACGAAGTTTTCCTTTTGAAATAGAAATAGAAAATGTTTATTTGTCTTCAGCATAGTAAGGCACAATAATCACTTATGGTATAAAACAATAATGAAAGTTTAGTGATGTTGGTCGCCAGTTACTCGTTAACTTGTAAAGCCTACCTAGCCGTGATAGTTTTTCTTTTAAGTTCATAATATGTGCTACTGCCCTAAATTATTTTACGTTTTTACAATCAACCGTTTAGCCGGGAGAGAGAGGGGACGCCCTACTCTAACAAAATATTGCACTTTAAAGCTTAATATTTCGCAAACGGATCCTTAAATCGAAAAACAGTCTTCTACACTTAATATTTTTAAACGACCAATCCAACAATACCCACACTGTGGTGTAGGCGAGAAAAAAATTCATCCCTAATTTATGTGTATGGGATTGGGAGGTAGGTACGCTAAAATTTTTTTTAAGATTTTATTCTACCGATTTGTCGGCGTGATTAATATGCATTTCTATGCCAAATTTCAGCTTTCTAATACTAATCGTCTCTGAGCTAGACCGCGGACAGAGACAGGAGACAGAGAACGGACATAAACTATACGCAAAACTATAGTCGACTATGGAACCCTAAAACTCCATTCATGTATGGTGGCCACCCTTAATTTTTAGGGTTCTGTACCTCAAAAGGAAAAAACAGATTCCTTATAGGATCACTTTGTTGCCCATCAGTCTGTCTTCTGTCTGACAAGACCCTTTATCTCGGGAACGCGTAGAGGTATCAAGTTGAAATTAAAACCATATATACTCAGGTCTACAGTCCCTTGAAATCAAACTTCTAAATTAACGTGAAAAAAGATACGGCTGTTTATGCCGCAATAATAATAATAATAATAATCATCTTTATTTGACAGAAAATACACAGAAAAGCAAATTTAACATGTATGATATGGTATGACATTAAATTAAAGTTACTTGTCATTTACGATGCGTGCTTTTGATACCTGTGCTAGGAAAAAATCCTGTATTACAGGTACCAGAGCCCTCCAAGTAATGTGTAAGCAACTTCATAACGTATACATAATAATGTGGTAAACAAGTTTTGAGAATCACTATTAACAATACCAATGAACTTGCACTTAAATTTTATAATGCTAGGCAAAAATATACCTTTTCACACCTGCTATTCAGCTGCTATTCAGAAAAGATCCCTTGATTGCCTCAAATGAGGGATCAAAGTTGTACTTTTCTTCCCTGATATTCTAGTTTTTTTTTTATTGCCCTCAGCATGATCCGTGTGCAGATTTTCACAAAATGTAATTCCAATTCGATTTTTATTTTGTTGCAATCGATCATTACAATTTGCTTACAAATAATAAACTTCTTTCGATATCTTAATTGTGTTTGATTTAAATTTTCCTTATAGCAGGTGTGAAAAGCAGTATGTGTCACTCGGTAGCAAAATTATTTCCGTCTTGGGGGTGAACACTTGAATCCCTCGCTACGCTCAAGATTCTACTTTAGAATCCCTCGCTACGCTCGGGATTCTATTGTAGAATCTTTCGCTTCACTCAGGATTCAATATACCACACTCGCCGTAAATATATCATTTTGCTCCCTTGAGACACAATCTACTATTAAACGTTTAAATTTAATTCGACAATATTTTTTTTTTTATTTTTTTTTGTTTATAGGGTAGGTACTTTCCGTTGACCTGGAACTATGAAATTTGGCAAGTATACATTTGTAATTACTTCATACAAAAATTGTCTGAATTTCAGGAAAAGCTCGGAAAAAACTGCGAGACTTGATTGCTGAACTATTTTATCATCATAAGAAGCCTATATACGTCCCACTATAGGGCACAGGTCTTCTCTCAGAGAGTGAGTATGGGCTTAATCACCACGCGTGCCCACCGCGGATTAGCGATTTCAAGCGCTGAGGTATGTGAATAGCTCAGACACCCAGGTTTCCTCACGACGTTTTCCTTCACCGTTAGCGAGTGGTATTGCTACTATAACTTCACAAATGTACATAACTTAGAAAACAAAGTCATAGGTACATGCCCACACTGGGATCGAACCACTGTAATGTAGAATGTGCTGTGAAAATTAAATTAGCTATATCTGTTGGAGAGAACCTTTACAGGTCAGACAGACTTCGTAGGAGTCATAGGCTCCCATTGGCACAATTCGGGTACAGCACTTGAAAGAGCTACTCACTTCTTAGTTATAAGCTTCTTTCCATTGACGATGCGCGTAGAGGTCGTGGTGCTCCTCATGTTAACGTTGCCCGGGCCCGCGCTGTTGAATGTGGAGAAGGAAGTGAAGGTGTTCCCGTTGCCGGCGTGGGAGAACAGGTCGTCCAGCCCTTGCATGCCGAACCCGAACGGGCTGAAGAGGGAGGATGTGAGCGACGTGCTGGGGTGGCTGCGTCGCCCGTTCCTGTGGTGCCCGTGCCCGTGCCCGTTCAGCTCTGGAACAGTGAGATGAACTTGGGTTATGAAGTTTTCTTATTTTATAATTTCCACACAATGCAATCACTAGTCCGAAACTAGGATACCCTGTGCTATGGTAACAGGGCAAGGGCATCACAAATATGGAGATACACCCAGACTGAGGCCACAAATCAAGTATGGCGGCTTAGGGCGTCAAACCCACAACCTCAGTTTAGACCAACCACTGTTATGTGCACCTGAGAGTTCCCCCTTTAGCCTCATAGTTGAACCACTGAACATATCAAATGCTGAGGTATGTAAACACCATAAATTCTCGGGTTTCCTCACTATGTTTATCTACACTGTTAGTGAGGGGTGTTGCTACTATAAATTTACAGATTTGAAGTCATTAGCACAGACATGCCACATTTCACCGATGCGCTACAACCACCTCTGTTTTATGGAAAGCAGGCATTGGGGCCTCAGAGGTAAAACATGGTGTGAACTAAGAACTGCACTCACCAGCAAACAGGTCACCGAACGGAGAGCCCCCGAAGAACTCTCTGAAGACCTCCTCGGGGTCGCGGAATGTGAATGGAAAGCCGGCGTAGCCGAAGTCATAATCCTCGTCCGGGGCGGCGCGGCGGCCCCGGCTGCTGTTCAGTCCCTCTTTACCGTACTGATCGTACACGCGTCTCTTTCTCTCTGCAAGGGATTTACCATTACTTATTCGAACGGCTAATTAGCGAAAAAACTATGAGTTAGGATCCGTAGGAATGTAGGTGGACAAAAACTTTAATACGAAAGAGCTGATAGCGTTCCGAAACTTTTTAAACTTATTCGCATATTAAAAGATCTTCGTGTCGATGAGTAGTGTTAAAACTCCTTGAGTTTAGGCAATCTATGGGTGCGTTGCCATAGTAATACTTGTTGATTTAGATTTGTCACTCTGCACTAAAACGTTGTTTTAACCAGTTCTATCGAATAAAACCCTAATTACTTTTAAGTCGTAATATTCTTCGCCACCACGCTAAATTCCACTGCCCAGCTAAGCGGTCACCCTGCCACAGGTTATGGGTACAGAAGAGGGACTATTACGGAAGTAGTTTTTGAAAGATGGAAAATTTCTCAACGAAGGTGCAGATCGGGAACCTGGAAGGAAAAGAAAATTGGGCTACATGGAAATACAAAATTTCCATATTGCTGCGAGGTACAGAAGGTGCCATGGAAGCAGTGGAGGGTAAACTCCGCAAGCCCATCGCCCCTTCCACGGGAGCTGGTGACGCTCTAGTAAGCGCCTATAATATCGACATAGCGAAATATAGGAGGACTGAAAGTAGCGCTCTGCTCATCCTAACGACGAATATGACCGAAGATACGCTGAAAAAGATAATGCGATTTGAGATGGCAAGTGACGTCTGGAAAGAACTTCATAGGCTGTTTGACGGACAGTCAGAAGACAGGGCATACAACTTATGTTCAAATTTCTTCAGTTTTAAGCACAACAAGGAGGATGATGTATCGACTCACATGTCAAAACTGAAAAATATATGGAGCGATTTGAATGTAGAAATCACAAACAGAGATGCCACAACCAAACTTCCAGACCTATTCCTAATATGCAAAATATTGGATACACTTGATGAGCGATTTTTTGCATTTAAATCTAGTTGGCTATTACTAAGCCAAAGCGAGCGAACGGTCGAGAACTTAACGAGTCACCTATGTGCATTTGAGAGGGCTCTAGGAGACAAAGAAGACTTAAGTAGAGAAACTTTAATAACAATACGCACAAAGAAAGACAGAGTTCCGCAAAACTACGACGAGCATCTGACATGCAACTATTGCTTTGGAAAAGGGCATAGAGTACGCAAGTGCAAAAAGTGGATCAAAGACGGTAGGCCGCCTAAACCTACACCAGGCACATCAGCTAGCTCAAAGTCGCAGGTGCAACACATAAGTCTTATGGTGAATGCTTGCTGCAACGGAAAAACTCAAGATAGAGAGAGTTGGTATGTTGACAATGGAGCAACCACACATATCGCAGTGAGGAGTGATTACTACCAACAGTTTCACGAATTTGATTCAGACCACACAGTATCAACTGCGGACGGCAGCGTGATCCCTGCTCTAGGGAAAGGCACCGTTGTGGTGGAATCAAATGTCAGTGGCAAGAAGGAGCAGATAACACTCAATGATGTGTGGCTAGTACCATCACTTACGAAGAACTTATTTTCGACACTAGCAGCACAAGATAGGATGCAGAATAGCATCTTTAGTTCCACGACCAAAGAGTGCAAGTTAGATATTGGCGGCACGACTAGAGTTGTTGGAAGGAGAGTCCAGTATGGTGGACTATACATGTTGGACATGAAGACGATTATGCCAACAAAATCTAGGACCATACAGGTCAATGCTGTGACTGGCAACAATTTGCTACAGCTATATCACGAGCGCTTTGCACATCAGGACAAGAAACATGTAATTAGCATCGTGAAGAGAGAGCTTGGAATACAGTTGAGTCCAGATAATGTGAAATGTGAAGGCTGCATATATGGGAAGTCACATAGAAAACCATTTGGAACAAGGCAAAGAGCAACAGCTGCAGGTGAGCTGATTCACACTGACGTTTGCGGCCCCTTTGTAGACAGCATCTCAAAATTCAGATATTATGTATTATTCAAGGACGATTACACTGGCTACCGGATGGTCTACTTCATCAAAAACAAATTTGAAGTGAAGAATAAACTTCTTCAAATGTTGGAAGAAGCCAAGACCGCTGGACATGTTATCAAAACGTTACTAAGCGATAATGGTGGCGAGTTTGACAATCGAGATGTCCAATCAATACTACAAAAATATGGCATTCAACAACGGCTTACGATGCCATACACTCCTGAACAGAACGGTTGTAGTGAGCGCGAAAACCGTACACTAGTTGAAGCAGCGAGATCTATGCTACACGCAAGAGAAGAGCTACCACAAGTGCTCTGGGCAGAGCTTATCAATACAGCCGCATACGTACTCAACAGGACAGGCCCTACCCGAGTAGAAGGCAAAGTTCCATATGAGCTGTGGCATGGAAAGAAGCCTAAGATAAGCCACTTAAAAGTTATCGGAAGTGAATGCTTTGCACATATTCCAAAACAAACACGCAAGAAGCTCAGCAAGAAAGCAATAAAAGGCAGGCTGATAGGCTATGAAAACGATGATGGTTATCGTATCTGGGACGGAAAAAAGACACAGAGGTCTAGAGACATCGTGTTTCAGACTGATGTTGAATTTCAAGTTAGCACAGAGATGCCTCTTGAAATTACTACAGACACACAACCGATCGAATTGGAGATAAGAGTATCACCGGAAATCCCTCGAGATGTCGTCAGACACTGTCAACCGGAACCGTTAAGTGGATGTGGTATGAACCAAATAAACGACACGAGATCGTTCGAAATTGGGGAGGAAAGTGTAGTCGAAGAAGTTCCAACTGTCACTAACGAGGAACCGGCCGATCCAATTGTGAATGTGTCGAACGACTCTAACGATGAACCAGTTGGAGCAGTCGCGGGTCCTGCCGATAGTACTGAGGAGGAGGAATTCTTTGACACTGAAGAACCAAGGTACCATCTAAGACCACGACCAACTCTTCGACATCCAAAATTCGACGACTACGTGTGCACTGTTGACAGCTTCGCTGAACCAACTACTTACAGAGAGGCAATCGACAGCCCTCTGAAAGACAAATGGATTGAGGCGATGAAGAAAGAAATAGAATCCCTACAAGAAAATGAAACCTGGACACTTAAGCCTCTGCCAAAGGGCAGATCTGCATTACCATGCAAATGGGTGTACAAGTTAAAGAGGCACCCAGACGGAACCATTGAACGATTCAAGGCACGTCTAGTAGCAAAAGGCTTCAAACAACGAAAAGGAACTGATTATGATGAAACCTACAGTCCTGTTGCCAGATACGCAACAATAAGAGCGCTAATAAGCGTTGCTGCGAGTAAAAAAATGTATTTGACGCAATTTGACGTAACGACCGCATTTCTTTACGGCAAACTAAGCGAAGAGATATACATGAAGCAGCCTGAAGGCTTTACCGATGGATCAAACAGCGTATGTAGCCTTAACCGGAGCTTATACGGTCTTAAACAAGCCCCTCGTTGCTGGAACTATCGTTTTCACGAGGCTCTCACTGAACTATCCTTCCAGCAAAGTACCTCAGATCCTTGTCTCTATACCAAGAAGGTAGGAGAACGTAAAATTCTACTTACCTTATACGTAGATGACGGATTATTGGCAGCTACGGACGAACAGCTTGCTAAGGATTTTTTGGCTAGTTTAAGTAAAACATTTAAGCTCACAACGAAACCTGCTTCATTCTACTTAGGGATGGAAATAGAACAGTGCAAAGACGGCACTATAAAAATTGGTCAGAAAACTTACACCGAGAAGGTTCTCGAGCGACTCGGAATGACCAACTGCAATCCTCTGTCTACGCCGATTGAAGTTTCAGGGAAAGTTATTGAGAGTGATTCGCAAGATGAAGATAAGAACAGGAAACCGTTTCCTTACCGTGAAGCTGTGGGAGCATTAGCGTATCTCATGGTGAGCACACGCCCAGACATCGCTTATGCAGTAGGGGTAGCGTCTCGCAAGCTGGAGAACCCCACTAAAAAAGACTGGAACCAAGTTAAAAGAATACTGCGATATTTGCGACAATCGACCGCTTACGGCATCCTATACCAAACAGGCATGTCAACAGCATTAGAAGGTTTCAGTGACGCCGACCACGGTGGTGACGTACTGACGGGACGGTCTACGACTGGAGTTGTTTGTCGGTATGCAGGAGGAGCCATATCTTGGCTTAGCCAGAGGCAGTTGTCAGTGGCAATATCTACAACGGAAGCAGAGCTTGTCGCTGCTAGCGAAGGAGCCCGAGAGTTGGTTTGGCTCTCCAGAATTTTTGGAGATCTAACAGGATTACAACCAGTCCCTATCCTTCACGTGGATAATGAAGCTGCTGTACGATTAGCTCATAATCCAGAGTTCCACAAGAGAACGAAACATATCCGCATCAGACATTTCTTTGTACGTGAGCTGGTGCAAGATGGAACGATCGAAGTAAAGCGCATTGGTACGACACACCAAGTAGCAGATGTCATGACCAAGGGTCTACCAAAACCCTCATTTATACGCTTAAGAGAAGCACTTGGATGCATTGAACTATGACTCCGCATCGATTGAGGGAAAGTGTTAAAACTCCTTGAGTTTAGGCAATCTATGGGTGCGTTGCCATAGTAATACTTGTTGATTTAGATTTGTCACTCTGCACTAAAACGTTGTTTTAACCAGTTCTATCGAATAAAACCCTAATTACTTTTAAGTCGTAATATTCTTCGCCACCACGCTAAATTCCACTGCCCAGCTAAGCGGTCACCCTGCCACAAGTAGAACCTCTCCTCCATAAGGTAATAAAAATCAAATTTTAAAGTACGCAAACAAACAAAAAATTATTTAGTGCATTTTCAATATTCTACCAAAAGTTTTTCTAGAGCACAAATCCTATTTCACCAATACAGTGGCTCCATAATAACTTTTAACTTTTTGACTACCTATACTTTTTGACGTAATTCGGCTGATTGGTAATTTTATAGTGTATTTTTGATGTGTTTTGGCTGATTGGTGGTTTCATAGTGTTTGGGCAATTTTTCTACAAAATGTGTTAAACACACTCCAATCAAATACTGCAGTCAGGTTGGTGTTATAGCTTACTTAAACCAACTTTTGTTTTATGACTTATTCGTAAATCATGATAAATCAAAACTTGGCTGTATCAATCACCTGAGAGCACATAAATGTCACCCTCGATAGTCATATCCCAGGTGCCGCTGTGGCTGAATACAGTCAGTATCAATATATTAAGGCTGTAATTGTGGCCAATTTCCTATGACGATAACGAAAATAGTTAACTATTTTGACATAAACAAGGTTACACACAACAGGTTTAAGCTAAATTAAGCAGATACTTAAGCATTTTACCGTTGGTTTCCGAATTGAGAATTTCTCTTAGTAAAGTATTACTTGTAGTAAGTATGTCTCTTCGGAATTTTCAAAAAAAAAAAATAGTGTTATACTAAAGTATTTAATTGATGAAATTATCAATTTCGAAACCAATAACTAATTGCTTAGATGAGGTCTTTCTTTTAATTATGACACAGGAATTTAAAAATGTAATAATAATACTCATAGTTATTGTTAGTAGTGCTCAACAGGCCACCAAACAGTATTATTCAGTAAAATTGTTATCAAACCACCCTTGATAAGGCAACAAGATGTTATGTTACCTCACAATAAATATATTAATAGTAAGTAGAGTACACATACACAATTGTGAATGGAATTAATTTAAATTAATTAAACAGAAACTGTTAGCAGAATTAAGACTGAGTGTCTAAAGAACTGTGCAATGAATATTATCATGCAATTTATGCTCATGTTATTGATGATCCAGATTAGACCATGTTAGGTATGTATGTACATCTTCTTTTAAATAACTTCTACTAGGTAATGATAATATTCAGAACAATATTCAAAATCTCAAAGGTTAATTCACGATTGTCAAAACCATTCCCAGGGAGACTCTACCAAAAAAGCGGTGGAATGGTGTGTCTCCAAAAAACCCTTTGAAGCTAAAGTGCCGATGCCCATTGACTCCATTCTTGCTTTGGTATCTGTGACTGTGATGACTGGAGCCCCGTGCATCATACATTTTCCGCTTGTTTTCTACCCAACAACAAAATTTACATTTTATATTGTGAATATAGATATATATATATATCTAAACACTGAATCTAAGGAATATCTTCATCACCAATTCTACTTCATAGATTCTTAACTAAGTATTAATAATTTTTAAATAGCAAGAGAATATAATACCATCTGAGAGAACTTCATAAGCTTCAGATATTTCCTTAAACCGTCTTGTTGCTTCGTCTGCATTGTCTGGGTTCTTATCAGGGTGCCATTTGAGGGCCAATTTCCTATACCTGAAATAGAGGAACAGAAAAATAAATCTCAACTGTCATTAAATACATTAAGAGTTCAAAGTATAAAGGTTCAAGCCTTCAAATGGGTGTATTTCTATGTTTATTATGTCCTTACCTGATTACTATAATGTAGCGGGTATCCTAGTTTGAGACCAGGATTTTGTTGTGTAGTAGGTTATTGTTTTCATTATAAAATTTTTGTAATGACTCATTGACTGCCACATTGGTCTACCAGCTACCACTTGCACCACCTCTACTACTACCAGGTTGTAGGTTCTATTCCCAGTAGGTGGTGCTGAACATTAAACTGTCCAAAGTGTTTCAGTCTGATTGTTTCTATGTTCATAATTTCCTTGTCTGCTTACCATATTATAACATACTCTAGTTTGTGACCAGAAAAAGTGATTGTGATGCCTGGATGTTATGCAATTTGATGGTTTATATGGTAAGAAATTTTATATTGTGGCTATTAGCAAGGCAGTTGAGTCTAAAAAGGTCGCTAGGTGCCATACATTACTGTATGGTACCCGGCTGCCTTCAGTTTTATATGCCTCACATGTTCCTTCACAATTGATTTATATTTTTGTTTTCTTGTTTTTCGTGTACTTTGTTTGTTTATTCTGTTTGTCTGTGACAATTTGAACAAATGTCTTCTTTCTAGAAAACAAGAGAATAGCATGTAGTATAAAGTGCACTCTATTTCCTAGATATCCTTACTAATATTATAAATGTGAAAGTTTGTATGTATGGATGGATGTTTGTTACTCTTTCATGCAAAAATGGCTGAACGGATCCGGATGAGATTTTGCACAGAGATAGATTATAGTCTGGATTACCATGAAGGCTATTTTTTATCCCGGAAAAATACACATAAAAATTACCACGCAAAGTCGCGGGCAACAGCTAGTATGATATACAGTCATATTATATCACTGTCTATTAAAGAAAGAGACTAGACATCTATTTGATTCTCGCTTTTACAATAAAGCCAACCATATTGTGTGAAAGAGGAAAATAGTTATTCAATAATAACAATAGTATAATTGTTTAAATAATAAATAATCTCAATTAGACCCATTAAATGAGTAATAGTTATCCAGTCCCTTTTTTATACTAACAATGCTATATACACAGCTCATATACACCCCACTGCAGAACATAAGCCATCTCTCAAAGAGAGAGATAGGTTTAATCTCAACCCAACAGTAGATAGATAATATATTAGCTTCTAATACTTACGCCTTCTTAATTTCTGCATCTGAGGCAGTCTTAGTGACTCCCAACACCCTGTAGTAGTCCACCATTGCAGGGAACCCTCAAAGGGCGACAGAATCTGAGAATAAAAGAAGATTAACTGAAGATGACTTCACTGATACCTATTCCTTAGTTTGATTACATTCAACTGTATTTTTAGGATTTTAAATTTATGTCGAAATATTTGTTCTTAGAACATGTTATGAGCTTTTGCAAGCCAATGCTGAGCAATTAGGTTTATTAGTGAGAACATGACAGATGACAAGTTCACAGATAAGTTGTGTGTCATACTATTGTCATCAGCAGCACATAAAGCAAAACACCAAAAAGTGATAATGTTTTATTTATATTCCCAAACAACAATAGGTTGTTTAAATGAATATCTTGATATGATTTCCTCTTCAATGCACAGCTCATTACGCCAAACAAAAAAGTTGATTTTTCCAGTTTCCATGACACGTAAAGGCGAATCATCAAGGCCAAATTTTGTGGAAAGCTATAAACAATATAGGATAATATGAGAGATCGTAACGATCCATTAGTATTACAGTGAACCTGAAAGAACCCAAACACGAGGGATTTTTATCGAAAAATAGAAACCACTCGAATGATCTACAATGAACAGATACAAGGCACATCACAAAAAGGTCACTACTTACAAATTGTAGTCGAAAACTTCACGTAATTGATTAAAACTAGGTATCTCAAACAAAAAGACTACGCACAGCTAAAACTATCGTTATTTTAGAAGCTGATAACTTAATTGACCTGTCAAACTATGGTGCACTTTACTTTTTTTTCAGCCGCGGATGTCATTGTCATTTTTTTATGTTATTTTCATATGGTAACACCACACGTAAATGTGCGTTCAGAGTACGCGAACGCGCCTCGCGTTCGCTTCACACCACACCATACTGGAAGGAACGGAAGGCGCGACGCGCCTCGTATCGTATGTACCTGCCGTAGCCATATCATAGAATTGACCATATCATGATGTGGTTAGCCATATCACGAAATGTATCCTTTTCATGAAAAGGCCAAGTCAAACTGGCCGTATCATGAAATGGCTTAGCTAGATCAATGAGCGACCGACGTTTGACGATTTGAATAGCGAAATGCATGACTATTTCATGATGCGGCCAAAGGTTAGCGGATACTCTATGGTTAGCGGCCATATCGTAAAATACTTCCATTATCCACCGTTAGAGGCGCTGATGTTTGTTGTGTATTCCTTCCTACCATTTATTTTCTCTGTGGAGGCGACAGAAAATATGGGTTGGTATTTGAAACGATGTCCCCGAATTTGGAAAAACAAAAAATATGCCCGTGTTCAGGGAGCTTTACTGAAACGGAATTTATAAATTTTAATCTGCGAAAATGTGTAATAAAATAATTTTTATTTCTTTAGCAGAACAAAACTCGAAAAAATAAAAAAATGCAACGTTTTTACTCAACGCGACACAAAGCAGGTATCTACTTACCTACGTCATTTACATTTTGGCTTTTTTTAGAAGCTACATAGCTGAAGTTTTACTAAGAATTAAATTAAAATTTTGGGTTGGTTGTTAGGTCAGCACACATAAGCAAAAATAGGTTTGAAGTTCCAGGATGGAGCGGAGCGCAGCGACGCTCCATCCTGAAACTTCGGGTGTTAGTTATTTTTTTTATAATAAAAGCGAAAAAAAATATTTCACTAAAAAACTTAGTTTTTAGTCAAACTTAAATAAGGTTGGTGCATGGAAAAGTCATAGGTACCCTACATTATGATATGGCAAAACGTAGATTGCCATATCGTCAAACGTTGATGCTTAAACGATACGGCCAGTTTGACTTGGCCTTTTCATGAAAAGGACACATTTCGTGATATGGCTAACCACATCATGATATGGTACAATCTAGGATATGGCTACGACATACCTATGCTGATTCAGAGTTGTCCGAGTTCGACAGCACATTAACCCTTACATCCGTGCGTGCACTCTACTACTATACTAACTCTAAAAATGGATTGTCGACCACTTTAGATACAGACAAGTGACAACATGTCAACCTTTAAATACATGATAGTTAATTCGTAGCATGCGGGTAGTCGATTTTGTAGTGCAACGAAAAAGTATAGGTCGAGATCCTGTTGAAGGATGGTTGTGAGTCTGTACCTACTAATAAAGTCTGTACACACGACAACTGATCCACCGTCAGATTTTGGAGCGCTCTTACTTATTTTAAAATCATGGAGGTCGTTTCTGTTAAAATAGGTAGGTAGGGTAAAGATAAACGTGAACGTGAACGTGAACTATGACCCTGGTTTTTCGTACGCTAAAACCCCGTTATAGTCCGTACAAATCCTTTTTTCGTAATTTCTTTGTATTCACTTTGGCCAACTGACAGCTGTTAAGAGTAGATTAACAGATTGTTAGGCTGACTTGCACCACTTTCTTGTTAACGTCGTACAGTCGAAAGCGCATCAACCTTTGCAACAAAATTGTAACTGTACAATCGACAGCTAACGACGCTCTAGCTAGCTAGGTACATATAGTCAATTGTTTTCTCTGAAACGTTTGATAGTTTGAAAGAAAATTGTAAAAGTTTATCGGCATCTGCCGATGGCACAGTCGACGGCTTATCAACTTTTACATGTGTGCACACTATTCGGTTACGTTACCGGCTGCTTTGCTGGCTACCTGTAGCACAGATGGAATCCTAGTTTGGGAGCCATGTAATTTTTTTTGTAACTGTTTTACAAAAAAGTTTTTTCATTTCATTTGCAAAGTGTAAAGGATGGTGTGCTGTCGTCAATATCTACTCTACCTTTGCTGAAGTCAAAAATGTAGTGGGATTGTGTCGTAGAGCCAACTGCCAATTTCTGAATTGATCACATCACTAAGTTAATTTAAGTACCTACCTAGGTACTTACGTACTCATTCATTCACTTTTATTCTTTTTGAGAAATCTGCTCCTATATTACGCGCACCAAATCTTGAGCGATTCCAATGGTCTCACTGTCAAATTCCATACAAATTGCAATCGCAAACGTCAGGATTCCGAGGATTTGGTGGGCATAATTAGGCCCCTTAACTTCACTTAGTGAAATTCTCCATTTAGAAATCGGCGGGATGGCAACAGTTGATCATCCTTACATTTTCGCAGGAAAATCTCCCGTATGGTCGACAGATGACCAAAACCTATTCAATGTTGTTGCAAAGTTCGCGGTAACGTGACTGAGTAGAGAGACGCATGTATTGTCGGATTGTCGGCTGTTCGAAATATATTTATCTAAATAACGTACGTCGTTCTGCTATCGACTACTTGAACTATGTATAAACTTCCGCCAACCCAAAACGGAGGTACCTAGTAAAGGTGGTACAACGACTTTTACATGCATGCACTGTAGGGTACTCGTTTCCTTATGGGCGACTTTGAAACAAAGATATAAGGGTTGTACCTGATGTCGACTCTACAAGTGAATAGTGGCATCTGCGCAGTTTATCAAAACGGAAATAAAAAAATTATTTCCACATAAAAAAAATACATTCTGTTTCTTGAATGTCAATGTTCAATGATATCCGCTGTCTTCGGGTCAAGTTATAGTAGAGAAAAAGATGGCCATAAAAAATCTTTTCCCAAATATTCTTAATTATAATGCAATGGTCAATCGCTAACAAGATCCTTATTTCTTCGTGTACTAAGTATCTAGGTATGGTTCTTCAAGTTCCGCAGCTTCCTAGGTATTAGGTAGGTATAGTCAATCAATTACCAGAAGACGCGCAGCAGCGTCTTCCAGAGATTCCAACCGCATACTGCGATCGCCAACCCGCCTGCCAAGCGTGGCGATTATGGCAAAACCCCTCATGGTTATGAAAACCACGAAGGAGGCCTATATCCTGCAGTGGGCGTCAAATGGCTGATGATGAGGTAGGTATAGTCGCCACTCGCCAGTGATACTGTAACCCTATGTACAGTCTAGCTAGAGCATATGAACCTGAACATTTCAGTTGCAGTCAGCCGTAACTTAAATGAGTAGAGTGCACGGATGTAAAGGTTGATGTGCTGTTGACTTCACTCAGTAACATTGGCAAGTCTTTAGCAACAAAAATGTACCTAATGGTTGATAAGCTGTGCATCTGTACCAATAGATTGTGGTAGTTGGTACGTAGGTGCATATTCTTATGTGCAAATCGAACGGTCTTGCGGGTTATCTCATAATATGCTTATGAACACAAACCTTAAAATAACATTGGCTCTTCCGGCTGAGCAAAAATGCTCAAAATTCCTCGTGAGATTATTCCTGGTACCTAAGTCCACAGCGAAGTCACTTCACGTTTAGATTTTTCTAACCTTTATTTTCCGAATCTTCAAAGATTTGGGTTCAACATTATGCGAATCGGATAACTGATCGTGTTCAATGACACTCGTACGATCAGCAATTTTATTTACACGTTCACTTCACACAATACAGGAATTAATATTTCACAGAAAAAAAAATTAACCAAACGACAGTTCTGGAATTTTTCTTTAGCTTCTTGGATACGATAAGACAAAGCGTAGGCGGAACACACGTTTTTTGTGCTCGCACACGCACAATTGTGAACGCTCTTAGCGAAGCGAGCGTTTTCCATCGACTGATGTCTGCTGTCGGATATCTACGCAAACACACACACACACAGCTAGCTCTACATGGTGGCCAGAGGGCGGTGCGCGGCGCAGAGCGAGCAGCGGGGTAATTCGCGTTTTGCTACTAGCTCCTCACTGAACGTTTTACAATGAGCTCGCTAGCTAGGTGTAGGTTGATAGGTCGGTACCTACAATCAATAAAGCTAGTAGCTACTGACATTGTTTGTCCACAATAGGAGCCGCATAGAACCTTGACGACAAACTCACATTTCGTCCTCATTGAAACTGAGAGCTACAGGTTTTTAAGAATACTTACCCAAGTGTTGAGACCCAGAACCGCGAGAAAAGCTAGTGGATTATGAGCACAGTTATTGTTTCAATTATTTATCGTAGGTGTTTATTAAACATTCCGACGACCTTCAATGGCACTACTGTGGTCGCGCATTCACCCAGACCCGCTGACTGAAGGTTTTATCGGTGACGTCACTGGATGTCGATAGGCAGACCCTGTTTGTGCGTTAATGCATAAAAAGGTAGAGTCGGCCGCTGATAAACCTTTACATTTTCGTAGTATCAACAAATATCGTAAAGAAACCTGGGTGTCTGAGGGCGTTTACATTACGCCTTACGTATCATTTTCTCCGAGTAGCAATAGCATGTGAAATACAAATTAAATACCGCCGGTTTCAGATTTGTGTACCTATTAATTTCACTAAGTAAATTCGTAAGTATCGTTTATCATTCTGTCTTTTTGGTCTTTCTCAAAACTTACGCCCTACGCAGACGAATTGACTAGATAAGACAGTGAAATACTCCATTCAGAAAATCCTTCGTGTCCCATACATCCACTCTACATATGTTTTGGTAGCGTATTAGTTACTATGGACTTCTTTCTTTTCTCCGTCTATGGTTGCCTGGAAGAAATTGCTTCTAGTAATAAGGCCGCCAATTGTACTGCGATTTATTGAATTTCCGTTAATGTAATCTCTGTGTACTTCATCATCAGCCATTTGACGCCCACTGCAGGACATAGGCCTCCCTCGTGGTTTTCTAACCATGAAGGGTTTTGCCATAATCGCCACGCTTGGCAGGCGGGTTGACGATCGCAGTATGCGGTTGGAATCCCAGGAAGACGCTGCTGCCCGTCTCCTGGTAATTTATTTCCTTAGTCGCCTCCTACGACATCCACGGAAGGAAATGGAGTGACACTATTCTTAATCCGGCGCCACACGGATTGATCTCTGTGTACAATAAAGAATATTCTATCTATCTATCTATCTATGCATAGGGCTACTTTTTAGGGTTCTGTACCCAAAGGGTAAGGGTATTACTAAGACTCCACTGTCCGTCTGTCTGTCTGTCACCAGGCTGTATCTCAGGAACTCTAGACAGTTGAATAACAAAAAATACTAAAAACGGAATAAAATAAATATTTAAGGGGGGCTCCCATAAAACAAACGTGGTTTTTTTGCAATTTTTTGCTCGATATTAATAACGGCAAAAGGTAGACGCTTCAAATATTCAACTGTTGTATAGATAATGGTAAGTAACCCTTCGTGCGCGAATCCGACTCATTTTTTTACAAGCGCTAACGTCTTATTTAAATGCAATGTCACATTTAACTTCGTCGACCGCATGCGCTTCTACATCGCTAAAGGGGATTTGGTAATTTTTCTATTGGGAAATGACTGCTTTGTTTCATTCGCTACAGAGCTGAAAGAAACCATAGATAGACCAACGAAACGTGTAGAGAGAGAAACGGCGAGATGCAAGTTATTCAGGTATACGTAAGCACCGTCAGCACTTAGCTGGTCCTACAAGCCGTATATTATTTGCGTGTTGTCTTGGCAGTTGGCAGCGAATTGATAATTTTTAAGACATTACAGTCGCTCTGTACGTTATGAGACGTGTGTTTTATAAGAATAGTATTGTAATCATAACCACCTACTTCCTCAACAAATACAATACTGTCAAAAAGAAGATTGCGTCATTGATCAATCTTCATTTTGAAGAACGGCCGGACGCCGTCCCGGCGAATGCCCCAACAGTCGGCTTGACATTCAGCGTGCATCAATTTGGATGAATCCATTTGGATGCCGCCATTTGATCGTATTGTGAATGGGGGTCTTTAGCATCATCATTAGACTTTCTGTAGTCTTAGCATGAACCTCACATCGGACTCTACACCTACAATAAGTATCATTATCATTGTTTCTTCAGATTCAAAAAACCGGCCATGTGCGAGTCGGACTCGCGCGCAAAGCGTTCCGATCGAGAAAAAACGGCAAAAAATCACGTTTGTTGTATGGGAGCCCCCTTAAAGACTTGTTTTATTCTAATTAAATTATTTATTTTTGAAGCTAATAAAGAACTAAATATTCTGTAAATACTACAAGCGTCTACCTGTTGCCGTTATTAACATGGAGCAAAGAAAATGACGTTGTTATTGAATGAATATTTATTTTATTCTGATTTAAATGAATATTTATGTTATTCCGTTGTTATACCGGCAACAGAAATACAACTGCCTAGCTATCATGGTACATGAGATACAGCCTGGTGACAGGCAGACAGACAGACTGATGTACAGATAGACGGACAGTGAAGTCTTAGTAATAGGGTCCCGTTTGGCACCTTTCGGGTCCGGAACCCTAAAGAGAACGAGACTAACAGAATTTATTTATTAAAATTCGCAATTCAGAATCGGTCGGTTTCTCTAATAAAACGCTATCGAGCTTAGGTACATGAAATCTTCGGGATAAGCCAGCAGAACGTTTAATTGGACATAAAACTAATCGAATCACACTGCGTGATGTGGCGGCAGTTTTAGAGATAAAGCTGCTGATATCGGGCGAGACTGATGGGTTTAAAAAAGAAAACCTTCACCGGTTTTATGAGAAAGCTGTAAAGTCCCGTCGAACAAGTTCATCGTCAAAACATGTCATTACCTAATACAGTCAATTCACACGACACGAGTTTTCATTTACAACCGCACATACAACTTTCTAATGTATGGAGAATAATGTTTTTCACATTCGTAGATAAGTGAGGTACTACTTTTGCTTGATTTTCTTACCACTTAACCGCACATTTTGAAAATCTGGTCAAAAACCCCAATTCTCGGCTGGACATTATAAGGAAAGCATGACTGTATTAAATTGCACAAGTTTTATGAATCACTGAGAGTAAACGACCTCTATTTCGTAAATTGCTTTACAGCGTCCAAGTCGAATTGGAATTGGACTCTGAATTAATATCCAAAGCATTAACGTAACACGTGAAATTACGCTATAGTCGTGAGGACCTACATACACAATGTAAATGTGCGTGCAGTCAACAGCACACGAACCTTTACATTGTAGCTGCAAAGTAGTACCGTAATTGTAAAATATATTCAGTTCAATTCATTTAGTCTGTATCTGCTTTCATCTACTCATAACTTTGTGAGTATGATTAAAAAAAACCGGCCAAGTGCGAGTCGGACTCGCGCACGAAGGGTTCTGTACCATTATCTATACAGCATTTGAATATTTCAAGTGTCTACCTGTTGCAGTTATTTATATCGAGCTTTAAATATTTATTTTATTCTGATTTTGTTGTTATAGCGGCAACAGAAATACATCATCTGTGAAAATTTCAACTGTCTAACTATCACGGTTCATGAGATACAGCCTGGTGACAGACGGTCGGACAGCGGAGTGTTAGTATTACTAACAGTCTTTTACCCTTTGGGTACGGAACCCTAATAAACACGTCTGTCGAGTAGTTAAAATCACAGAACAGAGAAAATAAGTTAAAATGTAGAGTAAAATGTAAATGTCCCAGTAGTGTGCAGGCCGATGTGGTATCTACTGTGCGTGTGTTGTATGTCCATTGCGGAGACTACTAACAGGTCACTGGTCAACGAGGTCAACGAACTTGCTTAAACACAAAGGGGTCAGTCAGCGGGAGCCATGCCAGCGCGGGCACGGCAGCCTACTTTGTGTAGTTCAAACCTGAAATCTAGATAGTGTAGGTCAGCGTATTTTTGGCTTTCACCCACACACCTAACCCTTTCATAAAAAGGGCAATGTGTCAGTTTGAAACTAGATTTATACGCACTGAACACCGTTATACAGGCAAACAATGTGCGTATTACAAACGGCACATTAATCGCTCTATTGTATGTCAATACATAGGTACAATAGACCGATGATAAGAAGGAGCGATGATAAGAAGTTAGAAAGAAAGAATTACTTACATTAATGCATGTATTCAAAGATAATGCCAAAAGATAAAGCAATGTTGTAATTGGATCGTAAATACCTAAGAATGCACAATTTAAAAATACGTAAGCAACTCATACGACGTAAGTAAGTGAGAAAGATGGTAGTAATTGACAACAAGCTTAGTAAATCTGCCTACGCCCTATACAAGTTATCAAAAATTGTTAGTAGAGACGCCGTACTATCAGCTTTCCATGGGTATGTAATGTCAACGCTACGGTTTGGTGTCATATTTTGGGGCAATTGCACTGAAGTAACAACAATATTTAAAGCCCAAAAAAGATGTCTGAGATCCATGTGTCAGTTAAAATCAACTGAAAGCTGTAAGTCATAATTTAAGGCACTGAAGATACTTACACTCGCCTCTCTATATCTATACGAGGTTGCTGTCTTTGTCAAGACAAACGAGCCGCTATTTCCAAAAGCACACGAAAATAGCTACAGAACAATACGGGCTTCACACAAACTCAAAATTGAAGCCTGCAAAACAGCCTTGAAACAAAAAAGCATTGTTGTGATGGCACCAAAAATATATAACAAGTTGCCAGATAATCTAAAAACACTAAATACTATTCAATTTAAAAGAAAATTGTACGATATGCTGAGTAATAAATGTTATTATGACATAAAAGAGTTCTTAGAAGATAAATTGTAATTTAAATATTTATTAAGTAATTTACTTTGTAATAATTGACATGCTGACATAATTCTATATTTTTATTATTGACATTTTGTATTTTTAATTTATTCCTTAATAATTTAGTTTTTTATTTTGAAATCTTTGACATTTTGTATTTAATTGTTATTGCATGAGATTATTTAAATGTTTTAATACTTCCGACTTAAGATTTGTATGCCTATTTAGGTAGAGCACAAAAGAAACTGTATTTTTAACTAGAACACCTGATGTACTTGTGTCTCACGAATCAATAAATGAATTATGAATATAGATAAAGATAAAGCATAAAAATAATATCCCTGGTAGAGATCTATTTAAAGAGCAACAACATCCCAGCCCCTACAGCGCGGCAGCAGGTCGATGCTGTGCGGGAGACGTACTGGATGACCAATTCTAGATTGGAATAAGAGTAGGTACTAGTAAAGATATTGTACTTGTACTTGGGCCTTATTCCAAGCCCAACTTGCGCGACTTTCTTAAGTGTGGCTTATGTTTTCAATGTTTAAAATTCAATTTATTTTTGCAATTATTTCTGTCATGAGCTGTTCTAGGGTACAATAAATAATATTCTTATCTTTAAGAAGTAGTCGGCCTAAATGACTGAGGTTGAAAGAATCTTTTCTAAAATAAACACTTAGTTTACATCGTATCAAATAGTCTCAAGACAGTGTACGCAATAAGGAGTCAGGCAGGAAGCGTATAAAGTTCAAAGCAATCAAGCTTTATTCTCAAAACACGACGATGATAGAGCACTATTTAAAGATAGAAGAATATGATCTATTAGATACCTACCTCATTCCGGCTACTCGGTGAGTTATTTCCGTGCGTCGTCGCAAGAGCATCTATAATTAGCCGAAATGTACAAATATACCTACGTAAGCAGTGTTCTAAATTTATAATGATCAGCAAACGGTACGTTTACTGAGTAGATTTCTGAAACACGGGTAAAACGATTAATATTATGAGTATTATGACCCAATTAATTGTAATCATATTCCACTGTATTGGACTGTCATAAGTACAACGACGACTGATTTCCTAGGTATTATGTATCTAATTTCACTATAATTCGCGTAACCAGGTGACGCCCAATTTGAAATTGATGGATGCCGGAAGTAAAATTTCTAAAACGCACATTTTACATTTGTAAAACCCGCTTCTCAGAACCTGTGTTGTGAACACAGAACACAAATTGTGAACCACAGTTAACTTTGATGATAGCATTCAATTAGAGATCTACGTATCCAATCCGCCTATCGCGAAAGTAAAATGGTGGATTGCTTGAAGCAGAGTACCTAAATCGGAGTACCTCTTACTTTTCGCGGATTTTCTCTCCCTTCAAAAAGGGAAGCCAAGAGGAGTCTCTTTTTATGAATCCTTCGTCACTATTGCCATGCCATTAATTGAGTTCCATCAGTTCCACGAAGTTTCACCAGACGACCGCCTACTCACGCCGGAGGGGCACTGCGGGCGCGCGACCGTTTATGTGGAACGAAAGTCCAACAAAAGGATGATTTGTCGGCACTAAAGAGAGAAATTATAATTGAATTTGTGTCTAATTTGCCGTCAGCACGCGTTGCGCGTGATCTGGGTCGGCGAAACGGCGAACAAATTTAAGAAAAAAAAATGCATCACACACGTCTACCGCTACCATGCAATTTAGTAGACTGCTTTACGATCGGTTTACAATAAGTATAAGAAACAATCTAAGTCATTACAGGCTGTATTTCGGAACTGTCACCCTAGAAAATATCAGCTAAGAAGTCCAGAAACTCAAATATAAGATAGATGTGATTTCACACAATACCTACCCGAGTTTACCTACCTACTTGACAAAGTGACAGACCCAACAGGACATCGAATCAAATCTAAAGAAGTCATAATATACTAATTAGATAAACTACTATTAACACGCCAGAGGTTACAGGTTCAAGACGCGCTATTCAAGACCCAAATTACGTTTCCTGGACTTTCCCGTCAACAGATCTCAGAAAAACAGTTACTCGGCCCAAAAGCACTCGTCGTTATCTGAGCGCAACACGTACGTGAAGCAAGTAGCCATCTCTTCCAGAAAGCTATCGAACATTTTACCTTGGATGATCAAGGCTGATTTATTGAACTAAATCGTTTTCTAACTAGGCGCTTAACCAGCTACCGTATCTCATCGTGTTAACACACAAACGTGACACTATTCAATCGTTACCCATCACATCACGCACAGTTAGCCCTGCTATTTCAATGATGTGATGTATATATCTATAGTGAATTTAATTTCATTCGGCTATTCGATATAAATCGTTTAAAATCCCGTATTTTAACGATTTATAGCGGTATGAAGCTGAAATTATAACATCAAAGCTGCAATAATTTCTATCAAGTAATTTCATCTCATTTCAATAAATTTCAATACCAGTTTAAATTTCTTGACTTTGATAGTATTTAAAGAAAAAATATTTACAATCAGACCAAAGCTAAATGAAACGAAATATAGATGATTATTGTATCAATGAAGGTCATTGAACAACCCAGTTTTTAAGCAATGGCCATAATGATTTCCGACCACGCGTAGGTATCTGATCTACTCGCTATACCCATACGCGATGACTATTGACGTGTCACATGACTCACCACCGCCTATGCATGATTTTCGATTTCTCTGCTCACGATCGTTCGATATTTGTTCATAATTATAAAAGTTGGAGTCAATAAATAACGATTAGGTCAGGATTTCCGTTTCTTCAGAACAAGCTGTTTAAGAGACAGGTTTTCCGCGTGTGAATCTCCTGTGTGTCATACCTATCTACTTACTGTCTGAGAACTGGTTTTCCTTTATCGTTACGTCACCAAAGTAAAATTATATGGATTATTCCTTGCTTACTCGCCCCACTGCAGACTATAAAAAAACGCTCCGTGGGTTTTTGGCTATTTTTAGAAGCAAGCTTGGACCGAGATTTAGGATCACGCTAGACGTGAAAGTCTGAACAAATTAATAGCCGAATACTTATCTGAATGAAATCATGCTGGACGAGTCATTGTCTACAACGACAGCTGATGACTCTACTGATTGATTGAAAAATAAATACGTCGCGCCAGCGCTTGTGTAGATAGGTAGCACAACGCATTGGCGGTTGGCTAATTATAAATATCGTTATCAGCTCAGCGATGAACAGTTGCGTAGCAGTCTCAATGTCGGTTCAAACCGCAAGCAAATATTAGGGGTTAAAGTATGAAATTGCCGTTTTATTGCAATAGGTTCTTTGAATTGACATAGAATCTTCATGGTTCGAGGTTTTCGAATGAAACTTTTTTCAAATGGTTTCTATGATGTTCTTTTTTTAAAAAATGTGAAACATTTGAATATCGACTTTCAATTGTTTTTGTTATTCAATTTAGACAAGAAAGATGGATACTGCGAAAATTCGAGTGATTATGAGGCACCAATTTTTCGTATTTTTTTATTTTATTGATTTGACGCAAGTGAGTCAATATTGTGGGTAAGGTAACGTTAAACCATGCCGCTAATTCCTGGGTAGTTTGACTAGGGTCGGCTTCCACTATCTCTCTTAATTCATCGTTATTCACCTGTGTGGGCGGTCTTCCTCGTGGCTCGTTCTTTAAGTCGAAATTTCCATCACGAAAGCGTTTAAACCAAAATCGCACGGTGCGTTCATTAGTAGACCCCTCTCCAAACGCAGCATTGATATTGCGGGCTGTTTCTGCCGCGTTAGTTCCGCGTCGGAACTCGTATTCAAAAATCACTCGAATTTTCGCAGTATCCATCTTTCTTGTCTAAATTGAATAACAAAAATAATTGAAAGTCGATATTCAAATGTTTCACATTTTTAAAAAAAGAACATCATAGAAACCATTTCAAAAAAGTTTCATTCGAAAACCTCAAACCATGAAGATTCTATGTCAATTCAAAGAACCTATTGCAATAAAACGGCAATTTCATACTTTAACCCCTATTACTTCCTAGGAGTACTTCATTACATAAAGACAATTTTCTACTTGATTTTTACATAAAAACAAAGGTTGTGTCACATAACATTTATTCCATAGTGTATACGTATACTTGATACATATTGGAAGACGATTGAGGCAGATAGTAAACATTGGTAAATTCAATTTAAATACACTTTACGTTTATGTACTTACAATGAGAAATTCATACTCTTTTACTCAAATGCATAATAATACTTTGTAGGTATCTACCTATTCCGAATTTGTTATATGAGATTCGTCAGAAATATATGAAAAAAAAAAGGTCTCTACACATTTTTTTTGCGTAAACTTATACTGGAAGTGACATTTCAGTAAAATAGAGGCCAAAAATAATAATTATAGTCTTTGTTGCACTAATCCGTGCGATTTTTATCAATTTTTAAAACCCTATTTAGAGGCTAAAAATTCCACCCGTGCCGGGACTTGAACCCGCGAACTCGCGCTAACCGTGCCAGCTGAGCTAATGGGCTTACGTTAGTTAGTCGTTCCCTGTATGTAATACAGAGAAGTTTGTAAAGACGTTCGAAATTTTGCCGTTGTCTGCACTTGCCCATTAGCTCAGTTGGGAGAGCGCTGGCGCGGTTATCCAGAGGTCGCGGGTTCAAGTCCCGGCATGGGCGGAATGTTTAGCCTCTAAATAGGTTAGAGGCTAGACATTCCGCCCATAAATAATATATTACAATATAATAAATTATACGCGTGACGGCGTCCCGGTAATAAAAAGGGCACAACGATAAATACGAGGTTTTCTTGCGTAACAAGTAATACTTTATGCGATCGCATGACATCTTCAATGTAAATGGGTAAGTAATGCTAATACTAGATTATATCATAGAGTAGAAACTATTCAATTAATAACATGGCACACATAACTAGTAAAAACATCTGCCTTACGCACAGGGAGACACAGAAATACCAGATGTACATGTCGAGTTTTGTATTTCGGGAATATTTCTTAGATACCTAGACAGTAAATTGTTAAGATTAGTTAACACTGATTGCCAGTGGTTTTTAGTGAACATTATTTTAGATTAAATAACTTTGAAACCAGTAAATCCGAAGCTATTTGCCGTGATATTTTGTGACCATAACCATCTGACCATACACCGACAATCGAAGTTATTTAACTTTCTTGAATTAAATAATAAGCATTATAAATTAGGACCTCTAAGCACTAAAATACTGCTAGTAACAAATAAAGCCTTATGGATATTAGATATACGGCTGATATGAGTTGCGAAATGTTTATTATCCTATCTCGTCCACCGGTTTACTGCCCTCCAACCACTTAATGTCATCGACGCGATATTTTTAATAAGCGCAGGGTTTTACCAATATAATATGTAACAAGTAATTTTTTTCACTTTTAAATAAACTCAATCCTCAATCGACCGTAAAGCAGATGGACTGTGCTTAATTACTTTTTTGTGTACAATAACGTGTTTGCGTCAGATAGAGAAAATCTTATTATTGTACCTCCACACAAAAAAAATACAGAAGGCGGTTGGAGAAAGCTCAGCGTACCATGATGAGGCAATGTCGCAGGTTGACCACGATGCAATATTTTGTAACACAGTAAATTGGCACCCCAAAAAATTTGGTTACCCGTATTAGGGTAATATTCATTATAGATGAACCAAATTAATTGTCTCGATAACTTAATTCTTTGAGTTCCCCTGCTGTCCATTAAAGTTAATAGGTCAATTCAATTCAATTCTTTCCTGTGTCAACCCTAGGATTCCGCCAATGTCGGGTTTATGAAACCTTAGAAAAAAAGAACTGTTCCACTCCACTTGTTCCACTTGTGCTTACTTAAAGAGTGAATTAATAAATTATTAATAAGTAAGTTTCTGATTATTTAATTTTTTCGTAGGGAGTGGCTTACTTAAAGGAGGCGGATGCTTAGAACTCCTTGAGGCACTGGCGCAAGATGTCCAGATAGATGCTGGCATGCTTAGGCTCGAAGACCAGCGCGGGCCGCAGCCGGATAGCCAGCTCTCCACAAACGCCGCCTAGTACACCTGCCGCATATTACATTCATTACTTACACGAAAACCAACTTTTTTTATGTAGTCCATATACATCGCACTGCAGGGCACAGGCCTTCTCTCGGAGAGAGAGAATGTGGGTTTAATTACCACACGTGCCCACCGTGGATTGCCCATTTAAGCGCTGAGGTAAGCGAACACCTC
Organism: Yponomeuta evonymella; assembly: GCA_963969515.1. Lineage (NCBI taxonomy): Eukaryota > Metazoa > Arthropoda > Insecta > Lepidoptera > Yponomeutidae > Yponomeuta > Yponomeuta evonymella. The sequence goes on from OZ018346.1 coordinate 11,739,593, forward strand.
AGCCACTCAGGTTTCCTCACGAAAAAAATAAATTAGGAAACAACAGTGTAAAAAGTAATAGCAAAAAAAATTATACCATTTATGTGTTTTTCTTTTCAGATATATGGATTTAATAATAACATTTATAACATAAAATAATTCATTAAAAACGTAAAAACAACTCTTCTTAAGATTAAATGACAAAAACTTCTTTAGTTTTAAAATAAAAATGCGTATTTTGAAATAATTTCAATACAGTGCCCCACAGTCATTAGTAAATTTAACAAATGTTTTAATTTATTATCAATTTCAGTATCTATTTCTTGATAGCCTTTACTTTTTTGCAGTTAGTTTTAAAAATATTAGTAACTTTAATGTCCTTAATCAAAATTTCTAGTATAATGGCTACTGTAACATTCTTAACATTTCCTGCTTGGAGATTACTTCTTCAGTTACATAGAAGTATAAAAAATCTTTATAGGAAACCAGTTACGTAGAAGGATAAAAAAATCCTTTTAGGAAACTGGTTTCCAAACTCTGGTTACCTTAACGGCCCCAAGGGGATTAATATGTATATCAATGCCAAATTTTAGCTTTCTAGTACTTGTCGTCTCTGTGCTAAGTCGCGGACAGACAGACGGACAGACAGACAGACTGACGGACGGCCATTTCGAAACTATAAGGGTTCCTTGTTGACACCAACTTTATTCACAGGCCAGGCAACATTAGGCCTTAGTTTTTACCAATGAAATAAATAATTGCTAAATAATAAATAACTTACACAACACAGTCACTAATGTCGCGGTCCCAAACTTGGGGTATCCTGTGGTAAGGTAACCAGGCAAGTACATCACAAACATGGAAGCACAATGCAGAGTTCGCGAATGTATGGGCGTAATTATTTTCGACGTCCTTCCATTTAGTACTTAGGAATTTCAGTTGTGTTGCTTACCCTTAGACTTCAAAGTGGCGGCGAGTTTATCTCTCTTCTCGGCACTGGGCAGGCTGTAAGCGAGGAAGGTCCCGCGGCCGCGCACGTCCCGCACTAGCGCGGGGAACTCCCGCTCCAGCTGGTGGAGCCCCCCCTTGAGCGCGGCGCCCGCCTCGTTGACCCTGGCCAGGAGCTGGTCGCGTTTGATGACGCTGAGGACTTTCTCCAGCAGAAGAAGCTTGCCGGGGTCGCCCATCCACGTGTTGAATATGCGGTACGCGTGTGGGGCTCTAGGGGCAAAAATAAGTATTACATTTAACGGGTTTCGAATAATTTAAACGGGTTTAAGTTAATCGAACTCTCTATTAGGAAAACTTACACCCGTTAAATGATGCAAGATGTAAAAGAATGAAACAAGTATGTATAAGCACCGCGAGCTATAATTTTTTTGTTTTTGATTATTGAAAACGGAAATTAATTAAATGGTGCCAAACTATTATTTTAGACCCAATTGTATTTGTAACACGTAACAAACAAACGTGGCATATTTATATGCCCCGTAAGCTGTATCTAGACCCGGGCTTAATATAGCAACCGCCAGTGAGCATATCCTTGCTGAAAGATACCAGGTTTGACGCTGAAGGCAGCTGGAAGTGGTCAAGACAGTGCGGGTTTGCCCTGTGAGTGGTACCTGAACTCGGGCTTGCTGTAGAAGCCGCCGGTGAGCATTTTCTTGCTGAAGGTCACCAGGTCTGGCGCTGAAGGCAGCTCGAAGTGCTCGAGACACCACATCTTGCCGGTGGCGCCACACCCCGTCTGGACCTCGTCTATTATAAGCGCCGCGCCGTTCTGGAGAAAAAATATAATAAGAAATCCAATCTGATCCAATCTGTCAGCCCATATTCGACCACTGTCCTTTCAAAAACATCCACTAACACCATCACTTGTCCTGCTCCTCTATGCCACGGTATTCATCTCAAAATTCAAAAATTTGTTTTTATTGAAATTACATAGAAACTGTGACTTAGAACGTTACAAGTAAAACTACGTGTCCATTTCAAAATCTAGATCATTTTGGAGAAAAAATGGATAGAAAAACGCCAAACTTAGTCTTTTCAAATATGTTCCTTAATTAACAGAGTTTACATATTATTCTAAGACCTAGCACTAATGCATTGAATTGGCTTTAATTCCAGACATCTTTGTCATCTAAATAATCTTTAATGTTATAGTAGCCCTTTTGGCACAAAGTGTGCTTTATACACTTTTTGAACCGCGTTTCTGTAAAAAGAACTCTGGGGGGCCTCTATTGGATGGGCGATCACTATCCACGATCACGTCCACTACCAGTTTGCAACTCTTACGCTCGTACATTATCTCCACCACACGCGCGAAACATATGAAAGGGGACAAGGTAATCAGTAACCAATAATATTCTGACAGATGTCTTGGCAGATCCGCTGCAGGCCCTGGTAGAACTCTGGCGACGCCTTGAAGTCGCCATCGGATTGGATGGGCTCCACGATCACGCCCGCTACCGGGTTGCTACTTTTGCGCTCGTGCGTTATTTCCGCCACGCGCTCCAGGTACCTGAATGGAGATCAAGTAACTAACATAGAGACATACCTCATGGTAGACCCGCTGGAGACCCCGAAGGACCTTTGGCTGGGTCTCTACTGTATAGGCGATCACGATCTACGATCACGCCCGCCGCCGTGTTCCAATTCATACGTTCGTACCTTATCTGCACCACACGCGCGAAGCAACTGAAAGGGGATGAGGTAACCAGTAAGCAATATATAGTCCGACCTCCTGGCAGATCCGCTGGAGGCCTTGGAAGAACTCTGGCGAGGCCTCGAAGTCCCCGCCCTCGGATTGGATGGGCTCCACGATCACGCCCGCTACCGGGTTGCTGCTTTTGCGCTCGTGCATTATCTCCGCCACGCGAGCGAGGCATCTGAGTGAGGATAAAGCAGCAATTACACAACAATCCGACTTTTGGTGGGTCTGCGCCACCTAACACCCATTTTCTAAGACCACAAAGATCTATTCAGTATTTGGAGTATTAAAATTTATTGAAAATAAAAGTTCTAGTAAATTAAAAAAACATGGTGAGCATTCTTTTAACTTCCATAAGGAAAAATAGCATCTGAAATTAAATAAGCAACCCCCATTTTAATAACAAAGTTTTTAAAACGAAAGTCCATGCAACGTAAGCTTTTGTAGAATTTTGCTTATTGGAAAAAAAAAAACCATTTCTATGAGTTAAATATAAAGGTAAAACAAGAAATGTGTAGTAATAAGTGAAATAGATAAAAAATATCTATTGCTGGTTTCCAACTACTTGGTGAACACATCAGATTCTTAGGTTTTCACACAATATTTTCCTTTACAGCTAACGAGTCTTATTGGTAATACAAATACACAGATTTTCGTAACTTACGTAAAAAAACGTAAAACTAAGCTTTTGTTTTGACTGATCCCTAAAATGAGACCCATTTTTGTGAACTCAACAAAAATGGGTCTCATTTTAGGGGAGTTAAAAATTGTTATGGGGTAATTCCCATTCAAAGACGAGAGACTTCTGCATCTGATCGAATTTTTCCTAAAAGAAGTCCGAATTCAGGCTTTCACTACGAATAAGGCGGTATCTTTATATAGATCGAATAGCACGCAAGCTTAGCGCACACACACTACACCAAATTATGTTTTGTGATAAGATTTGGCAATCTGGGTTTAGTTTAGCGTGTACATTGCCAAGTTGGGAGGAGCGTGACTTATCTAGGAAGTGATTAGTAGAACAAAATAAAATCATTCCAATCATTTTAAAGTCACATCCCACTCGGGTTCGTTGAAGATACTCTAAAAAGACATTAAAACGCTGACTTATAGTATAAGTTGCTTGAGTATAGTATAAGTTGCTTTCAAGACGTTTTCGCGGGCTTATTCAAACCCGAATTGTTCTAGTTCTGATTGGTCCCATTTATTCTATAATAAATAACTTACAAACCATCTGTCGATGTTTATATTTACGCATATTACACATTTTACATTTCACACACAATTTATATTTGCGCATATTACACATCTCTCCTAAGATGCTATAAATTTGACTTTTTATCTACCTAAATAAAGGTTGTCGTGTTAGATCTGACTCTCTATTGCACACCCGTAATCATTAGATTAGAGTATGTAAATAGAGATTTATACTACACCTGCTTGGAAAGTACCTTGATACTTTATCAAATTTACGGTAGAAAGTACGTCATTGCATATCGAACAAATATGCGGGGAGAAAACGCATCTGAGCGGGAGAGAAAAGTGTATGAAAATCCATTTCTTACGTGGTTTTTCTTTTTTAATTTTGGGTAAGACTATGCGCCGGTAACCTAAATATCAAAAGCCAAAAAGTTTTTACAGTGAGTTTTTATCTCCAAGTTCGCAAAATGACACTGGCCACTAGCTGTGTGTTGGATGGTGTCGGGCTGGCAGTGCGACCCTGCGGCGGCAGGATAAACAATTTGAAAAAAGAACATGTGAAAATTGCAGACGCCATTGGCGCCATTTCCAATTTGTGTGTTGTTTGAGGATTCAGTTTTCGTAGAAAGTAAAATAAAACTATCAAGCAGGTGTAGTATAAAGCACTATGTATCACTCGAGAGAAACTGCGATTCCCGATCTCGGGTGTTTTAAAGCCCTCGCCTACGGCTCGGGCTTCAAACGACACCCTCGACGGTAATCGGTCACTTTCTCCTCTCGGTGAACAATGTACTATTGTTTGCAACCATACACCATTACAGACGTATAATGTTATTATGGCCTTAATTAATAAAATAAAATAACCTTTTGTCCTCCTCCTGATTCTCCCTGGCGCACTGGTCGAGGGGATACTTGTATCTCGGGAAGGGCGCCACCGGCCAGTCGAACGCGGGGATGTCCAGCTTGTGAATCGGCTTCGACCTTGTGGTGGATAGCGCGCCAAACGTGCGGCCGTGAAAGCCATGCTGCAGTTATAAAAAAATCGATGGATTTTTCACCTAACCAACAAGTCAGTTTTATAGATAGGAGGCTAATCAAGAGAGCCGGAAAACTGATCAGGAATGGAAACACTTATGGATCAGCTTTACAATCGTCGTGGATAGCGCGCCAAACGTGGAAGACATGCTGTACTTATAAAAGTTTTTTCGACGGATTCTTCACATAATCAACCTGTCTGTGCGATAGAAAGATAGGAGAGCTAATCAAGAGGCCTGGACAAATTGACAAGGAACGGAAACACAGTAAAAAGCTCTTTTAGAAATACAGCTTGGCATAAGAAGTAGAAATTAAGGAGTAGGGTTCTTTGATGAGTCATAAAAATATAAGCAAAGTCATTTCGCAGTGTTTTACTTTTCGTTTTATCAGTTCATTTCTTGAATTTTGATGAGTTACAAAAGTAAAAGCAGTAATTTCATTTAGAAATTCGTTTAACTTAATTAAAGGTATCGAATTTTGAATATGGATTGAGCAAATTTAGTGTTTAAGGTAATAAATATACCTACTTCCTTTTCGATAAATATTAATCCGGTATCACTTCCAATTGGTACTCTGTTTTGCCAAGCCATATTACTACCTATATGGGATCATTCTTTTTTTAATAATTCTTTTTTTAAACTGGCTCTTTTGCAAAAAAAAATCCTTTGGACAAAATCCGCCTGTATATCCTCGTTTTTGTTAGATACGCGCAGTAAGAGCTGCCATGATAACAAGCGTTCGACCTTACCTACAAACGTATTCTCCTTTTTTACCCGACTGTAGAAATCGGCTATTTACCATTACAACAAGAAATAGAATAGACCATTATTCGAACTCACCTCAAAGGCCATAATCGACATGTGCGGCGAGCCAGGCGCTTTGTTCAGCATGGTGGAAGACAACTCCTCAGGGGTGAAGTCGGTCTTTCCACCTCGCTCCTTCGTGCGGTACCACATAAAGACCGCTTTGAAGGCGTTCTCATTAGAACACGAGCCGCACATCATCGTGGCGACGTTCGAGAGCCCATGAGGGGTCACTGACATCAGCACCTCCTTCAGCCGCTGAGGCCAGTCCTTGGACGGGAACACGCCCAGAGCCGGCCGGTTCACCAACGATTTCTGAAAACACACAAGAAAATCGTGACCGCACACAGTTCCATAAGAATCTTTATAGTACATATGGTGCTACATTACCGCACTAGTGCGATAATGAGCACTTTACGTGCCTATGTCGAAACTTCAAAGGGCCATATGTACTATAAAACGTTGTACGATACACGTGCGAATAGGTAATTCGTAACTCGTGTCGATATAAAACACTCCCTTCGGTCGTGTTTTTATCGCCACTCGTTGCGAATTTCCTACTTTTCGCACTAGTATCGTAATGTACTATTTCAACACACCTGCTCGTAAAGTAGGTCTTATTACAGCGTATTTACACTGATAATGCAGAATATTAACCATGCCGTGCCTTTTACATTACATTATCGCACTAGTGCCTTTTCATTACATATATTTTTAAATATTAGCAAGAAGTATTAATGTTTCGAAAACAGCTAAGTAGTTATTTGCGTAAATATAAAATTAAATTCAAAATGTGATAAATAATTAAAGAATTTCATGAAACTGCTTGTTTTAGCATTTTTAAGCAAACACTACAATAATTAATGTAAACCTAATAATTAACATAAAATTTATGAATAGGTTAGCAACCTCATTATATCTAGATGGCCATGCATTGCAGCCATCTTTGATGAAAGCGCGCGCACAAGAATACTGTTTTGAATTTTACCGCCATACATAACACGAATCACGCACGAAAAATACGCCATCTTTTAAATGGGTTTCTGTTTGTTAAGTTTTTTTATTTACTTTTCCTCGCAAGTGTGTTGAAAAACGTCGTATGAAACACGTGAGCATTGGTCATTACACTTCTCGTCTCCATTAAGCCTTCGCCTTCGGCTCAGGCTTAAAAACCGACTCGAGTGTAATGACCAACATACCACACTTGTATCATAATGTACTATTGTAAAGAACACATGTTATGTTAACTACACTCGTTAATAAAACATACCCAGGAAACACTCGAACAAAGCTTAGAATTAGGCTCTTATTTTCTTGATATAGAGATATCAAAGATATAAGCCACTGCCCAGTAACCCACATCATCATCATCATCATCATCATCATCAGCCATCTGACGCCCACTGCAGGACATAGGCCCCCCTCATGGTTTTCTAACCATGAAGGGGTTTGCCATAATCGCCACGCTTGGCAGGCGGGTTGGCGATCGCAGTATGCGGTTGGAATCTCAGGAAAACGCTGCCTCTCCTGGTAATGCATTTCCTTAGTCGCCTTCTACGAAATCCACGGAGGGAAATGGAGTGACGCTATTCTTAATCCGGCGCCACACGGAAGCCACGTACATAGACTCAAGCCTGTATCCCGCAGGGATAGGCAGAGCTTGAAAGAAGGGTTTGCCACTTGCAATTCGTTTTCGCTTAATCAACATTAGATGCATGCAGGAAAGGACGTAACCTTTTCTGGATTTTAAAAACCGGCTAGTTGTATTTTGATATAAAATCTATAGAAACAGACAGAGGACACTGTAGGTATGAACATCCATAATAGAATGAATAGCGTGATTAAAGTAAATAGTTAGATTATACTCTCATCGCAGCTTACTCAGATTATTCAAGGTGTTGCCTTGATAATCCGGCTTGATTTACCCTAAAAAATTAAGTTACTTTATTACTAATGGAGCACTTAGAAAAAAAGTATTTTAATCTGGAGACGCCATGATAAAAGATAAACAATCGTCTTAGAGATTTTACTTTACGACAAATATTTTTCTTATAAAATTCTGAAAAGTGCGGTGTGATCCTTTAAGGGGTTCCATGCAGTAACACAAGCGCCACCACTGAAAAAATATCATATCTTTTTTTACCTGTACGGTGAACCTAAGGCACAAAACTCGATAGCATTAACGCCAAAAACGGCCGTTTTTCGTTCGTCAGTCTAGGTTCTTTGGAGGATCCGTAGGTCCTAAGAATCGGTGTTAACATGATTGAATGATTGTACAGACACTTTTTGAAAATACGATATGTAAAAGAAGATTTTTTTTCATTTTTCAAGTTTGTTTGTTACGCTTCATTGCACAAAAATTAAAAAATTAAAAACTTAAATAACAGGTAAGTGTAGATGTTTGATGACGCGCGTGTGGCGAAGTTCGCATTTTACTTTTATTTTTATGAGTGCAATAAAGAATTTTAATTTGCCGTTATTATTTGCCTACATATTTATTAGAAAACGTTGAGAATGGAAATATAATGAGTTTTTTTATTATTAGAGTTAGGTAGTTGTATGTTGAGAAAAAAAATATTTTTATGGTTTCCTTTTGAGTTTCTGTCCTCTATGGATAAAAACCATGTCACTCCAATCTAAGTTTAAGGCAGATTCCCCATTGTAGCTTTATGACACAAGGCCGTAGCAATACATACAAAGACAACAATTACATTGAAACAAACATACAATTGGCGGCCTTAACGCTAGTAGCCGCTAATATCCGTGTGCGCCGGATTGAGAGTGGCGTCACTCCGTTTCCTTCCATGGATGTCGTAGGAGGTGACTAAGGAAATAAATTACCAGGAGACGGGCAGCAGCATCTTCCTGAGATTCCAACCGCATACTGCGATCGCCAAACCGCCTGCCAAGCGTGGCGATTATGGCAAAACCCTTCATGGTTAGAAAACCATGAGGGAGGCCTATGTCCTGCAGTGGACGTCAAATGGCTGATGATGATGATGATGATGAACGCTAGTAGCAATTTCTTCAAGACAACCTCGCGATGGAAAGGTTGACTAAAGAAAAAGAGTCGCAAAAATGCAACTTTTAAAGGTAGTCCTAGTAAAAAAAGATTGAAACGCCTGATAACATTCTATTCACGCAACAAGTCCTGGTCGGAGGGCTGGTCCCAAACTAGTATACCTTGTACTATGGTAACAAGACAAAGAAACACCACGGAAAAACACCAAGACTGAGGCCATTTGTACAAATCAAATTATCGAGTGGGAATTATTTCCAGCTGACCCACGACCTCTGTCATGGTAGTCAAACGTTTTAACGCGAGACCAAAGATAATTGGTCAAGACCGCCACCCCACTAAGAGGCGAGCGGGGACTGAGCGGGCGACACTTCAACTCCCGTCATCTCTCGAATTGATTATTAAATCCGTATGGGCATGACGCGAACGATTGTACAAATAAATGTATAATAGCTACCTAGTTAGTTAGTACCTGAGATTTCTGCACTTAGCCCACATTTGGGCCACTGTACATAGCTGAGGTATGTGAACACATCAGACACACGGGTTTCCTCACGATGTATAACTTCAGGGTTAGGAAGTGGTATTGCTACTACATATTCACAAATGTACATGACTTAGAAAACAAAGCCGTTAGTACATGCCGGGATTCGAACCGTTCTAAAACTGCGCTACCACCATAGCTAGTATAATGTACAGGTCATTTATCATTATACTAGATTCTTCGAATACAGACCGCTTTAGTTCATTGTAGACATCCCGAAATCATCAGTGGGGATTCTATAATCTTCATAGTAGACTTACAAGATTATGCTCGTCAGTGAAGACCTGAAGCAACTCGTGGTGGTTGTAACCGAGAGGGCAAGAGGAGATCTGCGTGAACACGTCCAGCAGCGCATTCCCGTCGGCGTCCACGAAGTAATTGCCCACACTCCGGTCGTAATCGGCGAACAGCTGCACGGAGCCCGCTACCTGTAACATCCCAAATACTCGTGTTTCCAATTTTCCATCGCCAATATTTGAAAATGAAATAATTTAAAGGCCGACCACCGGCCGCCATACAATATTATTTTAATAACGGTGTCTTGACGTGCACTCTATCGTGCACGCGCCTTGAAAGCCAAATTCAACCGCATAAGTCATCTGAGATCACATCAGCGGAACCCTCACCAATTACCAGACAGCAGTCGCCATAGCCGAATACGGCTAGGAGGATATATGTATTGTATACCCCATATTCGAAAATTCAGGACAAAGCAAACAATAGGCCAATTCTATTTAAGAACCAGACTAATTCAAGGGCTATGCATTAAAATTTCAACTTAAAAGTAATTGTATTTTTTAATAGAAATATCGAAATCAAATTATACATGATGAATCAGAGCTTTCTGAATCAGAGAATTCAAGCTTTCTGAAAAGCGGGGGTTTAACTCGTTAATACAATATACAACACGTTGCAGAATAAATTAAGGACTGAATTAAAGCTAATTTTACATTTACAAAACTACCGTTGCGAAAACGTCGTCGCGACGGCATTTTCCAACTATTTTCGTATGTTTTTCGTACTTTCGCGACGGCAAAACTGCTTTCGTGACGACGAATATACTAGTTTAATTTTCAACACCTGTTTCAGACAAACGACGAGAATACCTTCGCGAAAATAAACACTTTCGCAACGGTAAAATGTAAATGTAAAATCAGCTAAAGATTAAGTTGTCGTATTTTTATACAATTTCCCGAACGAAGATTATTAGTCTCTCCACTTTCGGCGTTATGGGTTTTAGTCATAATAAATAGATAGTTATCCAAACTTTAGAGCGCATGGAAAACTAGAGGCACAATTATTTTAGCTAAATTATTTAATAAACTCACTCAATCGTAACGCAAGTTTGCAAATGTAGCGTCGAGAGTCGGTACTTTTGACGACGCCAAATTGGCCAGTGGTTCAAATGTTCGGTTGTTACTTTCCTTCCCGTCTATTGAGCAACATATATGTATATACCATATTATGGTACAGTACGCATAGTTATATTTGTTTTTGTAATAATCAGTTGTATTTTACCCTTCATAAACTAGACGCTACGCCTCAAAAGCATAAATTAGGAATTTGCCTGGAAACAAACACAAATACATATTTTTTATAGAGCATTACAAAAAAATGTACTGAATAGCAAAATGTTACAGAAATTACACAAATATTGAAATCCACGATATCCCTGAGAAGATCTTATAAGTAATCAAGATTTATATGACAAAATGACATAAGTTACACGAGCATTGTTATCAAGCCCTGTTGATACGCAGCACATTGTAGCACTGAAAGACCTTGATGGAATCAGCAATCAGTTCAAGTGATAAATTGGTCTGTTTATGCTACACACAACTAACATCACGTCAATTGAAATAGATAACCGAACACATAAGTGGGTTAGATAGGGCAGAAATTTTAAGGCTTGTGTTATGCCTGGCGACTATCTAGCGCTCAGATTTTACATATCAACCTCTCAATCAACCATTGGTCGATTTTGTACCACAAATCAATAATAGATTTCAATGGGTGATTGTAAAATATAAATAAGTATATTTTTGACAATGTCTCAATTACATTATTAAAATATGACTATTTTAGACACATTTTAATTATCATATTAAATATACTTTTTGTTACGGAACTAATTCTTTTTATCAAAAACTAAGTACAGGATAACAAAAAAATATCTGAAATGCCTAGAAAATATCGAGAAGAATTTTCTTAGAAAGATAGAAGACTGAGGAGTATAATTTGCCATTCTGCTTAGCGTTTGTGGACTATGAGAAAGCCTATGATTCGATCGAGACATGGGCAGTGCTCGAGTCTCTCCAGCGTTGCCGTATTGACTATCGGTATATCGAAGTGCTTGTACAACAATGCCACCATGTCGGTCCGAGTACAGGAGCAGAATTCGGAGGCAATTCCATTGAGAAGAGGCGTGAGACAGGGCGACGTTATCTCTCCGAAACTGTTCACGAACGCACTGGAAGATGCCTTCAAGCTTCTGGAATGGCAGGGACGCGGCTCTCGAAGTTGTAGACGAATATGTCTACTTAGGACACACAGTCCAACTAGGCCGGTCCAATTTCGTGAAAGAGGTCAATCGTCGAATCCAACTCGGCTGGGCAGCATTCGGGAAACTTAGAAAAGTCTTTTCGTCTAACATACCTCAATCGCTCAAGACAAAATTATACAACCAGTGTGTGTTACCAGTGATGACTTATGGCACTGAAACGTGGTCTCTCACTATGGGCCTCATAAGAAGGCTCAAGGTCACGCAACGAGCTATGGAAAGGGCTATGCTCGGAATTTCTCTACGAGATCGAATCAGAAATGATGAGATCCGTAGACGAACGAAAGTCGTCGACATAGCCCAGCGGATTAGTAAGTTGAAGTGGCAGTGGGCGGGGCACATAGCACGCAGAACTGATGGCCGATGGGGCCGGAAAGTTCTCGAATGGAGACCACATATCGGCAAGCGCAGCGTAGGATGACCAGCCACAAGATGGACAGATGACCTCATCCAAGTGGCAGGAAGGCGCTGGATGCAGGCCGCTTCCAACCGGTCTTTTTGGAAATCCATGGAGGCCTATATCCAGCAGTGGACCTCTTGTGGCTGAATGATGATAATGATGATCTGAAATGCCCCTGATTTTACTTTCTACCACCTCATACTACATTTGTATAGTGTTCTCATTAGTTTACAATGTGCAAGAGAGAGATATGTGTATAGGTCTGCTTTGATTTAGGTGTTTCAAATACAGACATCACTAGCTTAAAAAAGGTTTATGTAATCTCTAAAAGATGCCATTTCCAAAATCAACATTGGCAGAAAGTCCAAATTGCTTGATTGAAAGAGGGTTGACAGATGTAAGCAGTTACTATTTTGTTACCTAAGTTGTATTTGAGGTTTTATTATTAAGTACAGACACTATGTTGTGATATATTTAAGTTCACCCTGAATGGACCACTGTGCCCCAAGATACAATTTAATTTAGTCTGGGGCTCAGAGTTACTTTATATGTTGTTAATTTTTGTTCAGCTCATTAAACATTTGTTCATTGTTCAAGTATTAACTTATAGTATTACCTGTAGTGAATTTAGCTCAGCCAATAACTCTTTTGTCTTTGGCCCTGGTATGGCTGTTTTGAGCATGGGTTGAGAGGGCTCTTGCAATGTAGAAATTAATCTAACATCAACACCTGAAAATACAGGAGAAAAGGTGATTACTACTGTATTTCTATATACATAATTATTACTATTTTACATATACAGGGATACGAGTTTTGATTGAGAGAGTCAATTAGAGTTTGTCATTTATAAATGTTATTTTACAACTTTCAAAAATTACATTTTCAATTCAATTTTATTTTTTCGTTTTTTTAATGTTTTTGTATCTTTGTCCATTTTTATTTTACGGTTTCTCTATTTCTAGTTGAGTAGTAGTGCTGTTTGAAAGCTAATGCTTGAAAAGATAATATTATGAATATGTTAATTAGTATGGACATTCTTGTTTAATAGGTAGGTACAATGATTGAATGGAGGCTGAGACATTGGTAAAGTCCGAAAGCGCGAATTTGGGGTGTTTCTGGAATTGCACGTTAGAGGTAAACCTGTATATTTATGCACTTACAAGTTAATAATGCAGGTGTTCTAACTAATTTATTTCGTACTGCATGACGAACTGTGCGCAACATTTTTTCAATAAAAATTCTTTTAATAAAACTGCTTCCAAATCCACCGGAAGGAAATACTATTATATCCTTATGCAAGAGACGCACTTCACGATCAAAAAAATAAAACAACAGTAGCGCAACTATTGCAGACGACTGGTAAAACAATTAGGGAAACAAAATAAAATACGATTTTGAATTTCTCCAGCATACACACAAGTTCTGTGCAGTGTGCACACGTCTGAAGTTTCAGTCAATCAATAACTCTTTTTAGTCTGTGATCAATAAGGAAAGCGTCAGTGTTATTTGACGTTATTCACAGACAACCATTTTTTTGTGTTTTATGTGGACCGCATATGGTGGACCGTGGACCCATGCATCCGTCTTCCTTGTGAGCCATAGACGTTTGTGCGCTTTATTTGTGCGTGTAAGCCGGGCGCCACGATTTCATTTTATTTAGAATAGTAGGTACCTAATTTATTATAGTCTGTAAAACATAGCCTGAGTTGAGCCCCACGACAGTCGACAGCCGTCACACTAACAGGGCTAGGGATGGGACGATGTCGACATCAAATATTAGTTAAAGCGTGATAACGTGGATGGAAAGAAGAATTTCGAGCAGTTGGAAATATGAAATCAAACACGAGAAATATTATTTTACAAAGTTTTATTCAAGTAGAGGTGTACATCCTAAAATCAGTTTCTGATTCGAATTCTGAATCAGAGTCACTGGAGCAGTCTTCCAAATTTATAATCAAGTCTTGTTCAATATTATCAAAGCGAACATCTCGCTCCTAATCTTCTTGCACAGTATTTCTGCATCTACCTTTTTCCAATTTTCTGGCGTAATATGCTTACATGCATTTTGCAGTAACGTTAGCATTTTATTCGCTGTGAAATTTGATAATGCTTTTCAAACAAATAAACTTCAATTCCAATAGTAAACCTGCAGTTTAGATAATCCATCATCAAATCATCGAAAGTTTGTAATTTTTTTTTTTTTTTTTATTAATGGCAACTCAAAAAGTTTGTAATTTGCAGTTACGATGGTTAGACATCACTGTCTGTGCAGTAAGTACGGAGTTTTCGCAGCACAAATTCTGTGAAAAAATTCAAAACTTCATGGACGCAATTTCGATGACAGAAATCATTCAGCCACAAGAACTCCACTGCTGGACATGGGCCTCCTCTATGGATTTCCAAAAAGACCTGTTGAAAGCGGCCTGCATCCAGCGCCTTCCTGCCACTGGATGAGGTCATCTGTCCATCATTGTGGCTGGTCGTCCTACGCTGCGCTTGCCGATATATGGTCTTCATTCGAGAACTTTTCGGCCCCATCGGCCATCAGTTCTGCGTCCTATGTGCCCTGCTCACTGCCACTTCAAGTTACTAATCCGCTAGGCTATGTCGACGACTTTCGTTCGTTTACGGATCTCATCATTTCTGATTCGATCTCGTAGAGAAATTCCGAGAAATAACCCCTTCTATAGCTCGTTGCGTGACCTTGTTATCTTACATACTTTCCGATAAAGCTCCTTACAATGCTCTGATTTTGTTTTTTGTTGATGGGTTATAGGGATCGCTATGTTGAATCTGAATTAAATGTATCTGAACTCCGAACCCACTTCGCACATCCCCCGTGCACTTCCTTACCTTGTTTGCTAGAACAGTCAACGGGAACACAATTAACTTGATAAATATTGTACTTCCCGGTTTTCTGTATTACCTTTTTTTGTATTATCTGTCTTTTCGAAACCTGGCCTGCTCTGGGAACTGAAATTCATAGATTTTTTAGGGTTCTGTACCCGAAGGGTGCCAAACGGGATCCTTTTACTAAGACTTCACTGTCCGTCTGTCTGTCTGTCACCAGGCTGTATCTCATGAATCGTGATAGCTAGGCCGTTTAAATTTTACCAGATGATGTATTTTTGTTGTCGCTATAACAAAAAATAGTAAAAATAGAATAAAATAAATATTTAAGGGGCGCTCCCATACAACAAACCTAATTTTTTTGCCGTTTTTTGCTCGATATCGATAATGGCAAAAGGTATACGCTTGAATTATTCACAGAATATTTAATTCTATATTTGCTTCAAATATAAATAATTAAATTAAAATAAAATTAATATTTGAAGGGGGCTCCCATACAACAAACGTGATTTTTTGCGGTTTTTTCTCGATCTTTGTGTCAAATGTTGTATAGATATTTGCACAGAACCCTTCGTTGGCCGTTTTTTTTGTTTAGACTGCAAATAAGCTCCGATAAAGCTCCTTAAATTGCTCTGATTTTGTTCAAATCGGAAATGATAACCCGTCATAACCCGTCGCTTTGTTGATTCTGAATTAAATGTATTGATTTAACGCTTAATATAAGAACTTTTATATAGTTTGCAACATCGCGAATACCGTAGTGTTTAGGTACATAATGTATTATGGAACAAAACCGAAAAAATCGGAAATGAGTTTTGCCAAATGGGAGTTTACCACAGGGTAAACTGTTTTTTTCGGTTTCGGTGAAACTGGTTTTGTGACCCCTACAGACCGAGCTCCAACTTGATATGATCTTGGTGTCACGAAAGATCTCAACAATAACGATCAATAAACTGTAAACTGTATTCCGTGTAGCGCCGGATTAATAATAGTGTCACTCCATTTCCTTCCGTGGATGTCGTAGAAGGCGACTACGGAAATCAATTACCAGAAGACGGGCAGCAGCGTCTTCCTGAGATTTCAACCGCATACTGCGATCTGTTATACCCTTACCTTCCATACACTATTGCTTACTCATCCCTTATTCGATACTCATGTTCTCATATCAGCATTCTCTCATGGCCAGGTCCTTCAGACACCTTTTGACTGAGTCTCAATCCATACTCCGTCGCGCAAACACTGGTCCTTAATTTTTCTGTGTTAATTCTTGAATTCAATTAAATTCTATTTTCGTGTAATTCAAAATTCTTTTTTTAAAACCCCAAATTCGGGACCCGTTGTAACATTGGTGGCAGCGGTGGGATCTCGCACAGGTCCCCGGAAACGTCTCCCAATAAAAATCTAAAACTTCGAAGTGATATTTCTGTGACCTTTTTGTGAAGTGATCCAGTGCTATATTTTGGACGTGACAATCGTCCCTTCGACCTTTTACATCCACGGCGCAAAGAGTCATCGCCATCAGCGCGATTCCCACGGAAGCTCTTTGTCCGTCCAGCACCATCGTGTACACCGTACCAGTTCTAATCGTACCAGTTCCACTGAATCCACCGTTCCAGCACCATCGTGTTCATCGTGCCAGTCCCACTGAGTCTACTGTTCCAGCTTAAGAGTTCCAGTTCCCGACCGCAATGTTCCAGTTCGTGAAGTATCTACCAGTCCTGTGAGTTACTCTACATTATTACATAAAACTATCCAGTGAATATACTAAAGTGAAAAAACAATCATCGTTCTGTGCTAATTATTCATAGGTACTTTCTACTGATAACATTAATTTAATTCCATGCCTAAGATCAGAACGCAAACTGCTAGCTCATTATTCCAGTGAAGAAGTTCTTATCTCGTGTTTATACAACGTCGTTTCTCGGACGTGTTGTCGTCCCATTCAGCTAACAAATCATTTTTGTTGTTAATAAACAATTCAATTCGTCGTAATGTCGAAAGATAACAGAGACGCCAATGAAGGCGCAGGTACTAGTAGTACAACTGCAACACGCATTCCCCTAGTAACCACAGCAGTTGAGATGAATATTATAATTAAATTCATAAATAAATTCGACGGCAGCAGGGACAGATTAAGCCCATTCCTGAATAACTGCCGCAATGCCATGAATCTTGCAAATGCGTCTCAACAGGACCTTCTGTTAAAATATATTTTGAGTCAACTCGAAGGCAGAGCCGAAACTGCCTGTTCTATAAAAGAATTTGAAAAGTGGTCCCAACTCGAAGATTTTCTTAAGTCCCAGTTCGGAGAAACCAAACACTACACACATTTGCTTTCTGATCTTCAAGATTGTAAACAAAGTGTCAACGAGACGGTCAACCAGTTCGCTCTCCGAGTTGAGTCTTGCTTGTCAAAATTACTCACCGAAATCTCGATTCCAACTACACGCAAACTCGAACTGTCTGGCCGTGTCGCCGCAATGCAAGACTTAGCCTTGCATGTCTTCTTGACAGGCTTAAGTCAACGATTGTCAATGATTGTCAGATGTCGCAATCCAAATTCCTTAAATGAGGCAATAAATATTGCCGTTGAAGAAGAAAAAATGATGTAGCATATTTACAGGAGAAATGTCGCGCCGTCTTCATCCAATGCAAATTCCAGGCGCGATCAATTCAATCAGTCAGGGTCCAGAGATAACGCTTACCGACAACAATATTCTCGCGATCAACATGGGTCAGCAGGCATGAGAGCGCCTACTTATTACAGGTCAAATCAGGCTCAAGTCGCTCCGCACTCTCAGCGCTCTGCCCAATGGAATTCGAACCCTAATTAAATCATCTGCCGTTACTGCAAAAATCCCGGGCACACCATTGAAAATTGCCGAAAGAGGGGATACAACCATAACAGAATGCGCAACCCCTAATTCTTATTCACGCGGGTTTTCCACATCCAACCAAAATCGTGAACGTCAAATCCATAACGTCGAATTTATCCCGAAACTGAAGAGGGTGTCGATGAAGTAGACACCAATAATGAACCATCGAATACGGATTCTAATTTAAACGAGTAGGCTTTTCCGGCCCGTACCGCCCGGGAAATGACCATCCTAAATCTAAAGCCGGTACCACAAAACCCACTGAATCGCTAGGAGCAAACGGACAGGGTAACCAGCCCCAAACTCATCGCTCTAGCAAATCTACTAAATCCGCTGTATCTAATAAATCCACTGAATTGCTAGGAGCAAACGGACAGGGTAACCAGCCCCAAACTCATCGCTCTAGCAAATCTGCTAAATTCGCTGTATCTACTAAATCCACTGTATCCACTGTATCCACTGAATGTACTAAATCAGATAACTCAACAATCCAAAATCCACTCATCAGTTTCTAACCCCAGCTGTGAAACTGAGATTATGACTAAAGCTGTATCAAAATTGCCAGCACAATGTGTAACTAAACTTATCTACGGTGAAATCAGTATCTGGCAACCACTACAACAGAACATCTGGTTATTCGTTCAGTCCGAAACCACTAAACTTGTTATCAAATGTAACGAAGATACATACGACCTAAATATCATAGGTGCAGGGCTACTTAGCCTGCAACCTCAATGTATTGCCTTCTGCAAAGAACTTACAATTATACTACCAAGGTCAAATGTAACTATCAAATACGTCCTCGATAACTTGACACTGGCGTAGGCTCAAATCGTGCAAAGCCATTATCCAAAAAAAAAATGTCGCTATTGGTAACTTGAGTATGGGACAAGGCTAATATTTTTTTTTCACGAATTCGAAGTTTCCACAAAGTAAAACATGCGCGTCGAATTAATAACCTCCTCTTTTTTTGAAGTCGGTTAAAAAATTCACAATTCCTAAAACGTTTCGGTTAGATTCGAAAGTTTGAACTTCATATTTTGAAAAACAAGATTTTCGTAGAAAATTTAGAATTGTTAAAGAGCTTTTATTATTTTTATTATTATTTTTTGGGTTTATAATGAGAGGATTAATAAATCATTGGCCTTTTAATAATCCAAGAGGATCGGCGAGGTTGCCGTGACAGTGAAGAGGTAAAGGCCTCACAATTTCTTTCATAAGGTGTATAGAAACATAAAGCAATATTATACAGTTTCAAGGAGCACGCCCGTATTTTTTTGAACTTATTAATATCGCTGTTGAAAGCAGGTCTTTTTTCTCTCTGTGTGTGCGATAGACGATCAATGTTTTTAACAAATTGTGGATTTCTATTTTAATCTGTGAATTGTGGTCTCCATCCATAATCATATATTTTTAGTCTGTGTCCTAAATGTATGTAGGTACCTATACCCAGTCTATTGAAACTATGTAAAAAAAACAGTCTATGAAACGGGGTAGAATTTTAATGGCGGTTATAAAGGTAACTGAAATGGAAAAAGCAAAATTTTAAGTGTGTTATCGATATCGATAAAAATTTTAATAGACAAAGGTAGACAGCACTACGCAGCTTTGTTCTGTTGGTAGCACTGGCCGGGTGAGCGTATCCGTCTTTTTTTTTAAATGTTGTGAGAACCCTGTTTTGACATTTTGTTGGTTCATTTTATTCTGTGGTAGTTCCGACTCTTAATCTTTGCCTATACCTACTTTGCTTTCAGTACCTACCTACAGTTTCTTTCTTTTCTGGATAGGTATGTACTTACCCTATTGTTTACATCATATTCATGCGTTTCTAACTCTGATAATTTCACGTCTTTATCGACATCGACTGTTTGCCATTTCAACAAGAGATGTTGAACAAAGTTCTGCTTTCTACAGATGTTGCCTTAGTCTGTTTTCAGCATGCATTATCTACAGAAAAAGAAGAGATAATGGGGCTGCTCATTGGAGAAGTAAGTTCGCTGATTTTTGGGAGCTGTTGTTTTCTTGTAACGATTGATCTCAATCAACCCATAGCTACTTTTGAAATTACTGTTCCTTTTAGGTGCACAATGGAGGGTCACAGGTATCGGTAGTATCATCAGTAATTTTGCGGCGCTTGGACAAGAAACCAGATCGTGTCGAAATATCTGAAGAACAACTTGTACAAGCTACAATGCGAGCTGAAGAGCTGGCAGCGGAAGTTGGGCGCCCTTTGAGAGTTGTGGGATGGTACCATTCACATCCCCATATTACTGTTTGGCCTTCTCATGTTGGTAAGGCTTATTCTGGACTTCTCTGACTATTTATGTAGGTACCTACATTATTTACACACTGAGGCATAGACATTTTTGTCTGTGTGTAAATGTCTCATTAATTTTGTTTTGTATTGTAAGTAGGTATTGTTCTTTAACACCTAAAATGTGATGTGAAGACAAACATTTTCTTGCAGATTTGGCTACTCAATCCATGTACCAACGAATGGATGCTAGTTTTGTTGGACTAATATTTGCTGTTTATCTAACAGAACAAACCACTAAAGCACCTTCGGTAAATATCAGTATAAATACAATTATGTACATGTATTTCTTAAAATTACTTTAATTATACAAGCCATATTTTTTTGGTAGTAAGTACATTGTAAATCATAATTATCAAGTACACACATTCTTTCCAGGCACAGATAACTTGCTTCCAATCAATAAATGAGGGCTCCAATCAAAGTAGAAAAGAAATTGAAATGGAGATTGTCAACAGTGATTCCTTGTCCACAACAAACTTTGATGTAAGCTTAGTTAAATGTACTAATGTAATGTTTCAGTGTTTCACTTCTTTAAATAATTCAAAAACATCTTGAATTGTATTATTAACTCTCTGAACTAGACTAAACTACAGCCAAATTGCTAATCACTAAAATACTATGTTGAGCATCAAGCAAAGACCCTGAATATACACAATAGTACCAATTTTTGCAGGTTTTAACTCAGTTGCCAACAATATTGAAAGAGGAAGAAGATGAAGCCTACAACATCGAGGTTGGCCGCAGTGACACAGATGACATCATAGTGAAACAGCACAATGATGCTGTAAGGACTATTGCTATTGGCCACATTGTTGAAAAGGTATCTATTTATAACTTGCAAATCGAAATATTATGTCATTATATGTAAATCGGTTCATTATAGATTCATCAGGTACATTATACTCATTTGTCTTCTCAGATGTCAAGACCAATGTTGGAAGCCTTGGTTGCACGCAATGCTCTGAATAATATTCGTCTGAAGGCATTGAAGAAGCAGCATCAACTATTGATGTCTAAATTAGAGAGTATGTCTTGCAATGTGTAAAATGAATATAAGTTGAAATATTCTTATTAATGTATATTGTTAAGATAATATAAGTTTGATATGCACCTAAAGAAAATCACTTTTGTCAATTATTTCAAAGCCATCCGAAGATTCCGTGCTAGACTTATCTCCCTTCCGCTCTTGAGTTTCCTGCTGGGTGACTTTAGTGTACATATTGGTCACAACTCCACTGAGGCCCCAGAGAGCATTGTATGCAGAGTTACTCCATGTGCCACTTGGTTCCACTACTTCTAATGTAGACTGAAGCTGTTCCTTCTTTTCTACTGTGAATTAAATAAATTAAAAGTTACATATTTATAACTTTATGTGGGTACATGTTTTGGTAAAAAGGTTACCTAATGGGATATATTCATCATCACTGGAATCTGTAGTATCAACATCTCTTTCTATCTTCTGCAATTTTTCCATTGAGAGGTTTGTGACAATGGAATTGCTATTATCTGAACTGTCACTATTATCTTCACCAATTGCTAAGTCTTCTGGTTTCCAATAGTCTGCAAACAGTACTATAATATATGATTTTATTGAAACAATATTTTATGTGCAAACTAAATTGGTAGGTAATATGTTTTCTCACCAAGATTTTGTCGATCTTCCCCTGCATTCTCAGTTTCAGGTTCAAAGGACAACTCCTTTAAGTCTTTGTCTGTTACAACAGGTATAAGATTCTCAAGTTCGCTGTCTGACTCTAGAAAAGAGGGAAATACAAAACTGTGTATCAGCATATTGACACCATCAATTTAATTTAATTTAGGATTCTGTTATTACCAGCATGTTGTTGGATTTTCTTGGCAACCCTAATTATTGGTGGCACCCAAAATATAAATGTGAACAAGGACATGAATATTAAGTACATGAATAAATATCCACTCATGCATTTGCCAATTACAAATATGGTACCCAGAACAATGTTAGCCAAAAGGAAAGCCTGAAACAAGTTTGTGTTATTTATATCATTGAATTTGTTGTAATATAATAAAATTTAAATACAAAGTTTTGGGACAAACCTTTGTATGATTTGTTTCTCGTAAATAGATGAAACAGTTCCATTGCCTTTGCAACCATGTCTTTGTTTTAGTAAAGTTATTGCAGAGTCTGGTTTCATCTTGAGTAGCCAATTGTTTTAGAAATGATGTTCTATGTTTATATATCAGCCAAGTCTCCAACGCATCAATGCAAAAATATACTATAAATATAGTAAATACAAAAGCCAAGAAGCTTACTTCCAAATGCGCACATAAACTGAAAAAAAAGCTTTATTAAAACATGGTCTTAGCAAAAAGGTTGGTGGATATAATATACTTGCATATCATACATAAATTTACGCCCCACGTTCTCACTGCAGGAACAAGTCTTTTCTCAGAGAAAGAGTATGATAATCACCACACGTGCCCACCGCGAATTGGCGAAATAAAGGAGTGGTCAATGGGATAGGAACTGGCTGGTGGGTAAAGTTAGCAGGATATCCGTCTATTATTAAAATCAACTTATACTTACAACAACATCAGATTTAAGAGTGATACAAAACCTAAAGATAGCCACTTATTCTTCCACAACAAAGCATTTTCAAGAACTCCAACAAAAGCTGTTAGCAAAACACAACTTTGGCCGTCTTTTGGGCCCAGATTCCTTGTAGCGCCCCATTTCGTCTTCTTAAATAGTTTCTTCGCAAATTCAAACATTGGTAAAAAATGTAAAACCTCGACTCATCTCTACATCAAATCAAAATATTTTCCTTTCCACTCACAGACTAAGTGATAGTTACAAGGGTGATATGTAGGGATGAACAAAACAATCGATTATAAAAAAGATGACGATTTATTTTTAAAATCTATTTTTATTTTCTATTTCAAGCGACTTTTCGATTTTTTATAGCCAACAGTTGCTGCAACAGGGCCGATGTCTGCGATCAGAACTAGCTGTCGCGGAGTACCGCGAACTCGACCTAATGAAAACGATAGTAAGTAAAGTACAACTATCATCTGTCAATCTTGTTTAATGCTGGCAACATTTAAATGTTTCTGAGCTATGTTTCTTTTTTACTTTGACAATTAGGCGATATGGCGGGTAAAGTAGAGAGAGGAAGATTTCTGACTTTTCTGAGGAAAGTAAATTTATAAGTTTGGATGAGAGCTGTCTCCTCGCGCACGAGCCATGACCCTGTCGTGGCTGCGTGGCAAGACTCGACGGTTACCCTGGTGAGTTGATAATTCTTAATCAGATTATAACTTGAAAGTGGTGGTGACCGGGAGGCGAGATGTTCCCATTTTGTTACATACTGGTTTCAGTGCATCCCAGATGGCCCCCCTGGGCTTGTGGATGGGTAGTTGAACACCAGTTGGTGGCTTGGGTTGGACTATAAGGGGAGGTAGGAGGTCCATCCACGGAACACAAAGGTTCCGCTGGCGCTCAGTGTTCATAAAGAAGGTAAACAAGGCCCTTCAAACATGAGCTTCAGAGAGTTGGTCAAGATCGTCGTAAGGCGGTCACTCTCTGGATCGCAAATGTAAATAATTAAACATGAAAATGACAGGGTCTGGATTTTGCCTCCGGGTCACCACTGCCACACTATTCATGATGTGTCGCGTTTACTTGCTTACACAATCCTTTACCCTCATATTATAGTGTGTATTTTAAGATCGAGTTAAAGGCCGCGACATATTTTGGTGGAGGAGCTGGGATCTCTGTCGTACGTCGATGGCCGTTAAACAGAAGCGTTAGTTCATGCATTTGTATCATGTTGTACCCTCTGCAAGTGGGAGGGTAGTACGCTGGTCAAAGACCGTCTATTGAATTACAGCTGAACGGGGTAGGTGGAACTGATATAGACAAAGAAAGATCTGCTGGGGGTAGTTAGACCTCAGAGATTCTGTGAAGTGTTGACTGGTGGCGAAAATGCTCAAGCAACTCTTCTACATCATGTATAATCTGCTGGGGGCAGTGGGCACCTCAGAGATTCTGTGAAGTGTTGGCTGGTGGCGAAATGCTCAAGCAACTCTTCTACATCATGTATAATCTGCTGGGGGCAGTGGGCACCTCAGAGATTCTGTGAAGTGTTGGCTGGTGGCGAAATGCTCAAGCAACTCTTCTACATCATGTATAATCTGCTGGGGGCAGTGGGCACCTCAGAGATTTTGTGAAGTGTTGGCTGGTGGCGAAATGCTCAAGCAACTCTCCTACATCATGTATAATCTGCTGGGGGCAGTGGGCACCTCAGAGATTCTGTGAAGTGTTGGCTGGTGGCGAAATGCTCAAGCAACTCTTCCACATCATGTATAATCTGCTGGGGGCAGTGGGCACCTCAGAGATTCTGTGAAGTGTTGGCTGGTGGCGAAATGCTCAAGCAACTCTTCTACATCATGTATAATCTGCTGGGGGCAGTGGGCACCTCAGAGATTTTGTGAAGTGTTGGCTGGTGGCGAAATGCTCAAGCAACTCTCCTACATCATGTAATCTGCTGGGGGCAGTTTGGTACTCCAAAGATTTCGATGGATAGTCTGCCGGGGGCAGTGGGCACCCCGGGGATATCATAATATTTAACGGTTCCCTGCCAGTATTCCCGTGAACGGTCTATATTTATTTAAATCTATATAACGTTTTCCTTTTCGGGTCTGACTGCGGCAGAGATTACAGAACTTTGTTTTAATTTATATATAAATCTAAACATTTCAATAATAATCAATCAATTCTTAATCAGGGCTACCCTAAGGATTAGTTCCTGTTTTGTGTTTTCTTTTCTTTTTTTTTAGACGTGAGAGATCGATGCACACTTTTTTACGACGTGCTCCCGTGTTTAAAAAATATATATAGATGTTTTTTGTTTCGTTTGTTTTACACGCGCATCGTTGCGCGGCGCGTCGAATGGACATTCCGTAGAACTATCACTAGAGTCTGTACGCACCTAGTATATTTTCATTTCTGGCAACACTGATAATGTACGCTACATCTAGTGACGTATATCTATGAGTTATTCGAATCGATCGATTAAGTAATCGTAATTTCGATTTCCTTTACAGATTTTATTGTTACACTTTTTTGCAACTAATGTGGTACGATTAAAATAAAGATGGCTTTTCAGTTTTCGTGTTTCTTTATTATCCCCGACATCTAGGTATAAGATTTCTTTTTTTTAGTGCAATAACATCGTCGTTGTATTAGACTGAATGAGTATAACTAAAAAAAAAAAAAAAAGGGGGGTAGGGTAAGTGAGCCATCTCTATGACATAACATTGACTTGTATTCTTTTTAATCTGTGCGTTGTCTTTCCCGCGTATTGAAGAAAAATTTTCTTTACGAGAGTTAAGAAGATATAAAGTGTAAAAATAAGGTGAAAAAAGGTTACTGTGCGAGTGATATTCAAGTGAAAATAAAGGGTGGCTACGTAGTGATACTATTTTATATTGGATTGAGTTGTATTTAACAGGAAAACATCTGAAAGGTTTGTGCAATCGTGCAATGATTTTCTTATAGCATCAATGTAGTGTCGATAATGGTAATGATGTATTTCCGTAAAGAAAGGAGCGGGCTCCCATCCTGCCTCACCAATGGAGGAGGCACTACGTAGTCGGCTGGAGCTTAGGCAAGCCAAACTTGTCGAAGTTTCTCGAGAAGCCGAATCCGTCATAGGCCTATGTCATACAAAGGGCGTCTCAGAACATACGCTAAAACAGTCAAAAATCCTTTTGAAACAATGCATCGACAGAATCCAAAGTGAAACCATGCAGTATATCGAAAAAGGAAACGGCTCTAGTGACCTCATGCAGAGTTGCATGAGAGACCAGATGGCAGCCGAAGATTTAGTTGACCAGATTGAAGTTCTTCTTAATTCAGCTACAGCGTCTCAAGAGAACAGCAAGGAAAACAGTTCTTCTAAGTTACCAAAGTTAGAATTGCCCAAGTATAATGGAGATGTACTGAAGTTCTCAGAGTTCTGGGATACTTTTGAGGCCAATGTAGGTTCACGAAATCTAAAAGAAGTAGAGAAGTTGGCTTATCTACTAGCCTCACTAGAAGGCCCTGCGAAAGAGGTAGTAGTAGGACTTACTACGACTAATGCAAATTACGCTATTGCAGTAGACATTCTCCGTAAGCATTTTGGTGGCACGGAAAAAATGGTAGATGCTCACTACGAAGCACTTAATAGCATGCAGAGAGCGAACAACACCAGTACCGATTGCAGGAGGACACTGAACAACATAGAAAAACATTTAAGAGTATTAGGCACCTTGAATGAGGATATCAATAGTAGCCATCTAAGAGTGATCATCTCAAGTAAATTTCCAGATTCAATAATGTACCAAGTTAATCTTCTCACTCCAGAGGATAGGTCAGTAAAATCAATCAAAATTGCTCTCGAAAAGGTAGTGACTGCTATGGAAAGTGCTGACACAGAAGATTTTACTAGAGTTGCAAGTCAACGTGTTGTTGATCATCTAGGACCATCGACTACAGAAGCTCTCCATGTTAGGGCAGAGCGGCCTCCCTTGAAAAGACGATATCCAATGTCGAACAACCAACCCTTAAAGAAAAGGTTTACCACAACAATCAGCCAATCCATAAAAAGAAGAAGAATACAGTGTACATTTTGTGAGCAAAGCCACTACCCAGACCAATGTCAACAATACAAGTCACTGAAAGAGCGTAAGAAGAAACTAGGCGACAAGTGTTACCTTTGCTTCCGCACTGGTCACAACAGTAAACAGTGTAGGTCGAAGACACTGTGTGTGCACTGTAAGAAGCGACACAATCGTGCTCTCTGCTTCAGGTCAACTGTGAAGGATGCTTCTACGACAAATAATAAGGATGAACAGAGGGAGGATCGTCCAGCTGGCAGTGGTAATACTGATGAATCAATGGACACCACATTAATGACACAAAACCCCAGCAATAATCACAAAATCTATTTGCAGACGGCTGTCACAAAAATTGATGACCACATAGTGTGCAGACTCCTCATGGACTCCGGAAGCCACAGGAGTTACTTAACTTCCCGGATTGCTAACAAACTGAAACTGAAACCCGATAGAGAAGACTTACTCATGGTGTATACATTTGGATCACAAAAACCAAAGGAAATAATAAGCCCGTCTGCAGAGGTGCATATAACCACAAAACGAGGAGTACAGAGAAAAATACGTGTGAATATTGTGTCCCACATTACCAACAGCCTACCAGTGCCCGAAGTAGATGTTACTGATGAAGTTGATTTACTAGCAGATGACAGCACGGTGGGGGAGAGTATAGACTTACTAATTGACAATGACTGCTATTATTCGTTTCTGAGACCAGAATCTGTGAAACTGGTGGATAATGCATACCTTCTGAACTCTGATTTTGGCTGGCTGGTGACCGGAGAAGTCCGTGGATCTGACTGTAACCATACCTTATCTGTGATGACTTATTGTCAGTGTCATCAATCAGACTGTTTATACTTCACAGAACCTGACCTACCTCTTCGTAACATAGACATGAAATTCTTGTGGACGTTGGAGAGTATTGGAATAACTGACTCTCCCAAGACTTCTCGCGAGGAAGAAGCCGTAAAGTTCTTCAACGATACAACACTTCACAGAGAAGGGAGATATGAAGTTAAATGGCCATGGATACAATATCCACCAGATCTACCTACCAATTTTGGGATAGCCTTTGGAAGGTTGAAAGGTTTGTTGAAACGATCTGATAAACACACTTTAAAGGAATATAGTGATATTCTTAATGAGCAACTCCAGATGAATATTATTGAAGTAGTTGAGCCAAAGACATCACCATATGAACAGTTGATCCCACCTATCACTTATCTTCCACATCATATGGTTAAACAAGGGGGAAAGAAAGGACGTATCGTATATGACGCATCCGCAAAAATCAAAGGTGAGAAAAGTCTCAATGAGTGTCTCTATAGTGGACCTTCTATGCTGGAAGACCTTATCGGATTAATTATAAAATTCCGGACAGGTAAAATAGGAATATCTGCAGATGTTGAGAAGGCCTTTCTGCAAGTGGCTCTACAAGAGCAAGACAGAGATGTGACAAGATTTCTATGGCCAAAGGACCTTACGAAGGAGCTGACTGAAGATAACTTAATGCATCTCAGATTTTGTCGGGTGCCTTTTGGCATTATTTCGAGTCCCTTCTTGTTGACTGCAACTATCCGCCATCACATTGGCAAGACAAACAAAACTCTCCTTGCTCAAGTAGCAGATAAGTGTTACGTTGATAACCTTGTACTGTCTGTACAATCTGAGGACGAAGCCTTGCAACTGTACAATGAGACTAGGCAAGCATTTCATGAAATTTCGATGAACATTAGGGACTGGACATCAAATAACGAACAGTTTATACAGAAGATCCCAGAAGCTCAGAGAGTAAAGCCAACTGATGAGGTAAAGATCCTTGGATTAATATGGCAACTTGAACAGGATAGTCTGAGACTGAATGTGAGTAAAATAACAGAAACCAATAAAGACACAATCACAAAGAAAGTTGTTCTAAGCGTTCTAGCTCGTTTGTACGATCCTTGTGGGTTTGTTTCTCCTGCTATATTGCCAGCTAAGATAATATTTCAAGAACTGTGCACGCGAAAACTAAAATGGGATGAACCCATACCTGATGATCTGAAGAAAAAATGGCTTCATGCATTACAAGTTCTGAGAATGACTGGAGACATACAGGTGCCACGCTATGTTGGGAATCTAATGCCTGAAGGTGAAATGGAATACGAATTACACTGTTTTTGCGACGCTTCGAAAGACGCCTATGCTACTGTCGTATACTTACGGATGACTTGTCAAGCAATAAGGAAGACAGCCTTCCTAATGTCGAAATCACGGGTAACTCCAAAGGAGGACAAAGATAACTTGAAAATACCAAGACTGGAACTATTGGCTTTTTTAATTGGAAGTAGATTGACGAAGTATGTCAAGAGTAACTTGGAACTAAACATTACACGTCAAGTATTGTGGACTGATAGCCTCGTTGTACTCGCTTGGATGAAAACCAGTAAACTCTTACCTCCTTTTGTCCAGCGCCGGGTTAACGAGATCAAGTTAAACAAAGATCTAGAACTGCGCTACGTTAACACGAAGATAAATCCAGCGGATGTGGCTACGAGGCCCGAACTTTGGGAATGTGAACAACCTCTATGGTTCTATGGACCTGAATTCCTTCTTCAAGCAGAGGGAAATTGGCCACTTGTCAAACAGTCTGGTGAAGAAAGCACCCTTGTAGTTGGGGAGGCCCTGGACAATGCTAACAGTCCAGGATTAATTGAAAGTGAGAGAGACGAAGAAACTCGCACACCTGTGCCTGATGCACACGCTGAAAATGAATCTATACTCCGGATAAAAGAACTGCAGTCTAGACACTTTCCAGAAGAAGTCCGTGGTAAAGTCACGCACTTAGTAAGAAATCTTGGCCTATTTGCAGACATTGACGGAGTTCTTAGATGTAAAGGCCGTATGGCAAACACAAACTGGCCATATGACAAGAAATACCCGATCCTTTTGCCAAAGGTCAGCGAATTTACTACAGAGATAATAAAAAGCACCCACGCTGATAATTATCATGTGGGAGTAGAACATACTCTCAGTAGCATCAGGCAAAAATACTGGATACCTCAAGGCAGAGCACAAATCAAGAAAGTATTGAAAAGATGTCCAAAATGCATCAAGTACGGTGGAGGCCCTTACAAACTTCCGCCTGCGCCAGCCTTGCCCGTTGAAAGGGTGAATTACAGTACTCCGTTCACCTACGTGGGAATTGATTATTTGGGCCCACTATATGTTACTATGAGATCTGGCGAAGAAAAAAGATGGATTTGTCTCTTTACTTGCCTAGCAGTTCGCGCTGTGCATCTTGAGGTGGTCAATGATCTAACAGCCGAAGAATGTCTGCTGGCCTTACGTAGGTTCTTAGCTGCAAGAGGACTACCGAAGAAGATTGTCTCTGATAATGCAATGTACTTCAAGCTTGTGTCAGAAGTCCTTACTCGTCCATACTGTATGGAAAATGGTATAAGATGGAGGTTTATTACACAGTTAGCGCCGTGGCATGGCGGGTTTTATGAACGCCTTGTAGCATTAGTAAAGAATTGCTTAAAACGGACACTCGACAAACACCTGCTGAACGACCACCAGCTAATGACAGTAGTCAAGGAGATAGAAACTGTCATAAACTCGCGACCGCTTACTTCTCTAAGCAATGAATACGAACATATATTGAAGCCTTCAGACTTTCTGTCATTAGGAAGCTGTTTAACACCAGCCCCATCTGGACATGTTACTGGATCTGATACAAACACCAAAGTGGATCTTCTTAAAAGCTGGAAAAGAGGACATGCTGTCATGAATGATTTTAAACATATGTTTATAAATCAATACTTGTTGAATTTGAGAGAAAGGTACAATAATTCGCATCGTCAACCCCGTGTGAAGGCGCACAAACAACCTCAAGTTGGCGATGTGGTTCAGGTGAAGGATGACACCAAAAGTAGAAGCAACTGGAAGGTTGGGAAAATAACATCTCTGATCAAAAGTTCAGATGGTCAGTACCGATCAGCAAAGATAAAAGTCGGAAATTCTGAACTTATTCGCTCTGTCGGACATTTGTATCCATTAGAGGTAGATATAGACGATGCTGATGTTACTACACCACCGGAACATACTCCAAATATCAGTGTGACTCCTCAAGAAGTATCAGTGACCGAAGATACTTTGACTGTGCAACAAGAGCCTAATCGAAAACCTGTTCACATAGATGAGACTGTTGAGGAAGCAGTCGAATATCAAGGAGACACTGTTGAGATGGAAGTTGACGATCAACCTGAGCAGGACTCTCTTGGTGACTCACAGCCTTCCGCTGCTACTCAAGAACATGTAGAAGGAGCACAAGAGGAGGTGACTGAAAAACCAGAAGAGTTTGAAGAGCTTAAGTCTAAAAGGGAAGCAGCTATTCGGGCAAGAGAAAAAATTGCCGAATGGACACGCCAGCTTGCCGCCTTGTTATAACTTGCTTTTGCCTTCGGGAGTGTCGCGGAGTACCGCGAACTCGACCTAATGAAAACGATAGTAAGTAAAGTACAACTATCATCTGTCAATCTTGTTTAATGCTGGCAACATTTAAATGTTTCTGAGCTATGTTTCTTTTTTACTTTGACAATTAGGCGATATGGCGGGTAAAGTAGAGAGAGGAAGATTTCTGACTTTTCTGAGGAAAGTAAATTTATAAGTTTGGATGAGAGCTGTCTCCTCGCGCACGAGCCATGACCCTGTCGTGGCTGCGTGGCAAGACTCGACGGTTACCCTGGTGAGTTGATAATTCTTAATCAGATTATAACTTGAAAGTGGTGGTGACCGGGAGGCGAGATGTTCCCATTTTGTTACATACTGGTTTCAGTGCATCCCAGATGGCCCCCCTGGGCTTGTGGATGGGTAGTTGAACACCAGTTGGTGGCTTGGGTTGGACTATAAGGGGAGGTAGGAGGTCCATCCACGGAACACAAAGGTTCCGCTGGCGCTCAGTGTTCATAAAGAAGGTAAACAAGGCCCTTCAAACATGAGCTTCAGAGAGTTGGTCAAGATCGTCGTAAGGCGGTCACTCTCTGGATCGCAAATGTAAATAATTAAACATGAAAATGACAGGGTCTGGATTTTGCCTCCGGGTCACCACTGCCACACTATTCATGATGTGTCGCGTTTACTTGCTTACACAATCCTTTACCCTCATATTATAGTGTGTATTTTAAGATCGAGTTAAAGGCCGCGACACTAGCAGCAGCACCAGTTTCTTGCTTATTAATTTGTTAAAAAAAAACACGGTGCCTGCTTTACCGACATTTGTTACTTTCCGTTTGTTGTAGTTTAGCCACCAAGAATTTCATTTTTTTAATTACAAAATTCATAAAAATTACAAGATCAAGGCAAAAATAAAACCTGAAACGTATTGTTTGTACAAGTGAAAATAGAGAGTACATGAACATAGGTAGATAAACAATGTGATTAAAAGTTTTGGGAAGTTACGTTCTATGAATTGTTAAAAGCCTTTTCTTGGAAACAAATAAAGTTGAATAGAATCTATGTATTTCAGTAATACGTATTTTATAGACAGTAAACCGAGTAAACCAGGGATTCCCAAATTGGGGTCGATATCGGTTTCCTATGGGTTGACATAAACGAAAACTGATTTTGGAGGTCGACGAGGTCTAAAAAACGACCCCAATTAACACAAGTTCTTATTTAAAACTTTCAAGATAGGTAGGTACTGTATTGTTTATGTTGTGTTACGTGCACTAAGAATAATTAATATTTTTGTAGGAAACAGCACTGTTGTAGTAATGTAAAGTCTCAAGTTCGTACAAGATGAAAAACTCGGCAAGTCAGTGTGGACAAGTTTGTGTAAGCTATAGGGCCGGTTTCTGAATTGATAAATACTTAAGTAACGTTCTGTCACGCTCTTTTCTGAGAAATTCGATGAGACAGCACTACAGTTAACTATTTATTCAGTGAAATTCTTGAATTGATTCAGAAACTGGCCCAATCACAAAAACTGGCAACACTAAGTGTCAAAGTCAGTCTAACTAATCTGTGAGACACTAGAGAATCAACCGATCGAATTGTTTGATTTTGTTTGAGTTTCATTGGTTTGATTTGTTTTTAATTGTAAGTCTTGGTCTTGCATTTGATTCCAATCTTGTCCATAATTGCCTGAGCCGAGCCACGCTCGTCGGTATTTAAATGGTGGTTTGTGAATGCGAAAAGACTCCAGTGAATGACGCAAAAAGACGCTTGTATATTGTTTGTTTCCCCGAGTCGAGCCATTGTCGGCCTCAGGACAGTAGGATGCTGCTCCCATGTAATGAGCATCGTGTGGTATTTGGGGTTTGCCCGTCAGGAAGGTATGACACGACCTGCTCCCTTTTTAGACGACATTTTAGTGAGAACCACTGTTCCTTAAAAACTAAGCTATTAAATAATTATATACCTACCTATATTTTGAATTAGAGATCTCTATCGATAGTACAAAATATTATTTTACCTATCCTACCTATATTACCTATACCTACCTATATTACTTAAAATAGTTAAATTGTAAATTTTGTGTCCCTGTATTAAATATTTTTCTTGTATGTACATAGTGTATTGGTTCTTTTATTTTTTCCTTCCCCTTGAAAGCGATATAACAAACAAGGCATATTTTTGGCAGATTTTGGCCTTACGTTTGGCAGATTTTGGCAGATTTTTAGACAATGTGTGGCAGATTCTCGTTTTTTGAGATGGTCACCCTGACACACTCGTTTCACGTAGTGTTGCCGAAAAATCGATAGTTTTGCAATCGATTGTAAAACGATAGGACAATCGATAGTATCGATACTATCGATAGTATCGATAGTATCGATGCCTCTTCTACTGCAATACTATCGGTAAACAGCAATACTATTGATAGTATCTATAGTTTCTTCACTGCCAACCAATGAACTATCAATACTATCGATAGTATTGCTCTTTAATATCGAATAGTCTATTGATAGTATCGATACTGTCGATAGTTTTGTACTATCGATAGAGATCTCTAATTCAATAGTATTGGATGAAGTATGCATGCAGGTAAGGCGGAGAACAGAATTTAGTGCGCTTAAAAAAAGTCAATACACTAGTTAATTTGGTTTGGTTGAATATACCACATTAGTTTTTCTACCACTCATTATGCTTGCATACTGAATGCAATACTATTGAAATAAATATCACTATCGATAGCACAAAAAATCGATAGTCTCGATACTATCGATAGTGTATTCGATATTAAAGAGCAATACTATCGATAGTATCGATACTATCGATAGTTCATTGGTTGGCAGCGACGAAACTATCGATACTATCGATAGTATTGCAGTTTACCGATAGTATTGCAGTAGAAGAGAAATCGATGCTATCGATACTATCGATATTATCGTGGTTTCTTTAACTATCGATAGGCTATCGATAGACAATCGATATTGACCTATCGAGCGGCAACACTAGTTTCACGCAGTTGCCGGCTGACTGTGTTTAGGTGAAGATGCTTCAAAATGTGGTCCAAAACTATTTAACTAACACGTATACGACTATTAAAAGACTATGGTCTATTTAAGTTTACCTGTTTCTATTGCGGTGCATGGTAACCATCCACCATCTCCTTCTTCGCCATGGCTTACGAATTTTCTTTTAATTAAACTTGTAAAAAATTATAATAGCTCAAAGCACAAAGACAAGCCGCAGCAGCTAATTCTAGGTCCATTGTCTCGGGAGACTTCAGTGCAACGAACAGAACGAGTGTGTACAGGAATGCTTTCGACGAGAGCCTACTGGCCCGAGACTCGGCGAGAGGCTCTCGTCGAGTGTGTACAGCCGCCATCATGGTTAGAAAACCATGAGGGAGTTCTATGTCCTGCAGTAGACGTCAAATGGCTGATGATGATAAAAACTCTTTTGAATAAAAACCTAAATTGGTTGAAATCGTTAATCCACACCTCAGACTAATGAATTAATTTGAGATCCACACCATAGCAATGTTGCCAGAGCCGGTTCGTCAAAGGCCCAGGCTATAAAGAATACTGTGTCATAAGTAATGCGCATACAGTCAAAAAGTTACAATTTGGAAAAACATTCCTTATCAATTATTTTCTCTGTTTTTGTTTTTTTCATACGAGTTCATATATAAAGTTGCATTGAAATAACACTAAACATAGAAACGGTTTCTTTAGTATCGAAAATTAAACCAATTCTAAAAAGCAAAAGCTTAGAAATACTACTTTTTAGGGTTCTGTACCCAAGGGGTAAGGGACCCTATTACTAAGACTCCACTGTCCGTCTGTCTGCATATCTGTCACCACTTCACCAGGCTGTATCTCATGAACCGTGGTAGACAGATAGTTGAAATTTTCACAGATGATGTATTTCTGTTGCCGCTATAACAACAAATACTAAAAACAGAATAAAATAAATATTTAAGGGTGGCTCGCATCGCATACAACAAACTTTGTCTAAAGACAGCGCTCATCATTTAGCGGCCATCTATGTAAGCTTCACAGCGCCGATGTCATGTCGTGTCAATGTTAAACGCTTCTTGTTGGTTTCTATAGATGGCGCTGTTCTCAATGTACCTATCTTGTCTCGATCTTTGTCTAATGTTGTATAGATAATGGTAAGGAACCCTTCGTGCGCACGTGGCCGTTTTTTTATGGCTCCGTCGTCATGTCAGTTTCACCACGGCTTAGCTCAGGGACGAACTGATTAATACAGAGCTGAAATTTGCCATAGATATACATATTAACCACCCCGACAAAACAAAAGAATAGAATGTATTTAAAAAAAATACTGTACCTTCCCTACACTACCATGGTGTGGAGTATCGTTGGATTGGTCGTTTAAAAATATTGTGGGTGTAGAAAAACCATTTTTAGATTTAGGAATGCGTTTGCGAAATATTAAGCTTTAAAGCGCTTTTTTTTGTTAGAGTCGGACGTGCCCCCCTCATCTAGCGAGGAGAGCATAGCTTAACGGTGGATTGTAGAAACGTGAAAAAAATCAGGGCAGTAGCACATATAATAAAGTTAAAAGGAAAATTATCGCGGTTAAGTAGGCTTTGTAAGTTATATTATTAGGCGGCCAAGTTATACAAGGAAAACTTCGTACAAATTCCATCAAAAATTGCTTTGATGTACTTGTCACTTTAAAACAGGTAAAAAAAACCCTCCGATGGAACCCTACACTGCTCGTGGCCCAATACGAACTTGGCCTGTTTATTTTTTATATTTCGTAGTAATAAAAATGTTACTAATTTGGCTAGGTAACAAAACAGTATCGAAAAGGAGTCCAGAAGTAGAACAAAACATAACAAAAACTCTGCACCACATTAGGTATACCATAACATTTTTTATTTTTAAAATCGAATTTCCTACATTTGTGTCAAACAGCTTTGTTAGGCCGGTCACAAAGTGTTGGAATTGCTTTTCTGAATTTCGATTCCAAATATCGATTCGGAATTTTGTATATATGTTATAGGCAATGTGTATAATCCAGCATTGTATAGAATGCCTAGGCATTGTATACATTGCCTAAAACGTTAAGGCAATGTGTATAATACGATTCATTTCATACAATGTGTATAATGAATGAACGACCACGGGAAGGAGGCGAGTGCGCGGCGTGCGGGACTACCCCGTAAACAAGTTGCAACTCGTTCGTTGTGTTAGTACGCAGCACTCCTTTGTTTTATGCAGACGTATTTTTTTAGTTTATGCATTGGTTCTAAACTGAGAGTGTGATCGTCCGGTGAATCAATCGAAGCTGCAGTGGTCAAGTGAAGCTCCCTTAAAAAAAATATTCATATAAATTAGTAAAGACCAATAAAATCATTTCAGTTTGTAGTGTTATGGTGTGAAACACTCTAATGATAGTAAGAAATCCAGGAAAGTGCATAAAGTGCTCGGAAAGTACTTTTTTTTTTTATAAATGCAATCTAAGAAAGAAACCTCTAAGACACAAATTGTAAATATAAAGTGAACACAACAAATAAAGCGGCAACTACAAGTGAAATGTTACAGTTTAAACTGGTGAATTTAAAGCCAATAGGTAACTGGCAAAAAGTGAAATAAAAATTCAAAACAAGTGTGTCATTGTACCCACATAATAAACTATAACGGTCATCCAAACCTATGGGCTAACATATGTTCAACAAATTCACTTTGAATTCACATTGGTATAACCGGCTTGACTTCGACGACGGTAATATAGGTTCAGAGTTCGATCCTCAGTTACGCATGAACTTTTATTTTCAATTTTGTTTGTCTAAAACAACAAAATGCCCTCTTTCTTCGAGAATATTACGTTCCGGCGAACGCGCAACTTATCAAATTCGGAAACAAACAATGAAGACTTATCTAAAAATACTCTTGAAGCCAGCACTTCCAGTTTACCGGACATTTCAAATGATAACGATGACGAAATATCTGAACTCAACCATCAAATACAACAGCTAAAATTGGAATTGACTAGTGCCCATCAAGAAATCAATAACTTAGCACTGGAAAATAACAACCTCAAAGAGACAATAACTGAGTTGACCAAAAAGCATGAACTATACAAAAAGGCTACTACGATCCTTAATAGTAATGCCTCTACACCAAATAAAAAGATCAGAAGAGAATCAACAAGACAAGGTACTCCGAAAACACCTCTAAGAATCAAAAAAACACATCAAAATAGACAGGTAAAAAGAAATTTTTAAGCAAAAGAAAAGGAGGAACAAGGAGAAACTTCCACAAAATCCTTAAAAATTGGTGACAGGCCTAAAGGGAAAATGCAGCAAAATACAGTCGTAGCTGCAAAACATAAAATATGCATTATCAGTAGTAATAAAACAAATAAAATACTGCAAACAGCACAAGACATATTGAATTCGAATCATGATATATGCCATTATCTGACTCCCCATGCAGGTATAAAAGATCAGCTGAAGGGAATCCATAAGAAAGTTGAAGGGTATACAAAAAATGACTACTGCGTAATCATGATCGGCGAAACAGACTTTGAAATAACGCATGACTACCTAAATTTAGTTTTCTTGATTCGAGATTCGCTACAAAAGCTTCAACACACGAATATAATACTATGCCTACCAGTATTTAAATTTGGAAAATTCACCACGATGTTCAGATGGAGAGTGGAGTCCTTCAACAATTTGTTATACCTAGACAACCTTAACTATGAATACGCGTATCTGCTCGACTCAAACCTACAGCTGTCCTATGATTATGAAATGTTCTCAGCACGCCATGGCACGATCAACAACAAAGGAATCTGCACAATATTTCTGCAAATAAAGCAAACAATGACTTATATCAAAGGCATGAACGACGAAGGTATAGAGTACACAGAAAGCGAGGGGCTACGCATAATTAGTAGTGCTGCACCAAACGCGCGCACTGGAGAGTTTTTTCGTGAACAAGACTCTGAATCTACATCGGACTAATGCAGGAACTATTGTTTTTAAAAACATTAACGTATTTCATCAGAACATACATGGTCTCCTTAATAAATCCGATAGTTTAATAGTTAATCTAGAAGAAATTGAAGCTGATATGAACTCTTTCATTGATATCATCTGTATAACTGAACATAATATGATTCAAGATGACATTCAAAATTTAACAATAAATAACTACACACTAGCAACACATTCAATGCGAGAAACTAGACACGGAGGATGTTGTATTTTAGTACATAATAAATATAGCAATAACATGTATAAAACACTAAGTGCAATAGGTAAACTTAATGTTAGCAACATTATAGAATGTTGTGGAATTCATCTCATTGAACAAAAAACAAACGTTATATGTCTTTACAGATCACCAAAATCGGATAGACTCTCTTTCGACGTTTTTATCGACAAGCTACGTGCAATTCTAGCTAAGTACTGCATGAATAATGAGAAAACTATTTTATGTGGAGACTTTAATATTAACAGATTAGAAAAAGATCGAAAGTCAAAAGCATTTGAGCAAACACTACTGAATTACAACATGAAACTCTATTTCAATGAACCAACCCGACTATCAAGTGGCACTTGCATTGATAACTTCAGCCACAATGTAAAGGGATGTATAGGTAAAATATTAGACCTAGGCCTTTCGGACCACACAGCCCAAATCCTAAAGTGCCCAGTTAAAGAAAGTTATTCCCTAAAATACTGGTGGTCCGAGACTCGTGACTATCATCGTGAAAACATAGATCGATTTAGAGAATGCCTTGCTAGCTTGAGCTTCAGTGAAGTTTTCGCGTCAAATGATCCCAACGAATGCCTGGATAAATTCTATGAACTTTTTCAGCTATTCTATGAACTATGCTTCCCTGTCAGAAAAAATAGGAAAATGATTACAAGTAAAGCCAAATGGATTACGAAAAGCATTAGGCTATGCTCAAAGCGTAAAAAGGACCTACTTTTAAATTTTAGGAAAACACGTTCGATCGAAAGTAAGGAGCAACTTCGTACCTACTCGAGGCGTTTAAAGAAAATCATTTTAGTAATGCAAAGGTCACAGAATAACTATTATATAAGTAACTCGATAAATAAATGTAAAGCCACGTGGAATATTATAAACAGCTCCAGAATGAATATTCCAAGAGATGATATAAGTCAGATCAGGGATAATAATGATATTATTACCACTGATCCTAAAAAAATTGCTGAATCTTTCAACGACTTCTATATCGATCAGGTCAAATCTAAAAACAAGGGAAATAGTACCACCAATTTAATTAATAATAAGAATTCACACTCTTTATTTATGAGCCCGGTAACACCAGAGGATGTAAACTTAATAATAATGCAATTAAAGAACACAAATAGTACTGGCATTGATGACATCTCCTGTAGAGTTGTCAAATACGTGTCTGAAATTATATCTCCAGTTCTCACACACATTATTAATGTAAGCATTGAAGAAGGCATATTTCCAGATAAATTAAAGATCTCTATCATAAAACCTCTTTTTAAGAGAGATGATAGACAAAATATGTCATGTTACAGACCAATAGCACTTCTACCTATATTTTCCAAAATATTTGAGCGAGTTATGTATAAAAGTTATGTATTAGTATTTAAGGCTACTAAGAACGAGTTATGTATTAGTATTTAAGGCTACTAACAACACTATGGATCTCTGTTCTATCCGAAATAAATGTTTATTATTATTATTATTATTATAATTCCCTTTATTCTTACTTTGAGAAATTTAACCTTTTTGCAGAGGAACAAAATGGATTTAGGAAAAATAAGAACATCAACAGAACAATTTATAGCTTTTTGTTTCAAGTTATATCGTGCCTTGACGGCACTTTTTATGGATATGACTAAGGCATTTGATTATGTTGATCATGCCACTTTAAAGGCTAAACTGTTATGGCATTAGAGGTAAGGTTTTTGATCTTGTCGACTCTTATCTAAGTGAGAGACATCAATATACGTCTGTGACAAGTATTTGTCCCAAAACAAAAACCAAAATACACTATTTATCAAACCCTAGGGTAGTTCACCATGGCGTACCACAAGGAAGCGTTTTAGGACCCCTTTTTTTCTTAATATACGTAAATGACCTTCCTAAGTCAATTGAACAAGACATGGTACTATTCGCCGATGATAGTACTATAGTATTTAAATCAGCTGACATACCTACTTTAAAAATTGACATTAATAATGCTTTGATGAATGTAATGAACTGGTTAATACATAATAATTTAATTTTGAACTTAAGTAAATCTAATATTATGACATTTAAAAATAATCATCGTTGTAGTAATTCTGAGTTGTTAAATATACAATACAATGATGTATCTATTGACGAAATAAATGAAGCAAAATTTTTAGGATTATACATTGACTCGCATCTAACATGGAAAGTTCAAATTAAAAAAATCTGCACAAAATTACACCAATTTGCGTACGCCCTTTACAGACTATCCAAAAGAGTGAACCAAACTGCTGTACTCACAGCATACTACGCATACGTTGAGTGCATATTACGATACGGAATAATTTTTTGGGGAAACTCGACCGACAAAGATAATGCTTTCAAAGCTCAGAAAAGGTGTATTCGATCAATGTGCGGTCTGAAATCAACTGAGAGCTGCAAACCTGACTTTATTAAGCTTGGCGTTCTAACGATGCCAATCCTGTACATTCTGGAGACATGCACTTTTGTAAAGTCAAATATGGATCTTTTTCAACAACAGAGCAAAAGAAACTATGATAAATTACGCGCCTTGCCACGCTCTACCGCGTTATTCCAAAAAAGCGTTTTTGGCATGTCGTCGAAAATATACAATCACCTCCCAGGATCAATTAGAAAAATTGACGAAAATTATTTGTTTAAAACTAAGATTAAACAACTATTAAAAAACAAGGCTTATTACACAATTAATGAATACCCCGCTGACACGGACCTAGGGAATTAG
The DNA here is from genome assembly GCA_963969515.1 of Yponomeuta evonymella. NCBI lineage: Eukaryota > Metazoa > Arthropoda > Insecta > Lepidoptera > Yponomeutidae > Yponomeuta > Yponomeuta evonymella. The sequence continues at coordinate 11,780,940 of OZ018346.1, forward strand.
GAGTTATTAGGTATATTGACATTTGATTTACATAAACTGGAGGACTAAGTTGATAATATTTATAATAAATTAGTTACTTTGTATGACATAAAGTTCATTATGTAGGGTAACATTATTTCTGTAAATAAATTGTAAATAGATGTCATTGTGTGCATGCCTACCTACCCACATAAAAATGTATCCATTTGCATACTACTGTTAAGTGGTAGAATACACTGACTTATTGCAATTAAGACCTGTGCAAAAACCTGACTGTGTGTATTCGCAAATAAATATTTTGAAGTTTGAAGTTTGATCATTCTGACATGACAGCAAGGCTCATTTGACAGACGCTAGCTATGCTAGCTATTGAGTTCCGCCCAAAGCCCCTATATAACGCGCACCAAATCCTGAACGATTCTAATCATTTAACTATCCACTTAGTGAAATTGTAGTTGTACTATGAAATTTTACAATTGGAACATTGGAATCGCTAAGGATTTTGTGCACCAGGATCTTTTTTCAGCAAATATGGACTTACGGGATTCGGAACGTACAGCACAGGCGTGTGGAATTCAGGCGGAATTCCAAATTGGAGATCGAATGGAAAACTACTGCAGTATGTATGTGGTAGGGTAGGTCCATAGGTTTGTATGAATATACTGCGTTCGGAATCCCGAATCGAATTTCCGAAACGGAATTCCGACTGCATGTAACAGGCCTAACTAAACTTTCAAATGAGGGCATTTCAATGACAGCTGCCAGTTGATTTTCATTAACAAAAACTAGATGGCGCTGCAAGGAGAACAAATGTCATCATAAGTTTTAAATGTTGCATATCGTCATTAATTAATTTGTGATAATCTAATCATCTCTCCTCTCGTCAACGAAACAAGCGAGCAACGTGACAGTAACCACAGAGAAGGTACAGTGATGTCATGTCAATTTTGACATATTATGTGACGTCAGCACCATCTATCGGTAACTTGCGGTACTGTATTTTTTTTTAATGACGATTTGAAAAGCCCTCATCAAGAAACGCTCAAACAGCCAACGATAAAATATGCGCATAAAACAAGCCCCGAAATTCGCTCGCGCACGACGCGACGCGACGCAGTCACGCAGCGCAGCGCGCAGCGCAGCAATGGGTCTTTATAGTCCGCACAGATCTTTTTGGCGGTAACATGACTACTTTAGTAATTGACTAATAGTAATTTACTACGCATCACACTACCTACGTCAATTACTCACACATACACTGTAAAGACAGCGATGTGCAAACGATCTGTCACTATGTTCACGTTTGACGTTACCGCCAAAAAGATTTGTGCGGACTATTACTTTAGTGGTTACCGCCAAAAAGATTTGTGCGGACTATTACTTTAGTCTCTGTGCTGAGGTCGGACTGCTGCCCGCTGCCGCACTAAAAATACTTTACTGCTTGGAGTATTCTGTGGTGCAGGCGGAGCACGAATCGGAACACGTTTAAATGCTGCCAACATGACAATTTAACACTTTTCCTTATCCGTTCTTATTATTATTTTGTGTATATCTTAATTTAATTCGTATTTTACTAATACTAATGAAGGTTTAAAATTGGGCAAAAAAAATTACATTCCTTGTCAATCTAGTATGGTTATATTCGGGGAGACACTATTTCAAAATTATTGCATTGATTCAATGAAAAGAAAATGGCTGCTTACTACGCTGGTACCTACAAATTGAAGTATTTGCAATAATCATTGAGCGACTAGGAAGTAATTTCTGAATTGTTATTTTTAAGTTAACGGTGCGTTATAACTATCTTATAGTGGACTGTTTTTATAAATTCAAAGTACCTACCTAGGTACTTTAGTGGCTTGCTAGAAAAACGACATGGCCGCTTAGTAGTCGACCAATGGGAAGCAAGCATCAAAGCATTTCGTAAAATTTGCTTGTGTTCACATTTTCGCGTCATCATAGGGTTTCGTGTGGAAGCTTTTCCCTCATGCAAACATCTTCAGAGGAGTGGTAGACCGAAGTGGAATATTATGTAGTAGTTACAGTGAGAATACATGCCCATAGCCAGATTCTAGAGCCTGTGAATTTTAGTGAGTGAAGCTATACAAGCGACGCCAGTAGCATCATGAGTTCTTTGGATTTAGGATGAAATTGAAATCCTACAGTGTCGTTTTGTTTTTGTAAACAATGCTGTTTTATTTACTACACATACACGCGCGTGAAATTAATTATTGACAGTTCATAATTTAGAATGACGGGGAGGGGGGCGAAAAAACGCGGGAGACCCCCAAAATCTGGAAGTTTTGAGAAAAACAAGAAATTTCAATACCATTTACTGAAAAAACCAAAATATTTACAAACAGTAAATGTTGGGTCTGGATCTCTTACGAGCACGCCCACTGCATCTAGAGCATCTTCCCCACAGGGAAGTGATGTGAGCAGAAGTACACGTAAACTTCGAGGCGGTAAGGCTCACAAATCAAAACGAGGTGGTTTATCCAGTGCATACTCTCGTAGAGGATACAACCCGCATGCTGCGGAAGACCACGAATCTGAGTATCATTATGGCTCAGACTTTGGCGATGAATACAGTGACAAATCAGAGCCCGAAGAAGAACGAGGAAGTGACAGTGCATCCGAAGCTAGCGCCGGAGATGGCGCTGCTAGCGATAGTGACTTTTCCATTAGCAGTGTGAGCAACACCAGTGGTACTCCTAGGAAGACTGCTGGCCACTCACTGCGACCACCGAGCCCAGATCCCTTATGGTTACAAGATGAAAGGAAGATACCCCAATTGGATGTACCACCTTCATCTGCCGATCTCATCACACCTAGAGAAGTGGTCTTGCAGGTTGTTGGAATATATGAAGTGCTGCGCCGCTTTAGGCACCTTGTAAGATTGTCTCCATTTCGCATAGAAGATTTGTGTGCAGCATTATGCTGTGAAGATCAAAGCAGTCTCTTAGTTGAGATTCATATAATGTTATTGAAGAGTTTACTAAGAGAAGAAGATGCTCAGCAAACACATTTTGGACCTTTAGACCATAAAGATAGTGTAAACATCACACTGTTCTTGTTGGACGTCATGACGTGGCCTGAAATTTTAAGAGTTTATGTGGAGAGCGATAAGTTATTTGATCAGAATGTTGTGAATGTTCTTAACACCTGTGAATACCCATTCACAACTGTAGAGAACAGACTGACTGTGCTCCAGTTTCTTTGTAATCAATTTCTGATTACAAATCCTGTCAGAGATGATCTTCTCAGTGAAGGTATGTATATAAAAGTTCCAAAGAATACCTTAATATCAGCAAGGAGATATAAATGCCTAACTTTATAATTTACTGTTTTAGTTCCTATCCATTACGATGACCACTGTCGTGTGTGCCACCGGCTTGGTGATCTACTCTGCTGCGAAACATGTCCAGCGGTATACCACTTGGAATGTCTTGACCCACCACTGGTAGATGTCCCATCAGAAGACTGGCAGTGTGCCCTTTGCAAGCAACATAAAACTACAGGAGTTACAGATTCCTTAACTGATGCTGAAAAGCAAGGCCTAATGTGTCGACATGAACATTTGGGATTTGATAGACATGGCAGGAAATATTGGTTCATAGCGCGTCGCATATTTGTGTAAGTTTATACTACTGTGTGGTAATATAGAACCATGTGAATTAGCTGAAAAACATCACCATACATGTCATAGTTAAGTCATTTTACTTATCTGTTTATCAATAACATGTTTTAGTGATATATTAAATGGGTCTAACTGTGATTATTTATTAGGTAATTTTACCTAATAAATAATCGTAGTTAGACCCGTTTAATATATTACTGTGTATGAGTTCTTGAGTGGAGACCGCGGATCGGTAAACATAGTGTAGGACGTCCTCAGACTCGGTGGAGTGATGATCTCCGCAGGGCGGCTGGCTAGAGCTGGATGAGAGTAGCCAAGGATTGTGCTCACTGGCGTGCAATAAGAGAGGCCTATGTCTAGCAGTGGACAAGCGTAGGCTGATGTTGATGATGTTTATGTATGAGCATCGCTAGTCATAAAAAAATACTATTGTTTTAGTGAATCTGAAAATGGTGAGGTTTGGTACTATTCATCAGCACAACAATTTGAGGAACTATTAGAAGTACTTGATGCAGATGACATGGAAGGTCCTCTAGTACGAGAACTGCTAGAATTAAAACATGAAATTTTGAGGCAAATGGAAATAACTGAAAAACTTACCAACCAAGCAAAAGGCAACAGAAAATCTTATTTAGAGATTGAAAATGGCAGGATCGCCAAGCAACGTAAATTGAAGAAAGAGCAGAAACTAAACAAACTAGTGTCCAACTTGGATGATAATCCTGATGGTAGTATGTTGCCTGATTCAGATGTGATTAATGAAGTCACTGTAACTAGTGAAGATTCTGCTCTTGATGATCAAGGACTTGACCAGGATATGAAAGAGGATGATGACAAAAGATCTAAGAATAATGGGGCTAATAAACTGAAAATATCTAAAAAAAGTGAAGAAGGTGAGTTCATTACTACCTCCATTCGTCTAAATATTTGGAAATAGGGTTATAAAACAATTTTTTCTACATTTCACAGTTCCTGAGAGGCTAACAAGGTTGAAGTCAAATCAGATTTCTAGTGGAACTTTCAAGCTGGGTAATGAAAACGCCTTTAAAACCTACACAAATCAGTACACAATAAATCCATTGGCTTTGAATAAACCACAGAGGAATGAAGAAAGAGACAAGAAACGTTATATGTCTCATAAATTTTCCTTATCGTCTGGCCAAGAATTTAAATGGGTTGGATTATTAAATGGTATGTTATCTGTTCTTAAAATACAATTTCGTTTTAAAATAATATACTGTTATTTAAAATATAATTTTTTTCAGCTACCAAAACATTGGTTGTCAATACACTCCGGCAGACCATACTGCAGCTAGAATCCAACATTGTTGTACAGTTCATGCATCCAAATTGGTCACTCCTAAGGAAACCATGGGTTCAAGCTGTGCAATTGTGCCAGGCTCCAAGAGATTTCGCGCGAGCTTTATGTGTGTTGCAGGTTCGTGTTCATGATCTGTTATTTATATTATCTTACCAGTCTTTCCTAATTATGAAAGTTAAACATTACTTTAATAACTAAAGTTTTTATTTACCAACATGTATAAACAACAAGCATTCTTTTAATTTATAATGAACATAAAGAAACTTAGTTGTGTAGAGTTTTTTAAATGTAAATAGTACCTACCACACTGGTTAGGTTTTCTTTGTTATTATTTTATGTTTTTCTTGGATCAATGTCTTGAAATAAATCAATATTATAATATAATTCTATTAATGATTAATTAACATTCCACACATAAATCTATAATATATAATACATAAAAATCTCGTGTCACAGTTTTTGTTATCGAACTCCTCCGAACTGACTTCACCGATTTTTATGAATTTTTTTATGTGGTAGGTCTGAGAATAGGTCGTAGGCTAATTAATATGGCAAAACAACGTTAGCCAGGTCAGCTGGTATAATATAAATTGTTTGTACATTTCTCAATTACGTAATCACTCAAACAGCAGGCTACTGCTTTTTATCCCAATACCACGCAAAAATTGTCGTGGGCATATAATAAATAAAAAAATTGGTGTAATAAATTCATGTGTATTTTATGACGAGCATACTTTTTGCCTTAGTAAAAAAAATACTTTTCTTTTTAGGCTTGCATAAAAAATGTTGTCTGGGTTCCTGCATGGCATGAACAGCTAGGCCACGTCAGATTGCTGCGAGCGACTGCGGCGGAGCGCGAGGAAAGGAAGAAACTCGACAAACGAGAAAAGAAGGAAAAAGAGGAAGAGGAGGAACGCTACCGGACATTATACAATTTTGTCAAGTACTCCTTAGGACTCAAACACCAGGTAATATATCTGTGCTTGTTAATACATTTCATGGCTCCTTTATGATCACTTGCTCTCTATTTGAGAGAAGGCCTGTGGACTGCAGTGGGACATCTGCTTTGCTTATAAGTAAGTTAAGTATATCATAATCACTTGAGTTCATAGCTGGATCATCATATATTTTACAGGTGTGGAAACAAAAGGGAGAGGAATACAGGATTCATGGCCAATGGGGTTGGTTGTGGAACTCTTCAACAAGAAAGTTTAAGAAATACAATGCCAACATGAAACCCTCACTTGTTGGTGGTCCTGCGAAAATCACAGTTAGAGTGAGGGAGGGAAATATTATCAAAGTTTTGGCGGTTGAACCCAAAACTTATGATTACCTGAGATCTGACCACAATGATGCTGAAGTTTTGGAAAAACGTAAGTTATTGCGAGACAGAACATCTAAAAATCGATCGTCATGTAGTAGTGATCGTCATATTGCCGTGTGTTAATTTACTAGCCACGTAAACACGGCATCATTACGAAAAAAAAATGGGGTATCAATGGCACTGGCTTATGATTGCGGTTCTAAGTCGCACTGTATTAATGCCTTTTATTTTGCATTTAGTATCATATACCAAACATTTTTTCTAAAGCCTAAATTTATTTAGCCCAAAACCCATGTATTCTTTGGATGATTACAAGATTTGTTTACAAAGGAACCATGCCTGGAAAATCGACGACTTAGGAGGTATTGAGGTTCAAAGTAGCACTTTATATTTTTGATATCTAACAGTATTGTGTACCGAAAATTTATTTACAAGAAAACTTACAATTTATATAATAAATTGCTCCCATCGTTATTTTCTGGCACTACCCCATCCACTCTGCACATAAACGTGGGTTAGCTGGACGAAAATACTATCTAGTAAAGAATTTTTCATTCATTCATTCATACCTGTACCCGTCTATGTTTGTGTATGGTATGGTTGGGCTCGACACTCTGGAGCTGAGGAGGAAACTGCAAGTCGCTGTACATTATTGTCTGCTGATGCGAAATGGTATTTATAATCACGATGTACTGTGCAATATAAGGCTATTTGTCCCCGACATAGCGCTGGTTTATATCTAGGCTCGTTGCTATAAAAATGCTCATAGTCACGCGTTCATTGCTTGTTAAAATTTTTGATATTTTAATGGGCCAATTTTTTTATTGATTTTCTAGAAAAATATAAGGATAAAATGTAATTGTTTTGGTATCCATTATGCGTAGCCTACGGCGTCAGTTTTTGAACACAGTTGTTTTTTTTTCTTTTCAGTGCCCCCTTCTATGCGAAATCTGAAGCTTGAAAAAGAAGAACATGATTTCGAGGAAATCGATGTGGAGAAAGCCCTCAGTTCATCCACTAGAAGGTACTACCCAAAAATTGCTAGAAAATCGAAACTTGATGATTTTCTTGCTAGACGCACATACTTGAAATTTATGGAGGAGAAGAAATTCGTCAATGTGGCCGCCAATGTGAAGAAAGAAGAGGCCGACGTGAAGTGCGAGGAAGACAAAAATATTGATGTTGAAAACGATGAACCAGAGGTCGCATCTATCGACGATTTAAACACGAGCGTTCCGCAAAATGAAGTGAAAACACTCAGTAAGGACATTGATATGCTTCGAGATCAGTATCTACAGCTGTCGAACCTTCTCAAACATTACAAGTGCTATTCAAACGCCTGTAACACTGCAGAAAAGGGATCAACAAAAAAACATTACTTAAATGTCAATTGCTATTCACCGCTGTGCATCCAAAAGGCGAAATTACTCAACAATTTATTGACTTTACTAAAAGAAAGTGGTATCAAATCAACCAACACAGTAACAAAAGATAATGGGAACATGTCTATATTAGAGCAATGCTTGCTCGGCAAAAGCTATGGGAGTGTTGAGAACACTAATGAGAACATTCTAAGTGACCTGATGTCTGCTGTAGCTTGTGCTCAAGAGTGTGACAATAAAAGCACAGATTGCTTTGTCAAAAGAAAGTTGTCTGATGATGGCGACACACATGTGAAAACTGAAAAAGTTGGGAGTTTTGACAATTTAATAAAATCTGAAACCACTCTTGAGGAGTCTGCTGTTCCTGCAGTCGGAAATGAAATGGATATAGATATCAGTTGCAACAATAATGAAGATAATGAGGTTGAAATTGGCCCACTCAAAGAGCTGACTGATCCCGACCAACCTCAGCCTGAGCCAGAGCCCATAGTGGACGATAATTCGGGCGATGCTGAGTCAGACTCTGCGCGTCCTCCGATTCCCAAGTTGCGCATCACACGCGGTAGATCATCCAAAGCAATAACAGAGGCTCCAAGTACTCCTGCAAATCCACCAAATAACACAGAATCTTATAAATGTTCTGTCAAGAATGATGATAAGCCAAAGTACCGTGCTACCGTCAATAGACGCTTCGGTCTGCCAAGGTTAATAAAAAAAGATGACAAACTAATTAAAGAAGAGAAAACTGAAGGTGGCCTTGTCAGGGTATATTCCACAGAAATACCCCGTGGCAAAGTTTACTTGAAACGGGTACAGACTTCTGCTGTGGACAAGAAGAAGAAAAGAACACCTGTTAAATATCCACCTTGTTCAACATTCCACACCAGAAGCAAAGCTAAAACGATTATGGTGTTGCCTTTCCATGAACTCAAGAAACTTTGCAGACAAGCTGGACATAATAGCGTGTCAGGGTTCAGTCACAGTGCAAAACCAAACCAATCTGTGTGGCCATATCCTTGTGCTAGGCCTCTGTTTAAAACATGCTGGCTATATCGCACTGTAAACCTACAATGGTTGACTAGTGCAGCCCTACAATTGCGTATAATGTGGGCTTGCTTGCGATGGGATGACATGGCAGCTAAGGCCGCCACGGCCGACGGCAAGCACCAACTAACTACAGACACAGAAATAGTATCTCTAGAGCTCTTGAAGCACCGACATTTGGGTCCGTTCTCGGAGCGCACTCAGTACCTTCGGCGTCGTGTTGTGATTCCTCTGGAGCTGCCCAAGACTGTCCGCGAAGTGACATCGATACGAAGTGGTCTCAGGAAAAGGAAGCGGGCAGAGTCGCCGCAAAATACAGAGCCACAGGTTAGTTATGTTTTCGTAACATTATTTTCGTATTTTGACAAATCTGAATCACTCGTTCAATCAACAAATGTGTCCCATTGTGTGACCAAATGTGACCTCTCGCATTGTAGGCAGATATGTATTGCTGAGCGTTATTTTGTAATATTTTTACTTCTGTCCATTTGTAGATGTCTGTTATTGTCCTTATTGCCTTATGAACTGTATTTATACCAACTACTTATTTAGACCTAGATATTTAGATAAATACTAACTTCAATTTAATTCTGCTCTATGAACTCACCTCACTCATTGTCCAGTACAATTTGGCCAATGTCACGTTTTTTTATTATTATTCATAATAAAACATGAAAACCACAATTATAGCATTTTGCCAAACTACTAATGCAGTTTATTGCGCAAGCTGTTGGTAACAATTCTTTATATATATATTATATAGATATATTACGGTATATACTATACAGTATATACTATATACTAGATGACCCCGTGAACGTCGTATCACCGACGTCAACCGTTTTTTTTCTTCTCACCGTTTAAACCTTCCCCGGACTTCCACAAATATATAAAAACAACAATTAGCCAAATCGGCCCAGCCGTTTTCGAGTTTTAGTGAGACTAACGAACAGCAATTCATTTATATATATAGATAAAAATGGATATTTAGGCCTGAGTTTGAGTCGGACACTCTGCTTTTCACTTCGATTGCGAGGAAAATTTCGAACAACAAAATCGTCGTACAGTGAAAGAACATAAATAATATTTAACCAATTCCTGCCAATTTATTTTTTAAAGTTTTTATTTTATTTTTACCATACTTGTTTTCTGCCAAGTCATAAAAACATTTCAGCGCATTTTTAAACAATAATCAACTCCTACTTTATCATTTCATTAATTTAATTATAGAAAACGTACGGAATTCAAATAATTATAGCAAGAATAAAATAAAACAACAAACAAGTTTCAGTATTCTACGAAATTTTAATGCATAATTTAATTGTGCAATATACTTTGACTCTGTTTGGCTGTTGAGCCTCATTATCTTAGTTTTAGAAGAAAAAAATACTTTATGCACTAGAGCTTAAAAAGCTGTTTTATGTCGTCAGCGCACGACTTTAAGTCGAACTTTACGAGCATGAGAAGTGAAAAATAATTTGGGCCACGTAACACGGCAGGTGTCCGAGGAGTGGGTGGACGAGGACAAGCTGGAGCTGTGGGAGGTGCGGCAGTACGGCGAGCGGGCCGAGCGCGCGCCGCCGCTGACCCGCGCGTCCTCAGGCAAGCTGCCGGCGCGCGCGCCCGCCGCCGCGCCGCCCAACGCCGCCGAGCTCAAGGACCGGCTCGAGCAACAGCTGCGCGACCAGCGGGCCGCGCACCAGCAGAAGCGCGCGCAGGAAATGGCGCTGGGTGAGTCGGCGCGTCCGTTTTGTTCAACGCCACAGTTGGACCGTGTTTCGCAGAAACATTCCGACCCACTACACGTAACTTCCGAGAAAAAGGCTTTTTTATATATTAAGTAGATTGTTTACTGTTCAGACTTGTTGTTATTAAAGGGCTTAAATCAATCAGCCCATATTCGTCCACTGCTGAACATAGGCCTCATCCAAAGCACGCCACTTCTTTCCGTCCTCACCTTACGAGGGGCGGGGCGTCAAACATTGCGTTTGCTAGTTTGTGATCGTGGCGTGTGGTGTCTCATGTGATCTAAAGGGCTTAGAGCCGCTCGATTCACCTTCCTTACATTTGCATTCTAATTTTCAGACAAATCTAAATCCACTCCGAATCAAACCCCTGGCAAAAGTACTCTCACATCACTACTTACCGCCGATGCTACAACACCTAGTGGACAGAAAACAGTAATTGGAACGCGAAGAATAATAATGACCAAAGGCGCCGATGGTTCAACCAGAGTCGTCACTCAACCTGCCACAAAGCAGACACTCGCGGCAGACGCGAACGCTAACAAGGCTATCGCCTCGCCCTTACCAAAAGACATGCCGCAAAAGGTGCAAATCATCCGCGGTCCAGACGGACAGCTTAGTGTCAGAGGCTTACTAGCAGGCCAACAGCTAATACAGATGCCCGATGGAAAGCTGCACGTCGTCATAGCCGGGCAACCAAACGTGTCTGGACAGTTAGTTGCGACTCCGTCGACCGCTAAAGTAGAAGCGGTACCGGCGCAAGTGGAAAACGACCGCATCGTGACGCAAGCCAAGCCGGTGATGGAAGAGACGAAGCCTTCTCCGCGGGTTCAGCAGTTAGTGCTGCAAGGGAACCGGCAGCTCGTGGTGCAGCCGGCGCCGGCGCGAGCGGCCGGCCCGGCGGGGGCCGCGGGGCAGCCCCGCCTGCAGACAGTGTTGGTGCAGGGACAGCTCATGCAACGGCAGCTGGCTCCACGCGCGTCGCCCGCCTCGCGCCCTCCGTCCGCCCCGCGCCCGCGCGCCGTGCCCGCGCCCGCGCCGCCCGCTCCCGCGCAGCAGATCGTCGTCAACAATCCCGTGCTCGTGCAGCAGATCGCTGCGGGCAAGATACAACTGGCGACCGTCAACGGCCAGCAAGTGCTGATCCGACCCACCGGCAACAATCAGGCGCAGATCGTCGCGCACATCGGCCAGAGCCCGGGCGCGGCCGTAAGCGTGCAAGCGGCGCCCGCCCCCGCGCCCGCGCCCGCGCCCGTGCCCGTGGCCGTGTCCGTGCCCGTGCCCGCGCCCGTGCCGCTCGCGCCCGCTCCGCGGCCCGCGCCCGCGGCGAGGCCGGCGCCGCTCACGGACGACCAGATCATGGAGAAGCGACTTCTGGCGGGCCAGCCACCCGGCACCATCATCAAAACTGTTACGGCGCAGGTAGGTTGAATAAATATTAATATTACGCCCCAAGTTCACTCAACACATACATAATGTCATACCCGGGAGAGAAACATTTTTCTCAACTTTTCGCTGTCGGATACCGGAAATATTAAAGGAACGTCCCGCGTTGCACTCCATCCATCCCCGCTCTCGATCGCAACAGGTTTCGAATTGCCTAGATATTTCCGACAGGAAATACGTATTAAGTACATATAGGATGCACAGTGAACTTGATGTGACGACGACGTCCACTTTTTTTTTTATCAATTTGTAAAATTTTACATGTCTTTATTGCAGGTTATGCAGACTAGCAGTGGCCCAAGGATAGTACTTCAAGGCCTTCACGGTTACACACTAACCCCACAACAGCTAGCTCTGGTTCAACATCAAGTGAAGCAGCAGCTTTTGAAAGGTAACTTTCGATTGACATACACTCTTGACAATTTTGTTGTGTTGATGTCACATTTTACTGATGACTAATTTTAGCGCAAGAGTGCACCGGCAAGCAAGGCATGCTGGGTCCGACCAAGATGTACCTAGCAGTGCAGCCGACGGGGCCCCCGGCCCCGCCCCCGCCCCCGCCGCTGGCGCCCCCCGCGCTACCCGCCTTGGCCGCCCTGCCCGTGGCACCCGTGCAACAGGTAATATATTACTTCTAAACTGTCATCGCCACAGGCACTCGTTACTGTGTCAATTCTAGACACCATGATGGTTCCAGACTTTGAGGCCGATGGGACTAGTGATTCTATACAACTTTTTTAACATTGAGGTAGCTAGCGGGCAGAATGGTCTGGTGGCAATCCCAGCATATTGGGTCATTGTATGCACTTTCCGTGCCCTGGCTAACCGTGACTACGCCAATGCTTTTTATCTGATTCCCATTAATAGGAATTAAGTCATAAAATCAATTAAATTAGTGATCTGAATGAAGTTGGATCAATTTTACCACAAATATACTGGTAATTGTAATCGGACTGTCAATTACCTTCTTTACTTAATTAAATGCAAAAGATGTTTAGCTTCCCAAATAGTTACATCTTGCAAGTTTCCAACAATTTCATGGCTCTTAGATAACATGTTTATTGTGTCGGTGCGCCTTCCCCTGAGGCATAAAGGGTAAAAACTATTATTATAAAACTAAACACAAATTACAAGCTCGAATACATTTTCACATTATTCTTATCATGTATTTAGTTTGCGTGTCATTTGTGTTTGGTATTTAGTTAAATTTCCATTACCTAAGGTATTTATTTTTCATTGCCATAGTTAACTATTAGGATGTCCCTTAAAAAAATAAGTGGTTTTATAATGAATTGCCGCTTTGTTCATTCCTTTTATATCAAAACAACTGTAAATAAAATTTCATGTGATTCAAACGACGGGAACAGGTGCCGGCTTTCGTGTGAACATCCCGGCAGTAATATGTATGAGCGACCTTTGCATTAAATTACTAGAAAAATAGTAGAAAACATTATAATTAATCAGTGTCCATTGAAATTAATCAGTAACAAAAACCATTTCACGTTGACTGCTAAACAGAAAATGTTAGCACAAAACCTTTTTTTTTTTAACACGCATACTTGCCATACAAATTAATACTAGGACTACGACTGAGTTCCCGTCGTTCAAATTGCATAACCTTTGTATTTACAGTTTTCACGTATAAGGAATAAAATAAGAGTATGCATTATAAAAAAACGACTTTATTTTTCTAAGAGACACCCTATTATACATAATATGTACTGTTCTACTAGGATTATTTACGTATATGGGAAATATTTATTGTTCTCAAACATGCAACATTCGCAAGTTGAGTTTTTAAAAGAATCTTTCGCAATCCGCCTCATTAGCTACTTAGCATAAAAAAACCACTGAGGCATGCACTCAACGCGTAATCTGTACAATTCTAAGGGAGCCGATCGGGCCACCATAACAATGGTTTTTAATTGTTCTTTTCAAGGTCATAATCTAACACATAATCTATTCTGAAAACTGAAACTGCGGGTAATGTACAAATAGATCATATTTAAAATACTATTCGACCTAATTGAGTACACCAAAGTTAATTTAAGCCATACATAAATTGTGTAAAGGAGTCTTAGTGAGTACCAAATATAAAGTATTGCCTGAATAATACTTTAGTTCAATTTATTATTTACGTTATGGTAAGCAGTATGTCTTCTTTTTACCAAGTGTTATTCGTTGGATGTATGACGCGATTCATATTATCGCTATTTGACATGTTCTAATTATAATTGAGATTTTGTTAATATCCAATGGTATTCACCCACATATTTATCAAATAAGTAAGTAATATACATTATCAAATTGTATAAGTAGAATGTTGCACATGAAACAAAACTTTCGGTGCAGTCACAGGCTTTTTACATGCATTTAACACTAAAGGTAAGAGTGACGTTAACCAATAAGTACCTTCCCAGTAACTTTCATGTGAAACATGTTTGTCATTGACTACCTATTTCGTATTTCCCTAAGCATTAGGTACTTGGTTTGCGAAGACTGTTTTATAAGTCCTACCAAAAAGGTTATTTACTTAGATTAATTTACCATGTCCCACCGAATACATCATTATTTATTAGTTGTATTAGGTATTGTAGCTTGCTTGTGAAACGGTTCAAACGCCACTGGCGTATACAAACGCAGTCCTCGGCTTAGAGCGCGTCTCGAGGCGGATAGTAACTTCGCGTTTGTTGCGTTAGCTGCCTTTGAATGGTCTTTGTGAACCCGATATTATATGCCAAGAAGTGTACATTGGTATTAAACGTCTACATTCGTCTAGCTCCTACCTTGCAATGGGGCCGTACGGCTTCACCGATATAGCGGCCATTGAGTTCTAACAGTCTTGGTTATTGAAAATTGCTCATACACCACATGTTGATTTTCTACATTTGTTAACCGAAATTTTTATTCAAGTATTAACAAATGGATAGTGCAATATCATAGCTGAATAAATTATTGAAATAAAGGTGGCTTTTATTTAAATACTCTTACACGTTTATTGTTTTCATTTTTTGCAATCGGTTTGTGGGGGTGTATGGGCAGTTCAATCGATAATTCGTAAAACCAAAACTGTATTTTTTATTTTAATTGTGCTTACTAGCATCAAAATATCTGTAGTATTCATCAGAATGTCAATATCTACATTATATGAACATGCTCATAGATTTCATATATCTGAAACTGACATATTCCCACAAACAGATGGTTTACAAGTAACCTTTTAATTTTGATTTCTATTTTTTTTTATAATAACTGAAGCAAGAATGATAGCACACATGCATCAATGAAACAGTTGGTTATTAAGCCAGACACAGGTAATAACTAACAGATTTCATTATTGTATTGTACTTTGGTGTATTATCTTAACTTTTACTTCATTTTAGGATTCGGCTACGGGCGAGAGCGGAACGAAAATAGTAGGAACGCCTCTCTTGAACGGTGAAAATGACGTCGTCGCTAGCAATACAGCAGAGGAAACTCCTGAAGATTCGCAACAAAATAGCACTAAAACACATATCGTAAACTCTGCGGAAGGTGCTCGGAGCAACCAGTTTGTACTCACTCCCGATTACATCCAACAGAGTAAGTAGAGCTCCATAAAAAAATTACACTTGTATTGATAATAGTCTAACGCTTCACAACATTTTTCAGCAATTAAAAGTGCCCTCAAGCAAGAGAATCTGAATCCAGAGATAGAGGAGAAGCTGATCCAGCTTCAGCGGTACCAAGAGAAGCGGATGAAGCCCGAGACGATGCCGGAGCGGGTGCGCGAGTCGCTCTCGCCACGCACGCCGTCGCCCCCGCCGCGCCGCCGCCCGCCGCCGCCGCGCCGGGACGATGACGACGAGTGGGTGGACGCGAGCCCGCGCAAGCGAGGTCGCGCCCGACCGCCCTCGCCCCCGCCCGCGCCCGCGCCAACGCCCGCCCGCGCAACGCCCGCGCCCGCGCCCATCCGGGCGACGCCCGCGCCCGCGCCTCCGCCCGACGACCGCCGCCGCGCCGCCACCAACCACTCCCGTCTGCAGATGTTGCTCTTCAAGCACAAGGAAATGTTGAAGAAGGACATTATCAAAAAGCGGGACTTGCTCGAGAAGGAGCTCGGTGTGGAGATTCAGGTATGGATAGAGTCGTTCTTTCTTGTCTGCGGTATTTCTCGTGTTCTCATGTTGGAACTATTGCGGTGGAATGTGGACTGTTGAAGGAGCGGGACCTTCTGCCACAGGTATTAAAAAAAAGGCCCGCGGTTACACAAATCTATACACGATTACACATTTTCACATTATTCCGATTTATTGATTTTTTTGACACAATTTATTGGAAAGCACCAGAAAAATAGCGCCGTCCAATGGCGGCAGACGCTCGCAGAAATGAAAGTCGAGAAGTCAGTAAATCGTTTACAAATTTTTCATTCACTCATCATTTGCAGTATTTCCAACGAAAAAAAGACATTAAGTAAGAACTAAAATGTACAAAGGCGAGCTTCTCTTCTTTAATGACGACGATAATAATGAACCCTGTACGATTATAATGAAAAATTCACCCATTTTGTATCGGGGTGTATCGTGTAATGTTTTGTGTGTTAATACACATTACGTAACATTACAGAAAGAGTTATCGGCGGAACTAGCTTTGCGGACGCGGGCAGAGCGCAATAAGCAGGACGAGGTGCGCGGGGGCGGGGGCGGGGGCGCGGGCGGCAAGCGGCGCTCCACGTCGGCGTCCGCGCAGTCGCCCGCCGCGCCGGCGCCGCGCCGAGTCGTCGCGCAGAAGAAACCCAGCAAGAAGGAGAAACTGCTGTGTATCTGCCGGACGCCTTACGACAACTCCAAGTGAGTGCTTCAGCCAATCAATCGGCCCGTACTCGCCCACTGCTGAACAATGACCTCCCCCAATCCGTCTCAGGTGGTCAGTCCAGTGAGTGCTTTACTAAAGGTTTTTTTTTCCATTTTTATCTGCGATCGCTCGTCGAGCAAAGCATACATGTACAGTATTTTCTACGGTACAGTACAGTACAGGATTATTTCTAAAATGCGCAGTTCCTGATACACTCCAATAAGAGTTTGTGTTTGGCGACAACTTTGTTCTATGAGCTTTTTCTCAGAATATCAGGGCTTATACACATTACATTACATGAGCTCACGTCTGCGACCCGGTGGGGTAGGCACTTGCCCTAACGAACCTTTTTCGCTTCATCAACATTCATTCATACGGGGTTTTAAATAATTTATTTTCCTAAATTTGTGGTCTAACAATGTCGCAGTTTTCGATATATCGAAATATTATTATATTATTTGTCGATATATTATAATTCTCCTGCATAACAGAATGTCCACATGTCCATAATATTTAACACTGCATGGTTTTATGCATTATCAATTAAATAGCGCCACTACAAAGCGATTTTTACGTACGATTAGGTATGTACGATTTTTGGAAATTTTTTGCTCAATTGAGTTGTTGTAAATGACAAACTCTAACCGACATGTTTCAGGAATTGTGCATTTTAAATAAGAATGTACAAGTTGCTTACAAGTAGAACCCCATATTTTCAGATGTGATGGTGTTTTTGTTACACCCTGTACAGCGAAGCTGGTGACATTCTTCTAGCTTGAGTATGTTGTCTCTAGAGACACTTGATGTAAGGTGCCCTTAAAAAACCATTGAGTTTTGTATTTTGCTCAAGTAGTGCGTATCTCTCACTAAAGTGATGTTATATTCAATTGTGTTTGAAAATTGTTTGTGACAGATGATACTTTGCCTGCTCAAATATTAAATACAACCTTCACGTATATTTGACCAAAATACTTGATATTTTTTACCAAATTGCTGTATCGTTAAAATTCTTCAGAGTTTCAGAATTTCTTTCCACGATTTTATTGTATTTGCAAAAATTATAACAAAATGAGTTACACTTAAAAAAGAACAAAGGCAGGCGTTGGACCTGTGACCCCTTTTTAGACATCTATAACACCGGTCCCCTAATTTTTCTCTTCGTGATTTCAAGGATATGAAATTTGTGCAGTTTTATTTGACTTGGTCCATTGATTTTCTTCCTGCCTTCTCCGTTTTCCCAAGAGTGCCTTATGGGGCCCTCTACCTTTGCCTTCGGGTTGTAGCAAAGCCTGTGTTGTGGTTGTGTCAGATCCTGAACCATAAGTAACACATGGTGTAAGTGTCGGGTGCTCGATCAATGGGTTAGCACGTTCAAAGGCCGTTACCACCCTTTCCAAACCTTTTCTTATGTGGGGTACGGTATTTTTCTTCTCAGACAAGGTCATACTTACCTCATACATTATTTGATTTGGAAACTTGCTTGTTATTGTGGTCCGAAGATGATTTACGTCCGTGTTCTCTCCTAGTGTCTGTAGGACGGAGGTGGTGTTCCACTGAGTTTAGGGTCTGTCGGCAGCCTTTAGAATTCTGAGCAGCAGATAGCTGCTTTAGGGCCTCATAATGTGCATCAATTTGAGCATCTTTGCTTCCAAACTGTCGCTTTAACATGTCTACAGCAATTTGGTAGTTGGCCGAAGAGATGCTTAAGCCACTCAAAGCTTCCTTTGCCTTCCCATCCACGGCAGCAATTAAATATGATAGCTTGTCTACCTCTTCAAGGTTTCGTCTTCCGATCGTTGATTGAAACTTGTCCCAAAACTCATTGTAGTCAAGTACATCTCCTGAGAATCGCGGCGGCGGTAGCGTCGGGAGCTTACTGTGATGCACCGGTGCCGGCGGGCAAGATTTTTGTGTCTCAGACATGTGCATGATCACCTCCAGTTTGGCAAGCATTTCATCCGCTGCCATTTGTTTGTCCGTGGAGGATGTTATGATCTCGGTGGACGGGTTAGTGCATCGTGAAATGTAGGCATCAAGACCTGTCGCGTACCTGGCAGCCGTTTGTCGTATCTGGGTTTTCAAGAGTATGATTTCCTGTAATTCGACCCCACCGTTGTCTATGTTGGACAATACGTTGGTCGCGCTCGAAAGCTGGCTGTCTAGATGATTTTCCATCAGTTGAAGTCAGGTTTGGAACCAGAATTTATTAAAATCGGTACTTTATGGTACTGCCCGACCAATAACTAGAAAACTCTTACGTTCTGATTTTGGATTTGCTAATAAAAAAAAACACTATCAAAACTTGTTCAACAGTTAGTAGATTTCACATTCTTACTTCAAACGTAAATGTTTAGGTAAGTACCCAACTTCTAGAGAAAAAAAATGTATGCTTCTTACCAAATGGGCATTTGCGACGTTCTTAAGAAGAAGGATCACCGATACAATGGTCCGTGAGTTGCAGAGTACACCTTTTCATTAAATTATCACTCAATTTATCGTATTTAAAAGTTACTTCAAAACTTCACGATCGTTTCGCGTGGGAAGCGAAAATTTTTACCACAGATTGCGGATGTCAGATACCTACGGATTTTATTTTTATTTTGGCAAATGTTGCCAACTCAAAAATAAAATCAAAGTGTAACGCACATGAGCGGGACCATTTTGGTCGTACACACAACCAATTTGGTCGGCTCCAAGGTAAACATTCCAACCGAATCGGTTGGATGAGTGAGCCAAAACACAAAAAATAAGCGATTAGATTATTCCGCGCCGGATTATTCCGCGTGGCGCCGGATTAAGAATAGCGTCACTCCATTTCCTTCCGTGGATGTCGTAGAAGGCGACTAAGGAAATCAATTACCAGGAGACGGGCAGGAGCGTCTTTCTGAGATTCCAACCGCATACTGCGATCGCCAACCCGCCTGCCAAGCGTGGCGATTACGGCAAAACCCCTCATGGTTATGAAAACCATGAGGGAGGCCTATGTCCTGCAGTGGGCGCCATATGGCTGATGATGAAGCGATTAGAACATAGAGCAAATAAAACACATTGGACAAGCTTTTATTGCTTGTACCTTCATTTAATTAAGTACATCAAGATTTTCTGCAAAAAAAGGTTGTAATAAATGTTATTTCAGTTTGATTTGGTATGGGCCGTCAGGTGTCGATTTTGTTTGTTATTATTATTTAATCGTCTTAGCTACACGGACAGAAATTCGAGTCGAGTCAGTACCTATTATTATTATTTTGTTTCTTCGGGACAGGAGTCATCACGATTCGTCGTGACGATCACCGCGGTCTATTCGTTAGCCCGCGATTGCCACTACCTCGGCACCCGTTCATTCGATTCAGTAGTCGTCACGATTCGTTCGTGACAAACACCAAGGACTATTCGATAGGCTGCGCTGCCGTGCAATGACAAAACAGTGCAACTTGAAAACAGGTTTTTTTGAGAAAACGCAAAAAACGTTTTGTTTCTAAAATAACGCATAAATATGTTAAATTGTAACATATTATTTTGAAATTTTGATATGTGTATAATAATAGCACACTTAATTAAGCCGTAGCAAAATTATATTAAAAAGTACATTAGTATAGCTTAAAACGATTTATGTCACGGCAAAAGGTTCTAGCTAAATAGAATAATTGTGTTGACAAAACACTGCAACTTCAGGTACAGTGTTTATTTATTTATTAGGTTTTTCAACAGACGCACACTATAAAAATATGAAAACAAACATTGGTGTTTTGCCAAAATAGTTGGTAAGGAAAATAAGTGGCGATGTTTGTGAAATAAGGCAACAGATTACCAAGATAAAATTACTTTTAATTAAAAAACAAAAAAAACCTTAAAAAACTATTTCTCTTTCATTGGACAAATCAGGAACATCACTGACAACTATGTTTTCATAAAACTTTCTACGCGATTGTGGCAGAGTTTCGCACAATTGGAGGAGTTCTACCTTCTTGCCTCACAAATGTCTCTTGGCTGTGTCTGCTTCTCAACCTCATTAACCAGATACCAGATTATCAACATTCTTTCTCGACTCTTCTATTTTCTCAGTGAAATCTCGGAAATCATAGACTTCAAAACTGCTGTTCAGTTTATTTGTAATGCTGGCATGTACTTGATTTGCAGGCATATATGTGTGACCAGGCTCTAAGTATTCGATCACAATACTTTCGATGGTCGTTGAGAGATCGTTAACTACTTTGACCAGTGCAGAAAAAAATACCTTATTTTTATTCTGAGCGTTGCAATTGTCTACAAAAATTAGACATGCTTAAGGTCTCTGCAATATTTCAGTAAAAAGTTTATGTAAGCGCTTGTTCAGTACATATATTGGAATGATGTATTGGCATCAATGAGTTCTTCCGCAACCACGGGTTGTGCTTGGTTGGCAGTAGGCATAAGCAGATCAAGATCCATAGGTAATTCATCATTCGGTGGAAGTGCTGTTTGCAAGTCTTCTATATCGGGTGAAGTATTCGGTTGTAAGTTTTGCGCATTGGCTACAGACTGAGAGGATAATAATATATCTGTTGGTTTTTCATGTAACCTACATGATGTAGGTTCACTCGATGAGATTGGTCAGTGGTGGGTTGTACGCGGTACCGGCTGAAGTTGAGCAGACAAAGTGTTCACTAGTTGTGGCGGAACAAATCTCTTCTTCATAGGGTATTGCAACCCCAGGCAGATCTAAATTATTCTCACTGGTAATGGAACTATTTAAGCTCAAAAAATTTACTGTGAAACTCACACACTGTTCTTTTCTTATTCGGGATAAGTTCATAATAAGTTTATTACGTTCCTTGCTCATTTTAGGGATTTTTTTTATCACAACGCAAACGTAACTGCATGAAATCACGATAGACTCTAATTGAAAAGAAACAATCTTCACGCCAAATTCCCACTTTCATACATAGCCAATAGAAAAATGTTGTGATGTTGTTACGACAAAACACTGCATAGAAGCAGTATTTTGTCAAAACAGCTCTCTAAGATTTTCGATATACAATCTAAATTGCTATGAACCACTACCGTATTAATAAGACTTTTTAAATGATTTTTTGATGTCATGTCATGTACCCAACGTCGAAGAATCGATTTATTCGTGTTATCACAAAACTCTGTATCTATAGTTAGTGTTTTGTCATAGCACGGCAGTGCAGTGGCCGCTACTTCCGCCTCCTTTCATTTGATTCGGTAGGAGTCGTCACGATTCGTTCGAGACGATCACCACGGACTATTTGATATTCCGCGGTGGCCACCACTTCGGCCTCCTTTTATTTGATTCGGTAGGAGTCGTCACGATTCGTTCGTGACGATCACCACGGACTTTTCAATAGCCCGCGGTGGCCACTACTTCGGCCTGCGTTCATTTAATTCGTAATTATTCCTTTTATCTACAATCTACGCAGTACTCAATTCAATCCATTCGATACCGTAAATCAATTCGATTAACCTGTCGGAATGTAACAAAGGCGGTAACACATGGGCATTATTTTGGTTTTAGTTGGCTGAAATACTACGGATTCCAGCTCCTCCACCAATTTGTCACGCATTCTTTAATGATGCCTAGGTTCTTACTGTCAAATATGGCGACAAGTGACAAAGATTTCAGATTCATAATGATTTTAAGGTGACAGTGAAATAAAACTTTCTTTTCCAACTCAATTCAACTTCGGGTGAGAACGTGCACTTCATGCCACACGTTCTCATTTATTTGTAGGGAAACCTTCTGGTTCCCCCAGGACCTCCTCACACATCCCTACAGTCCTGCCCATATTCTCCACCACGAGCTAGGCACATTCAGCTCGTATTTCATATTCATTAACTACAACATTCTGTGCCATTTCGTTATTAACTTATTCGGTAAGGCTTGTTTCACTTCTCCTTAGAAACATATTCAATCATCATCATCAGAGCTTTGACGCCCACTGCAGTACATAGGCCTCCCTCGGTTTTTATAACCATGAGGGGTTTTGCCATAATCGCCACGCTTGGCAGGCGGGTTGGCGATCGCAGTATGCGGTTGGAATCTCAGGAAGACGCTGCTGCCCGTCTCCTGGTAATTTATTTCCTTAGTCGCCTTCTACGACATCCACGGGAGGAAATGGAGTGACGCTATTCTTAACCCGGCGCTACACGGAATATTCAATACAGTCAAGAGTTATTAGTTCTGAAAACTCACCGATATTCCGGTTACCGCCACACAGTTTTTTACCTCCTTTCCGCCATCTCTTTTTTCCTCGCCTCCCCTTCTGCAAGCTACCCAACCAGTAAGCACAGACATAAATTACAACTTCAACTCTTTTAACTCCTGAACTGCCCTCGCGGAATGGAACGTATAGGTGGCCCATACTAAGTTGGACACAGATCTGTGATCCCTGCTCACGGCCCAATTATGAGGCCGAGATATAACTATGTAATATGTAATTATAAGTACTTATATTCTTGTAATCTTTCGCTATACATATTATCCTGCAATACACTCCATCCAAAGGTTGTCTGGAAGAGATCGCTCTAAGCGATAAGACCGCCAATTTTATACCACTACTTATATATAAGAAATTATTTGTAATTCTTTCACCTGGTTGTGCAATAAAGTGTTCTTTATCTATCTATCTTAAGTGCTGAAACCACAGGAAAAACTAACTAACTTACTTACTTGCGCAATAAAGCGTAACAAACGAATCCCTATCGCAGATTCTACGTGGGCTGCGAGCACTGCAGCAACTGGTTCCACGGCGACTGCGTCGGCGTGACGGAGGAGATGAGCAAGACTATGGAGGAGTACGTCTGCCCCGACTGCCGCCGCGCAGAGGAGACGCAGGAGCTTTACTGCCTGTGCCGGCAGCCCTATGACAACTCTCAGTTAGTACTTATTTATTAATTTCATAATCATCAGCAATTCACGGCTGCCCAACTGCTGGATATAGGACTTTTCCCTCAAATGTCATCTCTCAAGGTCCCGTGCCATACCTTCCGCCGACTCCGACCATCGAGCTGCTGGTCTGACCGACGCCCTGTTCTCGGCCGCCACTCTATTAATTTACTAATTGACAATAAATCTGTTTTAGTATTATGGGCCAGTCATTGTACGTTGCAAAAGGTGGTGTAGTAGTTCTTTTCTCAAACATGCTTGGAAATTTGAGCATTATTTAGACAGCTTTCTTCGAAATAAGTCTTAATTGCTGTACTGGCCAAATACATAATAACTTATAGTGAAAGTGATCATTTATTGCCAAAAACACACACTATACTAGTGATAAAGCGGAGCTGACAAATAATTTGTAAGAAAAATCTCTCCCAAGTTTCTTTCTGGGCGAAGTATTGCAGCAAAGAGAATTTCTACCACTTTAGAAATGCAAAATTATAATTGCATAGACTCTAACGTATTTTAAATAAATCAATTTATACCTTCAGACCATTAATTTTTTCTGTAATCGGGCGATAGACAAAAATAATGGAGAAAATTTAAAATAACCTTTGTGTTTTTCTTGAGATATACAAAAAAAAGCCAATTTCTACCAGGCTGGATTTATGTTATTTCGGTTCCTTAGATACTACTTAAACTACTTAACTATAAATTATACATGAAACCATTCAGTTTTTGTGATAAAGCGGAGCTGACAAATAATTTGTGAGAAAAATCTCTCCAGAGTTTCTTTCTGGGCAACGTATTGCAGCAAAACGAATTTCTACCACTTTAGAAATGCACAATTATGATTGCATAGACTCTAAAGTATTTCAAATAAATCAATTTATACCTTCAGACCATTAAATTTTTCTGAAATCGGGCGATAGACAAAAATAATGGAGAAAATTTAAAATAACCTTTGTGTTTTTCTTGAGATATACAAAAAAAAACGAATTTCTACCAGGCTGGATTTATGTTATTTCGGTTCCTTAGATACTACTTAAACTACTTAAATATAAATTAAGACATGAAACCATTCAGTTTTTGTGATAAAGCGGAGCTGACAAATAATTTGTAAGAAAAATCTCTCCCAAGTTTCTATCTGGGCGAAGTATTGCAGCAAAGAGAATTTCTACCACTTTAGAAATGCAAAATTATAATTGCATAGACTTTAAAGTAATTTAAATAAATCAATTTATACCTTCAGACCATTAATTTTTTCTGTAATCGGGCGGTAGACAAAAATAATGGAGAAATTTTAAAATAACCTTTGTGTTTTTCTTGAGATATACAAAAAAAAACGAATTTCTACCAGGCTGGATTTATGTTATTTCGGTTCCTTAGATACTACTTAAACTGCTTAACTATAAATTGAGACATGAAACCATTCAGTTTTTGTGATAAAGCGGAGCTGACAAATAATTTGTGAGAAAAATAGTAGTAATAGTAAAAATATTTTTTAAATATAATAATTTCCACGGCAAAAGTTGTATGAAAATCCATATCTGTCGTTTCTGAGCGGCGAAATAAATTATATAGTAAACTCATATCTGTCGTGTAATTTAAGAACCGGCCAAGTGCGTGTCGGGCCACGCGCAATGTAGGGTTCCGTAGAAAGAGGGTTTTTATCTGCTTTACGAACTAACAACTTTATCGAAGTCATTTTCAATGGATTTTGTACGAAATGTTACTTTTATAAGTTGGTTGCCTATTACTCGTTAACTAGTAAAGCCTACTTAGCCGTGATACTTTTCCTTTAAAGTTCATTATATGTGCTACTACTCTGAATTTTTTCACGTTTCTGCAATCAACCGTTTGATGTCTCACATGATAGGTTAGACGAGAAAAAAAATCATCCCCACTTCATGTTAGTAGCTATTAAACCTCGAAATTTTGACACTTTTTTTGGTTTCTGCCTCATAACTTCTAGTCGGTGTATCCTAGTGAATACTAGCTAAAAATTACTTTCCAAGAAATTGGAGAGCATACAGTTTTGTGTTTAATGATGAGTATTAAAATGTAATAATTCTGCCAAGTAATATTGTAGAAACTACATATGGCCAAAAAACAAAGTGTTTCCCACTTAGTAAACAACTGGAATAAAATGGTTTTAAAGCGTCTCCAGCTTGGAAACGGTCACTCTCAGTCCAAAACCTGCGAAATGCAAGTTGTAGAAAAACAAATTTTGCGTATATTGTGTACTTCGTGTGTCGAATTCGATTAAATACGCTCGTCGCAATTGGCAATCCCTCAATTTACTGCAATTAACGTCTGAATTTACCTATAATTGACAACGCCTCAATAGTATAAATATATATATGATTAGAGTTATAATTACCATTAGTATCATCAAATAATCATTTAAAAGTGTGAATCAGGAAGAACAAAATAAGCAAACACAAGTTGCTGAAGTTATTACTACTTCTCTGGGATATAGGCGTAAGTTTATAATATCATTATCATCATCAGCCATTTGACACCCACTGCAGGACCTAGGTCTGCTTCGTGGTTTTCATAACAATGAGGGGTTTTGCCATAATCGCCACGCTTGGCAGGCGGGTTGGCGATCGCAGTATGCGGTTGGAATCTCAGGAAGACGCTGCTGCCCGTCTCCTTGTAATTGATTTCCTTAGTCGCCTTCTACGACGTCCACGGAAGGAAATGGAGTGACGCTATTCTTCATCCGGCGCCACGCCCATTTAAAAGCTGGAGACGTTTAAAACTATATTCCAGTTATTTACAACGTTGGCGAAAAATGTCGTTTTTGGGCCATGGGTTTTTACTACATTGCTAGACCGAACTGTACTCGTTTTGGTACTCGTTAGATGCAAAATTTCATGTTCTTTAATTTTTTAGAAAGTGACTTTTCGCTTGGTAGTTATGAGGGAGAAACCAAAAAAGGTCTTCAATTTTCCGGGTTTATTGGCTGTCAAAAGTTGTCCCGAGATATCTCGTGTTGCCATTTTTTTATATTTACTTAGTTGCATCCATATCTACGAGATAGAAGTACAAAAACTACTCCACCACCTTTTGCATTGTACACCCTAGTTTTGAACTCTAATGACTGGCCTATTCGCAATAGGAAGACTTACAGTCTCACGGTATTATTTATAAAAACACGAAAACACTTCAAACGCAGTATAATAATTTGCGGCAAAGGAGTAGTTAAACTGCATTTTGGAAGTGTTTTAGAGGAGTCGTGTTTTTATAAATAGGTCTGTTACTTAGGTTTAGTTACTAATATAGGCATAGTCATGGTGGAAAATCTACAAATATGTCGACTTGTAACAATTTGATATATTGCTGTTTAATACAAAAAAAAAAATTGGGACAGGTGACAATTTGTCTGGAAAAACTTGTCAGATTTGTTTTTTTTTAACACTAAATTGTCATGACAGGTAAATTGTGTGGACATATTTGTCTACTTGTCAGAGATTTGTGACAGGCACCGTACCCCAATGTTAAGGCACTTCGGCAGTTACGTAATAATTTTAAAATGGTGTAACATTGTCGACAGATAACAGTAGTTGTGAAAATGAATATTTTGGTGCAAACTGTACGACGTCGCACATTTAAACTGATAATTAAAATTAATTTCACAGAAAAGTTAATACTTTATTAACACGTCAATTTGGCGTCTATTGTAGCAAACAAAAACAGAATACAAAACAAATGTAAAATCGTTACTTCAATTATTTTTAGTATTACCCTCATGTTCTCTCAAAGCATGCCCCTATATTGTGTTGTGACAAATATGTAAAATAGCGACAAATTGTCAGTTATCATGACAAATAAGTCAGAGAATATTTTCAACAAGTGGAATCCGACAATTGTCGCCTTTATTAAACGGGGTTTAGTCTGACAATTATGTCAGTGTTTTACCTGTCGCATTTGGACATAATTGTCATCTTTATTAAACAACACTTGTTATGACAACTTAACTTATTTGTCAAAAAGTAATAAACCTGTCGGATTTTCACGTTTATTAAATGAATCGGTGATTTCTAAAACCCCACATGTTACATTTTTTCCGAAATTGAGTTAGGACCGGATTCATAATCTATGGATGTAGACCTATCGATCCCTGCAAAAACCACACTTGTGAAATTGGTTAGTAGGTGTGAAACAGCGTCCCAAATCTCTCGGTCATTTCAAAAACACCACTTGTGCAGTAACATGTGGTGTTTCTGAACGCAACTGTCACACCAAAACTCTCGGTCATTTAAAAAATACCACTTGTGCAGTTACATGTGGTATTTCTGAACGCAACTGTCAGTCAGTCAGAGCGGCACACAGGCGGCAGCTAGGTATTGTAGTTCAGATTGACAGTAGTGACGTTTTAAATTACAAAGATTGGTGGGGTGCCTACTACAAAAAACATATAATATCTCTAGAGTCACATGGGAAAAAGGTAAAAAAAGATGCAAAAGAAAATTTCAATATATCAACTTACATGCACTTAGACTTGCGCAAAGTGTGTCCTTAGAGGGAGTTGTTATATCCCATATCTTTGCTCACCGGGACACACTATATCTGTATTATATCTGGCTCACCACTTGTATCCTAGCTCATACGACATACAATCGAGTGTGTGTTTGGATACAAGAGCTGTAAGACACAAGTGGTGAGTAAGTCTAGTTTATCTGTTTCCTACTTTATCCAGCTGACGCGCTCTTTTTTATACTATCAGTCTATTCCAATAAGAGGAGTTCAAACCAGAATCAAAATGTATATTAATAGATAGACTTTTGACACTTTATATGGGTTTTCTCATTAATTAAGTGAACTGTAAGTTTATATGATTATCGTCTTTACCGTTCATCTTTTTAGTACGAGTACTGCGACCAAATGCCCGATGTTAACCGAACAAGCCATCCGTACCAATAGCGATCAAAAAGATCACCAAGTTAATACATTTGTAGGAGTCTGGTGACCCCTTTCTCGTCTCGTTTATTACTGCGACGAGAAATGCTGCCGAACGCATCCGATTTCAGCCGATCTCGGTCTCGCTCTCGCGCACTGTGTGTGAGCTGGATAAAGTAGCAGGAGCTAGATGTCTACCGTACTGAGTTGAGAGTATAGTGAGGGAGCCAGATATAGTTGACATCTCTGGGATATAACTGGGACACAGTTGACGGCAAGGGAGATGTGTGTCCTATCATATCTGGCTCCTGAGTTACCCAAGGCTACATGCACTTGTTTTATCAAGACAGAGGAACAATCATTGCACGTAAATACATTGACAATGATTTCAATAAACATACTTTCAAATTTGGAAGTAGAAGTGATGTGTCTCTTCCAATTTTGAAGGTATATAATGAGGGCTATGTGCCTATCAATATAAAGAAGGTGAATGACCTGAAAAAACTTTTCCCTTATGTCCCAGAAGCATACAAAAATTTCTACACAGAAATTTTTGCTCGACCAACATGCGATGTCGAAATTCCCGAAAATATGGACTAAGCTTGCTTTAGATTGTAAGATTAACAACTCTTTATTTAATAAATATATTGTTCATGTATATATTTTTTGATTCAGTTGTATAATTTCCTAGAAACTTATTGATTTCTTTACCAAAACCGTAGTATTTGCGAAAATCCCACATGTGACGCAATTTTATCTTGGTTTCATACATTATAGGAATATTTTAAAATACGAAATGTACCTTCATATACTTTGTTAGGCTATATATTTTACATATAAACTGAAAAAACTACTAAATAACCACCACATAAATTAATGATCAGTTTTTATGGTCTCCTGAAAAGTTAGGTCTGTGTCACATGTGGAGTTTTAGAAATCACCGATTCAAATAGGCCCCTGGTAGCATTTCAAGTTTAGAGATCCGGTTGGTGAAAGAGGCGCGCTTTCGCATGCGCGCGACATTATTTTTTTGAAGCCCCTATCTTAAAATTTAAGAACAATTTTATGAAAACCCTGCGGCTGTGTCTTGCACTAACTCATGATTATTATCTCTTTGTAGGTTCTACATTTGCTGCGATCGGTGCCAGGACTGGTTCCATGGCCGATGCGTCGGCATATTACAGTCTGAAGCTGATAACATAGACGAATACATTTGTCCAAACTGTCAGAAAAATAACTCTGTGAATTACGCAAATATGAAGGAACTAACAATGAAAGACTTCGATAACTTGAGAAGACTTGTCAAACAAATACAGTCTCATAAAAACGCTTGGCCCTTTATGGAGCCAGTGGATCCTAGGGAAGCACCTACATATTATAAAATTATAAAGGAGCCAATGGGTAAGATTACTTTCAAGTTAGCTATTTTTATATAAATAATGAAATCTTGTTTGCTTATTGTCTGACCCTTTTTATCTTGTTTCAGATCTACAAACAGTGGAACGTAAAGTGAATGAACAGACTTATAGTACGTTAAGTGACTTTATCGGTGACATGACTAAAATATTTGATAATTGTCGGTATTTTAATCCTAAAGATTCTGAGTTCTTTAGATGTGCAGACAGTCTGGAGGCATTTTTTGCACAAAAAATTAAATACTTTCGTGAGAAACTTTTCGAAGCAAATCAATGATAAAAGTGCCAGTGTACAGAATGTATAATTAAGTTGGAGCAGTGTCTGAGTTGATCTGTATTTTTCGTCTGTATATTATAAACAATGTGATGAAATTTTCAAAGAATAATTTATAATAAATGCTACTGGGTTGTTAGGAGTCTTATCAATTTTGTTTTCAATTTAGGTATTTATTGTACATTTTTAGTTACATATTTATGAAACTCTTGTTTAGGCAAAATGTTAATGCAGAGCCCATGCCTAGTAGTTTCTATGGAGAGAAAGTGTATTTAACAATTGAGTTAGATCATTGTTTATGATATGGTGTAACCTAGCATCTGATTTTGTTAATGTGCTATTGACTATGATAGTTTAGGATAAGTCAACTTATTGTATGTAAGTAATAAATTTTTATTAATATGAAAACGGTTTTGTTGCCTTTCTTATCAGCATCATCTAATGTGCTGCAATTGTGTTCTGAGGCTGCAATGTATGGGCCACTCTGGATCCAACGTCTGCAGTGGCATTGGCTAGTTCGTCACAAATTCGCGCCACTCACTAGCTATGAGCATGATTATGGTTGGAACGAAGGCCAACTAGCAACACCACCAACGAAAAACAATCATCCCTCAATTATAATAATAGCTATTTTATAACGAAGCCTAAGGCTGGGTTCTCCGATATTACCCCTAAATCAGGTTTAATAAAATACGTTTTACCATTGAATTTTAAAAACTCAATGGTTTTACTCTATAATGGTTAGTATTTAAAATATGAAAAAAAAAAACACTTCAGTGTGTGCTATCTAGGGCCGCGCCGTCGGTCATTATTTTTATAATAAAAAAAATGGGTAAATTATAACTAGATATGGTTTTATTTGACCTGTACTAAGTTTTGGATAATAAAAAATATTAAAAACCTATTTAGAGGCTAAAAATTCCACCCATGCCGGGACTTGAACCCGCGACATCTGGCTAACCGTGCCAGCGCTCTATTTTAATTTTTAGCCTCTAAATAGGTTTTTGAAATTGACCTCAGCAAGGGTCATTGCAACAAAAAGAATATAACAGAAAATATACCAAAATTACTATCACTGAATGTGTTAGTGACGATTAGTGATAGGCATAGAAGTATTCTAAGGTGATAGGAGTTGTATTTCTGTAATTTTTAAATGCTTGGGGGAAAAGCCCCAACTGCCCCTATATTACGCTCACCAAATCCTGAGCGATTCCAACCGTCTAACTGTCAAATTAGTATGGAATTTGACAGTTAGACGATTGGAATCGCTCAGGATTTGGTGCGCGTAATTAGGCCACTGTTCGCTCGCACAGCGCGATAAGTCCCATACAAATCCGTGCGCTCGGGCAACCCGGCCTTAAAGGCCTGCGCAGACGAGGGACTTTTGTCCCTTGGGGATAAATTAGTATGGAATTTGACAGACGATTGGAATCGCTCAGGATTTGGTGCGCGTAATTAGGCCACTGTTCGCTCGCACAGCGCGATAAGTCCCATACAAATCCGTGCGCTCGGGCAACCCGGCCTTAACCCTTTAACGGGCATAATGATCTGGTGGTGCTATAATAATACTGCTACTGAATTTAGCCTACTTAGGAGGGTAGAAACCAAAATCCACTGATTTCTTATTATTATTATTATTATTTCTGTGGTGGTAAGAATATACCCTGTGCCCGTCAAGGTCAGTACTTTTTACTACATTTCTAAGTAATATTATTCTCATGATCCTTTCATGTTGAGACAATTATAAACATATTTTTTTAATAAATCAACTTTATTGACATAACATGCTTATTTTAGCTTATAATAAAAAAAAAAAATTGAACATAGGTATTACTTATGGTGAAAAGCATAGAAACATGGAACAATGCACAAGGGTACTTCGCATTTCTGGCACATTATTTTAGACCGCTTGTCATTTGTTTTAGTGCTGCAGAGGCGGCACCGTTTGTACGTCGGCAGAGGGCAGGGCATATGATCACCTACGTTTGTATATCGCAGTTCTTCAGCGACCACGTGCACAGCTTTTTGTCGAGTTGATTCACCCAATACAATTTTCTTTCTGACGACATAATTTGCCATGTGGGATCGTCTTTTCCTGCTTGTAAAGCCACTCAGAAGCCCTCTGGCTAATGCCACACGGAACTCGAACTGAGAAAGTTGGACGCCGTTTTCTTTGCTTAGGATGAGAGCGTTAGTTATGCTGGTATCCATAAGAAAATAAAAGATCCGGACCCACCATCTTTTGCTCCTTCGTCCAACAGTGTAGGGGCTCTTCAGCTGATCAAACCGATCAACGCCACCCATCCGTTTCGTGTACTCTTTAGTGACGCGGGGGCATTTGATAGGGACTTTAGTGCCATCCTTCTGAGTCCTGGTCACGTGTGTTTTACCATCTTTGGGGTGAAACGCGTTTGTCATTAGAAGAATCTCTTTATTGTCTTGCCAGACGATAAATGCTACGTTACCTTTCACTCTCCATTTGAATGCACCCTTTGAAAGCTTCAGTTTCTTGGCTCTGGGACCTTTCATAAGTTTTGGCATGTCGGCTCTGTGCCTGCGCACAGTACCTGTGGCATGTATGCCATTCGTGTAGAGAAAGTCCAAAATTTTGAAGTCGCAAAAGAAGTTATCGAAAGTGACATGCACATTTTCTACCTTTTTCGCAATAAGCTTTTCAGTCAATCTCTTCACAACGTTTGATCCCAGCCCTTCTTCTACCGAATTTCCAGTTTTACCAGTGTAGATATCAAACTCATAAAGGTAACCGGTCTTACTGTCGCATCGACACCAAACCTTGTACCCACGCTTGATAGGTTTCAACGGCATATATTGTTTCAGTGACGAGCGGCCCTTGAAGAGTATCATAGATTCATCAATGCTTTGTGATGAGGACTCTTTAGCATTGTTTTGGCAAGCTTCGTTTATTATTTTCAATAACGGACGGACTTTGAAAAGCTTGTCGTAATCAGAGCTTCCCTTTTCGGGTTGCTTCGAGTTATCATTCAAATGTAGGCAACGTAGAATTTTTTTGAACCTCTTTATTGGCATCACATCTGCTACTTCGTTCACTCTCAAACCTGGATCAGAAGACCAGTATAGGTCTATGGAAGGCAAAATGTGATAGCCCATTATTATGATAATGCCTAAAAAGGCTTTCAGCTCTGGGAGTTCCAGTGCTGTCCAATTTTCCACATTTTTCTGGGCTGCATACAAATTTGTTTGAAAGATAATATGGTCATACGCTTCCGCTGTAAAATACTTCTCAAAAAAACGTAAAGGTCTTGTTTTGTTAGTGACTCGCTGTGTTGGGGCGACAGGAATTTCGTCAAAAACTTCTGGTTTAGGTCGGTCAGTCCAGCTAACTTGTTTCCACTCTTCTTCATCTTCATCAGATTGGTCTGTGTCAGAATCACTCATTTCGTCATTGGATACAGATGGAGAACATTCTGTTGGTCTTGTGACGGAATGGTTAGCCCTATGTGCTGGAGGTAGTCGTCGCATTCCTCGTCTTGAACCAGATGATCCGGGAATGGGGCTGTCATTTTGAATCTCTTCATTTGTGGCTTCAGATAAGTTGCTAGATTCCATCAGAGATTGTGGTGGACTCGGCTGGTTTTCCACGAAAGGTGTCGAAACATCATTACCGTCAAGACCGTCTAAAATAGCCTGTAGCCGTGCTGAGCTAAACTGTGTTTCTCTTTCATCTTCTGACTCCAAGTCGTCTTCAGACTGTTCAGGGTCATCAGGCAAATCAAACAAATCCTGAAGGGCATGCTCTATTTCGTTGTCTCTCAAACCTTTACGATTCATCTGCAAAAACAAAGCAAAAAACCACACCTATACTTGCGCGCCAAAACCAAACACAGGCCAAACCAAACCTGCCGTGCAGGGCAGAGGGAATATGCAACCCACCATAAAAAATCTAAATTATGAAAAAGTGAAACCTGCAATGCAAGAAATAATAAGTGCAATCCGTAGAATAAGAAAAAAACAAGCGTAAAAACGAATTTCTTACCGTATAAAACTGCAGATGCTTGTAACATACAATGATTTATAGAACACTAGAGAAAATCACCGCTTTTTGAAATGAAACTGCCTTCTATGAAAAGTTTTCGACTGTTAGGTTGGCAGCAAAACGTCAAACAATGACAAATGCTATCACAGATTGCCATTGTGAAAAAAAAAGAAAGAAAAACGTTCTGAAACTATATTTTTTTTGTCTGGAAACATGGTGGTAAAAATGTTCCCTTTGCCTTAAAAAGGGTTAAAGGCCTGCGCAGACGAGGGACTTTTGTCCCCAAGGGACAAAAGTCCCTGAATCGTGTAAGAGCATTTTTTTCTAAACTGCTACCATACCTTTTTTTGGACCTATTTTAAAAACATCGATTTATGTACAGTTTGAAGCTTTTATATGATTCCTTATTTATTAAATTTTGACAAATTAGTAATTATTTAAGGATAATATTTAAAGAAAAGATTTTACAAGCATTTTAAGTAAGCTTGGTATAATCTTTGTTCCCATTCCGTTACCATAGTATTTTCAATATTATGCCTAAACAATGGGGTAAAATGAAATAAAATTTAGATTAATTGGTAGTTTAAATTATTTTTTACAATATTATTGTTATTTTATCTGCTTGTGTAGTTTATTTCATATTGTTTCTGGCCCCTGTTTATCCATTTCGTTACCTTTGCGGATGAACACTAGATATTTTTCCATTTTATGAAAGAACCATGCGATCATTTAAAATATTTTAATATAAAATAGAAAGCTACTGCAATTCTATTTCATATTTTGAAGATAAAATTAAAGAAAAGCTTACATTAGTGTAAGTTTTTATCAAAAAATGCCTCTTATCAACAGGGGACAGTAACGAAAAAGATGGTAACGAATTCATAAAGCTGCATTTACGATGACAAAAAAGCCAACATTTAAAAAAATAATGAAAGGCGCTTTTACCTAAATAATAATGATCAATAATTCTAAATAATAAATTAAACATATTTTATTGAGAAATTATTTATTTAAAGTATTTTAAGACTTATCATTGATGACTACCAAACAGTGAAATCACAAAAAAATTATCAGATACCAGCTGCTGTACTCAAAGTGATTATCTAGAGTTAATTATGATTAACTTGGTACTATTTGTTAGTTGTGAAAGTGGCAACTGTCGGCTGACCTAATCTAAATTCTTTAAAATTAAGTAAGTAATCACTGAGAATGCGGCACGGCAGTCAGTATTGTTAATTTCTTAAGCTAATGATATAATCATTAAACTAACTTAAATCATATAAGTTCAATACAAACAAGTCTAAACTCTTCACAATAAAAAAAAATAACATTAAGTAATATAGAAAACAAGGCACATTTTGTAAAATGTTTTAACCTTAATTAATACTATAAGACTTTTCAAAAGTAAACAAGTAATATAGAAAACAAAGCACATTTTGTAAAATGTTATAAACTTTAAAATTTTAGTATTTTAAGGCATATCAAAAGTAAACAAGTAATACAGAAAACAAGGCACTTTTTGAAAAATGTTTTAAGCCTTAATTATAGTATTTTAAGGCTTATCAAAACTTATAAATTACTTTTTTGAAAAAATATGACTACCACACAATAAAATCACAAAAACATATCAGGGATTATTATCACTTTTCTTATAAGCTAAATTTATTGCAGTCATAAAAACTTTACTAAAATAAAAAACCTAGAGTTTTAAATGCAGAAAATATAATTCTCAGCTTTTTTCTTTCCATTTTTTTATTCTATCTATGTCCTTCCTTTTCTGTATTCTGTCTTTTTCAGGGTCATTCTTGATACGCTCGCGATATCTTTTTTGTTTTTCCGCTGCTGTTAGAGGCATTTTATCTAAAAACAACAAATTTGATTAAATGACATTTATTCACACAGTCACAAATCCTTTAAAATAAATACAATATCATTATATAAAAGAAATAATATAAAAGAATAGAAAATTTAACATTAATTATATCAAAGCTATCCTATCCCTGTAGAAATGGAACGTGTCGCCAAATAAAACATTTTTTTCTTAAATGTAAAATTTATAATATGTATCTCTATTCTCAACGTGAACGATTCTTTATCGTTCCAATACGTTACTTTTTTACTTTCTTCTACTCGTTACCATCAAAATGATAACGGAACCAGAAGTAACGAATGAAACATGACACATTTAAAAAATACTTAAATACATATAAGAACCAATATTCAATTCAATGACTGTTGTTTTTAGCATTTGGCTTTAGACATTGCATATTACTACTATATTAATATACACTAAAACACATCACTTAATAAGTTATTAAATGTTAAAAATTGGGTAACTACTTACGGAAAATTTCATCCGCGCGATCACCTCCGAACTTGTCGCAAGGTTTACTGCAGACTGACTGACAGACCGACATAATGCTGTATTGCTTTGTCTTAATTAGGGTTGCAAAATATAAAAAAACATCAATTTAGAAGAAAATTTTATTTCTTTGGTATGTTTTTTACACGGTAACGTGATCGGAATTCCGGTTTTTTCAAAATCAGGGACACTGATAAAACCTCGTTATTTCTTATTTTTTGTATTAAACATGTACTAAAACGAGATAATTTAGTAAAATTTACATTTATTTATACCAGAAAAATACTAATATTGTTACAAAAGTCAATAGATTATGCTTATAATTCCAATTAAAAGTTTAAATTTTAGGGTGGGACACTACAAAAAAGGGGTACCTTATGTAACTAAATGTTGTATTTTTTTTAATTTATGAATAATTAAGTGCAATTAAACTATTTCCTCATAAGATTATAAAATATACTTTCATTTCGTATC
Organism: Yponomeuta evonymella; assembly: GCA_963969515.1. NCBI lineage: Eukaryota > Metazoa > Arthropoda > Insecta > Lepidoptera > Yponomeutidae > Yponomeuta > Yponomeuta evonymella. The sequence continues at coordinate 11,817,979 of OZ018346.1, forward strand.
AAAATTTATTGTAGTTGCCGTACTAAATATTCATTTTAATGATATCTAAAGTCGGCGGACACTCGAAAAACCCATGGTAGCAGTTAAGAAAAAAATGCTCGTAAAAAATGTCCTCCGAGTACTTGTCGCGGACTCAACGCATACGGTGTGCGGTCATTTGTTCCCCGGAAATTGAATGAAGCGTACGCTATAGAAGCAAATATTCTGAGATTACGTGGTGTTGTAATTTATATGAAGTTTAAAAAGAAAAGGCGTTTTAAAGGAAAACACTGGGTTCATACTTTTATTTCAAATCGATTAACCCTTAATCGGATGCGAGCTATGAGTTATCATGGGTTTTTCGGTTTTTTCTGGTTAAATATGGTCTAAATAAGAATCCTAAATGAAAAACACAAATAATATATATATATATATATATATATATATATATATATATATATATATATATATATATATATATATATATATATATGGGAGGGGTTTTTATTTTTGGTGGCTAATATATGACCTTTGCCTTTTAACGTTCAACAAAAGTGGCGACTATGTGGCCATTGTCTGAATAGGAAAAGAAACAAATTTCTAATGTTTATTCTTCTGGGTTTTCAGCCAAATGAAACTTCTTAAAACAAAGTGTACGCAAAGGGATACACCACAAAAAGAACATTTTATATTGGACCTCTTTATGTCCTTCGTTGAGCAGAACTTGCACCGTATGACATCTTAGGACAGAATTTTTGGGGTATCCGGTGACAAATTTTTTTATTTTTCCAATCGTTGCCAGTTCTTTCTGGTCTCGAGATAGTCAAATTCAACGATGCTGGTGGCGCACTTTTAGTGACGGCGGCGGTACGAGTACTTTCAGACTCATTTACGCTAGCATTAACTGCTCCTACTTCGACCTCATTGTTTGGCTCAGGTACAGTCATCATGTCTATATCTTCATGATCATGTGGCGAACTACCTGCGATATCATCCTCAATATTTTGCATACTCTCCGAAACATCGTCGTCGGTATTTTGCATACCTGCAAAAAGTCTTTCCAGCCTGCGGTCTATGATGTCTTCGTCACAAAAGGGCCTTCATCGTCTTTAGAATCAGGATCCGACCAATTTTCTAAGATGTACTGGAGTTCTTGATCAGATATTGCTCTTCTTGATGACATTTTTCTGTGTAAAAATATGACTGATCAATAACTATTTAAAACACTAATAAATTGCAGCTAATAAAAAGATTATTATCGATAAATACAGAAAAATCATAAAATTAGTTTACAAATATATTACCAACTGTTGGCGACTGGCTGTGGTGCGACCTATTTTATTATAAAACGTCATGTTTTTATATTTGATTCTATTTCCATTTTTACTGTCATTGTCTGTTTGGTCTTGCCGCTGTCATACGCCTTGCTAATTATAATAAAACATAAGTATTTATTTCCTACGTGTTTCCCTCAGCAAACCATCACATTCATACAGTCCACTCAACCACTTGCTATCACCAACAATATACCTAAACAGACAATGGTCATATATTTGCCACATACTTTGAACCTTTTTTTAGACATAAATAATATTGTAAACTGCCAGTTTTTTATCAATAACACTTAAGAATATCATATACTCCATAAATAAATCAACATTGTTTACTTACCGAATTTTTCCAAGTCACAAATCAAATATTTCGACAAAAAACGCTCAATCAATCAATTCTTAATTATGGCTACCCTAAGGATTCTGCCAATGTCGAGTTTTGGAGATAGCAAGTTTTTTTTTGTTTTTTTTTTTAATTTAACAAAATCCCGTAAGTTAGTTGTGGTGATGTAGTAATAACAAAAAAGATAAAATACATAAAAAACCAGATACATTAGTAATAGACAGACAATCACAGTCGAATTTTGTTACTTTTTATAAAATTACATAGATCTTTAATAAATGGAAAGAATACCAATTTATTTATTTATTTTAATTCTTTATTGCACTAATTACATTGTAAGTGTACAAGGGCGTGCTTAATGCAAGAAGCATTCTCTTCCAGCAAACATTGTAACAGAGAACGAAAATTTGTGGAAAGAGTTTCAATGGAGGAATCTTTTGAGACGGTTTTGAATTTTGCCCCTAAAATACCAATCAAACCTTTTTTTTAAAGCAGTTATGCCAACATGACGAAAAGAAATCTTCATTCTATTGAGAAAAAAAAGTTTTAGTGGAATGCGTTCATTTTAATACTTTATATCGTAAAATATGTTGCCATGTGTAGGTGGCATGTATTCTACCATTGTTTGATTAAGGGTCAGTGGATATTTCCATGCGAAACATGCGCGTTAAAACAATATCCAAGTGTGTCCTGTCACTTTCTGACAAGTTTTATTAAGTCAACACTGTTAGGACGTCTATAATCTGTGTTTGAAGGTACTAGTGTAACTGGAATGCGTACTGCTAGTAAAAACGGTCCGAGTGAAATAGAGATTTGCAATTTGAATTGTGAAACATGAAATTAGTGCATGCATTACGAAACTACTAAATTATACGTGAAAATGTTGGTAAAACATTAGTTTTACTTAAACATTAGTTACGAAATTAATTCATGTCACTAATTTCGTAATGTTTCGGCTTAGTGAAAAAGAACAAGAAGATTTCTTTTTGTTTTAAACGTTTTGTCACCCTAATAGAGTGAGATAAACCAACCTCATATCTCTATCTCACACGGACCGTGTTTTAGTAGCAATACCTACGCATTCCAGGTTGTAGGTACGTCATCATAAGCAGCCTATATATACGTCCCACTGCAGGGCACAGGCCTTCTCTCAGAGAGAGAGAGTATGGGCTTAATCACCACGCGTGCCCACCGCGGATTGGCGATTTCAAGCGCTGAGCTATGTGAATAGCTCAGACACTCAGGTTTCCTCACGATGTTTTCCTTCACCGTTAGCGAGTGGTATTGCTACTATAACTTAACAAATGTACATAACTTAGAAAGAAAAGTCATAAGTACATGCCCGCACTGGGAATCGAACCTGGGTCTCCCGCTTCTGAGTCCAATGTTCTACCCACTAGGCTACCACCGCATGTAGGTACGTACTACTTATTAATTCCATGGTGTTACCATATAAAGATTTTTTTAATTTGCCGCGTTTTTCCAGGACACGCTTTCGATGGCACTTTCATGAATGTGTTCGGTATTATATTCATATCATATAGATATTTAATTTATGTGCTCACAGTAATAAATTAATAAAACTTACCATATTTTCTTTTATCCTCATTCGACAATAAATCCCAAACAGAAGAGGAATAAACTTCCTGACACACTTCATACAACAACTTTTTCTTTAAATTTTGGTCGATACTCTTTTCTTCTCGTATCATGTAATGGAGTTCTTTTTTCAATTTCTCTTATTAAAGCAATACAGTCGATTTCCTGCGTCATCGTATCAACGTGCATACGTACGTCACTATCTAGCGATCTAGCGCTCAATGCGGACTAAAGTCCGTCGTGTGGTCGTTCTATTTATTTCGGGGATTCCCCCGAACTTTTGTCCAGTCCGGTCTCTTGATGTCCTCGGTAACTTGGGGGACTTTTTGTACGGGGTACTTTTAGTCCTTCGTGTGCGTTATTCGATACAATTTATAAGAGATCTATATCGACGGACAAAAAAGTACCCGGGGGATAGTACCTCGTCTGCGCAGGCCTTTAAGCTAAAGTATTATTGCCAAAACGCGGTCGCTTTTAGCGGAAACACTATTGGCCATTCTGTAGAATCTAAAAATACTTACTGTACGAATAATATAGTTTCTGGTTTTTATTACTGCTGCAGTGTCAGACAGCAAAAACGGATTATTAAAGATATTAATTTTTTCATTGGTGACTAGTTAGCCAGTAATAGGTTTTTTTATGCGTAGTATTTAGCTATGTCTGGTGTTACTTTGAATGACAGGATACACAATAGTTTGATTAGAGAACGTTGTGGACTGAAAGAGGATTGTAGTGACTAGAATTGAGAAAGGAATGTTGCGTTGGTTTGGACATGTGAAGAAGATGAAGGAAGAAAGATTGACGAAGCAAATATACCGAGCGAAAGGGTGAAAGGGCCGGTAAGGGACGACCCAGACGGACATACTTCGACCAAATAGCAAAGGGCAAGATAAAAAGCACTCGAAACCGGCGTGCGTGCATGCAACGACTAATGTTGAGGAAGCGAAAGTGATCTGTCAGGATCGTAGCAAGTGGCAGTCCCTGGTCTCTGGCTACCCCTCTGGGATACAGGCGTGAGTTTATGTACGTATGTATCTAGCTCTTTAGTCATGTCACACATTTAATTTATTTCTAAAATGCGCAATTCCTGGGACACATCAAATTAGAGTTTGTATTTGGCAACCACTGTAGTTCTATGAGTATTTTCTCTGATTTTTATTTTTCGAAATATCAGGGCTACGTAATTTTGTTAAATTCGCGCTTTACGTGCTCTATCAATGTCGCAGCCTTCAATAACTCATTGTCTTACGTAGAAGAATGACCATTATATCTAACACATATTTTTAAGCATTATCTCTCAAACGGTGCGACTCCAAAGCAGAAAACCCGTAAAATCATTAAATTACTCATTTTAAATGTAAAATTTAAAAAAAATCCAGACGTTTTAGAACAACCGTTATTGTAAATGACAAACTCTTAACAGTTTCCGAAATTGCGCATTAAAAATATGCCTGTAGTAGGTATAATCAGTTTATTTAAATATGTATACTCTGTGGTTTAAATACTGGCTTATATACGAACCTATGCAGGGCCGAGAGCGTGCAGTTGGGTTTGCGACGATAACAAATGATAAAATATTAAATAAAGACAAATTGCGAATGGGACAATGTTCGCCTAAATCACAAAATGATGTTTTCAGTTGAAACTATATTTACAATCTGTCTGGCACAAAAAGGAACAAACTGAATAAAACAAAAACTCAAATTCAAAAACATGAAATAAAACCTCTGTGGAGAGCCTCCACAGTACTCCCCCTCTAATAAATGGAAAGAAAAAAATACTTAAATCTTTTTATTATTTCCTTCAAGCACGACGGATTGAAGAGCTTCTGAAGTACTGGTGCTCCACCCGCTTTCAGGAGCTCTTATGATTCCGTCCTCTCCTGGTGCCTTGTTATTCTTGAGCTGTTTCAGGGCCATCCTAATCTCATACAGGCTGATGTCCGGGATATCTTCGGTATAATGTAGGGTCAGTTTGGCTCTCGGATCAAACTGCTAACAGGTTTTGCGACTGAGGTGTATAGCTGTCCGTAGAAACTCTCAATCTCCCTCAACACCTCTGATTTGTTCGACGCTATACTACCATCCTCTCTCTTCAGCTTCGTCAGCTGGCTTTGCCCAATAGACAAGTCTTTTGCGAACACTTTGGAGCCCTTGTTCCGCTCTATAGTCTCTTTAATATGTTCGGTATTAAAGGACCGAATATCGTGCCGTATAGACTTTGAGATGTGTCTATTGAGCTGCCTATATGACTCAGCATCCTCGGTGGACTGCAGTTGCAACGCGCGACGTCAATATCAAGGCCGAGTAAGTACATCACGCACCTTCGATTTGCCGACGATATAGTAGTCATGGCAGAAACGATGCAAAAACCTCGGCATAATGGTCGAAGACCTCAGTCGAGTTTCCCAACGTGTGGGCCTTAAAATGAACATGGACAAAACGAAGGTCATGTCGAATGCACGTGTTGTGCCCACCCCAATAACATTGGGGAACTCGACTCTCGGAGTTGTAGACGAATACTTCTACTTAGGACAAACAGCAGTCCAACTAGGCCGGTCCAACTTCGTGAAAGAGGTCAATCGTCGAATCCAACTCGGCTGGGCAGCATTCGGGAAACTTAGAAGTCTTTTCGTCTAACATACCTCAATCGCTCAAGACAAAATTATACAACCAGTGTGTGTTACCAGTGATGACTTATGGCACTGAAACGTGGTCTCTCACTATGGGCCTCATAAGAAGGCTCAAGGTCACGCACGCTCGGAATTTCTCTACGAGATCGAATCAGAAATGATGAGATCCGTAGACGAACGAAAGTCGTCAACATAGCCCAGCGGATTAGTAAGTTGAAGTGGCAGTGGGCGGGGCACATATCACGCAGAACTGTTCTCGAATGGAGACCACATATCGGCAAGCGCAGCATAGGACGACCAGCCACAAGATGAACAGATGACCTCATCCATGTGGCAGGAAGGCGCTGGATGCAGGCCGCTTCCAACCGGTCTTTTTGGAAATCCATGTAGGGCCTATGTCCAGCAGTGGACTTCTTGTGGCTGAATGATGATGATGATGTTTTCAGTTGAAACTATATTTACAATCTGTCTGTCACACAAAAAGGAAAAAACTGAATAAAACAAAAACTCAAATTCAAAAACATAAAATAAAATAAAACCTCTGTGGAGAGCCTCCACAGTAGTCCCCCTCTAATAAATGGAAAGAAAAAAAAACTTAAATATTTTTATTATTTTATTCGTAATATATGACATAACTTTACTACTGGGGTGTAATGTGATTTATTTATGTTGTGTAAGCGACATAAAAGTCGCTGGAGCTAAGGTTATTGAGAGCGAAATACTTGTACTTACAGCTTCGCTAAAAAAAAGTAGAAAGACTGTAATTGATATTTTATTATCAACCTTTACATTATAGGTTGTAAAGGGACCGAATCGACTAAGCGCGACGTGATGCAGCGGTCGCGCAACACTTTGTAGTGTGAACGGGCACATTGGCACCCACAGTAGCCACTTAGTCTATGGTCCCATCCAATTTCGATTTGTACTCTGTGCCACACTGTAGTAGGATAGGATAGTGAATGGTCCGTCCGACCAACTGACCAATCAACAAACCATAGAGAAAACGAACGGCTTCTCTGTGGGCTTCGGAGGTTATGTTTACTGCATATTTTGTCGAGTCAGATATCTAATTTTAGTGAAAAACTTGTGAAATACTTGCAAGCTCGTTGCTTTTAAACTTTTAAAATGTTATTAACATTAAAAACTTTGCAACAACAAACATTTCAAGTTGAAATTAATCCAGAAGAAACTGTCAAAGCGCTCAAGCTCAAAATTGAAGTCGAAAAAGGTAAAGAATATGCCACTGAAAATCAGAAGCTTATCTACGCGGGGAAGATACTTATCGATGACAATAAAATCAGCACCTACAATATTGATGAGAAGAAATTCATTGTTATTATGGTGACAAAACCAAAAGTGTCTGAGGGCACGGCGGCGGCGTCGGCGTCAGTTCCCGAAGGAGGTGAAAGCGCATCCACTGAGAGCGGCGACGGGAAGGACAAGAAGGCTTCCGAGCCGCCAGCCGCGGCCGCCGCGCCCGAGCCGGAGCGCGCCTCCGAGCCTGCGGCCCCGGTCGCAGCCAACGATCCTGACTTCGAGGCGACGGTTGTCAGCATCATGGACATGGGCTACAGTCGACTGCAAGTCGAACAAGCTCTGCGCGCATCCTTTAACAATCGTGAGAGAGCTGTGGAATATTTAATAACTGGGATACCGGATGAACTTCTTCAGGAACAGGAAGTAGAGGAGGGGTCTGATGATGACCCTTTGGCTTTCCTCCGTGACCAACCACAATTCCAACAAATGCGTTCAGTTATTCAACAGAACCCTAACTTGTTGAATGCTGTTTTGCAACAAATTGGTCAAACTAATCCAGCTCTGCTGCAGGCTATAAGTCAACATCAGCAAGCTTTTGTTAGAATGTTGAATGAACCGGTGAACCCAACGCCTGGTGGGGGGGCGGCAGCAGAAGAGAGTGCCGTGGAGGTTCCAGCCGCGCAGCAGCCGCAGAATGTTATCCAAGTCTCACCGCAAGACAAAGAAGCCATTGAGAGGTTAAAAGCTTTGGGATTCCCTGAACATATGGTGATACAAGCATATTTTGCTTGTGAAAAAAATGAAAATCTGGCAGCAAACTTTTTGTTGTCACAAAATTTTGATGATTGAAGATTATTTTCATTTACAGCTCTGTTGAAATGTAAAGGCATATAAAAATATTATATGTGCTAATTTGGCAATAGAAAAATAGTTCACTGCTCATAATTATAATTACATTTGTATTTTTTAACATTCATAGTTGCTGTCATAAATTTCTAATAAATTCCATATTGTTAAAACCACGTTTTTCACTTGTAACGCTTGCTATTTAAAAACAGGTTAACACAACAGCGTCATTTGTTAATTTGTGGCTTATTACCTCCTTAACATTGTTAGGGTTTAATATTTGTTTTGGGTAAATTAATGGGAATCTATCATGCTATCAGGAGAAATAAGCACAATATTTTGTATGAGTTCATTCTTATAAAATAAAAAGTAATTAAGAATAAATAATTGCAATTTGTTATTACCCCTGACATAAATGAGTGTGTATTGTATAGGCACCCAATTTGTATACACATTGTTTACATATCTGGAAGGGTGGGCTCTTGAAAAGTTATGGTCTACCATACCAATCCTGATGCATTCATGTACCCAATAAATATTCTGGGGTTAGGCATGGCCCATCCCTGTTACATAAAACTACAATGCATAGTTTATTATGACAATTCGATGTACCTACATTGCGAAATCATCCTACTGGTTAATCAGTCGATGGATCGACTTTGCAATGTAAATGGAATAGTCCTAGTAAACCATGAATTAGTTTTATGAAACAGGCCCCAGCCTGCGTAGTACGATAACGCTAGTCGCACGTTTCCAACTTTAAAAGTCGCGACTTTCCAGTACATTGTCAAACTCTGACATTTTAGCGCCACAAAAGGCGTGACCCATGCTGGCTTCCCCTTATCTACAGACATGGTTTTCAGCCGAAAGACTAGTAGTGAAATCGCACTGTTTTCTAATGATAATGATCAGTCAGTAATGAGGATAAATAACTTCCACCCAAAGATCACTTGTCTATGGTAACCCGACAAGGAATCACGTGAAGGACATCACTAACATGGAAATACCCCCCCTTGGGAATCGAACCCGACCCGCTTTATAATATTAGCGAATATCACTGCACTCAACCATGTTGGGGAAGGTGTATTAGTCAAATAGATACGAGTGATTACATCAAACAATAAATTTTATTAATAGTTATAAATAGCATTAAGTTAAACATAAAAAGCTCTATCAGTATAAACTTTATTCCTTCTAATTAAAGGCACTTCCCACAAAGTCAATTGTGTAACTTGCCATGGCTGATTTGTGATCTATGAGATTTACTCCAATTTTTATTTTGTGAAAATTTATTTATAATTGTACACATAAGAATGATAATTTTTTCTCAGACAATTTATGTAATTAAAATTAGGAGGGTCTTTGAGTGTCCTTATAATCTATTTTTTTGATGATACGTGATACGTAGAATTGCACCAATTAACAAAAAAAAATTGATTAACAAAAAGCAATAACATTCGTCAGCCATGACAGTTCAAATTACAAGATTTGAATTCTATTTTATAGTCAACTAAAATTACCCTTTCACAAAAAAATATATTACTTCATGTAATGTTAGAAAAGAATGGTATGAAACTTCAAAGAAAGACCTTAAATTAGGCTTCACCTGAGAGAACGAAAAAACTTAATATTAGTAACAAAACATCCCCATCCTTTCAAGGCGTTAACTGGGGCACCAACAGGTTTAGGAAATATAAGTTTTTTTTTTATTAGACATTACCAATTCTGCCTTCATTGGAAAAATATGGCAGATTTAAACTTGTGCAATGAGAAAACGAGAGTTTATAAATCGTCCATTTCTAATATCTGTTATGCCTCCTCCAATAACTAGACAAAATTCGGAGACTTGCATTCAGATGAATTGACTAGAAGTCTGACGCATTGAGATTGAATACTTACAATCGGCAACTGATTAATAATTAACAGCAACCCTGCTTCCACTGGCCACCTTGTCATTTTATGTCTGTATGTTCAATCTAAAAATATCGTCATTTGAATCGTCAGTCGGTGCAAACTTTTAAAATATATAATACTAATCTGATATGAATGGTGGAACTTTTAAAAATTACTGCAGAAAGAATGGAATTTATGTAAACAATATTATTACGGAAATGCGAGATAAACCATTCCTCCCTTAAATCCTCTTAAACTTGTATATACAAATGAATTAAAACTTGTTTTTACATAGTTTACATTTTAAAAAATCTATACATAATATACACTTCTATTCCATGGTGAAGCAAGGTGAAACCATACATATAATATCTGTATGTACACTGCAATATCCGTATTGCACGAAAACTAAACATATAACTTTGGCTTATCCATTATTAACACCCTGTGTGGTGTTAAAACACTATTTAACATCAACTTATGGTAATTTTACCATCACAAGATAGATAAAACTATCTGCAACATCGTTATTTTATAATATCTACACAAAGAGCAAGATTTTAGAAAATATCTATAACAGCACAAGAGAAGAAGAAAAATAAACTTAAAACCATAGTAATCCATATTGATCTATTCTTATATTTAGCAACAGAAACACGTACAACACTTGTGACCCTTATGTTCTGCGCCATAAAGAGCACAGGTGTTGGCTTACTGATACTGTGATCAGTTATTCCTAAAATGTAAACATAATTATATGGTGTTGCAACCTATGGCAGACTGTACTAACAGTCAATAGATGTATCGGTAACACTGAGCTTTATAAAATTGGCTTACTTCTAACCAACCGAAACAAACAGGCCATGTTCACATGTTAATGTTCCTAAATATTCATAAAAGAAATTATAACGTAATCTTCAGTTTAAAAATAATGTAGTATACCATCAAATGAACTTGGAGATATTTTCAAAAAGACACCATAACTACATCGACACAACAATTAAGTTCGACGAGATTGTTGACAAAACTGTAAACTCATTTCATGTGACAAAAATAGTGAAGTACAGGTAGCTAGTAGTTCAAAACAAAATGATAACAGGATATTGAATGAACATAATGTTAATTCTAACAATACTTCGAAATATCGATGGACAATGAATGTTTATTAACATTCGTACAAGATTCCAAATAGACGCGCGGGGTCGCCTGGGCAGGCGGACGGGGCCCAGCAGCCCACACGCTGCCCAGTAGCCCACCGCGAGCCCAGCGGCCGCCGCTGGGCTGAAACACTTCACCGGCAGGGTCGTGGCGCACCCGGTTAGCCGGCTGGGCCTCATTCTATTTTTTGTTGACAGTACAGCTCCTTTAAAGCTTTCAGTTCATCTATTAGTGCTTTGTTTTGGTTTTCGAGGACAGCCACTCTGTTCTCGAGGCATTTGATGTATTCTTTCTTCTTGCGGCGACACTCCCTCGCCGCTTCTCGGTTCTTCAGCAGTCGTAATTCACGTTTTCTCGTTTGATCTTCAAGCATTGGACCTAAAAACATGGAGTTCTGTTATTTTAAGCAAAAGCCATTGCTCGGAGCACAACAACCTGAACCTTAACACACATACTCATAACAGTACGTGTGTGTTAAAAATACATCATATTTAAGGGGCTCCCTCATATTTCCTAACCATGAAGGGTTTTGCCATAATCGCCACGCTTGGCAGGCGGGTTGGCGATCGCAGTATGCGGTTGGAATCTCAGGAAGACGCTGCTGCCCGTCTCCTGGTAATGTATTTCCTTAGTCGCCTTCTACGACATCCACGGAAGGAAATGGAGACCCTCATATAGAACGGCGCATTTCACATTTCCATTTCTAAGCTCCAGTCGCTTAGTATTGGCTGACTTTATATTATAGTACTGTATTAATTTTTAGTATCGTGTGTGTAAAATGTGTTTATTATGTGTAGCGATGGCACATCAATGTTTAAAGCACTTTGCTCAGTTACGTTATGGGCTACTTTGCAACTAAAATAATTTGTATTATAAACATCGATGTGCTCTGAGCGGTGGAGATCGCTAAAACGCTTGTATTCGACAGTGGGTTCGATTGCGGCATCGTTTTTTTAAGTAATGTTTAAAGCACTTTGCTCAGTTACGTTATGGGCTACTTTGCAACTAAAATAATTTGTATTATAAACATCGATGTGCTCTGAGCGGTGGAGATCGCTAAAACGCTTGTATTCGACAGTGGGTTCGATTGCGGCATCGTTTTTTTAAGTAATGTTTAAAGCACTTTGCTCAGTTACGTTATGGGCTACTTTGCAACTAAAATAATTTGTATTATAAACATCGATGTGCTCTGAGCGGTGGACATCGCTAAAACGCTTGTATTCAAGAGAGAGTGGGTTCGATTGCGGAATTGTTTTTTTAAGTATGTGCGTTTGTAGATTTGTAGTTGCAAGAGTGCTTGCTAATAGTATGCGTTCAATAACACGTATTGTGCTATTGTAATAATATAAAAAAACCTTTAAAATTATTTCTTCAGTATGTATCACATTATTAAATCATCAATTAAGCAGAAGTTTAAAATTCCCGATTTCTTAATACCTTCGGTAAAGTTTTATATAAAAAGTGAATATTAAACTTTCGCTTATAGGAACTGATCTAGCATCGTACAAAGAAACGGTCTGCAAGTTCTGCCTTACTTTAATTATTTATTTAAACTAGGTATATGCTGTCAACAAAACAACAATACACTAATCTAATAAACCCTACGAATAAAAAAACCATAGAAGTATTTCTTCCAAAAAATTCACTCTCAAAAGCGGCCCCTGTCCTCTCGATTAGTCTGTACCAATCAAATGAGCAGAGAAAATCACTCTGTGGGCCATGCGTGACGACGTGAACGTTGATTGGGAGATAGAAAATGACAGCGTAACAGCGTAAATATATAAGCAGCCTATATACGTCCCACTGTAGGGCACAGGCTTTCTCTCCGAGAGGGAGTTTATACAAGAACGTCAAACTATTAACTTCATGATGTATAACCCGTCGAAATATCAAGGTACCTCGCAAGATGGCAGTCTGACGGGGACAGGTGCATATATATTTTGTCGGGTAATACTTAACTCGCTCCGATTGGTAACCTAATTGACAAGCCCTGCCCGCCTTACCGCAATTGAACGTGGGGTCATTTTTTTAGCGCTAGTTAGACATCTGTTTTTAACTATGAGTCAAAAAACCGCGTACACTAATAAAACTGGTGCGTCGGTGCTTACCGGGCATGTAAAACTGTCCATTCTGCTTATAGGAATTGGCTAAGCATCAAATAAAGAAACGGTTTTAAGGTTTTGCCATATTTGCACAACACGTTGTTTCCCCTCATAAAACTGGTGCGTCGGTGCTTACCGGGCACGTAGAACTGTCCGTCTTGCGTGGGCGCATACTGCACGATGGCGCCTCCGCCGCCCGAGACCGCCAACGTGTGCAGTCCGCCCTCGGTCTGCAGCGTGCCCGCTGGAATCACTGAGCAAAACCACTCACATTAACAACTTTACTACTTGTATTAATTTACAACATGAGATGCGAGATGCGATGCGATGCGACAGGGTGTAAAAAAATCTCCGTATACATCGGAAACTACAATTTTAAACTAGAAAATATCGTTACATACTTTTGTTAAATCTTGTACAGGGTGTTACAGTCCCCATATCCGTCAATACGAATAAATTTTACCATGGGAAAACTTGAAAATCGCAAAAAACTGTAAAAATCTATTTTTACACAAGTGAATTTATTTCACGATTTCCAAGTTTTCCCCATAGCAAAAGTCCATACGCAACGCATCTACTCTCTCTCCAACATATTATTAACTACAATGAACAACGTTAAGGGGCTCCAGGAAGTAACACTAGCGCCACCGAGGAAAAAAAAAACATATTTTTTTACAGATCGAATTTGCAAAAGTGTCTGTACAATCTCTCAATAATGTTAATAGTGATTTTTGGTAAATATGATGTATTTTTACATCTATCAAATATGATGTATTTTGGTGGCGCTAGTTGGCCTACTGGATCCCCTTAAACCCTCCGAGACCGCTCGATTGATGGCATGTTAGCCCATTGAGTGGACGCAGCATGCCAGCTGTCTAAGAGTGTGCTTGAAGCGTTACAGCGGACAGTTAATCAACTTTTTAGTTACGTTATGTAACTGAATGGCATGTGATATCAACTGTATATGAAAATAAAGATCTCGGGCCGAAAGGTCGCAGCTTCGAATCCTGCTTCAGCCTGAGATTTTGCTTTTCATGTAAAAATTGAATTAGCTGAGCCCAAAGTCTGGCCCTAGATTCTGTTAGTACATAAGTGCATGAAACCATTGTCAACCCACTGTCTTTAACGGAGGTTTTTATTCATTTGACGCATGAAGCTCTTCGGCACATATGTCAGGTGGCATTACTGTATTAAAAATATATGTTAATGTCGGTGGCTTTCCATTGGGTTTGTAAACTGTTGTCTCAACAGAAGAAACCCTAGGTTATGTAACGGGCGACTACTGACATGGAATTACTTAATGCACTGATCCCCAACTTTCTCTTCTACTTAAAGTATGGAGGTCAGTAGCTGAATGGCACAACCTGTAAATAAAATATCATGAACTGAGATTACTGAATGCGGAACCTACAAGAAATACGGTGTTATTTATGGACACACGATTCCACAAAAATACTTCTCAATTGCAGTTTAAATAGTCTGTGGTAGTCTTTCCCTTTACCACAGACTATTTAAACTGCACTTGAGGACTGTTTTAAGGAATAGTATTTTTATAAATAAGACTGCTAGTATTAATGAATAGCTCTCTCTGAGAGAAGGCCTACAGTGGGACGTATATAGGCTGCTTATGATGATGATTAATGAATAGCTATAGCATTTGACCCTGCACCTTTAATAACAGTTGCCAGTAATAATTATGTATTAAAAATAATAAAATAATTCTCGTACAGTTCTATTCTACAAGGCGAACAGGCTCATTGAATCACCAACTGGTAAACAATAAATTCTGCCTATCTATACCTACAGCTGTTACGGACCTTGGGAGTGGGGTTCAACAGATGGTAAGATAGTTTGCAATGCTGCTAGGCGATAGCCTCAATAAAGGATGTATTAAGACCGTTTTTTCAAATTTTTGGGTTGGGGACACCCATACGAAATAGCGGAAAAACTATCATCTGTTTCCCAGCTGACTGCTGCCGTAGTAGGTATTGAACATAAATATGGAACAGCTGGCCTTTTCCCCGTTCTTGATTATAAAGCCTCGCACTAAAATTGTCTAAGAAGCAACTTGCTTATAAATCCAAAAATGTTTCAAATTTAAAACACCTAAAACCGTAAATGCAATATTCCTACATAGCAGAATGTCTAAATCTAACAAAACGTAAGACTCTAATTGTTTCTGTTATCGATAAAAAATAATTAAAAATATTTTATTAAAAGTAGGTACCCGAAACCGGCGCGCGCCCATACAACGACTAATGAATGTTGACGAAGCCAAGGAGGTCTGTCAGCTTCGTGGCAAGTGGCAGACCCTGGTCGTCCAGGATACAGGCGCAAGTTTATGTAATGTACTATGTTAAGATTTCATTGTTAATGGAGAACTTGCTCCAAACTTGTATTAGAAAGACATTGTTTTTTTATCCTGGGAAACAGAAAAACTCGAAAAAAATAACACTATAAAATTTTGTTTTCGGGGTTTTATGATCTTGAATAATGATTCTCTGAAGTTAGATAGATAGATAGAGAACACTTAATTGCACAACCAGGTGAAAGACATTACAAATAGTTTCTTATATCTAAGTAGTCGTAAGTTACTCTAATGATAAAAAAAAACTTGTTAATAAGGCCGCCAATTATACCGTACAATTATATTATTGTTTTAATTTCTCATATTTAATTCCTCGTGTACATACAATAAAAAATAATCTATCTATCTATTAGATTTTTAATTCTGAACGTTGTCGGTGTAGGTAGAAACAAAGAAACATTATTTTACGAGGTAACTCCAAAATAGCATTTGTGAGCAGTCGGTTAACTTAGAAAACAGTCCATTATCAGTCGCGAACGCGATGAGTCAACTTCGCGATCGGTCAACTTTGCTATCGGTCAACAAGAAATAAAGTGCCATTGGTAATAAGAAATGTCTTTAACTAATTCATTTGACGAATTTATATCTACCTATACACGTAAAATACAGCTGAACAGCGTTTAAAAGTCTGTACATTGGGAATTTTGAGCGGAAAGGAGAGCTTTACTAGAAGATACTGAAGAGTTCCGCTGTACACATCATCAGACTCTCCTCAGTAAGCTCAATGGGAAACTTACGTCAAACCTAAATTGCAGTGCTAATGCTTTTACACTACAGAAGACATAGAAAAACTCGGCAGAAATTAAAACCAGAAAAATATTTTTTTCGGGTTTCTCGGGTTACCAAAAAATGCGCAAAATCAAGTTACTCGAATAATAAAAAACTTATTAGTTTTTTCACTAAATTCTTTAAAATCCATAGTTTTTTAATCAGGGTGAAGGTGCATTTAAAAAACATTATTTTACGAGATAACTCAAATATTGATAAACGCTACGTACATCTAGGCGTCACGTGCAAGGTGTGACGTCATAGTTTCAGCACGTTTTGTATGGCGCGTTTTTGTACCACGTTATGAGTTTTCGAAGGGTTATACCATGAAAAGTATTAGACGTAGAGAAAAAAATACCACGTTTATTTATCTTTAGGCCATCCTCTTCGATTATATGAAAACATTTTTTGTGCAAGTTCTCCATTTATTCGACAAGCCATAATGAGCCCAAACTCGATGGGTTTACAAGGTAAACATAACCGTGAAACCCTTGAAGGTTCTATGGGGAGTGCTACGATGCGTTTGATTGCAATGTGGACCTTTTACAGAGATAGATAGAGAACACTTTATTGTACATAAAAAAGGGAATTGCACAGATATTTTCTTATCCTAAGAGTTCAGACGGCGGTCTTATCACTAAAAGTGATCTCTTCCAGACAACCTTTGGATGGACTGTACCAACACATTGCAGAAGGTAGTAGATTCAGAAACAAAGAAAAATAACAATTTCAGAGGTATATGAATTGCGAGAGTCGTTGTGCTGGATGTTGGAGTAGGAACCGGACCCTTTTGAAACTCCTCTTCGAAGACCACCATCCGGCTATTGAATAACACCATCATGTCTTCCAGAGGCTCCTTTATTGACTCCATAGTGCCGATAAGTTTTGTGTAGGTTCAGTGAAAATTACCACTGCCAAGAAAGTGGCCCTCTCTGGATACAAGGAATTGCTGGCAGGTCTACTGGTAGTAAAGTTATTAAAGCATGTGATTAACAGTTAATTTCACTTTTATTATATTTAAAACCGAATTATACTAGGTGAAAATTTTTAAATGCTGTTTACATTTTGACATCTACCGCCCAGAAAAAGCTTCGCAAATGGTTAACATAGTTGACCATTTGCGAAGTGGACCTTTTGCTAAATGGACCATTTGCGAATTGGACCTTTTTGCGAAATTGACCATTTGCGAAGTTTATCTTTTACGAAGTGGACGTACGAGCCCCTACAAGACATTTGAGCGGACTTTTTACTAAGTTGACCGACTGCACACAAATGAAAAATAGTTAATCGATTAATCAACAGTAAGGCGGTAAGTGCACATTGTCGCGTTTGAAGTTTGTTGTCGCGTTTGAAGTTTGTTGACGCGTTTGAAGTTTGAGCCCGATTTGTATGGCACGTTTTTGTAGCACGTGACTAGAGTTACTTTTTGACAGGTTATAATTATAAAAAGTATTCGTCGTAGAGAAAAAATTAATAAACACGATTAATTATCTGCTAACATGGCCTCTCTAATGAGAATGAATTAAATTATTCATTACAATGAATTTGTTGTCCATTATTCTCTTTACAACTAATCGAAATCTTTCCACAACTTTCTACATCCAATAACCTTTCTACCTTTAAACGAGCAATTCTTGTATATAATATAATCTGAATCTCGGAAACGGCTCCAAAGATTTTCATGAAATTTAGTATGCAGAGGGTCGATCAGAATCGATTATAAATCGATCTAGCTAGGTTTCATTTGTAGAAAACGTCGTTTTATCCGTGTTTTTAGGCAACGAAAAACTGCTAAAAATATCATTAGAATACGGAGGTAAATTTCGCCAACATTTAGTTGTAATAGCTCGGAAATCGAGCGGTCCCGAAACCAGAAGACGCCGATGCGAGCCTGTCTCCACTCAGATTATATTTTCCTTTTTTCCCCCTTTTTTCATCGTATCTAAGTATAATTTCCAAAAAACACGATTAACAAAAAAATAATACCGAGCACAGCTCGGTCATCCAGGAACTTATTATAAAACAAGCATATGAAGTAGACAAATATAATATGCGCCTAAGCTAACGCCTGCACGTATTGTATTTTGTATTTAAATATTTTATTAAAGAAAGAAAATTACAAATAGGTTGAAAGATTTGCCAAACTGCGCAGCAAACGTGAAACGCTAATAATGTCAACACTATACTTCTTAATTATTTTTTTATCGTAATGCATTATTGAACAAGACCGTAAGCACTACACTATTAAGTTGATAACAGCAAAACCTGGTTGGACACTTCCACCAAAAATTCAATTGATTTTATTTTTTATTATAAATTTTTAATAATAATAATAAATTATTTATTTCCAGAACAAGTCCAATTAATAATAAAATTAAAATCTATTTAGTAACTACAATTAAAAATAAATTGAATTAATAATTAAATGTCGGGACTAACATGAAATTTAAATTACATTATTATTGAATTTGAAATGGTTCGGAGTTAGGCTCCCACTCTCTCTCTGAGAGAAGGCCTGTGCCCTACAGTAGAACGTATATAGGCTACTTATGCTAAGCTCCCACATTCCCATATTAATAAAGTTAATATAGTCAATTATAGTAAATTTTCTACCTACGCTTTTCTACGACAAAATAGTTTCTAGTTTTAGGAATTTTGTCATCGCAGACAATTTCAATTATAAGCGTTCTGATCAAGTTTTTTTCAGGATTTCGAAGTTATTCCCATAGTAAATATTGTTCACAAATGACTAGTAGAGTCCCACTTTTCGGAAAGGTAAGGGGGCAGGGGCGCCGGAAGTGGGATGAAGTGGGGTGGGGTCAAATTTTAAGCACGTAGGTACGGGTCCCTTGCGCCCGCGAAGTGGGCCGCCACAATTTTATTTCTGTTTTGGATAATCCCCCTTAATATTTTCTAATTCTAGTTAATGATAATTCTAGCTAATTTTGTATATTATTCAATAACAATAACGCCGTGGGGTGCCGGCTTTAGAATAGTACCCTCCCATCTCTTCCCGCGGGTGCCGTAAAAACCGGCTAAGGGACACATTACCAGAAGGTGGGCAGCAGCGCCTTCTGCGAAAATACGATATACTGCGCTCGCCAACCCGCATGCCAAGCGTGGCGAGTAAGGCAAATACCCTCATGGCAGTACACCAAAAAACCAGGCCCCCAGTCCCCGGCGGCTCCGCTATTCCTGGCTACGGTAGTGGCCACGGTAACGGCGGAGCAAGGGGTGCTAAGAATCTCCGGCAGAGATCTGGCTACCACCCCCAAAAACGAAACGACTGGCCCTGGTAACACACAACATTCGCACATTGAGGACAGACGAAAAGCTAATTGAGCTGGAAGAAGAAATGGGTAGGTTGCACTGGGATATCCTAGGGTTATCTGAAGTCCGTCGAGAGGGCGAGGACACGATAACCCTGAAATCCGGTAACCTGCTCTACTACCGGGAGGGCGAGCAACAGTCCCAGGGTGGTGTCGGGTTTCTCGTCCACAAGTCCCTCGTAAATAACATTTTGGCCATCAACAGTGTGTCGAGCAGAGTGGTGTACCTAATACTCAGAATATCTAAGAGATATTCGCTGAAGGTCATTCAGGTATACGCACCGACCTCGTCACACTCCGATGAGGAGGTAGAGGCGATGTATGAGGACATTAGTAGGGCCATACATACCTCGGAGACCTATTTTAATGTGGCTATGGGGGACTTCAATGCGAAGCTGGGCACAAGAAGCGAGGGTGAGATGAGAGTGGGGCAATTTGGTTATGGGCAACGGAACCCGAGAGGACAAAGGTTGGCAGACTTCCTGGAGAAAGAGGGACTCTTTATGATGAACTCTTTCTTTCAGAAGCCACCTCACAGGAAATGGACCTGGTTGAGTCCCGGTGGTTCCACGAGAAACGAGATAGACTTCATCCTGACCTCCAAGAGACAAATATTCAATGACGTCTCTGTGATCAACATGGTGAAAACCGGAAGCGATCACCGAATAGTAAGAGGCACATTGAATATCAATGTCAAACTTGAGAGGTTTCGTCTCATGAAGTCCACGCTCCGACCTACTCGTGCCCATATCCAGAACCCCAAGAACTTTCAACTCGAATTGTCAAATCGCTTTGAGTACCTGGAGAGCGCCGCATCGGTGGTAGAGATCAATAACAAGTTTGTAGAAACTGTCCGTACAGTGGGCTCGAGGTTCTATAGACCCAACCGTACGATTAGACCACAAAAGCTCTCAAACTATACTCTCGACCTCATGGCTAAACGTCGCGCGTTGCAACTGCAGTCCTCCGAGGATGCTAAGTCATATAGGCAGCTCAATAGACATATCTCAAAGTCTATGCGGCACGATATTCGGTCCTTTAATACCGAACGTATTAAAGAGACTATAGAGCGGAACAAGGGCTCCAAAGTGTTCGCAAAAGACTTGTCTATTGTGCAAAGCCAGCTGACGAAGCTGAAGAGAGAGGACGGCAGTATAGCGTCGACCAAATCAGAGGTGCTGAGGGAGATTGAGAGTTTCTACGGACAGCTATACACCTCAGTCGCAAAACCTGTTAGCAGTTTGAACAAAGATCCGAGAGCCAAACTGACCCGACATTATACCGAAGACATCCCGGACATCAGCCTGTACGAGATTAGGATGGCCCTGAAACAGCTCAAGAATAACAAGGCACCAGAAGAGGACGGAATCACATCAGAGCTCCTGAAAGCGGGTGGAACATCAGTACTTAAAGTCCTTCAGAAGCTCTTCAATTCCGTCGTGCTCGAAGGAAAAACGCCAGAAGCATGGAACAGAAGCGTGGTGACGCTGTTCTTCAAGAAAGGGGATAACTCTCTATTGAAGAACTACCGACCCATCTCGCTTCTGAGCCATGTTTATAAGCTGTTTTCGAGGGTCCTCACGAATCGTCTCGAACGCAGGTTTGATGACTTCCAGCCTCCCGAACAAGCCGGTTTCCGAAAGGGCTTTAGTACCATAGACCACATCCACACGCTGCGGCAAATTATACAGAAGACTGAGGAGTATAATTTGCCATTCTGCTTAGCGTTTGTGGACTATGAGAAAGCCTTCGATTCGATCGAGACATGGGCAGTGCTCGAGTCTCTCCAGCGTTGCCGTATTGACTATCGGTATATCGAGGTGCTGAAGTGCTTGTACAACAGCGCCACCATGTCGGTCCGAGTACAGGAGCAGAATTCGGAGGCAATTCCATTGAGAAGAGGCGTGAGACAGGGAGACGTTATCTCTCCGAAACTGTTCACGAACGCACTGGAAGATGCCTTCAAGCTTCTGGAATGGCAGGGACGCGGCATAAATATCAATGGCGAGTACATCACGCACCTTCGATTTGCCGACGATATAGTAGTCATGGCAGAAACGATGGAAGACCTCGGCATAATGCTCGAAGACCTCAGTCGAGTTTCCCAACGTGTGGGCCTTAAAAGGAACATGGACAAAACGAAGGTCATGTCGAACGCCCGTGTTGTGCCTACCCCAATAACATTGGGGAACACGACTCTCGAAGTTGCAGACGAATACGTCTACTTAGGACAAACAGTCCAACTAGGCCGGTCCAACTTCGTGAAAGAGGTCAATCGTCGAATCCAACTCGGCTGGGCAGCATTCGGTTAACTTAGAAAAGTCTTTTCGTCTAATATACCTCAATCGCTCAAGACAAAATTATACAACCAGTGTGTGTTACCAGTGATGACTTATGGCACTGAAACGTGGTCTCTCACTATGGGCCTCATAAGAAGGCTCAAGGTCACGCAACGAGCTATGGAAAGGGCTATGCTTGGAATTTCTCTACGAGATCGAATCAGAAATGATGAGATCCGTAGACGAACGAAAGTCGTCGACATAGCCCAGCGGATTAGTAAGTTGAAGTGGCAGTGGGCGGGGCACATAGCACGCAGAACTGATGGCCGATGGGGCCGATAAGTTCTCGAATGGAGACCACATATCGGCAAGCGCAGCGTAGGAAGACCAGCCACAAGATGGACAGATGACCTCATCCAAGTGGCAGCAAGGCGCTGGATGCAGGCCGTTTCCAACCGGTCTTTTTGGAAATCCATGGAGGAGACCTATGTCCAGCAGTGGACTTCTTGTGGTTGAATGATGATGATGATTCAATAACATTAATAGTTATTGTATTTTTTTCATACAATATGACAAATTATTAAAAACACTTGTCTGACATTTCTTTGTACCTTATCTCCTTCAATTATTGGTGTGCAATAAAGAGTTATCGATCTATATCTATCTCCAGTATTGTGCATACCCCACCCGCAAAAGCCTACATCTCTGTCACACACACACACTTAATGAAAATAACTTTCGTCTAACTTAGAAAGCCTTTCGCAGTGCTTCTTGGACGAACTCGAGCCCTTTTTGTACTCCCCCCTCCCTCAGCGAAACCTACTTCCGGCGCCCCTGGTAAGGGGATTAATAAATACGGTTTGATAGCACCATATCCAGCAGCCGAAACATAACAACTAGCGAGTCACTTAGTCACGCGGCGTAATGCAAAAAAACCGGCCAAGTGCGACTTGGACTCGCGCATGAAGGGTTCGACAAAATATCAAATAAGTTACTTTTTAACCGACTTCAAAAGGTTAGGTTATCAATTAGACGCGCATATTTTTTTTTTTGCTATGTTCCTCCATAACTTCGTCAAATCTTAACCGATTTCGACAATTTTTTTTTGTTCGAACAGATATAACGTCCCATTGGTCCCATTTTAATTTGGTGAAGATCTGATGAAGACTTTCAGAGATGGAGAACGGAACTCTTCAATGGACAGCTGTAAAAAAGCCCTAAAAGGGGCCTATCCTTTAGTAATATCCGTATGTTTATAGCATAAAAGTAGTCCCAAGTTAATTTGGTGATGTTCTGGTGAAGACTTTCGGAGACGGAAATTTAGAACATCACATTTTAGAGCAACGAATTAAGTAGGGTAAATTATGGTTATATGGACTTGTTTATTTGTCTCCCGCTCTAAATTTTAAATAAAAAATAAAAACCGATTTCAAAACACTACAGCACTAGAAATAATTTCTTTTTAGTGCTGTAGTGTTTTGAAGTAGGTTTTTATTTTTTAAAACGGAATTTTGTATGAAAATACTTGCTTATGACGTCACATTTCAGAGCACTCTTTTTATATTTAATCTATTTAAAAATTTTAATAACTAGTAATTGACATTTTCCGAGATATTTGGTAATTTTTGTTTTAATCGAGCATATGAAATAATTTATAATTGATCGTGTCAAATACCGTATTGTAACATGCATGTAACATAATCCATAATTACTTTAGGCGGTTGACGGTTTAACGGTCACCGGTTTGACGGTTAGATGATGTCATCGGGAGCGGGGCGGCCTAGCCTATAAATACGGAGTGCTGTTGGGGTGACGGTCCCCCCCCGATAAACTTTCATCTGATCTGGACCGCCTACTAGAGGCCCAGTCCCAGTCAGACGTAGCCCCCGCTCCCGCCCCCGCCGGTGTCCCCACCTCTCCCTCCTAGCCGCGGTCACGATGTGACGAGCCGTCCCAAGCGAACGCTCCCTTAAGGAGCTCCGCTGCGCGCCCTCCTCGGCTTCGAGGTGGGTCGCTCATGATGTAGGTTTAGGGGTCCTTAGGACCAAACCAGCCCCCAGGTGGTGTTTAGTGGGTAGGCGCACTTCCTGTGAGTCCCACATTGGCAGCACGGCCGGGCCCGTGCTGTTATGCATGAGCATTCACCACCTCCCTCCCCCGTGTCCTCCGGAGGGTGCCCTTTTTAGGGCTAAAAAAAAAAAAAAAAGGGTGACGGTCACTTGTCAGTCGACCATCGGAGCCTGAGGATGCCTCGTGTTAGAGGCGAAACGCGTCGCAGCGCATTTTTTCACACAAGTATTCTTGTCGGTGTGTTTGTTTCTTGCTTCTGCTTGAAAAAGTGGGAGGGAGGGCGGTGCATTAACTAACCGCATGGTGCTTGTGGGATTTTGGCGGAATTTAGCAAAGTAATTTTCACATTTTAATGCTATTATGGATTTCCGCAAAGTAACGCCTGATTCCATACAATAATCCATTTGGTAATAAATATTTTTTACTTTTACTTTACTATTTATTACATTTGAATATTTCAAGCGTCTACCTGTTGCCGTTTTTAATATCGAGCAAAAAACGGCAAAAAAATCACGTTTGTTGTAGGGGCCCCACCATATTAATTTTATTCTGTTTTTAGTACTTGTTGTTATAGCGGCAACAGAAATACATCATCTGTGAAAATTTCAACTGTCTAACTACTCGTATCACGATTCATGAGATACAGCCTGGTGACAGACGGACGGAAAGCGGAGTCTTAGTAATAGGGTACCTTACCTTTTGGGTACGGAACCCTAAAAGACCTTTTCACGTTTCCAAGCGAAATACCATGTCTCAGCCCATTTTTATTTTGTTCTCAGCCGCTCAACGCTAAAACGCGTTATAAACAAAGTCGCACGTTATTAGGCTACGGCTCTTTAACTACTGCATAGAGTTTAACGGTCTTACTTATAGAAAACACGAAAAATACTCTTCAGAAGCAGTTTATATAATCTGTGGTTACTACCTTTCCTTTACCACAGACTATTTAGCCTGTGTCTGAGGAGTGTTTTAAGAAATTATGTTTTCATAAACAGGACTGTAAAATTCCAATTACAGAGCACGTCAGCACAGTATGGAACACCCAGTATAAAATCTTGGCCGTCCGCTGGATTTAACTACCTACACTCGCTCGGAGTAGGCGCGACGGGGTTGACGCGCTTGTGTTTCGAATTCGATACTGCCACATTTAAATATTATCGTCTCATTTACCAGGTATTTCGAGAGTTGTAGGTAGTTATTTATATTATGTGCTTGTTTAGTATGAAGTTTATACGAAATAATACGTCTAGTTTGTACTCACAATGTAACAGAAAGGCGAAGTTTGTAATACATTCTCATGGGAAAAAGAGGATAAAAAAATTAAGTGAAGTACCTTGAAATAAAACTACTCCTATATTGTAAAATAATAAATTTAACGCGGCAGCCATCTTGTGTTACAAAAATACTAAGCTACATGTTAAACCTGTTAAAGTTTTGTTGCAACCCCAAAAACCTTAAAAACGACGGCAGCCATCTTGGATTACGAAATGTATAATATCTTGTATTGTAAATATTGTAATGTAAATGTATAATATCTTGTTGGTGTTGGTCGCGTGTTTGGTCTCTACGGAATCAGTAGAGTTTAAAGATATTCGCCGGCAGCGATTAGATGTGAAAGGCTGATAACAGATATTGTAAAATCGGTAGGTACCTATAGGTACATTTCTGTGTGTTACTAACTACGACTTCTTCTTCATATCACAAAGTACGATCGAAAATGCTGCCATAATTAAAAACTGTAACCCGACTGCGAGAACAACACTAAAAGGTAAGATTTTTTAATAAGGTCGGTTAAAATGTAACCTATGTTACCCAGGCCATAATAACGAATCGACTGACACATACCCAACATAGACTGCTAAAATAATAAACTTTTTTTTTTTGCTTCGCGTAGCTAGGTAAAAATGTCATTCAAAGGTTCTGGCAAGTCACGAGCGAGCGTCAGCTAACCTTTATTTTCGAATTGCTAAAGTTCAAAGTAGATCCAAACGAGCTCATAGCTTGCAATAATAATGTTATGTTTACAGTCTTACCTTTCCGACTGAGTAGAAAATTTAAAAAAGTTATCTCTGGTCTTGATACTGTCGAGTTTAGACATAGCAATATAGTCGACGTGATTTCGACATGTTCGTCTGTCTAGCTAGCCGATCCGAGGCGCCACCCGTCTGCACTCACGCGCGGTGAACATCGGACTGCGGTGGGATGTAGGCTTGGGTAAAATAAATCGATATATCGAAATATCGATATTTTTCCAGGAAATAATCGATATATATCGGCGATTATATTTTTTTCGATTTATCGATTTTCGATATATATTTTCGGATATCAAAACCGATGTATTTTGAACAGCTCTCTCCGCTCAAGCTTCACTTCATGTATCCGAAGAATTCGATCTCTATTCTAAAGAAAAGGTTTAGTAGGCTGTATGTTTCCTTTGCTTCGAACATAATAAAAAAATATCTAGTCTATGATCCGTTTGTGGTTTGTGCAGTGGAGCCAACTTAAGGGGAGCTAACTAGAACCATAGATTAGGTACGGACACTGACTGACAATTGTTTGCTAGGTGTCACTGTGTAGTGTATCTAATACTGGGTGTGTTTGTGTGCGCTTGCATTTTCGATTGCTTGTGTGTGCTTGCATTTCGTGTATGCGTCTTTAATCCACCACCATCATTTTCGTCGGCGAGTGGCGTGGTTGCTCTAAAATATTTGATATGTCAAGCTTCATCAGTATCATCCGAAAGGGTTGCTTCAGTTGTTAATTTAACAGTGCCGGACAATAGGAGCAGACTGACCGGGAGCACATCAAACAAAGAGTGCTGCTGATGTCCATACCAGACGAATACTGGTTTGAATGATTTTAAGTCAATATTACATTTATCAATGCTTAAATAAAATAATGTCACATGTGTATTTACTTTTTATTGGTATCTAGTTTTGACCCTATCTTGGAAAAAAATATCGATATATCGAAATGTCGATATTTTTTGTAAATATATATCGATATATTTAAAAAATATCGATACGATATATATCGATATATTTTATCCGTTTGCCCATCCCTAGTGGGATGGGACCGAAGTTCACCGAGATCTCGCGTTTCGTATTTATGTATATTGTATAGGCGCGTTTTGGACGTTAGTAGGAAGATGGGTAACTGTATCTTATTAAAACTGTGGCGTCAGTACAGTTTAAATAAGAACAGTTACCCATCTTCATACTAACGTCCGAAACGCGCCTATACAATATACATAACTACGAAACGCGAGGATATCGGTCCGCTTCGGTTCGGTGGCAGACCGGTGTTCACCGCGTGTGAGTGCAGACGGCCGACGCGTCGGATCGGCTAGCTAGACAAAAGTGTCGAAATCAAGTAGACTACATTGCTCGGTGTACGGATGTCTGAACTCGACAGTATCAAGACCAGAGTTAATTTTTTTTTATTTCTTGCTCAGTCTGAAAGATAAGACTGTAAACATAACATTATTCTTGCAAGTTACGAGCTCGCTTGGATCTAATTTGAACCTTAACGATTCGAGAATAAAGGTTAGCCGACTAAAGGTGTTCGGGGATTCCCACAAATAATAAATACGTTTATGTACTCGCTTGGAACCGAGTAGGGGAATAACCGCGCGCTGCTCACTTGTCTAAATTTCCTCCGTCAATCTATTGCTTCGTTTCGGTACGATACGATTGACGATTAACACATTAAAATAAAAATGCATATAACTACCAATATTTACAATGGATAGACAATAATTATTGACGCGCATAGGGTTTTGAGGAAACTGCCGAACGCCAAACTAAACTGGTTTACCTATTTTAAGGTAAGTACCTAAGTACATACTTCACTTAATTTTTTTATTCTCTTTTTTCCATTAGAATGTATTATAAACTTCGACTTTCTGTAACATTGTGAGTAGAAACTAGACATATTATTTCCTATCAACTTATTACACTTCATTCATACTAAACAAGCACATAATATAAATATCTACGTACAGAGTACAACTCTCGAAATACTTGGTAAATGAGACGACAATATTTAAATGTGGCAGTATCGAATTCGAAACATAGCGCGTCAACCCTGTGGCGCCTACTCCGATCTAGCGAGCGTAGGTAATAAAATCCGGCGGACGGCCAAGATGGCCTACTGGGTGTTCATTATAAAGTGGCGTCAGGTTAGTGACAAACCGCGCTTAGTTGTGACAGTAAAATTGGGCCTATTCTCACGCGGGAGTCATGCTCCGTTCATATTGGCAAACGTGATTTCCCTCCCTAATCGACCATAATGTGATGGAAATGACATCATTATCATTACTGACCGCTTAATTACTTTGTTGTATTCTATATTATCTAGGTACTATATGTCCGCGGGCCCTTGCGTTAATTAAGTATAAGTGTTACACCCTGTAACAAAACCATCATATATAGGTACATCCGAAAATGGCGCGTTCTTTTCGTCAACACGAAACTTTTACTGTGGGAAAAACGTTTGGATCGCAAAAAAAAGTATCAGCTGCTACTATTTTTTTCACGATTTCGAAGTTCTCCTCATAATATTTTTTTGTATTGACGAGTAGAACCCCCCCCCCCACAAAACAATGGAAAAAATAAAATTGAAAAAATTTTAAATTTCCCTGACATTTTATAAATGAGTCCTACCTTTATAATTTGAACCCCGAAAATATCGTTACCTATTATTGTTACACCTTATATAATATCCCTTTCTATTTTTTTTTGTGAGCGTAGTTGTGAGCGCAATGTATGATGTCATCAGACTAGCAATGACGTCATCCAAGTTAATAAGCAATCTAACTTACAATCTTACAAGTTTCCATACCTATGAACATTGATCCGACACAAGAAGTATAGGTTCCTATAAGTCTGAGGTTAGAAAAGAAAAATGTAAGATTTTGAAACCCCAAAACTGTTTTTACACTATTGATAATCATCTGTAAACCACTTCCAATAAATACGTAAAATTTCAAAATTCTGAATTATACTCCAGCTGTCCTCTATATTAGTCTAGATTACAGTAACCTATGCTAATATAGAAGACAAATTGCCAGTTTCTGAATTGAGAATTTTGCTAAGTAAATAGTTAACTGTAGTGCTGTCTCCTCGATTTTTTCAGAAAAGAGCGTGACAGAACATTGCTTAAGTATTTACTAAGTGAAATTCTCAATTCAGAAACCGGCCCATTGCCATCATATAATTGTTATAGTACTTCACTACATTATTTTTATTTATTTAATTTTCAAACAACGAATGTTAAGTACAAAAAGAAACTTGAAAGTTAATTTGTATATTAATCTACAAAATGTCATTATTGTCTTATTCTAACTTTTTCTAAATTATCTTAGGAAAAATCTATGTTTTTGAAATTACGACAAACATAATATTCTGGTCTGCACATCAATTTCAACATATTTAAAAGTACACATTTAACACATTTTTGAATAAAAGCACTACATTGGGTATGTCAATGATATTAGTGTAACAAACACCGACAAACTACCCAGTGGAAGTTAATTTGAGTGGAATCAAAACCCCAGTACAACATGTGACATGATGGATGATTTCAGCCTTACACAAAGTATCACCAGCTGAGACTGAACAAAATGGGTGGAAATATGTACTGAAGATATGAATTTTAAACAGGTTAGTGACACATGTTGCACACAAAAACATAAAGTGTCAGTGGCATCACATTAAACTGACCTGGCGCAAACGATAAAGGGGACGCCATTGACATATCACCCTCAGTCCCTGGCTTAAGTCCCATCCGACTGTCTGTAATAATTATACCTACTATTTAACTTTGCTGACCTTCAGTTTGTAGTAGGTACGTTGTTAATTTAAATAATTTCTGTAAAACCTATTTTTTTTTTTACAATAGCTTTGACTATTTTGTGCACAAATATAAAACAATAACATGTTTTCAAAAAACATCTGAGCCCTACCTCTGACTACAAATATAGTTTAAATATCTTTCCTCACCAGCTATTTCAGCTCCTCCAAGGTCATTCAGGATCTTGCGATATGAGGGGCGCCGAGTTAGCATCTCTCTGTACTTCCGTTTCGGACTTTCATCATCACTGCAGCTGTCATCGCTGGACTGTCCTTGATTGCTCAGTATAGAATTTGGTTCTGGCTTAATCTGAAAGTAAAATTGTTCACACAAAATAATTTGATCAAGTCAAATGTTAAATCAAATGTTAATGCAATTTTATTGAGTTCATGAAAATTATTTTTTTAATTGATGAAAGGAAATAGAATGGCAAGCATAATAGTTTCCAAGTACAATGTTAATTACCCTTGAAATATTGATGTACTTTTGTTTATACATATTCGCCATATTACCAACCTGTAAGGTTTGCAAAGTCCCTTGTGTGGTGTGAATGACAGAACTTGGTTTACTACTAACAAGTAAAACATTTCCTTTTGGCAATTGTTCTGGTTGGACGTTGGACGCTGATTGAATGACGGACTGTTGATTTTGCTGAATAACAGACTGA
The DNA here is from genome assembly GCA_963969515.1 of Yponomeuta evonymella. NCBI lineage: Eukaryota > Metazoa > Arthropoda > Insecta > Lepidoptera > Yponomeutidae > Yponomeuta > Yponomeuta evonymella. Next base: position 11,848,453 of record OZ018346.1, read on the forward strand.
ACCTGAAATGAATACAACATTTTGAGTTTGCAAAGTGTGGTCAACCTAATAAAAATGCCTTGCAGAAATTTATAAAGGTTGTTAACAGGGCCTTCTTTAGCCTATTGGAGAACCTGGACGCAAGGAATTAGGAACATATTTGATTAATAATAACATACAATTTAGGTATATAACACTTAAGTTAAATAATTTTTGGGTAATCACCATGTAGGCAGGTAGCCAGCCACAGTTGCCATTGTTTTTTAGGCCCCTTGTTCATTAAAATAACAAAAAATCTTTTCAAAGGTTATCAGTTGATGATACATCAGGAATTGGGGGGCTCTATGGATCACAGCCCTGGGTACTTACCCAGAGTAATGGAAAATGGAGGCCTAGTTTTTGTATAAATTAGATAATGTGATAAGTACCTGAGCTGAGGGTGCCTGTGCTGGCAGCGTGAGCTGCACAATACGCGTGACGGAGACCACATGCCCCGCGCCCGATGAGCTGCCGCCCGCCAGTGGGTCCACGCTGGCGGCGCCACTTGCCGTGCCGTTTTCCTCCACCATTCCGTCCATGCCCTCTAGGCCACCTAAAATATTCAAGGTCACTATCTGTGTATTCCTTGTACATTTCGGGCATCACAAGTGTCTAAACAAAGCATTCGAGACTGCTAATCGATCCCCCAGTCTAGTCTCCACTGGATTTGAAGGGCTAAAACGCAATCAACTAGTCGAAATTGTGAAATATTTGTATTGCGTCTGATATTTTGATAGCCTGTCATGTACGCAACACATTTTTCAGTCCGATATATCAAGTCGGGCACGGCTAATGTTCCTAGGTTGAGTAGATAGTACATAATTATCTGTAGACCCAAATTTAATAGCACCGTGACAGGTCACAAGTTTCGTCTTCAGTACAAGCACTCACCAGTTACGTATTCCTCGTCACCGTCTATGCTGCGTCCGGAGTGGGCGAACGGGATGGTACGTAGTAGCCACGTCAACTGCGAGGGGACTCGTCACTGGCGGAGACCTCTGATCTTGAATGCGTCATAACAATATGGCCGAAAATTGGCAGACGCATGCGCTTCTTTATAACTAAAACAATAATACCCCAACACGTTGATAATAAACTCTTCAAGTGCAAGAGGATATTCAGAATAAATGGTATTTGACTAGCTACTAACCAATAAACAGCAACTTTAAAATAGTGATGATGTCATCGATGATGCATGCATGTATCATACCCCCCCCCCGCACCCTTCTTTCTCTTGCAACAACCCACTTTATTATTGTTCCTCCTCTCCCTCCTATCTCCTGCCTGCCCTTCCTTCCGTCTCGCTCTCGTCGAACGCTGTGAACCGATTACAATTATTGTAGAACCGATATTTTCCAATAACTTTTCCAAGAGAACCGGTTTTTAGGTACTTTTAGGGCGTGTTAGGTCTGGCAATAGTAATAATATCAAACACCCCTTTCCTCGCGCTCGACACACGTGACTTTCAGAAGCTTCGAGTGTACTCACGTTGAGGCTGTACAAGGTGGTGTACTTGGTCATCATCATCATCCATCATCAACCCACCTCTGCCCACTGCTGGGTATAGGCCTTTTCCCCATGACGCCTTCTTTCGCGTTCTATCGCCATTCGCGTCCACGGGTTCCCTGCCGAGCTGACTACATCGTCCGACCATCGGGCTGTTGGTCTACCGACTGACCGCAACCCGGTTCTCAGCCGCCACTCCGTTATTGCCCTGGTCCACCTGCTGTCTTCCCACCTCGCCAGGTGTCCCGCCCATCGCCACTTCAGACTCGAGATTCGGTCACCAATATCTTCAACCTTCTTCCGACGTCGGAAGACGACATTTGGTACTCTGTCCACTATTCTGAGGCCGAGCATGGCTCGCTCCATAGCTCTTTGTGCCACTTTGACCCGGTGCATATTCTGCTTCGTGGGCGTTCATGTTTCGGCCCCATACATGAGGATGGGTTGAAAGTCTTGGTCTTCAGACACTGTGGGATATTCGATTTGAAGACGTCGGCTAGTTTTCCAAAGGCAGCCCATCCCAGCTGAATCCACCGCACGATTTCCTTAACCTGGGATTCTCGGTCGAAGTACAAATACTGTCCAAGGTAAACATACTCATCTACTACCTCTATATGACAGTTACCGACGATGATGTTCGGTACGTTGACTGCATTGTTAGCCATAATTTTGGTCTTGGACATGTTCATCTTAAGACCCACCCTCAGGGATTCTTCACGCAGTTCTGCGACTTTTCAGCAAGGAGGATGATGCGACATGTAAGCCCCGTCGACGGAGACACCTGTTTCACACCACTCAAGAGTCTTCATTATATATATTATCTTCGAGAACAAAAAAGGGAAAATGGTGTCACCTTGACTCACTCCTCTGTTAATTTTAACGGATTTAGTCAGTTTGTGTAGTCGCACCTGCAATGTGCCAGACCTATATAGCTCCCGGAGGACATCCACATACCTTTTGTCGATGTTAGGAGTGATTGAGAGATTGGAACACTGCCCAGTGCTCGACACTGTCGAAATCCTTCTTATAATCGACAAAGGCAAAGCACAGGGGCAGGTTATATTCCTTGCATTCTTCCATCAGCTGCTTGACGGAGTGGATATGGTCCATAGTTGACAATCCGCTTCGAAAGCCGCCTTGCTCGACAGGTTGGTATTCGTCGAACAGGCGAGTCAATCTGTTGCACAGGACATTGGCAAACAGCTTATATACCTGGGAGAGCAAGCTGATGGGGCGTTAATTGGACAGCTGGGATTTACCACCTGTAATTTCTGTGAATAAATTCATTAATTTCGATAAATTTTTCGATTATTTTATTTTTCGAAAGCGCGGCGCGCTCAGGCCCCCACGTCAGCACTTACGCTAAGAAAAAAAACCACGTCAGTAGCTAAAGGTTAAAAAAAACAACGTGAAATTGTCTTGTCTCCCTTCCGGACCCTATAAATAACACTAAAAATTAATCTATTACTTTTTAAAAATACCGGTTTAAAGTACCGGAAAAATATAGGTTTTCCAAAAACCGGTTTTCAACCGTCCACATCACTAACTACGAACTAACCACCTCCACCAAACTTTTTGGCAACTCCCTCTGCTTCTTTCTTTCTATCTTTTATGAAGTTGGGCTTAGAAAAATTAATGAGAATCTTTTATTTGTAGTGTCACGATCTATCATACGTACGTACTTCAGTCACAAAATATATTCAATAAAATATTTGTAATAAAAATGGCGAGGAATTTATAAATAAACGCTTCGAATACTTTTTGTTTTTGCCTAATCTGTGATCAAAATTGAAATTACATAAGACTTTGAAACGCGGCTTTTGAGAGATAAAAAACAAAATAACAATATATCTATTTAGTCTGTGTAACAAACAAATGAAAAATGGCTTTAGCCTTTTCCATAAAGGAAAAAACATTACAAAAAAAAAAACATGGCTCAAAGGTCGTGTAACCAGCCATAAAATAAAAAAAAATCAAGTCCTCAAGAAACGTCAAAATTCGTCGTAAATATAAATAAACAAAAATTATGTTTAGCAATTGTTTACAGAATCAATATGAGAACTATTCATCAGAAACAGCGAGCCATATCTTCAATTATTCTGGAGACGGGGTATGATAGTCAAATCTTACTCAAAAATTCTCTGTGGCGTCTCCCTATACTATGTCTATTGGAGGTCTGCAGACCGAAAAGAAATCGTCACTGGAGGCTCGATTTAGAATTATCACCAGTGGTCGGAGTAGGTATATTGAATTAAGGTCACTGACATCAAACGTATATGTTAATATGGATACGCCTCCGAGTTTCCGGATTATTATGATAAAAATACCGAAATATAAAAAATAAAATAGAATCAGTTATGGAACGAAATCCAGATTTAGATACAATTAGAGAATACACCGAGAGTATTGAAAAAAGCGTAGCAAATAATCAGAAACTTTATTTCAAATTCGCTCCATTGACATCTACAGATGTTGAACGATCATTTTCCACTTACAAATGGATCTTAGATGTTAAAAGAAATAGCTTAAAATTAGAAAATATTGAAAAAATTATAGTTATTTATTTTAATTGTATAGAGACAGAAAATCAAAATGTAGAACTTGTACCCGATGAGGATTAAAAATAATTATTTTTAATAAAACTGTAATAATGATTATTTGTATTAACAATAAACAATTTTGTTTGCTTACATATGGTTTTTTATTTTATTACTCTATTTACCAAATTTTTGGAAACTCCGGTACATTCCGGAAGAAATGCATGTCCATGTTATGATATCATGACGCAAGTATCTAAAATCAATATACCTACTCCGACCACTGATTATCACTGATGCAATCCTTGATCTGACTCATAAGAGCCTTTCAACTCATGTCACTTTTTTCACTATCGCTTTTCAGATATCAAAGAAAATGGAAGATAGTCTCAGGAAGTACAAACTGAAAAAGATGAATTTGTTAATGTCAAACTTGAAGAACGATATATTTCATGATGGAACAGTTTACACAGGATCGGCTGGGCTAGCTTTGTACTACATTATGTGTGCCAATAAAAATGATGGCTACCAATATCAGTATCTGAAGGTCTGATTACTTATAGTGATTCTGATTATATGTACCAACCACAAACCGGTATAATGTTCTAGTTCGATTTCCACACTTAGCCTTATAGTTGAGCCATTGTACGTAGTAAATATGATGAAGTGCTGAGGTATGTAAATACGATGTTTTCCTTCACTGTTACCTATCGTTAGGTAATTGCTACTATAACTTCAAAAATGTATGTAACTAAGAAAACAAAGTCATTGGTACATGCTGGGATTCGAACCCACGACCTCCCAAATGAAAGGCTGGCGTTCTACTGCTCTGCTACCACTGCATGTCACCAGTATATTGATAAAATATTGTTTTGCTAGTTATTTGACAGTCTGATATGTCATGGCATCCACCTCTCTTATTTGGTCTAAAATGCTCCTCAGTAGCCTTTTTCTACCCCTCTTTTCTTTGTGACAGGTGTATGTGAAAAATGCTGAACAAGAGTGTAACTCTTGAATATAATGATCATTGTTTTGCTGTGCGCAGGAAGCTTTGCCATATGTTGATATCGACAACCTGAAGGGACGTCGGATTAGTTTCCTTTGTGGCGATGCCGGTCCTCTTGCTATTGGTGCAGTATTATCATACAGATTGGGTGACCTCAGATCTGAAACCTTTCCTGATTACAGAGTACTAGTCCAAAGGTGAACTTTCCTAATTCAATAAGTATAAAACATAATATAGCAATAATAGCATAAAATACAACTGAGAATAGAATGTTTCCAATCCTGAAAGACAAAGTTTATTTCAAAATATTAATATTGATTGCTTTTCTCAGGTTAAAGAATTTGATTTCCTTACTGGATGATTCACCAGATGAACTGCTGTATGGAAGAGCTGGTTATCTTTATGCTTTACTATTTGTGAATAAATATATTGGTGAGCAGAATGGTATTCCAGAACAACACATAAAACAGGTAAAGGTGAATTGTTTACTGTCAGTTGTACCTGTACCTCCATTATATAAGACTCCTGTAAATAGTCTGTATTCTACCACAAACAAATTTAGAGGAATTGTGTTTTTATAAATAACACCTTTACATAATCCTGTCTATGTTTGCTAACCAACCTGACAGTCCACTTACACACAGACGGTGTAAGAATGTGAGGTCGACACTAACCATTAGGTATTAATTACTGTTAATATTTAATGGTTAGTTAGTATACATTATTAAAATTATTGTAAACATTTAAATATTAAGGTAATTTGGTATCATCATTCAGCCACAAGAAGTCCACTGCTGGACATAGGTGTCCTCCATGGATTTCCAAAAAGACTGGTTAGAAGCGGCCTGCATCCAGCGCCTTCCTGCCACTTGGATGAGGTCATCTGTCCATCTTGTGGCTGGTCGTCCTACGCTGCGCTTGCCGATATGTGGTCTCCATTCGAGAAATTTTCGGCCCCATCGGCCATCAGTTCTGCGTGCTATGTGCCACGCCCACTGCCACTTCAACTTACTAATCCGCTGGGCTATGTCGACGACTTTCGTTCGTCTACGGATCTCATCATTTCTGATTCGATCTCGTAGAGAAATTCCGAGCATAGCCCTTTCCAATTTGGTTTAACTTAATCTAATTGGTAATTTTAATTAATTTCGTAATGTAAAAAATATTGGACCATCTTGCCCGAAATAAAATATTAATTATTATTATATTAATAAAGGCACTGGTTTATTTTTTGTATTATTACAAAATGCTTTTGAACGTTTCACAGTATCAAAATAATTGCAGGTTTTAGATGCCATGCTAAGTTCTGGCAAGAAGCTTGCTCACAAGATGAAATCTGACGCTCCATTGATGTACCAATGGCATGGAAAGGTGTACTATGGTGGTGCTCATGGCATTGGTGGTATATTGTATTTGTTACTTCAGGTTAGTTTAGTATTATATAAAAAAATTGTATTATAAATATATACATAAAAAAATATCATATTCGAAACACAAAAAAGACAGTAAATATCGTATGAATTATGAAATAACAAAAAACAATGCAAATACTTTTTCCTTAAAAAGAATACTATATAATATTATATAAATTACAGGCACGGGATTATATATTGACTAAAGACTTGAATAAATATATAAAGCCCACATTGGATTGGCTGCTGGACCAAAGATTGGCCTCTGGGAATCTTCCCTCATCAATGGGAAGTCCAACTGACAAGCTGGTGCAGTGGTGTCATGGTGCACCGGGTTTTGTCCCTTTATGCATCAAAGCTTATCAGGTAACAGTATTATGCAGCCAAAATAATATTGTCAAGTTGTTATTTCAGTAAGGATGTAGTACTAGTTTGGAAAAGTTGTTTATTATCACTAATAAAAGTCAAGTCTTACAGTGTTACTTATAAAATTATAAGTCCTTAAAAAATTCTTCAAATGCAGATCAAGTTGGTGTTTCCCTTTACCGGAGACTAAACTGAAATATACATAACATTATAAGACTTATTCATAAAAACTAGATTCCTTAAAACATTTTTCAAATGTAGTTTAAATGGTATTTGCAGTATTTAAACTGCATATTAATAGTGTTTTAAGGAATCATGTTTTTATAAATAAGACTGTAGGAATATATATTTATAACAGTAAAGGTTGTAAAGATCTAGCAAGATGAATATATCCAAGCAATTATCTAATTATGTAGCATTGTACAAATTAAAGTATTAATAAATATATCTCAGAAAGTTTGGTAAAAAGTCGCTGTAAAACTAATAGAAACAGAAGACTGATGCACTCTTTCTTGACACTACGACTACTGATATTGCTTTCAGATATTCCAAGAAAATAAATACCTGAAATATGCACTGGACCTGGGTGAACTTGTTTGGCAGAGAGGTCTGTGCTCCAAAGGATACAGTCTTTGTCACGGAGTTGCTGGAAATACATACACATTCATACAGCTGTATCAGGTTACAAAGGTATGTATGTACTTAGAATAAAAAAACAGAAGTATTTCTTCCTACAAAATTCACTCTCAAAAACGGGCCCTGTACTCTCGATTAGTCTGTACCAATGAAGTGAGCGCAAGATGTGCTGTAGAGTAAATCACACTGTGGTTCATTCTATGTGCGAACGACCGTCAGCCCTTTAATTGGATGCCGCCGCCTAACGAACGTCCTACGTAGTTAATTCGACGGCAAATTTTAACAGTTGGCGGCGGCATATATACCAGGGCCTAGACTCTATTAAATACATAGTTGTTCAATATAAATATATTAGCACGACAATAGTTGTTATTTGCCTCTATTTCGTAGTTTACTGCAATAGCAGTACAATGTCATTCCAATGGTATATGGCAGCGTATATACGTCTCACTGTAGGGCACAGGCCTTCTCTCAGGGAGAGAGTATGGGCTTAATCACCACGCGTGCTGGCGGATTGGCGATTTCAAGCTCTGAGGTATGAGAATAGCTCAGACTCAAGTTTCCTCACGATATTTTCCTTTACCGTTAGCGAGTGGTATTGCTACTTCACAAATGCTCATAACTTTGAAAACAAACTCATAGGTACATGCCCGCACTGGGAATGGAACCTGGGTCTCTCGCTTCCGAGTCCAATGTTCTACCCAGTAGGCTACAACCGCTCTTCCAATGGTATAAACCGCACAAATTAAATTGGCATCTCTCGCGAAGATGATGAAATCGCGCGAGGCGCCGAGTTAAGATGCACGGATTATATCACGGGAATGCGATTAATTAGAAGACTACCAATAAAAGAACCATTGCCATACTATTATCACACTATTGAACTACTATGCTTTTAAGAGACTCACCCCCCGGTTTGAATACAATACTTTATCTAAGTATTTATTCTCTGCATGAGGAATTTATTGTCATATTCTCGTCATTGTTTTTGTTGAATCTATTAACAAAATAGCGTTTGAACTAAGATAACACTTATGTAAGTAATTAATAAGGTTTGGGAAACTGTAAGCTCCGGACTATTGCGATATTATAAATAAATTACATTTTTTTCCAAAGGAATCATCAATGGCTTAGGACTTGGGAGCTATAGAGATTCAAAGTCGCACTTCTTTTTAGGGTTCCGTACCCGAAGGGTGCCAAACAGGACCCTATTACTAAGACTTCACTGTCCGTCTGTCTGACAGACTGCTGTCACCAGGCTGGACCGTGATAGTTAGGCAGTTGTAATTTTCACAGATGATGTATTTCTGTTGCTGCTATAACAACAAATACTAAAAAGAGAATAAAATAAATATTTAAGATGGCAAAACCCTTCATGGTTGAAAACCATGATGGAGGCCTATGTCCTGCAGTGGGCGTCGAATGGCTGATGATGATGATGATGATCTAATAGTATCGTATACCGAACATTTATTCCCGAAGAAACTTTCCGATATAGTAAAATAATACCTAAATTAAAATAAAACGCACAATGTATTCACAACATCGGGATCAAAAAAGTGTAGTGCTGGTTTAATGAATAGCTTTACGCTTCGTGCCATAATAATGCTATAAGTTACGCATCCATTGCCTGCTAACAGCTATAGGTGCTTCTATTCTATGCTAATATTATAAAGAAGAGGAAAAGTTTGTAAGTTTACATGTTTGTATGGAGGGGGTTTATCCGAAAGTACTCATCCGATTAAAAAAATTCTTTCATCATGACATTTCATGACCTTCGTGGTGCACACAGGCTATAGGCTTATCCGTAAACCGCGCGTAAACGTAGTCGCGGGCGGCACTGCCAGTTCAAATGTAATAGTATTACAGTAATACATAGTTAGATTTAATTAATTATTGATTCTAGATAAAGTAGGTATTTTTTGTCCAGTATGCGTGGCTTTCGGGTCGGGCGCGGCGTGCGTCAGTCTCTTAACACCCTATATCTTATTGTAGCTGTTCCCACGACTTCATTCTGATTCGTATATGTATATCCTTAAAACAGGACATGGCCCGTCTGCGTCCCAAATATCATCAAAATCAGTTCAGCTATCGTCCCTGCCTACCCCTCCGGTATATAGGTGTGATTATGTGTATTTAAATATCTGAAAATTTACGGTCTTATTTTCAAATCACGATTCATCTCAATCTGTGGTTATCGTGTTTTTTTTTTTACAAATAAGACCGTTAAACTCTCGGTATTTATGTGTACATACACAGCACACAGTATGGCCAAGCAGGGCCGGACTTAGGGGAGGGCAGGCGGGGCTACTGCCCTGAGGCCTCCACAAGGAAAGGGCCCCCACAAAAGGCTAATATGTACTATCATTAAACGCCAATCTTTTATGAGTACTTATAACGTCTGTTTGTTTTTCAAATTAAAAAAAAAATAATTTTCGTATTCATTGTAGTTTTTGTTTCGTATTTTTTATTTGGGAATAATTAGGGGCTTCCGCTCCTTCGTTGCCCTAGGGCCTCCAGACCTCAAAATCCGGCTCTGTGGCCAAGTGCCAAAAGGAAATGGTATAACATTTTCTGTCTCATTGTTTTCAGAAACAAATTCATCTTTACAGAGCTTACTGCTTTATGGACTGGTGTATGTCGGAAAAGTCAAATTCCGAGACACGCAAACCCGACCGGCCAGCATCCCTATTCGAAGGACTGATTGGTCGCATCTACCTAACTGATGAATTATTGAATATAACAGATGCTAAGTTCCCTGCATACACTGTGTAAAATGGATCTTGTTTGAAGGGACCACGAAAGTTTCAAGGAAACTTTGAAAATAAAGAGCATTATTTCTGTAAATATCATAGGTACTTATTTATTTCTATCGTATTTGTTGAGTAAACTTATTGTAAATCACACAATAAAATGGAAGTAATTTCAATGTGAACATTGTACACAAATTGTCAGTTGGTTTAGTAAGCATTTCATAAATTTTGTCAGCAAATTGTTTTTTAGTTGGCCCTCTGCTGACTTACTTGTAATTAACCGATTATAGGAGTTGCAAGTCTAATCTAGATTATTTCAATGAACTAAGAATTGTAAATAATTAACTTACATAATATATATTTTAGTTAATCCATAGTTGTTTTACAAATGTTTTATGATCTATTAATCTATAATATCATACTATTTCGATATACTAATATCGGACAGGCTTAATATATAAAATAACATTGTACTTATTTGCTAGCCGAAGGACTATCTAACAAACATCTATAAAATTATTCTCTCAAAATCACCATCAGCTTGTGTAACACATTGCTAGTGTAAAGCTAGCATACAAGAAAATAATAAATGCACGCATACCTCGCAGAGTACTAAATACTCGAGTCGCATTTAAAGTAGGGTTCATCGCACCAGCAGTGTCCAAATTTTCGATAACGCTCTTCGAAGAGGCGTTGCTACTCGGCTAAGATTTCCAACATCCACCAAGTTCTTTCCGATCTTGGTACTTGGGACCCAGCATCGCACCGCTATGAATTTCGACTGGAGACCGTATCGCGCTGCCTTCACTGGAAAGCTCTGCATACAAATCCACAGAGAGAGGTGCGACGAGAACCGGTTCGAACCAAGATCGGAAGGCCCGGTTCACCGCCGACTTCAACTAAAAACGACTTTTCTTTACAAAAACTACGGCTGCTTTTACGTGTGATATCCCTCCCGCTGGCACAATCTAATATTTTTAATGATTGTGAAATAATGAGTACACTTTTGACAAACGTGGTCTGAGGCATCAATTGATAGATAATAAAGTCACGGACATTTTGAACTTGTCCTTTTCATATACTTAGTTTTTGATACAGAAACGTGGCGTAAGTAGTCCATAATTTTAGTGCCCAATTCTCTTTACCAAAAACTAAGTATAAGTTAACGAAAATACACCTAAGACGTCCCTGATGTTACTTTCTAGCACCGCCTTAGACCGTCAAAAATATACTCATTACTTTACAACCGCTAAACGAGTCCGTATTATGTAGATGTGAAATCGGTCTCGGGGGAGGCGCCGGCGCCGGCGCACATCGCGGGTCGCGGCGTCAGAGCAGCGCGGCGCCGGCCTCGGCGCGGGAGTGCGGCAGCGCCGGCCCGGCGCGCCAGCCGGCGCCGGCCGCCGTGTCGCACATCTCGACGGAGCTGAGCGTGGTGCGCGCGCGGTAGAAGCTAGGCCCGCCGCCGTCGCTGGCGCTGTCCCCCCCCGCCACCACGAGCACCCCCTCAGCCCCGCCCGCCGCGCACCCCGCGCGCGGCTCCCGCAGGCTCGCTACTTCCTCCCACGAGTCCTGTAGCGTCACAGTCACAATCTTACTACGCAGTCGCCCAAATACGTCTTTATGGAGGAGTTTTTTTTCCCGCTGCCTTTTTCTCCACTACAAATACGGCCCGAAGGCAGCGGCTAACATAGTAACATAGTACATTGACATTCAGCAAACAGAATGTAAATTCTTTACGTTGAAATAAATTATTGACTTCTGATTTCTGAATGCATTTCGTTACGCGCTTCTCTAAAAAGTGCAAACTGGGTATGGGTGAGTGCAACATCCTTATTCGGAAGATCGTGTTGATTAAGAAAAATCTTTCAAAACCCTACAAAGCTAAAAAAACCCGGCCAAATGCGTGTCGTACTTGCGCATCCACACTTTTGTACCCCCTTAAATATAATATACTACGTTGGATTACAATACATAAACTCACGCCTGCATCCCGGATGGGATAATAATAACTCTTATTTTATAGTACTACGTATTTAGCAGAAAAATGCTTTCTTTCATTTAGTTCGGGATCTATCTTTAGCGGGAGTACGACTCAAACGTGGCAGGTGTTTATTATTTGTCCTTACACTATAGGAATTTCCATAAGCCCATACTCTCTCTCTCTCTCTGAGAGAAAGCCTATGCCCTACAGTGGGACGTATCCGGTCCTCCTCGGTCCGTTGCCGCCAATGACGTAGAGGTAGTTGTCGAGGACGACGGCGGCGGCCTACAATTACAAAGCAGCTGCAGAGACAAAACTTACGTCATCAAAGCTGTATCGCTCGACGGAGTTCAGCACGCTCCTCCTCGGTCCGTTGCCGCCAATGACGTAGAGGTAGTTGTCGAGGACGACGGCGGCGGCCTACAATTACAAAACAGCTGCAGAGACAAAACTTACGTCATCAAAGCTGTATCGCTCGACGGAGTTCAGCACGCTCCTCCTCGGTCCGTTGCCGCCAATGACGTAGAGGTAGTTGTCGAGGACGACGGCGGCGGCCTACAATTACAAAGCAGCTGCAGAGACAAAACTTACGTCATCAAAGCTGTATCGCTCGACGGAGTTCAGCACGCTCCTCCTCGGTCCGTTGCCGCCAATGACGTAGAGGTAGTTGTCGAGGACGACGGCGGCGGCCTACAATTACAAAGCAGCTGCAGAGACAAAACTTACGTCATCAAAGCTGTATCGCTCGACGGAGTTCAACACGCTCCTCCTCGGTCCGTTGCCGCCAATGACGTAGAGGTAGTTGTCGAGGACGACGGCGGCGGCCTGGCTGCGCGGGTGCCGCATGGGCGCCAGTGCGCGCCACTGCCGCGACGCCGGGTGGTAGCACAGCAGGTCGCGCGTGTGCCGCCGCGTGTGCGTACACCCGCCCACCACGTAGATCAGTCCTGCATAAGGCACAGTTGCCCGGTTACAGAACGGTGCAGCTGAAATAGCGGGCTGTGGATGCGGTCCGTAAAAAGGACCATTTGTCATTTCGTAAAAATAATTTAAGTATTCCATTCGGTATACATAATATCTAAATATTCTATTCTGTATTGTCCCCGGTTGCACTACACCGCAGTCTGTGCGCGGGTTAACTCTTGGCACTGACGGAAAATCAGAGCTGAAGGCTCGCTTAATCAGCATACCGCTGAGTCATTTCCGACCACAGTTGGAGGTTGATATTTTCTTAAATTAATGAGACCTAGGACCAGCAAACAACTTAATTGATATTCCGTATTTTAACAATTTCTATCAAGGGATTGTTTATATATTGACAAAAGCTGAATGAAGTACTTTTTTGTTTTTTGTTATTGTGGCATGCATTACACATGCATGCCACAATAACAAAAAAAAAAGAAGTTAATTGTACAGTAAATTAACGAAAGCTACAGCAGTGCCCGTCTTCTATATTGCGTGAGCGAGGCAAATAGGTATTCGATACCTTTCTTAAGTAAGCCGTGCTATACTATCTTAATAACAAACATGTTTCTTAAAAACAATACCTTCGAACTGCACGATGCCCATGCCGAACCGCGGCTGTGGCATCTGGCCCGTGGTGGCCCACTCGTCAGTGAGCGGGTCATACACCTCAATGGAGGCGCCCATGTCGGACCCCACCCAGCCGCCGAAGGCATATAGGTGTCCGCTCCACGCCGCCAGACCGAACTCCGAGCGCGCCTCCTTCATCGGCGTTATTTCGGACCACTTGTCCGTCTGCCAGGATGAACGATTATTATGATGGATTGAATTGTGTCTAAAAAAAAAATTTGGTATGTAAAGGAGGAATAAAATTACTTAAAAAACAAAAAAACGGGCCAATGCATGTCGGGCCACGCGCAGCGTAGGGTTCCGTAGAGGGGGTTTTATCTGCTTTGCAGAACTAACAACTTCATCAAAGTAATTTTCAATGGATTTTGCACGAAGTTTTCTTTTTCTTTCCTTTTTTGTTTTTTTTTTTAGTTGGTCGCCTAATTTAACGTACACATTAACTTCCGAAGCTTACTTAGCCGCGATAGTTTTTCTTTTAAGTTAATTTTATATGCTACTGCCCTGAATTTTTTCATGTCTTTACAATCAACCGTTTAGCCGGGAGAGGGGACGCCCTACTCGGACAAAAAATTGCGCTTTAAAGCCTTAAGCTTTGTTCGATGCATACGCATCAAACACCTTAATCAGCAAATTTCATTGCAGCGGTGAAGTAAAATGTCACTTTCAAGTCAGTACACGATAAACCGCCGCCGTGTATTTATGTTTAGCATTTTAGCATAATCAATCAATATATTATATCATTTACATTTGTGGAACTATCAATAAACTTTTAGTATAAAATAATTAAATCTACCATTTACGTAAAGACAAAAGCCAAATAAGCTTAATAGCAAACAGAACCGAAACCTGAATCGAAAAATGGTCTATGTAATGGTATAGGTACTTTACTCGGAATGACATAGAAATTGTAACAATAGATAGAGAACACTTTAAAGCACAACCAGAAAAAAAGAATTACAACTATGATTTCTTAAATCTAAGTAATGTTATACAATTGGCGGTCTACCAATACCCGAAATCGTTTGAAAGTTATGATTGATGAAAGAAATGGACAGTCATATGTACGTGAACCCTGAACACAAAACAATCTCTTTTTTATTGTGGCAGTCATGTGAATAAAGAAATTACATGGCCTCTCTAAAAACAATCTATGACAATTGAAGTACCAGAGGGTGATGAGACTCTTATATTTTTTTGTTTGATACTTGATCCATGCAAAATCATAAATATGAGAATAATGTAAAATATGTAAATATGAAGGTACATCAAAGTTTTTTCTTTTATGCGGATTCGTGATAATGTACCGTTAGTTTAAGCAATACCTGGGGATCGTAAACTTCTCCATTAGCTAATATCTGGCTGCCCTGCTCCCCGCCGATTGCGTAGATGCGGCCGGCCAGCGACGCCACGCCCGGCTGGATACGTGCTATCTGCATTGGCGATAACTCTTCCCACTCTCTGGAAAATACAAACAGATTATTAGTATTCAGTTGCGCTACAGCAATTTGGGGACAAAGTATGTTTACATTGTTGACGCCATATTTTTGAACCGGCAAAAAAGGATAATGATTTTGATCACGAAGACATGCCTATTCTTGTAAAATTTGTGCTCTCTACACGCACATTCCTGGGTTGTTTGAAAGCCGCAGTTATTTAACTAACTAGTAATTAAAAATGGCATCTATTTAGACTATTATGTACTTTCACTGTAAAGTTCTGACCTGGCGACCACGGACCGGACTACGCAGTGTGGGAAGGCCCCTCACCAGATGGTCTGACGACCTGGTTACGGTGGCGGGGAGTCGCTGGATTCGGGCGCCACAAGACCGGGAAGCTTTGAAAACTATGAGGGAGGCCTATGTCCTGCAGTGGGCGTCAAATGGCTGATGATGATGATGATGATAGAGGTAAATAATAAAAAAAAAAAATGTTAAGAAAATGCGCCAACAATTAGTACCGCCTCTCCGTCTAACAAAACAATGACCCGCGGACCCGCGGAACGCACGCACCTCTCTGAATGGCTACTAATGGTTCTAATAGATTCGAGTTTGTGTCGAGATATTTTTGAACAGTGCGTTTTTTTAAAATCGAACTAGCGTATTCGATAACTATTGTCAGGCACGTTAGTTTTACTATGTCTTTTCATCTTTTCGTCTATTGCAGTATAAGGTAAGTACATAGAAAGATCACTCACAAATTCTTAAACTCGTCAACGTGTGCATACTAAATGCATCAGAATGTACTTGGGAGATGAAGCAGGCAGGAATATATTTCATCTATCTAATAAATGCGTGATAAGACTATGTACCAATGGGACAATCAGGATGAAGTAACAAACACACTTTTACATTTATAACACTCGAGTAGGGTTTATGAACCCATTTCTACCGAAAACGATAGTTAGTCCGCTCGTGTTATTCTTTATGATAACACTGAACTTCGTATTGCCAAAATTTACCTCTTCCAGCCGCAAGTGAATATTAGCCCAATAGCCTCAGATCGTCGGTCCAGCGAGCTGGTGGGCGTCCACTGAGTTTGTCAGTTCGCGGCCGGGGACAGAAAGATGTGGTGGGCTTGGGGGAGGCCTACTTCCAGCAGTGACGAATACGAGCAGGGAGGCGAGTCTCTTAATTGCATAGTTGTTTATTAGAGTGACATTAGTACAGTAATGTATAGTGTGAAATAAAGATTATTAATCTAATCTAATCTAATGGTTGTTTCATTGACAATATTGGTAGTCTACTAATCAATCGCATTCCAATGGTAACCTGTGCAACTTAACTAAGTGTCTCGCGCGATTCGATCTTCTTCGCTAGAGATGCCTATTGATTTTGATAAGGTGGTGATGTAATTAACGCTATCGCCGTGCTAATATAATTCTATTGAATTTACCTCTTATGCAAGTCGAACTTCAAGACAGTGGATAGGAAGTTGTCACCGTTATGGGGCGGCCTCGCGGAGGCGTCGTGGCAGGAGCCGCCCACGACCAGCAGCACGCGGCGCGCGCGCGCCCGCGGCTCCGCCCCTAGGCACACTAGAGCTCCACGACCTGTCTTCTGGCAATTTTGAGAAAATTATGAATTATTAATTAAATAAATTTCTTAGTCGTATGGGAATTGTCTTGAGAATATTGAAACAAATATTTTTGATTGTTTTTTTTTGTGGTGTAATTTGATCTGCAATCAGTCCTAGGACTATGATGTTCATAACGTAAATTTTTGGATTGTAAAAAAAAATTATGTTGTTGATTTAAGGCGTTTGTTTGCCTAGATAGAAGTAATGGTTTTCATTAGCTACCTTTTGGATCTTTGTTATACCAAGATTCCAAGGCTGGTGGTTTGAAATTTTGATATTGAATCTATTTAATTGACTAAGTTATACCATAAACCATTGATATAATTAAGCTGGTGATGTAATTAAGTACAAATTAAACAAACACTCTGGGACCATATAGTGGAAGAATATTTAATGGAAAGCCTCGCCCTCGTAATCTAGACAGGCCTGTGTATCTGATTAAATGAGGTTTCAATTTGTAGTAACTAAATCCCCATATCTATCCGAAAAGCAACACAAATATTTTTCCATGGTTACAATTTCAAAGTACATAATAATATCACCTGTTCCATACTAAGGTTACCAAATTAATTGTAACGAACAGCTGATAACCTTTTGCGATATTCAGGTTTTCTATAATATATTATATGTAATACATCTTTTTATTGATTGAAGAATAGACGCCCTCACTTTCGCTTTTTGTTTCATCGTTCATATTTACTTACCATATCAACACGGACGGTTTTCAAAGCCACTGACACAGATGGGTCACAGACTCTTTTGACAGCCTCGTCGAGGACTTGTGGCGATATGAGCGGCAGTCTTATGTGGCTGAGGACTTCGAAACAGTGCCTTCTGCGGTTCGCGGGGTCGTGCTCTAACCATCTCAATGCTGGATATAGAACCTATAAAATAAAATTACTAGGTTAAGATAAATAGATAGAACATTCTTGATTGTAAGGTCAAGGATCGTACCCATACTACGTGACCCATTTTTTTATTTTTTTACCCCCTCAGTTATCACCCGTAGTATATGCCAAGAACCCCCCCCCCCTGTCCCCCTCTAGTATTGGCTTAGCAATTGATAAACCATTTTAGCAAATAGAAAGTTTGAAAAATCAAATAGGCTCACTACAATTACAAAAAATGTTTAAAAATTTACAGTTTTAAATCACCTGGCGTCCTGGCATATGTGCTCTGTGTGAGTAAAAAGCGTTGAACACTAGGTTGAAAAACCGCGAGGTTTCCTCTAGAGGATATTGACTACGTGACCTCAGATGTGTTCTGAGTACGTGACGGAGACCTAACCCCCCCTCGTCCCTGTGACCAAGCGTGGTACGTTAAAGACCCCCTCACTCCCCTAAACGGGTCACGTAATAAGGGTGCGTTCCCTTAAGGTACGTAAATCAATGTTATTATAAGATTTCCTGCCCTTGTTTCGACCACGTAACATTAATTAAAAAGAGAGTCAATAAAAAAACTTTCTATCCATCTAAAGCTGCCAATCTACAATAATCCTCTCTACATTCAAGTTTGTTTTAATTGTACCTACCTACGACGGCATCATCCCTTACGTCAGCCGTCTGCAAAGTCTCTTATCAACTGCAAGGAAATAAGGAAATCTCCCGGTGCACGAGTTATATTTACGTGCCTTCTTCATGTCTGCGCTCCGCATTTTTTTCCCCGCGCATGCCCAATAGCGAGTCTCACGCTGCGCGCGGTAAACTACATTTCGAGTCTGTGATTGGCTGATTATTGTCGGATTTCTATTGGTGTATATTTTTTAAGTAATTGTTTGTGATTGGTTGACTACATAGTTTGTAAGTTTCATATAGATAAATAATATAATTATATATCAGTATTTAAATAAATTTTCATCCATTCCATCTCTAACAGCCCTATCACACTAGCGATGTGCGAGCGATTTAAAGCGACGCAATTGCGCAGCGAGCTTTGTTACTTCGAAGACGTAGAAAACGAAAGCAGATACAAGTCAACGACGAATCTGTGAGGATTAATTATGAAGAAATCGACTGGCAACTAATGCATCCCATGTAACGGGACGATTTTTAATTCTTGTTAACTTTGTATCCATTGTATTAACGACGATTGTACCTCTAAACAATACTACGTCCGCTTACACATGTATCTTTGATATGACTTAAGTGGGGTGGGACGGGCCGTCGAACACGATTGTACAAATTGGCGTCAACGGTGACAATCGCGACTGTAGGTGATACCGCCGCGATTGCGCAGCGTAGTCACGGCGGGCGTGCTACCCTCAAAATCGGCAAGCTCGCTGCGCAACCGCATCGCTTTCAAATCGCTCGCAAATCGCTAGTGTGATAGGGCTCTAACACTCACAGGTTTTATCATTTACTCTCCATGTAGAATCCTAGCCATGCTAAAATATGAATTGTAAGTTTACTATTACTTGTAGCTTTATGAAATAGAGAGGCCGACTAGACCTCATTTTCCAAAAGTATACTCATCAAAAATTTTATATTGTGCAAGCGAGAGGGAATGTCAAGTTCGTAAACGCTGTTACAATGTGATTTCTTTATACAAATCCTGCGCGAACAAAGTAGTGAAAAGCTACCTAGCAAAGAATATAAATTTTAAAAGTCAATTTGAACAAAACATCTAGGTACCTGAGCTTCGCTATCAACACACAGCTGTTCTGAGGAAAGCAATCGCAAGAGCTGAGGCAGGGGTAGCTCCAGCAATTCTTCGCCGTGTGCCACTTTGTTCCAGTTTGTCTGAGCATGTGCCAGTGCCTCTTCCGCCAATGCTGTGCAGTTGTGTGTCTCGGCAAACCTGTTAATATGGATACATTGGGTGTCAGTACAGTGGGCCTATAAAACAGAATTGATTGATTCTCTGCATCATTACAATAATTTTTCTCCAATGAAACAATGTCAGCGAAATGATGGCTTAGGAGGTACAACGTCGGAAAACTTTTTTTAGCATATTTTCGCACATATGCATCTATTATCAGTATACTGATTTTTCTTTTCCCAATTAACGTACAAACTCTCAAAATTTAGAAAACAAATTAGAAATTTCAGTCTGCAATGTATTCTAAACATCAGTTTTTTTACACCCTATGCTGTGTGTACAGATTTGTTAAAATAGAAGATGATATTAATAGAGTGAACAATATAAATTGTTGTAGAGGAAAGAGAAAGAGAGATCTTACCTAAAAATACCAAGACAATTGGATGGATGCAACTCCCTTCTCAAGTACTCTCCACAACCCTGGACTAATTCATTGAGTTGTAACATATCTGCTGCAATCATTAGATGCTGCACTGTGGTTTTGTCAATGACAATTTCACCTAAAACATGATAAAATGTAGCAGTTTTTAATTAAATTATTTGATGAACTATGAAGGAATATGAGAAAATAAAATTATCAAGTATTTTCCTAACTAAATGCAGTGTTTATCCAGTAACCTGTGTAAATGAAGTCTATAATCAAAGTGAGTATGTCTGGTGGTACACTTGGGAGTGAAACATGTCCTTTTTGAGTTTCTTGTAGGCCAGCGTTGAACATAGCATCAAAGTATTCACAGCTTGCAGCTAACACTACTCGATGTGCCTGAAATTTGGGTAATGGTTAAATAGGTACTGTGAGTAGTTCAAACACTTGAGATTAAGGCTGTTGTTACGTGAAGCATGCTATATTGCTCGCACAATTTTATAATTTTAGTGATTGCAATAAAATGAGTACCTATACTTTTTACAAATGTTGTCTGAGGGTTTGATAGAAAATAAAATCGCGAACATTCAAGGTATACGTTTCTTATCCTGTACGAAGTTTTTGATTGAGAAAATTTGATTATTAATTTTGGAAACAACTTTTCTTTACTAAAAACTATGTATAGGAAAACAAAAAAAATATTTAAAATGTCCGTAATTTAATTATTCATCAAACCCTCAGACTTTATTTATCAAAGTTTACATTACAGTCATAAATATTAAAAAATCTTAAATTGTGCGAGCGAGACAGCATACTCCACGTA
Source organism: Yponomeuta evonymella (assembly GCA_963969515.1). Lineage (NCBI taxonomy): Eukaryota > Metazoa > Arthropoda > Insecta > Lepidoptera > Yponomeutidae > Yponomeuta > Yponomeuta evonymella. The sequence goes on from OZ018346.1 coordinate 11,869,343, forward strand.
AGAACAGCCTTTTATAACTATTACCACCTTAATTTTTTTACTGCCTGATATTAAGTCTATGTCACAAAATCTTCCATCTCTCTTAAAATTATGTAAATTCAATGCCATTTTACTGGGATAATCGCGACATTTGTATGGTCGGGTACCCTCTGGAGTATTTGTTTCCGCGCGTTTCTCAAGTTTTGCAGACATGTTGCTGCCCAAAAGATGTACTGATTAAACATACATTACGAAATCTGACTCAGAATTGAAACAAAATACGGAAAAAAACACAAGTATTAAGTTTGTTGCACTTTGTTTTGGTTGAGGAATCACTGTTTTTGACATTTTGCGTCGACAGTAAAGTTATCTGTGAAGCAGCTGCACTAATCATCGCACAGAACACTCGTACTCTACAGGAAGAGTACAAGCGGTCATTGAGCAAAAAAAAAATTGATAGCCACCATTAAGTTAGTAGAATGATTCTTTAACGTAACCTAATAAAATACAATTTTCAACAACGAAACGATATACGGTACGTCAGAAAAGGTTGTCCTGTCGAAAACTAAAACCGTTGAAACATTTTCCTTATCATAATGATCTAATGTCTGTTGTTTAATTAATATGGTACCTACCGTATTTAATTCATAAATATGAATTTATGACTGGTCTGAATGGTCAGATACCTACATGTGATTAGTCGACCCTCCATGCATCGGAAAACCACGTCCACGTCGTCTCCCTATTAGTGTAAATACTCTTTCCCTGGCCTTTGTAGAAAAAAGAGCACATTATCCCCAGACATTAACCCAGTATCTCTACTCAGAACATTTCCTACAGCGAGCATGAGTAGCCTTTACGTTCCGTCTGTCTGCTGAAAGTGCGTGAAGTTCTGCAAGTCAAATTACGGCCATTTAGCAATTTTTGTTAAATGACCGCTTGTGGCTACGTGGTCACTTCCTACTCTATAATCTCATCAAGCTACAGTAGAAAAGATTGCACGAGCCGACGCGCCGCGGCGCGCCGGGTGCGTGTCGGACTGTGGGATCTCCTGCCGGCTGAATGTGAAATCTAGGTACCTTAAAACGGGGTGATTAGGGTTCCAGGGGCGAATAGGGTTAGAGATGGGTATTTTTTTTGGACCTCTAGCAATACTGTTTGGAAAGTTCCACTGATACGGTAGAAACTTAATAATATAACGTGGTAACACAACTTTATTATTCTGGCAACACAAACTTTAAAAAAACAGGAGAATTTAAAAAAAACATCAGTTAAAGTTCACAGTAGTTGAGTAAATTTTTTTTGCTCCAGAAACATTTGGCGAAACTGGTAAGTTTGTGAGTTTTATGTAAAAATTAAAATGTTTTGTGTAAAAAGCATCCCCAAAAAAATAAACTAAGTAGAAAATTCACAAGTATTTGCCAAATATTTACAGACAAACATTGAACATTTCAAATAGTTCGAATCCAACAAGGATTTGGGGTGAAAAGGGACGCCTGAGGGGTGAATCGGATCGCTTAATGGGGTCGATAGGTTCGGGAAAGGGGTGAATCGAAACATCAAGGAGGTGAATGGGGACGGTCAAGGGTTCAATAGGGTTTTTACAATAGGGTTGTCACCTCGAATGCTTTTCTAATTTTGATTGTATAGGTACCTACCTACATACTACCTACATGTTACTACCTACTAAAAAAACATAATAAACACTTTTTTTTATAGAACGATGCCTCGAGTATATAAGCCAAAGCCGGGTGGAAAAACTTATAAAAAATATGACGAGCTTGTAATAAAAAGAGCCCTGGACGAATTATCGCAATCAAATTTGTCCATAGCAGCGGTGTCCCAAAAATATGCTATATCTAAATCAGTTCTGCAAAGACACAGCACGAAGCAGATGAAGGCTCAAGGAGGGCAGTTGAGACTTGGAATGGCGATCGAGAAGTATATCGTAGCGAATCTAAATATCTGCGCCGAATGGAGCTATCCGTTAGATACCCAAGACTTACGGCAGATTATAAAAAACTATCTAGATAAGATCAACGAAAAAAGCCGTTTCAAAAACAACCTCCCTGGGCCTGATTATATCCAGAGTTTCCTAAAACGACATGAAAATGACATATCTCAAAGGATATGTCAAAATATCAAACGGGCAAGAGCGGATGTATCCCCAAGTGTCATCAAAGAATATTTCTCACATCTGAAGAAATTAATCGATGGCATACCTCTTCAAAATATATTAAATTACGATGAAACTAACCTTTCAGACGAATAGTGAGACGTGGATGTAAATACCCGGAAAGAATAGTTAACCACTCTAAAGCTTCCATATCTTTGATGATGGCTGGAAATGCAGAGGGAGAAATGCTCCCCCCATATGTGGTATATAAATCAAAGCATTTGTATGACACTTGGGTAAATAACGGCCCGAAAAATGCTAAGTACAATAGATCTGATTCTGGCTGGTTTGATGCTGAAATTTTTGGAGACTGGGTTAAAGTGGTCGTCATACCCTATTTTCAAAATAAACCGGGAAAAAAGGTATTGATTGGTGACAATCTATCTAGTCACGTATCTGTGGAGTTAATCGAGTTGTGCAAAAAGAACAATATTGGTTTGGTCTTCTTACCGGCAAATTCCACTCATCTCACCCAGCCCTTAGACGTGGCGTTTTTTAGGCCTATGAAATGCGCGTGGAGGCAAATTCTCCTAAATTGGAAGAAAAGAGATGGCCGAAATTCGACTAGTGTCCCAAAAGGATGTTTCCCTCGACTGCTTAAACATCTCATAGAGACTTTGGAGTCAAATTCAAGCAACAACATTCGAGCTGGATTTAAGAAAACCGGAATTTGTCCACTCAATGAAAACGAAGTTTTAGCTAGGCTATCTAAAGAAGGAGATAACATGGAAACCATGAAAGAAGCAGTGGATGAGTCGGTCCTGCGTCTTTTAAATGAGATACGGGACGATGGATATTGTTGAACCTAAAAAAAAAAGAAAACTAGAAGTTGTGCCGGGAAAAAGTGTCTGCCTGGACGATCTACAAAAAAAGCCTGAAATAAGTAAGAAAAGCAGTTTAAGCAATATTGCTTCTACATCCAGCCAAGATATAAAACGAAAAGGAATTGGTAAAAAAACGAAATGCTCAAAAACGACACAGATAAATGAAGTCAAAGAGACAAATAAGACAGAACAAGCGGAGAAACCTGATATAAAGGAAAAAGAAAATGCCACCGAGAACATTTTTAAAAAACCGTTTGATCTAAACAAAAATATACAAAAAGAAACAAAAAGTTTTCCAAAATACACAACAAAAAATATCTGACAGCCAAATGACAAACGCTGAAGTTAAAGGGAATTCACCAAATATAGCGAAAGAGTTACAAAACTATACTACCGTAGAAGATGAATACTTTAATTTTACTGATGTGGACATAAACTCACTGCCTATCCTTTTTAGTGATGGTATTCTTTGCAATGAAGAAATTACTTTGACGTCTGATGGCCAAAATACAACAGACAATGATGAAGTGAAGCGTTTTCCGACTAAAGAATTTCAACCACAACTGAATGATGACCGAGATATAAGCAAAAAAAGTAAAGTACAAATAATTTCTGAGGTGATATTTGAGCCAAAATCGCTTTCGCAAAAGATGAGAAGAAATTCCCTGCAGCTACCAAAAAAACAGCCACTGTTGATAAAGCCGAGGAGAAATTCTTCACAGGGAAAAAAATATTACATCAAAGAAGATGAAATCCTAAAAATTTTGGAAGATTAATAAATTTATTCAGTTATTTTTATTTTGTGTTGTTATGTGCGGTTTTAACTTATGTCTGACTATTGTAGTGAAAACCGTTTTCTTTGTTTAATTTAGTAAATGCTGAAGATATGTAGGTTCCTCTTTCCAAAGTATCGGATCTCAAATTTATACAGTTGTGTTATTATTTTGTATTTTGTGTTTTTTATTTAAATTTTTGTGGGTAACTTTTAAGTAAGTAATTGGACTGTGATGTCTGACTGATATTATTAGTATTTTAGTTATTCCAAAGTAACAGATCTCGGATTGACATAGCTGTTTTTTTATTTAATTATAAGTGAATTTGATTTTTATTTGTTACCTCGATTATTTTCAAACTAACGAGGGTCGAATGTTTTAATTAACAGGAAAGATTTTATATTAAAACTAAATAAAAAATATACATATGTTTTATTCTTTCAATAACATAATTGGATAGGTAGGTACTACAAAAAGTGCTACCGTACACTAAATAATAATAAAATTAGCAAAAATGTTTATCTCAACTTATATTTTATTAAATTTGACCCACGTGCCAGCCCTAGCAGATTTCCCAATTCACCCCGGTGTAGACCCTATTGACCCCATTGACGGGGTGCATATTTTATCATTTTTCCGCAAAACTATAATACTTTATCAGAAAAAACCTATGTTTATATAAAATATCAGCAACCGGAACAATTACTATGCTCAATTAGTCTTTAAATATGACTTCTATGTGAGTCAAATTCATGCGTGAACTTCGAAAACGACCCCATTCACCCCGTTTTACGGTACATAATCTGTGGTGATGTGACGAATGGTACCATTAAAAAATAAAACGTAATAGTATGTGTTCTGTGGTATGTACGTCAGTAATTTTGTCGTGGTGGTGTACGGTAAGAATTGATTTCCTTATTCTTCGAAATAATGCATCAAGTGAAGAAGATCATCAATCACGATGAAGAAATATTGTTGCCAAGATGCATTTACCCACTGCGAAAAATTTACACGTTCGACCGACCGACGACCGGGAATTTCGAATTTATCGATTTAAATATCGGCAAGCAGGTTATCAAGTTTCTTCAGGTTTACTTCATACGTTTTATATCAAATTGAATAAAGTACATTAATAACTACCAGTTTATAATAAACGTGCACACATTAGATACATCACTAACTTTGACGCAGGGCTGAAGAATCTGCTCGACACCACGGGTGCCCACGGCAGATTGGCGATTTCCAGCGCTGAGTTATGTGAATAGCTCATACACTCAGGTTTTCTCACGATGTTTTCCTTCACAGTTAGCCAGTGGTATTGCTATAACTTCACAAATGTACATAACTTAGAAAACAAAGTTATAGGTACATGCCCGCACTGGGAATCGAACCTGGGTCTCTCGCTTCAGAGTCCAATGTTCTACCCACTAGGCTACCACCACTCTTTCATGTTAGATTGACAGTGTGTATTCCTTGAATATGCTATATTTCACTCACACAATATAGACAGAAATATTATTGTATAACTAATGTATTATCATATAATCAAGTGTCAAAACTGGTGGATTATTGTACATTCCCTATAGTATAACAAATAAAGTGTAACAAGTGCAAGTCAGACTTCTGCTATTGGTAGAGAAATAAATGAAAAAAAAAAAATCTTTCTGTAAGACTCGCGCCAGGTTTTTCTTGTACATCTGAGGCGTAATTAAGTGCACGAAATCCTGTGCGACTCCAATCGTCTAATTCTCAAATTCGAACACACAAATATGACGACGGTCAGAACGATTGGAATCGTTCAGGATTTGGTGCGCATAATATAGGAGCTGTAGAAGGCAGTTTTACTTTTCCAGATGCTCCTTTGTTGTGCCCTGACTGTGTTTTAATTTCCTTAATATTGTAGCTTAGAAAACACCATTCAATTCGAAATTTAACAGTTTTGACATTTGAATGCCATTGGGTGCAGATTTTAAGCACGAATTAACAACTCGTCTGCCGCGACACAGATTTGTGTCCAACTTAGTATGGGCCACCTATACGTTCCATTCCGCGAGGGCAGTTCAGAAGTTAATCTACGCATAAGATTCAAGCACACAAACTAATCAGTGGCCGTTATTAAAAAAAAATTAACACCACCAATATTTTTTTCTATGAAACACCGCAGAAACTGTTTACGAAATTAAATACATTTTTGTCTCCCATAACACTGAGACAATGACTTGTGTGCAGTGTTGTTTGCTAGCGACGATATAGTACATCCATAACAAAGACTGGTATTTCAGGTGCCAACAAGGGAAATGGCAGAGCTGGAGCAGAGGCAAGATCAACTTCTAACAAAATTGGACTTGCTCTATGATAAAATAAAATCTATAAGCCAAATCTGCAAGATGAACAACACTGAGGTTGTAAAGGTTGAAAAGGTTTCAGTAGTAAGTATACTTACTAATTAACCAACATTGTACTCATTGTATTGTCATTCAAAAAACAGAAGATACATTCTTTATATTGAAATATTTTTTTGATTTGTTACCCCATTTCTCGTAGACTAAAAATCTGTAAATCTACTGTTAAGAACTATCAGTAGGCCAAAATTTATATCTGAGAGAAACCAGGGGCGAGTGAATGAGAAACCAGGGATTAGTGAGCCAATGTGTCTGAAGGAGCTGTTTTATTATGTGTATCATTTGCCATCAAGAAGTACAGTGTCCTGTAATATCTTGTTTCAGATTAAAACTCCAGATGAAATTGTGTTAACTGCCAGTCCTGATAATCTACCATGGTTTATTTACATTATCCTGAACAAACTATCGTCACAAGTCAATTTTAAGTGGCACGTTCACTCATCGGTGCCGACAGAAAAAGTTGCCAAAGTCAAAGCTTTTGTCTCAAATCTGCAATCTTCTGGAAATTGTAAAGTCACTGTTAGACTGATATTTAAATCTGGTTAGTATTAAAGTTGTCCATGGGTAAGAGATTCTTAACCTTACAAGAGATTCTTGTGAATTTATTTTTCTTTATTTTGTTTCAGCTGATTCAGAATTGAAGTTGTCATCATTGGCAGTACCTATTGTGGGAAATGTAAATATACTGAGATACCTAGCTTTGGCTTATCCATCTGCTATACCTTATGATGAAAATGATTATGTCCTTGATGGCCTTTTGGATTTATGCCACATTTTAGAAAGAACAAATGAGAATAACAAAGAAGCAGTGGTCAAGAAAATATTTTCCCAGTACAGTAATGGGTGGATTTACAAAAGCTCTTTCTCTATTGTGGATGTGGCAGCATACAATGTGATGAAACAGTGGCGTAGCTGCCCCAAATATGTCACAAAGGAATGGTTTGATAAAATGTGTACTTTGCAATAAATGTATTGATTCAAGTTCTACATTGGGTTTGATGTTCCTTACCTAAAATCTCGAAAAAGTGAAAGGCAGTTAATTTTAGAATTGTTGCTATTAATTGTCAATTTTAAACTAATTATACATTATGAAAATAAAAAATACACAGGTCTAGTCTTAATCAGACTGTAATGGCACCTCCTTGTTTAACGCCTTACGAATTTCTGGTATTATGCCTACTTACAATTTAAAAGGCGTAGGTACTCTAGTTAACGCCGATTTATTTTTCACCTAAGTGTGCTAAGTTAATTCCAATACTTTTTTTCATTAAAAGCTGCCAATATAATTATATCCCATTGCAGGACGCAGGCCTTCTCTCAGAGAGTGTGTAGGCATAATCACCTCGCGTGCCCACCGTGGACTGCCGATTTCAAGCGCTGAGATATCTGAATATCTCAGGCAGGTTACCTCACAATATTGTTTTATTTTTCATTATTCTAATAATAGACAACTGAATGGTGCAGTTCTAATATTAAAAGCTACTTGATATTAAAAATAATAGGTACCTACAATAAGTAGATTTACAGATAAATTGAAAAAGACAGTTGTTCTAAAAGTTACAATAGATCACAGCTTTAATAAGAGTTGTGCCAAAAACCTTTGAATAATTTACAATTAAAGAATAAATCTATCAGTCAATTTTTATTATATGTACAAAAAATAAAGCTGCCTAAGTTAAAATAGGTATACTTAGCAGGTCTACATAACAAAATTGGATATGTCTGTATAAAAATTAATATCTAAAACCAATTATTATTTCAAATTCCATAGGACTACTATAATCCAACCACAAATTAAAGAACACGACATTTGGCGAAATGCTAATACAATCATATTGCCGCTCAGTGGTCAGACGTAAAATGGAATAATGAATAGATCAACTACAACAACATAGTCGGAACCCATTCTCATAACACTGAAAACTTATTATTTCAGCACTTCTTCATGATGAGCCATTTCAACATCCAAGCACCATATTACAATTTATAAGTTTAACAATATGACAACTTATAATTTATATGACACAAACAAATGATCAGATTTTTTATGTATTAAGGTAATACCGACAATCGAGATCTCAATTAGGTACCCTTACGTGCATAAATAAATAAAGCAACGCTACTAAATTAAATGCGAGTTTGATAGCATATTATTACGTAAAAGTTCTGATGAACACAAATGCTTCAAAACACAAGGTCATATTTTGTACTTATTCTATCAATACCATACTTTTCAGCGGAATAACGATCACTTTAAGTACGATTATTTAAAAAAAAATCTACATATGAGTGCTATATCATTATTGCTTAGAATAAAAACATCTTAAAATGTATAATTTAAAAGTTTCTTATAAATGTATAATTAAAATGGAACACTTATCTATATCGAATGTACTGTACAGTCGTGTAATGGAATAAAATTACTTCAAAGGCAGTGTTAGGGTGCGAATCCACCTTACTGCGACCGGCTACTCTCAACTTACGTTCGTCGTCAACTATTAAAGAGGCTAGTACACACAGACCGAACAGCTCGGTCAGCGAGGACGTACCACGCTCGAGCCACGCGGTGTCAGATTTTTGTTTTGCTCAAAGATGCCTGGGTCGTTTGCCGCGCGCACTCAATGCATATAGCTGAATTTGTTCCGGCATGCGTCACAGGCACGCCCAGTCTCCGCGCGAACGCCCAGTGTGGAGTTAGCTAATGGCCAGCGTGGCGGGGCCGTGCTCCTGTCATACGAAGGAGGAGAAGCCAGGCAGCGGCGCGCGCGACCGCGCCATGTTGTTCATGACAATCTGCCCGCCGTTGAGGCTGACCACGGCGCTGCCTTCGGGCTCAGAGTCGGTGTAACTGGAGTAGTTGCGCACCGGCCGCTGTCGCTTCCACGACTGCCGCAGCGTGTCGTTCACGTTCGCGTAATGGTTCACGAACGAATGCGGCTCCGATCTAACGCTTTCGTTTTCGCTCTCCGAATTCTGCGAACAGTTTCAGGGTTATTTTTAGACGCGGTTCGTGGCATGAAAATATTACACAATGTGGCCAGGATATGTGTAGATCGGATGGAATGCCATTGTCTACGTAAGAATAATATTAATTTTAACACAATTGGTATTAAAAACTTTACAGTTACTGTTCTATACTTATTGTAGTAGCACTGTATAACTGGGTTCCCAGCCTATCATAAATATTAGGTGAAGGCTAGGTGATATAATACAGAAGTCGAAGTACCATTATTGCTACATATGGGTAAAATTTAGCTATAGTTTGAATTCTATAAGATTCCGAAGTCTGTTCAGATTGCAAATAATATACACCAACGTAATAAGTTCGAACAATTACAACGAAGACAAAAAAATCAAACTACCACATGTAATTAACGAATCTGCGCGTGGTGTAGTCATAGTAACGTGAGACATTTTTATCTCTAACTGTGCTGAAAGAAAAGAAAGCGTGAATAAAATACTAAGTTCAGCGGTGGTGAGATCTCATTGATATTTACCGTCGCGGAATCCGCCCGTTAGGTACGTGGGAAAAAATAATAGCATTATGAACATTGCGGAGAACGGCACACGTGAGGTTTAGACGACGCTTATCTTGATGGTGATCACCTGGGAGTCGGAGGAGCTCATCTCGGAGGGTTTCTCCGTGAGGGAGGAGTCGTCGGGATTCTCGTCGTAGGCGCGGAGGCTTTCCTCGTCGCTGTGGTAGGCGACGGAAGCGGGGGAAGGGCGCGGCGGGGACTTGCCCACGGGGGGGGCGCGGCCGCGGCGCAGAGTGCCCCCCCCGGCCCCCCCGCCGCCCGCGCCCGCGCTGCAGCCCGAGTTGACCCGCGACCGGTACAGGTCCATGGCGAGCGAGCCGCGCTCCTCAGTCTCACCGCCCAGAGATTCTTCTAAGGTTTTTTGTGCTTCCTCTGCGAAGGGGGACGAGGCATGAGGAACAAGAACCACTTCTCGTAAAAGAAGAAAGGTCTGAACGTGTGGTCAACAGAGACCTGGCCCTAGATAATATTAATGCAAAAGTGCATAAAACAATTTTCAAGCCACTGACTTTCACAGATGTTTTCAACGGTTTTGTAAACTATTGTCTAAACAAAATAAGTCCCTTAGTGGAGTATCTGGAAGACATCACTTTCAATGATAAAACCGCCGTCTCTACTTAAGGATCAGAATTCTGGTAATTAGTACACAAAAGTTTACAAGAAAGTTTCTGGTGCAAAAGACAGAAACAAAACTTTTATCTATCTCTCTACTCACTTTTGTACTTGTAACTCTTGCTTTTGACGCAGAGTATGGCGATGACCATGATGATAATAATGACGGATGCCGCCGCCAGCGCTACCATGAACCAAGTCCGGCGGTAGAACGGCCGGTACTGCAGGTACCCGTACTCCAGGTAAAGCTTCGACGGTGTCACTATGACCTTCTCGCCATATGTAGGGTTGCTTATACCGTACATGTTGTAAGCAATAACCCGGAAAGAGTATGAGGTTGACGGTAGGAGGCTTTGGTATGATATCGTGAATTCTTCCAAAATACCGTTGCTGGTTTTTGTTATTGTTTCCCATCTTGTGTCGTCTGTAGAAAGAAATTGTTAATTTGTTATTTTTTACCCTATTAGCCGATGATGGGCGGAGACTCGAATTTTATCTACGCTTACACTCGTCTCTTTCTAGCCTACAGAAATTTAGAATTATCTCGCTTGGAAAGCAAAAGTCGAGTCTACACCTGCCCCATTACTAGGTTTTGGTAAGGATTTAGATTCCTATGCATATACAAGGTGAAATAGCTGGTAAAAACTTACGCGCTTGCCACGCTTCCTTGGCTGCATTAGTTTTAAAAGCAAACATACATCAATCAATATTAGTAACAACATATTGTAACAATATTTTTTATTTTACACGATACAAACCACGTGACAAACATTTATAAAGATTCTGAGTACCAATACCTGCCTATAATGTAATGCTAACGATCTACATGCCAAACTAAATGTATACAATAAATATGTATTCAAGTATATTCCTCTCGATTTAATGTTTCGTGAGTAACGAATTTGGACCACAAAAAAATCCCAGAGAAAAAAATACGTGATTTTTTTTTATGTAGCCTATTAGACGCCCCACTGCAGTGCACAAGCCTTCTCTCAGAGAGAGAGTTTGGGCTTAGTTACCAAGCGTGCCCGCCGCGGATTGGCAATTAGGTATTTGACACGATCAAAAATAAATTATTTCATATGCTCGATTAAAACAAAAATAACAAAATATCTCGGAAAATATTACTAGTTATTACAATTTTGAAATAGATTAAACATAAAAAGAGTGCTCTGAAATGTGACGTCATAAGCCAGTATTTTCATACAAAATTCCGTTTTAAAAGTAACTCATTTGATATTTTGTCAAATACCCAAGCGCTGAGGTAGTTCAAGACATTCAATATTACACAATAAATGAAATGAAGTAGATGATACGCCTGCAACTCAGGGGTCAGTGTTTTCACGCTAATCATAACGCAAGAAATGTGAATAAAAGCGATCCCCACCTTTCTTCCTAGCCTCGATGTAGTAGCCCAACAGAGGCCCCTTCCCCGAGGCGGCGTTCTCCCACTTGAGGTGCAGGGCGGCGGGCGTGGGCTCGAGCCGCAGGGCGCGCGGCGCGGCGGGCGAGCCGGCCTGCGGGCCCGTCCGCACGCGCGCCGCGCCCGCCGGGCCCGGCCCCACAGTCAGCGCGCGGACCGCGAACACGTACTCGGCCTCCTCTTCCAAGCCGCCGACGGGCAGCCGCCGCTCGCTCACTTTCTGCTTCACTTGCTTGCTGAAACCTGTTGGGTAGTGCTTGGTTCAGATGTGGATGTTACAGTAAAAGTCCATATAGTGCACATACATAAAGTCGCTCCTGCATCCCGGAGTGGTAGACAAATACCGAGCCACTACCAGGTCATTTATACCTATAATGATACAGCGAGGTGAACCTTACCACCACGGAAACCAGATTATTAATATTCGTCCTGCTCGACAGTTCCCTAATTCACAAGATACCTTGCATACGTGCACGAGCCTGTTGCGAGACTGTTCATGGTGATCAAGCAAAAGGAGATGTGGCGTTGGTCAAGCTTTGGTGACACTAAAGCGAAAGTTGCTTTGGGCAAGCTTTGAAAGTGAAAGAAAGTGAACTACCCAAGTTACCCTCATCAGTACAGGTAAAGGGACTTACGTTCGTCCTGCTCGCCAGTCTAGTAGGTGACCAGATAGAGTGCACAAGTATGGACTTGAGCACTATTATCTGGTCACCAGTCGCCATAATGGTATGGCGGTGCGGCGGTTCCTAGGACTCCACTAGGCTATTCATGGTGATCTCGCTGAAGTTGATGCAAGCTTTGGTGACTTTATCACTACAAACACAGGGACTTACGTTCGTCCTGCTCGACAGTCTCGTAGGTGACCAGATAAGAGTGCACAAGCCCATTACGGCGGTGCGGCGGCTCCCAGGACACCAATAGACTATTCATGGTGATCTCGCTGAAGGTGATGTTGCGAGGGGCGCTGGGCAAGCCTTGATGCGTGCGGACGAGGACCGGACTCGAACGTGGACCGTCGCCCGCTGGGTTGAATGCTAACACCTGTGTGAGGGAATGGAGAACTTGCTCAAAACTTTATCAACCTCGTTGAAGAGGCAATGTTAAAAAATAAATTATCGTGGTATTTATTTCTCTACTACTAATACTTTTCATAATGCAACATGTCGAAAAGCAATTATATTCAAACGTACCTGTATACGGTACTGCGTGAACTTGTCGAGAAAGACAAGCGAGTGAGACGTGGACGTGGCCGAGACTACCTCGATCTCTTCCTCGGCGCGGCGGCCCGGCTCCGGCTCCTCGGGAGACTCCGTCATCAAGTAGAATATCTGTGATCAAACAAACTATCTATACTAATATTATAAAGAGGAAAAGTTTATATGTTTTGTAGGGGGTAATATTCGAAAGTACTTATCTGAATTAAAATTGATTTCACCTGTATTTAGAATTGACCTTCAGCATGGACATCATAGGTTATAAGCTAATCCGTTTACCACGCGAACGTCAGCGACTAAGTTCGCGTGGTAAACGGACGCACTGCTAGTTCAGTGCCCCCCACTAAAAATCTTAAGTTAACGCTCGAGGCCGTAAACGAAGTGTCTGCGGCGCACTGGAAAAAAGTGTTTCGAATAGTGGTTCAGAAAAGATTTAATAAAAATATACCTATTGACGTATAGAACACTTTATTTTATTTTCGCAAAACTTTCTGTGTGTCCCACGTACTAAGCGACATTCTAGAGCCGCAGGCTTACTCTATTTCACTCTACCTACATTACAGCACTGCAAAAGTCGGGATTAAAAAGAGGGGCGGTCTTCTCTCTGTGAAAGGTACGCTCATCTTTCTGTACGTCGTTACGTATGTAATGGCCTGTTGAATATTTCGTATGCAATGAAGTATCATTGATGGAAATTACGGGCTGGTTCAGACCTTTCTCACCACAGTGGGGGGTGCGGGTTCTTATAAATTCAACGATTGCTCAAGTTGAGGGCTAGAGTGGACTGTATTTTTGCGACTAATTAGAATGCTATTACTTAGGCCTAGCTGTGGTAAACCAATAGCACTTGTAACAACGTTCTAATGGGTAGGACGAACGACTGCTGCTTGTGGAGAGACACAGGATTATGATACAGCAGCTTTATAGGAAAGGAGCACGCACGTACCTGGTGTCTTCTGAAGTTCAGGAGTTGAGGAATCAGCGCCTAGGTCCAGTTCTGACCTGGGCGCACCACGTTGCAACGCAGAAGTTCGAAAACGGCACTAAATTGCACTTAATTCACTAGTATTGTCACACATATAGGTTTCTTATACAAAATAGCGGTTAATTAATGTAGGATTACATGGATTTCATCCTTGATTGAATCACACGCAGCAGATACAATCTGACCTCACGCACGGTAGGAAAACGTCTGTCTTTTGGTTCGGTGAGATAATCGTAGAAAATCGGCCGTCAGAAAGAGACGGCGCTACGTGTGTGCGTGCGTGTGGGAAGGAGAAAAGGGATAGGAACACGATGTTACAAGTACTGGATTTAAATAGTCCAATCATAGAGCTACAATATCCACCATCTCCCCCTCCTTGAAGGAATCCTTCAAAGCGAAATTAATATAAAAAGAGTTTAGCGGATAAACATAATGGATAGCGAACTTCAATATAAAGCGGAATGTATTCTATATAACAGCGGAAAATAAAGTATTAAATAGCGGTTGGATAATAATATCCTAAACTTCTACATCTTATGGACACCCTACTGTATTGGAAGCGGAGACAACTTTGTTGTCGGGCGAACGTATGACGAGCCAGCACCCGTTTCTACTCTCGCACAGCGAACGACGCCATCCTTGCCTGGGAAAACCTCGGAAATTCTACCGATTTTCCAAGACAGAGGAGGCGCGTTTTCATTATTTAAAAGAACTATAGTACCTACAGCTATTGGATTACTAACTGTATTCCACTTCTCGCGCATTTGCAAGTTATGAAGATATTCATTCTTGAATCGCTTCCAGAACGTTTGGACAAGCGAGTCCATTAATGAATGACGCGATAAAAGATTTGCCCGTTCCCCACTAACATCAGCAGCGGGTAAAAAAGCTAGCGGTTTTGTTGAAAGAAAGTGCGCCGGCGTTAAGGCGGTTGGCTCCGAAGGGTCGGGGCTCAGGACGTACAGAGGTCGACTGTTAAGTACAGCCTCAATCTGATTAAGGACTGTAAGCATTTCCTCGTAAGTGAGAATTTGTTTGCCAATAACGCGAAAGAGAAGAGACTTAATACTCTTTATATTGGCTTCCCAGATTCCACCGAAATGACTTCCTAAGGGCGGTGACCTTTTCCAAATTATTTGATGCTTAGAGAGTTCGTTGTTAAAAAGCGTGTAGTATTCGTTAGACTTTAAGAAGTCAAATAGTTCCTTTAGATAGGATTGTGATGCGACAAAATTTGTTCCGTTGTCGCTATATATAAAACTACAAGGACCACGTCTCGACAAAAAGCGTTTTAACGCGTTAAGAAAGGTAGCTGAACTAAGGTCAGAAGCTAGCTCTATATGCACCGCTTTGGTGACGAGGCACACAAATACGCAGATATAAGCCTTTTGGCTACGCACACCCCTTTTCCTAGACGTCGTTACATACAGAGGACCTGCAAAATCTATCCCCGTGTGGGTAAAAGCTTTACACGATTCTACGCGACAACTGGGCAAATCTGACATAGCGGGAAAAGTAGGCTTAGGATTAAGCCTGAAACAACGAATACATTTATGAATGCGGGAGCGCACTAAGCGCCTAGCGGATAAAAACCAATATTTTTGACGCAATATTGAAATTAATAGTTGCGGACCAGCGTGACTATTTTCACGGTGGTACCAATCCACAATAAGTTCAGCGATGTGCCCATTTTTAGGCATAAGAGCGGGGTGTTTCTGATTATATTCTAGACTTGAATATGAGAGGCGACCTCCGACTCGCACCACACCATCAGCGATGAATGGAGATAACTTCCTGAGAGCGGTCGAACAAGGCTTGTTCTTTTCAATGTTTCGTATATCACTAGCGAAATAGCTCCTCTGGACAGCCTGAATAATTTTGTTTTCAGCAGTGCTCAAGTCTTCGGCAGTGATTGATGCACCACGAGGAAGAACCTTTAAGAAGCGAAGCACGATGACTGTGGATCTGAGGAACTTCAGCCAAGAAGAAAACTTGGATCCTAGCGAGATGAGAATATTCTCTTCATCTGACACAGTGACGTGAGAAATAGTCTTCTCTTCGGGCAACTGGATTTGAGCGGGACTTAAAAACAACTGGGAGGGAGGTTCCTCAGTAGACCAGAACCTCTCCACAAGTTGATGTAGCGGGTCTGCGGTAAAAGCACAAAATGCGTGCAGAGACGAGCGCGGGCTTACAACGGGTGCGTTCCCCATAACTATGTAGCCCAAAGTCGTTTCTAAGGCGACAGGCAAGTTATTATTATTTGCGGTAATTTTATTGAATAGGAGGATTTCACAATACAAATTCACTCCAAGAAGTAGGTCAATGGGACCAGGCTCGGAAAAGTCATCATCCGCCAAAGGTAGATTACGCAGGTAGCCGAGAGCGCCGACGTCGACGCACGAGTCGGGAAGCTGTGACGTAATGTTGTCTATAACCAGAGGCTGGATATGATATACGTGACTGTCGTCGAAACGTGAAGTAAACCTGAGTGATGTAACTCCCAAAATTTTCTGAGAGGCACCTCCTATGCCTTGGACCTTAGAGAAGCGGCTTTGCGTGGAGATAGGAAGCGATAAGCGCTTGCTACATGCAGCGGAAATATATTCACTTTGAGAGCCGGGGTCAATCAGACATCTCAAAACGTGAGGGCGGTTTAGGCTATCGAAAACCTTTAGTTTAGCAGTGGCCAATAACGCAGTTGTTATTGTATGTGAATCCTGATCATAAGAAACAGTACAAACTGACGTGTTATGATCGTTAGCGGGAGTGGGAAAATCGACCTTATGCGCATGGGGCGCAGAGTCCTTAGCGGGAGCACGAGTATTAGACTCGGACGAAACATGTTTCAGCGCTGAGTGGCTAGAGACATGAGCGATAGCGGGCGAATTAGCGGGCGGATTTTTACTAGCGGGTTTTGTTTTCACAATTGTACTATTATTAGCGGGCGGATTAAAATGTAATAGCGAATGGTGCTTGGCCGAGCAATGAGAGCAAGTGTGCTTGGAATTACAAGCCATCGTTTTGTGTTTTATACTTAAACAATTGTTGCAGAACGAATTACCTTTTATAAATTTATACCTATCATGAGGCGTCAATTTCATGAAAGCATAACAGCGGTACAAATGAGCATGTTGGTCGCGCTGACACAAGGCGCACTTATTCTCATCACTTGCGCCACACGCTCGGTCAGTGTTTACGAACGACTTGGTTTGTGGCTGCTTAGTGCTAGGCATCGGGACGTGCGGGCCGCGGGTTTTGTGCTGCGCTTGAGCCTTTATAGACGGAACCGCTGAGCGCGATAAAACCTTACTCTGTTCCTTTACAAAGGTAATCAGATTAGAATAAGTGGGGATCTTATCCTTGCGATGCGTTATTTCAAATAACTTGACAGTCTCCGAGTCCAGCCTTTGAAGAGCGAGGTGCAGTAGCATAAAATCGGTCAAGTCGCCAAGACTCAGTTGTCTAAGGGCTTCTACAGACGTGTCAAAATTATCGAGAAACGATTCAAGTCCCGTAGCGGAGTTAGTGGTCAGTGGTTTAAAACTTAACAACTGATTAAGGTACGAACTAGCGAGAAGTCTGGGATCGTCGTATTTTTCTATAAGTGCCTGCCAAATTATGGGGTAATTCTCAGCGGTAGGGGGTAACCGGGCGCAAACCGACGCAGCGGGTCCAGACAGTTTACCTATCAAATAATACACCTTGTCACTATTTGACAACGAAGTATTTTCGTGGACGGTGCATTTGAACTGTTGGTAAAACAATGGCCACAAGCTGGCATCACCATTAAAAGACATTAACTCCATAGGAGGAAGTCTAGGTTTTGATTTTTGTACCTGGGAAGGCGCTTCACAATTATTAGACGGCAAATGAGTCGCGATGACCTGCTTAATAAGACAGTACATGATGTCGAAATTACTCCATTCCTGGTACCTAATAGCGTGCTTGGGGTCAATCTTCAACGATATAGCGTTATATGAATCTAAAACCCTTTCAAAGTCTTTATGCAATTGATCAACATTAAACGCGCTGTTTAGCAAAGCCTTAATGTTGGAAGGATCGTCCTCGACCTTTTTAGCGAGATCGTAAATTCCTTGCATGCGAGCAAATAGAATTTCACGTTTAGATTGGAGTATAACTCGCTGACCTTGATCCTCATCATAACTCTCATCATCGGAACCTTCCTTCTTATTTTTCTTACTCATCGTAATTAATTGTGAAATAGACGCGAAAACAAAGGGAACAAACCTCTAAAGCGTACAGATAAAATGAGACGCGGTACTTAGAACCAAAACAAACCGATAGCGCAGTCGCAGGCGCAGCGGACTGCTATACCTACGTACTGAGTATAGCGAGTATCTATTGTAGTAAAGCCGAGCGCGCAGGAGCTAGCGGAGAACGTACAAATAACGAGAAATAGCGGGTAGATATAAGGTGAATAACCTCACAACCAGCACTCGAATATTCTACAGAAATTAATTGATACTAGCGATGCGGGTAGACATGTATTTATGTATGCAGAATAGGCCTTACGTGCGATACAAAGCGGGGTTACAAAATAAAGTTATAACGTGTAGGTACAAAGTTCCTAGACTGATTTTAGCGGATAATAACATGAATTGAATAAGTTGACCGTGCGGAATAAAGGCGGATGCGGGGCGGAAATGGAACAACTTATTGAATTTATCAGTAGGATTTGACGTACAAATTAATTAGCGGGGAAATGAATACCTACGTGTGACATTAAGTAGATACAGTAGTGACGTTATATAGAATATGGATGGACACTGAGATACAACACAGATCCAGCGGTAGATGCAATTTACGTAGAAACAAACGGATATTGGGCAGATGGTTTTATACAAACTACCCAAGATATCCGTGCTCGTAGGAACAAAACTTATGATGGAAATTACGGGCTGGTTCAGACCTTTCTCACCACAGTGGGGGGTGCGGGTTCTTATAAATTCAACGATTGCTCAAGTTGAGGGCTAGAGTGGACTGTATTTTTGCGACTAATTAGAATGCTATTACTTAGGCCTAGCTGTGGTAAACCAATAGCACTTGTAACAACGTTCTAATGGGTAGGACGAACGACTGCTGCTTGTGGAGAGACACAGGATTATGATACAGCAGCTTTATAGGAAAGGAGCACGCACGTACCTGGTGTCTTCTGAAGTTCAGGAGTTGAGGAATCAGCGCCTAGGTCCAGTTCTGACCTGGGCGCACCACGTTGCAACGCAGAAGTTCGAAAACGGCACTAAATTGCACTTAATTCACTAGTATTGTCACACATATAGGTTTCTTATACAAAATAGCGGTTAATTAATGTAGGATTACATGGATTTCATCCTTGATTGAATCACACGCAGCAGATACAATCTGACCTCACGCACGGTAGGAAAACGTCTGTCTTTTGGTTCGGTGAGATAATCGTAGAAAATCGGCCGTCAGAAAGAGACGGCGCTACGTGTGTGCGTGCGTGTGGGAAGGAGAAAAGGGATAGGAACACGATGTTACAAGTACTGGATTTAAATAGTCCAATCATAGAGCTACAATATCCACCAATCATCATCAGCCATTTGGCGTTCACTGCAGGACGTAGGCCTCCCTCATGGTTTTCCAAGTTTCCCGGTCATGTGCCGCCCGCATCCAGCGACTCCCCACCACCGTAACCAGGTCTTCAGGCCATCTGGCGGGGGGCCTGCCCACCCTGCGTCATCCGGTCCGCGGTCGCCAGGTCAGAACTTTGTCGCCCCAACGGCCATCAGTTCTCAGAGCTGTGTGCCCCGCCCACTGCCACTTGAACTGAGCCAATCTTTCGAGCTATATCAGTAACAGTAATAAAGTATAAAAACATAAAATTGTAGGACAGCTTGCATATATTGCCGCGTTGGTCTAGCCGTTAATGCGCTTAGCTACCAAAACTGAGGTCGTGGGTTCAATTCCCACTGGGGGCCGCCGAACATTTGTACAAATGGCCTCAGTCTGGGTGTATATTCATGTTTGTGACGTCCTTGCCTGGTTACCATAGCACAGGGTAACCTAGTTTGGTATCAGGTCGAGTGATTGTATTGTGTGGAAAAAAATAATACCTTGTACCCCAGCAGGTCGCCATTTTGGTGCGCAAGCAGCGGCGGGCGCCAGGTGAGCGCCACCTCGGTGGGCGAGCGCGACTCGGCCAGTATGTCACGCGGGGCGGCAGTGGGCACGGCCTCGCCCACCCACACGACGGCCGGCGTGCCGCCCGGGCCCGGCCCCTGCGAGTTCACCGCCACCACGCTGATCTCGTAGTTGCGGTCCACGTGGAGCTCGGTGAGGACCACCTCCTCCGTCTGTGGAGGGCGGTGCAAGTGAAAGGGGGCTGGCTGGTAAGTTGAGAGCAAAGGCAGTTACGTGAACTGTTGAAGCTGTTGGAAAACTCATTTGGGGCAATTTTCGTACGCAGATTTTAGATAGATTCTTAAGCCAATGGGGAACTTGTGTCGAACTTTGATTTTATGGTTTTGCTTTGATACCATAGAAAACAGACAGAATCTCAAGAAAAATAAAAAAATAAAACCATAAATTTTTTTTCGAGGTTTTTGGGGTCCCTTAAAATACGAAAAATCAAGTTACTCTCATAATGAAAAACACATTACATGTAGTTTTTTTCATTGAATTCTAAACGTTTTCTTAAAAGGATATCTAATAGATGCATAATAAACACAATTTTACGAGATAACTCGAAAATTAATAAACGCTTCATACATTATAAGGTGTTACGTGCAAGTTGTGACGTCATAGTTTGAGCCCGATTTGTTTGGCGCGTTTTTGTACCACGTGACTAGAATGGCTTTTTGACAGGTCACATCATGAAAAGTATTAGTCGTAGAGAAAAAAATTAACCACGTTTATTTATCTTTTAACACGGCCTCTCCGATTATTAAAACATTTTTTGTGCAAGTTCCATTCACAAGAAAAAGGCTTCTGCATATGGTTCAAAACATAGATGTTGAATTTAGAATTCTGCAAACTTGTGCCCACTTTCTCCGTTCGCGCTATATTCCACTTCCATCAAACCATTGGGTACTTTAACTAGGTCCCCGAAATCTCCTGCTTCATAGTCTGCTGCAGAAGTAAGGGGATGTCTATAAATGGCTGGTGGAAGAAGCAGTAGGCCCCTTCCCACCCCTCGCTCCAGAACTGCTCGTAAACTAAACTGACATATAGTAGGTTTGTCCCTTTGTCCCTGGAACCCCTTGCTTCATAGTTTGCTGCAAAGGCCTGAGGAGTCCGTGAACGGCTGTCGCCATACCCATCCAATGACCCAACTTTGTGTCTCCTCTCCAGCACTGAACTTTAGTAGATTTTACCTTTATCCCTGGGACGTCTTGCTTCATGGTTTGCTGCAGGGGCGTGGGGAAGTCAGTGAGGGGCTGGTAGAAGACGCGGTAGCCCCCGGTCTTGGTGTCCCCGCTCCAATACTGTTCAGTCAGCGGCGTCCACTGCACGCGCACGCTACTAGGCGTTATCGGCACCACGTGGAGGTTCTCCACGGCCTTGCTCGGAGCTGTAAAAGGTAAGAATGGGGAACTTGCGTCTAATTTAGATTGGAGTGAATTAGCTTTTATACCATAGAAATCATATAAAAACCTAGGATTTTTTTTAAAATAAAACAATAAAAATATTTTTTTCGGGGTTTTCGGGGTCACAAAATATGCGAAAAGTAAAGTTACTCTAATGACATAAAACTTATTAGATTTCGTTTTGTCATTGAATTCTGAACGTTTTCTTATAAGGGTGTGCATAAAACATAATTTCACGAGATAACTCAAATATCGATAAACGCTTCATAAAATTATAAGCGTTACGTTAGGGAGTGACGTCATGGTCTAAGGTTGATTTTTATGGCGCGTTTTAGTACCACGTGACTATATTGACTTTTCGATTGGTTATATTATAAAAAGTATTAGTCGCAGAGAAAAAAAAAATACCACGTTTTTTATCTTTTAACGTGTCCTCTCCTATTCTATTAAAACATTTTTAGTGCGAGTTGTTTACGTCGCTTCTCTATTCAATCCACTATTTTTATTTCGGAACAAGTCCATAGTGGTAATATTGTAAATATTTCTTAAGAACACGTAAGTACACTTTTTTTTCGCACGTCTCATGACAGTTCTTTAGTGGAAGGCGGAAGGCAGGCTGTATCTTCATTCTATTTATGCAGACTATATACCTACGTCACACTGTAGGGTACAGGCCTTCTCTCAGTGAGAGAGTTAATGATCACCTTACGTGCTCGCTGAGGAACGGCAATTCAAGCGCTGAGGTACGTGAACACATCAGGTAATCAGGTTTCGTTACGATGTTTTCCTTCACATTGGCGAAGGTCCGTAACGACCAACTATCAAAATGCCATGATTTCATTGTGACTAAATTTCAATTTGCCTTAGTCCCATAATGCACTTCATTTCAATTTGTCGAAGTTTCAATTCGTATTAGCAATACCACGGCGTTGGCAAGTGGTATTGCTAATACCAATTCATGAGATTAACGCTGAAATTGTACTGAAAGTATCAAGATGTAATATTTTGCTTTACATCAAGAACCGATATTATACTGATATTACAACTAGGAAGAACTGACATTATAACTAGAAAAGTTTCCAAGTTTGTTCCTTAATCACACAAAACAGAAATAATTAATACACACAGAATATTTCTTATTGTTATTCCATGTGACAGAAATAATCAATACAAGTCGTAATTTAGTGAAGGAAAGGAGTGTAAAATATGTTTGTGTTGAAAAAATTGTAGAATGGTATACTCACAAGCTGGCAGAGTTCGGACGGCCTCAGTGGCGTTACCGTAGAGACTGGGCCCAATGTCGTTCGTGGCTCGGATCCGGAACTGATATGCGGTATATGGCTTCAGACCCTCCACCGTGTAAGAAGTTGCGAAGGGGTCTATTCGTTCCGGGATCGTCTTCCAGGTGCCGCCTTCTTCTTTTTGTTGCACTGTGTAGTATCTGTTGGAAATGTACATAAAAAAATAAAGCACGGACGGAACGAATGATATGCTTTTGAACGATTGCGATGTACAGGATATTGAGGTCTGGAACGAGAATGGAAAAGATGCCTCCAATACTCCCACCAGTTAAATTTTCCAGTTCAAGTCAGTTTTTCGACTTTTATGAATGAGGTGTCGCTCGATTTGTTATTATGGTGCGGGTGATATCTAAGACTACATTTTAAAGTAACAAAATCAATATATGACAAAGTGGGGGCTAATGATAGGATCCTTCCCGGGAAGAAATCCATTTCGGGAAGAAACGTGGAATAGTTGCAGTTAAAACGTCATCACGTATGATTAGGTCAGTTTTCAACGGCGTCCAGGAGAATGTTATACGTGAGAAAAACAAGAGCCATCACTAAACATCAATCTTGTAAAGAGAACTTTTTCCGTGTTTAAACTTTAGCTTGTTACAGCGGTGGCACGAACCTCGATGGCGCGTAGCCTTCGCCGCCGGGCGTGCAGGAGAAGGATAACCTTCTCCTGGACGGCCGGCATAAGCATAATGCTTGCATAAGCGAGCACTGCACGCAAGCATTTAAATTCTAGGTTGTTCCTTTTGAGTTAGAGCGAGCGCACGAACCTCAAGGGCTTGTATCTATCGCCGTGGTCCAGAAGAAAGTGCGGGTGCAGCAGCGAGCGCTACATGAGCGCGAAGAAGCTATAGCTTGCTCCTTTAGAGCGAACGCATGAACCTCAAGGCGCTTATCCGTCGCCGCCGGGCGTCCAGGAGAAGGTGATATGGTACGCGTTTAAACTTGTTTAAGCTAGTTCCTTTTGAGTTAGAGCTAGGCACGAACCTCAGAGGCGTGCAGCCGTCGCCGCCGAGCGTCCATGAGGCAGCAGAAGCGCGTTTAAACTTAACCTTGTTCCTTTTGAATTAGAACGACCGCTCGAACCTCAGCGGCGCGTAGCCGTCGCCGCCGGGCGTCCAGGAGAAGGTGATGTGGTGCGGCTGCAGCAGCGAGCGCTGCACGAGCGCGTGCAGCGGCGCGGCGGGCGCGGCGCGGTTACCGGTGCTGAGCACGAGCGCGCGCGCCGTGCCGCCCCAGCCCAGCCGCGTCTGCGCGCGCACCGAGAACACGTAGTAGCGCTCCGAAGACAGCTCCGTCGCCCTGCGGGGGAGGGATTGGGGGGTGGGACTCCTTGAGTACTTAGTCGAACGTCACGCCGAATCAAGAATTTCGAGGCTAATCCTGAGAAATAATACTTGATTTCATATTTTTTTTAAAGTATTTTATAGCGTTCAGTTAACCAAAAAATGGCCATGACGTTTCTTACAAATAATAATAAAAATAAAATAAAAATTGCGAGTTAAAAGTAAAATGTGTAGCTTGTATTAATATAAAATAGATAAATCAATATCTCGTTAATGATAAACAAAAACTGCCTCGCTGGTCTAGCTGTTAACACGCTTGGCGGCCAAGGTTGTGGGTTCGATTTCCACTACGGGATTGGATTTTTTACAAATGACCTCAGTCTGGGTTATTTCCTTGTTTGTGATAAACTTGCCTGATTAGCATAGCACACGGCATCCTGGAACGGCAGTTTGGAACCAGGACAAGTGATTGTGTCGTGCGAAAGTTATTACTATAATGAGATTCCTCGGGTTCACTTGTAAAAATAGGAGTTCCGCAGATCTATCTTAGGGCCGTTCCTTTTCCTAGTCTATGTAAATTATTTACCTTTTATGGACCAAAAATGTCTGAGATAGTGTTATTTGCTGATGACATATCACTTATTTTTAAAATAAGGAGACAAGAAAATAATCTTGACGATGCAAATAATGCTCCCTCGCAAGTACTAGATTGGTTCACAGCAAATAATCTGCTACTAAATTCCAAAAAGACCAAATGTATAAAGTTGAGAACGACATTGTAATTGGAAATGAAAAACTAGAATTAGTAGAAAATACTGTATTTCTGGGAATCACAATCGATGCAAAACTACAATGGGGTCCACATATTGTAAAATTAGCACACAGGCTTAGCTCTGCAGGCTGGAGCATTTGCAGTGAAAAGATTCCTCAAGATATATTAGAGTTACCTCCGACGCGGTTTAAGAAATGTGTTTATCTACACTAAGATTCGAATTATGATTTTAAAAGTTGATACATAAAGTGTTATTTCACAGACAACTGTAAAAATTTTAAAAATAAATTACGATACAAATTTTGTAGGAGAATTTCAGCTAACCTGTATCGTAATAGTAGTTTATGTGACTGTCACATAATGATGGTTATTAAAACACGAGCGAGATTTTAAAAAACGAGCCTTGGCGAGTTTTTTAATAGCACTGGCGAGTGTTTTCATACCAAGTTATGTGCAGTCTCATACACTACTTTATCTACACTCATGTCTTAATCTTCAAAGTAAGGAATCAGAGGAAAACACGTTTGACAAGTTTTGTACTATACATAAATCTACGGTTATTAACTAAACTCATATCGAAATGAAACAAAATTTTCAATTATAAATTTATTTTTAGTTGCACTTTTGGTACCACGAAAATGAAATTAGGTTTTTTATAGAGTCAACTTTTGACATTAAAAAAAAAACTTAAGTTTTGTTCCGTGATCACAGCAACACTTTAAAAAAAATAACTGTAACATAAAATGAAAAATCTGACCTTTAATGTAACTTTAATGAGGAGGTAGAGGCGATGTATGAGGACATTATTAGTAGGGCCATAAATACCTCGGAGACCTATTTTAATGTGGTTATGGGGGACTTCAATGCGAAGCTGGGCACAAGAAGCGAGGGTGAGATGAGAGTGGGGCAATTTGGTTATGGGCAACGGAACCCGAGAGGACAAAGGTTGGCAGACTTCCTGGAGAAAGAGGGACTCTTTATGATGAACTCTTTCTTTTAGAAGCCACCTCACAGGAAATGGACCTGGTTGAGTCCCGATGGTTCCACGAGAAACGAGATAGACTTCATCCTGACAAATATTCAATGACGTCTCTGTGATCAACATGGTGAAAACCGGAAGCGATCACCGAATAGTAAGAGGCACATTGAATATCAATGTCAAACTTGAGAGGTCTCGTCTCATGAAGTCCACGCTCCGACCTACTCGTGCCCATATCCAGAACCCCGAGAACTTTCAAATCGAATTGTCAAATCGCTTTGAGTGCCTGGAGAGCGCCGCATCGGTGGACGAGATCAATAACAGGTTTGTAGAAACTGTCCGTACAGTGGGCTCGAGGTTCTATAGACCCAACCGTACGAGTAGACCACAAAAGCTCTCAAACTATACTCTTGACCTCATGGCTAAACGTCGCGCGTTGCAACTGCAGTCCTCCGAGGATGCTAAGTCATATAGGCAGCTCAATAGACATATCTCAAAGTCTATGCGGCACGATATTAGGTCCTTTAATACGGAACGTATTAAAGAGACTATAGAGCGGAACAAGGGCTCCAAAGTGTTCGCAAAAGACTTGTCTATTGGGCAAAGCCAGCTGACGAAGCTGAAGAGAGAGGACGGCAGTATAGCGTCGACCAAATCAGAGGTGCTGAGGGAGATTGAGAGTTTCTACGGACAGCTATACACCTCAGTCGCAAAACCTGTTAGTAGTTTGAACAAAGATCCGAGAGCCAAACTGACCCGACATTATACCGAAGACATCCCGGACATCAGCCTGTACGAGATTAGGATGGCCCTGAAACAGCGCAAGAATAACAAGGCACCAGGAGAGGACGGAATCACATCAGAGCTCCTGAAAGCGGGTGGAACACCAGTACTTAAAGTCCTTCAGAAGCTCTTCAATTCCGTCGTGCTCGAAGGAAAAACGCCAGAAGCATGAAACAGAGGCGTGGTGACGCTGTTCTTCAAGAAAGGGGATAACTCTCTATTGAAGAACTACCGACCCATCTCGCTTCTGAGCCATGTTTATAAGCTGTTTTCGAGGGTCCTCACGTATCGTCTCGAACGCAGGTTTGATGACTTTCAGCCTCCCGAACAAGCCGGTTTCCGAAAGGGCTTTAGTACCATAGACCACATCCACACGCTGCGGCAAATTATACAGAAGACTGAGGAGTATAATTTGCCATTCTGCTTAGCGTTTGTGGACTATGAGAAAGCCTTCGATTCGATCGAGACATGGGCAGTGCTCGAGTCTCTCCAGCGTTGCCGTATTGACTATCGGTATATCGAGGTGCTTGTACAACAGCGCCACCATGTCGGTCCGAGTACAGGAGCAGAATTCGGAGGCAATTCCATTGAGAAGAGGCGTGAGGCAGGGAGACGTTATATCTCCGAAACTGTTCACGAACGCACTGGAAGATGCCTTCAAGCTTCTGGAATGGCAGGGAAGCGGCATCAATATCAATGGCGAGTACATCACGCACCTTCGATTTGCCGACGATATAGTAGTCATGGCAGAAACGATACCTACATGCATACCAATAAATCAAGCGTCGATTAAAATAAAGCACCAGTGCCCGGATCACCTCTCTATGACTTGTATAAATTATTGTATTGTTAGAGAAACTGGATTCTCATCACGATTATAAAACTATTTGACATATGTAAACACATGGCTGTATCCAGGTGGGTTTGACACTACCACGATCCTGACAAACCTTTTTCGCTTCATAAACATTCATTACAAGAGCCACGCCGGTTTCAGGGTAAGTCTATTTGAGTTCCCGATATTTGGACGTTATACATAATATAAAATCATACGTTCAAAACTTACTTCGAGTAACCTCAGCGTTTTGAAACACACCTGCAGCGTTAGTTTTAAATAAAATAATGGAGAACTAGCACATTTTTTTAATATAATCGGAGAGACCACGCGAAAAGATAAATAAACGTGGTATTTTCTTTTCTCTACGACTAATACTTTTCATAATATAACCTGTTGAAAACTCAATATAGTCACGTGGTACAAAACGCGCCACACAAATCAGGGTTAAAACTATGACGTCACGACTTGCCCGTAATTTATTTAAGTCACCCTTACAGGAAAACGTTTAGAATGCAATGAAAATCTAAATCTAATAAGCGTCTATAATTAGAGTAACTGTATTTTTCGTATTTTTTGTGACCCCGAAAACGCCAAAATTGTTTTTTTTTAAGTTTAATTTGAATTTTTCCTAAGTTTTCATATGTCCTCTATCGTATAAAAGCATTGTCACTCCAATCTAAGTTCTAAGCGCAAGTTCACCATTACTAGTGGTTCTAATTTATAAAATACATTCAACCTTTCTGATATCGATTAGAGCAATAAAATGTTTACCTGAAAGTCCTATCAGAAGGCAGGAATTCTCTGGAGAACATGTGTTGTGTCGTTCCGTTCAGATGATATGTGACTTTATAGGCAAGGATTTCTCCATTGGGATCCTCTGGGACGTCCCAGATTATACGAGCGGTTGTAAACGTCACGTCTGGGAATGACACATTCGATGGTGGCCCAGGAGCTGTGAAATTAATTTAATTCTCTAAATTACTGTTGTCCATGTAGGCTGGACACAAAAGGCGGCGGGTCTTCGGTAGAAACCCAGTCAGTGTTAATTATAAAAACACATACATACATAAGCAGCCTATATACATCCCACTGTAGGGCGCAGGCTTTCTCTCAGGGAGAGTGTGGGCTTAATCACCTCATGTACCCACCGCGGATTGGCGATTTCAAGCGCTGAGGCATGTGAATATCTCAGACACACAGGTTTCCTCACGATGTTTTCCTTCACAGTTAGCGAGTGGTATTGCTACTATAACTTCACAAATGTACATAACTTAGGAAACAAAGTCATAGGTTGCCCGCACTGGGAAACAAACCTGGGTCTTTCGCTTGCGAGTCCAGTGTTCTACCCACTAGGCTACCACCGCTTTTTTAACTTGAACTTTTACAAACACGGTTACTTAAAACACTCCATAAACTCCGTAAAAATAGTCTGTGGTAGGGACTTTACAAGGGAAAAACTTTACCAGACTATTTGTACTGCATTTAAACGGATTGATTTAATGGAATCTAGTTGTATTTATTTCCAAACCTAATCTTATATTATAAACCATATTTCCTAGAGAACAGCATCATAAGAACCGAGCAAAAATAAAGCGTGTACAAGGCGTGCTGTGGATCTCTTTCCATAGTGATATAGAGATGATGCCACTAAAATGTATCAGAATTAATCTGTTAGGAAAGGTGTCGTAACTAGCCCGAGGGGCACGACCATTGTATCGAAGGCGACAACGCGATAAGACGTCGCGCAATCTCGCTCTTACTTGCCACATAAAGCAAGATACTCAAGCAAGAGACGCCAAGTGAGAGTCGGACTCGCGCACGAATAGTTCCGTACCATTATCTATACAACATTTGTATATTTCAAGCGTCTACCTGTTGCCGTTATTAATATCGAGCAAAAAACGGCAAAAAATCACGTTTGTTGTATGGGAGCCCCACTTAAATATTTATTTTAGTATCGTTTTAGTATTTGTCGTTTTAGCGGCAACAAAAATACATCATCTGTGAAAATTTCAACTGTCTAGCTATCAAGGTTCATGAGATATAGCCTGGTGACAGACAAACAAACAGTGGAGTTCCAGTAATAGGGTACGGAACCTTAAGAAAGTAAAATGTAAAGGGATAGTTATTTATTAAAAACTCACTGTCTTCGTAAGTCCGTACAGTGACCGGCGGATCGCTAAGCGCTCCGTCGCCGAGCCTGGTGTAGCCCAGCACTTGTATTTGATACACGACGTACTTCCTCAGCTCCGTCAGTGTTATCGTGTGAGTCTGGTTGGAGGGGATGGCTTGGCAGTCCACCTTCTTTTGCTCTGGCCGGGGAGGGGGCACCACGGCTGCGTAGCATACTTTGTACCCTTCGATGAGGCCGTTCTGGTCAGGAACTGGTATGTCTCCCCAGAGGACAACGACGGTGGTAGAAGAGGTCGCGTTGGCGGATACGGCGTTCGGACCGAGCGTTGGCACTGTGAAGGAAAAAAGTTCTTAGATGTTGGTACAAATCTTAAATTTAAATGGGAATTTAAGGAGGATTTGGCTCTACCAGTGCAAATAAGTTTCTCTAAATAAAGATAATGCCTTTTTATCCAATTTCACTACGGTGCTTTTTCCTCTCATGAGTCTTGCTGGCACATTCGAACATATTTAATGATTGCAAAAGATGCTCGCATATGTAAACATATTCTCATTATATACATTTTATTGTATGCATGGGATATAAAAAATATTTATAAAGTGTGCCTGATTTTGTTTTTTAGCACTGCATTAGACCACACTCGACATTTTTTTTTGATGAGCCATTTTTTTTCAAAACTAGCTCCATTTGTTTCTGAATCATGTTAAAATGTCCCTTCAAAAAACGAACGAATTCGGAGTTACCCTGTAGTTTAATATTCCGTAGCTTACCAGCCTCACGGGTCCTTTCAGTCGCCTTGGGGCTCTCATTTGAAGCCCCCACCTCATTTATAGCGGTCATGTAAATCTCATACAGAGACCACTCCTCCAGGTTGGACAGAACATGTGAATTAGCCGTGTGGTCCTCTATGATACTGAAGAACGTTTCGTTCCCGCTGCATCGCTTGTAGGTGATGTTGTAACCCTTGGGGTTTCCGTACCATTCGCTTTGTTGTAAGGGCTGCAATAAAGCAAGTCGCTTTTGAATTAAGTTAACGAGATGCGGTCGGTAGAACGGTTGCCTCACATTTAAGAACTCCTTCGTATCCTGGTATGTATCGTTTTCAGAGTTGTGAATTTGTAGTAGAAATATCACGTGAAGAAACCAGAGTGCCTCAGACGCTTAGGTACAGCAGGGGCAAAAATATCTACTCTCTGATTACAAGATATCAATGGAAAAAAGTTTAAAACACAACAGCTATAGGTGATCACTTCAAGCATGAAATCGCCAATCTACGGTTGGCGCACATTGTGATTAAGCCCATACTCTCCCTCTGACAGAAGGCCTGAGTTGTGCTCGGCAGTAGGACGTCTATAAGCTGCTTATGTATATAAGTACCTACACTGTACTGCCGAAGCTATAAACCGTTTAATTTTAATGTCCTATTTTGTTTTGAGCAAAAAACCTCTTAAAACTTCTTAAATAAAACAGTAGTTTGCACTCACAATCCAGCGCACTCTCAAGTTGGTAGCGCTGACGGCCCGCACAGTGACATTCCTCGGGGGGTGCTGAGGGGGCGCTTGGATCGTCTGGAACTCGTTGCAGGGCTCCGAAGGCGACGACGAGCCCACCACGTTGCTGGCGATCACGCGGAGCCGGTACGTCGTGAACGGAACGAGGCCGGTCACCAGGATCGACTGAGCGTCCGGTGCGTTCACTTCGTAGATTGTCACCCAGGAGGAGTTGCGCGCCGTTTGGGCCTAAATCGAAAATGATGTTTAATAGTGATAACTTCCGCACAACACATTCACTTGACCCGGTCGCAAACTAAGATACTGTTTAATATGGTAACTATCAGACAAGGGCATCACAAACAAGGAAAAACACCCATATTGAAGCCATTTGTACATATTGTACGGCGGCTCCCAGTGGGAATCATCTCCCAGACAACCTAAAAATTATAAGTTAATATATTCTCTGGTTAATATTGATACAATTTACAGTTACCTGCCGAACTAACATAGGACTTCACTCTGCTCTGCCAAGACCGTGAAATGAATACAATTCGTTCTACGCCAAGTCTGGTGATTTAGATATATTTAATGCCATTAAAAACATAACTTGTAAAAAAAACCAAGTCTCGCAACTCAGTTCTTCTACCGTAAAAAGTTGTGAGATCCATGTAATACCAAGTCGGTTCAGTCCCTACTTAAGGGTCCTTCTATCTTAAGTTATTACGTAATTAGCTAACGTAACAACATGTTATAGCGACCATATCAATATTAAAAATCTTTTATGTTTTAAATAAATAGATTGATTGTAGATAGTCCTACTTCTTTTCCTTGACCATTTTACAAGTTACATTTGAACATAATTATATCTAGGTACCTATCTAAACCTATTATTCCATTATATTATACACATACAGGTACATTGATTCATTTACTGCTGAATCAATGTTAGGTACTGTAACTTTATAATCCTACATATTTATATGGGATTACAAAGTTATTTATGCAGTTAGTGTATCTAGAAAACTGGACTGACATTGCAAAATATTTTAGTTTTTCCTTGATTTATACACTAAACACTAATTGTATTCTAAATTTGAGCTTCTACGTCTGCTAGAAGTTCCTTAGAGATTTGATGATCGGGCAGTCAGTCCGTCAGTGAGTGAGTGAGTGAGTGAGTGACAAAAAATTATAATTGTGACAGGTAAAAATAGTGGTAATTGTACTTGTAATTGTACTATTAGGGAAGGACTGACTCCTAAGATACAGGTTGCCCTAGTTTAGGAGTCAGGACATTACGTAGTATTTTAAGAAATCTGTATACCATTGTATATTGAAACTTGTACTGTATGTATTATCAAATAAATTACTTACTTACTTACTTACTTACTAGTGAGCGTCAAAATTAAGAAACTGACTAGTTATAATTCTTAAAATACTAGTTCAAATTGAATGATATTTGAAATATACCGTGTTTATACAATGCCTGCTTGGTTACTAAAATTCAGGCTTCTACTTTTATCCATAACGGAGTTATAGGGGTTCGAAAATGGCCTTAACGGCTTCGAGAAAAGGATCGAGATTCGAGAACGGCCGTGCCGCTTTTTTGCTCGAGAGCCCCCAGAAATGCCTATTCTTAAAGATAAAATCCTAAATGTATCCTTGAAACTATATTATTATTTTGAAATAAATATAAATATTATTTTGAATTCTTTAAATTTTTGGCTGTTCTTTTAATTAGTTAAGATTAATAAGAAGGTTAAAGTTGTGGGCGCCTGTTAAAGGGGTGCGTATAGTATAAGACGTAATATTGTAAATCTTACTTATAAACTGTATATGCATTCTGTTGGTTATTCTTAATAGATAAAAAAATTCAGATTCAGAACTATAGGTTGTCTGGAAGATGGCTCTAGCGAGAAGACGGCCAATTGTATACCATTACTCAGATATAAGAAATCAATCAATCAATCATTGTTAACTGTATGTCTTTGTGGTATTAAATAAATGTTTTTTTCTTCTTTTTTCTGGTTGTGCAATAAAGTGTTCCCTGTCTACTATCTGAACACTCATTAGTTAATCACATTCTATTTCATAGTTATAGTGGTAGCCTCAGAGCATAATATGGTGGTAGCACTTGTACGAAGATATTTTTTATTATTACTGACAGCTTGTGATGAATGCATCGATGGATTTCTCCTCACCTGTACAGTCCAAAGCGACACCGACGAGTTGCCGTCAAAGCCGGGCGTGAACTGCAGCAACACAGAGAATGCCGCAATGTTGGATAGGGCAAGGTTCCTTGGCGGGTCGGGCAACACTGGTTCCACGCCAGACTGTATGGTAGCCACTTTAGCTGGACCTTCACCAACGCTCGTCATCGCGCGTAGCCAGAACTTGTAATGTGTGCTCGCCTACAAATACAATTCAGTTTACAAAGCATAAGTTTAGTTCAAGTCGTAACTTCACACATCCTCGGGCTATGGAAGTTAAGGTTTGTTTATAGCTTTGGTGGCCAAAATAAAATAAGAGAAAGAGAGATAGAACGAAAGCACGTATGGAAGGATGCCATAAAAACGATAACCAAAGAACACACTTCTATGGTCAAGCCACCAGTATCGAGACAAATATGGATGAGCTTGAATTTAAAGGCGCAAAATCGATTACTATGGATATTTGTTTTGAGAGTCCTATGTACCTAATGAAGAATAAAAGGAACTGATGATGATCTTCAAATTTAAAACAAATTGTGTAATGATTAATATTATGTTTACTACCGATATCGATTTCGTGACGACGTCAAAACTACTGACTGTTCGATAGATACACACCTGCAAATGTTCCACTCTAATGCTGGTGACATTCGGCGGTAGAATTTCCTCTTTGTTAGTCTCACTGTAGTCTATCACCTCATAAGACAATTTGTATCCTATTAAAACGCCATTAGACTTCTTGGGCGGCGACCATGACACCCTAACGGCTCGGTCGGATATGTCGTCGAATAGGAGATTAGACACCTCGTCGGGTACTGCAAAAAAGGTCAAGAGTTATAAACGACTGTCATTCACTTTTACATCATTCTCTCGGGACAAAGTATTTCAAGCTGAAATTCAGATCGAGGTAGTTTTCGTGGGTGTTAGTGTATGCATAGTGTGGAACCGTCCAGTGTGCCAGACTAACCTTAAAGGTGGCGTCGTAAATCATAGAACAGGGTGACCTAGTTTGAGTTACGACGTGTCATGGTGATAAACATACATTTTGTCATACGTTACTTACCTGTAATAGTAACTTACACTTTTCTTAAGTTCGTATACGTAATAAATTTCTTTATTATTTATTATTCTTCTTTATCGTTACGGTCGCTCGTTTTGAAAAGTATTTTTTTTGCTATTATTCTATAGCGTTATTATTATTATTCTATTATTCTAAGATATTATTCTATATAGCGTACCGATGAGAAACAAGGACAACACTGCAATTTTTTGGCCCATAATTTCCCATGTTACTTGGTTACAACACAATAAAATATTCTTTAAGTTAGTCAAGTAGGAATGTTACTTACTGTCTTCGTTAGTTCTGACGAGGACAAACTCACTCCGTGGTCCGTCGCCCGGCTCGGTGAAGCACAAGACAGAAATGTTATACTCCGTAAACTTCTCTAAGCCACTGAGTACAGCCGTCTGGTCGGTCAGCGGGTCCAGTAAGTTCGGTGGAACACTCACGAGTTTATGCTCGACATTTGTATTTTCTGTATCGTCCCAACGCCACGCCTGGATTTTGTAGCCCTGCAAAGTGAAACTGGTTAATTAGACACTCCCAAACCAAGCAACAAAGTTTCAGCTCCAACTATCCAATGAACGCCCGAAACTTTGGCGCACCTAGACATTTGGCTCTACTATATGACTGCATGTTCCAACCTGTTGCTGACTGTGCCATGTTATGTGTACGAATTAGCGACTCCTGATACACCCAAACTTGGTGTTTCAGAAAGGTCCGATTATTTAAGAGGGTTATTCTACTCATCAGTACAAAAAATCTTTTCTTATGAGAGCAACTGTTGTTTAGCGTGGAACAGCT
This sequence comes from Yponomeuta evonymella, assembly GCA_963969515.1. NCBI lineage: Eukaryota > Metazoa > Arthropoda > Insecta > Lepidoptera > Yponomeutidae > Yponomeuta > Yponomeuta evonymella. The sequence goes on from OZ018346.1 coordinate 11,904,495, forward strand.
GATAATTTTGCGTTTGTATTTCGGATTTGGTCTCATAATAAGAGTTGTTTGTATTTATGAGTAGCATTAGACCTTTCTGAAACAGTATGCATTGCATACATACCAAGCGGATCCACGGGATAAGTGGCTGGTTGGTTTACACACCTGATTGATGCCGTTGATGTTCTGCGGGTTAGGCGGAGTCCACTGCACATTGATAGCAGTGGAGTTAAATGGGTCGCAGTGGACGTTATCGGGGGCCGCCTCTGGGACGCCCTCTTTGGTCTTGATCGTGTAACTGTCCGTGAACACGCCAACGCCCTTGTCGTTGTATGAGGCAATTTGAACGTTATAGTCTTTCCAGGTTATAAGATCTTGGATGAGATAGTTTCTCTGTGCTTCGTTGGTTATATTTTGGTTGGTCCACGGACTGTTGTCGTAGCCTTTGAGGCGGTATCTGATGACGTAACCGAGGATGTGTCCGTTCCTGTGTTCTTCTAGGGGCGGTTGCCACTGAGTGATGATCTCGGAGGAGGATCGTGCAGAGCCCATGAAGCCGACGGGAGGTCCGGAAGGCGCTGTCGTTGTGGTTATTGTTTAGTTAAATCGTAAGGCATTGCTAATCGGGTGCAAGCGTCTATGATGAATGAAAGATAATAAAATATTGCGGCATTCTAAATATCACATGCAAATTGGCGAAACATTTATCTTAGGATGCATTAAGTTTCGTGCCATCGGCTAAGTTCGTGCCTAAGTTCAGCAGGGATTCTTAGCCTATAGCAGTCTCGACAATCACGGAAACTTCACAACAGAAGTTTAATTAGGCAGACAAAAACTTAAAAAAAAATGTCTTGAAAACATTCACATAATCAGTCGCTAAAAACGAATAATTTCACATACACAGTACCAAATTAAATGGACATCGCCTATTATCAATAATGTCATTTACCTTGGCAGCATATTAGATCGCTGGCTGCTTGGTCACAAAGAGAACACGGTTTAATGAAGTGAGATGAGCATATATTTTACCATGTTGCAAACTAGATGATTAAATATGCATGAAATAGTTGTGTGCATCATATGAAATGGGTCAATCAATGTTATGTTAATTACGATGGAGTTTAATAATATGTATCTTAATTATTTTGCACAAGTGCTCTTCAGTCAATTTGCCCAGCGGTGAAAACCTACAAAATACATAAAATTCTGGAATGACAGTGGTATCTGGCTTGCTTGCTTGTGAAATATTATTTCCTCCAAAATTACGCGCTGCCGTATTCAGCTTCGCAACACCATAAATTATTGCCTTCTTAGCCGTAAATAAACCTACCTTCTTGTGGCAAAGTAAGGACGTCAGTGGGATCGGAAGCGGGTCCCTCCCCGACGGTGTTGACAGCGGAAACTCGGAACTGGTACGACGTGGCGGCCTTGAGACTCGTGAGCGACACCCAGCGTTGGTTGGAGGAGACGTTCACGGGTTCTGTCACCCAGTTCAGTAGCGGATCTGGCGTAGGTCCTGAATCATACATTACACTATCACAACGGAGTACAAGCCAAAAAGTAGAGTTAGAAAAAAGCAAGTTGTATTTCTCTCCATTTATACCTCCGCGTCCTCCATGAGACCTTCTTCAATATGAATTTACTCACCTACTAACATTCGTCACCACTTTTATGTTATTTGCCGAATCGAATCGAGAAAAACTGAGATAACGACCACTGTAGATGATTCACAGTTCGTTATCACCGAACACAATATAATTGACACGTTCACTGCATCATATTGGCGGGCAAACAAAGACGCCCGAAGCTAAACAATGGGAACTTACCAAACTCGGGCACGACGCGTCGCTGCACGATAAACTTCTGTATCGGGGAGTTCCCGTCGAAGCCAGGCGTCCAGGACACATTGACGGCACGCTGCGTTGCGCTCTCAATCTTCACCGCGCGAACGTTGGTTGGGGCAAAGGGGAGCTCTATGACGGAGAGGACGGCTTTCCGGGTGTGGTTGCCACCGGGTGACGTCACGATGCAGGTGTATTCCCCGGCGTCGCTGGCTCGCACAGCCTGGACTTGGAGCGAGCCATCAGCGCCCACCCAAACGCGGGTGCCCACAGTCATTGGTCTGAGGACGTAACAGGTTTCTTAATTCATAGTTAACATAAGCTGTGATATGAGATAGCTATAGACAGAAATATAACACAGTTACTTAAAGAAAGGGATTGAATATTTATCTTACACACTTGACTATGCTATATCTCTGTCAATGTTGCAAATTGGCTTTCACTGGTTGCAATATTTGAGAAATATCAACAGGCTGCCGCACAAGGATTTATATAATTGCATTTCGATGCCAATATGATGTTGAAATTGCATTGGATAGACATTAATGATGAAATGAGATTGTTGACTGGCCGAGTTATAACTCCGCGTTCTTGATGACTAAGGTGACCAAATACTTTCTAAATAACTCTTATTTTGTTAAATGAGTTCCGAAGGCCAATACTGACTTCTTTAGATAGCCTCAGAGAGAGAGAGATATAATAAAATTCAATTACCATAAGTCATCTAATCCGATACGACTATGGCAACTGGGGCGTCAATGATGATCACCTGGAAAAGATCCATAGCCCCAAGGGCCAAGTCGATCGGCACTAGCTGGCCTGAATTGGAAGCCGCCGCGAACCACTATCAGAAGTGGAAATCCGTAGGACCTATGCTCCACTGGAGTTAAAGGACCGAAGAAGAATTTCCGAACTAAAACTTTCGTAAGCACTACACATTAAGCCATGATTAAGCTCTGCGTCAATCGTCGAATCCAACTCGGCTGGGCAGCTTTCGGGAAACTTAGAAAAGTCTTTTCGTCTAATATACCTCAATCGCTCAAGACAAAATTATACAACCAGTGTGTGTTACCAGTGATGACTTATGGCACTGAAACGTGGTCTCTCACTATGGGCCTCATAAGAAGGCTCAAGGTCACGCAACGAGCTATGGAAAGGGCTATGCTTGGAATTTCTCTACGAGATCGAATCAGAAATGATGAGATCCGTAGACGAACGAAAGTCGTCGACATAGCCCAGCGGATTAGTAAGTTGAAGTGGCAGTGGGCGGGGCACATAGCACGCAGAACTGATGGCCGATGGGGCCGAAAAGTTCTCGAATGGAGACCACATATCGGCAAGCGCAGCGTGGGACGACCAGCCACAAGATGGACAGATGACGTCATTCAAGTGGCAGGAAGACGCTGGATGCAGGCCGCTTCCAACCGGTCTTTTTGGAAATCCATGGAGGAGGCCTATGTCCAGCAGTGGACTTCTTGTGGCTGAATGATGATGATGAAGCTCTGCGAATCAGAGCGAAACCTTTTCGGTGTCTTCCGACACAAATCAAGTAATTCCGCAATTAAGTTAAAGGATAATTTTAGAAACCTATTTAGAGGCTAAAAATTCCACCCATGCCGGTACTTGAACCCGCGACCTCTGGCTCACCGTGCCAGCGCTCTCCCAACTGAGCTAATGGGCGAAGTGCAAGCATAGATGAAATTTCGAGCCTCTTTACAAACTTCTCTGTATTACGTACAGGCAGCGACATCTGACCGAAGCGATTTACATCACTTGCAGCCCCGAGTAACCCACTTTGCAGTTAGGTTTTTACTTCGGAATGATATCGCTGTACCTACATGATTTTAGCCTCTAAATAGGTTTTTAAAATTGTCCTCAACACGGGTTAGTGCAACAAAAAGAATATAAAGAATAAGGATACTGAAATACTCACTGCTTATTATGGAACCAGTCGATGTTGTACTTGACGTTAGGGTCGCTGGACACCTTGCACTGCAGCGTGGCTGTATGGCCGAGAAGCACGCGCGTGTCCACCGGGGGAGCGACCACTTGCGTCCTCACTGTTGAGCAACGTTTATTATTAGCTTACTAGCTTGTCCTTTGCCCTACATTGGACCCTTCGGATACGTGGTCCGCACTCAATGGGCGAAATGCAAAATAAATGTATGGTTCTAATTGGAGAGGCCCAGTGAAAAGATAAATCGTGATAAAGACTTACAGCTAATACTTTTTAAAATATAACCTGTTAAAATTGTAATTGTAGTCATGTGGTCCATAACAGCTTTGTGCTTATTGTTAGCTTACTATGTTGTCCTTTGTCCTAGATTGGACCCTTCGATTGAATAAGATATGCAATGTGCAAATAGACACGTGATCTGCATTCAATGGGTAACTTGCAAAAGAAATATTTTGATCTTGTGATGAAGAGTTTTGTCTACATCAAATACTTTCCATAACATAAACTGTCGAAACTGTAATTCTAGTCATGTGGTCTTGAATAGCTTTATACAAATCGGCGTAAAGTGTGACGTCTTATCTTGTAAGCATTTAAAAAAATTTGTGTTATCTCGTAAAATAATGTTATTAGAAAATAAAATGGAAAAACTAAATGTATGTTTTTCGTATTTTTTGAGACAAGTAAAATTCCTAAAAAAATCTTTCACGGTTTTACTTTATTAATATAATAATTCTATGCTATAATTAAAATGTTACTCCAATCTAATTTTGAAGCATGTTCCCCATTATTATGTTCGGAGACATCAAATTAAATGGCTATTTTTCATGAATACGTATGACTATTCGCTGTCGTGAAAGACTGAGCATAGTGCTCCCAGACAACACTGCGATTGTTGTTCTTTTCATACTATAAGGAAGTGGACTCAGTTGCAGGTACTACCGAGATTAAGTGGTCACTTTATCGAACTAATGTAGGACTGAGTTGCCAATAGGCCCTGTAGGAATCATCTAACGTAGATGTAAAAACAGCTCTATATATTTTTTTTATTATTACAAAGAATGCCTTTCCTCTTTAGATATTCAATGAGTCGTAAATGATCAACGGCGGCTCTGTTTTCTTCCAGCGTACGATACACGACTTACTGTTTTGTTCCAATGAATAAAAACGTCTGACTGCTACCTTACAAGAATCTCATACGAGCCGTATGGAAAGGAAATACGACTATTATATACATCGTCGTTTACAAATACGAATTATAAGAGTCACAATGCAGAGCAGATTTAATGCAGGGATGTTTGTTACGATTACACTCAAAACGGCTGAACGAATTAGGGCGATGTTTTGCTGGATAGTTTTTACCCGAATCCCACACGAGCCAAGTCACGGGTACAGCTAGCTTAGAACATTAGAAGACCACCCCGGTCTTCTTCTCGACGCTTCCTTAGATATTTCGCTCCTATAACCGCGCCGCTGCGATTGCGCTGGATGATGCCTCCATGAAATCCTGCAAACTGCACTGTGGAGCCCCAGACATAAACATGCGATGTTGTTTGTGCAGCTCCACACCGGCTCGAGATTTATGCATCGTCAGACAGGATCTTCCAACTTTTCTGGTTATCCCTGAATCGAGAACCTCGGCGTAGACGGTTTAGCGATCTCTACACTCTCCACTGTCCATTGTTTTTTGCTCGGCGTTTCGCGTGCTCGCTCCATCTACATAGTCGAATTTCCACCGGTGTCTCTCCGTCGAGTGGTTTAAAAGTGAGATGGTAACACGACAATACTGACCTAACACAGTAAGGTAGGCTTCCCCGGACACTTTTCCCGCGTCGTTGGCGCGGATGCAAGTGTACTTGCCGCTGTCGTTGGTGGTTGTGCTGGTGATCAGCAGATCCCCTTCCTCCATGATCTGCAGCCTCCCCGACAAGTTTATTATCACCTTGTCTGTAACACAAGATTACTGTGAGTCTTTTGAGACCTGGAACACTAAGTAATTTTAGCAACTTCCTCGTTGGTAAGCGGTAAGTCGTATGGTTTAAAGAGACGACGGTTAGCCAGTACTGGAACAAAGCGCCTAGAGATCGCCTAGAGATTCTATTTGATACATTTACGTTATCTGGACATAGTAGTGATATTTTTTCCTTCTATCCCTGCGACTTGGACTCTATTTCATAGAACTACAATTTATGGTTTACTACGACGATTCAATGTACATGGTAAAGTTGATTATCCCACAGATTAACAAGTAGGAAGACACGGCTACGCAATGTACATCGAATTGTCATAATAAACTATGAATTGCAGTTTTACGAAACGCGGCCCAGCTCTAGCCTTTTTCTGAATATTGCAGTAAATCGGAAATACCTACTTCAATTGATCAGTGTTTTGAAAAAGAAAAATATTGTCTTTGGCAGATGTTTACATTCTATTGCCACTTCAATTACATCTTTGGATTGAGTAATAATGTTTTTTACTTTCAAAAGTAAGGGCCGTCTCGAGCGCTATACCATACAAGGTGTAACAAAATCCCCTTAAAAGGATTTCCCTTCATCACGGCGCGCGATTTTCGGGAGTATAGTACAGTGTCCGTGTGTGGGTTTTGGATTTTGTATGTAACATATGCCGTGTTTGGTCGTGCTATACTATGTATATAGGTATAACCCACTGTTTCTTGTACTGTAACAATCTGTCAGTAAGCCACAGTACATACAAAAACTCGTCTCACAGCTGTTTAACAATAGGTTAGTAGGTTGTTAGTGTACTAGAAACAGGGGGTTAGGCTCTACTACAAATAGTATATCACAACATTGCCCAGCATATCTTCAAGCTCGACAATGTACGAGAAAGGGGACCTCCCCCCAAGAGACATACTCAGTCCGGTTGCATTACTATGTTTGTGATGTCCTTGCCTAGATGCGATAGCACAAGGTATTCTATTTTGGGACCAGACGGACGAGTGACTATGCTGTGTGGAAGTTGTCCATACTGACCATCAAAGTACCAGGTGACGTTAGGCGTGGGCGCGCCGACGGCCCGGCACGCGACTGTGGCATCCTTCCCGTCCAGCACGGTGAGGTTCGAGGGCGGCGCCTGCATCACGGGCGCTGACGCTACGAGCCACACGCACACGCGTTAGACACCGCCTAGCCTACTCACACGGTACGCGACACGCTGGGTGCTTCGGAAAGATTCTGTCGCATTATCATTACTTTATTGTCGCATTTATCTTATTATTAGGGGAAATTTTGATCGCAAACTGTGAGCTGTGCGATTTTTGAATTTACAGCAACAAATGCCGATAGCTGATGAATTTCTATACTCATGTTGCATAGTCGTCCGTCGCGACTATTTCCCCAGTCTCGCGAATATTTCGCGATTTGAGAGTAGCTTTCGGAGCAAAAATCGATTTGGAAAAGGATGACAGGATTTTTCTAAAGCACCCTATAGATTCAGCCAGTAGACGAGGTTTGCATGCCCAGAGTTGGATGAAAAACGTTCAGTTAATTTGTCTAACTTGCTGTTTCTACTATTTACTTTACAGTGGCGACTGGCCTGTGTTATTTCAACGTGTCGTATTTCTTTGCTTAATAGACGGAGCAAGGCAGTGGCTAGACCGACTTTACCAGGTACTGTACGTAAAACTGCCTGAGCTGGTCCGCAAAAATGGTAAGTTACGGTTACGTAAAAAATACACAGGTCAGTTGCCACTTTATATCTTTGCTACTGGGGCTAAATATCAAGGCAGAGAAGTTCTGTCTGTGGTATAGTGGGTAGCCGATCAACTTTCAAATTTTATCGTATAGTCATCCTTAACGTAACTATATTGAGTGCACGCCTTCTATTTTGCTTTTATTAGGTTTTTATAATAAGGCCGATTCTCAAAAGAAACATACCAAAGGTACATATACACGTAATTTTGATCGTTATTGATGACGATCTGTCCTTTAAATTATCTTAGAGCAATGCGAAATAATGCGAATACCGTTGTTTAAGTTGAGTCATCGGGAAGACAATTGAAAAATATCAAGTGCTCTTCATCATCCAATCCAATCATATCCAATCAACTTCAATAAAATTAACTTCTGCTTATATTCGTTAGTAAAACCGAATAGCATTTAGTCCGACTGCGAAAAAAGAGAATACTTACTATAATATCTTTGAAATCGGCCCCAATATTATTATTATGTAATAAATGTTGTGTTTAATATTGTAACACTTAAAACGGAAACTGTTAGTAGAGACATTCTGCATGCACGAAGGTGATTTTAACAGCTTAATGCGTGCCTATAAATGACACAATGGTGAAAAACTTGTAACTAAAAAAAAACATGCAATGCTATGATATTTTTTTACATCAGTACTTATAAATATTGTAGACGCGCTGATGACGATCTGCTAATTATGTCGCTACTTCGCTAGAAAAATAGGAAAACTGACGCAGTAGCCTTAACCAAGAAAACAAAAGAACAGCAAAACTATGAAACCACACAGTGCAGAAAAACAAAACTTCTATTGAATGTGTGCTCAATGATGACAATTAATATTATCCTTACTGCCAGTATCGAAACGGAATGTTTTAGCCTTTTTATCTGTGGTCCTCATTCTTATTAGCTTCATCTGACTGCGTGGGTAACGCCTATTTTCCTGTGCTGTACGACAGTGACAAGCAATGGATGAGTTATACTTGGTGTCCAAAAACTATTTTTATTTTATAACTTATTTAACCAATATGTTTTAACTTACTTTTTATTTTCAGCCAGGTAGACATTGACGATTCGCCAGCATCATTACTAGCGATGCACTGAAATATACCCATGTCTTCCATTTTCAAATCGGTGATGACGAGCGAGCGGTCCACCTCCACCCTATACCTGCCGGCCCCGTCATCGATGTCTACGTTATCCGGCTCCCCGGCTTCGGCGCCCACACTGGCAATCTTCCGCGCATCCTTGTACCACGTGATACTTGGTAGAGGAATGCCTTGGACGTCGCATTCTAACACAATAGTGCTTCCAAACTCTCCGAACGATTCCGACTTCAAACTGTTGCGGAATACCGGCTTCTCGAAAACCGTGATGGTAGCTGAAGCTGAAACGGTGGCAAATCCACCGGTCTTCAGCCGCGCTTGGCAAGAGTACTGGCCGGTGTGAGTGAGGTTGGCGGAGATGAGCCCGAGCGTTCGGTTCCAGGGGTCGTTCAGGTCGTACGTCACTCCAGCCAAATCGATGAGAATGCCATCCTTGAACCAGAGCGTCTCCAACTCATGTAGCGGTCTCGCGTTAGCGATGCAGTAAAGTTTTGTATTCTCTTGACCCTTCACTATTTTAGTGTTCTCTGGTTTCACAACGATCTCTGGTGCGATTTCTTTCTCGTCGTCGCCGAAGACGTTTAACTTTATGTACGGACTATTTTCTTCTTTGCCAATCTGTGTGTTTATTGCTCGGACTCTACAAAACAAGAAAATACACAAGCATTAGCTTTTCACTTCCGCTATACAGGCGTAAGTTTTTATATATGTATGTATTAGCTTTAATGGAATATATGGGATTTTAAAAGTATTGAGGGGCCCGGAACTATTTGATGACCCCGACAGCGTACGTGTCAGATAAGGAGGGAAACCCTTTCACTGTTATCTCAAGCTGTACAACAAACTAAGCTGATATTACACAATTTCAGTAAACAAACCGACGAGAGTTAATTTACATAGAGTGAGTCGTTAGCTTTTTGTTGGATAACTAGGCTAGAGACGGTTTCACTCATAAACAAATAAAGCGCCATGTTTGCCAAGTCTCATTTTTCACAGCATATTATTTTTAGCATATTTTAATTAATGGAACCAACCTGTAGGGTCTCTCGTCATCTTGCGAGGCGGACAGTATGACGAGCTGATGCTGCGCGGTAACAGCGAACTTGTGGTCGTAGCGCAGAGGTTCGTTCTCGTCCTGCCAGATGACCGTAGACGGCGGCGGCTCCGACTCTATGGCCGGAAGATCCAGAATCGCGGCCCCGCCCGATTCCACTGTCACTACTTTTTCGAGCGACTTCTCGAATACTCCCATGTCTAGAACAAAGGTGGCATTGTTGGCCTATTACAGTTACAGGTCCACACAGAATAATAACAAATAAAGCTGTGGAAATGAAGATAAAATTGTTACTGACTTGCCGAGCGCTTCTACTTATTCTGGTTAACTAATGTAAAACTTTCGAATAGGTAGTTAGGTAGGCTTTGACCCCACACTGGACAATTGTCCATTATCGTCTCTACCATCGTAGCCGTCAAATTCTTCTGAAGTTACGTAATCCCTTTGTCGGTGGTTTCGAACCATTGCATTATAGCACAGGCCAGTAAGCGCTTTGTTGCAGAACCATTGTTTCAAGGCCAACAAAGCTGACTAAACTACAATCCAGCGGTCGGCGATTATTAACGGGTTTAAATCCCAGGAGAGAAGACACAATAACATTTCCTGACTGCCATGAATACTTACTGATTGGTCTACTCTACTATACAATTAAGGAACGTCCACTATTTGCAGTGTGAGAAACAAGAATGAAATGCCGAGGTAGAGTTCGCAACGAATGGGAACCATTTTAGTGTAACAACAAATGCACAAAACAACAATGGGCCTAGAAAGAGGACAGCAAAACATACCGCAGTGCACCTAGTGGGAATAGGAAAATGGACCAGACCACTAGTCCAATTTGACAAACTGAATAGCTGTCCGCGTCATAATGTGACATGACGATTAAACTTTCGAGACTTGAATAACTTCAGAGCTCAAGGTTGTCTTTTGCGACCGCATAATATAAAGTCGCCCGAGGGGAAACATGATATCACTCGCAGTAGAGCGATACCGCCATTACACTTTAATATAATATAATAATAAAATGAAGTTTCATTTTGGTAATAGATTTACGTTAGGGAAATATACACATAGAGGATCTATATAATAACCTTAGCCGTGGCGCTATTACATATATTCTCCACTGTTGACTTATCCGATTCAACCTAATCCGAACTGTCAAATACATACATAAATACATACACTTCGCAAACGTCAAAATAGATAACCCATTACAGTGGACTGTTTATTAATTTAATAACATACATGCGACAATGATGTTGTTCTTTTCACTAAAAATTGCTCCCACGTCATTCTTGGCGATGCACTGGTATCCGCCGGCATCTTGTCGTTGAGTGTTCTGGATTTTGTAAAATAACTCCGAAGAGAATTCTCCGAGAGGTACGCCATTCTTCAACCATCGGTACATAGGTTGTGGGAAACCTGTGAAAAATTATAGCAATTAAATTTAAAGATGAATAAATCGGGTAGTCTTTAGTGATGTCTATGGAGTGAATAATAATGCAGCTTTTATATTTATAAGTCAGGTCTTCTCTCAGACAGAGAGTAGGCTTAATCTCCATGTGTGCCTTAGAAATTTCCTCGGAATGGTTTCCTTCACGGTTATCGAATGGTATTGCTTTGCTACTAGAAACTTACAAATGAAAACATTCATTGATACATGCCGAGGTTGAAACCCACGACCACCTGAACGCGAGGCAAGCATTCTTCTGACCGCGCTACCATCGCTTATGAAGTTAATGGATGACCTTTTGCCGACTCCAATAAAGGGAAAAAAAGATAGATAGATAGATAGATAAAACATTTATTTGCATCTGCGTACACACACATATACAACAATTTAAATACAAGAAATAGTTGCACAAGAGAAAACAGAGCACAATTTTACAACATTGAGACAAACAGAGAGCACAAAAATGCAAGCACAGGCAAAACAACAGAATACGAGACAACGATTTGTGGGTGTGGCAAATGCAAAGGGGCTCTGACTCAGCATATGCTGAAGAGGCAGACCACTCCAGCGCTGGTCTTCCGTCAGTACCCAGTAAAGCGCTGACGTGCAGCACTCGGAAACGAAACTAGATTAATAAATAAATAAATGAATCGGCAGCAATTGGATATTCAAATGTCAAAGTATAAATTATTAATGATAGCATTAACGGTATATTAAATTAAATAAGTACATATTGAATAAATGTCATTGTGATAGTAATATTATGTCGAATTATGATAGGTATAGTATTTAATATTTATTTATTTAAGTGCATGCTTCGTGACGGAGTAATGCCCAACAATTGTGTATGTCCATTTATGATAATAATTAATTAATTAGACACATGTCAAAAATATAAATAGGATTACATTATAATTTAATTGAGAAAATAAATAAATAATAAACTCGTGGATGAGTGCGTAGGAAAAATTATGAAGAAATAAAGTAGTTGGTCAATGAGGGACCGACTTCTGCGATTCAAGAACCTTTTTATATTTCATTTTAAAGCTAGCCTTAGAGTTAAGCTGTCTTAAGGGTGGAGGGATGTCATTCCAGCACTTGGTGGCCTGAAATCGAAAGCTACCGCGGAAGGCGGCAGTTCGATGTTCAGGCACACCAAGCGGGTTTGAACATGCCCTGATTTTGTTGCTGTCACCTATCCTAGACCAACGCCAAATTAATTTTTCGTATAGATACGTTGGTTTCCGAGTTTTAATAATTCCAAATAATAAAGTTGCCATAAATAACTTTATCCTATTACCCATTTTTAATAAGTCCGCATTATTAATATATGGTGTGATATGTGCCCGAGCTGGTATGTCATAGCAAAAGCGGACACAAGCGTTTTGGACACGTTGCAAAAGTTTATGGGTCTTTGCAAATAAACAAGGTCCGTAGGCAGTCAAGGCATAGTTCAGCTTGGACATTATTAGTGTATCGCAAAGGAGAGCTCGAGTATTTACACTCAGAAACCTGCGTAGCGAGTATAAAATTCTTAGTCTGAAGAAACAGTTCCGTGCGACCTCCACTGCATGCTTCTCGAACCTAAGGTCACTATCCATTATCACGCCCAGATTTCGCGCTTCATTAACAAACTCGAGACGCTCAGTCTTAATATAAATTACTGGATTTAATGCCAAAATTTTTTCCTTCTGACTTTTGGAACCCAAAACCATTACCTTGGACTTTTTTTGGTTAAGTAGCAGGCAGTTACTATCGCACCAATTTGAAATGCGTTCCAGGTCATCATTAATAGACTTCACAGATTGTGTAAAATTGTCGAGATCAGTGGAAATATAAATTTGAAGGTCATCAGCGTAGATGTGATGTTTGCATGACTCAATGCCCCACACAATATCCGCAGAGTATATTGTGAAGAGGAGCGGACCAAGGATTGAACCAATACAAAACAATACAAGAGATACATACTCTATACGTATACTGTATGGAGCCCGCGTCTAGTGTGCGCGTTCAAACCACTCCAGCAAACTTAGAATAACTATGCGTGTAAAACCATTACTATCTAATAGTAGGTAATTATCACGCAACCATGAATAGGAGAGCAGCCTATTTCAATTGATCTCAAGACTAACTGGAATTACAAACCTAATGCTGAACACTGCAATATCTTCGTAGTGCCTTCCCTGACGATGCTGTTAGATGAGGAAGGTTGCATGCTGAAACGAGGCGGCTGCATTTGAGCTGTAACAAAAAGAAAAATAAACTTAACCTAAGCTTTAATATAATAATGGAAGGAGATAGTCTACGTATAGCATATTATGCTATACGTAGACTATCTCCTTCCATCTTATCTAAAACCGCGAATGACCTACTTGATGGATCTTACACAAATTAGAGATAAGCCCGCAAGGTGTTGTAAAACGTGTAAACGACGACGTAGGTTATTCAATTTAAGTTGTCCCATAAAGTTGCATAGTTGTGTAGAGACCTGTTCTAATTGTACATAAAAAAAACCGGCCAAGTGCGTGTCGGGCCACGCGTTGTCATCAGAATATTTGAACATAGAAGGGGGGTTTTTTGATCGATATTAGGATTTTATTGAGAGTTACTTTATTGGGATTATATTGAGATTATATTGAAAGTTACTTTAATGAAGTTGCTTTACACAACAACTTCATTAAAGTAACTTTCAATATAATTTGCACGGAGTTTTCCATTTATAAGTTGGTCGACTTTTACTCGTTAACTTGTAAAACCCGCATAGCCGTGATAGTTATAAAAACCTATTTAGAGGCTAAAAATTCCACCCATGCCGGGACTTGAACCCGCGACCTCTGGCTAACCATGCCAGCGCTCTCCCAACTGAGCTAATGGACAAGTGCAAGTATCACTGAAATTTCGAGCCTCTTTACAAACTTCTCTGAAGTTCTCTGTATTACGTTAGTGTTATACTCGTACTTTTAACTTCATTATTTATGTGCTGCTATTTACTGCTCTGAAATTTTTCGCGTTTCTACAATCAACCGTTTAGACGGGAGAGGTGGGGACGCCTTACGCTAGCAAAAAATTGCGCTTTTCAGTAGGTATAATATTTCGCAAACGGGAATCAGTTAAAAAATTACAATATAGGGATGATTTATTTTTTCTCGTTTACCCTATAGTGTACCCCACATCAAAATAATCCATAAATTGTGATTTGTTTATTGATACTGCAGAAACAGTTTTTAGGTTTCGGGTCAATTAAATAACACGTTGTATAGGTACTTAATGGCATTGCAAACCCCTTGCCTCAAGAGGTGTAATTTGAGTACCGAAAGTGTAATTTTAGGAATGGCGAAATGACGGTTCGTCATCAACGCCACCCAATGCTTAAGATAAAAAGACGTCACAGAGAATGGACAATACTATGAAAGAAGCCACTTCTTTTCGAAACGCTTCCTAGAAGTTTTACAACAAAATGACCTTTATTCCCAGCAACCTCATCTTACCGATTCCCACTATGTCTGCGAGTCGAAGCAAAACAAAGACGCTTCTTGAGAATTCAAAAACAATAGACATTAGAACACAGAAACTTTGTTGGTATATTTACTGGATATATTTTTACAGCTATTTGTGGCATTTGTTATGATGAGCCATTGCTTTTTGCTACGTCTTTTAAAAATTATTTGTTCAAATTTTCATTTTGTCAATTTTCTTCTGATGTGTTACGATTTTTCTACTACTTATTTTTTCGATGGATTGAAATAAAAAAAAAAATAAAAAGATTGGGAATTCTTTTATGCGCGACAGTGATTTACCGAGAGGCTGCGACATTGATAGAGCGCGACAAGCGCGAATTTAATAAAATTACGTAAACTCGGTCATTTCGAAAAATATCAATCTGAGAAGAGGCTCGTAAAACAAAAGTGTGTTTCAGGAATTGCGCATTTTGGAGTAAATAAATAACTTACACACAACACAATCACTAGTCCTGGCCCCAAACGACAGATACCCACTAATCTTCTTCTTCTTGGTCGGTACGCTCTTGACAGAGCGGTCGTGATCCTCACGAAAAGGGGCTGATGTTGCGTGCCTCACTCACGATATCTCGCCATTTCTTTCGGTTACATGCTGTTCTGCTAGGTAAATTCATGCAGCGGCCTGGCCACGGTGGACTTAACTTGGTCGGTCCATCGCATTGGTGCTCGCACCGCGTGCTCGGCACCCTCTGATACCCTCTATTGGGTTTTAATTTACTACCGCATTTCTCGAAATAATGTAATTAAAACAAAGACATAGAGAGATCTAACTTTACTGCACAACCAGAAAAAAGAAGAGAAGCTCATGAGCTTAAACAATAAATACTTTATTTTCGATTTGTGCGTTTTAGAGGTAACCCTGTATATTATACAAGTCGATCAGAGTACCTTTTCCTAGACTAGGTAAAAACTGTCTCACAGAACCGCGTTAACAATCACTGAAATATTTTTCCCAGACTTTTCCCCGTTTTTTCTTCGGTAAGATAATAATGGTGGTCTTAACGTTTTTAGACACTTCATTGTAACATATTGGACAGGAAGGGTAGGTATCTATACCGAAAGGACTAAAAAGATTTAACCCTTCTCCAATAAAATTGCTCCGGAGGGATATACATTAGGTTTCACACGTATAAATCTCTACGAATCCTCCCGGTATTTAGGGTATCGACGCAACGTCGAAAAAAAGGTAACGAAATGGGTTAATACAATAAAAACACAGAAAAAACGACTGAATAAAAAAGAATTGCCGTCAACAAACATGTGGGTGGATGAAATATTTTACATTCACTTTACTTGCAGATTTTTATAAAAAAAACGGGTTTTATATCTTTGTTATGACAGCAGTGTAACATTCCAGCTTTTTCATATTTTTGTTGTGAAGGTTTCGCTTATTTCAGGAAAGAGTAGACCGGGTCAGTGTCCATTAGCGGGTTATAATGGAGCCGGTGAGGGTGGCGGTAGGGAGGTGTCAGCATCACAAAGTAATTTACATCGTTTGTCGCATCCTCCGCGTCATCCAGCATACGCCGCTCAAATCACCAATGATAAAATTAGGGGTAACCATCACCCCGGGGAGATTGCCTTTATTCAAGCCAAACCTGTCAAGCTCTGCCGATCACATCAATACGTAATATAATATATACTCAGGAGGAGGAGGAGGAGGAGGGGGAAGCAGACACCAAGGTTTGCCACTTGCCACGATCCTGCCAAACCTCTTTCGCTTTACTTCTACGTTCATAAGTAACTGCATGCTCTACTGATAACTATAATTCAAACGTGATTCAAATTACTATCGGTGCCATTTATAAAAACACGATGCCCCTAAAACACTCCTAAAATGCAGTTTACATAGCCTGTGGTAGAGCCCTTACCACAGACTATTTAAACTGCATCTGAGGAGTGTTTTAACGAATCGAGTTTTTATAAGACAATTATATTTTAACGTTTATTTCAAAACATTATCATAGAGCTGTTAAGGAAGTCAACACCCCTGGTATTGTCAGGAAGTGAACTCTTGTTTATTTTTTACGTGAATTTGACTGACTTGTCTATACGAGTAAAATAAGGTTGGCCCAGTTAACCGCACGTGTTGAGTATCAAACACACAAACGGTTGATGAGATGCCTGATTTTGTGGCTCCGAGTAAACAAGTTCAAAGAATAGCCCCAATTTTAAACGATAATAATGTTGCATCTGCCAATCGCGCGGGGATCAGCCCCTCTACTCTCGACGCTAATTTAGCCAGCTTACGTTACAATTGAGAACATTTATTAAATAGTTTGTATAACAATATGCTTTCAGTTTCCGATGCGCTCTGAAGTTCCAATAACGTTAATGGTATTTCTCACAACAAAAAAGTTTACTAAGGAGAACAGTTATTTCTGACTTATTTTGACGCAATTTGAACACAACAACGTCGAGAGTAGAAGGGCAGGATTGTGTTATCGCCACAAATTAGTTGAAGAAGGGGAATAGTTTTAATCACAGCTGACTACAAATTCGTTCTTCATCGTGTTTTAAGTACAGGACTATTCGTTGGAATATAATTTCAGTGGCGCATTTGGCTTGTTAATCAAACTGCACAGGATGATCACTTAAGGGAATTAGTGGGGTAGTAGAAGGGTACAAATTATTTAAGTAACATTTTCATTATACTGTATGCAATAACACAGAAAGAATGACTGTTTTGTTCTACTTTAGAGAAATACAGGCGTCTTAAATAATATAAATGCTGGACGCAGATGTTCTCTTGTAAAGTTCGGAACAAGAGCCGTAAAATTAAATTTATTTTTTGAAATTTAAGTTAGTAGACCCCTAATTCTTTTTGATATTTTATGCTCAAGGTAAGGGCAAATGTAGGAATGCATCACCCGACAGACATTAATCTTGAAGCAACTTGTGTTTCCGTTACGTGACTCACACCTATGGCACGTCTCCGATGCTGCGGTTACTAACATACTAATAGAATGAGGCACACAACTTTTTTTTCTCGGAAAACGTCGGTCGGGATCAAGTTTTGAATAATAATGACTAGGTACAAAATTTCAATAGTATAAGTAACAACTCGATATATATACCTTTTTGTATATTTATATATATTTAATGTTATTAACCAAGACTAACGCCCGGTTTCTCGTACACTAACAATCTGTTTAGTCTACTGTTAACAGCTGCCATTTGGCCAAAGTGCACAAAAAACTGACAGCTAATAAATGTACAATAATAGGTTTTTTGCATACGATAAACCGGGGGTAAGACTTAAAAGCTAAGTCAGTAGTCCCTTTCGAAACTCCCACAAGGGCTCTACCTATTTCCGTTTTATTGTCAGATAGCCCGGTTTCGGTTCAACAGTTGGGTTGCTAGCGGTAACATGAAACCCGCTTTGTAAGTAAGCACAACGTAGGGGGAAGCCTTTCGTCCTTCCAGTTCTCGGCTACTCTGTTCGTTTTATAGTGAAACCTTGCAATGCCAGTCGCCGCGCGCTCTGACCATATGGATGGATTAAATAATGATCTTGTAGAAATAATTCATTTCATTTTAGCAGCCAGTCATTTTAGCATCGTTTACAGACACATTTTCTTGTCCTAAATTGCCTAGAGGAACTTTTACGATAGTTTGAGACAAAGAGGAAAAAAAGAAAAAATGTTTCAAAACCACGACCGGCACGACAGATTTTACGAAAACGCGAACAAATCGTAAGATATTATATTGTAGGTAAATTAACTTACTGTATCGTGGACAGAGAGGAATATTTTATCTACTTTATGCATTATATCAAAAAAGGCTATAAATGTAATATGTCTCTTCTCGTGATACCATAACCAGATTTAATAAGAACTCAATAATTTGCGATTTATCACACAATTCACTAAAAGATACGCGCCTATAGCAATGTTGAGAGGGTTTTTTTTGCTTCACCTTGTTCAGCTAAGGTCAATCTATCGAATAAAAGTCTAAGCGATTTAGGTGAAGTGAAAAATGTTCCTATATACCGAATGTTCCTGTCGATACACTGTCGACAGCAGGTCAACCTTTACATTTCAGTTGCAAAGTCGACCGTAACGATTTAACAAACTGTCCATTTGCAACCGCAATACGTATTTAATGATCAACGACTGCATTTAGGTTTTGTTGATTTTCCGAGCTCTCAGCGAATTTTCGCAGCAATTCGATGTAGGTTATGAAAAACTTAATATTGTCTAGTAATGCAGATATATTATATACGCCCCACTGTATGGGCTTTAATCTCAATAATCTGCACACCTCAAACCACCTACCTATTTAGAGGCTAAAAATTCCACCCATGCCGGGACTTGAACCCGCGACCTCTGGCTAACCGTGCCAGCGCACTCCCAACTGAGTTAATCGGCAAGTGCAAGCATCGGAGAAATTTCGAGCCTCTTTACAAACTTCTCTGTATTACGTACAGGCAGCGACCAGCGGCCAGATGTCGTCGCTGCCTGTACGCAATATAGAGAAGTACATCTCTACGACTCCGACAAATTGTGTTTTCTGAAAGCAAATGCACGAGTCACTATAAAAACGCCCAAATCGCTTCAAGTTTTCTTTGAAATTTGAACAGTTCCTTAGATTCCTCCAGAACTCTACGATTATCAGATCCTGACCTGTGAAGTCTACCCTTTTAAACAAAAAAAGAATTTTCCAAATCCGTCCACGCGTCTTCGAGTAATTGGGGAACATACATAAAAAATAAAAAAGATCCCGACGAATTGATAAGTAAGAATGTCCTTTTTTTGAACTCGGTTAATGAATGTTGAATTTGCTGGTTATATATACTTATAACCGGATTATATATCTTTCATCTTAATAAAACATATTTTTAGTGCATAGGAGGGATCAGAGGACGCCATTGGTGTTTTCTGTGACCTCGAAACCGTTTTATTGTGTCGATCATCAAAAACTTTTGCTGAAATTAATCTACTATGGTGTGTTACACAATTTTATGACTAGCTATGCATTTAGAATGTGATAATATCCAGCAATATTCGTAAACGCGATACGACATCTGTCAGAGTGACAGGACTTATGTTAATGTCACTCTGACAGAAGGGAGTTGAAAAACGCGCGGGGCCGAAGATGATGCAAGTCCTTTCGGACTCTTTCCTTTCAGAACCTTTTTATTTGAGATGCGTCACAGGTGTTACGGGTCTCAACTATAAATAATACAAAAATAATAATATGGCTGTCATACGAAATGGATATATGTATATCAAATTTTTGATATGTACCGGAAATATATCATAAATATCCGATATTTTGATATTTATAATAAATCTTTGTTGTGAGTCAAGTGGGGCGGGGCGGACCGCGGACTGTGGAACGCGACTGTACGAAATGGCGTCGAGGATGGTAATCGCGGCGAGCTCGCTGCGCAATCGCATCGCACGCCAATCGCTAGGCGGATAGCGTTGTTAGGTTTTGTTGACTCACACCTTGTATAACTGTGAAAGAAACATACAAAAGGAAAAAATACCTATAAAATGCACGTGAAATGTAATTCGTTATTAAGCGCGGCTATTTCTGGTTTGTCAATGTTAAAACGAAATTCCGTCATACTTAATTTACGGGGTGTTGTAAATTTTGTAAAAACATAACAACTTAAATCGCAAAATAAATCTAAAATTAATTATCTTAAATTTTGTGTGTGTAACTTCGTGTTTACTTTGTGTTTCTGTGTATTTGTATTTTTGTATTTATTTATTCAGGAACAATGGACATTGTATTTGAAATATAACTTAGAAACTAATTAACTAAGACTATGAAGATAATGTGACAAATATATGTCTTCTTTCTTTTATTCTTCCAAATACAAATCGCGATAGAGTTATTATATTGTTTGTTTTTATTAATTTGTTGTTGACTGCTTATTAGGAACTATCTATAATCTATCATCTATCTATCATCGTTTTCTGGTATATCTTCTTATCTTAAGGATTAGAAGAAATCCCCAAAGGATGGCGGAGTCTTTCGGTACGTAGCAGAGGATCAAACTACGAATGAATCGGTGCAAAGGTTTCTGCAAATGGAATGTCATAAAAGCGCGCATGGAAGCCAATAAGCGAAACGGGGCTGTGTTGTAAAAGAAGAATAATATTGCGCACTCGCGCACCGATGACGGCCAGTTCATCGGTGTTCCCGATACTTGACCGCACGGCAGAGACCACAGCTATACGTGCACAACCGGTCCGCGGTCTATAGCTACGCTGCACATATACATCACCAGAATAACAGGACGATTTTAAACCCATTTCCAATAACACAAACAAGTTGAATGAATACATCTACCCCGGCCTATTACAGGTACTTATCCAGTTAAATGTAAGGTGAATAGCGCGCCGTCTCTTGCGAGCTCCGCGACCCATTTGTTGAACTTACTTGGAGCGGAACGAACTCCATGGCTCGATTAAACGCTCAAATACCGTGGGCAAACAGAGGGCTCTTTTAAGACAATGTCACAAGCAAAATACACCGTCAAGGCAGTAGAGACAGGGAGCAGCGGTGTGGTTCGAGACACAGGTAAAAATAGAAGTTTTGCTTTAGCCTGGAAAAGTTACCAGGCAACTTTTGAGACAAGACATGTATAATAGTGGCATTTATGTGTGGGAAACATGATAGCGCGTGGCTGCCTTTCAAAACTTGCGTTACATTACATGTGTGGTGTCTTTGCCAGTGCCGGGTTCAACATCGGTAGAAGTAATGCTATATACATTCTCCTTTTTATTTATCAGCGTTTTATAATGTATTGCTTTTGGAATAAGAACGTTGGCACGTTTTATGATACCCATGTGGTCTACACTAGAGGAACAAATAAGATTGATGGGCATGGCCGCCAAAATTTGTACTCATTATGATCAGATTTTTAACTCTTTACACAATATACATTTATTTGTACGGTTTTAGAATATTTATATAAATTCTGTAAATTAAGGACTTCAAAAGACTAAATTTGGAGTTTTTTTGTCCATTTTTTCTCCAAAATGATCTAGATTTTGAAATGGACACCTAGTTTATCTTGTAACGTTCATTAAGTCGCAGTTTCTGTGCTATTTTGAATAAAAAAAATTGATTTGATTTGAAGTGTGTTGCCAAAGAGTAACAGACAGGATAAAAATTTGGGAGTTAAAAATCTGATCACAATGGGTACAAATTTTGGCTGCCATGCCCTGATACGTAATCAGGTATAAGACGGATAATGTTTTCTACAAACACTATTCGGTACGTTGCGTAGGATTATAGACGTATATTTATTTGCAACTACCAAATGGGTGATTCAGTATTTGGTTCGAGTTCTGGTATCCATTTTTAGTGTTCCGTTGTCAATAAGGAACCCTTAAAGTTTCGACGCTTAGTACAGTCGACAGCACATTGACATTTACATAGGTAGGTAAGTTTTGTTTAACTAGGAAACGCAAAATTTCGTCAGAGTGGAGAGTATCTCCCGGCTAAACGGTTTATAGAAACGTGAAAAAATCAACGTAGCACATAAAACGAAATTATGTAAAGGAAAATTATCACAGCTAAGTGACTTTACATTAAAAGTTAACGAGTAATCGTCGACTAATTTATAAAAGGAAAACTTCCTACAAAGTATAATGTAATACTGATTTTATTACATTGGAAATTGATTTGCCTGTTCAGTCCATTCGAATTTGGAATGCCTTGCAAGTGTGAAAGGCAAAGTCGCTACTTATTTTTAAAGAATTGGTGAAGTGTCACTACCTCACGTAGATACGTAGTACTTACTGTTGCTGTTGTCGCATCTATCCCTGTATCTTAATAACAATTACTGTTGTCTGTTTTAACATAACCTTCCACCGCACAGGCCTTCTCTCAGGGAGAGAGAATGGGCTTAATCACCACGCGTGGCCACCGCAGATTGGCGATTTCAAGCGCTGAGGTATGTGAATAGCTACTCAGGTTTCCTTACGATGTTTTCCTTCACCATTAGCGAGTGGTATGGAGCTAATATGTATTCAAATATTTATTATGTATTTTATAGTACTTAAGTTTTACTTATGTAAGTCAGTTTGTCTATGTACCTATATCCTTATATAATTTTTGTACACCTACCTACTCTGTTCATATTTCAGACCTATCCATCCTATGGTTGTCTGGAATAAGACAACGGATAAGACCGCCAGTTGTATACTATGTAACTTAGATATTTAAGATTTTTCTTGTACTTTTATTACTAACTAGCTGTGCCCGCGACTCCGTTCGCGTACATTTCGATTTTTACGAAGCAGCATTTGTATGGGGGCCACGTCTTATCATAACTGGAGCTAGAATTTAAATAGCCTATCCTGTGTCCCAGATGTCTATATGTTTTTATACCAAATTTCATCAAATTCGGATAATTGGTTTAAGAGTTATGGAGGAACATACATACATACACACATACAGAAAAAAATTCTAAAAATCGTGTAATTAGTTTCAGTATCATATATTGAGCCTATAAACACAATATCTCTGAAAACAAACTAACTTACTCCATGACCGACCCTTACAGATTTATTATTAGTATAGATTACTTCTTCATTGAGTACTTTTTTTCCTTCTCATTTTCATTAGAGTAAACATGAATATTAATCATCAACCAGTCAGAAATTGTTCACCATTTTGCACACTTTCTTTTATAATAAAAGTATTAGTCAGTTAGTCCAGACTTCCGCACTTAGCCTCATAATTGGCATATTTACCATTGTACGTAGCAAGAAGCACTGAGGTATGTAAAATGTAAATACCTCAGACACTAGGGTTTCCTAACGATGTTTTCCTTCAAAATTAGCGTACGTACCTTTGAAAATAAACAATAAATAGGTACATGCCCGTACTAGGAACCGAACTCGCATCCGAGTTCACAAATGTACGTAACTTAGAAAACAAAGTCATTGGTAATTTGATACATGGCCGGATTCGAACCCGCGAATTCACGAATGTGAGGCCGGCAAATACCTACCGCTGCGCTACCACTGCTGTGCAAAAAACCCTCCTAAGTCCGCACATTTTGACGCGCTTGGTCGGTTTTTATCTGTCTCTCAGTGAAATTATTAGGCTAAAAAAAAATTACTATTTTAATGGAGGCCATCAAATTGTGTATTTGCCTAATCACTTTGTTGAAAAAAAAGAAACGTAAAACAAAATTAGACCATAACTGAAAATTTTATCTTTAGGGTTGACAGAGACTTAATTAACTTTTTGTAGAATCCTTCGAGACAAGTGATTGGGCTTTCCAGGTACATCGAAATACGATGGTCATAAAATGGGTATAAAGACAAAACAGAACCAGCCCCAAAGAAAACGGGAATCCTCTCTAAATTATGCGTCGAAGAACGTTTTTATAGAGTTTGCTTTAAAAATAAATGCAAAGCCACGCTTCGTCTTTAAGTAATCTTGATCAAATCACAGATAAGAGTAATGAAACTAAATTATGAATGCTGTAAGAAATATCGTTAAACGCCAGAAAAAAGATTCCACGTTGGCTAATGTCTTGGAAACAAAAGACTTGAAGGAAATAAGAAACAGCGAGCGAGCTAACAACTGGGCTTAGAAAGCCAATGGGAATCATTTCTACGAAGACATCGGGGATTCTGTAATTTATTACAGTACGTATTTTCCAACTTCGAATATTGATTATTGAAGTAGGTCAACGCTAAGGGTTTTCTTGATTTATTATTTATGGCAAGGATCCATGTCCCTGTTAGTTTCGATACAGTATTGCTGTTATTTGGCGACGCGATACGGTTAGAAACATCTTTTAATTTACGTTCTCTTTGGTTTCAATAGAATTCAATGTGTGTTTAGAAATTTACAAATAAAAATAAATGACTCTTTAAAAATAATCAAAATCACTTTAAAATATTGGCTCTAACATAAATACTGTTTCTCTACGAAAAATGATAAAATACATATGACTACAAAATAATTTCACCAATAACACCTCTAAAACAGATGGTACACTGTAAAATAAAGCTTAAATTTCTAGCTCAGGCTAGGTAGTACGAAGACACTAATTGCGCATTTTGAAGTCAAAAGTCGCGACTTTCCATTACATTAATTGTCAAATTCTGATATATTAGCGCCACAAAAAGCGTGACTCGTGCCATCGTACTACCCATGCAGAGGTAGTTTGTCAAGATCCTGATCGGAGGGTCTGATTCCGATGCCCAACCATTAATTTTAAAGTTAATAGAAGATTTGTTTTAGGTTTAAAGTAGGTCATTTTAAAGATGACTTGTTTTAAATAGTTACTATCAGTAATATTATAGAGAAAACAATTTATTTAAAGATCAAAGTTATAGTTGGAAACCTCTATTTTACCCATACTAAAAGAGATAAAATATGTCCAAAACTATACGAAAATTACTCTACGAAAACTGCAGGAAAATGTCGTAATAATGAGAAGTACTAGCTTTCAAAAATTCAAAAACTTTATGAAAATTACTCCGAGAAATCAGGGGGGAAATGTATAAATGAGGATGAAGTAGATACTTTCTGTCGAAAATTAAACAAAATATATATATGATTATAAAAATTGCTCCAGGAAACCACCAGGAAGATGTCGTAATAGTGAGAAGTACTTTTTTCGAAAATTGTATGTAAATTACTCCAGGAAACCATCCGGATATTGTCGTAATAATAAGAAGTACTTTCTTTCATAATTAAATGAAAATTACTCCAGGAAATTAGCAGAAATATGTCGTAATAATGATATAGTTTTTTTTTTAATTCAAAACTATATAAAACTTACGCAGAGAAACCAGCAGGAGAATGACATAATAATGACTAAGAAATACTTTCTTTCGAAAATTCCAAAACAAATTATAAGAAAAATTCTCCAAGAAACCAGTAGGAAAATGTCGTAATAATGAGAAGTACTTAAAAAGTACTTAGAAGTAGGTAAAAATTCAAAAATTATAAGTAAACTAGCTAACTCGACCAACGTTCTTTTGCCATATTAATTTAGACTACTTTAATTTATCCTCACACCTACCATTGCCAAATACGCACAAAAATTTTCATAAAAATCCTTGAATTCGTTTCGGAGGAGTTCGATAACAAACACTGTGACACGAGATTTTGACATATTAGATTACAGCATGAAAATGTAATATTGAGAAGGACTTCATTACTACATTTTCCTTCAGCTTCAGCTTCGGAAACTTCAGAAAAATGTAATAATGATAAGTAGTTTCTCATCATTACGACATATTCCTGCTGGTTTTAAGTTTTTATATTTAAGTCGTCAGCCGGAAATGGTACTTCTACTTTATAAAAACTGGATGTGCTGAAATTATATGATGTAGTTCAAAGTTCAACCGTCGACCAACAGCAGCACACATCAAAAACCATCTACCTATTAGTTGATAAAAGTACTCGACTTCACCTCAGCAGCGCAGCACGGAGCGGCTCGATGAAGTCGTATTTATAGAGTAAAATCGATCCTTTAATCCGTGTCAGCTGCTGCCCGTAACCTAATCAGGACTCGCATGGATATCTATATCGGACTTGCAGTGAACACTACAGCGCCGCTCAAGTTGGTGGTCTGGAGGATTTTCACTGCAGCCGACCTGATTGGTCCAGACAATGATTTATTCATTTTCAATCTCTTTTTTGCATAACTTGCCAGTCCGACTAGGATGCTATTTTTGTAAGACCTAATTGTTAATCGTGGAATCGGCGAAAGGTCCATGGATGCGGATGGCGTGGGAACTTCAGAGATGCCATATGGGGGAAAAGGAAAAGGCAGCGGTGGGCTGTTGATGATGATGAAGCTATTCGTTAACTTTACGGATTATGCCACTGAGAAATGAATAGGTGTTCCTGGCTAACCCATTTGGTAGATAATGATTTAATATTACCATCGTTATGATTTCCATTTAGAACCACTTTCGTCGTGTGATTTATTAACAGTGCCAAAATTGCGTTGCGAGTCATATCTAAACTCTTTTAATTAATTAGTCCGTGACGTGTTAAATAAAGGATTGTAATTTATGAAAACAAACAACCGGAGTACGGAAATTGCGAACTGAGCGAGTGAACTAAGTTATTAGAAACATTTATAATTTATCGTCGATTACTTACGTAGTACGCACCCGTGGAAATAGCACACGTAACGGCTGTCGTAAAGTTTAGGAAACGCCTCGCGTTCGCCCGATCCGCTTCTTACAAACTCATTACCAGAAATGGTAAATTACTAATTCAGTGACAGTGTTTTATAAACACGATCTTGTATTATTGTTTCTTTTCTTCTGCGATATTGTTGGAGGTATCGAGGCCTACTACGGATTCCCCTAATCTAGTCGTGCATATGTCGGCGTGCTATAAAATCACACATTTGGTCGGGCCAGTTGAATAATTAAGAAGGGTCACACAAAGTGTCATCTCCACTTTTCCGGGATGTCGTGTGGACGAATCAACGATACCGCTCGCAACTCCCCACGCACCGTAGAGTATTCCAAAAACATGCCCAGTGGAAACAAAGGGAGGAGCAGGTAGGCAAAGCTACTTGTCTTCAAAGGAAGTCCAGAAACCATAATTAAATACCCTCATTAGTACAGAGAAGCTGTATACTTTTAAAACGCAATTACCTACCTGTATTATTTTATATTGTGAGCTTTTTAGGGTTCCGTAGTCCGACAAGGTACCCTTCTAATTTCGCCATGTCCGTCTGTCTGTCCGTCCGCGGCCTAGCGCAAAGACCCGTGGTACTAGAAAGCTGTAATGGTTGGTTTGTGTATTTATACATATTTATCACGCCGACAAAGTTAAAGAAAATAATTTTTTTACCCCTAACATGAAAAGTGGGGATGATTTTTTGTTTCTCGTCTACCCCATCATGTGGTGCATCGTTGGATTGGTCGTTGAAAAGTATTGTGGGTGTAGAAAGACCTTTTTTTTATTTAGGACTCCGTTCGCGAAATATTAAGCTATAAGGTGGAACGTTTCTTATACAACTGATTATTTCCAAATATGTTAAAAAAATACATAATTAAACACTAGATTTATGTCTGTCTGCTTTCATTAAGATATTTATCTGCGCCAATATACAGTTTCTTAAAAAAACACTGGTTTAATAGCTTAAATGAGTTCGACAATTTAGTCCATACAAACATTATCGATCTTATTTAAGTTATTAAACTACAGTTTTATTCAAGGAAATATGGAAATAATAATCTTAATTAATGCAGACAGACATAATTCCAGTGCATAATTGTGTATTTTTTTTAATAAATTTGGAAATAATCATTTGTATAGGAAACGTTCCACCTTAAAGCGCAAATTTTTGTCCGAGCAGGGTTCCCCCCCCTCTCCTGGCTAAACGGTTGATTGTAGAAACGTGAAAAAATTCAGGGTAGTAGCACACATCGCACCTTCGGTAGTACAAGTGCACAACTTGCATAAAATGGTAAAATTGTTACATTAACCGTTTAGATATAATTAGCTTAAAAGGAAAAGTATCACGGCTAATAATAGGCTTTATTAGTTAACGAGCAATAGGCAACCAACTTATAAAAGTAAAATTTCGTACAAAATCCATTGAAAATGACTTCGATGAAGTAGTTCTGTAAAAGAAACCCTCTTTCTAGGGAACCCTACATTATGCGTGGTCCGACACGCACTTGGCCGGTTTTTTCATGAAAATAAGGAAGTTAACAGAATATATTCTTATCTTTCGAACGCGGAATGACCCGTTAACTATTTCGAAGGCATCAAATAGTAAAATAAACTTAATTAACCCGTACGCGTTACAGTCTACAGAATAGCAGCGACGATAAACATGTAGGTAATTGAACCCCAAATGTGTTTCTAAAGTACAATATCATTAGTTACGTTATTAAATAGGTACCTAGTGTTACATATTATTATCCGTTTCAGATTTTTTATTTTATTTCTAGAAATAAGTATTACAGGTATTTGGCATTTTAATATTTTATTATTATTATTAAAATTCTTTATTGCATTTAAACAGATAGTTTTGTACATAGGCGAGCTTATTGCTACTTAGCATCTACCAGCAATTTTCCAATTGCGAAATATTTTTTTACAGTAGAGCGCCCAATTAATTGCCCTCTCCCGTGAATTTTTTGATTGAGTAGCACATTTAATAAAGTTAAAAGAAAAACGTTCTTCAACAGGGGATAACACTCTTTTGAAGAACTACCAACCCATCTCGCTTCTGAGCCATGTTTACAAGCTGTTTTTGTAGCGTTATTTCTTCTACTTTCACAATACGCTCCTAAAATGTATATTTTTGTATAATTTCAAAGTTCAGTTATTTTCTCAAGAAATTATAATTTTTATTTTCCCACCTAAAATTAACTCGTGCTTAGCCTCTATTTTGGACGCTCTTTGAATGAGTGATTGCCTATGGCAATCGCTCTGGTATCGCAATCGTACTCCCTTCTGGTGCTTTCCGGTTTGGGTGGCGATGCACAGGGGCGTTGTGATGTCTCTATTTTAATACTGGAAAACGATTCCAGGGCTCGAAGTCCAGTTTGTGAACTTCCGTATCCAGCTTAACACCGGATCAACAACTTCCGGTCTCACAGCATACGAAACACATTTTGTACGAGTTTCTGCGGCTTCCCGGAGGGATCGGTAGGCACCTTCAGCGTCTCTACTGAGGCAACACGGCGCGTCATACCATCCAGGCTAGGGGAGTACCGTTCATCAACATTTCCGGGCTGAACCAACTGAACCAGTGGGCACGAACCCATTGTTTTCCCTCAGTCCACTATTATATTCCTTTGTAAATAAATATTTGTAAATACTGTACTTGTTATTTTTCTATCCATAATGAAGCGCGACATTTTCGAGGGTCCTCACGAATCGTCTCGAACGCATGTTTGATGACTTCCAGCCGCCCGAACAAGCCAGTTTTCGAAAGGGCTATAGCACCATAGACCATATCCACTGTCTGCCAATTATACAGAAGACTGAGGAGTACAATTTGCCAATCTGCTTAGCGTTTGTGGACTATGAGAAAACCTTCGATTAGATCGAGACATGGGCAGTGCTCGAGTCTCTCCAGCGTTGCCGTATTGACTATCGGTATATAGAGAGGTGCTGAAGTGCTTGTACAACAGCGCCACCATGTCGGTCCGAGTACAGGAACAGAATTCGGAGGCAATTCCATTGAAAAGGGGCGTGAGACAGGGAGCGAACGGACTGGAAGAAGAAGCCTTCAAGCTTCTGGCGAGTACATCACTCACCTTCGATTTGCCGACGATATAGTAGTCATGGCAGAAACGATGGAAGACCTCGGCATAATGCTCGAAGACCTCAGTCGAGTTTCCCAACGTGTGGGCCCCAAAATGAACATGGACAAAACGAAGGTCATGTCGAACGCCCGTGTTGTGCCCACCCCAGTAACATTGGGGAACTCGACTCTTGAAGTTGTAGACGAATACGTCTACTTAGGACAAACAGTCCAACTAGGCCGGTCCAACTTCGTGAAAGAGGTCAATCGTCGAATCCAACTCGGCTGGGCAGCATTCGGGAAACTTAGAAAAGTCTTTTCGTCTAATATACCTCAATCGCTCAAGACAAAATTATACAACCAGTGTGTGTTACCAGTGATGACTTATGGGACTGAAACATGGTCTCTCACTATGGGCCTCATAAAAAAGCTCAAGGTCTAGCAACGAGCTATGGAAAGGGCTATGCTCGGAATTTCTCTACGAGATCGAATGTCGTCGACATAGCCCAGCGGATTAGTAAGTTGAAGTGGCAGTGGGCGGGACACATAGCACGCAGAACTGATGGCCGATGGGGCCGAAAAGTTCTGGAATGGAGACCACATATCGGCAAGCGCAGCGTAGGACGACCAGCCACAAGATGGACAGATAACCTCATCCAAGTGGCAGGAAGACGCTGGATACAAGTCGCTTCCAACCGGTCTTTTTGGAAATCCATGGAGGAGGCCTATGTCCAGCAGTGGACTTCTTGTGGCTGAATGATGATCATGATGAAAAGGAAAACTATCACAGCTAAGTAGGTCTGACGTGTTTGAGTGATAGTCGCCCAACTTATAAAATAAAAACTTCGTACAAAAATGTGAAATTATTAGTCGGTGTAAAGAAGGTAATATAAGTAGAAATAAAACCTTATAAAAAAAACGTGATAAGTGCGAGTCGGACTCGCCCACCGAGGGTTCCGTACAAATTTGTAATTCACATATTATAAATAGGTACTTCAGGAATAGGCTTTTCCCGAACTTCAAAGACAATTTTTTTTATGTTTTAATCACAAATGTATAGTTTTCTGATTTATCCCTGTACTTATAGTATAGGACGATATTACTTGCCAAATTTCATTGTTTTAGGTCAACGGAAAGTACCCTATAAATTTTGATTCCCTTGAGTGTCGAAATATACGTTTTTTGCGATATAAACGGCCGGCCCTCGGTGGGTGAGTCCGACTACCACTTGTCCGATTTTTAAATCAAAATTTTTTAAATGAAAGTAGCACAGAAACTGCGACTTAATGAACGTTACAAGTTAAACTAGGTGTCCATTTCAAAATCTAGATGATTTTGGAGAAAAAATGGACAAAAAAAACTCCAAAGTTAGTTTTTTCAAGTCCTTAATTTACAGAATTTATATAAATATTCTAAAACCGTACAAATAAATGTATATTGTGTAAAGAGTTAAAAATCTGATCATAATGGGTACAAATTTTGGCGGCCATGCCCATCAATCTTATTATTATAGTGTAGACCACAGGGGTATCATAAAACGTGCCAACGTTCTTATTCCAAAAGCAATACATTGAATGCATTGAACTGGCTTTAATTCCAGACATCATTGTCATCTAAATAATCTTTAATGTTATAGTAGCTTTTTTGGCACAAAGTGTGCTTCACACATTTTTTGAACCGCGTTTCTGGCAAGCTTTATATATCCTCAGGGATCTTATTGTAGAAACGTATACAATGCCCCATAAAGGATGTATTAACCTTTGCCAGCCTAAATTTTGGGAACGAAAGTTTATGTCTATTTCTAGTATTTACATTGTGTTCGCTACCTACAGTTTTAAAGTCACTGATATTTTTCCTAACGTACATAATATTCTCATAGATATACTGACTAGCAACTGTTAGGATGTTAGGATTCTGTAGTCCGACAAGGACTATGTCCGTCTGTCTGTCCGTCCGTCCGTCCGTCTGTCTGTCCGTCCGTCCGTCCGTCCGTCCGTCCATCCGTCCGTCCGTCCGTCTGTCTGTCTGTCTGTCTGTCTGTCCGTCCGTCTGTCTGTCTGTCTGTCTGTCTGTCTGTCTGTCTGTCTGTCTGTCTGTCTGTCCGTCCGCGGCCTAGCGCAAAAACCGGTGGTACTAGAAAGCTGTAATTTGGCGTGTGTATACATATTTATCACGCCGACAAAGTTAAACAATAAAATGTCGGAATTTTTTTTTCTGTACCTCCCCTAACATGAAAAGTGGGGAAGATTTTTTTTTCATCTACCCCATCGTGTGGTATCGTTGGATTGGTCGTTGAAAAATATTGCGGGTGTAGGAAGACCGTTTTTCGATTTAGGGTTCCGTTTGCGAAGTATTAAATTAAGCTTTAAAGCGCAAATTTTTGTCCGAGTAGGTTGTCCCCCCCCCTCTCCTGGCTAATCGGTTGATTTTAGAAACGTGAAAAAATTCAGGATAGTAGCAAATATAATAAACTTGAAAGGAAAAGTATCACGGCTAAGAAGGCTTTACTAGTTAACGAGTAATAGGCAACCAACTTATAAAAGTAAAATTTCGTACAAAATCCGTTGAAAATTACTTCGATGAAATTGATAGGTCTGTAAAATAAAAAAACCCTCTTTCTACGGAACCCTATATTACGTGTGGCCGACACGTACTTGGCGGGCTTTTTAGGTGGATTATATGGTTCCGGAATATAACATGGTTTTAATTTCAGCTCGATACAAAGTGATCCTATAAGGCTTCCGTTTTTTCCTTTTGAGGTACGGACCCCTAAAAATGATGATATAGGGCACAGGTCTCCTCTCTCTGAGAGGAACTATGAAAGTATGGGCATAATCACCACTCGTGCCCTCCGCGGATTAGCAATTTCAAGCGCTGAGGTATGCCAACACAGACATCCTAAACACCTTAAACTCTATCAAACAAAAAACCCTCCTTCTAAGTCGGCATATTTTGATGGCCAACTACGAAACAAACACTGCGCGTGGCCTAACACGCACTTGGCTGTGTTGTTTTTAATTGGACTCAGTTGGTTTTGTAAGGTTTTGCTTTTTAAAAGTGGTGCGATTGAATTGTCAATATCTTTTTGTTAATGAAATTATTTAAAAAAGTTGTTTAAAGTATAACATTATTGATTTCTGAACGTAACTGTATTTTTGCAAGGTGTTTTTTTTTGAACGAAAAAGAAAAATGTCATTCGGGGTTTTTTTTGAAAAGAAGATGGAGGGAATTTTTTTGTAGTGAGTTCTGAAAAAGTTGTAAGAGAACAATAAACGAAGCTATAATAAGTACTGCGTATCATTTTATAGTTTTGACTGCAATAAGTATAACATTTTTGATAATGTAGAATTCGGTCAAATACACTACACCCAATTGGCATTCTCTCAATTTTCTGCAAATGGCGTTTGAATTTACCTATAATTTGCAACGACTTAATGGTATGAAAATAAGATTAGAGAGTCATAATGAGGTATAAAATTAGTTTCATACTTTTTTCTGGTTAATAGGCCACTAATTTCATCTACTTTGAAAAAAAAAGTTTAAATAAGCAAATCCACGAGGTAAAATCGGGAGTAATCTGAGCGTGTCACACGCTGCACTTACTCCTCGGAACATTTGCTCATATATTCGCAGTGCGGCTACCTAACCTATGTATAATACATATTATTATACTTTATTGCACACACGATAACAAAGTACAGGAAAGGTAAGTACAAAAGAAAATACATGTACAATGGCGAGCTTATCTCTGTAAGGGATTTCTTCCAGAAAACCTTGGGGAGCCGGAGCGGAGGTGTGAAACGGGTCTACGCACGTCCACATGATATACCTACTACATACATATTTACACAAATAACAAAATAATATTAATATAAATACCTTTCCAAAAAATACAATATACCAATAATGGAAAGAATAAACTACATAAACAATCAAAGAGAAATACATAAGTACTTACGTACATAAAAATACATACCTAATGACAACCTACTTATCAAGGAGATAAGATACGTTTATAACGGTGTTTAGATATTTTTTACCAAATTGCTAGACTACTGCAATTATTCCAGTAAGTTGAGCAAAAATCGGCACTATGGTTGGTCACACTGTTGCTCCCAATTCTGTATCGACGTAATTTCTGTATTAAAATGCTTCGCTGAGAGACATTTAAACTCTAGCTGGTCCAAAATGTTATGTTCCAAGATTCCTTATTAGAGTGCCAATGTCCAAAAAGAAATACTTTATGACTAGACGCAGTGATACAATAATTAGAGGTAAATAATTTCCTAAGACTAAAATTAGTTACTTAACTGTCAGAGGTAAATAATTCAACTTCTTACTATAATTGTATGCACCCCAACTTAGCTAAATAGAATAGTATTTTCCAGGTTAGTATAAACTACTTTTTATTAAAATATCTTTGTAAACTTGTGGACAACGAAAATAAATGAAACTTTCGTAACATTCGCAGCGTAACTTTCGTGGCAAATTGGCTACGAAAGTTACCAAACAGGCCAAAAAAGGTAAGGGCTGTGTTAAAATGGTATTATATAGTATAATATATAGAGTTATAGTACAAGAAATAAGTTTCATATCATACTTGGTCGTGCTACCGCCTGCGTCCGTTTTTGACCATTGTTTTTATCTATCTATACTAATAATAAATCTGTAAGGGTCGGTCATGGAGTAAGTTAGTTTGTTTTCAGAGATATTGTGTTTATAGGCTCAATATATGATACTGAAACTAATTTCACGATTTTTAGAATTTTTTTCTGTATGTGTGTATGTATGTATGTTCCTCCATAACTCTTAAACCAATTATCCGAATTTGATGAAATTTGGTATAAAAACATATAGACATCTGGGACACAGGATAGGCTATTTAAATTCTAGCTCCAGTTATGATAAGACGTGGCCCCCATACAAATGCTTCGTAAAAATCGAAATGTACGCGAACGGAGTCGCGGGCACAGCTAGTTTCTACTATATTGCTTGACCGAACTATTAAGTTTTGGCACGAATAAGACGCAACATTTTCATGGACTTTAATTTATTACCAAGCAACTTTTCATTACGATGCCCCGTATGTAAGTTATATGAGTGAGAAATCAGGAAAATTCCAAAAAACCTTTTGCTCCAACCTCCGTATTTTCTACTACCTGGTTCACACTTTCAGATAATTATCTGAAATGAAAACGAAATGGCACGAATGCTTATATAACTCTCCAATATTAAGATCTTACCATGAGACATTGGAAATTATGAGAAAATGCAAACGGCGATTGCAGGAAACGCCGACGCCGATTGAGAGATTGCCAATTGCGACGAGTGTATTTAACCGAATTTGACAAATTTGGTATTCAGTACATGCAGAATTGAGTTTTCTACAACTTACATCTTATGGGAAAATCTCTAAGAGTGCCAATTTCCGAGCTGGAGAAGTATAAAAACCACTATATTCCAGCTACTTACAATGTTGATGAAAAACCTCCTTTTTTGGCCATAATTTTTTACTATATTGCTAGACCAAATTTTTAAGTTATACTCATTAGATGCAAAATTTTATGTTCTCTAATTCGTTCGAATGTTACTTTTCCATAGGATGCACCGTATAGAACTTATGAGGGAGAAACAATAAAAAAATGTGAGGTTTAATGGTTGTCAAAAGTTGTCCCGAGATATCTTATGTTACTTAATCCGGGATTAGATAAACTGTTTACATTTTTCAACAAACATTGTAGCGCTTGTTAGTTATTAGAAAGTTTATTTTAAAAAATTAATGAAAATTCAATCGATAGAATAAAGATGGAAGTTCGTATTAAGATGCCTCGGCTAGTTCATCCTTAAACTTGTCTATTGGCGCCCCACAATCTTAATTTATTCAGGCTCGAGTTAGTTGGCTCTCATGGTTCAGTAACGCATTGATTGAACTCGCTTGGCTCGGTGATGCACGGCGCTGTGCCCGGCCGAGCCACGGCGCGGCGTTTAATATTAATAACCCCTGTACAAGTGTACAAGTGTGCTCCTGTGGCCGCAGCTTCTAAGGCTCGCTCGAGGCTTTATGGCGATGTTTACCGACGTCTCTACTCGTCCCCGTTGCCTCTGTAAGCACAAAACTTGCACACCAGTCACCAGACAAACAGTCCTCGGGTTTAGAGTTCCGTAGCGGTCGCTACTCGTAAACTATTCATTGCCTTTTTCTTTATACAACACGTGAATTGAATTCATGCTGCTTGTGATTCGTGAATGAGATTGGATGAAATAAGTTCTAAGCAACAGTGTGCTACCTTGATTCTTTTGATATTAATTTTGATTTCTGAGACTTCTTACCTATAATAAAATCCTCTAAAACAAATTTATAGAAAACAAAAAAAATATAAACATATTGTAATGACTAACGAGGTGTTGCAGTCAACGTCGCGTGTCACTTAGAGGAATGCGTGTCCGCGAATGCACTTTCTCATAAAACCCTCGCCTCTAGGAGGCACTCACGTCCTCGACTGGGAGGCGGTAGTGGTGAATGGAAAACAAAAACTAGCTAGGTAAGTACAGAACATGCGAAAACCTACGTAGTGAGCGCACCTATGACCTACTACATCACGGCATATCTAGATAAGATAGTAGGTACATCATCCGGTATTACGGTGGGAAAGATTCACAGCACAGTAGCTCTTGAGCATCCTTGGGCATCTCTAATTCCTAAATATTATGCCCAGCTTAACTACTACTCAGGTAGGTACACGGTGACTAACTTTGTATGCTGAAGCAAATTATGAAGCCCGACGCTTTCGTCATTCAATATTTAGTGGCACTCTAACTTGGCGAAGTTCATTAAAGTCCTGATGAGTTGTTTTCCGGGATGGCTAACCACCGTGTAACTTAACCAAACATTTTGAAATGTTCTCAGGTGTGAAAATGTAGCGGAAAACTAAAGCAACATTGCCGGCACATACTAGGTACATCGTTTGTGTAGGTAAGATATGTTGGTCAAGTTGACTCTACTTCTAGTCACACAAACCTTTTTGGTCATGGTCCTTTCAGTAAGGCGTAGACTCAGATTCTGTGTACACTTAGGCCCGGTTTCCACCATAGCGGAGAGGAGAGGAGACGAGAAATGTGTTTTGAATAACCAATCAGATTTCGTTATTTCCGCATCTTCTCTCCGCTTAGCTTCGGTGGAAATGGATCAAGCGGAGAGGAGATGTCTCATTTTTCTATATAATCTTGTGCCGCGCTCGAGCAAGCGGCGCGGCCGAGCGAAGACGTGTGTAGCCGGGCGGCCTCTCCTCTCGGGGCGGCGATTCCTCTTCCCCAAGCAAATTACGATATTTAATAGCTTTTGTAACGACATGACGTCTTCCTTTTGTAGACAGCACTTGACTGAGTTCGAGCTCTCGCAGCTCACATATCCGCTACGCACGGTTCACATCTCCTCTCCGCTATGCAGCTATTCTACCAGTCACCCACTACACAGGCTGCGCCTAGTGTGGGAGTCGCCATCGACCATAATTAATAATCTTTTCTTATATAAATATTTTTTTTTAATTTAACTCCTCTCCGCTTTGGTGGAAATAATGCGCCAGCTTCGCAGCACATCTCCTCTCGTCTCCTCTCCTCTCCGCTTTCGGGGAAACAGGACCTAGCAGTCTTGTGTCTTATTGTAGCCTAGGGAACTTTAGCTATTCCGCGTCTATTTTGCAAGAGACTAAAGTAGAGTCTACTTTACAGGCTTACAGGGCTTTTACAGTACAGACATTTTCAGATGGTTTCGTTTACGATATTATGTTGTATACTATGGCTACAGTACAGTGAATTCCCGCATCTAATGAGTTTCGGCCCCCTCATTCGCGTCTGCCAATAACGGCGCGATCTCGAATCGCCATCGTGTTAATGAGTTTCACTTTTCTGGAAAAGGCAAGTTCTTCACGGCGTGATTCAGTTAAGTAGGGAACCCACATTGTTATACTAAGTTCAAATATTTCAAGACGAAATGTCTTAAACTTTGTCTTAGTGTGAAGAGCTTCATGCATGAGAAGTTTTAATGAAGGTACCTAAAATAAGTAGTGTTTGGAATCGGAACTTGTCATTTGTTAGAACACATTGTACAGGGGCTGCAGTGATTCGGACATATTTTTCTAATTACAAGAAAATAACAGACAAGGGCAAAAATTCTTCCTCATTTCTACTAGACTATTATTATCTTGTCTCTTATCTTCATCTACTACTTTTTGTCAAGCTGTAAATTTGTGTTTAGCATCTAGGTAGTTGTCAGTAGGTGAGGTAAAGGTACTATGGTGGTACTATGGTAAGGCCCCTAAATTCCATATTCAAATAATAGGCCATGTTCAAAACAAAGCAGCAGGGTTTTAGAACTCTTTTCTGGCAGACAGACCCTTAAATTTAGTGATGAAAGGACTCTAGTCTTTTAAGCCTTTATTATTAAGATTCGCCTCAATTTCTGCCTCAAAGGCTCGAGGCTTGAGGTTTTTATTATAAAGCTAGTCTTTTAAGAAAAGACTCACGCCTCAAGCCTTTTCTTAAAAAAGTCGCGACTGAGACGTAAACCTATAAGGTTTTATAGGATGGAAGCTTAAGCTTTAAGTCTTTGCTATTACAATAAATTATATTTTTTTGTTTTATGATAAGATAAGATAAGATAAGATAAGAATATTCTTTATTGTACCAGGAAAAACACAAACATGAAATGTTTACAATGCAGTACAATACTACGCTATACTAGCTACATACGTAACAATTACAAAAATATTCTTTTATACTTTTTATTTTATTCTTTTACATTTACACAAATTGCGTCTTATAAATCAATATGTCAAATCGCCGGTAGCGGCTGGATGGCCGAGGACAGAGCGATATGGCGAGCTCTGGGAGAGGCTGTAGATGAACTTGGGCTCATTGAATGATTATGACAGACCTACAGTTCTATCATGTGTATACACTTCAATAAAACTCAATGACAATTACACTTAATATAGTTTTTTTATTGACACGGGAAAGAAATAAAATAATATGGAAATAATTCAAATAATAATACGGGATGTTGCAAAGGTCCTGTGGAAGTTTAGGGGGTTAGTCTACCGACCAATTCGAAAACAACTTTCGTTATGGGACCACAGATGAAAGCTCAAAAAGAATATCCGCATTTTATGTCATAGGTTTTTGAGCTTTAGTATGGAACAGCCACAACCCTAGGGGGTTTAAAAGTTCCACAGGACCTTTCTGAATCATTCAACCTTGTATAAATGCCTGTATCTCTCGGACATGTACGCTGATACTATGATTTTGGTACCGATTTGTAATTTTATTGAAATAACGTAGATAATAATGACACCTAAAAGTTAAGGAAAACGTAAACTGCCTCTGCTAACGGTTTTTTTAGCTTAGCTACTGAAAATTACAAAGTATTCTTTTATTCATTCATTGGGCGATTCCCTCATGTTCCATGATTTACTCGTGTGGAATTCCGAAAACGCGGTAAACTTACTATGTACATCGATGTAAACTCGTTAATCTATAGCCTCGGCCGCGATTTGACAGCCATGTACGCCTCTCGGCTCAGAGCTCCTGAGGCGACTCGATTCTAAAAAGGCTAAAAGACTCGATTTAGTCTTAAGGTGACATTTAATTTGTCACACATAAATTCATGAATAGCCTTTTCATTCCCGAAATTGCAAAGACCTCACTATCACTAATATTGTCGGTATTTTGTGGTTTTTTTTTTACTACTAGGTCAAGGAAACAACTAAACTAATATGAACAACTATGCATCCCCCTGTTTTAGGGACGTGAGGGTGTTAGGGGTCTGTAAATGAAAACAAATAGATAAGAAAAGAAAGCAAGTTTTGTTTATCAAATGAAGCTTTGGTGGCATCAGTTGCATTACCCATATAAGATTTTTAGGAATTTATGAATGTATATTCATTGCAGAAGTTTTAAAATCCTTAGGAAACTCATATTATCGGCTAGGGCAGCTAGAAGCTCATATTATCACTTGTTTTGAGGACAACTTCATTTCTATTAGAGCAATTATTTATAATATTTTTATGAACTCAAAGTTGGTGATTATTTTATGTACAAATCAAATTATTTGATAGACAAAATGGGGACCTGATATTTTATGCAAATATTAAGTGAATCATTTTGCTATTTCGGGACTTAACTTTGGTGACAGGTCCTTAAAAAATATTGAGTGCACAATTTTAGAACTTCAAAAAAATAGATCAGATTGGTAATCTATTGAGTCCTCCTCTACCTCAAATAAAAGATTGTCAGTGCATTCTGGGGCATGTTTCATAAAACTACAACAAATTTTTAGTTTATTATGACAATTCTGTTCATTCTTGTTAAACTGTGGGTTGGACGACTTTACAATGTTGACACATTGAATTGTCATAGTAAATCATGAATTGTAGTTCTACAAAACATACAATTATTTTTTATTGAGTTTTGACTCTTTCATACATACATAATTATTATACATAAACTCGCGCTTGTAACCCAGAGAGGTTGGCAAAGATAAGGTTATTTATCTTATCAATATGGGGTGTTGCGGGAAGGAATGTTAAAAAACTAATTCATTTCTATGTGACCTTTCTGAAACATACATATTTTCACAATTTTTAGTGTTCCATACCTCAAAGGAAAAATGGAACCCTTATAGGATCACTTTGTTGTCCGCCCTTTATCTCGGGAATGCATGGAGGTATTGAGTTGAATGTTGAGAGATGTTGTGTGCCCAAGGGATTTTTAATATTTGGAAGGATAGTAGTTTAAGTGCTGTAATATTCAAGACAAAGTTTCAAAAGTCGAACAAAGGCACCGAGGATTCTGCATACCAGCAGGGTTGATACTTAAATTGCAATTAAAATCAACTAATTTAAAAAAATAATCATTGATTACCTACAATCAATACATTTTTACTGGGACAAAATCAGCCAAAAAGTATCAAGATACTTTCCCCTGTCATAAACACATGTGTCCAATGCTATGTTTACATACAGAGTTCGGAAATTCTGTGGAATTTAAAGACTCACTTTCCAAAAAAAATAAATTACAAGATGAACAAAACCATTACCAGTCTTATTTATAAAAACACGATTCCTTAAAAACGCCGATTAAAATCGTCTGTGGTAGAGATTTTACAAGGAAAAGTGTAGAAGAGTGACTGCACTATGCTGAACAATAGTTTATGTTGATTTATTAATTTAAAGTCTATTTGTTTTTCATTGTTAACTATGACAAAAATTACAGTGTACATTTAAAAAAATTATTGCTTTTAGGAGAATTTTTTGATAGTATTTTAATATTTTTTGTTAAATATGGCGAATAAATATGTTTAAGAACATTTTAAAATTTTATTAATTTTATGAATAATTCAAATAAACAAAAAGTATGTTGTGTGTATTTTTAACAAGGAACTCACTTCAAATTAAGAAAGATCAGAATGTTAAAAAAGTCTGCATTAAATTAAATGATGATTTGTATCAACCCTGGGTCCCAGTCAGTAAAAACCTTATTCCTGTAATATTTCATAACTACAAATTAATGATTTTTGTATTTTTTCATTTTACTTGTGCTGTGAGACCTTTGCTCTTTTAGGTCAACGGGAAGTGTGCAGTTTTGATATTGAAACACAAGATAAAAATGAACCATATCAAGCGTCCATGGCAAACACCATCAAGGTTAGATTCAGTACCTTCTTAGATCAAATTTGCAGTGTAAGGCCCCATGAACTTTCTAAAGGTCACAAAACAGCAGAAAAACCCTATGGTGCTATTTACAAAACATGATTCCTCTAAAGCACTTCTCAAATGCAGTTTAAATAGTCTGTAGTTGAGTCTGTGATACAAGACTTTTTAAACTGCATTTGAGGAGTGTTAAGGAATCATATTTTTGTAAATGAGACTGTTAAATAGTCTTGAGTAAAGGGAAAGCGAATTCAAACTGCATTAGAGGAATGTTTATAGGACGCTAATTGAACGCAACTCAAGCATTTAGTGGTTCACTAAAAATATTCCTCAAAATTTTACGCACCAACCGAAAATCAACATAGGTACCTATTACCTATAACAATCGAATAGTAAAAAAATGTAAACTAAGGTTAGGTATAAAATTTACCACACCACTTTTTGTAAGGTAAAGGTAACTTACCTGCGCCCTGAGCAGCTGCAGCCATGCTGATTACGAAAACCAACAAAGTTCCATACATGTTCCTCATTGTGATCCACCTTTCTAGTTCTTCCATGACACTTTTACCTATGTTTTCATACAATAAACTAGGTATCATAACACTTCTGCTTACATTGTCGTTTAGTTAGCAATGAACTGGTTGCTATGATCCCAACAGGCACAACATTCAGTGTTCACAAATCAGTCCACAGGTACACTTGTGGATTAACTTGGATTGACCATTACTGTCATTTCTCGCCATATTATTTGATTTGGGAGCTATTATATTGCACAGGATGGCTCTGAAAAACTTTCGTGTAACTTTAAAAGTTTGTTGAACTTCACTTCACATCACAAACAAAATGGAACGAAGTTGCACGAAGACTGGAAACAACGAACGCTGAGACGCGAATGAATGAATGAATAAATGAATGAACGAAAGGGCCCGGACACGCGCTTAACGCTTTCGTGAGATGCAAGTGAGAAAGAGATAGCGCTACGCAAGATGAATATGCAAAAAGAGCTGAACCGATTGAATGGTGTAACCGGAATAGTTTCAGTCGGTCTTTCCGTTTGTCAAAATGTCTCGTTCGTTCAATTTTCGAGGCGCGTTCAAAATTTTCATATTTTTCATGCACTAGTGACGTGGGTAGAGGTAGTATATTATTATACTATATACCTAAATAAAGGGGGCCTAAGTCCGCCATAGTCCGCACAAATCTTTTTGGCGGTAACGTGAACATAGTCACAGATCGCTTGCACATCGCTTACTGTCTTTGCAGTATATGTGTGAGTAATTCACTACTTTAGTAATTGACTAATAGTAATTTACTATGCATCACACTACGTCAATTACTCACACATACACTGTAAAGACAGTAAACGATGTGCAAACGATCTGTGACTACGTTCACGTTACCGCCAAAAAGATGTGTGCGGACTGTGTACAGCCCGTAAGCTCCATTAGGGGACAGAAAATTTCCTGGGGTTAT
Source organism: Yponomeuta evonymella (assembly GCA_963969515.1). Classification (NCBI taxonomy): domain Eukaryota; kingdom Metazoa; phylum Arthropoda; class Insecta; order Lepidoptera; family Yponomeutidae; genus Yponomeuta; species Yponomeuta evonymella. The sequence goes on from OZ018346.1 coordinate 11,947,505, forward strand.
CACACCAATTAAACAAAAAATCCACAACAACTGATTTATTATTTGCATCAATATGAATTTTGATTGTGTACATAGTATTGCAAGCTGGTACAGTCAACAGCATATCAACCTTTACATTTTAGTTGCACTTGATGTGCTGTCTGCTGACTATACTAGAGTTTCATTTCAGATAGGAATTGTTAGAATTAATATACTATTTACAAGAGCATCTAATAAATGGATTACAAAGAAATAGAAACATGTTTTTAAGTTTTAACTCTCTATCTATCTAATAAAAGAAGAAGAAGAAAGAAGAAAAAAAACTTTTATTATACAAACAATGCACCAGTGGGTCGAAACTGCTATATGAGGGACATAGGTTTTTTTTTCTCAAATTCCTGTTTTTCTTGACGCTCATCGAAAGATCTTGTTATTCTAATGAATAATTGTAACTGAACGTTTTTCTCTAAAACTGATATTTTGCCCGGAAAAAAATATTTTTACTTTTATTGTATGAAATGAAACAGAAACTGCTAAAATTTGGCCGTCTTAACAGATCTTGCTTTAAAACTACATACCTCTTATTCTTTAGTTTACTGGCTAGAATTCTACCCTATCAGCGCGCGCCCGAAGTTGCCCGTTCAAAAGCTATAAGAATCCAAAAAATTTAAAAAATTATATTTTTATTCATTTTTTAATGTCGTAGATTATCAAATATTTAATCAAAATAATAGAAATTCAATGACTAAATATGAAAATTTAATTTAGACCATAGTTTTCCGAAGAGAAACTGTTAAGTTCAGAACTTGAAAAATATATTTCATCATCAGCCTTAAAATGAACCAACTGCTGGGACACAAATCTCCTCTTGTTCGGAGGGTGTTGGGTAGTAGTCCACCACGCTTGCCCAGTGCAGGTTGGTGGATAGAGTACTATGTAATCAGTACCGTTAGTCGCTTTTTACGACACCTACAGGACGAAATAGGGTGATGCTATTCTACTCTACTGGCATCATTACTCCTTTTAAACAATTCATTATATTGTGTATTTTATGTCTCTCCTTAGCTAAACTATCTTTGTTGTTGGAAAGTAATTTACGGACAGTGACCAATTAACTAATCATCAGATAAATATAATAGTTCATTTGCTGTTCTACTCATTGCAAATTATCTTTTCAATTTGCTAATTACTGTATTAGTAATGTAATGAAATGTAATGACTCCACTTCCCATTAGGAAATGAAATACATTAGGGATATACCTGTAGGAAGGAGTAATTCCGACCTTTATAAATACGGGTTTCGTTTATTTAAAATCATTCAAAAATACGCATTTTGACTACCAAGACCACTTGCAGTGTACCTAAATATTTTTCTCACCAATATGGAAGGTCTAGTAAATAATTTGGATTTGTTCATGGTATTACGAGAACAGTTTGGATCTTTGGCGGAAAGTAAAAAACTTTTTGAATACCTCAAGCAGACGCTGAATGTTAACTGGACTGAAGAGACAAGTGAAAAACTCCTAAAGTTTACTCAGAAGTTTTGTTCAATGGTGTGTGGTAGATGGGAAAGATCAAACAGGACTCTTAGCAATTTTTTGAAGAGAAATGGAGATTGGCTGGAGTCTGCCATAACTTGGCCTGATGACCTTATCTCCCAAACAGAAAATGTCCAACCCGATGATGTCAGTGAAGATGTAGAAACTTTTGCCCCATCTACCTCAATAGCTTCAACGTCATCGTCACAATACACGCCGAGAAAACCCTTTGAAGAGCTGTCTAACAAACAAAAAAGAAGACGCGTAGAGCACTTGGCCAAATCAGTGTCTCCACAAGAGTTACAGAGTGCTACCATGAAAAATCTCAAAAATAGAGGAGATTGCGAAGTAAGTAAAATAATGGAACATTTGCTTAACAATCCTGAAGATATTGATAAGGTGAAGACTTGCATCAGTCAGAAAAAAGAGGAGAGTTTATATACACCTGAAAAAGCACTAGCACTCTCGATTTCGCTTAACTTATCCAAGTGGCAATATGTTAATCTACGAGATTCTGCAATTGAACAAGGTGCAGCATCTATGTATCCCTCCTACTATAAAATAAAGCAAGCGAAATTAAATTGTTACCCTGCAAAAGAAGACATCACCATAACCGAAGATGGGGCATCTATTAAACTGCAGAGCCTTCTTAATTTGACTATCTTTAGATTACTAGACGCAATGGATTTCAATCTATCATCTAAAGCTGATTTAAAGCTGATATCTAAATGGGGTTTCGATGGAGCATCCAGTCAAAGCAACTATAAGCAGAAGGTCAGCTGTTCTGATTTTGATGATTCTAGTGTTTTCATGGTCAGCTTAGTACCCATAAGGCTGATGCGTGACGGAGAAATACTGTGGGAAAATGATCGGCCGTCTTCAACGTTTTACTGTCGCCCTATTCAATTTAAGTTCATGAATGAGTGTGAAAGTTCAGTACAACTTGAAAAGGAAGCCATAGAACTGCAAATAGAAGCACTTCAACCATCTCAACTGCAGGAAGTGACTGTGAAACATCAACTGCTAATGACAATGATTGATGGAAAGATTTCTTCGTACATGTCAGAAACTTCAATGGCTGTGTGTGACATTTGTAAGGCGAAGCCATCAGAGATGAATAAGCTAGAAGACATCGACCGTAGAACAGAAAATGAAGATATGTACCAGTACGGATTGTCTTCATTACATGCGTGGATCCGGTGCATGGAATGTTTGCTTCATATAGGTATATAATTTTTAATATCATAATCTAGTAACTATTTCATGTTATATATTTTGGAATGAATATTTCTTTGTAGAAGTTGATTTTCTGGATACTAATGAATTGCCTTCTTTGTTTCAGCTTACCGGATGGACTTTAAAAAATGGAGCTCAAGGGGCGAGGACAAAACTAATTTGGCGGAAAGAAAAAAACAAATCCAGCAAGCCTTTAAAGATGAAAACGGCTTGCTGGTCGATATTGTAAAACAAGGCGCAGGCACTACAAATGACGGCAACACTGCCAGAAGATTTTTCAGTGATGCAAAAACATCGGCTCGAATCACAGGAGTTGATGAAGAGCTGATTGAAAGGTTCCACATAATCTTGCAGACAGTGGCTTCTTGTGAGCAAGTGGACCTTCTTAAATTTTCTCAATTTTGTAAAGATACTGCCACTTTGTATGTACAGTTATATCTGTGGTACTACATGCCCTCTAGTGTACATAAGTTGCTACTGCATGGTGCGGATATAATTAAGCATTTTGGACTCTTACCAATCGGGAAACTATCGGAAGAAGCATCAGAATCTCGAAATAAAGACTTTCGTAAATATAGAGAGAACCATTCTAGAAAAGTAAGTAGAACAGCGACAAATGAAGATATCTTGCATAATCTTCTCTTGTCGTCTGATCCAAAACTGACCTATCTAAGGCCAAGAATGCCCAAACAACGGAGAAGGGTTCTCTCACCAAGAGCAGTCGAGCTTTTGGTGTCTCTTCCAACTGAACCGGAACTGGAATTTATAAATGTAAATACTTTACAAGATAGTGATAGTGATTAATTTTGTTGGATTTTATTTGTTTTTTTGTAGTAGCTATAGTTTTTAATAAATATCAGCTTATAATTAAATATAATTATCGACTTTAATATTAATTTATTTTTACTATTTTCGATAAATGTATGTTTTGAAATTATAAATGTTCCTAAATAATATATATTCTAATGTAACAAAATTATTTTATTGTGATATTAATAATAAAAAAGTACTTTTCACTTACTATTTTTTTTATTTTACTCTTCCTCATAACTCTTGAACGGGCAACTTCGGGCGCGCGCTGATAGGGTAGAATTCTACCCAGTAAACTAAAGAATAAGAGGTAAGTAGTTTTAAAGCAAGATCTGTTAAGACTTGGCCAAATTTTAGCAGTTTCTGTTTCATTTCATACAATAAAAGTAAAAATATTTTTTTCCGGGCAAAATATCAGTTTTAGAGAAAAACGTTCAGTTACAATTGAATCGTGTGATTTTAAAACAACACAAGTCACATGTGTTTTTAAAATAACACTTGCCCATTTTTTTTTTATTAAATTATTTATACCTACCTATTGATTTACATTAGAAAAAAAAAATTGTAGTTTATTCATACAGAAATCAATATAATATGCTAAAATATTGCTGTTGTAGATATTAGTATTTGAATAAAACAGTTTTTTCTATTTCCTGCAAAGTTGTAATGAAAGGACATGTGTCGTTTTAAAATCACATGATTCAATTATTCATTAGAATAACAAGATCTTTCGATAAGCGTTAAGAAAAAAAGGAATTTGAGAAAAAAAATCCTATGTCCCTCATATAGCAGTTTCGACCCACTGTGACACGCCACAATAACAAAACATAAAAACAAACAAGAAAATATTTCAGCAGAAATGTAAAAAAGAAGAAAAACGAAAGGTCACGGCATGTCACTGCTGCTATAAATGGCAACTGACTCAGCAGTATGCTGAGGGTCAAACATGATTTATTAACAAAAAGTATTTTTCTTACTTCAAATTGAATTAATAAAATATTTAAAAGACCTACTATTCGAATAATTTTTACTTTTAGGCCAACTTTAAAATCGCAAAAAAATATCACCAATCTATATGTTCTAAAGTTACCATCAACGGCATTTAAATGCTTGGCACTTGATAATGCCCTCTCCTTGATGTTGTCTTAATAAGATACTTTAAGTAAATCTTGTTTTTTTGACGAGTATAATTCCTCCTTTCCGGTCATCATCACGCTTTTAAATTTTCAAATACCTATCTAATATTTAATAATCCAAAATTATAACGAAACTATGTAGGTCAGCTCAAATTACACTCATAGCTATAACAGCCGCTCTGCTCCTATATTACGCGCACCAAATCCAGAACGATTCCCATCGTCTAACTGTAATGTTCCATACTAGGATTTGAAAGAAAGAAAGAAAGACAATTATTGGGACAAATTAACACATCACAAGAAAAAAAAGGCATAACAAGTAACATAAATACAAAGGAAAAAACAAGTTACATAAATACAACATAGGGCAAGGCAAAGTCAAAGCGTCAGAGTGCATCATTTGGTGCCCCCGAAAAATGTCATCATAGCTCATCATGTTATATGATCTTGGAAATGGCTCGTCTTGACTTAGCTAAGAACCACGGTGATTAAATAAGCTTTCAGTCCAAAAAATGCATAGAAATAGATCCGTCCGTTTCAAAGCTTCGATGCTATACACCGACAGTCAGAGATACAGACGTACAGACATAGGCGTCAAACTCATAGCGTAAAACACCCCTCTTTTTATAAAGTCGGGGGTTAAATAAAAACAGCAGTGAAGAGGAGCTTTGGCGTGCATTTACAACAATGGCAACCAAATCAATTATCTTCGGAACTCCATTTGTCAATCACTAATGTTGGTTTGAAACATGTACAGTCCTTTGTTTCGGATTTCCGATTAAATGTTGGCATTTTGATGGGCACAGCACAGATATTTTCTCAATGCACCCACGCGCACCTCTTTGTTTTTCCTCCGCAATCACTTGTTTTATAATATTGCCTGTCCCGGATCCTGTGTCCACGATAATCGGTATTTGCAGGTTGAATAGGCTGTTAGATAATGTTATTGGGTTGTACCAAAATGATGATTTTAAGATTTAAGTAGGTAGGTACCTACATTAACATACAATAAATTACATAGTCTAGTCTTTTAAGTATTTTTAAACGTTTATTTGATACAACCAAAAACTAATCAAAAAAACCGTAACTCAAAATTGTAATCGGTGGTCATCACTAATATTTTTTGGGTCAATATTTTGTGGTGGAAACTTGAACGTAGAAGCACTTTAGTGTGAACGGGCCTGTTGGCCTATTCACTCTCCTACGTATCACAGAATACTTAATAGTGTCTACGCGCTACGGAATTTGACAGCAGTGAATAGACCTCGTACCCAATCGTACCGTATTGTTTTTGCTTAATATGCTTCGATCACACACAACGATTAATCGCTGCGAGTCGAGTGGTGCTTACTCGCCGCGTAGACGCTGTGTGTGACAGGCTATTGTCGGTCGGTCCAACCGTTTATTTAACTTTTGACAGCTCAATTTAGTGTTGTTCTATGAAGTTACCGATTCGATTTTTTATGATAATCGATTTAAATTTCTTTGAAGTTTTAATCGATTGATTGCATTCTCAGAACACAAAAAGAAGGAGAAGTGCCATATGGGCGTGGCACTGTCGCTCAACGTTAGCCCGGTTGGGCTAACCTCGGCGAAACTTTTAAATATGGCCGTCAATCGCCTCGCGCCCGCTATCGCCGTAACATATGTGAAAAATGCCTGATTACCTACAGAAATCGCAGTGATACATGCTATTCAAATAACAGTGCAGTGTGTTTTCACCGGTAAGCCTATTTTACTCACTATATCCATCTTTACGAAAAATCATAATTATAATAATTTTCCTGTGCAATATGCATTCCAGTACTAAGAACATAAATGAGACGTATTTATGTCGTCGGGTTTACTCCACTGCTGTTTTTATGTAGAATTTTCGTGGAGGTTTTCTAACATGGAAAAGCAAGCCCGCAATGGACCGTCTCGCGAAACTACCTATTGTTCCATGCGATGAATTGCTATGTTTCGTGGTACGGCCGCATGTATTTTCCGTGAACTGTCAAAGTCACAGTAGGTGTCAGCGGGAGTCATAGTGATGGGGTAGTTGCTTTCTTTCCAGACTGATTAAGTATCGATACTTCGTCCCATTTACACTCGTTCGTCCAGACTTCCAAAATTACGACTAGGTAGCTATTGTCCGCGACTCCGTCCGCGTGGACTTCAGTTGCTAAGGAAGCTTCTACTTTAGTGGCAGATGTTGTCGTAATATAAACAGGCTTAGTTTTCACCACGTATTTCAAAAAGTTTTTAATAAAGATTTAATTTCAGGTTTCCCAAAGACCCTAATAGGAAGGATAAATGGATTGAAACTACAGGGAGATTGCCTTACTGGCTTTCTCTCAAATCAAATTATTAAAATAAAAATATTCGATTTTTTACAAATGCATACTTTTTGTATTTTAGATACAGCAACGAGTTGCCGAAGGCCCAGAAACTGGTAGATTTATGTCGATTGAAGAAAAACCTCGAAAAAAGAAATCACGCAAAACATTGAACAATGTCAACAATTGACAAGTTCTAAATAAATATTTACCTTTTAAGGGAACAGTAAAATATTCTTTGCAGGATCTCAGTCGGATGATGATGTTATCTTTTTAGTGTAAATGTGTTTCGAAAGTTTCTTTAAGTTTATGTTTCACAAGTTTCTTTTGGCCAGTTTCTGAATTGAGAATTTCGCTAAGTAAATGGTTAACTGTAGTGCTGTCTCTTCGATTTTTTCACAAAAGAGCGTGACAGAACGTTACTTATGTTTTTACTTAGTGAAATTCTCAATTCAGAAACCGGCCCTTTGAGTTCTTACTACCTAATGTAATAAAAATATTATTTATGTGATATTATTGAGAATGTTTTTTATGTACCCATCACAGTTGTCACCCACCAAGGCAATGAAAATTTTAATCCAAACTCAGAAACATCTACCAGTCACTGCTCATTAATTCACGAGTTAAAATAAGTAGTTCTAGATTTTTTAAGGTGTGCGCTATACAAAAACGCGCATAAGGTGAAGGCAAGGCGCAGGCATCTTGCCGCTTCAAACAAAAATTACGCAGGCGATATGTTTTGAATTATATTCAAGCGGCGCAGCACAGCCAACGTCGTTTCGTCGCCTATGTAGGTTTTGCATACCTATATTTTGTAGGTAACTCAGCAAATGTTCTCTAAACTTTGTCATTTACAATAATTGTATGATTAGAATTTACGATGAAACGGAATTCACGAATTATAAGATAGGTAGGTATGAACAAAACTGACGTATTTAGGAATTAACACATTGGTAGGCAAAGCCTGTAAAAATAAAAGCTTAGGCAGCCTTTTGCAAAGGATTACTACAACGAAATAAAGTAGTTACAGACTACGCGACGTAGAGAAATAATTAGTTACTATTTAGGTATAGATGGCAAGAAAAAAATCGACACAATGTACAAAAAAGTTTTTGTACGATGTACGATTTTTTTTTAAGTTTAATCGATAATGTACTTTTTCGTCCCCATCACTAATGTTGTGCTGCTCTTCTCATTGGCTGTTTCATTTGTGTAAACAGCGAATAGTGAGCCGGTTGTTTATGTTGTAATCAAATAGAGATTATGAGGACAATGTAGCTGTGTGAGTAAGTGGCGACATCGGTTTTCTAGCAAACGGGCCATTATAACACTTCTCCTTATTTTTGTGTTCTGAGATTGCATTGCTATGTTATTTTAATATTTTTGTAGTTTGTCTGTGACAACGTGATAAACCAAAAACTAACCAACAGGTTTTCATATTAATTTGTTACTTATAATAATTTAAAACTAATTTCTTATAGTATAGATCTTTGTAATAAGATAGGTTTATATTTTTATAGAAAATCAACTTGAATGGTCTTCGCTACATAATCTACTCGTTATAATATTCGCGACGCATCACTATCGTGAAAAAATAAAGGTTGTTGCATTTTTCGCCTATGGTTTCCTGTCTAATAAATATGAAACTTCATGGGTGTGCATCTGTCAAAAGTTAAATAAACGATTGGACCGATAATAATCGCTGCGAGTCAACTCGCGGCGAGTTGAAGTCGCTGCGAAAGAATTGAGCATGTTAAATTTTACTTACTGCGAATGCGTAGGTACAAAATTCTCGTGTAGAACTCGCTGTGTTGCGTGTGACAGACAACTGGTAATCGCAGCGACTAGTCGCTGTGTGCGACCGAAGCTTTATAGGTGAAACGATGGCAACTTGCTATAAAGCTTGCCATTGGCAAGTGGCAACACTTGTTTAAAAAAATTCTTTTTCTTTCGGTCCTGTCATTCGTATTGTTGAGGCGGGTTTTAAATCCTAGGTAATCCGTGTTTTTATAGTATTTAAGGCTAAATAAGTGCCTAAATTTCATACGACTTATTATCCGGCTAGTGTTTAAAATATTATTTTTGTCAAGAAAGTTCCTTTCACGAAGTGTTAACCTAACTTCTTCCATGGTGTTTTGATTTGACATCTTCGGCAGATTTCGGTGACCGTATCATTAATTTGCATCTTGAATAACTCTGGGTTTTGTTTTCAGCCATGGTGCGAATGAACGTACTGAGCGATGCGCTCAAATCAATTCACAATGCCGAGAAACGCGGTAAAAGACAAGTTCTTATCCGGCCTTGTTCTAAGGTTATAGTCAAGTTCTTGACTGTGATGATGAAGCACGGCTACATTGGTGAATTTGAGATTGTCGATGACCACAGAGCTGGCAAGATCGTTGTGAACCTTACAGGCAGATTGAATAAATGCGGGGTGATCTCGCCTCGTTTTGATGTGCCTATCAACGATATTGAAAGATGGACTAATTTGCTCCCATCACGACAATTCGGGTGAGTTTTACATTATTTTTATTCATGTTTAACAACTGGTGGAGGCCCTCGGTTGGAATACATTACTTGTGTAGAGTATCAACATAAGGGTTAAGTGAAAGTATTGTTACAGTTTTAACTAGATCAATAAGTGTTCAGTGTTAGGCACAACTACCGCGGATCGCCAATAGTTCTTGTTGGTCGTCATTTGATATGTTGTGCTACAATAACAAAATAAAGTGCAAAGTGATGCCACTAGGAAGTGTGACCATTGTTTGCACCCTATTTAACAAAAGTGAATATTAGTTTATTTATTTGTTTTGCCGCATGTGTAGAGAGAATTTATGTACTGAATCCAATCCAATCCAACCAGTCGGTCCCTCAATGCTGAGGATCGTGGCCGCTATGACGAGGATGAGTGTTGAGTGCTCTCCATCTGGACCTATTGTTAGCTGTGTGGACTGCCTGGTGAAACAGTTTTGTTTCCCTGGTGATCTGGGCACTCCATTTAGCGGGTGGTCTGCCTCGAGCTCTCTTCCCCTCCACTTTGCTTATCATCATATTATATTCGAGACTATCAGGTCGACATGTGATGTGCCCAAAGAAAGACAATATGTTGCTGGCATATAATCGACAGACAAGTTCGGATCTTGAGCTCCTTAAGTATATTGAATTTATGGTTGTTAATGTCGCATTGTTACTTTTCTTGTAATACTCTTATTTATGTACTGTACAATCTTGCCTGTAGACTATACATTGGTCATAGCTTGCGCTAGTACTAATAAGCTGGCGCACAGTACTAGAGTGTGTATTAGTACTATGATGAGTGCTTCAACTATGAAGTGTAGTCTTATCTGGTTCAAATGCTGTTAGGCATTTGGAATGGACCTTTTGGAATAGAGCGGCATAAGACGTCAACTGACACCCAATGGATGTATTTATTTTAAATTATATTTATTGGTACTTTCGTGACAAAAATGAGTGCTAAAAGCAGATGTGCTAAACAGTCGTGCTCAAGAAATGCTTACGAGTGAATGATTATTTTAAAAGAAAAAAAGAGTAGTATAAAAACATTTTAAAATCATTGAATTCTTTGTAAAAGGCAGTGTTGTGATGATACTGATTCTGAAATTTCAAATGAAGACGGTGAAGGAGAGGCTATGAGTGGAGTGGAAGACTATTTTTATTCTCATTATGTGCCTTAGTTACTATCGTTATTTAATATTTTAGTCGCCTTGATACTTGCAAAAAATTAATTAATTGATTATTATTAGGTACTCATCTGACTTTTTCTGACCCTACAAGTCATCACTGTCGCGTAACACAACTCCAAAAGGTCATATTATATCCTAACCACATTTGAAATGGATAATACTGCACTACCTACTAGTACAAGTTATCATGATGATAACTTGTACTAGTAGTTGCACTAACCCGTGCTGAGGAAAATTTTAAAAACCTATTTAGAGGCTAAAAATTCCACCCATGCCGGGATTTGAACCCGCTACCTCTGGCTGAGTAGAATTTTTAGTCTCTAAATAGGTTTTTAAAATTGTCCTCAGCACGGGTTAGTGCAACAAAAAGAATATTGTCGGCTTATTGCAAGAACTCATTAACCGACATATTCACTATTGGGAGAAAAACGACTTTTTAGTTTGTGTTGGTTAATGGTTGTATTTCCTCTTCCTTCCTTCCTCTTACATCGTTAAAATAATGTCTGATATTAAAACACCACTATTGTATCACTGTTCAATACATCTATATGTCCATACCTTTAAAAAAAGCGGTTAGAGAGTTTTTGCAGTAGATGACTTCTTGCAGTAAGCCAACGATATAATCATGTAAGTACAGCGATATCATTCCGATTTATAAACCTAACTGCAAAGTGGGTTACTCGGGGTGCAAGTGATGTAAATTACTTGTGCTAGATGTCGCTGCCCGTACATAATGTAGAGAAGTTTGTAGAGGTTCGAAATTTCGCCGATACCTGCTCTTGCCCATTAGCTCAGTTGGGAGAGCGCTGGCACGGTTAGCCAGAGGTCGCGGGTTCAAGTCCCGGCATGGGTGGAATTTTTAGCCTCTAAATAGGTTTTTAAAATTGTCCTCAGCATGGGTTAGTGCAACAAAAAGAATATAAATATGTCCCTATTTCCAAAGTTGCTCTCAACACAATTCATGATTTCATTGTTGTTTCAGGTACCTTGTCCTCACCACCAGTGGTGGTATCATGGATCATGAAGAAGCCAGACGAAAACATCTCGGAGGCAAAATCCTAGGCTTCTTCTTCTAAGATAATAAACATCTAAAACGAAGTTTCCTTGTTTAATTTAAAGAATTCTATTTAATAACCTCCGAACATACCTAATGTGCATATAAATGCATAACATAGTCTGTGGTAAAGGAAAAACCTTAACCCTTAATAAGGCGCGAGCCAGTAGGCTAGTTAGAGAAAAAGTTGAAATTGATTTAGGGTAAGTTGATACTCTAAAATATGAAAAAATATAAAAAAGGGGGGGTTTTCATGGGGGGAGTAGCTTTTTTTTGGGTGGGAAATAATATCCCTTTGCCCGATTAGATTTACGCATTAGGTTTTTGGGTGGGAAATAATATCCCTTTGCCTGATTAGGTTTTGTACTTTTAGCCTCAGTTTCAGTATTTCCATATACAAGCACTAGCCCGTGGTTTGGTTTACATTTCTTGTAAAATTATTAAAATTTGTGTAAACTATAAGATTAAAACAATTTAGAATAATAAAAATGTTTTATTACGCTTATAAAACTAGGAAAAAATGAAGGTAAATAAAAAAGCGTGCGACAGAGATAAAAATGTGAAACATTAGAACGAATAAATAGAAGAAATAAACAGGTGAGATGAATAATAAATGCAAGTGCTTGCCACCAACAAAAAAATTGTGTCTGACAACTATTGGCAAAAACATAACACCAAATAAATGCAAACGAAGTCGGGTGCAGTAGCTAGTTAGCAATAAAAAATCATGAACTTATCGGGCAAGGGGAAATAATTTCCCACCTATAAATTTGCAATTTTTGAGTTTATGGTTTATTACATTGCCTTTGAAAACACACATAAAACACCATCAGAATAGACCTTTTACCAGAGCAATCAAATTGTTCTTACAGGATTTTTTGTAGAACAAAAACTCGTTTTTTCTTCGGACTGTCAGAAAAATCACCGCTTTGTTTACTCAAAATTCTCCCACCGACTCTTTGACATAAAAAAAATAAGTCAAAGGTTGCCAATAAGCAAAAAGTTTTGCCAAGAAAAGAAAAAAAAGTCCTAATAATCTCTAGTAAGTGGTTCATTCGTTCACTGCAAATGATTTGTAGACAATATTTTACTTTAAAAAAAAAAACGTCGTGGTGGGAAATAATTTCCCCTTGCCTTATTAAGGGTTAACAGAATATTTGAATAGCCTCTGAGGAGTGTTTTAGAGGTATCTTGTATTCATAAATAATACCGTGATTTTATTGACTGGCTGTTTTTTCGAGAACTGTGACACCTACAGCTTAGCAAAAAAGAATAAAAACAAAAAGGGATTTTGTTGATACACTTCTTTGTTATATCCTACAAATGAGGAAACCCTGTCACTTGTTGTATTTCCTTCATATCTGCAAGAATTCTGTAAAAGCTAGAAACCGGTGCATGCCAAGGTTCTTATTCTTAAGCCAAGGTATATTAGGTACCTAGGAATAAAATCTATCTCACACCCGGGCAGTGGGCATGAGTACCAATCCCTTATCCAATAATAGTGAAAGGGTGACGCTCTGCCTGTCATGGTAGCGGCATTCATTATTTTCTCTGTGGCGGCATTTTTAATAAGCGCCTGATGTTTCGCCTCTGGGTCACTAATCTACTTTTTAGTGTTGCTATTACGAAATCCAGAGGCGTTTGATTTCTTTATAAAAACCGGCCAAGTGCGTGTCGGGCCACGCGCAATGTAGGGTTCTGTAAAAAGAAGGTATTTTTTCTGCTTTACAGAACTAACAACGAAATTTTACTTTTATAAGTTGGTTGCCTACTGTCTATGGTTGCCTATTACTCGTTAACTGGTAAAGCTTACTTAGCCGTAACACTTTTCCTTTCAAGTTTATTATAAAGGTGCTACTACCCTGAATTTTTTCACGTTTCTACAATCAACCGTTTAGCCAGGAGAGGGGGGGCCTGTCCCCCGGGGGACTCCCTACTCGGACAAAAATTTGCGTTTTAAAGCTTAATATTTCGGAACCCTAAATCGAAAAATTGTCTTCCTACACCCACAATATTTTTCAACGACCAATCCAACGATACCCCTCATTATGGGGTAGACGAGAAAACAAAAAATCATCCCCACTTTTCATGTTATGTCCATAAATATGTACCTAAGCTTTCTAGTACCACCGGTCTGCGCTAGGCCGCGGACGGCCAGACAGGACGGACATGGCAAAACGAGCTTTTCCCGAACTTCAAAGAATTTTTTTTATGATTTAATGTAGATTTTTATTTTTATTTCAGATTTTTCCCTGTACTTGTAGTATAAGACTATATTACTTGCCAAATTTCATAGTTCTGGGTCATCGGAAAGTATCCTATAAATTTTGATTCCCTTGAGTGTCGAAATATACGTTTTTTTGCGGCATAAACAGCCGTATCTTTTTTTACGTTAACTTAGAAGTTTGATTTTTTACTAAGACTCCGCTGTCCGTCCGTCCGTCCGACCGTCTGTCACCAGGCTGTATCACATAAACCGTGATAGTTAGACAGTTGAAATTTTCACAGATGATGTATTTCTGTTGCCTCTATAACAACAAAAACAGAATCTTCTTTATTCTTGATTCTTCTTGATAAAATAAATATTTAAGGGGGGCTCCAACAGACGTGCAACAATGGTGATTTTTTTTCCGTTTTTTGCTCGATATTAATAACGGCAACAAGTAGACGCTTGAAATATTCAAATCTAATACCTTTGAACGAGTAATTCTTGTGTGTATATATATAATCTGAACTGACTCGCACTTGGCCGGGTTTTTGACAGCTTTAAGGAACTAGACCTGAGTATATAGTTTTAATTTCAACTCGATACCTCCACGCGTTCCAAAGATAAAGGGTCTTGACAGACGGACGGACCGACGCGGACAGGAAAGTGATCCTGTAAGGGTTCCGTTTTTTCCTTTTGAAGTATGGAACTCTAAAACGTTTCCACTAAATGATTCTTGATAGATAGGTGTCCATTTCAAAATCTAGATCATTTTGGAGAAAAAATGGACACAAAAACTCCAAAATTAGTCTTTTCAAGTTATTCTAAAACCTGGAACTCATGCATTGAACTGGCTTTAATTCCAGACATCATTTTCATCTAAACAATCTATCTGTCAATCTGTTATCTAGTAGCGTTTTTGGCTCAAAGTGTGCTTTAGGATTTTTTGAACCCCGTTTCTGGCAAGCTTATTATATCCACAGGGATCTTATTGTAGAAACGTATACAATGCTCCATAAAGGATGTATTAACCCTTTGCCAGCCTTAATTTTGGGAACGAAAGTTTATGTCTATTTCTAGTATTGTATGATATGAAGTTGAAACAGTATTTGAATCAGAGTCTTACTAAAACCTGGTTTATAAAATGAAATCGCCATAAGCCTCAACTTAAAACGCTTTTAGGAGTGAAGCGCTCCTCAGACATACTTGTACTTAATTTTGTATTGCATTAAAATTTGTAATAATACTCACTGAATCCATGATCTGTTTTCGCTAAATAAGATGATCAGTTTCATCTGACTCAAACTTCAGTTTCAGTGCAGTTGGGAACGGTACAGTACAGTGGGCGTAGCTCTAAATAAATATGCAACGTTTGAACTTGAAATGCTCCTAGATATCATAACAAAAATATAATAAAAAAAAAATAATAATAACTGGCTCTTACAAATAAATTATTTATTTTGTGTATATAGCGGCGGTAGCGCGGTCCGTAGAAAGCTTTCCTCATAATTCAAGAGGTCGTGGGTTCGAACCCCGGCGCATGTACCTACCAATGACTAACGCTAGAAATTGCCAATCAGCGGTGGGCACGAATGCTAATCAAGCCCGTACTCTCTCTCTGAGAGAAGGCCTGTGCCCTACAATGGGTAGTATATATACTACCGTTATTTTATACACCGGTTTAAATACGAAAGGGAGGCCGTCAATCTACTTGTTTACTTCCCTGTCCGCTTCGTGAATTTTCCGAATGCCTCCTTTTATGGACCATAGCGGACAATTGTCAATAACGTGGCACATGTTGACATAGTCTGCATTTCTCCGCAGCTGCAGGTGGCGTAACGTCTGTACTGAACTTGCACCTATGCATTTGGTCTCCCATTGAAACCTATGAACTGCAATGTATTTAGTAGAATTGACACCCTGGGTCGGCGCAGAAATCAATCGTTGAACGCGTTTATATTTCGAACTTATTATAGTATACTAGTTCTAATGTTTTGAAATCAGCCCCCCTATTCTGTCCACTGTGTTGTTTATCCATTGAAATCCTAATACTTACATGTATATCTAATTTCATTCAGCTTTTGTCTGTGTATAAACAATTTTCTAGGTCTAAAAATTTATAATAGTGCTTGATATTTCTTGAATTTATGAACATTATTGCTTCACGATTTTCATCTACGGTTTTTGTTTACAGCAGACAAAATATGCTGAATGGAATGAAATCAGGGGGCAGGGATTCATTACGTAACTACTCCACTCTATATGGAATCGTTCATATTTTGACACTTCGGAAACGTGAAAATGGATAACCCAATACAGTGGACAGTAACGTAATAGGAGGAAAAACAACATCCAACCCAGTGAAGACTAACAGAATAGAGGCGCTGAATGGGCGGGTGGCATGCATCACACGATTCACATACACGGCAGCCTGCCGCGAGTGGCAGAGTGCGGCCGCCCGCTTCCATTACTATACTCTATGTTCCATTCTCGTGCCGAGCCGAGTCGTGCCCGCGCAACCGAGCGAGCCGAGCCCAGTCAGTTGCGCGCCGCTATACGTATACTACGCTCGTCCTATCTCTCACGGCTGCAGTGCTAGTTCAGTGATAGTGATCGTTTCTTTCAACCGTTATTTTAACGTACGAGGCCTACATAAAAAGGATGATGGCTCCCGAGACGGTGGTAACCGTGGAACACAACAAGCCGAACCAGGCGCAAGCACCTCCACAGCAGCAACAGGGTGCGCTGGATTGGATCAAAATTAACTTGGAGTACTTCAGGACCAATGCCGGCTTACTAAAAGTCATTCAGTTGGTGAGAACTAGTTAATTTATAATCAGAGATTTATATTTTGCACCATGACATCAGTGAATGATGCGTCTACATAAGTTTATGCACTGTTCGCAGTACCTACGTGCTAAGTTGGTTATCGAGGTCGCGGTGTTGCATTTTGTGTTGTTGTGTCTTCGAGGTCAGTGTGGGTGTGATGTGAGGCACGTCTAGACGTTGTAAGCAGGTTATAGAGGAACTATCTATCTGCCTAACTATAGTAATTAGTTGTTTGAAAAGGGACTAAGACTTAATGGAATTGAATTAATTATGTATAATTTAATACTGTTAATTGAAGAAAGGGACTGGATAACTAATTGCCTCTCGGTATTTAAAAGATAAGAGGAGAAATTGTGAAGATATGTTATTTTGTTATCAATTGGCGAGTCGGTCGAGGGCGCGTCCATTAGTTTTTTGTATTCGGCCGGGTTAGTTCCAGCAAGGTCGCCAGGTAAGAAAGCGAGGTTCGTCGCATTCCGCAAGGGTTCACGGTTCTCCCTTTTTGTGGGAGGCTGTTTCAGGATCGATTTGGCTCAGGATCGTATGACGTAATGACCATCTTGCGCCGTACTTACGTAGCTAAACCAAAAAAGGAGATCGATACCAACTGACCCTACCTCTTCGTCCTTGAATTTGTCACCATCTCCGTTCAGTAGGTAGTAGACATCTACATACCGGTATCGTATCATCGCCTACGTATGCTTATGATATCATCGCTAGCACAGATTTGATTGACTTTAACCATTTATTTATACCATCTTAAGGCTGGTTTACATTTGCTAAATTTCCGTGCTATTTAAGCATTGATTTTTAAGCATGCTAAATAAAAGAGTGCTAAAAAAAGACGCCGATTTACATTTGCTATTCTTTTTTCATCATAAAAGATAGAAAATGCGAAGAAAGCACTCGCATTGCAAGACGAAAATATGGAATTTCTAATAATTTTGCAAGCTGTTGAAATAATATCACAGTTATTGGCTGAACGCCTGAAAAACAGGATACTTAAAAGATTAAAGTTTTTTCAATTTCTGCATACGCATTGTCTCTTAGAATTTTGTTTTTGTAGCTTTCACTGTAGGAATCCCACAGGCACTCATGTTTTTCATATTCGTTTATTAGTTTAATTGTTAAATCGCGTGTCCATTTTACTTGCGACGCCATTTTTGTTGCTTTTTTTTTAAAGCACAGATCATGGATAAAAAATCTGACTATCAGTCAGATTTTTTTGCCTGCTAAAAAGGAAAGCGTATTTACATTTGCTAAATGCATGCTTTTTTAGTATGGTCTAAAAAAGCGTGCTAAAAAAGTATAAAAAAATAGCAAATGTAAACCAGCCATTAGGCACAAAACATTTTATATGTTCTTAGGACAGTCAACTTTTATTAAACTGGTTTTGGCTGCTGTTACTTATAAAACTAGAATCTTTAAAAGTGTAGTGGAAGTATAAAACCATACTATACAAATGGTCTACGTGCCTGCTCTCTAAAATTACTGGAGTATAAGTGTAATATATATTTTTTTGTAAATTTTTGTAAATATCTAGTCTTTTTTTGTCAGAGACATGTTTATATTGGGTAAAGAGCAATCAGGGTGTGTGGGCCCCCTTACGCCTCCGTTAGAAGTCGCAAAAAATATAGGTGATATATATAAGACTTCCAGATTTCCCACCAAGGTTTAAACCGCGTCGGTGGGAAGTGTGGTAACTATAACATATCTTGAGGAATTTTATTGTAGAATCATATACAGTGCCCTATAGGATGTATTAACTTTTGCAAGTCTAAAATTGTCAAACGTGGAAATGACAATTTTTATGTTTATTCCTAGCATCAATATTATGATGGCTACAAACATTTTCAAAATTGCTGATATTTTTCTAACATGATACCTACATTATATTTTCATAAATGTATTGACAATTTGCAACGACTTCGGCCCCTTTATAGAGAGTTCAAATTCAACGGTTGGGGTGCTCTTCTGGTTTTAGATTATCAAAAATTTCAATAAAATAAATATCAACGCAAAAAACTGTACAGTCGACATCACATCAACCTTTACACGTGTGCACTCTACCGAGTTACGTTACGGGCGACTTCGCAACAAAAATGTAAAGGTTGACCTGCTGTCGTCTGTACGATTCCTGACATGTACATGTTTCCAAAAGCTGCAAAGTAAAAAGCTACAGTATAAACAAGAAATTTCCCAAAACATAAATATTTTACACTTTTAAAATTGAGAGTTCACGAAAACAAGTTATGAAAAAAAAATTTTTACTTAAAAATAACTTAAAAGCATGACGATACATAACCGTTAACGCACAAGTTATAGATAAAACTTCTCTATTTTCTCAGTTTTAAAGAAAGTTAAGGACTGCCAACCTTCATTAAGTTCAGAAAAAGTCTGTCTGTTTTTTTATTTGCGAACACGTACCGTAATTTACAATGTATTTTAAATTAAAAACAACAATATATCCATCATATTATTTAGTTATTTTGAATTTTTCATTTTGGAACAAGCATTTTTTATTTTCCGATTATTTCTATTATTTTTTATAAAAATGGTACAGGATTTTAACTTTTGTTAAAAACAAATTACTTTACCTAAATTGTGTAATTTTTGTTTAAAAAACCAGTTTTCTTCTAAACTATGGTTATGGTTGGTACCAAATAAATACACAGTTGTAATCTAAGAAAAACCGGACAAGTGTTCCGTACAGATTTGTAGGTACTTACATATGACAAATAGTTCAGGAATCGACTCTTGCAGTTTTTTCCGAGCTTTTCCCGAACTTCAAAGATTTTGACATTGGACATGTCTTTTCGTTCGCTCCAGGTGAAGATATAATAGGTACCTATTTAAAAAGTTGTAAGCTGAATTATTCGAGAAAGTAAAAAACCGGCCAAGTGCGAGTCGGACTCGCGCACGTACCATTATTTATACAACATTAGACACAAAGATAAAAAACAGCTAAAAAATCACGTTGTTTGTATGGAAGCCCCTCTTAAATAATTATTTTATTTTGTTTTTATATTTCTTGTTATAGCGGCAACAGAAATACATAATCTGTGAAAATTTCAACTCTCTAGCTTTCACGGTTCTTGAGATACAGCTGGTGACAGACAGACGGACGGACGGACGAACGGACAGACAGACAGACAGACAGACAGCGAAGTCTTAGTAATAGGGTCCCGTTTTTATCCTTTGGGTACGGAACCCTAAAAACGAAAAAACTTGTAGCCGAAATAGTGGTTTTTTTTTTCCGAATTTTGGCGTTCATATTTTGTAAACGAAGAATGATATCAAAAATTTGAGAAAAACTTCTCCTCTGACTAAATAGTCAGCTACAATTTGAGCGTAAAACAAAGACGGTTAAGGGTTTGCCCTCTAGCCTTTTGAAAAACGTCAAAAAGTCAGAAGGACATTTTTCACACGACAGACATTTATGACTCGATTCATTTCCAATTTACGATAGTCATGTGAGGCATGAAATCTGTAATTTTTTTAATGATTTGATGACAAATTTTCAGTTTTCAGATCGGCATCATCGGACAAGTCATTATAAAGGAAAACCATCACCTTGCATTTCCACCATTACCTGTCAAAGCTGAATAAAAGTTAACATTTTTACCCTCTTGAAAGCTGATGAGACCTTTGTTTACGTAAATTTAGGAATAAGTTACATTCGTAAAGGTCCGCCACGGGCGATACATCTTTCAAAAGTTATCGTCTCTGTTTTAAATAGTTCTTAACGATCTTTTCACAATTGATTTGATTCTAGGTTCTATCGTAATCTTTTACTGAAAAAGTGGAAATGTCAAATTGTAGTCGAACCGTACTTACAAACAGCCTTAGAACTTCTGATCAGTTTTTAGCCGGAAGTTAGCAAGGTTCCGGAATATAAAAAAAAAACACAGAATGGCGACCTTGCCATGTTAAAAGATAAATATGGTTATTTATTTTCTCTACGACTAATAGGTACTTTTCATAATAATGTGAACTGTCGAAAAGTTATTCGAGTCACGTGGTACAAAAACCCGCCACACATACTCAAACTATGAAGTCACTACTTGCACGTAACACCATAATTCAAATTATCTCGTAAAATAATGTTTTTATGCATCTACACCCGTTTTAGAAAAAAACAAAATCTTATAGGTTTTTTACTTTAACTTGATTTTTTGCATTCTTTAGGACCTCGAAAAAATTATTTTTATGATTTAATTTAAAATTCTTCTTGAGTTTTTCTATGTCTTCTATGATATACTTGTAAATCTAAGTTTGACGCATGTTCTCCATTCACACAACTCAATCACTTGTCCAAAGCCTACATTTTCCTAATGCAAGTGTAAGAAATCATTGGCATAGCCACTGTTTTTAACAGATGTTATTTCATTGCCTGATTAAATTTTGAAAATTGAAAATTTTTAGGGAATTAGGGCCAAGATTTTATGTACAGTTGGCAGTATATTGACTTTTACACGGTCAATCCGAATTAGTTCTTTAGATTATTTTCAGGTTTCGTTCTAGTCAGCTTATAGTTTAATTATAGTGGCATTAACGCCGCCCAGCATTCAACGACCCGTAACCCAGGGTCAGTTTAATAGACCCCGCTTATTAAGGGATAGGTACTCCCGTACATACTTACATACTTAAGTAAGTAGGTACCAACTTATTTTAAGTAGTTGTATGTACCTGAGCTGTTTTTGGGGCTGAATCAAAACCAATACCTATCCCTTTTCTGAATTTACAATTGCACATACATACCTGATAACCTACATGTAACTAAGTTTGTAAAAAAAAATCAATAGTACGCGTAATAGGACAATTCTGGTAATCTTCTATTGCTCTACGAATAAAATATACTGAATTACAAAATTACCTTAACAGTTATTACTCTTATATTCTTTTTGTTGCACTAACCCGTGCTGTGGACAATTTTAAAAACCTATTTATAGGCCAAAAATTCCACCCATGCCGGGACTTGAACCCGCGACCTCTAACCGCTAACCGTGCCAGCGCTCTCCCAAAGTCTCAACTGAGCTAATGGGCAAGTGCAGGCATCAGTGAAAGTGGGTTACTCGGGGCTGCAAGTGATGTAAATTGCTTCGGCAAGATGTCGCTGCCTATACGTAATACAGAGAAAGTTTGTAAAGAGGCTCGAAATTTCACTGATGCCTGCACTTGCCCTGCAAAGAGCGCTGGTACGGTTAGCCAGAGGTCGCAGGTTCAAGTCCCGGCATGGGTGGAATTTTTGGCCTCTAAATAGGTTTTTAAAATTGTCCACAGCACGGGTTAGTGCAACAAAAAGAATATAAGAGTAATAACTGTTTTTTCTTACGAGTTCACTTGTACGAATTTTTGTCTAAATTCTAATCCCATTAATCCTTCAAAACACGTGCCAATACTCAAGATTAATTAAAATTTCGCATTCGTAGATGTAAAGAGCGGCATTGGGTGAAAGCAGAGCTGGTCAAAAAGAAAGTAGTCAAAGTCCGGTCGTGGCCGTGTCCCGGTGGAGCGAGTGGTGTGACAGGCCGTCATTTTGTGATCGCGTACATTTCTCCTCTTCGAAAATCTTGTTTCCTCCCAAGTAGATACACGATATGAGATGGACGGGCTTTTCTTTTAGTAGATATAAAGTGTAACGAATTTGAGACGTTGTGGTCACATAGAAAGAAAGAAAGACATTTATTGGGACAAATAACACACCAAAAGAAAAAAATGGCATAACAAGTAACATAAACAAGTACAAAGGAAAAAAAAGTCACATAATTACAACATAGGACAAAACAAAGTCAGAGCGCATAGTGCGCTGTAGAGTGTTTTAAATCCCGAAAAGGTTTTTCAGTTGTCACAACATTATATGCTCGAGTATGAGACAAAAGGAATCATAACGAGTTCTATAGATATCTAAGCCTAAAAGAAAGAGTCGTAGACAAGAAAAACCTATGTTAAGCGAGTACATAAGATATACCCATTGTGCTAATAATCATATGCGTCACGTCACAAACGTAGCTCCGGGGAACCGCAGTTAGCATCAAACGTATAAATAGAGTCCAATGTTTGCCTGATTTCTGTTAACACAAATTGTGTTGACGGCTGGTTTTGTATGATTGTTTAAATATTAAATATCGGCTGTACCTACCCATTTGTAATTTTATAACCGTAAGGCTAGAAACGTCGAAACATACGTACGGTCCATCTTGTTTCAGACACAGTTAAGTATTAGTTGTCTTAAGTATGTATTAGTTGTATGTATATCACAGTATTAGTTGATTAAGAATAGCGTCACTCCATGTCCTCTCGTGGATGTCGTAGAAGGCGACTAAGGAAATAAATTACCAGGAGACGGGCAGCAGCGTCTTCCTGAGATTCCAAACGCATACTGCGATTCTAACCGCATACTGCGATCGCCAACCCGCCTGCCAAGCGTGGCGATTATGGCAAAACCCCTCAGGGTTATGAAAACCATGAGGGAGGCCTGTGTCCTGCAGTGGGCGTCAAATGGCTGATGCCCTTAACTTCAGATTAGCCCTTAACCACTGACGTACGTCTGAGAGACGTAGGTGCACAATTAAAGCGGTCATATCTTTTTACACCAAACGCGCACGGACCTATCCTTTCCTGTACCTTCCTACCGCACGCACGCGCAGCGGGGGTGAGCGGACGTGCGCTGCGCCTCCATTAGGTAAGAATAGCCTTCCTGACGTCTGTGGGACGTAACGTCAGAGTTAATGGAAGTTTTAATTTTTTTTATATTTTTTTTTAGAGTTAAAATGGCTTCAAATAAACGTGATTAGAATACTCAATGCCCGACTTCAAGTAAACGGCCTCGAATCAACGTTACTGATCAACGTTTTGAGAGTTTGGTCACGAAAACCCTTGCCTTTTCGGAGTCTGATGATTCTTCAGCTGATGAGAATGACATCCTGCCACAGGAGGCTGAAGTAGACTCCTCATGGGATAGAGATGACAATATCCCCTTAGCAGAAGTATCGAGTGAAACGGGACCTCGGTCGTATGTCATGTTTGAGAAACCTGTGTGTTTGCAGTGTTCAAAACCGGCTTGTAACACATGTCGTTAAATAGTGTTAACTTCCTAATAATATGCCATTTATTTATTTTTTAATAAATAAGTACTATCTAGATGTTAAGATACTATCAGCTCTGTGATCATTTTAGACTGATAAGTTATGTTTTTGAGCCGTTAGAAAGAAAGCGTTTTTTTGTTTCCGTTGATTTTTCTATGTTTTGTAATTTGAGTTTAGGCAAATACTTTCTACATAAATAACGTGTTTTGTTTTATTAATTTGGTACCTATTATGCTAAAGTAACAATAAATAATAAAATAAATTAATAAATAATAATATCATAAATGTAAAAAACTTAGGTCTCTACATACAGAACAACCTGTCCTGGGAGCTTCACGTGGCCGAGACCAGCAGGAAAGTTTTTGCCTCCATGCACTCTCTTAAGCGGCTTCAGAATTTTCTCCCATACTCTGCTAAAGTTACTCTTGTCAACTCTCTTCTTCTCCCTATTATCGATTATGCTGACGTTTGTTATCCCGACATTACTGAGGAGCTGCTCAGCAAACTCGACAGACTGCTCAACCTTTGCATCCGTCTTATATTTGGACTACGTAAGTTTGACCATGTCTCTTCCTATCGTAATCAGCTGAAGTGGCTCAACATCCGTTCCCGCAGGAATGCTCACATTCTCGCCACTCTGTATGGTATTCTTAATAACCCCTGTTCCCCCTCTTACCTCAGAGGACGTTTCGAGTTCCTCCTCAGTGAGGGTCGCCTTCTGCGACCTTCCCGAGCACTGCATCTCCGTACCCCCGAGCATAATACGGCTGGTTATTCAGGCTCCTTCACTGTGACAGCAATTCGCCTTTGGAATAGCTTGCCTCTAGACATCCGACAGGCCCCATCACTAGAAATATTCAAAACCAAAGTCTATCGCCACTACCTAAATCTCCAGCATTTGTCTTAATTTATTATATTATAAGTATTTCACAATATCTTTCCTAAATCTGTAGGTTTATGTATTTATTTGTTTTTATCTAGTATTTATTTATTATTATGTTGTATTTGTGTAATATCTCCCCCCTATTATATTTTATATATCTAGGTCTGAATAATAATTAGTAAGTATATTTAATATTAAGTAAGTTGCAATACCTGATAATGATCTCATCAAAACTTAGGTTAGCTGGTAGATAATGCTAAGTAGCATTAAGCTCGCCTATGTGCAAAACTTTCTGTTTTATATGCAATAAAGGATTTAATAATAATAATAATAATAATAATAATAATAAAGACTATTTAAAAAACCGTAAGTCAGAGTGACGGACGTCAGTGTTAATGAAAGTAAATAATGGTCAGTGGTTAAGGGTTAGTTGTCTATGTTATCAAGACTCAACGAAACAAGAAAAGCACAATGAAGTTCTTTGTAAAGTGAAGTAAACTCCCATGTGTAATCCGAAGAACCGTATCTTTGACAGCGAATAGGGCCGCCTCGCATTATCTCACATTATGTCACGCTTCCATCCGCTTTTACAGCAGTTATATTTATAAATCCGGCACAGCAACGGCCCGGGTATTTTCGGCTGACGGACTTTCCTTGGTCTTTTATTTTGCATTGTTTATTATCCTCCACGTAATTCAGAAACAGGGTCATGGAAATTATAGTAGGGGACTGGTACAACAATGATGTTAGAAATAGATAGAAAGTTGTATTTAATTTTAAAAGTATCAATTCTGGAATGCCAATACCACATACAACGATGAATAGTATCACTATAGGTATACATCACCCCACGTGGCTAATTGAGAGTCAGAGTTCACACGAATAGTGACGTTAACTCTCCAAGTAGAGCCTTAAATGCTGTGGCCTAATTTGTTCAATTACTTACGACATCGCACGTCTGTGTACACAAGTGCTAGATCTGCTAGATCCACAATTTGTACTAATTAGTAAGTACTTACTATATAGGTACATAAATTCACGCCTGTATTGCAGAGGCAGAGACCAGGGTTTTCCACTTGCCACGAATCTGTCCAACCTGTTTCGCTTCATCGACATTCATCAGTCGCTGCATGCATGTATGCTGGGGTCATAAGTATCTAATATAAATAGTTTGAAAAAACCGGCCAAGTGCGAGTCGGACTCGCGCACGATTACCATTATCTATACGACATTAGACACAAAGATCGTGAAAAACGGCAAAAAATTACGTTTGTTGTATGTATGGGGGGGTCCCCATAAATATTTATTTTATTCTGTTTTTAGTATTTGTTGTTATAGCGGAAACAGAAAACATCATCTGTGAAAATTTCAACTGCCTAGCTATCACGGTTCATGAGATACAGCCTGGCGACAGACAGACGCACAGACAGACAGACAGTGAAGTCTTAGTAATAGGGTCCCGTTTGGCACCCTTCGGGTACGGGAGCCTAAAAAAGTGTTGCGTTCAAATCTAAGAGCAAGCAATCCATTGCAAGGATTGTGAATGTAGAGTCACAAAGGTTGTGAAATTATGAAGATGGGCAAAGATTACATGGCTATGAGATCTTACATGACTTATGTAATTTGCTTTATGGCTTAGTATGAACAGATTAGGATCGTGGTTAAAAGCCCGTGAACGTTACGATATCGTAATGAGCACAGTGCGTACTCGTAGCACGTTGAGTTTATTATCTGCAGTCTTCCATCCCAAATTATACTGTGCATTAAGTAGAAAGCTATTTCCTTCGTAGGTGGGTGCTAAGAGTCGGAGAAGATTGTCGGCACTTGATTGTAAACTCAGTGGGTACGGTATTCCTACAGCCATTCTTTTTTCAGCAACAGCTGAACTCGTTTTGTTCCCTGTAAATATTTTTTCAGCAAATTGTTTGTAAACACTGAATCGTTGAAGGCGCTGTGCTGGTTGTTGATCAGTTGTGCTAGCGAGCGCATAACGATTGTTATCAAAAACTGGGCCAACGAAATTGAAAGAACTTTCATTGAGTTTATTTTCTGCGTTTCTATTCTACAGATTGAATAACGTGGCGTGTCATGCACATCAAGGTCAGTAGCGAAGCGATGCTCAAGATCGATAAAGTGACAGCTACTTGAGTTGCGGATGGATTCATCTTGTACTTATACGTAATTACTGTTTCAGGAACTAAAATTAGGGTAATGTATACATGATTATTACCTACTAAAATGCGCAATTCCTGAGGCGCCTTAATTAGAATTTGTGTGTGGCAACAACTTTGGTTCCATGCGTTTCTATTTTATAGTAACCCAAATACGCGCTTTACGTACCTAGGTACTCTACTAATGTCGCAACTTTCAGTAAATAAATTGTCCTACATAGAAGAATATCCATTCTATGTAACACATGGTTTTAAGCATTATCTATCAAACAGCACCACTCCAAAACAGAAAACCGTAAAAAATTACATATTACTAACTGACCTGGCAAACGTTGATTTGCCTACGACCTATTCTCAGACCTACCAAATATACTCAAAAAATGTCATAAAAATCGGTGAAGCCGCTTCCGAAGAGTTCATTAATAAACACTGTGACACGAGATTTTTATACATTAGATAATTATATTTTAAATTGAACCAAAAAAAATCATAAGGCGCAGATAAAAACTTTTCTACTTGAATGATAAACTCTAACCGACATGTTTCAGGAATTGCGCATTTTAGAAATAGCTCTGTATTTCAGGACTAATGTACTTACAGAAGCCAAGTAACACGTATTTTATGAATCACAGATAACCGCTGGTGTCCGTGGTGAAAATGTTGAAAATATTTATCACAAGAGTAAAGAGCAGTAACATAGGAGGAGGACAGGACAACACGTTGGATGGGTTAGGCCGCTGTTTTTTTGATCGTGGGCCACCAAGAATATATTCCTCAAAAATACTCCATAAATGCACTTTAAACTGTCTATCGTACAAGAAAAAGACCAACTTAAACTGCATTTGAAGTGCAGTGTTTTAAGGAATCATGTTTTTATAAATAAGACTGTTTGATAGGTGCATTGCCCGCGGCCTGCTATTTATCTCTAAGCCTGCACTAACTCATTCAGAAAAATCCTTATTCAGATACAACATGTTATGTGTTCTCAGCGAAGAACAGAAACACAGCAGCTGTGAAGCAGGAAGCGCAGGGCACGTAGGCCATTGACCCAGCGCACGCGCCGCTATTGTGTGCACCAGGGGCTAGTGGCTACTGTATCACAGACTGTATTGAGGTTAACGGGTGCGCCCACCATCAGTTATCGAGTTTTGTACAGTCTCCATAGTGTTCCTTATGATAATAAAAGTCAGTAATGACTGTTTAATACTGGTAGTTAAAGAAAGGGACTCGACAACTATTTGCCTCTCTCGCTTACAGTATTGCCGTCTATATTGTGTGAGCGAGAGGCAAATAGTTATTGAGTCCCTTTCTTAAGTTAATTGTGCTATATACTCTCCAACGTAGAGTCTACATTTTGATAATTTGCATGTACAGCGAGAAAGGCATTGTTTCACTGATGCAAAATTTTTATGATAGGTAGAATTAGTTTACCGATCTTAATATTTATGAATATTAACATCGGTTCAAGGTCCAAAAGCTTGCTATGCTGTGCTGTCATTTTGATGGTATGAAAGCCAGTGACCACTATGGCCATTTCCGTCAAAAAGCGTCCGCTTTACAAAATAATGGGACAAAACTTAGTAAATGCGCCTTTTAAGAAAAACGTTGTACCTACTTACATAACTTACCGGGGTACCTCTTAGAAAAATATCTATTTGTTAAGGTTTCATAGGCTCTACCATATCCTTTACAGCTACATTTAGTTCCTCGGCTGGTGGTAGCATTCGCAACTGATTTGCGAAACATATCGCATGCACGTTAATTACTAGAAGTTTAGGTGATTGACGACTGCTGATCGCTTAATCATTTTTGTAACTTAGAAATTGAATCGACGTGAAATGGAGCGTGGCGGACGCAAATCATTATTGGTAACGCAACAACTTACAAAAATGTTTTTATTGGGATTGGCATTGACGCATAGATAGATCCATACGAAGGTTGCATTTTCGGATGTTTGTGGCGATTTCGTTAAGAGTAGGTGTACTCTGTATAGTGTATAAGTACAGTTTAAATAAGTGTTCCTTATACTGTGGTATAAGTACCGGTGCCTGATACGAGTACAAAATTATATACTATTACTACTAGGGTCCTATTGGTGCAGCCGGCGACAAGTGCAGTTATCCCACGGTAATACTATCATTTGACAGTGTCGCGTTACCGTGCGTATAGACCCCGATTCCTCGTACGCTAACAATCTGTTAACAGAATGTTGACCTTGCCAACTGTCAACCGTCAGTTAACAGATTGTCAGATAAGTTTCTCGTTGACGGAAGGTAGGTGGTTTTAAAGCCAATTTATTAGTGAAATGACGATCGAGTATAGACAAAGAGTTTTTCTATAGAGTATAGTCAACTTCTAAGTATAGACTCATGTAGTTACCATTCTTATCCTTAGGTTCTTTGGTATCAGTAAGGTGGCATTTACCTGAAGAAAGTATATAACTTTTTTTAAGGACCAGTAATATCTTGGCGTTCGTCGTAGGTATTTATATTCGGACCATACATGTACTAAGTGCCTAGGTAGTTAGACGGTGCGGACTGTGGTTACATCAAGGCTATATTTATCTGCGGTAGCAACTGGAATTGTCAGAATACCAACCTACTTTATAACGGCAGCAGAGTGAAGTCTATTAATTTGTGTCAGATATTGGAAAATGACCGTTTCTAGTCGATCGATTTTCGTTAACTTGTGTTCAGTTTAGCAAAGAAAAAAAATGTTTCATCTTATATTCTTGCGCCAGTCTTTTCGTGAATAATGCGATAAATCAATAGATCGGTCACATTTTTTAGCAGTTCGCCGGTTTTTATTGCATCGCCTTTTTAAATAGCGCTCAAATGCGTCTTAAGTATTTATGACGTTAATTTAAAAAAAAATATTTGTCAAAGTTGGTGATTTCCCACTGGCTTTGCAAATTTTTGTCGCAGAAGAATCCCCCTGTTTGAAATCATTACCAGCTTGCGCTTGCCTGTTCTTCTTTGAATTTCAGTATTCATGCATTCTTTCACGAGGTTGTTCGTGTGATGTTGATTACTAGTCATACGCACTAGGTACTATCTGTTTGCATTTTCCCTTGATGGGATTCAACTTGTGAAATTTGGTAGACCCTAATACCTAAGAGTGCGATTTACTGGTTCAACAGGATAAAACCAGCCAAGTGCGTGTCGAGCCAGGCGCAATGTAGGGTCCCATAGAAGGAGGAGTTTATTACCTGCTTTACAGAATTAACAACTTCATCAAAGTAATTTTTAATAGAATTTGCACAAAGTTTTCCTTTTGTAAGTTGGTCACCTATTACTCGTTAACTTGTAAAGCCTACTTAGCCCAGAGAGTTTTACTTTTAAGTTCATTATATGTGCTACTACCTCGAATTTTTTCACGTTTCTACAATCAACCGTTTGATGCTTCACGTGATGGGTTAGACGAGAAAAAAAATCATCCCCACTTTTCATGTTAGCAGCTACTAAGCCGGGAGAAGGGGAGCAGGACGCCGTACTCTAACAAAAAATTGCGCTTTAAAGCTTAATATTTCGCAAACAGATCCCTAAATCGAGAAATGGTCTTCTGCACTCACAATATTTTTACACGACCAATCCAACGATACCCCACATTATGGTACAGGCAAAAAAAAATCATCCCTAACTTACTCGTAGATGTAGCGGTGATACACAAAAAAATTTTTTTTTAAAGATTTTATCTATTAGTACTTGTAGTCTATGTGCTAAGAACGGACTAAGCTGTGCTAAGCTATAAGGGTTCCTTGTCGACTACGGAACCCTAAAAAACCCATGGCCTAAGGGATATAAATGTAGGTACAATGTGTACATACTTTCGCTTCTGAATAAATTTCCTCATAAAAGCTTCGTCGGAAATGCGACCTGCATTTAGACTGAAATTGCTGTCACGTATACTTGACCTGATTTTCCTTGACACGAATTTATGAACTCTTCCGTTACCATCTAAGTCTTTTCGTCTAAGACGCTTTTTCATCTAAGTCGTATCTTTAAGACTAGTTCCAACTACATACTTATTGTTATTTAAGAGACGGTTTCGTGACAACTTATTTTTAATAACATTATTATAAAGAAGAAATATGTGCAAAAAAGGCTATATAAAAAGGTTCCTATGCTATAAAATTATTAATCGCCAACACTTATTATAAGTTTGAAATCTGTGAAATTTAATTTAACCCAAAAAAATGTTTATTTGCGTGTTGTACTCAATATCAATATTAATCAAAATTAATTTGCGATGTTGTGTTAATTTAATTTGTTATTTAAATTTTATTGTACTTGTATTTTAATTCCAACAATTATTATATTTCTCTAATACCCAGTTGGACACTGTACATACATAAAATCCGCACAATTTTGTGTAGCAAATTGTCCTGCGATCTCCACGTTACAGGCTATGCCTAGTGTGGAGATTTCCAGCTATCTTACAAAGTACAAATAAGTTTAAAAAGTGCAGTGAACATGTCTCCAAAAAATGTTGTACATTTTTTATTGTTGTAATAGGCAAATAAATTCTATTTTTTTTAAGACGGGTTTTAAACCGACTTCGCCACGCGCAGTGTAGGGTTCCGTAGAAGGTGTTTTTTCCAGATTGAAAGAACTAACAACTTCATCGAAGTAATTTTCAATGGAATTCGTACGAAGTCTTCCATTTGTAAATTGCCTGTTACACTTTAACTTGTAAAGCCTACTTAGCCGTGATAGTTTTCCTTTTAAGTGCATAATTATGTGGTTCTGCCCTGAATTTTTTAATTTTTTCACCTTTCTACAATCAACTGTTTAGGGAAAAGGAGGGGGGGGGGGCGTGCTGAGCTAGAGTCCGCGCCACCACTGAATGCCGATAGACGCGGCGCTAGCGCGGCGTACCAAAATGTTGCTAGTGCTAATTTACCCCAAACCCCAACGTAACATAAATTAATGTGAAAGTCGCGAACTACCAAAGATTTGCTTCTGATTCGTGTCAAGACGTGACTCTGGCAGAAATCGTCGACATCGATTGAATTGAATTGCTTTTGATGTTTTGCCTTAAAACGAATAAAATAATATTTCACTGTCTCTAACTATTATAAAAGGCAACGTCTGTCCGACCGAACATTTCGGTGAAAATGATCAGGTATCAAATTTTACAAGCCCATATTTTCAGACCTTTTTCTTTGCCATAGATAAAAGCTAAGATTTATAAAACAAATTTAATATACTTTTCATCAATATTTAATCATCATCATCATCATCTCTTTGATACAGTTTGTATTAATGAGACGCAGGTCGCTCTTAAGGGATTTTGAGATCCGTCTGTTCAGCCGGCGATACTCAACTGTATCAGCCGAAGACAGCACAGCCAGCCAATGTTTAATGGCAGATCTTTTTACAATAAGTATGGTCATCGTGATTTAGTTCCATAATATCGCAATCGCTATCATTTGTATCTTGAATTTCACCATGATCATCATCACTATCATCAGTGTCGCTATCACTCACTGTTGATATTATGAATCTCTCCATGTCCACATCAATGAGTCCATCGTTTTTGAAGTATTCGTCTTCTATATGTTCCACGTGCTTGCACTGAATACGCCAGTCTTCAGGTGTGATGCTTTCAAAAGCGGCTTTTGTCAGGTTCATTATTTGTTTTGGGTCTTGAGCTACATTTTTTTCAGCAACGCGTCTTTTAGCCAGGCTCCATATTTTTTCTATCGGATTTAAGTCGCAATGGTAAGGGGGTAGCTTTACTACTTCGTGATTGTGTTGCTTCAATAATTCATCGACTTTATAAACCGGTTGTTCTTTGTTGCTTTTTATGACATCATATAAAACGGGCTTTGTCCAGCTCTCTTCAAAATAGATTTGCTTTTGTCTTAACCATTTCTGCATTTCTGTTTTCAAGCTTGCCATTGTAGGTGGTTTATTTATCTGGGTGCAGTGATATGATGCGTTGTCCATGACCACCAATGATTTTTCAGGCAGGTTAGGTACTACCTTCTCAGCCATCCATTTCATAAAGTTTTGAGTATTCATGTCGTCGTGATAATCGGCTGATTGCGACTGTGAACGAAATATCAAAAGCGCATTATCAACGAAGCCGTGCTCAGAACCGGCATGTGCAATTATGAAACGTTTTCCAACAGATTCGGACACCAACAACCCATCTTCCTCTTCGCTTTGCCAGCAACTAGATGCATGGTAAGTGGGATGAATGTAGGTTTCATCCAAGAATACCACAGGTCTCTTGTCCACTAATCTATTTTTTCTCATTCTTTCGATGTACCTGGCACGCCAGGCAGTAATATCGTATCGTTCTATCAAAACCTTGCGTTTTGAATGACATCGCTTGAATCGGAAACCTATTCTTTTTAATATCCGTCGTAACGTTGTATTGCTTCCTTGAAAATCCATGTCTCGTTTTAGTTCCAGGCGCAGTTTATTTACCGTAGGCAACTCTTTCTTTACAACATAGAAGAAATGAATTTTCTGGCGGATAGCACATAAATCCATATCATCCAAATCAATTTTTCTGGATTGCGGACGGCTTTTCCCAGGAGTAACAATTTTTTATGAAGTGCTTGCTGCAACTTTTCCTTCTTTCGTAATATTATATACAGTTTTCACAGATACACCTGAAACAATAAAAATATTGATTAGGCCTCAGAATCGCGCTGGTGGAATTCAACACTGATAATAACATTTTACCCATTATTAAGCAAATACAAAACATCTGGCCACACTCAAATTTACCTGTCATGGCAGCGACTCTCGTTTGAACATTCTCCAAAGGGATCAAAACGGCTCTATTCCTCTTCTCCATCTCACAAAAATCCTTCACCTTCAAAATCATCTCCCGAGCTGCACTTTTCACTACTTTCCGCTCCATAATCACTCTGATTTCAAGCAAAAATTTAATAAAAACCACAAACAACACTCGCACGAACGCACCCTTCACAAACGACAAGATGGCGGAGCTGTCAAATTTAGTTCCAGTGTTCCCGTCGGCAATGAGTGGTGGCGCGGACTCTAGGACAGACAGACGCACGGAGATCGGCCATGGCGAAACTAAAAGCGTTCGTTGTCGACTACGGAACCCAAAAAAAGGACGAGGTTCTCAATGGGGAACATGGGCCTAAACAAAGAGTACCTGTAGGTACATAATATTATATCAAAGGAGAAGAGAGCCCCCTCGCGAGTTATTTCGAAACCTATATTGAAGCGCCATCTCTTATTAAGTGACCGTACTAAAATGCATACATTACGTATAGCCAGGTACGTATCTTAAAGGTACCCCTATATGACGCTATAGTACAGCTAGGCTCTTATAGCACGTTTTGCAGCTGTTATTATAATATATTTGAGATTATTTTGCCATGTTTATCAAAATAATCACAGATAAAATAAGCAGCTGCAAAAACCTCTATAAGAGCCTGCCCTGAGAATATGTAGTTGAAGCCAATTTTATATATGAAACCAAATTTTGCTTCAGCTATAGGCAGACTGGGAGTCAATAAAAAGAATATATTAACAAATAAGTAACTATTTCATTTTTTGCTTTGTTATGTCTGTGTTTATTGTAGTGCACTTGAGCTTTACTTTTCGTCTCGTCGTCACCATCTTAATATTGTGTGTTCTTAAATGATTTTTGCAATGTCTTATAGTGTTCCATACAATTCGTTGAAAAATAAACCATTGCT
Organism: Yponomeuta evonymella; assembly: GCA_963969515.1. Taxonomy (NCBI): domain Eukaryota; kingdom Metazoa; phylum Arthropoda; class Insecta; order Lepidoptera; family Yponomeutidae; genus Yponomeuta; species Yponomeuta evonymella. The sequence continues at coordinate 11,982,147 of OZ018346.1, forward strand.
TCACTCAGTTGTTTTACTGGCACATTAATGAGGCATTTTAACAATTTTTAAAGTGTCCTTTTCACTCTTTATTACCCTAACTAGCTCACTAAAAATAACTTAACACCAAAGAAATCATAATAGTCAGAGCGTCCAAAATCGCAAAGTTCGACTATAATTTTGAAAAGCGAAGTGTCACCACGCAAATAAATCAACTCAACACAAAAAGCACAAGAAAACACTCAAAAACTGTTAAGAAACAACGAAATGTGATAAAAAAACGCCTGCGCACACGATGTCCATCTTTTTTTAAAATAATAACAGACGGTCGGTACACAGTACCTGCATTATGTTACGGCACAGTCCACAGATTACATAGCTAACTGGCAACGACCACTCCAGTGATAAATTTCTGTAAAGATTATGTTATAAATTACTTTATTTTAAGTAGATTGAAATTGAATGCAATCATGAAAATATTTATGTTTAAATGTACTACTTATACATATATATCATCATTATCATCATCAGCCATTTGACGGCCACGCTGATACATAGGCCCTCGGTTTTCCTAACCAGGGCTTTGCCATAGACGCCACGCTTGGCAGGCGGGTTGGCGATCGCAGTATGCGGTTGGAATCTCAGGAAGACGCTGCTGCCCGTCTCCTGGTAATTGATTTCCTTAGTCGCCTTCTACGACATCCACGGAAGGAAATGGATTGACGCTATTCAATCCGGCGCTACACGGAATAATCCGGCGCCACACGGATATATATAGATTTGTTATATTGCTTCCAGTAAATATAGTAACTCAAAAACAGGCGGCGGTGTAGTATCATTGAAACCACATGTCAAAGTACTCTGTATGGAAGCGTGACCTCTCTGGGCCTAACTCAGATTGGAGTGATGTTGCTTTTATAGTCTAGAAAACATATCATAAAAACTTAGGAAAAATTAAAAAATAAAACCGTAAAAAAATTATTTCGGGGTTTTCGAGATCACAAAAAATGCGAAAAATAAAGTAAAAAATAAATAAATAATAAAATGTTTATTTCATCAACTTAAGGTACATTTGTCTTAACAGTATGTAGACCTTCCATTTAAGCAAATAAATGCCTGTGTTAGGACACTCCGCTCTTCCATAGCCAGTATAAACTATTTTCTAGAAGTTACACTAAAAAATAACATTTTATTTTATAGGAAAAATTTTAATTAAACAAATTTAAATACGTGTTTGTGTGTGTTCGCGTGCGCGCGCGCGCGTGTTTGTGTGTGTGTGTATGTGTGTGTGTGTGTGTGTGTGTGTGTGTGTGTGTGTGTGTGTGTCTTCGCGGCTTTAACATTGTGCGGTCTTAAGTTAGTCAAAAATCCTCATTGTGCGGTCGGACCTCATTGTGCGGACGTCCGCACAATATTTTGAGCGAGCTTCAAATATAGCTATCGAGTTCTCGCGTTCTGATTGGTCGACTGGTGAAGTATGAGCAAATTTTCGAGGAGGACCTCATATTCGGTATTTTTATCAAGTTGAGTTAACACAAACCAAAATATAGTTCAGGTGTGTACCACCACGTGGCGCCACCAGTCCCCATTGTGTATATAAGTACAAAATGTGATAAAATGCGGACCTTTGAAAAGGACCGCACTTCATGCATGAAATTAGACTCATGCTAAGTATGTATGTTCAATAATTGAGAGCATTACAGAGTTAAATCACTTATTAGTGCGAGTATAGCAAAGACAAAACACATCGTAGGTACTATTCAGGGTGTTACGCAAAGATCCTGTTCCTGATCCTGAAGGGGTTAGGTTAGGTTAGGTTTGCAGGATTCTTAGGGGTATTAGGTTTGTAGGGTTTCAGTTTTGTAGGTTTGTCGGGTTCTTGGGTTTGTATAATTGATAGGTTTGTAGGGTTTTTAGAGTTGTCAATTAATTGCCTGTTAGGAAATACGACGTGTGTCGGTTCAGCTAGTTTTAAATAAGCCTTTATTGCTGTAAGTATGTTTTTATTGTTACCATAGAAAGTGACAAACAAAATTAAAAAAAATTACAAAATCGAGTATGTAGTACAAATAGTAATATCAAGTTTAAACATCAGTTGTGAGTGTGGTGGGATTATTTTTTTCTTGTTTTTAAGATTTTTTACTATACGATAAGCTACTTGCGGCACCAAAGCAGAATTACGTTAAAAATTTAATAAAAAAAAACAAGAAAACATTTATTGTTCCAACCACATCACTGCTCTTTATCCTTTGTTAGGACCCTTTCGCATTTTTTTAATAACATTATAAACGTAGTTTTTTACATCTGTCTAACTTCTTCTGTTCAGGTCCGGTTCCCGGCTTCCTCACATTCTTTCTTGTTGGATACTTCCTTCCTTAGCCAGTAAATTGGCATTTGTCTGTTCATTGCGTCTTTTTCTTCATTATTCCAAGCCCGTCTTCTGAACTCCCTTTTCTCTCTTTGCACTTTTTTCCTTTTATATTAGCAGATTTCCTTCTCTTCTTTACTGGTTCCTCGTCACTTTCAAATTCCGATTCATTAGAAATTTCTTCTTCTTTGCTCTTGGTTTTATTGAGACTTTGCTTAGCAACATTCTTTAGTTTATCTTGTTTCGCATCTAGTTTTTTTGTGTTCTTTGTTGCTTTGTCACTTCGGTCCATATATTTAATGTTTTCTCGTTTCTTTATCATCTAGTTTAAAAATTTTCACAGATTAAAATAGTATGAAAACGCATTCACGAAGGAATATTATGAAGGCTGCAGGTTAATGTGATTGAGTGCGTATTATAATATTGTGAGGACACATTGTTTAGGTACCTACCTAAATACTAGAAAAGGGAGAGGGTGATTGAGTATGTAATAAAATAACATCAAAATGCGGTCGGTGTGTAACTTCTCACAAATGGCACTAAAGTGGGGGCAGTGTGTAAATGCATTTCTATTTAGCACAAAATGCGGTCGGTGTGTAACTTCTCACAAACGGCACTAAAGTATGGACAGTGTGTAAATGCGTTTGTATTTCGCATAAAATGCGGTCGGTGTGTTATTTCGCACGCGTTTGTTCTAAAGTGCGGACCGACCGCATAATAAATTGGGACCGCACAAGCCCGATTTTTGACACAAATTATAAAGAGCTCTATCTCTGTCTCATTCGTGTGTATGGAAACTTAAAATAAAAGTTCATGCCAGAAGGAGATAGCTCTAGATCGTAAACAGATTTACACAATGCTAAGTCAACGGGAAAGGTAGGACCGCATAATGGTGTATTCTGTCAAGGTCCTCACAATATATGAGCCGCGAACATGTGTGTGTGTGTGTGTGTGTGTGTGTACATTCATCTTATCGTTTGCACCATTGATTCAATTTCGTCGTAACTTTTTGTCTTAAACCAAATAGTCAGTGTCTTTTTGCAGTGACAGTATGTTAGGGGATAAATTTGGAGTTCCTTATTTATGAGATTATATAGACGACCTGATTGTATTTCATACTGCCTCTTAGCAAAAGTTGATTTAGCTTGCGCTTCAATGGCCACTTTATAGTTCCTTCTTTTGGTCTTTATATTTGAATCATAGGGAAGAGAGTTATGTTTCTTTAAGATTAAGTTTAGTAGGTATAGTTTTCTAATAGTAAGTAGATCTCTTGATGTATAGAGACTCTCTGTCGGAAATCTGTAGGGTTTAAAAAACATTACTTTTAGAAGAGATCTCTGAGCCCTTTCTAATTCAACAAATTTTGTTTTTGTGGCCCCACCCCATATAGGAAGGCAATATGAGATAACCGATTGCGCCAGCGAGACGTAAATGTTCTTAAGGAGGTCTTCTGTAGCTATATGTCGCAGGGTTTTAAATGTCCATATTAACTTACGAATTCTATTCATGATAAGTTCGGTGTGGTCATGCCAGGAGAGTCGTTGGTCAACAATGACACCCAAGTATTTTACATAATTAACTTTGTTTATAGTGACGCACGAACAGTTAATTGTCGGTGGGTTTCCACATTTATGGATTTTAATGCGAAAGTCATTTGGTGACTGAGTGCGATCATACTTCGTAAAGTAAACGTAATTTGTTTTTAGTGCGTTTAAAGTCAAAAGGTTTGATTCTAGCCAGGCCGCTACTTTTAGGAGTCCACTCTTAGATGATCGGCGGACACTATCCCAGGTTTTACCAGCAAAGATGATTGCCGTATCGTCTGCGTATGAGAAAGTCTGTCCATCATCTACTTTCAAATTACAGAGCTGGTTTATGTATACTAAGAAGAGTATCGGTCCCAGAACACTGCTCTGGGGAACTCCGTAGGAAACCGTTACTTGTGAGCTAACGGTTTGTCCTATTTTGACAGTTTGCTTGCGGTCACAAAGATAGTCTCTGAGCAATTCGAGTGGTAATCCTCTAATACCAATCTCTTCTAGCCTGTGCAGGAGGATGGAGACAGAAACCGTGTCAAACGCCTTTTTTAAATCAAGAAAAACGCCGAGACATTTATCCCCTTATCCCCACCTTAGTTGTAACAGTATTAGTGAGTGCCAGAATGGCATCTTCCGTAGACATTCCTTGTCTGAAACCAAACTGCGACTCTGAGATAATATTGAATTTTGTTAAGTATTTTATTAACCGATTGTTAATGAGTTTTTCTAGAATTTTCGATAAAACTGATAAGACAGAAATAGGCCGATAGTTAGAAGGATTAGTCTTGTCTCCATTCTTATGCACAGGAGTAATAATTGCCTGTTTTAAAGCTAGAGGAAATTACCCGTTTGAAAGCACAGGTTCGCTAGGTAGCAAATGATTGGGACTACTAGTTTATGGGCTGCTTTAAGAAAACTAGTGGGGATGTTGTCCCATCCAGGTGAACTTTCAGATTTTAGACCGAATAGAATACCTCTCATGTACCTCTCCAGGATCTGTATCTAATATGACTAAAGATGTTAGTGGACTTGTTGAATTCGTAGGGCCAGTGTTCGCTAGTGCATTTTAACCCGTTATTATTTCTTCCGCGAGAGTCCTACCAACATTAGCAAAGTAGGTGTACCTTCTCAATGGACTCCTTAGGAGTTGTAGCGGAATCTAAAAGTTCAATATTTTGTTTCTTAGCTGATATACGGTTTGTGATGTTGTTTATAGCTCTCCATAATTTTTTAAAATCTCTCTGGGCATGCGCTAATTTATCGCCATCAAACTTTCCTTTCAGCTTTTTAATTAAACAGTTGCAGTGGTTGCGATATCTTTTAAAAGTGATTTTTAGTACTTCATTGTTTGAGTCAAGTTTTAGTTTCTTTTGCATATTATTACGATTTCGAATACATCTCAGTAACCCTAAAGTCTTCCATTTGTTTGGTATCCTAATTGTAATTGTATTCATTATTAGACATTGTTTCAGTTTACTTATGAAATGGTCTGCCAGAGTATTTGGATTATTATAAGTTAGCAAAGTTTTAAGGTTATCGTTATTTAAGTATTCTAATGCATCTTTAATATTTATTTTTAGTTTAGTCTTATTAATTTGTTTTATTTTAGTTTTATTTGATATTTTTAGAATAATCATAAGATGATCTGTAATTGTCGTATTTGCAATCGCAATTGCGGCAGACTTCTTTTTAGATTGTAATTTTAACATGTAATGATCGAGGCAGTTTTCACCTCTTGTAGGTTTTGTATGTCCTGGTAGTAGACCATGTGTCGCCATCATATTAAGATAGTTAAGCCTATTCGAACGATCTTGTGATTTCTCATCGTGTTTGTATATTAAGTTAATGTTTATATCTCCAGCAATAATTATACTTTGTTTCGATTTAATTGAGCTTAAGTAAAGGCCGAGAGAATTTATAAAGTCTTCCGCATTCGATTTTGAGGGAGATCTGTAGATTCCAAGTATAATTGCTTCAGGTGTGTTGATTTGTAAACAGGACGCATGTATTAATTGTATTTCGGTAACCTGAGCTTTTTGTGTGTTCTTCAGATAGGCAACCACTCCATCAGCTCGATTTAAATGATTTGTTGTTTGGAAAGAGTCATAATTATTAAGTTGAAGAATGTTTTTATTACAATTAAGTCTGCATTCACTAAGTATTATAAGGTCAGCGTCAAGTTTAAGTTGAATTAGGTTTACCTGTAAGTCATCGAAATTTGAATAAACTTTTCTGATATTTTGTGATTCTATTATGAAATCAGTACTATTATAATTTTTTCGAAATACATTCAATGTCACCTTCACATACACTTGCTATTTCCACATTGTCTATATATTGTTCATAGTATTCAAGTGACTATCCATATTTGTTTTTATAGCTGATCTGTGTATAGTTTCTAGAATAGATTTCATATTGTTTGTTCGAGTTTAAGAATAGTATTTTCATTTTCTTAGGATACTTTTGTAATTTTAGGTAATTCAAGTAAGTTTTGGGTCTGTTTAAACTGTGTACGTTTTTGTTATGTGTTTGTTCGTTTGAAAATCTTGTGAATAAGTTAGCGCGTTTTGAAAAACATGTTGAAACACTTTAAAATTAATAATCATAGGCAATAAAAAATAAAAAAAATAGTGTGCGCCAATAGTATCTTAACAGTACTAGTCATTCCGATTGCATAAGGCTATTAATTTGAGTTTCACTCCGGATAACAGTTTTAGGTGTGTTTTCATCTTGCCTAATGTATACTCTTCCATATGCGGTCTAGCAAAATTTATACTTCTTTGTCTTGGTGAGGTGAGAAAATGCAGCCGAGCTCCCTTTGCAGTCAGTTGTTCAGATACGAATATCGGAGTGTATTCATTTGTTGTGTAGCCCAGATGTTTAGCGGATAATTTTTCCTTATGTTTTATATTGAAGGCTTTCGCCATCTTCAAGAAGTCGGTTTTTTGGATCGTGGAGCCTAATTCCACTATAATTGGGTTGTTAGTTTTTTCCTTATTTTTCGCCTGGACTCGATATATGTCTTTGATTTCTTTTTCTTCTAAGTTGTGACCTATGGTCTTGGACAATTTAGTAGCCATCTTTATCAGATCTTCTTTTGATTCTTGGGGCAATTTCGGAGCGTTTTTTGTTTCTAAATTTGTTTCACGGTTGCCGCGTTGTATATCTTCGATTTTTTCCTCGAGTAGACGATATAATAATTTTTCTTCTTGGCCTGCACCTCCATCAGATCTATTTTCTTTTTTAATTCCTCATTCTGCGCTGTTAAGTAGGATACCGAGCTTTCAATGCTGATATTTGTAGCTTTTATTTCCATCAGTGCAGAATAAATTTTTTTCGTATCTTCAGTAGAAAGTTACCTTAATAATAAAAAAATCATTAAATTTATTTTGTCATTAAATTCTAAACGTTAAAATCTAAATTAAGTAGTAATATTTTTTTGTTTGTGCTGGTTGGAAGAAATTTCTCTTCAAATATCAATCAAATCAAATCAAATTTTTTTATTCAAAGTAGCCAAGAAACAGCGACCTAATGACGAACTGTTATACCCTTACCTTCCATACACTATTGCTTACTCATCCCTTATTCGATACTCATGTTCTCATATCAGCATTCTCTCATGGTCAGGTCCTTCAGACACCTTTTGACTCAGTCTCAATCCATACTCCGTCGCGCAAACACTGGTCCTTAATTTTTCTGTGTTAATTCTTGAATTCAATTAAATTCTATTTTCGTGTAATTCAAAATCCTTTTTTTTTAAAACCCCAAATTCGGGACCCGTTGTAACATTGGTGGCAGCGATAAGGGATCTCGCACAGGTCCCCGGAAACCTCTCCCAATAAAAATCTAAAACTTCGAAGTGATATTTCTGTGACCTTTTTGTGAAGTGATCCAGTGCTATATTTTGGACGTGACAATCGTCCCTTCGACCTTCTACATCCACGGCGCAAAGAGTCATCGCCATCAGCGCGATCCCCACGGGAGCTCTTTGTCCGTCCAACACCGAGTCGTACCAGTTCCGCATCGTACCAGTTCCACTGAATCCACCGTTCCAGCACCATCGTGTACACCGTACCAGTTCTACATCGTACCAGTTCCACTGAATCCACCATTCCAACACCGTCGTGTTCATCGTGCTAGTTCCACATCGTACCAGTTCCACTGAATCCACCGTTCATCGTGCCAGTCCCACTGAGTCTACTGTTCCAGCTTAAGAGTTCCAGTTCCCGTCCGCAATGTTCCAGTTCGTGAAGTATCTACCAGTCCTGTGAGTTACTCTACATTACTACATAAAACTATCCAGTGAATATACTAAAGTGAAAAAACAATCATCGTTCTGTGCTAATTACTCATAGGTACTTTCTACTGATAACATTAATTTAATTCCATGCCTAAGATCAGAACGCAAACTGCTAGCTCATTATTCCAGTGAAGTAGTTCTTATCTCGTGTTTATACAACGACGTTTCTCGGACGTGTTGTCGTCCCATTCAGCTAACAAATCATTTTTGTTGTTAATAAACAATCCAATTCGTCGTAATGTCGAAAGATAACAAAGACGCCAATGAAGGCGCAGGTACTAGTGGTACAACTGCAACACGCACTCCCCTAGTAACCACAGCAGTTGAGATGAATATTCTAATTAAATTCATAAATAAATTCGATGGCAGCAGAGACAGATTAAGCCCATTCCTGAATAACTGCCGCAATGCCATGAATCTCGCAAATGCGTCTCAACAGGACCTTCTCTTAAAATATATTTTGAGTCAACTCGAAGGCAGAGCCGAAACTGCCTGTTCTATAAAAGAATTTGAAAAGTGGTCCCAACTCGAAGATTTCCTAAAGTCCCAGTTCGGAGAAACCAAACACTACACGCATTTGCTTTCTGATCTTCAAGATTGTAAACAAAGTGTCAACGAGACGGTCAACCAGTTCGCTCTCCGAGTTGAGTCTTGCTTGTCAAAATTACTCACCGAAATTAATATCTCGATTCCAACTAAACGCGAACTCGAATTGTCTGGCCGTGTCGCCGCAATGCAAGACTTAGCCTTGCATGTCTTCTTGATAGGCTTAAGTCAACGATTGTCAATGATTGTCAGATGTCGCAATCCAAATTCCTTAAATGAGGCAATAAATATTGCCGTTGAAGAAGAAAAAATGATGCAGCATATTTACAGGAGAAATGTCGCGCCGTCTTCATCCAATGCAAATTCCAGGCGCGATCAATTCAATCAGTCAGGGTCCAGAGATAACGCTTACCGACAACAATATTCTCGCGATCAACATGGGTCAGCAGGCATGAGAGCGCCTACTTATTACAGGTCAAATCAGGCACAAGCCGCTCCGCACTCTCAGCGCTCTGCCCAATGGAATTCAAACTAATGAAATCATCTGCCGTTACTGCAAAAATCCCGGGCACACCATTGAAAATTGCCGAAAGAGGGAATACAACCACAACAGAATGCGCAACTCCCCTAATTCTTATTCACGCGGGTTTTCCACATCCAACCAAAATCGTGAACGTCAAATCCATAACGTCGAATTCTATCCCGAAACTGAAGAGGGTGTCGATGAAGTAGACGCCAATAATGAACCATAGAACACGGATTCCAATTAAAACGAGTAGGCTTTCCCGGCCCGTACCGCCCGGGAAATGACCCTCCTAAATCTAAAGCCGGTACCACAAAATCCACTGAATCGCTAAGAGCAAGCGGACAGGGTAACCAGCCCCAAACTCATCGCTCTAGCAAATCTACTAAATCCGCTGTATCTAATAAATCCACTGAATCGTTAGGTGCAAACGGACAGGGTAACCAGCCCCAAACTCATCGCTCTAGCAAATCTACTAAATCCGCTGTATCTACTAAATCCACTGTATCCGCTGTATCCACTGAATCTACTAAATCAGATAACTCAACAATGCAAAATCCAAATCCAAAATCTCGTCCCTTACAAAATGACATTGAAATCTATGAAATAAACAGCAACACAGAAAAAAGGTACTTACCTCATATTAAAATTAAAACATCCGTCAATGCTCGTCCACTATCACTATTAGTCGACACTGGTTCCGCAGTCTGTATCCTAAAACAATCAAGTATTCAAAATCCCCTTGAAATTCAAACTGAAGATAAAATCAAAATAAAAGGAATCGATAACACCGATACCCCTTTGACGACCTTGGGATCCTCCCAATTAATAATGACAGTAAAAATGAAAATCTCACTTATAAATTCCATGTCATTGACACAATCCAATTAAACTATGACGGAATTATCGGAAACGATCTATTGAAAGACCTTAAGTCGAATATTAATTACAAAGAAAACACGTTAAAAATCGGAAATCACCGTATTAACATCGAATTCGCAAAACCAATATATACCCTGTCTCCTCGAAGTGAAACAATCATAGAGTGCTCTGTATCCAACTCGGAAATAAAAGAAGGTCTCATCTTAGATCAACACATTTCTGAACTCGTATTGGTGGCCAACTGTATGGTTACAGTAAAAAATAACGACCGAATCAATCTCTCTGTCGTAAATACATCCGATGAACCTTTCGTGCTTAATTCAGACTTAAGATTAAAAATTCAAGCATTAGATGACTCATCCGACTCCCAAATTAACTATGTCGATAATAACTAACAAGATTGCCTGCGACGCACGGATCATGTCCTTAAGCTAGGTATTAAGAACGTCCCACCTAAATGATGAAGAAAAATCCAATCTCTACGAAGCATGCGCTGATTTTTCTGACATTTTCCACCTACCTGGTGAACAACTATCTTCTACTTCAGCCATTAAACATGAAATTAAAACAACCACTGAACAACCAATCCATGCAAAATTTCCAGACATCAGATTCCAGATGATTCCCTGAAGTTCACAAAAAAGAGGTAGAGTCCCAAATTAATAAAATGTTAGAAGAAAACATAGTAAAATCTTCCACATCCCCATGGTCGGCTCCCATATGGGTTGTGCCTAAGAAGCTAGATGCTTCCGGACAGCGCAAGTGGAGAGTCGTCATCGACTATCGGAAATTAAATGATGTTACCATCGGTGACTCATATCCTATCCCAAACATATCAGAAATTCTAGATCAACTTGGTAAAAGCAAGTATTTTACAACACTTGATTTAGCTTCCGGATTCCATCAGATCGAAATGTCCCAAGACGACTCTCCAAAAACAGCCTTTTCCGTACCGCAAGGTCATTATGAATTTAACCGAATGCCTTTCGGCCTAAAAAATGCCCCTTCGACCTTCCAACGTTTAATGAACTCTGCTTTATCCGGCCTCCAAGGTATCAAATGCTTTGTCTACCTTGATGACATTGTTATATACTCTTACGACTTACCATCTCACGTCAAAGACCTAATTGACGTATTCAAAAGACTCCGCCATTTCAACTTGAAGCTTCAGCCGGATAAATGCGAGTTTATGAGAAAGGAAGTTTCCTATTTAGGACACCTCATTACCGACAGAGGTGTCAAACCAAATCCTGACAAAATAAAATCTATCAAAGAATTTCCAACCCCAAAATCAACCCCAAAGGATATTAAGTCCTTCTTGGGCCTAGTCTCGTACTATCGTAGATTCATTCCAGATTTTTCTAAACTCGCCAAACCACTAACGGCCCTTTTGAAAAAAGATAACATTTTCTCATGGCAAAATGAACAGCAAACTGCCTTTGAAATCCTAAAATCGAAACTCATTTCAGCACCCTTATTGATTTACCCCGATTTTACGAAGCCATTCGTGCTCACAACCGATGCCTCGAACTACGCTATAAGCGCTATTCTTTCCCAGGGTGAAGTCGGCAAAGACAACCCAATAGCATATTCCTCCAGAACCTTGAATAAGTCCGAGTGCAATTATAGCACTACAGAAAAGGAGCTGCTGGCTATCATCTTTGGCTGCAAGACCTTCCGCCCCTACCTCTACGGGCGTAAATTCCAAATTATTACAGATCACCGTCCTCTAAAATGGTTGTTCAACCATTCTGATCCCAGCAGTAAACTCTAAAGGTGGAGACTAAAACTCGAAGATTATGAATACGAAATCATCTACCGAAAGGGTAAACTAAATGCCGCAGCAGACGCACTTTCAAGGTACCCCTTACATCCAGTAGACATCAATGAACCAAACCCTTCTACTTCTCAACAAAATGATGAAGTACTAGTTGACTTACTAAGTCCGGCCAGGTCCAACGACCTTGATCTACCAACTCTAGATACACAAAGTGATGACTCTGAACTCCCCAACACTCCTTTTAACCCACAAGTGAACCCTCAAAGTCCACTTTTAGACCCATTGGCATCTCTTGAATCAATTGATCATTCTTATTCGCAATGTCTGATGACAACAGGACAAAAGAACTTTGTCTCTAATGCCCAAATTAAAGAAAGTAACGACAGCGTGCTAAAAAGCACAAGCAAGGTCATAATTATCCCAACGTCCATTGACCTAGATGAATCGAACCTATATCTAGAGGAAGTACTGACTGACTTAGAAAATAAAGAAGAAATCCTTTCCAAAGAGAGAATCCTACACTCTCATTTATCCTTTAATCGAAAAGGTCAAACCGTGTACCTACTCTTCACAAAGGTTCACTACTTTGACACAGCCAGCCACGAAGATATTTACAAATGTCTAAAGTCTCTGAGAAATGAATTGATTATAACACCCTATACACAAATCAGTATCTCCGATTTCAAAAATCCATTTGATAGCCATTTGTTTATCAAAGTGTACAACATGTTCCTATTTCTGTTCAACAACAGCAATTTGGCTATAACAATACACCATGATAACATTAAAATCCCTGAAATTCACGAAATTCCTAAGATCTTAAAAAGTAACCATGATATTCCCATCGCTGGTCATGTAGGCTCCACGCGAATGCTGAAAAGAATAAAAGAGAAATATTGTTGGAAGAATATGCGAAGCGACATAGAAGCCTACGTTAAAAATGCCCCTTGTGCCAAACTAACAAGGCACTGCGACAAACTAATCGAGCACCCATGGAAATTACTACAACTTCGACACGCCCATTTGAACGCCTGTCCCTCGATGTAGTCGGACCTCTGCCTGAAGCTGAAAACTCCCAGCTTAAATATATACTTACCTTGCAAGACGATCTCACTAAATTTTCAGTAGCTTACCCCATTTCCAACTGGTCCGCTGAGGAGACCTGCTCCTGTCTTCTACACTTTATATCCATGTTTGGTATTCCCAAAATGATACTAACAGATCAAGGCAGCAACTTCACGTCTGACCTCTTCAAACAGACCTGCAATTTCCTGAAAATAAAAAATTTGTGGTCTTCGCCATATCATCCCCAAACGCAAGACGCGTTAGAAAGGAGTCACTCGATATTAAAAGAATATTTAAAATCCTACGTAAATGATAATCAGAATGATTGGCCTCGCTATGTGTATACCGCCATGTTAGCCTATAATACTAACATCCATTGTACAACTAACTACACTCCGTATGAACTCTTATATGGCCATAAAGCATTCATTCCTGATAGCATATACGATATGAGCAAAGCTGCTACTTACCATGATTACGTCAAATTACTTCAACACCGTCTCAGATACTCGCGAGATGCAGCACTTGCTAATATACGAAAATCTAAAGAGATGTCCAAGGTGTACTACGATAGGAGAACACGCGGTATTTCATACAAATCAGGTGACTTTGTTTACCTCAAAAACCACTTGAGATTGAGGAAAGCTCTCTCTCCGGTGTGGAAAGGTCCTTACAAAATAGTGCAAGTTCATGGTAACAACACTCTCACTCTTTTAATTAACCGACGTCATGTAAAGCATAATTTCGATGAAGTTAAACCAGCTTAACGTAGCTCGCTTTAACGTTTCAGGATGATCCTGTTAACGACTCCAGCACTAAGCACACAAGACTTCATTCAACCAATAACAAATAGCCCTGGTATTTATTTTGACCCGATTGGCACCGCTAAACTAATCAGTGGCCAACTCCAGGTACTCATCCCTGTAGACATAACATATATTAAACCCCACATTAAAAATGTTAATAGCGTATTCGGAACTGTTAGATATTTATGTCAACAAAATGAAGCCATCGATGATGTTGAGTGCCACAACATGATTCAGCCATTAAAATCACTTTACGATGATATCATTAGAGATTTTAATTCTATATCCCATCTTATACCATCGAAATTCAAGCGATCTGCTTGGTTTTCTGGCGTCGGAACCGTTTTTAAACATATATTTGGCACAATGGATGAAAACGACGCAATGACATACAATAACATAATTCAAAACATGCAATCTAACGAAAAAGATTTGGCAAACCTGGTAAAACGAAATATTATTTTGTCCAATGCAGCAATTTCAAATTACAATGATACCTTCCAAATTATAAATAAACACGAAATACAACTGAATGACGCCGTTGAAAAATTATCACTTTCAGTGAAAAATTTTACAGTAACAATGAATAATGTAAATTTCAGAAATAAAATTCATAATGTTTTCAATATTTTACAGTCTGCGCTATTAACGTTTTCATTCAAATTAGAAGATTTGATAAACTCTATCCTGTTCGCAAAGAACAATATTTTGCACCCATCTATTATTACTCCAAAACAGCTTTTTGATGACATCAATGTAAACATTAGATATGTGCCTAGTTTTAAGGAGTTTCCCGTAACGTTAGATATAAATAATATACACTTAATTATTAATATGTCTAGTTTAGTTAGCTATTTTATAGAAAATAGGATTATATTTGTCCTGAAAGTTCCATTAACACGTCACACCTTATTTAACGTTTACAAAAATGTACCCATTCCAGTACCACATGACAATAAGGCCCCAAAATCGTTTGCTATGATTATACCTGATAGTAAATTCATAGGATTGAGTGATGATAAAACCCTCTATTTTGGATTAAATGATTTGCAAAACTGTAAACATGTAACACAGCAATTGCTATTATGTGAGCAAAATATCGTCCACTCATCAGTTTCTAACCCCAGCTGTGAAACTGAGATTATGACTAAAGCTGTATCAAAATTGCCAGCACAATGTGTAACTAAATTTATCTACGGTGAAGTCAGTATCTGGCAACCACTACAACAGAACATCTGGTTATTCGTTCAGTCCGAAACCACTAAACTTGTTATCAAATGTAACGAAGACACATACGACCTAAATATCCTAGGTGCAGGGCTACTTAGCCTGCAACCTTAATGTATTGCCTTCTGCAAAGAACTTACATACCAAGGTCAAATGTAACTATCAAAGTAAATTTTTATTATGTTTATTGCATTCCACAAGTTTTAGGGTTGTTACATTTTAATAACTTAACTAAATATTACACACATACATTTTGTAACTAAGGAGTAAACTAAATATTAAATTAAACTAATTAAATATACCGCCCCGGGACACGCTTGATCCAAAAGTTCCCATAACGCTAGCAGCGTTCCCCCGCTGCACCGCCAGGGAAATCCTCTGCATCAGGTATGCCCCGGAACGATGGTCATACCCACGACTTCTCAAGCGCCGACCGATTTCCCTTACGAAAACTCTTCCTCATCCCCCCATACTCCCATCGTTTCCACAGCCAGTGGGACGAACAAATAATGAAGCATAAGCTGGCTATATTTCCTTATCTTGAGTTTAGCCGCCGCTTCAGCAGCGGCACCTGCAGATGCAGCTGTCAAACCCAAATGGGAAGGCGCAAAAGTGCAAACGCACGTTGCGTCCCACAAGAGGCTCCGACCCTTCTCCCACGGCACCAAGGTGAGACCGTCCGGGCGCTTACCATCACTGCGGCACAACCCTGGTGGCTCAAGAACCGCAGGGACGTCAGCCGAAACCAACGCTCTCCGGACAATATCATTTATCGCATGGTGCCGTGAGAGCCTATCCGCACTTCGCACGCAGTGAAGCCCGTGACGACCCAGGCGATCCACTTCCACTCCACAGACACAGTAGTGTGGCTCGCAAACGGAACACCCAAGGCGAAGTGCCACCGCCACGCGCAATGAATCGTCATCCAACAATGTCCCCAACTGCGGCGATGGCAACGCGTGCAACCACAAGCCGGATTTCAATCTGATAAAAGACACATGTTGCGATGTAACCAAATTTAAACAGTTAAATTTTGATAATATTGTACTGAAAAAACCCAACATTAATTTGGAAAACCTTGGTAAACTAGAAACTATGTCATCCGAACTAGAAAAGGACTTAGATAAGACTATTGATAATGTTAGTAGTAATTTAATAGGGAACCATATTAGTTTTCCTATATCAACTATAGTATTAACCATTTTATTTTTGTGCTCCATGTCTTATTACTTTTATAAGCGATTAAATTTAAAAAAGTATATTGTTAAAACACCGCAGCTTCAGGACCAAGGTCAGTCAGCTGACCAAGAACTCAATGACATTAATGTAGAAGCTGCTCAACCACCGCGACTTAGGATGAATTGAACTCAGATAAACTTCACCCTTAAGGTGTAAGTTTACTCTTATGCGGGGGGTTGTTATACCCTTACCTTCCATACACTATTGCTTACTCATCCCTTATTCGATACTCATGTTCTCATATCAGCATTCTCTCATGGTCAGGTCCTTCAGACACCTTTTGACTCAGTCTCAATCCATACTCCGTCGCGCAAACACTGGTCCTTAATTTTTCTGTGTTAATTCTTGAATTCAATTAAATTCTATTTTCGTGTAATTCAAAATCCTTTTTTTTTAAAACCCCAAATTCGGGACCCGTTGTAACAGAACGTTACAAGTTAAACTAGGTGTCCATTTCAAAATCTAGATCATTTTGGAGAAAAAATGGACAAAAATCCTCCAAACTTAGTCCGTTCAAGTCCTTAATTTACAGAATTTATATAAATATTCTAAAACCTGGAACTCATGCATTGAACTGGCTTTAATTCCAGACATCATTGTCATATAAATATTCTTTAATGTTATAGTAGCTTTTATGGCAGAAAGTGTGCTTTACACATTTTTTGAACCGCGTTTCTGGCAAGCTTATTATATCCTCAGGGATCTTATTGTAGAAACGTATACAATGAACCATAATAATAGGGGTTAAAGTATGAAATTGCCGTTTTATTGCAATAGGTTCTTTGAATTGACATAGAATCTTCATGGTTTGAGGTTTTCGAATGAAACTTTTTTCAAATGGTTTCTATGATGTTCTTTTTTTGAAAAATGTGAAACATTTGAATATCGACTTTCAATTGTTTTTGTTATTCAATTTAGACAAAAAAGATGGATACTGCGAAAATTCGAGTGATTTTTGAATACGAGTTCCGACGCGGAACTAACGCGGCAGAAACAGCCCGCAATATCAATGCTGCGTTTGGAGAGGGGTCTACTAATGAACGCACCGTGCGATTTTGGTTTAAACGCTTTCGTGATGGAAATTTCGACTTAAAAAACGAGCCACGAGGAAGACCGCCCACACAGGTGAATAACGATGAATTAAGAGAGATAGTGAAAGCCGACCCTAGTCAAACTACCCAGGAATTAGCGGCATGGTTTAACGTTACCTTACCCACAATATTGACTCACTTGCGTCAAATCAATAAAATAAAAAAATACGAAAAATGGGTGCCTCATAATCACTCGAATTTTCGCAGTATCCATCTTTCTTGTCTATATTGAATAACAAAAACAATTGAAAGTCGATATCCAAATGTTTCACATTTTTTAACAAAAGAACATCATAGAAACCATTTGAAAAAAAGTTTCATTCGAAAACCTCAAACCATGAAGATTCTATGTCAATTCAAAGAACCTATTGCAATAAAACGGCAATTTCATACTTTAACCCCTAATATTAACCTTTGCCAGCCTAAATTTTGGGAACGAAAGTTAATGTCTATTTCTAGTATTTACATTGTGTTGGCTACCTACAGTGTTAAAGTTACTGATATTTGTCCTAACGTAGGTACATAATATTTTCTTAGATATACTGACTAGCAACTGTTAGGATGTTAGTTTCTTTAAAGAAATCTCTTAACGAATCTCCACTGCCTAGCTTATATATGAATCTGATCGCTTTCTTCTGCAGGAAGAAGATGGTCTCAATGTCTGCTGCCCGACCCCACAGTAGTATACCATAGGACATAATACTATGGAAGTAACTAAAATAAACAAGCCTAGCAGTTCCGACATCAGTTAGTTCCCGAATTCTTTTAACTGCGTATGCTGCAGAACTGAGCCTATTCGCCCATTTTTCTATATGATGACCCCATTGAAGCTTTGCATCAATTGTGATACCCAGAAATACAGTTTCTTCTACAAGGTCTAGTTTATCATTCCCCAATACAACATCGCTGTCAACCATTTTGACATTTAGTAGTGTGAATTTTATACATTTTGCCTTTTTTGAATTTAATAATAAGTTATTAGAAGTAAACCAGTATAGTACCTTAGAGAGAGCATTATTTGTATCCGCGAGGTCATTTTTTTGTCTCTTAATTTAAAAAATAAGTGACGTGTCATCTGCAAACAATACTATCTCTGACATGTTTTGAACCATGAACGGCAAATCATTTCCATATACGAGGAATAGGAACGGCCCCAAAATAGATATTTGTGGCACTCCCATCTTAACCTCCGACCCTGACGTTTTAGTCCTATTTATGTCAGCTTTTTGAACCGTCTCTTCTAAATATGTTCTCATAAGTTTTAAGTTTTTCCCATTTATTCCGTATTCTCTTAAAATTGAAACGTTTTATGGTCTGCGCAGTCAAATGCCTTCGACAAGTCACAGAAAACACCTATAGCATCCTTCCGATCCTCCGGAATAAGTCCGATCTTGCTCATAGTCTAAGACAATCATGTTTTTAAGTGCTAAATTTTGTATTTTGTGCAATAAAGTGTAACAAACAAACAAACTTTTTCTTATAGAGGTAACATTATTTTACGAGACAACCCAAATATTGATAAACCCTTCATACATTATAAGGCGTTACGTCATTACGTGCAAGTTATTACGTCATAGTTTGAGCCCAATTTGTATGGCGCGTTTTTTTATCACGTGACTATATTGAATTTTCGACAGGTTATATTATGAAAAGTATTAGTCGTAAAGAAAAAAAATAGATAGATAGAATATTCTTTACGGTACACAGAGAAATAAAACGTTTATTTATCCTTTAACAAGGTCACTCCGATAATTAAAACATTTTAGTGCAAGTTCTGCATTGTAATGTGTTGTATCATCTGTATTGTGTTATGTTATAAAAAAATCGTCCATTTTTTATGAATGTTCAGCGATAATACTTTACCTCACTAATTTCATTTTTGTTATTTTAGGTACTCTCTCTCTGAGAGAAGGCCTGTGCCCTACAGTATACAGGGTGTCCCAAAAATCAACGTCAAGCCGAAAATGGTTGATAGGCCAGGTGGTGAGAGTTATCAGAAAAATAATAAAAAAAATGTAAGTTAAGTACTTTTCAAATTATTGACATAAATGTTTTTTTTGAGAAAATTGTCAATTTAATTGAGCATTTGCTATAAGTTGAATAAAATTTGAATATTAATTATTGCATTTTATTTAAAACTTTATTTAACCATATTTAACAAACAATTTTGTCATATTATTTTAGCCTGGTAGTGGCGTATCTATCTGTCTCGCTCACACTTGACTAAAAAGGTCATTATCCATCTCACTCAAACTTTTACCTAAAAATTAGGGACTTAGAGAAAGCCTAACGTGCAATAAAAGCATTTTTTTTGAGTAAAAAGAATTAGCTTAATAACGGGTTTCTTTCGAAAAATGATTTTTTTTTCTTATTTGATAAATAATCTAGCTAGTATTATACCTTTTTGGAATCCTGACTAAATACGCCAACTTTTAAAGTCACTTGCCGAAATAGCCTAGTACATTTTTTTTTCAGTACAGTCAGTTAAAGTTGGGCAATGTAATAATTTTTACTACATGGTGGGGCAAAAAAGTGATATTTTCTTTAAAACTGAGGCAGTTGTGTTTTAATTTTAGACTGTAGTTAACAGAAGGGTTATTGAGGATTACACCACATATTGTTTTTTTATGAAAAGTAAAGATTTGTAGTCACAGTACTTAAAAGATCATCACAAGTTGTCAATTTTCTCAAAAAAAACATTTATGTCAATAATTTGAAAAGTACTTAACTTAGATTTTTTTTATTATTTTTCTGATAACTCTCACCACCTGGCCTATCAACCATTTTCGGCTTGACGTTGATTTTTGGGACACCCTGTATAGGCTGCTTATGATTTTAGGTACCCCTTTCGTAGCTCCAGGGTGGTCTGATAAAATTCAAGTCAAGGTCAAGATCTGTCCACGGGATCCATGAGAAAGTCATCGTACTCTTCTTTTGCTTGTTTTTCTTGAAGTCGTTTTTTTTTTTGTTAAAAATTTAGGTTTTGTTTTGCACCATAATTTCTCCCTGTGACCCAGTGCCGGCGGCGCATCAGAATGGCGACCACGCAGGAGCCCGCGCTGGCGACGCACTTTCCCCGCGCACACATATCACTTGACACCGATTCTTCAAGTTCCATGACCTGTGTGCTTCAGGCAAAGGCATAATATTCGTTACTATCTCTGCCATAGATAATATTATGATGGTGGAATGGAAGTCAGGTCGAGCTATTGTTCGTTAGCGGTCCAATGGCAGACTATCAGATTAAATTAGGTGAAACACCCACGCGTTGACGTCGATCGCAGGTTTTCTCAACAAATTAGACAGCCGGGGCTTGTATTGTTAGGAGGTCGTACGTGGCAACGATTCGCCTCCAACGAAACTACAATAACGATAAGGCTTTCAAAGATCTCTACTTATTGGTATTCTGAGAGCTGCAAATTTAATATAGTTTTGACTGCAAAAATTAAGAGCGAGATAATGCGAGCAACTTCCGCTTCTCAATTGGGGTTCCAAGATATCCAAGAGTTCCGACCCAAACACCTGTTCCGAAGGCATAGCGGTTGTAGCGACGTGGGAGCGTGCAAATGGCACGACATAGCCGCCAACCGGTTCCCCGTGTGTATTGAACGGCCTCACTGCTGCCAGCCTTTTCAGTTTACCTAACACCGTTGCCTTGTATTGCTAGACCACTACCGCTAGATTAGCTATGATTTATTTAAACTATCCGTAATGTGAAGTTGCTACAGGTACGACTAGTCCGCCTGAGCGATAGGTGTGGCAGTTTATTTGCTAGTCTGCGGTGAATGTGGCACATTTACTAAGCGCCTACCTAATGCTTGCGAAAACCTAGTTGTGGCAAGTTGATTAGAAGAATATTTTTATCATAGTTGCAAAAAATCTAACACGAGTCTCACTACTAACATAAAAACTATAAATACCCGAGTGATGACGTTATGATCGTGAATATCGTAAATGTTGCTGCAGGCGAAACTCAGTCATCCTTTACGGAGGTGACGTGATCTTTTTTAGTCACACAATAGTCATAAATTTGTATTTGATATTCCGTATTAGCCTTGGCTTGCTTTAAAACACACATTGTATAAACACACACAGAAACTCACGCTTGTAACCTGGCGGGGTAGGTAGAGGGGCGCATTTTATAAAAGTAATATTCATAGTTTTAATGCTATCTTGCATACACATCCCATTAGTACAATTAGTCTTCCTACTGGTAGAGAAAAAAAATAACCACGTTTATTTATCTGTTAACATAGCTTTTCCGGTTAGATTGAAACATATTTTAGTTCAAGGTCTACATTGTACAAATTGTAGTTCTATGAAATGGAGCCTTGGTTTTCCCTGGGTTTAAAAACGTGTATTATTAGGGAATGTGGGGTGTTTTGTGGTTCCACTATTTTTCCTCATAATGGGACGGCGAGGGACAACTATTACGTACTTGGTAGGTACATAACACAAAACTTCCGAAAGAGATTCACATAAATACTCTGATTTTCGATCCAAAATATGTTTGTTTTTATTTTATCGTCATTTATGTCAGTACTGAGAGTCTGACTTACTGTGTTGATTATGCAATCGATCTTCTTTTGTGGAGTTGTTGAATAATACTTTGCCAGTGTCCACTGTGGACAGTCCACGTCTATTCTTTTCTCGATGTGTTTTGTTTTGCCGACGATGGAATGCGGTCAAGGGACTCTACCTGCCTTATCATTACACGACAAAATAACAGTGTTGTGTCCAGTCGGGTACTACATAATATTATTGTCAGTTAGTGCGTTCCTAATTCTAAGTAAAATCTTACATAACGCGACAGTTTTCATTTGCATATATGTATATGGACTCTCAAAGTGTTTTCAGTGTGGGTGGTGGATCTTGCATAATTTCAAACACTGTAGTGGCACTCCCTGGTCTCTGCCTACCCCTCTGGGATACAGGCGTGAGTTTATGTTATGTTATGTATATATATATATATATATATATATATATATATACTACACTAACGTAGGTTAGCAAGTGTAATAGGTATATATATATTACACTTGCTAACCTACAAGTTTCAGTTATAGCGCATTTGTTATTTATTATAATTATTTTTCATTTTACGGTGGAACTGGAACGCAATCAACTCGCTTGTGAAAGTGCCCCATTATTTACAGTATACTTTCCTTGCTCTCCAGATCCTGGGTATACTCTGCATGTCGCTGGCGACGCCTTACTTCTCGCCATGGTTCTCGTTTGTGGCTGTGACAGCCTTCATCACCACCCTCATGTGGAGCTTCGTCTACCTCCTCAGCATCAGGGAAGCGCTGCGGATCCCCATTAACTGGGTTTTGTCTGTAAGTATTAGATACGCCGTTTTACGAAGATTATTTGTAATTTAACGTTAATTTCTGACTTTTAGGTACCATATTATCACACAAAGTAAATCTCGGACTCTATTCACCACATAAAAACGTATAGTGTGTTTAACTTGTAGGGTATCGACATTGTTAAATTAATGTACATACGTAGGTACCTACTTGTTTATTTTATAATCAACTAGCTGTAAATATGAGCTGACCCGACTGTCGATGTTCTACCATTTGTTTTCTTTTTCTTTCATACAATCTGAACGTTTGAAGTGAAGTACCACAATATTTGTGGCAACAGAATTGTGCCAATTTCACTGGCCTATAATGTAGGATGCTAGGTGATATCTATTGGAGGTTTTTCAGGACGTAATTTGATACTGATCCAGTAAAACCGCCGTGGCTATCACAGATGATCAAAGTTTTATGATAGCGTTTACGTAACAATTTAGAAAAAATATGGTTTTAAGAACAAGAAGAAGAAGAAGGAGAAAGACATTTATTATACCAACAAGATACATCACAGAAACAAAATAAGCACATAAGTAACATAATATGCACAACAACAGAAAGAAAACTTAATACATATATGTTTATATGTTTCCGACATTGCTAAAGTTCAATGCATTTTTTTCAGTCATTATTTCTGACTCTTGGCAAGCCTACTCCATCTAAAAAACAATATCCCAGGTACTGCAGCGTCCGAGTGGTCCCATCACTGCTGAAATGCAGTTTAAATAGTTTCCCTCTACCATTGAATATTCAACATGGAATCGTGTTTTTGGGGTTCCGTACCTGAAGGTTGCCAAACGGGGCCCTATTACTAAGACTTCACTGTCCGTCTATCTTTCTATCTGTCTGTCCGTCTGTCGGTCTGTCTGTCTGTCTGTCAACAGGCTGTATCTCATGAACGGTGACAGCTAGGCAGTTGAAATTTTCACAGATGATGTATTTCTGTTGCCAACAATAACAACAAATACTAAAAACGGAATAAAATAAATATTAAAGGCGGGCTCCCATACAACAAACGTAATTTTTTTGCCGTTTTTTGCTCGATATTAACATTTAGACGCTTGAAATGTTCACAGAATATTTTGTTCTATATTCGCTTCAAAAATACATAATTAAATTAAAATAAAATAAATATTTAAGGGGGGCTCCCATACAAAAAACGTGATTTTCGCCGTTTTTTTCGGGATCTTTGTGTCTAATGTTGTATAGATAATGGTCAGCTGTCACTGTCATTTGGCCAAAGTGCATACAGAAACAGTACTGACGGCTGCTAATAGGTAGGAACTCGTATTTATTGTACGGGAGAGGTTAGCCTTTTCTAATTTGGTTCTTAATTAACACATAGGGGATATTGGGGTGACTGAAAACCGTCTCTTTTTTAATTTCAGGAGTTAATAAGCACAAGCATCGAGACGGTGTTCTACTTTATCGCCTTCATAGTGCTGTTCGCCGCGACGGCGCACATCCACACTTACCAGTATGGCGCCAATGTGGCTGCCGCTGTAAGTATACATTACATTAAATTACATAACAATACATTACATTACATAGCGGTCCACGCTGCGAACGACAGTTCCTCTGCACTTATCCGCTAATGACCAGCATCGAAGGGCTGAATGATTGATTGGTCTTAAAAACCAAAATACTACCTATGCACTGACTTAGTTATCAAAGATGTATATCAGTCAGTGTACAATCAATAATGTAGTTGTTACTCGTGGGCATAAACTACTATGTATTACCAACATCGTTCTAATCAATCATTACACTGGTCTAGGTCAATTAATTGCACCATTGGCTTCGTATTGATGAGTAACATGAGGTGGCTCCTTTCCAGAATAGATACTACGTATATCAGTACCATATCTACATGTAAAAAATTGTCGTGAAGGAGTTTTGCTCTAGAGTAACCATCTGAACAACCTTTGCACCAAAACTTTACAAAATAAGGAAAAGGCTTCACTCATAATTAGTGACTTATGCCTTTTGAATAACAGCTAATGTTGCGTAATCCTTACTGACTTGACTATGCCAGATTACTCCTAGCATCTGATTGTTATGTGTCCCTGACCCTTCGTGTAGAGACTCTCTCACGACTAGTTACTTAACGATTTGTTGTCGCTATCTTTACATAGGTTTAAAATTTTCGAGTGATTTTGTAGATTAACAAATTAATTGAATAATTTACAATAGCATCTGAGCTATGCAGCTTAAATAATTTGGGTGGCGCTTATCGTAAACGAGTAGATGTCGTTCACTACGCTAAACTCTAGAAAGATAACAATGATGATTAGTGAGACATCTCTGACAATAACAACGTTCAGTGTAGTTTTGTTCCATACATTGTTCTTAATACAGACATTAATCATGATTATGATGTCATGATGTTTTTTTCTCAGATAGTATTAGGTACTTATCTTCTTTATTTAAAGATATCGCTGTTATCGTGACTTTGGTTGCACTTGTCGCAAGTTCCTCGAATAATTATTGGCAAACAAACAGCGACCATAGATGTAAGCAGGCATTTGCCCCAAATATTATCGAATTATCAGGCCAGCTAGTCTACCTTCGGGCAATTTTTGTTTCGCAAGCGACTCCTACGGACCTCCTACACGAATGCTATGGAATGCTCCAAAGTAGATGTTATTACAATTTCATCGACCACTGGGATACTGCTTTAAAAGGCAAAGCTCTTAATCGGTTCAGAATATAAAATGAATACTCTACACTCCACATTGTTATTTTTAAGTTTTAAGTAAGTATGTGGTGATCAGAATTCAGAGGTTCCTTCTACTTGTTTTTCTTCTAAGCAGTAGCTACATACTTCTAAGAGTCATTGGCGTATCTAGGTTTATTTTCTATGGGCTGATCGTGTAAAACGATGGCCTGCCACACAATATCGGGGTGGGCATAGAGGCTCTCGGTCTATCTACGCCAATACCTATACAAGGTTTAAGAAATGGTACAAAGAATTGATCAGAACCAACCGAACAGAAAGAAAACCAGACAACACCTAGACGCTCAAACTAGAGAGAGAGAGGGGGTGGGGGGGGAGAGATAGAGAGAGAGAGAGATATAAAAATTGTATTAAGCTAAGAAGAAAAATCCTGACCACATGGTCTTGGTTTCTTAGGGCTACAAACAAAAAAATTATTTATTTTTAAAATTTTATGCGCGCAGTACTGGGTACGTACTGCTTTACTGTAATACATATATATTTTAAAGAAAGAACGATTGACAGGAAGGTGTGCCTGCGGTCCCCACACATATCAACATAGTCATTTCGTGTCGTATCTTTTCCCGTCTCTCTTTAGATGATGCCTTCTCTTCTTTTCAGGTATTCGGCATCTTCCAGACGGCCGCGTACGCCGCTAGCTCGTACCTGCTGTACCAAGAGCACAAGGCTACGACGACGGCGGCGACTTCGTGAGCGCCCCACTAGCGCTCGCGGCGGCGGCGGCGGCCAGTATTCTAACTATCTAAGTACCATACGCGTAGGGAACACACTAACTGAACCAGCATAAATAGTGTCACGACGCGAGTCGCACATTTTAAATGTCAAAAGTCGCGACTTTCCAATATCATCATAAGCAGCCTATGTACGTCCCACTGTAGGGCACAGGCCTTCTCTCAAAGAGAGAGTATGGGCTTAATTACCACGCGTGCCCACCGCGGATTGGCGATTTCAAGCATTTCTTTCCAGTATCATCATCAGCCATTTGACGCCCACTGCAGGACATAGGCCTACTAACCATAAAGGGTTTTGCCATATTCGTCACGCTTGGCAGGCGGGTTGGCGATCGCATTATGCTGTTCAAATCTCAGGAAGACGCTGCTGCCCGTCTCCTGGTAATGTATTTCCTTAGTCGCCTTCTACGACATCCACGGAAGGAAATGGAGTGACGCTATTCTTTAATCCGGCGCCAATATAGTAATTGTCAAATTCTGGCGTTATAGCGCCACAAAGGCTTGACTCGCGCTGTCACACTATGCTGCGTAGGTAGCACGAGGGCGCGAGTCATGCGTTTTGTGGCACTAAAATGTCAGAATTTGACGATTAAAGTACGGGAAGATCGCGACTTGACATCATAAAGCGCGACTCGCGTCCGTCGTGCTACCAATGCAGCATGCCTAGCATACACTCGATACGGGGATTCGTCACAGCGATATGTCTCACTGTTTATAACTAGCTAGAGCGGATTGAGCAACTCATCTGCATTATGTAATTCACAATATTCATAAGACAGATTATAGTAGAGTTCATGCTAAGCATGTCAAAATGAACTTTCCGCTTGTGCAAGTCGACTGACCGATATACAGGGTAACCTTAAAAAATACGTAATTTCTGAAACATGTCAACTAGAGTTTGATATTTACAACAACTTTTATTTTACGGCTTTTATTGTTAACTTTTTAAATATCTAGGTATATTGTTTACGTTGTTTTTCTACCTTGTAGTGGCGCTGTTATTATAATGATTTATTGGTGGCATTACGCGCTTTACGCCGTCGAAGCGCAAATTAATCAAATTCAGTAAGCCTGATATTACGAAAAATTGAAATCCGAGTAAAAGTAATAGAACATTATTAAGTTTCTAAACTCTCAGGAATTGCTAATTTTTGAGGTTAACCTGTGTAGAGCTTTCTTCGTTCATGTTCGCTTGGTGTGTTACGTCTTACAAAAACATCCAACACTGTTCTGTCTCTCACAAACAAATATTGTTACAAAAGTGTTCTTTTGTCTGATTGTGTTGCATTTTATTTTAAGTATGTTTTTTTTACACTTCACCTAGGTCGAATGAGTTAAGCTAGTGGATCCCGATTAGACACTTGTTTTATTTGCTTTTGTGACAGTTAATAAATTCGCCGAAATAACAGAAAAATCCGCTGCGTAACAAATGTAATTTTGCGGACAGTAATTAAACAGTTTATTTATTGAAGGGTAATAAAACTTAATTTGTACCTCTTATATGTAGCTACTACACGGCAAAAAGGTTTTCATTAAGTGGTTGTCAGTGAGCCACTTTATCGTAATGTCTTGGTACAGTCTCTAACTATCTACCTACACTAAGTACTAGTTTAAGTCAACAGACAGACCGACTGACTCAATGTGGGCTTTATGTAGGTAACACACCTCTAAGTAAACTTAAGCTGTAATACTAGCATGTTAAATGCCTATAACTTTGGAAAGAAGTCAAAAAAATATTTAAAAAAATCACATCATTTTTCTCGTTTTTATTATATTTGTAGAGAGGTGGTTTCGGAGAATGTATCAAAACGGCAAGTAAATACGGTACACCTAGTCCATAACACGCACTTTAGTCCATAACTATTTTAAACATAATACATAATATGATACCTCATTGTATCTTACCTTATTGTATCTTCTTGTTACTACACTACATCGCATCATCGCCTAGATCTGAAATAGAATGAAACCTTACAATACGTACGAATGGTCCAATCCAAAAATTCAGTCGAACGTAAATCAACCTTTATAAATGCATCGCATATAATTATTCAGTTGCGTTTTAGGCGACTTTGCAATTAAAGGTCGAGCTATTGTCGATTGTACAAAGTGTGAAGGTCTAGAACCACCGACTTTGTTGGAAGACTTCAAGTCTTGTGTGCAAAAATGAAGTGGATAAAAATCCATTAAAGTAATGTCAGTCATTTGACAACATTAGTTGGACATTTATATTGAAAACATCTGAGGCCTGTTGTATATTGTTGTATTGAAAACATGTTTTGTCACACGAATAAATTACCCTTGTATTAGGGACACGAATTTGTCTATTTCACTAATTAGCCTTGTTGGTTGTGACCTTTTAAAGTAGGTACCTAGAGGGAACAAACTTCTGTGTATAAAATAAATTTAGTTATATTTATAAAATATTTCAGCAACACTACTTTGTATTTACATCTTAGTGCTAGGCACATAATAAAAATGTTATACAATTTTTTACTACGTATTTTAATATTATTATATTCAACTCTAAACGAATCTTGATGTTGTGAGAAGGTTATATTATTGTTAAGAACTGAAATATTTAAGTCGTGTTGAAAGTTTTAAGTGGTATTAAGTGTTGAGTGTTTCATTAAATAATGATTTCCACTAATGGAACATTATCTATTTTATTTTTCAGATTGTTATAGAAAGTGATTTGTTTACTCTCCCACAGCGGAACAGTAGGTAAATAACTAAGTACCGCCATATTAGTTTTGTTATAGGTGTACACGGTATAACAAAATCCAAAAAATATACATCCGATAATCGGGGGTACTACTAATCAATATGAAATATAGCTTTTACTGTGTACAAAACTTCGATAAAATATCAGCTATTCCATAAAACTGGGCATTGACCTAAACATTGAAACTTTATTTGTATAAAGTCAGTAAATATAGTGCTACAATTATAAATTAATAATATTCACTGATTTCTTGAATTTTCGTGAATAAGTGTGTGATTAATTTGACCTCGTAACGTTCGTTTCACGGGTTAATAAAAGTAGGTTTAATATGTTTTAATTTAAAACTAGAAGATCTCGGTATTCCATAAAAAAAAAACAAATATAATATCTTTTAAGTTTGCAAAAATCAGGAGACTTCTTAGTTTCGTTTATTTAAAGAGTTCTTGCATCGAGCCATGGTATCACTAGAATCTGACAGCTCGTAGGATCTCAGTTGACGACGTACTCCCGGTTTCATAGACTCTGGTTCTTTATTTCGTTAAAAAAATCATTAAGCAGCCCAAATCGAAATATTCAGAGCATGCTCTTAAAAATTGCCTATTTCGTCGCAAAAAAATAAAACAGAACTTAATTAAAAAAAAACCTATTTAGAGGCTATCCTCTGCACGGGTCAGTGCAACAAAAATAATAGAACTTAATTTTTTTAGGATAATCCCATTGGTAACTTTGGAACAGCTGAGATTTTTTCGCGATTTTTAAACTTTTACCATGGTGGAAGTTGTTTGTATTGACGAGTAGAATTCATATTGACACGTAGAAACCCCATTTTCGGATGTAATGGGATTTTGCTCAACCTTTTATATTGAAATCTTGACGGTAAAGAAAATAAAAAATCGTCCGAATCGAATGCCTAAAATGTTATCTAACAAATCCCTATTTAATGACACACTATGACACACTAAAGTAGGTATATTGCATAAGATAAATACACCCAATAGTTAATTTAACAAATTTGTAAAAAATAATAAAAATAATTTGTAACAAAACCAAGGGTTTTAATTTTTTGTGCCGACCAGTACAGCAACCTCTACATTCGTGGACTCGAACAGTTACATTACGTTTTGGATGCAAACAAAAATGTACCTAAAGAAAGCTAACGTTCTGCCGAAATGCCTTTAATTCATTTTCCAAAGGGAAAATCCATTACTGAAATATATGCCTACCTACTAGGTGTAGTGTAGGTACCTACTCTAAAGAGTTCGTCCATTGTATAGTTCATCTATCCTTCGTTCGTTCATTCTGTCGTTCATTTACCCTACTGATCTAAGAAATACTCATGCCTTACTTGTCTTTCTTAAACATGATGTAAGTGAATATGTATGCTTAATCTAGGTGGTTTGAAAGACATAGCAAAATGAACATGCCTCATGGTATGGAGTTTTAAGAAGGTTTTGGGATGAGCGAAGAGTCAAGCTATGGGAAGAATGGAGAAACTCGAAACGCTCTTTAAGCAAAGATGGGGTAGATGAGAGAAAGGATATGCGTATTCCGGCGGAGCCACTTGAGTTCAGCTCAATATTGAGAAATATGGTCATATTTGTGAAAACCAAATATGAATCGGATGCAGAAATTTTGGAGACGCTCAAGCTTAGTTAGTTGCTCCTCAGTGAGTTCCAGAAAGTAGATGTCAGCGTAGTCGAAAATCGGCAGAAGGAGAGACTGAGCCAACGTAACCTTAGTAGTCGTAGGAAGAAAATTGCTAAGGCGTCTTAGAGAACCTGCTGATCCAAACATCTTCCGCAAAACCATTTCAACTGAGGAACCAGGATAGTGTCAAACAAGACCCCTAGATTTTTGACAACTAAGCTGAACGGTATGGGAACGGTATACTATCAAACTAGATAGGTGAAAGAGAACTCACGTCAACTCTGAAGATAAATCGGGGACTGCCAGTAATGATGAGAGTTTTATTAGGGTTTATTGTTAGTCCGTGTGACACACTCCAATCCATAATATGTCTAGATCACTTTTGGTCATATTTATTGTTGAAATGAAGTCGGCCCACTCGCA
Organism: Yponomeuta evonymella; assembly: GCA_963969515.1. NCBI lineage: Eukaryota > Metazoa > Arthropoda > Insecta > Lepidoptera > Yponomeutidae > Yponomeuta > Yponomeuta evonymella. Next base: position 12,013,114 of record OZ018346.1, read on the forward strand.
GAAGCTGAATGAAACGAAAGTGTGTTATTGGATTCCAGAGATATGAAATATGCGTTTTTTCTATTTAAGTATCCCGAAACTGCGGTTACAAAGTGTAGAGATACAAAGTGTAAATCCAAACTGTAGATCGTGTAGATACCTCGACATTATGAATGGCATTATTATGTATTAGTATTACATGAGGTAATAAGTACGTACTGTCGACTTAATTCGATACGATAATTGAGATCGAGACGATAATTCATAAGAACTAAGGAACAAAAATGTACCTGACGTAAATATTTTACAAATAATCCACGGCTGTATTCCTTAGAGATCGGTCTGCGTGAAGCTCACATGTAAAAACAGCCATAAACCGAAATAAGCGTATCAGAAGTGCAGCTCAAAAACTGCAATCTTTGTGGTATAAATATCAGCACATCAATCTTCACACGCTTGCACTCAGTTATGTTACGACTGGTTAACTTTGCAACAGAATTGTAGATATTAAGATTGCTCAGCGATCAGCGCCGGACTGCAGGTACCTAGATTTGCTCTCTACTGTACTGCTAAAAACTCAACTTCGTACCCGAACCACAAAACACAGAACAGGCACATCCACAAATATCCGTGGGTAATTCACATCAACATTCCTACATTCAAGCATTGAATTTTATAAAATTCATTATATCACTGATGTAAGGTTAATATGCTGTGGACTGTACCGTACTGTCAAACTTTATTCCAAGCAATCTCAAACAAACCTAACCATGGTTTGGCGAGCGTACTCGGTCCGACCTTCCGTTAGTAATTTTATTTAAGGTACTACGGAGACTGAATTTTTGTTCCGGCCGAGACCGAAACCGATATCGAGACCGAGAATCAAAGCTATTTTCGGCCGAGACTGAGACCGGGAGAGAGACTACTACGTAAGTTTTGATTGCTCTCTCTTTGAGATTGGGTTTTGATTTGATTACCTATACATGTATTTGAAATACATGATGTGATTTAAAATATTATAGTAACTACTTAAGCAGCGCGCCTGAAAAAAATGTGATATTTATTTAGCCCGATTAATTAATTGTGATATTGCCGTCATATAATTATGACGGCAATATCACAATGAAAAAAAAAACATTAACACATGTCAAACTTGTTCGTTTTGCGCGCCTTATCGTAAAAAGTATTAATGTTATGTACCTACTCTAGTTTTGTGAGTTGCTCGGTCATTTTCGATATATGACGGTCTTACTTATAAACACGATTCTTCTAAAACACTCCTCCGAGGCAGCTGAAATAATCTGTGTTTACGTCTTTCGCTTTACTACAGACTATTTAAAACGCCACTAGGGAATGTTTCAAGGAATCGTATTTTTATAAAAAAGACCATAAAAAACTAAGTATTTACCCACTTCTACTACCGGCCCCATTCCATTTTCTGATGGAAAATGAACCAACGAGTACAATATTTCTTTATGCGACTAAGCTAAATCGTTTGCATTAATACATGTTGCGATTAACAGGTGGTTACGCATATAATCGTCAGTGGCTAATAATGTTGTCCAAACCGAGACCTGATTTTTGGCCGAGAATGGTCGAGACAGATATCGAGACTCGGTCGGGCTTTAATTTTATGAAACAACAGCGTGAGTCACCACACCACCCCGCCTCGTCACAGTCGGTACCGATTCACTCCTGCGTTCGAACGCGCGAAAACACAAACTTATTTTAAAATCAAGTTTTATTTACCGCCTGTGCGTCGAGACGAGACGCATACAAAACGTGAGTACAATACAATAAAATACAGAGAATACAATAAAAATGTTACGCATGTTAAATGTGTTTAAATCTGAAATGTAGAGTTTTCTCACAAACTTCTTGCTTCAGACAATAAACAAGAATAAATTAAATATTTCACACTAACTTTTCAGATTATGAAACAAGACTGCCTATATGTTGTACTTAGTTAAGTATATATCCTTTATCTTGCATAAATATATGGGTTGTGGAGTCTGCTGTTGTTAGAAGTAATTCGATACGTAAGTAGATCGCCAAAAGACTGATCTCCCTATCTGTCAACGTGGTTTTGCAATCTGTAGCAGTAATTATATTGTATTCACAAGCAGTTACTTGTATGAAGATTGCTCAGAGACGATAGGATGCATATATTATAAGGGTGTGTATTCACGACTGACGTCATCGACGACGTCTCGACGCATCGTCGTCGCTCGCTCTCCTGTAGAACGGATCGATGAAAGAGAGATTTCAATATGACATTTGTAGAAAGTATAGTCGACAGCAGGTCATCCATTACATTATTGTTGCAACTTGCCCGTAACGTAAGTGAGTCGAGTCCAAGCGAGTAAAGGTTGTTGTGCTGTCGATTGTACTTCGACGATGTAGTACCAACCAACTATGACTCAATGGACATAAAAATGGTTGGCCCGTGCTTTGTGAAGCACTGCAAAAGCTATTGTTCGCAATCGGATTCAGCTTCGAAATAATTTTTTTAATAGTGTTCATCACGTGCTTTGTAATTTTAACTCGGTTCAATCGTACTCATCGATCGACGCTACTTGATAAGTATTTTTAACCGACTTAAAAAGAGAAGGCTGTTCTCAATTTAATTTTTATGTAAATATGTTCGGCGATAATTTCTTATCACTTTTTCCGATTCTTCTTTTATGAGAAAGGAAGGAAGACCTTGGAGGTGGTCCCATCTACATAATTTATCTATACACCCCATGAAAGACGCCCACTGTTGGGCATAGACCTCTTCACTGTTACGCCAACCCCGCCGGTTACCTGCTAATCTTGTCCATTGTCTTCCTGCCGCCTGGTGGTCCCATATTGGTCAAGATTGGTCGAAGGGATCTTTGAGAAAATAATTAAATTTTTCCATTTACAAAGGCAATTGCCATACCGAGACAAAGAATACCGTCGGACTAGTGTTAAAATTAGCAATGTTTTGTGCATATTTTAAAGGCGTTTTTTTTTTGTCTTTATCGACTTGTGTTGAACTGTCAGTCACATTGTAACGGTCGGCGAGTGCCTCTACCTCCATTAGCATTCGTTCAGTTATTACGGAGATACACACCAACAGAGGTAGGAAAACAAGATAGCATGCACCGTCGAAGGAGTATAATATTGTTGGTATTCGCGGCGGCAGGCGGCCTCGACACACAACCGCACTGACGAGCGTCACGGTCCCGCCAACATGTTGACCTAACAGGCCATTTTCGGAGATGACTTAAGCTCATGCTTCTCCTTCAATGGCTTAATTGTTATGTATGGGAATTGGGACCGATGTTGAAGCTATTAATTCTGGTTACACCCACTTCCCACAGCTGGACTGTTTTGTTTATATTCTGTCTAAGTAAATGGTGGCTCCCGCACCTAGTCTACCGAAATATCCATTCTATCATTCGTCGATTAGCAGCGTGAAGACGATCCCAGGGCCGCGTTTCATAAGCCTACAATTCATAGTACATTGCGTAGTTCATTAGTACAATTCGAGATACATTGCGTAGCCGATTAATCCACAGATTATGAAGTATGAAGACTACTAATTTGTCTTGTCAGATTGTCATAGGAACCATGAATGTAGTGAAATGGGGCCCAGACTTCGCGGATTCTTATTAAATACTAGGTCGAAGAGGTGGGTACATGATCGTCTCTTTTTAACCGACTTCAAAAAAGGAGGAGGTTATCAATTCGACGCGTATATTTTTTTGGCTATGTTCCTCAATAACTCCGTCAAATCTTAACCGATTTCGACAATTCGATTCGAAACAGATATGTATTTTTAATTTTAATTTGGTGAAGATCTGATGAAGGCTTTCAGAGATCTTCAATGGACAGCAGTAAATAAGCCCTAATAGGGCCCATCCTTTAGTTTATCCGTATGTTTAATAAAATGGCGTAAAAGTAGTCCCAAGTTAATTTGGCGACGCTCTGGTGAAGACTTTCGGAGATGGAAATTTAGAACATAAAATTTTAGAGCAACGAATTAAGTAGGGTAAATTATTGTTATAAGGGACTTGTTTATTTTTCTCCCGCTCCCCCACAAAAAATTGAAAAATAAAAAGTTTTAAATAAAAAATAAAAACCGACTTCGAAACACTACAGCACTAAAAAGTTAGAAATAATTTAAACAATTAGAAGTATTTATACATGTAGGTATTATAGAAGTATAATTTGTAGTCGGTGCCCAATTATTTCTAACTTTTTTGTGCTGCAGTGTTCCGAAGTCGGTTTTTATTTTTTATTTAAAAATTTTTCTTTGATATTCTTCAAATAAATAATGACATTCTATTGTTCTTAACGTGGTCTTATTTTGGGTTTTCCAGCAGCATGTCGCACTCGGTGACCATCACGCGGACGACGACCACCGCGTCGGGAACGGCTCTGTTCCTGAACACGGGGTTTTGCTCGTCATGGCCGGGGCTACTTAAAGTAGCTCAACTGGTAGGAAAACTTTTTAGTGTTTTACACATACATTTCATTGCATAAACTCACGCCTGTATCCCGGAGGGGTAGGCCGAAACCAGGGTTTGCCACTTGCCACGATCTTGACAAACCTCTTTTGCTTCATCAATATATTTTACACATTTGCTTCGGTAATGTAGAGTTGGTACTGTCTAAGTAAAGTAATTAGTTTGGTGAGCTACAGACGGGGGGAGAGGAAAACGGACCGCTGGGCGGTCAAAAACTTACTAAATCTCTATTAGTGGTCGATCAATGAAAACCTCATATCAACTTTTTGATTCAAATGTGCTAAATTATTTGAATATTTTGTATTTTTGTCATGCCGTGACACTATAGGGGAAATCTCACGCGAGGGAGTAGGGGATTCCTAATTTGTGAAAAACCTTCCGTAATTAACGGACCGCTCCCTTTCCAAAATATTTGAAGTTTAATTGGACAAACTTAGAATAAGGTTACTATTCGACTTACTCAAGATATTATAGAGAGCTGATAACCTTTACGTTTTTATCAAAAAGTAGTCAATAACGTTGTAACGTTACTCTGTTGAGTAGAGTTCAAGCATGTAAGGGTCAATGTTCTGTTGACTTTGTACTTGCCAGCTGATCAACCTATACATTTTGTACTTTGGAGCATTATTATGTTAAATAAAGCTTTGTGAGTCGATAACATTAACTATAAAACTATAGATTTTTTGTATCAATAGAAGAACAATTGGTACAAGTCGATCCGTTCTTACTTGGCACAAGTAGTAAACAAACCTCGTCTATCACAAAACTCGATATTCCAAGAGCATCACTCAATGTAGATTACCACATTTAGTTGTAGACACTAGTTAAGACACATGGACATTGAATTTCACCGAAAACTGGCCTAAATTGTGGTTGCGAATAAGATTTTTTTGCTAAATTCAGATTTTCATATAATTCTGATCACAGGTTAGCAAAACTACACAGATTACTTTGACATTATGTTGCAGTGATGGGACGCGGTTGGATGAGGTGAATGAAAGAACGAATGAATGAAGTTGTGCAATGTGCTAAAATATTATTTTGTTCTTTAAAAATGGCACATTATTCACGTAATACTGTATTATTCTATTAAAACGACGAAATACATGTGTTTTTATAATCAATTTATGGTTGTTACTTTTTTCTGCTATAGTAAGTTTGGTTCTATCAATTGTCAGAGAGCCAGTGAAATTAAATTGAGTCAAAAATTTTAGTACCCATCTTTATGCTAGTCTTTTTATGTCGCAGATAGATTGCGACGATATTGTTATAACTTAAAATATTTTATATTCCAATAAACTTAATTTCATTCATTTAACAATTAAATCTATGAAACTGTAGCAGTTCATTCAAGTAATACCCAACCCTATGTAATGTGACATTTTGTTGTTCCGCCATGTTTGTTTACTACTTGTGCCAAGTAAGAACGGATAGGGTATATATGTGGGCATCAGCGGCCGCGCCGTTCTCCAATTTATTACTCACAAAACGTACTCTAGATCTCAGAATCCCACTCTAGGAAACCATAGCTTTTTGTGGACCCAATAATATTTTCTTAATCCAGTTTCCCGTGCTGCAACAAAATTCCGTTCCTGTCGGATGCGTCTGACCCAGTTGTGTGTTACGTAAATATCATGGGTTCATCGTGAGCTCATCAAAATACGACGAGATAAGCCTATATTTGTATCTGGTTAAAAAACTTTTTAATACTGTGTAGCTTAGTATCAGGATCTTCGTTCATGTTATTCCTTTTAAAGTTTGGATCTTCATAAATATTAATTCGATTAAGGAAAGAATAGACAATCATATAGCAGGGCAGTTGAATTTATAAGTACATACGTGACATATTTTAAATCGCAAATTTTGTAGATTAGGTAATTTAAGGTTTATCTGAATGAGTAACTCAACAATTTCCTGTTTCCCTTGAAGTTAACGCGGAGATGATGTCATAAATAATAATATTTGCGTGTCGAATGACTATTGTACACGTATTGTAACTTGTTAACGTCGTTGTTGTATCTGCTTAAGAGTGTGTATTACCTCAGCAAATCCTCTCGCTAGCACGTTCTATAATTTTTAACAATTGTAAAAGAACATTCTTTTCTTCTTATTTCTTAAAACCCTCCTCAAACGCAGTTTAAATAGCCTGTGGTAAGGGGAAAAACTTTCTTACAGACTATTTAAACTGTATTAGAGGAGCGTTTTAGAGAAATCGTGTGTTTATAAATAACAAGGAAAGTATATTACAATTTAAGTAGGTATGTGTAAAAACTCCGTAATGTTATTTCTTGTTTGCTATTTTTTTGAAAGTATCCTCTTTATTTTAAAATAATTAAAAACGATAGAATGTACTAGCGAGTGGGAATGCCGAGGTGGTATTAAACCGATAAAATTTACATTTTCTTTCAATCTTTGAAATTGTCTCATGGGTTTATCATGGCATCAGTCATGGGTGCCATGGGTGGGTAGACAATGTCTAATGAAGAGCTGAAGAATAGCCTTAATAGTGACGTAAAAACAAACGCGACGAATTGAACGTTTTCAAGTTCAAGGCAAAATAATCTTTTTCGCAACTGAGTAAGATCCAATTTTAACTACATGGTGTTGCCATGACTTCATCGTCGATGTAGAGTGGTTATTTTCGCAGAAGGACGTGTAGGTAATAAAGTGCACTTTCATACCTATTTTATTATTGCTGAATGCTGAACATAACTACTTACCTATGAATATTGTGAAAAGCAACATGTTCTATTTGACTAACCTGGGAGTTTGGCATTGGAGGTCACTGAATACCACAGGGAACTGAGTAGGTATTATTAATGGAGAACTTGCACTAAAAATGTTTTAATAGAATAGGAAGGACACGTTCAAAGATAAATAAACGTGTTTTTTTTTCTGCGACTAATACTTTTTAATATAACCAGTCGAAAAGTAAATATAGTCACGTGGTACAAAACGCGCCATACAAATCGACCTTAGACTACGATTTATCAATATTTGAGATGTCTCGTAAAATAACGTTTTATGCATGTACACCCTTATAAGAAAACGTTTAGAATTCAATGACAAAACAAAATCAAATAAGTTTATGTTATTAGAGGAACTTTTTTTTTCGCATATTTTGTGACCCCGAAAACCCCGAAAAAAAGATTTTTATTGTTTTATTTTTAATTTTTTCCTAGGTTTTTATATGATTTCTATGGTTTAAAAGCAAAGTCACTCCAATCTAAGTTAGACGCAAGTTCCCAATTCTGTGAAGGAATTTATGTGAACAAATTAATGAAGGTGCAGTAAAATTACTTCTGTTAACAAAACTTACTGAACAAAAGTTCTTATAAAACACAAACTATAAAGGATGTTTCAGGAATTGCTCATTATAGAGGTAACCCTGTTATATATTTTTTTATGTAATCTATATACGTCCCACTGCAAAGAACAGTCCTTCTCTCACAGAGAGTATGGGTTTAATTACGACGCGTGCCCACCGCGGTATGGCAATTTCAAGCACTCACGATGTAATTCTTCACAGTTCGCGTGTGGTATTGCTATTACAACTTCATAAATGAAGGCACGTAACTTAGAAAACAACGTCATTGGTACTTGCCAGGATGCGAACCCACGAGTTTCCGAATGTACCGCTCCGCTATCACCGCTTGGTATTAGGCACTGCCTGATACACATAACGTAGTAAATGCATTCACGTTACTTTCTCCCAACCAATCCCGTTTCCAGCTCCTGGGCGCCGTGTGTGTCGGGATCGTGGGCTACTACTGGGACCACGACTACTACCGCTACAGCGGCAACAGCCGCCCTGAGTTCTTCTTCATGCTGGTGGCCACGGCCTTTCTCATCGGCACCTTCTGCCTGGTGCTGGCCTGCCTGGTCTCACTCTCCACCGCCTCGCTCATCTCCAAGACCGTCTATGTGAGTGTCTCTATGAAAAAAACTGCTGTAAACAACAAGTACCTCTATAAACTACTAAGCCAATCGGATTTCGCCCCGACTGTGCGAGAGGCGCAGCCGAAAAGATCCCAAAAAATGCCGAAAATGCAGAAAAACATCTTCCCAAGTGAAGTTTCCGTTATTCTACCGAATTCTACGAATACGCAATAGTTTTAATACGAATAATTGTAAATCAGTAGGTACCTAATAATAACTCTTATTATGTTGGTACATTTTCGAATTCGCGGATCCATATGGACCTGGTTTTTTGAGGCTTGCGTGGTGCCGAAGCCAACCGTACAGAGCTCTTTCGAACGATAATGCGATGGGAGCATCTGACGGATTTTATCCATGCATAAATATTAATCTAACCAGAGCCTATCTCCATCAGATACAAGGTAGTCATTATGAAATGAATGAAGAAGGGATAAATCCGGTTGAGTCCAAATTAAATAACCTGACACACGATGGAATCATCTGCTGGACCTTGTTTTTTGGATAAATGTTATCTCTGAGTCGATCTCCATCAGATACAAGGACATGATTTGTCGAGTTATGGTTGGAGACAACGAACGTTTGAACGAACGTTAGTCAAGCCACGGAATTTTAATATTCGATGGTACTCAATAATAGTAAATAAAGTCTAAATAATAATAATAATATGTATTTTTGCTTTGCCTTTTCAGGAAGTAATATACCACGGCATGGCCTTCATCCTGTACTTGGCGGCAGGGTTGACACTGCTGATCGAAGTGAACCATCGGAAACAAAACTACGGAAGCCATTATGAGCCTTTCTTAGCTGCATCGGTGAGTGCCTGTGTGAACCCCAACAGCAATACCTATCCTTTCTTAGCTGCACTGCATCGGGGAGTGGCTTCAAGAACCCCAACAGCAATATCCTTTCTTAGCTGCATCGGTGAGTGCCTTCGAAAACCCCAGCAGCAAATATCCTTTCTTAGACAGTAATAGCCTTTCTCAGCTGTATCGGTGAGTGTCTGCGTAAGCCCCAACATCAATATCCTTTCTTAGTTGCATCGGTGAGTATCTTCGAAAACCCCAAAAGTATCCGTTCTTAGCTGTATCGGTGAGTGCCTGTGAAAACCCCAACAACAGCAATATCCTTTCTAAGTAGCATCTGTGAGTTTCTGTGAAAAAGTCATGAAAAAAATTCTAAGCCGCATTGCGAAATGCCTGTGAAATCGCTACATTTTATCCAGAAAATAATTTTTTCACGCTAGTTTAATATATTGTTATTAGTTTAATATAGTTTAATCTTCGTTTTTCAGGTGATCGGGCTTGTATTGGCTGGGCTGTACCTGTTCAGCGCAATCCTCGCAAACCGTTCTTATCGAGGCATATAAATGAGACAAGATCTAATTTTAATTTACTTTGTACGCTTCCATTTTACCTAATTAGTACAATACGTGAAGAAATTACCAATTATTGTTGCGGAGTTGATATCGCCCCATAATAGAACATACACTAAGGCGTACTTTCCAGCCCCGGATCTAGGGGAGGGCTGGCCGGGTCCAAATTCAGAGGGTGGCAAATTCAGAGGGCGGCAAATTCAGCCTTGGCAGACGAATACACAACTCAAAATTAACGCAACTTTTGACAACTTTGGAGTCTGATATATCAGTCTTTTAGGCACATACATAATTTTTCCCGGGGCGCGTAGGCATATAAGTAGGTCAACGCGGCGGCCGGTGCAGTGGACAAGTAAAAACACAGGGAGCGGTTAGCGTGCGCGTGAACGCGACGAAGCCACTGATAATTAAATACCTTAAATGCCTAAAAAAAACCGGAAAAGTGCGAGTCGGACTCCAAGGGTACCGTACAAATTTGTCTCGTAGTTTTTTCCGAATTTTTCCCCAACTTCAAAGACAATTATTTATGATTATATAAAAAATATATAGTTTTCAGATTTTTCCCTGTATTTGTAGTATAAGACGATATTACTTGACAAATTTTATAATTCTAGGTCAAAGGAAAATACTCTATAAATTTTGATTCCCTTAGTGTCGAAATGTACGTTTTGTTGCGGCATAAACGGCCGTACCTTTTGTTACGTTAACTTAGATCTTTGATTTTTTCACAGCTTAAAGGAACAGTAGACCTGAGTACCTATATGGTTTTAATTTCAAATTGATATCTCCACGCGGGTTCTCTGCCTTTTTGCAGAAAATTGTTACGCTGAGTATCACTTGCCATCCAACGTTTCACCTATTTTTCACTTTGACAACAAACAAATTACAAATTTTTGTACGGCAACGTTTTATTTGGTAGGATTAGCTGATTATTACAATGACACAAAACGTTTTGGGTATTTATTATTTGTCAAGTCTTTTACTAGGCCAAACAAAGTTTAAAGCATACGGGTGTTTATTCACTCCACGCTTTGTCTCCACGCGTTCCCGAGATAAAGGGTTTTGACAGATGGACGGACGGACGGACGGACGGCTGGACAACAAAATGATCCTATAAGGATTCCGTTTTTATTTTCTTTTGAGGTACGGAACCCAAAAAATGACCCCACCGCTCAATTGTGGGATGGTGGGCGGGGCAATGTCAGTGGGCATTGTCCTAAAAAATTAAGTTCGGTTTTATATTTTTCTTCAAGGAAATTGGTAAGTTTATGAGGCGGCTGAATATTCTGATTTGTGCTGCTTAAATTATTTTTTAATGCGAAAAAAAACCAATGTCTACGAAACTGGAAGTACATCATTAATTGAAATCTTACGAGTTATCAGTTTCTAGTGATACCATGACTCGATACAAGAACTCTTTTAATAAACAGAACTAAAGATTCTAAAGAATCCTCTGTACAAACGTAAAATATGTATTATATTATTATGTATTCAATTTTTGAACGGAATACCGAGATGTCAATATCTTGGCGTTTTTAATTCAAAAATATTAAACCTACCTTCATTCACATGTAAACCAAACGTTAGAAGGTAGAATTAGTCACACACTTATTCACAAAAATACAAGAAATCAGTGAATATGATTAATAAATTTATAATAAAACTAGATAAGCCGTGAAGATCACCTAATTCTATCTTTTTTTTTAGTTCTCACCGCTTAAATCTTCTCTGATCTTCCTCCAATATAAAAAAATACAGCCAAATCGGCCCGGCCGTTCTCTACTTATAGCGAGACCAACGAACAGCAATAAATTTTTACATAATTATAATATTTTTATTTATAAGATTATAGCATTATTTTACTAACCATACGTATACCTTTATTAAATAAAAATACTACAGCACTAACAGAGAAATAATTTAAGCGAATGTGACGTTTAAATTCTACGTAGGTATTGTTTTTATTTTTTTGTTGAAAATTTTTATTTCTCGATTTTTTGTGAATATTACTGACTCCACCAAATTATGTTTTCCAAATGCAAATGCATGAGTCACTATAAAAATACCCAAATCGCCTTTAAAATTTGAAGAATTCCCGCGATTTCTCCAGTATCCCATCATCAGATCCTGAATTAGTGACTATAGGAACCCCCTGTGAAGTTTACCCCAAGAAAAAAAAAATTTTCATAATCGGCCCACGCGCCTTTGAGTAATCGGGGAACACACATAAACATCACAAAAAAAGGTCCCGATGAATTGAGAACCTCTCCTTTTTTAAAGTCGGTTAAAAATTAAGGATTAAGACAATTCCCATTATGTCACCGATAGACAGCTAGACGGACGGACATAGCGAAACTATAAGGGTTCCTTTTTGACACGGAACCCTAAAAATATGTGTGGGGACGGCTTTTTTAGTTTTTGCCCCCATTCGAAAAAATTCTAGATCCGGGGCTGGTACTTTGTATTACCTAGGTAATTCTTAAGGATCAGCAGAAAACATTAGGAGATTGGTTTTTTAAGTCGTCTTTTCACAATTATAAACCTCCCCTCGGCAAAATTTGGTGAAATGTGAAGAGACCCCTATGCCCCTCTCCTGAGATTTTGCCCCTATTTTTTTGGTAAAACAATTACAAAACATTATAGTCATATTATCGTAACTTATAAGGTACATTCTATTTAAAAGTTGATGTTTGCATTGAACCTTAAAAAGATTTGATAAAATTTTTCCGGATTAATTGTAGCTCACGCAGCTAGCCGGGGACCCTTTTGATACAAACAAGTTTAAGGTATGTTTTGATTTACTTTTTTTACGGTTCCGTACCCGAAGGGTACCAACGGGATTCTATTAGTAGGCCTACAACGTCTGTCTGTCTGTCCTTACGTCCTACAAAGTGATTTCATATCTTTCTCTAGAAGCGTAATAGGTATCCAGTTGTTTTCACACAATATGTGTTATTATGGCGGATTGACAAATAATAAATAAAAATAGTAAATAAGGGGCCCCATAAAAGAAATGTGATTTTTAACGCTTTATTTTTTTTTTGCTCTATTGTGTAAGTGTCGAAGTTAATGCGATTATGATGGAGTCATTATACGATAGTATAACAACGAATTAATAATAAATACCTGTCCTGCTATGGTTCTCGAACTGAATGACAGAACGCACATGTTTTTATTATATTAGGGGTTAAAGTATGAAATTGCCGTTTTATTGCAATAGGTTCTTTGAATTGACATAGAATCTTCATGGTTTGAGGTTTTCGAATGAATCTTTTTTCAAATGGTTTCTATGATGTTCTTTTTTTAAAAAATGTGAAACATTTGAATATCGACTTTCAATTGTTTTTGTTATTCAATTTAGACAAGAAAGATGGATACTGCGAAAATTCGAGTGATTTTTGAATACGAGTTCCGACGCGGAACTAACGCGGCAGAAACAGCCCGCAATATCAATGCTGCGTTTGGAGAGGGGTCTACTAATGAACGCACCGTGCGATTTTGGTTTTTAAACGCTTTCGTGATGGAAATTTCGACTTAAAGAACGAGCCACGAGGAAGACCGCCCACACAGGTGAATAACGATGAATTAAGAGAGATAGTGGAAGCCGACCCTAGTCAAACTACCCAGGAATTAGCGGCATGGTTTAACGTTACCTTACCCACAATATTGACTCACTTGCGTCAAATCAATAAAATAAAAAAATACGAAAAATGGGTGCCTCATAATCACTCGAATTTTCGCAGTATCCATCTTTCTTGTCTAAATTGAATAATAAAAACAATTGAAAGTCGATATTCAAATGTTTCACATTTTTAAAAAAAGAACATCATAGAAACCATTTGAAAAAAGTTTCATTCGAAAACCTCAAACCATGAAGATTCTATGTCAATTCAAAGAACCTATTGCAATAAAACGGCAATTTCATACTTTAACCCCTATTATTTATGGTGATACGGAGTCCGACTCGCACTTGACCGGTTTTTACGAGTAGTTCTACCCCTACCTCTCTGCGCACTTGGGCGCTTGGTGTACAAACATTTTATATAAATTTTTGAAACATTCTGTAAGTAGATATTTGGTAACTATTTTACTTACTTATAATAGATACCTACGGTGGGAAGCTAGTCAGTCAGTTTTGAAATACCTTTATACGGATTTTGTTGTGTGTTATCGCTAATTAAGCGTCGTCAATATATTAATAATTTATTGATTAAGTTTACGTAAAGTATTGAATTATATCATAGTGATGTCCCGACAGTTCCGTCTCCTGCATTCAATTCAGTCGGAACAAATAATTTTATACATACTTATTATATTTTAAAACCATAATGGATGTAAAAATTACCTGTTATTAATAAACGAACCGGTTGTTAAGTACCGACCTTCGTATACAGTAAGTATACTTACATTTTGTATTGGTGATATTTCTTGATTTTTTAGTTTTTTTGGTAATCAAATGCTGTCTAACATATTTATTCGTACTTATTATGTTGCACCCTCTTTTCCCTAAACTGTGCAGGGTACTGTTTCATAATGTCTCAAAAAGTGACACAATTACGATTGTCATCAATTTTCGCACAATCGACCAATCCTCGTCAGGCTAGATTAGGCGAAACTGACTGACAATTTGTGAGTTACGAAATACCACTTTCTACCACCGCTTGTACTAGGCTACCACCCCACATAGTGGTGGTAGCCTAGTGGGTAGAACATTGGAATCGGATTCGGGAGACCCAGGTTCGATTCCCAGTGCGGGCATGTGCCGACCTTGTTTACTAACTTATGTACATTTGTAAAGTTTTAGTAGCAATACCACTCGCTAACTGTGAAGGAAAACATCGTGAGGAAACCTGAGTGTCGGAGCTATTCACATACCTCAGCGCTTGAAATCGCAAATCCGCGGTGGGCACGCGTGGTGATTAAGCCCAACTCTCTCTCTGAGAGAAGGCCTGTGCCCTACAGTGGGACGTACATAGGCTACTTATTTATTATATAAACGAAATACGTCAGAAATGTCGACTTAGTAAATGGCTTAGTCATGAGAAGAAGCATCAAGTCATTTACCTATCGACTGAAACTAGAGCACTGGGGAAACTAAATGCGTGTTTTGGCTAAAATAAATAAACGCACTACATTGTAAAGCAAGTTGGCCAATTTAAAGTCGCGAGTACGGTGGATGTCTGCGAAGATAGAAGATTTCCGATACAGGGTTATTTCTAAAAAAGATGCGCAATTCCTGAAATACCACAATTATTTACAACTTTTGTTGTGTGAGTATTTTTTCAGATACATATTTTTCGAAAAATCAAAAGAGTTTATATTTAAATCTATCGCAGCCGTCAGTAAATCATTTCCCTACATAGAAGAATGTCCATCCTATGCATCAACCGCGAAAATTCATAATTGATTGAACAAAAAATCAAAAGTCGTAAAACAAAAGTTGTTGTGAATGACGAACTCTAACTGACATGTTTCAGAGATTGCTAATTTTGCAAATAGCCATGTATAGAGTAAACTGCTTTATTCAAAATATAAGTGTCAAGGACTTTGACAGGGGACACAAATAGAAGCCACCCTCAGCGGCGCGCGAGTTTGAAGAGCTATTTATACAACCCGCGCACACGCAGCTTCGCCGGCACGCGTCAACAGAACACCAATATCTTTTCAACTTTTGTCTAAGTAGGATCTCTTCCTTTATTGAACACAACAATTTTGGACGGAGCACCTAAGTAATTAGCTGTATTTATTATTGTTTCAACACAAGTGACAAATGACAGTTTACAGTTTCGGAAGTTCCGTGCAAAGGAAAGTTTACAGTTCCGGAAGTGTGTCAGTAGAATGAAACTTTTCAGCCGCAGTTCGCTGAACCTTAATTGAAACGCCCGCGAATATCTAAAAATATTATACAGTGACTAACGCTGACCTGTAAATTGTGAAGTGTTTGCTACGTCCTGCCTGCTTTTGTATCCCAGTTTACCACTGAATAGAGGCGAAGGGAAACGTATGCCTCGTTTTCATTCAAGTCTGCTGGTTTCGTCCGTCGTATTTATTGGTAAGTACGTGTGTAAATTTTATGTTAAAACTGACATGTACTTATTCCTGATTTCGGCAAGAACGAAATCAAAGTTATCCGGTTTCTATGTGTCTAAACAAAGCAAAAGGATTAAAAATCGTCATGTGCAAGTTTTTCATCTATTAATTTATTTTCACATCAATTTACTACAATTTCATAAACGACACATTTTAATAGGATAATGAGATTTTTATAAGATTAAATAAACGCGTAGGCCTTCAAAATAGTAGTTTATGCAACTGTCATATAATGAAGGGTATTAAAACACGAGTGTGAGTTTATGAAACGAGCGCAGCGAGTTTCATAATAGTAACGAGTGTTTTAATACCCGTGTTATATGCAGTTGCATACACTACTTTATCTTCACTAATGCAATTAAAAATTAAATTCACGCGTACGTGTATAATCACAGTGATTTTGCCGCCATTAAAATTTAATCAATGAGAGAGCAGCTGCGCGCTTCAATAAAACGCGACCAACCTGATTGGCCCTGCAATCA
This sequence comes from Yponomeuta evonymella, assembly GCA_963969515.1. Lineage (NCBI taxonomy): Eukaryota > Metazoa > Arthropoda > Insecta > Lepidoptera > Yponomeutidae > Yponomeuta > Yponomeuta evonymella. Next base: position 12,029,472 of record OZ018346.1, read on the forward strand.
AGTTGGTCGCGTTTTATTGATGTTATAATGAGATTTTACGATATCGATGTGAATATTATACCATCATGTGAAATTGCTTAAATTGAGTGTTTTGTTGTCTGCGCTATAACAGTAGTAATTATAAGTCAAGTATTGAAAACATAAGTAGAATGTTACAACATTAGTGTAGATAAAAGAGATTTTTGAGGATCGTGGCAAGAGGTGAGCAAGCCTCGGTGTTTTTGCTTTAACTTTTCCTAAAGGTTCATAAGCGGCCTATATGCGTCCCACTGTAGGGCACAGGCCTTCTCTTAGAGAGAGAGAGTATGGGCTTAATCACCACGCATGCCCACCGCGGATTGGCGATTTCAACCGCTGAAGTATGTGAATACTTCAGACACCCAAGTTCCCTCACGATGTTCTCCTTCACGGTTAGTGAGTGGGATTGCTACTATAACTTCACAAATGTACATAACTTAGAAAACAAAGTCATAGGTACATGCCCGCAATGAGAATCGAACCTGGGTCTCCCGCTTCCGCGTCCAATGTTCTACCCACTAGGCTACCATCGCTTCTCCTAAAGGTTAGAATAAAATAAAATAAACATTATTATATGTATACAGCGTGCCATTTTTATTTGCTCTGGATTTGATCCAATCGCAATTCCTACTGGATTTTTGTAAGGGTGACTGGGGTGACCGAACTGTAATTGTAATTTTATGAAACTGTAAATAAATTCCACGAACCTGTACCTCCAGCCGGCTGTAGCGATGACCCGAGGCCCGACTATAGTCCGCGTGGCGCCGAGCGGCGGCGGCAAGGGCGTCAAGTGCTGCTGCTGCCGCTGCTGCGAGTGCTTCCACTTCGGGTACCTCACTACGCAGCACGGGCTCATCAAGCTGGCCGAATCGGTTCGTATCACAGAAAAATGTCTAATTTTCGTAACGGTCTTCGCAAACTTGTGCTATTAATTTAGGCCGTCAGCGCAAAAGTGGCCTAACCCACTATTTTTCATATTCGTACTTATCTACTGCAAATTATTTAAAACGTAATAAATTTTGATGCAAAACCGGCCTATCCCTAGTTTCACCCATGGATAACAGATGGCTAAATAAATAAATAAATAAATAAATAGCGTTGTAGACATTATTTTTGCGCGTTTTGTTTTTGCCAACGAAGCAGACTATGTGTTCAATTTAAATTTATGAAAATGTATAGCTCATTATCTCCATACTATGTTAAGCTTAGGAACACAGACTATTAATTTTCCTTAATCGGCGGTGTTCAAAAATTTCGGCAACATGGCCACGACTGATCTTTATGGTGCCGACCTTCCGATAGCTACCATGGAGGTCAGTAGACTAGGGTAGCGGGAAATACATCTCTATTTAGTATCACAGAGGAAAAAAGTGCTATTAATTTTCCTTAATCTATGGTGTTCAAAAATGTCGGCAACATTTTTTTTTAAAGTTATGTGAGTTAAAGTTAAGCTAGTCTCAACTAGGCCAGTGTTTCCCAAACATTGTTCTGCCATGGCCCGGTAGGTGGCACGTTACGAGCTGGTGGTACGACGAGGAAGGCGGGTAATTTTCACAATGCCCCTTCGTGACCCACTTAATACTTTTAAATCCAACCTGGTTCTATTAGGTACAATAATACACATTTATTATTAGTAAAAATTTTATTAATAGTAAATATTTTATTAATACTACATTTTTTGGTATGCTGCTGTGATATGAGCTGCTGTTTATTTTTTACCAAAGAATCTAAGTTCGCGGAAAATGATGAAAATTTTATTAAAACAAGGCGGAAACATTGCGATTGAATGTTGCGACCCGGTATTTTATTTTGATGGCCCGGTGAAACGCTGGACTAGACTAAGAAAAGTCTTTACAAAATAACCTTAAAACATTGAGTTCAAGTACCTACTTTACCTTTTTTTTAAAGGGTAAAGGAAAGTCCGTTCGTCCAACCGTCCGTCTTCGTATGTCTCTCACCAGGCTGGATCTCATGAACCGTGATAGTTAGACAGTTGACATTTTCACAGATGATGTATTTCTGTTGCCGCTATAACAAAAAATACTAAAAACAGAATAAAATTAATATTTAAAGGGGCTCCCATTCAACAAACGTTTGTTGCTCGATATTTATAACAGCAACAGGGAGACGCTTGAAATATTTAAATGTTGTACAGAATATTCAAATGGTACGGAACTCTTCATGCACGAGTCCGACTCGCACTTGGCCGGTTTTTAGGGTTCCGTACCCAAAGGGTGCCAAACGGGACCCTATTACTAAGACTTTACTGTCCGTTTGTTTGTCTGTCTGTCCGTCTGTCTGTCTGTCTGTCTGTCACCAGGCTGTATCTCATGAACCGTGATAGCTAGGCAGTTGAAATTTTCAAAGATGATGTCTTTCTGTTGCCACTAGAACAAAAAATACTAAAAACAGAATAAAATAAATATTTAAGGGGGGTTCCCATACAACAAACGTTGTCTAAAGACAGCGCTCGCCATCTTGCGGCCATTTATGTAACTTTCACAGCACCGATGTCATGTCGGTTGGTTTCTATAGATGGCGCTGTTCTCAAATTCGATCTTTGTCTAAAGATAATGGTACGGAACCCTTCGTGCGCGAGTCCGACTCGCACTTGACTGGTTTTTTTTTTCACTTAACCTGAGAAAATAACAGCAGCTATTATTTTCACTGAAAACCGCAGTGCCAGTCACTGACTGAAAACTTTTATACTTCCAATCCACTGACTTCCATGGTCCTTACCTACTACCATGGAGGTCAATGATTATTGTCTATGATCTTATATTCTGTCCCTTTTGCTCATTTTTCTTCGCTTTTAAAAAAATCTGATATGATGACGTCATTTCCGAAAAACTTTTAAATGACAATGAATCCTTAGGGTAGCTATAATTAAGAATTGAATTGAATTGAAAAAATATATATTAAAGTTAGGAATACCATGGAATTTATTTTCACTTTTCTATTTTGAGCTAGAGAATTGAGAAAAGTGGTCGAAACCAAAGAACCGGTCTTCAGGTTTTGCGTTATTTTAACAATACGTTGTAAAGAATGTAGGAAAGAACGTTATGTATTGAAGCTCTCTCACTTGCGATGTAATGTCCGATCCCTTCTAAGTTTCTAACCTGCATTCCAGATGCTCGGCGGGCTCTGCCAGAGCTTGCTGGTAAAGTACGGTATGTCCGAAGCCCGAACCTTAGGCTCTGCATTCCACGGATTCCTGACCACAGCCTCTGCGTGCCTCCTGACTACAGCCCTGCTCATCACCTGCTACGTTCTGTCTAGCAACACACAGAGTCTCATACGACAATCTATTTTCGTAAGTACCGTGGCACCCTAATTAAATGAAACGTGATATTGGTAAATCATTATCTTTTTTCTCTACCTTTTCAACATCATATGGATTTCCTGGCCTAGCTAGTCCCTTCCCTAAGATGTCCATTCAATCAATGGAAAACTTGCGTCCAACTTAGATTGGAGTGACTTTGTTTTTATACCATAGAAAACATAGCAACATTTAGAAAAAAATTCAAAATAAAACCATAACATTTTTTTTACTGGTCTCATAAAATGCAAAAAATCAAGTTATTCTAATAAAAAAATCTTTTTAGATTCAGTTTTTACATTGTATTCTAAACGCTTACTTAGGTAGAATGGTGTAGACGCATAAGAACATTATTTTACGAGATAACTCACATGTTCATAAAAGCTTCATACAATAGAAGGCGTTATGTTCAAGTTGTGACGTCATAGTTTGAACCCGCTTTGTATGGCGGGTTTTTGTACCACGTGACTAGAATGACTTTTCGCCAGCTTATATTACGAAAAGTATTAGTCGTAGAGAAAAAAATAACCACGATTATTATTATTTTATCTTTTAACATGGCCTCGCCAATGAGATTAAAATATTTTTTTGTGAAAGTTCTCCATTAAAATCTAACCGGCCAGCCACCGCAAGGAGCTATCGTTACAGTAAATTCATGGATTTATGTCTGCGGCCGTTCTTGGTTAGCCTCTGCCAGCAATTTGCCTCAGATCGTCGGTCCAGCGAGCTGGTAAGCGTAATTTGTCTGTTCGTGGTCTCCACACGAGAAACTTTGTACCGACTATCGGTTCTCCAGTGGATGGGACCAGACCACTGCCACTTTAACGAGGTGTGACTTAGGAGAGGCTTAGACAGTATTTAATTTGTGAAATTCTCAATTCAGAAACTAGCGGTAGCCGTTTCCTGAAAATATTTTTACTAACTCTATCGGATAGCGCAAATACAAAAAAAAATCATCGGGATTTTGTTACAACTTTTAAAATATGGAACTGTCGATACAGTCTATCGTAACCACATCGACAGTAAGTGAGTATTTGTGTGAGTCGGACTCCCGCTAAGAGGACAGAAGGGAAACACATTTTCTCTGAATAGGTACCTACTCAAACCTGACTCAAACCTATAGTGCTACATAACACTCGAAGTGTTCTGTTATATTGTAGCAATTTTCTTCTTTTCAGGAAGTCCTGTTCAACAGCGTGGCTTGCTTCCTGTACCTGTCGGCGTCATCGTACATGGCCGTGGCGGTCACCCTGTTCCTGTACCCGCAGTACGCGATCGTCAGCATGTACTCGGCCTACCCGGCGATGACCGCCGTCTATGTAAGTCGCACAGATAACGATTCTTTTGTTTTATTTTTAAAGTTTTTGTAAGTTTTTATATGTCTTCTGTAAAAACTTACGTATAAAAGTAATGTCATTCCAATCTACGTTAGGCGCAAGTTCCCCATTCGATGTACATTGCAAAGTCAATCAACCCGCAGATTAATGGGCAGGAAGTCTCGGCTACGCAATGTGCGTCGAATTGTCATAGTAAACTATGAATTTTGGGGGCACGGTAGTGCCCCCGTCAAGACGACCCAAGCGAATCGCAAGAGTACCACTACACTTTCTCGAAGCGCTTCGTCGTTTTTTTGAACCCTCATAACTTGGGTTAATAGTAAACTAATTGCAAATATAAAGTTTTAATTGCATAGCTCTCATACTTTAGATTTTATTTTAGGGTACTTCCTGAAGTCCTAGAAAGCTGAAATTTGGTATGTAAGTTAGTATTAGTACACAAACAAAAAAAATCTAAGACTATATGAGACTTTCGCAAATTTTGATGCTAGAGGTCTAAAAATTGATGTAGGCTCCGTGTTATAAATAATAATAAAATACAAATTTCAGCAGTTTTAGTAAATCACCCCCACCCTTTAAATAAGGCAAAAGAAAAATAAACAACATATTGTCATAAACAACTTACAAAAGGAGTAAAATCCCAAAACATTTTCATGTAAAATGTTGCCAAGATGAGACCATATACCTACCTCGCACTGTCAAAAAGTTAACAGATCTCATATAGAGCAAAGTTCCTAACCCTAGACTCCTTAACTCTACAAGCCCTAACTTTAAAAACTCTACACCTTAGTCAAAATATGTGGCTTAGCCGTTTCGCTACCGTCACATGGGTGTATGTTTCTGTTATACAATAGTTCATGTAGTAGCAAAATGACCAAGCCACATATTTTGACTAAGGTTTGTAAGGTTTGTAGAGTTAAGCTTCTAGAGTTAGAAGCTTAGCTCTATATGAGATCTGATAACTTTTTGACAATGCGAGGTAGGTATATGGTCTCGTCTTGGCCACATTTTACATGAAAAGGTTTTTAGGTAGGATTGTAGATTTATAAAAGGCCCTCAAGGTGTACTCTAAATACAGGTAAAATTATTTTTCGGAAAAGTACTTTCGGAGATTACACAAACTTTTCCTCTTCATAACGTTATATTGATATAGATTATGCCTTGAAAAGCATGTAGAAAACATGGCGTCAAATGAGACAATAAATTGTTACCACGATTAATGCAGATCACTATCGTTTCAGTACATTGGAGTGGTGTTGGGGATCGTCCACGGAGTCGACGCTTACTTAGCATACAAATATTTTAAAGGATATCGATAAATACCTGAGTAGGTATATATAGGTACTATAAGTAGTTTTAAGTATTTCGAAACCTGTATAAGGATAAAGTACCTATAAGCAAACTTTAATCAGTATTAAAAAATGTTTCATCAAAACCGACATTTATATCCGTAAAAAGGGGGCTATAAATTATTACTAATATAATGAATGAAAAAAAAAATTAATAACCATTTATTCACAAGAAAAAAGAATAACACATAAAACATATATACATGGGAGAAATATAGACTACATTAGTCCCACTGCAAGGCACAAGCCTTCTCCCAGAGAGAGAGTATGGGCTTGATCACCACGCGTGGCCACCCCCGATTGGCAATTTCAAGCGCTGAGGTGTGTGAACACCGCAGACACTCAGGGTTTCCTTCACCGTTAGCGAGTGGTATTGGTACTATAACTTCGCAAATGTACGTAAGTTACAAAACAAAGTCATTGCTTATATATACGAACAACTTTGACTATGAGGGAAACCGCTCTGAATTTGCGAAGATAATGTCAGCTGTTCCTAAAGTTACCACGGCCGCAGCATAATGTTTTTTTTTCATTCTCATTCTTTTTTCAGTTAATTTTGTCATTTCAGTAATTTCCTGCAGTAAATGTTCAACAAGTAGAAGCCCACATTTTACGGAAGTGGGGATTTGGTTACACCCTGTATATTTATTTTAAATTATCCGGCAGAAACTAATATGTCGATAGACGGACACGCGAGTGATCATATGGGTTTCATTTGTAAACCTTAAAATGCATTTAATTAGTTGAAGCCAATGTATATTCTATTATTAAAGTGCTTACTCTTTTTAACCGAGTTTTAATTGGGTAGGTACACTACAAGCAGAATATCCTGTTAAACAAGTTATGAGGAGTTTCTCTGACGTTTTTTGTTTAGAACGGGTTTCGGTATACGCGTCGCAGCAGCGCCGTGCCTGGTACAATGCTCTCCAAGTACATAATTTCTTACAAACATCTCACGTCTACAAACACCTGAAATAATCTCTGCGCATTACTTTACCTAATAACACACCAAACCTACCTATACCATTGCATTTTAAGTAGAATTCCATTTCAGTATTATTCCCTCCAATGAACTTAGCCCTACAGGGTGACTTTGAATTCGTTCACCGTAATTTAAGGGGACATTCTAATCGTGATTTAGAATATGGTGCTTGTTTTGAAAAAAAAAATATTCGTCGAAATTTTTAATAAGTTAATAAATTACTGCACTAATGGATAAACAAACAATTATCAGGACGAAAAGTAAAAATAAAAAAATGCGTCTTCAGCGTCTTATGGTCGGCGCCGGCCAACTCTTTTGTTTTTAATTGTTTATGCATTAACATATTAGAAAACGTATACCTACCATTACTGATAAATAATACTGTTATTCACAATGAAAAGGAGATTCTCTCTAAATACGGTGAACGAATTCAAAGTCACTCTGTAGATTCTGCTAATACTTATAACAGTGCAACAAACCATTTTCAAGCCAATGCTGTTTCCATTTAATTTCAGGCGCACTATCTATTTATTTATTTTCACATTTGGAGATCTTACAGCTTACAGTAGTAAAATACAGTACCTAAGTAAAATAATTACACAAAAAAGCCATCGGTTAGTCTCGCAGTTAGTACCTACTAAATGAAATGAAATCTAATGAAACATCTGTCAGAAAAGTTGAAGAAAAATATTTCCCTCTTCATGTGTGTTAGGTAGGTTATTAGTGGGGTACCTACCCAAAGTAATGAGTTTTAAGGAGACCCAGTAACGTTTTTATTAAAAAAATATACCTAGTTTAAGAAAATTAAGAAACACGCATCTGTTGGTAACGCACAAAGTACTGTTTACACTCCGATACAGTCCCTGCGGTTCAAGAACCGAGACGATATCAGCAGAAACAAGCGCTCTCCGAATGATGTCACTGATAGAATGGTGCCGGGAGATTCTACCCGCGCTCCGAACGCAATGGAGCCCATGCCGGCACTGCGAATCCACTTCCGCACCACAATTACAGCGGTATGGTTGACAAATCCTGCAACCCAACCCAATCGAAGCGCCACAGCCACCCGTAAGGAATTATTATCTAATAGGGTCCCCAATTGCGGCGAAGGTAACGCATGGAGCCACAGCCCAGTGCGGCTGAGAAACCGCTCTCAAACGCGCCAGCTCAGCACCCGAACTTTGCTCCAACAACTCACCTAAAGTAACCTGACACATCTCTTCGTCCCAAGTGCGCTGCCGATCAGGCTCCTCCGGCACATCACTGTCGGGGCACTGAGACTGCCATAACCTCAAAGCCTCCTCTGCGAAAGGGATGCGAAACCAGTCACGATTGATTTGTAAACGTGACCGGTGACCAGATCCAACACCCCCCGCGAGGAGGCCAAAAAAGCCGGCAGCTCCGTATCCCGCAGACACCCGCAGACGCCGAATACCCAACCCGCCATGTCTTACGGGCAGCGCGGCCTGAGGCCACTGGGAGGCAGGCATTTCGATATTTAACACACTCTCCAGCAAGTCTTTGAGCGTGTCATCGTATCGCTGCGACTCTTCTCTTTTTTTAATAGTTAAACAAGGTAAAGATCAAGTTTAACTATCAAAATTTAACATAAGTAGGTTATTGAAAGTTTCATGTCCGAACTACTAAGTACAAAATTTCAGTTGTAAGTTTACAGAAAGTGGTTAAAATTTGGCTTGCAAGATTCTAGTTGAGTAAATATACTTTGAAGTTAAATAAAAGCATGTAATAAATGACTATTCGGACAGGTACCTAAAACCTGCTGTAAAGTCACCCGTAACGTATCTGAATAGAGTGCACGCATGTAAAGGTTGATGTGCTGTTGACTGGTAGGTGCCGATGCAGAAGTAAGGGTGCGATCCCCGCATGACAGAGTTAAGGGGATCCAGTGAGCTAACTAGCGCCACCAACGAAAAAAAATCATATCTTCTTTTAAAGAACTCTGATTCTGATTACTGTAAAATCAACAAACTCCATCTAGGTATCATCATCATCATCAGCCATTTGACGCCCACTGCAGGACACAGGCCTCACTTATGGAGCGTTTGACTTTTCCGGTAAAATGTTCTCCGAAGCATTTTGTGCAATTATACTGAGTTCCGGTGGTGTTAATTAAAAAATACCAGGGTCGAAATTACTCATTTTGTGCAACAAACAACTAAACTCGCAAAGAAAATTTCTAAAAAATGGCGCCAACCGTAGAATATAAGCAGAGTTTTTTTTTCTTCACCCATTCTGGTAGGCAAAGGGATCTATACCAAGTCTTCAGTATAAGTTTTTTATTGATATGAAATGAAAATGAAATTTAATGAGATGAAACCCAACCAAACTCATTCAATCAAATCATTAAATCTGATATTGAAACCAATTAGTAGCTTCTTTTTAGAAATATACGTATTTACATGAATCATAAAACTGGAACTTATTTAAGTTGGCTCGGAATCGCTGCAATCAGATGATCAGGGATGCAAAACGCCGCCACATTCACTCTTCCTTAAAAAATTGTCCCCCAAGGACATTTGGAGATTCCTTCGTACCCTGGGTTTTGGAAGGAGCCAAGAAGAACTTAATCGTGCCCTTGACCTATGTGGCCTCAATAGCCACTTCTCCTCACCACCGCACTCTATCGACCGGGTACTGAATGAAAAGACTATTCGCTCCATTTCATCTATGCCTCTTGCTGCTAATCCTCGTTTCTCTTTTTCATCGGTCTCTGATTCCGAAATAAAAAAGATAATTCTTTCGATACCCAGTAAGGCCGTTGGTCATGATGGCATCGGCCGGAATCTACTCCTCCCCATATTAAACCATGTCTTTCCCTGTATCACTCATATCCTTAATTATTCCTTATCCAGCAGCTCCTCCCTACCATCTGGAAAAAAAGCGTACATGGTGCCTATCCCCAAAACGGCTGACCCTACCGAATTTAAACACTATCCCATTTCTGTTTAAAGTGTTAGAGCGGATTGTAAATCGCCAGTTTTCTCACTATCTTCATCTGAATAATCTACTCAATTCTTTTCAGTCTGGCTTCCGCCCTGCGCACAGCACCTGTACTGCTCTTATCAAAATAACTGACGATTTCCGCCAGGCTAGTGACGACCGTCAGATGTCGTTGCTTACACTACTAGATTTTAGTAATGCGTTTAACTGCGTGGATCACGAAATCCTCCTAGCCAGTTCACGATCTTTAAATGTTTCGGGGTCAGTGGCCGAGTGGTTTCTTTCGTACCTTTCAGGACGCCAGCAACGCATTCGTCTGGATAATTCTTTCTCGGATTGGTGCGGCGTTACTGCTGGTGTTCCTCAAGGCGGCGTGCTCTCTCCACTCCTATTTTCAATATTTATCAACTCTCTTGTTTCTGTCATTAGCTTCAGCACCTATCATCTGTATGCAGACGATCTCCAGCTTTACACGCCCTTTAAGTTGGAGGATGTAGATAATGCGATTGCACGCATGTCTGCTGACCTGGAATCGATTCACCAGTGGACGATTAAACATGGTCTCCTTGTCAACCCATCGAAAACACAGGTCATGTTTGTTGGTAGCAGGGCACTCATTGCGCGACTCGACCTGAACTCTCTTCCCCCCGTGCTATTCAACAGTGTTCCTCTTCCCTATTGCAAGGAAGTTAGAAACCTCGTCCTCTTCATCCGGTCCGATTTATCTTGGGACCGGCATGTGGCTGAGATAAGTAGGAGGATATTTTCCTCTATGCACTCCCTTAGGCGTTTACAGAACTTTCTCCCTTTTTCAGCCAAGGTTATGCTGGTTAATTCTCTCTTACTTCCCATCATTGACTATGCAGATGTATGCTATCCTGACATGAGTCAAGAGCTACTCAACAAGCTTGACAGACTCCTTAATTTATGCATCCGATACATTTTCGGATTGCGTAAGTATGACCACATTTCCCAATTTCGTGCCCAGCTTAAATGGCTTAACATCCGATTCCGCAGGAATGCTCATATTCTCTCCACTTTATATGGCATATTACACAATCAGTGCTCCCCTTCTTATCTCAAGGATCGTTTTGAATTTCTCCAAACTGATGGGCGCCCTCTGCGCTCGTCCCGGACCCTTCTTCTCCGCACCCCCGAGTACAATGCGGCTAGATATTCAAACTCGTTCACCGTGACTGCGGTTCGCCTGTGGAACAGCCTACCTCTGCATATTCGACAGGCGGAATCATTAAAGGTTTTTAAAACCAAAGTATATAATCACTTTATTATTTATTTTTAATGATATTGTTTGTAAATGTAAATGTAAATAGTTATTGGTATAAATAAAAAAAAAATAAAAAAATAAAATAGAACAGACTAGGTAAATATAAAAATAAAAATTTGTATCACTTTATTTATCTTCAAAATCATAATATCGTATCTTAAATACCCTTCCCGCATAATATATGACGATGGACTATTCATTATTATTTTTAGTAAGTTTATTGTACGTCTGTTAGGCATATATATATATATATATGTATGTATTTGTTTATTTATTGACCTTGTATATAATCATGACCCCTCCCCCGCCCCCCTAGTTTTATTTTTTATTTTTCTTGTATTTAAGTAATTTATGTACTTATAGTATGTATCGTGCATTGCCCAAGCTACACTATCCACACACCCAAGGTTGACTGGAAGAAAATGCTATTTAGCATTAAGTACGCCTTTGTAAGAAAATTGTTTTCTATGCAATAAAGAATTTAATAATAATAATAATAAAAACTTCTATGAATTTTTTTTAGTAAAAACTTCATGGTTGGTTTTTCTTTTTAATAGACATTATTTTGACAGTTGGGAAAGAGAACGCACGAGTTCGGGAAAGGTAAAAAAAAGCACGAGTATGTAATAGCCCACATCCCGAACGCTATACGTCCCTGCAATACGCCACTTTTTGAGCAACTGTATCTGTATTAAAAAAAAAATTTCAATCCAATTGCTCGTAAAGCGTTCTTTTTTGTGTAAACACATTGTGCGGAAAGGGACCCTTTAGAGCACGCGTTAAATAAAACACTACTGACTAAGCCAAACTATAAAATTAGCGGACAAGACCTGCACATTTAATTTACACAATTGCTCAAATATTACTTTTAATTTTACTAAGTAATAAGATGTAGCTAACATCAAATAAATGGGTTATTTGTATTTATATATTTATTTTATTTCCTCGCAAAATACATTGAAAAATGTATGACACCTGAGCGTAAAAGGTTATTACGAATAAGTGCCACAGAGTGAAAACACGAGCGTAGCGAGAATCTACTTTCCGCACGTGTATCATAAATAAATAACTATTTCACTTCTCATGCTCTGAAAGTGCTTATTTGTGCAGGATATAGGCTACACAAAATCGAATTTTGTGCACAAGTGCAGTAACGTATTCACTCATAAATTAATGTATCTGTATTAAGGCAAAGAAAATGAGCAATACAGCCAAACACAATAAGAAGTTCATAGATTTTGTTATTTTATAATATTTACTTAAATTTATTTGCCTTATGTGTTTTTAAGACATAAAAAATATTAAAATTTAAATTCAAGTATTGTAAGTTATTTAAATAATCTAAGAAAATTATTATTACAAAATTAATTTAATAGTAGGCTGTATAGGTCTGCAGCCCAAGCCTAATATCAATGTCGTAAGATTCTCAGAAAACAGCTCTTGTTTTTTTCTTCAATTTGCTAAATTATACCTACTACTGTTTTATCTAGTCCTAGCTTTTTTGCCTTAGGTTCACGCCCATGGGTCCTAAAAATCACTATTAACATGATTGATATATTGTACTTTTGCAAATTTGATCTGTAAAAAAAGATATGATTTTTTCCCTTGGTGGGTAGCGCCACTCCACAGATATCTCAATGCTCTAAATGTTACTCCCTGGAGCCCCTTAAGACCAAAGAGTATATAATCACTATGCTTAAGACGGCGATGTTCGGTCGCGCGGAAATTTATGGTTTTGATTAAGAAGTGAGACTTAAAGCTGAAACAAACAGTTCTTGTTTAGTTTCGTGAAATGCTTATTTGAAGAAAAAAAAATGGAGATTGTAATATGAGTACATAGTACATGATAAATTGAAATAAAAGGCCTCTTGGAATGAATTTATATTGAAAAAATGAAGTAGGTACTTACCGAAAAGGATTTTCGTTTCTATCAAGTTCTTATGTAATCGACTGTAAATTTGTGTCATACAGTCGTCAGCAGGTCAACCTTCACATTTTTGTTGCAAAGTCGTTCATAACGAGAGTTCACGTAAGTAACGGTTGATGTGCGGTCGACTTTATTAAAACCGGTGTTATTTACAAAAACAAAATTTCTTTAAAGCACTCCTCTATTGCACTTTAGGTAAATAGTGTGTGGTGATTGTCTGTAAGTCACCAGACTGACTGTAGCCATTGAATTCAATGCTGTAACCTTACAATTGTAAACATTGTATTAAAGTAATAAGATGTACCCGCGTCTTAAGGCGCTGATAACATTTATTGAGGTTTATTGAGGTTAATTGAGTCAGTAAATCGTAGTGAAAAAAATACATGTTATTCTTGAGAATATTTCTGAGAATACTGTTGTCTCCAAAACACATTATAATCGAAATCCTTCGATAAACAATACTAAAGTTACAAAGCAATCATATCTACGCTATTTATTGAAATATATCCATAATATTAAGGGAAACAACTCATCATAATATACGTAAGAACTTCGTTGTTTTATATTTTCAATTAATCTACTAGTTTTTTCTCGCTGCTATCCAGTTTTGGCCAATGTTTCAGTTAATTTCAGTGGCGCGCCTTATCGTTCTTCTCTTTCATTCGTACCACACCGACAGGGATGTATGCGGCTGTACTTACTCACTTTTTAGTACAGTGTCAAGACGCAGATGCAAATTCAAAGCAATGGTGCCTTGTGTGTATGTGATGTCATTTTCTTCGTTGTCAATCGGACAACTGGCAAAACAATGGCGGCAGGTTTACACAGTTTGGTCCACGTCATGAAATGGAATTTCAAGAGCAAGCTGAGGTAATTAAAGCATCGATGAGTGCAATCGACACCAGTGTGCCATGCCAATTACTAATCTAAGAGCGTGATAATCGCAGTTTCTAAGTATAATACTGATATTCTTAATGTATTCTTAATTAATAAACTGAGTACAAGTCACCAATCTGACATAATTTGCTTATACTTTTTAATCTCAATCATGCTACTTATTATAACAATACAATACTTATTTTTTCACAAATCACATCTCATCCCACATGTTTGTGTCAGTGACACTTGAATGAAGAACTTTTTTCAAATAGGGACTTCAGGTATTTCCAATAAACTACGGTTTTATATTTCACACGTGAGATCTACATCACATCTGCGTTTTACCACACGTTTGTGCATCTTACTTGTATTTACGATACTTGTGATATTCCTTCTTGTACGAAAACTAAACGCGCACCAAATTTCGTTCTAAGTACTTCTTTTGACACACGGAAATAATGACCCAAGGTAAGGTCCATTCAAAGTTGCCCAACCGAGTGTTGTTTGATAGTGACGCGGAATCGAACCTGCTTGCGACATAAGAGGCGAGAAGCTTGAGAAAGTGGGGCGGGCGACTTGAGTCAATATTGGGGCTCAATATTTGTTACACTATGCCGAGCTAGCAGGTACTTAGGCAAAAAACGGAGCTAGGAAATGCGAAATGAATTTGTTAAAACACGTTCCTCATCATCCCGATTGGGGTACGGTATTATAATGTTTTAACTGTCACGTCATATAGCCAGAGATACTTAAGTTGTAAACACCTGTCAAACAACTCGATCATTGACCTTGAATATTAGACCACGAATAGAATATAAAAAAAATCAGAAGATACTAAAAGGTTTAAAAAATAAAGAATATTATAAAGGAGGATATATGGTGACACTTCTAGGAACTCATTAGCTTATCATGTAATTATCATTGTTCATACAGATTAGAATGTAGGTATAGAGTGGGATTAATTTTATAGAGTTCATTTTGTTGATTGTGCGCGAGAGTTCCACTCTGCGAAGCGTGTTCTCATACTCAACTGCAAGGAAACTTAAATATTTATGTATATCTTAAAAAGTAATATAGTAGATGGCATTGTAATAATATCAGTTCAGTCTGTTGACTGTTGTTACAATGCTGTGAAAAAATAATAAACGTCTGCACCTCAGAACACAAAAAGAAGGAGAAGTGCCATATGGGCGTGGCACTGTCGCTCAACGTTAGCCCGGTTGGGCTAACCTCGGCGAAACTTTTAAATATGGCCGTCAATCGCCTCGCGCCCGCTATCGCCGTAACATATGTGAAAAATGCCTGATTACCTACAGAAATCGCAGTGATACATGCTATTCAAATAACAGTGCAGTGTGTTTTCACCGGTAAGCCTATTTTACTCACTATATCCATCTTTAAACTACGAAAAATCATAATTATAATAATTTTCCTGTGCAATATGCATTCCAGTACTAAGAACATAAATGAGACGTATTTATATCGTCGGGTTTACTCCACTGCTGTTTTTATGTAGAATTTTCGTGGAGGTTTTCTAACATGGAAAAGCAAGCCCGCAATGGACCGTCTCGCGAAACTGACTATTGTTCTATGCGATGAATTGCGATGTTTCGTGGTACGGCCGCATGTATTTGCCGTGAACTGTCAAAGTCACAGTAGGTGTCAGTGGGAGTCATAGTGATGGGGTAGTTGCTTTCTTTCCAGACTGATGAAGTATCGATACTTCGTCGCATTTACACTCGTTCGTCCAGACTTCCAAAATTACTAGAACCAATTATATTGTACGACTAGGTAGCTATTGTCCGCGACAGTTGCTAAGGAAGCTTCTTCTTTAGTGGCAGATTTTGACGTAATATAAACAGGCTTAGTTTTCACCACGTATTTCAAAAAGTTTTTAATAAAGATTTAATTTCAGGTTTCCCAAAGACCCTAATAGGAAGGATAAATGGATTGAAACTACAGGGAGATTGCTTAACTGGCTTCCTCTCAAATCAAATACCTGTTGCTCCATCCATTTTACGGAGAAATGTTTCCAGATGCTAAAGAGTGGAAAAAATATTAACGTGGGCAGATCCTGCTTTGAAAATACCAGTAATAAGGAGTTCCATAAATGTTGAGGTACCAATATACCTAAAATCACGGCATAATTATATTTTACATGGTGTGGAATATTCGATTGTTACTTTATTCTGATTCTCTATTTCAGGTGACAATGGACGCAACGACGCCTAACTCTGCAAAAGAAAGTGTTTCTAAAGAAACAAGTCAGGTGATGTGGTTATGGTACTAAATAATATTCTTATACTCTTTTATGAGCCTAAAATTCGATAAATTTAAAATAAAGTAAATGAAGTGTTTTCAATAATTTAATAATTTATTTACTATTTTAGATCCGTATTAGAAAGTTTCGGATATTGTTACTGTTGAAACATGCGTTCCTGAAGAAATAACAGGTGACCAGGTAATGTTTTTAATAATTTCATAATTTATTTACTATTTTAGATCCCCTTGGAAGTAACGGATATTTTTTTGTCGAAAAATGCTGCGAATGTCAAAGACCCCTGTAAATAATTGTCAGACATAGAGGAATGTCCATTCGATTGAACACATAATTTATCGGTCATATAGCGCCGCCACAGACTAGAAAATCGAAAAATCATATGAACAAAGTTGAAAATATAACATCCAGTTTTCAAAAGTCGTAAAACAAAGTTGTTGTAAATGACTTACTTTAATTGACGTGTTTCACGAATTGTGTTAACTTAAAAATGGCCCTGTATAAATAAAAAAATATTATATTTTTTACAAATGCATACTTTTTGTATTTTAGATACAGCAACGAGTTGCCGAAGGCCCACAAACTGGTAGATTTATGTCGATTGAAGAAAAACCTCGAAATAAGAAATCACGCAAAACATTGAACAATGTCAACAAGTGACAAGTTCTAAATAAATATTTACCTTTTAAGGGAACAGTAAAATATTCATTGCAGGATCTCAGTCGGATGATGATGTTATCTTTTTAATGTAAATGTGTTTCGAAAGTTTCTGTTTCACAAGTTTCTTTTGGCCAGTTTCTGAATTGAGAATTTCGCTAAGTAAATGGTTAACTGTAGTACTGTCTCTTCGAATTTTTCACAAAAGAGCGTGACAGAACGTTACTTATGTTTTTACTTAGTGAAATTCTCAATTCGGAAACCGGCCCTTTGAGTTCTTACTAGCTAATGTATTTTTCACAAGTTAATAAAAATATTATTTATGTGATATTATTGAGAATGTTTTTATGTACCCATCACAGTTGTCACCCACCAAGGCAATGAAAATTTTAATCCAAACTCAGAAACACTGCTCATTAATTCACGAGTTAAAATAAGTAGTTCTAGATTTTTTAAGGTGTGCGCTATACAAAAACGCGCATAAGGTGAAGGCAAGGCGCAGGCATCTTGCCGCTTAAAACAAAAATGACGCAGGCGATATGTTTTGAATTATATTCAAGCGGCGCGGCACAGCCAACGTCGTTTCGTCGCCTTGCATACCTATATTTTGTAGGTAACTCAGCGAATGTTCTCTAAACTTTGTTATTTAGAATAATAAATTGTATGATTAGAATTTACGATGAAACGGAATTCACGAATTATACGATAGGTAGGTATGAACAAAACTGACATATTTAGGAATTAACACATTGGTAGGCAAAGCCTGTAAAAATAAAAGCTTAGGCAGCCTTTTGCAAAGGATTACTACAACGAAATAACGTAGTTACAGACTACGCGACGTAGAGAAATAATTAGTTACTATTTAGGTATAGATGGCAAGAAAAAAATCGACATAATGTACAAAAAGTTTTTGTACGATGTAAGATTTTTTTTAAGTATAATCGATAATGTACTTTTTCGTCCCCATCACTAATGTTGTGCTGCTCTTCTCATTGGCTGTTTCATTTGTGTAAACAGCGAATAGTGAGCCGGTTGTTTATGTTGTAATCAAATAGAGATTATGAGGACAATGTAGCTGTGTGAGTAAGTGGCGACATCGGTTTTCTAGCAAACGGGCCATTATAACACTTCTCCTTATTTTTGTGTTCTGAGGTCTGCACCAAGGTTAGTAACTTAATTATCCTGAAAGACGTCAAGCAAAGGACCAGACGAAACGTAGTATGATGATCGATCAGATAACCTTATACCTACAAAGGTATAAAAAGTAGAGCAGGAAAAAGACGGTTACAACAAAGGCAATAATGAGTATGAGCAAAGATATCGTTCGAAAACAGTGTTTTTGTAGTGAAGGGACACTATGCAAGTCGCAATAAAAAATCCGATGAGAATATCGGTTTAGCCGGGGAGATAATAAAGCAGACATTCGTCCCAGAGGGGGCGGTTCGTGGGCGGTTCACTGATCACTCGTATTGTATTGACGCGTAAATCGCATGACGTGACGCATCATATTCCGGACAATAAGTACACGAACTTTATTGATAAAACTGAATGTTTTGGTTGTTATTCCTAGAATACACAATTTTTTTACAGCACATAAAAATGATGAGTAGCCCAGTACGGGAACATTTTTCACTTTACCTAAATCGTATAGAGGTTTTATTCATTTGATTTACGTTAACTGAAAAAGCAAAAGGTAAAATATGAATAAAGAACTCCTATCTAAAGGAGATGCCTATTATATAGGAGTTCGGTAGACTGAATAGGTATACTGTTCAGGCAAGGAAGGCGTTCTTGTGTTCAGGTAATATTAACTGTACCTGGTTGCATCTTCATTTTTTCTTGTATGGTGTACTGCCACTATACTTGTTAAACTTAGGCGGATCCAGGGCCGCGTTTCGTGGAGCTGCAGGTCGTGGGTTCGTTGTGGCGCAGCACGATGTGCGTTACGCGGCCGAGTTTTCCTACTGGTTAGTCTGTGGGTTAATCGACTTTGCGATGTGCAATTGTGCATCGACTTGTCACTGAGGGCCGTGAATTATAGTTCTATGAAATGAGGCCCAGCTTGTCACAAAACATTGGTCTTCGTAAACTGCAATCAGTTGTGTTCACAGTGAGACACTCTAACGGTTGTGATAACGTTTCCTTATTCACTTTCCTTATTTTACTATAAGGTTATTTTTATCACCAACAAATGAAAATAAATAAGATGGAAATGAAGTAAGAAGGAAATAGAATTTTTTTTCTTTCAGTCGTGCGACATATTTTGTTAGAAAATTATTCAATTGTGATTAAGTATATCTTGTTTTGGGATCACGAAGAGAGAAAGATTTTTTATTTAATAACCTACTTAATTAATTATTAAAAGGGCAACGACGTAAATAGATAGATAAATATGCGCCGTAATAGTAAAAAAATACGAAAGTAATTTTTACCATTATACAATTAACTTGCGATTTATTCGCGATTTCATAAAAGCGGTTGCACTGACCGATCGTGGTCTTTTTTGTCTTCAACTAACGTAAAAGCCATCGAAAAATTGCTCGAGGTTATTTACGGCAAGACAATTTGTCAAGCGATGTTCAAATGGCTGGCTTAAAGTATTGTTTATTCGAGACCAACATCTAACCTACGCAGCATTGAGCTAAAAAGTGAGCGTTCAAGTTGATTGTGAAGCAGTTAAGGTGTAGTTTGGCTGTGACCTGTGTGGAATGGTGACTTGGTGAGTTGTCTGCAGTGAGAGGCGCGCGGTTGAGCGCTCCGCGTGCGTCCACCGACCACGCTGCACGATCAGCCTTCCAGTTCCCACATCCGTTATCACAGTTATGCGCAACAAGCGAATAAAATAAGTGTCTAATATTCACATAACGTTAGTTCAGTGTTCAAACGTGCGTTTGTTTATAGAGCATTGTTTAGTCGGGTAAGTGTTGTGTTGATAGACTTATCAGAGTTTCAATAAAAGTTTTTTTTGTGAGTAACTAAGTACTACTACTAGTAACTACAAGAAAACGATAAATGCACCTACATGTAAAACTTTACCTGCATGTAAATTAAAATTTATCGTTTTCTTGTTTTATAGCTTATTTACTTGTAGTGGTAGAACATTCCTACCTATTACATAATAAATATATGCATAGAAAACACGTCAATAAGTGATGACTTTTTCTCTACAGTTTTATTTTTACCCGAATGCGGCAAAGCCCAAAAGGAGGGTTATGTATTTGGCTCGTAGCATGTATGAGTTAAGTATGTCCGATTATAAGTTCCCTCAGAACTCCTTAACCAATGGACAGTATTTAACAATTATTATCTCAATCGATTCGTCGTGTTTGCGCGAGTGTCATAGGCTATATGAATTCATCATAAAGCCAACAAAAAATACAAAAAATCACTAAAAAGACAAAAATAAAAAACTGAAATAAGAAATAAACAACAACCCGACTGCCGCGGGACCCAAATTCAATCATGTAACTCATTGCGAGGAGTCTTAGATGTTGGTCCCGCCTGCTTAGTAGTTAATGCTCAGCAGTCGGGTTGTTGGTTATTTTATATTTCAGTTTTTTTCTAGCCTGGTAGGTAGTTTCTAAAAAGGAAACGGTCAAGTGCAAAACGGATGCGCCCACCGAGGATTTACATTTTTGTTGCAAAGTCGTCTTCAACGTCACTGATGCAGAGTGCACGCATGTAAAGGTTGATGTTTTGTCGACTGTACCACTACATAATATTTTCTTAAATTTAGTTCGGGATCCTTAGTGGGAGTGCAGTTTTTATTAATTGTTACTATTCTATACCGACTGCACATCGTGCCACTTGTATGTAGGTATTACCGTTTTTACGATAGAGCGTTGCATTCTCTGTATCCTTAGAATAGAGCAAAAACAAAAATGACGTAAATCACGTTCCTTGTACACCTTTTATTGGACACTTAAGTTTTTGTTGTTTTTATGTTTACATTATTTTTCGGGCAACTATACGGTATTATAGTATAAACATATTCTGTGAAAAATCGAATAAACGAGACATTTAATTTTGTCACGTACCCGAGGTCAAAGGCATGCGTTTTTACTTTGATCGCGTCTTCGTGCACAATCTTGACCTACATTCATAGACGATCCTTCGCCACGCTGTTTCCTCACGCGAATCCAGTCAACTTCAAGCCTGTGGGATTTATGGCGGTGAGTTAAGACTGTTTGTGCGTAGATTCAATCTAGTTTACCGTTAACGTCCACCAAAGTCATACGCGTTTACCGTACGTATTTACAGTTAGGGGTTTCACAGTTTTTCAGGTTTATGCTAACCACACACAACACAATGTAACAGAATATAGTGTATTTACATCTAAATTGTACCTACAAGAGCTTACACGTGACTTATCAATAACTTAATAATAAGTATGGACTGATTATTTAATTTTTTCTCCACTGTTGAATTTCAACTATTCAATGCTGCACAAAAATCACAACGAACTCTATCGTATTTTTGAAACTGATCGTTTCACATAATTTCAATGCCGTAAGATTCAGTGGAAAGTAACGAATCAAGCGTAAACATTTTCAGTAACGCTATCAACAACGTCAAGTCTTGTAACAACATTATGGTCTTGCCACGGTCTGTCTATGGCGGCCGGCCGCGGACTCATTGTTCTGTTCATTTCATACTGTTTGACTTCTATTAGGATAATTTGAACATAGTTTTGCCAGTGGTGAAAGCGAAGGAGATGTTCCCTCATGACCCAGACGCCAAACGGCTTGACCGATTTTTACAAATGAGGTGTCAAGTGGGAGGTATTGACGATAGGAACGGAAAAAACAAAATAGCGAACGCCAGCTGTCATATTCGTAAAAGTCACTAAAAATAATACAAATGAAAAAAAAAACCGGCCAAGTGCATGTCGGGCCACGCGCAATGTAGGGTTCCGTAGAAAGAAGGTTTTTTTCTGCTTGATAGAACTAACAACGTCATCGAAGTCATTTTGAATGGATTTTGTACGAAATTTCCCTAAAAGTGTAGTTGCTAAAGAAGAGTTTGCTTTCCTTATACGCAACCAATTATTATTGTTAACTACGAATGATTGAAACAATAATAATTCAGAGTAAAATTTATTAAGTACGTTATAAGGTTAGAAAGTAAAACCTTTTACTTTTGGTAGCTAAAACGTTCGTGTAACTAAATTAAATAACTAAAACTTTTTTGTACTTCAAAAAACCAAATCAAAATAAGAAAGCTTCTAATAAACCTAAAACCGGTTAGTATCGAATGGTCGCGAACTAAAGTAATATAAACGTACATTATGGATTGTGGTTGTGCCAACCATTCGTAGTTGCGTACCAATAACAGAAACTCTTTCTTCACAACTGGTTGCGAAACTTAGTTGCCACGGCGGCAAAATTAGTCTTTGTTGGCAACTAGTTGCCTATTAAGTAAAAAAATTCTTCCATCGCAACCAGTTGCCAACAAACAATGAAAAATCCCCCATCGCAACTGGTTGCGAAACTCAGTTGTGATGGCGACCGAATGGGCACGGACAGACAGACGGACAGACAAACGGACATGGCGAAACGGACAAGGGTTCCTTGTCGGACTACGGAACCCCAAAAACAATACCTATATTGTTAAAACAACAGACTTATCTAGGCTTTATGTAAGATTTCTTAAGTCAGTTTTATGTTTTTATATTAAGTTATTATTTTATCGGGTCGTTATTCACCATCCAGTTAATTAAGATCGAATTTGTTTAAGGCTTTTCTTACGTGGAGCATGGTGCCTCGCTCGCACAACTTAACATTTTTTAATATTAAGGCTGTTCTTACGCGGAGCACGCTGTCTAGCTCGCACAATTTAACATTTTTAAATATTGTAATAATATGAGTAAACTTTTCCTAAATGTGGTCTGAGGGTTGGATGCATAAATAAATTAGGGACATTTTAAATATAATATTGTTTTCATTTACCCATGCCGGGACTTGAACCCGCGACCTAACGACGCTAACCATGCAAGGAATTTTGAAATTTTTTGCCTCTAAATAGGTTTTTAAAATTGTCCTCAGCACGGATTAGTGCAAAAAAGGATATAATTCCTTTAAGTAGTTTTAAATAAAAAGAAATAATTTCCAAAATTATTAGTTTTGGAATCTGGGGCACGTTAGTGGCCCCGCCAAGACGAGCCAAGCGAAGCGCAAGGGCACTACTACCTTTTCTCGAAGCGCTTCGTCGTTTTTTGAACCCTCATAACTTGGGTTCGGATTACACCAAAATTCTTGGGATGTGTTGTCAATAGTAGACTCATTAAACCATTAAAGTTTCAATTGCATAACTCTTGTACTTTAGATTTATTAATATCCAAAAAAACCCCGATTTCGTCACTGACTCGCTGATGATCATCAAAATTCTTAGGGTACTTCCTAAAGTCCTAGAAAGCTGAAATTTGTTATGTAAGCTAGTACATAAAGAACAAAAAATCTAATAATTGCAACTTTTACCCAACCAGCGGATGGAAGTTTGTATGAGACTTCCGCAAATTTTGTTGCTAGATGTCTGAAAATTGATATAGGGACTCCCGTGTTATAAATAAGAATAAAAAATATATTTCAGGAAATTTAGTAAATTACCGCCACCCTTTATTTTAGGTGATGGAAAGAAAGTAAAAATGAACAACCAAAAAAATATTGCCCTAAGCAACTTACAAAAAGAAATCAAATCCCACCAAACCATCCATGGGCGTAAGGTGAAAAGTTTATTCATATATTTTATATATTAAATTTATTACTCTTCATCACTTTTCTGTTATACAATATTTCTTGAAGTGACGAAACGGCCAAGCCACATATTTTGACTAATGTGTAGAGTTTGTATTGGCTCTACATGAGATCTGTTAACTTTTTGATAGTGCGAGGTTTCTTCTTGGCATCATTTTACATGAAAATATTTTTGGTGGTATCAAATTTTCTCAATCAAAAACTTAGTACAGGATAAGAATCATATGCCTTGAATGTTTGCGATTTTATTATCTATCATCTATCGTACTCTGCTAAAAAGATATGAACGTTCGAAGGAAGATTCTAGACAAAGTATTAAGGCTGTTCTTACGTGAGCATGCTGTCTCTCACGCAGAATTTAATAATTTTAGTTATTTATCATACATAGAAGTACATAGAATGATCTATGTACTTTTGATAAAGGGTACCTACATATTACAATATCTAAAATAATAATATCTACACTTAAAACCCTCATGTTCAATACCCCTAAAATTACATCAAAATTGCGAAAGTTCTAAATATAGAATGATTATTTGGGGTACGTATCATAGTACCGAAATTAAAACGCCGGATGTTACAAAACCTACGAATGGAAGGCCAAATGTCAAGATAACGAATTCTCATTTTAACGAATGTTCGTAATCCCGAAAGTACGATAAACCATAAAGGCACACAGCGGGACCTGTAGGTTAGGTAAGGTTAGACTTGTGATCTCACTGCGTGCTGGTTACCATTAAAATTCTTCTGAAAAATAAATTTTTTTGCTTATAGGTTACTGTAAGAAGCAGAAGAATATTTGTTTGGCTTGGAAATTAACCTACACTAATAATTTCGGTTAGTTTTCGGTCTTACATGTTCAACGTAACACGCTCCTACGCGCTCCGCTACGCTACGCGCTTCGTCGCACCTATATTTTTGTTGTTGCAAATTGAAATTATTAAAACTTCGTCATTTTGTACTTTCGGCTTTTGAACAATCGGCATTTTAATTTTTCTTATTTCGTTATTTCGTACTTTCTTTATTTTGATCATAGATATTTTGAAGCATTAGGTAATCTGAGTGTTAGGAAGTGCAAAATTATAAGTTTTATACGTCGGTGTTACAGCATTAGGTGATTTGAAGTACCTATTAGGCGTTGTAATTTTAGGGGTTTTGAGCATTAGGGTTTTAAGTGTAGATATTATTATTTTAGATATTGTAATATGTAGGTACCCTTTATCAAAAGTACATAGATAATTCTATGTACTTCTATGTATGATAAATAACTAAAATTATTAAATTCTGCGTGAGAGACAGCATGCTCACGTAAGAACAGCCTTAATACTTTGTCTAGAATCTTCCTTCGAACGTTCATATCTTTTTAGCAGAGTACGATTATCCATTATCACCAAACGGACAAAAAAAGCGGATTACAGACAAAACAGTACCCATGAACGAACATCGCCATTGTGGCGTGCTCTGGGGGAAGCCTATGTCCAGCAGTGGACGAACATTGGCTGATGGATGACTGACTGACTGACGATTATCGTACCAGTCTGTTAAGAAGCGAACCGTCTGAGTGAGACGAATCATGAATAGCAGTTTTAAATACATGCGTTTTCATCAATACTGGTTACCATGTATTATTGAAACTTTAACATTGAACTGGAAAACAAAGAGCACCTGCTCAACGAGACGGGATAAGGAGTTTTCGATAGGAAATCATAAAATACTATCGGTTTGGGTTCTATTCAAATGCTTTTTGAAAGTAAAATTATTTCTAAGCGTCGGCAATAAAGATTGTATTACATTGTAAGGCCGCGATAGCCATGCCAAAATGGACGTGATGGTATGCTAAACTACGTGTCATTATCAACTACATGACTATATGAGACAGCTAGTGTTTGGTACAAATATAAAAAAATATTAATATTGTTAGAGTTTCTAGTCTAACTGTAGCTGTTTAGCCACGTTTAGTGTGTAGGAATAAATAACTGGAATTTCTGCATCGGCGAATCAAGTTTTGAGTTAACCTTTTAATTTTCCACCTTTTCATTGAATGCTTTACAGTAGTCCACAGGATGTGTTGCCTGATAGAGTCTGGTTATTTAGTTGCTGGTTTAAAAAAAAACCGGCCAAGTGCGAGTCGGACTCGCGCACGAAGGGTTCCGTACCATTATCTATACAAAATTAGACACAAAGATCGAGAAAAAACGGCAAAAAATCACGTTTGTGGTATGGGAGCCCCCTTAAATACCTATTTAATTTTAATACAGCGAGCAGACAGACAGACAGACGTATTGTTGGATTGTATTTGTCTGTCTCGATGGTTTGTTCCGTGAGTCACTAGACCAGGCCCTGGCAGAAAACCAGTGCTGTGGGTAAACCTGCATCAAATACTGAGCCTGATGCCGTTTTACCGCCGCATGAACCTAAGGGGCACAGGGTGCCCCTTTATTGTTGTTTTTATTTTTTGTTTAGTGTTTTGCCTTGTTTCCTATGCCTTGTATAATGTCTGTGTGGCGATAAATAAATGTATTTTTTCTTCTTATTCTTCTTCTTCTTCGTGTTGTTGCTGTAACTTCCCAAATGTACGAACTTATAAAACAAAGTTATTGGTACATGCGGGGATTCTAACCCACGACCTCCCGAATGAGAAGCCGGCGTTCTACCGCTCCGCTACCACCACTTATATTATGAGTAGTCAACCTTTTAAGAGAAGATTTAAGTAAAAAAAAATGCGAAGTTAGGTGTGAAAGAAATTACTTAGGAAGTTCTGGAATTCATTTCTATCAAAAAAATATTACTGAATCCAGCTCTGGGTAATATATGAATTGAATATTGAAAAACTAACGGTCTTATTTAAAGAACACGATTCCTCTGAAACAGTCCTCAGAGGCAGTATAAATAATCTGTGATTACGTTTTTTCCTTTACCACAGACTATCCTCCGGTCGGAAGGCTGATTGATGACTCAAAATAAGCTCACAAGATTTCACCTGTCGTAAAGATTGTAACTCTATTGGATGACGACAATTATCGTTTTCTGAAGTTTAATATGTTGGTCCCCAGATCGGAGTAACGCAGATAGAAATGGACCAAAGTGAAACCAAAAGCACAACATGGAATGATGGAGGTAAATATTCTTACTATTATGCCAAAGTTTGGATATTGTTCGTCAATCACGGTGGAAAGGATCTGAATGAAATATTCTTTGGTACTCACAATTATTTTATGAGTCACACGCGATCACTTTACATTACAGCAACGACATTATCACTGTCATGATAATGATTGTCATAGTAATGATCGTTGATTTAATGTACCCTAGATTCTATTAATCTTACAACGGAGTACATAGACAGACAATTGGACCCGTCCGTCTATGTATCAACATACCGATCTACCACGAGGAAGCGTTACACACGCGTACCTACTGACTTGTTACACTATGAAATATATTAAATATAATATTATGAAAAGTTTATAAAATATTTAAGCACCCATAGTCTTCATAATTGATTACTCACGAAATAATTTGAATAACAAGCAGCTTGATATTACATACTGTAATTAAATAAAAACACATACTTACTATTCTATACGTAAGTAATTAGGTAGTGATATACCTAGAAACACCCACTTTGGCAACTGATCATCCCATATAATTTTCACTAGGGTAATATTAATGAAATTTATATTATAATAATTTATTTCAAGAAAATACAATTTTATTTTATTAGCGCACACGAAGAACTCGATGTTTCGTTACTCACCGCGTATAATTCCACAGAGTGGACGCCAGTGGCGAGCGAGTCCGGCATCTCGGTGGCGGCGATCGCGGAGGCGGCGCCTACCCTGACGGTGGCCACCATCGTGGGCGTGACGCTCGTGGTGCTGCTGGCCATCGCCGCCGTGTTCCTCCTAGGCGTCCTCATGGACTGGCGGCAACAGTGAGTTTCTGATCATCACCGTTATCTTTGTCAACTTATTCGAGCTCGTTTAGATATAAATACAATACGCTAGTTATAGGTGCATTTGACGGGTCTAACCGCCCGGTCTAATCGTGATTAATTATTAGGTAAAAATTTATTATTTCGGCGAGTGAGCACCGCAATTCATTTAAAAGTAAGTACCTACTAGTGGTCAAAACATTTTTTTGCTCTTCGAGAGGCGATGTCAAGTGATAAAACAGCCTGACGGCCTGTTAAAAATTAAAAAACCGGCCAAGCGCGTGTACGGCCACGCGCAATGTAGGGTTCCGTAGAAAGAGGTTCAATCTTTCTACGGATCGAAGTCATTTTCAATGGATTTTGTATGAAATTTTACTTTTATAAGTTGGTGCCTATTACTCGTTAACTAGTAAAGCATACTTAGCCGTGATACTTTTTCTTTTAAGTTCATTATATGTGTTACTACCCTGATTTTTTTTACGTTTTTACAATCAACCGTTTAGCCAGGAGAGGGGGGACGCCCAACTCGGACAAAAATTTGAGCTTAAAGCTTAATAAAGCAAACGGAACCATAAATAATAAAATGGTCTTCCTACAGCCAATTTTTTTTCAAAATTTTATTCTGTATACACATACCAAATTACAGCTTTCTAGTACCACCGGTCGTTGCGCTAGGCCGCGGACGGACAGACAGATAGACAGACAGACATGACCAAAAGGGTTCCTTGTCGGACTACGGAACCGTAATAAAAAACGCAAGCGAGAACGCTCCATACAAATCAGGCAAACTATGAAGTCACCAGTTGCAATTAGTGTTTATTATTATGTATGAAACTTTCATCATTATTAGAGCTATCTCGTAAAATAAAGAGTTTTTGTGTCTAGCTAGACCCTTATTAGAAAAGGTTCAGAATTTAATGGAAAATCTAAATGTAACACAATCCTGGCTGATCTGTTCCGCTTCATCAACATTCATAAGTCGTTGCGTGCACGCACGCCGGCTCAGGGTACTTTTTACCTTGCATTTTGCTAAAACATCCGCTATTTGGTCGAAGTATGTCCGCCTGGGACGTCCCTTACCGGCCCTTCCACCCACATTCACTCGATATATTTCGATATATTTGAGGGCGTCACACACGGCGAAGATACGATAATATCGCTCGCCATACAATTCAATGGACAGAAAAAAATTCATATAAATCGGTGAAGCCATTTCGGAGGAGTTCGATAACAAACACTGCGACACGGGATTTTTATATATTAAGTTTTCACATTTTTTCCCTTATACCTAGAACTTTGACAGTATTTTTTGTTTTGTTTTATTAACTTTTATTGTAGATTGTATTCTTAAGAATCGTATGAATGCAATGTCATCCCAGTCATGAGTCAACTACTGTATTATCGTTTGTTTTAATAAATAGATATTTGAATCGTGTGATTTTAAAACGACACATGTCCTTTCATTACAACTTTGCAGGAAATAAAAAAAACTGTTTTATTCAAATACTAATATCTACAACAGCAATATTTTAGCATATTATATTGATTTCTGTATGAATAAACTACATATTTTTTTCTAATGTAAATCAATAGGTAGGTGTAAATAATTTAATAAAAAAAAAATGGGCAAGTGTTATTTTAAAAACACATGTGACTTGTGTTGTTTTAAAATCACACGATTCATTTAATTTCATTCAGTTTTTGTGGACGTGAAAATAACAAGGAAACAATAATTATCAAATTGTTTGCCCATGAACTTGGACGCTAAGAGTTACGCGTCAATTGCAAGCAATTTTTTTTTAATATTTTAATAAATTCTTATGGATAAAGTTGTTTGTTTGTTTTAGTTTCCAATATGCGTAGCTCGAGTGTCTTTTAACACCATCGTATAGACTGCCTATACTTTTTTTAATCTTTATTTAATTTATGATAAGATAAGAATGTTCTTTATTGTACACCAGGAAAATCACAAACATAAAATATTTACAAAGATACAGTACAGTGCAAGTTCCCTAACTTGCGTCTAACTTAGATTGGAATGACCATAGAAATCATATAAAAACCTACGAAAATGTTTAAAATAAAACAATAAAAACATTTTTTTCGGGGTTTTCGGGGTTACAAAATATGCGAAAAATAAAGTTACTCTAATAACATAAATCTAATAAAGATTTCGTTTTGTCATTGAATTCTGAACGTTTTCTTATAAGGGTGTACACGCATAAAAACATGACCTCAAATTTTGATAATCGCTAAATACATTATAAGCGTGACGTTAGGGAGTGACGTCAGTCAGTCTAAGATCTATTGGTACGGCGCGTTTTAGTAACACGTGACTATATTGACTTTTCGACTGGTTATATTACAAAAAGTATTAGTCGCAGAGAAAAAAAAACAACGTTTATTTATATCTTTTAGCGTGTCCTCTCCTATTCTATTAAAATATTAGGGGTTAAAGTATGAAATTGCCGATTTGTACTGAAAATCTACATTGTTTATTTTTTAAATTTTTAACAAATTTATTTAATCAAAATAGTTGCCATTATTATCTATACATTGCTGCCATCTAATGGGAAGGTCATTAATGCCTTTGCGATAGAACTCCGACGATCTAGACTGCACAAACTGTGTGAAAGCATTTTGTACTGCCTCCTGGGAAGAAAACTTCTTGTCACGTAGATAAATTGTCCAAATCACGAAAAAAATTGTAGTCCGTTGGAGCAAGGTCTGGTGAATACGGAGGATGACGAATGGTTTCTAACTGCAGTTCCTGAAGGGTCAAAATGGTTTCTCGTGCTGTGTGAGGTCTCGCGTTGTCGTGGAGCAATAATGGTGAAGATCGATTCATGAGTCGGGGCTGTTTTACTCCTAGTTTTGTCAACATGGTTCGGAGTTCGGCACAATAGACATCTGCCGTTATTGCTTGACCAGATCGGAGAAAACTATAGTGAATAACACCATGCTGAGACCACCAAACAGTTACCATTACCTTTTTATTGGTAAGTTTTGCTTTAGGACACTGTTGTGGCATTTGACCTGGGGTCAGCCATTGCATTTTTCTTTTCCGGTTATCATAAAGAATCCACTTTTCATCACATGTTACAATTCGATCCAATATTCCTTCATTTCTGTACCGGTTCAACAAGGCAACACAAGTTTCAACACGCGTTTCTTTCTGCATATCAGTCAAATCATGAGGCACCCATTTTTCGTATTTTTTTATTTTATTGATTTGACGCAAGTGAGTCAATATTGTGGGTAAGGTAACGTTAAACCATGCCGCTAATTGCTGGGTAGTTTGACTAGGGTCGGCTTCCACTATCTCTCTTAATTCATCGTTATTCACCTGTGTGGGCGGTCTTCCTCGTGGCTCGTTCTTTAAGTCGAAATTTCCATCACGAAAGCGTTTAAACCAAAATCGCACGGTGCGGTCATTAGTAGACCCCTCTCCAAACGCAGCATTGATATTGCGGGCTGTTTCTGCCGCGTTAGTTCCGCGTCGGAAATCGTATTCAAAAATCACTCGAATTTTCGCAGTATCCATCTTTCTTGTCTAAATTGAATAACAAAAACAATTGAAAGTCGATATTCAAATGTTTCACATTTTTTAAAAAGAGAACATCATAGAAACCATTTGAAAAAAGTTTCATTCGAAAACCTCAAACCATGAATATTCTTTGTCAATTCAAAGAACCTATTGCAATAAAACGGCAATTTCATACTTTAACCCCTATTATTTTTAGTGCCAGTTCTCCATTAGCGGCCTTATTACTTAATTTAGGGACTTTTGTACACATAGTGACGATTTCAGTCCCACCGTGCCCATTTCAATTATTCCACGACCACCAAAAAACTGTTATGCTCACCACGCTTCTAACCTGTCACGCTTCCAGGAAGCTGCTGGAGAAGAAGATGGGCGAGGTGAAGCGAATCAAAGGGCGGCGTGCACGCGGGCCCGCGGCTGCCGACCTCGAGAGCATCGCGGACCGGATGGAGGAGCCCGAGCTCACCGTGCCGCCGGCGCAGGCGCTTCGGGAGATACCCTGATGGCGGGGCTTGCTATACTCGCGGAACTTCAAAAGCCGGGTACTCATTAGCGAGCAGTAACCGTAACATGCGTGATACATTACGAGGTTCTAGTGTGTACGCTTGTTACGCTTGTGGTTCAGAAATGAGTAAGTTGTAAACGTCGGCTCGCTGCAAACCGCACGCGTAACGCTCGCAGCAGGTTAGCGAACCACGTACATCATACACAATATGTTTTTTGGTTACAGTGCATGCAATGGTTACGGTTACAGCTCGCTAATGAGTACCCGGCCAAAGTGACAACTGGGGAGAAGTATCAACTGATTTGTTTCTGGCAATACATGTCTCTACGTCGCTGATAGACGCAAATTCATAGTAGGAGTACCTAAGAGGCGGAAAAAATCTTATCTTATTTTACAGATAGTTTTTGCAAAAAGTGTCAGACCAATTTCTAAATCATATTTTAGGACCCACGATCGAGAACCTAGGATCACAGACCTGAAACTACAGGGTGACTTTGAATTCGATCATCGTATTTTAAGCGGACATTCTGACCATGATTTAGAAACCTGGTGCTAGTTTTAAAAATAAGGTAAGATAAGATAAGAATATTCAATAATGAAGCATATATTTTTTTCTTTTTTGTTACCAATAATTACTTCACTTAAGGATAAACAAACAATATCAGGACGAAAAGTAATAAAAATAAAACTATGTTTTGAGAGTCTTATGGTCGGTGCCGGTCAACTCAATTGTTTTTTAATTGTTTACGCAAATCGGACATCAGACTTTAACGAGCATTCATATTAGAAAGCATTTTTCAACGTTACTGTAGGTGGGAAGTATCTACCACTACGAATTTGAATTCACAGTTTGGAGCTAAATGTCGCAAATCACGAATATTTACAAGTTGCACCATTACTGATAAATCATACTGTTTTTCACACTTAAAATAAGATTCCCTCAAAATACGGTGAACGAATTCAAAGTCACCCTGTAGATTGCATTTGTGCCAAGAACCGCCGTTTTTGGCATTCATGCATCCTAGTTCTAGGTCAGTAGCGTAGCTAGTAGCGTTTTAGAGGAAATTTGTATTCGTTAAGAAAATAATTAAAATACGTTTCACCATTTCGTATTAGCAATTTCCGACAACTTTTTAGAATTTTTTTCTGCAATAACTGTCAGAGTGATATTTTAATAGGTACCTACTACAAA
Organism: Yponomeuta evonymella; assembly: GCA_963969515.1. NCBI lineage: Eukaryota > Metazoa > Arthropoda > Insecta > Lepidoptera > Yponomeutidae > Yponomeuta > Yponomeuta evonymella. The sequence continues at coordinate 12,062,391 of OZ018346.1, forward strand.
GATTCTCTCCGTTTTACATACAAAAAAAACCGGCTAAGTGCGAATCGGACTCGCGCACGAAGAGTTCCGTAACATTATCTATGCAACATTTGAATATTTCAAGCGTTTACCTGTTAAAAAACGGCAAAAAAAATCACGTTTGCTGTATGGGAGCCCTCCTTAAATATTAATTTTACTGTTTTTGGTATTTGTTTTTATAGCGGCACTAGATAGATAGATAGAGAACACTTTATTGCACAACTAGGTGAAAGAATTACAAATAATTTCTTATGCCCAAGTAAATAGTGAAAATTTCAACTGTCTAACATCACGGTTCATGAGAAACAGCCTGGTGACAGACGGACGGACGGACGGACGGTCAGCGGAGTCTTAGTAATAGGGTCCCTTACCTTTTGGGTACGGAACCCTAACTTGAAAAAAAAGCGAAAAAAGGTTATGGTTCTGAAACAGGGTGCTGGGGGGCGCCAGAAAATTAATTACTTCTACAAACTTCTTTCGAAATCAATTTGGTCGGAGGTAAGTTACTTACATTAAAACAGTAAAAAATACTGGAACAGAAAACCCTGTGCCTTTCAGCACACCAACGAAAAAACAACAATATTCAAAGTCAGTACCCACACAACCAAACCAATTTTTTTTTGGTAGAGAAAAACCTCTTTTCACCTCACTAGCTCGTAAAAGCTCTGTTTATCATTCGAAATCTGCGTGGAAAATCGCACTTTATCCGCTAGCGTGGAAAGTGTTTTTAAAATTCGAATATTTTTATTCAATAAAGGTTTCGTACAATAAATTACATATATATAGAACCTCATTGGTTTCGTAATAGTTTATATTCTCTGCAGCCAGTCCATTGATGATTGAAATGCAAATACTTATTTCATGTCATGCGCCAGCCTCATTTAAAGAATCGCACTGGCCGGCAAGAAAATTTGATTTAAAAAAAAAATCTTTAAAATTTTCTTCTCTTTATTGAATTCACTTTACTTTCATTATTTTGGTTTGTTTTTTGATAAAATCGAAAGAAATCATAAAATATGAGCGAAGCTAGCAGCGACGAAGATATAAATTAACAGTAATTTAATATTTATTAAAACTGTTTTTCTTGCACCTAACATTTTCCTCGCTTTAGTGAGGTGAAAAGTTGTGTGTTGCGCTCGGCAGCAAAGTTATTTAGCGTCTCGTACCTTTGAAACCCTCGCTACGCTCAGGATTCTATATTTGAACCACTCGCTTCGCTCGTGGCTCAATCCTAGAATCCTTCGCTTGCTCAGGTTTCAATACAAGGTACTCGCGCCAAAAATTTACTTTGCAGCCTTGCATAACAAATAACTATTGTTGTGTTCTGTAATGGAAATGTCAGTACGAGATTGTGAAACATTTTTATTTATTTTATCTATAACTAGTAATTTCCTCCAGGATTTTTTAACGCTTTTTTGTTATAGTTTCATTAGCTGTATTTGCCATATTAATTCAGTGTCTTCATATGGTACAGTCCCTCCATAATAATGACATCTTGCTTATTGTATAGGTAATTGAAAATACGTCCTTCCTACGGTCTGGAATCATGATAACTCGAGAACTGTGCTTCGTAAGGAAAAAAGTATAGATACCTTTTTATCGACAAACTTTTTTGGATCCATTTTTCCGCTAGCTGTCACCGTTTCAGAGATATACACAAAAAACGAAAAATTTTGACTTTAGGCCCTTGGATAAAAAGAAACGCACACGCGGGATCAATGAGGACTTGTGATATAGCGTTTGTAATAAATAACGTATTTAAGACTTACATACAAATCTAGCTTGTTAGGAATGAATACTAACTGGAATGTTTAATTTGTCTCGCTGGACTCATACGAGGGCGGCAAAGCCGAGGCGGAGCCGCCCGCGCCCTGGGCGGCTGACACCCACGCTGCGCCACTGTCCTAGGTAGGTTAGGGTCACGGCCATGGGTCCTAAAAGTTACTATTAACTTGATTGAAAGATTTGTCTGACACTTGTTGCAAAAACGATCTGTAAAAAGATATATTTTTTTTTTACTATTTGTGGCACTTTAGGTAGTGTTACTGCGCGGAGCCCCTTAAATTTCGCGATTCGACTCGGTGAGACCCGAGGACACTATTAAATATTATTCGCGTTGTGCCTACCTAAAATTTAACGGCTTTATTTAAAAATACACGATTCCTTTAAACACTCGATAAACGCTGATTAAAATAGTCTGTGGTGGAGAACTTACAAAGAAAAGAGGAGGAAAAAATAGTACAAAAAAAAGAAAAGAGGTAACCACAGATTAAAGAAACTGCCTCTGAGAGGTGCTTTAGAGGGACCGTGTTTTTATAAACAAGGCCGTAAGTATTTTAGTTCCTGGCTCGCGAGCAATGGTCGTGAGCTGTGTTCATTAATAAATGTACGTTTACTTAAGTAAATTTAATAAATAAATGAAGTAATATTATACAAAGTAAGTCCCTTATAAAGTGCCGTAATCACTATAAATATTATGAACTACGTTTTGTGTAACTAGTGACCAAAGGGAGTGACGAAGAGATGTACAAAAATGTGCTTAGGTATAATAATACGTATATGTTTTGTATAGATATGTAAAATTTGTATGTTGTAAGTTGCATGGTGGCAACTGTTTTAATGTATGGCTTAAAATAAATATCTTTCATATTTTAGAATTAAATTAATACATTGTTTTCCAAACAAATCAGTTTTATTCGGCACCTACTAATTTACCTATTCTTAAACGAAGTACACGTCAAGTGTCGTTTATATTTGCAAAGTAATCTCCGAATGTACGACAGTTATTAAACAAATTTTCAGACAGCAGGCAAAGTAATGCAAATGTATCATTTCACAACTCGACATTCCATATAAAAATGTTTTACAAACCTTACATCTTACAAAGAAATTATTTCTTATAATGTCATTTGGCAACAGAACATTAGTTAACTTTTTTTAACTTAAAGCGATAAAGTTCTACAAATATTATCTAAGTTATATGGTACACGTAAGTCAGTAGGGCATGGGAAATGCTGGGGGGCAAAGCCGCATTAAAAAAATATGCTGGCTCGGGAACAGTAGGTAAGGTTGGGTTTGGCTTGTGGTTTCGCTAAGCGGAGCGAGCGAAGCGAGCGGAGCTCCCTATTTGTTACCAACAAGTGCCTCTGATAAAACAAAACTAGTTTCTTTTAAGTTACTTTAAAAAGCGAATTAAATTACCCTAGTATTGCGAAATGCCTTTTAAACTAATAAATTATGCTTTTTCAAAATGACTGCATATCAAATGAATCTTTGTATTTAGATGTCATTGTTAAAACAATAGTGTGTAAAATGAAACATTGACAAATGTTGCTTGTGAAGTGATATTTTGAATTGTAGATAAATTATCATAGACTGTGTGGAATCTCTCGGGTGGGGGCCGGAAGCGCGGCGACGGTGTCTGGAGCCTCTGGTGACCACGGAAGTCCTCCACTGTATGGAGTTGTCTGATTTAGCCTACTCCGAACTGTCAAATACATACCTATTTTGTAATTTTGGAGTCGGCTAAATGCTTCACCCGATAGAGTGGAAAGTTACTTGATACAAAGGCTGGTCGAAGCGTCGGGTGACTCGAGGGCTGGTGCCTATTTCGGGCAGCGGCTGAGCCTCGCTATTCAGCGGGGCAACGCTGCCAGCCTTCTAGGCACCTTACCGCCCGACGACAGCGACTTTGCCCTGATTTTATACTGAAATTCCTAAGTTTATTTACTACTTTGGTTATTTTACTTTGTAACATTGTGTAAATTGTACTAGTTATATTAAACATGTTTCGATTATCACTATTAGGCCGCGTTTCACGATCTTAGTACGCTCGGACGGAGTGATTAATCTTAGTGACTAAAAACTGTAATTCCCGGTGTACCTACATGCAATAAAGAATATTCTATCTATCTATCTATTTGTAGCGAACTCGGATAGTCGTGTACATACATCATACAGTTTATAAGAGTTGTCTACTCGTAGCTAACGGTGTCGCTGTAGCTAACGGTGTCGCTCATCGTGCTAAAAATTACCAAAAGTTTACTGTTACGATGAATAGAAGCGGAAACAAATATGTATATCGTCGAACTTCAGCAATAAAAGTATAAAAAGAAAAGTGAAAGAATAGTTTGGCCACGGCAATGGAAACCATACGCTTCACAATACTTCCACAGCTTCAGAAAAACTCCACAAAAATCAACATTTCACTGCCACTTCACTTTTTCTTTACGAAACGCGGTTTTTATTATTGGCGCCATTTTGTTTTTGCGATTTAGTCTTAGTAGCCGAAAATAATCTGTTTATAATAAATTATAGTGGTATCTATATAGATGAGATGTAAGGAAGAGATTGTATAATATGAAAAAATCTTTTTCAAAAACTATTTAAAAAACTGGAAATCAAACCCAGGGCAGTACAATCAGCAGCTGACCCATCTCTGCAGTATATTCTTTGGAGTGTTTTTAAAGTCATGGTAATTTAGATAGTGCAGGCGCCATAATATTGTCGACTATACCTACTTACTGAATAATAGCGTTTGTTCAGCAAAAACTAAGTATTTCGGTAAAAACTTCATCATCAGCCATTTGACGCCTACTGCAGGACGTAGGCCTCCTTCATGGTTTTCATAACCATGAGGGTTTTTGCCATAATCGCCACGCTTGGCAGGCGGGTTGGCGATCGCAGTATGCGGTTGGAATCTCAGGAAGACGCTGCTGCCCGCCTCCTGGTAATTGATTACCTTAGTCGTCTTGTACGACATCCACGGAAGGAAATAGAGTGACGCTATTCTTAATCCGGCGCCAAATGGTAAAAACTTATCAAGCTTTAATTTTTTTGCAATCGCTCGTAGCATACATAACTGAGCAGAGTGCACGCTGCAGTTTGACATGCTGTCGACCGTACTGGGAAATAGTCCGTGGAAATTATATAACAATGTGGAATGCAGCCGGTGCCCGTTGAGTGGTTTTCCGGACTGCATGGTTAGTGGGGCCGACTGGGCCGCCGTTCATAGTCTACTTACATGCGCACGCGCATTTTCCGACCACGCACGCAGTCAAGCTATCTGTGACTGTGATCGATCGCGGCGATAGGGCAGCGTGGTAGCACAGTCGTTGCCGCTCGCGCAAAGTACAAAGAACGCTTCGAAGAAATCACTGCAAGATAAACGGTTGTTATCATATAATACCAGATATACATACACGACGCTGATAGCTACAATCAATTATCAATTGTGTCACCAATATTCGTTTAGTTTGATTTTAGATCCTCGAAGGAACGAAAACGTGAAGTGCTCTTGCCAAAAATCAGTGAATCTTAGTTAAAATTGTAAAATGTTACGCGTATCAATCACCGTAATTAAATTAGGTTATCGCTAGATAAATAGTTTTTACCTCGTTTGAAATCGTTAAGAAGCTTTCTTAACGCTTCCTACTAACTTCGTCGACGGAAATGGGGAATTCCAAGTCAAAGAAAGTTACGGAGCCGGACAAGTTTTTTGACCGGGAGCGCTGGAAAGAGCAGAAACGGGAGGAGGCGAAGAAGAAGAAACTGAGTTATTCCAACAAGCGGGTGGCTGTACCGGTGACGCCTCTGGCGCAGCCGCCAGGGCCGGGCCCGGCGCCTGTTCCTGCGCCTGCGCGCTCCTTCGACAGAGAGGCCATAGACCGCATGCGGTACCAGCTTCAGAACGACGCTGATGCTTTCCTTCTGAATAACATCCTGCTCTGCGTACAGTTTTTTGAGAATTATGAAAGGTATGTTAACTTAACATTGTCCTTTATCGTGTACATAGGTACAACAGGTTCTAATCTTCTCCGATCCACACAAGATCCGGTATGCAATTCGAGAAAAGACCTTTCTAACCAATTAGGTCTAGTAAGTTCCACACACTTATTATCTGTATGGACTTACTTAGTTTGCGTTATTTGCGATTAGGTATTGGCTTGGGACATCCCCAAAGGTACAAGCCCGATAGGTAGGACAAGCCTTGCATTTAATCTTATTAGGTACTCACTTGATAAATACGTACCTATTCTTACAGTACGTAGACTCTACATCTTTGTATATGTATCTGATAAGTCTTCAAAGTCTATGTCTTGTTTTAAGACATTGGTGAGGCCGCCAATTGTACTGCATTTTTGTAAACATTTCATATTTGTGTTTTTCCTGGTACAATAAAGAATATTCTTATCTCACTACCTGAATGATTGAACTGTAAACTGTTGCTTATATGTATTTAATTATGTATTTACTTTGTACATTATCGTAAAAGTATGTGTACGTTATGTATTTATAAGTAAGTACTTATATTCTTGTAATCTTTCACTATACTTACATGCTTGTTAGGTACTTCACATTTCAGATTCTCTTATTTATGTACATCTATCTACCGACTGTATTCTTCCTGCAATCCACCCCATCCAAAGGTTGTCTGGAAGAGATCGCTCTAAGCGGTAAGACCCACAGAACACAGGAATAAGGTAAAAAGCGCATGTGGGCGGGGCGCGCGTGCCACGAACTTGTACAAATGATCATATTTTACAAAAAAATACCCAGGCGGCCGCGTAGTCTTACCGAGCATGTTACTGAAGAAAAACTGTTAAAAAAAGGGTAAAAATGCCATCGTGCGCAATTATCACCTGCAGAGCTCGAAGCAGAGACGTTAGTCAGACTAATGGAGGAATTTATTTTCATCGGTACGTAAATTAAACCTTTATTTTGAGTGATTTGATCGAAAAAAAATGTCTTTCTTCTTCTTCTAAAATATTGAAAAGAGTATGTTTTCCAGCAATAGTGAAAAATATCGCAAGATGAAGTATACATTGCCGGTGTTGTACGCAAATAATTGCTGCGCCAACGCATTATGTACGCGAAGAGCAATGCAAAGCATGTGTGTCTGTTTCAACGATTGACTTCACAATATTCCGTGGTACTCCCCAAAAAGAGTAGCGAAGGGAATAACTTATCGATAGTGTTGGGTCAGTTTGTCGTGGTGTCGATATTGTTCAACTTTGTTATTACGGAATATTTCATTGCTCTTAGAAACCGGCTAAGTGCGAGTCAATATCGCGCACCGAGAGTTCAGTACAGACTTGTAGGTATGTAAATAGTTCGTCCATTGCAGGAATCTAGTTTCCAAGATATTTTTTTTTGTAACTACTAATTTACGGATTTCGGATTTTTTCCCTTTCATTTTTTATTATAAATACATTTATTTGCAACTACAGTCACACACACAAAGTGAAATAACACAACATGAAATAAACATAACAAAGAAAAAAGAAATAGGCAGACGTTAAAATGTAAATATTTTTGCACATTCTGAGACCTACAATACGCCGAAATTTTGTTTTATGACTTTTGCGGTCTGAGTTTGAGGCGAGATTCCCATTTAACCACTTCTGACACACTTGCCACAAGTATTTACGATAAAATTGCCATAATTGCCGTAAGATAAACCTAATCTGTTAGAATTAAGCGCTAAAGAAGAGTAGAGACACACCAGTACATGCAACAATAAATAATTACACTCAAAATATCAAAATTTTAAAATAACATTCATTCGCAAAAAGCTTTGCCAAACAAAGTTAATAATATCGACATCTTTTAACTTTTTGTCAATCCCTATTGCTTTGCTTAGTACGCTACGTACAGGCGCACACACACATCAAAAGTTGCGTTGGTGTGAACTGCATTGGCCAATTGCAACGCTTGCTTTCGCGGCCTCCGACTCACGCACACATGTATAAGCCTGCGTGCATATTGTTTACATTAGTAGTAGTAAAGAACGGTGGGGGGTGAAGCGACGACAGCGGTTCCCGTACAAAATACGCGCTAGGGCAATTCTAACTTATTTTCTCTGTTCTGTGGTAAGACCGCCAATTGTATAAGAAACCATTTGCACCAGGCCACCCAGAAAGTACTGTGATAAAAGTTTTTACGTCTGGCCAGAGTGGCCAGTTATATTCTATCACGGAAAATAATGATTATTTATATGTAAAATAGGAAATTTAAAAATAGCTAATTGAAATTATCGTGTCTCATTGAAATATTGACCCCGCCTGGAACATTAGCAAAACATAAATTATACATCACATCTAGGTATGTCACAGTACGGAAAATTCTGATATATATTTCCAGTAAAAATGTACACAGCCTTCGCTTAAACTAGGAACAATTTATACTATACATTAAGGGCTTTACTAATAAACTCGACATAAATTTACACCTTGGAATAATATAAAATTTTGTATAGGTATTCCTAGTTTATTCTACGCATAACTTAATACTAGGTTTATAAGTAAGTGGGTAAGAATTGTTCCTAGTTTAATATAGATACCGCAAGAAAAATATTTAACTTTTGTACTCGTAACTTTTTAAAAAATTAGACTAACAATGTTTAACAAAACCTAAAATTAACCTTAACATTAACATTTACTGAGTTTACATTTAAATATGCTAAGTGAATCTGTGTTTCAAAACGAATCAACGCCTATCAAAGTGAAGCGATCTAGAAGCGGGGGAAGATTTTGATCGCAAGCTTTTTCTATTTGACAGGCAATTTCAGTCAGTCAGTCCTTTACGGAACCAAAGAAGCATAAACGCCGAGTGGCGTGTGAACTGTGCTCATAATATTTTTTTTTCTTCTTGTTCTCAAGATTCCTTATCTGTGCATCACAATAGGAATTATTTCTGCATCACCACAAAAATAACCAAGAGCCCTCGACAAAAAATAGGTTTTACTTTGAACACATGATCCAATACTCTACAATAGCTAGATCGGTAGAGAACACTTTATTGTACAACCAGAAGAAAGAATTACGCTCTCACTCAGAAAGTTATGCGAAAATAAAATAAAGTGTTCTTGTAAATATTTTTTATTCAATCTTTTCAAAGTACTCTCACAACCAGCTTCTATACAAAGTTTCATGCGTCTAGTTTTTGAAATACTTTCCAGTCCGCCGCAGACACCTCGTTTACAGCCTGTTCGAACGCTGACAGCGCATCTTTCGGCGACAAAAATTGTATCCCTTTCAGCTGATTTTTTTATTTTTGGAAATAAAAAGAAGTCACACGGTGCTAGGTCAGGGCTGTAAGGAGGGTGACCCAGGAGTTTGACCAGCGTCTGTCCAGGAAGTCCCTCGTTTTGAGCGCGGTGTGCGTAGGCGCGTGTTAGGTCGCTTGTTGCTCACAACAGAGAAAACTTCTGCCAAGCATGTTGTAACAATGGGAACAATCTCATCCAATACTGTTAGCAGCATATCTCGGCTTAGACCATCGCTACCATCTGTTGTCGACTAATATCTGAGCTGAGCATAATCGGCACCGCCATGCTATCGAGTAATTTCCTAATCAATTTATATTAAAATTTGCTAAATATAGCAAATATAAATCTGCCATTTCCTTTTCGTATAGAAATAATTCCTCGATTGCGATCAGTCCTTATTAAGCGGTGCGATATTATAAATTCAGTATTTGTTTTTTTCGTCCGTGATATGACAATGACACTAATCCGTCAGACACATTGGCCGCATTTAGCAGAACTAATCGCTGACTAATAGTCATCGATTACGCGTCCGATTACTATTTTCTATAGATTCTGCTGAACGCGCTTTTGCGCTTGTTTTGTTTTGACATCTATAAATTTCAATAAACCGCGAAAATGACAACAACAAAAGGGACGACCCAGGCGGATATACTTCGACCAAATAGGGGATGTATTCGCAAAGGGCAAGATAAAAAGTACCCGAAACCGGCGTGCGTGCATGCAACGAATAATGAATGTTAGTGAAGCGAAAGAGGTTTATCAGGATCGTGGCTAGTGGCAAAACCTGGTCTCTACGTTTGACAGCAACTTGCAACTAATCGCTGTTTCTCATCGAAAGTCAAATGCAAAGGAAAAAATGGCGTCCGATTGCTGTAAATCGCTGTCAGTCATCGCGTTTTTGTGTGCGTTCAAGTATATATTTGTAATCCATGACTCATCGATGTGTTCTGCTCAATGCAGCCAGTAACAACCAGCCGTTGCCTATCCTGCGTCGACAGAAAACGGCCAAGTGCGCATCGAACTGGCGCCAGTCATTAGAGGTTCCAAACTAGGCTGTACGATGCAAAAGGTGGTGCAGTAGTTTTTATGCTTTTATCTCGTAGATATGGGTGAACCCAAGTAAATATCAAAAATAATAACACGAGATATCTCGGGACAACTTTTGACAGCTAATAAACCTAAAAAAATTTAAACTTTATCTGGTTTCTCCCTCATAACTTCTATACAGTACATCCTAGCCTAGTCATTTTCTAACAAATGTTTAAATTGGTTTTTCCCCACCTTTGTAAATAACTGGAATATAGCGGGTTTTAAACGTCTCTAGCTTGGAAATCGGCACTTGTAGAGAATTTTTTTAAGATGTAAGTTGAAGAGAATAAATTTTTGCTTATACGGAATACCACATTTTTTCGAATTCGATGGAGTACACTCATCGTAATTGTCAATCTCTCAATCGGCCTCGGCGTTTTCTGCAATCGGCGTTTTCTGCAATCGGCGTTTAAATTTACTCATAATTTCCAATGTCGCAATGGTAAGATTTCAATATTAGAGAGTTTTATTAGCATTAGTTTAATTAAATAATTACCTAAAAGTGTGAATTAAGAAGAAGAACATTTTGGGAAAAAGAAGATTTTTTTTCACTTTAAAAAATAGTGTTTGCTTATGTTCTCATTCCTGATTCACGCTTTTAGATGATTATTTTATGATAGCTCTCTAATCATATATTCATACCATTGCGGCGTTGTAAATTATAGGTAAATTCAAACGTTAATTGCAGTAAATTGAGGTATTGCCAATTGCGACGAGCGTATTCGGTTGAATTTGACGTATGAAGTACACAATATAAGCAAAAATTGTTTTTCTAGAACTCAAATTTCACAAGTTGAGAGTGACCGTTTCCAGTCTTTACACGCTTTAAAAAGACTATTTAAAAAATATTCCGGTTATTTACTAAGTTGGGAAAAAACTTCGTTTTTGGCCACAGTTTTCTACTATATTGCTAGACCGAGTTAGTACGTTTTTATACTCATTAAACGCAAAATCTTATGACTTTAATTTGTTGGAAAGTAATTCTTCGCTAGGATACACCGTGTAGAAGTTATGAGGGTGAAACCAAAAAAAGTGTCAAAATATCGAAGTTTAGTAGCTGCCAAAAGTTGTCCCGACATATCTCATGTTACCATTTTTTATATCGTCTGCCGCGACACAGATCTGGGCGAGGGCAGTTCAGGAGTTAATCAGTAGCACCCATATGTATGAGATAAAAGAATAAAAATTACTACACCATATGCAACGTAGAATCATTCTAATGACTGACCTATTGGGTTTGTGAACAGTTTGGTCTTTCATTTAGTTAATTTCAGTTCGGGACTCTTAGGGCGCTTATACACGGACGGCACGTGTGCCAACTGCAGCCGTCGACACTCGTCAACGGCAGGCGTCGACGCGCCGACGGCAGCCGTCGACCAGGGTGACCATCTCAAAAAACGAGAATCTGCCACACATTGTCTAAAAATCTGCCAAAATCTGCCAAACGTAAGGCCAAAATCTGCCAAAAATATGCCTTGTTTGTTATATCGCTTTCAAGGAGAAGGAAAAAATAAAAGAACCAATACACTATGTACATACAAGAAAAATATTTAATACAGGGACACAAAATTTACAATTTAACAATTTTAACACTAAAATTAACAATTAATCTACGTTTGCCTCAAAATTTTCATTTTCATTTTCTATATACATTGATCTTGAAGACATTTTTGATAACATATTTTTTGTGGGTTTAAAAGATATGCAGTCTCCGTGTTCCTTTATTCCCTCTTTTGCCGTATGATAGCCGACACGTGTTTGTTTATAAACCTGTTCCTTCCTTTAGTTTTATTTAAATTCACCTAGGAGAATATTCTTTCGCACGAAGCGTTTGACATTGGCAAACTTAAAATAGCCTTTGAAAAATTTGTTATATTGGGATATTTTGCGGCCCCTTTTGCATCACGCATTTTCCCAACGGCTCCCCAAAATTTCTCCACACTCATATTTGTGCTGGTGCTACTTCCACCCGATTCCAACAAATCGCTTACACTTGTGTCAAACTTAATTTCACTTAACGTCATCAGGCATTTGAATGTTGTTTTCGTCTATAAAGTTGGGAAATTTCTGAGCAACGTTTGAAATTGATGCAAAATCTTTGTAAACAACATTCTGAGGATCAAGGAACTGTAATTCTTTAAAAATATTGTTCAGTGGCAAACGCATTTTTAGTTGATTGCAAAGTTCCATCAGGAATGTTTGCATTTGCCTTGGATTATATATTGCACACAGCACATGTAATATAGTTTATATATCTTGTCCGCCAAACTGTTACACAGGAATTCCGACGAAATATTTTTGTCTTCTAAAAACTGTGTCTGAAAAAAAAGTTTGAGGGCATCCCATTGCTCCAAAATTCGTTTAATGCATGCATGCAAACATAGCCAACGGATTTCATAATGTTTTAGTATCTTATGCTTTTCGGTGCCAACCAAATCTTGGTATTTAGCAAATTCCCTTTGTCTTTTACTGCTATGTGCGAAGTACCCGTACACCTCTTGTACTATTTGGTTAATAGCCCGTGGTATATTGTGCTTACTGGCATGAAATACACACAAAGCAGTGGAATGACATACACACTTAATGAATATGCAGTGGGGATTAACATGCCTTATTTTTGCAATAATACCACCTTGTTCTCCAAACATAACGTTAGTAGTGTCAGCACCAAAGCCAATAGCATCTTTAATACTAAGGTTAGCATTAGTTAAAGCCCCGGAAAGTGCATCAAATAATGACTGTGCATCAGCCCCTTGCAAGTCAACCAAAGTCAAAAATTTTGTTTTTCATCATCATCATCATCATTCAGGCACAAGAAGTCCACTGCTGGACATAGGCCTCCTCCATGGATTTCCAAAAAGACCGGTTGGAAGCGGCCTGCATCCAGCGCCTTCCTGGCACTTGGATGAGGTCATCTGTCCATCTTGTGGCTGGTCTTCCTATGCTGCTGTTTTGTTTTTACTTCGAGATTTTTTTCGGAGTAATATTTCGTTACCACTGCAAGCGTCGATGTAGATGAAACATCTGTGGTCTCATCGATAATAAAGGAAAACATTGGTGTACCTCTTTTAATATTTTCACACGATTTTAAATCAGCAAGCATCTCTGCTTCTAGATGAGGCTTCAACACGTTATACGTTACCGCTGCTGCTTTAGTTCTCTTGCAGGAAAATGATTTGGTGATTTCAGAATCGTGAAAGCTTTTTGAAATTATTTCGCTCAAATGGTCCATTAGACGAAATGGTAAATTGTGTTCCACCAGCATAGCACAAAAATTTATTTCTGCTTTCTTCACTTCCTCTTCTAATGGAGCCTTCTTGAAAAACTGCTGCACCTGAAAAAGATTAATACGATATTTAAAAAAATTACTTCAACTTAAGCTGATAAGTTGTTGACAATATTTAATTTTGTCTTTGCAAAGTACCTAATAATTACTTACCAACGATTGGCCACTATACCCAATCATGTTCTTTTTATGTTTCTGGGATGTTGCGTGTTCTTTTAGAGAAGACAATCTGGTTACTAATTTACAGTTGCAAGCTTTACAGAATACAACGTCATGGTCATCCTTAGCACTTGCAATCCAGGGAGAAAGCAAGGGATCTTGCTCCCACTCCGATCGATAGGAACGCTCGTATTTCCTTTTCATAATGCATGTATTGTTTCATAATCAAAATCTCACTCAACCAAAGAACGTAAGCACGCGCCGAAAGAGAATGGCATAAAAAAGAAATAAATAAACAAGAGTTCTTGTGAAACTCAATGCAATGTATTAGGAATATGTATCCTATTCCAAGTGCATTAAGGTTCATAATCATGTGACGCACCTGAGTAATAAACAGAATATGTCGGGAATCCCCGAACAATCTGAGCTTGAATTGGGATTGCCAGTTCAGAGAAATATTTTTTGCCAAATATACTTTTGTTAAGAATTCAAAATAATTGAATAACGATGTCATAGCGAATAAATTGAACATAAAAACTAATTTTAGGTATAGATTTTCTTAGTATCCTCCAAAACTGCCAAAATCTGCCACTTTTGCAATTCGTCAGCAACATCTGCCACAGCTAAAATTTTGGAGCCAAATCTGCCAAAATGGCAGAAATCTGCCACAAATGGTCACCCTGCCGTCAACGCGCTGGCGCAGATATTCGACGCTGACATGTTGGCGACTGCCTGAGTACACCATAATTTTTAATATGAATATGCAAAATTATGACAGTTTTACTAATTACCTACTACTCTAAGTATAGATAACCAAAACATGCACTATACTATTTTACACGAACTTTGACAATTGCATGCATATGGTCAGTACCATTTTTAAGACAGAAAAAACAAGCAAAACCTTAGGAACATAAAAAATCATTCAATAAGTACCTAACCCAAAAACACCCTTCAGTCGGTATTTAGTAGATTTTTTTTCTATTTTCGTAATGTTCAGTGGCTAAGACAAAACAGCATGGAGGCTTATTCTTATCATCAATTACCTAATTGTGTGTCTGCTTTTAATTAATTTAGGCAAAGCGCCCGCTTTTTGGTTTGGTACTTTTAATCGACAAAAGCGTGGATTTTACAAAGCGTGACGACAAAATATTAAGTGCTGGTCGATTTATCAACTACCGCGTGGCTTTATCTTATAAATAGCCAAAATTATGATTTTATCATTTCATTCGTCAGCGACAGCACACAATACCGTCTTTGACTTTAGACTTCTTCAAAACCTGCATCATTGAACCATTTTTGTTTTTAGGGAAATCCAGCACATTAAGGACAACCCGATAGGTGAGCGCGAGCACGACATCGACGAGGCGATGGTGCGCGACCACAAGCACGTGTTCTTCGCTGACAGACTGCAGGAGTGCGTGCACGAACATGTGCGCTTCTCGCGACGCCGTGGCCAGGTCGACGCCATGGTATCCACGCGCCTCTTTGTAATATACGACAACGTGGAAGCCAGCGAGCCCGGAGACACCTCGGACTACAGCGCAGTCCTCGATGCACCCTTCTACAAGCTTCGAGTTGAAGACTGCAAGGAGCCTGGTACGGGAAGATTGCTTTAATCTACACTTATATCAGATAATATTGTAGTCTAGTTAATGCTACTTGATAACCTTCAACACTGGATAGAGCCTGCATTACGGACTTATAATTATTTATTTTTCAGGGTACATAAAGTTAAAGAAACTAGAAGTTTTAGAGAGTGCATTGAAGAACGAAGAAGAAAATATGCAAAGTACTGCAGTTTACAAAGAAAGCATATCAGAAGATAGTATTTATACTGATTCAAATGATTCGGATGATTCACCCTATGCAAGTAAAGGCGTGGCTTTATTGGAAAAGATAAAGATGAGGCTAAATGAACCTCGTGCGGATGAAAAGCATATCAAACCTAAAAATTTGAAGCTAAATGATAAAATTGTTGACGTCTCAGGGAGAAGACGCAGCGGACCGGTTAAGCAGATTAGTTTACAAGTGGAAAAGAGCAACATTAAAAATTTAAACAATATCCGCTCAGTAAATACGCCTTTACCGGAAAGTAAACAAGACGAGAAGGAAGACAACGAAATAAAATCTCGGAAATCTATTCTCAAAACTACAGAGACTGAAAGATTAAGTGGACCCCTCAGAGAGACGAACAAAACACAGATTAAAGACACAAGTAAAAGTTTCGCTGAAGCAGCCATTGCTGAAGACACTGAAACATCTGGATATCGGTCGACATCAAGCAGTCGTCAAAATGAAAGCGAAGCAGAGTCAGATTATGGCTATTCGACTATTACTGAGTCTGCTACTCCTAAGCCCGTAGAATTGAGTTTGCAATCAAATTTTTCTGTACGGTCTGGAGTTTTAGCTGACGAATGCTGGACCGTTGTACAAGTGCGAACCGTAGATTGGAGCGATGATGACGATGAAGATGTTGCCGAAGGAACATCTGGCGATTCCATACCGAGGAATCTATTCGAAACCTGCCATTATCTAAGTTCAGCCAGTTTTATGACGAATTTTGTAGACAACTTTATGATGAAACTTGGAACGGGTCTCGAACTCGCGCAAGATGCAATAAATAATGCTACGACTCAAGGAGCAAGTATTTACTGTGACTCTTTGAAAAGCGACGTAAAGACAAGCTATGAGATCATACCTGCTGTCATAGCGGCATGGCCTAATGCAGCAAATCAATGGATAATAAGAGAAAGGAGAATTATTCAAAATCCTAGGACCAATTTCAGTTACCAGTGGCCAACGAAATACATGGTCTCTAAGGCCATCGGGTTTGGATGCTTATTAGTTCCAATTGGTTACAGGCCGAAACGGGGGCGAAACCCAGAAGAGAAATTGCAATGGAGGATTATATTCCCCGCAGCAGAACGCTACCTCCAAAGTTGCTTGGCGCATTCACACATTAGATGCTACTTATTTACCTTAGCATTGCATAGAGCCTTTTTGGACAACGCGTCTTCGAAGATCGGTATTGACGCCAGCCATATCAAAAACCATTTGTTTTGGCAATGCGAAGACAATTACGCAAAATGGCCTGAAGACAGACTTGGTGAAACTCTTAGGCTATTTTTAAAGAGTTTTTACGTACACTTCGGGCATTCCAAATTCCCCAACTATTTTATGGACAACTGTAACGACTTTAAGAGTATACCTAAACCAATGCTGCTGAAGCTGCAAAGGAAACTGGCAGATATTCTCGAAGCTCCGGTCATGCACGTCCTCAGCGCTCTTGAAAAACTCAAGTATCAACCAAATAAGGAATATTATCCAGCTTTCAATGCTAAAAAACTGTATCACATCTTGACGACAAAAAATCCACTGCTGGTTTTGAATCCTTATTTGCCCGTAACAAAATCCATCAACGACGAAAGTTCTGATAGTGAAATAGAGCAGGAAAAACAGACCAGCTTTTGGGAAAGAGAGAAAGCTCAAGACAAGCATTACCAGTGGAAGAAAGAAAGACAACGACAAATGCAAGAGAGGAGAAAAGCCTTCCAATTTGCTAAGAAACAAAAGTCATCTGGAAAAACCGAGGTGGAGATAAATAACAATGTAAGTTCGTAAATTCTATACCTATAGGTAATATTATAAAAAACTGTATTTGCACTTTTACAATTTTCCGACATTTCGTTACATTTGCAATTTTCCAACATAGCTACAGCATAGGAACCAGTGCATGAGACCCCCTTGCTAGAAGCGTGACTGTAGATTTAATTTTAATTTCAATAACTAATAATCAATATTTTTGAGTTTATATAAAATAATTGTTTTGTAGATTGAATTTTAATTTCCATAACTAATAATCAATATTTTTGAGTTTACATAAAAATTAAATTAAAAAATTGTCAAAAAAATTTTGGAACGTAATTTAATAATTCTTTTTTGTAATTTTTGCCGAGGGTAGTAAACTAACAGTTAATGCTTTCAAAAAGACGCCTGTCACCTCAGTCTACCGAGACCACTGGACTTGCAAAAGTAGCGAAACGTCGGAAAATTGTAAAATGAAAATAAACGAGTAAATAAAAGTGCAAATTCAGTTTTTATTATGTCTAGTCCTCGTGTTAACCTTAGAAAATACTACAGATAATATTATTAATAATTTAATAGGTATACAGAGTTACCTAAAAATGCGCAATATCTGATACGCGTCAATTAGTGTTCGTCGTTTTCTAATGGGCACTACCCTATAAAAATTAAGTACTGTTTTCATCCAAAATTAAGTTTTTTTTGGAAAATAGCTAATTTTGAGAGTCTGGGCTGAATATTTACATTTCGGCTGCTTGCATTAATTTTTAAACTGAAAAACAATCAGCGTCTACGAAACCGGAAGTACGTCATGCACGGAAATAAGTAAGATCCTACAGCAAAAAATTACAAGCTCTATGGCCGATTGTCAGTTTCTAGTGTCTAGGCTCGTCTAGTCTCAAATTTTGGAGCCTTATTATAGAATACTAGCTGTCCTGGCGAAATTTGTACCGCCACAGAATCCGTTTATACGATTCTTGGACAACGCCATCTATTTTAAACTTAAGGAACGCATTACCAGGATATCAAGTATACATAACATAAGCAGCCTATATAGGTCCCACTGTAGGGCACAGGCCTTCTCTCAGGGAGATAGTATGGGCTTAATCACCACGCGTGCCCACCGCGGATTGGCGATTTCAAGCGCTGAGGTATGTGAATAGCCCAGACACTGAGATTTCCTCGCGATGTTTTCCTTCACCGTTAGCGAGAGGTTTTGCTACTTACTTATTTCAAAAACTTATTTACTTCAAAAATGTACATAAATTAGAAAACAAAGTCATAGGTACATGCCCGCACTGGGTATCGAACCTGGGTCTCTCGCTTTCGAGCCCAATGTTCTACCCACTAGGCTACCACTGCTATCAAGTATGCTATGTCTCAATTCAGGTCTTTGTCTATCTGATCTGTACGCCAAGTTCCATGTAAATCCGTTCAGCCGTTATTGCGTGATTGAGTAACAAACATCCAAACATCTTCACAAACTTTCACATTTATAATATTGGTAGGATTAAAATACACGGTGTGCTTGGTGCATTTCTTGTCAAATTGAATTGCCCGAAAGAAGGGATCATTTGCTGTATTCAGCCAGCCATCTGTGCAAACGTGCTTAGCATATTCCCAGACCTACCAAATATACACAAAAAAGTTCATACAAATCGGTGAAGCCTCTTCGGAGGAGTTCGATAACACGAGATATTTATACAGAGTATGGGCTTAATCACCACGCGCGCCTACCGCGGATTGGCAATTTCAAGCGCTGAGTGAGGCTGTCCTTAAATCCACATAATATGTACATAACAGTCTGTATACTTTCCTCTGCTGCTTATATATAAGTGCAACGCAGCAATATTAACTTTTGAATATTCTGTTACAGATAATATTACCTAAGAAATTGGAAGGGGAAAGACGTCGGCTCGTGTTAGAATTCTTTATACCACACTTTATCGCAATGGCACGATCCAGTGAAAAGTTTGAATCGATCAAACAAGCAGTCATTTACCTAGAGCAAGCTCATCGGCTTTGCATTCTTTTACGGGAGGAGCCATCAGGCGAGACTGCAGCCAATGAATATTTGGACGTGATACGCGACAAGTTGGCCGACTGCCAGCGGAAGCTTGTAAACCAAGGCGGCTTCAAGTTGCCCCCGCGACGCGAAAGCAGTATGAGTCGAATGCAGCAAATGCGAATCCGGAAATATCGGCCCAACTACAAGAACATGATCAGCCAGAACTCTCCTGAAGCAGGCATTCCGGCATTCACCTTTGTTGACGTGAACATTGACTCAGATGCTAGTGAAGTTACGAGAAATAGCGGGCTCAAGTTTAGCAACAGAAGTACAAATGACGATTTTGACGAAAATGAAGAAGAATCCAAACTTTAATAAACTTAATTTGGAATATTATTTTTCTTTAAGGTTATCTATTAATATAAAATTTTATCTTTTCTGTTAAGATGGTAGAGATTATAAAAACAAGTTATGTATGATTATATTTTTTTGTCTACTTAGTACCTACCTACATACGTCGAGGTTTTGATTGTAGGTTTTTATTTATTATTTTACTTTAAGAATCTCTTAATTGAAAACCAAATTGCTTAATTAATGATACTAAATTCTTTAGATATACTTAGACATGTATAATCTATAAAAGTAGATACGATTACGTTAATGTCACTTTCCTTATTTAATTATATTATTATAGATGAAAATAATTTCTGTCCATTGTTTTAGTAACAAAACACAATATCTACTTACCTACCTAGGTACATCGTTTATTGAATGTTGATGAAGCGAAAAAGATCTGTCAGAATCGTGGTCAGTGACAGACCCTTTATGGTATGGTTAGTCGTTTAATAAAATGATTTTTTAAACGACTTCAAAAAAAGGAGGAGGCGTCAAACTCGACGCGTATGTTTTTTTGCTATGTTCTCGCATCACTCCGTCAAATCTAACCGATTTCGACAATTGTTTTTTTTTTGTTCAAATATAATATATAACGTCCCATTGGTCCCATTTTTATTTGGTGAAGATCTGATGAAGACTTTCAGAGATGGAGAACGGAACTCTTCAATGGACAGCAGTAAATAAGGCCTACTGGGGCCCATCCTTTAGTTATAGCCGTATATTTAACAAAATAGCGTAAAAGTAGCCAAAAGGTAATTGATGTTCTGGTGAAGACTTTCGGAGATGGAAATTGAGAACTTCAAATTTTAAAGTAACGAATTAAGTAGGGTAAATTATCGGACTTGTTTATTTTTCTCCCGCTCCCCCACTAAAAAGTGAAAAATAAAAAATAAAAACCGACTTCACACATCGTAAGCTGCTACATCCGTTACCAGCGCAGCAGCGTGCCTGCAAACATTCGTCATGCGATGCGACGTCCTTATCTGTTCTGCCCTCAGAACAATTCTTACATGGGTTTAACAAAAATAGAATAGGTGCATAACGATATTTTCTAGAGTCAAATAGTTATATGACAAGAATCTTGTTTATCACGGAAATTATGCCCTTAGGCCACGTGGTCCGACCGCCTTCTTCGATCGGTCGGACAACCAATATTTTTTTTTACTGATGGTTCGATTGATCGATTGAAGAAGAACTTCTAAGTTCTTGTAGTCCGTTAGGACTTTTACATTTCCTTGTTGTTCGATCGTTCGAACCATAAGACCTTTAAAAATCCTCGTCACCGACCACACAAATTTATTTTTTCCTGATGGTTCGATCGATACGATGGAATATTATTGAGCAACCAACCATAAATTATCCGTCCATTATTTCACTACGTATGAAATAATAAAGTTAAATAGTCAAAGAATAAAGATCTTGGTCCCTGTAGATGACCACTTTGATAAGTGGCTTTCTGTTAAGAAATATATTCTCCGTAGCTAATCCGGTTAATAAACCATACTATTTAATCACCGATAACGTGAAAGTTATGTTTCGACAAAATCATGTCGTTATGCATACTATATGTACGCAATTAGGAATAGGTCCACTTCGTTATATGCCTGAAACACTTAAATCGATTGAAAAATATAAACTTAAAATTTCGTGAATATTTGAGAGTAATAAAAAATTTCTCCATACAAATTTAATACCCCATTTGACCGCTTTAGGATGAAAATTTCCAAAAACCCCACCTTAGCAGGGTTAAGGTCATAAAATAAACATTGTCTCCAAATTTCATATCTCTAGCTCTAACGGTGTAAGCTGTAACGTGTCCGTATATCACTCTCCTCTTTTATTTAGATAGATAATAAAAAGTATACTATCAACTCAATTAAAGAGAAATCTTTATTTAAAAAGGTGTGAATATAGAAAAAGTTAATCAAATGCGAAACTGTAATAAGGAGGTTTATAATTAATCTGAATCATTAGGCGGACTAACAAAGCTAGTGTAGTGGTTATGGTTCGATTACTCATGATTCGATCAATCGGACAGGAAGAAAAACCGACCTCATGGCCCGATCGATCGAACAATAAGGAAAGAAAGTCCTAATAGTTCGACACTCGGACTACAAGAACTTAGAAGTTCGATCAATCGAACCATCAGTAAAAAAAAATATTGGTCGTCCGACCGATCGAACAAGCCGGTCGGACCACGTGGCCTAAGGGAAATTATGCAACATACACAACACTGGACTGCCTCGTTAAGGCAAGCGCCTTAACGAGGCCGCTGATTTGGCAGCTGCCAAGACAGCGGTTGTGGGTTCGATTCCCACTGGGGGCCACCGTACATTTGTACAAGTGGCCTCAGTCTGGGCGTATTTTCATGTTTGTATCGTCCTTGCCTGGTTACCATAGCACATGGTATCCTAGTTTGGGACCAGGTCAAGTATATTGTGTGGAAGTTATTGTTATTATTATCATAAATATTTTTTTCAACACACCTGCTCGTAAAGTAGGTCTTATTACAGCGTATTTACACTGATAATGCAGAATATTACCCATGCCGTGCCTTTTACATTACATTATCGCACTAGTGCCTTTTCATTACATATCTTTTTAAATATTAGCAAGAAGTATTAATGTTTCGAAAACAGCTAAGTAGTTATTTGCGTAAATATAAAATTAAATTCAAAATGTGATAAATAATTAAAGAATTTCATGAAACTGCTTGTTAGCTTGTTGGTATTTATATTTTGACGGTGTATTTTTACCTATAAATACCCAATTTCAAAATTTATAAATATGTGGCTGATTAGCTACTTTGCCGGTGCCCTTATCTCAGACTTGCGCGCGCATGCAGCGCTGAGCGCGCGAAAATAGTACATTACGATACTAGTGCGAAAAGTAGGAAATTCGCAACGAGTGGCGATAAATTAAAACACGACCGAAGGGAGTGTTTTATATCGACACGAGTTACGAATTACCTATTCGCACGTGTATCGTACAACGTTTTATAGTACATATGGCCCTTTGAAGTTTCGACATAGGCACGTAAAGTGCTCATTATCGCACTAGTGCGGTAATGTAGCACCATATGTACTATAAAATAAAATTACGGCTGCCATCTTTTAAATGGGTTTCTGTTTGTTAAGTTTATTCACAGTATTGCATTTCGTTAGTGTTGTTTTTTTATTTACTTTTCCTCGCAAGTGTGTTGAAAAACGTCGTATGAAACACGTGAGCATTGGTCATTACACGACTTCTCGTCCCATTAAGCCTTCGCCTTCGGCTCAGGCTTAAAAACCGACTCGAGTGTAATGACCAACATACCACACTTGTATCATAATGTACTATTCTAATATCGGATCTTGTGTTTAGCTAACGCTACTTCTCTTGCTATAACATATGGACAACAGCTGAGGCGTGATAGTTGTTTGGGCAAGCTCTATTTGCCCTCTAATTGTATTTAAATTATAATATTGCAATAAAAAGCTCGTGTGGTTTGTTTGGCACTTTTGACACCGACTTTATTTTCTGAAGAGACAAGATTATAAAGGAAATAGGTACAGCAAACCAAAAAGGTGTATATCTAACCGAACAATAGTATTATCAACCTTGCTGTGTTATCAATTCATCCTAGTATCGTTAGCTGACACAAGAATCGAAATAATAACAAAAAAATCGATATCCGCGATGAGATCCCTATCACACTCTATTTGGCCCCCGAAAACGCTCTTATTTATAAAAACACGATTCCTCTGAAACACAAATCAGAGGCAGTTTGGTTAATCTGTGGGTTACGTTTTTTCCTTTACCATAGACTACCTATTCAAACTGCCTCTGAAGAGAGTTTTAAGGAATCGTGTTTTTATAAATAAGATCGATAGTTAAGGGTACCATCACGTGGTATTCCCCAGGGGAAAATGGAGGGTCAGCTGAAGCTGAAGGGCGTGGCCCTCTTTCCGAGGCATGTTCCGCTGTCCGCAGCTATGGACAGGTCAATGGGTGGCCTTCCAGGCGGTGGTCCTCACTGGGGGGGTCACAGATGGTATTCGTCAATCTGTGTTGGCCGTGGACTCGACCAGGCTTCAGGGGACGGGCTTGGTGCGGCTGTCGGGCGGACGCGCGTGCAGTCGCGCCAGCCCGCGCAGGTGCTGCATCTGCGACCGGTCCGCACGCGCAAACAAATCGGTCGCCAGCCGCTTTGTTTTGATAACAGATTTTTTTATACAATACCCAACATACAACCCGCGTCCACACAAGACCGCGGTCGGATTTAGTATAGAACAAACATTGCGCAACAATTATTATTATTTAAAGCTTTCGTCTGTCACGACCTTAAAAAATAAACTTTTATTGATATCCACATAGAGTACGTCAACAGATGTAATGGGTTGTGATGGTTTACGACTCCGGCACGTGACAGTTTTTTTGCATCGAATTAAAAAACAGACTATACCATTACGTAGTGGTTATATTCTCTTTGTACCATTGAATTTGCTTAAAATTCAATGACTATATCTAAAATAACCGTGCTTGATAAGAATAAACATACACTGTGTTATTTATAAAAACAAGTAAAAGCTGTTTCCCTTTAATGCAGTCTATTTAAGTTGCATTTGAGATCTGTTTTAAGGAATCGTGTTTTTGTAAATAAGACTGACTCACATTTTATTTATAAGAACAGGGTGATGATATTGTTAGACATTCCTGCACTTAATTACATTATTGGGCAAGCGCGCGCTAGCAAGCGCTGAGGCATGTGAGCATCTCGGGTTTCCTCAGGATATTTTCCTTCACAGTTAGCAAGTGGTACTCATACCACAAGCTCACAAATGTACGTAAATTATAAAATAAGTCGTTGGTGCATGCCAGAGTTGAACCCATGACAAACAAACATCCTTGCCCCCCTGACCGCCAGTAAACCAGTTTTTCCTGAAGAAAAAACAGAACATTTACACAGATATAGTCGTGAAGAATCTTTTCAGAATTCTAAAGTCGAGGTTCTTCCAGAGCTGATAAGTACCTACCTATACTTACGTAGGTAGTGTCCACGTTACAGCTCTATAGGGATTAAGACTAATTTACATATCATTTAACTTGTTTTCATAAAATCAAACCGTTGTTGATAGAATTCGTTAAAATACGGAGAGTAGTAATGTAATTATGTAAGTATGATAATATTATTCATGAAATAATCATCATCATTAGCCATTTGACGCCCACTGCAGGACAAAGGCCTCCTTCGTGGTTTTCATAACCAAGAGGGGTTTTGCCATAATCGCCACGCTTGGCAGACGGGTTGGCGATCGCAGTATGCGGTTGGAATCTCAGGAAGACGCAGCTGCCCGTCTCCTGGAAATTGATTTCCTTAATCGCCTTCTACGACATCCACAGAAAGAAATGCGTGACGCTAGTCTTAATCCGCAGCCACATGGAATATTCATGAAATATGAACCTCTATTATCAATTTCTAGACTTTGATAATACTTAAGAAACTACTTGTTGACACCCTGACAAAGCTAAATGAAAATTAAATAATACCTACTTTCTAAAATTTTCGAAAGTGTTGTGAAATGTTTGATACACGATTCCAGATCAGGCACTTTTTATTTACTTGCATACTAGAAACACAAACCAATCTCTTACAATATACAGGGTGGTAATTTTAGGCAGAAAGGATTAGTGCTATCTGAGCCATGGTAAGTTTAGACCCGTTATTTGTATAAGTAATGTGTAACTTTTGGAGAAATTACAATCGGCAAACGGTTTTTCGTCGGGCAACTTATCTTTTTAGTAGGCCCAACAGATTTTTATGCGAGTCGATTGACCGGGTCATTAATCAAAATCAGTGAATGCAGTTATAACTCTACCAGCCGATCACTAAAATTCCGTTAAGATAGATAGATGGATAACTCTTTATTGCACACAAGTAATCCATAAATAAGTAAGTAAGTGTCCATACAAAGTCTTTTTCGTAATGGGACGAAAGGGTTGATCTCTTAGGATGATCGCATTCCAAGAACAAAAATGATCCAGGAAAGAGAACCCAGAAAGCATTTCGTTTTACGAACGATGCTTATAAACTTGCCACTCGGGAAGCTTATAAGCATCGCTCTCAAATTCTCAAAACCCTGTAAACGATGCATATAACTTATAACTTCAACTATGTAATAAATTTAGGTGTGCTTCTATTTCTTGTGTAGTAAAGGTTGGTCGAGGAAGGTGAGTTGGTGGTCGCTTGGCGCAGCTTCTAGTTCGAGGACCTGCAGCCGATTGACGAGAGGCGGCGCGAGGAGCCAGCACCCTGGCACGTAGAGCGTCCGCTGCGGCCCCAAGCCGGGCCAGTAGCGACCCAGGTTGTGCCCGTTCACCCACACTAAGCCCTGCCAATCGACGAGTCGTGTCTTACAAATAGCCATTTTCGGTTTATAAGGAACAGAAACATAATATTTTGTCAGTAAGGTTAGGGCTATGGGCAGAGAGCCAAAGGGGAGGCCTTTGTCCAGCTGTTTGAAGGCAGATGAGCCTACCGGCACATTTGCCGGTAAGCTCAGAACCAGGGACAACAAGGTTTGGATAGCCGAAGGGGAGACCTTGGTCTAGCAGTTGTACGGCAGATATACCTAACGATCGACACATAAGGTTTGTCAGTAATCATAGGGACTGGGAGGGAGGAAAGCTAAACCCTTTGCCCAGCAGTTGGAAACAGTTGGGCCCCATAAAAATATCTATAGACGGAACGTCGTCGCCACAAATGCGTAGCAAATTAACGAATTACATAACCTATCTTATGTAAATACATGCTGTATAGGATTGGCCCTCGAACATTTTTCTGCCAAGACCTAGGGGTGAGATATCTTGTGAAATTGTGCAAGCCTCAGACATACACATATAAAAAAACTTAATAAGTGACGTTGATAATGTAGGCATGATAAAATAAAGCACTTAAATCAAGGTAGCTTCAAAGATTTCGCTAATCACTGGGTTGAAGTGGCAAAGCACTCATAAAGTATCTGCCTAGGTTTATGTACTTTATACATTGACTCAAAACAAAGCGTAATTCTCGGGCATTACACTCGGTGGTCAGGTTTAGTCTACTCTGTATTTTGGTGCTGATTATTAGCGTATTTCAAAGTTTTATCGAGATATAAACTCTCTCTGAAAATCTGAAAGTTCCTTCCCGATCTGATTATTTATTTATAAATACTAATAATAGGGTCTATGATGTTTTCATTGTAAAAATATCACTTCACAAGCAACATTTGTCAATTTTTCACTTTACAAACTATTGTTTTAACAATGACATCTAAATACAAAGATTAATTTGATTTGCAGTCATTTTGAAAATGCATCCTTTATTATACGAGTATGTTTAAAATATTAACTTACGGGTCAACATTTGACAGATAACAAATAATGCATTTTGCAACACCAATTTAAATAGCTTTTTAAAGTAACCTATAAGAGGCTAATTTTGTTTTGTCATTTGGTAACAAATAGGGAGCTCCGCTCGCTTCGCTCGCTCCGCTTAGCATCACAAGCCGTGCCCGACCTAACCTACTGTTCCCGGGCGAGCCTTTTTTTTTTAATGCGGTTTCACCCCCTTGCACTCACTATGCCCTGTTTGCGGACTTGCGTGTACTGTATAACTTAAATCATGTTAGCAGAACTTTATCGATTTCATGCATCTATGTTAAGAAAAGTTAGCTAATGTTCTGTTGCCAAATGACATTGTAAGAAAGAATTACTTTGTGAGATGAAAGGTTTGTAAAACATTTTTATATGGAATGTGGGGTTGTGAAGTGATACATTTGGATTACGTTGCTTGTTGTCTGAAAATTTGTTTGATAAATGTTGATCACATTCGAAGGTTACCCCTAATAATACCCTCAGGATTATTATTATTATTATTATTATACCTATAGGTATAAATAAAGTAACACAACCACACGGCCAAAACCAGGCTATTCATTAGTAATATTTGGAAGTTTGTACTGTAAATATCATTCGTAAACAAGTATATCCCATAATAATTCGTTGTTATCTCAGTGCCGAAATATCGCGAAATTAAACAGTAAATAAACACATTTCGTTTCTTTAAAACTCCAGGGCCTCATTTCATACAAATTCATTGTTTACTAAGAGAATTTAATTGTATTGCGTAAGCCGATTAACCCACAGATTAACAAGTAGGATAAGTAGTAACCCCCAGTTTCTCATACACTAATAAGCTGTTAATCTACTGTTAACAGCTGTCAATTGGCCAAAGAGCATACAAAAAAAAACCACTGACAGCTATTAACAGTAGATTAACAGCTTGTTAGTGTATAGTGTATAGGAAACCGGGGGTTATTGTCCTAATCGACTCCGCAATTACATCAAATTGCCATAACAAACTATGAATTGTAGTTTTATGAAACAGAGCCAGTGCTCTGGATGTACCTACATTAAAGCATTGTCTATCTATCTATGATTAAATGTTGATAAAACTGGTGTAGGTACCTTGCCCCATCCATCCGTATTCAGGTACGTGTCCAGTGGGGTTCCTTGGGGTAGAACGAATTCGCCTTCGTACAACATCGGCATGCGCTCGTTCGTGGCGTGTGCAATCGACAGATTTTCGACCTTCTCTAGAGGAAACCCCGTTATTATCCATTCTCCTTTTAAGATTTTGTGGTTCAACACAACATCATCCAATATACCCTGTGGATCATGAAAGGATAGTACGTATTAACCTACTTCAGCGCGGTGGTAGCCTAGTGGGTAGAATATTGGACTCGGGAGTGAGAGACCCAGGTTCGATTCCCACTGCGGGCACGTACCTGTGACTTTGTTTTCTAAGTTTTGTACATGTTATAGTAGCAGTACCACTCGCTAGCTGTGAAGGAAAACATCGTGAGGAAACCTGAAGGGTAAGGGACGTCCCAGGCGGTCATACTGCGGCCAAATAGGGGATGTATTAGCAAAGGGCACGAGAAAATTTACCCGAAACTGGCGCGCGTGCATGCAACGACTGAATGTTGAGGAGGCGAAAGTGATCTGTCAGGATCGTGACAAGTGGCAGTCCCTGGTCTCTGCCTACCCCTATGGGATACAGGCGTGAGTTTATGTATGTGTATTAAATTATATAAAATTGGCCGCTTTCATTTTTTTTTTCTTAGAAATAGTCCCAGTGATGATGCCAAACAAATTTTGTAAAGGTCTGTTGGTGGCATCTATGAGAAAATAGTCTTGCTCTATATTTCACACATTAATTTTAAACTAATAATATATGTAAGTATTTTATGACGATATTTTTTACTTTATTGTATGTTACATGTTACTGCATTTGTTTTAATTCTTTTTAAATGCACATCGGCACGCACTCCGTAGTACTAGTACAATTATGAGTCACCGAAGGCACTGACTGAAAATCAGCGCTGAGGGATCACTTCATCAGCACCACAGAACAGAGAAATAGTGTTCTGTGCTCATTACAACGCTGAGTCAGCTGCCTTTTGTGGCAACTTAGACACACCACAGGCTACATCTATGGTCATGTTTTATTTATTTCATTTGTCTGTTCTGTATTTAGTTTTCTTTCGGTTGTTGTGCATATTATGTTACTTATCTGTTTATTTTGTTTCTGTGATGTGTCTTGTTGGTATAATATATATGTCTTTCTTTTTAAAATCATCACTTTTCTTTTTAGAACTTATTTTTGTTGAAGTAGGTTTTTTAAATGATAAGTGTTTTCAGCGCAACAGGACAGTTATTTTGGCTGGACAAATAAATACCTTGAAATCATGAAGCTCGGGTCCAAAATTTATTCGTCCTTGATTCTCGACGAGCAGAGACAAAGTGACGTTTCTGTTACTTATATTCATCAGTAAATCGTACAGTTTATGCATGCGACTCAGTACACCTACGTATTCCTGTAAAGTACAATAGGTAATTATTACCATTAGAATATATACATTAACACAGATTTTTTTTTATTTATCCAGCTTCTACATGAACGATAGGAGTGTTCGCAGGGTAGAGCAAGTACGATATATCGACATCGAGATATATACTGATACACAGACTATATGTATATATGTATGTATGTATATCCGAAAATAAGGGGAAAATGTATGTATATCCGAAAATAAGCTACTCGCCAAACAACCGTTTACTTTGTTGAAAATTCGAAATCGCAAAAAATTACAGTAGTTAGCACTCGCGGCATTAAAATGTTTGGAACAGCTGACATTAATTTCGCGATTTCAAAGTGGAACCCCCATGGGGATTTTCTGTTTCAATACTGATCTGTGATAACAAATTCAATGCAAAATGGTGGTGTAAACACGGAAGAAAAAGAAAAACATTTATTTTAAATACAGTATACCAGCCAAGATGATAAAACTAAAACCGGCCAAGTACGAGTTGGACTTCCGCACGCAGGGTTCCGTACCATTATCTATACAACATTTGAATATTTCAAGCGTATACCTATTGCCGTTATTAATATCGAGCAAAAAACGGCAAAAAAAAATCACGTATGTTGTATGGGAGCTCCCCTTAAATATTTATTTTATTCTGTTTTTAGTATTTGTTGTTATAGCGGCAACAAAAATACATCATCTGTGAAAATTTCAACTTTCTTGCTATCACGGTTCATGAGATAAAGCCTGGTGACAGACAGACGGCCATTGGAGTCTTAGTAACAGGGTCTCTTACCCTTTGAAATGACAATAAAAATAGGAAAAAAACTAAAGTCACGGCGTGTCATAGTCACTACAAATGGAAACTGACACAGCCAGGTACGCTGATGGACATGCCTTTAGACCCGATTATTAAAAACTGAATGTATAGCGACTTACTCCATCGAGGAAAACGTAGATTCGGTCCCGTGGCTTCGCAATACGCAGTTGAACCGTGTTTGTGCCCTGAACACTTCGAAAATCCTCTGCATTTAAAACAGTTTCATAGAGCACAAGGCCGGACCTTTGCCTTAGTTTCTCGAACGTGGGTAAGCTTGGGCTTGTTGTATCTTCGTAGCGTTTCCCCAACAACTGCCGACCTTCAGACGAAAGCAGTGGAACGCTTGGATTGACAGTAACATTCCCATAGGCACCTTTTCTGCTAACGATTGGCAATGGTATGTCAACGACTTCGGGGAAATACTGAAATAAGTGCAAGTTATGTCAATTTATGTCTAAAAAAAACCTAGAAAGAAAAATTCACGAAACAGGATTCGAACAAGTACCTCCAGCATACCGCGAAATGTAAAATAGATAAACAATGTGATTAAAAGTTTTGGAAAGTTAAATTCTATCGGTCTTATTTATGAAAACAGGATTCCTTAAAACACTCCTCAGAGTCAGCTTAAATAGTCTGTGGTATCTGACGTAACCACAGAATATACTGTCTCTAGGGAGTGTTTTAGAGGAATCATGTTTTTATAAAAAAGACCGTGTGATATTTTTAGAGCTGTCATCAGCATTATTTTGTAGGTAGACAACCGATGTTAACGACGATATAGTGGTGGTTGTGTTTAGATTTTACACTGTAACTAAAGACCGTTGGATCACCTGTTCTAAAACTTTTCGTATAGCGTAGTATTTAGGCGTGGGGTCGCCGGCTTCGTTCAAGGGCGCATCGTAGTCATACGACGTAATGTCGGGCTGGTAAGTGCCACCCCAGTTAGCACCTGGGAATAAGTACAACAAAGTATTAAAAAATAGTTATTTGTTATGCAAGGCTGCAAAGTAAATTTTTGGCGCGAGTACCTTGTATTGAAACCTGAGCAAGCGAAGGATTCTAGGATTGAGCCACGAGCGAAGCGAGTGGTTCAAATATAGAATCCTGAGCGTAGCGAGGGTTTCAAAGGTACGAGACGCTAAATAACTTTGCTGCCGAGCGCAACACACAACTTTTCACCTCACTAAAGCGAGGAAAATGTTAGGTGCAAGAAAAACAGTTTTAATAAATATTAAATTACTGTTAATTTATATCTTCGTCGCTGCTAGCTTCGCTCATATTTTATGATTTCTTTCGATTTTATCAAAAAACAAACCAAAATAATGTAAGTAAAGTGAATTCAATAAAGAGAAGAAAATTTTAAAGTTTTTTTTAAATCAAATTTTCTTGCCGGCCAGTGCGATTCTTTAAATGAGGCTGGCGCATGACATGAAATAAGTATTTGCATTTCAATCATCAATGGACTGGCTGCAGAGAATATAAACTATTACGAAACCAATGAGGTTCTATATATATGTAATTTATTGCACGAAACCTTTATTGAATAAAAATATTCGAATTTTAAAAACACTTTCCACGCTAGCGGATAAAGTGCGATTTTCCACGCAGATTTCGAATGATAAACAGAGCTTTTACGAGCTAGTGAGGTGAAAAATATAGGACGCCTGCAAACTCTTTCTGTCACTTCCTCCGGTTGACTGGTAGAAAATGCTCACGGCATTAAATCCACCTCTTTGTACGATTAGTTTAAGTGTAATGTAATGATTAAGTGGCACAAGTGATGATAAACATCCAACTAATCACAAACGTGGTTACCTCGGTGCTACTAATATTATGAATGTGAAAATTTGTGAAGATGTCCAGATGTTTGTTACTCAATCACGCAATAACTGCTGAACAGAATTACACGAAACTTGGCATACAGATAGACAAAGATTGAGCCATAGGATACTTGATATCCCGGTGATGCGTTCTCGTGGGATAATATTTTATTGTTACCGTATCCTTTTTTGAAGACAAACTTTAAGATATTTATTTATTGCGTTGCCATGGTAACAATAATCGTACAAACGGATGCTGTGGCGGTACGAAGTTCTCCGGGACAGCTAGTAGATAGATAGATAGAGAACACCTTATTCTACATAAAAATGGAAATTACACAGATATTTCTTAACCTATGGCGGTACAGATGGCGGCCTTATCACTAAAAGTGATCTCTTCCAGACAAACTTAAGCAGACAAACTTAACTTTGCCGATATAAGGCTAAACTAGAAAATTAAATTTCATTAAGTACTTGAAACAAAACGTACTGTGAAAGAACCCTAAAAGTGCCTCAAGCGTGTTGGGTGAGTATGCGTAATCACGCTTTATATCCATATACACAACGGTACACACTTTCTGATGGTACACAACGGCACTTAAGTGTAGCGCTTACGGTCGGTTTCTGAATTGAGAATTTCACTAAATAAACACTTAAATACAATAGCAGACTGCCACCTAAGATATAAAATAACGAGAACCAAGTGCGAGACGGACTCACTCGCCGAGGGTCTTTTTTGAGAAATCTGAAGTGACAGACTAATTTTCAGTGACATTCTCAATTCAGAAGCCGCCGCTTAGAGTTATAAATGGGTAATGATTTTCGATTATCTCTGCTTAATAAAGAAGCGTCCAAAAACCATTTGGCGCCGATCACCGACTGTAGAGACAGTAACATTATTTTTTTATATGTATTGTGCACTAGGGCTGGGATGCGAAGACCTCGAAGTAAGGCATCTGAGGGAGAGTAGTGAAGAAGTGCTTACTTACCAGCAGTGAACTCGAAGTTGGTGCCCCCGTAGAACATATAGAAGTTGACGTTGATCTTATAGTCCAGCATGTTCCTGAGGGTAGTGACGACGTTTTGTGTGGCGGCGCCATTGAAATCCTCTCCCCAATGTGTCAGCCAGCCGGGGTAGAACTCGGAGTTCATGAGTGGGCCCTTCGGCATGAACGCCCGAAGAGGCGCGAACAGCTTTGACATATTATCTACGCAATGTAAAGGGAAAACATTTGTGAAATTTTTTTTTTTTTGCGGGAGTATTAGTGCCTTAATCCGGCGCCACACGGCGGCACCTCGCCGTGTGGCGCCGGATTAAGAATAGCGTCACTCCATTTCCTCCCGTGGATGTCGTAGAAGGCGACTAAGGAAATAAATTACCAGGAGACGGGCAGCAGCGTCTACCTGACATTCCAACCGCCTACTGCGATCGCCAATCCGCCTGCCAAGCGTGGTGATTATGGCAAAACCCCTCATGGTTATGAAAACCATGAGGGAGGCCTATGTCCTGCAGTGGGCGTCAAGGGGCTGATGATGATGATGATGATGAACATATTGTAAACTTAGATTGTAGACTTAGTACCTAAGTCTACAATCTAAGTTTACAATATGATCTTAGGGGCCATCCATAAATTACGTCACACATTAAGAACGAGGGAGGGGGTCAACAAAGACGTGTGAACGACAAGGGGGGAGACGATTCTTGAATTTTGTGCCGCCATCTGACTGTATCCATCTAAGCCCAAAGCTAAAAATTAAACATTTCAAATATTACCAATTGTATAATACTTATAAGGTTTAAAGCTTGTATCACTTTGTAATTTTCTGTTACCTATATAAATATTTTGTAAGTGCTGTGAAGTGCACAAGTTTTTCCTCGTACCTTTATTGTTTGATATTATAATCCTGCTGATATTATAAATGTGAAAGTTGGCGAAGATGTTTGGATGTTTGGTGGATGTTTGGATGTTTATTACTCTATCACACGATAACGGCTGAATGGATTTACATGAAACTTGTATCTGTATACACAAAGACCTGAATTGAGACATAGCATACTTGATATCCCGGTAATTCGTTCCCGTGGGATAATATTTATTTCAAGTTTAAAGTAGCTGGCGTTGTGCGAGCGAAGGTTGTGTTTTAAAAATAGATGGCGTTGTGCAAGAATCGTATAAACGGATTCGGACAGCTAGTTTTTAATAAGTCAAAGCCATCTCACCAAAGTGCACCTTCGTGTGCAAACAGTCCGAATAACGAGCTAATGTTCCGATGGCCCAACCACCAACATTTCAAGTATGCAAAACATGTTACTCACAGTTAGGGTCTGCGCCAAAGTCAATAGTGGTGAGTGCACCAGGTACGGAGCCCGCCGTGAACATTGCCCTAGAATATCCATCTGTAGTGTAGAGCAGCGCGCTCTGTCCTACGTGCTGCTTTATCAGGTCGAGCAACTGGGTCATGTATACTTTGTCGCTTCCGTAACTGCCGTATTCATTCTCCACCTACAATAATAATAACAAATACTCAGGCCGACTTGCACCACTTTCTTAAGTGTCGCTTAAGTCACTTTTAACTGAAATTCTTCACACAGAATTCAATTTAAATGGCTACTGAAGCAATATTTAAGAAGTGGTGGAAGTCGGCCTTAGCTTACGTTACAATTAGGCACATTTAGAATGTGTAGCTACCACAGATATCATGCTCTGAGGTAGCTACCTACTGCATCAGCGCATTCGTCAGCCGCCCGCAAAGTCACTTAGCAACTGGAAGAAAATTTCGCGGCGCACGTATAAGTATAATTCGTGCGCCGCCAGATTTCCTTCCAGTTGCTAAGTGACTTTGCAGGCGGCTGACGAATGCGCTGATGCAGTAGGTAGCTACAAATGTCAGTGGCGTAGCATGGGGGGGGGCGGAGGGTGCGGTCCGCACCGGGCGGCACTTTGCCGGGGGCGGCGCTGCGGAGGTGGCAGTTAGAAAAAAAATAAAAAATAAAAATTTCTTTCAGTGTTTTTTTCGTCTTTTTTTTATGTTACCAAATACCCAGGTACCTATGCCGGTTCTATGCATAGGTGATGCAAGAGCAAGGTTTCTCAATAATTATTATTTAGAAGTTTCCTAAATTTCGTTTCAATGTTTCAGTTGAGGAGTTGAGCTTAGAATGATACTCGTGCGCAAAAGAGCGTTCGTGAAGTAGGCGATTTCTCCATTATTCTATTACGTTTTCTTTGTAATTTTTCTGTGATATTCTACCTATGTCAAAAAATGTTAATTTCACTTTTCAATTCAATAAATCATTCAATAAAACTAATAAAAGTACTCTTTTTACCATGCCCAAATTTTTTATAATGGATTACAAAAATAAGAGGGCGGCAAATTTGGAATCCGCACCGGGTACTAGTGACCTATGCTACGCCACTGACAAATGTTTGGTATTTGCATAACGTCCGTCCGATACATTTTTTTAACTGTAAACAGTCGTTTTTGCCGGGTATTTCAGAAAGGTCCGGTGCAATTTAAGGGAGTTATTCTGTTCAACAATACAAACAGCTTTTATAATGAGATCAACTCCCAAAATATAGAAAGAAGTGTCAGCTATTCTGTACATTCACTAGAGATTTTTTCGATATTGAGGCGTCGGTCTCATTATACAAGTTGTTTGTCTAACCCCCTTAAGTTCACTGGAGCTTACTGTAGGTAATACTCCAGGATTTAACCTGTTCAACCTGTTCACCAGAGCTTGCGGAAAACTAAAGCTGCAGAGCTGGCGCAGAGCGCTCTATAATGATTTTACCTACGAAGTATTCGATAGAGATCAAATTAGGTAACATACATAAAGATGTAGTTTCATGCTTACTTTATCTATATAAGTACCATTAAAAGTATTTGAGTCCATATTAAGCGTGGTGATTAAGCCCATACTCTCTCCCTGAGAGAAGGCCTGTGCCCTGCAGTGGGGCATATTAAGACTGCTTATGATAAGTAAGTATTTGAGTTGAGTGGAAGTCATTCATATTTATAATAATTATTATTAATTCTTTATTGCACAAAGACAGTGTACAAAGGGTGGACTTAATGCTAATGGCATTTTCTAGTGAGGACTAATAATACATGGGAACTTATTTTAAATTAAGTTATAGCTGTAGTGGTACGTAGGTGTACACACAGGCTACTAAATGATTGAGTAAAGTAATTGAGACATAAATATGCTGTAAGTACCTGCACTAAAATTATCGGGCCACCGTTACCATATAACAGTGGCTGCACTTGTTCAAATAGTTTGTCCAACCATATCTTAGATTCTCCCATGAAATCTGTAAGAAAATTGAAGTAATAAACTAATCTACCTTTTTGATTAAAAAAAAAACCGGCTAAGTGCGTGTCGGACCACGTGCAATGTAGGGTTCCGTAGAAAAAGGGTTTTTTATCTGCTTTTCGGAACTAACAACTTCATCGAAGTCATTTTCGATGGATTTTGTACGAAATTTTACTTTTATAAGTTGGTTGCCTATTATTCGTTAAATTCTTTTTGTTGCACTAACCCGTGCTGAGGACAATAGTAAAGCCTACTTAGCCGTCATACTTTTCCTTTTAAGTTCATTATACCTATGTGCTACTACCCTGAATTTTTTCACGATTCTACAATCAACCGTTTAGGTTAGGTTCCGCCAGGAGAGGGGGAGGACGCCCTACTCGGACAAAAATTTGCGCTTTAAAGCTTAATATTTTGCAAACAGAACCCTAAATAAAAAATGGTCTTCCTACGCCTATAATATTTTTCAACGACCAATTCAATGATGCCCCACATGATGGGGTAGACGAAAAAAAAAACTCATCCCCACTGTTCAGGTACAGTACAGTACTGTACAGGTACAGCAAAAAATATTTTATTCTTTAACTTTGTCGGCGTTATAAATATGTATACATACTAAATTACAGCGTTCTCGTACCACCGGTCTTTGCGCTAGGCCGCGGACGGACAGACAGACAGACAGACAGACGGACATGGCGAAACTATAAGGGTTCCTTGTCGGACTAAGGAACCCTAAAAATTGTCATTGAAATAGCGCAATACCTGAAAACAGTTTCTTCGGCATCGATAATTAAACCACTTACAATGAGCTCGATAATTAAACCGCTTACACTAACTAAAGTAACTTTCAATTTACTTTAGTTATTTTTTCTATTAAGTGACCGTGTCAAGTTTCAATATTATACGAAATATAAAAACTTGAGAATTATAAAGTTTTAGCGGTTTTTTCATGATTTCAATAAAATGTAGCGGATTTTCTCTAAAATCTATACAAAATTACTTTTTTGAGATGACTTAGATATAACTAGTTATAACCTACCTTTATTTTGGGTCCTCAGTGCAATTTGTGGGTATTTCCCTAATAACCAATAAGGCAATCCTCCCTGAAAAATAAATAATGTTCGGTCCATAAAAGGAGTAATTCAGAAATTCACGAAGATGACGAGGAAGTAACAGAGTGTATATTGATGACCACCTAATTATATTTTGACTCACTGTATACCACTCACCTTCATTCATCTAGCCCAAGAATGAAGCCACTACGTCCCCCTAAAGAGTCACTACTCTTTACTGTTGTGTTTTTGAAATCATTTCCTACCTACCCTTTGTCAAAGGTTGGTCTACAAATCACAGGGGTGATATAATAACGTTGCAAATTACCTATGTGATAAGTTAAGATTGAGTACACGCTATGAGTCTATATCAGCCTCTCTGCCGGTGAAGATCTAGTAGCAATAACTACACCATTCGCTAACTGTGAAAGTGTCTGAGGTATTAGGTAACATACCTTAGGGCAATCCACGGTGGGCACCCGCGGTTGTAAGCCCTACACTTTCTCAAAGAGAAGACTAGAGTCCTACAGTATAGACGTGTATAATAGGTTGATTATGTATCGTTTTGATGTTGGAAGATCTCAGTGGCTGAAGATGAACAGATCACAGACTCAGTGTATGACTAATAGGACAAAACATAGTCTCTTCAAAATCACTGACGTTGGCGCTGCCACCGCTAAACTCGAGTGGAGCTGAGCTAGCCATGTGTGACATAGGTATGGGCCCGGACCGGTTAGGCGAAAATCGTCACCGATTTGATTTCGTGCGATGGCCACCGATGTCGTGGCAGTCCGAGGCGGAGAGGGTGTGACGACCAGGCCAAATATTCACTTGGATGGCAATAGCTGGCCAAGGACAAGGGGGAATAGAAGTTTAGAGGGGAGGCCGGTGCCCATCAGTGGGACACTATCATGGCTGGCATTAAGAAAAATAACCTTACCAGATCCCTTTCGGCGCAGATGTAGGGGCCAGGCCGCAGCAGCACGTACAGCCCCTCGGCGGCGGCCAGCCGCACAAACTGAGCCACATCACGGTCGCCCGAGAAATCGTACTGCCGCTCCTCGGGCTCGTGAAAGCTCCAATCCACATATCTGCACAAGCATTATATGATTACTTTAAGTGCAATAAAAGTATAAATAAACAACTTGGTTAGACACACGGGGTCGGTTTTTAGGGTTCCGTAATCCATAGTTTCGTCGTGTCCGTCCGGTCCGTCTCTGTCTGTCTATCGGTCCGCGGCTTAGCACAGAGGCGACAAGTACTAGAAAACTGAAATTTGGGATAGATACACATAAATTATTAATCACGCCGACAAAACGGTAGGGTAAAAATCCTAAAAAAAATAAAATATTTTCGGGTACCTACCAATCTGTGCTACTTACACCTAAATTAAGGATGCAATTTTTTTCCCGCCTACACCATTGTGTGCGGTATCGCTGGATTGGTCATCGAAAAATATTTAGTGTAGGAAAACCATTTTTCGATTTAGGAATCAGTTTGCGAAATATTAAGCTTTAAGTCGCATTTTTTTTGTTATCTCCTGGCTAAACGGTTGATTTTAGAAACCTGAAGAAATTCAGGGCATAAGCACTTATAATGAACTCAAAAGGATAACTATCGCGGCTAAGTACCTAGGCTTTAGAAGTTAAGGAGTAATAGGCGACCAACTTATAAAAGGAAAACTTGTACAAATTCCGTTGAAAATTACTTTGATGAAGTACCTATTTAGTTCTGTAAAGTACGTAAAACCCCCTCCTTCGACGGAACCTTACACTGCGCGTGACGTGGCCCGATACGCACTTGGCCGGTTTTTCTTTTTACCGCCGACGCCCAAGTGCTAACCAAACATACAATTCAACCTGTGCAAGAACTAGTTCTAAATTTAATTATATCAACTAAGTCTTCAATATCCAAATGACATTTTAATGATACACATGGAAATTATATTAATTATTCCCATCGTCCATCGGTAGGCACAAATCCGCAGGTAGACATTCGCAGTCGGGTAAAGAACAAAACCCATGGCATATTCGTGTTAGACTCACGCACAAGATTTCAGACGTTTACAATAATCGCACAAAAAAAGTTTTTTTTTTCTGAACAAAATACGTATACACATTTTGGGAACTGGACATTATGCGAATTTGGCATTTAACAAAATTCTTAGAAATGGACATTTTGCAAATTGATATTCGCATTTAAAAGAAATAAAAGAATCCTCGCCATCTGCGATGACTGTGTTAAGGGTCAACCTCTGATAGCTTTTAGGTTCTAAACTAATAAGACCGGAGTGTCAGTGACAATTGAGGCGAGATGAGCCATTTACAAATGAATCATCAGCATGGAGAACAGAAATGGCAAAGCTAGTAAATACTACAGTTCTTGATAAGGATTTATAATGTAGTAGTAAGTATTAAGTAGGTAGTTCGAATATTTTGTAAAACAACAAAATCTACCTACCGCAGGCACTCACTGAAAACCAGCGCTGAGAGCTCACACCCTCAGCACAGATGCCTGCTGAGTCAGATGCCCTTTGTGGCAACTTTGACCCAACACAGGATGCACTCTGACACTCTGACTTTGCCTTGTAGGTATTATGTTGTATTTATGTGACTTGTTTTCCTTTGTACTTGTTTATATTACTTGTTATGCCATTTTTTCTTGTCACGTGTTAATTTGTCCTAATAAATGGCTTTCTTTCTTTAAACATACCCGACCAAAACCATAAATATGTAGTTTACACCAGGTACATTTGGCGATTGCGCATCTCTGCCAACCCCTAGGTTACAGGCATGAGTGTAAAATCCGAAATTGTCTGAATGTTCGGTAAAATGAATAACTAATCGGTTGGCACATGACTTGGGAACCTACAAATAAAAAAAACCATAGAAGTACTTCTCACTACAATTCACACTCAAAAACGGCCCCAGTCTCTCGATTGCTCTTTACCAATGAAATGAGCGCAAGATGTGCTATAGACGAAATTACTCTGTGATTGGTTCATTCTGTTCGCTATGCGTGACGACGTGAACGTTCACTGGCCGATAGTAACTGACAGCGTAACTGATGATTAGTTGTACCTATACAAAAACGTCAAACCATTGATGCAACCCGTCGAAATATCTATGTACGTCGCAAGATGGCGGTCTGTGGATGGCAGGTGCGTAGATATTTTGCCAGATAATACTGAATCCGCTCACTGTTTGGTCTGTTGGGAACCTAATTAGGTCAGTTGCCAACCTAACTTATTAATTAGGCTGGCATATGCCACGTTAAATGTTGTGCTTACCTTTAAGCGTTATCTTTTTATAACACTATGGTAGTATGTTCTGCATGTATGCTGTTGATGTGCCTAATAAAATAAAATATGTGTAAAAGTAGACATAATATCGTTAGTTTATGAGATCTCCTCATTGATCTCAATCTTTCCACAGCTGGGTCATGGGTCAATTAAGTGGGCAGGTACCTGTGTAGGGAATTAAAATAGTAATTTGTTACTCAACAGCGTTAGCTGTGGTTATACTAACGTCGAGATGGTATTGAGCCCGGCTGCCTTGAATTTGCGTAAGCGATCCGACCAGTAGACCGCCGGCGTCCTGAAGTAGTGCAGGGAACCAGACACGATGTGAAGGCGCTTCCCGCTCACCACGAAGTCATCTTCTATTATCTCGATCGTCCTTGAAGCCTAAAATGCGATTATTTAATTAAATAATCGTGTTTTATTGGGCACGAATTATTGGGCAAAATGTAATCTAACTACTAATTACTAACTAAACTACATTTTGTAGTTAGTAATCATAGTAATAGATTACATTAAATAATCTTAATAAGTAGTTAAACATATTGATTACTAACTACAATTGTACTTGCAATCACGGTTACGTGATTACTTTTTGTAACTACTTACATTTATTTCAAACTACTTCGTTTTTAGGGTACCGTATCCGAAGGGTGCCAATTACTGAGACTTCACTATCCGTCTATCTGTCTGTCCGTCCGTCCGTCTGTATGTCGTCCGAATACTCTTAAACATTATCTTTTAAACATATTTCCTTACAATAACAAGATATTCTTAGAACTAAAGTAATCAATAGTTATAACTACTCGATTACAGTAATCAGATTAACGATTACTTTATGTAATTTGATTATTGTAGTTAGATATTGTAATCATAACTACTTGTAGTTAACTACTTTTAGTCGTAATTAGTAGTAAAATTACAAAATGTAGTTAACTACGCCCTATACTGCCTCTTAGACATTATTTCAATCTCGGAAATAGATAAAATCACCAGGAGCAAGGTCTGGAGAATATGGAGGATGTTCCACCAATTCGAAGCCAGCATCATTGATGGCAGCCATCGCAACTTTGGACTTGTGGTCCAACGCAACTGGGGCGTTATCTTGATGAAACAAAACAGCTTTAGCGAGTTTGCCACGCCGTTTTTCAGGTATTTTGTCACGCAACTTTTTGATTTGTTCTGCGTACATATTCCCCGTAATAGTGGCTCCATGACTGAGGTATTCAATCATCACCACCCCTGGCTGTTTTTGGCTGTCCCAAAAAAGAGAACCTATGATCTTGGCGGCGGATGGAACGGCCTCGAATTTCTTAGGGGTTGGTGATGATGGTCTCTTCCAAGTCATGGATTGTTTTTTTGTTTCAAGCCATGTTTCATCCATAGTTAGAAATCGAGCCAAAAACCGGTCAGGATCTTGTCGTAACAGTTCCAAACGGCTTTGTGAAATTTTCAGCCTAGTTCGTTTTTGTTCATTCTAGGCACCCAACGCGCTGAGTCTTTTTTCATTCCTAAATGGTCATGGATTATATCATGAACACGCCATATTGAAATCTTTAGTTCTTCAGCTATAAAACGAAAAGTAGTACGACGATCCGCCAAAACAATTTTTTCAACATTTTTTATCATTTCTTCAGTTAGGTACTGCAGTCGTAGGGCGCCCTGGGCGCGAGTCGTCATTAGTTGACTTCCCAAAATCGCACAGTTTCATACGTAAGCCGCAATGCCAAGTCAATCTATTTATTTAAAATACATAGAAGATTTTTAATACTGATATTGTGATATTTAATACTATAAGATGTTGTTAGGTTAGCTAATTACGTAATAACTTAAGACAGAAGGACCCTTAAGTAGGGACTGAATAAATAAACCGACTTGGTATTACATTGATCTCACAACTTTTACGGTAGAAGAACTAAGTTGCGAGGCTTGGTATTTTTTACAAGTTTTGTTTTTGATGGCATTGATTTGTCTCCACACCAGAGACGGTGGTGTCGATGGGGAAAGGGAAGAACAAACGGCTACCCAAGTGGTCCTACCTATTGTCGGTCCAACCGTTTATTTAACTTTTGACAGCTCAATTTAGTGATGATGTGATTTCATGTGATGTGTCTATGAAGTTACCGATTCGATTTTTTATGATAATCGATTAAAATTTCTTTGAAGTTTTAATCGATTGATTGCATTGCTATGTTATTTTAATATTTTTGTAGTTTGGTTGTGATAACGTGATAAACCAAAAACTAACCAACAGGTTTTCATATTAATTTGTTACTTATAATAATTTAAAACTAATTTCTTATAGTATAGATCTTTGTAATAAGATAGGTTTATATTTTTATAGAAAATCAACTTGAATGGTCTTCGCTACATAATCTACTCGTTATAATATTCGCGACGCGTCACTCACTATCGTGAAAAAATAAAGGTGTCCATGAAGTGTTGCATTTTTTGCCTATGGTTTCCTGTCTAATAAATAAGGAACTTCATGGGTGTGCACCTGTCAAAAGTTAAATAAACGATTGGACCGATACCTAATAAACACACCTGAATAATCTACAGACACAGATTATTGGGATTAATGTGGGATTCATCACAGAACAATTTTTTCTGTTCTGTGTATTCAATTTGTCTTGTGGTGGCACCGACCCAACTATAAACGATCCGTCGATAGATAGGTAAACCTCATGGATCTATTAGGTCCATGGTAAACCTACAGACAGTCAAACTATGACATTTTTTCATACAACTTTATGTCAAACATCAACTGCGGCCTGCGGGTAAACTTATCAATCGATGGCTCGAATGGAATTTGGAAACGACCCTAAGTAGAGTTATTCGCGATAAGAGGTTGTGTGACAGGAAACTATTTAAGTAGGTACCTGGCGGATTTCTCGATCACGAGCTGGAAGAAGCTGCTGCGTGCGGGCTTCGCGCTGGTGACAGTAGCAGCCCACGAGGATGCCGACGCAAAC
Organism: Yponomeuta evonymella; assembly: GCA_963969515.1. Classification (NCBI taxonomy): domain Eukaryota; kingdom Metazoa; phylum Arthropoda; class Insecta; order Lepidoptera; family Yponomeutidae; genus Yponomeuta; species Yponomeuta evonymella. The sequence continues at coordinate 12,106,151 of OZ018346.1, forward strand.
AGCCGTGAATAGCAGGCGGCCCATATTGGTTCCAACTTTGTATTAGCTACAAGCATAGGTACAGAAAATAAATACACCCAACCTCGTTTCTCGTGTGCCAACATTCACAAACTTACGAGGCGAAAACCTAACTCACCACCAAAATATAATAAAACAAGTTAGTACCGACGATTCTATAATACCGGTTAGAGAACTCGTCACGTAATGAACAACTATACTGACCGGCAATGAACTCCGCGATCAGATCCCTGCGACGCGCGACTTAGGCAGCGACTAGGAACGGACTAAATTAAAATGTAGGTAGGTACTCAAGTTCACTGTGCAAGGCAACACAACCGTCTACGTCTGTCTCGTTACCTGTTTAAGCACTTGCGCATATTTACCGGCCATCGACGCCGGCGCCGGAACTGTGCACCGCGACCTCTCGACGTACGTGGGTCATGCGCACACGCACGCCACTGTCCACAATACCTACCATCGTCGCTGAATAACGACACGGATTTCACATTCTCGTTTCAGCGACGTGAGCTTTGCATGTAGGCAGATAAGACAGCGACATACCGACCCCCCGTGTTATTCTGTGGTACAGAAAGATACTGTCGTTTGAAACGGGGCCTAATCGAGGCCCAGGGGCCTGTTTCATAAAACTTATGGACTTTCATGAACTATGACCATTCGATGTACCTACATTAGGGCCAGTTTCCGAATAGAGAATTTCGCTAAATAGGTAAATAGTTACTGTAATGCTGTCTATTCGAGTTTCTCAGAAAAAAAGCGTGACAGAACGTTAAATTCTCAATTCGGAAGCAGACCCTTAGTCGATTAACCCACAAATTAACAAGTAGACTTCTGTTACGCAATTTACCCCGAATTGTCATAATAAATTACGAATTGTAGTTGTATGAAATTCGGCCCTGGTTGACAATCTGTCCAATATAGATAGAGAACACTTTATTGCACAACCAGGTTAACGATGAGTTCTTGCCCGAGAATTTTTCCATGTTGGGAATTTTCCATTTTGAAGGGAAAATTGCTCTACGCTGGGTCACATTAATATAATCTACATAAGTGAGGCAAACCTCACGTTACTACAGACTGCTTAAGAGGACGTCTAGCTTTTAAGTAAAATTTAATATAGTGCGTACTCAGTGTACTTAGGTGTATTGTTGCCGGCTTGGAATAAATTGTATCTTATCTTAAGTACATACTAAACAGCTACGTATTTCTATGGCCCACTGCCACTTCAGCACGCTCCGGCCTCGTGCTCCTACTAAGTAGTCCTACTGGTAGGAGCACCAAGACACCTGTGTCCTGATGCTCCTACTACTAAGGAAATCATGGAATTTCCAGTAGGAGCACCGAGACATTACAAACTCTCCGGCCTTGTGCTCCTACTAAGTAGTCCTACTGGTAGGAGCACCAAGACACCTGTGTCCTGATGCTCCTATTGAACGTTAAAACAAAGAGGAATAAAGTAGTTTCAAGATTTAATTCCTTCTGCTCCTATCGCATTACATATGGTACAGTCAGTGACTGAAAAAATACCCCTCCGGCCTCGCCCCTTTAGAAAAAAATATCGAATTCCAGTCAACTAAATTATGTAATTTTCAAATAAAAAAGAAACAGTTTTCAACTAAAACTTAAACTTGTTATTATAATAATTCCCGTCATACAATAAAAAACCAGTTTTCAACTAAAAACTAAACACTATTAGAGGAAATTGTTTATCTATGAATTTCCAAAAAATGACCCACAGTTATGTTGCCATGCAGTAGAGATAACTGAGTTTCACAAATTATATGGTCCTTTTCGGTTTGCTCCTTACGTCGCTTTTTCGGTGTATTGACTCTTTCTTCGGTTGCTTTGGAGAGAAAATTTATCAAGCGTAGAATGTTTACATTTTTACTGAGTGCTTTATTTAACGTTGTATTCCAACTCTCTGCTACATTATTAGTGCGATGCCTCTCTTGATTAATGCACCATTGTTTTCTAAAATCTCCCTTCATCCAAGTTTGACGCACATATTTCAAAAATTTAATGATCTTTGTATTTTCTGGGAATGATTGACTCATACACACAATATACTCCCAGCCTTCTTGAATTAAAGATTCGGGCACAAGCGCTAGAGCGGAACCCAACCCAACAATCCAACCCAACGAACCTGCGCTCAACTTTATTACTTATATTTAAACATTTTGCTTTTTTATACAAGGATTTTGTATAATGATAAAAGCAGCCTTTAATATTTGCTTCAGGAAACACTTCTTTTACCGCATTAATTATGGCTTTCTCGTAATCAGTGTGAATTTTTTTTGGCGCCCATGTCCTTATTTGCGATTTAATTATTTCGAAAACAGTTATGTAACTCTCTTGTTTTTTGTTGGGTAATAGTGCAAAAACTAAGGGAACGGTGTTCGTTTCTGCTGTAGTTCCTCCCATATCACCATGAACTATTAATAACTGTCCAAACGGCTTAGGACAACTTTTGAATGTCCCATCAATAAAGTATTCATCGACGGTTAACATAATTTCTTTTGCCTTTTCGGTACAAAAAACAATGATTCGAGAATCTTTGTAAGAATAATCTCCGATACAAAAGTTTTCAAATTTTGAAGGAATTATCACTTCTTTTAACTGTTTACATATTAACTTTTCAATACCTAAGGTATCATATCTGCTTGTATATAGATTTGTTTTAAGACTAGGAAGTGATGGTACCTTTTCCAATAGATGTACACCACGATCGTATAGTGGTCCCAAGTGGTTTTTATAAATTTGTGGTATCGGTAAATCAGATGTCGAGGCTTCTACTTTTGCAGAATTTACACACATGTCGATCTCGTTTTTCAAATGATTTTCTTGACAAGTATGATTAACTTCTTTTAATATTTTATTATCCTAGAAAAATAAACCGATTTAAGCACAATAACAAAATGTCATGCGAGTCGGTCTCATTTGAATCAACACAATTATTATCAAATTTAAATTAATATAGATAATTAAGATAATACTTGAAAAAGAAATCTTCTTCTAGGCAGGGTGGCTGCCTGCCTAGATGAAGATTTCCTTTTTCAATAACTATATGCGATAACTAGCGCATACCTGCACCTATCCAAACGGCAGTTAACAGAACATGTTACTAAAACATAGTTTCTAAACTTACCGCAATAGTAACGGTTCCCGGACATTTCATTTCAGACTTTCTTTTCATCATACTGCACTGCCATATTACATTAAGATTTTTATAAACACGTTGTTTATAATATTGCCTCCCTTTAAAAAGTAACACAATTCCGCGTTTTCTTTTAATGAAGACGGGAACATTTTCTTCTAAGTCACTCATTTTAGTAGGTACATATAATTAATTTTAGATAAAATACAGATTTTTTGACTTGCACGGACGGAAAATAAAGGATTTAATAACACAAATGACAAAATATCTATTTTTTAAATACATAAAATAACTGTCATAGTACGTATGGCCATACCTAATCAACAACAAAAGGAGATTTTATAGCTTACAAGGCATCTACCTACTTTCATCGTGAAGTGACACTTATAGATAGGTGTACTTGACTCAAAGTATGTCTATGTGTAATTTCGTATTTGTAATGTCTCGGTGCTCCTACTGGAAATTCCATGATTTCCTTAGTAGTAGGAGCATCAGGACACAGGTGTCTTGGTGCTCCTACCAGTAGGACTACTTAGTAGGAGCACAAGGCCGGAGGGTTTGTAATGTCTCGGTGCTCCTACTGGAAATTCCATGAAGTAGGAGCATCAGGACACAGGTGTCTTGGTGCTCCTACCAGTAGGACTACTTAGTAGGAGCACGAGGCCGGAGAGCTTCAGCATGCTAATTCGGTGGGCTATGTCGGTGACTTTGGTTCTCTGTCGGATCACCTCGTTTCGAATTCGAACTTTCAGAGAAACCCCGAGCATAGCCCTTTCCATAGCACGCTGAGCGACTTTTTTGTGGACCAGCCCCACCGTGAGTGTCCACGTTTCGGCACCATATGTCATGACGGGTAGGACGCACTGGTTGAAGACTTTCGTCTTGAGACTCTGTGGGATTGGCGATGTGAAGACTCGACGTAGTTTCCCATACGCTGCCCAGCCCAGCTGTATTCTTCTATTGACCTCTTTCTCGAAGTTGTTTTTACCTAACTGCATGGTTTGCCCGAGGTAAACATCTTCCTTAACAACTTCGAGAATACTGCCTTGAACTGCAATTGGCTCCGGACTTACGTGTTCATTGAACATAACCTTGGTTTTATCCAAGTTCATCCGGAGACCAATGCGTTGGGAAGAATCAGCTAGGCCACTCAGCATATGTTGCAGATCTTGCAGCGTTTCCGCCATGATGACGATGTCGTCTGCAAATCGCAAGTGTGTAAGGTACTCGCCGTTTATGTTAATGCCGTACCCCTTTCAGTCCAGCGTCTTGAACATATACTCCAATGCATTTGAGAACAATTTCGGGGAAATAACATCCCCTTGTGTCACACCACGATCTATGGGGATAGGCTCAGACTGCCGGTTCTGGATTTGGACGGCCATAGTAGCGGCATCTTACAGACCTCTCAACACTTGGATGTATCGCCAGTCGACTTGGCATCGAGATTCCAGAACAGACCATGTCTCGACCGAGTCAAAGGCCTTTTCATAGTCCACAAACGCTAAGCACAGGGGCCGATTAAACTCTTCGGTCTTCTGTATAATCTGCTGCACTGTGAATGTGGTCTATGGTGCCGTAACCCGATCGAAAGCCGGCCTGCTCAGGTGGCTGAAACTCATCAAGTCTTCTCGCAAGACGGTTCGCGATGATTCTTGAAAACAGCTTGTAGACGTGGCTCAGGAGTGAAATGGGTCGGTAGTTCTTCAGGAGGGTTTTATCACCCTTTTTGAAGAACAACACGACAACACTCTTACTCCACGCCTTCGGAGTTCTGCCATCAAAGAGGACATCATTAAACTCCATCCACTCCATCCGTGGTGGTCAACTTCGTCAGATGGCTTCTCCCAAGAGATTGGACAAACACTTTAGATCCCCGATTTTGCTCGATTGCTTGTTCTATAGAATATGAATAAGAAATACTTGTATTGGAGCATCGGAGATCGCGTCGAACTAGTTTGCCAATTCTCTTGTTTAGAGCATGCCTTTCTGACGCAGTGACTGGTGGGCGTTCACGTCGTTCTATCATAAGCTTGAGTAATTCTTCCGAAAATTTCGACTTCCTACCTGTTTGATACTGAACTACGGAAAAAATTTGGGTAAGAGAAATGGTGCTCTACTCACAGACGATGATGAAGCTGGTCTCCAGGTCCCGGGATACAATCCACACAAGATTTCACAGGGTTATTTCAGTATTTAGCACACGCCGGCCGGCAGTTATGAAAAGTGGATCCAACAAACTTTTTTACGTGCACCCCAAGCGAAAAGAGTGAGTAAATGAAGTGTACGAATCTATGTCGCTCATTCAGAAGCGCGCCAAATTTGAATTGGCGCGGGGAACGCAGAGCATTTAGTCTCGAACCCAAATAAGTAATTTAGATATTGTACATAAACCCCCCACCGGAAATTCACCCTTGATTACCCAGTTCACAAACCAGGGATGGTATAGCTGTGTAAAACAATGGACTGTATAGTGACGTGAATAAATTAATTGAATGTATGTAAGTAGCAAGTTGAGTAGTTGAAATTATGATTGTGTAAAGTGTAAGTTACATACTTAGAAGCTAATATTTGAATCTGAAGATTAACACTGAAATACATTTGACAATCACGCATGGAGTTGCCAAATGTACAAGAAATTTATTAAATAGGTAATTAAAGTCATTCTGAGTCCACATCTATAGGCAGTGGACTGAGTTTTACTACGGGTCGCGTATAAAGGCCGTTTTGATTGCGGACTTTGACAACGCGAACAACGCCATCTTTTCCGGGACAAAGCTCAGTCACGCGGACCAGAGGCCACTGCAGTAGAGGAGCGTCAGAGTGCATTAAAACACACGCACCTACCTTTAAATCGTGACATTTACTAAACCACTTTTGCTTTTGCTGTAGTGTATGCAAATATTCGTTACGCCACGATTTCCAAAATTTCTGAGAAGCTTGTTCTACGAACTGCCAACGAGTCAGTGCGTAGGTAGGTTTGTCAGAGAGATCATACTCTGGGACGGACAAAAGTTCGCGCCCTACCAAAAAATGTCCGGGAGTGAGCGCATCGAACTCGGACGGATCGGTTGAGATAGCGGTCAACGGTCGGGAGTTCAACACTGCTTCGATACGAGCAAAGAGAGTGTTGAGCTCCTCAAACGAAAGAGCTTTTGTGCCTATCACGCGCTTTAGGTGCAGCTTGGCTGACTTGATAGCGCTTTCATACATTCAGTCCATCTGACATTTCTAGAATTAAAACCGGTTAAAATGTCGTTAGAATGTTGTTCATAGAATTGTTTAATTTCAGCAAACTGTTTGCCAGCTGCGAAAAAGTTTTTCCCGTTATCCAAAACGATCGTGTGACACAGTCACACAGGCCGCGCCTAGAAGTAAAGCGGTCGAATGCCGTCATGAAACATTCGGTGGTGAGCGCACTGAGAACTTCAGCATGCACTGCACGTGTTGAAAAACAGACAAAGATAAGCAAATACGATTTTGATACTGCAGCGTTTCGTCGTGTGCTTTCTTTAGTGTAAAATGGACCACCTATGTCAACCCCTACTGTGTGAAAGGCATGAATGTCTTGAGTGCGAAACTTGGGTAAATTTTCCATTATCGGTTGCAAAGTGGCGGGCTTGACCTTGAAACAACGCAAGCATTTCGAAAAACGAGAGCGAATGGCGTTTCTCGCTGAAATTATCCAATGCTTTTGGCTGATCAAACTCTGAAGCGATCGAGGACCAACGTGAAGGTAGACCTAGTGGAAGTGGTCGATTAGAAGTTTAACGAAGGTAAATTTTTTGGGAAGTAACAAAGGATGTTTGTTTTTATAAGAGAGGCTCGATTCTGACAACCTACCCCCCCACCCTGAGAAAACCAAGGGGGTCCAGGTAAGGCGAGAGCCTTTTTAAAGACGTGTGTTCACAGTTACCACCGCTTGCCAGTTCTGCAATTTCTTTTAAAAAATGCTGATGTTGAACAGCTTTGATAATATTTTACGCCATGAGCTTGGCGTAAGTTGGGTAGGGACGGTGGACCTGTGCATAGAGTAACTTATATATTATGGACCTGTGCTCCGCTTGCCCGCTCGACATCCTTGCAGAAACTGAAAGCAACGCGCTATCACTCTTTGCAACTTTGTGAAGCTATGACATTTTTCGATAAGATTCAATATTAAGTTAGGTTCGTTTTGACCGATCGGGGTTGAAATTTGAACTGTAGAACTAGCTAAACAAGTGTTCTTTGCCTCAAGTACATTTTCAGTTTTGAATTAATCGATTGATTTGATAGGCCAATTCTCCTGTGGTGTGTAGAGCCAGCTTGGGCCACTCAACCACTCCCGCGTCGCTAACAGCGCTGAGGGCAATGCGCCGCGCGAGCACACGTCTGCGGGATTAGAGGTACCGCTCACATGATACCAACTTTCTTTAGTCACAGTTTTTAAGATTTTAGTGACTCGGGTAGCGACAAAGACTTTCAAGTTGTGGCTGGGTGTGTTCAGCCAACTCAAAACCACAGAAGAATCGGTGAACAGAAATACGTCTTGGATCGGTATCTGTTCTTGAAGAATAGACATTGTATGCTTGGCAACTTTGGCTAACAAATGTGTAGCCATTAATTCAAGACGCGGGACAGATATTGTCTTCAAGGGCGCGACCTTGGATTTTGCAATGATCAGACTGACCTTCATGTCACCGGCATCATTGAAACTGCGTAGGTAAACAACTGCGGCTATACCTAAAGTGGAAGCATCCGAAAAACCTAGGAGCTGGTAGGACGTGTAGGACGCCTGTCGCTCGTGTCTGAGATTGGACAGCAGAGGAAGTTCCGACACGTAGGTGCGCCACTCTTTCTCCAACGCTGGGGGAAGCTGGTCGTCCCAACCGAGTTTCTGGAGCCAGAGTTTTTGCATGAAGCATTTTGCGTAAAAAATGCAAGGGGCTACGAACCCTAGTGGATCGAACTGTCGACCGATCTGAGACAACACGCTGCGTTTGGTGATCGCTTGAGAAGCTGGAAGTGGACTGGTTGCAAACGAGAAAGCATCTTCAGCAGGCCTCCACTGAAGACCTAGAACTTTGATAGATAGGTCCTTTTCATCGTCGAATGCAATTGGCGTTTCGCGATGATCAGCTGGAACTCGTTCCAGAAGCTGCTTGCAATTACTGCCCCATTTGCTTAGAATGAAACCTCCTCCACTCAGCAAACCGATCAGCTCGTCTTGGAGCTGTACAGCTTCCTCGTAGGTAGCGACAGACCAAAGAAGATCGTCAACAAAAAATCTTTTTTTAGAACCTTGCTCGCTAAAGGAAACGTTTCAGCGTCGTCGTCGAACGTCGAACTGCGCCATAGAATGTGGTGATATTATCAATAAACGTCATGCGAAACATTTTACAAATATCGCCGGACAGACAAATTTCGTGAATACGAAAATTTATCAAGATTTCATTTATGTCAGCTTGGAGCTTGGGTCCCGCGTACATAACGCAAGCAGTTTTGTGGTAGTGCTCGAAGGGCGCAGAATGCAAAAGTGCGGAATTATGTATTTTGAATCGACGTCATCGATGTTGCCTAGACAAGTCATGTGACCCATGCTCTCGTATTCAGACATAAATGTCGTGTACTGTTCCTTAAGTTCCGGAAGGCGGTTGAGTTTTGACTCTAAATTATTGAAACGGCGCAAGGCTTGTTGCTTTGAATCGCCAAGTTCAAAGATTGGTTTGAATGGGTAGGTCACTGTGTAACGCCACGTGCTGTTATCGCGACTGTGTTCTTTTTGAAATAAACCTTCGACGTATAGATCCTCCGGATTCGCGTCTAACTCGCAAGGTACGTTTTAAGTTTCCCAAAAATCGTCTTTAAGCGTCGTTTGCCCGGTAATGACGTATCCGAAGATTGAATGCATCGCGGCGGGCAAACCCGGGTGGCGCGGTAGTAGGTTTTGATCATCGTAGATACACGGAAATACGTCCGGTCCGCGGCCAGCAGTAGTTCGACAGGGGCTACCACGTAGTAGCTCGGGTCAGCTAGCTCGAGATTTTTGAAATGATCGATAATTTTGTCCGAAAGTGTAATGGTAGGTAGACTACTAGTGATAGTACCTACCACTACAGTCTCAGTGCTAAGGACGGGACCAGATGAGTTTCGCGGTTTAATTGAACATGTAACCAGACAGAAATCTTGCACTGGCGCACCCCCCAGGCCTACGGGCTGGAATGGACACTTGCGGCGTGCCAACCCTAGGCGCTGCGCGCATTCGGTTGTTATGTAACCGGACATAGCACCACTGTCTATGGCAGCACGTACGGGATGGTATGTACCCCATCGGTCTGCGACGTGGACCACGGCAGTGCCCAGCAAAACGGTTGAATTTGACGAACAAGTTAAACCTACTTTTTGAGGTTGAATTTGACTTGTAGATTGACTTTGACCTTGACTCGATGAAAGGTCGACATGGAGTGTGTGGTGGTGTGCCTTCCTACACAAGACGCATCTAATTTTGGACGTGCATTCGGACACTGCATGCTGGCGTAAGCAATTTTCACACAATTTGTGTTGTTTTACTTTGTCAACACGTTGTGACGGGAAAGGTCAATGAACTCGGAACAGCGATATATTGAATGTGTTTTGTTTGCCACAGAATAAGCACTGGATAGCGTTAGAATTTCCGTTCGGTTTTTGCTCAGAATTACTCACAGCTGACAAACACAGCTTTTGAAACGGTTTTTTCGAAGAAGTCGGGTTATTATAGTTATTACCGGACGGCCGCATTGGTACGGACCTGGGGCTGGAAGCTAGCCTGTTTTACAAAGGGAGTAGACATCTCTAGAACTCGCGCCTGCTTTTCGACGAAACTGACCAATTGGTTGAAGTTCGGTACTTCGCTTTGTTCAACTGTCTGTTCGAATTCCCGCCCAGTTACTGGGTCCAAATTGCGTAAGCCCATGTAGAATAACATGAAACTCGATAAGTCATTTGTAAAGGGACACACCTGTATTTTCCTATGGTTAACTATGGAAATAGTGGCGGAGGTCCCTATTTGAAATAAAATACTTAAAGACATACTCACATTTATATTTATACTTGTCACATCGTCAATTAGTTAGCATTATTACAGTGAATAATCTGCAGAAGATAACAAGATTATTAGGTACTCGAGTAATTTTCTTTACAAAATTACAATTACGTCCTTCCCGCCAAGCCAAGGTGGCGCCTCTCTTTCTTTTTTTACAGTGACGTCATCACATGAAGGTTTCATACCTTCATGTTTATCTAGATGGCCAAGCAACTTTCCGTACTAGTAAATTAGTCAAATTAAATACTCTTAAGTTGTTATGAATACAATAAAGTTCCACTATTAACAGGTACCTAGGTATTTAAGTCCTAAAGCGTCGCTGACAGTCGGCCATCCGTTTACAATAAGTACGACCTCGTACTTTATCCATATTATAATATTAGTAGGTATATTAATTTTACGTAACTATAGCAGCAGGTTTCTTGCGTCTTGAATTCCACTTAAAACTAGTAGCAACAGGCCTCGCGTCCACCATGGTAACAGATCGCATTCGTCATGCATACCATAGCAATAAGAAATTAGAATTTTATTTATTCACTTACAAATGATATTTTATATTCGGTTAAACCGTGTCAAATCAATATATTATTAAGAAACCAATGTACTGGTCAGAAATAACTCTAGAGTTATATATACACATACGACTATGATGGATATAATAATTTTAGTTCTTTTTTTGTTTTTACTAAAGTTTGCACCAAACAAATTAACTAATATATTTAAGTAGGTAGGTACATGAGTTCAATTTATGAACACTTTTAAAGTTATAACTGTCTCCGCATCAGAGTAAGCCTATACTTTTCTGAGTTAGGGAAATGTTCTCAACATTAAGTAATACCATTTCACACATGAAACTATGAAATAAACTACACATAGTTTTAAGAAAGGAGCAATCTATAAATACCTATTAGTCTATTAATGAAAGCCAGACACATTTTTTTAATTTTATCGGTGATTTTCTACTTATTTGGACCTTAGGATTTTTTTTTTAAACCGTATTATGTTATGTTTTCGAGAACCAGAACGGTCCTCCAACAAAAATGATGATTTGTATAAGACACATAATGTCGCTATAAAAACAAGTAGGTAGGTATCGGATTCTACATCTTACTATATCTTTCACCTGGTTGTGCACTAAAGTGTTCTCTATCTATCTATCTATATCAGCAATCAATTCGTAATACCTACGTCATTGAGACATTCTTTGATTAATTGGGAATTAGGTTATTAAATTGATTATTGATAACCAAGTGACCTTATGAATACTGGACATACAGGTAAGCTCGCTCTGCGCTGTGAATAAGGCTACCCATCAATCCAAGTAAACTTAAGTTAAAGAAATGCTACCACCATCAGCATCTTCAAATCATAGAGTACCTAGATAGGTAAATAATTAGTTCCACCAAGTAGTTTTAAAATTACCTAAAATTATACTTCAGTTTGCATAAGTGGGTCAAATTTAATCCACATGTAATTAATATCGTTCATAACTTACATCACGATAACATAACATGAAATTCATTACAACGTCATTTTCGTTTTATTTCGTGCTACCTCGTATTACCTACTCTTGTCCATTAAATATTAAGTATATTTTATTTATTTTATCTTATTAAAGATCACCAGCAAGAGTTATACAAAAATTACATAATATAAAAACTTAATATAAGTTCTAAAAGGCCATTGTGCACTCGTACTTATAGGTAACCACAACATGCGTTAGTAAGGCAAGTACCTAACGACAAAAAATGCTTTAAAGTGGGCAGACCCACGTAATAAAAATCACAATAATTTGCTTAAGCTGAACGTGTAACAAGTATGGTTTATTCTTTGATTTTTATTAATTTAGAAAGTACCTAGAGCTTTACTAATACAAGACTTGATGCGTTAAGTTGTTAATGTCAGATTTACAATACTTAGAGAGAGCATTGTAATGACGGCAACATCTCGGTATAGGAGCATTAGTTCCCAAAGTTTTAGAGAAAGGTAGTTTAAGGAGGACATCATTGAATCTAGGTAGTCTCTTAGGAGCATTAAATGATAATTGAAGTAGCAGTTCAGGACAATCTACAGCACGATTAAACAACTTGTGTAAAAACGCCAAGTCGTGGATTTTCCAACGAACTGATACAGGACTCATCCGGTAGTGTGCCAGCCTAGAAGCTCGGTAGCATTTAGCTTTGAAATTACTCTGTTAAAGATGATATAGAAACATTCTCTGAACACTCTCTAAACGTTTTTTGTATAGGTACCTTATAAAAAGGATTCCAGGCTGTGCAACAATATTCTAGCTGAGATCTTAGAAGAGCATTATAAAGTTTTAGTTTAGTAGCAGAATTTTTGAAATGTTTACTATTTCTAATTACAAAATGTAATGTATGTATACTAACGTAATGTTATGTAATGTTTACGTATACTTACCTACTTATGTCTAGCGAACTTGTAAGTATAAGTTATATATACATGATTTCTATTTCAGGCATTACCTATCCATTTGGTGTTATTACATCAACAAAATTGGTGAATGTTAACAAGATAATAATAAGTGAAAAGTTTATGCAAAGGTACAATAATAAAATGCATAGACATTTTTTTTTTGAAAAGCTATGCACTGTATACCTACTGTCCGTGTTACTTTTGTCGGTAGTTTAATTAACTTCATTAGTGAGAATTAGGTCAGTTATTTTGTTTAACGTTGTATACATTTTGAGACTATAGGTTGTTAAAATATTGTAATTTACCAAATAATTTGTGTTTATAAGATGTCGCTCCACTTTCTTTTTGAAGATACCTATTTTCACCTTTTATTTAGTTGTAATTTTATCTAACCAATACCTATACTATGCTTCATTAGCGAGTTTATCTGAAACATAGTTCTAAGTAATAAGGCATAATGTCCTCGCTTTCCAACAAAGGATTGACAAATAACCATACAAATGTCCCGACGACTTTGGTTTATAGTTTTACAGAAGACATCACCTAGTTAATCAGTCTGTTGTATCTATTACCTAGCACAAATAAATTATTATCTAACTATCTATTAGACTTGCTCTAAATGTGCCTATATGACTAAATGTCATATCTGATTGAGGGAGTAATCAGATATCGTGTCTTTTATTTTCGGGACATAATATTCTAATGACTCTTGTACAATATCTAAATTACTTATTTGGGTTCGAGACTAAATGCTCTGCGTTCCCCGCGCCAATTCAAATTTGGCGCGCTTCTGAATGAGCGACGTAGATTCGTACAGTTCATTCACTCACTCTTTTCACTCTTTTCGTCGGAAGAAAAGTTCGTTGGAACCACCTTTTCATAACCGCCGGCCGGCGTGTGCTAAATACTGAAACAACCCTGTGAAATCTTGTGTGGATTGTGTCCCGGGACCTGGAGACCAGCTTCATCATCGTCTGTGAGTAGAGCACCATTTCTCTTACCCAAATTCTTTCCGTAGTTCAGTATCAAACATTTTGGTCATTTCGAGCCAAATCTCCAGTTCGCAAACTAAATACTCATTCAAGCACGCATCACGCATCATTTACATATTAACAGTGTTATTCAGTCACACAAAGCTTTATTTCGAGTCTAAAGTTGAGTGTTTGTTGTCTAAACTTGTTCCGATTCCAAGTTTTCAACGAGTCGCGTACGACGCCAAAAGCCGTAGGTATATATAAATCATAGTTTACAGTGTTAAATACTTGCCACTAAGCTTTATATCGAGTCTAAAGTTAGTGGTAGTTGTCTAAACTTGTCACGATTTCCAAGATTTCAACGAGAAAACGTTCTTCCAAAATGGCGGATAAAAAGTCGCCCGAAATTTCCGATTCAAATAAAATGGCAGAGGACCTAGCCCGAGCCGACTTGCTCGAATCTCTGATCAGCAAAAAAGAGATGTACTTTATAAGGTTACAAACCCTGCTAGGAACAGCTGATTTGATACATGTCGACGAAAAAGTCATTCCAGAATTCAAAATGAGATTGAAAGAAATTCACACCATCCGCGACAGTTTCGAAAAAATTTTTGTTGACATAGGCTGCTTAATGAAGAAAGAAAATCCTCACTACATCACAAATTATCAAGAAATTCAAACGTTCGATGAAATATATTTTCGTATTTTGGCTGCGGCAGAAAACATAACGCAATCTTGTGGCTATAGTAAAGTACCCACCGCTGGCGCCGAGCGAGGGCCCGATACCACCAATTTTGAACCGCGTTTAGCTAAACCAAGACTCCCGAAGCTAGAGATTTTTCCTTTTGATAGTAAACTAGAAAACTGGCAAACATTTTTCGACACGTTTACCACGTTGATTCATAATAACAACGATCTGTGTAATATTGAAAAATATTATTACCTACTCTCGGCCCTTAGCGGCCCAGCACTGACCCTGGCAAAGGGCATGCCAGTAACGTCTGATAACTACCCAATTGTATGGGAACTCTTGGTTAAAAAGTACCAAAACATACGAGCTCTTGCTACGAGCTACTTAGATCGACTGTTTCAGTTTAAACCGCTGTTGGTGGAATCTGCCTCTGGTCTCAATGCATTCTTACAAACATATCAAGAGTGTGTCAAAGCTCTAAAACTTTGAAATCAATGACTTATCGAGTTTCATGTTATTCTACATGGGCTTACGCAATTTGGACCCAGTAACTAGGCGGGAATTCGAACAGACAGTTGAACAAAGCGAAGTACCGAACTTCGACCAATTAGTCAGTTTCGTCGAAAAGCAGGCGCGAGTTCTAGAGATATCTACTGCCTTTGTAAAACCGGCTAGCTTCCAGCCCAGGTCCGGAAATAACTATAATAACCCGACTTCTTCGAAAAAACCGTTTCAAAAGCCGTGCTTGTCAGCTGTCAGCAATTCTGAGCAAAAACCGAACGGAAATTCTAACGCTATCCAGTGCTTATTCTGTGGCAAAACCCATTCAATATATCGCTGTACCGAGTTCATTGACCTTTCCCCGTCACAACGTGTTGACAAAGTAAAACAACTCAAATTGTGTGAAAATTGCTTACGCCAGCATGCAGTGTCCGAATGCACGTCCAAAATTAGATGCGTCTTGTGTAGGAAGGCACACCACCACACACTTCATGTCGACCTTTCGTCGAGTCAAGGTCAAAGTCAATCTACAAGTCAAATTCAACCTCAAAAAGTAGGTTTAACTTGTTCGTCAAATTCAACCGTTTTGCTGGGCACTGCCGTGGTCCACGTCGCAGACCGATGGGGTACATACCATCCCGTACGTGCGGCCATAGACAGTGGTGCTATGTCCGGTTACATAACAACCGAATGCGCGCAGCGCCTAGGGTTGGCACGCCGCAAGTGTCCATTCCAGCCCGTAGGCCTGGGAGGTGCGCCAGTGCAAGATTTCTGTCTGGTTACATGTTCAATTAAACCGCGAAACTCATCTGGTCCCGTCCTTAGCACTGAGACTGTAGTGGTAGGTACTATCACTAGTAGTTTACCCACCATTACACTTTCGGACAAAATTATCGATCATTTCAAAAATCTCGAGCTAGCTGACCCGAGCTACTACGTGGTAGCCCCTGTCGAGCTACTGCTGGCCGCGGACGTATTTCCGTATATCTACGATGGTCAAAACCTACTACCGCGCCACCCGGGTTTGCCCGCCGCGATGCATTCAATCTTCGGATACGTCATTACCGGGCAAACGACGCTTGACCACGAGCACGAATCAAAAAGTACATCACACAGTCTGCTCTCGGCCAACAGTAGCATCGAAAAAATTATGAATAATTTTTGGGAAACTGAAAACGTACCTTGCGGATTAGACGCGAATCCGGAGGATCTATACGTCGAAGGTTTATTTCAAAAAGAACACAGTCGCGATAACAGCACGGGGCGTTACACAGTGACCTACCCATTCAAACCAATCATTGAACTTGGCGATTCAAAGCAACAAGCCTTGCGCCGTTTCAATAATTTAGAGTCAAAACTCAACCGCCTTCCGGAACTTAAAGAAGAGTACACGACATTTATGTCTGAATACGAGAGCATGGGTCACATGACTTGTCTAGGCAACATCGATGACGTCGATTCAAAATACATAATTCCGCACTTTTGCATTCTGCGCCCTTCGAGCACTACCACAAAACTGCGCGTGGTGTTCGACGCGTCTAGTAAAACTTCAAATAACAATTCATTCAATTGCGTTATGTACGCGGGACCCAAGCTCCAAGCTGACATAAATGAAATCTTGATAAATTTTCGTATTCACGAAATTTGCCTGTCCGGCGATATTTGTAAAATGTTTCGCATGACGTTTATTGAACAATCTCAACGCAAATATCAACACATTCTGTGGCGCAGTTCTCCCGATCAACCAATTCAAGTGTACGAGCTGAACACCATCACGTACGGTGTCGCTAGCAGTCCATACTTAGCTATTCGTGTTCTGCACCAGCTGGCTGACGACGATGCTGAAACGTTTCCTTTAGCGAGCAAGGTTCTAAAAAAAGGATTTTTTGTTGACGATCTTCTTTGGTCTGTCGCTACCTACGAGGAAGCTGTACAGCTCCAAGACGAGCTGATCGGTTTGCTGAGTGGAGGAGGTTTCATTCTACGCAAATGGGGCAGTAATTGCAAGCAGCTTCTGGAACGAGTTCCAGCTGATCATCGCGAAACGCCAATTGCATTCGACGATGAAAAGGACCTATCTATCAAAGTTCTAGGTCTTCAGTGGAGGCCTGCTGAAGATGCTTTCTCGTTTGCAACCAGTCCATTTCCAGCTTCTCAAGCGATCACCAAACGCAGCGTGTTGTCTCAGATCGGTCGACAGTTCGATCCACTAGGGTTCGTAGCCCCTTGCATTTTTTACGCAAAATGCTTCATGCAAAAACTTTGGCTCCAGAAACTCGGTTGGGACGACCAGCTTCCCCCAGCGTTGGAGAAAGAGTGGCGCACCTACGTGTCGGAACTTCCTCTGCTGTCCAATCTCAGACACGAGCGACAGGCGACCGTGAAGCACCACACGTCCTACCAGCTCCTAGGTTTTTCGGATGCTTCCACTTTAGGTATAGCCGCAGTTATTTACCTACGCAGTTTCAATGATGCCGGTGACATGAAGGTCAGTCTGATCATTGCAAAATCCAAGGTCGCGCCCTTGAAGACAATATCTGTCCCGCGTCTTGAATTAATGGCTGCACATTTGTTAGCCAAAGTTGCCAAGTATACAATGTCTATTCTTCAAGAACAGATACCGATCCAAGACGTATTTCTGTTCACCGATTCTTCTGTGGTGTTGAGTTGGCTGAACACACCCAGTCACAACTTGAAAGTTTTTGTCGCTACCCGAGTCACTAAAATCTTAAAAACTGTGACTAAAGAAAGTTGGTATCATGTGAGCGGTACCTCTAATCCCGCAGACGTGTGCTCGCGCGGTGCATTGCCCTCCGCGCTGTTAGCGACGCGGGAGTGGTTGAGTGGCCCAAGCTGGCTTTACACACCACAGGAGAATTGGCCTATCAAATCAATCGATCAATTCAAAACTGAAAATGTACCTGAGGCAAAGAACACTTGTTTAGCTAGTTCTACAGTTCAAATTTCAAACCCGATCGGTCAAAACGAACCTAACTTAATATTGAATCTTATCGAAAAATGTCATAGCTTCACAAAGTTGCAAAGAGTTGTAACGTTTGCTGGGTGTTTCCTGCCCGGTAGTAAAGAAACCCGCCACGTCAACAGAACTGAAAACTGTGGCCGGGGCCACCAAAACAAAATCAGAAGTTGTCTGGCTCAGTGCCTTGAGCCATCAAGGGCCTAAATATGGGGAGTTGAATGAAACGCTGTTAATGTTGAGCACAGACTTTAATTTTGGGGCTACACAGGTAGCAATAATGTAATTGTGAAACTTTAGCGTTTAAACCCAGACAATTACTTAATTTCAGAAAAAGCTCAGAGCAGAACGGGGTCGCTTCAGTAAGTGGTTCTGATAAGTTCACAAATTACATTTATAAGTGGTTAGTTCCTACTGAAAATCAGATTTGCCATCAATTTCAATAATTATCAACAATTTAATTCTAATTTTATGCTTTAAATCCTAATTCCCTAATATGTAAGTGAAATTGTTTCACAGACCTTGCTAGGAAGAACCTCCCTGTGAAGTCAATCCGGCCTCAGGTGGGATGCACGGTGCTAACCAGAACGCCGAGTAGGCAGCCTCGTCCCCATGCGCCGTCACCGGAGCAGGACCGAAGGGACTTCACAAGAAGACGCTGGCCAGCCGTCCCGAACCAAATCCTTCACCCGGCATGAGAGAAGCCAAGCGCTTGTAGCACAGCCCAGCATAAGTTTCTAGACCCCAAAAGAGCAACTGTTTCTCGACAGCAAAAAGAGAACACAGTGCAAACACTAAAAGTTAAAGCAAATCAGTAAATCCCTAAATTCCTATAAATTCGCTAAATTCGCTGAATTCACAAAATTCCCTAAATTCCCAAAATCCCTATCCAGCTGAAAGGAAGCAAAAATTGCTTCTATTAGAAGATTGCAAATGGCATAAGCATGTTTCAGGCAATTATAAAAGTCTGGATAAATCTTACCGGAGACATTCAGCAACTAGGATTGTCTCAACGCTGGCAATCCCTCCTTCACCCCTTTCCAGGAATCTGGTGCATCCTAAAAAATAACCACGAGGATGAGAGATGACCTAGCCGGAATTGTACAAGATTCTACACACAGCTTTCCAAATAAGTATTTACTTACAGAATGTTGGAATGGGCGCAGAGAAAAACGTGTGAACAGTGGAAAAATTGTTTTATTAATTTTACAGTACCGACTAGCGGCCGACATTTTTACGAATGACCGATTGAATGATTGAAAGTAAAAAGAATGAATCTGAACGAATGAATGGAAGAGTGGACTGGGATTTTTGATTATTCCAATAGTCCCCCTCAAAAATTCTAGTCTTATATAATGCGATTAGGCAATAATTATCACTATTATAAATATATTAAAAATAAATTATACATTCTGCTCTCAATATTCTGTTTTAATTATTTTAGTACCTTTTAATCATTAGGTACCTATATTACAAACATTATCAAATTAAATCAAGCTTAACTTTGATTTTAATTGTAGAAATTTCCCTGATGGTATCATTTTCGTGAAGATATCAGCTAGTTGATGTTCTATGGAAACATACTCTAGCTTTATTACTTTCTTAGTAATTTGTTCACGTGTGAAATTATATTTTATAAGCACTTATTTTATGGCTAGTGGGATTGTTTGCAATGTTTATACAGCTGTTGTTATCTTCATATATAGGGACATGCATTGGTAATTGGATTTTAATACTATTTAGCAATGATTTTATCCATTTAGCTTCTCTCACAGCTTCGAAAAGAGCCATATATTTAGCTTCAGTTGAGGAGGCGGCGACTGTGTTTTGTTTGCGTTTATTCCATGACATTACACAGTTATCAAACACTTGGAATACGTATCCCGTTGTGCTTTTACGATCAATTTCGTCGCCTGCCCTGCATGGCAATCTGCATAGCCTTGAACTATTTGATGATAGTCGCACCTTTTGTAGGTCAACTTTAAATTTATAGTGCCTTTTATGTATCTTAAAATATGTTTTAAGCATTTCCATAGTTCATTATAATTTTATTTTTTTTTGCTTTGATATCTGCTCAGAATACTAATTGCTAAGCAAATATCTTGCCGGGTGCAAAGCATTGCGTACATAAGGCATCCTATGACGTTCCTGAAAGGAGCGTCAAAGTGTGTGTCGGAATTAAGAGCCAAGTGATCTAATTTTGATGGGAACAGTGACTTTGTCGGATTGCAATCACTCATGGAAAATTTGCTTAAAACATTGTTCAAGTAGACTGACTGGTCCAAAGTTATGGTAGCTTCTGTTATGTTTACTCTAATGCCCAAGAGTAGTTTTATTTCATTCAAATCAGTCTTTCAAATTAGTATAATTTCGGTTTGTACATAAAATCAAATCATTGACGTATAATATTAAATATACATTATCATCAATTTTTTTTTTATCAAGTATATACAAACAAGGATCTACCTCTGTATTGTTAAAACCAAGTTCTTTAAGAGCGTGATCAAAACGCTTGTACCAGCATCGAGAAGCTTGTTTTAAGTCGTACAAGGATTTATTTAACTTGCATACCTAATTTGTTTGGTTCTGCAAAAACACCCTCAAGCACCTCCATGTAAATGTCATTCTCGAAAACTCCGTTCAAAAACTCAGTTTGGACGTCCAAGTGATGTATTTGCAAGCTATGCTGATTTGCAAACGCTAATAATTATAAATCTAAAAGTAGAAATACGTGCCACGGGTGCAAACGTTTCATCAAAGTCTTCAAGGTACTCTTGAGTAAAACCGCGAGCAACTAAACGCACCTTGTAACGAGTTGGTTCTCCCAACTCATTAATTTTTATCGTGAATACCCATTTACAATCAACAATATTTACATTTTGGGGTCTTTCCACTAGAACCCATGTTTGATTTTTATTTAGCTTTTAACCATTTGTCACTATCATCCCTGTTTGAAATATCACTATAGTTACTAGGTAACGGCTGAGCAGTCGTGAGTGCTAAGTAACACAAATCTGTATCGCTCATCTGTTTATAATCGACTGAGGGTAGTTTTTTTTTTATTCTTTCACTTCGCCTTATTTTGTTTGACGAATTCTCAGCATCCGATTGGTCATCGGGAAGAATCTTGTGTTTCGTGCCTGCTGACTTATTATCACCGATAGGCTTGTCAACTTTTGCGGGAGTTTGTGTGTTTTGGTTTGTCGGCCTTGATTGAACAAAATTTGACTCATCGTATATAATATCACGGGCAATGAAAAATTGGTCATTTTGAACGTTGAATAGTTTATAACCATTGTTGTCGTATCCGACTAGTATTGCTTTAAACGATTTACTGTCAAACTTTGTTCTTCTCGTTTTGTCATGGACATAGGCCGTTGCACCAAATTTTAGGTTTGTTATTATGCCACATTTCGTATGGTGTTTTGTTGCTGGTCAGAGCTTTAGTAGGGAGTCTATTTATTAGGTAGGTAGCTGTCAGTATGGCTTACCACCAAAAAAACTTTTCTAATTTCGAACTTTCAACCATGGTTAGAGCCATTTCGGTTAACGTGCGATTCATAGGCTCTGACACACCATTTTGTTGCGGCGTATATGGTACCGTTAGGTGGTACGAGATACCCTTAGAAACACAAAACTCGTTAAATTCTGTTGAAAGTTATTCTCTACCATTGTCGCAGTACAGATTTGTGACTTTCGTATTGAATAAGTTGTCACTCCTAGCAACAAAATCTTTAAGATATTTTAGCACTTCGATTTTGCATTCATTGAGTAGGTCACAGTAGAATGAGTGTAATCATCAATAAAAGTAACAAAGTAGTTTTTGTCATCAAAGGTAGTAGGCGTTATCGGACAACAAACGTCCGACTGAATAATATAAAGGGGTCGATTCTGGTGTTTACTATTGTTATCTTTAGTTTTTGCAAACGGGAGACATGATTGTTTACCAAGAATACAAGGTTCACAAATAGTATCGCTGGGGTTTATATTGTTTATCAAAGACTGGTCACTTTCATCTATTGTATCCTTTAAAATTTCAAACCTTTGTTTGTTTATATGCTGAGTCGGCTGTGCCACAAACTATAGGCGTCAGAGGAATTTTAAGTCAAGTGAATAATAAGTTTATTTACTTTAACCTAAAAAGGTTGTTGCAATTCTCCCCGGTCATGATGCACTTGTCTTTATGATGGACTTGAACACCGTTTGTTGCCAAAAACCACTGTCATACCTGCACGTTGCATCTTACTTACAGAAAGTAAATTATGACGTACCTCGGACGAAAACAATACATCATCAATCGAGCCTTCAGTACCTAAATCTGTTGTTATCTTTATGCTGCCTTTACCGTAGGCTTGTATGGACTCGCCGTTTTTCGCAACTCCGATCTTGTGAGGCGTCGATAGTTCCGTGTACGTTGTAAACACGTCAAGTGTATTTATAATATGATCCGTGGCACCCGAATCTAAGAGGAAAGAAATTTCCATATTAGTAGAATTACTAATAGGGTCAGATAAATTATAATCGGGTGAAACCATAAAAGCGAAACCGCCCTCGTCATTGTTGCACAACGTGTTGTGCGCCGTCCTCTTGTAGCCGCTGCCGCTGCTCCCAGCCCAGTCTTGCTGGATCTTCTTCAGGTAGCGACAGTCATTCTTGAGGTGATTTCGGCACCCACAGTGATCGCAGAACATTTTTGAAATTTTGTGAGTTGAATTTCCGGTATGAAAGTTTTTCTTCGGTTGAGGGTAGTTTTTTTTTTTTTTAGAAAAATTTCCTTGTGATTTTGGAAATGAGGAATTCCTCGGACCAGTATGCAAAACCTTGAGCTCTGTTGTAGGTTCACCTTTCAGCTTCACTTTGTGGTCAAGTTGAAGCAAGGAACATTTGGTTGCAGTTTAAGATTCAGCAATTGCTTGCGTAGTGCTAATTGCGTGGCCAGCTGGGCAGGCTTCGTCTCTCGTAGATTTTATCGAGGTTATCGAAAATGGATTTGGCCGTTGCAGCGTCTTTCGCGAAATTTAAAAATGCGTCATCTAAATATTCGATAATTGTACCTTTTGCAGTTTGGTTTTTCTTTAGCCACATTGCGTCTGGATTATCCGGCACTGGTTGTTCAACGACGATGGCCACTTGCAGTTCTTCTAACAAAGACTTGAAGACGTTCGCCATTAAATTGCTGGATGTTTCGTTTGCCTCGTATCTCCATTGTTCATATCCGTATTTTAGACGGATAGCAGGAACTTAATTATAACTTATTTAAATCGTGCCCTGGGCCCATAACCTGTTGGAATGGGCGCAGAGAAAAACGTGTGAACAGTGGAAAAATTGTTTTATTAATTTTACAGTACCGACTAGCGGCCGACATTTTTACGAATGACCGATTGAATGATTGAAAGTAAAAAGAATGAATCTGAACGAATGAATGGAAGAGTGGACTGGGATTTTTGATTATTCCAATACAGAATTCCTGCCGCTACAAAATATATCTTGAATGGGCTGCTTCTTCGCCAACTGAGCCAAGACTGCTCACCATGGAGGATCAACTGTCCATCTCTCATTAGATCTTTCCAGCTAAACAATCTCGACCTTTTTTTTGAGCTCTCTCTTATCCCAGCAGAACGTCGTCGCGTCACCATTGTCAATCTTCTGCTTGGGTGGCCATATCAAAGAATTGATTATCTCCTAAAACGATATTCCAAAATTTCGATATTGTATGAATAACATTTACCTGTATTTTTCTTTATTAGCTGTATTAATTCTTTGTTCATTATGTTATTATTTTTCCCTCTTTTAATCAAATAAATGATATTCATCAACACCTAAAGTTACTATTTCTGTTCCCTAAAATGAGGTAACTAGATTTCCTATGGCAACCCACAAGAAACGACCAATCACCGGCGACCAACTCATCAAACAAACCTAAAAGAAGAAATGTCAGCCTACAAAATTCTATAGTGATACCAGAGTAAATTGAAACTTGAGCCGTTCAAGACATTGGAGAAAACACAACGTGACAGAGTGATAGCACGTTGCTTTCAGTTTCTGCAAGGATGTCGAACGGGCAAGCGGAGCACAGGTCCACCGTCCCTACCCAGCTTACGCCAAGCTCATGACGTAATTATCAAAGCTGTTCAACATCAGCATTTTTCAAAAGAAATTGCAGAACTGGCAAGCGGTGGTAACTGTAAACACACGTCTCTAAAAAGGCTCTCGCCTTACCTGGACCCCCTGGGTTTTCTCAGGGTGGGGGGTAGGTTGTCAGAATCGAGCCTCTCTTATCAAAAAAAAACATCCTTTGTTGCTTCCCAAAAAATGTACCTTCATTAAACTTCTAATCGACCACTTCCACAAGGTCTACCTACACGTTAGTCCTCGATCGCTTCAGAGTTTGATCAGCCAAAAATATTGGATAATTTCAGCGAGAAACGCCATTCGCTCTCGTTTTTCGAAATGCTTGCGTTGTTTCAAGGTCAAGCCCGCCACTTTGCAACCGATAATGGGCAATTTACCCAAGTTTCGCACTCAAGACATTCATGCCTTTAACACAGTAGGGGTTGACATAGGTGGTCCATTTTACACTAAAGAAAGCACACGACGAAACGCTGCAGTATCAAAATCGTATTTGCTTATCTTTGTCTGTTTTTCAACACGTGCAGTGCATGCTGAAGTTCTCAGTGCGCTCACCACCGAATGTTTCATGGCGGCATTCGACCGCTTTACTTCTAGGCGCGGCCTGTGTCACACGATCGTTTCGGATAACGGGAAAAACTTTGTCGCAGCTGGCAAACAGTTTGCTGAAATTAAACAATTCTATGAACAACATTCTAACGACATTTTAACCGGTTTTCATTCTAGAAATGTCAGATGGACATACAATCCGCCTACTGGTAGCCACTTTGGCGGAATCTATGAAAGCGCTATCAAGTCAGCCAAGCTGCATCTAAAACGCGTGATAGGTACAGAAGCTCTTTCGTTTGAGGAGCTCAACACTCTCTTTGCTCGTATCGAAGCAGTGTTGAACTCCCGACCGTTGACCGCTATCTCAACCGATCCGTCCGAGTTCGATGCGCTCACTCCCGGACATTTTTTGGTAGGGCGCGAACTTTTGTCCGTCCCAGAGTATGATCTCTCTGACAAACCTACCTACGCACTGACTCGTTGGCAGTTCGTACAACAAGCTTCTCAGAAATTTTGGAAATTGTGGCGTAACGAATATTTGCATACACTACAGCAAAAGCAAAAGTGGTTTAGTAAATGTCACAATTTAAAGGTAGGTGAGTGTGTTTTAATGCACTCTGACGCTCCTCCACTGCAGTGGCCTCTGGCCCGCGTGACTGAGCTTTGTCCCGGAAAAGATGGCGTTGTTCGCGTTGTCAAAGTCCGCAATCAAAACGGCCTTTATACGCGACCCGTAGTAAAACTCAGTCCACTGCCTATAGAGGTGGACTCAGAATGACTTTAATTACCTATAAATTTCTTGAACATTTGGCAACTCCATGCCTGATTGTCAAATGTATTTCATTGTTAAGCTTCAGATTCAAATATTAGCTTCTAAGCATGTAACTTACACTTTACACAATCATAATTTCAACTACTCAACTTGCTACTTACATACATTCAATTAATTTATTCACTTCACTATACAGTCCATTGTTACACAGCTATACCATCCCTGGTTTGTGAACTGGGGAATCAAGGGTGAATTCCCGGTGGGGGGTTTATGTACAATATCTAAATTACTTATTTGGGTTCGAGACTAAATGCTCTGCGTTCCCCGCGCCAATTCAAATTTGGCGCGCTTCTGAATGAGCGACGTAGATTCGTACAGTTCATTCACTCACTCTTTTCACTCTTTTCGTTTGGGGTGCACGGAAGAAAAGTTCGTTGGAACCACCTTTTCATAACCGCCGGCCGGCGTGTGCTAAATACTGAAACAACCCTGTGAAATCTTGTGTGGATTGTGTCCCGGGACCTGGAGACCAGCTTCATCATCGTCTGTGAGTAGAGCACCATTTCTCTTACCCAAATTCTTTCCGTAGTTCAGTATCAAACAACTCTCAATGCTCATATGAGACTAGTTGTTGCTCGCGACTTCGTTCGCGTGTTAATTTTAATGTGTATTTTTCCGGGATAAAAAATAGCCTATGTGCTAATCTAGACTATAATCTATCTCTGTGCAAAATTTCATCCGGATCCATTCAGCCGTTTTTGCGTGAAAGAGTAACAAACATCCATCCATACATAAAAACTTACGGTTTTCTCCGTACCATATTCGTTCATTATTAACCTTCTCACTAGCACCAGAGACAGATCTGTCTCAACGCATCGGGAAACGTCAAACGCGCAACTGAGACAGAGTTGTCCCAAAAGGCAACAGACCAAAAAAATGCTAAAATGTGTTTGACGGTCTATGATATCGGTTTATGGTTATTGTTCGTTCATGTTCGGCATGAAATTCCCTTTAATCTGTGATAAAATACTCTAAGACTTCCTAAAAAAAAAACTTGTCAATCTTAGTCGAAAATTTCTTGTTGGAAAGTGGCGAGAGCACAGAAGAAAACTACGAGAAAAACAGGTTTTTTGTTAGAAAGGTAAGTGAAAAGTGTATTTACGTGTTACTTTATGCATTTATTTCAATCATTACACATAGTTTTACCTAAAGAATGCTATAAATACTTTAAATTTGGCCCAAGAAAATGTTCGATATAGCAACTTTGAAAAAAGTTGTACTTTCTTTCGAAATTTTTGATCATTGTTTGTGTATTTTGGATAAAACCCACTATATTTGGCCAGTAAGACTATCGTACTTTGTTATTTTATTCATTTTTATGTAGAATTACTAAGTAATAGTGAAAAATATTACAAAAACAAAACATTTGCCGTTCAATTCAATTCAATTCTGCTTTATGGACTCACTGCACTGATTATACAGTACAACTTCGCCAATGTCACGTGTTAGGCAAGACTATAGCCAATCACAACAGCGAACGAGGCTCGGTCAGAATTTTGAGGCAATCAGAACTGTTTGTCGGAAGGTTATTATGGGATGCTTAGTGATTTTAGACCGTTTGTTTTTAAGCTAAAGTTTGATATTGTTGTCTGAAAGGAATTTACCTATAATGTATACAAGAGGGGAATTTGCCTGGGAGAGGATAAGTTTAAGATTAGTAGGTCGGACAATGTTATCGTTTTCCGATAAGTTCGTATACCGGAAATCGACCACTAGGGTCACGACCTCCGGCCTTCTCATCCGGTTCTATAGTGATGGGCTTAGTGATTATTTCAATTGATTATCGAAATAAATTTTTTATCAACTTCAATACACCGTTACTATAAGTTTCTAGTGAGAATACGCAAATTTCCAATTAGATTCTAATACGTCTCGTAGTTTATAGGAAAATTATTATTTATTTATTTTACAGATGTGGAGACCCGGGCACCCCAAGAGTTTCTTGAATTACTGCAAGACGACGAGGAAGAGGATGAGAGCGAGGGGGAGTTAGAGGTCGGGCTGGAAGAGGAGGAGGAGGAGGAGACTGGGGTGGGAAATCTGATGGTATGTTATAATAATTATATAAATATTACATAACATACATAAGCGGCCTATATGCGTCCCACTATAGGGCACAGGCCTTCTCTCAGGGAGAGAGCATGGGCTTAATCACCACGCGTGCCCACCGGGGATTGGGTATTTCAAGCGCGTGTACGTGAATAGCTCAGACACTCAGGTTTCCTCACGATGTTTTCCTTCGTTAGCGAGTGGTATTGCTACTACTATAACTTCACAAATGTACATAACTTAGAAAACCAAGTCATAGCTACATGCCCGCACCGGGGATCGAACCTGGGTCTCCCGCTTCCTAGTCCGAGGTTCTACCCACTAGGCTACCACTGCTGTATAAATATAAATATTAATTTTGTATTATTTCTTGTTCGTTCCGTTATTTTAGGTTTATATTTCTTCCAGGCAATGGACATCATGGTGGAGGAGGAGAACTGGGAGCTAGTGCCACTGGAGGCACTAAGCGTCCCGCTTTCTACCTCTAGGTACAATACTTAATAATTTTTTTCCATCTTCTATGCGGAAGTAAGACTTTTTTAACTGTTTATTTTTTCCAGCAGGCTCTCCAGTAGCAGCAGCGAGGATGACGAAGTGCGCAGGGAAATTTTGCGCAATATCAGCCCGCAGTAAGTTGAATCAATATTTATCCCATGCCATGTTTTTGTGTATCTATGGAACAGATTTCAGGTTAATTTTATTTTACAGGTCTGTTCACGACGACGAGCTGCCGCGCTTTCGGGTGGAGCAGCTGCCGGACGCTCCGGGACCCGCCGCTGCTGCTGCTCGAGGATGCGGCGCCACTCAGATTTTCCTTGCCTTTGTTTGGTTACGGTTTTCGGCTGTCGTCCATTCATCTATTATGTTGTATATTTGAGAGAGGATGACGCATGACTGATGGGTATCAGTAATTTATATGTAAGATTTGTGCATGTAGATAATAAAAGTAGACATACTTCGTCCGCTCCTTCACATTCTGTTTTCTTGTTTGTTTGACCAATCTAAATTTGTTTTCTAGATTGGTGAAAATCTTATTTGCCTATCGAACTAATGGAACACGTGGAGTTTAACATTTTTCATTTATTCGATGGGTAGGTAAGATCACACGACACACCATTTTGTAAGTACCTAACCTAATAATTTACTCTTGCAGTTCTTGTCTTTTGTCTTTTTCTATGTCATGTTTTGCTTTTTGTGTACTAATAGCGAGACCATTTCGACGTGAATTCCATAAAAGTATTGTTAAAATATTAAATTTTCAAAGCTCCATACTCCTAAAATGTAAAAGTCATAAAAATTATAATCAGTATAACTCGCGATAGCATTAATAATAATAGAATATTGTTATCTACAAATAAATTTATTAGGACATAATTCAGCTCATTCCAAATTACGAATGTTTTCAACTCAACTCTTTTAAAATGTTTGTATATTTTATCACTACTTATATATGACAAAATGACAAGTTTACAACATTTTAGACATGAAGGAAAACATCGTGAGAAAATTCGCTGTTGGTGTAGTAAAAGTTAACACCAGAAGCAATACGATTGATCAACAACTAATTTTATTTGTAATAAAATATGACATAGGTAATTGTTAAGTCAATCACCACTAACAACGTATAATAAGGCTATTACAAACAATGTTATGGTTAGATACTTACTTACTGGCGGTTAGTATAAACAAACTACTTGACGCCGAACTTGATACTCAATGCGCGGCACACGCCGCCACTTGAGCTCCGACGCTTTATGGACTTGTTTTTTGCTGCCGGGTGACGCATTAGGCTACCTTTTTATTTCACTAATAGCAAGTTGGTAATAAAATATTCTGCATGCGTTTTATCGCAAATTGTTTTCCCCGCATTTTATCGATTCTTGCCCAATGAAAACTCTTCCTTACCCCATCCCTCCTAAATAAGACAAAACAACTAAAATACTATTTTATTGTTTTATTCTTTATTTTTGTCTGAATATTTATTGTAAATAGTGTAAAAAAGGAAAATAAATATTTCATTATGGGTCTACTGTTTTATTTCTCCATTTACCCATTTATTTGTGACCTTGGTACAAAATATAATGCAGTCGATATTTTTCATTTTTACTAGATTTTGTTGAATATTTCTATAAAAAAGCATAGATTCCAATAAGATTAGAGTATTTTCATTCAATAAAAGTGGTTTTCACTTCGTAAAGACCCACGATTACAGTACATTTTCAAATTCAAATTGTCCCCCTTACACTGTTCAATAGGAAACGTTAGCATTCTCGCAAAATGTTTGATAATGTTTTGGTAATAAATCTTATATGTGAAGAGAAAACAAGCTTGATAGAATGAATAGGTGTATATTCAGCACCTTGTTACATAAATTATCTTTTCCTAAAGTTACGTAATAGTTCGCACACACACAAAAATTTGGGACACTAGGCCCTTATTTGTAGTAATTGCATTTTCGTACTCTGAATTTAAAAAATTGTGTGTCTGAATTTTGATAAAGTTGTTATTGTTTAGTAATGTAATTATTCTAGAGTATAATTCTTTTTATTTCAAACAAATCCGTACATTGGTCAGATAATAATTTGATATTTAGGCAACCTGGTCATTTATTTTTTTTGCGCCGCCATGACACCCCTTTCAATTAATGTCAGTGGGGTGAATTGGGGGTGCGAGTGAAAAGGTTAAGGAGGAATTCACTTACAAGACACACCGAGGTGTCAGTAAGTTAACTTATGATTTGCCGTTTAGAAGAATTATTTCTCAAGTATCCCTACGGTACGTTACGAAGGAATCTTTCAAAAGTCTATTCCCAAGGGATAATAACAGATAATCAAGTCAGAATGGAAATCGTCCTTTACATCAACAAAGTCGTGGAAAACCTGATTATAGAACAAAGACGACATGGCGTATGTTTCATTTTCTCTGGTTAAAATTACGTTTAAAAATTCAATAACTAAATAACTGCCATGCATTAAATTGTGTCGTACGTGATACTAACAAAGTATTTATCATCTTACCAATTATCACTGGAGTGCAACATTGAGAAATATTGGCCCTGGGAGGCCTAACATAACGGAACCGTCAACTATTATGTTATGAATGATACCTACACTATCTTGTTACACCATCCTTTAAATTATGCTCCTTTAATAGGTGACTTTGCCTATGAAAACTTAGGTATGTAGGAGAACCTGTTAGCAATTTTAAGTACCTATAGACCCCCGGATCATCATCTGTTCCTTTTCAGGAGGATCAAACTTGCATAATGCGTTAGGTACGCATATTTTCTAATTCTCAGCATTATCAGTACCTACGCATCCTATTGACTAAATAGCACATAATTTAAAATATCAAGTGATATACCTAATGATTATCGTTGGCACGCCGCTAGACGCCACAGCACCAACCCGTTGCCGTCGTGTTTGCCGCAATGTACTGCAAGGTACCACTATGCCAGTACGCAGCCGGCGCGCTGTAAGGCACCACTGCGCCAGTGCACCATTAGCTCGACCGCTGAAGCATTACAAGGCGTCACTGCTTCACCGCCGGTGCCCTGCAGGATGCCAGTCCGCATTCAGGACGCAGCAACGTGCCTCCGACCTCATACGCTACGAGACACCACTGCTCCGCCGACAGCGTGCTGCAAAGTGCCACTCGTCCAGCTCGCCGCCGTTGCCTTCCGCATTCCGTCCCCGACGCGCTGCACCAGTCCGCAGCTTGCACGCTGTAAGTAGCCTCTGCGACAGCCCGTTGTCGGTTTGCTCCAAGTAGCTTCTGCGCCAGCCCGTTACGGTCACGCTCCGCCGACAGCGTGCTGCAAGACACAGCTCCACCAGCTCGCCGCCGCTGCATTCCACTGTCGGCGTGCTGCACCTTCACAGCCCGCATGCTGCAAGTCGCCTCTGCGCCAGCCCGCTGCCGTCAACCCCCGCCGACAGCGCGCAGCAAGGCGCCGCTCCGCCAGCTCGACGCCGCTGGATTCCATTGTCGGCGCGTTGTACCAGTCCGTAGCTTGCATGCTACAAGTCGCCTCTGTGCTAGCCCGCCGTCGACGCGCCGCAAGACGCTACTGCGCCAGCCCGCTGCAAGGCGCCGCTCCGTTAGCTCGCCGCTGCTGCATGCCATCACCGGCGTGGAGTACCAGTCCGCAGCCTGCACGCTGCAAGTCGCCTGTGTCAGCCCACCGGCGACGCGCTGTAAGACGCTACTGCGCCAGCCCGCTGCAAGGCGCCGCTCCGTTAGCTGGCTGCCGCTGCATTCCATCGCCGGTGTGCTGTGGGGCCTGCTGCACCAGTCCTCAACCGGCGCACGTCGCCGGCTCACTGCGCCAGTCCGCAACCGCCGCAATGCAAGGCCTGACCGCGCTAGCCACATCACATGGCCCGCCGCCCGATGGTGTGTGGCTGATCTGACTGCTCACGATCAGCAGTCTGCTTTCCCCGTCTCTACAAATAAACCAAACATAATTCGCACAGAGGACTGCTCATTGCCTAAAAGGTCGAGCGAAATTCAGCTTCTAAGTTTTAATTAAACTGAGTAAAAATAAGTATTGATCAAATCGTTTCATAAACGACCAAGGAAACAATATACAACACGTTCCCAACAGGCCCTCGTCACTCCATACAAAAAATATTATGAACGTACTTTGTGCCAACATTGAAACAAAAAATATAATCCTGCTAAAACAAAAGGCATTAACTCCGCAGTGAATCACGTAGATGTATCATGATTTAAAATTAAGTCGGGTTATATGGGAAATCTTATGGTGGTAATGTTGGTATTACGTATTTTGCAAATGGCCGGTAATTTTGTTCGTTTGTTGTTTTTGTGTGGCATTATTTTATTTATTTTAACTTTAGCAATTGGTGTAGTGCGTGAAAAGTGATTAAACAAGAAATATGGGAGGAAAAGCATTGAGGAAATGTGAAATTTGTGGCATTAGAAGAGTCAGAAATTAATGTACGTCTGGCATATTCTTAGCCAGATACCTATCCACTGAACAGGTAAAATTAGCAAGTTTATCATAATAAATGTACGCAAATTTTGATATTTATTTAATGCGCTTGGATAAAACAACTGAATTATTTAGAACAATTTACGATTTTGACAAATTTAAATTAACGCCGGTTGTAGTGCGGTACCCATGTGGTAGGTACATTTTTTTTTTATCGATATTTTGGACGATTGATTTCTGCCAGATATTTGTACACGCTGTCTAAAATTGATCACAACTACTTAATTTTAAACGTCGAACACTACACAGCAAGAACAGAAATGATTTATGTTGTTTTATTTTGCTCAAAGCATTCAGTTTTGTTTTATATTTTTAAAAATACATTGTACCGCTTTGTTTTGTATTCTAGATGCCGCTTATGGGTTAAAGCGACAGGCAATGAAGATTTGCATGGTGGAGCTGTAATAGCCACCGTTATATGACGGAGAGAATGATTGCCTTAATTGTAAAAAAATTTATTCGAAGACAATGTCAAATATATAATTTTGATTTCATAAAGGCAGAAGAAATTAACGCGAAGGCAAATAAAATTTTGCAAGCTCAAAGTACAGCAAAATAGTAAACAGGTTATACAAACGTTCCTTGACATTATTATTATTAGCAGTACCTATACCATATTTATTTGGGGCTGAGACAAAGTGTAAACAACTTTTCAGTACTCTAGACTATTTTCATTGTCGAAAAATGTTATATCGGTTTTTACACTAACAAATTAGTAAATTAGATTTAATACTTTATAAAAAAAATTACTTATACAACATTATCAGACAGTATCATTTTAAAAGTTTCATTTTGTCTCAGCCTCAAATAAATATGGTATAGATAATATATTTTTTGACTTATTGTTTTGTTTGTTGCAGACTCCAAAGATCTGAAATTCGACCAGTGCAAAGTTTTGATAGCGACGTGACGCATTGGTGACATTAAGTTTTCTACCCTTGATGCTAAATAAATGATTTGATTTAAAAAAATGCCTTTTTCGTTATGAAAGTAAGCGATAATCCATTCACACCATGTCATACTCGAAATAATTGAGTTGATCTACTGTGTTGGGATTTATCGCCTACTTTAATTTCCAAAGCATGAAAATGAGGTAAGAGGAGAGACGTCTCGAATTTTTTTTATCGATATCGATATGTGAAGTAGTCAATCACTAATGTTTTGCAATTTCATTCTCATGTTGGTATTATACTATTTTTTGTTAGGTTGGTACAAACTACGTTCATAATTTTGAAAACGTGTTGTTAGCAAGTGCCGACTCTTATAACGTAGTGATTACATACTCTTTGGTTCCCAACTGTTTGTTTCAACAATAAAATAAACAAAATAAAAACCAAACTGTGTTACAGATTACGTTAACTAAATAATCAGTGAAAAAAAAAAAAACCAGCAAGTAAAATGAACTGTAAATTTGATCTTGTCTACGGCACAGATGACAATTTAGTACATTAGTAAAGTTGGTATATTTTTTATTCTTGCTAAAATTTGCCAACAGATTGGCCCTGAATTAATCCCACTTCTGAAATGTAAAGGGACACACCTGTATTTTCCTATGGTTGACTATGGAAATAGTGGCGGAGGTCCCTATCTATACTAATAATAAATCTGTAAGGGTCGGTCATGGAGTAAGTTAGTTTGTTTTCAGAGATATTGTGTTTATAGGCTCAATATATGATACTGAAACTAATTTCACGATTTTTAGAATTTTTTTCTGTATGTGTGTATGTATGTATGTTCCTCCATAACTCTTAAACCAATTATCCGAATTTGATGAAATTTGGTATAAAAACATATAGACATCTGGGACACAGGATAGGCTATTTAAATTCTAGCTCCAGTTATGATAAGACGTGGCCCCCATACAAATGCTTCGTAAAAATCGAAATGTACGCGAACGGAGTCGCGGGCACAGCTAGTTTGAAATAAAATATTAGGGGTTAAAGTATGAAATTGCCGTTTTATTGCAATAGGTTCTTTGAATTGACATAGAATCATCATGGTTTGAGGTTTTCGAATGAAACTTTTTTCAAATGGTTTCTATGATGTTCTTTTTTTAAAAAATGTGAAACATTTGAATATCGATTTTTAATTGTTTTTGTTACTCAATTTAGACAAGAAAGATGGATACTGCGAAAATTCGAGTGATTATGAGGCACCCATTTTTCGTATTTTTTTATTTTATTGATTTGACGCAAGTGCGTCAATATTGTGGGTAAGGTAACGTTAACCCATGCCGCTAATTCCTGGGTAGTTTGACTAGGGTCGGCTTCCACTATCTCTCTTAATTCATCGTTATTCACCTGTGTGGGCGGTCTTCCTCGTGGCTCATTCTTTAAGTCGAAATTTCCATCACGAAAGCGTTTAAACCAAAATCGCACGGTGCGTTCATTAGTAGACCGCTCTCCAAACGCAGCATTGATATTGCGGGCTGTTTCTGCCGCGTTAGTTCTGCGTCGGAACTCGTATTCAAAAATCACTCGAATTTTCGCAGTATCCATCTTTCTTGTCTAAATTGAATAACAAAAACAATTGAAAGTCGATATTCAAATGTTTCACATTTTTTAAAAAAAGAACATCATAGAAACCATCTGAAAAAAGTTTCATTCGAAAACCTCAAACCATGAAGATTCTATGTCAATTCAAAGAACCTATTGCAATAAAACGGCAATTTCATACTTTAACCCCTATTACTTAAAGACATACTCACATTTATATTTATACTTGTCACATCGTCAATTAGTTAGCATTATTACAGTGAATAATCTGCAGAAGATAACAAGATTATTAGGTACTCGAGTAATTTTCTTTACAAAATTACAATTACCTACGTCCTTCCCGCCAAGCCAAGGTGGCGCCTCTCTTTCTTTTTTTACAGTGACGTCATCACATGAAGGTTTCATACCTTCATGTTTATCTAGATGGCCAAGCAACTTTCCGTACTAGTAAATTAGTCAAATTAAATACTCTTAAGTTGTTATGAATACAATAAAGTTCCACTATTAACAGGTACCTAGGTATTTAAGTCCTAAAGCGTCGCTGACACATTGATTTCAAGAATTTTTAGAGCTTTGACACACTCTTGATATGTTTGTAAGAAGCATTGAGACCAAAGGCAGATTCCACCAACAGCGGTTTAAACTGAAACAGTCGATCTAAGTAGCTCGTAGCAAGAGCTCGTATGTTTTGGTACTTTTTAACCAAGAGTTCCCATACAATTGGGTAGTTATCAGAAGTTACTGGCATGCCCTTTGCCAGGGTCAGTGCTGGGCCGCTAAGGGCAGAGAGTAGGTAATAATATTTTTCAATATTACACAGATCGTTGTTATTATGAATCAACGTGGTAAACGTGTCGAAAAATGTTTGCCAGTTTTCTAGTTTACTATCAAAAGGAAAAATCTCTAGCTTCGGAAGTCTTGGTTTAGCTAAACGCGGTTGAAAATTGGTGGTATCGGGCCCTCGCTCGGTGCCAGCGGTGGGTACTTTACTATAGCCACAACATTGCGTTATGTTTTCTGCCGCAGCCAAAATACGAAAATATATTTCATGGAACGTTTGAATTTCTTGATAATTTGTGATGTACTGAGGATTTTCTTTCTTCACTAAGCAGCCTATGTCAAGAACTATTTTTTCGAAACTGTCGTGGATGGCGTGAGTTTCTTTCAATCTTCCTAGCAGGGTTTGTAACCTTATAAAGTACATCTCTTTTTTACTGATCAGAGATTCGAGCAAGTCGGCTCGGGCTAGGTCCTCTGCCATTTTATTTGAATCGGAAATTTCGGGCGACTGTTTGTCTGCCATTTTGGAAGCACGTTTTCTCGTTGAAATCTTGGAAATCGTGACAAGTTTAGACAACTACCACTAACTTGAGACTTGAAATAAAGCTTAGTGGCAAGGATTTAACACTGTAAACTATGATTTATATATACCTACGACCTTTGGCGTCGTACGCGACTCGTTGAAAACTTGGAATCGGAACAAGTTTAGACAACAAACACTCAACTTTAGACTCGAAATAAAGCTTTGTGTGACTGAATAACACTGTTAATATGTAAATGATGCGTGCTTGAATGTGTATTTAGTTTGCGAACTGGAGATCCGGCTCGAAGGACCAATATGTTTGATACTGAACTACGGAAAGAATTTGGGTAAGAGAAGGTGCTCTACTCACAGACGATGATGAAGCTGGTCTCCAGGTCCCGGGACACAATCCACACAAGATTTCACAGGGTTATTTCAGTATTTAGCACACGCCGGCCGGCAGTTATGAAAAGTGGATCCAACGAACTTTTTTACGTGCACCCCAAGCGAAAAGAGTGAAAAGAGTGAGTGAATGAAGTGTACGAATCTATGTCGCTCATTCAGAAGCGCGCCAAATTTGAATTGGCGCGGGGAACGCAGAGCATTTAGTCTCGTACCCAAACAAGTAATTTAGATATTGTACACTACCTTTACGCTGCAATTCGCAAAATCTCATCCCTTCCTCCCTGAGGATCCCGACTACATCCTCGAGGGCCTGGTCAATGTCAACGCCATTTGTGGTTTCCACGGCAGCAAATCGGTTTTCCAGATTAGAGTGGAACTTTTCAGACCCCACTATAGTTTGGAGCAGGGTTGGTCGGAGCCTGGATTTCATCAAACGGACACGTTCGAGCTTAAAATTGATATTCAGAGAGCCTCGCACAAGTCGGTGATCACTTCCGGTATTAACCTATTGATCACGGAGACGTCTCTGAATATACGCTTCTTGTCCGTTATGATGAAATCGATCTCATTTTTCGACATAGTGTCTGGGCTCTGCCATGTCCACTTCCTTTGGGGCTTTTTCTTGAAGAATGATTTCATCAAGAATAGCCCCTCCCTTTCGAGGAAGTTGACTAGCATTTGCCCCCTATGATCCTGTTTCCATAACCATGGGATCCTACTACCGATTCGCTGCAATTCTGTACTTCCACTTTGGCGTTGAAGTCTTCCATGACAACGTTGCAGTGGGCCTTAGTGGTGGAGTGTAAAGGCCTTCGATATGTCATCGAACATATCTTCCACTTCATCGTCCGAGTGCGTCGAGGTCGGTGCGTAAACCTGCACAACCTTGAGGCTATACCTCTCAGTTAATTTAATTATGAGGTACGCAACCCTGCTCGATACACTCGACACTTCTACAACGTTGTCGCAGAAAGCTCTATTGACCAGGAACGCCACCCTGAGACAACTGGTCTCCCTCTCGAAAGTATAGAAAGTGGCCTTATTCAAGGGTTACAGTGTCCTCCCCCTCTCTTCGGACTTCGGATAACCCAAGAACGTGCCACTTTACCTTCTCGAGTTCGACTTCCAGTTGTGCCAGGTGCTCGTCCAGCCGTAACGTGCGTCCATTATACGTCGCCAAGGTCAGTTGTTTCTGGCGGCCTTCCGTAACACGGGGATTCTTCGCACCCTCTGCCCTGCCGTTACCGTGACTGCCGCCTTGATCAGGAATAGCAGGGCGACCGGGAACTGGGGGCCGTGGTCCGTTCTGACTTGCCATAAGATGTTTGCTCGTAATTGCCACGCTGAGCAGGCGGGTTGGCAATCGCAGACCGTATACGTGCCGATGTCGCTGCTGCCCGACACCGGTACGACCCGTATGTGCTGGGTAGCAATATGCACGGGTATTCTCTTAGTCGCCTTTTACGCCACTCACGAGAAGATATAGGGGAGTGCTATTCTTGAGCCGGCACTCCACGTAATGTGTTAATAGATAAATAATAAATGACGAAGAAAATTTGTGACGCTAATAATGTACCAGACCCCTTATAACTTCGTTGTGGATAAAACTAGAAGCTTTTCAGTAACCAAGCAGCCATTGTGTAAACACGGTATATTTCTCATTCAATTTGAACCAGTAGTTTAAGAATTATAACTAGTCAAAGTTTCTTAATTTTGTCACTCTCTCACTGACTGACTGACCGATCATCAAAACTCTAAGGCACTTCTAGCAGACATTGAAGCTTCAAATTTAGAATACTGATTAGTGTTAAGTGTATAAATCTCGGAAAAACTAAAATATTTTGCAAGCTCGGTCCAGTTTTCTAGATATCCTAAGTACCAACTTACACCCTTATAAGAAAACGTTCACAATTCAATGACAAAACGAAATCTAATAAGTTTTATGTCATTAGAGTAACTTTATTTTTCTCATATTTTGTGACCCGGAAACCTAAAAAAATATTTTTATTGTTTTATTCTTAAATTTTTCTTAGGTTTTTATATAATTTATATGGTATATGACTCCAATATGAATCAGAAGCAATCCCCATTAATAGCAAAAATGCACCTTATACCTACCTATTCTGCTTGATATCTCGGATATCATACTTTAGTCTAATCGCAATTGAATTGGGCTAATAGGTAAAATCATATTGGGCTTCCGAATGAAACCATTACAATACTTGCAAGATGTCCTTATGAATAGTTTTTGTTTTTGTTCATTCTTAGAAGCAAATGCTACTTTCATTACCAATCGTATGGAACGATTGTTTATAATAAAAGACCACGAGAAAACACCTGAATTAAATGAGAAACGTACAAAAAGCCCTAAAATGTAAAAAAAATATAACATTGACTTTACGTAGGTAATCGAAATGTAGCTTAATATTACTTCAACCACTATTATTTTTAATAGTTATTTGTTGTACAAGAGTACAAAGTTGCTTTTTAACCGCGTGCTCAATTTTGATGACCGAGCAAGCGAAGGAATCGAAAGAGCACGAGGTGACAAATCTTTGCACTCGAGTGCAACACGTAACTTTTCATCCCACCTCAGCGAGGAAATGACTAAATGCAATAAAAAAACACAAAGGAGGTTCCGAGTCTGAGTTCAAAACATCATTAAACCTATTTACTTCTACCTCCATGGTGCCGAATTTATCATACAACTTTTTTAAATGCTCAAGACTCAGAATCTCCTTTGTTTTTTTTGCATTTAGTTATTTCCTCTTCTTTTTGTGTTCTGAGGTTGCACTCGAGTGCAAAGATTTTTCACCTCGTGCTCTTTCGATTCCTTCGCTAACGCTCAGGATTCTAATTTTTAAATCACTCGCTGCGCTCGTGATTCAATTTTAGAATCCTTCGCTTGCTCGGTCATCAAAATTGAGCACGCGGTTAAAAAGCAACTTTGCACTCTTGTATAACAATAGTAGATTATGTACTAAGGGAATAAAACCATGTATTATGTCATGGGCGGCATATTGAACCCTGAGCGGAGCGAAGGACTCCGAGTTAACTCGCGAGCGCAGCGAGGGAGTTAAATTTTAACTCCTGAGCGAAGCGAGGGAGTTATGTAGAGTCCTGAGTGAAGCGAGGGGTTCATACCGCCCGAGACTAAGACATGTTTTATTCCAGAGGTGAATACTCTACTTTTCACACCATCTGGGAGACAATAAAAAGACAGGGCTGCATAAGTTGAAAATATGTATTAAAACCTGAAATTAAATATAAAGTCCACACTCTTTTACGGCTTAGCAACTTAAATTGAATATAACTTTTAAATTCGTATTTGCAATTCGCGCCTTTTTTTCTTTTTTTTGTTGGTGTTTCGCGCGGTCACAGGACACAGTATTTCAGAAAAAAAAGAGGTGAGTTTCGAACAACAATTCGAATTTCGAATTGCAATGCGGGGCTTCTCCATAGTTTTCATGCGAATTTTGACATTCTAAATTCAAATCACTTTATTCCCTAGGGAAATTCTTCATTATTATTGCCCTCGAGAGACAAGGCCATGCTTTACGATGATATTTGACGGTACGTAATAAGGCATTGTCGAGCAGGAGGTGTGAAAATAACTATTAAAGACTCGCCATGCTCGTATAGTTATACATAGAGACGAAACGTGTATGTAATGTGTTCTGGATGAAAAGAATTAATTTTCCGTACGGTTCAGATGCCAATAAAATTCGGAGACTCGGGGACAAACGAATTCTGAAGTGATTCTCATGATAGGATTTAGGTACATAGATAACCTGCGCAAAAAATCTATGGTCAAAGTATTCAAATAATATCCACTTATTGAAAGAGTACCTACCTAACATAACGTGGAATATTTTGCAAAAATTAATGCAACGCTTCAATGAATAAAAAACAAAGGTAAAACGGCCTTGAATAACATTTGTTTCCGACTGTCTCGTCGCAAAATATACAGAATTAAGTAGGTTCTTAGTAGGTAGGTAAAGTGACTAGTTGATGAATTTGTAATGTTTTTTTTTTCCTTTTCTTGTGATGAGTTAATTTTTACAATTAAATGTCTTTCTTCCTTTCCTATCCTAAGAATCGTCAAAGTATTTGCGGACCCGTATTAATGATTACCTAAGGTTTTTTTAATAAAATATTCAGTAGGTAATAAATAAAATGCTCAATAATACTTTCAAAATTATAATTTTATTTATCTATGCATTCTAACTTAAAAGTTACTTGAGATCTCTCTTTTACAATTAATAAAAGATGTAAGAAATACATTGTATGTAAACAAGCTCGGTACAGTCGACAGCAGGTCAACCTTGACATTTTTGTTGCAAAGTCAACCTCAACGTAACTGATTAGAATGCACGTTATGTAAATGTTGACGTGCTCTCGACTGAAGATGGATAGCCCTGCTCAACATAAGATAGGTACATGACATGAGATATCTCTACAAAGGATTTGATCCGCATGATAGGCTTCCAGTATACACTTAATGAACTTTATACAGGGACAGTCGACAGCGCATCAGCGTTCATTTGCGTGCACTCAATTTACAATTTAATCGTAATAAAAACGATATAGGTATCGACTATACCTAAACAGTGAAATTATCATTGTTTGAAAAAAATCTCGTTGTCCTTACCAGAGGTATAATTATGCGCACCAAATCCTGTCGGAATCCTGATTTGCTTGCGATAGCAATCAGTATGCAATTTGACAGTTAGACCATTGGAATCGCTCAGGATGTGGTGCGCGTAGTATAGGAGCAGTAGGACAACGGGCCCCCTTTCATTTACAACTGTCAGTTATTTTCACCCAAAAAATTACTAACGATTGTAATCCCCGGTTTCTCGTACACTAACTAGCTGTTAATCATTTTTTTTATAACTGGCGTGGATCATACAAAATGTCTGCGTATTTCGGTGTTCATCCATTTGTGTATCAGATCTCCTTATTGTACTTTCAATACAAGCAAACACAAACAAATAAGTAATACATATAAAGGTATGAAATTGTCAAAAATAAAAAAAGGGGTTATGCTAATACTGTCTTCAAAAGGCTGGCTGGTCTCCTGCTGGGGTATATCACGAATAGGGAGAGCTGCAACAGTGCCAGCACAGCAGCAATGAAATTGGGCAGCTGGAACAAAATAAAAAACTTTTTTTTTTAATGGAGGTGAATCTACATGTATATTATATGAGATTGTTGCCGTCTTTATCCTCGTAGGTTATTGTCAAAATTCATCGTTTTCAGCGCAACGGGTTTTAAAAAATGTTTTTTTTTTCTATTCATCCATATCCAAGTAATTTGATTGACATTTACAGATTGTAACAACAATAACTTTATATTTAGTACATTGCTGTTGTGCTGAAAACTGTGAGAGCTTGTTTGAGAAAAATTATGAAATGGCGTCGAGTTGAATCGACCCATGACATGGATGCCCCACTACGCGGCAAATGCCTCCACCTTTCAGACCAAGATTTTGGGTCATTTGCCACCTCTGACCACTCGGGCAAAAACTTGTCGAGATCATCCCGCCATCGTCTTCTCGGCTGCCCACGAAAAATGTTTTAATTCAGTTTTCAACGTTTTAGTCCCCTGAACTCCCATGTTAGCCTTTATAAACAAAGTTTACGTAGAAAGAAATGACCCAGGGGCCTTATTCATAGTTTATTATGACAATTTAGACGGTGACAAGACGGTTTTCCGTGGGTTGATCGACTTTGCAATGTACATACAATGAATTGTCACAGTAAACCATGAATTGTATTTTTATGAAACAGGCCCCAGGCCGAAGCCATTCGCAAGGTACGGTTAGCTAGAGGCGCGGCACAGTGGAAACCTCCCATACATTGCGAATTGCAATGCGCAGAAACCGATTTTTAAATTCAGAAGTTTTTCCATATTGTTTGGTATATCTGAGAAGTAAACTATTTCATACGTTTATCAGATAAACAAAAATATGAATTGCGTATGATACTTACAAGTAACAGAAGAGCTAAATTGCTGTTGGATAGAAGTTTTTCGTTCGTGAAAAGTTAAGCGTAAAGCTGCTTTAACCATTGCTCACTTGCTCAGTTTTATAAACCGATCAGTTTTGTGAAATGTCTAATGCAAAAGAGGTTTTATAGAGTTAGGTACAGTGTTACACTCATCAGATGCAGCTAGTATTAATTTTTTTGTTGAACGCGCGAACCGATTTTAACATGGTTACGCGTTTTCGTTGTGCCTGTCAGTAACAACCTGCAACTTTAATGTGTCTGCACATATTTATTACAGCGCCTAACTCTGTTAATTTTGTAAAAAGTTTATATTCTAAAAATCATTCAGATATTTTGAAGGAAAAATGAACTGCGATTTTGTAGAGGGGAGTTAGTAGTAGGTAGTTAAACTTCACGTTGCATCAAGGTGGTACCAAGAGGATGGAAAATTGCTAAAAAACCTCTCGATTATTTGCTTAAATGAGGATTTTTTCTTGCATATTACATCATGTACCTACTATCACAGACAATATGAAACATAACTCAAGTGCGATAAAACCCTGCATTAAAAAAACATACCGTTTTTTATCACTAGGCAATATTCTCAAATTTGTTTTCAGTCGTTTCGATTTGTTTTAACTATACATATTTTAGTAATTTTAAGTTAACATTATTCCTATAACGATGAAAATGTATGTCAATGTA
Source organism: Yponomeuta evonymella (assembly GCA_963969515.1). Classification (NCBI taxonomy): domain Eukaryota; kingdom Metazoa; phylum Arthropoda; class Insecta; order Lepidoptera; family Yponomeutidae; genus Yponomeuta; species Yponomeuta evonymella. The sequence continues at coordinate 12,149,433 of OZ018346.1, forward strand.
AGTTAGGTCTCCTTTACATTTTAAGAAAACGTTTTCTTTTTTTTATTTCGATTCAAGCTATTTCGATGAGAAAAATAATTTACGTGCAACACTTTTGAGAGGTTTCCACAGTGCGCGGGTTCGAATTCCGCTTCGGCCCGGAATTTTTCTTTTTATGTGTAATTTGTTCATGTTTATGAGATTGAAGTGGAATTGGGCGGGATACTCGACGAGGCGGGAAGGCAATCACAGAGTGTCTGTGCACAGGACGGTCAGTCGGCAGATCAGCATCAGTCTGATGGTCGGACGACATTGTTGATTCGGGCGGCGGAAGGTCCGTGGATGCGGATGGTAAGGGACCGTGAGAGCAGCGCCGCCAGAAGTTTACTTTTGTAACCTTTAAGGTGATTTTTAGGCAAGTTCCATCTAGGTTACACGACTCAAAAGGTTACTTTAGGTAATTTTTTGCAATCTGTAAGATTTCCTTTTTATTTTTTTACTTGAAACTGTAAGACGTAACAGATCGCTCTTTTATTTTGCAATGCTGTCAACTCAGCATCGATTTCGTTTCGGGCACACATGTAGTGAGCGCAACTCCGAAAGTAAAATTTTATGTTCTTATTTTCATGTGTATTACAAATGTCTGCTGACATTATAGAAAGAGTGTAAAATAAAACTTATACTGGAAAACACTACAGAATTTTTCATTTTTGTGTAAATTATTTCAAGCATTATGTATACTAAGTTATTAAGTTATAGTACTTTTTTTATTATAAAGGGTACTTTTTACACCAAAAGGTTACTTTTTTGTCTCTGTCAGGTAACTTTTAACATAAACATAAACATTTACATACAGGCACATACATTGCTTCTGGCCCCACACTAGGATACCCTGTGTCATGTGAACCAGAAACAACTACATCACAAACATGTAGGTAAACATCCAAGACCTGGGGTTTTTTTTTTGTCCCCAGCCCGGATTCGAACCCGGGAGCTCTCGCATGGTATGCAGATGCACTACCGCTGCGCCACGAGGTCGTCGTTTTGAAAAGACCCGGCTGGTAACACTGCGCGAGAGATGGCATTTGGGGGAAAAGGCCTATACTCAGCAGTGGGCTGCGGTGGGCTGATGATAAGGATGCTGTGATCAAATTTGTATGTACAATTAAATTTATAGTAGCAATACCACTTGCTATGTATGAAGGAAAACATCACGAGGCAACCTGAGTGCGATGTGTTCACATAGGTGGTGCCTAAGCCCTTGGAATCACCTCTCTCTCTCTCTCTCTCTCTGTCTCTGAGGTTGAGGTGTTGCTATAACAAAGTTCATCAAATCCAGGTTTCACAAATGTACTTTTGTAAAAAAAAGTGCTGTTTTCAACTCAAGAATATCCAGCAAAATATTGGCCCCATCGTTAATCATTACTTAAGTATCAGAGTTATAGGTATAACTTATAAGTCTAAAGGCATTGCACAGATACATTGCCTGATAATAACAATTAGGAAATGACTTTTCCTGCAGCCATAGCATAACAACCCGCGAATGAGCGATGTCGCGTTAAAGCGCGTGACAAAGGAAGTCACGCGTTGCTATACGACAAAGGCCTTGTGTGATAGAGTTAACAAAATAATTACCAATAAATATGCATCTTCAACTATGACTCCGTAAAAAAACCATAGGGTTGATACAAAGAAGGACATCAGTATCATAGGAAAGGGAAGACATTCTGTGCTTTTCATCCTTATCACATGGACGAGTTTGCTGAGCGGCGCTGCCACTGTAACTAGGCCTAAAGAGCAAGCCAGAGAACCTGAAAATATGAAAACTTTCAGAAATAACCTGAATGATCGGAAAGAGGTATGTTTGTAGCGCCTAATGACGTCAATGCACGCGGTTTCGCCATGTCGCCGGCTTAGCTCAGAGACGCTTCGTACTTTGTAGAAAGCCGAAATTTGGCATGTACTCAAATAAGGTTTTTTTTTGTGGAAAGTAACAAAGAATAATTTTTATGCAATTACCACTTGAATACAGTTGCTTACGCAACTAGACACATATTAAGATTCTGTTGTATTGATAATGTTTGTCATAATTTTTTATGCTACAAAAACATACAGGTTGGCCCAATCATAATAAGTAAGGTCAAGTAAAAGGCCAAAGGAACAGGACCCCTGGAAAAAGACACGGAAAATACATGGGGTTGATATAATTTTCTAATTCCAGCCTTTCTATCAAGTAACTATCCACTCTATGTAGTTGATGGCTCCAAGGTGTCATAATACGATAAATCGGACAACTCGCCCATGATCTTGAAAAGAACAATATTTTTCGATTGTTATTTTCAAGGCCAGGACTTAGGAGGTTAAATCTTTGGTAACTCACTGATTCTTACGAAAAATCCCAGAACACACATGGGGTGATTTGGATAGCCCTCGCCTGGGGACATCTGGTCTTTCCATTACTCAAATATTGCACAAGCTCAACTTACCTATTCTGTTAATTACATTCTGATAGTCATCAGACGTTATTGAATATAGAATAATTGTAAACAAGATAATGCCCATGAAGGCAGTTTGCTTGAGCACTACAGATTTCTTTATTGTGTATAAGTAAAACACTATGACATAGGAACTCATGAGTGCCACACCAACAACATTCACTACAACTATGTTATGGTCAGGTTTTATTAAACCATATAGTAGCCACAGCCCACATCTGAAACAAATCAATCCCATTAGCTGGTTAACCAAGCCTGGTAGCTTGAGACCTTATCTTGTGTTTAGGAAGACTTGCACAATACACTTGACTGCCAAAGGTTGTAGGTTTGATTCCCGCTGGAGGCAGCCATACTCAGTTTGTACAGAAGCCCTCAGTCTGGGTCTATTTCAATTTTTGTGATGTCCTTGTCTGGTTACCACAGAATAGTTGTAGTAGCAATCATAATTCAGCCACAAGAGGTCCACTGCTGGACATAGGCCTCCTCCATGGATTTCCAAAAAGACCGGTTGGAAGCGGCCTGCATCCTGTGCCTTCCTGCCACTTCGATGAGGTCATCTGTCCATCTTGTGGCTGGTCGTCCTACGCTGCGCTTGCCGATATGTGGTCTCCATTCGAGAACTTTTCGGCCTCATCGGCCATCAGTTCTGCGTGCTATGTGCCCCGCCCACTGCCACTTCAACTTACTAATCCGCTGTGCTATGTCGACAACTTTCGTTCGTCTACGGATCTCATCACTTCTGATTCAATCTCGTAGAGAAATTCCGAGCATAGCCCTTTCCATAGCTCGTTGCGTGACCTTGAGCCTTCTTATGAGGGTCATAGTGAGTACCAATACCACTCGCTAACTGTGAAGGAAAACCTCGTGCCTGAGGTATTTACATACCTTAGCGCAATGGCCCACTATGAGGCTAAGTGTGGAAATCTCAGGTCTAACTAACTCACCACAGAACAGGGTACTCTAGTTTGAGACCAAGACAAGTTTGTCTATTTCCTACACTCGGGATAGAGGCTCATGTCCGCATGGCAAATGAGATGTTTTAATAGGTTATAAATCATCCAGATTTTTATCATCTGTGCAAGTTAATAAATCTGATAGCAGAGTAGAATAATTGAAAGTACATATTAAACTCCTCAACTTGTGTCTGGAATAGATTTATTTAGTCTCAGTAAAAAGATTGATTAAGTAAAAAGTGAATTTATAATGAACTCAAATATAAGTGATTTCCACGGAGTAAAACTTGGAGAACAGACATATTCCACTCACAAGTCGCCAGTTTTGCTTAGAATATTCCCTGCGGCCACTTGGTTCGACAAAGTTGTCCGAAATGTCGGACGACAATGAATGTTGATTCCTTGCTGTCCGTATGCATATGTCGGACTATCAGGATTTTTTTATTCCACTTAGATCGGACCAAGAGTATATTTAAAATTCCACTTGTTTCGACCCGTGAACCACAAGGATTTTTAAAATTCCACTTGGTTCGCCACTGGAACTATGAGGAATCAAAATTCTTCATCATCCGACATGTCACACAACGTTGTCAAACCACGTGGCCGCAGGGAGAATATCTATACCAGAGAGGTAAGGTTAAGAGTGACATTTATAAAAATATAATTCTTTTAAAAACCGCAATTTTAAAAAAAGTGTATTTGAAGAGTGTTTTAGAGGAAGATGTATCGTAAATGAAAAGACCAAATCAAACTACATTGAACTGTTTTAGGGGTACTATTTTTTTCTATAAATAAAACTGTAACAGTTTATTGAGCATGTCCAATTACATTGTCTAATTACTTACGATAAAACTGCGCAAATAAAAGGAAGCGGAGAAGCTTCACCTGTGGACTGGTTTACCACATACTGTTTGCATACAAGTCTGCAAAATAGGTATATGAAATTAGTAGTTGCTATATGGCCTAAATCAGACACCACGTTGTAGGGACAACGATGGCAACAAGAATAGGCCATAAAAATACATCTGTACTTACATTCCAGACAAAAACTGCAGTATAGTTGTAATTATAGCAGCGGTACTAACTATATCCTCCAAATCCATTTTAACAGCAACTATAACAATAAACTCCTCATTGAGACCGACAAAAGATCCTTCTTTTAACTGATAATAGAATTGTCAGCCGCACAGGAGGACTTTCGCCACCAAAAATACAGAGCGAAGCACTTTTCAAAACAAATTCAAAGTTGGTCGAATGATGGATGAGCTGTCATTTAACCACAGACTACCCTGTCAGATACGTAGATCTCTGTCGTCTGTGCCCATCAGTAGGTTGAAGTGTCTGTGTTTGTAATTTTATAGGTCCGTTCACACATTTCACGTCACGTCTTAGTCGTCTTACTCGTACAGATTGACGGTTAACCTTTACATTTTAGTCGCGAAGTCGCCCGTAATGTAACTTAGTAGAGTGCAGAGATGTAAAGTGTACCTACCTAGATCATTTCATGTTGATATGCTGTCGACTGTTATAGTCGACTATCGATTGTTATGATATGAGTTACAGTGCGGTCACCATAAGAAGTCCCCTGTCCAGTTTAATAATGTACTCTGTGCCTCAGTCATTCATAGTCATAGCGTGCAAACATGACGGTGGCAAGGGATTCATCCACTTATAGTGAATGAACTGTACTTACGGTAGGTGCGTACGTACGTGCCACTTTGCAACTAAAGTGAAAAGGTCGAGTTGCTATCTCTGTTGTCAAAGCTATCAGCCAAACAAAGTCCACTTTGATTATCACAGTTTGATTACGTAGCATTTTATATACTCTAAGCCTACTCTAAGGATTATTTACGTGTCATATTTAATAAAATCAAAGAAAGGCGACAAATAATTACCTAGGTACTTCGAATAAAAAAAACATAGAAAATCATAGGATGAAATACTTTCCTACAAAAATCACTCTCAAAAGCGGCTCCTGTCCTCTCGATTAGTCTGTACCACTAAAATGAGCGCAAGATGTGCTGCAGAGTAAATCACTCAGTGATTGGGTCATTTTGTGCGCCACGTGACGACGTGAACCTTGATTGGGCGCTAGTAAATGACAGCGTAAGTTATGATTGGTTTTATACAAAAAAGTCAAACTATTGACTTCATGTCCATCGAAATGTCTGACGGTGGCAGGTTGCTAAATATCTGGCTGGGTAATACCGTTAGGCAAATCAATTGACAGGCCCCGCCCGGTCATTTTTAGCGCTAGTCAGACATCTATATTTTTAACTATTACTGATTAGTGATTACCTACAACTGATAACTGTCATAAACTGATTACTACCTACCTGACGGCATTACGTAACGGTATTTATGAAAACACCATTCCTTAATGAAGCGTACTAAACTCAATGATTAAGTATAACAGATTTTTAAAAAGAATAAATATGCGTATAGTTTCTTTAAGTTTACACCGATTCCGAAACTAACAACTTTGACGTCCATTAATAATGTAAGAATTTTGTTTTGTCCGCGGTGAAGAGTGAAAAAGCGATGTGTCGAGTAATCATTAATTTGTGTCTGAACGTTAGTCTGTGTCCATTATTAAAATAAGAAAAAAAGTCTGTCGCAAACAAGAAAACAATAAAACGTCAAAACATAGTAGTGAGGGGCAACTGCTCGAAAAAACAGATATCGACTCAATGGCCGCATTCGGTTCAAAGGTAAAACTCACTAAATAACATTTTGACATAAAACGGGATTTAGTTAGTCTTGTTTCTTTAAAGAGAAAATCTACGACAAGAAAAAACATAAAGTGCATATTGTCCTCCATAACGAAACTGTCACGTGAAAAAAGCCTAACTCCAAAGCTCCTGTAATCCCTTTGCAGATAAAACTCATTTGGCTCTCAATGAATTTTGTCTGAAATTATGCCACAAAATGAGTTTTACCTTTGAACTAACGATTTATGAGTCATCGATTACAAATTATATGCTGAACGCAGGTAATTTGTAATCGATGGGCTAAACCTGTCCAAAACCCATCTCATGCAGTTTAGCCAGTGCCTACCCTCTGTAGATCTAGATATAAACTATGATAATAAAAAAATCAAGGAAGTAGAATCGACCAAATTTCTAGGCCAGACAAGCAATTGAACTGGAAGACACATATTGCCGAAATGTGCAAAAAAATAAGCTCGTCTGCCTACTGTATTTAATGAACTTAAAAGGACATATACCAGCTCCGATCACAAACACCGATGCTGTTATCACTGCATACCACGGACTTGTGGCTTCCGTGTTGACGTGTTGTTGATACAGGCTTATATTCTGGGGCAACTCCACAGACGGAGAAACGGCATTCAAGGCCCAAAAAAGAAGCATCCGCGAAGTATGACCGCAGTCAGTCATCGCGTCATCGATTTACAGCTATCGAACGACATATTTTCCATCGCATTTGACTTTTGATGAGAAGCAGCGATTAGTTGCAAGTTGCTGTCAAACGTAGTGATTTAAGTGTTTGTTGCTGTTATTGAACTTTAGAGATTTCAAATCAAAACAAGGGCCAAAGCGAATTTAGCAGTAAGCAATTGATCTTTTTTTTTGCAAATGAATCTGCACAAAAACACTGCTGTTTTACCGACATTTTTTAATTACATAACTACACGGTTCGCAAAAATTGTAAGAAATTGTAACTGATGACTATGAAAAAACCGAAAAGACGCTTGTTATATATAAAAAAATCGATTTTTAAATAGTCGATTTTTTTCATAAAAAAAATCTACCAAAAAAATCTATTTACTGAAAAAATAATCGTTTTTTTTTAAATCGATTATTGTTTCACATCCCTACTTTACAACTTTATTGATACTTTTCGTTATTTTTCTCAATATTTAGGTACCTACCTATCTCCCAATTTTGTAATAATCTCTAATATTTCATTTTAGTCCCTGCCCACAACTGAAGACCACACAGACAAACCCGGGAGAAAGAAGAAATATAGTTCAATATTTTATTTTATTAAGTGCATTATTGTGATTGCGTGGTTTTACAAAAAATTACTGCTGGTTTTTAATATTTAGTAAATATGTAAAATACAAGTAAATAAAACAACAGCATGAAGTCCTTCAAGCTCATTGTCCATCAGTCTAGTTTCAGCCGTAAGTGTGTTGATTTGTCATTAATTTTATTTGTATCCTATTGTGTTTGCATCACCGCCTTTAACATTCTGAGAAGTATGAAAATATCCTTATATCTGGGTTATGTAATAAAGTTTAAAAAAAAACATATAAAATATAACAATAAAAAACCTTACACATGACATATGTCGCACTATGCCAATCAATACAATAATGCAGGGGTGATGCTGCGAAAACCCTTTTGTTGGTGTTGGAACGAGCCCAAAGATCTATTTTAAAAGTTACCTTCATCTTTTCTCTACAATCAAACCAAAGTACAGTTAAAGTTCCTTAGTCACGCTTCCTTTATTCGCGTTTTCACTATTCGCAAATAAAAAAAAAATGCATCCCAATTCTTATATTTGCTATCCTTTGTAAACGCGTTGGCAAATGGACTAATGAAAATGTAACACAGACCTTATTACAAATTTACAATTATGCCTAAAGTATGTTGTCAAATGCTATCGCTGCTGCATAAGTGGTTCGGCTTTTCCTTTGATGTAAGCCATCTTCGCTGCGGTCAGTGTTTTTGTCTTCCTAATTTATAATGTAAGCGGTAACACTGATCAGTGTTACTGCTTGGAGTGAAAATACAAATGCTTAATCATTTACGCCTTGGAGAGTTGTTTGCATCCATATGATGCTCATTCAACAAATCAACTGTACGATCAATAAAAAAATCCAAAGATAAAATAAGGTCATGGGGATGATGGCAAAACCCCTCATGGTTATGAAAACCATATGAAGGACATATCCTGCAGTGGGCGGTCAACTGGATGATGATGATTGTCATTATATTATTACATTGCCTCGTTAGTCTAGCCGTTAAGGCGCCTAGCTACCAAAACAAAGCTGGCTTCGATTCCCTCTGGGGGCCGCAGTACATTTGCACAAATGGCCTCAGTCTGGGTGTATTTTCATGTTTGTAATGTCCTTGCCTGGTTACAATAGTACAGGGTATATGTATTTTGTGGATGTTATTATTATTATTATGTTCTATGTTGGAAGTGAAACACTTTTTACTTTATTCGAATTGAAACTCTTCCAAAACAAGATAGAATTTATTAACAAAATCAGAATATAAAGTATATTCATTATAAACTATTTTCTGATTTTGTTGGAAGAGTCCAAGCAGGTTTTGCTACTTATTGTAATGTCCGACACATAATTTTACTAAAATCGGCATGAGTTTGCAATGGACCCATAAGTCATCAATTTCACTAAAGTAAGTCCCCGCTACAGGATCAAAATATATCCTGTCAGTCATTTTGTCAAATTGTGTCTCGGGCTTTTTGATTTTATTGAACATAGTGCTAATATGTGCATGAACCCTTTGGCATTGATTGACAGTACCGAAGGTGCTAACTGCAGCATTTGCTAACCAGTCAATACATGTACTAAGTGAGAATATAAATTTAACTAAGTTATTTCATGTTGGAACAGCGGCTGATTTGATAATAAACCTCAAAGATTATCCTGGGCTGAACGAAAAGGATGTGGTGGAAATATACCATCCAGAAAATGATTATCCAAGGCTTCTCCTGCAAGTCACTAAAGTGGATGTGCCTAACAGAGGCAGAGGTATGTATATTGCAATTCTTTTTCTTCACAGTGGTCAAGTGACCCTCGAAATAGTGTCATAATTAACTGAAAAAGAAACTACTTTTTGTTTATTTGTTTTAAATTTTCCTTTTATAAATAATTTCTCTGAGCAACAACAAAACAATTGTTACTAAAATGTTTTGAAATAATAACAATATTTTAAATAATAATAGTTAACTGCCTTGTTGGTCTTGCCATTAAGGCTACCAAAACAGAGGTGGGTCGATTCCCAATGGAGGCCGTCGTACAAATGGCCTCAGTCTGGGTGTATTTCCATATTTGTGACGTCCTTGCCCAGTTACCATAGCTCAGGGTATACAGGGTATTGATAAAGACCTCGACTCAATAGACTGCGATAGCGTACTTTTATATGACCACATTGATGATATGGTAAGATCCTTTAATACACTTGTTACTGAACAATTTGACAGACACGCACCTGTTAAGACTGTAGTTGTGAGGGAATCTCCCAAACCATGGCTAACGAACAATGTGCGTTTGATGATGCGTCTTCGTGATGAAGCCCATAAAAGGTACAAAGGCACCAAATCTGATGCACATAAAAAATATTACTTAGACCTCAAACATCTCGTTATTTCTGCCATATTCAATGAGAAACGTGCTTTTTTTGAAGAAAACATAAATAGGTGTGCAAGTGATGCTAAGCGTCTTTGGAAAAATCTTAAACGCACAGTTTTGCCAGACAAACAGAATCTGGAATTACCCTCGTACTACAATGACGCTGACGCAATAAACGACCATTTTTTAAATGTGCCAGGAAAGCCTGATGTGACCATCTCTGACCTGACTTTCTTTGAGTTTGATCGACATGACAAAGCTACCAATTTTTCACTTTATACTCTTACTCCCTTCGACGTATCAAAAATACTGATGTCTATCAAAACGAATGCCACTGGAATTGACTTGATTAACATAGACATGATCTTGCTGACGTTACCTAGGACATTAAGATCCTGACTACGATTGTAAATTGGAGCATACTGACAAAAACTTTTCCGACCGACTGGAAGACTGCGAAAGTTACTCCGCTTCCCAAGAAACCTAACCCAGTCCATATATCCGATCTTCGCCCTATCAGCATCCTTCCCTGCGTGTCCAAGATAATTGAGAGGGCTGTGTATAATCAGCTATCGAGGTATCTGGAGGAAAATGGCATACTGCCAGATATCCAGTCAGGGTTTCGAAAAGGTCGAGGAACGGCCACGGCATTACTAGACGTCGTCGACAACGTACTGCTGGAGCTCGACAAAGGCAAAAGTAGTATTCTGGTGCTGCTAGATTTCTCCAGGGCCTTCGACTGATTGAATACCGCCCAATACAATCGAAGATGTCGTATTATGGATTTGACAGTGCTGCGGTTCGGTGGTTTGACGGCTACCTGTCGGGCCGTACGCAAATAGTAGGGATACAAAAAGGTAACGGCACAACGCAGTTTTCATCGACGAAGCCACTATGTAGGGGTGTGCCGCAGCGTTCCATACTGGGGCCCTTGTTGTTCATTCTCTATAGCGCGGATATCGTGAGTGGGATCAAAAACAGCCAGTGCCACCTTTATGCTGATGACACACAGCTGTACCTATCCACTTTGCCATCAAACGCAGTTGATGCAGCCAGCTTGATCAACAGGGATCTGGATCGTATTGCATCATGGTCTGACAGGAGCTGTCTGGTGCTGAACCCCAGCAAGTCCAAGTACATAGTGCTCGGGACTAAAAATCAAATCCATAATACGGTGCAAGCTCTCACTGACAATCTATACTAATAATAAATCTGTAAGGGTCGGTCATGGAGTAAGTTAGTTTGTTTTCAGAGATATTGTGTTTATAGGCTCAATATATGATACTGAAACTAATTTCACGATTTTTAGAATTTTTTTCTGTATGTGTGTATGTATGTATGTTCCTCCATAACTCTTAAACCAATTATCCGAATTTGATGAAATTTGGTATAAAAACATATAGACATCTGGGACACAGGATAGGCTATTTAAATTCTAGCTCCAGTTATGATAAGACGTGGCCCCCATACAAATGCTGCTTCGTAAAAATCGAAATGTACGCGAACGGAGTCGCGGGCACAGCTAGTAAATAATATAGCCATCATGGGCGTACCAGTGGAAAGGGTGGTAGAAGTAAAAAATCTTGGTGTGTTGATGGACGGTGAGCTCCGTTTTGAAAACCACATTAGAAATGTTGTTAGCAACTGCTTCTACCGCCTTAAGATTTTATATAATAAGTATTCGCGATTACCTCAGTAGGTACTGATTTGCGTGTCAGGCTGAGTGAATCGTTGATATTATCTAGATTAAACTATTGTGATTCTGTCTATGGTAGTTGTATATTTGGCCGGACAAAGAGATTAATACAACGAGTTCAAAACGCATGCGCTCGGTTTTGTTTCAAAGTCCCACCTAGATCCCATGTCACTCCATACTTGAACGCTGCAAAGCTCCTAAACATGGAGGCTCGGCGACGACTTCACCTTTCCACACTGCTTTTTGGTGTAGTCCGTTCCAAATCACCGGACTATCTTTATAAAAAGCTCGAGTGGTCGTCCCGACAGAGATCCGTGTATAAAAATAAAATCTGTGTCCCCGCGCACCGAACTATGGCATTCCGTGGTAGCTTTAGGTATGCGGCGTCCAAGTGTTGGAATGATATTCCTCCTCCAGTCCGTGAAGCGCCTAGTGGATTTGCCTTTGGGCGCAAGCTCAGGGCATATTTACTTGAGCAGCAGAGACTTTCCCATCCTGTCCCAACTTCTCGCCGCAAGTGACTGACAATGTGATCGCATCATAATCATTAACCTTGTAAGTCATTAACTTTATTTGTATTTTATGTAATTTTATTAATTTACTTATTTATTTAATCATCTATTCATTCATTTATTTAACTGTTATTATTGTTATGCACTGCACCGCAACGTACTATATTTGTGAGACGGACAGGCACTGGCTGAAAATCAGCGCTTTGGGTGAATACCCTCAGCACAATGCTGAGCCAGCTGCCTTTTCCAGCAACAGGGACACACCGCAACTTACGTTAATATAAAGTGTTTTATTGTTTTCTTTCTTTTTACCTTTTGTATTGTAATTTAATATTTTATGTTGTAATTTGTTAATGTATGTGTGTGTTTCTGTTGTTGATATAAATGTTCTTCTTCTTCTTCTTCTTCCTAGTTTGGGACCAGGTGTGGAAGATACTATTATTAAATAACTGTTTGATTCTAAATTATTTTACTGACATAAAATATTAATTTTAAAAACCTATTTAGAGGTTAAAAATTCCACCCATGCTTGAACCCGCGACCTCTGGCCAGTGATGTAAATGGCTTCGGCCAGATGTCGCTGTCTGTACGTAATACAGAGAAGTTTGTAAAGAGGCTCGAAATTTCGCGGATGCTTGCACTTGCCCATTAGCTCAGTTGGGAGAGCGCTGGCGCGGTTAGCCAGAGGTCGCGGGTTCAAGACCCGACATGGGTGGAATTGTTAGCCTCTAAATAGGTTTTTAAAATGGTCCTCAGCACGGATTAGTGCAACAAAAAGAAAATAAACTTGCAGTCTTATTAAAAATACACCATTCCTTAAAACGCTCTTCAAACACTGCTTAAGATGGTGTTTTACTAAACTCTTTAAATCGCATTCGAGGAGTGTTTTAGTGGAACGGGTTTTTTTATAAATAACACCATAATATTTTTTAAACTTTTATTATTTATGAAGCAGTATTAGAAATAGGACAACCCTAGTAAGTTTGTAGTCTTTGTTCATGAGTTGGTTGGCAATGTATTGTTGGTCGCAATAAACCCATTTTTACTTGACCTTAAAAATTCTTTTGTTGCTACATTTAATGGGTCACTTTCAGACACAATTAGTGTGGAGCAGAGCATAGCCACAACATTTCAACTGAGGACTTTTGCCGACGTTCTTGTGAACATTGTTAATGTGGCAGATGTTGCATTGGACTCTGTCGAGCTCACATTTAAGGATCAATACATGGGACGCTCGGAGATGTGGAGACTGAAAAACCATTTGGTAAAGTACAAAATATAAATCATGAGTTATTGAAATATTAAATAACTTGGCCTTTGCATCTACGTAATGAGATGATTTATGCAGCGTCCAGTGGCACCTTTACTTACACTAGAACGGTGAATTACTTACACTAGAAGTGGTCCCACTCGGACGCTGCCGTGCCCGGGACATTGTTTTAGATGGAGTAGGCTAGCCCAGCAACCATGCCATCCTGACAGCTTAGTCGGCCTAGCCCACAGGAAAGACGAGTCAATACGTGTGGAACCAACCAAGCCGCGGGTTTCCTCACGATGTTCCTATGAATTTGTTTATTTAAAAGTAAAGTTACGTACCTACATCTGCGAATTTGTAGTAGCAATACCACACGCTAACGGTGAAGGAAATATTAAATAAAGTAGTTTATGAAAATAAGTAATACGTACCTATAAACTCACGCCTGTATCCTGGAGGAGTAGGCATTACCAGGGTTCGCCACTTGCCACATTCCTGACTAACCTCTTTTGCAATTTTTTATCAATATTTATTAGTCGCTGCATGCACGCTCGCCGCTTTCGGGCACTTTTTAACTTAACCTTAGCAAATAATTATACATCCCCAATTTGGTCGCTGTATGTCCGCCTGGGACGTCCCTTACCGACCCTTTAACTTACATTCGCTTCATCGCACATCACATTTCTTCCATCAATCTTACTTCCTTCCTCGTCTCCATATTTCCAACATTCCTTTCTTAATTCTAATCACTGCTCCCAATCGCAATCACTAAATTACAATTAAATGATATCTTAAATTAATGTTAGTAGGTGGTAGGTAGGTTTGAGTTTGTTCCTAACTACATAGCCGATTACTGATGATCGTCGCTGTAAGCAGACCTGTTTCGCTTGCAAGACAGATTAGACAGGTGCAACTAGGCTAACATAATTTTAAGTTAATATCGTATTTATAATTAGGCTGCCTGAGTGATCTTAAACGATCACGAAGGTTAAGCAACACAGGGCGCGTTCAGTGCATGGATGGGTCGCGTCTATGCCTAACGCTAGTGGCATTTATCCGAGCGGTTCCGTGCTTCGCAAGGCACGTTAAGCTGTTGGTGCCGGCTGCCGTCGATAGATGGCAGTCGTTAAGCCAAGTCAGAGGCCTTAGAGCGGCTTGACAACTTCTGACAGTAGACGAGCCACTAGTCTACAAGCCTCCACCAATCCGGACTTGGCCCCCGTGGTGGAGTATGGCCTATACCTTCCTCAGGGAAGAGACCCGTGCCCCTCGGTGGGGACATAATGGGTTGATGATGATGATTTATTATATGGGCAGACTATTTAAACTGACTCTGAGGAGTGTTTCAAGTAATCGTGTTTTTATAAATAAGACTGCAAGGAGTTAACAAGTCATTGTATTTTAGGTGGGCACAGTCGTTTATTTGAACAAAAAAATCGAGTACTGCGGTGGCGCAATCAGATGCCAAGCCTATGAGATGTGGTCCCAAGGTGACAGAGTAGCCTGCGGAGTCATCACAGAAGACACGAAGATTGTGTTCAGATCCTCCACGTCGATGGTTTATTTGTTCATACAAATGTCTTCCGAAATGTGGGACTTCGACATACACGGCGACTTGTACTTTGAAAAGGCCGTGAACGGCTTTCTTGCTGATCTTTTTGCTAAGTGGAAGGTAAATATTCATGTAAATATTTTTAAATAGTATAGAAATAACTACAACCTTCGACTCACATAACGTCAAATAGCGTAATCAATCTCGTAAATATAAAATAGATCGGAAAGAAATGTTAACTAAATGTGGCCTGATTCTATCACCGCCGCTTTTGTTCTCAGAAAAATGGAAGCAATCATGAAGTAACGATAGTGCTGTTTTCAAGAACTTTTTACAAGGCTAAATGTTTGGAAGAGTTTCCTCAGCATATGCGCGAGTGCTTACAGCAAGACTATAGAGGCAGATTCTACGAAGATTTTTATAGGTTTGTAAAGGACATTCTTGAATTAAGTTAGTGGTTCTTGTGGTTTACGTTTCGTTTTGTTTTTATGGTTTTACCCCTATCGGTCCTTCGGCAGATGTGATATTTTCAACTCGTTGGAGCAAGCTAAGTGCTGTGACCTCAAAATAAAGCTTCGGTCACACACAGCGACTAGTCGCTGCGAGTGCCTACTCGCCGCGAGTATTCGCTGTGAGTGACACTGGCTAATCACTGCGAGTAGATTCACTCGCCGCGAGTAGTCACCGCGAATAGAATTGAGCATGTTCAATTTTACTCGACCTGGCGAGCGCGGACCGGATGACGCAACGTAGGCAGGCCCCCACCAGATAGTTTGACGACGGTTACGGTGGCGGGGAGTCGCTAGATGCGGCACAAGACCGGGAAGCTTGGAAATCCATAAGGGGGACCTATGCCCTGCAGTGGGCGTCAAATGGCTGATGATGATGATCAATTTTACTCGCTGCGAATGACTGACTGACTGTCGAAATTCTCGTATAGAACTCGCTGTGTGTGACAGGCAGGCAGCGACTAGTACTCGCGGCGAGTGCACTCGCAGCGACCAGTCGCTGTGTGTGAACGAAGCTGAAGTGACCCAGCGTGATATTTCAGAGTGGCTGTTCAAAACGAAAGATATGAGGACTGGTCAAATGTTCTCTTGCAATTGAGGAGGTTATTCACAGATTATCAGAAAATCGTGTTGCAGTATCATGAGAGACCGAACATAGATATCCCAACGGCCATAAACTCCACTGCCGCTCAAGGGAACTTCCTGGAAGTTCTCAATATGAGCTTAAATGGTAAGTCATAAGCAACTGACTTGTTATAAAATTACTGCTGCATTTTTAAGTATTATTAGTCTGTTGAGCAATATGAGAATGCAATTTTAATATTGTTGGATAGATTGTAGGTACATTCGACAGCAGATCAACCTTTACGTTTTAGTTCTATGAACCACTTCTATTAAGAAACAGATTAAAGTTCTTAATTTTATTTTTCATACAAATAGGCCACATCAAGTTTCGGATTGTATAAAAATTAAAAGGATTGAGAATTCTAAACTCTTTATTATTGGAAGGATCAAATTAGCAATTCTGAATAAACGCTTTTCAGGTTTTGCGTTAAAAACTAAAAGTCAATGTTTTAAATTAATTTCCAACACGAGTCCCATCTTATGCCAACTAAACAATTTCATAAGAGACCTCCCACAGCACATTTCCCAGTACCCTAAAGTCGGAAGTTCGTTCCAGTATTCGAGAAGCACTACCTGGACCGCTGCTTCGACCGCACGGGCCAGCTCAGCGTGGTGATAACACCCGGCGTGGGCGTGTTCGAAGTGGACCGGGAGCTCACAAACGTCACCAAGCAGCGGATCATCGACAATGGCGTCGGAAGCGACCTGGTCTGCGTTGGCGAGCAACCCCTCCACGCCGTCCCACTCCTCAAGTTCCACAACAAAGACAGCACCCTCAACTCCATAGACGACTACTCCATGCCGCACTGGATCAATCTGTCCTTCTATTCGACCAATAAAAAGGTCGCCTACTCGAACTTCATACCCAGGATCAAGCTGCCGCCGAGGAAGAGCCAGGAGCCGCTGATAAAGATGTACGAGGACGACCGGAAGGGCAAGCTGCTCAAGGAGGACGAGTATATGCACAATTCGATATTCGACTTCGACGCGTACGACGCGCAGGTGTTTCAATTGCCGCCGGCGCACAGCACTTGGTAATTATGACAATACCTTTGATTTTTTTTGGCGGGTCTAACGGCCTCATTTATAAGAACGCGATTCCTCTAAAGCACTCATAAGAGGCAGTTTATTTAGTCTGTGGTTACGACTTTTCCTTGCAAAATCTCCACCACAGACTATTTTAATCGGCGTTTTAAGGAATCGTGTCTTTTATAAATAACACCGGAAAATTAATGCTCTTATAGTCTTACTTATTTAAAACTCTATTCAAAAACAGTTTAAATAGACTAACCCCCAGTTTCTCGTACACTAACACGCTGTTAATCTACTGTTAACAGCTGTCAATTGACCAAAGTGCATACAAAAAAAAAACACTGCCAGCTTTTAACAGTAGATTAACAGCTTGTTAGTGTACAAGAAACCGGGGGTATATCTAGTAAAGAGAAAGAAAGCCTTTACTACAGACTATTTAAATTGTACTTGAGGAGTGTTACAGGAATCGTGTTTTTATAAGTAACACCAGGCCGACTTGCACGACTTCTTAAATGTCACTTAAGTCGCCATTTAAATCGACTTGCATGGAGAATTTTAGTTAAATGCTGTTTGAGCCACATCTAAGAAAGTGGTGCAAGTCGCATTATACTCTATAACATATTTTTACATTTAACTGACCGCGATTTTTTATTAGGTATAGTTAATTCTTAATTCCCGACGTTTCGACAACGTTGCAGTTGCTGTGGTCACCAGTAGACTGAAGTGGCGAGTATAGTGAATTATTTTAGTTAGCACTCTAAAGCAAAGATATATTAAGGATTTACACCGAGATAACGGCTGTGCCTAGCGCCACCAAAGGAACAATCTTTTTATTACGTTTATGTTACAATACGTTTCTTTAATAATACGTTGTCGCAAAAAGTAAACATCATAAGTCTCATTAACTGTGGTAGCTATTTTTAGAACCTGTCTAGAACCGCGAACACATTGAAAATGAACCCTTATGAAACGCCAATTGACGCTCTTACCTCAGCGTTCAACGCGTGGCGCGCACCAAGAAGACTTCGGTGGCCGGGCTGGAGGGCATGAGCCGGCGGAGTCCGCCCGCCGCCTCGCTGCACCACCGCAAGATGTCCGACCCCGACATACACCACAGCCTTAGCGACATCCTAAGCAGCGGAAGTAAGTGGTGGCGGAGTGCGCGGAAAGGAACTTGAAAGAAAGTGAGAATAGTATATTTCATTACAAGTGCGGAAAGGCTGTCATTGCAAAGAGTTCCGACAAATTGCAACAAGTTGCAACAAGTCGGAACAAGTTGCAATGACGGTTCCGCACGTGTACTGAACGACTATTTTTAATACAGTTGCAAAAAAATTAAGAACTATTTGCTTTTTTCTCTTCTCTCCATGCAATAAATTCGTCGTATGTACATATGTAGCGACTTTTTGACTTTTCCGGTAAAATGTTCTCCGAAGCATTTTGTGCAATTATACTGAGTTCCGGTGGTGTTAATTCAAAAAAACTAGGGTCGAAATTACTCATTTTGTGCAACAAACAACTAAACTCGCAAAGAAAATTTCTGAAAAATGGCGCCAACCGTAGAATATAAGCAGAGTTTTTTTTTCTTCACCCATTCTTGTAGGCAAAGGGAAATATGCCCGTCCAGCCAAGTCTTCAGTAGAAGTTTTTTATTGATATGAAATGAAAATTAAATTTAATGAGATGAAATGAAATGAAACCTAACCAAACTCATTCAATCAAAACATTAAATCTGATATTGAAACAAATTAGTAGCTTCTTTTTAGAAATATACGTATTTGCATGAATCATAAAAACTTCTATGAATTTTTTTAGTAAAAACTTCATGGTTGGTTTTTCTTTTTAATAGACATTATTTTGACAGTTGGGAAAGAGAACGCACGAGTTCGGGAAAGGTAAAAAAAAAGCACGAGTATGTAATAGCCCACATCCCGAACGCTGTACGTCCCTGCAATACGCCACTTTTTGAGCAACTGTATTAAAAAGAAATTAATAAAGAAAGAGGGAAGGAGGGTGGAGTGTTTTGCCATATCGCGAGCCGATTCAAATATACTTTAGTTTTAAATTACAAACAACACGCTATGAATTAAAACTAAACTTTGCCAATATGTTTAGAGGTCACAGTGCGGTTTAATCGTTTAGTTTAGAATCGGGAATTAATATTAATGATAATGAACTCCACTCAACATATTCACGTATGCTGGTCCCAAACTGGGGCACTCTGTGATATCCTAGTTTGATACTTCATGAGACTTTCTCGTTTGGTTACCATAATTTTGGTTATCAGACAAGAACGCCACAAGAAAAGACATTGAAATACACTCATGAACAAATACATATATCAGTGTACGTACCTAAATAACCGTGCGTGCGAGCCAAGACTGAATGAATGAATGAATGTTGATGAAGCGAAAGTGACCTGTCCCCTCCGGGATGCAGGCATATGTTTATGTAATGTTAATGAATGGAATAAACTACAAAAGAAATTAAAGCAAACACTTTCCCGTACAGGTGCGCGCAGTGGCTACGAGTCGGGGGATGTGACGGACTCGCCCGTGGCCGCGAACCAGTCGCCGCGCGGCTGGATGTCGGCGCATAAGCCCGTAATACGAACGGGCCGCGCGCTCATCAACCCCTTCGACCCCTCCCACGTCACCGTCAAGCTGACAAGTAACCGGCGGCGGTGGACACACATCTTTCCTAAGGGTCAGTTCCGTTTTATTCGGACCATATATAGTGTAGCCACTCGCACGCGGCTAGATGTCTGCGCAAAAGCACGTCGTACGGACGGGCCGCGCGCTCATCAACCCCTTCGACCCTTCCCACGTCACCGTCAAGCTGACAAGTAACCGGCTGCGGTAGACACACATCTTTCCAGTTTAAATCTTTAATTAATTGATTTGATGATGATTGATGTAAGATAAGATAAGATAAGAATATTCTTTATTGTACCAGGAAAAACACAAACATAAAATGTTTACAAAAATGCATTACAATTGGCGGCCTTATTGCTTATAGCATTGAATTTTAATATAGCAATTTCTTCCAGGCAAAAGACGATGGAGAGTTGTTGAAGGAAAAGTGAGACGGGTAGTAGGTGCAAATATGAATATTCATTTACATACTTATACATAATAATAATATACTTACTTATACCTTTACATACTATAGGTATAACAATTATAAACATACATAAAGTTACATAAGTTACAATAAAGTTCTACCAGAGGACAAAAGAAAATACCTACATTCAGGAAAACAATAATAATTTAACTATTTAATAAATTAGAGTGATAGATATAGATTGTGAACCCAGCTTTTAAAGATAGCTGGGGAAGAAGAGCGCCTTATTGAAACCGGCAGATCGTTCCACAGCCGGGCGGCCCTAACAGCAAATGAGTTGCTTAAGAACCTCGTCAAATGACTTGGAATCTTTAGCATCAGATTCTGGTCAGACCGAAGGGTCCGACTGTGGGAGTCACTGAGGTAGTTAAAGCGCTCTTTAAGATATAGAGGGGTGGCTGGATTGAACAGTACTGAGTAGAGAAGAGAAATGATGTGGGCATTCCTGCGGAAACGGACGGGGAGCCACTTGAGCTTAGTGCGATACTCGGAGACATGGTCATATTTGCGTAAGCCAAATATGAACCTTACAGCAAAGTTTTGGAGGCGCTCAAGTTTGTTGTACATGCTACTATTAAAAAATCATGCTCAAAAATGGGAGCAATCTGTTCACATACAGTGGCATGACGATTAGTCTTTTCCAATGGAATGAGCGCAATTTGTACTGCATTGATTGGATTATATTACAGCGACCGTGTGGGTGGTGGATGGATGTACTGAAATTGGCAATCTCTCCCTTCTGGCTTATGCATGGTGTCAGTTTTTAGCGCTAGTCCGCCATCTGCATATATACTTTTCTTGGGATTAATGTTTACATGATATTGAACTGTCAGGACCGACGGGCGTGCTGATACAGCAACATCACTACCAGGCGCGGCCGGCGGGCGAAGCTGCCAAGAGCGACGCCCCCCTGCGCTGCGACACGCCCGCCTCCAAAGACAACGGCGGAGGGGGGAGCAACAGCCACCCGGTCTACCAGGTCGATGGTAAGTTCAATCTACGTCTTCTTGTGGTGCTATCTTGATTGACCTTGGATGTAGATTTTGTTTTAATGACTCGCGATGCTCATACATAGTTATATATTGAAGAAGAGGACTAATCGCTAATTGATTAATTAATGTCGGGAATATAAGTAAATAATCGCGATTAGACCCGTTTAGTATAACTATGGTACGTTCAATCTTCTTCTTGTGGTGCCGTCTTGATCGACCTTGGATGCAGGGGCGATGTGGAAGACTTGTGGTAGTAAATCAAAAGGCGTGAGGCTTTTTCATCGTTTCGTTGGTGATTTTATTATCCGATTAACAGAATCTGTTTCCATGGTGACCACACTGGTACATTGACAACCAACAAATGGCGCTGTCGTTAGATACATCACCTAGCGGAGGTCGGCTATCATTGTGGCCACTGTGACCCGTGATGTTGATTCGTTGGCTATGCACATGAAGCCTATGTGATACCATTCAGCCAGGTTTCATAGCCAGTAAGTTCTTCTTCGGCCAGTTCTTCTTTGTATTTAAGTTCAATACGCCCAGTCTTTTCAGGTTCTTGCCGAGCACAGTCGACATCATATAACCCTTTACATTATAGTTCCAAAGTCGCCTGTAACGTCACTTAATAGAGTGCACAGTTGTGACGATCGTTGTGCTGTCCACTCTACAATGGGGAACTTGCGTCAAACTTAGATTGAAGTGGCATTGCTGAGACATAGAAACACTCAAGAACAATAAAAAAATAAATTCATAGCAATATTTTTTCGGGGTTTTCGGGGTCCCAAAACATGCGAAAAATCTAGTTACTCTAATAACAAAAAAAACATGTTATATTTCGCTTTTCACAGAACTGTAAACGTTTTCTTTATTTGCATAAAAACATTATTTAATGAGATAACTCGAATATTGATAACCGCTTCATACATTATAAGGTGTTTCGTGCAAGTTGTGACGTCATACTTTGAGTCCGATTTGTCGGCGCGTTTTTGTACCTCGTGACTAGAATGA
Organism: Yponomeuta evonymella; assembly: GCA_963969515.1. Classification (NCBI taxonomy): domain Eukaryota; kingdom Metazoa; phylum Arthropoda; class Insecta; order Lepidoptera; family Yponomeutidae; genus Yponomeuta; species Yponomeuta evonymella. The sequence goes on from OZ018346.1 coordinate 12,171,509, forward strand.
CTTTGACAAATCACATTATGAAAAGTAAGTAGTCGTAGAGAAAAAAATTACCACGTTTATTTATCTTTTAACGTGGCCTTTCCGATTAGGTTCGTGATGATATGATCTATAAATTTTAAAATCACACATTTTTCCGTGCTTATAAAAAACATGCTAAGTCCGTGACGACAAGGTACTTGGCAAGTTTTTACATATCATGAATTTGTTTGAGACGAGAAATTGGCCAGTTTTTTTAATATTTATGTTTTGTTGGGATTTTACTACTTTTTCTTAAAAATGTTCGTCTGAGGAAGTGAAGTGAAGAAGTTGGACGTATGATCTGGTAGTCAGAACGACTTGTCCTTATCACCAACCTAATAAATCTAAGCACATCGTACGGTCGACAGCATATCGACCTTTACATATATACACTTTATTTCGTGACGTTACGGGCTACTATGGGCTTTGGTTAATTGTGGCTTAGCGAGTAAATATTGGATGTCTGGTTTATAAGACTGGTGGCGACTACAGTTTTATGGACAGGCAAATTGTGTGTCGTGGTTTTTGCTTGAACGATTTTTTAGATTAATTTAACGATTATTATTTTTAAAAGAATTGCATTTAAATACAAAGTTTTTCACATAGGCGAGCTTAAAGCTACTTAAAGCATTATCTACCAGCTAACCTAAGTTTTCAAGATAACATTAACGAGTAGTGCAACTTAATAGTAGTTTATGTGACTGTCACATAATGAGGGTTTATTAAAACACGAGCGAGATTTTAAAAAACGAGCCTTGGCGAGTTTTTTAATAGCATTGGCGAGTGTTTTAATACCAAGTTATGTGCAGTCTCATACACTACTTTATCTACACTCATGTCTTAATCTTCAAAGTAAGGAATCAAAGGAAAACACGTTTGACAAGCTTTGTACTATACATAAATCTATAAAATCTTCGTAACATTTATCATACATTTTTCTTGACTTTTCCGGCAAAAGACTATTCGTTACTTTTGATGCTTTTTCCAAAATATCGGGTGGAGTTAAGTTCTCAAAATTATTGCTGTCACTTTCAGATTCAGACATTTTTAATCCAATAAATTAAATTTTTGAAACAAAATGGCGCAATTTCGACAAAAGTATCTTGACATTCAATCGTCTGCACTCAGTTTTGCGCGCGCAATTTTAAATATTTTTAGTTGCACTTTTGGTACCACGAAAATGAAATTAGGTTTTTTATAGAGTCAACTTTTGACATTAAAAAAAACTTAAGTTATGTTCCGTGATCACAGCAACACTTTAAAAAAAATAACTGTAACATAAAGTGAAAAGTCTGACCTTTAATGTAACTTTAGGTATATTACACTTTTTTTTTTATTTTCTTTAAAGTTATGTATTGTTTAAAGCCTGTCAATATGTGTTTACCTTTGAATTCTTAATTTGAAGATTATGATATGAGTGGAGATAAAATATTAAATATAACTAATTTCTTATTTAGACCTACATATATAAAAATATAATACAGAGGGGGAATATAAACTTTACTTTTCTAACTATGTATTATTTAAAAAGACATGTATACAACTTGACACAGCGCACAGTCTGACGCCCCCGTCCAATGTTCCAGGGAACATGATGAGCCGCAAGCGCGTGATAAGCGCGTCCGGCGCCCTTAGCGTGATGGGCGCGCTGGCGACCCCCGCGGCCTCCACCACCAACAACGCCTCGCTCGCGCTGCTGTGGGGCGCCACCGGCGAGCAGGAGTGGACGCCTGCCCTCACCACAGGTTTTACTCACTCACTGCGCCCCTTTGCAATTAATATTTTGTTAATGTTCTTTTTTACACACATATCGTCGATCAATGATTTTAGGACGTCATTTGCCTCTATATCATCATCAGCCATTTGACGCCCAGTGCCCCTATTGGCCGCCCTCGTGGTTTTCCAAGCTTCTCGGTCTTGTGCCGCCCGCATCCAGCGACTCCCCGCCATCCACCGTAACCAAGTCGTCAGACCATCTGGTGGGCGGCCTGCCCGGCCTGTCCGGTCCGCGGTCAAAACCTGGCGAGGTCAAAACTTTTCAGCCCCAAAGGCCATCAGTTCTCTGAGCTTTGTGACTTACCTAACTGGAGTGTTTGTCCCAGATATACATGAGGGTCGACAACTTCGAGGTTAGAGCCGCCAACGTTGATAGGAGTGGGTGCTACTTGGGAGTTCGACGTTATCTTAGTCTCGTCCGTGTTCATTTTGAGACCCACTTTGTTAGAAGCTTTGTTCAGGTCATTGAGCATTGAACTCAAATCTTTCAGGGGCTCCACCATAATCACTATATCATCGAAGGTGAGTGATGTACTCGCCATTTATGTTAATGCCAGATCCTTTCCAGTCCAGAAGTTTGAATACGTCTTCAAACATTACATCTCCCTATCCCAAATGAAAATTATTCTTGTTCTGATCCTGCAGTTGGACTGACGTTGTGGCGTTTTTGTACAAACACTTCAGCACTTTCGATTTGGCACCGTTGGAGAGATTCAAGTGCCGCCCATATCTCGATCGAATCGAAGGCTTTTTCGTAGTCCACAAACGCTAAGCGTAGTGGTAGATTATCGTCCTCGGTCTTCTGTATAATCTGCCGCGGCGTATGTATGTGGTATTTTCAGAAACCGGCGTGTTCGCGGGGCTGGAAGTCATCGAGCTTGCGTGCGAGACGTTTCGTAATGAATCTTGAGAACAGCTTGTAGACATGGCTCAGAAGTGAGATGGGCCTATAATTCAATAGGGTGCATTGGATTGAAATAAATGAAATAAAATGGGTTTTATCACCTTTCTTAAAGAAAAGTATCACCACACTTCTGTTCCATGCCTCTGGTGTTGTGCCTTCGGGAATGACGGAATTAAATAGCTTTTGGAGAACCCTAAAAACCGGATTTCCTCTAGTTTTCAATAGCTCAGCTGTAATCCCGCCGTTAGCCGGTGCCTTGTTGTTAAGCTGTTTGAGAGCCATTCTAATCTCGTACGTGCTGATGTCCGGAATATCCTCGTTGTAGAGCTGTGTTAGTCTAGCTCGAGGGTCTGTATCTGGGTTTTATAAAACCGGGACCCGACCGTATAGACAGTTTCTACGAACCTGTTATTGGTATCGTTCACGTTTTCCTCGATGTCTAGGCCTTCAAAGCGACTTTGAAGCTCAATTTGAAAGCTCTGGGGTTTTGGATTTGGGCCGGCACTGGTCGAAGCGTAGACTTCATCAGTTTTGCGTGCTCGAGTTAGAGGTTGATATTCAACTTGCATCGTACCATACAGTGATCGCTGCCTGTTTTAACTGCGTTGATCACAGAAACATCATTGAATATCTGCCTTCTCGTCGACAAGATGAAGTCTATTTCGTTTTTTGTGTTGCCGTCTGGACTCATTCCTACTTCCTGCATTCTGAGTTCGTGAAGATCATCATAAAGAGGCCTTCTCTCTTCAAGAAGACCGCCAGTAGATGGCCCCTATCGTTTCTTTGCCCGACTCCAAATTTCCCCACACTCGGTTCATCACCGCTTCGCTTGCCCAGCTTGGCGTTAAGGTCCTCCATCACAACCGTATAGTGAGCTTTAGAGGTATCTAAGGCTTTAGAAATGTCCTTGTATAAACTCCACTTGCTCGTCTGGATGTTTCGAGGTCGGAACGTAAACCTGGATGACCTTCATCAGGTACACTATCCTGCGCGTAACATTCACGATCTAGATAATGTTGTTGATGAGGGACTTCTGGACGATGAACCCGATACTATCCCGAGACTTGCAGTCGTCTTCCCGGCATCACAGCAAATTGCCATATTTGAGGATTATCGTGTCCTCGTCCTCTTTACGAGCTTCTGACAATCCTATAATATTCCACTGCAACTTGCTGATTTCCTCTTCCAGCTCCTCCAATTTTGCGTCAGTCCTCAGTGTCATCGCGTTGTATGTTACCAGGTCGAGTCGTCGTTTTTGGTAGCCGGATCTCTGCCAGGGATTCCTCGCACCCCCTGCCCCGGCGTTACAATGACCGCTACCGTAGCCAGGAATAGCGGGGCCGCCGGGGACTGGTGGCCTGTTTATTTCGAACATAACCATGAAGAGTTTTGCCATAATCGCCACGATTGGCGGGCAGGTTAGCGATCGCAGTATGCGGTTGGAATCTCAGGAAGACGCTGCTGCCTGTCTCCTGGTAATTTTTTTTCTTAGTCGCCTTCTACGACATCAACGGAAGGAAATTGAGTGACGCTATTCTTATTCTGGCGTCACACGGATATTTTCATTTGACTTGGATTTGTACAGATGGCCCCAATGTTTTCCTCTCTTTGTGATGACCTTGTCTGGTTATCGTAGCACAGGAAATCTTAGTTTAGGGACCAAGACAAGTGATTGGACGTTATTATTTTTTTCTATTGGTGGTCTTCTACTATACTACAACCTGACCTGAGGTTAGACTTTTCACTCTAAGGTTGCGTCAAGAAATCATGTGACGAATTTTTGCTGAATTCTGACTCCCGTGCCCCTTGGTGATACCTTAGTAACACTCTGCGTGATTAAGTGAGGTTTAACCAGACGTGTGTAACTTCTTGAAAGTGATACCTTAGAATTAGAATAAGAAATGTATTGTCTTACGAACGTCTGTACAACAAAAAATACATGTCTTGGATACATTGAACTAGGTAGGCGTGTAATTGTATTATTATGTTCTCACATCGAAAACCCAACTAACTCGACGAGCCTCAATCATGGAATTCGACGCCTCTCATTTCTACCTTATTGTTCAACTATACTCATCCGTACTGATGCTATGTAGCTTGCCAACATAGATACGAGTAAAAGATTAAGCAAATACAAAACGACCCAATTTCGGTAAAAGAAACGATTTTTGATGATTCAATAGTTCGGTCATAAATTTTGTATCGGCTTTCATGTATAATGTTGGTTTGTAAACTTTAAACCGACTGAGGGGTGATTCGACAACTATTTTTGTACCCGTTTGCTTAATGCACGAAAAAAAAAACTATATTCGATACAAAATGTCAGAAGTCAGCGAAAAATATAAGCGAAAAGTTCTTTCCGGGAAATAACAAGGCTTGCAGAGCAGAAGTTGTTCAGTATGATGAGTAGAATTACCCCTAAAATATAAAAATACGCACGAGTATGAACGCATTGTATAGGTATTGATATTTGTTTGCTTCGACGAGTCAAACCTCGTTTATTGTGTGCCTCATATCGTTACAGGTCAAATGTAATATCTGTGTATTAAATATACAGAGTAACTCAAACAAAATAAAACTATTTTCGAACAGAATGTAACGGCCTTATTTATAAAAAAAAACGATTCCTCTAAAGCATTCCTACGAGGCAGTTCATTTAATCTGGTTACGTTTCTTCCTTGTAAAATCCCCACCGCAGACTATTTTAATAGGCGTTTATCGAGTGTTTTAAAGAATCGTGTTTTTATAAATAAGACCATTAAACTATTAGACTTATACGATTTAAGTTGCATACTGGTGCATAAAGTTCCATCACATTTGACATTTGATTGGTTTCAATTGTAACAAAAATCTATACATTGCACCATTACATTTCAGATTGTCTAAAGATTCATTAAATCACTATACTAATCTCATTACTAAACGTCGCTCTTTCATTTTTGTAATGTTTCATGTAATTGCGGCTTTATACAACGTCGTCGCTACGTACGCGACGTTAAAGCGAGCCGTGCCATAGGTTTGATATGACATTCATTGGATTTGCACAGAGTAGTTTTCGTACAGTAATTTCGCTTGGATAGACGCTGGACTAATGCTGAAGTACCTACAGATATTGGGTTACTTACCACCTACTCTAAGTATTTATGTACATTTCAACTGGAAATCCAACCTTTTTATTAAGGCTTTTAGACAGCGGCATTTTAATTTAGAGGCAGCTGATGCTAGAATATTATTAATATGCATGTAACTCGAAAACAACATAATACTAACAGCACGATCCCCAAAACTTGTAACGGTGCTTCAACGCTAGTGGGTCTACTTTACCATTATTATATAATAGTATAGCAACATACTTACTGAGCTATATTTTAGTAAGAATGTTCCTATACTATTTTGTCACTAAACGCCCGCACGTGTTACAGACGATGTTTCATCTTATCTTCCTTTCTCTCTATCCATCTTCTTATAATATTAAGTTTAGTGTGATGAAATGAACTTAAATACTTGATATCACTTTTTTTCTTAAGCATCATAATATGTAAACGGAAAACATGCAACACTTACTAAACTTCATCGCCACCAAATTGTAACTATGTTTGTTTCATTGTGTATATATCGTAAAGATAAGTTTATTTCATTACCTTCAGTCGTTTCTTTACACATTACTCCACGAATCTGCCAAATAATAGTCATTATGCCACAGACAGGTCAACTCTAATGAAGTGGAAATAACGGGACTAAACTGTCCACTATATTTTTGCTGTTTTATTATAACCGTCGACGAATCTAAATATTATTTGTTTCATAAGAAATTGATATGTCGGCGTTATGAGTCGCAGTCATAATTTATGTTTTTGCCGCAAATAAATGCAAGAGGCAGTTTTTTTTAAGGTAATCGTCACGATCGTCATATAGCCTCTTTGCGCAACAGTGTTTTCCGTAAAATTTCCCCGGCATTCTTCAATGTGGCTGCGACGCCCACATTCTATATAATTATTACATTGAGACACCTTTCAGGAGTTGATTGGAAGTCACTCACGATCCCGGCCTGTCTCCCAATAACGACGGACTATTTTCCGGACAAGAGGTCGCTGCAAAACGACTATCTGGTGTCGGATTACAATCTGCTTCCAGACGACGTGAACGCTGACTTTGCACAGAATAGAGCCATTTACAAGAACCCGCTGACCACCATAGAGGTGTTCAAAGAGTTGGTGTCGCAGAGACTTGCACAGGTGACTTAAAAGCGAAAAGCCTTATCCTCCTCACTCCTGACCTTGAAAATAACAATTGAAGACGATTGTTATTTTCAAGGTCAGGACTGAGGAGGTTATTGACTTCTCACTTTTATCGATACTACATTACTTCTTGATTCATGCGTGACGTGAGCAATTTTTACAAATTTAGACTACCATGGTGTGGTGTAATAAGTGAGGGGTGGGGGAGGAATTTCCGATTCCCTCTCCACGTACTATGCTCACGTTATTAATGGACGTTCATACATTCATTACTATATGTAAGATATGTACAATATTTTATGTTTGTTTTTTCCTGGTGTACAATAAAGAATATCCTTATCTTATATGTAGGTACATAAACTCAGGCCTTCATCTTGGAAGGGTGGGCAGAGACCAAGTTTTGCCACTTGTCACGATCTTGACTAACTGTTACGCTTCATCATCATTTTAATGGGCGTCTCCTAATTGAATCGTGTGATTTTAAAACGACACATGTCCTTTCATTACAACTTTGCAGGAAATAGAAAAAACTGTTTCATTCAAATACTAATATCTACAACAGCAATATTTTAGCATATTATATTGATTTCTGTATGAATAAACTACAATTTTCTTTTCTAATGTAAATCAATAGGTAGGTGTAAATAATTTAATAAAAAAAAATGGGCAAGTGTTATTTTAAAACACATGTGACTTGTGTTGTTTTAAAATCACACGATTCCATTAGAAAAAACCTGGAGTCAAATACAAGCATTTTTTGATATTTGCAAATTACACAATCATGTTCGGTGCCTTCACCGTTCAGCTTATGGCGTGTAAGCCTATTAACGCCTTTCGTCACAGTATACTTTTACTTCTCAAGCTCCAGACACTGATACGCCAAGACGTTTCTACAGCCAATGATTGCACAATTCTTTCAGGGCTTCCAACTAATTGTGGGCGTCAACGAAAACGACATGATCGAGGCGCATTTCCCGTCGACGCCCGCGCCGCCGCCGTCCAAGGTAATTCTATTTTATCATAACCATGATGTTTGAAATTTTCTTCTACTTTTTCTTAGCGTTCCGCGTGCCCCCATCGCCTGGATTTAGCGGTCGCAAGTTGTTTGTGGAGCGTCGCAACGTGCTGATGTCACTCTACTGAATAAATAATAGTAGTTTATGCAACTGTCATATAATGAAGGGTATTAAAACACGAGTGTGAGTTTATGAAACGAGCGCAGCGAGTTTCATAATAGTAACGAGTGTTTTAAAACCCGTGTTATATGCAGTTGCATACACTACTTTATCTTCACTAATGCAATTAAAAATTAAATTCACGCGTACGTGTATAATCACAGTGATTTTGCCGCCATTAAAATTTAACCAATGAGAGCGCAGCTGCGCGCTTCAATAAAACGCGACCAACCTGATTGGCCCTGCAATCATGTTGGTCGCGTTTTATTGATGTTATAATGAGATTTTACGATATCGATGTGAATATTATACCATCATGTGAAATTGCTTAAATTGAGTGGTTTGTTGTCTGCGCTATAAGAGTAGTAATTATAAGTCAAGTATTGAAAACATAAGTAGAATGTTACAACATTAGTGTAGATAATAGTAGTTTATGCAACTGTCATATAATGAAGGGTATTAAAACACGAGTGTGAGTTTATGAAACGAGCGCAGCGAGTTTCATAATAGTAACGAGTGTTTTAAAACCCGTGTTATATGCAGTTGCATACACTACTTTATCTTCACTAATGCAATTAAAAATTAAATTCACGCGTACGTGTATAATCACAGTGATTTTGCCGCCATTAAAATTTAACCAATGAGAGTGCAGCTGCGCGCTTCAATAAAACGCGACCAACCTGATTGGCCCTGCAATCAAGTTGGTCGCGTTTTATTGATGTTATAATGAGATTTTACGATATCGATGTGAATATTATACCATCATGTGAAATTGCTTAAATTGAGTGGTTTGTTGTCTGCGCTATAAGAGTAGTAATTATAAGTCAAGTATTGAAAACATAAGTAGAATGTTACAACATTAGTGTAGATAATAGTAGTTTATGCAACTGTCATATAATGAAGGGTATTAAAACACGAGTGTGAGTTTATGAAACGAGCGCAGCGAGTTTCATAATAGTAACGAGTGTTTTAAAACCCGTGTTATATGCAGTTGCATACACTACTTTATCTTCACTAATGCAATTAAAAATTAAATTCACGCGTACGTGTATAATCACAGTGATTTTGCCGCCATTAAAATTTAACCAATGAGAGCGCAGCTGCGCGCTTCAATAAAACGCGACCAACCTGATTGGCCCTGCAATCATGTTGGTCGCGTTTTATTGATGTTATAATGAGATTTTACGATATCGATGTGAATATTATACCATCATGTGAAATTGCTTAAATTGAGTGTTTTGTTGTCTGCGCTATAACAGTAGTAATTATAAGTCAAGTATTGAAAACATAAGTAGAATGTTACAACATTAGTGTAGATAAATATATATACACATACATTTGGTAAAAGTGTCCCATACTTCTCGGTTAACATTAAGTGACATGGGCCGCGTTTCATAAAATTACTATGCATAGTTTATTATGACTTTCGGTGCACATTGCGTATACTTCCTACTTGTCTGCCTAATCTGTGGGTTAATCGACTTTGTAGTGTACATCGAATTGTCATAGTAAACCATGAATTACAGTTCTATGAAATAGGGCCTTAGCCGCCTTCATCCACTCTCTCGCCTAAACAGATACCCAGCTCATGACTTGATTTTCGTGAATAAAACATGGTTATTTCAAATAAAGGTGGCGCCGCAGTTCAACAAGCCGGCCAAGGCGCCGGCGAAGCGGTTCCTGCTGTCCATCGGCCGCATCTTCCACAAGCTCACGCTGGTCGGATCCACCATCACCGTCACTAGATACCGGCCCAGGTCAGTTCGGTTTCTTTCGCCACCCCCCCATTTGTACTTTATACTTTATTGCACACATAAAAACACATAAATAAAATACAACATGGGGTTGAACGAAATTATATATTTATGTAATTCTTAATTTTTTGTGATTTCAGTTTCGGTTCTCAATATTAACATCACAAATTCCAACACAACAACAACATTACAAATTAATAATATTCCAAACATATCGACAAACACAATTAGAACTTATACACCATCATATATTTTTTCAAAATTTAATTCAAACATACACAATTCTGTTCATGTAATGTCATCTTTTGTCTTGCCGGCTTCGCCTTTTGCTTGCTTTTTTACAATATTATTTTTTGCGAAATAACATTTAAACGGTTGACACAGAGAGTATCTGTGCTTCATAAACGAAAGACCGGGATTTGAGGGATGCCTCTGATTGGTACGATTTTCGCTGCGTTGTTATTAATTCATCATTTTCAATCACAACCATATATTGCTGAATCAGGAGTACCAGGAGTTCTCCTTTGTGTGTAAAATCGTTTGTTTTATTTCAATCAATCAAATCATCCCGTACTCGTCGCTTGCTGCACATAGACCTCTCCCAAAGGCACACCAGTTCCTTCTGTGCTCGGCCATACTCATCCAGCCATTGCCACCAATCTGCCTCAGATCTTCGGTCGAGCGTGCTGGTGGGCGTCCTACGCTGCGTTTGCCAGTTCGTGCTCTTCTTTCGAGGACCATTACACCCTTTGTTGTATATAGTACGCAGTTGCCGTCACTGAACACGATTCATAGTCCTTACTTTACAGACAGTCAGTGCCTGCAAAGTAAGGTCCTGTCCTTTCTTCACCTTCTCTTACTTTAGATAGTAATCTCTACCCCGACAGACACCCGTACCCGCCGTTCAACATCCACTACCGCTACCGGTTCCACGCGCCCAACCACGACACCTATGAGGTCTCCTGGGTCTCCTTCAGCACGGAGAAGCTAGAGACTTACAACTGGAACTATATGGACCACTACATCTGCACACGCGGCGATACTGACTTTGCGCTTGGCGAGGTGAGTCGTAGATCTGAGTGCAGTCGAAGCTCCATCGAGACCCATCCCGAAAATAATCGTAGAAAAAGCGCTTATTCATCATCATCATCATCATCATCGGCCATTTGACGCCCACTGCAGGACATAGGCCTCCCTCATAGTTTTCATATTCATATGTAAATTAAACTTGTTTATTTGATCGGTTTTAGGGTTGTTATTAATCCTTACTAATATTATAAACGCGAAAGTTTTTTTATGTATGGGTGGATGTTTGTTGCTCTTTCACGCAAAAACGGCTAAACGGACCCGGATGAAATTTTGCACAGAGATAGATTACAGTCTGAATTAGCACATAGGCTATTTTTTATCCCGGAAAAATACACATCAAAATTACCACGCGAACGAAGTCGCGGGCAACAGCTAGTAATGTATAAAATAATATGCAAAGCCGACGCAAGGCCAACCTTCGATAGTGGAGAATATTGATTATTGTGACCAGCATTATTGCCAATATTCCCGGCGGAGACTTTATCACCTACAAAAGCCCGCTGGATGAGAATGACCGACCGACTGATTGATTGATTGATTATATGTTTGAAAAGCGCTCTGTCTGGGCGACCCCACCCGCGTTTTTGTGTTTCGTAATCCGAGCATATGGAAAATATTGCCAAACACTATCAATAGTGGTGAGGCAGTGAAAGAAGATGAAGAGGAGGTATTTCTGGGTGCCAATAGAGTAGGGACAATGGGTCGTTTAGAATGCCGGCTACTTTGTATTAGTATTTCAGGCCAAAAATTCGGGCAGTAGTACAACATTGCCGCCAGGAACTGTACATACATACTAGGTTTTACTGTCAGTTGAGATGATGGAAGCTCTAACATTTCTTCTATATTTCCTCCAAAGCCACTAAAATACTGGAGGTTTCGAACGCTTTTGCTGCCGCTGTCCAACCCGGCCACGAAGCAGATACTCGAGGACGAGAGTACGCACTGTGATATCTACCCAACACCCACGAGGCAAGATCTGGACCAGCTGACCGATGGGTTTCTTAAAATGACAGAGTTATACTTTAACAAAGTAAAAAGACCAAACAAGCAGAGGGTAAGTGATAACCACACTAAATTAAAGAGGCTGTTAGGAATTCAGATCGTTGTTGTTGTTGTAAGTAATTCTATAGAGAAAGATATGTGTAGATTACATCTTTGTCTCAATTACCTGTCGGATAATTTGTCAATGTAAATAATTTTATTTAAAGTTCTTCTCGGTTCAACATTTTGTGACTACTTAAGGGATCTCTCAATAGAAATTACCTTTGATATTGTAAAAGTATTGTGATTAATACGAGCATGTACTGCATCTTTGCACAGAGTATTGTTTGCACACCAAGCATGTCTTGTTCAGTATTTAGCAAGAGAAAAATAATAATTAATCCCCGCATCGCAGACTATAGACTCGCTTCGATAGTCTGGGAGTAATCGATCTAATTTACTAAATAGGCACTCAAACATGAAATTTCATTTTACTTTGCTCTAAATGTTGCATGATTGCAAATAGTCGTTAGTTCTTTCATCTCACGACGGCGGGCGAGCCATACTTTTAGTTGTGATTAGTGAATGGTCTCGCAGGACGAGAACGTAATATAAGGAAAAAGTTCGAATTATCATTATTGAAATTGTTTAAATAACTACTAACGAAGACATACATTTATATTTTTCATTAACACGAAAGCGGTTCGACTCTCACTGGAGACAAATGGCCTCAGTCTGGAAGTACTTCCATGTTTGTGATGTCTTTGCCTAGTTACCATAGCGCAGGGTAACCTAATTTGGGACCCGGGCCACCACCTAACTTCTCCACTGTATGAATGAACTGGTCGGATTTGACATACTCCGAACTGTCGAATGCATTCATATTTTGACTCTTCGGAAACGTCAAAGTGGATAAACCAATACAGTGGAGAGTTACGAAATAGGAGGGCAGGGCAATGTTGTGCGGAAGTTATTTATTTATAAGTTATTGTTCGGTGAGCGCTCCTTTGACGCCCAAGCTTGGCCTTTGCATCTACGTAATGAGATGATTTATACAGCGTCCAGTGGCACTTTCACTCACACTAGATGAGTGAAGGGAGCACTTAGACGCTCCAGTGCCTGGTGCATTGTTTTTAAATGGAGTAGGCTTGCCCAGCACCTATACCATCCTGACAGCTTAGTCGGCCTAGCCCACAGGAAAGACAAGTCAATACGTGCGGAGCCAACCAAGCCGCGGGTTTTCATCCGCCCGAGCTTTCGCACATGGACATAATGTGAACTTGCATCTTTGTACACATACAGTCAAAGCCAACCCGCTGTTGTGGGATAAAAGAACTATAATTTTTTGTCTGTCTGTGTTTACCGGTACATGTTACAATGACAAAAGTTCATTATGTTAGCATGCTATGTTTTGTCATAATTTTATGTCGTACTTTTATACGTTTATATACATTTTACTTTTACACATAGAAATTTTTTGTTTGAGTCCCAACTGCATGATTTATATCGTATTAATTTGTTTATACATACCTATTTATTTAATATTGAAGTAGTAAAGCAAACAGGTGGCGGATACAGATTCTATTCTTTGCTGAGGTAGGATCTATTTCGGGACACCAAGTTATTTATGCGCGAGTAAAAGCCTTTGCAACGAGGTGACTCGATGATTTGAGACCGCCATAGTTGACGGGATATAACTTATGAAGCTAAAACGATTTAAAACCAATACTGGTAAAGTTGTATTATTACCCTGGCAAAAAGTTTAAACCGCCATTATGTACATTGTTAATGTCCTCTCTACACGTGGGACAACTCGATGGCCATCGTCTGACTGATACAGATACACTGATTGATATGATAACTGTCCAGTATGCCCACGTGTAGAGGAGGGATTGGAAGACAAGGGGTTTCTCTTGTCATAGTTAAAAGTCCTTTGCTTATAATGCAAGCAATACACTATTTGCTTAATAACATTCTAGGCTCGGGAAATTGACAGCGCGGCAGCAGCGTTTTAGCTTCAAACGCAAACCCAATTTTTTGACTCCCCTAAGGCGACATAAACAGCGCGATATCGTTTGATGACACTTGTGACGTGAGGCGTGTCAGTGAGTGGTTTGTTTGTGTGTGTGCGCGGCAGGGCGGCGCTCCAGCGACGGACCCACTGCTCACGCGCCGTCGCCATTCCACTTCGATCGTCTGTAGGCAGAGCGCCCAGGTATATTTACCCAACTCGCCTCCCCACTCCTTCACAGATACCTGCCTGATGAATCTGATAAAACAACATTCTGTCTCTGTCACGTCGCCATAGCGCGAGAGAGACGGAATTGTTATTTGCCAGCTTTAGACGGCAGATCTCTATTCCTTCGTTGCGCACGCTAGGCGAATGAACATCGATCAGACTTGCTTGCCATCTAATAGGCCGCCAGGAGAGGTTTGTTTTCTTTAAGCTAGACGTTCTGGAGCTTGATCTGTATTCTTTTGTCTGCGTGTGTAGCTTTAAAATAATTGGTAACAAAATTTTATGGCATAATATTGCGCACACTATTGGCATCAAAATTATGTCTTTTGTCTCAGTAAAGGAAGGTAATATTTAGAAGGTTTGCTGATTTAGAATCTCACGAGATTAATTCATTAACACGTCTAAAACATTTCGAGATAACTAAAAATTATAACAGAGTTTTAATACAGTTAAATTAACTACTAATTTCCATAATTTTATATAAAAATCAATGCTTTCATTAAACGACATAATATGCACGAGCAGTGCACAGAACTAATCTGTTGATTCTCTTGGGAGATATCTGTTTATCCTTAGGGCGCGGCACACTTTGTAGAAAATTATGGAATAGTTGACACAATAATAAAGTAATTTATAAGTAATTATTACTATGCATTTATATGCACCATATTTATTTGCACTGCTTATTATAAAATTATGCCTATTGATTTACTCGCACGAGACAAATGCAGTGTTTAATTAACTTTGTGAAATATGTTTGCTAGCTTCGTTAATTTTTTGTTTACATTTTACAGTATTTACGTCTGAAGAACTTTTGTTCGAATGTGATTCTCAACGTTTTTTTTTCTGTCACATTTATGAATTCTCAATATATAAAACCGAATGTAACAAGACCACTAGCGTGTCCTGTGTAGACATGCCAGTTTTTCGCACACCGTGTCTTGGCAAAGGTTGCTCAGAATCACCCCTTTTGGCTGTGAAAACAGTATTTCTTACGATCTACATATATGTTGTACATTTAGATTGATTAGAAGTATTTCAATGTGACAGTGTGTTCTCGACCGCCCTCTTAACCATACCAGTGCTGTTCGTCAACTGATAAAAGGTTTGTGTGTATGTGTAGGGAGGCGCTTCGAGTTCTCCGTTCAGAGAACGAGTGGGGAGTACCCGCCTGCCCGACCGGCCTCGGTTGAGGCTCGAAGCCGTGTCAGTAACATTCACTCATGAACCGTTTACATCCACTTATCATGATCTTTGCATTCACGCATGGTCTCCTACTTTATGTTCCGCATTTCAAACCGATTTTCAGTGACACCAGTGGAGTAAAATTAATAAAATTCATGTTGTTGAGAATCGGAGAATCGCTCGATTGAGGCGCTAAAGAGACTATGCAACGTATTTTATTGAAATAACGCAAAATTTGAAAACTGTTTCTTTAGTATCTATAATTAAACCACTGTTATTAGCAATCGTTTGGAATTCTCAATTTTGATGCGGTCAATTTGTGTTAAAAAACCTGTCGGTGTTATTAAAAAAAACACGATTATTTAAAACACTCCATAAACGCACTATAAGTAGTCTGTGCTAAAGTTTTTCCCTTGCAAAGTATCTACCACAGACTATTTATGCGGCGTTTATGGAGTGTTTTAAATAATCGTGTTTTTTATAAAACAACCCCGTAAGAATTTTAAGCTTTGGCTTATTAGAAATGTTTTAATAATCTATAGTGAAGAAACTTACGTGTTAGATAGTTTTGAGGTTTTGGGTGATTTCAATAACTGGAATTTGTATAGCTTTTGTCTCACTCGCCAGAATTACTCATAATAGTTTCCTTAATAATACCGCGTTGTCGTGCATAAACAATCACGCTTGCTGGTTATGGTTTTGTTTAGTAGTTGCACCAAGTAGAGTTTGGATTGGGTATTGAGTTCGTGATGTATAAATCCTATCCACAGGTGGAGTCTATTGTTGTTCCCCTCAGATTTTTTTACTTCATTAATATTTTCTAGCTTTTGGTATTCCTAAACAGCCTTTGAATTTACCATTATACTTTCTTCCCCTGGACTCATCGCTTTTAGGTTTCTTATTTTTCTCGAATGTTTTATTGCAGTTGCTATTGTCACCTTCTAAGTCACTAAACACTAGCCAAACGCTAAGGTAAGTGGGCATTTCACATTCATAGCTTATCATCGCCGTCGATTCCACTTTCATTACTATACACCATGAATTTTGGGTGGTTTGAAAGCCATGGTAAAATGAACGTGTCTTAACAATAGCTATCGAATACGCTATTTTTTTTTTAAATAATGCACTTTCCACAAACATCTCGACACAGATCAACTCGAATCTATGAGAAACATTAGTAGCCAGCGAGAGCGGTGCGTGCGTGCCGGGGGTCCGCGGGTCGTTGAGAGACGGAGAGGCGGTACTAATTAATCGCGAACGATTGAAAACAAGATTTCTCGACTGAAAACTAGACATCTCTACTCAATTATTTATTTTATTTTACGCCTGTACTTAAAAATAACAGTCTATACTTAAAAATGACGGGTGTCTTTTAAACCACCCAGATTTCAGCGTGTATATTTTTCAAGTTAAACTCTTAAGACTTATTTGGATGCTAGCGACCCTTCACTGGCAGTGCCCGTAAATCGTTTTGGTGCATGAGAAGTTGTGCAATGGATTATTTAGAATGATAAAGAGTTTTACATGCAAATAGAGTTTAAATTACCACTGTGTCGTCCAATAGTGGCATGCCGTCTACATCATATTAGTGTAATTTACAATGAAAAAACTTCATCAATACCACCAAAATATTTACGGCTTATACTTTTATTTTCCTGAAGAATGTTCCTATTGAAGCTTGATTTTACTGTTTGTGTATCGCATCGTTCATTTTCATCGTCAACTTTAACGGATAACATAGTAACTTGGCCTTCATAATCCACAGAGCTGCAGCCAAAACTGTCCTAGAAAGAACACAATCGCAGTCAGGCGAAAGTGAAGATACTTACGACGATGGGTAAGTGCTAAGGTTGCATATTACGAATAAACTTCATACAGAACAAAATACCGGGCCGAGGCGAGATTCGAACCTGCGCATCGAGCGTAACGTGCCGGGCCGGATTTTTTAATTTTTGATGTGAGTGGACCTTGATGTAAGTAATTTGCCCGACAAATATCTTTACTAAATTACTTTGACTTCGCATGGACGTATTACGGGCCTCATTGCCAAAAGAACTCTTCGGACCTTCGTCTAGCTTAAAAATAATTGCTCTTGTTACGTGTCCCTCGCTAAATTATCCCGACTGGGCGGGTTTTTGGTAAAATCTTGATCAGTAAGTCGTTAACTATAAGAACAAAATATAATATGAACCTCTTACAAATACTTTACCCTCCGAACAAATTCAAGAATTTTACGTGTGGCTTTCGAATAATCTAAAAATCTGATACTTTTGGAGGAATTTTCCTTTGAAGTTTGTCGGTCCAAAGGGGCGGGGCCTCTTTGGATTAATAATAATAATAACTTCCACACAATACAATCACTTGTCCTGGTCCCAAAGTAGGATGCCATGTATTATGGTCACCAGGCAAGGACACCACAAACGTGGAAATACATACACCCATACTGAGGCCATTTGTACAAATTTACGGCTGTAAATTTAATTAATAACACATGCAAGCATAAATACCATTAAAAATTAAAGGATTTTGCAAGTGCCGACGTGCCTCTCGAACGAAGCTAAGGGCGTGGACACATGTGTACGGTGCGGCGCCGGCCGCCGTGCCACGGCGCGGCGCCGGCACCGGCACCGGGAGAAGTCACGGCGCCGTGCACGGCACGCCGCGGTGGCACACGGTAGTAACGATCGTTCCAAAACACACCTACTTGACTATGGACCGCGAAACACGTATTGTGCTCTTCCTATTGTTGAGACGACGAATGAAGAAAAAACAAAAACAAAGAAGATATTGGGTGAATCCATACCTTTCTATAATGAACCACGATGGAAGTCATTTTAAGAAGAAATATGAAGCGTTGAAAATGTGTGATGACATTATATTCCTCCTTTGTCTTGTCTCAGGGACGTGCTAGAGAAATTAAAAAGTCGATATCTTTTTCAGCCATTTTTGGTAACGTGGGTAGGTACGTGAGCGCTATGCAATAGCAAAACATAAACTACCAAGCAGCGGTGCACCGTGTATCGCCGCGGCGCCGGCGCGCCGTACACGGCCCGTACCGTGTTGCGGCGCCGCGACTTCTCCCGGCGGCGGTGCCGTGCCGTAACACGGTGGCGCCGCGCCGTAGTGATGGGGACGAGCCCTGAAGGATTTTTAGTAAATTACGACTGCAACTAAAATGTAACGATTAGTCTGTACTAATGAAATGAGCGCAAGATGTGCTCTAGAGTAAATCACTCTGTGATTTGTTCATTCTGTCCGCCATGCGTGATGACGTGATCTTTGATCGGGCAATAGTAAATGGCAGCGTACGTAACTTGCGATTGGTTGTATACAAAAACGTCAAAACATTGACTTCATGACGTACCTATAACCCGTCGAAATATCTAGGTACCTCGCAAGATGGAGGTTTGACGGTGGCAGGTGCACATATACTTTGCCGGTTAATACTGAACTCGCTACGATTGGTAGCACAATTGACAAGCGCCGCCCGCCTTCCCACAATTGAACGTTGGGTAATTTTTTGCGCTAGTTAGACATCTAAGTTTTTAACTATATTTGTCCACAGGTAAGTAAAGAATATGTGAATGCATTTACAGGCTTTAGCGAGAAATTATTATAAATCATAAAGTTACACCCTAATCATACGGCGCCTTATTTAAAGAGCCTCTGCATTACTTAATTACGGTTCCGTACCTCAAAAGGAAAAAACGGAACCCTTATAGGATCACTTTGTTGTCCGTCCGTCCGTCTGTCTGTCGAGACCCTTTATCTTGGGAACGCGTGGAGGACCCTGAAAATCATTTACTCAAGTCTACAGTCTCTTGAAGCTGTGAAAAAGATCATTCTTTGAAGTTCGAGAAAAACTCGGAAAAAACTGAGAGACTTGATTCCTGAACTATTTATAAAGTGTAAGTACCTACAAATTTGTACGGAACCCTCGGTGGGCTACTCCGTCTCGCACTTGTCCGACATTTTTATTATTAATAAGATCGTAAGACTGCAGCTTGTAGATAGATAGATGGAGAACACTATTGCACAACCAGAATATAATTTCTTAAATCTAGGTAATGCCATACAATGTTATATGTTCTTTGCACCGACTACCCGTCTCACTTTTCCTTCAGCAACTCTCCATCGTCGGTTGTCTGGAAGAAATTGCTGTAAGCAATAAGGCCGCCAATTGTACTACAATTGTGTCAATATTGTATGTTTGTGTTTTTCCTGGTGTACAGTAAAGAATAATCTTATCTTATCTTATGTAATATTGAGTGATTACTCTATCAACCTTTTCAGGGTGACGGAGCCAAAGCTGAAGGCGAACGCGCCTCTGTCGGAGATCATAGAGCGGATGCGCCACCCGAGCCTGGGCGTGGGCTTCCTGCAGCTCACCGTCAGCCTGCCGTCGCAGGCCTTCGTCTCCATCTTCGCGATACACTGGCTCGTCGCCAACATGGAGGGCTGCACGCCCGAGAAAGCCACCGCCATCATGGAGGTAACACCTGCCTAGTGTTTGGCGGACCAGAATGTTCTAGCATGACGAAGAATTACAAATTTACAGTAATAATTAATCCCCACATCGCAGACTACAGACGACTCGCGTCAATAGTCTGGGAGTAATTGATCTAATTTACTAAATAGGCACTTTAAATAAATAACTGCCACACAACACAATCACTTGTCCTGCTCCCAAACTAGTATACGCTGTGCTATGGTAACCAGGCAAGGACATCGCAAACATGGAAATACACCCAGACAGACCAGTTGTAGAAATTTACGGTGGCCCCCAATGGGAATCGAACCCACGACCTCCGGCATGGTAATGAGACGTGATAACGCTCGACCAATGAGGCGGTCAAAATGTTGCATGATTGAAAAGGAGTATATTTTTGACCCGCCTGCCAAGCGTAGCGATTATGGCAAACCCCTTCATGGTTAGAAAACCATGAGGGAGGCCCATGTTCTGCAGTGGACGTCAAATGGCTGATGGCGATGATGATGATGATGATATTTTTGACTTTAAATTTAAGGGTTGGTGAGGACCGAACCCGGATTATCCGCATCAGGATGTTTATCAGTGGTACTGAGTTATCGAGACATTAAATTCAAGACGTGACTTCGGTGAAATTAAGCAACACATTTTAAGGCCACTTTCTCTTGCTGAAGTTTACAAAGCGCGATAATATATATAAGTTAATTTTAAAGTGGAAACCATCACATTTTATAGCTGTTTATCAATTTATAGCAACATAAATTATTTTGTAGTCAGATGTATTTTCATTATACGGGGCTTATTTTATTGCACTGTAGCAATTTTTTCACAGTGCGATGTAGCATTATTTATGTTAGAGCCGTTACTTTTGTAGTGGTTTCCTTTATTTTTAAAGAGCTTTTACATTGGCCCCGATCGCAAATAGTGTTTTTATCTCACGATGGCAGACGAGCTGTACTTGTAGTTGTGATTAGTAATCGGCGGATAGAATGTTCTTGAATACTGTCTTGCATGACAAGAACGTAAAAATAAGAAAAACCGGCCAAGTTCGAGTCGGATTCGCGCACGAAGGGTTTCGTAATATTATCTGTACAACATTTGAATATTTCAAGCGTCTACCTGTTGCCGTTATTAAAAAACGGCAAAAAAATCACGTTTGTTGTATGGGAGCCCCCCTTAAATATTTATTTTATTCTGTTTTTAGTAGGTATTTATTGTTATAGCGGCAACAGAAATACATCACGTGTGAAAATTTCAACTGTCTAAGTATCACGGTTCACGACATACAGCCTGGTGACAGACGGACGGACGGACAGCGGAGTCTTAGTAATAGGGTCCCTTACCCTTTGGGTATGGAACCCTAAAAAAGTGGTAATTATTTTTATTGAAATTATTTTTATTTTTATTTACAGTAAACTCTAGTATATTTGTGGATAACAGTGAATAACTAAGCGGAATTAATTGAACGAAGACCTTTTCAATTAATTTTTCAACTCATGTCGCAGGTAGTAAGTGTTCGGCAGGTGCAGCAGTGGTCGCTGAATGATAGTTTTCATTTCACTCATAGCTCAGCAAGGGCTTGACAGAAAGGACCGGCCCTGTATATATATATATATATATCGCTACATATCGCGCCTTGGTAATTTCTTCCTTACCACAGACGTTATTTTTTATTCGTTTATTTTATTTTACTTTATTAGGAACTACAACAGCGTAATCTGATTATAATTACTTAACTAATTACTAAAAATAAGGCCAATAACAGTTGTCCACAGCTTACCAATTAATTTATAAGCGGATTTATATGGAAAGCTCGCTGGAAAATGCTTCAAAGAACGGTTGATAGCTGATTGTCAATCAATCAATCAGCCCGTATCCGTCCACTGCTGGACATAGGCCTCCCCGAATGTACGCCACTTCTTTCTGTCCTCGACCGTCCTTATCCAACCGCTGCCAGCAATCTGCCGCAGATCGTCGGTCGAACGAGCCGGCGGGCGTACTACGCTGCGTTTGCCAGGTCGTGCTCTCACTGGAACCCATCGACCGTTGCATCCCAGCTTTGATTGTAATATATCGTTTTTTACAGAGAATGCTTGATGAGAAAATTATCGTCCATGCGTCGGGTGACGTTAAGCGGTTTATGATCGGCTACTACATGTATCACATACCGCCACAGAAAAAAGATAAAGGTATAAACTGCTCCTAATACATATGGAATTGCTTCACCTATTACTGTTGCGCTTTGAATTTAAACAAGGTTCAGGCGTAAATTCCCTCAAATTGTACCACGAGGACGGGGCCTGCCAATCGCGCTATCACTGCTGTATCTAACATAGTCCAGTCATCGTTAACGCACAGACTGAACCAACCATGGAGTGATTTACAGAATGAACCAACCATGGAGTGATTTACTCTGTCGTACGTAATTTTATTGGCCATTTGTGAATTTTGTGTTAGCGTGAATTTGTGGGAAGCTACTAGTGATTTTTTATTCGTAGAGTACAAACCGTTATCATTATCAGTCTCCCGACAACTGGGCGACATTTGTGGTTTGCGGCGTGCGGTGTCAAAATAGGAATGATTACCACATTTAAATAGATTGATAAAATTAGATAGAGAACGACAACAAAACGACAGACAGACAGAACAACAAAAAGTCGTTGAAGATACATATTAAGATTTTGACGCAATGAAGTTAACACATAAAAAATGCTAATCATATTTAAAAGGTCGTAGGAGATACATATACAGTTTTTGACGCTATGAAGTTATTGCTCAAGTCGGGCAATAAACGTCACTTATATAAAAAAAACCGGCCGAGTGCGAGTCGGACTTTCTCGAGACTTTGCGAGACTAATTATCTATACAACATTACACACAAAGATCGAGAAAAAAACGGCAAAAAAGCACGTTTGTTGTATGCCCCCTTAAATATTTATTTTATTCTGTTTTAGTATTTGTTGTTATAGCGGCAACAGAAATACTTCATCTGTGAAAATTTCAACTGCCTAGCTATCACGGTTCATGAGATACAGCCTGGTGACAGACAGACGCACAGACAGACAGACAGTGAAGTCTTAGTAAAAGGGTCCCGTTTGGCACCCT
The DNA here is from genome assembly GCA_963969515.1 of Yponomeuta evonymella. Lineage (NCBI taxonomy): Eukaryota > Metazoa > Arthropoda > Insecta > Lepidoptera > Yponomeutidae > Yponomeuta > Yponomeuta evonymella. The sequence continues at coordinate 12,194,462 of OZ018346.1, forward strand.
TCGGGTACGGAACCCTAAAAAGTGACGTGCTCAACTTTTTAGATTTTCATTTCAATGTAATTTTCTTCGAAGAAGTTAGGCAAATGTTACTTAAGAAATTATTTGTAATTCTTTCACCTGCTTGTGCAATAGTGTTCTCTATCTCTATCTACCTATCTATCTATCTTAAACCACATTTTAAAAAGTGGTAAAAGTCGGCCTAAGAATAAAAAACAGAATAAAAAGCCTTTCACTGAATGCCCAATAAAGTTGTACAAGCATGTCAACATACACAGGTTGTATCGGAGAGGTCCGGTGAAACTTAAGGGGGTTAATCTACTAATCAATTAATACACACACAAAAACAGCACCAATCTGCTCGCAAGATGTATGGCAGAGTAAATCACTCTGTGATTTGTTTATTTTGTCAGTTACCAAAGTAACGTGAACGTTGATTAGGGTTACAGTGACACTGTGAGGATGTACTGTACTCGCTCCGACTGGCAACCCCCGCCCCACTGGCACAATTTGCACGGGGTTAGTTTTTGGTGCTAGTTAGACATATACAGGGTGCAACAATATTCCCGGTTGCATCCGAAAGTGTGGGGTTTCTCTCGTCAATACGAACAACTGTTAGTTTGGGGAAAACTTTGAAATTGCGAAAAGATATCAACTGTTTCATACATTTTAATCAGCAAATAATTTTTTGCGATTTCGACGTTTTCGCAATAGTAAAAGTTGTTCGTATTGGCGAGTAAAACCCCCCATTTTCGGATGTTACACGCCATTAAGAGAGTTCCTGTAGAAATAGTATGATTTTATGAGTAAGTTTTTAATGGTACATACGAGGGTCATTCAATAAATATTATACTTAGCCTACAAAAAGTAAACGAAAATTTTGGAAGTGGCAATTTATTTTTCAACATAGTCTCCTTTTAGTTCGATACACTTAGCCCAGCGATGCTCCAACTTTTTTAACCCGTCCGAAAAATAGTTTTTGTCAAACTCTGCAAAATAGGCCTCCGTGGCGGCGATGACCTCCTCATTTGATCCATATCTATTCCCGGCGAGAGATTTTTTCAGATTAGGAAACAGAAAGAAGTCACAAGGGGCCAAATCTGGAGAATAAGGTGGATGGGGCAGCAATTCGTAGCGTAATTCGACCAATTTGGCCATGGCAACGGCAGACGTGTGAACCGGTGCGTTGTCGTGGTGAAACAGCACTTTTTTCTTCGCCAGATGGGGTCGTTTTTTCTTTAATTCGGCGTCGAATCGGCCCAATAAATCGGCATAGTAAAGCCCTGTAATTGTTTTACCCTTCTCGAGGTAATCGATGTAGATCACACCTTGTGAATCCCAGAAAACGGTGGCCATAACTTTTCCGGCCGATTTTACAGTTTTCGCCTTCTTTGGAGCACGTTCCCCGGTCTGGATCCATTGTTTTGATTGCTCCTTGGTCTCTGGTGTGTACCAGTGGATCCAAGTTTCATCGACGGTCACAAAACGACGCAAAAACTCCGCTGGATTCCGCTTAAACAGCGCCAAACACGTCTCCGATGTGGTCTCACGGTTGCACTTGTTTTCCGGTGTGAGTAAACGCGGCACCCATCGTGCCGACAGCTTTCTCATGCCGAGTTCCTCGTGAAGAATATGATGCACTGTTCCTTCTGAAATGCTTACAGTCTCAGCTAGCTCCCGAACCTTCAATCGGCGATCTGCCAATACGAAATCATAGATTTTTTTAATGTTTTCCTCCGTAGCAGCTGTTTTCGGTGCACCTGGACGTGGTTCATCAAAAACCGACGTACGGCCACGTGCAACTCGTTGAACCAATTCTTGACGGTGGCCATCGATGGAGAAGAGTCACCGTACACAGCATCCAAGCGCTCTTTGATTTCTATGCGCGTTCTCCCTTCCAAAAATAGGAATCGAATCACCGAACGATATTGCTCTTTTTCCATTTTTGTGAAACCGATCGATACGTTCGCTTCCATAAGTTGTCAAATTAAAACAAATGAAGGGATTGGAATGAAAATTTGAAAAAAGAATTAAAAAAGAATGTGCTACACTGTGGTAAAACTCTTTTGAAACTACAGCGCCCTCTGGCGATGAGGCTAGGTACTTATTGAATGCACCTCGTAGTGTGGATAATTTTTCAATGATTTTCGATGTTTCTGAGTAACTTTATTAATAATAATATATTTTTTACTATCACTGGGCAAGGAACGACGTGCAATCGAATGTAATGGTATCGAGTTCTTTTCTTACTTTTGCCCCACCTCGAACCAATCCTGGTCACGACCGTGACTGTATGCCATTACTCAACGCAATCCATGTATTGTCATACATTGAATTACATAACCACACCCCTGTATCCCGCAGGGGTAGGTAGAAACTAGGGTTTGCCTCTTGCCACGATCCTGACAAACTTCTTTCGCTTCATCAACATCATTAGTCGTTGCTTGCTCGCACGCCGGTTTCCGGTAGATATATGTTGTAATTGTCTATTAATTCCAGAATTAACAGACTACGTGAAACCCCTGGGTGATCTGCGAAGCTTCGAAAACGAGTGGATGGAAGTGGAGGTGCTTGGGCCACGCTCGCCGCTGATAGAGGCCACTGCGGGCGCCATCGACATCTCTGGCGCGTCCAGCCCGGTGACCGACGAGACTGGGGTGCCGGCGTTCCTCTGCGACAACATTGACCCCAACTACATGCATTTGGACTGTGATAATGATGGTGAGTTATGACAAAACAAATAAATCTGGTCGAGTGCAAGTCAGCAACGGTCTTTACCATGCTATTGCGGCTCTCTTTTCTAAATAAAAAGACTCCCCAGTGGAAACATCCCCTGCATCCACACTACTTTGTCCACAGTGACGTTTTCCCTGTACAAGAACACTCACCTGGACATAGACGTGAACAACAAGAGCGACCGCATAGAGTGGGGCCACGCGCGCTACCAGGCCACGTTTCGGCCCGACCAGGCCTACGAGATGTGCATCCAGTGGTGCGTCGCCAGCGGGAACATCGTCGCCGAACTGGTGAGTTTGTTAAGGCTCGGTGAGATATGTTTATATCGGTTTTATTTACGTTTTAAAGACTCATGTTTTTTTTATGAATAACACTGTTATTTAGGCTTCTACCAATGCTGAATAACTTTTTTCCACGATAATTTAATTTTTTGATCCTTCTTCGAAACTTAATAGGATATCACTTCTTTAAACAAATATTGAAATCTGTAAAAATCTGTTTTTATATGGTTATTTATAAATCTCGTTTGATTTTTACGAAACTTCGGGCACTATTATATAATACTATTGAAAAATACAAAAAAGTAGTCGGTCCCCAATATCTCGAAAACTAGGTTTCCCAGGTTCCCCTTAAATAACTGTTTGTCTACTTGACTTTCCAACATCTGGCTCTGACGGCTTCTGTAACTGCAGATCTTCGGGTGGGCACGCAAGGCGCAGAACTGCCGCCTGCAGATGGTGCCCATACCGGCCGATCCGCTGGCGTTGCCGTTCACGTCCAAGTCGGACCCGCTGCGGGGACCCATCTACGTGCCGCTCAACGTGGAACCGCTGCTCCGGAATAAGACTGCCCTCTTCGAAGGTAAGCTTCGTTACGATTGCCATGCCGGAGGTCATGGGTTCGATTCCCACTGAGGGCCGCCGTACATTGGTAAAAATTGCCTCAGTCTGGATGTATCTGAACATCAGCGCTGAGGGATCACTTCCTCAACACAACGCTGAGTCAGCTGCCTTTTGTGGCAACTTAGACACACCACAGGCTACATCTATGGTCCTGTTTTATTTATACGTTTTGTCTGTTGTGTATTTAGTTTTCTTCTTGTTGTTGTGCATATTATGTTACTTATCGGCTTATTTTGTTTCTGTGATGTATCTTGTTGGTGTAATAAATGTATTTCTTCTTCATTTCCATGTTTATGACGTCCTTGGTTATTTACCATAGCACAGGGTATCCTAGTTTGGCACCAGGACAAGTGATTGTATTGCGTGGGAGTTATTTTTTATTGTTAGGATTACGGAGTCCGACTCGCACTTGGTTCGGTTTTTTTTTTAATTTATTTAACGGGAAACGTGCCTCAACATCAGGTTGTATTCAATTTGCACGGGTTATCGTTTGCATGGCACTGCAATGCGATTGTGGATATTTATTGTACGTTTTTGGTATTCAATGTTCAATAGCCATGGTTGCGCTAATGTAACAACTTTATTGATCTTTGTTTAGTAGACTCTAGAATCTCCTCTTTGATGTGAATAGTCGCTTTCATTACCCACGCTCAGAGGCATCTAAATGAGGCGTCAATATGCGTTCATCTCGGTTACGTTATATGCGGTTTTGCAACATAAATGTAAAGGTTGACTTGCTGCCGACTGTAGATAGATACATGGTGAACACTACACAAAAAACCGGCCAAGTGCGAGTCGGACTCGCGCACGAAGGGTTCCGTACCATTATCAAAAAACGTCAAAACAATTAGGTTTGTTGTATGGGAGCCCTTTATTTTATTCTTTATTATTTTATTCTGTTTTTAGTACCAAAGTGTGTATTTCCATGTTTGTGATGTTCTTGCCTGGTTACCATAGCACAGGGTATCCTAGTTTGGGACCAGGGCAAGACATTGTGCTGTGTGGAAGTCATCATTATGGTATTTGTTATTATAGCGACAGAAATACATGAACTGTAAAAATTTCAACTGCCTAGCTATCATGGTTCATAAGATACAGCCTGATGACAGAAAGACGGACAGTGAAGTCTTAGCAATACCCTTCGGGTACGGAACCCGGAATAAAAAGGAAACAGAATACAACAACACAGATATTTCTTTACCTAAGAGTACATACGACCGCCTTATCCGTCCTTAATTTATGTTAAGTTATTTTTAAATTTTTTGTTATGATTAAGTCGTTTTTCAATTCAATTCAATTGAAAAGTGATCTCTTAGACCACCTTACCTACACTACCACCAAATACTTGCAATCTCTCCAGGTTTCCCCGAAGACACGTGGCTGGAGCGGCTGTTCCTTTTCCAAGAGGCGATAGTCGGCCGGTTCGGGTTCATAAAGTGCACAGTGGAGAGTACGTCCCACGAAGCGGGCGGCAGCGCTGGTGTGGGAGATCATTTGTACGTGCATGTCACTGGCAACATGTTCATACTGATACCGACCACGGTTAAGGCGCAGAAGACGTGTCTGCGCTCGAGGCCGACGAATAAGCCGCTCAATGCTAGCAGGTAAGCAATTTTTTTTACGGTAGGTAGGATGCATTAGAGTATAGAGGCAGACTAGCAGTATTAGCCACCACAGCTGGGCATTAACTCGTTAATCCGTTAATTAACCCCTCTGGGATACAGGCGTGAGTTTGTGTGTGTATGTATGTAACATTTTGACTAATGGATTAACTTTTAAGTTAACTTTTAAAAGCGTTAACGGGCTCGTTTACTTCCGTTAAGTTTCCCAAAGTCCGTTAATCGTTAATCAAGTACCGACTATTTACCGAAAAGATAGCCCACACGCCGCGAAAACATAAGTTCGTTCGGTCCGTAAGTCAATCGAAACTAGGTAGGTACATGTATGTATTGCCGGCGCATGTGAGTGAGAAAACTGCAGAAGTTTGATTCATATGATTCGTTTCATTACTAAGCGCGCGCTTAGAGTGACGAGTGACGAATATTCTGTTTTTTTTTTTTGTTAATACATATTGGCTAAAGGGTAGAAAACGAGCCTCGCTTTTAGACGAGAACTTCAACATATTAATGTTCATGAAGGGCAATATCCACATTATGCCAGATGACTTAATTACACACCAATTATTCACGTCTTTTATTTGTTCCTAAGCTATTGACCCAGAACCCAAACCAGCAGTTTTTATGAGTAAATCACTAACGCAACGGTATAAAAATGCAATTGTTTATCACATGTTATCGGATTAACGATTAACGTTAACTTGCGTTAAATGTTCCGAAACGTAACGCTTTACCGTTTAACGAAGTTAACCATTTTAGTAACGGATTAGCCATTAACGAAGTTAACTATTTCTTTAACGGTGCCCAGCTATGTTGGCCGTATAGTACTAGATGCCCTTTATTTACTGAGCTAGATACAATATTCTGTGATTTTCTGTATGTTATCCAGATAATCTTTTCGGTTTTCGTTCCTATATCATTTGAATCGGCCAGTTAGTGCCTGGACTTAGTTGACCTTAAGGGCAGCCCGCCCTTTTTAGCGTATCTATCATATCTAGCGCATATCTGGCGTATGCAGGCAATAATTCAGATCAGACCTTAGACCTTTCACAGCAAGTAATCTGCTGCTAAATTCCAAAAAAAATCAGTGTATAAAGTTTACCTTACCTAACGTAAGATTAGTTGGGAACAACATAGTAATTGGACATGAAAAACTAGAATTAGTAGAAGATACTGTATTTGTGGGCATCACAATCGATGCAAAACTACAATGGGGTCCACATATTGTAAAATTTGCACACAGACTTAGCTCTGCAGAATATGCAGTGAAAAGAATTAGGGAACTCACTGACGTTGCAACTGCTAGGATTGTTTATTGTAGTTACTTCCATAGTATTATGTCCTACGGTATACTACTATGGGGCCGGGCAGCAGACATTGAGACTATCTTCATTATACAGAAGAGAGCCATCCGATTTATTTACAAGTTGGTAGTAGGGATTCACTAAGAGATTTAAAAAACCAACATCTTAACAGTTGCATGTCAATACATTTATGAAAATTAGAAAAAATATCAGACTTCGAAAATGTTGGTGGGCATCATAATGTTTATACTAGAAATAAACAAAAATTGTCATTTCCACGATTTAGACTTGCAAAAGTTAATACATCCTTTATGGGGCACTGTATAAGGTTCTAGAACAAAATTCCTCAACATTATATTAGAGTTACCTCCAATGCGGTTTGAAAAATATGTTAAGCACATTCTGTGCAAAAAAGCTTGCTACAAAATCAAGGATTATTTAGAAGACAAAGAAAGATGTTTGGCATTAAACAGTAGATTAATATTAATTAAAGGACGATTGTGACTAGTGTGCAACACATTCATGAAGTAAAACTCTGTTAATTAAGTTAAAACGTGTTTTGAAAAGAATAAATGTGGAGTTTCTTTGTTAGCTTCTTCTTCACATAATCTAGTAATTGTGAAACTAACAACTTTGACGTTAATTAAGTAAACATTGTTTTTATAATGTATAAAAATATTTGAATTAAACCTTTCTGGTGTGGGCACGGCCCACCTGACAATCCCTAGAATTCCAGATTTTTAGTTGCTTCGTTAAAAAAAGTATTGGCATGTAGGTAGTATTTTTATCATTAAAATGTACAAATAAATGATTATCTATCTATCTAAAATATCTATTATTGGGTGTCGAAATATGAGTTATATGTCAGACTTCCATGTTTTTCAGGTATCCAGTTCATTTGGAGGTGGCTCCCAGTCCTCACGAGGCATATATTACGCGGCACGTCAGCGGAAAAAACAAAGACGACTACGACAACAGTCGCCGCGTGAGTATTTTTTTGTGAAGTTTTATTTACAGCAAGTTCAGAATATCTTGTCAAACCAACGTTGGTTTTTGTTTCTGAATATTCTCAACATTTTTTAAAGTTATCCCCGTGGCCCAGGCGGACATAGGTCGACCAAAATAGGGGATGTAAAATCAAAGAGTTTTATTCAAAATAACACAGTACTGTGACACAATGAACATTAGAAGTAAAACTAGGTGTCCATGTGCGAAAGGTAAGATAAAAAGTACCCGAAACTGGTGTGCGTGCGTGCAGCGACTAATGGATGTCCATGAAGCGAAAGAGGTTTGTCAGAATCGTAGCAAGTGGCAAACGCTGGTCTGCCTTCCCCTCCGGGATACGGGCGTGAGTTTATTTATGTATGTAGCAGAGATTATTTTTCTGTTAGATTTTAATAATGACCCTCGAAATGTATAACCATTTTTCTGTTTACTAGACGTTACAAAAGTACAACAGCCGTTAAAAACTTGGCAATGCAACAGTAACTTAGGCAGTAATTAACTTTCAGATGGGTTTCCTATGGTCTTGGAATCATATGATCTCAAAAAAGTGGAAGTGGTCGCAGATCCCTGCAACTGGCGACGACGCATTTCAAACGAGGATACTCCGGGACTTCAAGCATTTCTGTGCAAATCAAGAACAAAGGCTAAGCCTCTTCTGGGAACAATGCTGGGAGCTGAAGGAGAAAGCGCACGGGATTAATTCCTGTTAATCTATAAGACAGTGTTATTTATTGTTAAAATAATTGAAATGTTAATAATTTTGTATCTCAACTAGAAATAAAAATCAGATTTTTTTTTGAAGAAACATTTATTGCTTAGATTACACAAAATATTTTGTCTGACAGTGAAATATCTGCGAGGAGATGTAGTTGTGGGTTACTAACAGATATCAGCACACAAGTTCATATCAAACCACTAAGTATACCATACAGTACAAGGCACATTTCTAAATTTCAATTCAGCTCCTCACAGTATAAATTCTTACTAAATCATTATTCTCAATTCCTACTTGGGAATCTATATAAAATCAGTCATTTCGTTTATCACATACAAGTCCTTCAGTGATAAAATGTTACATGGAAAGATGTCTACGTATTTAAACAAAACGAAAATTAAGCAGTTACATTGAAATAGACATCTGAGAAAAATAAGTACTTCAAAGATTCTTACGTATTGGTTCTTACATAAATTTGAGCACAGTTTTGTTACACTTACTTAACAAAAGCACAAAGGCAAGTGAATAAAAGAAATGGCATAGCACGCTACAAACCATTCATGGCAATACTACTGTAATAAATGCTATTATAATAACTATAATCTACATCCTTGGTTAACTTAACCATCCATATGCACCAAATTTTTATGTGCGAAGATAGATCAAAGCATCCACATGAGAGCCAAAATGCCAAAAGTAAAATAATATTGTGACCAACAACTTAATAAAAAAAGCACAAGTTTACGACAATGATATGTTGCATTATCATAAGTTAAGAATTTTCATAAAATAGACAGAAGTTTTTGATAGAGATTTCTGTGAGATTTCTCTTTGTCATGTCCTAGTATTTTAGAATAAGCAATTTGGTAAGTACATTTTCAATCTTAATATAATTTTGCTATTTGCCTAGAATATAAAGAAAATGTACCTAACTGCATTGTTAGGTAGAACCTATAAAATTGTTCATGGTGGGTTATCAAATAACACTAAACAAAAATTATGATAATGAAGTTCATAGGAGTCCACAACACTAGTAATCTCACTGTTTTGTTTTATCATGCGCAACACTACTGAACAAGATATGACCATTCTCGTTTAGAATGCAAACACACTTTATTATGGCAGTTTATGTTCTAGAAAGTAAAGAATACTTTTTCTAACTAATACTAAGAGGAATGGTAATTACATCCTATTGTCTTGAAGTTTGTAATCTATTTTTTGGGCCCAAATACAAGCAGGCGTGTCAACATGCTGGTTATGCAAGGAACTTGTTTCTGCTGGTGCATAGTTGGCATGTCTGGAGTGTTAGATTCAAAATCTAGTGCTACTCTTTGTGACACAAATGTTAGAAGGGTGAGTATGTCTCTCTCTGTAGCAGAGTAACGCAACTCGTCACAAAGAGCTTGCATGAACCAAGATCCACGGGTTGTATTCCTCCAAGAGTAATATCCTGGCACAGTTGAAAACACAATCAAGAAGTCAGCATGTATGGGAATCCTGTAAGAGGCACTGGACGAACCATCAGTCTCAGTGCGATTGCTCATTGTTATTCCTCCATCTAATTTATCTCCCTGACAAGCTTGGATGAAGAAAAGTTTTGGTTTTCCAGCCAAACTGGGGCACTTGTCGGCAGTAAAGTAATACCACAGATTGTCAGGTTTGTAATGCGTATCTTTTGCGTACAGCATACCCATTTCGCCGTGACTCAGCACAGCAATCAGCAAGCAGTCACTGTCACTGTGATCCATATCAGCAGTTTGTTTGATATATCTGTTCACATCTTCAGCCTTCAAGTTGTTCAGTATAGAGACACGGAATCCCAGACCTTTGAGAACTTTGGAGAGGTTGTCCCCATCCACATTCGTGCCAGTGCGCGACTTCAAGCTATGTATATCAAAATGCTCGTGGTTAAAAATAATCGCCATGCCACGGCTCTTGTGGTTCATATTGTAGTACGGTGCATTCCTGTCGACGGGCATCTTGGCCACGGGCCGGGCATACGATGAGTCGTGGCTGCCCCACGCGTCTCCTTCGTCACCTCCGCCGTTTTCTCTTTGTTCTTCAGCATCGCCACCTCCGTTGATCTTCGCTATTTCATCAGCCATCGTAGACGTTTAGTTGACTCGGCAAGACAACAAATGCAATAGAAATGTTTCTTTTAAAAACTGCACTATGTTGTAAAGGTAGAATAGAAAAGATATTTTCGTAATTTCGCCAGGAAAGTTACAAAAACAGCCACTGCCAATATCAAAATCACACTTTGTTTGACTGACTGATGTATTTTTTTATGTTCACAGACAGAACAGACAGGGCCAATGCGTTTGTCTATGCTACAGAGTTAAAACAGAAATAAGGTACTACTTTTTATACCTTATCTTAGTTCGGCTACTCGCCAACAGATGGCGCTGTTCACAAAAAATATCTAATCTCTACATAACGCTTGTCCCAGCAGGTAAGACAGAGACATAGATTATTTAACATAAGCTAAAAGTCTCAAAGAATAGCTATGATTCAAGAACAGACGTGCTTAGAGATTTAGGATCGATTACGATTCGTAGAGTAAAATTGTTTGTTTATGAGTTTATTTCTATGGCAACGCTTTGTAATGGCTTGATATCGTGGCTCCTACTTCTAGACTATGTTATGTCGCTTTTCAAAGTAAAACCGTGGTGGTCCAACGAAAAGCTACAGAATGAGACCCCAGCAGAAGGCCTTCTCAATGGAAACTCCATGAAAGTGGAGCGGTTCAGTACACACAGCGACAGCGATTGTATTATACTGGCAGAGGAGTCACTTCTTAAGATATACAAACCGAGCTCAGATCAAAACACTTCGCATCTTTTATTGGAGAGTCAACTGAATGCTGTGGTACTCCACGTGGATACCGGAAAGTTTACAATGTAAGAAAAACTTTTAACTACGATAAACACTACTAGGTACTGACCGCTATTATCAGCATCAAACAATTTTGCCATCCAAGACGATGTAACCTAATGATGTTATTTCATCATCATCATCAGTCATTTGACGCCCACTGCAGGACATAGGCCTCCCTCATGGTTTTCCAAGCTTCCCGGTCTTGTGCCGCCCGCATCCAGGGAGTCCCCGCCAGCGTAACCAGCTCGTTAGACTAAATGGTGGGGAGCCTTCGCCAAGTCAGAACTTTTTCGCCCCAACGGCCATCAGTTCTCAGAGCTATGTGACCCGCCCACTGCCACTTCAACTGAGCAATTCTTCGAGCTATATCAGTAACTCCGGTTCTTCTGCGGATCTCCTCATTTCTGATTCGATCACGCTCACGCTGCGTCGTCCGGTCCGCGGTCGCCAGGTCAGAACTTTTTCGTCTCAACGGCCATCAGTTCTACGAGCTATGTGCCCCTCCCACACAAACACGTGGTGTTATTTATAAAACATAAAACACGATTTCTCTATACGCTCATCAAATGCAGCTTAAAATTGCCCTGGGTAAAGGGAAAGACAATTTTGAACCGCATTTGGGAAGTGTTTTAAGAAATCGTGTTTCTTATAACACCGTAACCTCAGAGCACTGAGATATCTATGACCGTAACGGTCTTATTATGAAAATACGATTCCATTTTATCTTTCAGTGGGGCAGAACATCGCCAAATTGTGGTCTTACATCCGCAGAGCTTTGTTGTTTACCACCTTCAGAAGAAAGAGGGGCACACTGATGCTGGTACGTGTCTTGTGTACCTACCGATTCATGTATCTTAAAGGCGCGCATTACCCATAACCAATCCATTTTCTGTTTCTTTCGTATGTAACATTTTCGTTGCTCATCATTAAGCATATATTTTAAAAAGTAAATTTCTCACCATAAACAAACATCCTATTACCTACGCTTAACAAAGTCACTTAAATGTTATTGGTACAAATTATCAATTCAGCTAACTGCAAACTAGGTGGTCCTGTATTTTGGCAATTAGTGATATTATGTACAGGGCCGCGTTTTAAAAAACTACAATCATAGTTTATTTTGATAATTTCATTAACATTGCATAGCCGATTAACCCAGATTAACAATCGTTTTACTAGTAGCCTACGCAATCGTCGCAATTACATCGTCTCGCGTTGTCATAGTATGAATTAGGGGCCTGTTTCCCTAACGCAGCTTTTGCATTTTATGAAACGTGGCCCTATATATTTTAAACAATAATAATTGAGATATTGTGCGTTTCAAAGTTTATGAGTATGGTAGATACCTAGAACTTACGAATATTTAACTATCACTGGGTAGAACGGATTAAAGACCTGGGCTCTAGTCGGTGCAGTAGTCTCCACGCAATACAGTTCCTCCACCGCGTAATATGTCATGACATCCACCTTACGAATAATCACTGACACCTTAGTCAAAATAGCTTCTAACAATGTCACGGACTATCCAGTCGGGAGCACATCAACCTTTGCATGCTTGCACGCTATTCAGTTGTGCTACGGACGAATTTGCTACAAAAAATGTGTAGGTTCCTCAGCTGCTGCCGACCGACCAGTGATTTTCGTTTTTATAATTAAGTAAGTTTGTTGTTTTATACTTTTAATGGTTTTTTAAATGGTATTATAACTCTCATTTTCAGGAGACCAGAACTCATTAGCTTTTGTTTTGAAGCACTCATTCACGAGAAAAGCTTTCAGTTTGACTTGTGGGCCATTCGGAAACATCAAAACGAGGGATCTAATATGCGTCCAAGGATTAGACGGCAGTCTAAGTTTCTTCGATCAGGACACGCTTCTTTTCGTGTGTGCGTTCGACAATATTATAATCCCAGGACCGGTTGCCTACGTCGCCAGTTCAGATACGTTCGTTATTTACAATTCGTCGTGGGTGCTTGAGATCTTCAGGTATATTTCTTTGAAAATAATAATAGTTATGGAACAGTATTTTCTACGTAGGTATCCATTTTATGTTATTTTATACCTGTACTGCTGATAGTCACAAAATGGGTGAAATTGTGTAACTATCAACTGGGTAGATTCTTTCAATTTTAACAACTCCGACACTTGACACTTCACAGTAGATAATATTGAAAATCCACCCAGTACCTATACTTCGCATAAAACGTCAAAACTTCGAGCCACTGGAGGAGATACGCATCTGTTTCTAAGTATTTTCATGAATACCTAGTTTATTTATTTCAGAACTTTTTATGAACGTTTAGTCGAACTAGGGAATTCAACCGCTTGTCCGAAACTGCCATGCCGCATGCCGGCGCGATTACAGCTGCCCTGTGGTAATTCACAATGTAATCTATTCATAATAATTTACCTACTCCTCTGTTCAGTTATCAACAGCTACGGCAGTTCAGTGAATTGACTACCAAGCCCAATAAGAAAGAAAATCCACAGTGGGTTTACAACGCGGGAGAAGAAATTTCGGCAGTTCAAGTGATAAAGGTCGGCGAAACACTGTGTCCGGAATTAAGTCATATTAGTGCCTAATTAATGGCTTTGGCATTTTTGTTACAGACCAGCAGTAACTTTTCCAGCATATTAGCCTTGGGCGAGCGTTATCTCTATTGTTTCCAAGACAATGGCCTGATGAAGTTCATCAAGAAGTTCGATTTCATGTCTATTTGTTTCTACGCTTATCTGATTGGGTGGTATTACGGTAACACACAGTTTACTCATTCGGTTACACTTTACCGTTTTTACCTACATTTTTATATATACTTATACAGTGTTATTTCTAAAATGCGTAATTCCTGAGACATCCCAATTTGAGTTTGTGTTTGACAACAACTTTTGTTCTAGGAGTTATCTCTCAGATTTTGATTTTTCGAAATACTTATTAGTATTTGTATAATTTCATTAAATTCGTTTGTTCTGCATATAATAAAGTCCATTCTATTTAACACATATAATTTTAAGCACTATCAACCAACAGCTCCACTACAAAGCAGAAAAACCTTTTTTTCTTTGTTGCAAAACAAGAAAATTCAACAAAAGAAAATCAAAAGCCGTAGAAGAAAAGTTTCTGTAAACGACAAACCTTGACTAGCGCATTTTAGAAATGAACCTGTATCATTGAAAATTCAATGCATGTATTTAATATATTAAATAAATATACGTTTCAGAACCTACCGCTCGACTTTTAGTGATGGTTGCGTCTGACGATTCCAAGCTTTACATCTACGAGGGCACTACACTCCTTTGGTCCTGCCAGTTGCTCAACGTACCAATATCTTTATCCAGATGTTTCCTAAAGACCCTCCCTGGAGGCATTGTCACTTTGGCTGCCAATGGTACTGTCAGTATCAACTACGTAGGAACGCAACCCGACTTAAATCCTGGTGCTACGTCAATGATAAATGACAATTCAGACCCAGAGAGTGTGCAAGCAGAGCTAGACAACGTGGAGAAAACATTACAGAAAATTATGTACAATAGAGACGGTAAATTACTATCCATTAACGTTTATGATCAATTTACTATCGCATGGGTAAAGAAAAAAACTTTTATTTACAGAGGTCGGCTCAGAAGAGAACATAGAAGAGATTGTTAAGATAAAAGCGGAATGTGGTAAACCGGTACAGAATCTGTTTCAGCAAATGACTCTCGATATTGAGGAAGGATTGCACTTGCTCATGTGTCCGGTGGTTGTAATGCTAAGTTGCGAGGAGCCGAAACTTATACAAGCCGTGCAAATAACTTACGTTAGCAGTCCACCCTTTTCTTGTTCAGATTCTACGATCTGCTTGGATAATATCAATGGGACTGAGATTATAGAAACTCATGTGTTTCTATCAAGCGATGCCGATGTTTCAGATATTAACGTCCATGTATTATTTACAATAACGGATTCAGTTGGTAAAATTATGGTCGTGTCTAGAACGGTTCTGTTGCCAATAAGTCTTTACTGTACACCTGCTGAAGTCGCCTCAGATTATGGGATAAGGTTTGAAATTCAAACTACCAAAACATGTGTTGATTTGCGAGATTTATTTTCCGGTGCGTATATTTTCAAGCCTTAACTTTGTTTAAGTTATCTCTATTGATACAAATTTAATAATTAGATTGATTATTTCTAGATTATATTAAAGATGATTTGGAGAGCACGGGTAGCACTCGAGACGCGATATCTTTTATTTATCGCGCAACTAATGAACCTATAACAATAAGGGCAGAAAGCGAAAAGTACATAATCGAATGCAATGATTTATCACGCGTAATACCAATTTTAGAATGTGTAACGTACAAGCTACTGGAACATTTTACACGCATGGATATAAAGAATTTTCAGATAAACATAAAAGTTGACCAATCCTTTAAGACGCAGTTAACTCACCGGTTTTTGAAAAGCATTGAAGCGCATGCTAAGGAAAGAATCAAGATGAAAAAGCTTGAGGTACCCTATGAATATTTTTGTAGTGTCATGTTTTAATTATTTTAAACAGCGCTACCACCGCTGTTTAAAATACTACATCAATTCAAAATTTACTGTTTAAAATTATACAATCTGAACGAATATAATGAAAATTGTAAATAGATTTTAATACTGATTATTGATTTAATGCTGAAATTTTA
The DNA here is from genome assembly GCA_963969515.1 of Yponomeuta evonymella. Classification (NCBI taxonomy): domain Eukaryota; kingdom Metazoa; phylum Arthropoda; class Insecta; order Lepidoptera; family Yponomeutidae; genus Yponomeuta; species Yponomeuta evonymella. The sequence continues at coordinate 12,210,279 of OZ018346.1, forward strand.
CTGATTTTTTATTTAATGAACTATTAATTAATGTACGTAATGTTATTATTATTTATTATATTCTAAATTATAAAATTTATGAAATTGTTATGCCACTATCGGTAAAATTACGCTTGTACCACAATTTTTACACACATCATTATTATACTGTATTATAATTTATTGCAATAAAATGAATTGAGATTTGTCAGGATCGTGTTATGCAGCAAACCATAGTCTCCGCCGGTAGGAGGGGTAAACAGGCGTGATATTATGCACCTATAATGTATGTTTGAAATAAACAAACTTCCCGACTTCCCAAACTTACCGAGATTTATCTTTCCGCGTAAAGTTTGTTTTATTAACATACTTTTTGTCTTTTTTACATTTGCATGACTCCTAACCTAATTATAGATAGATAGACAGTTTTTTTTATTGTGCACCAGACACGAGTTGTATTTTATTGTCTACGGACTTTTCGTTTAAAAGCGAAATATAATATTCTATTTTCAGGATGAGATGAACGTTCTCCAACGGCAGTTTGTGTTAGTACAGAAAAGGTTGCTGGTGCAATACGGTTCCTCTCCACCCGGCGACTGCGATCCCTTGGAGTTTCTCATGAGGGACACGTACAAGCGACTGACTGACACTGTTCATCCCATTATAGAGTGCCAAAGAAACGTTTGCAGGTAAGCTAAAATCGCCGTAACACATTGGAAGACGTGTCATATCAGTTAAATCGGCAATATCCCACAAATATTAAATGTGGAAGTTTTCGAAGAAGTTTCGGAGTTTGTTACTTCATCATGCAGAAAGGCAGGAATTGCATGAAATTATAAACACAATATACGTGTACAACGTGTTCCAAAATTCAACGATAATCGGGCACCAGACGGTGCATCTGCTCATGACTACTATAGAAATCTATTCTACGATGTTTATTTTCTTTTTTTTTTTACTAGAGTAGGAATGAGCAGGTGCACCGACTGGCTTATCGTTGACTTTTGGAACACGTTGTATGTAAGTCCTGGATTACACTTACGAAAGGATTGAATAGCGGTAGGTATGCATTCAATTAATTTGGAATCTCAGGAAGACGCTGCTGCCCGTCTCCTGGTAATTGATTTCCTTAGTCGCCTTCTACGACATCCACGGAAGGTAATGGAGTCACGCTATTCTTAATCCGGCGCCACACGGAATCGCCAACCCGCCTGCCAAGCGTGGCGATTATGGCAAAACCCCTCATGGTTATGAAAACCACGAAGGAGGCCTATGTCCTGCAGTGGGCCCCAAATGGCTGATGATGATGATGATTCAATTAATTTGCCACGCAAAAGAAATCGAGAACTTATTCATATTCGGAAAAATAACCAGTAAGTTGTGAATTTGTGATTGATCTACTGTTTTCATTTGTTTTTTAGAGCCGGATGCACTATGGCAGCTTTGGGACAGTTAATAGCGTACATTTTGAGAATGACGTCGATGGCAAACGTTAATACTAAACTATTTGAGGAAATTATTTCCCTAAATTCTCTTTACGACGATAATCAAGTGGGTCTATACCAATTTCTTACTTACGAATAGTAGAGATTTTGTTATATAATGTATCTTATATTACATTCTATACAATTCTTCTGTACGTGTGTATGGCAACGGCTTCCGATTTTGATGATTTTTTTTTGGTACCTGGATAATATAAATTCACAACTGGACCCGGATTTGGCCCCAACATTCGGGCAGCACATCTGCCGGGTCGCTAATATACTACTGTTCAAGACAGCAGCGCGCTGGCTGGATGGCACGTTTATTTTTATTTATTGAAGAAGAAAAACGATTTTCTTCAGAACTTTCTATTTTGTTGTCATGGCTTTGCAAAATGTAATACGTACACGAAAATCATATTGATTTCATTTCAACACTAACGCACAAACGAATTTCAATAAACGCCTTCCCATCTGACCGTTCCCGCCGATGTCTACGATACAACTGTAATAAGTCGATGCTATAACAGTACTACTTAAATAACAACCAGGATTTTGTACAATACATAACGTTAGTTGCATGTGTTGTAGGAATGGGAGGAGAGTGTAACCCAAGGACTGGCGTACGTGCTGAACAATGTGTTCAAGAAGTCCACGAAGGACAAGGAGAAGCTGGCTCCAGTGTCGGAGCAGGGGGTGCTGTCTCACGTCAACCTCAAGAGATTCTTGAAACAGCTGCGTGTGGTCGTCGAGACTATGTTCGCAGACACTAAGGACAATGGAGGTAAGGGAACAAACCATACTACGTGACCCGTTGGTTTGAAGTGAGGAATTCTTATTTAACTTTGTTTGCCAAAAAATATTTAAAACCAGAGGGGAAGGAGTAACAAGTCTTCATTTTTGTATTTACGGTAAACAATGCTTATTTTGTGTCTAAGACTGGTTAAATTTGTCTTACTTGAGGGACTCCAGGGAGTAACACTAGCGCCACCGAGGAAACAAAAACCTTTTTTTAAAGATCGAATTTGCAAAAGTGTCTGTAAAATCTCTCCATCATGTTAATAGTGATTTTTAGGACCCATGGCCGTGAACCTAAGGCAAAAAACCTAGGACCAGATAGCATTAACGCCAAAACGGCCGTCTTTGGCATAAATGCTGTCTAGTCCCAGATTCGTGATCCCAGGTACTTTGTCGTGGGTCCTAAAAATCCCTGTTAACATTATTGAGATATTGTACGGACACTTTTCGCAAATACGATCTGTAAAACATGATTTTTTTTCATTGGTCGTTTTTAAACTCCCGAAAATTGTATATGGCGTTATTAGACTTTTTGTACAGTTTAATAAAAAGAACCTCCAAAGGTTTGTAGTCCAATTTCATTAATTTTAGTTCCAGTACTATGGAGCACTGGGGAGGCGGGAAATAAACTAAACAGGTACTTCTAAGAAGGTCCTTAGATCTTTAGTTTACTAACCTGTACTATAGAGGTTATAACTCTTTTTTTTATTAATCTGTATTTAAAAACGTATCAATGCCATCTCCAGTTTTCAAAAAGAAATTAGAGCATTATAAGCCTTATCATAGAATCTTATCATAAAGCCTTGTAAAGCTCTAAGTTTTGATTAGTTTAGTCGCGATTCTAAACACGATCAAATCTCGATTTGAGTCCTCTAAATAACAATATGCAAAAATTTATTGCAATAAAATTGAGTTGTCGTTTTAAATATTAAAACCCACTAGAATAGCGTGGGAATTGCCTCGCGCAGCGCCTTCTTAATAAATTAACAGCCCCATACGGCTATCCAATTGCCTTTTGTTTCGATTCAATCCCACAATGCGGATCTTTTCACACAGTCTTATTAGGAAAACGGGAAACTTACGAGAACGGGAAACGAGAACTCGATATGCAACAGTTTTGTGCTTTTACAGGTCAAAAAGAAGAAGAAACTGCCCAAACTAAGAAAGTAACGAGATTCGAAGAAATCGTCGAAATAATTTAAGTGAAAATCGAAATTACTGTATCGTTTAAAATAAATTCGTTAATTACAAATATCAACATCACTTTATTATAAGAGCCAAAGCTTACATAATAACATATAAGTTATAAATTAACAAATAGAAATGCTTCACTGATCGTTACGGGATATGCACCATGGTGTAAACGCAAAGGTTTAGGTACAGCATGTGTACCAAGATCATGAGTACCTGGCTGCGTCATTTCTTCTTAGCGTCCTTGAGACCGGCGCCGGCGTTGAACTTGAAGAATATCACGTCACCGTCCTCCACTGTGTAGTTTCTTCCTAAAAGAGGCGGAGAAAGAATCGTTAGCGTCAGAAGACAGAATGCAAGCGTGTTCTTACTATTGCGTAAGAGAGAACAGTTCAAGTGAAGTGTTTAGTGAAAAGTGGCGTCTACAGTTTCCTGCCAAGATCGTTAGCTAAAACATTCTTGTTTGCGTCCTTTGGTATTATTTATGAGCCTCTGTTATGTAACGCAAATCAATCTAACATCATCTTTAGAGGTGATGCCGTACTGAATGAAGCGAATTAATTTATGAGCACCGCAATAAATGAAAATTGGAAAAATCATAACGCAAATATAGAAGGGTAAATAAAACAAAGGAACTATATCTCACTAACAATATAAATGTTTGCATGATTGTTACTCTTAAGCGGCTGAAAGGATTTGAATGAGACAAAATATTTGACGCTATATTTGATTTTATTCAGCTTTGATCTACATCTACACAAACAAAAAAAAAATGTTCACAAGTAAACCAAAGCTGAATAAAACGAAATGTACGTACCCTGCTGGCGGTATTTGCCGGCGCCCTTGCAAGCGGCCTCGGAGCCCTCCTCCCGGAAGTCCTTGAAATGCATGACCTCCGCCATGATGAAGCCCTTTTCGAAGTCCGTGTGGATGCGCCCGGCCGCTTGCGGCGCCTTTGTGCCTTTCTGAAAAAGTATATCATTCATGAAAACTGCTTTGACATATGTGGTGTGAGGCTTTGATAGATAACGAAATTACGGACATTTAAGAAAAAATAGGTTTTGTTAATTCTATATTTCTACTTTGCAGTTTAAAAGTATGAACGCCGTTTGAACGAATTGATAGTTTTTTATGTGAAGTAAGTAAAAAATAACTTGTTTTCCATTAGTTGTGCTATAAGACCTTGCCAAATTTAATGATTGTAGGTCAACGGGAAGTAACCTACAGATAATTGAGTGTAAAAAAATACAGCATAAACGGCTATATCTTTTGATTACGCCGACTTAGAAGTTTGATTTTTTCACAGCTCCAAGAAATTGCAGGCCTGAGTATTTGATATTAAAATCAACTTGATATCTCCGCGCGTGTAAAAACCGGGACGAGTTGAAAATGAAAATCTTAGCCTTGTAAGATACAGAGTAGACTATTTAAAAAATTTTAGGAATTGTCCATTTAATGGATTACTAACGGAAGTAGTAGACAACAATATCACCCTTACAATTAACCAACCTGAATCGTCCAGGCTTTGACCTCGTCAGGTCCAGCTGTGAAGAAATACTCCAGTTGCAACGCCTTGTAGCCCATAATGATGATCTTGTCTAGAGCACTGTGAACATAAAATTATGTATAAAGTTTTCGCACAGTGGTAGCTCAAGGGGAGGAATCAATAAAAAAAATATATGAATACATTCTGAAGTCCCCACTCAGCAGGAGTTATCGGCTTATTTTTATAATAGTTATTCCTCATTTTAACAATGCAGCTTAAATAGTATGGGCTTAATCACTACGCGTGCCCACCGCGGATTCGCAATTTAAAGCGCAGAGGTATGTGAACACCTCGGGCACTTAGGTTCCCTTACGATGTTTTCCTTCTCAGTTAGCGAGTGGTATTGTTACTACAAATTCAGAAATGTAGATTACTTAGAAAAATAAATCATTGGTCAAACAAGACAACAAAGTACTGGTCGAAGCCGGGTTCGAACCCACGACCACGATGTGAGGCAACCGTTCTACCTATAGTGCTACAAGCGCTTTCCTACTTTTATGATCTCATAATAGCGGTGGGCCGATGCAACAATGGAAGGTAAATTAGAATGGCCGAATCCGAATGTTGTTAATTCTTTGTTTAGAGATTTCAACGTTCTTTCTCTCTGGCAAAAATGCAAGTTAAACCGATCTCATATGGTTGTATCTGGTTACAAATTAATTTTGTCAGCAAATTAGGTACCGGTAAAGCGAGATGCAGGTGACCTGGTTAAGTTGTTATCCTTGACGACGGCGTGTCTCTCGGCCGGCTCCATCTCCAGCGACCTGTTCTCCAGCACGCCCAAGAAGGGCAGTCGCTCTTCCAGGTTTGGAGGAGGAATCAGATAGTTTACTTGAGTGAAAGTTATCTTTTTTTCTTTCGTTTTTCGTTCAAACTTCATTTATTTTGTTCTTACTAAAAGCCGTTCACTAATTTGGTATTTGACAGACATTCTATCTTTAGACCTTGCATTTGCGACCTTTACTTTGTCTAATTTCGCTCTAACCTGTGTCGCAAACTAGGTACATACTAGCAAAGCAAGACGCGGGTGACCTGGTCAAGTTGTTCTCCTTGAAGAAAGGCGTCTCTTTCGGCCGGCTCCATCTGAGTAGCCTGTTCTCCACCTGAGAAGGTACTAGCAAAGCGAGACGTGGGTGACCTGGTCAAGTTGTTCTCCTTGAGGAAGGCGTCTCTCTCAGCCGGCTCCATTTCCAGTAGCCTGTTCTCCAGCGCACCCGAGAAGGGGATCAGCGGCGCGCCAGGGTCGTTCTTGTCGATCCACTCCTTCAGTTTGGGTAACCTGGATCGTAAATAATTATTATACAACGTGTACAATTAAATAAACGCAGGACATGGGGGATAATCATATGTAGATAAAAGTTTACCACACTATTGTAATATTGGGAAAATTAACGAACCGGGAAATAGAATACGATACGTGGAAAGTACCATCCTTTGCACGTCTGGTTAGTTAATTTTGAGGACGCCAAGGCTTACGAAGAGATGTACAGAGGCAGACATTGCGGGCAGGCCTGCCCGCTGAAGTAAATACTTCAGAGAGGAAGTAAGATAAACAGTCAATGTGAACCTTTACATAATATTTGCATAGATAAGCCCGGATAGTACGATGTCGCGAGTCGCGCGTTTCATACGGCTAAAGTTGCGATTTTCCAGGTAATCAAATTCTGGCATTTTAGTGCTACCAAAACGCGCGACTCACGCCGATTCGTGCTACCTATGCAGGTGGGCTATTTAGACTTACCATTTGTTCTTCTTCCTAATATAGTCCTTTTCAGACAAGTTTACTAAGTAGAGAGCGGGCTTGGACGTTAGGAACAGGTACTTGTTGAGCACTTCTATCTGGAGGGAGCAGAAAAGTTGCATACAATAATAATTATTTTTCACGCCTGTATCCCAGAGGGGTAGGCAGAGACCAGGGACTACCACTTAACACGATCCTGACAGATCACTTTTGCTTCCTCGACAACCATTAGTCGTTGCATGCACGCACGTCGGTTTTGGGTACTTTTTATCCTACCCTTTGCTAATACATCCCCTATGTGGTCGAAGTACGTCCGCCTGGGACGTCCCTTAACGGCCCTTCCACACACATCCGCTCGATATATTTGTTTCGTCAATCTTTCTTCCTTCATCCTCTCCACAGATGATACTTCATTTTAAAGGTATCATCGAGGTATCTTCATTTTCATCGATGCTTGCACTTGCCCATTAGCTCAGTTGGGATAGCGCTGGCACGGTGAGCCAGAGGTCGAGGGCTCAAGTCCCGGCATGGGTGGAATTTTTAGCCTCTAAATAGGTTTTTTAACTTCATCGAAGTCATTTTCAATGGATTTTGTACGAAATTTTACTTTTTTAAGTTGGTTGCCTATTACTCGTCAACTAGGCAGTAAAGCCTACTTAGCCGTGACACTTTTCTTTTTAAGTTGATTATATGTGCTACTACCAATCAACCGTTTAGCCAGGAGAGGGGGGGGGGGGGGGGCGCCCTACTCGGACAGAAATTTGCGCTTTAAAACTTAATATTTCGCGAACGGAACTCTAAATCCAATAATGGTCTTCTTACACCCACAATATTTTTCAACAACCAATCTAACGATGCCCCACATGATGGGGTAGACGAGAAAAAAAAATCATCCCCAATTTTCATGTTAGGTGAGGTACAGTAAAAATAATTTTTCTAAACATTTAATTCTTGTCGGCGTGATAAATACACATACCAAATGACAGCTTTCTAGTACCACCGGTCTTTACGCTAGGCTGCGGACGGACGGACGGACTGACAGACAGACAGACAGACAGAAGGATATGGCAAAACTATAAGGGTTCCTTATCGGACTACGGAACCCTAAAAAATTGATAATGAAACGCAAATAACAGGTTCCTTCTGCCGCATACTAGGTGTTTTTGCCCAAACAAAATTATGTCATTCATGTGTATCACATTTTGGACAGGGCCTGTTAAGAATGTTTTTGAATTTCTATGCGTGCGTCAGCAAATCCGAAATTTACAGAATGCAATAGAAGTAACCAGTTAAAAATTGTGATCAATAATTCCAAATAATCCGGGTAAGCTTCCGCAGTCAGGTAAAAACAAACTTACTATATTATTTTCGTTGCACTAACCCGTGCTGAAAACAATTTTAATGGGCACTTGCCCATTAGATCAGTTGGGAGAGCGCTGGCACGGTTAGCCAGAGGTCGTGGGTTCAATTCCCGGCATGGGTGGAATTTTTAGTCTCGGAATAGGTTTTTTTAAAAACAAGCTGTGTATGATAATGAAATACAATCTTTTTTAGTTTCATTATACCCGAGGAACATGTCTGACAACAGTAAGTTGCCTAATGTACTATTGATAAATGTAAGAATTGAAAAAGTTTCATAAATAGATAGACAACACAAATAGTTTTGTTTTTTAAATACTTTAACTCACATCAGCTGCGCTCCAATCACCAAATCGGATGTGCTTCTTTTCATCGACTAGAACGCCCTTGATCTTGGTTAGAGTATCCTGAAAGAAAACGGGTCTTTATAATAATCGAATTTGATTCACATAACATTGTATGTCGGAGACAAGGGTATCTGAGGGGCGAGGGCCCTAAGCACTGATTGGCTAAAGCTCCACGCACCGCCGAGCCCGCCGCCTGCGCCGCCGGCGGCTCAGCGCCAACGTTTTCTTCTCGCTTGCACTATGGTTCTGTGGGCGCAGCACAAGCGTGCGCGGGATATCCCGCACGCGGCGCGACGCCTAATACTTTGTCGCTCGTTTGGTCTCGTCGGTTAAAAAATAAAAAAATTAAACCGCTATATGATTATACTATTGAGTATCATCATTGTAGCGGTTTAATTTTTTTATGGCAGTTGCGAGAAAGAATTCTTTTCAGGGGTAAATAAATGTTTTTATGTGCCTATTTGATTGTGAAAGTAAACGAGGGTATATAGTACGGACATACGGCTTGACCGATTTTGACAAATGAGATGTCAAATAAAAGGTATTGACGACGCATGTATTACTGGGTATCATAACGCCGGCAATCCGGTTTTTGTTTTCATAATGGTTTTTAGCACGTTCCTTAGCTGCTATTGCCCGCAGCGTGAGCATCATCTCCCGGCTTATTTTATAATTTTTTAGGAACTCCTCTTCGGGCATATCGTCAGGATGAGACGTCTCCCGTACAGTCCTTTAACATCTTCGACCTTCTTTATCCGCGACATATTTCAAACACAAATATATCTTTCATAATAAGTTAACAATACATTTTGGATTCAAATAAAAAAGGTACGTAGTACGCAAAAATAAAAAATATGAAGCTATAAAAGCTTTGTCTGCACCCTCGATACTAGCAGAGATATCTACTCACACTAAGCGGTCATTTTGCGAGAAAAGATACCGTCGTTTTCACGGCGGAGACAAATCTGAGAAATAAATTACTAGATTTATTTATTTATTGATACTTTTATTGCACTTAAAAAATCGTACAATTCGGCTTGACTTAATGCCATAAGCATTTTCTACCAGTCAACCGCAGGAGATAAGGGAAAGAGTTGGTAGGCGAACAAAAAAAAAGGAAAAGTTAGCCTATGTGCAAAACTTTCTGTTTTATATGCAATAAAGGATTTAATAATAATAATAATAATAATAATAATAATCAAACAAACTTACACATTAATAGAGACTTACATATTTATACCGATAATAATTTAATTGAATTTTAAGGCGCGGGAAGAGAGATCTTGCGCGTCTTCATGTCCGCATATGTACGGAAACCGCCTGTCTCGTCATTTTAATACTCTGGAGAGTTCGAGATGACAGTTGAGAACAGACAAATTGGCGCTCGTGCTACGCCCGCTGATAGGTCATTGTACTGACAAGAATTTATTGTAATTTATTATTTCACGAATTACACATCATGTACCAGTTTCAATATAAACAGTCGACTCATTTGAATTTCCTGTTAGGCTAGGACCCTTCTAACATACCTAAGTGGTCCTTCCAGCCGAATCCTGTTTGATGAGTGTCACTGTACAATGTAGGCCTGACTTCGGGGCGGTTTTGTAATGGAGGAAAAGGAAGCGAAAACCTCCACTCTGTCCTTTCTCGTACAACGTTACATAATACACCCTGTAGGCTACACAGTGTCACAAAATCCCGAAGTCCGAAAATACATTATGTTACTAATAAGCGAATGTATCTTCGGATAAAAATGACCTGAAAACGAAAAGTTAAATTGAAGGGTTTCTTCTTCTGGAAGTTTCTTCAAAGGGGCTTACTAACATATTCCGGCTTGAGTTTCTTGTCGTTGCCGCGGTTGACCTGGCGGTCGAGCTTCTCAACGTGCTGCAGCAGCTGCTCTTCATCCTTCAGCCGCAGCTCCTCGCCGATCGTCTCCAGGTCGCGCACGGGGTTCACCTCGCCGTCCACGTGGATCACGTCCTCGTCGTCGAACGCGCCTGTGTGAGACGCCCTTTACATTCTCCAGCACAGGAATTACAATAATAATAACTTCCACACAACACAATCATTCGTCCTGGTGCTAAATTAGGATATCCTGCGCTATGGTAACCAGGCAAGGACATCACATCATGGACCCACGACCTCCATTTTGGCAGTATGACGTCGCCAGGCGCGCATTTTAAATGTCAAAAGTAGCGACTTTCCATTGCGTCAATTGTCAAATTCTGATATTTTGGCGCCACAAAACGCCCGACTCGTGCCACCATACTACCCATATAATACCCATAGATCTTATACGCTAATATAAACAAGTACGCGGCCACGGGGAGACGGTTGGAGGGGAATCAGGCAGGCAGAAACGAACATAATACATAAACTTATCCTGTTTAAAACCCCGGGATATAGATCTTGGAGGGGTAGGCAGAAAGCTAAGTCAGGATCACACGAGTCAATGAAACATAAAATGGGAATGTTCCCGGGAACGACACGACCCATATCTTTCCAATACATTCGAGACAGCCAACGTTGGTAAACTGAACGCTGTCTAGTAAGTTCATTTGAACGCATTTATAGATTTGTTAAATACGGCAGCCTAACACAGTATTTTTTTAAAATTAATTTAAATTAAATTTGAATAGGACTTGTTTTTACTTTTAAGTATAACGATACCCGTGACGGAAAAACCTGTTCTCCCATTTCTGCGATTGGCATGACACTATAGATAGAGAGCACTTCAATTAAGGCGACTATCACTTTCGGAACGTGCTGTGCAGATAGCCGCAGTAGGAACGCTGAACTTACGGCACAAGTTGAAGATGGCGTCGCAAGCCTTGATGTGCGAGAGGAAGGCGTTACCGAGCCCCTGGCCCTCCGCCGCGCCCTTCACCAGCCCCGCGATGTCCACCACGTTCAGAAACGCGGGCACTTTGCTGGAAAATTCACGTAGATGAAATCAAAAAATATATACCGTGTAAAATATCGTTACGTATATTTGTGAAGTGTAGTAGCAATACCAGTCGCTGTGAAGGAAACCATAGTGAGGAAACCTGTCTGAGGCCTTTACATACCTCAGCGCTTGAAATTGCCAATCCGCGGTGGGCACATGTGGTAATTAAGCACACACTCGCTCTCTTTGAGAGAAGGCCTGTACCCCGCAGTGAACCGTATATAGGCTAGTACATAAAAAAAAAACATTGAACGTAGCATCGATTTCCGGTAGCTTTTCAGTGTCAGTGTCCAGCTATTTCTTAGTGTTTGTTACAAATACAAAATCGTTTATTTGTGGAATGTAGGTGGATATATAAGCTGGTAAATACATTAATCTACATTCTGCTAAAAAAAGGATACAAATATTTTCATTACCTACAATCTAACATGGAGTAAGTACTAGGGCAAATTTATGTCTATGAAGAAATCAAAGTTTATTAAAGTGGCTCAAAAGTTATTTGCAGAATTCTTTGTCATTTAAATAGTCAATTCAATTCTTAATTAATGGCTACCTTAAGGATTTTTGCCAATGTCAAGTTTTGGAGATAGCAAGTAATAGGGGTTAAAGTATGAAATTGCCGTTTTATTGCAATAGGTTCTTTGAATTGACATAGAATCTTCATGGTTTGAGGTTTTCGAATGAAACTTTTTTCAAATGGTTTCTATGATGTTCTTTTTTTAAAAAATGTGAAACATTTCAATATCGACTTTCAATTGTTTTTGTTATTCAATTTAGACAAGAAAAATGGATACTGCGAAAATTCGAGTGATTTTTTAATACTAGTTCCGACGCGGAACTAACGCGGCAGAAACAGCCCGCAATATCAATGCTGCGTTTGGAGAGGGGTCTACTAATGAACGCACCGTGCGATTTTGGTTTAAACGCTTTCGTGATGGAAATTTCGACTTAAAGAACGAGCCACGAGGAAGACCGCCCACACAGGTGAATAACGATGAATTAAGAGAGATAGTGGAAGCCGACCCTAGTCAAACTACCCAGGAATTAGCGGCATGGTTTGACGTTACCTTACCCACAATATCGACACACTTGCGTCAAATCAATAAAATAAAAAAATACGAAAAATGGGTGCCTCATAATCACTCGAATTTTCGCAGTATCCATCTTTCTTGTCTAAATTGAATAACAAAAACAATTGAAAGTCGATATTCAAATGTTTCACATTTTTTAAAAAAAGAACATCATAGAAACCATTTGAAAAAAGTTTCATTCGAAAACCTCAAACCATGAAGATTCTATGTCAATTCAAAGAACCTATTGCAATAAAACGGCAATTTCATACTTAAACCCCTAATATTATTTAACAAAACCCCGTAGGTCAGTTGTGGTAAGTTACTCTATGGTTGTGGTGATGTAGTAGGTACCAATAACAAAATACATAAAACACATAAATAACTAGAAATATTAGTAATAGACAAACAATCATTTAAATAGTCAACAATAGAATAATAGCAACTGTCAATCACAAGCGATTTAAGCTTTAATTTAAAATTATTAATATTGATCAAGGTTTTTAACATAAATTTAATTAAATTAAACATTTACATACAGGCACATACATTGCTTCTGGCCCCACACTAGGATACCCGGATCATTCGGAATTTTATTAAAAATCTTTGGAGCTAGTCCAATTTATTGTTTAATGAGTTTTAGGGGTAGCTGGGTTAAGTGAGTTTTTGCTCTACAGGAAATGTATTTTTATATGATTGTGATGTGAGGCGAAACGTGGAAGGAACGCTGAAAATAAACCCCTTCTTCTGTTCAAGATTTAACATCGGCATCTCGGTTATAAATACAGCTTTCTGTCAGAATGAACAGACGACCGGCACCCATGCGGAGCTGCAGAAAACCTTAGTGCCGTACAACGCTATTGTGGTAATCGGGAGTAGGCAAATTTATTCAGCATACTAGCTGTGCCCGCGACTCCGTTCGCGTACATTTCGATTTTTACGAAGCAGCATTTGTATGGGGGCCACGTCTTATCATAACTGGAGCTAGAATTTAAATAGCCTATCCTGTGTCCCAGATGTCTATATGTTTTTATACCAAATTTCATCAAATTCGGATAATTGGTTTAAGAGTTATGGAGGAACTGTATACATACATACACACATACAGAAAAAAATTCTAAAAATCGTGAAATTAGTTTCAGTATCATATATTGAGCCTATAAACACAATATCTCTGAAAACAAACTAACTTACTCCATGACCGACCCTTACAGATTTATTATTAGTATAGATAACAATCTAGCATCTAGGTGGGTCACATACACGTGTTTTTCACCACATAATTGTCGAAACAGTGCGTTAAGGCTGCTCTTACGTGGAGCGTGCCGTCTCGCTTGCACAAATAATATTTTTTTAATAACATAACATAAACTCACGCCTGTATCCCAGAGGGGTAGGCAGAGACCAGGGACTGCCACTTGCTACGATCCTGACAGATCACTTTCGCTTCCTCAACATTCATTAGTCGTTGCATGCACGCACGCCGTTTTCGGGTACTTTTTATCTTGCCCTTTGCTAATACATCCCCTATTTGGTCGAAGCACGTCCGTCTGGGTCGTCCCTTACCGGCTCTTCCATCCACATTCGCTCGATATATTTGTTTTGTCAATCTTTCTTCCTTCATCCTCTCCACATAATATCCAAACCAACGCAACATTCCTTTCTCAATTCTAGTCACTACATCCTCTTTTTTTAATAACTAAAAATGTTAAATTGTGCGAGCGAGACAGAATGCAAACAGTCTTAAAGGGCAATACACATTTTTGTATGCAATTTCTTCCGGCGCCAACGGAAAATGTTGTTTTGTATGGTCATTGTACACCCGGCTGGTCTTTGTGTTGCAAAGGAGAGTAAATACGTCTCTCTCACCTGAGTGGCTTGTGATACTCGCACAGGTAATCGAACCTCTCGTCCGGTACTGGAACCCTACTTGCTGAAACAAGGAGAGAAAAATGGTTAGACATATTGTTTGCATACTAGAATATTACAAGTTAGGTATGTTACGTACTTTGTCTTGGTTGACCATAGAAGGTATTATCGAAGAAAAAGTCTAATAAAAAAAACTTGACTTTATTAAAACTAAAGCATAACAGCTTAAGGACATACATAAACATTAAAAGTAAATACAATGTACCAATTTCGACAGATGATAATAATAATAACTACGCCACTCTTTGCGCACTGTTAAGCCTTTGCAAAACGAATTCCCCCTTCACGTAATGTAGGTTCAGATTCTACATTGTCGTTCATTAGAACACTTGAACTGTCGCTTTTTGTTGAGACAAGCGAAGTCAACTTTTGAACTGATGCACTGTCTTTTCTGTTTCTGAGATTAACAGGGTATTTAGCGAATGGATTGTCTCTAGACCTGAGGTACAAGCCAACGTCAATAAGAAGTTTAGACCGGGCCTCGTATACTTTATTTGCCTTTTTGTATAAAGACGAGTATGTAGACGGCGTACGAGGGTTGTGAACTTTTAAATATAACGCAATGAGCAGGATGCCCGATACCGCAGGGTCTAATCCAGGATATTTGGGCCTAATAACGTTAACGTAGCAACAAGCAGATGTTAGAATATTGCCTAATGTCTGTTCCAAGTATCCCAAATTGGGCAACCCTTTTAGCGACAACTGAGGAAGAACTTTATTGTGTTTGAACACAGTGATGTCGCAATACAGGTGAGGTTTCTCTAAGAACTTTTCGAGACACTTGCACCTGCAAAATAGGTAGAATTTACCTTTATAGGCAGCGGCATATTGATTAAGACCTCGATAAATCTTTTGGGCGGGCAAATTATCAGCGTATGTTACAATGCAGACACCATTTTCGTACACATTATGAACGTCAATATGAGTAACTGGTACTGCAGCTTCTGGAAATACTACCTTCCGAGGCGCCAAATGTACAACTGGCATCTCCAAAACGTCACTCATGTGTTCGGCGCATATCCAATAAAACGTATCTCTATATTGAACTACTCCTTTTCTATCAACAGGAAAGTTACTTTGCCGTAACTGATTTTTTCGGAAACAAACTGGACAGAAGTTTTTGTAAGAAGACATTCTTTGCTCGAAGACTTCGTTTGATATACACATTATGTCAACTGGAACCACTGTTTGCTTCACATTAGTCAGATAGTAATATATTTTTGGAATCTTTTCACAGACAGCATTGTAGGCTCCTTCGATGCACGACCACTGCGATCCTTCGCCATTTATTTCGTACAGATTTTGATAGTCATTATTTATAAATTCCCTCAAACCTCGTTTATTTTCAGCCCATTTCTTATATCTGAGTTCAATGAAGGCCAGTGAGTAGGGAGGCATATATTTTTGAATATGTAAATAGACTTCATTTTTTGCATTTTTAAGAACTTTTTCCTCACTACATTGCAAATCGTTTACGAACATAGGGTATAACCCTTCTTTAGAAAGTTGATAAGCCTCTAATGTAGTCTCGGGAAAACCATCAAACACGAAACCGTAAGAATAAATGCGATGATCCGTCACTACAATTTTTATGGCTTGTATTATAAGATCAACGTCTATGCACCCGCCAGAACGAAGTTGAACGTCCATTTTCAAAGCTAATTCACTCCACGGCATGTGATCAAGAACATGTCGGATGGCTACACCTTTCGAAATCGGCAAGAGGCCAAGCTTCACAAATTTTGCTGCTACGGCACTCTTTCCAGACTTAGGGGGCCCGATAGCGCAAACGGTCAGTGGGAATTCGATAAAGGAATTAATTCTATGTCCGAGCACGTATCGCAATGGATTCGTTCTAAATTTGATCACACCTTCTTTGGAGAAAATATAGTATAAGTATGACCTATGTAATACACAATAGACATCATTATTCTTTTTGTATATTTCAAATGGGTTTCGAATGCACTGCGGGTTCTCATAAATGTGAACTGGACACATACGGTAAAAGTTACTGAGATAAAAGAACCCCATGGACAGCAGTCTTTCTGCAATATCGTATTGAATAAGATAAGTTACTTCGAAAAACGATTCATTCCTGTTGAGGGAGTAATATTCTTTCAATTTCATCAATACGGCTCGTAACAATTTCTCTATAGTAATCTTTTTGTTTGCCACAGTAGCCGAATACATTTTATTTTCAGAAAGTAGATCTTTCAAGACTTCCATATTCTCCTCTTCAATTTCGTAAATGCTTTCTAAACGCTCTTCAATTCTCTCTCGCACTTCTTCAGCGTCATCCCACGTCGCTTCGTACTCAGGTGGAGGATATTCTTCAGTTACTTCATTGTAAAAATTATAAACATGTGGGTTCAAACCCTTAGTCGCTCCAGTAGGATCTGCATCTATAATTGTGCTGCCAAAAGAAGACAAATGGGTTGCTTCTTCGACATCATCATGAAGAGGCAAACTTTCAAATACATTATCTAGGAGATCTTCATAAATACTTTTGGGGACAATGATGTTTGTTATGAATTGTAGCCATGTCTGTTTCTGGACATTAAATTGTGCTCTTGATATTCTCTTAGCTTCCACGAGTTGAAACTTCCAGGTATCTAACATAACAGGTGCCAGTTTTTCCACAGCGGTGTCAACAGAACTTTCAATTTCAATAGTTAAGTCAGGAATACAAAAATAAACAGTCATTTCTTCTATATCAGTAGGCATTCTCGGGAAACCATCTAATACAATTCCAACGGAACAGTACGGTTCCTTGAACCATAGCGTCTCAAGTATTTTTTTCAACACCGCGGGATAGATTGGGGAGCCGCGTTCGAAATAATTGATAAGCATTGTGCGCATCTCTGTCTCGCTTAGGTAGCCCTCAGTCAGTTCTTCATCCATTTCTAAATTAGCAGTTCCTTCCCCTTCAGTTTCTTCTTCTTTTTCAAAATAATTTTCATATTGGCGGCCAATTTTTTTATATTTTTTCGGGATAACATATTTATTTATATATTCTAAGAAATCTACATGTATCAAACCTAGTTCTTTGGCAAGATGTTTAGCTACCGTAGTTTTACCGCTTCCTATGCAACCAACCACACATATTTTCAGAGAAGGTATAAGTTTAAACGGTTTATTGTACTGTTGGTATTTTATTGTGTTTTCACTATATTTATTCATGTTTTCTGCTGAACAAAAAAATATAATTTTGTTATCATACTTCGTCGCGAATGTAGACTTTCCTTGCCATAATACACCCCGCTCGTAATACGTTACAGGGCAGTAAACACCTGTGTCACCCAAACAACCCGGCGAATTATATACTAGAAGATCTCTTTCTTCTTCTTCCCCCTCACCACCTTCTTCGAGATCTAATGGTACGGGAACTAAGTAATAAGTCTTCCGTAATTTGAATAAAGCTTCCTCTAAAGTTTCAATGTCAGATTTATCATCAAGTTCAACCTCAACAAAACATTTCTTATTTTCTTCTAAAGTTAACTTTATACTATCCCAGTCATCTCGAATTTTGTTCATATCTGTACTGGGATCAATGGATTCTTCCACGTTTTCTTCTTCAATTTCGTAAGGTGATATTTGATCTAATACTTTATTAATTATGTCTTTGATAATTATTGATACTATTTGCTTTTTATCTTGTTCCGGTATTGTTTTTGTAAGTAATTTTATTTTGACGAGAGGATCATTTGCTGTTATAAATCTTTCCTCGTAGTATTTTAATGCCTTAGCAATTACTTGATAATGTCGCTTTAATTCATAGTCAATCTCTCTATTTTCTAACAAGGCGATAGTATTGTCTGGTAAAAGATTTAAATCTGTTATGGCAGACCAGATTTCAGTATTACAAGGAAATCCATCAACTATCCATTTCCCATATTTAGTTTGTATTTTGTTATTTTCCGATATTTCGTAATCGTAGCTGTTTAGAATATTGACCAATTGTTTCATCAGCTCTTCAGAAGTCGGTTCAATTTCATTTAGTAATTCGTTGCTTTTTACGTAATCAGCAATTGCTTTTGTCACATCTGCGTCGCCGAGTATTGGTACTCCAGGTTTGGGGGTTACAGAAGTCAACGGTTTGGGAGCAAGTTTTAATATAATGTTTTTGTTAAACAACGCAGTTTTGCACTGCCCTAGGTCATCTAAGAAATCTAAAAACTTGAGTTTAGTCTTAAGGCCTTCAATATTAGCTAAGAATTTTTTATCTGGTGTTTCCTCTAAACTTAACAATTTTTCCAACAATGGTATATATTTTTTCAATAGTTGTAGCGTAGAATTGTACCAGCGATCTAACTCAGTAAGTCTCTCTAGTTCTGTTTTTTCCCACTGCAGCAATCTGCTATCTTCAATAGTAGCTATAATTTCAGAGAGAATTCTAGTCGAATAGGTATCATATTTAGCTTTTCTTTCCATTTCGAGAAATTTATTATAATCTATAATTGGCGCCTCGAATATCCAAGAAAGACATTTGGATAACATTGTTTTACCCGATAGTTTAGTTCCAGTGACAAATATTCTGCAAGTGGGTTCTAGATAAGCCAGTTTTAAGTAAGGCCGAGGATTTTTACAGAATTCCACCAAACAATCAAAAGAAGACATGAGATAAACATGCTTCAAGAAGCAAACTGCGAGTTTAGTGTTTCCAATAACGGACTTTCGTCTTTTTAGCATTACAGGGCATCTGCTGAGCCACGGGGATGGGTATCTGACAAAGTTTAGAACACCACTCTTTAAAACATTTTCTTCATCCATAGCTCTCCAAAAGTCCAGTGGCTCCTCTGGTAGGTCTTCTAAGACAAGAGGTTCTGCTAGATAAACTGGTTTTATGGGCATATGGAGGAATCTTTTTGTAATATTGTGCATCATTTCGTGGACCGATGTGCGGCCATCTACTCTTATGAGGAATTTTGGATTGATCCCCTGTAAATGTCTCTCAATGAAAGGAACAATATGTTTATTGTAGTTGCAGAGTTGGTTCATGCCATTTTCTTCCCAGTTAAGAGGCTGTCGGCAACTGTACTTTTCTTTATAACTGGGGGGCTCTTGTGATGCAGTGCAATCAATTGTTGAATACTTTTTGGGCCACCTTGTTTCAGTAGCAATACCAGGATTCGGCAAGTTTCTTGTAAATACTGATTCGTCAACATAGTTGACATATTTTTGCTGTTTCAATTTTAGAACATCTGCATCACTGCAGGAGATGTAAATGATTATATCTGGTTTCACTTCCAGATTTAATATTTCATAGTATTGCTTAACCAAAGATGCTTTGTTTGAATCGTAATAAGATTCTTGAAAATGTATAATATCAGAACAAGGATCTAAGATGAATCTTGGGATATCCAATGGAGTCTCAGCCTCGTCTTCTGGTTGCTCTTCATCTTCCACATCCTCCAGGAGTTCTTCTTCCTCTCCAGAGGGTTCTTCAAATTCGCCTAATTCTAAAACACGTTTCTTAGGCTTCTTTGGTTTCTTCCTTGGTTTCACAGCTTTTATAAGCAGTTCTTCAATTATATCTTCAAGGACTTCTCGAGCTTCTTCTCCGTTCAGTGACTTGAACCAATATAAGTCATTTCTGTTTGAATGTATCATGGGAAAACCCGAAATAACAAAACCTCTGTGTTTGACTACAGCTGAGTTCATTTTGATCTTCATCATCTTTAATAATATATCAAATCTGCAAAAGCCGTTATGTCTCATATTGTAGTCCAGGCAATCACCTGTAGGCCCTCGCTGGTCCAATTCATCCTCAACTATAAGCTTCGGACATAAATGAATGCACTTATATTGCTTAGATATTTCTTCACCCAGCAAAAATGCATTAACTCCAGGTTTACTCAGAATTAGATAAGTAGTTGGTTTTGACTTGAGATATAGTTCTGTAGCATCAAAGTCAGTCCATACTTTGTCATAGCCTTCGGAAGAGAAAGGGGCTGCAGTATTGTCCTCACCAACTATGGCTGAAAACAACTGCGGTGTTTTATTTGGTTTGTTCCTGTATCTAGTTTTAGATAGGTCGTGTATAGTATCACAACACAATGATTTATTCACATTTTTTTTTAGTACTTCATATTTATCATTAACTTCAATGTTACTTTTATAAACTTCCAGATTATTCATTTTCGTAACAAAATGTTAGTGACAGGAAAATGACACATTTTTCTTGATTTGTTTTTATTTCACCACAGACAACAAACTTTTCTCAGAAAATTATAGGAAAAAAATTAAAACTTAACCCTTTGATTATGAGTATACACTCTTTTCACATAACCTTCTAATTTTTTGACACATATGGCGATATGGGATACACAAAAGCATTCTGTTGCAGGAGTCTGACTCTTGTGTTTGGCTATAGTCTTGCTTGTCTAACATGTGACATTGGCGAAGTTGTACTGGACATTCAGTGCAGTGAGTCCATAAAGCAGAATCATGGATTACATCCATGAGCAGAATAGAATTGAATTGTGTCTGACTTAAACTTAGTTGGTTTTATTTGTTTTTGTATTATGTTAGAACAAAAATGAGAAAAAAAATCTAGTACATAAGAGGAAGCACTAAATAAATAAAAAATAGGGATGTATTAGCAAAGGGCAAAAGTACCGGAAACCTGAGTGCATGCAACAACTAATGAATGTTGATGAAGCAAAAGTGATCATCATAAGAGTCAGGTTTGTGGCAAGTGGCAGAAATGCAGAAACACAATGTTATTTACATTTACATTTAGAAATAGACATAAACTTTCGTTCCCTAGGCTGGCAAAGGTTAATACATCCTGTATGGGGCATTGTATACGTTTCTACAATAAGATCCCCGAGGATGTAATAAGCTCACCAGAAATGCGGTTCAAAAAATGTGTAAAGCACACTTTGTGCAAAAAAAAGCTACTATAACATTAAAGATTATTTAGTGTTTTTTTTTATTCCCATGACAGATCCACGGTTGTGTCACATGGCATATTTTTTCATACTATTTACATCTAGAACGTTTTATATCTGTCCGTGTGCAGGCTAAGCGGCATGGAATGAAATTAATATGTTCAGGCCAGTCATTGAAATGATTCAGCGATACAAAAAGTGGTGCAGTAGTTTTATGTTTTTATCTCGTATATACGGGTGCAACTTAGTAAATATAGAAAATGGTAATATGAGATATATCGGGATAACTTTTGGCAGCATTATACTATGTAGAATGCATATTGACAATAATTTATATCTTGCAATGGCAAGCAGGAATAAAACTTATCTCCTTAAGTAGACAGCTTGTAATCTAGGCCCAAGGTAGTGCCCACTTTATTTACTATTGTAGAATATATGTAGCTGAAAAAACAGACAACGGAAATGTGCTGTTCATATTTGCCATTCCCATTCATAAGCAGCCTATATACATCCCAGTGTAGGGCACAGGCCTTCTCTCAGAGAGAGAGAGAGAGAGTATGGGCTTAATCACCACGCGTGCCCACCGCGGATTGGCAATTTTAAGCGCTGAGGTATGGGAATAGCTCAGACACTCAGGTTTCCTCACGATGTTTTCTTTCACCGTTAGTGAGTGGTATTGCTCTACTATAACTTCACAAATATACATAACTTAGAAAGAAAAGTCATAGGTACATGCCCGCAATAGGAATCGAACCTGGGTCTCCCGCTTCTGAGTCCAATGTTCCACCCACTAGACTACCACCCAATACATAGCGGGTGGCCATTCCCATTACAACCTGCAAAGTTTGATGAGTGGAAAATAGGAAGTTTGCAACCAAACATTAGTTTGTGGTTGTAATTTGTTTGAATAATAATAATAAAAAGAAATTGCAGCTAGTTTGCATCAAACTTCCTATTTTCGGCTTGTCAAACTTCATTATAACTGGGAAACCAAAACAGCCAATTAAGGGTAAATATGGTATGCATCCCCCTGAGAGGAAGGCCTGTGCCACACATTGGGACGTATATAGGCTGCTTATGTATGTTATGTATGTATGGTATGCAGTAGCAGATGTGAATAAAAAAGTTACTTATTTTCATTAGGATCGATGGTACAGAAAGGGAAATTTTCCGCAGCAGCTTGACTCTTCGTCAACACGTTGAAAAATGTTGATTTCCCAACATTTGGCACTCCAACTATACCCACTTTTAAGTTGGTACCAACTCGCCCGATGAGTGGCTTTTTTTCAGGTTCTTCTACCTTTTTAGGTGGCATTCTGAAACAATTGATAATAAATTAGGAGTGCTCGTATTTAGATACAGTAAAACATTGATTATCCAAACTAGATGGGGAACTTGGGTGTTAGGAAAACCAGTGTATTCAGATAATCCTACAAAAATATGTACTTATATTTATCAACAAAAATCATATATACAATAATTTCTACCTTGCAATGGCAAGCAGGAATCAAACTTTTTAGCTTGTAATAAGATACATGCATGTACTATATGTACATAATAGGTACAATCAAGGTTTGCTGGAAGAAATCTCTTACAGAGATAAGCTCGCCTTTGTACATGTACTTTCTTTTATTACCTTTCCTGTACTCTATTCTTGTGGGTGCAATAAAGTATAATAATAATATCAATGATTAAAAAATCTTTAGTCTCCGCCTGCAGAAGCAAGCCAGCTCGCGCACTTATTTGAGGACCGGTCACATTCAGCTTGTGCTTCAAACCATTGCAACACAGTATCTAAGCATGAAAACTCTCCAGAAGCAGCAGGTGTGTTTTCATCTTCATTATCTGATTCATAAGTTGATGAATTACTGGCCTTCATTATCCTTTATTTCACTATCCTGCATTATTTCCCCATAATACATACATCCATTGTTGTAGCTTCTTCGGCACAAGTAGTGGGGAAAAGCGAGTTGCGAGATTCGTAGCCAGTTCGGTTAAGCGGTCGTTCGAATGACCGACGTTCGGATAATCGACGTTCTACTGTACGAGAAGAACAAAATTCTGATCACAATAATTGTAACCAAAATGTAACCTACACAATAAAGTTTAACCACTTATTTTGCCTTAGTACTCACTTCAATTATAGCTTGATATCGCAAAAATTTATAAACCACTCAAATTAGCTCTATATATTATGTTTTAATACTTATTTATTATAAGAATTCGTGCCGCGCACGCACCGTCACGTCAAACGAAAAAGACCACACATAGATTAAAAAAAAGACAAGTCTGTTGTAGGTATTCTGTGGTTGTAGGTAGATTCCTTATTAATCTGAGGTCGAATCCTACGATTCGTGAACACACAGATTAACTTATTAATGACAGATAGTGAGCATTCACGAAGTCTTCTCCGTTCTCGACTTCCCACCCGTATCAGAAAATAGTCTTCTCCGTTCTCGACTTCCCACCCGTATCAGAAAATAAGGGGAGTCAGTGTGCGTTTCGACTGCTCGGCCACGTAGGTATTTTCATAAAAAGTTATAATATGCCAAGTTTTTGTAAAATTGTCAAAGTCGATTCCCAAAACCGTGAGTTTGCCAAAACAATGGTTTAAAAGATTAAAAAGAAAAAAAGACAAGTCTTTTAACAGATGGGAATCAAATCATACAACGATTCGGAACGTACTGAACGCGTTTTTTTTAAAACGGTTTGTTTTGAGAGATGGGATATATCGATAGACTACGTAGGGATGGGATATTTACTGTCGATGCTTTACATTTGTACCTTTTTTACCTATTATAAAAAATAAAGAGATAAATTTTAATATTTTGTCGAAATATTTCATCTTACCGTATTACAGTAATGAGATAAAGGAATCTTTTAAAATGCTATTTTCGGAAACACTAGTATATATCTTCCTACTTTATAATATTATTTTTTAGATGTAACAAAAAAACTACATAAGCAGCCTATATCCAACTCTCGACAAAGCACAAGCCTTCTTTCCGAGAGACTGGGGAGCAAAAAATAAAGATATCGGCGATTATGTGTTTTCTTTTCTGCGCGGCCATGGGGTTTCAGTATCATGACGCCTAAAATATACCTAAACCTAAGATTAGATTGATGTAGCGTAATATCTTTAACAAATTCATATCTACTTAGGTCTTACAAGATATTTCGGACCTTTGCGACGCTTTTTCACCGAGACATCGGCGATTACGTGTTTTCTGCGCGGCCATGGGGTTTTTTAACCGACTTCAAAAAAGGAGGAGGTTATCAATTCGACGCGTATATTTATTTTTTTTTGGCTATGTTTCTCCACAACTCCGTCAAATCTTAAGCGATTTCGACAATTCTTTTTTTGTTCGAACAGGTGTAACGTCCAATTGGTCCCATTTTAATTTCGTGAAGATTTGATGGAGACTTTCAGAGTTGGAGAACGGAACTCTTCAATGGACAGCAGTAAATAAGCCCTTATGGGGGGGCGTAAAAGTAGTCCCAAATTAATTTGGTGATGTTCTGGTGAAGACTTTCGGAGATTGAAATTTAAAACATCTAAAGTAACGAATTAAGTAGGGTAAATTATGGTTATAAGAGGCTTATTTATTTTTCTCCCGCTCCCCCACTAAAAATTTAAAAATAAATAGAAGTATAATTTGTAGTCGGTGCCCAGTTTCATGACCAGTACATATATTTTGGGCACCGGCTACAAATTATACTTCTACAATATGTATAAATACTTCTAATTATTTCTAACTTTTTAGTGCTGTAGTGTTTCGAAGTCGGTTTTTATTTTTTATTCAAAAATTTTTTTGTCTCACAGCTCCTGAAATTAGGCAGTGGAATTTTTTTCTGTATTTTTATAAATTCAATCTGTTGTTTACCTTCCTAAATTTCAAGTCTCTGCAACGCTTAGTTTTAAAGATCGCCGTGGCCGCGCGATTCTTCGCGTTTCGATGGCGCGGCCACGTTGCTTTCACGGTTCACGGTTTTGAGAACCGACTTCGACAAATTTTTACAAAAACTTGGCATATAACTTTTTATAAAAATAAGCCGGGGCCGAGCAGTCGAAACGCACACGCCAGTCGAGTCAAGCAAGGCCCACACAAAATAATATAACATGATTTGCTGATGGCATCGCATGCACTGCAGACCTAGACACTAGATGGCGCATAATACTGACCTAGTTCTTATTATATGGAATGAGCTTTTATGTCTATACAGACTGGTTAATATACATTTTATCAATTCAGTCTCATTTTATTTCGATCATTCGAAAGCGAATGAAAAAAAGCGCTGGTGTTGTAAATTTTTATTTTCCTTTACATTTTACGAATATCACTGGGTGGTGGATGTTATTTGCAATGCAAATCAATTACTTATTAAGGGGATCCAGTCAGCTAATTAGCGCCGCCAATGAAAAAAATATCATAATATGATGTTCGTTCTCTTACAGATCGTAGGTATCTGTGGATTTAACGCCGTATACTCTGCTTTTAAGGGTCGAGCTGGTATAGTGTACATCATAGGGGTACCTATATCAGTTAGTCACTTGTAACATAAGTGATAGTAAAATGGTATGGTGGATGTGAATCATTCTAGGCATGTCGGTCTCTCTGCGGTGATGTGGCATTCACTATGATGGAGATCAGTTCTTTGAACAGATGATTTTGATCTCTAGACCGAGTGGCCTTAGGTCTAGTAAGACCTCATAAATAGGGAAAAAGATTGGCTGGGCAACTCCCTCCAAGAATCAAACCAATGTCGATTTGATATGTTAACAATGCCACTTGGCAGTGATTATAACAAAGTTAGTCCACATTTGTTAGTAGATTGTAAGTCTGTAAGGCAGAACTTGTATAAGAACTTGTAATTGTGTAAGTACTATAATAATTGATGTGTACAATCAGATGGTTTCGATTTCATGCACCTCTAATATCGATCTATTCAAGAGTTAAAACAATAATAACAGGTTGGTTTTGATTTTATAATAAATATCAGGTTCTCACTGCTTAAAACTACTGTTCTATGTAGAAAGTGCAGCCCAAGGTGGTGACATTGGTGCAGGGTTCTGTAGATAAGACATTACCACCGCTGATATTGACAGCATGAAAGAGCTTACAATCTGAAACAAAAATAAAAACTACCTGGTGTTTCAATGAACATTTGAACCTTATCAAGGGCATCAAGTGCATGTTTGTAAAGCCTCATATGCTGTTACCTGTTACTATAACACACACATTTCTAGTATCATCAGCTATCAACGCCCACTGCAGGACATAGGCCTTCCTCATGGCTTTTCAAGCTTCCCGGTCTAGTATTTCTAGTATGGAAAATGCAAATAGTTCTTCACTTACCTTCCTACATTAATTTGATTTAAAAGTGCTTTATTGCACAAGAGATACATCTGCACAAAGGCGAACTTAATACTTGTTATATTTTGATTCAGTTTAACACAGCCCACAGAGGAAAAGGATTAGGCAGCTGCCTTATCATTATTGTTTTGAAGTAGGTATAAGTGATTAAGAGTGAGATGCAAATAACTTATCCATCCCTTACTTCTGTGGATGGTTTTGTAACAAAAATGTCACCAACCTGTTTGGTATCATCAGAAACTCTGGAATTAGCAAAACTGATGCTTGAACAAAATACAGCAGTCCATGCACACCATTTCAATCTCATCATAAGGCCACACATTGAGAACACCATCCCTGAAATCAAATTTAACACTGGCTGTTGATCACTCTGTGCGGCTAAAATGTGAGCCAAACTGCATTAGTATAATTTTGGTACATCATTTATATCCTTCACAATAATAGCACTATATATTTGCAGAGTACCTATTCTAAAGAATGTGATAACAACTGCTGGAATGTAGGTCACTGAATATTACTGAAATATGAACTGGTCATAAAGCTTAATAATATTAGAGATATAAGTGATCATAAAGCTTGTGATTGCAAAGATTAATAAATGAGTGAAAATACTGGCTGTTTAATAAATTTCACTCTTCTTTAATTCTGGAGAAATGCCGAGTGAAGCAATCTAACATTGTGGGATCAGTTCATTGAGACTTTAACATTAATACTGTGTTAATGAATCATCATCCAGAGTGAAAGATGCAGAATGAAAGACAGAAATAAACAAAGTGAATCTTGTCCAATTTTGTCTTTAGTCAGTAGTAAGATCTTTGGTAGGCACAAAAGTCACTGCCAGCATTCACTAATTCATCGTCTAACAAACATTCTGTATTTAGATGATTCATTCAGAGGGAAAGATGCAGAATAAAAGACAAATGAAGGAAAAATTATTATCTGTTTTCACTTAACTAAGCTTTGCAGTACCTACCAAGAATGTTCATATAGTCTGTGGTAAGGTCTTCGGCGGGCGCAGAAGTCGCTGGCGGCGGCTTGTAGCGGCGCTCGCGGTCTGCTCTGCGAGGGTCTGATGTGAGTTGCATCTGCAAATTACACAGAAACCCCAAACTTTACCCACCAGCCAAAACTTCGGTCAACCACTTCATGTAAATCTCTGCCGTTTGCTGGTTGTTAAGGATACGGCCAGTAAACGGCAGTGATCGTACGTTTAGATTAAGAAAACTAAGTTTACAAGTACCTACTAACCTTTTGGGTTTTTAGTATTGGCCCACAAATAATTGAAGATTGACGAAATGCTTCAGGCGAAAGAAAGAACAGCCAAAACGACTGTTTGTGAGAGTTCGACGTAAGTTTAAGAATAGGATTTTTAGTATTCTTATAGCAAAAATTAAATTCAGTCACGACTGCACTGCACTTGGCAAAAATCACAGATTAAAAAGAAAAAAAGGGAAAAATGGAATGGAATGACAAAATTGACAAATGACAAAAGTGACCACAGAGTTAATAGAGTGCATTCATTCAGGGGATGCAACACGAAACTTATTACAGATGGCGCCACTGAGTTTTACCCGGACTATGTTTGTTTTGTTTTTAAGTGTTGCTTATTTTCATGGAAATTCAACATAAAAACGTCATGAAATGCTTTTCACTAAAAAAAGGAAAGCTATAGTTTATACCAAAATTGAAAAAGCAAAGTTTTGTATACCGCATAAGGAATACATATTGTAATACAAAGGTAACCACAAAAATATTTTTTACAGATTTCTTGCAGAAATAATCGCATACCTTTGATTACATACCTCAGTCAAACACCAGTCAAGCATCGCAGAATGTTCAGCCCCCAAAAAGTTGAGATACTATGTTTTGAATTTTTACGGCATTAAGTCCGCCGCATTAAAAATAAATAGGTAAAAATAAAAAGTG
Organism: Yponomeuta evonymella; assembly: GCA_963969515.1. Lineage (NCBI taxonomy): Eukaryota > Metazoa > Arthropoda > Insecta > Lepidoptera > Yponomeutidae > Yponomeuta > Yponomeuta evonymella. The sequence goes on from OZ018346.1 coordinate 12,238,864, forward strand.
CAATAAAAATAGGCATCAATAAATAAATAAATTAATTAATTTGGACAGCCGAAAAAATGGTCAATGCCAGCATCCAATACTCAGCCTGAAAATACCTATTGTAGTCGGTTCACGTTACTAAAATAAAAATACTGACTATCGTAGGTTAACAAAATGCAAGGCGAAAAGAGTAAACTCTTAACTAAGGTGTGTCTTAATTATAAAATAAAGGTTTCGTCTGAAAGATGAAGTGACATTCATCACACATTGAGTTTTCTAAATTACCGGTTATTAACGGTTTGTCTAAGAACCGGTTTTCTTAGAACTGGTTCAAATGACTACGTCGCTTTTTTGTTACTTTCAAATGGCAGATGGTAAAAAAAAACAAAATGGAGAATGTCCCGTTTTCTTGACTATTTGTATGGGAAAAGCACCATATTTGTGATTATATAAACCCCGGAGTTATGTGTAGTGTCTTTTTTCAAAAAAATCTGTACCCACGCATTTATTGCTCAGTTTGCAATAGAAAAACTGTTGCTCCTAAACCATTTGGAGGAAGTATAAATCGATTATCAAGATGTCTAAAGTTCATGATTCTAGTAAACAAATACCAAAACAATATTTCTATGCAGGTAAATATCAAGAATGCTAATGAAATACATTCATAGCTAAAAGTTAGGTATTATCATTCTTGTTTGTTTTCAGGTCTGCATCTAGTATGATTTTACGTAGAAATAGTATGATTTTATGAGTAAGTTTATATGGTACATAGTGTGGATAATTTTACAACGATTTTTGATGTTTCTGAGTAACCTTCTTTAGTAAATTTAACATTTTACACTTTATAATCAATAAATTAGCCAGTAAAGAGATATTTCATCAAACGCATGCGATTATTTCTGCAAGAAATACTAAAAAAATATTTTTGTATAACAGTCCGTATTCCTTTTGTGGTATACACAACTTCGCTTTTTCCGTTTTGGCATAAACTGCAGCTTTCCCTTTTTTAGTGAAAAGCATTTCATGACTTCTTTATGTTGACTTTCCATGAAAAAATCCGAAAATAAGTAACACTTATAAAACAAAACAAACATTGTCGGGGCAAATCTCGGCGGCGCCATCTGTAATTATTTTCTTGTAGCAACCCCTATTGTAATCAATCAACATCACTAAGCCACAGAGTTTTTTATTATTCCTTGCATTTTAGGCCGGCCCACAGAACGACCGGCCATGTGTTCCGGTTCCGTGACACACAGTCCGAATTTCGATTCGGAATTCCGCAAATACATCACACACCTACGTTTATTTCAGTTCGGAATAGCAAGGCACAGTTGATTGATTGAGAGACGCTAGATATTCAGTTCAGACCTTTTTTCATCGAATATGAACGACCATTTTCTGATTACGATTGCATTGTTGCTGTATCTTGCTAAGAAAAGAAAAATACGTTGCAAGTTGCGTTCGGAACAAGTTACCATGTGGAATTCCGAATCGGAGAAAATTTCGAACGGAAATCAGCTATACCTAGTCCAACATAGGATGATCTCTGACAGCTGTCAGTGTCAAAACACGCCTATGAAGTATCGTATTTTTCGACGGTAAAATGTATAGAGACAATTTAAATACTTTATTGGCAAATAGTGACGTGCTACACTTATCGTAAGACAAGTTATCGATCTTGACTCGAAACATATAATAGAATATTGATGATATTTTGTAAATAAAATAGATTGCAAACAACAAGGTAAATGAAATAGAAATACTATTAAAACAACGATAAAAAATAGCAAACTGAATTTTTAACGAGTGGCGCTTCATGGGCGCTCCACACTCGCGCGTGAAACAATAATGAAATCCCATTCATCCATTCATGCATGTTTCGCGGGCTTTGCGCGTGAGTGTGTAGAGTGGGCTTCACCGCGCCATGCCGCCATCTTGTTTGATTGCATTGCATCTGCCATTCTGCCATCTTGTTCAGTACGAGTGCCAACGCCTTGTATACGCCACGTGTTTTCATTCAGTCTCCATTCGGTTATCGTTATTGTTATTAATTTGTTGAGTTTTGCTGTTATTTGTTTGTTAAGTTTGTTCTGTTTTTGGATACAGTATGCCAAAAAGAACAAAGAAAACTGTTTTAAATAGTGAAAGCCGGGAGTTTGTGATTCGCTTGCGCGAATACTTTGAACGCGAGAGTCAAAATGGCGGACCGTTGTTGCCATTAACACAAGCGTGCAACAGAGTTGCTGATGCTCTGGGAATCGGGATTGCTACAGTGATTCGTGTCAGCAGAGAAAAGTATGGTGAGCAATCATCTGCGACAACGACGACAGAGGAAAACGAAGAGCAAAAACTGTCGACGCCAAATAAAAAAAGGAAGAGGACGTGTCCAATATCAAAAATTGACGATTTTGATGCCGCAGCAATCCGGAACCATATTTATGGGTACTACACGCGTGGAGAGTTACCAACACTCAGAAAACTAAAAACATCTCTTGAAGACGCTGAATTATTTAAAGGTGGCCACTCGTCGTTAGCCAAAACACTAAAAAGCATCGGGTTCCGCTACAAAAAAAGTGACAAAAGAAAAATACTAATGGAGCGGACAGATGTTGCGCTCAAGAGAATTGATTTTCTCCGAAAAATTAAAGAGATCTCAAACTGGGACAAAGTGGTTTTTCTGGACGAAACGTGGCTAAACGCAAATCACACAGTTTCAAGATCTTGGACGGATGACACAGCTGAGTCAACTACAAAAGTGCCCGAAGGCAAAGGGCAAAGATTAATTATAACACATGCTGGGACGTCGTCTGGCTTTGTGCCGAATTGTTTGCTGGCGTTTAAATCAGTAAAGACCACCGAATATCATGAAGAAATGGATTTCGAAAGATTCAAAAAGTGGTTTTTAACTCTTTTGGAAAACCTGAAAGAACCGCATACCATCGTGATGGACAATGCATCGTACCACTCCGTACAAAGAGATAAAGCACCAACGTCAAGCAACCGGAAATTGGATTTAATTTCGTGGCTGCAAAGCAAAGGTATAGAGGCCAACGAAAAGATGTTGAAAACTGAATTACTACGATTGGTCCGTATACACAAACCCCGTACTCCAACATACATCTTGGATGAAATAGCAAAAGAAAAGGGCCATACTGTAATTCGGCTACCTCCATACCACTGCCAGTACAACCCGATAGAGCTGATCTGGGCTCAAGTCAAAGGTAAACGTGCTTATGTGTTTCTTTCACCATCGCTCGCATTTCTCTCGTTTGCTTAAAAAAAGTCAATTAGATTAATATTTCTAATTTATTGTACTCACATAAAATTATAATCAAATACATTTTGATAGCATAGGAAGATAAGAATGTAAAAATATCTCATAAAACATCAATTAGCTAATAAAACATCGATTAGCTATTAAGACATCTCTTCCAACAAGCCATGGTGTGTTTTATATGTATTTTATTTCTTTGTTACAGGTTACGCAGCCAGACATAATACAACACCGCCTTTTACAGCAAATAAAATGCTGAAGTTACTGAAGGATGCATGTGACAGTGTCACATCGGACAATTGGAAGAAAGACATAGACAGAACAAGAAAAATTATGGAAGATGATTGGGAGCGTGACGTACGATTCGACCAATCTACCCAGGAACTGATTATAAATCTACAAGACTGCTCCAGCGAGTCAGAATCAGACTTTGATGATAGTGATTTGGGCTGTGAACCGATTTAACAAGAATAAAAACATGTTACAACATCCTTTTGTTTGATTTGCTTGAAACATTCAGAAACTTTGGTTAGAATATTGATAATTTATTTCGACATTATCCCCATGCCTAGTAAAGTCACAGTGACAAGCTGTCAGAGATCATCCTATGTTGGACTAGGTTTAGGTACTATATGTAAGTGGTAGGTCCATAGGTTCGGAATCCCGAATCGATATTGGAACCGAAATTCTGAAAAAAACTGTATTGCATGTGGCCAGCGCAGCGACCAGCCTTACCACCCGCCGTGCGTGATACACCATAGAACAACCTTCGAGTCCGTTTCAACTAATAAAGTTCCTATCACAGATTAACTATAATGTATGCTGTAATGTTGGTACCAGAAAATAGTAAGTAAACGAAGTATTTTAAAAACTCCTCTGCACATGTTATAAGTTTTTGAAGATTTCTGAGCTACAATTGTGCCCAAAACATTGAAAAGCGGTGAAAGACAGATGGTGTTGAAAGTGGAGGGAAGACTCCTGTGACCTAAAACCTAGTTGCATCCAATGCATCAATGTAACCCATAAAAGAAAAGTCGGACTCGCACACGAAGGGCTCCGTACCATTATCTATACAACATTAGACACAAAGATTCAGAAAAAACGGCATAAATCACGTTTGTTGTATGGGAGCCCCTTAAATATTTATTAGTCCTTGTCAGAGCTTCGCTTTTTCGGTGGTTTGCCACCAGTGATCGGTGGCGATCGGGCTAACCACACAATTTACGTAGGTCTCTATTTCAAACGCATCAAAATGTGATTAAACCCGAGCTGTCACTATGAGTCGTACATACCTATGTAATTTAGTTAGATTACACAGGGTCTAGTGATGCCCTAAAAAAGCTGAAATCACGGGAAAATCGATATAAATAAAATAGAAAATAACACACCGATAATTAAGTGCGGTTTCGGGAATATTTACAATATATTATGTGATTCAATTGTATTTGTTTATCTATAATAGCATTCATATACTCTGCATTATTGTGTACGTAACAAAAAATAGTTTTCCTTCAGTAAGAATTACCCAAACGAAACTTTTATTAGCGGATTTAGGAGCTCTTTTATTTGTTGTATTAATAACGTGTAACTTATCATCATCATCATCAGCCATTTGATGCCCACTGCAGGACATAGGCCTCCCTCATGGCATTCCAAACTTCCCGGTCTCGTGCCGCCCGCATCCAGCGACTCCCCGCCACCGTAACCAGTGGCCTAATTACGCGGACCAAATTAGGATGGAATTTGACAGTTAGACGATTGGAATCGCTCAGGATTTGGTGCGCGTAATATAGGGGCAGGTCGTCAGACCATCTGGTGGGGGACCTTCCCACGCTGCGTCGTCCGGTCTGCGGTCGCCAGTGGGTCGCCAGGTCAGAACTTTTGTGCCCCAACGGCCATCAGTTCTCCGAGCTATGTACCTACCCCGCCCACTGCCACTTTAACTGAGCAATTCTTCGAGCTCTTCTCCTCATTCCTGATTCGATAACGCAGTGAAAACCCTAATATAGATCTCTCCATTGCTCTTTGGACGACCTTGAGACTTCTTATGAGGCCCATAGTCAGTGACCAGGTCTCACATCCATAAGTCATCATTGGCAACACACAACTGATATGAGCTAGGTTTATATTTGTGGAACGAATTACTTTTTTAGGGTTCAGTACGCGAAGGGTACCTAACGGGACCCCATTACCACGGTAGGTAATCTCCATAAAAAGGCGCGAGCGCAGCCGCACACACACAGCCTCATTCCATTCCGCGTTTGTACACGCCGCCAAACGCACACACAGGCGAATGTCGACCGGTACAGGAGGTATTCATACGGGTTGTCTAGCCGGCATGGGCACACCGAGCTTGATTTCTTTCAACTTGCGACTTGCGCATGACCTGCACGCACGTCGTTTAAGACTATTGGCAAAAAGGAAATGTAAGTACCGTAGGTACCTATAAGTTGTTTGTAACAAATTTGTAATGTAATCTACATGAAGGTAAAAATAAATAGGTTAGTTATCAACGGTAAATTACAAATAAAAAGAACGGTTCTAACATAAATAATGATACTTCGCACTGTGAAAAATTATTACACTGCAATAAAATAACTTTACAAATAAAATACATCTGACTTCGAAGTAATTTCCGTTGCTATATAAATTTATTAACAGCTCTAATAACAACACATGTTTTCCACTATAAATATAAAAATGGCTCTAAAATGTGTTGTTAATTTCTTCGACACTTCTTGTCTGGATATCTCAGTGGTGTTGTGCCAAGATCCTGATATGAAGGATCCAGGTTCGGTTCCCAACTATTCATTTTAAATACCTAAGTAGATTTTTAAGTTAAAATTAAATTTGTATAGCCTTCTATAGATAGGTACGATATGGTAGATAATGCTAAGTAGCATTAAGCTGGCCTATGTGCAAAACTGCCTGTTTTAAATGCAATAAAGGATTTAATAATAATAATACTTTTGATCACCAGTGAACAAAGTTGGGGGTTAGTTCACACAGGTTAAATCATAAATTTAAGTAATCATCTACCTATATCCTTTACAATATGTTATTGAATTTTCATATATGAAAAGGTCACTGGGCAACTTACTATGAAAACTATACCCACGGCCTACAGAGACAAAATTGGTATGGATGTTTAGATAAACGTCCCTAGTTTACGAATATATATGTCGCATCAATGTAGAGTATGGGAATCTGCCCAAAAATTGAAAAAAAATAAATGTAAGTGATATACGGTAATGATAAGACATTTTCGACTATTTGCATTGAATTGATAGGTAATGAACTATTACGATAGGAATAATCTGATGCATTTTTAAATCAAACAAATGTGTGTTTAAATCAAACAGTTTTTATTCAACATAATCTATGTCAACAGGCACAATAGTGTTGTCCAAGAACATGGCTGGCGCATCTATTTGTTCTTGGTGTCTGGCCCAAGATAAAAAATACACCATGCTGGCAATATGCGCGCAGCATCCGATAGTTCGGCGGCCGTGGATACAAGAACAGTAATAGTCTTCTATGCTCTCTCTGCCCTCTATTGTAGGGTTCACCAATATGTATGTATAATACTGCTTACTCCTGACGTGTCGGGACTGAATTCTACCGCGTATCAATGATCTGTTGTTGACCAATTCGTGGTGCCGGTAGAGTTCGATGATATATAGGCCATTTGGTCGCATGTGCTCATGGACGTATGATCTTGCTATCCTGAGGTGATAGCTGCCCAGCGTAAAAAGAATTAAATCTTCGTACGATAATTGTGGGAAATCAAACGCTGCATCACTGGCATCAATTGCAGTGAATGCTACCCTTTGCCTATTGAAGTTGTGCCCACTCACATATTCCACCACCTCATTTCTTCTATTAATATTTTCATTAATTATATCAATGAATTGCTCGGCGTATATGCTATCCGCGTATAGTCGCCGAGTAGCGTTGACGATCGCTGCAGTCATTCGGAAATCCGCCATCATGTTAGGCAAAGAAACATTAAAATATGTGTGTCGGAATAGCTTATAATCTTTTTTGAAACGACCGTTCATTGTCTCGACAACCCACCGGCACATTGTTATAAGTCTAGACTTGTTCGCATCTTCGGTTGTAAGTTGCTCTCCTCTAGATCTGGATGGTGGCATCTGAGGATTATAGCCAAATTCTTGAATAGAGGAGATTGAGTCCCGAAAGCCGCGGTCTAGTATGAAAACATCGTCAGTCTGTAGAAACCAATGCCAAGGCGACTCTTCATCTTCCATTATGGAACGCATAATTGTTGCATCTGATGTTGTTGCTGCGTAAGGTCCTAATACATCTAAAATATAGCCATCTGTGCAAACTATCATGAACGGCTTTACCAGGTTCCTGAATTTGTGCAAGCTATATGTAATTCTTTGGAACAAAAAATTGGCACTCTTTTGCACATTTAGGTATGTGCCGTCAACCACCAAAATGACTGTATTTTGGTCGCCCCCGAAAATATGCGATGGAATAGAAAGGTTTCGAGCAACCACCTCTTCTCTGGTTATATGATCTAAGCCCAGAAAATGCGGGACGAAATCTTGAGTTAAGCATTCTCTTGCTATTTTTATCTTTCTCTCTAACGTTCTTCTGGACATTTTGAATTTCGTAGCCAACCTTTCGTCCGGTTCCCCAGTCCTAATTTTTGTAAGGTATATACCAAGAGTCGTAGCAGGCTTATCATTTCTGTTATGAAGAGATGGTGTTAACTGTAGAAAACTGTTGAATTGTTCTTTAGTTACTCCTGTCCAAAAATGTAGCTCATTATCATCAATAGCATTTATGTTTTCGAAATCAAGTTCGTTTTTTTGTTCCAAGCCCCATTTGTATATATTCATCATGTCAAGTACATGAGCACCATTAAATTGTTGATGCATTTGCCTCTGAGTAATCAGTTCTTCCCAATCATTTCTTTGCAAATGTGATTGGCAGATACGGGCAAGAGGAGGTATATAAAAGTTCTTTGTATGCAACAAAAATAATTTTACGTACAATGGCAATAAGTGCGTAGCAATGTTTCTGCAGTTGTGAAATATGCAACGTCTTGCTGTATTTGAAGCACGGGAATATCCTTGTAGAGAAATGAAATCGGAATTATCTTGTTGACCCTCATTTTGTTCTTCCTCACCAGCATCTTCTGCTTGTTGAGGTGGTTCGTCATGAACTCGTTGAGGTGGCTCATTTTGCCTAGGCTGATTTCTGAGCGTGGAATCCAATCTCACCCAGCAGGCATGGCATATAGACCGTGAACCATCAAAGGGAATCTGAAAAAAAACGTGCAGGAATGTTATATTTTATTTTATTACCTAGTGAACATGGATGTTAATGCAATATCGATGAACATCGACCATCCCTATGTTGGCTATAGTTTTGAACGATCGCCGCCGCGACATGCCACGAGTAATTGTATATATATAGTTAAGTTTTTTGTAAATACAATTATGTAAGTAATAGGTAGTTAGTTTAGAGTATGTGTAAATAATAAGATGTGTGTAAGGTACGACGAGTTAGCCAAGTAACTATAAAATGATAAAACAAAACTGAACCTACTTACCTCACGTGGTGTTATTTCCTGTAATAATAACTCTGCGTAATCTCGGAACCTTTCGAGAAAGTGCTCTGTGAGAATATGTTTCCTTCGCCGCAACACTGACCGGCTACACAAAACACAACTATTTTGTCTATCCATATCAACGTAATCCAATCAAAATGCAAACTCAAAATCCAGTAACACAGCAAGTAATCGTTAAAAATAGGTAGTTGAAGCTCAAGAAACACACAGATCGCAACGACAAAGGACGAGAGACTGCGACGATAAAGCTAAGGTAGCGCGGGCGTCGAGCACAGGCGAAACCGGTTTTAACTTGTTTAAGAGTGTGTGGCGCGGCTTTAACGTGCGATTGAAACGGATAATGCAAGCCTCTGGCCGTGCATTATAGGAAGGCGCAAACTTTCATGTTATTTTTATTGATTACAATACTTAATTGATACCTACGTAATATTTTCAATTAAATTTCAATAGTTGTATTTCAGACTACCCCCGCGGTTTTTTTTTAACATCACAAAATGAAATGTAGGCTAGCCCTCAATAATTTACCAATAATTTGATTTTTGTAGCAAATATTTCGAAAACCGGGTCAGATTATGCCCAATGACCTTTCGTATAATCTTGAAACTTAACGCGATCAATGCATATGATCTGATATGCATCATCATCATCATCTTCAGCCATTTGACGCCCACTGCGGGACATACCTCGTGATTTTCTTAACCATGAGGGGTTTTGCCATAATCGCCAAGCTTGGCAGGCGGGTTGGCGATCGCAGGATGCGGTTGGTATCTCAGGAAAACGCTGCTGCCCGTCTCCTGGTAATGTGTTTCCTTAGTCGCCTTCTACGACATCCACGGAAGGAAATGGAGTGACTCTATTCTTAATCCGGCACCACACGGACATAGAAGGGTTATTTATGGTTAATATCGGCAAAATCATTCTTATAAAGATCACAAGTTATAGTTGAAACCTCTATTTTAATAGTACATTATTGCAAAGGCAGCGAAATAAGCAATTGCAGGTCGAGTATGAGTTTGAAGGCCGAGCCGCAGGCGAGGACTTTCATGATACGAGACAGGCAATTGCCATTTCGCCCGAGGCATATATAGTGCTTTTCTTAAAAAAATGCAAGGAATTTAAAAGGGCCTTTTACATAATAAAGTTTTCTTTTGATTTTGCTGGAAGCAGGTTTTCCATTGCTAATTTAGCTTCCGATCTTAAATCTGGTGGAGTGCAGTCAATGTTCATTTCATTTTCACTTTCAGAATCATCGGAACTCATTTTAATTATTTTATTAACAAAATAACAACGAACTCCGCTTTACCGCCAATTTTTATTTTTATTTTACAGTTTGTGCCGAAAGGTAAACGCATTATTTTCTCTGTGGTAAACGCATCTGTGGCTATACAGCCACGAGAACGCAATGTCTACGATAGATGAAAGAGTTCTAAATTCAAACAGCACACCGTTTCATACAACATTACCGGCGCGCTCTTCGTTCCAAATTCAAAGAACGCGCCGGGAAGTGATTTTGGTTTTTCAGTCTACGTAAATATGATACTTCGCGTGTTCTTTATTCAAAAGTAATGACAATATTTCCGCGCATGTTTAACAAAAGTACTTACATTTAAATATACTGCTTAAAATTGGTGAATATTATTAATTTGTGATGTCCTTGCCTGGATACCGTAGCACATGGTATCCTAGTTTGAGGACAGTGATTGTGTTGTGTGAGATTTATTATTATTATTGTTATATGTAGGTTATTGAATATAAGATTTTAAATTTTAATTGCTTATTGATATTTCTTTTATGCCTCGATACCTTCAATGTTGTAAATAAACTTATTAGATATAGGTAGGTATTGTTAAAAGTGAGATAAGAAACGATTTACGCTATGCAGGAACTTTCTCCACTCCTCTATAAGTAAACTAATGTGATTAAGAACGATGAACGGGGTAGCCGCCTGCCTAATTATACTTGATAGATACCTACCTACTTTACCGTGCAGCAACAAGCGGCCGGCGGGCGGGCGGCGGCCCAAGCCGCTCGCTGCACAAACATTGCATCTTGTAAAGCCCCTCATGCCCTTGCATGCGCGCGCTCGCCCGGCGTCGCTGAGCGACACAGCCCTTACTATGCCTTCAGGCTATGACATCTTACCTCAGGCTTACGGCTTTATCTTTTGAACCGCAATAGGTACTCAGTTGAAATTTTCACAGAATAATACGCTAGGCATTTCACTCGTAAATCGCGTATGCACAGTGCGTAATAGTTTTAAATGTAAATATATATACGCATCTGTATCATGTAAATTTGCTCAAGTTAATTTTATGTAGTTAATTAATTTGTCAGTAATTCATTGTATTCTAGCTATAATTATAAAGTTATTAGGGTATTAATTGGTTGGTCCCTAGCCAGCTTTACTTAATCCACCAAAAGGTGATTAAAGCCAATTGGAATATTAATACTTTACAAAAATCCAGACAAACGACAGACATCTACATAAATGTAAAAAAATACATCCTTTTTAATATTATAAACGCGAAAGTTTGTATGTATGGATGGATGTTCTTTAGTCTTTCACGCAAAAACGGATGAACGGATCCGGATGAAATTTTGCACAGAGATAGATTATAGTCTAGATTAGCACATAGGCTATTTTTTATCCCGGAAACATACACATCAAAATTACCACGCGAACGAAGTCGGTCCTTTAAATATTTCATTAATTAAATTTTAAGTACATAAGAAAACTACTTTTTGTTAATAAATCATTAGTTAAAACACATGATTGTTTCTATTTCTTTGTAATCCATTTATTAGCAGATGCTCTTGTAAATAGTATACTACTAATTATAACAACTTCTATCTGAAATGAAACTCTAGGTATAGTTGACAGACAGCACATCGACCTTTACAAGGGTGCACTTTACCGAGTTAGGTTACGGGCGACTTTGCAACTAAAATGTAAAGGTTGATGTGCTGTTGACTGTACTAGCTTGCAATACTATGCACACAAAAACAATTCATATTGATGCCAATAATAATTCAGTTGTAGTGGTTTTTTTGTTTTATTCCTGTGGTAACCCCAGAAAATTTGCTGCCCTTACGGGTGTAGGTACGCTTAGGTAGGTATATACTACCTCTGTGAACTCAGATTATTGAATTCATCTGAGGATTCACCGCTCCAATAGCTTAAACTCCAAAACCCGCTGGTTTTAATTTTTTACAAATTATAATCACAAATCAGTTGAAAAGAAAAATTAAGGGGTAAATATCATCATAATCATCAGCCTATGCTTGTCTACTGCTGGACATAGGCCTCTCCTATAGCACGCCACTGAGCACGGTCCTCGGCTACTCTCATCCAGCTCTTGCCAGCCGCTCTGCGAAGATCATCGCTCCACCGAGTCTGAGGTCGTCCCACACAAGGGGTAAATATTATAATATTGTTATTTCGGTCTGCCCTTTACTTTTAACGTCAATTTGGCCAAATTGCGTTAGAATTGCCGTAGCTACCTTGGTTATTTGTTAACTTACCACAAATATACCATAGCTTGCGTTATAAAGTAGGTACAAATAACTATAGTAGACTGCAGGTTCGTAAACCGGATAAATGTTTTCTCCAATATCCCCATTTGTTATTACCACAATGCAGTACTAAAGAGGTTAAGTAGTTGTCGGATTTCAAAACTCTAGAAAAGGAAAAACGATCCGTCCAAAGGCAAGCTCGGCTATTGGTCAAGTGGCGCACGCCCACTCGCCGGGGCCGCGCACGCAACGGCCTCGCCTCGCATGTCAGAGCCCCACATTAGGTATACACAGGGTTATTTCCAAAATACGCAATTCCTGAAATATCTCGGTTAGAGCTCGTCACATACAACAACTTTTGTTTTCAAAATTACTTATGTTCAAATTTAAAATAAAATTAATGTAATGATTTTACGGTTTTTCTGCTTTTTAGTGCCAGTGTTTGATAGATAATGTTTAAAATAATATGTGGTAAATAGAATGGACGACAGACGATCGGTGATTACGTAACGAACGCTATTTCGGTCGGCACCTGGACCGATGAAAGATGGCATAAGACGATTTATACTTAGATATTACCTAGGTATAAGATGAGGCCTAAGTATATACTTTGCAGATGATGACAATAGAGGAACTTAAGCAATAAAGGATTATTCTTCATGCCCAAAATCCGTGAACTCCCTTGAAAATTTTAATGGGTCGTTTTTAGGGTTCCGCACCCAAAGAGTAAGTTGTTTGCTCGTCCTAGGTATAGGTAGGTACCTAGAAAATTTAGAAATATCAACACCGTCAACAAGTCAATCTATTTATTTAAAACATAATATATTTTTTATATTGATATGGCACTATAAGATGTTGTTTTAGGTTAGCTAATTACGTAATAACTTAAGACATAAGGACCCTTAAGTACGAGTAGGTAGGGACTGAATAAATTAACCGACCGACGGTATTACATGAATCTCACAGCTTTTCACGGTTCTATCTGTCTTTATATGTAGCACATGGGCAGATAAGTAGTTGGGTACCTACCTACGTTTAGGTGAAAACAATGACGCCAGTAACTACCGGGTAAGCTACACTAATGCGTTAGATTCTAACGAACATCACAAATGGATCAATTCATCGAACAATGATGAGAGAATTCATATGAAAACAAATAAATGTATAATTACACTCAGCGAGTGAAGCGTAGCTAAAGTTATGAGTTGCAGGCTGGGGGAGGGGGTAATTAGCTAATATGGCGGTTTAATTAGTGTTCCCGGTTTGCAAGCGCCTTTGTTGCTTGCCGCTGCCGCAAATGTTCAGCTTTTCATGTTATAGGGCAGTTGAATGAAGCCGAAGCCGAAGCAGTTGTGAAGCCTGTTGCTAATAACAAACCGGCCAAGGGCGAGTGGGGCTCCCGCACCGAGGGTGTCAGACAGAACTAAGGGTTTCGTGTTACCACAAATATATAATAATAGCTGAGCCGGTTTTCCCATATACGACCGACGCGTACGACCTATTCTCGGACCTACCAAATATACACAAAAAAATCATAAAAATTGGTGAAGCCGTTTCGCAGGAGTTCGATAACAAACACTGAGACACGAGATTTTTATAATATATTGGATATCTCATAGATAGTAGCATAAACGGTAAGTTAATTGCATTTTAGATTTATTAATCGTCAACAATATCATATAAAAATCCTAATTATGTATCAAGTTCAAATAAAATTATCCAATTACATTCCACGCGCTGAATTGTATTCCACCAATTCCACGTGTTCTCCAAGGCAAGATAAGTAGATAGGCATAGTTATAATTATAATGTATGGTGAGGTTGCATGGCATGCAATGAACCCTTTCGGTCATATTTACAAAAACGCGCTTCCTTAAAACACTTCTCAGAGTCAGCTGAAATAGTATGTGATTAAGGAAATGACGTAGCCACAAATTAGGTACTTGAACTGTCTCTGAGGAGTATTTTAGTGTGTTTTCTAAATAAGGTCGATACTTTCTTCTTTAAGCCTAACTTTACAGGCGGGCGACTTTGGACGGTTTTACACTGGAAGATAACGGTAACTGCATCACATTTTTTTCATACAACGGCCGACCAAGGTCGTAGTAAATGTTTACAACTAGATCACAGTCCATGAGATGTCGTGACGTTACGCTTATTGTGTAGTGTTAAAACGCTTCCTTGTGGGCCTCCCACACTTCCACTATGAAAATTGTTTGTTGCAACATTGTTGAACCATTTCCTTTTGTTGTTTCCGTAGCTCTATAGTCATATAAAAAAGCTTAAAAACATAAAATAAGATAAGAATATTCTTTTCACTTTTCATGCTCGTAAAGTTCGACTTTAAGTCGTGCGTAGGCGACATAAAATCGCTTTTTAAGCTCTAGTGCATAAAGTAAATTTTTCTTCTAAAACTACGATAATGAGGCTCAACAGCCAAACAGAGCCAAAAAATATTGCATAATTTAATTGAGCAGTAAAATTTCGTAGAATACCTGAAACTTGTTGTTTTATTTTATTCTTGCCATAAATTTTTGCATTCCGTACGTTTTCTATAATTAAAGTAGTGAAATCAGATAAACAAGGAGTTGATTATTGTTTAACAATGCGCCGAAATGTTTTTATGACTTGGCAGAAAACAAGTATTCATTCACATGGTAAAAAATAATCTGGAATCGGTTATTGTTTATGTTCTTTCACTGTACGACGATTTTGTTGTCCAAATTTTTCCTCGCAATCGTAGTAAAAGCAAAGTGTATCATCATCATCAGCCGTTTGACGCCCACTGCAGGACATAGGCCTCCATCATGGTTTTTAACCATGAAGGGTTTTGCCGTAATCGCCACGTTTGGCAGGCGGATTCGCGATCGCAGTATGCGGTTGGAATCTCAGGAAGACGCTGCTGCCCGTCTTCTGGTAATAAATTTATTTCCTTAGTCGCCTTCTACGACATCCACGGAAGGAAATGGAGTGACGCTATTCTTAATCCGGCGCCACACGGAGAGTGTACCTATTGTATAACTCAGGCCATTGAATGTGCTCAGGCCTATAGGTATACGTCGACAAGGAGCCCTTATAGTTTCACCATGTCCGTCCCGTCTGTCTGTAGGGTCTGTCCGTGGACTGGCTCAGAGACGATTTGTACGAGAAAGCTGAAATTTGGTATCGACCTACAAATTAATCACGCATTGTCGGCTTGTACAATAAAATCTAAAAAAAAAATTTGGGGGGTACCCACCCCCCAACCTACATTAGGGATGCAATTATTTTTTCTCGCCTACACCATAGTATGGGATATCGTTGGATTGGTCGTTTAAAAATATTGTGGGTGTAGGAAGATAATTTTAGGGTCCCTTGCCCTTTGGGTACGGAACCCTAAAAATTATCTTCCTGTACCCACAATATTTTTAGACGACTATTAATAAGACTCCGCCGTCCGTACGTCCGTCTATCACCAGGCTGTATCTCATGAACCGTGATAGTTAGACAGTTGAAATTTTTATATTTATGATGTCTTTCTGTTGCCACTATAACAAAAAATACTAAAAACAGAAAAAAAATATTTAAGGGGGGCTTCCATACAAAAAACGTATTTTTTTTGCCGTTTTTGCTCGATTTTAATAACGGCAACATTGTATAAATAATGGTACGGAACCCTTCGTGCGCGATTCTGACTCGCACTTGGCCCGTTTTTATTTAACGTAGCGTTTGCGAAATATTAAGCTTTCATTTTAGGGCGTCCCCCCCTCTAAACCTAAACGCTTGATTGTAGGAACGTGAAAAAGTTCAGGGTAGCACATATTATAAACTTAAAAGGAATATGGAAGGTTTTATGTAGGCGACCAACTTATAAAAAGAAAACTTCGTACAAAATCCATGGCAAATTACTTTGAATAAGTTGTTAGTTCTGTAAAGCAGGTGAAACCCCGTCTTTCTACGGAACCCTACATTGCGCGGGGCCCGACACGCACCTGGTCGGATTTTAGGCTTCCGTACCCGAAGGGTGCCAAACGGGACCCTATTACTAAGACTTTACTGTCCGTCTGTCTGTCTGTCTGTCACCAGGCTGTATCTCATGAACCGTGATAGCTAGGCAGTTGAAATTTTCGCAGATGATGTATTTCTTTTGCCGCTGTAACAACAAATACTAAAAACAGAATAAAATAAATATTTAAGGGGGGCTCCCATACAACCACAGATCATACAACCAACGTTGTCTAAAGACAGCGCTCGCCATCTAGCGGCCATCTACGTCACCTTTTTAGCGCCGATGTCATGTCGTTAAATGTCAATGTTAAACCCTTCTTGTTGGTTTCTATAGATGGCGCTGTTCTCAAATTTGATCTTTGTCTAATTTTGTATAGATAATGGTACGGAACCCTTCGTGCGCGAGTCCGACTCGCACCTGGCCGATTTTTATTATCTTACCCTTCGCACATATATACCACTACCGTTACGTAGTCGATACCTATAAAATGTCCGCCTGCTGTGTCCTTTACCGGCCCTTCCACCCATATATTGGTATCTAATATTATAGAGGCTTTGGGGTCAACTCAGGCGCTAATAGCGTCACCTATGGAAAAAAAATCGTATCTTCTCTTATAATACGTTTTCCCGAAAACTGAACATCACAGTCTAGCACCCTAGTCTCAATAATGGTGATATGTAGCTATTTATAAAACCTGCAGCCTCCGGGTAACCCTTTAACGCTCGATATTAGTTCCATGTTAAGTACCTATAATATACCGGTGACAGAGCATTGTTAAAGCGCTGGCTTCACTTTCGAGAGATTGTGGGTTCGATACAAATGTATATAACAAATGAATTTTTTTCTAAGTTACGTACTTACACTTGTGTATTTTTAGTAGCGATACCTATACCACAGGTTGAGGATAACACCGTGAGGAAACATGAGTATCTGAGGTGTTCACATACTTCTTTATGGAAGGGATGAAACGTACTAACAGTAACTTAACACGCTGTCAAACAAATGCCCACATTTATCGAATGTATGAAAATGTACCTACTGAAAGCTCGCGGACTTACGGTACTTACGATTTTCTCATTTCCTTCACCTGCGCGAGGTTGCGAATAAGTTCCCGCTAGGCGTTCAGTCCCTTAGTAGAACGTATGTGCCATTTTCACCAGCAAAACTATCGTCACGAATTCACGATCATCGATGGCGGATTAGCATAAATTCCTGAGCTCCGTCTCATCGTCTCATCATCGGAGCGACGAGAAGACGCCAAAATGTGTTTAGACCACGAATTATCTCGTTCACTTTGGACTGTGACCTTGTCCAGAATCGAACTTACGGCCCCTTATTACCGAATTACCGGACGTTCGACGCCTATACTTAGCGCTCGTGGGCCCGCTGCGATTTAAATAATAAATATCATATCTAAATAATACCTACACAGCATTGTTTTACCCTTTCCAAGTTGGTAATGAACTAATGACGAACATTAGCTCGCATCGCTAATAAAATTAGGGCCGACGCGTAATTTGACTTAATTTTGCCATAATAATCAAGTCTGAATCAGACCAAAGCTGGTGCATGATTTGTGTCGATTAATTCGACAATTTGTCTGGGAGGCCAGATATAGAAGAGATGCACAGATAGATGAGTAGGTATTTTAAGTACCTACTTCTTCCAACCAACATTTACCTACTTGCTTTCTTAACATGTACCCACTTACTTTTATAGGGAGTCTACCTACCTAGAGTGGCTAGGAGAACCGTTTGAACTTTGCTTTCAATTCTCTCCCTTAAAACTGACTTAGGTATTGAATGAAACTGTCACGACTTTAGAAAAAGCGTGTCACGTGCTGACTTCTCGTGTTGAAGCTGTGCGGGGCGGAGTCCGGGACCGCGCACAATGCGAGTCCCGGAGCGGCTAAGAAGCCATAATTCCAGGGTGAGGACTCCGACTTCCGGCGCCTACTGCTCGGCAAATTGCCGAAGAAAGGGGTACCGCGGCCCGCCATTGTCAACCGATTCCAACGAATAAAACATTGTTAAAAAACGCGCAGCATATCGGCCTTTTGTCCTGTAGCGCACTCCTTAATTATCTGGAACAGTGAAGGGGTCATATTTTTCTCTATTGAATTTTGTTGTCTAAATGGTGTTTCGTTTTTCCAGAAAACGAAACTGATGTTTAGTCAAGGATGTATTTTAATCCGACGCCGACGTCAGGATATCTCCTCAAAGGCATGTAGGGTCATTTTCATAGGTCTAGGACATAAAAATGTAATAACGTAAGTATGTACCTAGATATTTAATGTAGGTAGTGTTCTAGTTCATACTACTTACGATAAATCAAATATTAGGTACGTCAGGTACGTGCACAAAATATGTGACCAGCAAAAAAAATACGTATGGTAGGTAGGTACTGATACGTGGTAGTTACTTATTGCTTTTGTAGTCCGTGCTGCTGATGAGGAATCGCAGGAGTACCTATCTCAACAAACAACATCGATATCGGTCTTGCCTTCTTTAGTTTGGACGTAGGTACATACTTTAATAATTTATTTGAAGGAAAATATTAGATAAACAAAGTGTACTAGAGGGCGAAGCAAGCCAGAAACCATTTTTTTGGGAGTGAAATAGTATACGATAACCTACGAATAACAAATCGCGAACATAAAACAATCAATTTTTTATTTGTTATGCTAACGTAGTGTTAGCATAACAAATGAAAAATGGCTCAAGCGTGATTGTGTTAGCGACATTGCTGCGTTATCTTATATTCATTCTAGTAAGAAATGTAGCGTACCTTAAACATAACAAAACAATTGAAATAGTGACAAAGAATATTTAAAAATGTCTTTCACTAATCACGGTAGGTACCTACCTATTTTTGTTTCATCTTATGTAATTCTAAGACTAAGAAAATATCATCCTGTAGGCCACTCGCGCATGTGGTGGCCACGTTAGTGCAGTGCGTTGTTCGTTCACGAGTAGATTACTATAATCATTGTGCACGTAATGTGGTAAATGATAAGGTGCACAACCACCGCTCAAAACATATGCTTTTGTAACTCATTCGTTCCAGCAGGGTTTCCCAAAGGACCCTCAATGCGAGAAGCCTTGCCTTCAATTCACGAGCGTTTATTTTCCTATTACAGTTAACTGCATAGATACTTCCAGATGCAATAAACAATGGCTGCACCTACGTACTTATGTTAATCTTCGGTTTTTATTAATATTTTAACGAAGATTTATGGCTAGATCGTCCGTTAAGAATTGGAAGTGGAAGCCTAGGTTAGACGTTGTGTTGTGGCTTTCCTTTATTTATTCGCCTTAGTTCCATTGCCCTGTCCCATGATGGGACTACTAAGAATTTATTTATGTACTAGTTCTATTAATTATTTCTTTATTTTATTTACGTTAATATTGCAACATAACAGGAATTACTCCAAAGCGTTACAATATTTTTACTGAGCACTACTTACCTATCAAACTTCTAGCATTCTCTTGTACCTTCATCACACTTCCAATCCCATCCGCAAACACATCACACTCTGGTGCTTCAGCGAGCAGGGCACAGATGCAATGCGTACAAGCTCAATCATGGAAATATTGTGAACACAATTTTTTTTGTATCTCGTATAATTTTAGGTAATACACATTATTACTGTAAACTGTTTGTCCGCGTTATGCGCGAAGAGGCATCGCGTAGATTATTCCTTATTTTATTCGAACTTAATAGAGACATTTTCGGATTTTTCGGTACGGGCCGCAAAAAGTACCTACTAGACTCGTATATAGAAATGTAGGAGTTAATTCGGTATTTGACGAATTATTAATTATTAAAACAAAAATTACAAAATATCTCGGAATATATATCGCTTTTAGTCAATTACTAGTTATTACAATTTTTTAATAGATTAAACATAAAAAGAGTGCTCTGAAATGTGACGTCATAAGACAGTATTTTCATACAAAATTCCGTTTAACTCTTAAAAGTAACTCATTTGATATTTTGTCAAATACCCCATTGTCTATTTTATAATGTGTTTTGATTTGATCCTCGCTTTGAATTACAAACAATACTTCTAAGTTTTGTGCTCTCACGAGAGCCATAAGCTACCGATTATGATATGTGTGTAGGAATTTGCTCCAATATTTCTTATTTCTTCAGCTGAAGGAGGACGTGCTCCGCGAAGAACATTCCTGTTTGAATGTGAATGACAGATTTTTCTTTGAAAAACGCAGCCACAATTTTACAACTTTAATTTACATTACTTTTGAATTGAATCGTGTGATTTTAAAACAACACAAGTCACATGCGTTTTCAAAATAACACTTGCCCATTTTTTTTTATTAAATTATTTACACCTACCTATTGATTTACATTAGAAAAAAAAATTGTAGTTTATTCATACAGAAATCAATATAATATGCTAAAATATTGCTGTTGTAGATATTAGTATTTGAATAAAACGGTTTTTTATATTTCCTGCAAAGTTGTAATGAATGGACATGTGTCGTTTTAAAATCACACGATTCAATTATACGATTTCATTTGTGCAATGTTCTCCATATTGCAACCAAAGATTGCAACCTCTTTGGCGTTTCAGTTTTCATTTTCAGTGTTTCTAAATTATCCCGGTCTTTTATAAATTTTTCTATTGATAAAATTTTGTCGCTCCGTTTCACAGAATTAGAGACTAAAGTTTTTTATCTACACTCATATCATAATCTTCAAATTTTAAGAATTCAAAGGTAAACACACTTTAAACAATACATAACTTTAAAGAAAATAAAAAAAAAGTGTAATATAAAGTTACATTAAAGGTCAGATTTTTCACTTTGTTACAGTTATTTTTTTAAAGTGTTGCTGTGATCACGGAACAAAACTTAAGTTTTTTTTTTAATGTCAAAAGTTTATAGAGTCAACTTTTGACATTACATACATTTTCCCCCGTACATTTTACTTCTCCATAAGCTTCATCCACTCTAAATCACCGAGTGCTCCCTCTCATTTGCGTCCGTCGGAATAAAGGTACTACAACAACCTGACAGATAATTAAAAAAAGCGACCAAAAATCTTATTCCCCTCACACGTAGTAGCTGCTTGATCGCTATCATTTATATTGCAACTCAAATAAAAAAAACCCTATCACTGGTGACAGCTGCTATGTAATAGTAGTTTATGTGACTGTCACATAATGAGGGTTATTAAAACACGAGCGAGATTTTAAAAAACGAGCCTTGGCGAGTTTTTTAATAGCATTCGCGAGTGTTTTAATACCAAGCTATGTGCAGTCTCATACACTACTTTATCTACACTCATGTCTTAATCTTCAAAGTAAGGAATCAGAGGAAAACACGTTTGACAAGCTTTGTACTATACATAAATCTACGGTTATTTTTTAAACAAAATCGCGCAATTTCGACAAAAGTATCTTGACATTCAATCGTCTGCACTCAGTTTTGCGCGCGCAATTTTAGGTATTTTTAGTTGCACTTTTGGTACCACGAAAATGAAATTAGGTTTTTTATAGAGTCAACTTTTGACACTAAAAAAAAACTTAAGTTTTGTTCCGTGATCACAGCAACACTTTAAAAAAAATAACTGTAACACAAAGTGAAAAATCTGACCTTTAATGTAACTTTATATTACTCTTTTTTTTATTTTCTTTAAAGTTATGTATTGTTTAAAGCCTGTCAATATGTGTTTACCTTTGAATTCTTAATTTGAAGATTATGATATGAGTGTAGATAAAGGTATTTTCTGATATTTTTATGACATAGGTAGGTAATAATTTTTCAAGTTTTTTATAAAGGACGAAAGTCATGAAAATACGCACATCCTAAAAGATATTACATTTTATGATGTAACTACATATTCATGTTAACTATTGCCCGTCTCCTAGATTTTTTTTAGTATTGTAACTTTTTCAATGTGTCTGTTTCTAAACGTAGCTTTCGTAACATACAATGTGTGTATGTGTCTGTTTCTACACGTAGGTAGGTACTGCTATAGGTCTACTTAAGAGTTATTCAGTTCCCGAATGCTAGTGTAGATCAATCGGTGAGGATTGGCTCATTATGCACAGGCTGCATGAGCCGGCGCGGCCTGTCATTAAGGCAAATGGAGGCAAATTGCGCGCATCTAACGCGCAATGCCGCCGACCGCCGATATAATGCGCACTGCCGGGTAAAGCGTGAAACGAAATCGTTTCACAATTAGGTATGTGTATGCTAATGAAAATCCTGTGCCCTGTATGTGTGATGCTAGAGTTAGGTAGTACCAACAGCATTTTTTTTAAAAAGTCGCCCGATAGAGAACACTTTTCAACAATGCAAATTAGAAACGTGGGTGCTCCGAATCATAGAGGATTTCTTTGGATGTAAACAAGTCATTAATCTACGAAAGAAAAGTTAAAGTGTCTAGCTATTTGCTGGCCCTAGATCATAATTGGGACGCCCCAGGTGGACCTACATAGACTAAATAAAGGTTGTCTTATCAAAGAGCAAGATCAAAAGTATCCGGAAACGGCGAGCGTGCAGAATTGAGCGAAAGAGGTGTATCAGAATAGTGGCAAGTGCCAAACTCTGATCCTCGCTTACCTCTTCGGGATAAGGCGTGAGGTTATATATGTATGTATCGTTCATTCTTCAGACTGATTCAAGAAATATATCAACTTTTTATTTCTTTACTTTAATCATGTTTAAAAAATAGGTAATTTATATGTATGCAAATTCAAATTTTCAAATTTAAATATTTTTATTCATTGTAAAAACAGAATGTTTACTTAATGAACGTCAAAGTTGTTAGTTTCACAATTAATGGATTATGTGGAGAAGAAGCTAACAAAGAAACTCCACATTTATTCTTTTCAAAACACGTTTTAACTTAATTAACAGAGTTTTCAACTTAAAATATTAGTCATTAATGTGTTGAACACTAGTCACAATCGTCCTTTAAATAATATTAATCTACTGTTTAATGCCAAACATCTTTGTCTTCTAAATAATCCTTGATGTTATAGTAAGCCTTTTTGCACAGAATGTGCTTAACACATTTTTTAATTATCCATACATCTAAGTACTTAAAGGTTAGTCACCACAAGAATGCTGATAACGTTTCATATAAATAAAAAAAAATCCGATAAAAATTGCGAGGTAGGTAAATGAAAAATAAAACCAAAAATGTTTTGTTTGTTTAAAAAATAGAATAAAAAACGTGATTAAACTTTTCGAAATGTAACGTTCTATCAATTTTTGAAAGCTGTCATCAAGATCTTTCAGTAACACAGTGTCGTTCATGTTGCAAAATGTCACATTTAAAAAAAATCGGTTTTTTGTTTTTTCATCGAAATTGTATAAAAAATTGATTCTGTCACATGTGCAAGACATCGTAATCCTCGGTCTGATTGGCTGTGTATAGTATTACGACTTAATTTGCCTTCTTCTCCACTGAAAATTCGGCCCGAAAAGAAGGCAGCGGCTGACATTGGTAAATTCTTTACCTTGAATTTTTTTTTTATTTCTGATTTGTGATACTTTGTGCTATAGTAACCTAAGGAAGGACATCCCAAACATGGCAAAATACCCAGACTGAATTCATTATAAGCAGCCTATATACGTCCCACTATAGGGCACAGGGCTTCTCTCAGAGAGAGAGTATGGGCTTAATCACCACGCGTGCCCACCGCGGATTGGCGATTTCAAGCGCTGAGGTATGTGAATAGCTCAGACACCCAGGTTTCCTCACGATGTTTTCCTTCACCGTTAGCGAGTGGTATTGCTACTGTAACTTTACAAATGTACATAACTTAGAAAACAAAGTCATAGGTACATGCCCGCACTGGGATCGAACCTGGGTCTCCCGTTTCCGAGTCCAATGTTCTACCCACTAGGCTACCACCACTATTCCAGACTGAGTTCATCTATGTACAAATTTTCTCAATTGGCTTTTTATTTCAGGAAATGTTTAAATGAAAATTTTTAACAGCGTTGAGGATACGTTTTCAACCGGTGGAGTGGACGAAGAGGACCAGAGAATTTAACAAAAGTAAGTAGGTCATCTATTCTAGTTTTACGTGTTTTAAAGTTTTGCTATAAGTTAGCGCAGTTCCCGATTTGAGTGTTTAATCGGTAATGATATATTCCGTGTGGCGCCGGATTAAGAATTGCGTCACTCCATTTCCTTCCGTGGATGTCGTAGAAGGCGATTAATTGAATACATTACCAGGAGACGGGCAGCAGCGTCTTCCTGAGATTTCAACAGCATACTGCGATCGCCGACCCGCCTGCCAAGCGTGGCGATTATGACAAAACCCTTCATGGTTAGGAAAACCATGAAGGACGCCTGTGTCCTGCAGTGGGCGTCGAGTGGCTGATGATGATATTCAATACTTATACTCGTATATATCATAAGCAGCCTATATACGTCCCACTGTAGGGCACATGCCTTCTCTCAGAGAGAGGCTTAATCACCACGCGTGCCCACCGCGGATTGGCGATTTCAAGCGCTGAGGTATGGGAATAGCTCAGACACTCAGGTTTCCTCACGATGTTTTCCTTCACAGTCAGCGAGTGGTATTGCTAATATAACTTCACAAATGTACATAACTTAGAAAACAAAGTCATAGGTACATACCCGCACTGGGAATCGAACCTGGGTCTCTCGCGTCCGAGTCCAATTTTCTACCCACTAGGCTACCACCGATTATATAAAAATATCATATATATAAATATATTATATTACTTCCTCTTCCTTTTATTCTTTCTAGGTAGGCAATAAAAAAAATGTTGTCAAGTATCTATTAACCTTCTCAGTCCTGACCTTGAAAATAACAATGGTTTTCAATTGTATATAAAAAAAAACGTATTTAACCTCTTCAGTCCTGACCTTGAAAATAACAATTGAAAACCATTGTTATTTTCAAGGTCAGGACTGAAGAGGTTAAATACGTTTTTTTTTTCCTGAAAACGCGATCACGACGCCATCTACCGAATCCAATTGTATTTACAAACCATCTAGGGAGGCAAAAAATATATAATTGTTTTAAAAAAAGCCTCAGCATCTACGTAATGAGATGATTTATGTAGCGTCCGGTGGCACCTTCACTCACACTGGATGGATGAAGGGACCACTCGGATGCTGCATTGCCTGGGACATTGTTTTAGTTGGAGTAGGCTTGCCCAGCACCTATACCATTCCTGTGGACTAGCCTGACAGCTTTGTCGGCCTAGTCCACAGGAATGACAAGTCAATAGGTACGGAGCCAACCAAGTCACGATTTCCTCACGATGTTTTCCTTCACAGTTAGCGTGTGCTATTTCTACTCTACATGCCCGCACTGGGAATCGAACCTGGGTCTTTCGTTTCCGAGTCCATTGTTCTACCACCGCGGTGGTAGCCCAGTGGGTAGAACAATGGACTCGGAAACGAGAGTCAATTGTTTATCAAATCTGTTTTTCCTGAAAACGCGATCCTGGATAGTTTGAAAATACAAAATACGCGATGTATTTTCAAACTATCCAGGGACCTACACAAATATACATACAAAAATTGGTCTAGATCGGTTCAGCCATTTAGGTGACAAACACACGTACCTACAGAAGAATTATATATAAAAAGATTTATGCTGGAGCTGAACGGACATTCGTTTGTATTTAATTACGTAACGTAGGCTGAAAAGCGCACGAAGGCGCAATCATATAATGTAAAGGTACCCGTTAATTTCAGTACATTTAAAGAATGTCATCTAATTGCTCGCTAGTCTGTCATTCGTCTCTAATTTGCGTAATAAGCAACGCCCTCGTAAGTTAAAGTTACGCATATATGAGCTGTAAGTGCCGACCGGGACCGTGGACGTTACCTACGTCTATATTTCTACGTATATCTTCCTGCCACCTTAGCTTAAAGGCAAATCGCTTATCTCCCTATCTCCTTACAAAGTGGTTTTAGGTTTGTTTCATGGGCCTCTATCTTCTAAATGCATTACTAGCGCAGATATGCAGAGTGGGACAGAGTGGGCGTGGGAGTGCACAGACGGTGGGACAAACGAGCAAGGTTGGGTATTTGGAACCAGATCACCAATCACGTAACTGTCCACCGTATTGTGTTATTAATTTTAACGTTTCGAAAGGGCAAAATACGTATGTATTTGACAGTTCGGAGTAGATTAAATCGGACGAGTTCATACAGGGGAGAAACTACTCAGCAGGGTTCGAACCAACGGCTTGGTCAATCTCTATACCTTAGTATTATTATCTTCTCATTATAAGCATCTTAATATAACCACTTGCCCAATAAGTATAAATGCATTTTAAAACCGGAGAAGTAAATCGTAAACTGGTTAGGGTCCCGTTGGATTGAGACGAAACTTCATATCGAGTGATTTCAATAAAGAGAAGGTACACCTATAAAAAAATGGTGTAAGGGTGAACCGTTTTAGAACAACTAAAAAGAAGAAGTAAACGTTGATGTACTTAATTTTATCAACCCTAGATAGATTAGATAGAAAAATTAAACTTCTGGTTCACAATGTATCAAGTTGTAGACGATTAAGCTATAAAGTATTTACTAATATTTGCCAAACCACAACGCACATAGACCATAAGTAGACGTACACATAGAAAAATTACCCGCACCGCGGCGCGCTGTAACGAGCGAAATGACAACAAAATATGAAAATTATTTTTAATCGCGGCCAATTGGCGTGCACCGTGACGGCACCGCTAACCACTGGGCCGTGGCTGGCCAAGCGTGAGCCTAATTAAACGGTGCCTCGTCCGCCATGTCACTGTGCTGCATGGAGCATGGACCATGGATGTAGGCATCATTTACGTACGTGTAGATACTCTATTCCAGATACGATTTACCTGGTTATAAACATAAAAAAATATATTTGTGTTAACAAACAGATATTTTGGTATCTTGTATTTGTATTGGTATTTCTTGAATCAATGAAAATCATGAAGGAAGAGGTAAAAAAGTAGGTTTTACATTAAATTTCGTCATCCATACATTTGTTTACATCCAGGGAATCCGTAATCTGGCTGGATTTGATTAAAGATATATTAGGAACTTTACTACTGGTCCTGTTGAAACCAGTAAAACTTAGACAGACACGATACATTGTCTTTTCTTCGGAAAAAGGGTTAGAGCTTCATAGTTCGTTGCTTAACCTATCGATTGTAAGCCTGCATAACTACACTGACATTTAAGAAGTTGTTCTGTGCCTAAAAGAGTACACTGTAATTTTTAGGTATTTTAAATATGTTTGTTTCATTTGTTTTCTCAAGGAGTCATCGATTCATCGATTTCAGCGGAGTCTTGGATACAGGCAAAGTTATTAAGCTCAATTACTCCTATTTACCCTTTTTGCGGCGGGCTTTATCGCCGACGATTTACCTACCTATAATTGCTACTGAAATGTTTCTGTCCACTTATAGTAATTTTGCGCATTAAGGCACTATCGGCCGCGTAATTACAGTTCAAACAATACGAATAATAAAAATGAATCGGGCGTGAGCAATTTGCATTTCAGCCGGTGAGGCAGGTGGGGTTTTTCCTTTCTTTCTTCAGCAGACGGTCAGTGGCCAGAGCGAGAGGTGGGGCTGACGTAGTGTTCGGCGCGGCCAGCTCCACAGCTTCGAAATTATTGTTTTGATTACGTTTAATTTGCATACGGGTGGGCGGCGCGGGCGGCGCGCCCGGGGCAGCGCGCCGTCGTCGTCGCCGTAACGACCCCGCCACTTTTCTGTAATATTTTCGCCATTTTCAACAAAATTCCTTACAAATCGTATAATTTCAGGCCTTATCATGGTTATTACGGGGAAGCGTCCATCGGCTTCGTACCACCGTAATAGGACGATGCTCAAATTCTTGATAACTACGAGTAATCAACATAGAACCAGCCCCGGGAGGCGTAATAACTTGATGTCTTCAATTATTGGTAATATCGGACACTTAAATGTTCGTTGGAAGCCGACTGACCGGGTAGTCTGGATGAGGAGGCACTTATTCCTTGTTGGTCACATATCTAGGATAACTGCTTTATAGCCGTCATAAATATGTAGAGCTTGAATGATGACTATCTTTTCATTGGGACTAGTTCTAAGGAATATAAGCTGACAAGCATTGATTCTAATCGGTGGCTTTCTTCACCACCCTAGTACCAAGCTTGCAGGCTTGAGCAATGTTCTAAGGTTTTAATGAGCGTTAGCTACCGTGCGCGGCGCGCGCGCATTGGCGCCGCTCCACCCAATCGGCGCTCGCCACGCCCTCGCGTGCTACGGACGATCCAGTTGCTACGCCAGCCACTCTTTGTTTCAAAATATGCATGTCCAAAATAACTATGAAACATTCTATCAAAACAAAAGTAATTGCGTCACTATCAAAATTCAATCCTATAAAATAAAATAAACTACAAATGACTCTACATGAGTGTTCAATTATTTTTAGCTAGCGAACAAAGCCTAGTTATAGAAGATGAAGATTGTTTCTGTTTTCACTAAAAAACATATCTTCAACTAGCATTTTATCGTGTACTAAGAAAATATACTTCATTCGCCTTGTCTTTCCTTTCCACAGCTCAATCGTAGCAATTTCATCAGATAAACGAAATGGTTTAATCCATTAGCCGCGTTTCTCTGTAATGGCAAAGTATCATTGTAGACAATTGGGCACTCGACGCTGTCGGCCATCGGCGGTGTTTTAAAACGGCTTTTGTATCCGGGACATTCTTATGCAGACTGGTTGTTAAGGCCAAGAATTTCTTGCAGGAATTTCGGCCCAACTTTGGGTTCTAAATACTCAAGCCTTTCAATTGGAGTAGTCGACAGTAATCTATAACAGGTCTGGCTTTTTTCTCAATGAACACCGCTTAGAACATAAGGAACTGATAACAAAGTTTAGAAGCGTCCCCAAATGTAAAATTATTTTCTGTAGCAGTTTTTTGTAGGTACTGCTGTTATTATTCAAAACCGGCCAAGTGCAATTTGAATTCGCGTGAAAAGGGTGACGTACAATGCCAAAGTCAAATGTTTTTATTCAATTGTGGTATCACATTTGAAATCCTCATAGTAAGACGCGAGTTAACTACTACTAGCGCTATCTAGTGGTGTTTTAGTGAACTATGTTTCGTAAGTAAACGTATTATATTGAGTTAAAGTAGTACTTTATTTTCAATTGATAGAATTCTTATAGGTTTTCCTGTGATCTACAAGCAATGAACTATATTTCAAAATGTTAGGCTTAGTAGTTTCGGAGATGATCGGGGGGGAATGGTAAATTTTCGTCTTCTGTGATGAATAAAATCAAAACTAAAAAGAATAAAAGAATTTTTTTGAAAAGAATAAATATGGAGTTTCTTCATTAGCTTCTCCGCATAATCTATTAATTGTGAAACTGACAGCTTTGACGTTCATTAAGTAAACATTTTGTTTTTATAGTGAATAAAAATTTTTGACTTTGACAATTTATTTCACAATACCTAATAACAAAAATATGCTTGAGATCCGAGTTCGGAACTCAAATATATTTTTATTATTTGAGATCCGAACTCGGAGAAAATAAGAGCTCCTTATATTTTTGTAATTATATTATTTACAATAATAAAAAAAATATAACGAGCCCTTTAATTTGATATATGGCACAGTAAGGTTTGCAAAACTTTTGTTTAATTTACTAATTCTGTCCAAAAATTTCCTAATAGTCCCCTGAATGTGACCCTTATTTAAAAAAAAAAATATTTATTTACTTTGCACGTCTGTTTTTGGGTCATAGGATTATACCATCCTACCAAATTTCACCTGATTTGGTCTAGTAGATTCGGAGAAAATTGTGACAAACGGACGGAAAGGTACGCATGAGTGATTCTATAAGGGTTCTGTTTTTAGGGTTCCATACACAAAGGGTAAGGCTCTTTACTTCAGCGTAATTACTAAGACACTGCTGTCCGTCCGTCCGACCGTCCGTCCGTCCGTCTGTCACCAGGCTGTATCTCATGAACCGTAATAGTTACACAGTTGAAATTTTCACAGATGATGTATTTCTGTAACCGCTTTAACAAAAATACTAAAAACAGAATAAAATGAATATTTAATGGGGGCTCCGACACAACAAACGTGATTGTTTTGCCATTTTTTGCTCGATATTAATAACGGCAACAGCTAGACGCTTGAAATATTAAAATGTTGTATAGATAATGGTACGGAACCCTTCGTGCGCGAGTCCGACTCGCACTTGGCCAGTTTTTTTTAGCGTATATGGAACACGAGGTTTCTTTTTCGAGGTTTCTTTCTAGGTTTTGTCGGCGTTATAAATATGTGCATTTAAGCCAAAAATCAGCTCTCTAGTACTTACCGTCTCTGTGCTAAGCCGCGGACAGACAGACAGACGGACGGACATGGCGAAACTATAAGGTTTTCTTGTCCACTACGGAACCTCAAAAATGGAAATTACACAGATATTTCTTAACCTACGAGTAAAGCTGGCGGCCTTATCGGCCGGGTAAAGTATGTCTTCTAGACAACCTTTGGATGGACTGAACTAATACATTGGAGAAGGAATTCTGAATCTGTAATCTGAACAACCTAAAACTAGTCTAAATACGCCTCATCTAGACTAGAGTAGATCCAGCCGCTAGCGATAATTCGCTTCAGATTAGGTTTAATCTATACGAATAACTATCACTGGGTTTAATCTGAAGGTAATTATCGCTACCGCCTGGATGAGGCCAGTCGAGGATGGAAGTGTGTTCTGCTGGTAGCTCTCTGTGAATGTGGGTTGACGGATGAAATATTGCTTGACGAAAACGAACGGGAATATTGTAAACCTTCACCTTAATGTCGTTTTGAGGCTCAGAGAGGCAAAACAGAGCCGTAATCGCGCCCTCAGGTGGCTCCTCCGCGCAGATAACAGTGATTAGGTCGCGAGCGGCGAGAGGGCAGTGCGGACCGCGGCGAATCATGCACCTGACGGCATAGATACCAAGCACACTGTAAGATAGGTGAAATAAATTATCGACACACGGCACTATGTACATATGAAGATCGCGTACATAGGTTCAGGGGACTGTCTGCGGTAACGCGTGTCCATTGCAAGCGCTGAAGCATGCAGAATTGCAATCACTGCATACTCAGGTTTCTTCACTATGTTTTTTTAGATGACAATCATGTACATATGAAAACAAATTTTTCGATGGATGCTTAACATCGAACCAAGATATTTTGCTTGCAAGGGACGCAATAAAATTTCTCTCCCAACTCTTTATGAGCATACGTATTGTGAAGTAAAGCAATCGCAACCAATGAGCACCAATGTGAATCTCATAAGAACATTGCGCATTTGGGTGATTTTCAATTGGTCTAAAACTGGTGCACTTTTTGATTGGTTAATTTGCAAAATAATTAAGCTGATTTCACAATTTTGGGAACTCCGTGAATTGAGATAGTATTTTTTATATTGGGCATTGATTATACAACATTTTGGTGAAAAATCTAATGTAAAAAAATCTCGTGTCGTGTCTCGTGTTTGTTATCTCACCGATTTTTGCGAAACTTTTTGTGTATATTTGGTAGGCCTGAGAATAGGTCGTAGGCTAATTGATATGGAAAAACAGCGTCGGCCGAGTCAGATAGTAACAAATAAACAAGTTCTACTGGGCCACACAGAAACTATTGCGAAAAAAAGTTTTTTTATGTATGAGAGACTAGCCAGTTATCATCTACTTTAAAAATATATTTATGTATAAGTAAAAATAGGTACGTTCCAATTTCAAAATTTCCCTCCACATTTTTTGCGAGCTAATTTAAATTATCTTGTCTCACTGAAAAATCGATCTGCGCCGTGAACATTTCGTGCATTTACGATTTCAAGTGTCGCCTGAAACCGGACGAATACGTACGATGGACTTCAAACGGAATTCATAGATAAAGGCTCTTCCAAGGCAATAGTGTGTCGTTGGTATAACGAATTCAAACGCGGTCGACTAATTTTGGGGGATGAAGAAAGAAGTGGTCGCCTTTTTACGTCTGTTACGGAAGGAAACGTGCTAGTGGTGAATAATTTAATTCAAGACAATGCGAAGTCTTTCATCTTTGTGTGAGGAGGATAGTTTCACGCTGGGTGCCGCACAACCTCACCGACGCTGAGAAGCAGGCCCGGGTGGAATGGTGCTGTGATATGATAAACAAATTTGAAGCAGACTCGTCTCGGCGAGCTTACGACATCATTAGAGGTGATGAGTCCTGGCTTTTTCAATACGATCCAGAAACGAAGCGCCAGTCGACGGTTTGGGTGTTTCAAAAGGAATCAACGCCTACCAAAGTGAAGTGATCTAGAAGCGGGGGGGGGGAGATTTTGTTGCGTGAGCTTTTTAAGTTGAGTGGTGAACCAAAGAAGCATCAACGCCGAATGGTATACTATCAAATGCTTGGCAGAAGTTTTCTCTGTTGTGAGCAAGAAGCGACCAAATACAGCGCCTGCGCATACCGCGCTCAAAACGATGATTTCCTTGACAGCACGCCGGTCAAACACCTGGGTCACCCTCCTTACAGCCCTGATATGGCAATCTTTTTTTTCCCGAAAATTAAAAATCATCTCAATGGGATACAAAATTCGTCAGCCAGTGTTTGAGCAGACTGTAAACGAGGTGTCTGCGGCAGACTGGAAGAAGTGTTTCGAAAACTGGTTTAGACGCATGAAACTTTGCATAGAGGCTGGTTTAGAGTACCTTGAAAAGATTTAATAAAAATAAGTTTACATATACAGGGCCTCCCACGGCTATGCCACATGGAGGGAAAGTACCTCGAATATTGTAGATGGAACGTTTTACTGAAAGAAGGCATTATTTTAATTTAAAACACAATTTAAACTGCATTCATAGATTTTTAAATAATTACATGCTTGATGGAATTGAGAGAGTTTAGATAATTTGCAAGTTACTTAATTAATATTATCAAAGATGAAACTCAGGAAGGTAATAAGGCCGTCACAAACAAATGTTTTGTTTAGTATTTTCTGAGGTTAACTAGACATAATAAAACTGAATTTGAACATAACTTAATACTTTTTACCGAGGGTAGTAAACTAATAGTTAATGCTTTCAAACAGACGCCTGTAACCTCAGTCTACCGAGACCACGGCACTTGCAAAAGTAGCGAAACGTCAGAAAATTAAAAAATGGAAAAGTAAAGGAGTAAATCTCCGTCCAAATTCAGTTTTAAAATGTTTTGTTGTTCATGTCTTGTAAAGTAGGTAGGAGTACTTTTCAATGGTTATAAGAACATTTTCAGGTTTACGTAGGTACTCGTACTCGTTACTCGTAGATAGAATAAAACTCAACTCTGTAGTGGGTGTAAAACCCTGCTTGTATAAGTCGTTGGACTTGTTTTCGAATATTTGTGAATTTGTATTATTCCGTGTGGCGCCGGATTAAGAATACTCAATTTCCTCCCTTGGATGTCGTAGAAAGCGACTAAGGAAATCAATTACCAGGAGACGGGCAGCAGCGTCTTCCTGGGATTCAAACCGCATACTGCGATCGCCAACCCGCCTGCCAAGCGTGGCGATTATGGCAAAACCCCTCATGGTTAAGAAAACCACGAGAGAGGCCTATGTCCTGCAGTGGACGTCAAATGGCTGATGATGATGATGATGATGATTAACAATACTAGTACGAAGGACGCAAAAGGAAAACGTCGTGAGGAAACCTGAGTGTTGGAAGGATCTATTTTTATGTTTTTTATCAACGATTTGTTTACAACTGGGCACGCGTGGTGATTAAGCCTATACTATTTCTCTGAGAGAAGGGCCGTGCATGTATATAATTGCCGTAGAGTATATGTATACTTGTAACATAATTGTTTACATCTAGGCAAAAGTAGAATGAAATGAAATATAAAGTGTAATATGTAGGCGTATTGAATATTAGGTGGCGTTCGCTAATTAAGTAATTGTAATTTATTTGAGCTATGGTGACTGTGTGAGCATATAGTAGCACTTTGTTTTACTTGGAAACAATCATCACTTCACTTTTAAGACCAAAGACAAAACAACATATAACATAAAATTAATAGACATCGAAACGATAATTCAGTTGCAAGTTCTAGCTTGTAACAATCATAACGCAATGTACCTTCCTAGGTCCTATTGTGTCAGCACAATTTTCCACCGCTACTCGATGCTACATGCGTAATTCACTGTAATCGCTTCTATGTAGGTACTAGTACCTATGCGTGGTGGGTGACGGCCGCAGTTTTTATTGTCCTGGTGAATACTTTCCGTGTATAATGGTGGCATGAGCCAAGATTACAGAGTGCATATTTACAGTTATAGTGTTTTGCGTGGGATCGCAAGTGGAACGTATTTTCAAAGACTTTGTTTCAATGCAATGGTACCCACTACTTTCCCGATGGAAATGACAAAGGAGCCGGTTGTTGGATAAGCGGTGTAAAATTTTTAAATGCGGCAATTTTCGTTCAACTCCCTTCTATTTTTATCGTATCAAAATATGCAGTTTGCTTTCTACTTGGATGTTTTATAATGGTAGAGTTCTTAAAAAAAACTTTAGTTTCCAATGTAAAAAACACTCTGCCGTCAAGTTTTACTCACAGGCGTTTTACTGTTTTGTGAAATTGTTGACTGGAACAGGGTGATGATTTATTTAATGTGATTCTACAATTTGCAAAGAATTTGGTTTCATGTATAGGGCAGTCCAAAAATGTAACGGTTAAGGAGATATTACCTACGTGTTTAGATTTTTTAGAAATGTGCTGTCGCAGCACTAATTTAGAAAATTTACAATTATTTAATAATTTATAAAAAATGTCTTTAAATGCTCTCATATTTGTCTACAACTAAAAAGTTTATTGACTCGTTATATCAGACATATTTCATTTGTGGCGCATTTTAGAACGCAACAACGTGGAGAGTAAAGGGCCAGTGTAAAAACCCTTTAAGAATCCCGAAATTTCGACGTGACTGTTTGGATAACTGAAAATTGGGGAATTGAAATAAGAAAGAAGAAATTGGCAAATTCGCGAGAAGTTGAAATCCCTACCAAATAGAATTAATTATCACTAAATGGCGTTTATGAAAGAGTTCCACAAATATATATAATTTGAAGCGGTGGTAGCCTAGTGGGTAGAACATTGGACTCGGAAACGGGAGACCCAGGTTCGATCCCAGTGCGGGCATGTACCTATGACTTTGTTTTCTAAGTTATGTACATTTGTAAAGTTATAGTAGCAATACCATTTGCTAACGGTGAAGGAAAACATCGTGAGGAAACTTGGGTGTCTGAGCTATTCACATACCTCAGCGCTTGAAATCGCCAATCCGCGGTGGGCACTAATTAAGCCCACACTCTCTCTCTGAGAGAAGGCCTGTGCCCTACAGTGGGACGTATATAGGCTGCTTATGATGATGATGATATAATTTGATGAGTAGTGAGAATTTCTTCATATTTTATTTGTTTAATAGGATTTATCCCTTTTGTTTCACGACATATGACATAACAAAATTCGAAGAGAGTTCCAAATGTCCTCGAATCGGTTCGAGCACAGTACGGACCGCCTAAGAACTTGGTTTGGCGAGCTTTGTGCGTAGGTATGCCGTAAACACTTGGTGATCAAGCCCATAACATAGCGTAAACTCACGCCTGTATCCCAGCGGGTAGGCAGATACCAGGGTTTGCCACTTGCGATGATCCTGACAAACCTCTTTCGCTTCATCAGCATTCATTAGTACAGCATGTACGCACGCAGGTTTTGGCGCACATCCCCGCTCGTAATCTTGAACGTTTATATGGCTAAAACGGTGTTATTCGCAAAAATATGATTGCTCAAAACAGTCCTCGAATGCATTTTATAAAGGTCTTTCCGCATACGAAACACTATTTAAACTACATTTGAGAAGTGTTTTAGAGGAATCGTATTTTTATAAATAACACTGTAAGTGTACCTTTGTACTTAGGTTCTATCAGAATTATAGTACTTACCTAGATACTTTGCCACATGTCAAAGTTAATACCTATCTACCTATTATGTTATGTCAGTGTAAGTTAGACATCTAAGGTTAGATAATATAATAATGAGTGATAGTTTCGAAGTTTAATTAAATGTCAACACAACTACTCTACCCTTATAAATAAACAAGGACGATTGTTATTATTTAAAATTATCAGTGGATTATTATCTCACTTATCTGAAATTGGTTCGAGTTTTATTGTTAGGAACGTCAATTTCATTACAATTAGAGTGACATTAACAAGCCCGTGGAAGTAATAAAGCAGTAGTAATGGCTCCCGAGAGGCTCCAGACTAGACCCTTTGTTTCATAATTACAGGTTACAGGAACCGCATCCACGTAAATGCGATGTAAAACTTTATTTTATTGCTTAAAATTGTCTCGAACTTGACAATAATTGTGTCATTAATAAACTATTTCTATAATTAAAATGATCTTTCACAATTGAAACACCTTGCAGGGTCTAAGGGGATATAAAGAATTTTATGGGTACTTGTGATTTGCAAACTACTGAGATGTTTATACCGAACCTTTGCTTTCCTATGAAGAATGTCTTTAAAAATATTTTATCTACACTCATATCATAATCTTCAAATTAAGAATTCAAAGGTAAACACATATTGACAGGCTTTAAACAATACATAACTTTAAAGAAAATAAAAAAAAAGTGTAATATACCTAAAGTTACATTAAAGGTCAGACTTTTCACTTTATGTTACAGTTATTTTTTTTAAAGTGTTGCTGTGATCACGGAACATAACTTAAGTTTTTTTTTAATGTCAAAAGTTGACTCTATAAAAAACCTAATTTCATTTTCGTGGTACCAAAAGTGCAACTAAAAATACCTAAAATTGCGCGCGCAAAACTGAGTGCAGACGATTGAATGTCAAGATACTTTTATCGAAATTGCGCCATTTTGTTTCAAAAATTTCATTATGAGTGTAAATAAAGTAGTGTATGAGACTGCACATAACTTGGTATTAAAACACTCGCGAATGCTATTAAAAAACTCGCCAAGGCTCGTTTTTTAAAATCTCGCTCGTGTTTTAATAACCCTCATTATGTGACAGTCACATAAACTACTATTTCTACGGCTACCGAATCGAGGACTTCACTAAGTAAAGACTTAAGTATAGATTTGCACCCTTAGATTTCTCAAAAAAGAACGAGTGAGACTGATATTAAATAAACCAAAGATTACGATACCAATTTATTCTTTTCGTGCTGGATTAGATTTATTTCGTACCATTTATTCTCAGAACTAAAATTACAGCTGACTCGTGAGTAAAATATAATGTAGGTATTCTCGAAGGCTTAATCTAAGCCCGGTACGGGAAAATTTCTCACTTGACCTAAATTGCCCAGAAGTCTTACGTCCGTGGCGAGTCTTTTTGTGTGGAAGTACGTGGAATCGCAAATTATTCATTTCTGATTAAATTTGGTTAAGGTACTACTTTTTGTCTCTGTGATACTAAGAAGGAAAAAGCATACTATCTGCGTTATGTATTTCAAAACGGATGCCTAAAGCCAAATCGTAAAATGGGCAACAAAGTAGGTACCTAGGTAAGTACCTAAGCAGGTACCTAGGTAAGTACCTACTTCGTTTAGAAAATTACATAAATTTCGTATTCTTGCTATATTTATTGCATCGAATAAACTGTCAATTTTAATTCAAAGCAGGACTACAAATGTAGAGCACTTCAGTTCCTCTACTCAACACACGGTGGCGCTACTGAGGCTTTAATTAGTGTTGTAGCAAAACCTGAACAGATGGCGGTATTAGCAGAGTCTACAATGTGTAGAATTTCCCAGGTGATTTTCACCCCTATTCTGCATTGTATACGATAGTTTTCAGGAAAGTGTGCTCCGTTGCTCCGCGTGCTGTGAGCGGATGTTTTAATTTAATTATTTTCGGTAACAATTCCCTCACTATTTAGCCAGGTGGGTGTGAATAAAAGCGTGCCATTTGTTCCTTTACGATCGGCGAAAAAACCTTCCCCTACCGCGGCTCCTCCCATGGACGATTCCACATTTGTATTCATTACTCGCGGCACAATTTTTCTGTTGAATTGAAGCGGAACCTTTACTGAGGTACTCTTCGACATGCAACCGTCCCAAATGGCATTAATAGATATGTTATTACACATTTCTTTGTTGTGCAATTAGCCCTACAAAGTGATTCTATTGCCGATAGAATATCAAGTGTGTCTATCGAGAGGTAGTTACAGTTTAATGGTATCTACGAAGATGGAATAAATAATGTTGAATGTGCAAATCCCACGTCGAGTTGACTAATTACCACTCTCGACGCAAATTTTGCAGACTTACTTATCTAATTTACGATTGAGTGCATTTATTAAATAATGTAGTCTAGATGTAAGCCTTTAGTTTCCGATGCACTATAATTTCATTACTTTTGGCGCATATTTGGACACAATAACGTCTACAGTAGAGATCCTGTGTGATGATAAATAAACAGTCTAACTATTATATAAATATAATTTTGCAGTTTTAAGTTTTTACTTGCTGTTCAACTCCAACACCTGTAGCTTTGAGGTATTATATCATAGAATTGTAAACGGTAAGAAATGATAATGCCTATTCATAGGAACTTTAAATTTTATTAAATATTTGAGAGTGACCTTTTTTGAAGGTTGTCATTTTTATAGTATTATTTTTCGTTGGACTGAATGTAATACTCAACTGTTAGCTTTATGCAAATTAATATAAGTTTAATTATTTAATGATATTCATAATTGTTAATTAAAATAAAATGAGTATAATGTTTTATTGAACATTTTAGTCAAAATACAAACAAACACAGGACCCTTTAGGAGGTAAATATCAATCGTATAAAGTTTAAATGATGGGGCGTACAACAATTCCTGTTGTGGGACAACTTTTTTTCTTCAAACAGGTCTTGCGCAAATTGGAACATTTAATTTTTTCTACTTTTCTATATGTAATTTTCTCTTGACCTTCATGTCCAGATGATATGTGTGCTTGCAGAATAATATATTAGTACTCAATAAAAATTTAAATCGTAATTGTATTTGTACTTCCTTTTATTAAGAATGTAATTATTTGTCATTCTGTATGCACATGTCTTGGTGTTATGGTTTGATTTGAGCGTTTTTATGTAACTTAATCATTATACTGTCCGTAATGTCCGTAATTTAATTTAATTTAATTTAATTTAATTTAATGTCTGTAACACTGTTTTGTGTATATAATAAATAAATAATAACAGTTTATAGTACTTCAATAACAGAAGATGAAAGATTCTTTTCATAATTTTTTTCCTCACGTCATATTTTCTGTATTACATATTATTATATTGTTGTTTTTGGTTGTTAAAGTACAGTCGCATAGTATAATCCTTTTCAAATCCTCATATTGATTAAAGCATACTGTTTATCCCTTCTTTAGTCCATTCTGGTTTAGTAGTTCTGTCCTGTCTATAACAGTCAATCTTTCTTAGCTCTGTGTCAAATATTTCTTTATCCGACATAAACTTGAAATTGGTTTTCTATTTTGCATTTATTTTTGTACCTGGAGACGCTACGTAACTTTTCGCACAATTTTCAAGTTCAACCATACTCTCAACTATATTAACACACATACATAAACTAACGCCTGTATCTCAGAGAGGTAGGCAGATCACTATATTAAATATTAAAAAAAACGGCAGACTGGCTTACAAAAATACAAACAAAACAAAGTGCGAGAATGGATTCACTTTTAAAATGTCAAATTGTCTACCAACCAAAGAAGATGCTGTTTTTGGCAGTCCGACCGGACTTTCAGTGTCCTTATTTTATAATTATTAAGCTATTATAGCCAACGATTCTTTTCGCAATCTTACTAAGGCGACTTGCGTTTTTGCAAAAACCCTTTTTTATTTAGTAAGATTGAGAAATGTCTTCACCATCCGTCTAATTACTCGTGTTTTCGCAATATCCCTATAATTTTCGCAAAAATGCGATTTATCAAATCATCCTAAGACATATATATGTATGTCACACGGCAGAGCACAAGCCTTCTCTCAGAGATAGAGTATGGGCTTCCTGTGCCCACTGCGGATTGGAGATTTCAAGTGCTATGGTATGTGTACCTCAGGTACTTGGATTTCCTTCACAGCAAGCGAGTGGTATTGCTACAACAGTTTATTAAGACGTGCCGAGATTCAAAGCCACGACCTCTCGAATGTAACGCCAGCGTTCTACCGTTGCGTTTGAAAATAAGCAAGTATGTCAGAATTGTTGAAAACGGAAAACCTTAGTTTCAGTCTACCGTTCCGCGATACAGGTGTGAGTTTATGTATTATGTAACTTTAAAGTTCCCGAAAAAATCATGTTTTCCTTAGGTAATAGCTATCATCGCATGTAATACACGTTGCTCGATCGTTCCCGCAATAAAACCGTGAACGCATTTTACAGGGCGATAAATAATGGTCAATATGTCGCGGCGCTTTGTCAATGCTGACAAATTGCCCTCGCGGTGACTGCCGCATTGTGCGCTCCCAAATGCCGGCCCGATGGCGACATACGCCGCTTTGTCGTCAACGGTTAACTGACAATGACTCGGGAATCTTCAGAATGACTTTGGCCGCTTGTCGGCTATCATTTTCACTTCGGTGTAGCTTTGAGTGTATCTTGCAAATAGATTTTATTATATCCACATGAAAGGCCGATTATGATTGTGATTTTTATTCCACGATGACAAATAGCTCGGAATTCGTGCCCACGTATTGTTTGGTGGGTTCTTGTCAATATTTTATAGCCGAATATTTGGTTTGGCCATTGTTGAAAATTTGAAGCTAAAGCGTGTATGAGGGATGCAACAATAACATTGTCCAAAGCTCGAAACAGTGATTTTTCAAAAAATGTGTATAAATTATGTTATTTAATTCTACTGCAGTCGATAAAAAGTTTCTTTGTAAAACAAAGAGGGACATCAAGTGAAAATTGTTGTTGAAATGTAAGTAAAGTCTGGTATCTACCGCGAACATACTCAATACTTCTACCGACTTGCACTTACCTATTTGGTTTAAATCAAACAGCACAATGACGTGATTGTGCTGCCAACAAAAGCAAATTACTGTGAAAACTAAACAAAAACTCACTTCAACCCCTACTATTAGACGATGATGTAGCGATACAGCGAACCATTTCATACTCTGTCATATTTGTTGCAGTCATATTCCATTATCGATTGACTATTGAATGCGAACTTTGTGGCGCGACACTGAAGGTTCAAATTGAATACGAGTACGGGAACAGATTTTGCTCTCGTGAAATACAATCCGAAGTAACCGTGACGGGTGAATAGGGCATAAAAAACACATAAATCAAAGTCAAAAAAGCATAGTGAATGTAGACAGCAAGCGGGCACGGCACTTTGTCACCAGCTGCTGCAGCGCTCTCTGGTGTGCTACAAAGCATCGTTCTTGTATTCCCGGCGATAATGAGGGGTAACTTTGGGCATTTTGTCATATTAGCGACATATTGAACAAATGCTTGATGTTGCTAATTACAAATTCATTTAGATATAAGATTTTGCTTCTATAGATACACGTTCTTTCATTATGATAAAGGTATGACAATTCGAAAAAAGTCGAAGCTATCCCACAGTATCCCAGATTACGCGTAATATAACGTACGTCCGACAGCCCATCACCCTTTACATGCGCGCACTCTAATTAGTCACGCTAAGGGCAACTTTGCAACAAAGGTTAAACTGCTGTCTAATGTACAGTGCCGAACAAAAAAGTGTCCACGTCACCCGGTTTTGTTATTGTAGTGTTGAACTTTACACGTGTCTCCTCTAATTTCTTTAGTTACTTGTTTGTTATGTAATCAAAATTATAGCTGTCAATTGTAGAAATAAATAATAAGTTGAGACCACGAGATTTTTGGCTACGGTTAAATGAGGATGGCAGAGGACAGAATGAAATTGCCTGGCTTGGCCTATGTCTAGCAGTGCACGCGGGCTTTTTAATTAAAGAAAGAAGGAAGAAAGAAACCATTTATTTACATTGCCATAAAAGCACACACATAAAAAATTACATAATCTACATACCAAATTAGGAACTTAACTAATTAATTAAATTAATTAAACTGAGTTTTATTTCGGAAATATGACTGCTTAAAGTAATTTGATTATGCATTTAAACCTTTTTTTATGTAGCTATGATTGTGTTCCACTGCTGAGCAAAGGCCTTTAGACATCCATTCCTCATTGTCTTAGGCGAACTCTTGCCACCTAGGTAAATACTTAGTCGTTACACCATTTTCGCCTCGATCACGCCGGTGGCCATCGCACGCCACCCAGTCGGTGACGATTTTTGCCCATCTTAGACGTCTTAAATGGCCAGGTCCACTTCTGTTCAGCGGCCGCATCTCCAGCATCAATGATTTTGGCAGCGTGGTGATCCGGATTTTGTCAATCCTTCATGCCTGGCATTCGGCGCTCAGTTGTCCTTTGGCAAACCTTGAGTTTGGATTTCTGATGTTCGGTCAAGGACCAGGTCTGAGTACCATAGGTAAGGGTGGGCAGGATGCATATATCAATGATCTTACGCGTCGAGACGAGGGAAGCTCGGCTTTCATCAGTTCTTTCATAGACAAGTAGTTCTTCCAGGTGTTGTCGATCTATGTCCTTGTCTTGCCTGTTTTTAGTATATTAGTCGACGTATTTCGTTTCTAGACGGACAATCTATCATAACCCTACGTTATGTGCCGTTAGTGATAGACTGAGTCTTTGATATACCCTAAGTTGGAATTACGATTTATTTACGTAAGAAGATCTTACCCCGTTTCATAAAGAACGGCGGCTCATGTTCATTTCGTTTTCCCACGAGTGCCTTGACCACAAAAAAACCTAAGAAAGTTTCGTAGTATTATTTAGTTTACAATGTTATAAACCTATGTTTGTGAATTGAAGAATAATAAATAACATTTGTTTTCACAGAGGCTTTGTTCAGATACAATATTTGCAATGCGGGGGTTGCTTTAAGTATCATCCATTCACACTCGTTGTGCAACAATGCTCGACAGTCATCCCCGATGGAGTTTGTTTATTTTGCCTTTAGCTCCTTAGAGAACGGGCAATACACATCGAATCCATTCACGAATTTGTCGATAATCTGATAAATAATTGACTACGGTTGAGTAAACGCGAAGTCACAAGGCCCATTTTGTTATTTGTTCCTAAACAAATTCGTGTAAATACAGGTACTACGTTTCATTCAGCTTTGGTTATATGTAAACATACTACCGTTAATAGAAATCGTTAAAGTACGGGAGCAATAATGTATATAAAGTTATTTACGAAATATATCCAGCGAATGTGGGCGGAAGGGCCGGCAAGGGACGACCCAGGCGGATATACTTCGACCAAATAGGGGATGTATTAGTAAAGGGCAAGATAAAAAGTACCCGAAACCGACCGGCGTGCGTGCATGCAATGACTAATTAATGTTGAGGAAGTGAAAGT
This sequence comes from Yponomeuta evonymella, assembly GCA_963969515.1. Lineage (NCBI taxonomy): Eukaryota > Metazoa > Arthropoda > Insecta > Lepidoptera > Yponomeutidae > Yponomeuta > Yponomeuta evonymella. Next base: position 12,282,729 of record OZ018346.1, read on the forward strand.
GAACTGTCAGGATCGTGGCAAGTGGCAGTGCCTGGTCTCTGCCTGCCCCTCTGGAATACAAACGTGAGTTTATGTATGTATGTAGTTATTTACTCGACCTATACCTACATTAATCTATCTCCTTAATTCAAGAATTTTCCAACCATATTGTTAATCTGTTGACTATTGTAGTATTTTTTTTTGCTTTGTTTACACCCAGACCAGAAAGCTGATTGAAACAAAAAATAACTTTAGGTGGAAAAAGACAGTCTTTACGTGGCAAAAATTACGTGTTAAGTTTATTGATGAATACAAGCTTCAGTTTCAATCGATATTTTCATTTTCTCACAATACTAAAGTGAGCTCTACGTAACTATTGCTTATTCGATATAAATGGGTTAAAATTTAATTCCTTATGTCTTCCGGATTTAACCATAAAAGCCCCTATTTTATACTTACGTTAGCTCAAAGCTTCAAATTTGTGGTTTAGCGCATTACATTAGGTTTGCAATGTGCTAAGCCACAAATTCCAATAATTCTAACTCCAAATTGTTTTTATAGAGACTTTAACGAATGCGATGGCAAATATAGTTTCGAAATGAATTGTATTCAGCCTATATATGTCCCACTGTAGGACACAGACCTTCTTGCAGAGAGAGTATGGGCTTAATCACCACGCGTGCTCACCGCGGATTGGCGATTTCAAGCGCTGAGGTATGTGAATAGATCAGACACTCAGGTTTCCTCACGATGTTTTCCTTCACAGTTTGCGTGTGGTGTTGCTACTATAACTTCACAAACGAAAATGCGAAAACTGTTAGTTTTCAGGCTATACAGTATGCATGCTTGTTTCTAAAATGCGCAATTTCTTTTAGAAACACCCCAATGGGAAACTTGCGTCAAACTTAAATTAGAGTCATTGCATTTATACTATAGAAGACATAGAAAAAGTCAGGAAAAATTTAAAAATTAAACCAGAAAAATATTTTTTTCGTTACCAAAATTGCGAAGAATCAAGTTGCTCGGATAATAAAAAACTAATTTTTTTTAATTAATTTTTTTAGGTGCATAAAAACATTATTTTACGAGATAACTCAAATATTGATAAAACATACATTCTAAGGCGTACCGTGTAAGGTGTGACATCATAATTAGAGCCTGTTTTGTATGGCGCGTTTTTGTACCACGTGAGAGAAAAAAAAATATCACGTTTGTTTATGTTTTATAATCTCCGATTACATTAAAACTATTTCTTGTGCAAGTTCTTCATTAGACTTCGTGTTTTACTACATCTTTTGTTCTATGAGTTTTTTCTCAGATTTATATTTTTCGATATATAATTAGGGCTTTAACCCTTAAACGGCCATAGCTAGTATAAATTTTTCATTGGTTTTGAACTTTATCTCAAGGAGGTAAGGTTAAATTTAAAGTGGGAACTATTATCCCTGTGGTCGAATAAGGATTAAATATAATTTTATTACGCACTTTACCAATATCGAAGCCTAAATTAAATCGTTGCTCTAGACGACACATAGAAGAAAGTTTATTTCATTTGACACATATTGTTTTCTGTTTTAAGCATTATGTATTAACACAGAGGGTGATAGTAAAAATTTTACAGTTCTTCCAGACAACTTAAGGGGCGCCATAGAGTAACACTAGCGAGGAAAAAAATCATATCTTTTTTTTACAGAATGTATTTGCAAAAAGTGTCCGTACAATCTCTCAATCAAGACTTGAATATAATACCAAAACTTCAATCTGGTTTTCGTAACGGGTATGGTACAGAGACCGCACTTTTACAAGTAACTACCGACTTGACGTCGCAAGCCTAAGTAGTGTCATGGTTCTTCTAGATTACTCTCGAGCTTTTGATGGTTTACACCCAGACCTCGTCTTCGCTAAGCTCGATTATACTATGGATTCTCAAAAAAATCCTGTGAATGGTTTAAAACATATTTAAGTAAGAGAGAGTAAATAGTGTTTACTAGTGAAGGCTTGGAAGGCGATAAAAGGTATTACTCACTCGGGAAACTTAACAGAGGAGTGCCTCAAGACTCGTTATTAAGTCTAATATTTTTTTTCGATTTTTACAGCAGACTTATCTAAATGTCACTCATTAAAATATCACCTGTATACTACTCATTTGAAAGTAAAAAGACACCAGATGCAATAAAACAGATAAACGAAGATCTTGGTCGCATCCTTCAATGGTCACAAAGAAATTTTCTGGTCCTAAACCCCAATAAGTCACAAGTGCTGGTATTAGGAACAAAAAAAGTAATAAAATGTGTTTTAGACTGTGAAGAGAAAGTGATGATCAATGACATTGCACTTGAGCAGGTACCTGCAGTACGTAACTTGGGGCTGCTCCTGGATGGTGAACAAAAGTATGTAGAGCATGTCAACGAGAAAATTAGCAATGCATATTTTAAATTAAAAACGTTATATAAAATTAGACCTTATATAAAAGAAGAGTTACGTTTGCTTCCAAAACACTGGTTAGTACTTTCTCCATTCAAAAATTACTGCCGCTCGATTTATGGCCCTAGGCTGTACAGAAAGAGCTATTCAGAGGGTACAAAATGCCTGTATCCGCTTCTGCTATAATGTACCCAGGAGGGAACACATCACCACCTATTTTAATAAGAAAAGTATATTGAACATGAGTGCTAGAAGAGATCTACGTTGATCTAGTCCTAGGTTTTTTGCCTTAGGTTCAAGGCCATGGGTCCTAAAAATCAATATTAACATGATTGAGAGATTGTACAGACACTTTTTGCAAATTCGATCTGTAAAAAAGATATGACTTTATTTTCCTGGGTAGCGCTAGCGTTACTCCCTGGGTTAAGGTTAAGGGGCTCCAGACCAACGGCCATTTTTGGCACAAGTGCTATCTAGTCACAGGTTCGTGATGCTAGGTTCACTATCACTGTTAAATAACCCGATTGAGAGATTGTACAGACACTTTTTTCAAATACGATCTGTAAAAGAAGATATGATTTTTTTTCATTGGGCGCTAGTTACCTCACTTAATCTGTTAGATTATGACCTTGAAAAGAACAATTAAAAACCATTGTTTTGGTGGTCATTTTGACCGTTAGGGTCATTTAGAATTCTACAGATTATTTAGGCAAAAACCACTTCATTACAGATGAATAGAATATTCTTTATTGTACACAGAAATTACATTAACAGAAATTTATTAATATATCTATCTATACAGCCTATTAAAGACGCCCACTGTTGGGCATAGGCTCTTCACCGTCACGCCGACCTCGCCGGTCCACTGCTAATCTTGTTCATTGCCCTCCTGCCGCCTTCTTGATATCATCAACCCATTGGGTAGGGGGCCTACACACTGAACGACGGCCAGTTCTCGCCCACCACTCTGTGACTGCCTTTGTCCATCGTCCGTCTTCTCGTCTAGCTACATGTCCCGCCCATCTCCACTGAAGCTTCGTGATTCGTGTGCACACGTCTTCCTCTTTGGTCGAGCGAGCCATGCGAAGCATCTCTCTTGTCGATCGTGTGCGCAACATCATAATTCGACAGTTTAATAAATCGAAGTACAATTGGCAACCTTGTTACTAAAAGCAATTTTCTCCAGGCAACCATAGACGGAGACAAGAAAGAAAATAGAAATGGGTAGTTGGTACTGTTGGGTATAGGACCCGCTCTGCTACCAGAGACCAAGAAGACAGGGCCGCCTGCCTCCTGGTCCCAAATTAAATACTAATAAACACTAAAACACAAGTAAAACACTTACAGAATGTCCAATGTTTCGTCGACGATGCCTGCACCGGATCGCTAATGGGAGCCCTAGTCTTGTTGGGGGTTATGGGGCAGAGGGATTGATACACGATGATTACATAAACAAAATGTTGTATTTATTTTCTTACATCAGCCATTACAAGCTCACACACAGAAGGAAGTGACCACAGACCATAGAAACCTACATAGACGATAAAACTCTACTAGTGATGTGACATTGTTTCCATAACACCCTTCCTCAATGTCTCATCACTAACAAACCATGAACCCTCTCTACAAGCTTGGTACACTGAAACTCTTACTCTAACAAAACTATGAACACCCTTTATAAACTTGGAATACAATACACTCTACTTTAACAAAACTATGAACACCCTTTACAAACTTGGAATACAGACTCTACTTATTCTTCAACAAAAAATCTGGTCTCTACATTTTTCAAATTTTAACTTACACAATGCTTTAGTACAAATATCTGCCAACTGTTTCTCGCTTTCAATATAGTTCAAAGTTACATTTTTCTTTTGAACATTATCTCTAATAAAATGGTACTTTAAGTCAATGTGTTTTAATCTCTTATGATGCTCCGGGTTATTTGCAATACAAATAGCAGATTGATTATCCACCAAAACCACCAAATCACTTTTCAAATCAATCTCTGATAGCAAATTTTTAATCCATGTCCCTTCAGAAATTCCCCTTGCTAATGATATATACTCTGCTTCGGTTGAAGACAACGCCACACACTGCTGTTTACTTGAAGACCATGAGACCGTACAACCAAATACCTTCATAATGTAGCCTGATGTTGACTTTCTATCTTCATGATCTCCTCCCCAATCTGCATCTGTATATCCAAGCAACGGCTTGTCTTCACCTTTCCTGTAAATTAATTTTAGTCCCAGAGTTCCTTTTAAATACCTCAACATCCGTTTCAAACCCTTCCATACATCCTCATTTGCACATGATTGAAATCTACTCAAATAAGACAATGAATAACAAATGTCAGGCCGAGTCCCTAACATTGCATACATTAAACTTCCGATTAGTCTTCTGCATCTCCTTGTTAACTCTTCATTTTTTTCATTATTCCTATCTATTCTTACTCCAGGTTCCATTGGGGTGCTGACTGGTTTGCACTCCTCCATGTTATATTCCTTTATTATTTTCTTCAAATAATCTTCTTGATCAATCTCAATTGTTCCTTCTTTCCTCTGTATGTTAATCCCCAAGTATTTTCCAGTTATTTCTTTCATGTCAAAATTCTTATTTAATACCTTTTTTAATTCTTCTATCTTCTTTTTGTCTTCTGAGATCAAAATTATATCATCTACATATAACAGCACATAGAACTTAATTCCTTGCTTGTAGTATAGACAGTAATCACACTTGCTACGAATGAACCCTTCCTGTGTCATCACTTTATCAAATCTGTCATTCCAGTATCTTGGTGATTTTTTCAGTCCGTATAAAGACTTTCTAAGTTTCAACACCTTACCATCTTTCTTCATTCCATCTGGTTTCTCAAGATATACTATTTCATCTATGTTTCCATTTAGAAAAGCGTTTTTCACATCCATTTGTTGTATTTCCAGATCATATTTGCATGCTATAGCTAATAGGATACGTAACGTCGGTAGCTTAGCAACTGGAGCATATATTTCCGCATGATTCAGTTTGTCTTCTTGTTTAAACCCTCGCGCTACTAGTCGTGCTTTGTAGATCTCTGATTTTTCATCTTTCTTAATTTTGAAAACCCACTTGCTGTCTATTGTCTTCTTTTCTTTAGGTATATCTGTCTCTATCCATGTATCATTCTTCTCTAATGCTTCCAACTCTTTATAAATTGCTTCTAACCACTTCTTTCCGTCTTTTCCTTCTATAGCTTCCTTGTAACTTAACCCTTCTTCCTCTTGTACTAACAATCCCACTTCATAGTCATTCATCCACTTAGGCGTCTGAATTTGTCTTTTCTTTGATTCTCTCCTATTTTTCCCTTCCTTAAACTCTACTTCGTCTGTACTTAGCCATTCTTCTTCAAGATATTCTTCTTCCATTTCTGTAGTTGGGGTACTTCTCTTCTCCAGTTCTATTTCTGCTTCTTCTTCTATTTCTTGTCTTTCTTCTTTGTCGTTTCCAATAATCTGTTCTTCTTCTTGAGTCACTTTATCCACATTCTCTGTTAACTTGTCAACTCCGTTTCTCTTCTCCTTGTCCTCATTTTCTTTTTCGTCTTCCTCTATTCCTTCTTCCTCCTCTGTTACTCTCCCAGAGTCCACCTTTACATTTTCTTTTCGACTTCTTGTCCTCTCCAAAAATGTAACATCTCTGTAAGTGTCCACCACTCTTTCATCTTCAAAACATATCCTGTATCCTTTTGTATCTGTTCCATATCCAACAACTCGTCCCAGTTTCCCTTTTGGATCCCACTTCAACCTTCTTTGTTTTGGAATATGAACGTAGACTTCATCTCCGAATGTCCTCAGTAACTTAATGTCAAACCTCTTCTTGTATAACAGTTCATACGGTGTCTTTCCCTTCTGACTACTCGATCCTGCCCTGTTTATAGTATACACAGCATCATTCACAGCTTCTGCCCATAATTCCTTTCCTACATTTGCATCAATCATCATTGTCCTGGCTGATTCCACAATCGTTCTCATCTCTCTTTCTATCCTTCCATTTTGTTCAGGTGTATATGCAACCGTGGTTTCATGCACAATCCCTTTCTTTTTAAACATTCCTTCTATCTCCTTATTTTTAAATTCACCTCCTCCATCAGACCTAAATCTCTTAACTCTGCATTCAAACTCATTTTCAAACCTCTCAATAAATTCTGCAATCTTCTCTTTCGCTTCATGCTTACCTTTTAGAAAGAAAACATACCTGTAGCTGCTGTAGTCATCCTTAAGAAGTAAGAAATAAGACGAACCTCCTAAGGACTTTGTCTCCATTGGGCCGCACAAATCTCCATGCACCAGCTCTCCTGGCCTCTCCGCTCTGCTGTCACTGTTAACAAATGGCAACCTATGCTGCTTTCCCTCTATACATGATGGACACTGTTCAACATCCCTCTCATATTTAATTTCATTTTTATTTAAAATATCTTTAACATGTCGGTAGTTTTGATGGGCTAATCTCTCATGCCATTGCGATAAAGTTATTAAAGCACAACTCTCTTGTTTTGATTCTATTTTAAATTGCATCAAATACAAACTGCCTTCACGTTTTGCCAGTGCCACCATTGAACCCTCAAACAGAAACTTGCAATAATTTTCACTAGATACTGCCATGTAACCCCGGTCTACTACACTGATCAAAGAGAATAAATTTGCGCTCAAATCCGGCACATATAAGACATCATGCATAATAGTAGGTATATATTCTGACCCATTATAAGCCAACAAATGAATGTCCCCCATTCCTTGCACATTTAGTTCCTTTCCATCTCCTACTATAACCTTCTTAGATATTATTCTGAAATTATTTAACAAACTTTTATTATATGTCATGTGCTCACTTGCCCCTGAATCCATAATAAAATCCCCATTACTACAAATAGGCTCCTGGGCAATAAAGGCATTCTGAAATTTTTTATCCTTAACCTCACTCTTAATTTTACAGTCCTTTGCCAGATGTCCTACTTTGTTACACTGAAAACATTTTGGTCCGACAGCACAGTCCGCTGCTACATGACCAAGACCACCACACCGAAAACATTTCTTATTTCGACAGTCACGTTTCATATGTCCAGTCTTTCCGCATTGAAAACATTTTAATTCACTTTTCTTCTCTTCCTTCTTACTCCACTTACTTCTTCCTACAAATGCTGAACTTGTTCCACTCTGCTCTGTCTGTCCGCTTCTCTCTTCTTCTATTAACAGCCTAGATGTCAACTCTTTCATGGTTTGCTGATCCGCTGCAACCGACTCCCATGCACTTATGAAATGCTTATACTTTTCTGGAAGTGTCATCAGAATTTTGGTAATGAGCATGCTCTCTGTGGGCGCTTCATTCAACTCCTTTAACTGGATCGCAATTTCTTCTATCTTTGATATGAACTTCATAACAGGTTCTTCAAACGTGAGATTAAAGAAGCGCTGTTGTACCAAATGTACACTTACTTGAGTTGACGGCTCATATAAAGTGGCCAGTTTTTGCCACATCGCATTACTCGTAGCGCATGATGTTAGGTAAGATAACACCTGCTCGTCCACTTTTGTTACAATTGTTTCTTGCGCTGTGCAATCTTTTTCTTGCCATGCTTTTGGATCTTTCGTGTCTTTATCACACTTCTCTATCCCGCTCACAATGTCAAATAACTTCTTAGATTTTAATATTATAGAGATTTGAAATTTCCACACCGCCCAGTTTTTGCCGTTCAGGATGATATATTTGCTCTCTCTTCTCTCCATTTTGCCTCCGTATTTGCACGCCGCTACACCGCTGTACTTGCCAACTTCTCTTACTATCCAGGCACGCCGCTATACCGCCGTACGTCCTGATGGTACACTTGTCTAGGCCCGCCGCAATACCGCCGTACGTCCTGACTTCTGCCACCTCGCTGATAAAGAAGTACACCGCCCGATGCACGCGTCTTACGCCACCATCACGCCACTATGCACCCACGCCGCCATGTCATATGCCGACACAATTTTGCTCCGAAAGTTCCACTTTCCGACCGTTTTCTTTACTCGTGCGCCTCTGGGCCCATAACCTGTTGGGGGTTATGGGGCAGAGGGATTGATACACGATGATTACATAAACAAAATGTTGTATTTATTTTCTTACATCAGCCATTACAAGCTCACACACAGAAGGAAGTGACCACAGACCATAGAAACCTACATAGACGATAAAACTCTACTAGTGATGTGACATTGTTTCCATAACAAGTCTTCCCCAGACTACCCCAAGAGCGCTCTTCCCCAGAAAACTGCGTCTCAGTGCAGGTTCTTGATACCACGACCTCGCGGTCTCAAGGGAGAACTGTTCGTCTCACTTTCACGAGGGAAATCCTTTCGCCTCACCACAAATCGTCAGAAATGGATCGGGAACCTTCCCTTCTTCCTTAAAGTTCACTCCACGCGAAGATATATAGCCGGCAATCCAATTGCTTTACAATTTAGATAAGTATAATTTGCTCAACCACGAGCCAACCAAGCAAGAAAATTTTCAAGTGCAATAACCTCAAAAGTAAAAGTGTCATCTGTCACAGACAATGTTGCTACTTTATTCCGAACATCCCCCCGCTCCGGGCTGAGAGGCTCAGGCCGCTAGCCTAATCAACCGGGAGACGAGAGAGCGTTGCTACGGCTCGTCGCAGAATCGAACCATCGACCAACACATCCGCGACGCGTGGAGTTCCGTCCTCCCCAAATAGCAACTTTAAAATGCGCCCCCGGCGCCAAAACAAGGATGGCCAATTGGCCTCCTTCAAAAGTACCAAATCCCCTTCCCTAGGAGGCTCGGTCCTGTCTGTCCACTTCACCCTTTGCTGCAACAGATGCAGGTATTCAACCGACCAACGATTCCAAAAGTCCTGGCCCATTTGTTGCAACATTTGACCGTGACGTACGTTCATCCCTCCATGGGTATTCTGGCAGCGCAGTAAGTGGCTGCCCAATCAAAAAATGGCCAGGAGTCAGGACCTCTAGATCGTTTGGATCAGGGGACAGGGGACAGAGAGGACGAGAATTGAGGACCGCCTCTACTTTACAAAACACAGTAACAAGCTCCTCAAACGTCAGGACAGTCTCTCCGATCACGCGGCGGAGGTGAGTCTTAGCTGACTTGACGGCAGCTTCAAAGATACCTCCCCAGTGAGGGCAATTTGGGGGACTAAACCGCCAAGTTACCCCTTTCCGGGCGAGGATTTGACTTAAACTATCACCATTATTTTCTAAAAATACATTAACATCCTTTACATAGTTTATGGTACCCTTGTAATTTGAGCCATTGTCGGAGCGAATAAGTGAGGGCAAGCCTCTGCGCGACACGAAACGATCCAAAGCGGCGACGAAGGCCTCAGTAGACAATGCTGAAACTACTTCCAAGTGGACAGCCTTGGTGGCCAAGCATACAAACACGCATAGGTAAGCCTTCACAACCCGAGCGTTGCGAAGGGTGGTCGTTTTTACTGAAAACGGCCCCGCAAAGTCCGTTGCGACTCCCTCAAATGGCCGAGACTGATTAACTCGGTCCGGCGGCAGATCTCCCATCTGCGGCTGCATGAGTGAAGCCTTCACTCTGTAACAAGGTACACACTGAAAGAGGACGCTTCGAATGACTCTTCGAGCAGACAATATCCAAAACTCCCTTTGTAGGATAGCTAATAATGCCCCACATCCGGCGTGGGCATTACGAATGTGTCGATCCGACACCAAGAGCTTTACCAGAGGTCCATCCTTTGGTAACAGCAAGGGGTGGCGACTTCCGTAAGGCAGGTCAGCTTTCCGAAGTCGACCCCCAACACGCAAAAGTCCCTCCGAATCCGTAAAGGGATTTAACCTGGCGACCGCTCCCTTGAGTTTGGTGCGACCCTCGCGCAGGATCCGAAGTTCAGCCTCGAAGCGGTCCACCTGCACGATGCGAATGCAGTGCAGCAGCGCGTTCCGACGTTCCTCTGCACTCACAACTGGGGACAAATGTTTATCACTCGGATTTCGACAGTTGCGAACAAATCTTTTAATCCAGCTGGTAACCGCCAGCAGTTTATCCAGACTGCTATACCGCCCAGGCAGCCAGTCGGGATCCAAGGCCGTCTCCACAGCCAGGGCGTGCACCCGCACGCCAGGCAAAACTTGAATCGACCTGTCCACCTGCTGGACAGGCCACGAAGTCTCTGGTTCCTCCAACCAGGCTGGTCCCCACCAAAGTGAATGAGACACCAATTCCGGAGCTGTGCAGCCCCGGGAAGCACAGTCAGCTGGGTTCCAATCACCTGGGACGTGTCTCCAGATGATGGGGATGCCAATGTTCTGTATCTGGGAAACCCGGTTTCCCACGAAGATTTCCAAAGTATGTGGCGCCGCGCGCAACCATGCCAGCGCGACTTGACTGTCTGACCATGCAAAGACATCCCGGATGTCAATGGTGGCAGCCAGCTCACGAGAGACGTGGCTTAACAATCTGGACAACAGATGAGCTCCGCTCAACTCTAGCTTAGGTATGGTCAGACGAGTTCTAATAGGAGCCACCTTGCTCTTTGCCAAGAGTAAGACGACGTTGACCCGACCCTCGGAATCAACCGTACGTAGATACACTACCGCAGCGTACCCCCGCTCGGATGCATCACAAAACCCATGCAGACTTGCCTGATACTTGCCCGGCGGCAAAATCCGACGAGGCAGGGCAACCCGGTTGACCTCCTTCATCGAAGATATCAGCGCAAGCCAGGTGTCCAGTGGAGGCCCGATGAGCGGCTCGTCCCACGAGACGCCCATAATCCAGAGCTGCTGCAGCAGACACTTGGCCAGGAAGATTACTGGGCTAATCCACCCGTTCGGATCAAACATACGAGCTATGGTGGACAGCACTGTCCGTTTACTCCAGACCCTCTGGTGCTCCAGGTCCACCTGGAACGTGAAAATATCGTTAACGGGTTGGTATTGCATTCCTAACACCGCTATCATGTTGGGATCTTCCACGTCCTCAAACAAATTAGGGTTCTGTTGGTGATCCTCCGGGATACCCTCCAACAGACCCGGCTCGTTAGACAACCATTTCCGCAGCTCGTAGCCTCCGGCTGCTAGAATGGCAATCAATTCATCCCGCAGTATGAGAGCCTCCTTGATACTTTGGGCCCCGGTGCACACATCGTCAACATAAAGGTCGCGTGCCAACACGGCGGCTGCGCGGGGAAAGCGGGCCCGTTCCCGCTCTGCCAACTCTAACAAGCAGCGAATGGCAATATAAGGGCTGGACTTCAACCCATATGTGTTGGTGTTGAGCTCGTAGACAGTCACCGGGTCCTCCGGGTGTTCACGCCAGAGAATCAGCTGGAAACGCCTGTCATCTGGGTGGATAACCGTCTGCCGAAACATCATCCGGATGTCCGCTCCAAACACCACCTGATGTCTTCTAAAGTTCAGTATAATGTCCACGACATCCCTGTGCAACTTGGGACCGGAATGCAAGCACTGATTTAATGACACCCCTGTCGACGTGGGGGCTGAGCCGTCAAATACGGTCCTCAGCTTACCTGACGACGCCTTCACCACCGCGTGGTGAGGCAAGAAATAATGCTCAGTTGAGCTCCAATCAACACGAGCCGGAGACATGTGGCCCAATGCCTCATACTCGCGCATAAACTCAATGTACTTATCGCGAAGGACGGGGTCACGCCGCATGCGCCGTTCCATGGCCAGCAGTCGTTTCTCCGCCAGTGCCCTGGACTGCCCTAGAACAGGAGAAGAAGCAATGAACGGTAACCTAGTTACGAATTGACCGGACGTCAGCCGCGACGTATTGGCTTGATAAAAGGCCTCACACTCCTCATGGTCCGGATCCACCATTGGAACCATGGGAGGCTCCTCAACTTCCCAAAATCTTTGCATCGCCTTGGCAAGAGATGCAGACGCAATGACCTTCGACTCGTCCGGAGTCGAGTCCTCAAAGACTGGCCCCATTACAGAAAATCCAAAAATTGTCGACACTGCCACCAGTGAAGAGGGCCCCAGAACCTTCTGGGTGCCTAGTAGGACCCATCCTAATACATCCGAGCCCAGGAGTAGATCCACTGGAGCGGGATGGTAGAAAAGTGGATCGGCCAGATCCAGATCCGACGTACACAACTTTATACCTGAGGGGAGATCTGTAGATGGCTGCCATCCTACAATGGTATCCATTACCATGGCCATAGCCGAAATCCTCAGCGTAGAAGAGTGTACCGACGAAAAGGTAAGGTGCGTCTGCCCCGCCAGACGCGGAACCTTCACACCGCCAATTCCCAAGAGGGGCACCGAAGGGGCACCCAGCCCTAAACCTAATTGCTCGGCCACTCGTGTTGATAATAGACATCCCTGGGCCCCCGAATCTAGCAGGGCCCTAACCCTAACCGAATCTCCCTGGGGGCCCCATACGCGGACCACCGCGGTGGGCAGCAGAACCGTCCTCGGTTCTGCGCTTGCAGAGGGGCAGGCTAGCTACAGACTCCCCCTCCCGTAGGGGGGCCCCTGCTGGTAATATGGCTGGCGAGTGCACATCGCCATCCTGGGCAGGGTATACCCTGCAGCCCTACCGTACCTGTAATACGGCGGGTGGTACTCCAGCCGTGGGTACTCGTGGCACGGCGGAGAGTACCGCTGTGGCACCTCTGAGCCGCGCTGCTCCACGCCAGCGCGCGCAGGAACCGGTGCGCAGAGGAGAGACCCTCTCCCCTTGTCAACCATCGGGCCCCCGCCCGTAGGGGCCCAACTCACACTCGGGCCGGCTGCATGGTAACCCGCAGGTGCGGGGCCCCCCATGGGTCCACGCGCAGGTACCTGGCTCAGCTCCCGGTGTGGGGGTGCGCCTCGTGGAGGACTCCTCCTCCCATCGGACGGGGGACCTCGCCCTGAGGGGCCCCCGCCCGTAGGGCGCCGCTGTTGTGCCGTCGGAGAGTCCGCTCCCGACCTGTTGGCACACAACATTAAGTGGTGCGGCCCACCGCATGCACGACAACGCTGGGGCCTGGGGCAGTTCCGTTCAAAGTGGTCCCCCAGGCAGCCAAAGCACAGGCTATTGCGCTTCACCATGCGCCGCCTATCAGCAACTGGCAACCCTTGCCAGTCGTGGCATTCCAGCAGAGTATGGCCCGCGTGCCCACACTGCAAACAAGCCGAGTCCTTCCCGGCCGCCGCCAGTGCTGCCAAGCGCGCCGTAGTGCGTCCTCGCAGCGGCTGCGCTGGCTGGGACGTACTGCGCGCCGGTGAGGCGCCGCACTTACACTTCGGCGCCGCTGATTGCCCTAAGTCCGGCTGTGAAGTCTCCACGACCCTAGCCTCATACTCCAGGAACTTCATTAAGTCCGTGAACTTGGGCAATCTATCGCCATCCCTCTCTGCCGACTCCCGTTCAAACCGTACGCGGATGTCGGCCGGTAGTTTAGTTAGAATTATGTGTACCAATAAGAAGGACCACTCATCCACGGGCAAATTCAGCGTTCTCAACGCAATACATGCAACGGTGACCGGAGTCAACAGCTGCACCCGCAAATGTGCCCGGTTGGTGACCTTCGGTAGTCCCAACAACTGACCTGCATGTGCGTCTGCCAGCAGACGAACGTTCTGGTACCGCTTATTCAGCAGCTCCCAGGCTGTCTCATAATGGTCATCCATGACCTTCAGATGCTGGACGATTGCCCTCGACTCGCCCTCGAGAGTCGATAAAAGATAGGCCATCTTTTGCCCCGGTGACAAATCCTGCCTGGAATCCACCAGCGAAGAAAACATATTCTTAAAAGCGACCCACTCCTCAACAGTTCCACTGAAATGGGTTAGCTGGAGAGTAGGAAGCCTGCCTGTGACCGCGGGCCCTCCCGTCGGTAGCGGCTTCCTTGGTACAGGACCACCTGACCGTTGTCTCCGTATGTCGCAGGCCGCCTGGACCACGGAGCTCTCTATATCCATTATTTGGGCCAGATCCCGCTCGTAGCCCAACAATACCTCAGGACTGGGCGCTGGAGAACCCTCTGCCAGCGCCATCACGGCTGCCTCAGCCGTGGCCATACGTTGCCCCAGTTGCTGCGCTCGTTCAAGGATGGCGTCATCCCGGTCCGTCCGAGAGAGCAGTCCCTGAACAGCAATGAACCACCGCAGTTCATTGGCTAGTGTAGCCCTCGCCATCGCGTGGATCACCAAGAATCAAACCAACAGCGATGACAACAACCTCGACAAAGGCTCAAACTAGCAAAGCAAACAATATAACCTAACTTCCTTAGAACTAATTGCTATTGACTATTTACTATTAACATACAACAATTGTATATGAAAACACATATAACACTTGCAAACAACAATTGCAACTGTTAGTATAGTCGTAAGTATACAAAGTTTATCTACAAAATATGCGAAAACAAAGTTAACCTACAAAGTGCGGGTTTGGCCCCAGGGTTATGGGATAAACCACGCTCTGCTACCAGAAAATGTTGGGTATAGGACTCGCTCTGCTACCAGAGACCAAGAAGACAGGGCCGCCTGCCTCCTGGTCCCAAATTAAATACTAATAAACACTAAAACACAAGTAAAACACTTACAGAATGTCCAATGTTTCGTCGACGATGCCTGCACCGGATCGCTAATGGGAGCCCTAGTCTTCCCCAGACTACCCCAAGAGCGCTCTTCCCCAGAAAACTGCGTCTCAGTGCAGGTTCTTGATACCACGACCTCGCGGTCTCAAGGGAGAACTGTTCGTCTCACTTTCACGAGGGAAATCCTTTCGCCTCACCACAAATCGTCAGAAATGGATCGGGAACCTTCCCTTCTTCCTTAAAGTTCACTCCACGCGAAGATATATAGCCGGCAATCCAATTGCTTTACAATTTAGATAAGTATAATTTGCTCAACCACGAGCCAACCAAGCAAGAAAATTTTCAAGTGCAATAACCTCAAAAGTAAAAGTGTCATCTGTCACAGACAATGTTGCTACTTTATTCCGAACAGGTACAATTATAGTAGCTACCTGAAGTATTTTGATATGCCACTCTATCTACAGGCATCAATAGGTCGTTTGTCGACGGTAACTTCAGCAACAGATCCTGCGGTTAGCGCGGCTATCGCCCGGGCAAGGCCCGCGTCCCGTCTGCCAGCTCTAATTACTTCCTATACCATTCAACCCGACCCTTTAAATATCCCTTAAAAGCCTAATTATGTAACAAATAAAGAAATAAGAAAGAACGTCATACGAAGACAATTACGCAGGGATAGAAAGTTTCGGTTACGGCGAATTCAACTGCCGTGAAATTGAGTGTTTTATTTGTACGTTTCTAACCGCAAACTTATTTTCAAGTGCTGTTAAAAAGCTTACTTCTATGTGGACAGTATCCGGTGGAAACAAGGTCTTGATAGATAGACAGGTAAAGAGAGTAGTGTTACGTGCTAGTAGAACGCTGGGCTCTCATACGGGTGGTCGTGGGTTCGAATCCCAGCATGAACTAATTACTTTGCTTTCTAAGTGACGAACATTTTTGAATTTAAAGTAGCAGTACCACTCGCTGACCTCAAAGTAAAACATCGTGAGGAAACCCTAGTGTCTGAGGTATTTACATACTTCAGCGCTTGCTACGTACAATGGCCAGACTATGAGGCTAGGAGCGGAAATCTCAGGTGGTCTAACTAGGTAAAGAGAGAATGCCTGGGACGTAGAGTAGATGCAAGCCTAGCTCTTATAGGCATTTTCCCCCTGATAATGCCTGCATGAATCGGAACGGAACTTGCAATGGACCAATCAGTGCCCTCGACAGTGACGTGGTCAATTAAAAAAGTAAAATATCAGATAGGCAAACAGATTTTGAACACCCTATACTAGCATTTTGAACTCTCAACTGAGCGAACCAATTGTATTTATTTCGAATTAAAGCCAGAAAGTAGGAAAAATCTTGCGTATTTATTTGGACAAGAAGACCTGCGGCTTCATCACCCCCCCTATTTGTAGTTGGACTAGTTCACGAGGAAGAGACGAGACTTCACACGGTTAATAGGTGCGTAGGCCAAGCTACGAGTTATTAGCGAATGGATCACAATTTCAATTCACAAAATATATCCGTAATATGTAACCACAGCCAACGATTGTAGAGGTTTTTCAGCAAAATTAGACGACGGAAATGATTTTTGTTTAAAATTATGAATGTAGAGTAGGTACCCACAAAATATCTTACATTTTTAATAACATGAGCTTGAATGTATGACGAAAAGAGGTTCAAGAGCTCCAGGCAGTAACGCTAGCGCCAACAATAGAAAAAATCAAATCTTTTTTTCAGATCGGTTTTATTGTCCCTTTATTGTTCTGCCTTCCTCTTTAAAGCTTCCAGTAAAAAAATTCAATCTTTCAAGTTTCAACAGTGACCTCGCTACTCGTCGCTAGATCGCGCTACAATCGTTTAAACGTCCATATTAATTTAGGAAAAATACAGTTTATGGGCAAAATTGGATTGCTTAATTAGAAGCTTTCAAACCAACAGCTCTATTTTCTAAACTCTTAATAGGGCGTGACCACTTGCAGCCATGTGGTCGGTAATTAATTGAAGTACCCGGCAAATAAAATCAACAAAAGAGCTATTGTTTATGTGAAAACTGCGAGTTGCATTGCAGCTTCTTGCTGTGTGCTAACGTATAATAATCACTGACACTCCATGTAGGTATACTATAATATTTTTTTCCTCCTCGCGTAGATTTTTATTATAACTTAGGTATTTATGTATGTTTATCATAACTATATATGTAATGGTTTGTGTAGGTATATTGCTATTTAAGTAAATATGATGTAAATATTTATATGTGCACCGACTACCCGTCTCTCGGAATTCTTCAGAATTTTTCCATCATAAGGTTGTCTGGAAGAAATGGCTACTAGCAATGAGGCCGCCTATTGTACTGTACCTTTGTAAATATTTTATGTTTTTGTTTTTCCTCGTGGACAATAAATAATATTCTTATCTCATCTTATCTTATCTTGTTCTGGAACGCTACTAAGCTTCTCCACTATATGGACTAAATAAGTCCCAATCAAGCCTCCCGCAGAAATCGTATCCATGACCTCTGTTTTGCTCAAGCGTTTTACTGCTAGACCAACGGGGCAGTCAAAATGAACCTAGAAATAATAAATTGTTAGATAGTGTCATCAGAGTTGGGCAGCTCTTTCAGAAGATATATAAAACACGAAAAAGCGTTTTTGTTTGATTTTTTCTAGCGTATATTTAAGTCGCCTTGAAATCACCAAGCCTTACTAATGTTTAAGTTTTAACGCATTTTATGTTAAAATTACCAATCCCCTTAAAATGAATTAAATAGCTATTTTAAAGGTAGCATAACCAGATCTATGCTCTGTCTAAGCATTGATCCTTTGCCTTGACTCAAATTGTCGTTTTCCTTGTACTTTTGATTGAGCTTTAATAATCTAGGATTATCAATTTAATCTGTTATTGATCTCTTCACACTTAATTCGCAAAATTACATATAACATGTCCTTTGGCGATCGCCGTGATCATGATTCAGTTTACCGTACAATCAGATAAAGGACTATTCACTCTTCATAAATCGTGACCTCCGCAAAGCTGTTTACCTACGCAAGTATTTAAATATATATTCCGTTCAACGAATCCTGTGTTAGAGTCTCAAAGAATAACGAATTCAGTTAAATCACCTCACTTGTAGAATAATAGTGCAGCAATTAAGTTATTACGTTCGATTTCATCGGAATAGGTGCTTATTCTTTGTGTGTCCAAACATTTTAGGGTAACGTCGTGTTTGCCGCTTCCCAAGCGAGTTAATTTAATTAATATATTTTTTGTTTTGCGGTGCCAGTAATTAGAACAACCGTCACCGCGGCCGAGTGTGGTCGCGATCAAAATACGATTATTTATTATTTTCGTATTGTCCCCGGAGCACAAGAATGGGTCGGCGCCGCCCCGCGGGACAATGGGGCCTCCATTATACCCCTAAAACAATACGGAGCTTTATTAAAAAGACGTTCAAATAATTTATTTTATTTATATTTTATTCGCTCCGCATCGACTGCGATTAATTGTCAATAAACAAAGCAAAATACGCACCTACTAGGCAGGTAAGTAATTTATTGTAGTCGTGGTGCCAAAATCAGAACCGACTTAAAATATACCTAGTAAGCCAGTGATTTTGCCACGGTTTGACAGATTATCAGGTCCAATTAAAGAAAAAAAAAAGTCTCAAAGACGCGACCGGCGCCATCCTCTTTACGATATATATAGCGAATAAATCGCAAGCTATGATAGCTGCTTAAGTACTTAACTTAGGTAGCTTCATGAGATACAGCCTGTCGACAGACAGACAGACAGACAGACAGACGGACAGTGAAGTCTTAGTAACAGGGTCCCGTTTGGGACAATTCAGGTACGGAACCCTAAAGACTGTCCTTTGTTCAGTTATAGTAGGTACATCAATTTAATAGAATCTCTAGGCGTTTTAGGATAAACCGGGCTTTGGTACAAGACACATCTAGGTAGCGGACTATGAATATTTTTTTGTTGTTGTGGGAAAGCACACATGGGTGTGAAACGAGCGAGGGCGTGTGCGAGATCGTACAAATGCTGTGCTATTCAGAAAATGCCAAAATTTTTCGGATCACGCGCCATCTGTCTGGGCTCAATTGAGACATTCTTTCAAAATAGCGACTTAATTACCCACTTCCGTATCCGGGAACGTGCGCCTGCGCCGCCCGCCCCCGCCCATAGAGGCTTTATGAAACTTGACACTTTTCGCCTAATAGATCCCTTACGACGATGTAACAAAACGCATGAAGTATTTTTCGTTTTGTTTGAGCCTGGTGATAACACCTGCTTGCTTCTACCCCATAGATTACAGTAGAAAGTTTTCTTTGTCTAAATTAATTTAAAAAAATATATAATAGTAGTAAGAAACCCGTTTCTTTTACAATTAAGTGCATGCACAACCCCGAAAGTCTTAAAGATTTTCTACTTTTTAGTAACCACGAGGGAGGCCTATGTCCTGCAATGGGCGTCAAATGGCTGATGATGATGAGGACTAACTACAGTATCATATATTGTTCAAGTTGGCCTACTTGACAATAGAAATTGACTGAAACATAATACATAGCGCAGTAGAGAGAGTTGCACAATTCTACTATCCACTCCTATCTTCATAGTCAAATCAGCTCGATAATCTGTATCTACCAAATTATGGTCATCCGAATTACTTGCAAAATTTCAAATCGATACGATAGTACCTACCTATAGATCAAAACTGAATTCCTAGATTTGTTACACATTTACGACATAGTAACTCTGTTTATCACGTCTCACACCCGACAAATAACTTGACCCGAGATATGTCCATTCTTATGGGCATATTTCGGGTAAAGTCATTTGACTTTGACTTCTCATGGACGTATTTCAGGTCTCAGTGGAGGGGGTCGCGGGATATGACTCGAATTCGTCGACTTTAGTTTAGTCAAATTATTATTACCTATAATTAATGCTATTAATTGTTAATGACAAAAATAAAAGCTTCTCAAAAAGGGAAACGACAGTCAAACCTACACATTTCTAGTGCGTTTGGTGACGCAAATGTGGTTTTAAGTTTTAGAACGGAGCATCATCATCATAGACACGAAAATGCGAGCATTTTCTCAAGCGTCGCTAATTTCAATGGCTGTGATTTGAAGTGATTTGTACTCTTTCAAGAATCCAAAGTAGAAAGGACGCGCGGTTCAGTGACAAAAATTCTCATTATTAATTAAAGGACACCCGGCGGCATCGCCCATTTAAAGATTTATTAGTTTCGAACGCCCGCAAGAATTTTTATTTTTTGCGATGACACACGCACCACATTCATTAGCTCCACTTCATTGGAAAAAAACCGGCCAAGTGCGTGTCGGGCCACGCGCAGTGTAGGGTTCTGTAGAAAGAGCAGGTATTATCCTGCTTTACAGAACTAACAATTATCATATTCTACATGATAATTTTTTTTGGGCCATTTTAGCATCTTAGTAGGTACTTACCTACTTACGCGTTAAGCATGTTGTAAATTATGTACTATCCATCCATCTCTCTCCACTTGGTACATGGTAAGGTATTTGCTCCAATATGTACTAAATAATGTACCTTATAAAAGTATCATGCAAAGGCTGTAAAAATATTAAGGTCTATATATTGTAGGCCTTAGCAGAATTATCTTTCATTCCCACCAAGGTCTTTTGCCGACAACTGTCAGGATCGCCTGTTTACACATACCTAGCTGCTTCTTTGTTACATTTAATACCGACGTTCCAGACTCAACACTCTAATCATAGAGATAGTCAAATGCAAAACCAAATCGATAATAGTAAAGTACATAGAAGCCACAATTTCGAATGGCCTCCCCGCCCGGTCGGGTATCTACATAATCTTGATTGGAGACGTTTGCCAAGTCAATCGATGCCGACAAAGCTCACCATTTGCATCTGCTTTGACATTCATGTCGTACCCACTTGCACAAAATAGTGACACAAAGAAGGTCGTTGAAGGGGGGTAAGCCAATATTATAATATCGACGTTTGACATATTATAGTTCTAAATCGCTAATTTACGTCCGTAACACTGTTTTATGTGTTTAGTAAATAAATCTGTTAATCTGCCGTTAACTCTTGTCAGACGGCCAAGGTGCAAACAAAAAAACTCACAGCTGTTAACAGTAGAGTAACATATTGTTAGTGGACGAGGACCTGGGAGTAAACGCATCTTTCCTTTTACTAGAGATTTTTGGTTTTTATCGCGATATTCACGATAGTGATCGATGAACGACGAAGAAGAATTATTATAAGTAGATTGAAGATCTATGTTTTGAAGATCTTCTGATCATCTGACCTACTTACCTAATTTGTAAGTGAATTTGTCTTCAAACGAACTAGATTTGAACCTTTTGTAATATCTCAACACAGTTTCACCTGCTTGCCTCATCCAGATTCAGTCGGCGAACGTTAGACAAGTACATGTGGGTATGCTAATCACACACCGAAAGTCTCTTTCTCCGAATTTCTTTCAGAACCGGTCGACTATGTGATTGGGCTTGTGAAACTTCGTTATAGGAACTGTTTCCATGATTATACACCTATGTATTTCATTCAGTTTTGGTCTACATTGTCAACAAATCGTTGATAAGTGCCTAGAAACAGTTAAAATACTTAAATCAATAAATATCTATCAAGTTGTTTGTTCGTCTTAGGTCATTCATACATCTCATTTATTTAAGTAATATCACTTCCTAGTATCAATTTCTCAATTTAGATTGAGTAAGTACTAAAAAAAATGTTTACACTTAGACCAAAGCTGAATGAAACGAAACATAGGATTGTTGAATAGTAAGTCAAACTTCATATTTCTGCCTCATCTTCTAGTTACCAATTTTTTACCATAAACAAAATCGCGGCTTGATTAACTTTCTTTTCACAGTAGCAGATCGTTGTGATTTGTTTATAAGTAGTATTATTAGTTTGCAACATCAAAGTCCAGCCGGAGGACTAATAAAGTGTGTCGTGTTAGGAGATTGCTTTAATGTGCACAAAAGTTGACAAACGAGCCGCGATTGAAAAGCTCCCCCTCGTGCCGCGAAATGAGAGAGCGGCCGAGTTTTCATTTCAACTGAATAAGTACAGGGGTTAATTTGCATCATCTTCTTTTGGATAAAATAGTAATATAGTGTATATTAGAACGGAAAAGCATATGACTTTTATATGTAACTTACGTACGTCCCACTGTAGGGCCGGGCCTTCTCTCAGAGAGAGAGAACGGGCTTAGTCACCACGCGCACCCACTGCAGAGTGACAATTTCAAGCGCTGAGGTATGTAAACATCTCAGACACTCAGGTTACCTCACGCTGTTTTCCTTCACATTCAGCGAGTGGTATTTGCTATTACAACTTCAAAACTGTAGGTAACCTAGAAAACCAAGTCATTGGTACATGCCGGGATTCGAACCCACGACCTAAAGAATGTGAGGCCCGCGTTCTATCGCTTGCTCCCACCGCTATGTCCAGCAGTGGACAAATGTGGGCTGACTGATTGGAGTAGATGGTCACCGTTCTCGGATCTTATTATGAAGTGTCTTTTATGATAGTGAAATTTATTCACACGCAAAAAAAATTAATAGTTTTATCCGTGCATTTTATTCCGCCCATGTTTTCGCCTCTAAAAGCTTTGTCAGGCAAGCTAGACACAGAGCGTGCATAGCAGCAGGGCCCTCCAACAATTTGGCGTCATTATTTTATCACGTCACAAAAAGACGTGTCGGGTTTAGCGTCGCGTCGTCGGCGGCGCGGGTTGCGTATTTACAAAATTTTAATTCGCGCGTCGGGAGCCGTGTTGTGCAAACTCGCCGCCCCTCGCCTTTATTACCGTTGTCAAAGCGCACGCGTCTCGACAGCCTCCACTTTATTAACTAGTGTTTGATGTCTCTACGACGCATCAAGAAATAGAATTGTTTGCTTGAATTTGATGCGTTAACGCTTTCAATTTCCTTTTCTGCCCGGAGGAAAAAGACAATTTAATCACATACCGATGTTCTAAGTAGCAAAACAATTCTGTGCGCGATAAATAAAGCAACCCTTTGAATTGTTTGTAATTTCTGTGATTAGTGACCCAAAGTGCCGTCGAGATTTATTACGTTTGCAGCGAGGAGTGTCAAATGAAGCAGCGAATGGCGGAAATGCGTCGGTATGACGAACGGCACGCAGTAAATTAATACATTAACTTGACAGTCCATGTTACGGTTATACCGGGAGCATTTTAACACTTGGTTTGGTTTTCAGAAGTAGGGAACGAATGGAGAAGATTGTGGTTCTATTTAAATATCAATCGGCGTTGACTGTTCTAGCTCTGCATTCCTCGCAAAACTCGAGAACCTTTTTACACTTGGTTATTTTGTTCGTGAGATTCATTAAGACCCAATAGGTAGTCTTGAAGACTGTCAAAATGCGATCCTTCTTACAGACTATGCTGTGTACGCGGAAAACTATTTTTACCTTAGTAATCAAGGCTACAGTTTACAAGAAATTTAAGGAAATTATACTCGCTGTTCAGCGAAAAAATAGGAACCTTGCTTTTTCTTCTTCTTCATGTATCTCACCACTGATGGAGGTTGGCCGTCAGCTCCCGATATTTTTCTTCATTTCTTGCCGTGATGTTTCTGACACAAATACTTCCTACTTCATTCAACATACCTCATCCCCTCTTCATCTTGCCCAACATAATAATAACATGAAGAACCAATTGTGTCGCAGTACATGCCCTAGATAACTAATTTTCTTCTTATTAGCCGTACTTATAGACTCCATTATTTAACGCCTTTTATGTCACGGCTTATGTCATTTCAATGTTAACACAATTTTGTGTTCATAAATCGTCTCCACAGTCATCCCAGCTCCATGGAGAGCTGTAAGTCACAGCGTCGGGCTCGGGTAGAGGCAGATCGTAATAAGAGCCACTGTTTTATGAAACGCGCTGACATTTCAAATAGTCGTGTCTCCTGTCCTCATAAAAAACATTATACGTCTACCACATCATTGCCGCGTTCGGTTGCTCTTGTTTGTATAAGATTTACACCATTGCGTGCTCTATTTTAGACTGCGATGTTATTGCTGAAGGTCGGGTTAATGGAGCGCCCATTAACTGGTCTAAATGACAAGTAAATTTTGTCTAAACTTAAAATATTAACATTATGACCTCCGCCAATATAAAAGAGACCTTCAAAACAAATCAATAAAACTCAACCACAGACAGTGAGATACAAAGTAAAAGACTCATGAGTTACATCGATTTAAAAGGTAATAATAAATGTAGCTCAGACATCCCTTTTATAGCCAAAAAAATGCTTTCAAACAATCGGGAACAAAGCAAACTGTTCTTTATTGTATTAGCGCGAGTAAAATCCGACTCCACGATTCGGAGTTTCCTTTCACATATTGAAATACAGCAAATTAATGCCAGTTCGAAGAAGTCGATATTACTTCTGCAAGGAGTCTAAACATGTGATTTACAACGACCGGCGCGGGCGCTGGTGCTAAAAAGTTGCAAACTGCCTTGGTTTCCGCTGTTCCCTGCAACAATGTTTGAAATTATACCGTATTTTTACTACACTCATAAGTCCCTAATCTGATTTATCTCAAATCCTTCGATAAATCTGCATCTATATGAAGTACTTTCTTCATGGAAGAGAACATGCAATAGAATGAACAATTGACATCACACATCCCAAATAAATTAATAGATACTAAATAGGAGAGTTGCTTCAAATGTGCGCTGACTGATATGATATCAGTCGATGTCTGATGCTCAACTTTTTCAGCATACCCCCCTCACCTTCGTTTCCAAAAACCCATGGAACGTCTATGAATGAAAGCTGGAAAGCATTTTTCACGATTGTGACAAATGCCGGCAAAAACATAAGCTCTCCCAAAATGCAAATTAGCGCAGTATAAAATATCAAAACGCGCCGCCTGACCAGTGTTAGTCGGCATCATTTGATTCCCGGAAGGTGTCTCCGGTTCCCCACATATGTCTCAGCACCAAATGCTGAGTTGACCTCACTTTTTTATATTGCACAATAACTCATCGCAAAACTTTGGATGTTACCGAAGGAATGTTTATCGATAGTTACACACGTTTAGTAAAGATTTATTTTTGCTGAACCTGATGGACCAGAGCAAAATGTGGCGTCTAGCTCTTTATAGCCTACTACTAATTAGGTAGCTTATTGCCATTTAATAATAGGTACCGGTGTCAAGTTAGTCAAGGTTGAACTGTACAATTTTCTACCTAGAAATCATAGAAAACCTAAAAGTCAAAAGTCATTCAGAACTAGCTCTAATTTTCAAATTAATTTCAGAAAACTTCGAAAACAAAGTATTCGCAAAGTGATCTCCGTTTTAATAGCTTAGTAAAAAACATGTTCTGTTTACCCCACCAGCAAGTGGTTTTTAAACAGAAATTGGCGACATCTTTTATAACTATAGTTTCCGCTGCTTCGAGCACGCATTGCGTGCCTGCTGCTGGGCAGGTTTGCTATTTTGTACAAGTGTAATTATAGAATTTCAAATAATTATATTTAAATGGTAACGCCGATGTCAAGAACTTGATGTCTGGAATTTCTGCCTTGATGGTAGGTTGACAGAAACATTGTCACAAAGTGTCTTTGGGTGGCAACCTACAAATGGCATGACAAATAATCCACGGTACGCATGAAGTATTCTCTTTTGATGTCCGCTTTCAAAACTACAGTAGTAAAACTCCATAAGTGCGACTCGCTACATTTATTTAAAAGGGACTCTCAAAGAACTTGAATGGGACAAGTACAAAGTAAAGCATCTGGAACGTCGGCGGGGAAACTTCGAATGTGATTTTGTGTAAGCACCTGTGCTTCAAGGGAAATGAAGCAAGGTAAAAGCGAAAGCTTTATATATCCACATTATTAATGACTCTGAATTACCTTCACTGAAAATAATTCAATTTTACACAATTCCTACTCTTTATTGAGATTAATATATTTGGTGATTTCGTCGTAAGAATTTACATAACACGATTTCACAACAGAGGAGTTCAATTTTCGTTAAGTCTTTTGCAATTCCCTCGTGGGAAGTCAGTCCCAATTAGCTCATAATTAATTTGGATAGGGGACGATATCTATAAATCTCTGTTTATGGAACGCAGGGCCTTAACTGGATTAGCGGCGGTGATCTCCTACACGACCCTCTTTATACGATTTATAGAGGTCACCCAGCTTAACGTAATTTGAGTTAAATCAGTTAGAAAGTCATCACCATTGACGATAGCTCCGTTTCCTGTAAGTAAATATGATGTAAACAAAGCGGCGGTCTGCGGCGGTAATGGAGACATCAAGCAGCGCGCGCTACCGTTGTTGGTGGCAAGTGCTCATCAAGGAGGACCACCGCGCGCCGCCGAGGCATGTCATTAATAAAGCAAAGATTGGCCTAGGCATGAGCGTCGCTAGTCGCCACCACCGGTGTAATTGACTCGGCAGATGAGCGCGGTTTTTACGGCACGAGCTCTGAGCTCCGGCCACCCGCGGCGCGACACTTCCTTGCACCGACTCCCCTCTTCAATTATTTGTGGTTTCAATTCACTTTTTACGGGAAACGCTCGCCCTCTTCGTGGACCCTCTGAGGACACACTCATTGTAATACTCACCGTTTCCTGTTGATGTAGAGTTCATTTTCGTAGGGGGCCGATAATGTCGTTAGGCTCCAGAACAGCGGTAGTTAAATTTTGCAAATGTCATTCCATCCGCTATACATACACAACTCATTAGGTGTATAGATAAATACAAGGCGTCTATAAAAACCAATTCGGTGATTAAAGTTTAGAAAAGATTAAAGTAGTTTGATCTATCACTAGGTACCGGTACTTAGTTCAGTAGCTGCTTGTTTCTTAGCTATTAAGCTGGGATTAATCGGATAAATTTTACAAAAAGTAAACTATTTTAGAAAGTGCTCGGTAGAAAACTTCCAATCGGTCGGTCACTTGTACAATATTAATTGACGTTATTATCGATTAAATTGAAATAACGCAAAAGCTGAAAATCGTTTCTTCAGTACTATTGGTACTACGGTGGCACATTATTTATTTATTCTCAATAAAAAAAGAAAAACCACAATTTCATTAGTTTGCCAAACTGCCAATGCAGTTTATCGGCAAGGTCTTGGTAACAATCCTTATATAACTTACACAATTTACACAACAAACAGTATATCGATATTGTTTGTATTTTCGAATACTTTCTAAATCTGAAGCATAGGATGGGTTTATAACTGCTTAAAACAAAGCGCTTAAGCATCCTTTTAAATTCGTAAATGCAAACATACATACATATATAGACTGCTTAAAGCATAACGCTTCCTTTTGTCTCTGCCGTAGTAGTAGTTAATAAATATAAACTTTGGCCTTTGCATCTACGTAATGAGATGATTTATGCAGCGTTAGTGACACCATCACTCACACTAGATGGGTGAAGGGACCACTCAGACGCTGCAGTGCCGGGGACATTTTTTTTTAGATGGTGTAGGCTTGCCCAGCACCTATACCATCCTGACAGCTTAGTCTGCCTAGCCCACAGGAAAGATATTATTAAGTCAATACGTGCGGAGCCAACCAAATTGCGGGTTTCCTCACGATGTTTTCCTTCATATGGTCTAAGCGGTGGTAGCCCAGGGGGTAGAACAATGGACTAGCATGTACCTATGACTTTGTTTATTTTCAAAGTTACGTACATCTGTAGTAGCAATACCACACGCTAATAGATATTACAAAAATTATGAGTAATATGGCACTTTTCTTGATAATTGTACCTACTATTTTACCAAAATCTGTTAATGCAGTTTGTTGCTCAAAAGTTTCAGGTTCCCCTCGCTGTCCATAAACTTACCCCATCGTAAATTACCACCCCGTATTTAGTAGTTTTAACCCTTAATAACTTTTTCGTCAATGCAGACTTACAAAATACGTTATATGTAAAAATTTCCAAGCACTTCCATTTGCTATACCTCCATAATAGCAGTCCGAGGGTGGGGATTCAAGGGATCAACGGAAAATTTTGAGACATTGAAAAGTGTTTAAGAAAGGTTTTTCTTAGCGCAGTAAAAAATATTGGATTTTTTTTATGACATTAGACCCCGTTTCTCTTAGACTAACAATCTGTTAGTCTAGTGTTAATTATAGCTATCAGTTGAAGTTTTTTCGTATGCACTTTGCGAGTACGAGAAACCGGGGGTAAATCACACGCCAATCAGGAAGTTACCTAACACCTATTGAAATTTTCTGTAGCGAGCTAGATACGAGTACAAAAGAGCGCCATCCTAATGTATCGCTGGCCGCCGCCATCAACCAAGATAAGGCCACATCGGGGTTGTATGTCTTCAAAAACTGTGCCTAAAATATATGTATAGGTTATCGTGTTTAAACCACCAAATACTTCAATCAATCAGCCCGTATTCGCCCGCTGCTGGAGGTATACCTCCTATAAGGCATGCCATGTTTTTCTATCTCTGTTCAGTGGCCTAATTATGGGCTCCAAATCCTGAGCGATTCCAATCTTCTAACTGTCAAATTAGTATGCAATTTGACAGTAGACGATTGAAATCGCTTAGGATTTGGTGCGCTTAATATAGGGGCTGATCGTCGGTCCAGTGAGCTGCTGGTCAACCTATCTACGCTGCGTCTTGCTAATTATTTCTATTATTTTATTTTTGTCGAATCCCGTTATTCCGGAATCTGTGGTATGAGTATTAGGTACGTAGTAATAAAAACCGGCCAAGTGCGTGCACGAAGAGTTCTGTACCATTATCTATACAACATTTGAATATTTCAAGCGTCTACCTGTTGCCGTTATTAATATCGAGCAAAAAACGGCAAGAAATCACGTTTGTTCTATGGGAGCCCCCTTAAATATTTATTTTATTCTGTTTTAAGTATTTGCTGTTATAGCGGCAATAGAAATGCATCATCTGTGAAAATTTCAACTGTCTAACTATCACGGTTCATGAGATACAGCCTGGTGACTGACGGACGGAGACGGACGGACGGACAGCGGAGTCTTAGTAATAGGGTCCCTTACCCTTTCGGTACGGAACCGTAATGGAGCAACTTTATGTCATTGGCGAAAGTGGTGGATGTTTTATTTTCCGGGATTTTT
This sequence comes from Yponomeuta evonymella, assembly GCA_963969515.1. NCBI lineage: Eukaryota > Metazoa > Arthropoda > Insecta > Lepidoptera > Yponomeutidae > Yponomeuta > Yponomeuta evonymella. The sequence goes on from OZ018346.1 coordinate 12,311,852, forward strand.
ATCTAGTCTATAAATCTATGAGCCTTACCACAGTTCCCGGGATTTTGGAATTCCACAGAAATAAATGGGTTTATTTGGTGGTCTTACCAATGGCATATTACCTTTTTTGGCCAACTTGCATATTAATACTCGGCCTATACCGATAACTGATGATTATTGGAATGAAACGAAGTAGTCCATTTGAAAATAATGTATATTTATTTTTTTATAAAATCAATTTCAGGCATTTTTACCTCGCACAATTTTTGCACGGTAGGTACCTATAACTTATGTTTACACCTCTACCGTCAGGAGGCTTACACTTTTATAAAGCAAACAGTATTTAAATAATTACAACAATCGTATCAATTAATTGAGATTACTTATACATAATATTTATTTTGCATAACTGAGGATTTGGGCATTGGTAATGTGTTTCTGCTGTTATAATTACAATTATAAATAGAAAACTTACTGCTATAGATATCATCTTTTGCTGAATTAAAATCGTTCATTTTACTATACATTTATTACAGTTAGATACCAATTTAGCCCAATCAGTTCAATATCACAATAATGTAAGGAAATAATTATACAGTATTGAAGCAAACACATTAACATTTTCAAGTGTTTCCTAAAATACATTTCTATAAATAAATATCGGCATCTATTCAACATGAGTGACAATAAGTGGACAATTACATAATTTCCCATGAAATAAATAAACTAATTTCCAATTTCGACTAAAGTGTGACTCTACTTACCTATGATAAATCTAGTATTATGATGCAAATCTATATAATAATAAAGTAAAGTTCTGTTCTGTACAACACTTTGAAAGTTTCACATCAACGGGCACACACAATCATCGCAGGACGAACCACAGTGTCTATGTTACATGTCCACACTAGTATGTACATGGTGGCGTGATATGTGGTATGTACAGGGCGGCTCTGGTCGGTATCACAGCATGGGCAGCGCGTGGTGCGGCGGGAGCGCCGCGCGCTCGCGTCACACCAGCCCGCCCGGCTTCACGTCCAGCTGATGCTCGGGCGAACGCCCGCCGCCGCCCTCGCCCTGGCTGTTCTCGTCAGACTCTGAACACGAGTCCGAGCTGCCCTTCTTGCCGCCGTTATGCGTCTTCACGTGCTTGGCCAGGTGGTCGGAGCGCATGAATCGCTTATTGCACACGGGACAGGCGAACCGCTTCTCGCCGGTGTGCGTGCGCAGGTGCCGCTGCAGCTCGTCGGAGCGCGTGAACCGCTTGCCGCAGAACAGCCAGTTGCACACGAATGGTCTCTCGCCTGTGTGCCAGCGCAGGTGGGCTTTCAAATGCGACGTCTTGCCGTACACTTTCCCGCAGCCAGGGATGTGACAACTATGAATATTTTTCTTGCGCAGATGCGCGCCGGCCGGGCCGAGGCGCTCAGCCTCCTGGCAGTTGGGACAGTCGCAGGTGGCGCGTCCCGCGTACCGTCGCTGCGAACGCGGCGAGGGCGCCTGCGCGGGCGGCGCAGGCGAGCCCGGCGCGTGCAGCCCGAAGCCGCCCTGCGACGGTAGCACAGACTTGTAGGCGTCTTGCAGCAGGTGCGGCGCGGGCGGCAGCAGGTGGGCGCCGCCAGACAGCGAGTGCGTAAGCTGCGAGTAGTCCTGCCCCGCGTAGTTGGCCATCTGGCCGCCGACGTCGAGCCACCCGCTGTGCACGTCCCACCAGGTCCCACCTACGGCACCGACGCCGCTCATCTCTGCGGCCTTCAGGGCGCCACTGCTTGCTCCACCGCCTACGTTAAAAGGCCACGACTCGTAAGGATGTCTCGAGTACATGGAGCCGAGGCTCGCACTGGATTCACTTTTGCCTAATAGCTGGTCGCCCGAAGAAGGGAAATAGAGTTCGTTGGGGTAAGAAGGTGCGGCGGCGCAGGCCTGCGGGGCGCGCGCGTATGGCCCGCATGCGGACTGCGAGCGCGGCGCGGCGCCCGCGCCGGGCGGGGAATGTGCGCCCGGGCTCTTCTTCCACGGGTGGAAGCCCTTGCCCACGGCGGCATCGGCGAGCGGCGGCGGCGACTTGCTCGATAGCTTGTTGCACTGTGCCGCGAGCATGGCCAGCGGCGTGCCGCGTAAGCTCGGGTGTTCCTGGAAAGACAGACAGGGAATAATTAAGCATCTAACAAAAACAAAGGAACACGCTGTCAAAGTTATAAATATCGGTTCATAAGACCGTGAGAACCTGAATGTAGGCCCTGAGTTATAGTCTAATTTATACGGAAACTAATACGGCCGCGTTCCTTCTGGGCCCGAGGCGCTCAGGAATTAATATAAATAAATTATGAGGAGGTTCGATTGTATTTACAATTAACTGGCCGGTGACAGCTCCCGGGCGCTACTGCCCGCCGCAGCCTCGGGACGCCCTAATTAATAAACACTGTCACGGCTGATGGCACATGGCTCTACACTGCGTAAAACACGGACGAATCATCTTCCGTAACCAAGCGGTTAAGTTTATTGAAGGGGAAAATCGTAAAAAAAAACTAAGTAGAGGTATACTTAACGAAGCTCAGCGATTTATTGCCAAATCACAACTCTATCGCTGAATGAATTGGCCGGTCGGTATAAAATGTTAATCCGTGTGCCGTTGTTCATTTCGGTCTCTATAAAGGTGAGTACAGAACGTACATCCGACCGGATATTTCACCCTAATATGGGGCACAAAGGCTCGATAAAAAAGCTCCATTGTGTGGGAATGATATAAACCGGGATCGGGACAGGGGGCTGGGGGTGCGGGGCGCGCGGGTGCTCCAGCCACGCCCTTTACATTGTGATTGGCGCAGCTGTCGCGGCTCTTACTGCCGCTGATTCACATCTAAGCCCATCGGAAACACTGCACACCTCATAGGATTATGACAGATTATTATTTAGTAAGTCCGTAATGGTCTGCCGTACAAACTGGGTTATTTTTTCTGAGTCATAATCGTGGTAGAGACGATTTTGAGTTCACAATGGGGAACTTGCGTCTAATTCAGATTGGAGTGACATTGCTTTTATACCATAGAGGACATATAAATACTTTTAAAATAAAACCATAAAAATATTTTTTTCAAAATAAATGCGAAAAATTAAGTTACCTATTAGGTATAATAATAAAAAAAACTTATTACATTTAGGTTTTGTTCATTGAACTCTAACCGTTTTCTTATGAGGGTGTATATGCATAAAAACATTATTTTGCTTTGCATTTGGCGTTACGTGCAAGTAGTGACGTCATAGTTTGAGCCCGATTTGTATGGCGCGTTTTTGTACCCCATGAATATTGACTTTTCTACAGGTTATATTATGAAATGCATTAGTCGCAGGCAAAAAAATAACACGTTTATTTACCTTTTTACCTTTTGATCTCTCCGATTATATTAAAGATTTTTTGTGCATGTTTTCCATTGATGTCAGTGTGCGTGGTCTTTAAATCGAGATAGATACAGTGAAAACAATAACGTCATATCGCTATCATTTCTAAGCTATTATTGACGAAATAAGTTAGTTAAAATATCACGCTGGGCTTTAGAGAAGCTGAAATATCAAGGCGGGAACAATAATACGGCAAATAGAAATAAAGGGGCCGGCCGGCCGCGCACTATCGACGGGTCCAATCTACGGAGCCGTGCTGTAAATATGGCTGCGCTCTCAATTAACCCAACGACAATTACAATTACCATAAAAAAATAATAAAACACGATCAAACTGCCGCAGCGGCCGGAACGAGTGGACTCTCGAGTATTCTAGCCTTTATGTGTTTCTGCTCCGTAACCCCTGCCACACACTCTTAGAACTTTGGGAATCTAAAGGTCTACTATTACTGAACGTAATAGACAATTGAAACGTCAGACGTTTAATTGAAGAGTAAAATGTATTTGTTGGTATGGATTAGTTTGTTATAGGGTCATGAAATAGGGCCCAGCTTGTCACAAAACGCTGCTATTTGTAAATTGCAATCAGTTGTGTGGGATACTCCAACGGATATGTCAATTTACCTTATTCACTCGTTTATCTTATTATAAGATTATTTTTGAGAAAGAGGCCAATAGAAGAATACAGCTGGGCTGGGCAGCGTATGAGAAACTACGTCGAGTCTTCACATCGCCAATCCCACAGAGTCTCAAGACGAAAGTCTTCAACCAGTGCGTCCTACCCGTCATGACATATAGTGCCGAAACGTGGACACTCACGGTGGGGCTGGTCCACAAATTTAAAGTCGCTCAGCGTGCTATGGAAAGGGCTATGCTCGGGGTTTCTCTGAAAGATCAATTCGAAACGAGGTGATCCGACAGAGAACCAAAGTCACCGACATAGCCCACCGAATTAGCATGCTAAAGTGGCAGTGGGCCGGCCATATTATCCGAAGAACTGATAACCGATGGGGTAGACGAGTTCTCGAGTGGAGACCGCGGATCGGTAAACGTAGTGTGGGACGTCCTCAGACTCGGTGGAGCGATAATATGATCTTCGCAGGGCGGCTGGCAAGAGTTGGATGAGAGTAGTCGAGGACCGCGCTCAGTGGCGTGCTATAGGAGAGGCCTATGTCCAGCAGTGGACAAGCATAGGCTGATGATGAAAATTATTTTTATGTGTAATTCAGCATGAGTTGTACGCAAATAAAGTTATTAAAATAAAAAATAAATGCGACCGGCAGCTGACCTTGCCAACCTACACGCCTGCAGATAAGGTTGTGATGTGATGTGATGAAGTAGAGATGCGCTGTAGTCGGTACCGACTGCATTGAGTACCTACTTTATTTTTAATACTGCGGAATAAAAATTACTAAGCTATAACTTATGTAAGGTGTAACAAAATCCCCGTATCCATCGACCGGCCTACTTTTACTACGGTGAAAAATTTAAAATAGAAAGAAAACTATCTGCTTTCCCATACCTACTAAAGTTATACCATCTATGGCATTAAAATATTTATATTATTTCACGATTTCGTACTCACGAGTAGAACTACCCATTATTGGATAATGTAATATACATTCAGTAAACCATTAATGAATGTATTTCTACGTTGTTGTACTAACAACGTAGAAATTAAAATGGGTATCATAAAAATATGCTGATTTTCTGACGTGGAAGGTTGTCTAGCTCTGAACGCGGTACGTGTAAAGACGTCCTCGTGTCTGAGATCAAATTAGTGTCCGGCATTATGCTCCATTCAGTCGCTGTGGCAGTGGAGTGGCTCTGGTCGAAAGCGAGTGATACTGGGTAATTGGTCGGCTGGATTGAAACAAAGCGTAGATGGCGCCTCGGAGCGGCCGACATCACGGCGCCGCGCAAGCGCATTACAATGTTGATGGCCTTTTCCTTGTCAAAAATGACGAAGATCTTTTGTTATAAAAAATAAAATAAGATTACCTACCTAATGTGAGCACAGAATTATGGTATAAGGTCAGGTAGCGGCTTGTTCAAAAGCTTTTGTTGGAACTGACGAAAGCGGGGTTGGTAATTATATTTAAGGGACTCATAGAGTTGGTAAATACTTGTAAGGCATAAGACGACTAATGAATTAGTGTCTGCTATAAATAGGTATATCTGAAGTTTGGTGTTAAAGAAAGCATCTAACGAGTAGATAAATACTGCCCTGAAACTTAGTTCAAGCAGACATAAAATATTATTTCAATTAAATCTCTAACTCGTTTGTCGTTTTGATAGATATCAAGATCTCAACTAAGAAAAAACTTATAAGATGAGAACATTATGAATGAAATTACTGTCCATTAAGAGATGGGTTTTGTTACGATGACGGTGCAGTGTCCGATGCTCAAACCCAAATATTATAACTTGTAGATAGTTGTAGACTCTACAGTCCTATATTATGGACGATTAACTATCTTTTACCTAACGATATACTTACACCAACACTCTACCTGCATATTCGTAGGTAGAGTAGGTATTAGTGTGTAGCACTTACGTGTGTAAAGGTGAGTAGAATAACTTTATGACTTAAAGAGTCCTAATAATCATACAATGTTTGGCAAATGCTTATGTTAAAAAATTATAATGACACCCTGTGCAATAAATTCATAATAAGATGATGTGGTGCATATTTCCCACAGGCCGAGATTGGATAATTGAAAATTATCAACGAAAATTACGACCAGTCAAAATGAATATTCAAGCGAAACCCGGGCCTGTTATTAAGATGATCGTGAAGCCGTTACAGAGAAAATTGTATTTTATAAAACTTATAACTATACTTATGACCTAATATTTTTCGACAACACGTTGTTGGAAACGAGATGAAATGGACGCGCCATCTGCTTAGAGGTTAACGATTCAATCGAAAATGCTGTTATGTTTTACGATTGCTAAGTGTAAGTCAACCATTATGTGGAAATTTGTTACACGATTACAATAGATAGTATATTCATGGGTATTTTACACTATTGTAAGAGTAATCGCTAGTCAGTTTCAAATCAGGAATACTAAACACATACAGCAAGTCAAGGCCCAAACTACCGGACCACAAGCCAGTCAAAGGATGGAACATAAGCAATCAACAAGAATAATATCGAGTCCCTATGGAGAAACTTTCTACTAGTCATGGTGAGGATGTAGATATCCAATGTGCAGTAAATAATGGCATCGTCGTCACAACGATGAGCCGGGAGTAAATTGGCGAAAGCTAATTGAACAATTAGGGAATTATCGAGTTAATTCAGAGTGAAACAGTACGCCTATTGACGGGTCACGTGGCGCCCTCTGGGTGACGACGCGGCTTCCCCTTTTAGGGCCACTACTCTCTCTTGCTTTAAAATGTAAACCTCAAAAAGAGGTACGTTGTAACTGTGAATATATCTGAGTACAACAATTTAAACTTTCCGAGTAGGACACTGCAAATCAGACAACCTTTCTAATGCAAAACAGTTAACCCACCGCCGAATTTATTGCATAATGTTGATATAGACTCTACTATAGTCCTGTGTGTAGTTTCTATTGCCTCTGTAGAGTCATTTGAAAGTACGCATAGGACCTAAAAAGTGCTGTACATCATGTATAACTCTCTTTATTTATTATGATTTATTATTGCAACCCAATTAAGCTAACGGATGTAATAACGTAGAGTATGCGCGAGATATTGAATTACAAAATAATTAACCAAGTTGAACTTGAGCTTTTCTATGAGAAGGGATGTACATGTACAAGTGCTCGTCTAGCTTCGATGCGCTAAGAAGAATGAATCATTTTGTTTAAGAATCGAAGTTGTTACTGATAAAATTGCATATAATTTTTCTCAAGAGGGTGCGGATAAAAGTTGGTAGGTTAGTCGATTAGGTTCTTAATGAAACATAATGAGCACGGCGCATTATATCCACATTAGGCGTTATTCACACGCAAATGGCGGCTTCGTAGTGTGAAAATAATCCAGTTTGGCCGATGCCCGCACCTCGCGTCTTTAGACACGTCGGCTGAGTGCTTTCATGACAAACTCACACTTGCTCTGCTGATTTTATGCGGGCTAATTAGCTGTTATGAATGCAATAAAAAAAACAACTTAACTCGCATTATGCCTGAAGATACCAATTTTTTTATAATATTGTGGTCACAAACCAACTTATCTGAAGCGAATTTCTGAAAGGTTCGGTGAAACTTAAGTGGGTATTATGATACCAAATCTGAAACCATGAAAATAATATCAGCTGTCTCATACATTCATTAGAGCTGGTAATTAGTATGCGTGGCATACCTCGGAGGCTTTGTACTCTTTTAAACTTATAATTTTGACATTTGAGATTAGGTATACAAAGCTGCGAGATTTAATAACTACTAGCTGACCCACCAAACGTTGTTTTGCCATATTAATTAGCCTACGACCTACCAAATCAGGCCTATCAAATACGCACAAAAAATTTCATGTAAATCGCTGAAGCCGTTTCGGAGGAGTTACAGAACAGGAGTACAGTGGCTCAATTATGCGCACCAAATCTTGAGCGATTCCAATCGCTTAACTGTCAAATTCCATACTAATTTGACAGTTAGACGATTGGAATCGCTCAGGTTTTGGTGCGCGTAATATAGGGGCAGAACACTGTGACACGAGATTTTTATGTATTAGATAACGCATCTGCTAAGAAAGCAGGTATCAAATTATATAGTAGTACGGAACAGCCCATATTTTATTGGCAATTTTTCATAATAAAAGTATGTACCTATGTATGTAATAAAAGTATGTATGTATGTTTGTTTATATTGATGAGTAGATCATTCCCCTTAAGTTTCCCCAGGCCTTTTTGCATCACGCTCTATGAACTATTCCCCAAAACGGTTCCAGTCGAGTGCGGCGCGAAACCGGGCTAGTTAGAGCCATTACGGCTTCACGCCACCACATGCTGAACGATCGGCTTCTCAAATTGAGCCGAGACGAATTATTTATTTAAATGGAAATTACCACCGTCGCGGACGGTGACGGTGACTGCCGGGCACTCTTGATGCGCATGTGCGTCTAATTCGACCGATTTTCACTGCCCGTGTGAATGGCCCTTTAGGGAATTGCCCATGTTTTTTTGTTGGTAGTTCCAATATTCAATATCCATTTCTTTGTCGGTGAGGGTGTCATGGAGAATTGGACACTGAAGTTTTGAATGGTTCAGATTATCTCTATTAATATCAAGGCTGAAAACTTAAATGGGCTTTCATTGTTTTGTATGCCACGACGTCGCTAAACGTACCTAATATTGATTTTCCTATCTAACGCTAACGCAACACTAAACTCTCGATAAATCTTCTAAGGCTGCGCAGGTCCAAATGGCTCGTAATTTGAGTATTAAAATTGATATGCCGATGAAATTGTGTGGTAATGTGTTAGACATGGGCCGGTCGGCGCCCACTCGCTCAGTACATTTCGCCTCGGGTGATAAGCGACTAAATTTAATAGCACAAGAGGCCGCTTGATCTTGTGAGATCTATAATGTTGGCTTCAAAGATGCATTATAATTTTCAAGGTCTAAAATGGTTGAGTTTTCTTTCATAGCATACTGGAACTCAACTTTGATATGTTATTGCTTTTTTCCGTAGCTTTTTTTTTGGTAACATCAAACCGTCAAGTTTTAACTTTGTAGAAGCTAATATTTTGCGTGTCGGAATTTGTTCCGACGTTTTAAAGTGACGCCCGACCTTCACCGACTGGGTCCAAGATAATAGGCGCACCAATTTGAGAAACCAGTTCCACGTGAGGTAAAAAAGGCAAGTTGTCGGCGTCGGGCGACCGGCAACAACTCCACATGATCCCTTCTCCTCGAGCTGTAACTGACACCACATCATGCGATGTTTTTGCACTGAAACAAGTTTTTACTCTGATGTTGTTCTGTAAAAAAAGTGGGACCAGAGCCCCTTTTAATTTTAAGGAGCTGTAAAAAAAGAACCTCAATTTATTTGTCTCACGATCGATCATTCATCACGTTATTTTCTTGAAATCAACTTACTTAATTTAACACTTTCAAAGCAGCTTTGGATGTAATCACGGTTTTTGACAATTTATTGTAGTTTCCACGGTAAGAGGGTGAATATTTTTTCACTACTTTATTTGGTATAAGATCGAAGGCTGCAAATCTTCCGGTTGTGGGTTGCGTGTCGCCGCCGTGCGCCGCCGGCCTCGTCTCACCAGATCCAGACAGTTCCAAGAACACATCGTTAAACTCACGTACATTTGGTAGCAGCTTAATGGCAGTAATTTCCACAAAAATCATTATAATTAGGCCCATTTATACGATAGTAATAAACAAATAAAATGGTTTGCACTGCATCGCTGTGGGGCGCGGATCTGGATGCAATTTTGACGCTATCTGTCAAAATCTGTCTGTTTGACCTGATTGGAAGATAAATCCGCCTCTGTTAACAAATATTTTGAAAGGAACCATGACTGATGGTGAATTCTTGAAATAAAAATGCCCGGATAATAGTGCCAATTACGGTCTCAAGTAGGTACCTAACTACCTATACATACACCTGGAATATAGCTACCACTCTAACCTTTAATCATGTCGGATCCATCAATACAGTGTATACGGCTCAATTAGTTGACATTTCATTCCAAACAAAACACACGCGTTGAACTATAATAGCGAGAAACTAAGCGAACGGGCGGATGTGGCTTCGGTAATTTTCTTAGACTTCTGTTTCACATTTTTTACATTTAACTAATTGAACGGCGTAGGATATTTAATTGCTGAGAAAATTACCGCCCAGAAGCCCCCGGGGCCTAAACCACAAAGAGTCGATGCACCGTGGCATCGCGGCCTTGCAGCTAGCTCATAAAAACGAACAATTATTATGCACTTCGCTCTTTATACCTTTCCAATTAGCCCCGGAGACTATCATTGCTACGATATTTCTTATTTATATCGGTTTGACGAATGGTATTTCCGGTGAGATGGCCGTCCAACCACAACAGTACCTAGTTACCTACTAAAGTAAGTTTAAACATTCTGTAACTCAACAGTTTGATGAAAGCCAGAAATAGTCAGTGGAACTATTGTGAGTGAGAAGCCGAGGAATCTGTTACATGAAACAATAGAGTGAAGATTAGGCAATAAAATAAAACCGTGCAATTAGACTGAGCGCGCGGATAAGAAGCACGGAACAATCGCGGCGGACGATTACAGCCGGCAAGTGTTCAATCGTCACGTAGTTACTGCGGCGAAAGCACAAAGCGTGTAACAATTGAACGCTCACAAAAAGTCCCATAATTCAATTTGCATCCCGCTAGATGAATATAATCGTCGGCACAGCAAGAAGTGTGGGTACGGGCCGCGGGCGGGGCTCTGAGAACAGCTTTCGCCACTTCTCAACACTTCTACGTATCGATTAGATGCCGGGTTTCTTTCCGTGATCTTTACATCCCGCCCGCGTCATTGGGGGAAACAGTTTTTAACTCTAACGTACTTGAGCTGCGATTTTTCGTAGTGTTTTAATCACAAGTTTCATAACTGTTGGTACTTTAAAACAAGTTCATGCAGCAATGCCCATAAAGCCTTTCGCAGCCTAATATGGCTGACATGTCGTCACGACATCGAAAGCACAAATAATTATTGCATTATTATGATAATTCGGGCGGAGTCGCACTGTATCGTGTCCATCTGAATGCGATAGCAAAGCGATAGCACAATTGAATTACCATAGTGCTGCGTCGACGTCGATCGCCGCCGACAGCGGGCGGTCCTCGCCACGCGACTGCGCCGTCGTCGGTACATCTTTGCCAGTTTACTGTTCCATTATCGTTGTAATAGAAAAACAATTTGATGCTATCTTTAGATCACAATGGGCTTATATAAAACACGTCTCAGAAGTGTTTGATTCAATAAAATCTGTTCTGCAAACTTTAGGTTTCTTTCATTTGTTTCTTAACTTAGTTTCGAGTTGAAGCAATGGTAATCTGCAGATCCTTTGCAATTTTGTAATATCGCCTAAGAATGGCATTGCAGCTTATATGTTTTTATGTACTGGTGAAAAACCAACGCAACTTCATCATATAGATAGCACTCCGTACGTTTAAGAGCCTAACATTGTCAAACGTCCCTCAATAGCATCTGATTGTGCCAGTATGTGCACAAATGTTCCTAAACGCTTCCCGGGGTCTCGAGCTGTATGAATGAGGAGTAACGGTAAGGGCTGAATGGCTCAAACCGCAACCACCGCATTGCACGCTCGTCAGCTGCCTGCAGTGTATGCTGGCCATTTAAAACAAGTGCTTGTGTGATGCGGTTTACAACTCGATGTTGTACATACCTAAATAAATTATGAGTTGTGACTTTTTGAGACATGTTATCTTAAAAAGATGGAAAAAAAAATATAGCTACGCGCCTCTGAGTTCTTAAAATAAAACCAGGTCACAGTAATGTTTTGTTCTCTCGTATCATCTTCTACACGAACCACGACCCTCCTTCTTTCTAAAGCATCTCTAAAAATGTGCAGGTTCATCCACTGGCAGCGGCTGGATGAGTATGGCCGAGGGCGGAAGGAAGTGGCGTACTTGGGGGAGGCCTATGGCCAGCAGTGGACTCGTACGGGCTGATTATTGATTGTTTCAGGTTTTAAAGCAATTTGTCTTAACTTATAGGGACATCAAGTTACTAATATCGAGGTGGTGTAAGTACAAAATCATGGATAGGACCGATGTCATACTGTAAAATCATTCAGCCCGCAACGATTGCACTGAATCAGAGTACGATTCAAAGAGCTGACCGCTAACTTTCATTGATGGAGAGGCACTTTCAAAAGAAGAGGCACAGCGAAGTTTCATTTCTTTCTGGCGAAAAAAACTGCTTTAAATGTCACGCTGATGAATCACAAAAGTGTCATAGAGCATAGGACGCAACCAAAACAATTACTCTGAAAGGCTAGCCAGTGGCTTTAAACCTTCACCCCGGTTGTGTTTGGCGAGTATTCATGGAGGCATATGTCTCTGTGTCGAAGCTCGAGAGGCCGTGAAATATTGCACTCGACGACGCGAAGGGGACTAATGGTTCCACGCGAGTCTCCCCCGAAGTGGCTGGGTATGCCACTGGTAGAGATTTCAAGCAAAATTTATCTTAAATTTTGTTTATATTTCATGGTAGAGACAGATGATAGGTACTGATTTACCAATTTTGGTACATAATTTTTTGTGAACTTTTTGGTTTTCATATTACTAAATTTGTACCTTCGTATAAAAAAGCAAAACGTAAAAAAAATATTTAACTATTTGTGTTAAAAAATTGATTTGTTTTTTTACGCAAGACCGGCTTGCACTTGGTCTCGGTCTCACTTGGTGTTTAGTGAAGAGGAGGCTTAAGAGATGTTAATTGAGTCCCATGTCCCATTTCTTTAGGTAAGTTTGTGCAAAATGTAGTATGTACTGCGAACCAAAATGCAAGGAAAAGTTACGCGGCGCTAAGAAGGCGGGGCACAGGGAGAAATCAGCGTAGATACCTATAACGGGACGTAAACAGAACGTGACACAAGGTTAAAAAGTCTTATTAGATTCCCTTTGATAGGGGATAGTTTTCAACTACAGAGAAGTTCCATAATTTCACGAAAGCATAAAAATAAGTAAGTAGGAACCTAAGTAATTGATTTTAGTCAGCTACATACCAACCTAACTTTCCGGTTCCAAAGAGAGAAAGAGAGTGACATCCAAATCCATAACAGCACTCGTCGACCCGCGTGTGCATTTAATGGCTTCAAGGAGCCCCTGTTTGCTTAACCGCGTCCCCACTGTACAAATTGCGAACGGAAAATTTACACTTAAAAGCCGGATGCTACATTTAATAGTCGCAATTTCCGATAGTTCTTGTAATGGACATAATGCGATGTGTGCAGTGGTTTCGCTAATGGCCCGAGATTTATTATGGGCATTGTTATCGCGCGGCCCTAATAAAACTAACTCCTCTATCCCACGGCACATGCAGCTCAGGATTCTCTTCTGACTTTCGGCCTCGCTGAAAAGTGACAGTCACGGAATGACAAAAGCTCACAGATATTAAATAGTATTAAAGAGTCTATTGTTATGGCGTTGTGATAACCGATAGCAAAGGTGTTGTGTGGGGTACAGGCGCTATCGGTGTTGGTATCAATTAGGTCGCAGCGGGCGCAGCGGGAGCCGCGGCGGGGGGCCCCGGGGGGTCGCGGTCCAGGCGACGCTCTCGGCATCTTTTGTTCCTCTTGTTACGATGTAAATTAATTATTGCCCGCAACACGCACCAAGCACGACAGGCGCAAGAAACAAGTGCACGAGAAGAACAAACGGACGCCAGCAAGGCGTGCAACGGTTAAGGGATTCAATGGAAGCACAATGCCTACGCGGGCTCCTTTAGATCCACCGATACGAGCTACAGAATAATTGGCCAAAACTAAGCTGTCTATCAATCGGTCCACATTCAACACCCGCGATGGCAACGAACTTGACGTCGCTTCTTGTTGATTTTTTTATATCGGCTCTTGAGGCATTAATTAGTGGTGGCGGTGTGTTCAGAAATAACCGTCCCTTGTGTGGCGATCAGATATTGTCAGGGCGCGCGGCGGCGAGGCGCTGACGGACGGCGCCTCTGCTCCCAATGACTTGCACCTCGCCTTCATTACGCGCCTCCGAGTCGCCGCCGAACCTCTCTACCTACACTAACAAGCCCGGCTAATGCCGTGAGTTGCAAAACACTCGCCCTTCATCAACGACCTAACTCAAGCAATACCCTCACCTAATTTGACTTTGTAATCACCTCATACTTAAGGTCTAAAATCCTTCGTGTCTCTAAAGGCAAAGCACCTTGGCATTGAATGTCTGCTCCACTACCAGAAGCCGAGTCTTTCGTCTTCGATGACATTAATGACTCTCAAATCGGGACGATCCTTTTAAAAATCAGGGGGGCAATCGGTTAGTGTATTAGTTTCGTGTAGAGCGAGCCGTCAGTGGAGACTCCCATTAGTTGACGGGCGGCTTGAGAACACAAAGAGGAACAAAAGAGACTTTGAGAGCAATCAATGACGGTGATTGTGTCCGTAACCCGAAGGATCTACCGAATCAACCCATGACGGAGATGTTTGCTCAAAGAATCGTTGCCGTGAAACATTGCATAGGCCACGATACTTTTTATAGAGTTCTCTCCAACAATAATAAGCATTACAAAAATGAATATGTAGCAGAGGTAGATAATTAATTATGATGCAAATAAAAAACTAAAGAGAAACAGTTGAAAGAAAATAAATAATTCATGCTAGGAAAAGTAACACGACCTTAAAAACTGTTCAATAATACGCGCCCGTCACTGGCGGAGCATCTCAACTGTGATATTTGCACCGTAATGACTCGACAGTGAATGGTTGATGTGAAATTGCCTTCCGGCAAAAAAATCACTCAACTTAGTTTATAAATGACATTTTCCACACATGAGGTGGTCTAGTTCCCTGGAGTCATCCACTCGACGGTATCTAATGACTGTAAATACCAACGAGTATTTCTTTCTTTCAGTAATTTCGGTTGTTAGAGGTAAGGTTACATCTCAAACTATAAAGTTTACAATAGCTATGGTGCCTATTATCGTAAAGGTAGTTGTACCCGCATAGATGGGACGTCAAACATCTTATTCGAAGCCAACGAGCGCCGACCGTGTGCCTACGTACTTATTTATGCGAGGCCATACTTCTCTGTAACGACTTTTCACATTTCATACAGCCGGCAGCGGGGTAATGGCGAAAGACATTCCTTCAAATTATGACAGGTGAGGCATCAATGTGTCTTTAACAATGTCTTTACTTTAACGGCGTCATGAAAAGGTTCGGGTGAGCGCTTCCTGCGCCTTGTAGAGTTGTGGACTGTGGTTAAGAATACCTTCGACTGCCTCTTTGGGTAGGCTATAGGCCTGTAGCACGTTTAATTTCCTTACACTGAGGTCGTGAGTTGAGTGTGAGTTGATACCCCTGGGGACCGCCGCCGTATTGTTTTGTACCTACTAATGGCTTTAGTCTGCATGTTTTTCTATTTTTTGATGTCGTCGTCTGGCTAACTCAGAATAGCTGGTATGGTGGATGAAGTAATGTATTGTGTATTTATTATTTACCCACTGAGTTGAAGACAGGTATCAAATGATATGATCACGCTGGCTAGGGTTAGTAAGATGCAAAGTCTTTGAAACTATTAGCTAATAACTATCAATCACCATGTAACTGTTTCTCTGTATTAACATTACTAACGAGCCATTTGTGGTTGGCGCAGGAAGCAGCGAGCGCGCTGCGGTCATACCGTTTTTATGCTGCCAATGTGTTGCGGGACGAATGTTAAGCTGCTTTTAATAAACCGCACATAGCATAGGTAGGTGCTGCAAAATTACTGGACTATGTTGCAACTGGAGTGGACGTGTTGCATCGGGTGGTACTTGTAACCGCACGATGACGTGACTTGGAGCATAAATATGACAATTGTTGAGTCGTTTAGTAGCACTAATAGGCAATCATTGTTGGAAGTAGGTAGATACGTAATAAAAATAATACTTTTCAAGGTTTAAAAAAATGTATATTCCATTTTGGCCTTGATGATCGGGATGAACGACGATACCGACACATTTTTTTGCCCAACAACAAAAATCACACTCAAGCTGTCAAAAGAACAAACAGATCACTGCACAATCGAACCGTGAAAACGAAGTAAGGCACAAAATTGGCTCAGAAACATGAAAAAGAAGAGTGTAACACAATAAATCGTTCCCGTTAGACGCGAAGCGACAAAGCGAAGATTCGCACGTCATTACATGTCGCGGGGACAAAAGGAGCTATAGGAGAGCGGTGTCACAGGACATGCATTGTTAAATTTGTCGTCGCGACGACGCTGCTGCTGACGGATGCTCGTATAAATAACCATCTGTCTCTAATTACGAGCATTGAGCCGATGTAGGGAGGGAGTAATGAGACGGGTTAAAAACGGATTGAGAGATTTTTGTTTCAATGACAGTGTGAAACACAAGAGGCAAAGTGAAATTAGCCTGAATTCGAGACAATTTCGTTAATTATCCAATTATAGAACCTAATTAGAATAAATTTTATTAAGTAGCTAGCTGTTAGTAGATTACATACACACATAAACTCACGCCTGTATCCCAGAGGGGTAGGCAGAGACCAGGGATGCCCACTTGCCGTGGATCGTGATCCTGACAGATCACAGTAGAGTATGTTTATGTATTCAAAGTTAAAAGAAGCCTTGACTTAAAATTTAATCTAGGAGAACATGTAGATAAACACAAAAATATGATAATATTTCGACAGGTACAGACAAAACATAGAGACGTTTTCCTCTAACTAAGTAATTAGTGTAAATCATGCTAAAACCGAGCTGCCTAAATTTTAATTACTTTCAAACTATAACTGTACTGCAGTACCACGATTCGCGTGAGCCGTGTTTAATGGGTCGACGTAATGTCACGGCTGCGCTTACGCACTAAATAACGTAAACTCGACAGCTTAATTTAAATACCTTTTGTCAATGAACGGGTTAAGCATGACTCCGTCGCTCAGATAAAAAAGAATTATTACCGACTGGTGGCGACGTAACGTCGTATTTATTTTTACTAATTAGTTTATGGAGACCAATATTTTAACTAGACAGTCAGACGGAGACACAGATTTGATTTAAGTGAGTGCTTAATTAACTGGTAAGTTAGTCTCTAAATCGAAGAAACTAATTAAATGACAACACTGTCGCTCAACATTTTCACCGTATTTTAATTTTTGTAGTTAATCTGAATTGTCATTGTTTAACTTTAATCTATTCCAGGCATAAAACCTTATTGTTTTCGGAGCTTTTTAACAAATGAACAATTTTTTTTTTTCAAAATAATTAATTTACATTTTTCTTTTAACTAAGTACAATTAAGTTGATTTCATGCTGTGTCCGGAAAAAGTGGCTACTGGGCCATATCACATTTTTTTGGCCGCAACACCAAATCAGATGAATTATTCTTATTCAATTCTGGAGAACGTTAAATATAATATTGTTTGTCGTAAATAGTTTAAAGTTATACAATAATAGCATGATGGGGAAAAGGAATGGGTAAAGTTGGGCTGATAATGATGATGTTACAATGAAAGCCAAGTTTAGCTACAAAATTGAAATAAAAAAATATAATAATTTTGTATTATATTTTTTATTTAATAAAAAACTACTCAAAAGAAGAGTTCGACAATTTTCTTATGGACCTTATCAAATAGATATTGACCAAATTTATATGACACTACCCTTCTAACAAAAAAGAATGAATGAAATTGGACAACGTGTCAAAGAATTATCGCTAATCTTACCTACATACGTAAAAAAAATATTCAGACAAAATTAGAACCTTCTCCTTTTTTTTGAATATGATAAAAATTTAATTAACTGTCATTAACTTGTTAATAAACATTAACTCTCATACCCTATTCCAAATCACTCATACCGAGAGTAGGACCGTAAGTGGCCCTAATGCTAAAGTTAAAAGCGCCTAATCCGGCGTGTAGACCTTGCAAAGAAACCCCGTGCTATCGAAACTGACAGATCTCAAGGGTCCATTGTCACCACAACAAGTTTGCCTAATGCCGTTTTCGCACCGGGGATTTGTCGCAGAAATGGCTCGACAACAAAGCTTTAGTCACCTTAATCTCCACAACAGCCATTTAGGGCCATTTGGGGCAGATTTATTTTGCTTGCGCACCAGGCCTCAAAGTGTCCTATTTTCATGTACATAAAGTCCTTTTTGCCAGTAGAGTCAAGCCTGTGAGTATCAAAGTTTGCTCGTCGAGTTTCTATGCCCGTTGTCCATTGACGCGGCTGCACGCAGAGTCCGTGAATGGACGGAATGCCGCAAAAAATCTATTAGGCACGCATAATAGTATTGAAGTGTGGCATGGTGAACCCCAAAGGCTTTGCATTGATTGACATATATTTTGAATTGGGTTAGGTAGAATCTTACAACTGTGCATAAATTAATTGATTCACATCGTATTCGTATGTACAATATAGGTAAACAATGTTTATATTCTACATATGTCATAGATAGAATATTCTTTATTGTACACAGAGATTACATTAACAGAAATTCAATAAATTAATATTATATTAATTTTATTTTTTGTTTATTTTATAGGCATATTTTAGGATAAGCATAAATTTAAAAATAAGACTGTCACATGCATACTCTTACAGAAATATTGCTCAATAATCACTGGGAAGCACAGAAATAAAACATTGTGACTTGAGGAATATAAAGGAATATTGAGGAATATGAGGAATTTAAAGTGAAGGAAACCTATCTATGACCATCTGTGAAAAAAAAAATAACCACTCAAAATAGATCTAATGAAGTTGCTTTTACTTAGTTTATATGCGTGTCGAAAAAGCACCTAAAGAAAAATCTGATAAGTTTTCATTTAAAATTTAAAATGAATCAATGTAACATTCGTACCTACCTTTTAATCAGGCAGGCATCAGTGTAGTTGTGTATTATTACATTACATTACAAATTCAAATCGTAATAATGTTTCAAATAAAAGATCGATATCAATAGCAGCGAGTGATCAATAATATCGATCCAACAACAAAATGTACGACGCTCAAAAAAGGATCATCGAAACAAACTTAATCACAGCGATGCCTTTCCACTGACAGAGTCGGTGGATAAACACTTAAGCACCTTATTGTAAGCTCCATAAAGTTTATTTTATGCTACATGAATGGAACGGACAATTTTGTGGGTCGGTAAATCGAAACGGAACAATGGTACATTGTTTCCCGTTTCGACGCTTCATAAATTAAATATCCGATGGTGGAGCTTTCACTCGGCTCGATTGAATTGTTCTCCCATTTGATTTCCTGGATTTGTCTGTGACGAGTCGATGACAAATAAATACCACCGGGATAAGATGGATGGCGCCGCGGGTGAACATTTCGTACATATTCAGGATTCATACGTTTCATCCTTTCATATGTCTGGTATTTGATTGATAAATCCTTTCATATTGGAGGTAGGCAAGTACCTATACAACTCTTTAGAATATAGAAGGGATAGTTTTGAGAAACTTTGGCCTTTGCATCTACGTAATGAGATGATTTATACAGCGTCCAGTGGCACCTTCACTCACACTAGATGGACCACTCGGACGCTGCAATCTAGACGGACATTACTTTAGATGGAGTAGGCTTGCCCAGCACCCATACCATCCTGACACCTTAGTCGGCCTAGCCCACAAGAATGACAAGTCAATACGTGCAGAGCCAATTAACTGCGGGTTTCCTCACGATGTTTTCCTTCAAAGTTAGCGTGTGCTACTGCTACTAGAATTTCGCAGATGTATGCAACTTTGAAAATAAACAGTCAAAAGCCTGCACATGGGATCGAACCTGGGTCTCTTGCTTCCGAGTCCATTGTTCTGCCCACTGTGATACCACCGCGGTGAAATAACGTCCTCTTAATTTATGTTGACCAACCAACCGTATGAGGTAGAGATTATTGTGAAGCATGTTTTCAATAAAAATATACCTTTTTCATACACAAGGAGTAATGCTTTCTAATTGCTGAGTTAGTAACCATTAAAGTTCTAGCTCACAGTTACAGCACCAGTTAGAGGTGATGATGAAGGGGTCATATAAGTCGTTTGCAGAAACGAATTATCTCAGTAGAATGAACTCAAGGTAGAGTCTCAAAATAAATCAACCCAGATATGTTCCTATCAACTTTTTAACATTTTGGAAGTTGTAGCGGTAGAGTAACTTAAATTAGGCAACAAACATAATGTTAATAAGGAAGTAAAAAGCATATTTTTAATAAAAATTATTTAGTGGCAAACCCCTGTCTCTAACTACCCCTCTGGGATACATTTGGTGTAATGAAATGAAATGAAAAGAAAACAAACTTACAATGGATTTACTGGTCGGTGGCGCCGGTAGAGGCGCATACATGTCAGTGATCATTATTGTCCAAGCACTGAACTGTTCCCACTAGGTTTTCTCTCTGCACATGCCGTACGCGAAAAAAAATCTTCACGTCTTATTGTTTTTAATTTCTGCGTTTTGTTTCAGCCAGTCTACATGGCGTTTTGTTTTATCGGGCGGCGAGCGCGACGGACGGACTGTGAGAAACGTCGAGCTACGCCGTCGCTCGCGCTACGCTCAAACCGGCTCGGACGTCCGAGGTGGGTGCGCGGGAGGGGGGCGTGGGCGGGGCGACCAATCCCAGCCTCTTACCGCGCCCCGCCCACCGCGCCCCGCCCCCGCAAGGTCGCGAGGGCGGGCGGTATCGATCGCGCGCGAGACCGCCACAAAGCGACTCCATTTTATTTCGAACCGCTCGATTTGCATAAACTTTTTTGTTTCAAAATGTGTCGCTTATTGGGACGTTTAATGGCTCTTACCGTTAGTGTTTTAGCGTTTTATTGTTTGCCGAGTCATCTTAAATGCCAACAGGGTCTTTGAGATTAGATTCGAGGTAGAGAAGAATAGTAAGTAAGGGAGGTGGTAGAGTTGATAGCAGTTCGATCTTTACGTTGTTGTTGCAAAGTCGTCGTGAGTCGTCAAAGAGTGCAAGACTTTAAGGGTTGATGTGCTGTCGATTATGCCTAGACTACTTGTTATTTATTTTTAGGGTTCCGTACCCGAAGCGTGCCAAACGGAACCCTATTACTAAGACTTCACTGTTCGTCTGTTTGTCTGTCTGTCACCAGGCTGTATAGCTAGGCGTTGAAATTTTCACAGATGATGTATTTTAGTTGCCGCTATAACAACAAATACTAAAAATAAAATAAAATAAATATTTAAGGGGGGCAACAAGAAAGCATTACAAGAAACGTAATTTTTTTGCCGTTTTTTGCTCGATATTAATAATGGCAACAGGAAGACGCTTGAAATATTCACAGAAAATTTAGTTTTATATTCACTTTAAAAATAAATAATCAATTAAAATAAAATAAATATTTAAGGGGGGCTCCCATACAACAAACGTGTTTTTTTTTGAAGTTTTTTCTCGATCTTTGTACGGAACCCTTCGTGCACGAGTCCTACTCGCACTTGGCCGGTTTTTTTTTATCATATCTCTGAAACGGTGAGAGTACCGGAAAAATGGATGGATGGAAATGATCATAACATTTTCAACAAAAAAGGTATCGACACTTTTTTCCTTACGAAGCACCGTTCTCGAGTTATCACGATTTTAGACTGTAGGAAAGTCGTGTTTAGAATTATACGTACACATTTCCGCACCACCTCTGAGGTAGTGTACTCGGCGCTTTTTATGGTTCCGTAGTCAAAAACTAAATCTCATAGTTTCGCCATGTCCGTCCGTCTGTCGGTCTGTCTGTTCTCCGCGGCATAGCTCAGAGAATATTAGTACTAAAAGATTAAATTTGGCAAAAATAAAACCGACCACACCGACAAAACGGTAAAGTAAAATCATAACAAAAAAAGGGGGGGGTAATTGGGGTACCTCCCTTATTTATTAGGGATGTGTTTTTTCTTGTATTCCATAGTGTGGGGTATCGTTGGATTGGTCGTTTAAAAATATTGTAGGTGTAGGAAAACCATTTTTTGAATCAGGAATCTGTTTGCGAAATATTAAGCTTCAAAGGGCAAAGAGTAGAAATGACGATAAATCGAGAAAGATGCTTCATAGGGAAAAATATTGATACCTCTTTTGTAGAAAATTTTAAGGTGTACAAACTTGGTTCATCAATTTTTCCAGTAGCTCTCACAGTTTCATTCAGTGACATTTGACCCTGGATAAAAAATAACGCACAAGCGGGATCGATGGGATAGGGTGGATGGGGATTTGTAATGACGTATTTAAGACCTATACAAAAATTCAGCTTGTCGGGAATTAATGCAAACTCAGCGCTTTGTTTTCGTCTATTTTGACTGGACATAAGTAGGAAATGCCAGACATCTTTGTCATCCAAATAATCTCAAAAATAGTACTACTTAAGCATTTTTAGCGAAATTTATCGTAGTGAAAAAATAAAAAAATATTAGACTAGTTACTAGAGAATATTTCAGAAAAAAATATTTATTTTCGTAACACATTACGTATAGCTAATCGAAATCCCTCCATAAAAACAATGTCAAAGTTACCCCGTAAAATAACCACTAAGCACCCCATAAAATAACCACTAAGCAATCATATCTATATTATTTATTTAGCCAGCAAGATTACATTATTTATTAGGTTAAATTTAATTACCTTTGATTCCCGACGTTTCGGCAAAGTTGCAGCTGCCGTGGTCCCGGGAGACCAACTAAATATATAGGAATACAAAATATTTATTTGTCTTCAAACATAGTAGGTCAATAATAGGGTCTAACGAAAATTGGTTAACAATGTGTTCGGGGGTCAAATAGGAGGTATGTGATATTTTATAGATGAAATCCTTATTACACCCAAAATATACTTTATTGCTATTTCGAAATTTTCCCATTGCAAAAATTGTTCGTAATTGTTCATTGACGAGTAGACGGATTTAGGTAGGAGTAGGAGGACCCATTAACGGATTTTTATGGGGATTTTGTTAATCCCCTGTTTCAATTTTCAATTTTGTTATATAACAAAACGGAATTGAAATTAAAATAACAAAGCTCTACATTTCAAACTCTTTCCCGCATCAACTAATAAGGTATGATTAATATTACTTCATTATACTTCATCATAGAAGTCATATTAGATCAAAATAATTTTTTCAAGAACTTCTAGAGTCTCCTCAGAAGAGGTCAAACGTTCCGCGTCTCAAAAGCGTCGCAGGCACAAGGTCAGCCGGCGGGTGCAGGTAGGACAATTATCCCGTCGCCCGCCTATGCCTAGGCCTGCCTGCATAGGTATGTAGGTTAAAAGCAGCTATAACATGGGATTTCACGTCTTATCAATCACCCGTATTTAAAATTGAATGGAAATTCTTATTTCCATGACGATAAAGGTTTTTTTATATACCTAGAATAAATTTTAGACAACGGGTTTGCGAACTGTAGTTTTTTTTTCCTATCGTTTACAAAATTTTCTCTTTGTAAATGTTAGTCTATATTTTGTTTTCTGGTGTGCAGTACAGAATATACTTTTTGCATCTTATGTGGCAAGATAATCTGTATAGGTAGGTAGGTAATTAGCAAGAGTACCTATAGGAAAGATAAGGATAGATAGCGAAACATCCATTGTGTTGTGATTAAAAACATGTAGTCCTGAATCACCAAAAAACGTAGCAAAAAGCATATTTAATGGCCCTGATGTTCAACTCACAATATTAAAGCCCCACCCCTAACAATAATTCCAACATCTGACACAAAACTCCCATCAGACCAGTAATGGCGGCGGCGAGCATCCAACAAGGTGTTAAAGATAATAAAATATAATGCCGGCATCAGAAAAACCTTATCAACAACGAAAAAAAAGTGTAATGGAACGAAAACACCATAGAGGTATAAAAACCTCGCGTGAAAAAATATGATGGCGCCCTTCCACCCCAAAGCCAGGACTCCGCACGACATAAACCGCTAAAGATTCTCCAGAGCCGACGACGTCGTCGCTTTAAAAATAGCTTAAGCGTCTAATAGTTTTATGACACGCATAACAGGAGTAAAACGCTCCAGGCCTCACTTTTGCAAACCGTGTTTTATGACGGGGCATCAAGGTGTATAACACCATGAACGGGTGGAGCGGAAATGACAGTCGCAGCGCATTATACGACATTAGATAGGGGTGCTTTCGGGTTCATAAAATAGTGAAATCGTACAAGGTGAGCACGGGTGTGCGAGGCGCGGGGTCGGCCCGGTGGGTGTGTCTGGGATAACGAAATAAAAATTCTCCGCGCCGCGACGCCCATCGCTAGCAGGGCGACCGTGCGAACTCGGCTTAACGCAATAAACATTTTAATTTGAACACGAAACTCACGCTGAGATGTAAAATTATGGTATGAGAGGGCGGCGTGTGCAAAGAAATCAAATTACGTAGAAATTTCATGAGTGAGATGGAAATTCTGCGCAAGAAAATAAATAACATTCACTGCCGTCGAATTTCATTTTCATTACGCAGTTATAAAAAATATGAAGCTGTCGCACCATGACACTACTGAACCCAACAACTTACGAAGAATGTCTTCCAAAGTTTGCAAAATCACCTGTCCAAGCAATGGGCGACGACAAATTGAAGCGTCCGGAAACAGCCGGAAGTGACCGAGCTGTCCGCCTCCCGTACGAAGCTTCGTCTGGACTCTCGACGTGAGACTAAACGGTTTGTTATTAGACAGCCACCTTCCGCTCGAGACTGAGACCAATTGATGTGAGAGTGTAAGAAAATGAAGATAGCGCCAACTGGCCTTTCAAACACTTGTCTACTACGTGTACCAATGAAAAGAACATTGAAATTGCTTGCAGCATAGGTAAGAAGCCTAAATATGTGTTAAAATACAAAGGCCCGACCCCAAAGCTATCATACTTTATCCATAAAATGTTAAATTTTTTGGATAACTTAAATGTTAGCCCGCAATTGACGCACAACAGTGTTATTTTAGCACGATACGAAGATAAACTTACAAGCCGTACACGCTTGTTTGAGATTACGATGTTAGTAATAAACTGCTAGAAGAAATTTAAAACTGGTTTTTCTACCATTAAAAAATGCAATAGAAATGCGTGAAATAAACTTTCAATATCACCTGATCCGAAGATACTCCAGGCATGGTTCGTAATGATTCCCAATGATAGCCCCGGTATATGTCTCAGTGCAGGGCACAGGTTACCTTTGGGTTTAACCATGCCTGCCACCGTAGATTGGAAATTTCAAGCGTAAACCCCCGAGGTTGACACCACAGCAGATCGTTTAGTTGATTCTCATTCTGCGATCCGGCTTGAATTTATTTTCTACGGTTTTAAATTTATTGAAGCTACTATGGGGCTTTGAATACGCATTAGAAATATCAAGGGCTTTGAATAGGTATTAGAAGTACTGCAAACGTTTAGTTTGATTGGGCCACAATAAATGGCGTAGTTCTGCATTTAACTGCAATGATGAATGGCTAAATAATTCAGTTACGACGCAACCAATTAAAACTTGACAGTAGCTGGAATTAATTCGCGCTAAGTAAAACGTGTAGTTTATATCTACAAATAAGGTTTTCTACATTAAATAAACATGTTCAACAAGTGTACAAGTATCCAATTCCAATTCAGCCTGCTGAATGTGGTATGTAATAACAGCTTATTACGAATGTGTGCCATAAATGTTACAATTCTGGCGTTCTGTAAATAGCTGTTAGTCACGTGGAATAAGCGAAAGCGGACATGGAAGGTGTTATTAAACTGCCGATTGGACTACGAGTTTGTCTTTATAACGGCAGTTTACCAACAATAGCAGGGAAAACAAAAAAGTTTTCTATTCCTTCTTAGGTAAACGTCACCTGTGACACCACAATTATAAGTATCCCGCTAACCGTACATGTATCAGAAATTTGCGTATGTATGTTTAGATGTTTAGCATACATATAGACTATGTAAGCAAGTAGGCAAGTGTTTGACAAAACATGGATTTCATTGAATCAGAATTTAACCGCACAGAGCCAAGATTAGGTACCTACTTTTTATCCGATTCCGATCCTAGCGTGCTACTACTCTCCAAAGTGGCGGACACGGCTAGTAAATTATATTTGAAACAGGGGATGTAATAGAGACGGGCAAGAAAAAAAGTACCCGAATCCGTTGTGCGTGCATGCAGCGACTCGTGGCAACCCCTCCAAGTGTTCTCAGTCTACCCCTTCGGGATACAGGCATTAGTTTATGTATTTAAATAACTGGTTTTGTGTCATAATTTTACTGATACAAAATCTTCTAAAATATAGAAATGAAAAATCTTACAACCGAAGAGTTGAGTAGCTGTCTCTTTTTATACATCTATCTACAAACAAGTACCTAACTTTCAGGCAGACAGCGTAGATACGTAATTCGTATAGCCACTCCGACAGGGCAAGGGGCATCGGCAGGAATGATTGTATCAAGTCGGGCGAGGGCGCGCTTCCACCCCCGCCAGCTCCTACCGCACCCCCGCGGTCGCGCACCCTCCTGAAACCACTTTTCCACGTATTTCCCGACCCCTACTTGAAATTCTGGTGCATTCCATTTGCAGCCAAAGCAGTTTGCAATCTGATTCCTCGTCACAGAGATACGGTAAAACCCACGCGTAGAATCGGCATTGGTGTGGATCATACAGAAATCCTTATGCCTTTCGCGTTGCCTTATGTTGTAAATTGTAGCCTAATGACAAAGACATCTGGAATTAAAGTCAGTTCAATGCATGACTTTTAGTTTTTAGAATAATTATGTGAACTGTGTGAAGCGGTGGTAGCCTAGTGGGTAATAGAACATTGGACTCGGAAGCGGGAGACTCAGGTTCGATTCCCAGTGCGGGCATGTACCTATGACTTTGTTTTCTAAGTTATGTACATTTGTGAAGTTATAGTAGCAATACCACTCGCTAACCGTTAAGGAAAACATCGTGAGGAAACCTGGGTGTCTGAGCTATTCACATGCCTCAGCGCTTGAAATCGCCAATCCGCGGTGGGCACGCGTGGTGATTAAGCCCATACTCTCTCTCTGAGAGAAGGCCTGTGTCCTACAGTGGGACGTATATAGGCTGCTTATGATGTGAACTCTGTTAATTAAGCACCAACTTTGAAAAGACTAAGTTAGGAGTTTTTTTGTCCATTTTTTTTGCAAAATGATCTAGATTTTGAAATGAACACTTACCTTTACTTGTAACGTTCATTAAGTCACAGTTTCTGTCTCATTTTGAATAAAAATATTTTTATTTTTTTTTATTTTATCCCAACGGGTGTTCGTTTTAGCTCTAACCAGTTGACAGCGACGTTTTATAACATTTAAGTAATTAAGCCTATGCTCTCTCTCTTTGAGAGATGGCCTGTGCCCTACAGTGGGACGTATATAGGCTGCTTATGATGTGAACTCTGTTAATTAAGCACCAAATTTGAAAAGACTAAGTTAGGAGTTTTTTGTCCATTTTTTTTGCAAAATGATCTAGATTTTTAAATGGACACTTAACTTTACTTGTAACGTTCATTAAGTCACAGTTTCTGTCTCATTTTGAATAAAAATATTTTTTTTTATTTTTTTTTATTTTATCCCAACGGATGTTCATTTTAGCTCTAACCAGTTGACAGTGACGTATTATAACATTTAAGTAATTAAGCCTATGCTCTCTCTCTTTGAGAGATGGCCTGTGCCCTACAGTGGGACGTAACATAAGATAAGAATATTCTTTATTGAACAGATTTATTTTTACAGAAACAGCAATGACAAAAGAAAAGATACGATTGGCAGCCTTATTGTTAATAACAATAAGGCCACCGATATAGACGTACATAGCGACTATTAAAAAAAAACTTTTCATCATAAATATTAGGGGTTAAAGTATGAAATTGCCGATTTGTACTGAAAATCTAAATTGTTTATTTTTTAAATTTTTAACAAATTTATTTAATCAAAATAGTTGCTATTATTATCTATACATTGTTGCCATCTAATGGGAAGGTCATTAATGCCTTTGCGATAGAACTCCGCCGATCTAGACTGCACAAACTGTGTGAAAGCATTTTGTACTGCCTCCTGGGAAGAAAACTTCTTGTCACGTAGATAATTGTCCAAATCACGAAAAAAATGGTAGTCCGTTGGAGCAAGGTCTGGTGAACACGGAGGATGACGAATGGTTTCTAACTGCAGTTCCTGAAGGGTCAAAATGGTTTCTCGTGCTGTGGGTGAAGATCGATTCATAAGTCGGGGCTGTTTATTGATTTGACGCAAGTGAGTCAATATTGTGGGTAAGGTAACGTTAAACCATGCCGCTAATTCCTGGGTAGTTTGACTAGGGTCGGCTTCCACTATCTCTCTTAATTCATCGTTATTCACCTGTGTGGGCGGTCTTCCTCGTGGCTCGTTCTTTAAGTCGAAATTTCCATCACGAAAGCGTTTAAACCAAAATCGCACGGTGCGTTCATTAGTAGACTCCTCTCCAAACGCAGCATTGATATTGCGGGCTGTTTCTGCCGCGTTAGTTCCGCGTCGGAACTCGTATTCAAAAATCACTCGAATTTTCGCAGTATCCATCTTTCTTGTCTAAATTGAATAACAAAAACAACTGAAAGTCGATATTCAAATGTTTCACATTTTTTAAAAAAAGAACATCATAGAAACCATTTGAAAAAAGTTTCATTCGAAAACCTCAAACCATGAAGATTCTATGTCAATTCAAAGAACCTATTGCAATGAAACGGCAATTTCATACTTTAACCCCTATTATATGGCATGCTGTCTGTAGCTGATAAAACTTTAAATTTTCGTTGCAAAGTTGCTGGTAATGTAGATAATGTAACTGAATAGAGTGCATGCATGTTGCAGTGGATGTGCCGTCGATTGTACTACTAACAACATAGTGATCGACTGACGGGGTTAGCATGAACGTCGTTTCGAACTTTATCTATAGGTAAGCGGGGGGCTAGTTGTAACTAGGGTAAGTAGTAAGAGCTTAATTCTAATCTACTCCTCATAACGGGGTCTATGATCTAAGCACAGCCAATGAGGTGCGGGAAAGCTAAGTTTGTGATTAGGAGCAGGGGAACCATTTTTCCTAGTTTACATAAAAAAAATATATACCTAAGTGAAGTTTGACTTTAAATTACTGCAAACACTTTTTGAAATTAGTATGTGTAGTCAATGCTAAGCTATCATAATGTACATAATGTTATTGAAATAATGAAAAACCTGAAAACCGTCTCTTCATGTCAATAAATAAACTTATTGCAAAGATATTGCCACATTGTAGGCTTGCTAGCATGCCGTCAACGCAATTATAATTGATCGCAGGAGGTAGACGGACTTTCAAAGCGTCTCTTTTCGCCTCTAGTTAAGACCGTCTCGAAGAGCTTCAAAGACTTATGGTCTTATTTATAAAACCACGTTTCCTTAGAACACTCCTCAGAGTCAATTTTAATATTATGTGGTAAAACGAAAAACGTAACCACAGATTAATTAAACCTTCTCTGAGGAGTGTTTTAGGAGAATCGTGTTTTTATGAGTGCAACCTTGGTGTTTATTAGAGCCCTCCACTCCAATCAATTTGCCGCAAGCCGCATCTCTTCATGACGATCCTCATAATGTTATTTTTAGAAGACATACAAGAAACAAGCTAACCTAATGTGTTTGGAATAGCCCTGAGAACTGTAGACAGGCACTCGGGGATTGTCTCGCCGCCGAGCGAGATTTCTCCACGCCGCGCTATGTACGCGTATGTGTCACGGCTACTTCTCGAGAAAATAGCTTTAGCAGCCTTTTTGCGGGGCTCATATTATTATGTTTCCAAAGCCCACCTTTTATTGACAATGAGTAAGTCTTGTAGGTTGTACTACACAGTAATCCTTATATCAGTGTTTATCTACTGCTACGGTTATGTTAGCTATTGAGTAACTGCTCAGAGAATGGTTTTCGTGTTTATACTTTTCGGGCCACGCGCAGTGTAGGGTATCGTAGAAGGACGGGTTATTTACCTGCTTTTCAGAACTAACAACTTCATCAAAGTAATTTTCAATGGAATTTGTGCGAAGATTTCCTTTTATAGGTTGGTCGCCAATTACTCTGATAGCCCTGATAGTTTTCCTTTTAAGTTCATTATTACTGCGCTGAACTTTTTCATGTTTCTACAATCAACCGTTTCGCCTGGAAAAGAGAGGGGGGGACGCCCCACTCTAACCAAAATTTGCGCTGTAAAGCTTAATATTTCTCAAACGGATCCCTAAATCGAAAAACTCCCACTATATGGTGCAGGCGAGAAAAAAAAATCATCCCTAATTTAGGTAGGTATAGGGAAGGTACATTAAAATTTTTTTTTAGATTTTATCCTACCGTTTGTCGGCGTGATCAATGTGTACAATTGTGCTAAATTTTAGCTTTCTAGAACTTTTCGTCTCCAATCTAAGCCGCGGACAGACAGACAGACAGACGGACGGGCATGGCGATATTGTAAGGGCTCCTTGTTTATTACGGAACCCTAAAAGTGAATCCCAGGCACTACGGCATCTGAGTGGTAATGTCACCTAACTAGGTAGGAGTTGCTACTATGCTTCATCGAGAGCATCTAGGTGTAAACTTCCTTAGTTTATTTTATTTGTTGAACTTCTTGTATATTTAATTTGGTATATATTTTTCTTATGTAGTCTATATACGCCCCACTGCAGGGCATAGGCCTTCTCTCAAAGAGAGAAAGCATGGGCTTAATTACAATTATGGTATATCTGCTTACCCTTAAACTTTGCCGCTGACCTACATACCCTAAACGGGTCTAAGCCTAAAAAAATTCTGACTATTCAATAAAGAATGAATAGCCACTCTTAGCACCAATGGTCGGTTTCTTAGTGAAAAACCGAAGAATTGAATAAAATCACAAGTGTCTCCTCCTATCCACTTATGGTATCGGGATCCTTTACGACAGTGAAGCATCAATTGTGAATACGAAGTGCTTTAATTCGCCTCATATCTTATTCAAGTGTATGTAGCACGTCTTGGCCACACGTGAGCCCCGCGAGGCTGCGCCCGCGGCGGCGGCCGCGGAGACGCCGAGCGCGCCCGATATTGCTCTCTACCAATCAATGCACATTGTACGAGTACCTTCACCATTGAACTCAGATAGCGTTTTCAATTGCTTATTGTCTATACACGCCGCTGTTTTAAATGAAATACCTACATTTAATTTTCAACATTAACAATTATTTACGGAAACGTGTTTCGACTTAGTGTCTAAATGTTATGCTAATCGCGCTACAGTTAGCTCTCTAGGCGTCGCTGATTGCGAAGAAAATAAGTACGCTTTAATGGAATTACATTATTTTTATATAACTAAGTTGTACGAATGAAGGCGTAATTAATTTAGCTGATGGTTATCGCGCGGCTAATGCGCCAATAGGTGGAGTCCGAACGACAGTTGGACACCTTGCAAAGGGTTAATAGATGACAAGAACGTAAAAGTCGCTTAAGTGGAAATATGTAAGTTCTAATACTTCGCAATGCACGTTATTTCTTTATACGTGTAATGGTTGATTCGCTAGGCATGAAATGTCTTGGAATGGACTGAAATAATCAATGAAGAATGTGAGAGACACATTGTGATAGTCCTTCGAGTGGACAATAGCGTCACGTCGAGATCAGAGCGGCGCACGCGCACCCACAGTCTTTGTCACAACATAGAGAAAGTACAGTCACTCTACTACCACTTTGTGAAAAACTTTACGGAGAAGTCAAACGAAAAAATCTGAGTTGTACCTTACGTACGTAGGACTAAAGAAAAGGTTAGGTGGGTAAGGAAGTATATTATCGAAAAAAAAATTTTTAGAACCTATGGCCATAATATTTCTACCAACCAGATAAATTGCGCGAATGTAAAGATCGGTGTAGTGTCGACTGCAACCTCGGTACAGTTGGGGTCCGTATCGAATGCATTACCCGCGCCTCTCCCCGCCCGCAACAATGCCGATTTCACAGCCAGCGACTGCCTTGACTTCGACAAATCAAAATAAATTACTGATTTCGATGCTCGTCGACGTTGCCGTCGATTGAGGCTCATCGATTATTCGTTCCGATATAATTTCCTCGCTCCGTGCCGGAAAATGCACGGAAACAATGCAACATCTCGGCTCAACGCTACAGTTACCGTTCAATACCTACTTACAAATTTTATTTAATATACTTTATCTAATATTATTAGAATTTCCTAATGGTCGCTTTCCCAAAACGATTGGTTCACTAGTTACTAAGACTCCTTCACAACCATAAATTAATCTACAACGTGATCTTTATCTGAAATCGTTAAAAAATATCAACTGTCCAATACTACATTTCTACTCTAACGAATTTATGAAACAGCTGTAATTTTTTCGCGTTTTCAGAGTTGGTCTCATAACAAAAATTGTTTGCGTTGATGTGAAGAATAACTTATTTAAGTTTTTCAGGACCTTTCAAAATGTTGCATCTAGGCATTCAGCGTGCGCCAGGCCAAGTTCTCGGCCGGCCCGCGCTGTGTTACACGAACCCATTTCGAACCCTTTATATCTACGCAGCCAGTTATGTCACAAGATTGAAAATTTGCAGAGGTCATAAAAAATACATTGCTCCACAGTTCACGCATTAGTTAGAACAGTTTACAAGAGATGGGGGTCTGAAAATTGCAATTTTTGGCATTTACTGACTCACTCACTGTCTGATGGATCATCAAAAGTCTAAGGGGTACTTGTAATTGAAATAGAGCTTTGAAATTTGGAACATAAATAGTGTTTAATGCCTTAACAACGGGAAAGATGGAAAATCATTAAAAATATACAGGGTGACCGGGTTATACAGGGTTATAATTTTAAAGAACGTATAAGGGGAACTACCTAAGCCTTTGTAGATAGACAAAAATTTTGTTAAGAGACGAATCTTGATTATAAAAGTTATGTTTATTTGAATTTACAGATATTAAAAAAAAAGTACTGTCAGCAAAAAAATCAACACTTCACTTTTTAATTCCATAACCATAATAAAATACATTATATTTATAAACTTATTCGCACTTCATTAGGCATATGAAAGTCAAAAAAAAAGCTAAAAGTAGTGAAAATTTACAGAGTGACCAGGTTATACCTACATGGCCATTATTTGAAGCGGCTTATTAGGGGCCACGACCAAATCCGTAATGAATACAGAAAAACTTTGCTAAGAGTCCGCCCCTAATTATTAAAATTATATACCTATTCCTGCATCAACAAATTAAAAAAAGTACGTCTTATTAGGACTTAGACATATGAAGACCACGGGAAAAAACTAAAATCATAAACATTACTTACATATTACAGAGTGAACGGGTTATACAGGGTAGTAATTTGACGGTGTATTAAGCGCAAATACGTAATCTGTTTTCGCTATAGAAAAGCTTTGTTAGGAGGCGAGATTTACAAAAAAATAAAATAAAACAATTTAGTAAACATCATCATCATCAGCCATTTGACGCCCACTGCAGGACATAGGCCTCCCTCATGGTTTTCATAACCATGAGAGGTTTTGACATAATAAAACTAAAAAATAGTAAGGCCATTTTTGATCATATTAACGTTTCTAAGCCACTATGCACTTTATCAGACTAACATTCAGAAACCCCACCAAAACATAAATGTAAAAAACGTAAAAAATGTTGATATGGAAGATATTGGAAGTTCCATGTCTTCACGGAATTAGCAATATTTTGATCAACCAGCAACTCAGTTCTTCGACACTATAAGATGTTGTTAGGTTAACTAATTACGGAATAACTTAAGACAGAAGGACCCTTAAGTAGGGATTGAATAAATTAACCGACTTGGTATTACATGTATGTTTTTACGGTAGAAGAACTGAGTTGCGGGACTTGGTTTTTTTTACAAGTTATGTTTTTAATGGCATTATTTTCTTTTAATAAATATAAAATATGATCATTATGCAGGGTTACTTTGAATTTAAAATAGTGCAAACCTAAAATACGTGAAACAGTATTTTAAATTGGCTTATATTTGTCTTTAAACGTCTACCAAAAATGTTCTTGTTGTAATTACATCTATCTGTCCAGTCCATAGGGCAAAATAAAATGTACCTAAAAACCGGCGTTCGGGTATGCAAGGACTAATTAATGTTGATGAAGCGAAAGAGATATGTCAAGATCGTGGCAAGTGACAGACACTAGTCTCTGCCTACTCCTCCGGGGTACAGGCCTGAGTTTACGTTATGTTATATCTAGAGGCCACTGTTGGCCATAAGCTTCTTCCCTGTCACACTAACCCTCTCAATCCCTTGCCAATATTATCCAATCTACGCTGTAACTACGGTGGCGACGGCGCCGGTTAGTGTAGGAAAATCAGTTTCAGTTAACCCTTAGTGGTCATTTATCCATTTTGGTGGGTAGATATTTATTTTGGGATGGAATTAACTTAAATTTAATTGTTAAATACTAAAATATCGAATTCTTAAAATGTTGAAATCCTAATTCATGAAATTTTCAATTCCTAAAATGTTCGTTCCTAAATTTAAGAAATCTGTCCGCTTGTTCAGTTCTCCGCTTGTACGGCATTTTGTACTAAGCTTTCTCAAAACGTCCACTAGCTCAAAACGTCTTCTTCCCAAAAAATCAATTCCCAAAGTCATCACTTTCCAGTTTGACGACTTTCCAAAATGAACACTTTCCTTCATCTTATATCTTAGGAATTAATATTTTAGAAATGTAACTCATTGATCCGGTACGATTTAACCAAAATATGTTAATCCCGCCCAGAGTACCTATTTGTTTTGGGAGGTATTTACATAGTGTGCATTTATATTGTTTTGTATAAATTTAATCTAGAACAAGTATATATTTATTTTATTTTATAATAGGATTGAAAAAATATTTTCGATAAGACTAATCAAACAAGCGGATTAAGAATAGCGTGACTCCATTTCCTTCCATGGATGTCGTAGAAGGCGACTAAGGAAATCAATTACCTGGAGACGGGCAGCAGCGTCTTCCTGAGATTCTAACCGCATACTGCGCCGCATATGTTCGATAGTTTCACGTTTGCACTATTTTTTAAACTAACCTTGTTAGTATATGCACACGGGAATATATAAATAGATACACATAATAAACGTGCTACTTACTAATATCTTCATGCCCTTGGGATCCGTGGACACAGGGTCGATACTAACCTGTAACAAAATTATGATTTATCAAGTCTCTGTTTACCCTTCTGTTATATCTTACTTGACTGCAAAAGCAAAGGAGGGTTACGCTTTTGTATGTATGTAGCAAAGGAGGGTTACGCTTTTGTATGTATGTATGTATGTATTTATATATGTAGGTATGTATGTATAGGTATGTATGCGTAGAGATTAAACGGCTAAATCGATATTGACGGATGAAGTATCAAATGAACGGTATTGCCGACCTGCCACTAACTATATGAAGTGATGGCTGACGTCAGCTGTCATTTTGGCAGTAAAATGTAACTAGCGTACAGTTTTACATTTAAAATACACTTATTTTTCAAATAAAAACCCCGACTGCTGGGTGGTTTTAAACATTCTACTTTAAAAGTTAGAATTTTAAGGCTTTTCGATTAATAAATTGTTTCTGAATTTTGTAATGTTTGGATAAGGATTGGTTGACTGGCGATTATTGTTGAGCTGGTGCTGATGCTCTGGCGGGTTTATTTACATTACTTTCTAATATTTTCACAGAAAGATCACAGAATTATGTACTTATACAATATTTTTTATTACTCATCCATTATTTTTATTTTTCTTGGCGGTTTGGAGTTACGTCTCTTTGTGTATTATATATTCCCCGAGCAGCGTGGCTATCACATCAGCCGAAGACGACCTTAATGATCCCGTCGAAATGTTGTTTGCAGACTCGCCTATTCCCATTTCTCATTAAATTACTTAAACAAAAACTAATTAGAAAGGTCCCTAAAAAGTCTCCATTAAAATAGTCGCTGTACACACGAGCGAATTTAATTTGGAGCGTTTTTAATTATAAAAGAAGATTTGGGTCGGAGCTGTTTCGGCGGCGCGCGGCCGTGCCCTGTAATTAGGAGTCCGCTCGGCGTAGGGCCCGGGAGACCTTACCCGTGTGTACGCGGCTTTATAACCGCTCCTATGATTACTGTTTAGGCATCAGGGCTATTCGGTAGTACCGAAGCTTACATCAACATACGTCTTTGCGTCCTTTACGGACTATTTAAATAGTGCCTAACTGGATAAGTAGGTGCATAGTGTAAATACGTATCAAGGGATAAAAGAATAAATAGCTGATTGACAGGGCTATCAGTAATACAATTTATCTATGGATAGTTCTGAAAATGTCACGGTGGGTGCAAGACTTTTTTGGATTGATTCTCTGGTTAGAGTTTACCCCCGGATAAACAGATGGATACTGCTATCAGATAGTGTTGACTCAAGCCAGCCTTACAATAATATAATGCAAGGTTGTCTGGAAGAGATAATTTTTAGTGATAAAGCCTTATTTTAAGAAATATCTGTGTGATTTCCTTTTTTGTGTACAATAAAATGTTCTCTGTCTCTGTCTATCAATAACTTACATAACTTAACAGCACTTCCACACAGCACAATTACTTAAATTCTTTAGATTTGAATGTAAATTTAAATTCTTTACGATCTAATTGTATTTTGATTTCTGTTTTTTTGGCCTGCCCTCCTATTCCGTAAGTTCCCCCTGTATTAAGTTATCCATTCAGACGTTTACGGAGTCTCATAATATGTATGTATTTGACAATTCGGATTCGATACAGTGAGGGGTAACGTAGTAGCGCCCTTGATCCAAAACTAGGTTTATTTCCTCCGAATATTGCATTCCTTTTTGTAATCGTTCAATGTGCAGTCATGCACATCATCATCAGCCCTTTGACGCACATTTCTGGACATTGGCCTCCCTTATGGTTTTCCAAGCCTTCCGGTCTTGTGCCGCCCGCATCCGACGACTCCCCGCCACCGTAACCAGGTTGTCAGACCATCAGCTGGGGCCCTGCCCACGCTGCGTCGTCCGGTCCGCAGTCGCCAGGTCAGAACTTTTCCGCCACAACGGCCAACAGTTCTCCAAGATATGTGCAGTCATGCACTTAGGGGACGTAGTATTGCACGTGTAAAGGTTTCATAATAGTTACTATTTGCAGTTACAATACGTAATATAATACATGGACATGGCGGTTTGTTACAATGTTACTCTTACATGGTGACGTAATGCAATTATTTTAAAAGAAATCGTCGTATCTCGCGGCAAAGTCCATGTCCCCTTTATATCTTTATTCATCTATTCATGATATGTGTACGTTTCCGTTTATAACTTCTATCTGCTAACAATGTTAGCACAGACCTGTTAACGCCTAACTAAGTATCGCAACGTATGGTTATATTGATAATGCTGAATCGCCATAATCATCACACCATCGCACCATCAATAGTATTGTAGCAATATCAGACTATAACTCAGCAACTCGCGCTCTACGCCTTTTATTAGCCGCTGTAATTCGGCTTACATGTTACATATGGTTCAAAGTTCAATTAACCTACCGAAAAAGTGACGGCTCTAAAGCTCAAACAGTGGGCAGCGAATAGAGAGCACTGATCAGGCATATAATTATTATAAAATGCTTTTTTGCTTGCAGGAAGCCAGTCATCGTTATTAAACACAATCCTTTTAAGATGTTGTTAGAAAGTCGTCGTCGACATGCATTAGGAACTTTATTCATTGCATTATTATTATTAGTATTCTAGGAAGAGAAAGTGATCAGTCAGGATCATGGCACGTGGCAGTCCCTGGTCTCTGCCTACCCCTCTGGGATTCAGGCGTGAGTGTATGTATGTGTTTATGTATTACAATTGTATCTGAGAGTGGGCTTAAATTGTGAATGGAATTATTGTTAAGGGATTAATGCTAAATAATATCTTATGTAGGTAGAGTGCTTACTTAAGTGTCTCAAAATCATGATCAAAATCATGATTTATGCAAGGCAATCAATTTAGATTACTATAAAACATAATCTTCACACATTCAAACCATAAGCATACCAACGGTGGCCCAAACATCCAAAGAAAAAATGTACATTCCTCGTCTCAAGAGCTTTCCGAATCCTATCACTTGATTCTCCTAGGCATGTCCTTCTATTGTTTGTGGCGTTCGAGTTTTTCAGCAGTTTTTATATTTTTAACGTCACTTTTTGAGCTAATTTGTATACTTCAGTGAAACAATTATTCCCCTGAAAATCTTAGAACAATGAGCGACGAACCTTATAGCAAAGGGTAATTACTGCATTAGATATTCTGCCATTAAACTTATTATGTAGATGGGATAAAAGTATAGATTCGGCATTTTGATTTGGTATGGCTAGCTACGAACGACGATACAATGTAAAATTGCCTAGATCATTTCACAGGTCAGAACTTTTTAGTATTTTTTAACTTACATCAAAACATTACAAGTACCTAAGTATTGACTTTGATTCTGCAGGGTGACTTTAAATTCATTCACCGTATTTTCGGTGAGTTTTTCATTGCAAAAAACAGTATTATTAATTATTTATCAGTAATATTCGTAAATATTCGTGGCTTCCGACCTTTGTCTCCAAACTGTGAATCCAAATTCGAAGTGGCAGGAAGTACCGTAACGTTGAAAAATGTTTTCCATTATTACCACAATGGAAAACAACGTTACGGTGCTTAAGACTCTTACGTCCGATCATCATCATCATCAGCCATTTGACGCCCACTACGAGACATAGGCCTCCCTCATAGTTTTCCAAGGTCCCCGGTCTAGTGCCGCCTACATCCAGCGATTCCCTGCCACCGTAACAGACCATCTGGTGGGGGGCCACGCTGCGTCGTCTGGTCCGCGGTCGCCAAGTCAGAACTTTTTCGCCCCAACGGCTATCAGTTCTCCGAGCTATGTATGTATGATCGAAGTACGTCTGCCTGGGATAGTACGGATGATAAAAGTACTTATTATTAAGCTCCCGCTCAGAACGAAGTTGTCTTTTCTTTGCGCCTAGGGGATACTTATTCAGTGGTGCTTTGGGCCCACACCATAGAAATCAGTTTTAAAATATGTCCTGTAAAACCATTAATGTATATCTGCGTATAGGCTTGTGTAATATAAGCCTTAGTGTAATCGCTATAAAGCGTCCTTAGCATGCTTGCACTTATTAGTTCTATCGCGATCAAGCGCAAATGTCAGCAGGGATCGAATAGTGTTTTATTGAATTACAATTGGCATTATAATTTTGTGCCTCGAAATTGCTAACAAAGACGTCGATATTCGCTCCCAGGAGGAGCATTGTGCTGGCTCCGGTGGTGTTTGTGCGTCGTTATGCCTCATATAATCACACCAATTAAATATTTTTGTTCCCATTCCACCTTTTGTTGGGAACCGAGGTGTTGCTCTCAGGCTTTGTTATATTTTATATTTTCGAGCGTCTTTTGTTTGGAAGGCGGTGAAATGTCGTGTTAGTTTTTTTTCACTCCGCGTGTTATAATGAGAGCCCTAATTTTTAACATGTAGTTTAGATAAGCGTAGTTTTGTATAATAATTGAGGTTGTTTTGGTTCTTACGTTGGTTTGTTAGACTTTGCTGTTTTCAAAATTATTGTATAAGCGAAAAATGCCGTTTATTGTGCGTGATATTATAATTGTTGCTTTGTGCTTAGTATTCTTGTTTTCTTAATTCTTACTTACTTGGCTTTTACTTACTAAAATACCGGTCACAGAGAGAATAAGATAACTTATATTTGTAATATTTGCACATAAAAAGAATACAAAAATTAAATGCTTATAGTTAATAGCTTACCTACGCTCAAAACATATTTAAATCCTTGGAATCCTTGGACTGCCTTACTAATTTTTCGATGAGAATTCAATGTCAATTTCAATAAAATCACAAAATAGAAATTAAATACCTACCATGACAAACAAAAGATCTTCAAGTATTTTAAAGAAGTATTTTATAATACAAGAAATAATATTCCGATCTTATCTTTTTTTCCAGTCCACATTACATACCTCATTGTTATAGTAGTTATTGTTGGCGTTATGAGCGGCGGGATGCGGCCCCCCGGCCTGCTGGTAGTACGCACAGTTCATCATCGCTCAGCCCATTAGAATCCAACTCGATCACTGGCACACTCGCGGCAAAACACACGGCAGCCGGAAAAAAGAAATTCCTCGGAGCAATTATCTAACGAATCGATTGCGGCGAACGAATCTCGCCAACTAATTGTAGGGTTTGAGGTGCGCCTCTGAGCGAGCGCCGTCTCGTTTCCTCATAGTGGCGTCTCGCTCGGGCCGCGTGTCTGCGTGGAGGTTGTTTGTTTACGCGCGGGGCGGTGCGTGGCGCAGGGCGGGAGTACGAGGGCGGGACGTGAGCGTATGTGACACGCGAAACTAATATAAAAAGAGTAACGACTAGATTTGTGACGGTGTCATTTTATTACCGACCGAAAAGTACCGGTTTTCGAGCACAATCGTCGAGATATTTAAAAAATACCTTATTTAGTGAAAGAGTTAGCACAATGAACTAAAACAAATTATGTATTGCCTAATCGCATAGCATCAGAATCTCGCAGTAAAGTATTGCACTGTGCAGCAGCTAAGCGGTAATTTATTGCTACGGCGTAGCAGCGTAGGCCGCGTAGCCTTAAAACTCTTGCTACGCAATCTAAACGGTATTTTTTACATAAATACATAAACTCACGCGTTTATCCCAGAGGGGTAGGCATTGAATGGGAATGCTACTTGCTACGATCCTGATAGATCA
Source organism: Yponomeuta evonymella (assembly GCA_963969515.1). NCBI lineage: Eukaryota > Metazoa > Arthropoda > Insecta > Lepidoptera > Yponomeutidae > Yponomeuta > Yponomeuta evonymella. The sequence continues at coordinate 12,352,695 of OZ018346.1, forward strand.
CTTTCGCTTCCTCAACATTCATTAGTCGTTCCATGCACGCACGCCGGTTTCGAATACTTTTTATCTTGCCCTTTGCTAATACATCCCCAATATTTGGTCGAAGTATGCCCGTCTATGTCGTCCCTTACCGGCCCTTCCACCCACATTCGCTCGATATATTTGTTTCGTCAATATTTCTTCCTTCACCCTTTTCATATGTCCAGACCAACGCAACATTCCTTTCTCAATTGTAGTCTCTACATTCTCTTTCAGTCCACAACGTTCTCTAATCAAACTATTGTGTATCCTGTCATTCAAGGTAACACCAGACATACTTCTCAAGGACCTCATTTCTACTGCATTAATCCTACTACGGTATTCTTTAACTTAAAAAAAAAAGTGTATATATACTTACGAGTATGTTTCAACTTAAAAAAAGTGCAATTATTGACGCACCTAGCGTTTACTTTAGTCACTTTATCTGTCTGTATTCAACTTCGCCGTAATCACATTTGGGGATTAAAATTATGGATGGATATTATGGATAAAATCAATATTATTGTCAGTATTGCCATGAAGCAAATAAAAATAGTTACATTAATTCTTTCTTGACTAATTATATAGGTAGATGGGAAATGTTCGTACCTTAAGCCCCTAACATTTATTTTGCAAGTACTTGATTCTGAATTTAAACGTCCCAAAATATTAATACCAATTCGCGTGATTAATAACAGTTTCGAGTGTGTATTTTTTCTTTATTTTATGGCAACAAATGTTTCCGGTGCACAATAAAGAAAATAACCCATAATAGTGCGTGCTATAATAAAAATCGGCCCATTTTTTACGCGTCCCAATCTGTGCGGGGCGGATACGGTTCATATGACAGGATACACTCTTTCAAGCATTCGATAGTTGATCACGTGAGTTAGACTGGAAACAGATGTTGCTATTGAATGTTTGTGCGTAATAAGAATCAATAGGCGAAATTTGAATTTGATATTTTTGAATTCAATCCAATGGTCATTAATATATCTTTCTACAACATAGTCTGGGTAATATCGTACTCGTTTTTTATTCATGAGATATTAACAGTCTACAATGAGGCTGACTTACACCACTTTCTTAAATGTGGCTTAAACAGCATTAACTAAAATTCTTAAAACGCAAGTTGATAATTCAAATTCAAGAATGTTTTATTCAAAATAGCACATTAACTGCGACTTAATGAACGGTACAAGTTAAAATAGGTGTCCATTTCAAAATCTAGATCGATTTGGAGAAAAAATGGACTCCATAACTCTAAACTTACTTAAACTCAAAGTTAAAAATATTGTGTTTTTATGTGTCTTTTATGTGTGCAATAAAGTACAGTAAAGTAAACTTAGATAACTTCACAAGAGTATGAAAATGTTAAAAAAGATTTACTGTGATCATTATTACGGACCTTTGCCATAAGGTAACCAGAAACCATAGTAAAATTGAATTTATTTGCTTTCTTGTCGTTGTGTTGTTTTTATTTTATCAGCCAAACTCATTCTTCTATATATAAAAGCCCAAAACATACAATCATAATGGCAGCAAAGGTCTCCAGCAGTGTACGCGCAATCGGGCGCCGATTGGGCGGCGCGCGCGCAGCACTGGGCGGCGACGGAGGCGGCCAGCTGCGCACTAGTCTCAATGTACTTAAGGTGCCAAAAATTTAGAGACGCTCCTTGGAACGAATAAAACAGTAGTAGAGCATCGGTAGAAAGCTTACCTCACATTTGAGAGGTTCTGCGTTTGATTCCAGCACATACCAATGAATTTATGATGTACATTTATCACTTTTAAGTACCTATCTATTTCACAAATTTACGTGTTAGTAGTCGTCAACAGCGAAGAGAACTATCGTAAGGAAACCTGAGTATCTGAAGTGTTCACATACGTCAACAGCTTAAATGCGCGTGTGGGTGCGCGTGGTGAATAAAACTATGCGCTATCTCTCTCTCTCTCTCTTTGAGAAAGTTCTGTGCTCTGCGGTATGACATATAAATAGGCTTCTTGCGTGTGTAAGTTGTAAAAATGTCAAAAATAATGTCTAATATAAATGGTGTTTCCACCTTACACAACTATCGTGACAAGGCAAACAATTTTGACATAGCAATCCTCAAAATTAACAACCGACAGTAATAGCTTCTTCACAACAATCGAGCCAAAAATCATACAAATTATACTGTCAACACTCTGCCCGTCAACTTGTGGAACGCGCCGCTTTTCGGCAAGTATTTCTTCGCGCGGGATGCTGCGAGGGCGCGCCGGGTGCGTCGCGGGCGCAGCGTGATTACAATAATTACGTCCACACGCGCACAGCGTATGCGCGCGTACACACCTACCTACTTTAATTACTATTATTTGCGCATGTTATTCTATATTCCATACAGAACGGTCCGCCCTATCGCCGTTGACATCTAGAGCATTTGGCGCGTCCAGCCGAGCATTGAACTTTGTATGTATTATTTTTAGTTTGTTTGCTATTATTTCTTACTGTGTCTAATGGTTAGGCTATGACATTGAACTACTGAATGTTTACATGGCTGGGTTTATGCAGAATTTTATAGAGAGCCATAACATAAAAATACGTTTCTTCATTCCTTCCTGTAAGATATATCTAATAAACAGCTGTTTGTTTTTAGATAAACTAACGCAACATTTTCCCCACTAATAAAAGACCCAATTCTCTTGGTTTTTATTTTACATGCAAATTAATAATCTTAAAATGTAAAAACAAATAAGAATTTAATAATTTATGGTTAGATTCGTATAGTGTTTTTCGTTTAATAATGTTACACTTTATAGGTGCGTAGACGTTTAGATACAACCACGCTTGAGCGTATAAACGGGTGTAGATGATTTTAGGCATATAGATAGACAATATCGGAATAAGACATACCTGGTCTACTTTTGATCACCAGTGAACAAAGTTGGGGGTTAATTCACTACAGGTTAAATTATAAATTTAAGTAATCATGTACCCATATCCTTTACAATATGTTATTGAATTTTCATATGAAATATGAAAATTTCGTATAATCTTGAAACTTGAAATCATATGCATTGATCGCGTTAATCAATGCATATGATATGATACGCATCATCATCATCATCAGCCATTTGACGCCCACTGCAGGACATAGGCCTCCCTCATGGTTTTCCAAGCTTCCCGGTCTTGTGCCTCCCGCATCCAGTGACTCCCCGCCACCGTAACCAGCTCATCAGACCATCTGGTTCTCACGCTGCATTGTCCGGTTCGCGGTCGCCAGGTCAGAACTTTTTCGCCCCAACGGCCATCAGTTATCCGAGCTATGTGTCCCGCCCACTGCCACTTCAACTGAGCAGTTCTTCGAGCTATATCAGTAACTCGAGTCCTTCTGCGGATCTTCTCATTCCTGATTTGATAGTTCTTTCCATTGCTCGTTGGGCGACTTTGAGCCTTCTTATGAGGCCCATAGTCAGCGACCAGGTCTCACATCCATAAGTCATCACTGGTAACACACATTGGTTATACAACTTTGTCTTGAGACACTGAGGTATTTTGGACGCGAAAATGTGTTTTAGTTTCCAGAACGCTGCACATCCGAGTGGGATTCGACGAGTGACCTCTTTCTCGAAATTGAACTTGTCTAACTGGACTGTTTGTCCCAGGTATACATAGTGGTAGATAACTTCGAGTAATGATACGGTACGCATTTGAAAAAAATAATTGAGGATTTGCTCGATGGAAGTGGTTATTGATAAAAAAGAAATGGTTTTTACGTTTTGCGGCCAAGTGTCGGTCAGTGAAAAATAAACTAAGTTGATAATTTTAAACTTTTACCGATACCGAAGAAACAGTTTTCAGGTTTTGAGTTATTTCAATAACACGTTGTAAATGCCAAATCATATTGCACAATTTTTACACTATTTAATTTCAACTAATTAATGCAATAGTACAGCAGTGGCGGTACGTTCAGAAGCCTAAAGTGAGGTCAAATCTCGCATTTCATATTCTGATCCGGGGATCCCTAAAACATAAGAGGTTTGTTAGTGTTTCATAGAGTTAAAAGTTTAGGAACCGCTGCCCTGTAACGAAGTTTTCTAACTAAATATACGTATTAATGGGAAAGTCACAGATTGGATCTTAATTTCACGGAGGTGTGGCGTACGTAACTTAGTTTGCACGAGCAAAAGGGTAAGCCACCTACCTACTCAACGTCGCACGTCTGTAAAGGGGTGTCGAATCCAGTTGCAATCCAATACCGACTTCCGCTGCATTTGAGACCTACACCCGTTCGTACACTTATAAATTAATAACGGTTATTGGATGCAGTATTATTAATAAATGACAATCTAGTTAGATTTATTACTTTTCCTAAAACTCTACGTATACAAAATTGATAACATTGCTCGCTGGACCAACACTCAGATTGTTGATGATGAGGCAGATTACTGTCAGTGCCTAGATAAGGATAGCCGCGAGCAAGAAAGAGGGCCAGTTTCTGAATTGAGAATTTCGCTAAGTAAATAGTTAACTGTAGTGTAGTTCTCTTCGAATTTCTCAGAAAAGAGCGTGACAGAACGTTACTTAAGTATTTACTTAGTGAAATTCTCAATTCAGAAACCGGCCCAGAGCCTTGAGGGAGGCCTATATTAAATTGGGTCCCGCCTGCTTAGTAGTTAATGCTCAGCAGTCGGGTTGTTGGTTATTTTATATTTCAGTTTTTTTTTTTTAGTTTATGATGAATTTTTATAGGCTATGACACTCGCACAAACACTACGAATCGATTGAGATATTATTTGTTTAAAGCTATCCATTGTTTAAGGAGTTATGAGGGGACATAGAATCGGACATTACATACATACATACGAACCAAACACATTACCCTCCTTTAGGGCTTCTCCGTGATCGGGTAAAAAATAGGCCTATTAATAGACGAATTACATCATCTAGTGACAACTTCTATCTACATTAGTGTATAGAGTATTATATAGAGATACTAGCTGACCTGGAAAACGTTATTTTGCCATATTATTAGCCTACGACTTATTCTCAAGCCTACCAAATAGACGCAAAAAAATTCATAGGAATCGGTGAAGCCGTTTCGGAAACAAACGTTCGATGTTTGAACACTGTGAGACAAGATTTTTAAATATTACATTATTTCTAGTTCACAAAGCATATAAAAGCAAAGTCTGCAAATGTATTATCAATTAAGTTAAAATTTGTTTGCAAGATTATTTTCATGATTTTTAAGAGGATAAGGTGCGATTAAACGCCGCGGGGTGGCACCGGGGTGTAAATGCGGCTCGTCTAGATCCGAACGAAAGCCTAATCCTACACACGGCTGCGACAAGGTATAAACCGACAATCGATGGATCATACGAACTTTGCCGAGCCGTGCCGAGCCGCTCCGAGCGTGCGCGTGGCGAGCTGAATCACGCGCCGAGCCTCACTTGGCTCGCGTGTTTCCGCCCCCCTTTAAAAGCACCTTTGTAAGTAATAAGATATTTTATCACTTTATAAGTAATTATTCCAGTTAAACAAAGGTAAAAATTTATAATAAAAATATAACTCAAAATATTCCTTCCTATGCCATTGATACTAGCTATGTAACGTTCATGTATATTTTGCAATAATTCTTAAATAAAGAAATAAATAGGTACACTACATAGGTGAAGTAATCACTCAGACGCTGCATATAGTGCCTAAAGCATATTTTATATGGAGTAGGTTGGTCCTCTACCAGTACCATTCTCTCAGTTACGTTAATATTGAAATAATACGCAGGAACAAGGTTGTCAGGAAAGACAATACACATAGATAAGTATATGTTTGGCTGGTCTATGCTTTTTGTCTACTTTATAAAGTTTTATACGGTGGGATTTAAATAAGTAGAATCAATTACATTGCATTAAGCAGTTTGTACAAAAATATTGACTCATAAAATAAAAGGTTGATAAAATGTGAAATTAAACATTAAAACAAAGAAAGAATCCAAGCAAGCTGATAATTTCGACATTTGACAGTTAATATTATACTTTTCTGTCCACAGCAGGTTTGACAACTCCAACAACGAGGATCAAAATGATCATATTTCGTAATGATAATTATTACAATGTAAATAAATCGCGCTTTCGTTCACTACACGTGCGATTCCTTCCTCTGATAGAGCTTTCCTATTGTTGAGGCTGGTCTATTCAAGCCGCGCTCATTCATCGCCAAATAAAGGATATCTGACGACCGTTTCCTATGCAAAATCCTGCGTAATCCCGGAATAAAGGTGTCCATTGACAAGTTTCCGCTATGGAGAATAAGCACAAGTGTCACTAGACAAAAATCGGATCGGAGAGATGTTCACTTCGGATCGATGTTGAGATGTCATAAGAACTTTTCAAGTGTTTACGTGAATAATAGGATTAAGAGCGATGAGAGGATTGTGTTTAGGAGTTATTGAAATATTTTGCTTTATACTCTACCTATGCTCTACTTATTTTGAATACTTCGTCGCGGAGAGCATTGTTAGTGTGGGAATATTTTAAGTAGAGGCCAAAATATTATGACCTCAACTGATACTTGATACTTAGGCTGGCTTGCAGGAATGCTATCTGATAGCAGCATCTATCTGTTTATCCATGTGTAAGCTCTATTCTGTGAATAAGACCAAAAACGTCATGTAAAACTGTTGTCAGTTTTACAAGACGTCAGACGACAACTCTGTCAGCTTTTTAATCTGTGATTTAACTTTAGATAAGTATTCATCTATTTACTTAGCTCCTAAAACAGTTTCAGATTATTATACAGCGTTTAGTGACAACTTTTGTCCCTAACAATAATTCACCAACATAATTTTAAAACATATCCTTGATGTAGCTATTTTAAAAAGTACATTGCGATCTGAAGTGGTGGAAAGGCGCGTGTTATAAATAATCCGGGCAGCATAGCAGGCGGAGTGGCGCGCTCCTGACACCGACACATCACACCGCGCTGCGCCGGGCACCTCGGCGCGCCAAACAACAAAATAAACCGGCAAGCCCGTGTAATAATGGTGTTTCCACCCTGTAACAATAACTACATAATAGTCGAGAGCTTTTACGAGCTTTTGTGAGCTTGTCGAAGCTTCCACTCGCCGTTTTTTGTGATGGACGCAGCGCGATGCGTTTTATGACGGACGGCATTTTATTGAATACTTATTTTGCACTTTAAATATTGAACGACTGTACTGAATGAGCTTCTTAAATACGTTTAGATGTTGTGCCTTCATCTTGCTTAGCGGCTTGAATTACAAGTCTCGTAGTCTACTTTTATGGCGTCTCTTTAATAAAAATGTACCTCTTATACAAGGAAAATATATTACTCCCTTTTGCCTCAGGGTCTACTTCAACATTCTTTGTCTGAAGTTGTCTTATTCTCACATGCCATGCTGCTGAGGCTTCTATCGTCGGGCATTCCATTAGCTGCGATGTAGCAGGAGATAGCAGAGGTCGCGTCGTCGCGGGTACTCTCGCCGCAGACTGTAGAGATAAAATTAATGGGCGGCTATTAAAGCGCGAAACACTCCGCGGAAGACTTCATTAATTTCCCGCGACGGAGTACGCCCCCGAACGCCCGAGATGGCCCAAAGATAGATATTATTAATTATCCAAATGTATAAAACCGCTCGAACGTATCATCAATGCGAATAGATTGTGCTTAATTGAATTTGATATCCATTTAATACTGAGAACCTAGGTCACGTTACAACTCTTGATTCTTTAAATTATGGTCATAGATTTAAAATTTCTCGGCCGCACCTCTCGCAGCTAGTCAAGCGGTTACATGATTTGTTCCACCTTGTCCGGGAAATTCGTTTACGAATGCGTGTACCTACGGCGTGTATTTCATCTGTAACCAGGTGAGTCAAGTAGAAGTGCATGTAGGCGGTAAACGGTTCAGGTCCGGCTCGGGTGGAGGGGGGCTTCTTGATAGCCTCAATAAATCAAGATATTATCTGCGGGCGGGCATTACGGCCGACTCGATACCAAAGGGTAAGTCCGCGCTTGCCACATGTGAGCAGTTCCTCTGAGCAAAATTAAGTGTACCTACTAACAAAAAAAAAAACAAATGTTTCGGATTTAGTCATTTAATAGAATTCTTATCTGATGTTTGGTATTTATTTTCACATCTATTTGGATAGAAGAAAACATTCAACGGGCAGACCTAAGTAAATAAGTTGTATCGTTAAAAAGTTACAAAGACATTAATACGCAGTGGGCATCACAGAACGTGTGTTCTCTGTTCTGTGGTGGGCATATTTAAAATGTCAGGTCTGGAGTCTAAATACGAGTGTCTACACGTCATTCAGTATAGGTAACTTGTCCCTTGCCACTGTCATGTTTGCACGCTATGACAGGGGCACAGAGTACATTATTAAACTGGACAGGGGACTTCTTATGGTGAACCAAGGATACTAGTGTAGAGTATCCTTGTGGTGAACGCACTGTAGTAGAATAAATTTCAAATATTGGACAGATAGAAATGGATGATTTTTATTGACTTAGTTTTCTGGAAAACAAATCCGAATTTTCTACAACATAAATAAAAATGCAGAAAACTAAAAATAATAATCAATGATACGTTATAATTATATTGTGTGGGTGTATAATTTTAGAAACATTAATTTAAATGCAACGAACAGATCTAAACAACGAAACTTCTCTCTAGTGAGTCACAAATCAGGCGCAGACGCAGCCCGTCCAAGGATAGAGGCTCCATAAATCAGAGGCGCGCTTAGGGCTTCTTAGCTTTTCTAGATAGAGATTTATCCCGTAATAACACGGTGCTTTTCACTAAATCAACCGCCGAATTATCCGGTAGAGCAGCAATGATTAATCGCGCGGTTGCCGATGTAATGACGGCGAGCTGCGCGGGCGCATCTTCGCTGACAGACGGCTTGCAGCGTCTATTGCAGCCTAGGCCTGCGATAGGGGTACTCAACTCATCAACTGAGCTACAAACACTCTGTTCTTTGCTAAATTATATTACTCTATATAATTAATTATGCTTAATAACTGACCTTCAGGTGCACAACTGAGATTGTTTATCGCTTATTGTGGTGACGTAGATAATCTCTCATACCGTCATAAATATTAACAATTCACCACTTAAACCACTTAAAGATTAATTAAACACTACCTTTAATTTAGTTTACAAGCGAGCAATATTCCATAAAAAATAACACATTTATTTGTAGTGAGTCTAGGAAGTCTTTATTAAGATTACGACAACAAAGAGGCGGTGCTTACTGGCCACTCGCATGGGAATTTTAATAATCAGCGCATTACGAGTTTAAATAAGATCCAACTTCCCGACCCGTACTATAAAGTTATTTAGTGTGTAGAGCAATATTAATCCATTTCGTAAATCTGTTGAGACGCTATCTTTCGACACCCGAAGCCCGCTATTTTGCTATCACAGTCGACGGCTAGCATTGCCTCTAATCTGCACAGCTACGAATTATACGCGATTATTACTCGATTACGCATTACACGATAGGTCTAGACGTGTTTTTATTTAGTAATACTCTTTATTAACTACTAGCTCTCCCGACGAACTTCGTACCGCCACAGAATCCGTTTATACGAGTCTTGCACAACGCCATCTATTTTTAAAATACAACGTTCGCTCGCACAACGCCATCTATTTGAAACTTAAAATAAATATTATCCCACGGGAACGCATTACCGGGATATGAACTATGCTATGTCTCAATTCAGATCTTTGTCTATCTGTACGCCAAGTTTCATGTAAATCCGTTCAGTTGTTATTGCGTGATTGAGTAACAAACATCCAAACATCTCCACAAACTTTCACATTATAATATTATTAAGTAGGATCTGCGGTAAGATGTGACAACAATACCAAACTTTTATCAGAATAATTTGCGGTAATTTACATTATTTCACGACCAAAACCTTTCATCTCACTGTAACCATACTTTTCTCTTTTTTAAACTTTTAATCCTTCTAACCATACTTTTCTCACTCAAAATGAAAAGTAAGTCTTGGAACATAGAAACTAAAAAAGGAAATAGGATGGGATAATGGCGTGAAGGATAGACTACTGCCATCGGACCAGCTGAGTGCAAATTCTCAAGTTTGCATAGTGCGTGCGCCGCGCCGGCCATATTTTAACAGTAATGATAGCGAGCGAGCGTGATAATAATTGTTATTACTATGATAAAGCCGATCCACATCTGATATTATTTTATAATTGAGGGGTTTTGTGTGAAACCCTGCAATTATAAGGAGAGCCCGGAGCGTACGAGGCACATGCAACGAGGTGCTCGCGTTTTTGCCCCGCTCTCCCAAAATGATGATATATTCACTAAAAATAGCGTTCCCGCCAACGGTGTTTCGGGATAAATCTTCCTTTAGCGGACATTTGTAAACCCTTTCTTTAATTTATAATCTTTAATTGCTCGTTGCTGGTGTTGTAATTAATGATGGAAAATTACAAAACTCACCCATGTCACGTCAATGGTTTTGATTCTTTGTGTAGTAGGTAGGTACAGTCGATAGCACATCAACTGTGCACTCTACTGAGGCGCGATACGGGCGTCTTTGTAGCTAAAATGTAAAGGTAGAGCTGCTGTCGATTATCCACTACCACAGGTATAATTTGAAATCTGTTTAATGCTACCGTCTATAGAAATATTTCATATTTGCGGGTAATTTTAGAGTTGACATTATCTCCAATGCTTTATTGGTACATTAGTAGAGAAATTGTCTGTTTAGTCCAAGATTTTAATAAAATGCCATCGCAATTTCATCACCGTTCCTTGAAATGCGTGCAGTCATCAAATACGTTCATTTAATTTAAGGGATCAAGTTATCGAAGTTATCGACAGCCACAAAAAAGTTAACTGTCGCGACGCGATGCGATGACTCGATTAAACCTTGCATTAATCGTGCTCGAATCTAAAACATAATCCCTCTCGAGCTCCGAGAACGGAGAATTCATTATTTATTATGAATATTAGTCAATTTTTATTTAGTTGAAAAAAGCGGCGGGCGATGGCGGGACGAGTGGCCCCGGCTGCAATTAACTGGGCCTACCCTGTAATTATGGACAGTAAATTTCTGGACGCGTCCTGCTCGCTACGTCCGAGCGTGTATTGTTCTATCTGGCCGCTTATTGAAGATTAGCTCGTGGCTCGAGGACCCGGCTTTCGTTACTTTTCATTGCCGTTAGTATCTACTTTGAAGTCCATATTTTCACTAGAAAAGTAATTTTCCCGTTTCGTTTCTTCATGAAGCACATTCTTGTCCGTTGTTAAGGACACTTGTTAGGTCTATTTTATAGTCTTTAACCTTCAGAACAACACTCAATAGCTACCGCAAGTAATATCATCGCAGTTAGTAAAACCTGCTTAATTTCACAGGTATCGTTATCAGCTAACAATAAAACAAAGGTCCCTTCAGTTTTAATATTACCGTTAAAATGACGAAAACCTTTTTGAATTCGATAATTAGAGATAAGACGTTGAAGAAAAAACTTTTGAGGAAAAGTTAATAACAGCGCTAGGCTCTATCGGACTTCAGATCGACGGACGCTTGGTCACTCGCAACTGGAGTTCCCTGTTTCGATAATTTACTAGACGTTGCCCACTTTGCCCTTAAACAAATGCTAATCACGACCGCTATTGTCACATTTACATTCGACAAAAAAAAAGACGCAGTTGTCGATACAAATACAAGACGATTGATTTCCAATAGCTTGTTCCACCGACATTCATAACAGGAAATGGGTATTAATATTGAATGTATACGTCGTGTCGATCTCTGACCCCCATTCATTCACAATTAGAGTCATGTCGTGCGGCGACGGTGTCGCGGGAGACACAATGCTCTCGCGGCGTGACTCGGCGGAATGTGGCCATTCATGCTGGCTGCCAGGCCACATGGACGCTCGACACGCGCCCCGGGCCCCAGCCCTGAACTCATAACTAGTGTTCTCTGTATAGCACTGCACTAGAACAAGCCTTTCTGACAGTTTTACGCAGGTTCTTCTCAAGGCGCCATTGGTACTATGTATGTATGTACTTACTCACAAATAAATTCTTTGGTACACGCCGCGATTCGAACCCACGACCTCTCGAATATGAGGTGAGCGTCCTGTTGTGCTACAACTGTTCTTTTTTGTGAATTTATAGTAGTAATACTACTCGCTAACTGTGAAATAAAACATCGTGAGGAAACCCGAGTGTCTGAGGTGTTTACACTTCTAGGGCTTGCAATCACCAATTCGCGGTGGGTAGGTACACGTAGTGAAGCCCATACTCTCTCTCTCTCTCTCTCTCTCTGAGAGAAGGCCTGTGCCGTGCAGTGAAATATATATGGGATGTTTTTTTGTTATGTGAGTACTGATGTAGATTGGAAAACCTAAAACCTCAAATTTAGGAAATCTTCTATTCTTTGACATGATTTTCCTTTAGATATTTTTCTTTTGTATAATATTTTGTCATGGGCTGGATATACCTATAGATGTCTAGGTTTTAGTATAAACAAATGAACTTACGGCGCTCGAAACCACCTGCGCCAGCACGTATAAACCCCATATTTTTAAAAAACGAAATGCCCAGCCGTCCGTGTATCTGTCCATTTGTTGACAAGCCGGATTTTATAATAGGCCGTGTCTAAAGTGAAAAAAGGCGGAGGCCACACGGCCGGCCGCGCATCGAATGGCGACCTGCGACCTGACGCATTTGCATACAATACGCGCGTGCGTGGGCGCTGCGGGCGCATTCCTGCTGCGCGCCTCGAGTCAGCCTTCTCCCTCTGTACAAACGACGGCACAACATCACTGAGAACATCTTTGTACAGTCAACAGCAGGTCAAACTTTATATTTGTAAAGTCACCCTTAATGTACCTGAGTAGAGTGCACGCGTGTAAAAGTTGATATGCTGTCGACTGTACTGAGGATCTGAATTGAAGATAGATATATACATTCCTCCATCGCGCCTCCAGTTAGCCTTTTTTTCTCAGTACAAACGACAGGACACATCTTTGTACTGAGGACCTGAATTCGAGATAGATAAGAAAATTTGCTCTTTAAGACACACATAAAGCACAAACAATTGAATATTCTATAGATAAAATTTTATAGATAAGCGGTGTTATTTATAAAATCATGACCCACTTGTAACGCTCCATGTTAATGTCTTCAACTGTATGCCTTTGGGACAAAAACGGTTCAAAGACCAAAAAGATTCTAGCTTATAACTGTACTTAGTTATGAAAAATATGTTGGAAATCCTGCTAGGCTGACGTCATTAACTCATAGTCGACATTGGCAGACAAAGGTACTTGACAAATGTAACCAAAACCCACCTTTCTCTCTCTGGAATAAAGCCTATGCTCTGGAGTGGAACGCGAACAGGGTTTCTTAACAAGAATGCACTATTCTTAAAATACATCAAAAACATCTGTCTTAGAATAACTTTAATTTGTCGATGATCAATGAGGGGATTCAAATTGATATTTTTTGATACATCAGAATTAACTAAATTCGCACTTTACGCGCTTAAATCTTACAACCTTTGGTCTATGATTTATTCTCAGAATAGTATTTTTTAAACATTAGGGTTTTGTCAAATTTTCACTTTACGCGCTTTACCAATGTTGCAGCCTCCGGTAAATCATTGCTCTAAAATATAGAAGAATGTCCAGTCTATTCAGCATACATGATTTTGAGTATTATCTATCAAACAGCGTCATTAAAAAGCAGAAAAACCGTAAAACACTTAAAATTGTATTTAAAAACCTGGCCAAGTGGGTGTCGGGCGACGCGCATTGTAGGGTTCCGTAATTGGTCAACAAAATATACGAACTTAGAAGGAGGGGTTTTTGATTAATATTTGGATTTTATTTTACTTATATTAACTACCCGCTTTATTTATTTATTCTATTTATTGATACTAAGATTGCACTTACACAAAAAAAATCGTACAGTGCGGCGGACCTAAGCCCATAAGCATTTACACAAGCATTTTGTCTGTTGTGTATTTAGTTTTCTTTCTGTTGTTGTGCATATTATGTTACTTATCTGCTTATTTTGTTTCTGTGATGTATCTTATTAGTATAATAAATGTCTTTCTTCTCCTTCTCAACTTCATTAAATAAATTTGTAATAGAATTTGTACGAAGTTTTGGTCATCGTCAACGATCCTCCACTATGGGGTAAGCGAGAAAAAAGTATTTCATCCCTAATTTAGGTGTAGGGGTGCCTCACCATAAAAAAATATTTTTTAAAGATTTTATTCTTCGTGACAATAATCGTCTATGAGCTAAGCCGGGAACAGAGAGACTGACGGACGGACATGGCGGAATAAGAGTACCTTATTGACTACGAAACCCCAAAAAGTGCAAAATTGTTGAATGAAAGTTGTAAATGACTGAGATAACCTTGTATACTTTGTACAGGCCGCTTATGTACCTATGTATGACTTTAAATGTTTTGACGTAAATAGACTTATTTATTTCTCATGCTACAAGCCGAATAAGCTGAGAGGATAGTATAGGATTGTATAGGATAGGATTCCTGGAAAAGCCTACTCTGTCTAAATATATAATATACCAGGCATCTTATTGGTGACTATTGGTATATATAGAGGTATCTAGTTAGGTAGGAGATGTTGTCATTAGACGCTGTATGTACAAATAATTTAACATATATTTCGTTTCTTTCAACTTTGGTTTGAGTGTAAACAAAAAAGAAGACTGTCAATTCGGGATACAAAAAAAGTGAACTGCCTGAATCGAAAACTATTTCGAGCTTAGCATCCAAACTACAGTATTTTTAATGTAAGAGATTTTTACCTTAAAAGAGGAGCTTTATTTTGAGTAAATAATAATATTTAAATGCCCTTCATTTGACCTATATGGTGATGTCACATGTTATATCGTCTGTAGTAGTTATTCTGTGGAAAAATATCGTCAAAACTGCGAGCAACAAGACAATAAACACTAATTTTTTTTATACTAAACCACAGACAATCTAGATGGTTTTCCCCATTCACACACAAATCCAATTGAATCGTGTGATTTTAAAACAACACAAGTCACATGTGTTTTTAAAATAACACTTGCCCATTTTTTTTTTATTAAATTATTTATACCTATCTATTGATTTACATTAGAAAAAATTTTTGTAGTTTATTCATACAGAAATCAATATAATATGCTAAAATATTGCTGTTGTAGATATTAGTATTTGAATAAATCAGTTTTTTCTATTTCCTGCAAAGTTGTAATGAAAGGACATATGTCGTTTTAAAATCACACGATTCAATTATACCTACACACATTAAGTAACATATGACGTCACGCCGAATAATATTTATTTTAATTAATT